>CM051832.1:89043323-93843323 GCA_028451465.1 Erethizon dorsatum | reverse complement strand
GATTGCGGTGAGTTTGAGGCCAGCCTGGGTTACATAGTGAGTTCAAGGCCAGCCTGAATTACAGAGTGAGACCCTGAGTCAACAAACAAACAAACAAACAGTATCAGACAAAGCATACTTTTGGGGGTGGACTGGGGTACTGGGAATTAAACCCAGGACCTTGTGCATGCTAGGCAAGCACTCTACCACAGAGCTGCACAGATGGGTCTTTTTTCTTCTTAATTTTATTTTGAGGCAGGATCTCACTAAGTTGCCCAAGCTGGTTTTGAACTTGTGCTCTTCCTGCTTCACCCTCCTGAATAGCTGGGATTACAGCCATGCATCACAATGCATGGCTAAAATAGACTTTAAGATAAAATTTGTTACTAGAGAAAAACAAAGAACTTTCGTAACAGTTATTTCAAGGAAAAATGACTCTTAAAATCATGTATGTACCTAACAACAGAGCTCCAAAATACATAAAGCAAAAAAGGACAGAAGTTGAAGGGAAAAAATACACAATTCAATACCAATACTTGGGAACCTTTAATACTACATTTTCAGTAATGGACAGGATAAATGTACAGAAAATCAACAAGGATATAGAAAACTTGAACAACACTATAAATCAAGGAGTCTAAGAGATGTCTAAAGAACACTGCTCAGCAACAGTACAATACACATTCTTCTCAAGTATACATGGAACATTCTGCAGGACAGACCATATACTAGGCCATAAAACCAGCCTCAATAAAGTTAAAAGGCCTGAAGTCAGTGGGGGTGGGGGTGCACGCCTATAATCCTGGCGCTCAGGAGGCTGAGGCAGGAGGATCACTATGAGTTCAAGGCCAGCCTGGGCTATACAGTGAGTTTAAGGCCAGCCTGAACTATGTAGCATGACCCTGTCTCAAAAAAAAGAAAAAAAAAAAAGGACTGAAACCATACAAAGTATGTTTTCAGACCACAAAGGAATGACTAAAGTAAGTAACAGAAGAAAATTAGGGAGTACACAAATAGCTGGAAATTTACAAACACACTCCTAAATAAAGCATGCGCCTGGGCTACATAGTAAGTCCAAGGGCAGCCTGAACTAAGTGAGACCTTGTCTCAAAAAAATGAAACAAAACAAAACAACTAAATAAAGGATGGGTCAAAGATATACAAGTTGCCAGAAAATTAGAAGACTTTGAGTATGACGAAAATACAACATACCAGCCAGGCATGGTGGTACACAACTGCAATCTCAGCACTTGGGAGGCTGAGGCAGGCGAATTGCTGCAAGTTTGAGGCCCGCCTGGGCTACACAGTGAGTTCAAAGCCACCCCTGAACTACATAGCGAGATCCTGTCTCAAAAAAAAAAAAAAACCGAAAGAAAAAAGGAAAAAAAGAAAGAAAGAAATTTCCCTCAAAGCTAATGCCGTACTTTGAGGGAAATTTACAGCTGTAAATGCCTATATTAAGAAAAGAGAAGGGAGGGGCGGGGAATAGGAAAAAAAAAAACAAAAAAAAAAAAAAACAGAAGCAAGATACATCATGCACAGGTACAAAATCCCTATGATAAATGCTATCAATATGTATATCTAAAATGTACCAAAAATAGGGCCAGGAGGCCACTGAGATAGCTCAGAGGCATAAGCGCCTGCCTGGCAAGTGCGAGGTCCTGAGTTTGACTCCCAGTACCCACATAAAAAAAAAAAGCAGCACAAAACTTGTACAGTGAAAAACTACAAAATAGCACTGAGCTGGGTGTGGTGGTGCATGCCTATAATCCCAGCACATGGGAGGGTGAGGCAGGAGGATCGTCACAAAATTGAGGCCAGCCTGGACTACATAGTCAGTTCAAGGGTTCAAGGCCAGCCTGAACTACTTAGCAAGACTCTGTCTCAAAAAACAAACAACACAAACAAACAAACAAACAAACAAACAAACAGAAAAACAGCAATGAAGCAAATTAAACAAGACCTAAGTGGCCAAGCATGGTGGCACATGCCTGTAATCCTAGTACTCTGGAGGCTGAGGCAGGAGGATAGCCAACTAGTTCAAGACCAGTCTGAGCTACATAGACAGTTCAAGACCAGCTAAACAATCAAAAGCAAACCAAACAAAACCAAACCTAAGAAAATGGGAAGAAATCTTTTTTCATTCCCAGAAAGATGTAATATTGTTAAGAGGACAACACTACCCAAGATGAACGACAGATTTAATGTAAAACTCTATGAAAAGTCCAGCTGCAGTTTTTTCTGAAATAGACAAGATGATCCTAAAATTCATATGGAAATGCAAGGAACCCAGAACAGACAAAACAATCTTGAAAAAGAAAAAAAGTTGGAGGACTCAAACTTCCTGATTTCAAAGTTTACAAAAAAGCTACAGTGTATTTACATAGGCACAGAGATCAATGGAATTACAGCCTAGAAAATAAACCTATAAATATGTATAAAGACCTTTTATAAGGATTCCAAAACAATTCAGTGAGGAAAGAATACTCATTTTAACAAATGATACTACAACAACTGGATATCCAAATATGAAAGGGTGAACACTCCTACCTAATGCCATATATAAACATTTATTCAAGTGGAAAGAAACCTCACTGTAAGGGCTAAACTATAAGAAAACACAAATGTAAGTATTCATGACTTTGTATTAGACAATGTTCTCTTAGATATGACACCTAATGCATAAGCAACCAAAGAAAAAGTGGAAAAAATACATACATTGGTTTCATAAAAATTAAAAACTTTTGTGCTTATGAATACTATAAAGTAAAAAAACAACTCACATAATGGGAGAAAGTATTTGCAAATCATAACCATATAGCATCTAGAATATATGAAGAACTCTTACAAATTAAGAATAAAAATACAACCAGTACAATAAAAAATGAACCAACAATTTGAATACATTTCTCCAAAGATAAACAGAAGCCAATGAACACATAAAAATCTGCTCAACATTCTTTGTCATTAATGAATTGCAAATGAAAGTCATAGGAGATTCCACTTTGCACCTATGAGGATGCATATCATCAAGCAAATGGACAACACTAAGTGCTGTGGAGGGTGTGGTGAAATCCGGCTGGGCCCTCCTCACGCAGTGCTAGTACAGTGCAGCTATTTTGGGAAACAGTCTGGTAATTTCATAAAAAATTAAACACAGAGATACTACATGACTCACAGTTGTACTCATAAATATATATTCAAGAGAACTGCAAATATATGTTCTCACAAAAAATTGTACAGATATTCATAGCAGAATTATTCTTCGTAGCGATGGATAAACAAAATGTGGTATTCCTACAATGGAATATTATTCAGCATAAAAAGGAATGAAATACTTAGTGATACATGTTGTAACAGGAATAAACCTTAAAAATGTCATGTGAAGTGAAGGAAGACAGTCACAAAAGGTCACATAGTTTGATTCTATTCATATGAAATGTCCGGAATAGATGAATCCATAGAGACAGAAAGAAAATTAGGGGTTGCTAGTACCTAGAAGAGTGATGTTAATGGGTAGGGATTTCTTTTCTGGGTGATGAAAATGCTTTATGCAGTGGTACTGATTGTACACTTTGTGAAAGTGCCAAAAGAACACTGATCATAAACTTTTTTTTGAGATAGGGTCTCACTATATATAGCTCAGGCTGGTCTTGAATCACTATGTAGCCCCAATTGACATTGAACTCTTTGTGATTCTCCTGCCTCAGCCTCCTGAGTGGCAGGATTACAGGTGTGGGCCACCTTGTCCAGCTTTGATTGTATACTTTCAAGGATGAATTTATTTTTTTGGTATGTAAATGATATCTCAATAAAGCTGTTATTTATTTATTTATTTATTTATGAGACAGGGTCTTGCTATGCACTTCAGGCTGACCTTGAGCTTACTATGTAGCCCAGGTTAGCCTCGAACTCATGTTGATCCTCCTGCCTCAGTCTCCTGAGTGGCAGGCTTACAGGTGTGGGCCACCTTGCCCAGTTTTGATTGTATACTTTAAAGGATGAATTTATTTTCTTGGTATGTAAATTATCTCAATAAAGCCGTTTATTATTATTTTAAAGGATACAAGTAGTACACAAGTACGCCTTTCTAATTTAAAACTTACACTTGCTGGGCATGGTAGCCCATGCCCGGAATCCCAGCACTCGGGAGGATGAGGCAGGAGGATTGCTGTTTGAGGATAGCCTGGGCTACACAGTGAGTTTGAGGACAGCCTGGGCTACACAGTGAGTTTAAGGCCAGCCGGAACTACACAGTGAGACCCTGTCTCAACCCCCCCACAAACAAAACAAAACAAACAAACAAAAGAAAACAAACTTACATTTTCTGTGAGGGTCATGTTTTCTTTGCTGATACTTCACACTGCTGTCATTAAAGCCAGATTTCTGCTGTTGAGTTACTTCACTTATTTCTTGAGGTAGAACTGCACCCTGAAAGTTAAAATTCTTACAAATCAGTTAAAATTTTTAATATTATAGTATTAGTTTGACAGCAGATAAATGGAAAAGGATAATTTTCCAAAAATCCCATTTTCAATAAAGAAATTGCTTGAAGTTAACAAATGCAGAAAAAAAAAAAAAAAACTCAAAAAGGTATTAAATTTTAGGTAAATGTTTCTTCAAAGCAGAAAAAAAATCAGTCTGTACAGGTCTCTTTAGACTTGTTTTTTTTGAGACAAGGTTTTGCTATGTAGTCCAGGCTTGCTTTGAACTCACTATGGAGCCCAGGTTGGCCCTGAATTTGTAGCAACACTCCCACCTCAGCCTCCCAAGTGCTGGATTACAGGTGTGTGCCACCACGCTCGGCTTCTTTTGACTTGCTTCAAAATACTGTAATCCTGCCTCTAGGGTAGGTGGGGTGGGGGCAGGAAGTGAGTAGGAATTATAGAAGCAATACGGGTGGACATGAGTAAGCTGGGGTGGGTGAACTGTGGGTTCTCTCAAACTATTCTTTTGACTTCACTGTGTTTAAATTTTTCCATTAAAAAGTCTTGAAAAGTATTCTGACTGTACTTCATAAAAATTGAGGATATTAGCCCATTTACATTTCCTTGAATGCTCCTTCCCCAATTCCTGATTTTTATTAATTTTTATATTGTCAAACAATGGAAGACTTCACTAACAAAAACCAAGACTAACAAAAGCGCTACAGTAATTAAGACAGTTCATAAATGTACAGAATTAGCAAAATGGCATGAGTAAGTTTCATACAAATCTAAAGATTTAATTATATATGTATTTGGGGGGTAGGAAGAGAAAGCTGAAGGCAAAAAGAAACAGGCAATTTGCCACAGCTGAAGCAGAAAGAGCAGAAGTGGAGGGTAGAGATCTTCATTACGAAGTAATTATTCCACAGTTTTGCTTTTGGCAGCCCCTATTTATTTTCTTCTAAGCACAGACAAATTAACACTGGGTACAAAGGTACATTAAGTCCTAGCTGGCACGTGGCATGCCTCGAAACAATCACGATATGCAACAAAGTGCAAAGGAAGGTCCAGTGACCACACACGGACCCAGGGCTCCTCAGTCTTTACAGCTAAAATGGCATGAGATTTCTACCATCGCACAATTGGCTGGTGGAGTTTTGTGCTACAGCAGTATATTATGGGGGTCTTTTGACTTTAGGAAGAGAATTAGAACATTAGGATAATAGATGGGTATAAAAAATTATGTCTATTATGTACCAGGAATGGTAACATGTGTTTTGCTTCCCTTATCTCAGTAATATTACAGCAATGCTACCATCATAATAATGCTGTATTTTAATTCCGTTTTATGGATGAATAAACTGGTGCTAAAGGAGAGAAAAGTTATTTGGTCACAGAACTAACTACTGACATGTGACCTTTAACTCTAAAACCCATGTTCATAGTATTGCATCAGAGAAAAGTTGTGCCATTAGTTTAAATAGCAAATTAGTTTTGAATATAGTTTTGTGTTGTTCTGTTCAATATCAATGTAAAGCCATCTGTGTCAGATAAATCTTCTGTATCCTTGTTGATTTTCTGCAGTCTTCTGTGTCCTTACTGACTTTCTGTACAGCTCCTCTATTTATTGAAAGTGGGATATTAAAGTTTCCAATTATTACTGTTGCACTATATATTTTTTCCCTTCAATTTCTGTTAGTTTTTGCTTTATTTATTCTGGAACTCTGTTGTTAGGTATATACATGATTTTAAGTGTCATTTTCTCCTAAAATATTGACTCGTTAAAGTTCTTTATCTCTAGTAACAACATTTATCTTAAAGCCTATTTTAGTAGGGTGTGGTGATGCATGCCTGTAATCCCAGCTATTTAGGAGACTAAAGGAGAACTACTACAAGTTCTAGACTAGCCTGGGCAACTCAGTGAGACCCTGTTCTAAAATAAAATTAAAAACAATAATGTAGCTCAGTGGTAGAGAGTTTGCCTAGCATGTGTACAGCAATGGGTTTGAATCCCAGCACTTAAAAAAAAAAAAAAAAAAAAAGATTTAAGTGTATTTTATCTGGTGGCCCAGAATTTTTGGAACAAAGAATAGATAAAACACGGAGTCTTGAGCTGAAATAAATACTGAAAATAGTATCCAATAATAGGAGTTGCATGCAGAAGATGATGAAAAACTTTTATCAAGGGATTCTTAAGAAACTAGCAGATCTTGACTGAGACCTAGGGGGATTTTAGCAGTAAGAGAAGAAAGGTTATTCTAAGTGAAGAATGAGAAATTACCAATGGCAAAGGGAAAGAGACCAATCTGACTGAACAGGCTAATCTATCAAGTAGTTGGACATATTTTGTATGAATTTGGTATGGTTATATATTATAGGAGCGCATAGGTATCAGCTTGAGGAGTTTGAGGTTAGATTCTAATAGTACTAAACAAGGAGTCCTATACATTATAGGGTATTACAGCAGCACTTTTTTAGAGCTGGAAAAGACCTGAGTAGTAATGTAAGACAGTGTCTTCATTTTATATGTGATCACAGTGGCCCAGGGAAAGAGACTTGCTCAATTTGAGTCATGAAACCCGGTTTTCTGATTCTGAGCCCAGCACCATACTTATCACGCCACACTATTTCAGAGCATAGACTGAGTTCAAACCCAGAAGATACCTTGTCTAATTATGCCATATGGCCAAAACAGGTGAAAGAAAAAATGTTTGATTCTAAACTCTTTAGATTATATGCCTGGGGACATGGTGGTGTTAGAAATAGGATACTAAAAGAGGCTTTAGGTGAGGTCAATCTTGGGGCATCTTGAGGATTAGGTGATTAATAGAGTATCCAGCTATACTACTTCTCTTGAAACCTGAAAATACTGGGTTAAGAGTTTATAACCAGAGATACAGATTAGGGATACTTGGATTGAGAAGTTGAAACCAGAGATAATAGTGACACTTAGCAGAGAAATAAGAGTAAAAGTCATTTTTTAAATAATTAGGCAAAAGGGAAAAAGAAAATTGTTGCTGAGTTTGGGGGAAAATTCCCATTGAAAGGCTGGGAGAACAGGAGTTAATAAAGAAGTTGACCATAAATTGGTATAGGCAAGAAAAAACTCAGTGTGTTGTTACCATTCACTTATTTTTTCTTTCATTTATTCACTGATTTTAAGACTGGGTCTCATTATGTTCCCTTGGCTGACCCTGAACTCCTGGGCTAAAGGATCCTCCTGTCTCAGCCTCTTGAATACCTGGGAAAGCTGGCACTGTAGGGATATGCCATATCCAGCCTGCTAATCTTTCCTTTCATAGTAAAACTCCTTGAAAGAACTATCTATACTTTCTGTCTCCAATTTTTCTCTTTTTCTCTTAATCCCATTCTAATCAGTCTTTCCCATCACTTTACTAGAACTGGAGTTCTCAAGGTTCCCAATGATCTACTAAATTCTATGGTCGATTCTCAGTTTTCATCCTTTTTTCTTTTTAGTTCTGGAATTGAACTCAGGGCTTTCTCAATACTAGAGAATGGCCTGTCACAGAGCTAAGCCCGAGCCCCACCGTCACTTTTTATGTTTATCCGGAATTTCCTGCTTTTCAGCTCTGACAATGCCACCATTATCCAGGACACTAAAGCAGATGAAGCTGTATTGTTGCAGGCTGTCGCTTTCTAAACTTCATACATCATTACTTTTTGACCTGAACTAACCCAGTAGATCAGCAACTCACATTTCATTCCTCTTCATTTTGTTGTCTGAGTTTCTACTCTTTTAGCAGCAATTTCTTTACTTTTGTTGTTTTATAGTCCTGGGAATCAAACCCAGGGCCTTAGGCATGCCAAGCAAGTTTCTTCCAAAGAGCTACATCTCTATCCTTCTTTCCTCTCCTTAATCTTTATGAAGGAATATAAATTTGCTCATTCATATTTAAGAAAACCAACTGTCAGCATTAGATTATACACTCAAGTGGAAAAAAAATAGTTAATGAATGCCCTTAAGGCCCTTGAGTTTAAAATACAGTTATTATGATTTTGTAAGCAACTAAAAAAATCCAAAACTGATTTAAAAGAAAAATTATACTCTTACTCACAGGTCTAAAACTATTAACTATGTCAGAATTATGAAAATTCCTAACCAAAACTGTCATTTACTATTTTATGAGATTTTAAGGGGGCGTTAATCACTGTAGACATAAGGAAAAGCAAAAAAAAAAATTTCTTTGAACTATCAAACAAAGAATACTAACCTTCTCTTGCAGAGTTGGCTGAAAGTGTTGAATTTTTCTGGACCCTTGTAAGGACTGCCAAATGTTGCAAAATTCATCATCAGCTTTAGTGGGTACCTAGTAGAACACAAACAATTTCTTAAGGAAATGAAACATGAGAAAATATTCATATAGGATGAAACAATTACTGATTAAAGTTACTCAGTGGTAGACAGGATAATAAACTTTCTTTTTTTTTTTTTGTCTTTTTTGAGACAGGGTTTCACTAAGCAGTTCAGGCTGGCCTTGAACTCACTTTGTAGCCCAGGCTGGTCTCAAACTCGCAGTGATCCTCCTGCATGCTGGGATTACAGGCATACGCCACCATGCCTGGCCTAAACTTTCATTATTTAAAATCCCTCAGTTCTTGAGTTTATTAATACAGGAGAATGTTTACTTGTTGTCTTTAAAAAAAATCCCTCAGTTCATTCTTTTAAGAACTCAGCATAGGGCCGGTGAGATGGCTCAGTGGCTTAAGTGCCTGCCTGGCAAGCGCGAGGGCCCGAGTTCGACTCCCGGAACCCACATACGTAAAAGGGGCCGGTGATATCGCTCAGAGGCACGGGCGCCTGCTGGCGTGCGAGGTCCTGAGGTCGACCCCCCGGTACCCACCAAAAAAAAAAAAAAAAAAAAGAACTCAGCATAGAAATTACAAAAGTATTCTCTATTGGAAAGAAACTCGTCTTCATATACCAATGGTTTTGAATGGTTTTACTGAAAAGTAAAGCATAACAAAAACTATAAAGATTACACTCAGTCATTAAATCCACCAATAGATTTTTTTCTTCTAATATACTGTACTAATATGTTATTCAAACTAACTTCTAAAGATTTTATTTTAAAAATCTTCATCTTTACAGAAGTAATCTAATAAATTTAAATATCAGCTATTATAGGAAATTGATTTAGTATAGATAAAGACCCTGGAAAAAGACACAACAAAATTTAACAGTGGTTACCTATGATATCTGAGAGGATATTTTGCTTGTGTTTCCTTTATCATCATCTAATTATCCGTGTTTCCAAATAGTCTATAATAAGCACGTATTGTAAAAGTCTAAAAATGTTAAACCTAAGATTTGGGGCCATGCAATTAAATAAAGTTAAGTGTCCCAAAAAGATAACTCAATTTTTTTTTTTAATTTTAAAGAAAAACGAAACAAACAAACAAAAAAAAACAAAAAAAAAAGGACAAATTTTCAAAACGAGATAATAGCAGGGTAACAATGGTCAATACATTGTGTATTGCTATCTCCAAACTACTTACTCAGAGTACAGGATATGGCATTTAAAAACAAAAAAACAAAACAAAACAAAACAAAACAGGAAAAAAAATATCTGCATTTAATTGTCCAAACAGTATTAGCATAAACCTTTCTTTTCAATGATCTAAGAGAAATTAGTAGTATAACTATCTAACTGTCTTTTATATACAGAGAGAATTTTTTTTTTTGCTTTTCCCTTCCTTCTTTCTTCATTCCCCCATCCCGGTTTCTCTTTCCTTTTGAAGTTTCTTCCCATTTTACAATTAGATAACTCAATTTTTTTTGATAACTCAATTTTTATGCCCAGAAAGATGAAGAAAATCACCCATGAATTATATAATGGGAATTTTTGATAAATGTGATATAATCATCTTTCATTTATCTTTCAAACTTATATCACTTCTAAATGGAGGATGGGCTGGGCGTGGTGGTTCACACCTGTAATCCCAGCACCTGTGAGGCTGAGGCAGGAGGATCGCTGTGAGTTTGATGCCAGCGTGGGCTATAAAGTGAGTTCAAGGCCAGCCTGAACTGCATAGTGAAATCCTGTCTCAAAAAGACCAAAAAATATAAAAAATAAATGGAGGAAGGGGAAGGGGACATAAATAGATTTTTTTTTTTTTTTTTGAGATAGGGTCTCGCTATGTAGCCCAGGCTGGCCTCAAACTCACTGCAATCCTCCTGCCTCAGCCTCCCGAGTGCTGGGATTACAGGCATGTCCCACTATGCCCGGCCTAAAAATTAAAATGTGTTATATACATGTACCAACTCCCCAAGATGAATGTCATCACTATATACTGCAAACATGTACTAATAAAAATGAATTTAATAAAATGAATTATATAATTTATAACAGAAAGCATAGAATATTCAGATTACATAAAAAATTTACATGTTAACTTGAAAAGTAATATACAAAAAGAAAACATGGACAACTTTCTCAAGCTGACTACTTAAATAAATGTATTTCTTTTTTAATATAACTAATTTTTTTTTTTTTTTTTTTTTTTTGTGGGTACCGGGGGGTCGACCTCAGGACCTCGCGCGCCAGCAGGCGCCCGTGCCGCTGAGCGATATCACCGGCCCCTTTTTCGTATGTGGGATCCGGGAGTCGAACTCGGGCCCTCGCGCTTGCCAGGCAGGCGCTTAAGCCGCTGAGCCATCTCACCGGCCCTTAATATAACTAATTTTATAACATAGATAGAACACTACCCACTACCAGTAGCATTCTTTTTTTTTTTTTTTTTTTTAATGTGGGTACCGGGAGTCGACCTCAGGGCCTCATGCTTGCCAGGCAAGCGCTTGTGCCGCTGAGCGACATCACCGGCCCTTTTCTTTCCTCTATGTGGGTTCCGGGAGTCAAACTCAGGACCTCGCACTTGCCAGGCAGGCACTTATGCCGCTGAGCCATCTCACCGGCCCTAGACTATTATCTTGAGGGTATGTACTGGAAATTGAACCCAGCCCCTTTTAAAAATTTTTAATTTTGAGATAGAGTTTTGCTGAGTTGTTTAATTGCTCAGGCTAGGCTCCTACTTGTGAACCTCCTGCCTCAGCCTCCCATAGTGCTGGGATTACAGGCCTGCACAACCATGCCTAACTAGCCTACTATCTTAAAACAAATCTGAAATTGATTTGAATCAAAACAATGAAGTTAAATTAGGTTTCCACTTAGGAAGTCTGCAATGATTTGCGATTTGTAAGACAGGGCAGAGAGCTGGGTGTGGTGGCATACACCTAATCCTAGGACTCTGGGAGGCTGAGGTAGCAGGATCAAAAGTTCGAGGACAGCCTGGACTACATAGCAAGTTTGAGGATAGCCTGAGCTATAAAATGAGTCCCTGTCTCAAAAAAAAAAAAAAAAAAAAAAAGATGGGAGAGAGAAATTAAAGACTTTTGAGGACGTGGCACAGTGGTAGAGCACCTGCCTAGCATGACTGAGTGTCTGGGCTGATCCCTACTAACACACACAAGCACACTCACAAGCCTGAGAGACTTACTTGAGTAGGAACAAAAAGTGATTGAGGGGAATGGTTGAGGCCTCCCAGATGCCCAGGAGAAACTGATGAATTTGAGCTATATTGATTCACAGCTGGTTGTGGTTTCACAATGGCTGTCAACTTCTGATTTCCAGTTTCAGAGCGACTTCCATGAGAAAGGTTCACCAAGGCACTCGTTGGCAGTCGATAACCTTTTCCAGGTGAGCACCTAAAAGTAAAAAGTTCTATCAGGGTCAGAAAGAAATTAAACTAAATGTGCTAGGGATAAGAATTAAGTAATTCTGGTGTGGATAATCCATCATTAGAAGTGATAAACATTACTTTTAAATTCAGTTGAGAATGTTCATAATAACCTAACAAAAATATATTAATTATAGAAGAGGATACTGAGGGTCAGATGCTTTTAACTAACCTGCCAAAATTAACACTAAGTGTGAGAGAGTTCACATTTTCCAGTACACAACGGTGCCCTCATTCTATCATGATCCTTGTTCCTGTAACTTAAAACTTTGTATTACAGCCCCTTCCAAATGAACTCAAGTCTCACCAATGTTAAATTAAAAACAATTGAACCCTAGTTCCTTAAGCTTGCTAAGCTCCAATTAATTTATTACTTTCTTTTCATAGCCAAACTTCTCAAGGGTCACCTCAATTTCCTATCTCCATTACTACACCTGCCATTCACCAAATCTGGCTTGAGCACCCATAACCCCACTAAAATGGGTCATAAAGATTTACATGTCACTGAATTCAAAGGATATTTCTATTAATTTAACTAATTATGAATTTCCTGTGTTGCATATGCTACTTTGTTGCCTAAGCATGCTTCACTATTTTTTCCTCTTTTCCTAGTTAACTATTCCTCATTTCTTCTTCTATGCACTTGTCACATTTTAATTAAACAAGTAATATTATAATCAGTTGCCTAATTTATCTCACTCACTAAAATGAAAGCTCTAAGAGGACAGAAAGCATGTCTGTCTTACTGTTATATCAGTAGTAGAAAGTATGACAATATTGCATATATTATAAACTAAGTAATGTAAAATCAGAAGTCACATAAGCATATGGACAAAGTGAAATCTGAAAATACAAACCTTATTGTTAATCCTCCAGGAAATTCTTCATCAAACAATACTTCAAATAGTATATCAGCTTCTCTATTAGCTGTTAAAAAAGAGAAAATAAAAATCTTATGATGAAAAATCAGCAGACAAGGTTTTGGAGAACTCAGAAGCATTTATTTTATTTTTAAAATGCACATAAAACATTCCAGATATGAAGGATGACATCATAACACAATGAACATCATGTAATCTAAGAAACAGAGTACTGGGCCTTAGAACATTGTGCTCCAGTTCCTACTAGCAGTTATGATTCCTATATATTTCTTCATCTCTTCTTATATGTGAACATATCTGTAAATATTACATGGAACTGTTTTTCAAGTTTTGAAACATTATAAACATGACATTTACAGAGAAGATTTTTTTTTGCAACTTAAATGTTTCAACATTATATTTGAGTTTTTAGAACTTTTCTGAACATACATTATTGCACGTATGGATATACCATAATTTGTCCATTCTCTTGCTAATGGACATTTAGGTTGTTTCTAACTTTTGCAATTATAAATAGTGCTGCTACCAGTGAAAATCATGTAACTACGTCCTTTACATAATTGAATCCTTTCCTAGTTTAGAAGCATAATTAAATTGTTGGGTGTTAGGGAATGTACTTAAAATTTGTTTTTGTTTTGTTTAGTTTTGTTTTTAACACAGGGCCTGACTGTTTAGTCCAAGTTAGCCTTGAACTCATGATGTAGCCCACGCTGGTCTCAAATTCGCAGCAATCCTCCTGCCTCAGTCTTTTGACTGCTGAGATTACAGGCGTGCGTCACCACACACCTGGCAAAACTTTTTAAAAAACAGGTTTCTTTTTTGTTTTTGAGACAGGGTCTCACTATGCAGTTCAGACTGGCCTTGAATGCACTATGTGCTGGGATTATAGGTGTGCGCCACCACGCCTGGCTAAAAAACAGATTTATTGAAGTAAAAGTGACACAATAAATTGTACATATTTAAGGTATACAATTTAGTGAGCTTTACTGTATGTATTTAAGCATAAAGCCACCACAAACAAGATAACTGTATCCACCAGTTTCATGTGTCCTTCTGTGACCCATATTGCTCCCTAGAACACCACTAAAAATTTGCTGTCACCATACATCAGTTCATATTTCTAGAATTTTATATACATAAAATCATATAGTATATATTATTCCTTTCTGTCTGGCTTCTTTCAGTATAATTATTCTGTTGTATGGGTCAGTAATTTTTTTCTTTATGCTGAGAAATATTTCATTGCATAGGTAGCAACAATTTGTTTATCCATTCACCTACTGATAGGCATTTGGATTGTTTCTATTTTTTTGATCTTACATATAAAGCTGCTATGAAGATTCATGAACCAGACTTTGAAGGGGTTTAAGTCCTCATATCTCTTGGGTAAGTATTAAGGAATGGAATGGCAGGGTCCTATGTTTAGCTTGCCAGCCTGCCTGCCTGCCTGCCTGCCTGCCTGCCTGCCTATCTATCTAATCTATCTAATCTATCTGAGACAAGGTCTCTCTGTGTAATTCATGGTGGCCTTGAACTCACTAGGTAGCCCAGGCTGGCCTCAAACTCCATGATCCTCCTGCCTCAGCCTCCTGAGTGCTGGGATCACAGGCTTGCACTATCATGCCTGCCAGCTTTTTAAGAATCTAACCAAACTACTCTCCAAAGTGGTTGTATCATTTTACATTTTCACTGGCAGTAGAGGAAGAGTCCTAGTTGTGCAACAACACTGCTGACACTTTGGGATAGTCAGTCTAGTTGGTGTGTAGTAATATCTTCTTGTGGTTTTAATCTGTATTTCCTAATGACTAATTTGTTTTGTTTTTTGGTTTTTTAGACAGGGTCTCACTATGTAGTTCAGGGTGGCCTTGAACTCACTAGGTAGCACAGGCTGGCCTCCAACTCACAGCAATCCTCCTGCCTCAGCCTCCCAAGTGAAGAAATTCTACCTACAAGACTGCCTTTGCTTTTTTTTGTGCTGCAATTACAACACATCGAACTCTTTATATATTTTACAAGTGTTTTGTTGACTTATGGTTTGCTAGCACTTTCTTTGTATGTGGCTTGTCTTTTCACTTCTATGACAAGGTCTTTTGAAGAGAAAAAATTTTGATGAAGTCTAAAAGCCAACATTTTCTTTTATAGTTGGTATCTTTACCAAACTCTAGGTTATTAAGATTTTCTTCAGGGGGTTGGGAATTTAGCTCAGTGGCAGAACATCTGCCTAGCACACACAAGTCCCTGAGTTCAATCAGCAATACAAAAAAAAAAAAAAAAAAAATTTTTTTTTCCTTTAAACCTGGCATGATGGCACATGCCTATAATCTCAGCACTCTGGGAGCTGAACCAGGAGGATTGCCAAGTTCACACCCCGCCTGAGCAAACTAGCAAGATCCTGTCTCAAAAAACAGAAAAATGGGCTGGGATATAGCTCAGTGCAAAGGCCCTAGGTTCAGTCACCAGTATCAAAACAAAACAAAAACAGAAAGATTTTCTTCTAGAACTTTTATAATTTTAGCTCTTACATTTAGGTCTCTGATTCATTTTGACTGTGGCTCATTTCTTTGCTATAATCTGTATTCCAGCACCAACTCTTTTTTTTTATTTTTTTTTATTTTAAAGAGAAGAAAAAAACAAAACAAATCAAAAGAAGAACAAATTTTCAAACCAACATAATAGGAGGGTAACAATGGTTAATACATTACGTATTACTATCTTTAAGTTAGTTATTCAGGACACCAGACATTAGCATTCAATTGTCCAAACATTATTGGCACAAACCTTACTCTTCAATGAACTAAGTAAAAATGGTAGTGTATCTATCTTAACCATCTTATATATATATATATATATATATACACAATTTTTTTTTCCCTTTCCCTTCTTTCTTTTCCCTATTCCAGTCTCTCTTTCCTTTTGACCAGTTTCTTTTTGATTCACCATATCTATTGTACATTTTGGATCTTATTTACTCTTTCAGTTTCTCATACTAGAGAGATAATACGATGCTTACACATGTGCTTCTGGTTTATTTCACTTATGAGTATTTTCTCGAGTTGCATCCATTTACCTATAAAAGTCTCCAGTTTATCCTTCTTTATGGCTGAATAGTACTCCATTGTATAAAAATACCACATCTTTCTTATCCATTCCTCAGTTGATGGGCATTTGGGTTGTTTCCAAGATCTGGCTATTACAAATTGTGCTGCTATAAACATGGGTGCACATATATCGCTGTGGTACGATGTTTTTAATTCTTCTGGGAAGATGCCCAGAAGGGGAATAGCTGGGTCAAATGGGACCTCCAACCCTAGTTTTCTGAGGAATCTCCACACTGACTTCCACAGTGGCTGTACCAGTCGACACTCCCACCAACAGTGAAGAAGGGTTCCTTTTTCCCCACAGCCCCTCCAGCATTTGTTATTAGTTGATTTCTTAATAGTAGCCATTCTTTCTGGGGTGAGATGGTATCTCAGTGTTGTTTTAATTTGCATCTCTCGAATGACTAGTGATGTTGCACATTTTTTTGTATATTTGTTTGCCATTAGTATTTCTTCATCTGAGAAATGTGTATTCATCTCAGATGCCCATTTTTGGAGTGGGTCTTTAAATTTGGGAGGTCTGATTTTTTTGAGTTCTTTATATGTTCTCGATAGTAATCCTTTGTCTGAGGAACAGCTGGCAAACATTTTTTCCCACATTGTGGGTTGTCTCTTCACTCTGTTGGTGGTTTCTCTTGCTGCCAGCACCATTTATTAAAGAGGCTATCTTTCTTCCAGTGAATATGTTTGGCACCTTTGTCAAAGATAAGGTGGCTTAGTATGTCTGGGGTTGTTTCAGCATCTTCTAATCTGTTCCATTGATCTTCAGGTCTGTTTTTTTGCCAGTACCACACTGTTTTTATCACAGTAGCTTTATAGTATAATTTCAAGTCGGGGATTGTGATGCCCCCTGCCTTGCCTTTGTTGCCCAGAATTGCCTTTGCTATTCTAGGTCTCTTCTGATTCCAAATGAATTTTAGGATTGTTTTCTCTAATTCTGTGAGATATGCTGTTGGAATTTTGATTGGAATTGCATTAAATCTGTATAACAATTTTGGAAGTATGGCCATTTTCACTATATTGGTTCTTCCTATCCAGGAGCAAGGGATATCTTTCCATTTTCTGATATCCTCTTCAATCTCCTTTTTCAGAGTACTGTAGTTTTCAGTATAGAGGTCTTTTACATCCTTCGTGAGGTTGATTCCTAGGTATTTCATTTTTTTGGATGTTATTGTGAAAGGTATTGTTTCCCTAATTTCTCTTTCAGTAAGTTTGTTATTTGTGTACAGGAAGGCTATTGACTTTTGAGTATTGACTTTGTATCCAGCTACACTACTGAATTTGGTTATTAAATCTAGCAGTTTTTTAGTGGAGTTTTTGGGGTCTTCTGTGTAGAGTATCATGTCATCTGCAAATAATGATAATTTAACTTCTTCCTTTCCAATCATTATTCCTTTTATTTCTTTCTCTTGTCTAATCGCTCTGGCTAAAGTTTCCAGAACTATGTTGAATAAGAGTGGGGACAGTGGACATCCTTGTCTTGTTCCTGATTTTAGAGGGAAGGCTTTCAGTTTTTGGCCATTTAGTATAATATTGGCTGTTGGTTTGTCATAGATAGCTTTTACCAGATTGAGATAAAGACCCTCTATTCCAATTTTCTGTAGGGTTTTTATCATGAAAAGGCCAGCACCAACTCTTGAAGAGATTATCCCTTCTCTATTGAATTATCTTGACACCTCTGTTGAAAATCAATTGGCTACAAATGTATGAGTCTGTTTCTGGACTCTAATTCCATTTCACTGATTTACATTCATGTCTGTTTTTATGCCAGTCTACAGTTTTTCCTTATTCAAGAACCTAGGGCACGCATGCTGCAGTGGGGTGTTTGCATCACTGGAAGCTCTAAAAGGTTCATCGATACTGCTTTATTAGTTTTATAATTGGGTAGTTTAAATTTTCCAACTTTGTCCTTCAAATTGTTCTGACTATTCTACAGCCCAAAAGTAAAGAAATTCTGCCTCCAAGACTGCCTTTGTTTTGTTTGAGACAGGGTCTCACTATGTAGTTCAGGCTGACCTTGAATTCACTATGTAGTCCAGGCTGGCCTTAAACTTGCAGTTATCCTTCTGCCTCAGCCTCTCAAGTGCTGGGATTACAGGTGTGCATGACCATACCCAGCCAAGACTGCCTTTGGATTTAAGACTGTACCATCAACTTTTACTGGAATTTTCAGCTGCAGATTTTGAAGTTGCCAATCTCTAAAACTGCATCAGCCAGTTTCTTAAAATCAGTTAATCAATCATTTTTTTCTCTCTCCATTCCATGACTCTATTTCTCTAAAAAATTCTAACTCTATAATAATCTGATGCTATGCTAGACTCTCATGGGGGTCAGGAGTTATCTCTCATCCTAGTGCCTCATCAGCCAGTTGAAACTAGGCCAGGGGAGTTCATCTATTTGTATCTTTCAACGAGATAGTTTTATCTAAAAATCAAACTCAAGAAGAGAGATTCAATAAGAGTCAGGAATTTGTCCTCTGAAGGCTTAAGACATGCCTTCTAGGTTCCCATTTCTTCTTGGGGGCAGACTACTTCCTGAGAAGATTATTGAGAAGATTGTTTACACTCAGCTGAGGGAAAAATGAAACTTCCCATAGACCCATGGCAGGCATGATTAATTAATGACAATGCTCTTTACCATTCAGTAAAGATATAGCCTTAACATCCTGAAGACAGGGGCCGGTGACATGGCTCAGCGGCATAAGCGCCTGCCTGGCAAGTGCAAGGTCCTGAGTTCAACTCCTGGTACCCACATAGAAAGGAAAAAAGGGCCGGTGACATTGCTCAGCACAAGCGCCTGCTGGCAAGCGCAAGGTCCTGAGTTTGATCCCCGGTACCCACATTAAAAAAAAAAAAAAAAAGAAAAAAAGAAAAATCCACAAGACAAGATTCCAAAAGGCTGTATTATTGATAGGAGTTGTTGGAAGAATGAAAACTTCTATTATCTGAGCCCTATGTCCTTATCAGGACAACCTAACTGGAATACGATCCATAAACCCAGAATCTGAATAGCACATGCAGAGGGCTGAACAACCAGCAGCAGGGGGTTTGTTTTATTGAATCCATCTAAACTTTATCATGCTTAGCCCAGAGCCTGACCCTCCTCTTTCCATTTCCTGCAACTGAAAATACGACCAACAAATTAAGAAAAGAATCAGGGAAGAAAATTCTCTTTTAGAGGTAGAGGGATAGAGAAGACTAGAACAATATCTGCAGATGGAAAATATGGACAACCATTGCCTCAAAGTAAGGCAGAAATCAGGGGAAAGAGTTCAAATTCCAGCTTTACTACTTCCCTGTGTAAACACAGTCAAGTTAACCTCTCACGTAAGGAAATTACACCTACCTCTCAGGTGGTTGCAAGGATTAAATGCAAAATATGTGAGTGGCTGGCACATTGTTGGGACTAAATATGCTCTATGGCCTGCCTGTTCTTCCTTTTGGGATGGTGAGACCAGAAGATTGAATGCCTGGGATGTGGAAAGACAGTGCTACCAAGCAAGCTGACCAGTGACCACCTGATTTGTTGCTTCCTGCTGGGATTGACTTTTTGAAAAATCTACACTGTAAAGTTGCTCACTTTAGGCTTCTCTCTGCAGCACATTTAGATTCTGGAATCCTTCCTCTGTTTTCTTTGTTGTTGTCATCATTATGATCATCACTGTCATTCATTTTTGTCATGTGGGGACTGAACTGAGGGAACATTGAGCTATATCCCCAGCCTATTTATTTATTTAATTTTTTATTTGAGATAAGGTCTTGCTAAGTTGCTCAGGTTGGCTTTGAATTTGTGATCCTCCTGCCTCAGCATCCTGAGTATCTGGGATTACAGGTATGCAGTGGTTTTTTTTTGTGGGTACTGGGGAGTCGACCTCAGGACCTCGAGCGCCAGCAGGCGCCCGTGCCGCTGAGTGATATCACTGGCCCCTTTTTCATATGTGGGTTCCGGGAGTTGAACTCAGGCCCTCGCGCTTGCCGGGCAGGCGCTTAAGACGCTGAGCCATCTCACCGGCCCCTTTTGGTTTGTTTTGTTTTTTAATTGTGGTAAAAATATGCACAGGAGATGGGGATATAGCTCTTGGTAGAGCATGTGCTTACCATGCGTGATACCCTGGGTTCAGTCCCTAGCTCCAAAACCAAAAAACCACAAAAGCACATAAAATTTACCATTTTAGCCATTTTAAAGTATATAGTGCAGTAGCGATAACAGCATGCACCTTACTGTGCAACAGGCTGATAAAGTCTGTTTTATATAATCTAGTTATATTCATAAAATACAAATTCATATGCACATTTCCCAAGTCTTTTAACCATAAATGACTTCATGTTTGTTTATTTACAGAAACCTAGATATTTTAATGAAAAGGTAAAGATCTGAGCAAAATTAGGAAAGTTTAAGGAGAACTGATGAAAATACTTATTCAGTTCCAGGAAAACATATGTATACACTCCAAGATCTTATATAATTTTAGTGTACTATATAAAAACTACCAAATTCCTATAGCCCCTTCTCAACTTCCCCCTCTTTTAACTACTATGAAGATGATTACACAAGACAGAAAAAGAGAATTTTCTCTGAAAAGTACAACCTAAAAAGAAGAAAGGAAAAAAACTAATATATAAAAGGATTTAGTTTCTTCCTGATTTAAGTTTCTACTTAGATTGATAAAACACACAATTTTGTGTTTTCCTTTACAATATAAAGGTAGCTGAAGACATGTCAAGTGTTGAGATATTACCCCCTTTAATTCCTATGATGGTGCCCCGAAGGCCAACTGGAACTGAAAAATTCTCTCTCACGTTCACAACACGGTCAAAGAGACGAAATTCCGCATCTCGATCAGGAATGACTCCATGTTGTTGTTCTAAAGGCTGAAAAGAAGGAAGTTGTTAATGACAATTAAAAGTCTTACTGGTATGTTGAAAACATTTCTGTTCCTTTCATACCTTCAAAGTAAAAATAACAAGTTTGAATCCTTTGACAGAAACTTACTCTGTATAGCAAATGAGGCTTCACTGTCACCCGTACTTTCTTATTATTTTTTCTTTGCTGAGAAAAGATAAAAATTAAAAATATAAAATTATGACATTATTACATTACTTACTACTTCAACATGTCTGATTTATGTAAAGCCAAATGAAATGATTAATTTAAAAACTAAAGTTCTGCAACTGCAGTGAGAAATAAAACATTTATAAAATACCTATAACCTAAATTCTTATTTAAAAACTTTTAAAGCACAAGTTTTGGAGCATGATATATAAAAAGCAAAGTGTGGTACTGCACACCTGTACCAGCACTCTGGGAGGCTGAGGTAGGAGGATTGAAAGTTTGAGCCATGCCTGGGCAATTTAGCAACCTAGTGAGACCCCGTCTCAAAATTTTTAAAAAGAAGGGCTAGGAATAAGGCTCAGTGCAAAGGTCCTATGTTTAATTCCCAGTATGGGGCGGGGGAGGCAAAGTCATAAGTATATAGCCAGATGTAAATTTGTAGTATATCTATGTGTAACTCTACTGGATCCAAGAAACATCATTACTAAGCACAATATAAGTCCTCTCCATCCATTTACTATCCTTTCCAAAAGTAAACTTATTTCTAATATAAAAGATCAGATTTGCCTGTTTTAAATTTTATATAAATGCTATCTTACTCAAATTTTTTTCTCTAATAAGAATTGCAGGGCCGGTGAGATGGCTCAGCGGCATAAGCGCCTGCCTGGCAAGTGTGAGGTCCTGAGTTTGACTCCCGGTACCCACATATGAAAAAAAAGAGCTGGTGATATCGCTCAGCAGCACGGGCACCTGCTGGTGCGCGAGATCCTGAGTTTCACCCCCGGTACCCACACACACAAAAAAAGAATTGCAATCTGGGTGTGGTGGCGCACACCGTAATCCCAGAACTCAGGAGGCTGAGGCAGGAGGATAACTGTGAGTTCAAGGCCAGCCTGAACTGCATAGTGAGACCCTGCCTCTAAAAATGAAAACAAAACAAACAAAAATTATAGTAAAACCTTGGATTGTGAGTAATTTGGTGAGTGTTCTGCAAGATGAGAAAATATTTCTAACAAATTTTAACTTGATTAATGAGTGGTATCTTGCAATACAAGTAGTATGTAACACTACATACTACTTGTCACATAGTGAATGACAAGTACTTGTGACTTGAGACTGTGACACATACTTGTGACACACTGAATGTCACAAGATCACAACTGAGCCAATGGTGTTTCTCTCTCTCTTGCTGTAGGATTGTGCGTGATCATCTCCCAGCAGCAAGAGGTTCTGGAAGAGATCTCATCTGTAGAGGAAGAGGAGGAAAAGGCAGAGGAGGAATCCCTCACTTCAGATGAGATCAGGGAGATGTGTAAAGTGTGGGAAACTGCAAAATTTTGTAGAAAAGCACCACCTGAAAAAGGCTGTAGCAGTGCGAGTGATGAATCTGTTTAAGGACAATGTCACATTTCTGCAAAATCCTCAAAAGGCACCAAAAGCAAGCGTCACTGGATAGGTTCCTTGTTAAAGTTGCATGAAAAGAAAAAGATTTCATTGAACCAATAGACAGAAGTGGTTCTGTTAGTGATAATGAAAGTCGTCCTATATGATAACCCTCATCTCTCTTGTCTCCTTCACACCAGCCACGAAGGTTTTCAAAGGTAAGTGCAGGCTAAATTGTTTATTTTTCTTTATATTTGGTATTTTATTATTTTGTATTACATGACAGTATTTTTTTTTTTTTTTTTTGTGGGTACCGGGGGGTCGACCTCAGGACCTCGTGCGCCAACAGGCACCCGTGCCTCTGAGCGACATCACCGGCCCCTTTTTCATATGTGGGTTCCGGGAGTCGAACTCGGGCCCTCGCGCTTGCAAGGCAGGCGCTTACGCCGCTGAGCCATCTCACCGGCCCTACATGACAGTATTGTAATCATTTTTATATGAATATTTTTGGGCTGTGGAATGAATCATCTTGAGTTTGCATTATTTCATATAGGAAATTTGCTTTGATATGTAGTACGAGTGTTTTAGATTATAAGCATGTTTCTGGAATGAATTATGCTAGCAACCCAAGGTTTCACTATGTTTTTATGTGTTTGTGTTGTTTCTTTTTAATTTTTATTATTTTATTTTATTTATTTATTTTTTTTTTTTGTGGGTACCGGGGGGTCAAGCTCAGGACCTTGTGCACCAGCAGGCGCCCGTGCTGCTGAGCGATATCACCGGCCCCTTTTTCGTTTGTGGGTTCCGGGAGTTGAACTTGGGCCCTGGCGCTTGCCAGTCAGGCACATACGCTGCTGAGCCATCTCACCGGCCCAATTTTTATTATTTGAAAGCTCTCATAGTAATTTGGAAAATTACCTGAGTTTGGGAACCACTACAAAGAAAAAAAAGATATGAAAGTAGAAGGGTGACTGTTGGAGAAGAGGAAGGGGATCAGTAGGAGGAGGAATGGAAGAGGAATGGGGGTAGCTAAGAGTATGACATATGCATGCATGAATATGCCACAACCAAACTCGTTATCTGCATAACTAGTATCCACTAATAAAATTATTAAGATTATTTTTAAAAAGAACTGGTGGTGCTGGGGATTGAACCGAGGGGCCTGCACATGTTAAGCAAATGTTCTACCACTTTCCTACATCCCCAGTCAGCCCTTTCAAAACATTTTTATTTTCAGGCAGGCCTTACACTTGTGATCCTCCTGCCTTAGTCTCCGAAGTAACTGTGATTACAGGCATGCGCTTCTCTGTGCTGGGCTCCTACTGATACTTTTAGTGATGACTCTAGATAATAAAGAAAAATTTAAATTATAACACTAAAAGGAGAAAAACTGTAAGTATACCTCCTTGACACATAAACAGGTTTTTTGTTTTTGTTTGAGACATGGTCTCAACTATGTAGCCCACGCTGGCCTTGAACTCACGTCAATCCTCCTGCCTCAGCTTCCCGAGTGCTGGGAAGTGTGCATCACCACGTCCGGCACATGATAAGGTTTTAAACAAAATTTATATTTATAGGCACACTTTTTTTTTTTTTTGTGGGTACTAGGGGTTGAACTCAGGACCTCGCGCGCCGGCAGGCGCCCGTGCCGCTGAGCGATATCACCGGCCCTTTTTTTTTCCTATGTGGGTACTGGGAGTTGAATTCAGGACCTCGCGCTTGCCAGGGAGGTGCTTATGCCACTGGGCTATCTCACCTGCCCTATTTTTTTAAAGTTCTATTCAACACACAACAACTTTGTATATGTACCTTTTGTTTGTAAAGGAAAACAATGAGTAAGATATTTTAGAATGCTCTGTGTCCAGAGCATTCTTAAAAAAATTGGGGGTCTTAAAGTTACAAATGTTTGCTAACTGAAAAATTTATTTCAAAAACAGTGCTACCAAAGAGATTTCACTCTTTATTGAAAGACGATTAAAAAGAAATACATGTTTCCTATGCTTAGCTGAACAACTTCTAAAAAATTAAGCTCTTTGGCCTGAGGATATAGCTCCATGGTAGAGAATTTGCCTAGCATGAGAGAGGTTCTGGGTCTGATCCCCAGCATTGGGAAAAAATTATAATAATGATTAAACTTTTGACTCTGAGCCTTGTATTTTTTCCAAAGAGTCATCTAGTGATGATTTTTTAAAGCTGTAATCAAAGCTCTAGGTGATAACAGAATTCAATAATAATAGTAATAATAATAATAATAGTAAGAAGAAGAAGAAGTAAGCATTATCAGGTATTAATAGTAAATAGGCATTATTTTTTTTTTCTTTTGTGATGCTGGGGATTGAAACTAGGTCTTCTTGCATGCTAGGCAAGCTCCCCCAGCCCAGTTAATTCAAATTCTATTGCACCAAATAGAGGATTTAAATAGATAAGTCTACTACAGGTGTTTACTGCTTTAAAAAAATATATAAAAAATAGATTAAATGGAATTTCAAAACTTAATACCTGAATGAATTAATGAGTGACAAAAGCGAAGAAGTACAATTTAGAAGTAATTTTATAAAAGTAAATTAAATAAAATTTAGATTGTTTTGAGGTGGTGTTTTGCTATGTTGCCAAGGTAGGCCCTGAACTTCTGAGCTCAAGTGATCCTCCTGCCTCAGCCTTCCAAATAACTGGGACTACAAATTTTTATGTTCTGTAAAAACATGAACTGTGTCTTTTTTTTTGGTCTTTTTGAGACACAGTTTTGCTATACAGTTCTGGCTGGCCTTGAACACACTTCGTAGCCCAGGCTGGCCTCGAACTCGCAGTGATCCTCCTGCCTCAGCTGGGATTACAGGTGTGTGACACCACGCCGGGCTCAACTTTGTCTTTAAAGACCATAGTTAAAACCAGAAGGAACAGAGCATTAACCTTGTTTCTCAGTCACAACTATCATAACTCAAATCATAAAACATTAATTCTTAAAATTGGAAACACTATGAAGAAATAAAATGTAAATGTTATGGCTTTTGTACATTGAAGTGTATTTACATTTATTCAGCCAAACAGGATTTTTTGATATTAATTAAAATCATTATATTGGGCTGGGGATATAGCTCAGTGGCACAAGCGCCTGCCTGGCAAGTACAAGGTCCTGAATTCGATTCCTGGTACAAAAAAAAAATCAATATATACATATTAGTTGGTTGAAACAAATGAACTATTTGTAACATAATCTATATAATCTATAGTAAATTTAACTTCAAATTTCATCAATAATCTTGGTTACTGTAAGTTAGTACCTTGCACTTATCAACTTCTTCCTCGATTTTCTCAACAATAGCTGCATCCAGAATTTGTAAATCACAAGATGAACGAGACAAAGTACTGACAGGATGCCCTTTTAGCCAAGTAATAATTTCTTGAACTTTCTCGGCACTGAAGCAAAAACAATAGATTTTTCACACTCGTTAAAATTTTTGAGGGCTTATATAAAAGAACTGATTAAAAAAAAAAAGAACTGATTTCTGAGCACCGTAACAAATTTATATAATTATTAATCAGTAAACTTAATTGGGTATTACAAATATGTAATAAATATGGACATGTTACCTCTCAACAATAAAAAACCCCACAAAAATTAGTTTTAAAATATTTAAGATATAAACAAAATAAAAATTCTATTGTGCTCTTAAAGCATGAATGAAATAACAGAAAACAAAACAAATGAAAAATAACATGAAAAATTCTTAATAAACTAGCTGTACCTTTCAATGGAACCACTAAGTTGAACTAGAAGACAATAAATACCACAGATTTTGCTTACCCATTCTCATTTTCTCCAGGCCAAATGTCATCTTCATAGAACATATCCTCTTGGCTATTTTTGGCTATATAACTAAATAGTTCTGGAGCTCTAGCCAAACAAACAAACAAACATATTGCTTGAAAAATAAATGAGTGATGTCACATAAATTTCCTATGTAATAATTTCACATCCTAATGGGGAAACATAAAGTACGCTAAAGGAATTCTGATTATAGTACTGTTAAGGGATTTATTAATAAAGACCAAAAGATTTGAAAGCCTGAGTATTCCTGCACTCCCACTGCCTGAGAAATGGTTCAATTAATAAACTTATAAAAAATTGTGACTGATTCTTCTTTGATTATAACAGGTGATAAATGGACAAAATAGTATTTACAAGTTCATTTTCTAATTTTTACCACAAAACTGGAAAACTCTAGAATATAACAAATAAAAACAGATTAAAAGTATGTTCTGGAATTCCTTGAAACTCCCTTTCTTTTTGAATAGTGCGGGACCTTCAGGTACATTTAAGAAGACTGCACACTAATTTATTTTGGTCCTTTCCCAATCCACTAAAATGATAGAAAAACATAAAAAAGGGAATAGGCATAGAGAGACAAGGACGGAGAGAAGCAGAGTATATGATGGCATACATGAATTAACAAATTTTGAGAAATTGGAAACTGAATGGATGAGTGTTAACTGATTTGTCAGGCAGTAAGTAATAGGCTGAATCCTAAATCATCAGTAAGAAAAAGTCAATGAAAACAAATTTAATTATAAGAAAAGTCAAAATACCACCTCCTTTATGTTTTTTTCTTTTTTTTTTTAATGTGGGTACCGGGAGTAGAACTCAGGACCTCGCACTTGCCAGGCAGGTGCTTATGCCACTGAGCTATCTCACTGGCCCATCCTTTATGTTTTATAAACTGTGCTATAAGGCAAGCTGCTTCTTATTCTCAGTTCAATGTCTCTCATTTTGTCAACTGTTGGTTGGTATGCACAATTAACTTCTACAATTGCAAAAATGAAAACAAAACAAAAAACAAACCACATATACAAGAAGCAAGATGATTTAAACCACAGGAATCTGCAAAAGCTCAGGAATTATGGGCTCCAGGTATATTTGAAGGGTGTACGTGGGGTGAGATTTAGCAGGATTTTGGTTGAACATTTAAGTAACAAGCGGTTAAGACAGTCGTGTGGTTACTTGCCTACCACCCCAGCATAAGACCTGTTGTTTACATTTGAGAGATCAAAAAGGAGATGCTCTAGCCTTGGATATACCAGACACTGGAAGTTGGGGTCAGGTGCAAGAAGAGGACAGATGCCATTCTGAAAACAGCATTAATGAGTGTCAACTACACAACACGTCATTAGGAAGCATAATGCCTCCAGGAAGCAGGCTTGGAAGTAAAGCATGCCGGAAGTCTAGCACGGAGTGCATGTGGGATCAATACTAGTGGAAGGGAAAAAAAGGAAGGAAGCAGAATTGGGTAAAGGGAGAAGCTGAACTATAATTCATTCTCAGTGAATTTCTTGGCCAGCCCCATAATGATCTGAAACTAGGATGACCCTTTAGACTTGTTCTGAACTGGGACAAATAGGTTGTTGTTTGGGCCTTCATACCTTCTAGATGAGGCACTGGATCTGGGGAGGGTGTGGAAAGGGGGGCGTAACTTTAGGTGAACTAGTACTAGTTCTCTTCATTCGGGCAATTCATGAAGAGAGCTTGCAACTGAGAGCTGTCAGTAGCGCTTACTGCTGTTGGGAGAACAGGTCCTCTAGTCCTAAAGAGAGATCTGACAGGCTTATTACATTATCTGCTGGGTAACAAGACCCCCTTTCCCTCATTAATTTCCAGAATATTAGCAGTCATTTTTGTCCCTCATATCTATTGTGCAAGAAAACAGCTGAAAGATACCTCTCTGAGAAAACTAACCAAATGAAAAAGATCTACATATAGGGTAGTGACATTAGGAGGACCTCTTTAGAAGTAACAAAGTCTCATAGAATAAAACCCTCTCATGTGCACCAAATTTCCAATTGGCTTTTTAGTGTCTCATTCTTAAATACAATCAGATACCAAAAAATCATCAATCAGATAACTTAAAAAAATCTTTAACATAAAAGGGAACACCAAATCAAATGGGGAAAGGGGTTGGAAAAAATGAAAAACACAAAGAATTAAAAAAAAAGTCTAAACTGGGTGTGGTAGTGCCTGACTGTAATCCTAGCTGCTGGCAAGGCTGAGGCAGGAAGATTGAAAGTTCAGGCCCAATCTGGGCAATTTAGTGAGATTCTGTCTCAAAAAAAGGGGCTAGAAGTGTAGCTCAGTGTGAAAGTCCTGGGTTCAATCTTTAGTACCGGGGGAAAAAAATCTAGAATTACTATCTGCAGAGAATGAAAATAAGATATTCTCTTCACCATGAGAAGAAGATGGTATGAAAAGGAAAAGAGGCTGGGGGTGTAGTTCAGTGATAGTCTTTGCCTTCAATGTGCAAGGCCTGGGGTTGGTACTGCAAAACAAACAAACAAACATCCCAAAGGAATATCCAGAAAAGAAGGAAAGACTTTTAGAAATTAAAAACAATTAAATAAAAATTAAAAAGAAAACAATGTGAAGACACACAGGGAAGATGGAGGACTGGAGCGTTGCATCTACAAGCCAAGAACATATAAGGCTATAAAAAGCTAGAAGAGAGGCACTTGCTCAGTGCCTTCAGAGGCACACGGCCCTATTGGTACATTGCTACGGTCACCAGAACTGTGACACATAAGATTTACATTGTTTAAGCCACCCAGTTTGTGTATTTTGCTATACAAAATACCCCTGGGAAACTAATAAAAGGATCCTCAACTAGAGAGTTAGAAACCAGGGGAACAACGGAAAGAACATTAAACTGTGAATCAGAAGTGAACATATTTCCTGTAAATCTTTGTCACTGAGTAACTCAGCTAACAATAAAGAAAATATTAATTCATTTATTAAAGAAATGTTAACACAAATGTGCTGCTGCCCATGTTGCTAATGAAAATATCTCCTTGTAAAACTGGTATAAGCAAGCCAAAATAAATGGCACATTTATAAGTTTTTGGATGCCTAGTGGGATCTTCCTAGGCACTTACCTCTCTAAGTATTCTGCAAGAAGTTGTTCTGCTGCAGATGAGTACATCCATTCACTTCCAACTTTCTTAGTATATCCAGGTACCTCCTCATTTTTTTTGTTGAATTTGAGATTCAAACCCACATTTGCTTTATGGTCTCCATGAGGGCTGAATTTAAACCACACACATACAAATTTTAAAGTCTGTTCAAGCAATAAAACATTTTGCTTTCAAATCTTAGAAAAGTTCAGTTTTGATTGTTCTTTTTAAAATTAGAGGAGCTATATTTTATTTTTTTTTTTTATTTTATTTTATTTTTTGTGGGTACCGGGGGGTCGACCTCAGGACCTCGCGCGCCAGCAGGCGCCCGTGCCGCTGAGAGATATCACCGGCCCCTTTTTCGTATGTGGGATCCGGGAGTTGAACTCGGGCCCTCGCGCTTGCAAGGCAGGCACTTAAGCCGCTGAGCCATCTCACCGGCCCCTGATTGTTCTTTTTAAAAATGGTTTTCTGAGATAAAGTTTTTCTATGTATCCCAGCCTGGCCGTGAATTGAGGATCCTCCTGCTTCAGCCTCCCGAGTGCTGGGAGTCTAGGCCACCATGTGTGGCTTAGTTTTGATTATTCTTTTATATTTTAGTTACTATGGTTATTTCCAACTAGCAGTAACTGAAAAACCAGAAGAAAGCCTTCAAACTCCAAGTCAACAAAGCATGTAAATTAATCATGTAATTACAGAAGAAAATGAACAACAAAATGCACACATACCCTGATACCTTTTTTCAAGGTTCAACATGTTAGCTGCTAAAAAATAAAACTTGTCTTTCCAACCATCTAAAACACATGACATTCAGATAAAAAATCACCATCAAAGGCATTTATGTACAATTTTAAAAGAAAAGTCATAATTAATACAGTAAATAAATACTGAAATATTAAGCATTTAATCTTTATCATTTTATTTTTTGCCATTTAAGTATATTTCTCTAACAAAAACTTACTTTCTCCTAGATCCTCTTCCAATAAAAATACTTCCTGTAAACCTTGAAACAAGGTATCCACTTACTCCAAGGCGACTGGCCAACACATATCCTGGGTTGTACTTTATAGAATATTTCTTTAAATATAAAAACAAAAAGGTCAATTATGGAAACACAATTTACTTTAAATATTTCTTTACCTTTAAAATTGGAGATAATCAAGACATCATCATTGGATTGTGACAATATAAAGATTCTCACCTAGTTTCACTTCCCCTCCTCTTAAAAAAGACTTGATGAATTTTTCTGCGTCTCTTTCCCAAGGAAGGATGAAAGGGAGAGGAAATACAGTTTGTGAAACTCTCTCAAGAAATAAGCTATAGCACCTGGGAGGCTGAGCCAGGAGGATCGCTGTGAGTTTGAGGCCAGCCTGGGCTACATATGCAAGTTCAAGGCCAGCCTGTACTACATAGTGAGGTCCTGTCTCAAAAACAAAAACAAAAACAAAAACAGCAAAAGAAAAGAAAAGAGAAAAAAAAGAAAAGAAAAAAGCTGTACTATAAGTACTAAATGGCAAGTTGTACAGGCAATTTTTTTTCCTGAATTGTGGCAGAATTGAACTCACAGCCTCATGCATGCTAGGCAAGCACTCTACCACTGAGCTTATTATAACCCCAGTCATTTAAAAAAATTTTTATTTTGAGACAGGGTCTCACAAAGCAGCCCAGGCTGGCCTTAAACTTGTGATCATCTTTCCTTAGCCTCCCAAGTAGCTGGGATTACAGGTGTATGCAAAGTTCAGTTTTTTTATTTTTAATTTATTTTCACATTCTGAGAAGTGCCTAACAAAGGGCCCAGGACAAAATGAGGCCTCAATAATTATTACATTGAATTAAAACATAAGTATGTGAGCAAAATAATTGCCACTGAGGGAAATTAAAAATGTTCTTCTTATATGGATATTATTATTATTTTTTTTTTTTTGTGGGTACTGGGGGGTCGACCTCAGGACCTCGCACGCAAACAGGCGCCCGTGCCGCTGAGCGATATCACCAGCCCCTTTTTCGTATGTGGAATCCAGGAGTCGAACTCGGGCCCTCGCGCTTGCAAGGCAGGCGCTTACGCCGCTGAGCCATCTCACCGGCCCTTATATGGATATTATTAATATTGTTTCCTCCTAATATTTATTATTACATGAAAGAAATAAGTGTGTAAAATTAAGTGTGTATAGGGCAACTCATTCAGGACCCTTCCTGCCTCTCAGGAGCTATTGCTATTCCCCATTCCTTTTCTCCAATAAAATTTCCTACTCTTAAAAAAAAAAGTGCGTACAGACTCATAATTAACTTATACCATGACATTACACTTAATTTGTATACTTAAGGGAAGAAACCATAAATATTATCAAATTAAAAAAGAAAAAAACAGGCCGGTGATATCACTCAGTGGCACGGGTGCCTACTGGCGCGGGAGGTCCTGAGGTCGACCCCCGGTACCCACAAAAAAAAAAAAGAAAAAGAAAAAAACCCCCAAAAACAAGTTGCAGATGACAGTAATTTTTAACCAGGAAGCAAATGACCCACAAAACCAGTGCAAACTGAGATTAACTTTCGGGTAATCCCTTTTATAATGTGTATGGAAATAACACATAATAAATTTTTTATTCATATATTAATTATATTAATAGTTTATATTGTTATTTTATGTTCATTTGTGATATGAATATAAGGAAACTTTATTACCAAAAACCCCACAAATTTCAAGAGATTGGTAAGGAATTAAATCAGCCACCATTATTTTACTGATGAATTCCTAAATGGATGATTGTTTTTGGTGGCCTGGAACATAAAGTTAATATTAAAATATGTAAATATGTTAATAAAGAATGTAACACTTTTTTATTAAGAACACAATAAGATTTAGCAATAATATAATGCAAATCAAGTACGTTTTCCAGAATAGATCAGAAGAATTAAGAATTAAGGTAGTATTTCTCCATTACAAGTAGTAACTTCCTTCCTTCCTTCCTTCCTTCCCTTTCCTTCTTTCCTCTCTCTACCTTCCTCTCTCCTTCTCTGCCTTCCTCTCTCCCTTCCTTTTCTTTCTTTATTTTTTGGTACTGGGGATTGAACCTATGCCAGGCAAGGGCTCCATTACTGAGCTACACCACCAGCCTAGTTCCACTTTTCTAATAATCATTTGGAAATATCTAAACACACATTCAGTTACAATAATTAGCATGGGTTACTTGCACTTAGTGCCCAGGGGCCAATGATGCCAATGTGTTCCCATATACAGAAGAGTCCTATATATGGCAATAACTTATGCTCTAGACACCAATAGTACTATGTTTAGCTATGCTATAATTAAAAATTAAATAATCATAAATAACCTAGAAAATATAAAATATATAGCTAGGAATGTTGGGGTACAGAAAGAGTGGCTTGTGTGAAAGGTATTTTAACTAGTTTTTCCAACCTTTACTGATTCCCAGAACAAAATTCCAGCTTCTTTATCTAATAGGCTTCTATGCTGGTTTTTTTGTTTTTCGGTTTTGTTTTTTTTCTTTGAGACAAGGTCTTGCTATGTAGTGCAGGCTTCTTGAACTTGCTTATGTAGCCCAGACTGCTGATACTCCTGCCTCAGCTTCCTGAGTGCTAGGATTACAGGGATATGCCACCACACCTGGCTTCTGCTGGTTTCTTTCTTTCTTTTTTTTTGTGGGTACCGGGGGTCGACCTCAGGACCTCGCGCGCCAGCAGGTGCCCGTGCCGCTGAGCGATATCACCGGCCCCTTTTTCGTATGTGGGTTCCGGGAGTTGAACTCGGGCCCTCGCGCTTGCCAGGCAGGCGCTTAAGCCGCTGAGCCATCTCACTGGCCCCTCTGCTGGTTTCTTGACTATGCTGTCTAACTTCTTTTTCCAATAGAGACCTTATCGTAAGATTTTAGGTACATCTCTGTCTTCCATACATAAAGTACCCTCAGGGGTGTGCTTATGCTTAATGTCTTAAATTTATATCTAAAGAATAACTTTAGACATAAACTTATAGATTTTTATATACTTTAGATTTTACCACTAGAAAGAAAAAAAAAGGCAGAAGTAGTTAATAGCTGTTTGATTGTGAATTATCTATTTTCAGTCAAGTCAAGTATCCTGTCATCAGTAAGAACAGATGACAGGTAATGAAAACTTCTCACATTTTAACAGGGGAAAAGGAGGCCAATTAATAACTTTAGAGAAAAAGTCCCGAGAAAGGACTCTGCAAGCCTAAATGCAGTTTCTCAGGATACTCTAGGATTGAGACTGTCCATTTTAGCAGGATAAACAACCTTAGCAGAAAGGCCATTTGCCACTTTTAACTAAAAAATGCAGGCTTTGAATTATAATGAAAGTTCTAAAAAATTGTAATCTATTCCCAGAGGGTATTTTAATCAATGTGCCTCTTATAAATTTGATCACAATAATCCAAAATAAACCTTATGGATTAATAATGGGTCCATTTTTAATTTTTTAATGGATTAAAAAAATCAGTGATTTTCGCCCTAAAAACTTTACATGAATTTGTGGTGTGTATGTGTATGGTGCTGGATATCAAAACCAGGGACCTGTACATGCTAAGGTAGAGTAACATGAATTTTTAAGCACACTTATAAACAACACCCCCCCCACCCCCGTACTGAGGACCACACCCAGAATCGCTCTACCACTGAGTTACACTCCAGCCCCATTTATTTTGAGATAGGGTATCACTAAGTTGCCCAGGCTGGCTTTGAACCTGCAATCCTCCTGCCTCAACTGGGATTACAGGAGGCATGAGCCACTATGTGAGGCTCCATGCTTATTCTTAAAATATTTGAAATAAATTTAAAGGAGGTGGCAAAATATCTTTCTAATATTTTATTGCTTTTAAAGGAAATAATACGAGCTACTGTACTCACATGCTGGTTCTGTATTAAAGCATCAAGATTGGGTTCACATGGAATGCTGAAAACCACACGAATTCTGCCTTCTGTAATCACATCACCTGAAACCTGAACCTTGGAAGTTAAAAAAAAAAATCCGTTATGTTTTAGTCTCTTTCATTAAATTTTACTTATTTTTCTATTTATTTGAATGGATATTATTTCTAAAACATGGTCTGACAATAAAATTGGATAGTGGAAATTCTCCTGGAATTTGTAAGTGGATTTGATAATATTATAAATCTGAGTCATTTTATCCTATCTTTAGTAGCTATTAATCATTCTTATTTTAATTATTTGTAAAAAATTTCAAAGTACCAAAAAGTTGGGGCCGGTGAGATGGCTCAGCGGCTTAAGTGCCTGCCTTGCAAGCACGAGGGCCCGAGTTCGACTCCTGGATCCCACATACGAAAAAGGGGCCGGTGATATCGCTCAGCGGCACGGGTGCCTGCTGGCGCGCGAGGTCCTGAGGTCGACCCCCTGGTACCCACAAAAAAAAAAAAAAAAAAAAAAAAAGAAAAAAGTACCAAAAAGTTACAAAAATAAAAACAGTACTGAGAACACTTGAAAACATTTACCAATATTCATCTATTGTTAACATTATAAAGAAAACTGCTTTAGCATTTGTGTACTGAGTATATGTTGATATACATATGATTATTCTTCTAAACCTTTTGAGAATATATTATATACCTCATGTTTCCTACCTTTAAATATTTTTGGTATTTATGAAGAAAGATTTTGTTTCAAAGCCACAATAATTAAGCATATACATTTACACTGATATAATACTTTCATCAAAGCTACTATCTTCTAATTTTGTCAACTGATCTCATAATATCTTTTTTTTTTTTTTTTTTTTTTTTGTGGGTACCGGGGGGACAACCTCAGGACCTCGCGCGCCAACAGGCACCCGTGCCACTGAGCGATATCACCGGCCCCTTTTTCGTATGTGGGTTCCGGGAGTCGAACTCCGGCCTTCGCGCTTGCAAGGCAGGCGCTTACGCCACTGAGCCATCTCACCGGCCCCAATCTCATAATATCTTAAATGGAATTTTTTTCTCCCTCTCCTACATGATCTAGGATAGGATCAGATATTGCATTTAGTTGCCTCACTAGTATCCTTTAATCTGGAATATATCCAGAATCTCTTTTTTATACTATTGACATTCTGAATAACACAATTCATCTTTTCCTCTTCATTCTGGTGTTCTCATTCCATCCACCCCCTAGCTTTCTCCTACCCACCCTGTACTAGGAATTAAACCAGTGCGCTCTACCACTGACCTCTCCAGCCCTCTTATATTTACCGAGACACACTGCCCAGGTTGGTCTTGAACTTGTGATGCTCCTGCCTCAGCTTCCCAAGTAGCTGGGATTATAAACTCATTGCTCTTTTTTTTTTTTTAAAGTTATTTTGAAAAAAAAAGAAGTTCTTTCTTTGTTTTGGGTTTTTCTGATGCTTCTTTGTAATTAGGTTAAGATTGTATATTATCAGCTGGAATACTGCATAGGTGATATGTCCTTCCTAAGACATACACCTGCAGGTACATGATATTCATCTGACCCTCACTGTGATACTATCTTTGATCATACTGTCAATATGTTGCTCACCTTCATTAGTGCACAGTTTATTTCTCTTGCAGCTAATAAACAGTCTGTGGAGAAGTACTTTCTTAAGGTGATGCAAATATTTGCATGTATCTTTTTCTATGTGAGTCACTAAATTGTCCAGACTGCGCTCAATCCTCCTGCCTCAACCTCCCAGAGTGCTGGGATTACAGATGTGCACCACTCTGTATGATTAGGATTTGAATTCTTTTTTTTTTTTTTTTTTATGTGGGTTCCGGGAGTCAAACTCAGGACCTTGCACTTGCCAGCAGGCGCTTGTGCCACTGCGCGATATCACCGGCCCTTTTTTCCCTTTATGTGGGTACTGGGAGTCGAACTCAGGACCTCGCACTTGCCGGGCAGGCGCTTATGCCGCTGAGCCATCTCACTGGCCCGGATTTGAATTCTTTATTGCCAAACTCCTGATGCTAACTTGCTCAAGATTAAAAATACTCAGTCAAATACTACGGCCATAAGTTATATGAATGAATTTTCCCCCTAGGCAATACATTTTGAAGACAAGTAAAATAATTGCATTAACTTGAAACTAGAAAGAAATTTAATTAGTAACAAATCTGAAACTAACTTCTCCTGTGCAGCCATAATAAGGAGTCCCCAGCATAAACACCACACTTCCAGGAGGAAACAAATCATCCAATGTTTTGATACTGGAGAAACGAGAGTCGAAAGCTCGGATGTCCTATGTAAAATGAAATATAAAAATAAAATCAGTCAAAACTTCTATAGGTTGCACATTATGTTTTTTTCTTCTGGGATTATGGTGCTCGCTTCAGCAGCACATATACTTCTGGGATTATGGCTATGCTGTCTGCAAATGTCAAATGTAAAAATTTTCTAAATAACAAGATTAGAATCTACACTCTTCTAGGTCCTTCATGTATTTTTTTTCCCATTCCCTTAATTCTCAACACAATTTTCTGTGGCAGAGACTATTATTAGTCTTCTGTTACAGATGAAGAAAGGAAAGGACACATTAGAGGGGATGAATCTTCTCCAAGATTACACAGCAATGACAGCTCAGGTAGTCTGCACTTTGTGTGTGTGTGTGTGTGTGTGTGTGTGTGTGTGATATTGGGACTGAATCCATGGTGTTAGCACTGAGCCCTGTTGTATTTTTGTACACAGGGTCTCCCTAAGTTGCTAAGTTGCTCAGGCTGGGCTCAAACTTGCAATCCTCCACCCCAGGTCTCCCAGAGTGCTGGGATTACAGGTATGAACCACCATATCCCACTCAAGAAGAAACTGCTATATTCTTAATTATTACACTATCTTCTACCCCCAAAACTACAGGATCATGAAATATAGCAGTCCCTCCTTCCTTTCCAAGACACCCCATACCACTGTGGTCTGAAACTAGATAGTACCAAAAACTATATATACTATGGTTTTTCCTATACACACATATGATAAAGTTTAATTCATAAATCAGGCACAGTAAGAGAGTACAAGAACAATAGAATATTTATAACCATATACTATAAGAAAAGTTATGTGAATACGGTATATGTCTTTCTAAAAATATCATGTACTGTCATCTTTCTTCTTGTGGTAATGCGGGATGATACAATGCCTAAGTGATGAGATGAAGTGTGGTGAAAGACTAAGCACTTTTCATGAACTGTGGTAGTACTTTTGCAGTCTGAAGTGCAACAGCAAAAGTAGCACGGATTTCTCTTCCCTTCTTCACAACTTTGTGGATAGAAGATTTGTTACTATAATGTTAGCAACCTCAGCATATGACTTTCTTCTTTCCTTATTAAGTCAAGAACCTTCATTTTTTTTTTCTTACAGGAAGCACGTTATGGCTTCTCTTTGGCATATCCTATTTGTCAGTATCCCTACTCTTATACTTTGGGACCTTTTTTTTTTTTTTTTTTTCTTTTGATGGTGCTGGGGATTGAACCCAGGGCCTTGTGCATGCAAGGCAAGAACTCTACTACTGAGCCACATCCCCAGTCCTTTGGGACCACTTTTAAGTAAAATACGAGTTACTGAACATAGGTGCTGTGATATATTAACAGTCTGGTACAGAGATGGCTGTCAGGGGATCAATGGTTGGATACGGTATAGAGCAGTGATGGCAAACCTTTAGAACTTTCAGTGACACCAATAGCCCGCTGTGGCACGTGTGCTATAGAATGGCCACCACTGTGGTACAGAGCATGGATACGCCAGAGCAGGGAATGGCAACACAAGATTTCATCACAAGAATCAGAGTGGTATGCAATACAAAACTTACAAATTGTTTAATTCTGTCATTTTCCATTTAATATTTTTAGACCTTGTCTGACTGCAGGTAAATTAAAAATGCAGAAAGAAAAACCTTGGATAAAGAAGGACTACTATACTTAAAAAATTTTACTTACTTACATATCTAAGATTATAAACACAAAAGCAAATGCCTTTTATGTTCATTAGTTTAAGGCAAATTTTAAGAACAAAAATATAAAACGTAAGGGTATAAGTTAATACTGAAAATGTTTTTAGAGATTAAGTCTTTAAAAATACTAGGAAGACAAGTTTCCTTATTGTACATACTTCTCTCTGAGCATATAATATTCCTTATTCAGAATAACATATTTAGATCCCAGTGTGTGGTGCACATCACGGTTGGGATCAAGCAGCCCAGAAAAGTCCAAAACAGTGAGAAATCAAGCCATTGGGTGAAACAAGGGACCAGAGAGACGCGGCCAGGCCCAGGTGTGGGCGTACACACAACCCAAGTGAAACCAGCAGCATGGAAGTCTGAAGCAACAGTGAGGGGCCAGCAGTTGGTAAGTTAGGTGAACCAGCCTGGTGCTTTGGCACACAGACATGTGGAACAGAAGTGGGTGCTGCCACCACTCTATTATCAAAGGGCTCTGGAGAACTCCAGCAACAGATCAGCCCCAGCCCCCACATCCAGAGGCCAAGATCAGCTCTGCATCCAGCACGAACCCTATAGCAAATCTGGCTGGAGTACACAGCACATTTCTGGGAACTGACTTGGTTATTACCACAGACCTGTGAACACCAAGGAACTTCACTACTTTTATTTATTTATTTATTTTTTTGAAGAGTGGGAAATGTATTGGAGAATGGAATAGCTCCTGAGAGACAGGAGGGGTCCTGAATGGGTTGCCTCTACTTTTATTTCTGTTTGTCTGATTGGTTATCCTTTTTCTGTCTGGTTGGGGTGTTTTGTTTTGTTTTTTGTGGTTATCTTTGTTTTGGTTGGGTTTCAGTTTCTTTGTTGTTGTTCTTTCCTTCTCTTTTTTTCATTAGTTAGGCTTATTACCTTTCTTTTTGTTTTCTTACACTCATATTCTTTCTCTCTTTTCTCAACTACCTCTTGAAATTATGGTATCTTCAAGTGAGTAAACATTGCCTCTTTTCTTCCTGATTCACTTCAAAACTCCTACATTTAGTCTTTCATCCTTTCTCTCCTGTGCCCTCCAACTTCCCAAAACTTGGGTGATAATCCTTTGCCATCCAGCCTTGCTTCTACTATATTTGACCTCAACAATCTGTCTTGTCCCTTTCCCCTCTTGACACCACCCCCACCCCACAACAGGGAAAAATCACTCCACTAAGGGGAAAATCATTGTGTACTAGTTGCTGCTATATGTTGGATTTTGTTATATAACTAGAATTTGATCCTATGGTCAAAGGTATCAGGTCCATAGTTACCAGTTTGTCAGTAGCTCGCCTGTACTTCATGCTATTGCTATTGCTACCAGAACTGCTTTAGCCAGGATGTCATACATGTTACAATCAGTTTTTCTCCCTTACACTAATCGAATTGGATCATAACCATAACCATAGTCCAGTACCAAAGGACTGAATGCTAAACCAAATAGGAACTTTTCATCCTCAACAAATAGGGAAGGTAGGTTCTTGAGATAGATATAAAGAACCACCTATAGCTAGAAGACATGCCTGAAGAACAGACATCTCCTATGGAAGCCTCAATACTAGCAATAAAGCTATCTACCATAAGATATTGATGAGCAGCAATAAAGAAAACAAAAGATAAATTAGAAAACAGAAAATGACAAGACACAGAAGCAAAATGCAACCCCAGACTCCCAGCCCACCCAGCAAAAGCCCAGAGCACAATGAGATAGAGGAAACCGAAGTCAAGCCCTGGAACTTTCTGAAATGATAGCAGCAGAAGTAAAAAAAAAAAAAAAAAAAAAACAGATGGAAAAGGCTATAGAAGGCTGGTGAGATGGCTCAGCGGCGTAAGCGCCTGCCTGGCAAGCGCAAGGGCCCGAGTTCGACTCCCAGATCCCACATACGAAAAATGGGCCGGTGATATAGCTCAGCGGCACGGGCGCCTGCTGGCGTGCGAGGCCCTGAGGTCGACCCCCGGTACCCACAAAAACAAAACAAAAAAAAGGCTATAGAAAAAAATAACCTCTCAGGTACAAAAAGAAATGATCAAAGTGAAAGATAATAGAGTAGACACAGATTAAAAAAATAAAAGACCTTAAGAAAATGATGGAAACCATAAATGCCCAACACAGGAAAGAAATGAAATCCATGAAACAGATCCAAGCAGAAATCCAAGAGATTAAAACCTCCACTGAAAGTATATGCAACAGATTAAACAAAGGCGAGGACAGGGCCGGTGAGATAGCTCAGTGGCATAAGTGCCTGCCCGGCAAGCGCCAGGGCCCGAGTTCGACTCCTGGAACCCACATACGAGAAAAGGGCCGGTGACATCGCTCAGCAGCACGGGCACCTGCTGGCGCGTGAGGTCCTGAGGTCAACCCCTGGTACCCACAAAAAAAAAAAGGCGAGGACAGAATATCAGATCTAGAAGACAGGATTGCAGCTAATGACCAATAAAAGAAAGATATCTTGAAAATAGCAAGAGACCATGAAAAGTCAATCCAACAGCTGCAAGATGAAGCAAAGAACAACATAAGATTGATTGGGGTCAATGAGAAAGCTGGAGACAGCACAAATGCCATAAAAAACCTCTTCCCAGAAATAATGGCAGAAAACTTCCCAAACATGGATAAAGAATTTGACATACAAATCAATGGAGCATATAGAACTCCAAACAGCCAAGACCAAATAAATCTACACCAAGGCATATAATAATCAAGATTCCAGAAATTCAGCACAAAAACAGATTATTAAAAGCAGTTAGAGGGCCGGTGAGATGGCTCAGCAGCTTAAGCGCCTGCCCGGCAAGCGTGAGGGCCCAAGTTCGACTCCTGCAACCCACATACGAAAAAGGGGCCGATGATATCGCTCAGCGGCACGGGCGCCTGCTGGTGCGTGAGGTCCTGAGGTCGACCCCCCGGTACCCACAAAAAAAAAAAAAAAGCAGAGAAAACAAACAAATTGCCTATAAAGGAAAGGCCATCAGAATCACAGCAGACTTCTCAACACAAACCCTCAAATCAAGGAGAGTTTGGAATGAGGTATTTCAAGCCCTAAAAGAAAACAACCTCCAACCTAGACTGATGTACCCTCCAAAACTATCTTTCAAAATTGATAAATAAGATACTTCTATGACAAAGAACACTGAGGAAATTCATGACCACCAAACCAGCTCTTCAAAATGCTCTGAAGGATATATTAGAAAGAGAAAATGAAAACCACAAACACAAGAACACTAATAGAAAGAAACCACAAGGTAGGACAAGCAATTAAACAGAGGGAAAGACAAGGAACCAACAAGAAAACAATATGAGAAAGACAGGCCAATATATATCTGTTCTAACCATCAATGCAAATGGTCTCAATTCACCAATCAGAAGAAACAGACTGGCAGAATGGATGAAGAAGCAAGATCCAACAATATGCTGCATTCAAGAAACACAATTAACTAAAAAAAAAAAATTCATAGACTGAAAGTCAAAGAATGGAAAACAATACTCCATTCCACAGAAACCCAGAAAAAAGCAGGCATAGCTATTCTATTTGCAGACAATGCGAACTTCAAGCCAAGATGATCAAAAGAGACAAGGTCACTACATTCTTGTTAAGAGAGAACTCCAAGAGGAAGAGATAACAATCATAAATGTATATGCACAAAACACTGGTGCACCGAACTACACAAAACAAATATTAACAGATATGAAATATCAAATAAGAACTAACACAATTGTAATGGGGGACCTTAATACCCCATTTTCACAATTAGGTAGATCAACCAGACAAAAAAATCAACAAATATCAGAATTAAAACAAAACTGTGAACAAACTGACTTAGTAGATGTCTACAGAGGGTTCCTCCCCACAACATCAGAATGTACATTCTTTTCAGCTGCACATGGGATGTTCTCCAAAACAGACCACATATTAGTCCATAGAACATGCCTAAGTAAATGCAGAGGAACTGAAATTATGGAAATTGAACAACACCCTCTGGAACAACCAATGGGTCACAGAGGAAATTAAAGAAGAAATTAAACAGTATCTACAATTAAATGAAAATGACGATACAACATGTCAGAACTTATGGGACGCAATGAAAACAGTCCTATGAGGGAAATTTATAGCAGTAAATACTCACATCAGGAAAACAGAATGAACTCAAACAACTTAATGTTGAACCTCAAAGTCCTAGAAAAGGCAGAACAAATCAAACCCAAAGCTCGCACGAGAGAGGAAATTATAAAGATCAAAGCAGAAATTAATACAATTGAGACCAAGAAAACAATACAAAGAATCAATGAATTGAAGAGTCGGTTCTTTGAAAGATTAAATAAAATTGATAACCCCCTAGCCAACCTTACCAAAAAGAGGAAAGAGAAGCCCCAAATTCAAGCAATTAGGAATGAAAAGGGTAAAATCACAACGGATCCGTAGAAATCCCGAAGATCATTAACACCTACTTCAAGAACCAGTACTCTAAGGGCCGGTGAGATGGCTCAGCGGCTTAAGCGCCTGACCGGCAAGCGCAAGGGCCCAAGTTCGACTCCCAGATCCCACATACGAAAAAGGGGCCGGTGATATCGCTCAGCGGCACGGGCGCCTGCTGGCGCGCGAGGCCCTGAGGTCGACCCCCCGGTACCCACAAAAAAAAAAAAAAAAAAAAAAAAAAAAAGAACCAGTACTCTAATAAAATGGAACACATAGAAGAAATGGACAGATTCCTAGACACATATGAATTACCAAGACTCAACCAAGAAGATATAAATATTCTAAAAAACCTTATATCAGTCAATGAAATTGAAAATATAATTAAAATCTACCAACAAAGAAAAGTCGAGGCCCTGATGGATTCACTGCTGAATTCTATATGAAATTTAGAGATCTAATGCCACTAATGCTCAAACTCTTTAATGAAATTGAAAGAGAAGTAATACTTCCAAAATCATTCCTGGAAGCAAGTATTACCATGATGCCAAAATCAGAGAAAGATCAAACCAAAAAAAGAAAACTACAGGCCAATTTCCCTAATGAACACAGATGCAAAAAATCTTCAGTAAGATACTGGCAAACAGAATGCAGCAAATCATTAAGAAAATTAGACACCATAATCAAATAGGATTCATCCCAGGGAGGCAGGGATGGTTCAATATATGCAAATCAATAAATGTAATATACCATATTAACAGAGCCAAAGACAAAAACCACATGATCATCTCAATAGATGCAGAAAAAGCATTTGACAAAGTCCAACACCCATTCATGATATAAACCCTACAGGAAATTGGAATAGATGGTCTTTATCTCAATCTGATAAAAGTGATCTATGACAAACCAACAGTTAACATCATACTAAATGGTCAAAAACTGAAAGCTTTCACTCTAAAATCAGGAATAAGACAAGGATGTCCACTATTACCTCTTCTATTTAACATAGTTCTGGAAACATTAACCAGAGCAATTAGACAAGAGAAAGAAATAAAAGGAACAAAGATAGGAATGGAAGAAGTTAAATTATTGTTATTTGCAGATGACATAACATAATACTCTATAAAGAAGACCCCAAAAACTCCACCAAAAGACTTCTAGAATTAATAACCAAATTCAGTAGCATAGCTGGATACAAAGTCAACACTCAAAAATCAATAGCATTCCTGTACACAAACAACAAATTCACAGAAAGAAATTAGAGAAAGCACACCCCTCACAATGGCACCCAGAAAAATGAAATTCCTAGGAATCAATCTAACAAAGGACATAAAAGACCTTTATATTGAAAATTACATTACTCTAAAAAAGGACATTGAAGAGGATACTGGAAAATGGAAAGATAGCCCTTGGTCATGGATAGGAAGAACCAACACAGTGAAAACAGCCATACTCCCAAAACTGTTACACAGATTTAATGCAATCCCAATCAAAATACCATTGGCATACCTCGCAGAAGTAAAGAAAACATTCCTAAAATTAATTTGGAAACAGAAGAGACCTAGAATAGCAAAAGCAATTCTGGGCAACAAAGGTAAGGCAGGGAGCATCACAAACTTGCCTTGAAATTATATTACAAAGCTACTGTCATAAAATCAGCATGGTACTGGCAAAAAAACAGACCTCGGGATCAGTGGAACTGATTAGAAGATGCAGAAACAACTCCAAGCACACTCAGCCACCTTATCTTTGACAAAGGAGCCAAACACATTCATTGGAAGAAAAATAGCCTTTTTAATAAATGGTGCTGTAAAAACTGGCTCTTCACATGCCAAAGACTATAACTAGACCCATGTCTATCACCATGCACTAAACTAAAGTCAAAACGGATTGAAGATTTAAATATTAAAACAGAAACACTAAATCTACTAGGAGAGAAAGTAGGTAGAAATCTTGAAGACATAGGTGTAGGCAGAGAGTTCATAAACAAAACCCAGACCTGACGGGAAACAATTCAAAGAATCAACAACTGGGATCTCATCTTCTTAAAAAGCTTTTGCACATCAAAAGAAATCACCAACAGAGTGAAGAGACAACCCACAGAATGGGAAAAAATTTTAGCCAGTTGTCTCTCAGACAAAGGACTTATATCTAGAACATATAAAGAATTGAGGGCCGGTGAGATGGCTCAGCGGTGTAAGTACCTGCCTGGCAAGCGCGAGGGCCCGAGTTTGGCTCCCAGAATCCACATAAGAAAAAAGGGCCGGTGATATTGCTCAGCGGCATGGGTGCCTGCTGGCGTGCGAGGTCCTGAGGTGGACCCCTGGTACCCACAAAAAAAAAAAAAAAAAAAAAAAAAAAAAAAAGAACTGAAGGAAAATCAGACCGCCCAAATTCAAAGACCCAATCCAAAAATGTGCATCTGAGATGAATACGCACATCTCAGATGAAGAAATACAAACAGCAAATAAATATATGAAAAAATGTTCAACATCATTGGTCATTCAAGAAATGCAAATTAAAACAATACTGAGATTCCATCTCACCCCAGAAAGAATGGCTATCATCAAGAAATCAACCAATAACAAATGCTGGAGGGGCCGTGGGGAAAAAGGAACCCTTCTCCACTGTTGGTGGGAATGTAGACTGGTGCAACCACGGTGCAAATCAGTGTGGAGATTCCTCAAAAAGTTAGGATTAGAGGTACATTTGACCCAGCTATTCCCCTTGTGGGTATCTTCCCAGAATAATTAAAAACATCATACCATAGTGATATATGTGCACCCATGTTTATAGCAGCACAATTTGTAATAGCCAAATCTTGGAAACAACCCAAATGTCCATCAACTGAGGAATGGATAAAAAAAGACGTAGTATTTTTATACAATGGAGTACTACTCAGCTATGAAGAAGGATAAAATCAAGGCTTTTATAGGTAAATGGATGCAACTAGAGACCATACTCATAAGTGAAATAAACCAGACACACATGTGTAAACATTGTATTGTCTCCCTAATATGAGAAGCTGAAAGAATAAACTAACTATCTATCTATCTATCTATCTATCTATCTATCTATCTATCTATCTATCTATCTATATATATCTGGCAGTTAAGATAGTTATACTACTAATTTCTCTTAGTTCATTGAAAAGAAAGGTTTGTGCTAATATTGTTTGGATAATTAAATGCCGATGTTTTGTACTCTGAGTAACTAGTTTGGAGATAGCAATATGCAGTGTATTAACCATTGTTACCCTCCTATTATCTTGTTTTGAAAATTTTTTTCTCTTTAAAATAAAAAAAAATAAGCATTATTTTTGTCATAATTATATTTTATCACTGTACTACCTAATCCTGGAAATTGTGTGCATTGGTGAACCACAGAAAAGTCTCCCGCACTGAACGGCAGTGTTAATTCATAGCCTATAGGCCTCTGTGCTTGTGGCTTCTTCATACCTTTTACTCATCCCCTCTTCCCTTCATCCAGAAAAAAATTCTTCCCATTTCTTTTAATTCACCTTCTGGTAAAGATGACAATCTGAGCAGTAATATATTATGAGAAATGGGCAGGTCTTTCTGATGTGAAGCAAGGCAGAACAGTCTAGGTACTACAACATTCAAAGTCAACAAATCGTTGAAGTCAGGAAATTATGAGTACATTACATGTAGAAAGAAAAATGTAATTTATGTAATCTCTTAAAGTAAAAAGAAAAATAATGCATGGCTAAGATGTCTTCGGTTTTATCCAGTATTCCACCAAAACCAGGTGCACCAAGCATCAAGTCCCTTCAAGTTAGTATGATCTCAGTAGGATCCACACTGTACTTTGCTGTGTGGCATGATGATGCGGCTCCAAAGCGCAAGGGAACAAAACACGCTTGGCAGATAAGAATATGGGAATGAATGAGGTTGAAAAAAATAGAACTCTTCATTTTTGTAAAGGCATCTTTACACACGGTCAGATGTCTAACACAGTTATGGCTTCTGAAAGAAATTAGCCTGGAATAAACCTTAAGTAGAAACATTAGAAAAGATAGGTTTCTTTATCCAATATATTTGTTGCTTTTATTATTATTTTAAAGTCTCAGGTGACAACAGTGGCATCACCATATTGCTGTTCCAAATAATGCACACTGCCTCATTATTCTCTATTAAAAATTCCACAGAAGGAAAACATTCCAAATGCTGTTTCACAACACTAAAGTTTCTCTTCTGTTTGTTACCTTAAACCACAAGTCAAACAATTTCCTTCATGAGATCATGGCCTAAATACTTTTAGCTAATAACCATTTACCTCTAGGCTCTCATTCTTTTTACAATCCTGTTTCCCACTACTCTCTGAGAAAGGCCTTCTCCTTTTCCTGGGGCCTCTTTCTTACTGTGCTATAATTCACCTTCATACTATTTCCTCTCTCTAGAAACTTTCCCCTGACATCCAAATCTTTACCTCCCCTGAAAGCACAGCTCAAATTCTGCTCTGAATTTTTTCTTCATTGTCCTCATTTCATTTCAACACGTATTTCCAGAGAACATTTATTCCCCTTCTGGGTATCTTCCCAGAAGAGTTAAAAACATCCAACCACAGTGATATATGTGCAACCATGTTTATAGCAGCATAATTTGTAATAGATAAATCTTGGAAACCCAGATGCCCAGCAATGGAGGAATGGATAAAAAAGATGCGGTCTTTTTATACAATGGAGTACTACTCAGCCATAAAGAAGGATAAACTTGAGGCTTTTATAGGTAAATGGATACAACTTGAGGCCATACTCATAAGTGAAATAAGTCAGACTCACATGTGTAAACATCATATTGTCTCCCTGGTGTGAGAAACTGAAAGACTAGATATTATGAAATGGGAAGAAATTGTTAAAAAGGAAAAAGGATCTAAGATGGGGGAAAGGGGAAAGGATGGAAGGGAAAAAGGAAAAAATGTAAGTCGGTTATACTATTAGTATCTCTTCATTCATGAAAAGGAAGGTTTGTGCTAATATCAATTAGAGAAATTTTAATACCCATATCTTGTACTCCGAATAACTACTTTAAACATAATATGCAATGTATTGACTATTGTTATTCTATTGTTTTTTCATAAAAAATAACATATTTAGCAAATTATATTAAACAATAACCTCTATTATACATTACTGAATTAGTCTTCTTTATAAATAAATATTAATATAAACTTGATGGAGACTTACCTGGACAATGGTTTGATAAACAAAAGGAAGGATTTGTTTTGACCACTGCTTTTCTAGACGAACTTCACCATTATGATTTATTTGATATTTACGGCCTGTGAGTAACTGAGCATACACAACTGTAGATGTTTCATTTATTATTATTCCTTTTCTTCTCAAGTAGCTAAAAGAAGTAAGAAAGAAATATACATACAAGTATATATATAGTCTAAGGTAATAATCATCATCCAACTAGAAAAAACAATTGATAAAATGAGTATCAATTAATGATAAAAATTCTTAACAAACTAGGAATATAAGGAAATTTTCTTAAGTAAAATATAATAACAAGATTACAGCAACCATAATATTCAATGGCAAATTGTTTAAAGTTTCCTCTGGAATTGAGAATGAGACTGTAAACCAATGACAAAAATTACAACACAACAAGAAAAAGAATCAATCCAATTTTAAAAAGTTGGAGGCATTTCACAAAATTGTACAGTATGTACATTCACATCGCCAACAAACACAAGAGGATGTTCCACTTATTAGTCATCAGGGAAATGCACACTAAACCAAATTGAGACACTACTGTACCAGAATTGTATTCTGCCTTGTTTTTCATTTGATTTTTCTTGACAGTCACTATCAAGTTAGAAATCTTACATTTCAATTTCTATTAATGGTTACTTTTTTTTGTTTTGTCATAGTGTCTCACTATATAGTCCAGTAGTCCAGGTTGAATTTCTTCAGCCTCCTGAGTGCTGAGATTACAGGAATGTACCATCATGACCAGCTTAATGGTTATGTTTTAATTAAGTTAAAAAATATTTCATATTTGTCTGATTATCTAAATTATAGTAAATTATCTTTTAACTTTCTGGTATATCATTTTTAGCACTAAAAATTAATTCTATATTTTATTTTTATTTTTTTTTTATTTTTATTTTTTTTGTGGGTACCGGGGGAACGACCTCAGGACCTCGCGCGCCAACAGGCACCCATGCCGCTGAGCGATATCACCGGCCCCTTTTTCGTATGTGAGTTCTGGGAGTCGAACTCGGGCCCTCGCGCTTGCGAGGCAGGCGCTTAAGCCACTGAGCCATCTCACCGGCCCAATTCTATATTTTAAAAGATCCAGTGTTCATCACTAATAGTTTAATTATCTTTTTTATGTTGATCTATATCTTGCTTGGTGGAGACACAGGGTGTTAGAGATTTCACTCAAATTATATTCTCAGAGCATCATCTTCATAAAGCACTTTCTTGTTGCTTTTCCTAGATCTTCCATTCCTAAACTTTTTCACTCCATTATATCCTCAATCTCTCCCTCCTTATCTGAAGTTACCACGATCTCCATGTAGAGCTCTATTGAGTGCTAGTCCTTTTCATATCATATACCTTAAAACTAGGAGAGTGTGTTGCTGTTCTCCTTATAACTCGTAATTTCCAAATCTCTAGTACTAAACTATCCTACGGTTTCCATTCTACCCTTATGTCATCATCCAGAATGACATCAATGTTCACTTGTACAATCTACTCAAGTCCATAGTAACACATTTTTACAACCTCTTTATCTCCAGTAAGCTTCTCTTCATCCCACTTCAGGCACCTATTCTTGTGGCTGTTTTTGGGGTTGATATTCTTAATTGTTTCACTCCCAAAACAACAAATTCAAATATATTTTGTCTAGTAATCTCTCTTTGCATTGCAACTTGCTTGTTCAACCACTCTGCTTATGGCTTTTATTCAATTTCATTTGGGCTGTCTATTTTCTATTTCTGTCAGAGTATTAACCCTCTAGTTTATTCACTTCTCTATCCCACTTAGATTCCATTGTCTACCATTGCAGTAATATTCCTTCTAGGTATCTAAACTTCCTTGCCTCTTTGTCTTTTCATTGTACTGTCTCCACCTGGCAAAATTTAGTGTTTCTTAAATTCAACTATCTGTTTTCTTTATGGGTGTGACTGATGAACTGAGCTCTACTGTCAAATCAGGGCAGAATGTTTTATTGTAAATTCATGATCTTCAACTCAATACTGCTTTCTAGTATATTTTTATGATTGATACTTTTCCATTTCTTCTAAAAATTATCTTGAAATTTGCTCTTTTATTTAAATTTATGACTACCCTTCCTCTTCTACCTTCTTCAAAATTTTCAACATTTACTTGACAAATGAAAAAAAAAAAAAAAAAAAGGAATCAACTGAGAGTTCCTTATCTCTCCCCATGTCAATCACACAAACCAACCCATATTTCTATCCCATCCTGTCAAAATACAGAAGCTATCTTTATCCCATTTAAGAATAAACATGTTTTAGATACTTTCCCATTGCTGGGACAAAATACCCAACACCTATAACTTAAAGGAGGAGTTTATTTTGGCTCCCATGTTTTAGAGGTTTCGGTCCAGAGTCAGCTGGCTCCAAGACAGAAAGGCTACAGTAAAAAGGCCTGGGCAGAGGACAGCAGCTCATTCCGTGGCAGCCAGGAAGCAAAGAGAGAAGGGAGGACCTAGGGAGGGAGACACACCCTTCCAGATTACCTCCCAGTGATCCACCTCCGGGCAGGCCTCCCCTCGTCACAGCAAGTCAGCTACAGCACCACCAAGATCCATTTACCTTCCAAAAGTCCCTTCTGAACATGAGAGGCATTTGAGGGACATTCTAGATCTACATCACAACATATCTCATTCCATTTTCAAATGTATTGTTTGCTCTTCCTGAATGTTGCACTTCTCCTTCTCATTTGTTTTTATAAGTTATTACACTTCTTTGAATAAACCAAACATCTAATCCACTCATTTCTACGTTCTTCTTTAGTTATCTCTGTTTTTTGTTTTGTTTTAATTTTTTCCATGACTATAACTTTTTTTTTTGGTACTGGGAATTGAACTCAGGGCCTCACGCTTGCAAGGCAGGTGCTGTACCATGGAGCTACATCCCTGGCCCCACTATAACTCATTCCTTTACCCATTCTATCTAGTTTGGCTTTCAGCCCCATAAAATAGCTCTTGCTTAGTCTCTTTAAAACATCTGACATGACTTATTGCTTTATTTTATCATATGCTCTTTTTGCTTTACATGATGTAACCCTTTCCCAGTCGATCTCCTGTCTCTGAGTCAGTTTCTTCTCCTTTATTTTCCTCAGTATGTAATACTTTTCCTCCTGCCACAGGGACTTCACAGGTAAGTCTTTCATCATCCTGAAAGATACTTTTTTTCACTCTTAGCGTAATTTCTACTCCTCATTCAAATAACAGGTTAGTCAACATTTCCTTGGGAAAGTTGTCCTGATTAAGGAAAATTCCTCCCTAAATAAGTCAAAACTCCTCTATTATGTGGTCTCAGAGTGCCACTACTCCAATAATGATCATAGTGCAGTTTGACCAAATGTCACATGTTAATGTCTCCCATCCATGAGCTAAGTTTCAAGAGTGTAGGGACTGCACGTCTATAGTGCCTACTACTATACCTAGTAGTAGTATCGATACTTACATATCACCTCATGCGTATCATGAATATATAAACAAATAACTAAACTCTTTATCTGAAGTATTTTGAATGAGTTTCATTTTTTCCTAATCAAAAGAGTCTTGACTAAAACAATATTTATTCAAACAATAATAATTACTGGAGGCCTCAATACTAGCCAATAAATTAGAATACAATGTTGACAAAAATAGACATGTCCCCTACTCTTACTGAGCATACTAGGAAAAGAGTCACTAACATAATCACATGATTTATTACTGATTTTATTTATGTGAAAACAAGTTCAGAATGACATGAGTTATAACAGGAATATCTAATTTATATTGTTGGGAGGTAAACATGTGTTTTACCTTCATGTCCTCGGGAGCTGTTTATATTGTTTTATGCTAGGCCTAGTATTAGCTCCAGAATTATAGAGCAGGAGTCACCTTGAATTCTCTTCAAGTTTATTAAAGGATGTTATTACAGTTTAAACAAGAGTGCTGATGGATATATGTTTACAGCATCATTTCATATGTCAATATCAGCTTCTATCACTCTGTCTTGGTTTTGAGATTTTCAAAATTTAGAGAAAGAAAGAGAGGAAATGTTAGAATGGGATCATGGGACACAAAACACTGGTGACTTTGAAAATCAGCATTGTGAGGATGGCCAGGTTTTCAGTTTGGTTAAGATCTATAGATTCATTTCTAAATCGTCTGAAGACTGAGTGAAGGGAAATGGGAAGAGTGAAGAAGGAAAGAGGATAAGAAACAAAGAGTCATCCTTATTTTCATTACTTACATGTGGTTAAGAAATTAAATGACATTATGATTAAATAGCACTCAAATTCAGGCAACATATTAAATATTAATTCTACTAATGAGTACTAATTTAATTTTTTTCTGTACTTCATTAAGTTTTTTAGTGACAAACTGGATAAGATTCTAACTGATACCAAGTAGATGACATTTTAAACTAGAATTCATTACTTTAGAACACAGGATGAAGACGTAGTCAGTAGTCCGAGTACTATATTAAGTGGAGATAAGTTAGAGAATGGGTATATGAAAAATTCTGGCTTGATAAGAGTAAATTCTTTTTATGATACTCACTGTTCTGATATTCCTTGTACTTCTTTTGTCCAGTTAGATTGCTCTTTATCTCCAAGATGGATCACTTTAGATGGTGGAGCAGTTCTTCCCAAATAAAGCTTCTGTGTTCCTGGAGGTTCTTCCAAGTAAAATCTTAAAAATTAAAAATTATGTATCATCAAATTATTCTTTACTATGATTATGTGAGCCTTTAAAGTGAAAAAAAATTAATATAGTACAATATAGCAAAAAGCCTCCTTTTTAAAAACTATAAACTGCAGAATAAGGACTTGTAAAATTTTGAAAGCTCGGCTTACTGGTGTACACCTGTAGTCCTTGCTACTTGGGAGGCTTAGGTAGGAGGAGCCCAGCCTGTGCAATGCAGTAGAACCTCATCTAAAAACAATAAAGACAACTACAAAACCCAACCAGAAACCATTTATAGTCACTCCAAGAAAAATTAAATACTTAGGTATAAATAAAACATGTATGATTATCATACATGATCTCTATGATGAAAAACTTCATTTCTCTGGTGAAGAAATGAAAGATTTAAATAAGTAGATATATAGTACTATTCACATGAGCTGGAAGACTATGCAGTAAAGAGGCCAAATTTCTCCAAATTGATCTATAGGTTTAATAAAATTTCAATGAGAATCCACCCAAGATTTTTTATAGCTACTAAACAATCTATTTTAAAATTTATATGGAAAAGCATAGAACCTACAATAGCTATAACAATTTTAAAAAAGAGAAGTAATATTGAAGGAATCATTCTACTTGATATTAAGACTTACTATATAGCTATAATCAAGAATAGTGTGGTAGGGCTGGTGATGTAGCTCAGTGGCATAAGCGCCTGCCTGGCAAGCACGAGGTCCTGAGCTCGACTCCCGGTATCCGCATAACAAAAAAAAAAAAAAAAAAAAAAAAAAAAGAATAGTGTGGTATAGATATAAAAATAAACCATATAAATCGATGGAACAGAAAGCCCAGAAAAATACATACCAATATATCAACAGACTTTTGACGAAGATACAAAAATAATCCAATGGAGATAGTCTTTTTGACAAATGAGGTTGCAGGAACTGAATATTCATAGGCAAACATATGACACCACTTAAATGTCATACCTTATACAAAAATTAGTTCAAAATGGATCACTGATTTAATGTTAAAGAAGTTAAAACTATAAAACTTTACAAAGAAAATACAGTATAAGAGAAAATCTTAGTGACCTACAGCAAGGTAAAGAGTTCTTAGATGTGATACCAAAAGTATAATTAGTAATCTGGACCACAACAAAAAAGGCAAGAGATCTGAATTTTGATGACTCAAAAAGAAAGCTCAAGATTTCATAGAGAAAAGCAGATGTCAACAAAGGTTTTAAAAAAAAGAAATCACACGGGACTGACTTTTCTTCAATAACATGACATGGCAGAACATAAATGCAAGATGTATGCAGCAGAGCTAAGGAAAAAGGACCTCACCTCTAAAAATTCTAAATTCATGCATCAAGAAACAAAAAAGATACTATATAGTAAGAAAGAGTGATTCCCAAGTTATGTAGCATCAAAGAAACATGAAGCAGAGCTGTATGCTGCTTAAATATGAAGGAAAATGAAAACTAAAACAAGGTCTGTGAATTTGTCCAGTAGGGCAAAAATGCTGGCCTTTGAAATTCCATCCCAGTACACTGGTGGAGGTGAAGTCCAATTCCTAGACAACAGATAGGACGAGGTAGGTAGGAAGAAAGGCAGCAGGTAGTGAGCCCTTGATCAAGAAGTTTATCACTGAAAAGAGGACTAGAAACATAACTGTAAGGCTGACAAAGAAAAACTTATGTATTCATGATAGAATGATTGTGAACTTGAATAAAATGTTAAGACACTGTTGTTAGCTGGGCGTGCTGGCACATGCCTATAATTCCACACTTGGGAGGTTGAGGCAGGAGGATTGCCATGAGTTCGAGGCCAGCCTGGGCTAGGTAGGCAAGTTCAAAACCAGTCTGTACTACATAGTGAGACTCTGTCTAAAAAAAAATAGAAAAGAAAAAGAAACTATTCTTAAAATAGAAGATACAGGGCCAGGGCACAGTGCCTGCCTGGCAAGCACGAGGTCCTCAGTTTGATTCCTGGTACCAGCACGAGGTCCTCAGTTTGATTCCTGGTACCAAACAAACAAAAATAGAAGATACAGGGCAACCCACTTTCTGGGCTCCCTTCTGTCCCTCTTAGACAGAAGCTTTCTTTCTTTTTTTTTTTTTGTGGGTACCGGGGGGACGACCTCAGGACCTCACGCGCCAACAGGCGCCCGTGCCCCTGAGCGATATCACCGGCCCCTTTTTCGTATGTGGGTTCCGGGAGTCGAACTCGGGCCTTCGCGCTTGCAAGGCAGGCGCTTAAGCCGCTGAGCCGTCTCACCGGCCCAGACAGAAGCTTTCTTTCTCTCAATAAATTCTTCCTAAAAAAAAAAAGATACAAGTTGGTACATATGCCTGGAATTCTAGTGTTCAGGAGGCTGAGACAGGAAGATTTCAAATATGAGGCCAGTCTGGGCTATACAGCCAGAACCTGTCTCAAAAATCTTTTTTAAAAGTGTTTTTTTTTTTTTTTTAAATTAATGTATTATTTAAATGAAATCCAGGAAAAGCATAGTAAAATAAGGTTATATATATTAGAAATTCTCATCAGAAAGAGAAATATATTTGCTAAATAATATATAACTGCTAGGAAGGAGTCAGGATATGTAACTTTTAAGCTATTAAAAAGAAAAGAAAAAAACCAAAAATAATAATAAATAGGTATAGATAAACTGTCGATTGTAGTTGAACTTCAAGTGGTGTGATTATAGGGATTTTGTTTTTACTACAGAGTATAAATTCTCTTATAGTAACTTCATCACTTAAAAAAATCAATTGAAGCTGGGTGTGCTGATACACCTGAAATCCCAGCACTCAGGAGACTGAGGCAGGACTGCCACGAGTACTAGGCCAGGCTGGACTCTATAATGAGTTTAAGATCAGCCTGGACCATACAGTGAGACCCTGTCTCAAAAGTCTATTGAAAAAGCAAAGCAAATATAAATTAGAAAAATTATAAATCAAATATTACTTACTTAGTTTCGCCATCTGATACAGCCACAACTCTAGCTTCTTCAAGGTGAGGCCAATTAACAAAGACAGACTTTCCAAGCACTGATGAAGCTACATTTTCTATACTCTTAAAGGAAAAGCAGAAAAGTTAATTCATGTTTTAGGTCCAAGAGAAAACATTAAATAGGTAAAATTTTCTAACCTCTACCTAGGTACCTCTCTTCCCCCAGCTCCAGTACTAGTGATTGAGTGCTGAGCTATATGTCCAGTCTTCAAAAAAAAATTATTTATTCTGAGAGCCAGGCATGGTAGCATATACCTAAAATCCTAGCGCTTGGGAGGGTGGGCAGGACAGCTGAGCGTTCAAGACCAGACTAGGCTACATAGTGAGGTTAAGGCCAGCCTGAACTACTTGATGAGACCCTGTCTCAAAAATCAAACAAACAAACAAAAAACCAGTTATTTTTTTGAGAGAGGATCTCACTAAACTGTCTACATTGGCCTCAAACTTGCAATCTTCCTGCCTCAGCCTCCTGAATAGCTGGGATAACAGACAGGTGCCGATGCATCTGGCTACATTTAAAGTTTTAAATTCGTAAAATGCATAAGTTGGATTAATTGTTGCAAAACTCCATCTGCTAGTAATAAATTATATGATTCTACTAATTAGATTCATAATTATTTTGCTTATTTTTCTCATGGTAACAGAAAAATTGAAAAGAACAGAAATGTCTAGAAAAGGGGTATTATTTCATATTAATAGATATTTAAAATCTAAGAAATGTGATGTAATTTAATTTATGGCAGGTAAACAAAAAAAGAACACTAGAGTTGAAGACAGGACACAAGTCCAAATTTGGGCCTTTCAACCTTTCAACTATGGAATCATAGGCAAATCATTTTATCTGAGACTCAGTTTTCCACCATGAGAAGAGTTTCTCTCCTGTAATGTTGATGATAAAAGATAATAATATCAATAAAAGCTTTTGTACCCATTTGACCAAGCTATTCCACTTCTGGGTATCTTCCCAGGAGAGTTAAAAACATCCAACCACAGCGATATATGTGCACCCATGTTTATAACAGCACAATTTGTAATAGTTAAATCTTGGAAACAACCCAAATGCCCATCAAAGGAGAAATGGATAAAAAAGATGTGGTAATTTTATACAATGGGGTACTACTCAGCCATAAAGAAGGATAAACTAGGGCCGGTGAGATGGCTCAGCGGCTTAAGCGCCTGCCCGGCAAGCGTGAGGGCCCGAGTTCGACTCCCAGAACCCACATACGAAAAATGGGCCAGTGATATTGCTCAGCGGCATGGGCGCCTGCTGGCGCGCGAGGTCCTGAGGTCGACCCCCCGGTACCCACAAAAAAAAAAAAAAAAAAAAAAAAAAAGAAGGATAAACTTGAGGCTTCTATAGGTAAATGGATGCAACTTGAGGCCATACTCATAAGTGAAATAAATCAGACTCACATGTGTAAGCATCATTTTGTCTCCCTGATGTGAGAAACTGAAAGACTAAATAAGGTCTAAAATGTACAATAGATATTGGGAAATGGGAAGAAATTGTTAAAAAGGAAAAAGGATCTAAGACAGGGGAAAGGGGAAAGGATGGAAGGGAAAAGGGAAAAATGCAAATCAGTTATACTATTAGTATCTCTTAGTTCACTGAAAAGGAAGGTCTGTGCTAATATCAATTAGAGAAATTTTAATGCCCATATCTTGTACTCCGAATAACTACTTCAGACATAATATGCAATGTATTGACTATTGTTATTCTCCTACTGTTTTGTTATGAAATTTTACCTTTTCTCAATAAAATAAATAAAAAGCTTTTATAACTGCAAAATGCTATGTAAATATTCTGAGTAAAGTATTTTAAATAAAAATTCTAGTTGTAAAAGGAAACTATTATTCAATTTATACATATAGTTTAGAGAATAACTCTGTGATATTAATTGGTTTAAATATAAATTTTTGTTCTTTTATTGTTCTTAATCTTTTCTGGTAACTTTTGTTTTGTTTTTTGTTTTTTTTGAGAGAGGGTCTTGCTATGTAGTATAGGCTGGCCTTGAACTCGTGGGGATCCTCCTGCCTCAGCCTCCAGAATGCGGAGAGTACAGGCGTGTGCCACCACACCCACCTTGATACAGTGGCTTTAAGACTTTCTTCTTCCATTAACTCAACTCCCATCTTTGGTATAGCTTTTGCTGGATGAGCTGTCACTTCTCGCAGTTATGTTTCTTTTTTCTTTTTCTTTTTTGTTTTTTTTGAGACAGGGTTTCACTATATAGTGCAGGCTGGCCTCAAACTCACAGCAATCCTCCTGCCTGCACCACCATGCCAAGCCACAGTTACGTTTCTAGTCCTTTTTTCAATGATAAACTTTTTTTTTTAATGATAAACTTCTTTTTTCTTTTTTTGTGGGTACTGAGGGTCAACCTCAGGACCTCGCATGCCAGCAGGCGCCCATGCCGCTGAGCGATATCACCGGCCCTTTTTTTGTATGTGGGTTCCGGGAGTCGAACTCGGGCCCTCACGCTTGCCAGGCAGGCGCTTAGGCCGCTGAGCCATCTCACTGGCCCTTAAATGATAAACTTCTTGATCAAGGGCTTTAATCTGCTACTCTTACTTCCTTTCTATCTAGTCCTAGGCTAGTCATCCCCTACTCCCTCTATACTGAAGATTGAACCTAAGGCCTTCACAACGAGCTACATCCTCAGCAGTTTTAGCTTTTGAGACAAGGTCTTGCTAAGTTACCCAGGCTGGGCTCCAGCTTTTGATTCTCCCAGAGTGCTGGCTCTTAGAAGCTAGACTTCTGCTTCCATGAGTTTACTGGAATAAAATTCTCCAAGCTTAACATTAATGCCCTAATGGACAAATTCAGACTTTGTTTCAGTTTTTGTTTTCTTTTAGACTTATGTAGCATACAACGCCTGCTCCAAGCTTCTGTGGTACTACTCGACTTAGGAAACATTCTTTTTTTACTTCTGACTCCACTGTGTCACTTTTACTGGCTTTTCTTTACATTGAGACTGTGAACTATCAGTATACTCTTACTCTATTCCAAACTGGCATTGAACTTTCTATGCAGCCCATGTGGGCCTCAAACTCAGGGTGATCACTCCTGCCTCAGCCTCTTAAGTGATTATAGGCATGCATCATTATGCCTGGTTTTAAACTGAGTTTCTTTATTTGAACTACAGGACATAATAAACTATTTTCTTAATTCTAAGGATGGAACTAGAACTAATAACATTCAAAATACACAGAATGGGTGGTAGAGCAGCTCCAGTTAAACATCTTAGTACCTCCTTAAAACTCCACCATTATCTATCACTAATCTCTCTAAATCAGCAACTCCATTTTAACTTTTCTAATCCAGTAAATTGGAGTCCTTTTCTAAATAATTAGCCTAGACACCTCAGTCATATGTACTATTTTCTTCCTCTTTTCACCCTGTATATATATTTTTTGTACTGGGAATTGATTACCCTGTATATTTAAACAAATAATAAAATGTATTCCATCATGTTCATTAGATCTATTGCCACTTCCACAGTTTATGCTCTTATCAACTATGTCACAAAGGATAAACTTGCAGGCTTTTTTTTTTTAAGTTTCTCTTGTGCAGTGATACTGCCACCAAATTAATTTTATGAAAATAAAGATTTCAACATGGCAGTCATGTGAATCATAGCATGTTAATCTCTTTGGTAAACACCTTGGCAGCTACAAAAACTTACACATAATAAACACCTGATAAATGTCTGATGAATAAAGTACTTACAAGTTCATCTGATTCTGCATTCACTAAGATTTCCAACATCATGTTTTCTCCACGACTGCTTTGCTGGAATACTTGAACACCACTTTTCTTCAAAAAAAACTTTAAAAGAATTTAAAAATTTTAATTTTAATTCCTTCTCCATAATCACTTTGTATAACAAAGTGAAAAATTATGAATTAAGTAATCACTGACTTTATGTTTGATGTGTTTCAGAGTAGGGAATCCACAGAAATATAATGCCTTCTGGTCAACTCTGGTTATTTTGTTCTTGGTTATATCTACATGCCAGGCATCTAGTGATATTATTTTGTACCTAGAAAGTAAATCAAGGTATTTAAAATTCAAACATTATAAGCAATTAAGAGTTTTTCAACTTTCCCTTGTTTCGTAAGAGTATTCCTTGCTTTTAAAAAAGGGAATGAAAACTTGTCCTTTAAGACAAAATACTGACCAGAACAACCAAACTTCTCTTTTGTTACTGGTCCAGAAAAATCTGTACCATAGATTACTAAGTAGAGGTTTTCCCCTTTAATTTAAAACAATTTTATATATAATTAATCTCTAAAATAAAGAACATTATAAAGCATAATATAAATCTCTATTTCCTTCATGTTCCAAAACTCAAGATGAAAAATTAACATTTTGTAATCTATTTCTACTTTTTTTTTTTTTTTTTTTTTGTGGGTACTGGGGGTCGAACTCAGGATCTTGCGCACCAGCAGGCGCCCGTGCCGCTGAGCGATATCACTGGCCCTTTTTTCGTATGTGGGTTCCTGGAGTCGAACTCGGGCCCTTGCTTGCCAGGCAGGCGCTTATGCCGCTGAACCATCTCACTGGCCCCTCTATTTCTACTTTTTCTTTAACAAAAGGAAATATTATAATTGAAAGACATTCACTGTATTAGTAAATCAACTGCCATCTAGATAATTTGCAGGGAAGATTAGAGAAAAATCAAGAATGATACTTTAATGAAGAAGAGAAAGAAAAAAATGAGTCTGAGGTAAGATAACAGAGGGGTTCTTTTTTCTTTTTTTCTAGTTTGGTGATTGGTGGCATAATGGGTCAACTTAAAGCATATTTTATAATGCTGACATTATTTAACACTGACAATGAGAGAAAAATTGACAAATATTCAAAACAAAAATCCTCTAGAAGGAGACAGAGGGCAGAAATATATACTAGAAAGAAAAAATACAAAACTCTAAGAGAAGGTAAGAGAAATACATCTGACCTAAGTGGACAATTATAGGAAAAGTGTGACTGATGTTATAAACCTTGACAAACTGGACTTAACTCACTACCTTTTTGGGTTTTTTTTTTCTTTTCTTGGCACTGGGACTCAAACTCAGGACCTTGTGCTTGTCAGGCAGGTGCTGTGCCACCGAGCTATATCCCCAGCCCCCTTTTTATTTTTCTTGATACCTTGTACCAATATATTGCCCAGGCTAATCTTGAACTACTAGGTTACTGTTATTATTATAATTTTTTTTTTTTCGTTTGAGACAGGGTCTTGCTATGCAGTTCAGGCTGGCCTTGAGTTCTCTATGTAGTCCAGACTGGCCTCAAACTCTTGGCAATACTCCTGCCTCAGCCTCCTGAGTACTGGAATTACAGGCGTGCGCCAACATGCCTGGCTGAACTACTAGGTTTAAGTGATCCTCCTACTTTAGCCTCTCCAGTGGTTCGGACAATAGGCTCAGGCCACTGCCCCTGGCTCATTATCAATTGACCACCACAAACTTACTGATAATTCTCCAAGTAGATATCACAACTATTTTGGTGTCAGGGCTTATTTGTTATTGAAAACTACCAAATAATCTTACCTTGTATAGCAACGTTCTATGGCAGGGAACTTTTCTGGCCATGGAGACGGGTAGGTGAACTCTGTGTCTTTATCATACCAGCACATTAGGCACTCACTATGTCGGTTTCTTTTCCTCTCTTCCTCTTTGAGGGAGTGGTTACATGTCTCCATGGCTTCCAACAATCGCTTCTAAATGTAAAGAATGAAGAGAAGGATTAAAATTACAAAAATTCCCTAAGGTCAATACACAGAATAAATCTTTTCCCTTCATAGCAGAATTACTACTTGTGCTTTTGAAAAACATCTTATCTACCGAAAATTCTTTTCCATTTTATTACATGAAAAAGAGGTGGGCCGGTGAGATGGCTCAGCGGCACGGGTGCCTGCTGGCGTGTGAGGTCCTGAGGTCGACCCCTGGTACCCACACACACAAAAAAAACAAAAAACAAAAACAAAAACAAAAAAAAAAAAGAAAGAGGTACACTCTTCATTGTTGCATAGGAATACTGCTGCCACTGCAAATTCCTCTGATGCTATTATTTCCAACAGTAACCATTAAAGTGCAGATTAAAGAGCAGTGGAGAAGCAAAATTTATTTTATTTTTTTGTGGAACAAAAAATGGCTTTGCATTCTACAACTGAGCTACATCCTCAGCCTAAGAATCAAGTTTTAATGTGAATTTATCAAAAATATTATATCATAATTATACAGTATCAATCTCTATAAATTCTGCAGTGGTAGACTTACTCTTTTCCAAATTAACTTACATACTTAACATAATTCTAATCAAAATACAAAGTTTTTTTTTTTTTTAAGACACAATTTTTTTTTTTTAAACGACGAAATGGTATCAGTGTTCATATGGGCTGGGCATGGTGGCACACACCTGCAATCCCAGCACTTGGAAGGCTGAGGCAGGAGCGCTGCCGTGAGTTCAAGGCCAGACTGAGTTACATATCAAGTTCAAGGCCAGCCTGAACCTTGAGAGAAAGAAAAAAAAGAAAAGTTTATGTGGAAGAATGAATGTAGGAATAGCAAAAAGGAACTTGGGACTAGTCTTACGAGATCCTATCACTTTCGATAAAGTGATTATATTAAAAATAGCTGATTATTTTGTTATTGGTTTGGTTTTTTGCAACAGGGTCTTGCTATGTAGTTCAGCCTGGCCTTGAATTCACTATGTAGCCCAGGCTGGCTTCAAACTTGCAATAATCCTCTTGCCTCAGCCTCCCAGGTGCTGGAATTACAGGTATACATACCACCACACCCAGCAACACTTTATTATTGGCACTACCAGGGACCCATACACCGAAAGAACAGAATAGTTAAAAATGAATCCAAATATATTTTAAAACACAGTAATTCTGATATTTAAGTAATGATATTATCATTAGTATTAAGTAACTATCCAGATGTAAAAAAGATACATACACACATAAAAGTAACAGAAGATGATCTAGGAGAGTATTCAGGATTTTTTTAGGTGGGGGTGGTACTAGGGATTGAAGCCAGGGCCTCTACACTGAGCTACATTCCCAACCCTTTTTTAATTTTGAGACAGGGTCTTGCTGAGTCACGAAATTGTCCAGGCTGGTTTTGAACTTCAGATTGGTATTCTCAGAGTGTGAGGATTACAAACAGGTGCCACGATGCCTGGCCTGGAATGATAACCTCCTATTTAAGCCACAAGACAGAAAAAGGCTTAAGGTAAGATAGTTTTAAGTAAAAGAAAATGTATATGACAGAAGATGTCATATAGAAATCAATAGACAAATGTGACAATGGTAAAGACTATTCCTATTATACAAAGTCATTAAAAATAAAAAAAGAGGGAAATGGAGAATATAAATAGGCAATTTACAAAAGAGAAAATGTAAGTGCAAACATATATAAAAGTCTATTCCGTAAGAATGAAAAAAATGCAATAAAAGAGCCACAAAATATATCTATGACTTATAGTCAACTGATCTTTGACAAGGATGCCAAGAACATACAATATGGAAAGGATAGTATCTTCAATAAATGGTAAAGAAAAAGCAGGATATCCACATGTACAAAAACAAAATTGGACACTTATCTTACATAATCTACAGAAAATAAATTCAAAATGAATTAAAGATTAACATATCTAAGATCTGAATCTGTAAAACAACTAAAAGAAAACAGGGAAAAACATTTCTGACAACGGTCTGGACAATGATTTTTGGATGCCTGAAAAGCATAACACTGGTTCCACAAACACATCCCATTTCTACTGTAAATTTTTACTTTAGTGTAACAGTAGCCAGCTGTGCATCTCAGTACCTTTGCTTGAGGGATACAGGAAGCAATGTTTGTGTTTACCCACTTGGTAAAACCAAAGGCAAGGTGTGTGCATGTGTGCAAAAGTGTCAAACCAGGATTTACACCCATATTATGCTCCATGGAATAGTTTTTGCATGTAAACCTAAGCATCACAGAGGGTATAATACACCTACACCACTCTAGGATTTGTTTTAAAAAGTTTTCTTTTGATTTTTCTGGTAGAAGTAGCCCAATTCAGTACAATAGCACATAAAAAATCAGTTTTGCAAGTTTTAGAGGGGGTCAAAAGTGAATCACCAGGGCCGGTGAGATGGCTCAGTGGCGTAAGCACCTGCCTGGCAAGCGCAAGGGCCCGAGTTCAACTCCCGGAACCCACATACAAAAAAAGGGCCGGTGATATTGCTCAGCGGCATGGGCACCTGCTGGCGCACGAGGTCCTGAAGTCGATGCCCGGTACCCAGAAAAACAAAAACAAACAAACAAAAAAAAAGTGAATCAACAGATTACTCATGGATGATGAAGATGATCCATTATGATAAAATACATGTTTTCATAACAGAAAAGTGGTGTGGATGGATGATGATGATGATGACTTCGACACTGGCTACTTGAGCCAAAGTTCCTGTGAAATGGAAGCTCTGGTGAAATGGAGCAAGAATCAAATGATACAGACACAGGGAATGCAGACCTCCTTGATTCAGATGATGAAGAAAACAGCAATGTGAGTACATATTTGACTAGGCCAAATAGTCACGCATCCAAATGGAATGATCCAAAGTTAGAACTTGGTCTGAAAATATAGTGAAGGTCTTGGCAGGGGTGAAATGTATGGACAGAATGCCAGCACTACCATTCAATGTTGGAAATTTTAACAGACGAAATGCTAGAAGATGCTGTGAAACACACAAAGGCTGAGATACAAGTAAAACATTCTGTATGCACCAACAGCCATATTCAAAAATGTATTTATTATGATACCTCACTAGCTGAACTGAAAGCATTCATAGGTCTGCTATACTTAGTAGGGATTTCTCATGATAATCATAGGAATGTAAAAGACTTATGGAAGAGCGATGGGTTAAAATATGTTATAAAAATTTATGCCCTTGTAGATGTGAAGACTTACTATATTTTCAATTTAGAAATTTACCCTAGAACTCAGCCATCAACTCCTTATTTGTATAGTAATAAACTGAATGATGTTGTGAACAGACTTGTTGCTCCTATCTCCCAAACTAATTGGAATGTGACATTCGACAATTGGTTTACCCGTTTCCAACTGATGTTACATTTGCTAACAGAGCACAAGTAGACTAGTGCAGGAACAGTACACAGGAACAAAGCAGAAATTCCAAATGAAATGTTGCAATTTCAAAACAGAGAATTGTATAGTACAATCTTTGGATTTCAGAAAGATTTACACTGGCCTCATATATAGTAAAGAAAAACAAACTGGTACTGCTGATGTCAACATTGCACCATGATGAAAATATCGATAAGGAAATCTTGACAAAATGGAAGCCTGAGATGGAAACTTTCTACAATAAGAGTAAAGGCAGAGTAGATGTTGTTGATGAGTTATGCAGCAACTATGATGTCACTCGAAACACAAAGCATTGGACAATGGTTGTGTTTTACTAGATCCTAAACATGTATGGCATAGTTTGATAGTTTACAAAGAAAATAACAAGGGCAAAATACCACGGATAAATTTTCTTAGAGGATTGGGACTGGAACTCATAAAAGATCATTTACAGCACAGGAAAAACAAAATGTTTCTACCCAGGAAACTATGCAAAAAAATTGTAGACCACACTGGTGACCTGACAGGTGAACAGGCAGGTGCAACATCCCGAAGACCTACTATGACAATAGGGAAATCAAAAAGATGTCAACTGTATCCTACAAGAAAGGACAGGAAAACAAAACAAAGGTGGCATCAGTGTAAGTGAAAGCTGTGTATGGAACATGCAATTTTCATGTGTGAAGACTGTCTTGGGTGTGACACTTGAAGCAAAGATTACTTTTGTTGTAGAGTTTCTATTGGTATTCTCACTGTAGTTCACATAGGTTTTTATTTCTGATGTTATCTCTTAGGCTTTATAAGCAAGTACACAGCTGATGTGAAAATGTTGATGTCTATTCTAAGCACTCATTATACATTTGCTATTTTATTTTATTGATACCTTATTTCCTTGCTAAGTACACACTGTACAATATAGTAGGAAGTTCCTGAAAAAACAGGAAGAGAAGAGAGGTGACAAGAATGGTCTGTCACATAAGAAAGGAAAGCTAAGTGCATGTGCTGTCAGTGAAAGCAAGACGTGTGGATGGAACATGCAGTTGTCATGTGTGAGGACTGCCTTGGGTGTGACAGTTGAAGCAAAGATTATTTCTGTGGTAGACTTTTGTTTGTGTTTACAATGTGGTTCACATAGATTTTTATTTTTGATGTTATCTCTTAGGTTTTGTAAGCAAGTACAGAGCTGATATGAAAATGTTGATGTCTATTCTAAGCACTCATTACATATCTGATATATTTTATTGATATCTTATTTCCCTGTTAAGTGCACATTGTACAATATAGTAGGAAGCTCCTGACAAAGCAGGAAGAGAAGAGAGGTGATAAGAATGGCCTGCCACATAGGAAAGGAAAGGTAAGCAATGTACTGTCAGTGAAAGCGAGACATGTGGATGGAACATGCAGTTGTCATGTGTGAGGACTGCCTTGGATGTGACAGATAAAGCAAAGATTATTTTTGTGGTAGACTTTTATTTGTGTTTACATTATAGCTCACATCAGTTTTATTTCTGATGTTAACTCTTAGGTTCTATAAGTATACAGCTGATGTGAAAATGCTGATGTGTCTTCTAAACATGCAATACATAGTAAGAATTTAATATTTTTATTTTATTGATATTTTATGTCCCTGTTAACTACACAATGCATAATATAATAGGAACCTCCTGACAGAACAGTGAGACCAGTGAGATGTCAAGCATGTCCTACAAAAAGGCCAGGAAAACAAAACACATGTGCTGTCAATGTAAGCGATACATGTGTAAGGAACGTGCTGTCATCATGTGTGAAGACTGCCTTAAGTGTGACAATTGAAGGTTTTTTTTTTTGGTACCGGGAATCAAACTCAGGACCTTGTGCTTGCCAGGCAAGTGCTGTGCCGCTGTCTGATGCTTTTTTATTAACACTCAATAAATATTAAAAAGCAATACTTTATTTTTGTGATATTTTTCCTGTTAAGCACTCATTGTTTAATATAATAAAACTCAAAATTAAAATTGATAATTCATCAACAGAAATATACTAAAGAATAAACACGGGTTTGACACACACGTTTATGAAACTTTATGACAAAAAAATGTGTTATGCTCTGCGGGCTAGGAAAAAGCAACAAAAGCAAAGGGGACAGCATCAAACAAAAAGTCTCTGCACAGCAACACAGTGAAGAGACAATCTATGGAATGGGAGAGAGTGCTTGCAAAATCTATGTTTCTTAAGAGGTTAATATCCAAAATGTGTAATAAACTCAGTATAAACATATGTCAAGTCCTTAACAATAAAATCTGATTAAAAAATGGGCAAAGATCCTGAATAGACATGGCTGGTGGTATAACTCAGTGGTACAGTGTTTGCTTAGCATACATGAGGCTTTAGGTTTGATCCCTAGCAAGGCCAAAAAAATAAAAAAATAAAAAGACACAAATGGCCAGCAGTCATATGAAAAAATGCTCAGTATTATTAATCATTAAATACAAATTAAAACCACAATGAGCTATCATCTCACTCCTGTTAGAGTGGATATCATCAAAAAACCTAAAGTTAACAAATATTGGTGAGGACATAAAGGAAAGAGAATACACTGTTGCTGGGAACGTAGGATACTGGGAATGGAAAATAGTATGGAGTTGACTCAAAAAATTAAATAGAACTACCATTTGATCTGGCAATCCCATCACTGTGTAAATATCCAAAGGAAATAAAATCAGTATGAGGAAGACATGCATTCCCATGTTCATTGCGGCACTGTACTCATAAGAGGAACCTAACAGTTGCTATCCGGTTGAATTTCAGAATTGTTATAGGTCGCTCCTGTTCCTACTCTTTTTGACAAGAGTGAACTATTGCAGTTATATATTGGGAATGTAGGGTAGGAGAGAGAACTTTTTTAAATTCTTAGGTCTCTGAATCAAGAGAACTTTACACATGGAGTTACACTTGAGGAACTTCATACATCTGGAGCCGATTTAAAGATGAGATTCTGGACTTTGTGTCTGCTGATGTTATGAGATGAGATTTGGGGGATACACCAGTGTGTTTATTATTTGGACAGGATGTGAATTATTTTAGCCAAAAGGCAGAATATAACAGATGGTCTGCAATGATGGCAATATGACTGCAATAATTCTTCCTCCTCTAGTATGTAAGAAAGTCTATTTCCTTATTCCTTAAATTTGGGTTGGCCTTTTGAGTCGCTTGCTTGCAACTCCCTCCTTCCTTCTCTCCCTTCCCTTCTCTTCCCCTTTCCTCCCTCCCCACTCCCTTTATTTTTGGTTTTTGAGACAGGGTCTTGCTATGTGTAGTTCAGGCTGCCCTTGAACTCACTATTTAGTCTGGGCTGGCCTCAAACTTGCAGTAATCCTCCTGTCTCAGCCTCCCAAATGCTGGGATTACAAGCGTGCACCACCATGCCCGGTTTGAGCTGCTTTATTTAAAGCAATATAGCAAAAGTGATGCTATGCAACCTCCAAAATTCAAGAGGCCTTATAACTTCTGTTCTACCCTTCTTGGAATCCAAGGTCACTGTGAAAATTAAACCTGGATTAGCCTCTTTGAAGATGAGGGGGACGATATATGGAGAGGCCTCAGTTACCAACACCAACCACCAATTTTTTTTGTGTGTGTACACATGTAGTTTTACTGTAACAAAGCAACTTGTATACTTTGAACACTTAAAACTGCACATCACCTTTTCCTTTCCAGTGAAAACAAAAAAGAATTTAAAAATAACCCAACAAAATTACAATACAGAATGTCAGGAATCATCATTAGGACAGAATTTTCTTTTAGAAGTGTCATCTTAAACTGCAAGGATGTCCATTAACATCACAATTAAACACGCCAAAGGAGAAGTCATGTGGTCAAATGCCTGCTTAACCCACCCAAACATCTCAAACCCACCCTTTGCTGACATTCTATACTCCATTTTTTTTTTTTTTTTTTTTTTTTTGTGGGTACCGGGGGGTCGACCTCAGAACCTTGCGCGCCAGCAGGTGCCCGTGCTGCTGAGCGATATCACGGGCCCCTTTTTCGTATGTGGGTTCTGGGAGTTGAACTCGGGCCCTCGCGCTTGCCGGGCAGGCGCTTAAGCCGCTGAGCCATCTCACCGGCTATACTCCATTTTTTAAAGTATTTTTTTTGTAAACAAGAGAAACTAGAGAGGTACATGTTTGTAAATGCTAACTGTCCATATTCACATAGAGACACAGTGCAATCTCTGAGCTTAACAGAGAAAGGAGGGGAAAAGCTAGAATTCTATGCACTACTACACAGGGGCCTAGCACCCTCCAGCTTCCAGCAGAGTGAAGGGAGCGGAAATGCCAACCACCGATTACATGAGTGTAGCCAGCTCAGACAACTAGCTCCAGCTGACCAAAGATGACTGCAATACTTGCATGATCTCATCTGGGTGTGGTGGTGTACACCTGTAATCCCGGCACTCAGGAGGCTGAGGCAGGAGGATTACCATGGATTCAAGGCCAACCTGGACTACACAGTGAGACCCCTTCTCAAACAACAAAAAAAATAGGTCTTATCAATCTCTGAGTTCTAAAAGTTCTATCATGTGTTCCAGTTGGGCAATTTTTATCACTTTACTTAAAAATGACATGAATTCTGCAGGTGAATGTAGTGTTCCAATATTAATAGAGTTGAGTAGGTGTTTAGCAAAATTCAAATCTTGTTTATCCTTACTTATTTTGTGTTTTGTTTTATCAATTCATTAGAGAAAAACACTGAAATTTCTAACTATAATTATGTACTTGTCTATTTCTTCCTCAATTCTGGCCACTGTCTCATGAATTTGAAGCTCTGTTATTAGGTGCATGTAAGTATGAAATTTTTATGTCTTTTTGTTGTTGTTGTTACAGTGCTGGGAATCAAACCTAGGGCTTTGCTCATGCTAGGTATGTGCTCTGCAACTCAGCTATCATCAGCCCTTATTTCTTCTTCTTCTTTTTTTTTTTGAGAGACAGGGTCTTGCTAAGCAGTTCAGGTTGGGCTTGAACTCGTGGTGATCCTCCTGCCTCAGCCTCCTGGGTGCTGGGATTACAGGCATGCCATGCCTGGCCCCTTATTTCTTCTGGATAAACTGACTTGATTCTTTTATCATATGATATATCCTTCTTTATCTCTGGTAATACTCCTTGTTCTGAAGTCTGACTCCTTTGTCTAACATTAGTAAAGCAATCCAGCTTTATAATTAGCATACCTAGAAGTTTTGATGCACACAATAGAGTAGGTAAATGTCATTAACAAAACATAAATGGTGAATAAACCAACTGCTCACTGATGAACAATGTATGAATATATATATAATTATATGCACTGACCTCATCAATAAAAGGTATTAATACAACAGCTTCCCATTCCTGTTGTTTTCCATTTAGGTCAGTTTTAAAATCAGGTGGATAATATTCTATAATTGGTGAGTCTTCACTGGTCATCAAGTGCTGTGAAAATACAAAATAGTATAATAGACATATAAAAACTAGTACCAATAATAGTTTATTAATATATTTATAATGTTTCCCTACATGTCATATTTTAAAATTTCTAAGCAAAGTAGATTTTTATATTTTAGATATGTTCCAATGTACATGCCATATTTTGATGTTTCAACTAAGAATTTTCATTGGTACTTTTCAGTTTCATCAACCTAATTATGCAGCAAAACCTTTATTCTGAACATTACTTTCACCATTTTTGTTTTTTATTGTCTTTTTACTCTATAAAGATACTTTTTTTTTTTTTTGTGGGTACGGGGGGTCGAACTCAGGACCTCACGTGCCAGCAGGCGCTAGTGCCGCTGAGCGATATCACCGGCCCTTTTATCGTATGTGGGTACCGGCAGTCGAACTCAGGACCTTGTGCTTGCCAGGCAGGCGCTGATGCTGCTGAGCTATCTCACCGGTCCTCTATAAAGATACTTAAATACTATTTTCTTATTCACCTCTTCAGTTAATTTCACAAAGGTATAATAGTCTGCCTTTAAACCTCAAATTAACAATTTACCTTCATGAACCAATGAATTGATTCAAGAAAAAAAAATCTGAAGTCTAAGAACCACTGTATCACTAGTATCAAAGAAAAAGAGTCCAACAACACACATTTCTATTGGAGATTTTGTAACAGAAGTAGACAGACAGAAAGGAGGCAAAAAGAAATGATGAAAGATTATGATACAATATTTTTGTTAAAGAAATAAAACAGCATATTCCTAGGGTGATACTCAAAAAATTAATATCATATGGCATGTGCACTGAGCAAATAAAACATATAGTTGTAATATTCAAAAAATTAATATCATATGGCATGTGCACTGAGCAAATAAAACATACAGTTGTAATATATGTAACATGACCATACTGGCCCACAGTAGTTGAGTATCAAAGTTCAATATACTCAAAAGAAGGAAAAAAGCATCAAAGAAACTTACGAAGAAAGGGAGGCTAGACGTTAAAGGATAGATTAAGGTTCAGAAAGACATAGAAAAGAGCCTGACAATGTTAATGAAGCAAAGGGTCTGTGTGTGTGTGTGTGCGCGCACGCGTGCACACATATCTACTCCAATTCCTGGAATTAGACCACAGAATGAGAAAACAGACTGATATCTTAGAAGAACTAAATGAAGTTTACTTTCATAATCTATTTAATAGGTATAGTGTAATTTTGGTGAACGTCTTCCTCTTGTTACGGGAAGTATCTTAGCCAAAAAAATGTACCTTAGCCCTTTGCAATTTGATAAATGAAATGCCTAAATTCACATACATATTGAGGCGATACTGAGGTTAAGATAAATAGCTTATTAGAATGTGGGGAATGGCTGAGCCATGGCAGGCCTGGTGGTTGGTGAACTCCTTGGGACTAGAGCAAGGCCAGTCCAGCAGGTGTCTGGCCTTGGTGTTCCTCCTTGTTGACTATAGCACAGATAGCTCTGAGAATGTTTCACTTTCAGTGTTCTCAGCAAAACACTAAGACCTTGCACTTTTGACTCTGTCGCATGCTTCCCCTCTTTTACTGTGTATAAATAAGGATACAGACCATGCTGGGTTGTTGCTGCCTCTCTACCAGAGAGGTCAGGTCCCACCCAGTCCCAGCTTTCCTTTTAGTATGTTTCTAGTTTTTTTCTTAATCTTCTGTTGCCTCCTCTTAGGACCCTGCTGGCTGCCCAGGTCGCGGCATTAGAATCATTTTCGTCTAATCGGTAGAGGGTAAAAGTGAACAGGAATGAACTTGTAATTGTGTGGACAGAAAATGGCTTCCGACTTTATCTGTTTTAGTTTACCTTCTTCAGTGTAGAGACAAAGATGCACTTACAGGCAATAAATGAAGCAGCTAGGCTCTGAATAGTTTATGGAGCTTGCATTTTTAAAACAAAGCCAACTTTAAATCAAGGGATTACTTTTCAAGGGCCTTGTTAAAGAAACGTACTGTATTTAAAACTGAAAATAAATGTATTTGTCTATTAAATAAATTTGGCTACTACTGTTTCTAGGTTTGGACAAAGAACTCATATATCGGAGAAGATATAAAAACATTCAATTCTAAAAGAGAAAATTCAATTCTAAAACCCACCTGGTAGCATGTAGGAAGCAAATTTTTGCTAGCTGCTGGAAGCACAGCAAGAAGCTGCTCAAATGGCTTAAAAGGTTTTCCTAGTTCAAAATGGATTTTGAGTGTACTGATGTTTCGGATATCAGATAGGAAAGGTGCATAATGATAGGGATAATACCTACAAAACAAAGTGAGCTTTAGACAACAGGTAAACTTCTACGAAACAGGTCCATATTATTTTTTCTATATTTCACAGCACACAACAATTTTAAAGAAAAATTAAACATCACCCATAATTCTATCACTTGAATATAAGAAATCAGCGATGTTAGCCAGGCGTGGTGGTGCACTCCTGTAATCCCAGCACTCTGGAGGCTGAGGCAAGAGGACTGCCAAGTTCGAGGCCAGCCTGGGCTACATAGTGAGACCTTGTCTCAGAAAACAAAACAAAACAAAACAAAACAAAACAAAACAAAACAAAACAAAATGAAACAAGCAATGTTGAAAAATTTAGGTTCCGTGATGGAAACCAACGCAGTATTTCCTTAAAGTGTAGTTTCACATTTCTAAAACTGGATGTAGGCCACTGTGTTCTCACTTCCATGGCGGCCTGCCCTCATGCTGTAGGGTGTACAGTACTTCATTTCCTGCTTTCACTTGGCCTAATCTTGCTCTGCAGTGCCTGTTTCTTTTCCTACCTTTAATAAAACTTTGCTGTCGTTAAAAAAAAACAAAGTACAAAACAAAACAAAAAACCAAACTGGATGTATCAGGTAATTTCAGGATAAATATAACATAACATTTTTTGTCTTATTTTTGAGATGTGGGCAGGGGCTTCTTGCTAAGTTACCCAGGCTAATAATCTCAAACTCTTGGTCTCAAGGGATTCTCCTGCCTCAGCCTCCCAGTAGTGGGAATACAGGCACATGCCACTAAGCCCAGCTTGTAATGCTGCTGCTGCTGCTGCTTTTTCTTTGTTTTCTCTTGCAGAGCTAGAATTGAAATCCAGCGTGCTAAGCAAGTACTCTACCAATATGCTATAGCTCAGCGATGTATCGTTTCTATTAACTCCCAAAACATTGACTGTGAATCTTTCAGTCAGGAGACTGGATAGTAATGAGGTAGGCAGAGGAAATTCAGTCGAGGGATTTGATGGTAACCTCTATGCAAGGGGCTTGGAGCAGCTGAATGTTCTGAGAAAAGCTCAAGTTAGCTCATAGGAACAGAGGGAAGAACAAAGAATAGTAGGTCTGAATTTATATGGCTATTACCAGTCAGTCGTAAGATTTTTGTCTTTCAATTAGGGTACATATTATTACATTTGTAATGAAGATTAAACCATATCTTAATCATACACACTAATTTGTTTTTGTTTAATACATTCCCATCTATTACTATAGGCATAAATATTTTCACAAAACTTTGAACACACAATTTAAAAATTTTCAGTATATTCTAAGTGTTTGCTTGGGATACTACAAAAAAGAATGTTCCTAGATTCCATAATTATGGCATAAATTTCAAAAGGATGGGAAAGTTTAGGAGGCAGAATGGCATGGGGAATAATGTAAGACATAGACTTTGGCTTGGACTTGATTCTTGGGTATATAATCACAGTTTCTTCATTTGTATCAGAGAGAAAACAATGTTTACTTTAAATAGTTTCAAAGATTATATGAGAAAATGGATTTAAGGACCTGGCCTTAATGCCTGGCAAGAATGACTTATGTTAACCTTCTTAAAAAATGCCAAACCAAGTATTTGTTTTTCATTAGATTGTTCTCCAGAGGACCCAGAGAATCTGGCTAGTGACTGTAAAATCTTTGTTTAAAAAGCTGCTAGTAAGTGAAATCATAATTAATGCCACATTACCTTGCACTGTTTTATATTGCTGGACAGTGTTCTAAAAACAGAGCCCAGCAGAAATGCTTTGAAAACAGAACTATGTCATCACTTAAGTTCTCTACCCTTCACAACATGATTTTTTTTGTTGTTGTTGTTATTTTCCTATTTTGGTGGCTGGTTTGGAAATGTAGATGGAATTTGCTGGAATATGGAGCATAAGAGAAATGGTGAATTATTACTATTTCTAGTAAAAGTGAGTAACTCTTTTCTCCTTTCTTCTTCACTATAATATACAAATACTCTTCAAAGATTACTCTTGTCAGAGAACACTTTTCAAAAACAAAAATATAGAGAATATAATCCATACTGCCATATAACTGTCACTCAAACCCAAGAGTTATCAAGACTTTGTTATATTTGATTAATCCTTTTTTTTTTTTTTTCTTTTGGTACTGGGAATCGAACTCAGGGCCTCATGCTTGCCCAGGCAGGAGCTGTGCTGCTGAGCTACATCCCCAGGCCCTTTTCTTTTGTTTTTTTATGGTGCTGGGGATCAAACCAGGGCAGGCCTTTTGCATGCTAGGCAAGCACTCTACCACTGAGCTACATCCTTAACCCTGATTCATCTCCATAGAAAATTTTATGTCCTTAGATTGTAACAAAGACTTTTACCATGGGCCATCTACTAGGGATAAGTCTTTCTTAGAAGAAGTGTTGTTAAGTATTTTCATTTAAGAATAGATTACCTGGGCTGGTGAGATAGCCCAGTGGCATAAGTCTGCCCGGCAAGTGTGAGGTCCTGAGTTCGACTCCCGGAACCCACATAAAGGAAAAAAGGGGTGGTGATACCGCTCAGCAGCACAAGCGCTTGCTGGCAAGCACGAGGTCCTGAGGTCGACTCCTGGTACCCACATTAAAAAAAAAAAAAAAAAAATAGATGACCTGTATTTAAACTTGATGTATAGAACTTTAAATAAAAGGAAGGAAAAGAGATGTTTAAATGAGATTCTCATAGACTGAACCATTATACAAAGATTTGCTCTTACCAACTCCAGGACTGAACACCATGATAGTAATAGTGCAAAATCCACTGTATTGCTTGAACATAACACACAGCTTGATCAGCCAGAAAGTCACTGAAAATAGAAAGGAATATTTTCATTACAACATTGCCTTTTGAAGTTAGGCCAGTGTCTTTAAAGCATATCTAGGTATATCATATTTTACCTCACACAGCTTATTTAATCAATGAATTAGCTAAAAATTATATAATGTATGAGAATTATAATCAGAAAAACTCCACAATATTTAAAAATTCCATCTTCTCACATGATAGGTTTGACTTTTAGTTTTCCTAAATCAAGTATCAATCAGAGTTAAGCCTGATTTGCCTTTTTTTATTTTTATTTATTTTTTTTTTTGTGGAACTGGGAATTGAACCCAGGCGTATTTTACCATTGAGCTCCACGCTTTTTTTTTTTTTTTTTAAATTTTGGAACAGGGTCTTGCTAAGTTGTCCTGGGGTTTGAACTTCACTGTGAACCTCCTGCCTCAGCCTCTATAGCTGGGAATAAAGGTGTGTGCCATCGTGCCTCGCCTGCTATTCATATTTAACCAGTCAATGTATTATATCTTTGGTTTAAAGTTTGAATATTTAGCCAATGAAAGTTTCTATAAAGTGATGTTAACACTTTCTTAAATAGTGGGGATGGCACGAGAGCAAACCAGGACATTCTTAGAAGTCTATGCATAGCACCTAGAATACCTTTTGAAAAGTGCCATATCTGCTGAACAGGATTTTCTTCTAATCCTTTGTCAAAATCCCAATATCATCATTTAAGGTTTGGGTAAAATAAATCTTCAAATCACCAAAACTAAATGAAACAAAATGAGCTCCAGCCTACTGCCAAAAGTAGTTACTCAGAAATTCCTTATCTCCATATTTCTGGGTGGGTATGATTTTAAACATGAAATTTATTACTTTCTTATTATAAGACAAGAGTTTCCATATTACTAGAAACCTAGATATTGAAGAAAAGCATATTTTAGCACCTTATAGCAATCACTCTTAATTTTGGTAGGTGTCTTCAGAAAAGCTCCTTTTATCACATTATAGCAATCACTATTCATTTGGTATGTTTCTTTTCATGTTTTTGATTTTTTTGGTTTTTTTTATTTTTTAGATAGGGCCTCACTATGTTGCCTAGGCTAATCTTTAACTTCTGGGCTCAAGCCATTCTTCTACTTTTCTACCTTAGCCTTTTGAGTAGCAGGTACACTACCACATTGGCTTCAGCCTTTTTTCTATACTCAGGTTGGTTTTACTAAAGTGTTAATTATAGTGTACTACAGATATGTGTGATTTTATGTTCTGCCTTTATTTTAATTTTTTGAGACAGGGTCTCACTATGTAGTACTGGCTGGCCTTAAACTCACTATGTAGCCCAGGCTGGCCTCAAATTTGCAACAATCCTCCTGCCTCAGCCTCCCAAGTGCTGGGATTGCAGGCATACGCTACCATGCCTGGCTGTCCTGCCTTTACATTTTGTGTAAGCATCTTTCCAAATTGTTACAAACTTTCTGTAATTGCCAGTTTAGCAGTTCTGTAGATTTTGTAAAAGATGTGTAGATGACAGAAATGGTAATTGTGATGATGAGGCAGAGGCTGATTGTAATGAATCCTCTTATAAGACATTTAGATTATTTTTATTTTTTTACTATTTTAAATAATTTTGTAATAAACATCCTTGTACACAAAGACAAATTTTCTATTCGGCAATGTTTATCATAGGAACATAATGTGTCAGAATTAATATCACCTTTTCCAAAACTATACCATACTAGTTGAAATCTATAATAATTTATGAAACCAAAAAATCCTTCTTTCTCACTATTTTCCCAAAGTTAAGTTGTTTTCTGAAGAACTGCAAAATCTAATTTTTCCCTCTTTTTAAAGTAAAAAGATGGGCAAAAACATACTCAGATACTACATCAACCCCCATCTTCGTCATGTAGTATGTTCTTTTGTATTGTCTAAACTCAGTTTCAAATAGATCATCATCTTCAGTCTCATCTTCTAAATTATCTGGGGAAAAAAGCCAGAAAGAGAGTAAGTGACAATTATGAATATCCAGTTTTGCACTCAGTAGTTTGATAAATATATATATCAAATTTAATGCTTATAAACGAAGATAGGAATCTGTCCCCTTCAATATTACATTAGTACTAATAAAGGAAAGGTGTAACAACTATCCTGTCAAAGTAATGACATATTAAAATAGTTTGTACTTACCCTTAGAAACTACCATTTCACCTTCACTTTTGTCTAAAGCAGCCCAATATACAGAATTTTCCTGGCCCTATAAAAATTATAAACTGTTATAAAATGAATGATAAGGTAAAACTCAGAATTCAGGCTATTCAAAGATATTTAATGAGTGATTCACACCAATATAAATGAAAAATACATTTAATTATATGTGTCCCAAGAATATACTTTGAGTATCTCATTTACTTAGAAAAAAGTATATAATCAATATTAAATTCTTCATATCCTGCCCATCTGGTTTCTGTCCATTGTGATGTTACTTCTTTCTCTTAGTTTTCTGATTGCCTAGCTACAACAAGAGACTCAGTTCTTACTACTCCCTTATCTCCACTTCCTTTTCTTCATCCAACCTATGGCCTCTACCAACTTCATGTACCCCAGGGCTTTTCCTGCACAATGTCTCTAATTCTAGCCACATGTGTCAAGAAGACTGGTGACATTTAAGGACCAAGTTGAGGCAGAGGAGTCACAGAATATTGACACATAAATTTTATACATACATGTCTTCAAAAAGTTACAAAACTCATTTTTAGCAGGAACAAAAAGAAAAAACAAACAAACTCATGGTGAAATGCAGTGACTGCTGCTAAATTCCAACAGAAGAGCTAAGTAAGTGGAAAGACAATGCTAGAGAAAACCTGGGTACTTGCCCCTCCTCAAGGAAGAGTTATTAGGTTTGAAATTAAATAGAACCAACCAAGAAAACTTATCAGGATCCCTTAATTATCGGTAGGCTGAAGAAATTTTCAGAAATTTCTGAAGCTAACATAAAGACATTCTTTTTTTTTTTTTTTTTTTTTTTTTGTGGGTACCGGGGGGTCGACCTCAGGACCTCGCGCGCCAACAGGCGCCCGTGCCGCTGAGCGATATCACCGGCCCCTTTTTCGTATGTGGGATCCGGGAGTCGAACTCGGGCCCTCGCGCTTGCAAGGCAGGCGCTTACGCCGCTGAGCCATCTCACCGGCCCCTATAAAGACATTCTTTAGAGCTTATTAGAAATGTTTTTTTATTTTTTTTTTTATTTATTTTTTTTTTTTTTTGTGAGTACCGGGGGATCGACCTCAGGACCTCACGCGCCAGCAGGCGCCCGTGCCGCTGAGCGATATCACCGGCCCCTTTTTCGTATGTGGGTTCCGGGAGTCGAACTCGGGCCCTCGCGCTTGCCGGGCAGGCGCTTAAGCCGCTGAGCCATCTCACCGGCCCAGAAATGTTTTTTTAGAGCACTAGTATATTCTAAATGATTCTACCATTAATTTATTAAGCAAATAACATTTACTAGATATTGTATCACTGATTACTCTTAACCTAGCCTATTGCTACATTTTATATAAAAATCATTTCTAGAGAAAATTCACTGTTCTAGTTAATGTCTCATACCATTAAATGCTATAAATACATAAATTTTAAAAAACCAGTGCTTTGGTCCACTGTTTTTAAATACAATGGTTTAAATGGTCATTTTTACAAAGTAATTTTCTGAGCTCTTATATTTAGAAATGTTTCCCATACTTATTAATAGGATGGAAGAGCAAAGAAAACAACGTTCTTCTTTAAGACTAAAAATAAGAAATTAATTTTTAAGGATCAGATCTAAATGACAGATTCTCAGTGGAAGAAAAAGAAACCAAAACAATTTTTAGATCCCTATAGAAAAGAAGAAATGTAAATGAAATAATGTAATCCCAAAATCAAAAGAAGGAAAATGAGAAACAAAGAATATCAGTTTTACCTTTACAGGTAAAAAAATGAAAGGACACCTAAAAAAATGGACACCTTTGATTTTTTCTTTTCCTTGTAGTTCTTGGCTTCTTCTGCTGCGATACCTGCTGCTTCATTGAGATACTTGTTACCAACTTTGCTTTCAAACCACTTTAGGTCCACAAAAACTTCACTGAAATGCTCCCGATCAAACTGTACAAAAACAAATTCATTTAAAAATTACTTAAGTATATCTAGAAGAGTACAAATCAAACTTTTAACAGTAACTATTTCTGGGGCATAGGAAATTGGAGACTATTACTTTTTTATATATGCAAATAGCAAATAAAAATATAATTCATTTAGGTAAAGGTACACAGAATAAGTAGCTGGAATAAAATTATGAAACCTTTTTCTTCTGACGTTAATTGGTTACCGACCATTTTTTTGTTGTTGTTGTTACTAACCATTTATATCTACCTGAGAAAAATAAACCAAAAACTTATGGTTACTTACATCAGATAGTTTCACAAGGTATTTCTCAAATCGAGGTAAATTGAGATGCCCACTTTCATTAATATAACCTACAAAGAGCAAAACACAACTTTTTACTAAAAGGTGACATTATTTTTTCTAAACAAGTCTACCAAATTCTTTCCACAAATTGTTGAGTGTTAACATTGTACTAATCAAGAAAAAACTCGGTGTTAGGCTATACTATAAACCAGGCCTACTTTCTAAGACACTTATGTTACTGTAATATAAGATATGTACATTCTAAAGCAAAATATAAGAAATTCCAGGTTCACATAATAATCTCACATTTCCAACAACATTTGGTAAAAATTAAACTATGTTCTAGAACCTATCCAGATCATTCAATTTAATAAGTTAACTTAAGAAAAACACTAATGTCCTGATATTGTTGTCTGTCACTGCTGCTTGTCAATTTTCCATTTTATTTTATTTTATTATTTTTTTTTATATATTTTTTTTTTTGTGGGTACCGGGGGGTCGACCTCAGGACCTCGCGCGCCAACAGGCACCCGTGCCACTGAGCGATATCACCGGCCCCTTTTTCGTATGTGGGATCCGGGAGTCGAACTCGGGCCCTCGCGCTTGCAAGGCAGGCGCTTACACCACTGAGCCATCTCACCGGCCCCCATTTTCCATTTTAATTGAAATTCTTTCTCCATATTAAACAATATGACACACATCCATTCACAACCACTGAATTTCTATGCTTAAATATGAAAGGAGTTAGGAGTAACCAACAAGTTCTGCTGGCTTTCTTCAGGGAGTTAATGGTAAATACTAGTTAAATATCAATAAATGAGGGTGGTTAACTCCAGTTACTTATTTTCCTTGGGAGTCATTGAAAATGACATCAATGTTTGACACTTTAGACTGAAAGAAACCCCTAATGTCCACCTCCTTTAGTTGTGCCTGTAATAATCTAGTAAAGTGAGTGATATATTTAGGGTAAGTCAGTACTAAATTCGAGTAGCCTCAAATACATACTAAAGTTTTCTTACCCCCAAGTTCAGGCAGGATGGTAATATACGTTCCATAAAGAAGAGGCAGTGCATCATGATTAATATGTAAGTGAGGTAGATGAGGGATAAAATCATTGCCAACAAGAAATCCCATCAAAATCCAATCATCTATAATTCTTTCAATATCATATTTAAATGTGATCTTTTCCTGTGGCAAATGGAGAAACAGTGAAATCCTGTAGAAATTTCTGCATACAAAACCTTGGTCCATGGCCATATCAGTACTTACTTTTAATACTGAAAACTCATAGTCAATATACTCTCTCATTAACGACAAATGTAGAAGGTGAAATGTGGTTTCTTCTGGTGCACACACCCTGTAATTAATCAGATGATCAAAACAGAGTGAATTATATTTTTAAGGTCATTAGGAGATAATTAAGTCTTGTAATTAAAGCATGTAAGTCATATAAAAGTAGCAGCATAATATAAGGATAAAAATACAATTATAGTAGATGAAACATAGTAAATCCAAAAGAATTGGTTTACATCATGTTTTCTGGAGGAGGACTCTCAGAATTCAGAAGCCCCAAATAAAATATAATAAATGTAAGAAACCAGTGGGATCTGGCCCACTTAAGGCTGGCCATTAGCAGAATGCACATAGATGAGTGAGTATATATCTTTATATTTATTGCATATTAATCCAGGGCCACAGTGGTGATGAAATATTACTTTTGTTTCTCTTAACTGGATTGTATAGGGTTCTATATTCTTGATTAATGGTCCATACTCAGAGTTTAACTACAAGTAAAATATAAGGGGACAAAGCATATTAAACAGATTATATACCATTCATAAACAAGATTTATCCCAAGAATGCAAATGTAGTTCAACATAAGAAAATTAATCAATGTAATATACCACATTAATAGAATGAAGGGAGAAAAATACCACATGGCTATTTTGCAGAAAAAGCATCTAACAATATTTGAAACTCTCCTGTGATAAAAATGTCTGGTAAACTATGGTTAAAGTGAGGGTTAACTTCCTTAATATGATAAAGGGTATTTATAAAAATCCATAGTTTATGTTCAACAGTAAAAGAGTGAAAGTTTTCCTTCTAAGATCGGGAAGCAGATAAGGATGCCTACTTCATCACAGCTCTGCAAAACATTACTGCTAGCAGGGCACAGCAGCGTACACTTGTAACCCCAGCTACTCTTGATCCTGAGGACGGAGAACTGTGACTTCAAGGACAGCCTTGGCTACACAGTGAGATGGGAGATCTCAAGAAACCAACAAAAAAGGGATAGAGTGAGAATGTAACTGATCTGTACAGCACTTGCTTAGCACTGCCCTTGTTTTGATCCTCAGCACTACAAAAAAGCAAAACCAAAACAAAAATACCACAGCTATTCAACACTATTCTCTTCTCAAAGACCTAGCAGAGGATTTAGGCAGAAAAAAGAAAAGAAATTGAAAAGGAGGAAGTAAAATATCTATTTATAGATGGCATGATTCATTGTATAGAAATTTTTATATAATAAAAAAATTATAAGGGATAACTAGTTCAGACTCTGTGGGGTACATGATCAACACTCAAAAATCAGTTGTATTTCTATACACCATCAAAGAATAATCCAAAAAGAAATTAAGAAAATGCTTCTATTTACAGACTTAACCAGGGAGCTAAGATTTGTATACAGAAAACTACAAAATGTTACAGCAAGAAAAGCAGATGCTAGAATGGAAAGATATTTTGTGTTCATGGACGGGAAGGCTTAAGATCAAGATGCCCAAAGGGATCTACAAATCCAATATAATTCCTATCAAAATCCCATGGGCTGGTGATATGGCTCAGCAGCATAGGCGCCTGCCCGGCAAGCACGAGGTCCTGAGTTCAACTCCCGGTACCCACATAAAGGAAAAAAAGGGCCAGTGATATCACTCAGCGGCACAAGTGCCTGCTGGCAAGCGTGAGGTCCTGAGTTCGACTCCCAGTATCCACCTAAAAAAAAAAAAAAATCCCAATGATATTTTTAACAAAAATAGAGAAATCTATCCTAAAAATCATTACATAATTTCAGGAGATCCCAAATAGACAAAACAATCTTGGGAGGAAAAAAATGAGGTCTCATTTTTCCTGATTTCAACACTGAGTACAAAGCTACATTAATCAAAACACTGCTACTGGCATGAAGACAAGCTATAGATGAGTGATGGTAAACCTTGTAAAGCTTTCAATGATACAAAGAGCCCACCGTGGTATGTGTGGCATAGGTTCGCCACCACTGCTTCACATCAATGGAACAGAATACTGAGCAGAAGAAATAAAACTTTGTATTATGATCAAATGATTTCCAACTAGGGCACCAAGACATCCAATAAAAAAAGGTTGTTTTTTTTTTTTTTTTTTTGAGACAGTGTCTCGCTATGTAGTTCAGGCAGCCCAGGCTGGCCTCAAACTCATCACTCATAGCAATCCTCCTGCCTCCTTGAGTGCTGGGATTACAGGTGTGCGCTACCATGTCCAATTAATAGGAAAAGTCTTTTCAACCAATAGTTCTGGGAAAATTGAATATCCACATGCAAAAGAATGGAATTGGACTCTTACCTTATACCATATAAAAAATTAACTCAAAATGGACCAAAGACCTAAATATAAAAATTAAAAGTATAAAACCCAGGGCTTGGTATGTAGCTCAATGGTAGAGTACTTGACTAGCTTGTGAAAGCCTCTGGGTTTGATCCAGACACTGCTAACAAAATAAAACAAAACAACTAAAACTCCAAGAATAAAAATTAAAACTCTTAGAATAAAACATAGGAGACACTAGCTTTATAACATTGGATTTGGCAAAGATTTCTTGGATATTACACTAAAAACAAAGACAGCAAAAAAAAAAAAAAAAAAAGATAAACTGGGCTATATAAAAATTAAAAACTGTATCAAATGACACTATTGATAAAGTGAAAAGGTCATCAGAGAATTGAGAGAAAATATTTACAGACTACATATCTGTTAAGGGGCTTAATTTGTTTTTTTTTAAGCACTGGCAAAGTTTATTCAAGAAAGTAAAAGTGAAGAGTGGGGGAGAAACTGGCTCTGCGGAGTGAGCTTGGGCTAAGTAAAAGGAGAAAAAGCAAGATAAAAGTGCATCCTGGAGAAAGCAGGGCGGGTTACCGTGAGGAAAGTCACGATAGCCAAGGGGCTTAATTTCTGTTCTTTGGTTCAACGTTATGCTACATGATTTACCTCTGTGCTTTTTTGCCACCAAATCGAACTTCTTCTCTTAAAAGAGAAAAATGTGCCTCGTGACTTGTTAATCCAAGCATGATCTGTGGAAAAATGATCACGAAATATTTCTAATCTCCCACTGCTTATTGTATCAGATACACAAAAGCTATTAGATATATTTCTACACAGAGCAATTAGTACAATATATAAATACAAAAATATGATCCATTTGTAGAATATGAATGGGATAAAGTGAATGTACTTTTCTAGGCAAACTTTCATTAGACAAACAAATGTTCTTAATTAATTTTCAGTTAATTTTCTTATAAAGTATCCTAATCCCCAAAATTAATTCAAAAGTCTAGTGAGACATATCAATAACACACAATGTATATTGTTTATTTTGTTTCAATACTGATTCCAACAGCAAAAACCAAAACCAAAAAACAAAAGAAACATTTACAATGCTATCAAGGAGATGACAATATGAACTGGTTACTTATATATTAAGCATGACTGCTAATTTTTGTTTTATGTAAGATACTGGGATTGTGTTTAAATATTTTATTTTAGCCGATGTGGTGGTGCATGCCTGTAATCCCAGTACTCGGGAGGCTGAGGCAGGAGGATTGCTGCTAGTTCGAGGCCAGCCTGACTACAGAGCAAGACCCTATTAAAAAAAAAAAAAAATTTCTTTTTTAATTTTAAAAAACCTCCTTTAGAGAAAATTTTGAAAAAATGTACAGATTAAATGTTTAGAATTTGTTTTAATAACCCAGAGTGGTACAGTAAGACAGGAGACAGGGACGGGAGTTAAAAATTAATATTTAAGTAAATGAAGGATACTTAAAGGTCCTTCATTAAAGGTCATTATGCTATTATGCTTTTTTTCTTTTTTTTGCAGTACTAGGAATTAAACCATGAGAGCAATAAGCTACATTCCCAGCCCTTAAAAAAAAAAAAAAAGAAAAAAGAATTTTAGATAGGGTTTCACTAAATTGTCCAGGCTGGCTTTGAGCTTTCAATCCTTCTGCCTCAACCTCCTGTACAAAGGGAGTATAGGTATGCTTCATGCATGGTTTATATTTCCTATTTTTGTTCACAATTTCCATAATAAAAAGTTAAACAGGGCCGGTGAGATGGCTCAGCGGCGTAAGCGCCTGCCTTGCAAGCGCGAAGGCCCGAGTTCGACTCCCGGAACCCACATACGAAAAAGGGGCCGGTGATATCGCTCAGCGGCACGGGTGCCTGTTGGCGCGTGAGGTCCTGAGGTCGTCCCCCCGGTACCCACAAAAAAAAAAAAAAAAAAAAAAAAAAAAAAGTTAAACAAAATGTTTAGAACTTGGGCTGTAGAGTTGTCTGATAAGGAGGTACTAAAATTCATGGGCCTGAGGGTTAAAAAAAAAGGTTCCCTTCCATGACTTCAGAAGAATACTCGAAGCAGTAGGGTTAGTCACATATGTAAAATATAGAGACCAGCTGATCATAAAGATGGCAAAAAACAAAAACAAAAACCCTCATTTCCCAACTGTTTTAGAACTTTGGTAAGGGCAAAAGTAGCAATAACTATTATGTCATCTTTATTTGTTGCCATAGCCAGTAAGATTCCTGTATAAAATTAAGTCTCTTGGATATTTACTTATAAAGGCATAATCTTATATAACAATAAATATTATACTTACCAAGTCAGCATCTAAACCATAAAGACAGTGTCTGGTGTTTGGATCATGATCTGGCTTTGCTTTTTCGGATCTGATAAATTCCATGATTTTATGTTCTCCTTCTCCGGGAGTCTAAACATAATGTTTTAAAAAAGTGTGGTAATATGCTATGCTTCAGAATATTAAATAAATTTTTAAAAAATTCTTTAAAATAAAAAAAGATGATAACCTCATGGCCTGAGAAGTAGATGGTAACTCCTTGCCATGATTTGTCTGTGGAAATTTTCATATTTACAAAATACTTCAGATGTTCATGTAACCTGGCCATGAATTCAGTCCCTATAAACAAAAAGGTTTTAAAAAGTTAACCTCTGAAAGACATAAAAACAATGAGTTCCCAGTGACAATATAATAATCAGATCTGGATGTCCAGGAATTAGGTAGATATAGATGGGATCTTCAAAAAGGTCAAAAGTACTCCTGAAAGCAAAAAATGTTGTACCATTCCCTAGCAAATATCCTGTTCCAAATGCCATTAGTTATCCTAAATGAAGTCAGTTCCACAAAGAGAAAGTAAAGGAATTTTATTGCTGTTTAATGACTGTGCTTCAGGTATTTTATATACTTAAAGGGCAAAGTTTAGACTCTAATGAACCTTGACCTTCTACTTCTTTTGCTGGACTCTAGAGTAATTTTGTAAGACATGCAACTTCAATTAGATTGCCAAAAATTATAATGACAACAATACTTATTACTATTATTAATCTGAAAATTATTATTAATTTGGAAATTCAGTCTACAATGATTTTATTTTAGGAAAACCACATATGATAATAGTTAAAGGCAATACAGTCTTACAACTACAATCAGGATAAAACTGATTATTAAATTGAGTAATGTGTAAGGCACAGAGCAAAAGAGAAATTACTAGTGCTAGTAAAGAATTCATGAGAAAGTTTTATTTTAAGATGTTCATTCAAAGTAAATGAATATAATGATGGTAGACAAAGCTCCTGAAGAGTATAAAGTATGCTGCTGTACATACATTTAAATTAATACATTCTCTCTGGCTTGAACCACTAGTGATATTTGCATGACTGTCCAATCAGGTGACTTGTATCACCAGTGGTACATGCGTGACTGTCCCATCCGTCAGTTTGTAACACTGGTGGTAGAACTGGGACAGTCATATGCAGGTACCACCAGTGGTTCAAGCCACCTGGCAGCAAGACATACGAATTGTGGTCCCGTCATGAACCTGTTAAACATATTACTGATATATGTATTGTATTTATTTTTCTTAAAGTCACAGAAATCTTAACTGCCGTTGAGAGGTGGAGTAGTAAGGTGGACTAGGAGCATGGGTTTCTTATCCTGAAACCACAAGTAAGCTATACAAAACCATATACGTAAGCTATACAAAATAAGGTTGAGTAAGCTCAACCTCATTGAGACTGTTTCATACCAAGAAATGGTGGGAATCAAATTGAAAGATCTTGCAAGTTCTAGGTCTGGAATTCTGTGCACCTGGAGAGTCCTGACCATATCTGTTTTTATTAACCTTTGAAAATCCTACAGTGGGACTTTATGGGACACTTGTGACCAATGTGTTCAAATTATCTCATGATCAGATACAAGTGGGAAAATACAGCAAATGGAACCCCAGGGCCCAAATACAGTCTAGTAAATAAAAACACATTTATACATTTAAAACAATAAATTTTCAAATTACAATTTAATTCTTTCAGAATTTTTCTCTCAGTGACTTTACCTGGTGTAATACAGTTGGAATCAAACCTGGCCTCTGTAGGAAGAGTTTCTCCCTTTTCAATGGCCTTTTTTATTTTGTCTTCTGCCTCCTTGGCTGACCTTACAGATAAAGAAAACAAAACAAAACAAAACTCTTAAGCTTTCTGAAAAAAAGTAGTAACCTTTACATAAACTGCTTTTTAGATCTTTTAGTTAAATATTAATTCATTAATTTTAAGGTTCAAGAATATTTAAGTTTTGAAAGAATGTAACTGCTAAAGGTGAGCCTCAGAATTGTTTTTATAAAAGAATTGAATTTTTCATATAAGGACGAGAGAAGCTGGATATCAAGTCAGTAAAAAACACACAAAACATTATAAACACTTTCAAAGTAATTCGTATCAGAAATAGATGTTAAATTCAAGATAGAAACAAGGTTAAAACCTCTATATAGGGCCGGTGAGATAGCTCAGCAGCATAAGCGCCTGCCCGGCAAGCGCGAGGTCCTGAGTTCGATTCCCAGTACCCACATACGAAAAAAGGGCCGGTGATATCACTCAGCGGCACGGGCACCTGCTGGTGCGTGAGGTCCTGAGTTCAACCCCCGGTACCCAAAAAAACAAACAAACAAAAAACAAAACAAAAAAACCCACCTCTGTATAGCTTTAAACATTATATATATGTATATATATATTTTAATGATCTTTATCATTTTATGATCTCACATATTTTGAAGATCTCTAAGAATATTATATAAAACAAAATTATAAAATTATATATTTTTGTATTTCCTCCTACTTGACTGGCAAAATATGACATTATGAGTAGGAGATATTCCCATTTCTGGGGGAATTTAACAGAAAATAAACATGACCAGAAGATATGCTGTGTTCCATTATTTGTCTTTAAATGTTTCACCTAAAACGCCTCCCACGCTGCTGATTCATTTTTGCTCGAGGAGCCACACCATCAACAGCCATAAAGAACACTTTCCTAGGTTTAATAATGCGAAACAACACCTCCAAGTAGTGAAAAATGTCAGTAAAGATTTTGTCATCTGAAATTCTGAAGTGGACATCATCATCATTAGGATGAGAGCACTGATGTATAATTCCATTCATATCCAGGTACAAGTTGTCAAATTCAGGAATCTAAAAGACAAAGACACAAGCTCAAGATCATTAATCATAACAATGGATTAGCTTCTGAGGAAAGTGATTATTCAATGATAAAAACAGAATGTTAGACATTCTGATTATTAAAAAAAATGGAGTGAACAATCACAGTTGAATAAAGATAGTAAAGAAAATATGCAGAATTGGTAATATGAAGACATGTTATATAATGTTCCAAAAGCTTGATCAAATTTACTGCCAGGAAATGATCTATTTACACAAAATAAGACACCCCAGGAAAACACCAAATAAAGTATTTGGTTCATTTAGTGCTCAAAATATTAGTTTCCTCCCTTTCTACTACTAGGTAATAACTTCTTAAAGCCTCAATTTCCTCTATAAATGGGTAACATAATGCCCATTTATATCAAAAGATTTGTGTACATGTTTATTGTAAGGTTTTTTTTTTTTTTTTTTTTTTTTGTGGGTACCAGGGGGACGACCTCAGGACCTCGCGTGCCAACAGGCACCCGTGCCACTGAGCGATATCACCAGCCCCTTTTTCGTATGTGGGTTCCGGGAGTCGAACTCGGGCCCTCGCGCTTGCAAGGCAGGCGCTTACGCCGCTGAGCCATCTCACCGGCCCTTATTGTAAGGTTTTAAAAATGATTTAGGGCCGGTGAGATGGCTCAGCGGCTTAAGCGCCTGCCCGGCAAGCGCAAGGGCCCGAGTTCGACTCCCGGATCCCACATACGAAAAAGGGGCCGGTGATATCGCTCAGCGGCACGGGCGCCTGCTGGCGCGCGAGGTCCTGAGGTCGACCCCCCGGTACCCACAAAAAAAAAAAAAAAAAAATAAAATAAAAATGATTTAAAGCTTTACTGTATATTTGCTTTCACTATCACAGTTAACCTGATTTGGTCACATTATTTTTTTTGTTCCATTATTTCTTAAAACCTTGTATTATGCCAAGAAGTTTAGAATATGTTAAATGTTGTATGTGAAATTTGGATTAATTTCTAAACTTTGACTAGCAGGCATCTACTTTTATAAAAAGATGTTAATGGCTCTGGCTCTTATTTACTTTTTCTCTATTTAAATGTTCATGAGCAAGTAAGGGGAATACTATCAAAACAAACATACACAAAGAGGGACCTGAAATGGGCATGATTAAATAGTTATATTATGTACTATAATTAAAGAATTTTAGAGGAGAGTCTGCTTCACATGTTAAAGAAAATTACTAGCTGGGCATGGTGTAGAATATGTCTGTAATCACAGCACTTGGGAGGCTGAGGGAGAAAGATCCCAAGTTCAAGTCCAACTTGGACTATATAGCAAGACCCTGCTCAAAAAAAAAAAAAAAAAAAAAAAAGGAACTTTGACTTTTTAAAAATAAAAGCAGAGGGCCGGTGAGATGGCTCAGCGGCTTAAGCGCCTGCCCAGCAAGCGCGAGGGCCCGAGTTTCGTATGTGGGTTCCCGGGAACCCAAATACGAAAAAGGGGCTGGTGATATCGCTCAGCGGCACGGGAGCCTGCTGGCGCGCGAGGTCCTGAGGTCGATCCCCTGGTACCCACAAAAAAATAAAAAAAATAAAAAAAATAAAAGCAGAATGAGCAATCCTCGCATAAACATAATTAAAACCACTTCTGAAACAGATTCAATTTTAAAACTGTACAAGTAACAATACAAGGGGTGATTGAAAAATAGTCAATGTCTAAATTAAAAAAAACCTTATTACAATAAAAGAGACATTGTTAAGAATGATGGGATGTGTGTTCAAAATGATGGGGAATATTATGGGGATTTTGAGGGGTGTTAATGGCAATGTGTCTTGCAATAATTTTTTTTTTTTTTTGGTACCAGAAATCAAACTCAGGACTTTGTGCTTGCCAGGCAGGAACTGTGCTGCAAATTTTTTTTTTTTTTTTTTGTGGGTACCGGGGGGTCGACCTCAGGACCTCGCGCACCAACAGGCACCCATGCCGCTGAGCGATATCACCGGCCCCTTTTTCGTATGTGGGATCCAGGAGTCGAACTCGGGCCCTTGCGCTTGCAAGGCAGGCGCTTACGCCGCTGAGCCATCTCACCGGCCCCAAATTTTTTTTTTTTAACTTAAACATTCACCATATTGTTTGATCATCCTTTGTTGATCAAACTGTTACGGCCAGTTCTGTAAAAATAAATAAATAAATAAATTACAGTGTGTCTCATCCACCTTATTCACTAGATCTGGCACTGTGAGACTTCTGGTTCTTCCCCAAACTCAAAATGACCATGAAAGGTAAAGTTTTGAATTGATTCAGGATGTAGAAGTAGCACAATTAACAACACTCATGAAGGAGGAATCTCAGAACTGCTTCACAAAGTGACAAGATGGTTAAGTATATCTGAAGTGAGTGATAGAACTTTGAGGAGGATTTATGGCAATGTGTCTTTTAGTATAATAGCTTAAATTTTAAAACTAACTAGGTTTCTTACGGAGATTTCTCAAAAAACTAAAACTAGAAATTACATTTGAGCCAGCTATTTCTTTTCTGGGTATCTTCCTGAAATAGTTAAAGACATCATATTATAGTGATACATGCATACCCACTTCTGGCAGCACAATTCATAATAGCTATATCCTGGAAGCTTAAATACGGCATGGTTTCTCTTGAGAAATTCAAATTATAAATAAAGAGCAAAATAAAGGATAGATAATAGGAAGTAGGGAGATAGATCTTTTTTGAAACGGGGGCCGGTGAGATGGCTCAGCAGCATAAGCGCCTGCCTGGCAAGCACGAGGTTCTGAGTTCGACTCCCGGTACCCACATACGAAAAAAGGGCCGGTGATATCGCTCAGTGGCACAGGTGCCTGCTGGCATGCGAGGTCCTGAGGTCGACCCCAGGGTACCCACCCACACACACAAAAAAAATAAATAAAATGGGAAGGTGCTCAAGAGATGGAGGGAGGGGGAAGAAGGAGAGGGAGGGGAAAGAAGGGGAAAGAGGTTGGGATGAAAAATAAGTTAATATGTACATGTACCAACTCCACACAAGGAACATAAGCATTACGCACTGCAAACAAGTACTAATGCAAAAAAAATTTTCAGTAGTTTTAGATCACAAGTCATACATTTTCCTATTTTTGAAAAATTGGCATGCCTTTTAGTTGTGAGGGTGAAAACTTTTAGCCTTTGAATCAGTGAACACTGCAAAAATGTTTATAAAATAATCACATATACAGTATTGTACTAATCATGTAAAAAATTTTAAATGTTCTTACTAACAAACAGGCTCAGCTGAAATGATAGTTGCGATCGTGAGATTTTTAAAGATTCAAGATTTATATTCAAGGGGCCGGTGAGTTAACTCAGGGGCATAAGCGCCTGCCTGGCAAGCGCGAGGTCCTGAGTTTGACTCCCGGAACTCACATAAAGGAAAAAAAGGGCCGGTGATATCGCTCAGTGGCATGGGCACCTGCTGGCGTGTGAGGTCCTGAGTTCGACCCTCAGTACCCACACACAAAAAAAAGATTTATATTCAAGATTTAAAGTTTGTTTTAAGAAATCCAAAAACCTCAATGAAAACCTTGAAGTATTTTTGGGAGGCTGTACTTTACAAAAAGATTCCTAAGTTTCTGTAGGACAGAGATGGTGAACTTTTTAGAGCTTTCAATGATACAAACAGCTCACTGGAGCGCGTGTGCTATAGGTTCGCCACCACTGCTCTAGGAGAATAGATATGCAGTAAAAGCCAGGAAGAATAATGAAGAAAACATGCCCTTCATAAATTAAAAGTAAAAAAAACAGTTTGAAGCAAATAGCCCAAGAATATATAGAAATTTACTATGTAAGAAACATTTCAAACCAAAGAAAGAAAGGGATGGGGTACCTACCTGTTTGGAAACAAAAACTGTATCTGACCTTATACAAAATTCCAGAAGAGACAGGCATAGTGGTATATACTCAAGTAGTCCCAGCTACTTAGGAAGCTGAGGCAGTTTTATATATATATATATATAAAACTGGGCGTAGTGGTGTATATCTATAATCCCAGAGCTCAGGAGGCTGAAGCAGGAGGATTGCTGTGAGTTCAAGGCCAGCCTGGGTTACATTTTGAGTTCAAGGTCCAGGCTGGACTACAGAGTAAGACTCTTTCTCAGGAAAAAACAAGCAAACAAACAAATACTCAAAAACAAAACCACACACATACATACATACATACATACATATGCACACACACAAAGTATTTTGGTAGTTTTAGGATAAGAAAAGCCCAAAATCATAAAGTAAATAGATAGTAGACTGGCAATCTAAAAAAATGTATTGTTTTAATTCAATATGGTTAAAAATGTGCCATAACTAAATTCAATTGAGAATGACAAAATCCAAGGAACTGTTTTGTAAATTAGGACAGTTAACATTCCTAATATATAAAAAATTTTCAAATATAAAAAGAGCCAATTTTTGAGTAACCATGGAAAATGAGAAATAATTCAAAAATAATTCAAAAAGGAAGAAACATGGAAGTCTAATAAGCACAGGAGGGCTGGTGAGATGGCTCAGTGGCGTAAGCGCCTGCCTGGCAAGCACGAGGTCCTGAGTTCAATTCCCGGTACCCACATAAAGGAAAAAAAGGGCAGGTGATATCGCTCAGCAGCATAAGCGCCTGCTGGCAAGCGTGAGGTCCTGAGTTCGACTCCCATACCCACATTAAAAAGAAAAAAAAGCACAGGAATAGATATTCATCATCCAAAAATTACAAATTGAAATGATACATCATTTTCTCCATGTTTGTAAAGACTCATGTTACCCTGCATTGACAATATTTTGGAGAAATGGAATTTCATATTATTAAAAATAACAGCTGGCATTTATTGTGCACTTATTAGTTCCAAACATTAGGCTAAATATTCAGTCTCTCACTCACTTATGATAATTTTATTTATTTTTATTTATTTTTTTAAAGACAACAAGTAAACATTCTCATGTATTAACAAACTCAAGCACTTATGATAATTTTAAAGATAAATATTTAGCATCTCCACCTCAGAGAAGAAAGTCATAGAATTAGGAAAAAAGAAATGGGATTTATACCCAATAGTTTCAGATGGGAATATAAATTGGTATAACTAATCTGAATGTATGTATCAATATTTGAAGCATGTGCCTTTATCTCAGGATTTCTGTTACTGTAAATTTATCCTGAGAAGTCATCAGAAATGATAAACTTAAAAAGATATAAAGAAATATCCATGGTATAATTGTTCAGAAAAGATTAAAAATGAAAACAATCCAAATACCTAAAAATAGAAAACTGATGATGGTACATTCATAGATGGAATATTACATAGCAATTATAAATAATATAGATTAATATTTGGCATAAAATGCATGATATATACAATCTGTGAGAAAAGCAAGTTATAAAGCAGCAAGTTTATTATTTATAGAAAATAATTACCTGTGCATCTGCATAGAAATGATAGGGAGTATATAGAAACAAGATGTTACTAGTGGTTAGCCCTAGATGATGGAATTTTAGTTGCTTTTTACCTTCCTGATTACCTTTTATATATTTTTTGGATTATCTTGAGTTTTAAAACAATGAACAAATATTTTATACTCTGAAAAAAAAACTTCATAACTTTCCTTTTAGAAAACAAATAATTTCAAAATTCTCTTAGGTTTCAGATTAGTAAAACATAGAATGATTAACCTCTGGCCAATATAGTGAAGTAAGAACTTGCAATCAAATGTTATTCATAAAGAAATTATGCTGACAGTGTCATTTCTCTTTCCAGAGTTACTACATTGTAAGTTAGAAATTTTAAGGTTATTTATACTCTACCACTCCCAACCCAACATCTAATAGTTACTGAGGTATTTTGTTGTGTTTCCAAGTTCAATATCAAAAATGTTTCTAGAATCTTTCCACCTCATCCACTCCCACTGTTAATCTGATTCATTTTTTAAAATTTCAAGATTTTTGTTGCTCAATTTTTATTTCATTTCATGTTATTATTTTTTGAGATTGGGTGTCACTTTGTAATTCAGATGAGCCTTGAAATCACTATGTAGCTCAGACTGGCCTCAAACTTGTGGTAATCCTCCTCCCTCAGGCTCCAGAGTGCTAGTATTACAGGTGTGTGCTACCATGACTGGTTTAAATTCATTTTTGAAAATATACAACATTGGGAAAATGCTATACATATTTTAAGTATGATGTTTCCACATACTGTTTCATATATTATATATATGCTACAGTTAATAAATGGATTCACTCAATAAATATTTATTGAATACCTATTATGTGCCATACATCTTGCAAGGGGTTGAGAAACAGACTAATTCAGTAAAGACAGTGAAGAGTAAGACAAATAAGCTCCCTACACAACAGCAAAGACTTTAAATAGAAATGTGAACTTGGATTCCCTATAATTTAAACTTTAGATTTTCATAACTAAGGTGCATGTTTAAGCAACAATGCACAGAACATTATTTTTTAATTTTGGAGACAGGGTCTCACTATGTAGCCCAGGCTGGCCTTGAACTCATTACGTAGCCCAGGCTGGCCTCAAACTCCGTGATTCTCCTGCCTCAGTAACCGGAATGCTGGGATTAGAGGGATGCACCACCACGACCGGTAAGACTATTTTTTAAAGTAGAGGCTTAGTACAAAAATAGGAATGTACTTGAGATTAGTGACCTGTATACTTAAAAATGGTTAAGATGGCAAATTTTGTTATGTATATTTTACAATTTTTGAAAAAAAAAATGGTGAAAGCTGTACTAGAGTATACATTACCAACAGTAACAAACAATTTTAGGTAATAATCTTTTTGTGACTCAGTTTCCTTACCTACACAATGGAGATAATAATACTAGAACTGGTATAATTAAATGAATGCATGCATATAAAGCATTTAAAAAAGTATCCAATCTATAGTAAGTGTCTTAACTATTCTAGTGGCATTGTGCTGGATTATAACCAGCACAATGCTCTAAGAGTTCATAATATTAGTTTTAAGATCTTTGATTTATAAAGACAGATCAAGGTACTGTGTTTACCTTCTTCCTTTCCTTAAACCCTATGACAATAAAGGAATACATATGTATACACATTTCCTTTCCCCCTAAATAAAGCCTGACAATGTGAGGCATAAGCCAACCATGATTTTTAGAAAGAACTGAATGGGTTTATGTTGAAGGCTAAAAAAGACTGCCTAGAACAAACTCAGAATACTGCTTAACTGTCGTACCTGGCCACAGATGGTCATAAATAGGTACCCTCCAAGCTCTGAAGATAGGTGAAGGATGAATTGGTGCTAGAGTAAAAATGATGATGAAGGGCCAGTGAGATAGCTCAGTGCCATAAGCGCCTGCCTGGCAAGCGTTAGGTCCTGAGTTCGACTCCTGGAACCCACATAAAAGAAAAAAAGGGCCAGTGATATCGCTCAGCAGCACAAGAGCTTGCTGGCAAGCGCGAGGTCCTGAGGTCAACTCCTGGAACCCACATTAAAAAAAAAAAAAAAAAAAAAAAAGATGATGAAAATGGTGTGTGTGTTTGTGTTTGTGTGTGTGTGTATGTGCATGCAATATAGAGAATTGTATATGCTAGGCACATGCTCTACTACTGAGTTACACCATCCTACCAATGAGGATTGAAAAACTGTCTCTAGAACTGTTTTCCTCTCCCTTCTTAGTGGTGGTGCTATGAACTATAGAAACCAAACCAGCAATTAACCTTCAATGAAATGGAACAATCTGGGTGAAGCAAAGTTTCACCTTTATACAGCTATCTTCATTTTGTTTTTTTTCTTCAGTTGTTAAGGGGATACTAATGGACCAAACATATTCTCTACTTAGAGATTCTAAATAAAGTCACTAGTCCTTCTTTTCTTTGCTGGTAATTTTACTAGACTATGTCTTGGTATTTATCTGCTGAATCAATATTCTCAAGCACATGGTATATTCTTTTAATATGCCATTTCAACCTTTAATTTCAGGAGTTTTCTTCCATTATAGTATTCATTGTTGCTTTTTTTTTTTAAATCCGTATTGTTGAGAGAAAGAAAATGGTTGTATATATTAGCAAAATACAGCCTCTCTGCGATCTGGAATCCAGACACTGGAGAATAATAACTTGTTAAGAAAAAAATAGAAGCAGATCACTGAATCAGGAAGGAACTGACAGAAACAATCAGAAGCTACAGAGAAGTTGGAAAGATGGTCCACAATGCAGAGAAAAGAAGTAAATAATTTGGACTCTCTCCCCAGCACTTGTGGCTCACCAGGACAACAGTGGGGTTACCCAGAAGCAAGGCAAATTCCCAGGGCTGGGAGATCCAGGTGGAAAGAGCAGTAGAGCTCACAGCCTGCAAAAATATCCTGGGGTTTTGCTCCAAAGGACTCCTTCCACGTGCCAGGCAACAGCCGGAGAGGGATTCAAGTGCAGGCATATGCCACATAACCAGAGTGCAGTTGCATCGGGTGCCATTTCAGGAAGGGGTTGATTATTCAAATCTGGGACTCAGACAAATTAAAAACAACTTCATCTCAGGTTACCCCATGATGGTGTGAAAGACAGGATAGGAGACAGCTGTGGACAGGGAGCAGGCTAGATGGTGAATTTTTTTTTTTTTGGAGACAGGGTCTCGCTATATAGTTCTGGCTACCTTTGAACTCACTATGCAGCCCAGGCTAGCCTCGAACTCACAACAATCCTCCTGCCTCAGCCTCCCAAGTGCCGGGATTACAGGCGTGTGCCACCATGCCTAGCTGGGAGCGGGCTAGAAAGAGATCCCCTGAGAAGTTTAAACTCTGACAGGGAAAGAGGCCCCACACTCACATGGTGAGAAGCCAGGCCCAGCTTGAGTTGTGCCCCAAAACAGCTGGGTCTGAAAGTGCTTACTGGCAGTAAGTACTTGAACTCTTGCCCTGCTGCCTATATCCAGCACAGATCTGAAGTCTGACTGCCTTCACTATTTACCAACCTGAGCAAGGACAGGTCTTGGTGTGGACACTGCCATAGCCTAGGGCAGCAGTGGTGGTGAACCTACAGCAAACGAGGCGCAGTGGGCTGTTTGTATCATCGAAAGATCTAAAAGGTTCACCATCACTGGCTTAAGGCAAACAGAGGGACCTCTGGGATATGGGGTGCACTTCAGAAACCCACAGTCTATAAGGCTAGATGAAGAAATCCGAGACTTCCTGACTCTAAAACTGGAGACCCTAGAAGGCAACCACTTACTCAGAAATACAGAGAAAAAAAACCATTTATTTCTTCTGTTTTTGGACTCTTTTTTTTTCTTTCTTTTTGTTTCTTATTCCTATTTTCTTGTTTTCCTTCCTTGCTTCCTTTTAATTTTTTCTATTTTTAACGTCTCTGTATTATTTCTATTTTTCTACATTTTTCTTTTGTTTTCTTTTGATTACTGTTAACAAATTCTAGAACTATCTACTCCATACTAGATCTTCTGTCTCACTTTTCGTTCCTCCTTATCTCCCATTGTTTAATTTCTCAAATTTTTCTTTTTGCATTCTCCCATTCCCAATATCCTATATCTTTAATATCTTTATTAATCTTTAGGTAGTTAACTCTATGTTACTACTCTTGATTTCTTTTCTATCATTCGTGGAGGTATAGTTACTGCATTTACTAGATATTTGCTATATGTCAATATTTGGTTGGTCTCAGAGTTTATACTATGATTATAGATTCCTTTTCTAAGGTTAAGGGTGGTACATTGATGGTTCTTATGTAAGTCAATATCCATTTTGTCTTGGACAACATTATTGTTGCTGATCTACTTGATATTGGGAGGGTTGCACAATTGTTATTAACAGGTTTTCTCATGTACCAATACCTATTATCTTTGTGACATTAATAATATGGTGGTCAATTCCTGGAGAACAGGGAGCTAGGCCGATACATTTGCAACCTCTCCTCCCAAAATAACAAAGACAGCTGGATCCTGAGACACAGACAAAGGACTGCATGCCCTGAGTGCATCACTGAAAAGAAGACAGACTAAAGAGATCTCCAGCCAGGTATGGTGGTGCACACCTGTAATCCCAGCACTCAGGAGGCTGAGACAGGAGGATTGCCATGAGTTTGAGCCAGCTTGGGCTATACAGTGAGTTCAAGGCCAGCCTTAACTACTGTAATGGTTGATACATTGTGTCAACTTGAGAACTTTATAAGCTTAACTAGTGACTCAGCAGTTCTACATCCTAGGGTGTAGAGGACATGCCCTAGGGCTGCTGTTTACTCCCTGGGATGTTGTAATGGTTGATTCATTGTGTCAACTTTAGAAGTTTAGAGGGTTAAGCAACTCAGCAGGGGGCCAGGGTCCTCACTTTGTAAACATTCTCAGCCTTTGCAAGAGGAGGACACAGAGATGGTGTGCCTGCTACACCTGCCCTGGGAGGGGTAGTCTGCTTACAATATAAGGAAGGAAAGAGTCTTGCTCTCTACGCCCCCCCTTTTGCTCGTTGCTTCTGCTGTCTTCTGCTACCCTGAATGGCTGCCCCTCAGCCACACCACCCTGCTCTGGAGCCAGTGAATTATGGACTGAAACCTCCACAAACTGTGAGCTAAAAAAACCTTTCCTTCCTTAATTTTGGGCATATGGTATTTTGTCTCAGCAACAAGAGAAAAGTAACTAAGACAACTACATAGCAAGACTGTGTCTGAAAAAAACAAAACAACAACAACAACAACCAAAAAAAAAAAAAAGAGTGAGATATCTCCATACTAGCAATGAGGTCGCGACACTATACAGTACATGAAAACATACCTAAGAACACTAAATAAGTAAATAACCTTTTTTTCTTCTTTTTGGGAACTGGGAATTGAACTCAGGACCTCATGCTTGCCAGGCAGGCGCCGTGCTGCTGAGCTATACCCCTGGCCTCAATAAATAAATAACTTAAAAAAACAAACATGAGAAGACAATGAAACAAAACTCCCAAATCTAATCCAGGCAACACAGTTGGGGAAAGTGACATAGTTTTGTACCAACTGATCTTCCTTGTATGGCAATATCTAGATTGTCTGGGAGTCATAAACAATACTACAGCCCAGTACCAAAGAAATGGATGCTAGGCCAAACAGGCTGCAACCTTTCATCCCTAATAAACACAAGAGGCAGGATCCAGGGACAGACTCAAAGGCCAAAGGCCACTACACCTAGAAGACACTACTGAAAAGTAGTCATTTCCTTAAGAGATCTCTATACTAGCAATAAAGCTGCCTAACACAAGCAATTTAAAAGCCTCAATTCAGAAAACAATTCAACAACAACAACAAAAATAGCAAATGAGAAAACATGGAAGCAAGATGCAACCCAACACACCCAACTCGCCCAAAGCAAATCCAGGGAACACTGAAGTGGAAGAAACCAAAAGCCACCCAGCCAAAATTTCTGAAATGGTAGCAATGGAAGTACCAAAAGAGAAGAATAACTCTCTTGACAAAACCAAAACAGTAATAATTACACAGATAATTAAAGAGATGATAACCATAATGAAGGAAATGGTTAATGAATCTAGAGTGGATTAAATTAAAAAAAAAAATAGGGGCTGGTGAGATAGCTCAGCGGCATAAGCGCTTGCCTGGCAAGCGCGAGGTCCTGAGTTCGACTCCTGATACTCACATACAAAAAAAGGGCCAGTGATATTGCTCAGCAGCATGGGCGCCTGCTGGTGTGCGAGGTCCTGAGTTTGACCCCTGGTACCCACAAAAAAAAAAAAAAAGAGAGGGGCCAGGGATATAGCTCAGTTGCGCAGTGCCTGCCTGGCAAGCACAATGTCCTGAGTTCGATTCCTGGTTACCCCCCCCAAAAAAGAGGAGCTTAGAAAAGACATGGAAACCATGAATGCCCAACATAGGAAAGAACTGGATGCCATAAAACTGATTCAGACTGATACCTAGGAGACTAAAAATTTCACTGAAAAGTATATGGAGCAGAATCAACTAATGTGAAGACAGAATATCAGATCCAGAAGACAGGGTTGTGGTTGACGATCATCAAATGAAAGACTCTTAAAAATAGCAAAGGACCACAAAAAATCATTCCAACAGCTGCTAGATGACGCAAGCAGGAATACTATAAGATCAACAAATCAATTTAAAAAACATGAAGATAGCACAAAGGACATAAAAAAAAACTTGTTCACAGAAGTAATAGCAGAAAACTTTCTAAGCACGGAAAAAGAATCTGACATACAGACAAGTAAGGCATATAGAACTCCAATTTGCCATGATCAGAAAAACAAAAAAACTACACCAAGGCATATAATAGTCAAAATTCCAGAAACTCAACACAAGAACAGACTATTAAAAGCCATTAGAAAAAATAAACAAATCACCTACAAAGGAAAACCCATCAGAATCACAGCAGACTTCTCAACACAAACACTCAAGTCAAGGAGAGCTTGGAGTGAAGTATTTCAAACCCTAAAAGGAAATAACCTCTAACCCAGACTGATGTACTCCACAAAATTAATTTTGAAAATTGATGGAAAAATAACATGCTTCCATGATAAAGAACATCTGAAGAAATTCATGACCACCAAAACATTAACTCCAAAATTTTCTGCATGATATTCTAGAAAAAGACAATGAAGACAACAATTCTAAGAATCCCAATAAAATGAATCCATCAGGCAAGGTAAGCACTTAAATAGAAGGGAAAGAGGGCCGGTGATATGGCTCAGCAGCATAAGTGCCTGCCTGGCAAGTGCGAGGTCCTGAGTTCGACTCCCAGTAGCCACATAAAGGAAAAAAAAGGGCCAGTGATATTGCTCAGCGGTACAAGTGCCTGCTGGCAAGTGCGAGGTCCTGAGTTTGACTCCCGGTACCAACGTGAAAAATAAATAAATAAATAAATAAATAAATAAATAAATAAAAGGGAAGGAAAAGGAAACAACAATGGGAAAATAATATAATGACAAGGATAAATTAACCCCTATCAGTTGTACCCATCAATGTGAGTGGTCTTAATTCACCAATCAAAAGAAAAAGACTGGCAGAATGGATTAAGAAACAAGATCTGACAACATACTGCATACATAAGAAACACATTTAACTGAAGAAGAAATTCACAGACTGAAAATCAAAGGATGGAAAACAATACTCCATGCAACAGGAACCCAGAAAAAAGCAGGTGTAGCTATTCTATTTGAAGCAAAGTGTATTTCAAGCCAAGACTGACCAGAAGAGACAAAGAAAGTCACCACATACTAGTTAAAGGAACAATCCAAGAGGAAGAGATAACAATCATAAATACATATGCACCAAATACTAGTGCATCCAACTGTATAAAACAAACACTAATGGATATGAAAAATCAGATAAACAATAATACAACTGTAATGTGGGACCTCAATATCTATCCCACTGTTACAAATAGATCAACTACACAAAAAATCAACAAAGAAATAATAGTGCTGAACCAAACCTTGAACAAATGGACTTAGTAGATATTTACAAAGTATTCCACCCAACAACAGAATACACATTCTTAGCTGTACACAGGACTCTTTCCAAAACAGACCACATACTAGCTCATAGAACATTCTTAAGTAAATACAAAGGAATTGAAATTATCCCATGCATATTATCAGATCATAGTGCAATTAAATTGGAAATGGCAAAAGAAAACACAAAAACTACATAAACACGTGGAAAGTAAATAACACCCTCCTAAATAACCAATGAATCACAGATGAAATTAAAGAAGAAATTAGTTTCTACAATTAAATGACAATGCCAAAACGGCATACTGGAACTTATGGGATGCAATGAAAGCAGTCCTAAGAGGGAAATTTATAGCAGTGAATTCCCACATCAGAAAAACAGAGTGAGTGCAAATAACCTAATGCTGAACCTCAAGCTTCTAGAAAAAGAAGAGCCAGTTAATTCCAAAGCTCTTTCTAAGAAGGAAATTATAGAGATCAGAGCAAAAATTAATGCAATTGAGACTAAGAAAACAATACAAAGAATCAATGAATTGAAGTTGGTTTTTTGAAAGATTAAATAAAATAGACAAACCCTTAGTCAACCTCATCAAAAAAAGAAAGACCCAAATCCACCCAATTAGGAATGAAAAGGGTAAAATCACAACAGATCCTGCAGAAATCCAGAAGATCATCAGTACCTACTTTGAGAACCTGTACTCTAATAAGATGGAAAACACTGAAGAAATGGACAGATTTCCAGATACTATGAATTACCAAAGCTTAAGAAGATATAGAAGTTCTAAATAATCCAATATTAGTCAATGAAATCGATGAAATAATAAAAAAACTACAAACAAAGAAAAGCTGAGGTCCTGATGTTGGGGAAAAATAAACAGGACCAAGCCAGACAGAAGACATTTAGCACCGAGGAACTTGGAAGGCAATCTTCATTAACGCCGGTGGGCTGGGGACTGTGTGGTCCAAATCGCCAGCCTCATTTTGGTTCAAATCACCTATATAAACAGTCCTTATATAGGTTGTTAGCAGTAAATACAAAAGGTTGATAATAAGATACTCTATAGTTGGCTACATATTGTCTCGTCATACGTTGCTAGGCAGGTTTGGTTCAGGCAAGTTAATTGGGGGCTTTCTCTCTTATTAACAGGGAGGTCAAGACTAGGGTGAGCAGAAAGAATCAATCACTGTCTTAGACTGAGCAGAGCTGTCTCAGAGTGATAACTCCTTGAAACCTTGGAACAGGTTAACACAACAAGATGCACTTTTTTTGAGGTGTATTTTATCTTACATGCTGCAGCTGGGTGTTGGAATGCCAAGGCCAGCTGAGCTTTGCCACTTTTTAATTAAGGGAGCAGTCTGTGCCTGCCTTTTCTCGTCTTTGAGTAGTATAGTGGCAGACTTACAAGTTTTAAAAGTTTTAAGATTTGGGCCGGTGAAATGGCTCAGTGGCGTAAGTGCTTGCCTGGCAAGCGCAAGGGCCTGAGTTTGACTCCTGGAACCCACATACGAAAAAAGGGCCGATGATATCGCTCAGAGGCACGGGCGCCTGCTGACACGCGAGTTCCTGAGGTCGACCCCCGGTACCCACCAAAAAAAAAAAAAAAAAAAAGTTTTAAGATTTTCTTTACATTTTGAATTTCCCAGACACTGACAGATTGACTGCTGAATTCTACAAGAACTGTAATGAAGATTTAATGCCATTACTCCTCAAACTCTTTAATAGGAAGGGAAGCAACACTCCCAAACTCATTCATGGAAGCAAGCATTACCCTGATACCAAGAGAAGGATCCAACCAAAAAAGAGAACTACAGGACAATCTCCTGAATGAACACAGATGCAAAAATCCTCAATAAGATACTGGCAAACAGAATGAACCAAATCATCAAAAAAATAATACACCATGACTAAGTTGGATTTATCCCCAGGATGCAGGGATGGTTCAACATACACAAATCAATAAATGTAATACACCTAATTAACAAAACCAAAGACAAAAACCACATGATCATCTCAACAGGTGCAGAAAAAACATCTGACAATGTCTAACACCCAATCACGATAAACACCGCAAAGAAAACTGGAATGGAAGGTCTTTATCTCAACCTGATAAAAGCCATCTATGACAAATGAACAGCCAACATCATATTAAATGTTCAAAAACTGAAAGCTTTCATTCTAAAATCAGAAATAAGATGACCACTACCACCACTCCTGTTTAATGTAATTCTGGAAACATTAGCCAGAGCAATTAGACAAGAGAAAGGAATAAAAGGAATATGGATAGAAATGGAACAAAATTATTGCTGATGACATGATACTCTACACAGAAGATACCAAAAAACTCCAGCAAAAGACTGCTAGAATCAATAACCAAGTTGGGTAGTGTAGCAGAAAACAAAGTCAACCCTCAAAAATCAATACCATTTCTGTACACAAATAACAAACTTACTGAGAGAGAATCAGGGAAACAACCCCTTTCACAATAGCATCAAGAAAAATGAAATATTTAGGAATCAATCTAATGAAGGAAATGAAAGACCTATATATTGAAAACTATAATACTGTACTCTGACAAAAGAGATCAAAGAGAATATCAGAAAATGGAAAGGCATGCCCTGTTCTGGGATAGGCAGACCCAATATAGTGAAAATTGTCATACTTCCAAAACTGTTATACAGATTCAATGCAATCCCAATCAAAATACCAATAGCATACTTCACAGAAATAGAGAAAACAACCCTAAAATTTATGTGGAATCAGAAGAGAACTAGAATAGCAGAAGCAATTCTGGGCAACAAAGGCAAGGGAGGGGGCATCGCAGTGTCCAATTTGAAGTTATACTACAAAGGTACTATACCGTGTTAAAAAAAAAAAAAAAAAAAAAGGCATGGTGGGGGCAAGAACAAACAGACCCAAGGATCACTGTAACAGAATAGAAGATGCAGAAACAACTCCAAATGCTCAGCTACCTTATCTTTGACAAAGGGGCCAAACACCTTCACTGGAAGCTGATGAGAACTGGCTTTCCACATGCCGAAGACTGAACTTACACCGGTATCTCTCACCGCGCACTAAACTAAAATCGAAATGGATCAAAGATCTAAATATAATGGGCCGGTGAGATGGCTCAGCGGCATAAGCGCCTGCCTTGCAAGCGCGAAGGCCCGAGTTTGACTCCCGGATCCCACATACGAAAAAGGGGCCGGTGATATCGCTCAGCGGCACGGGTGCCTGTTGGCGCGCGAGGTCCTGAGGTCGTCCCCCCGGTACCCACAAAAAAAAAAAAAAAAAAAAAAAAAAAAAAAAAAAAAAAGATCTAAATATAAAAATGAAAACACTTAATCTGCTGGAAGATAAAATAGGTAAAATTCTTGAAGAGATGGGTAGGCAAAGACTTTATGAACAAAACCTGGATCACACAGGAAATACTACAAAGAATCAACAACTGGGAGCACATTACATTAAAAATTTTTGCACAGCAAAACAAACCACCAATAGAATGAAGAGACAACCCACAGAATGGGAAAAATATTTTACTAGCTAATCCTTAGACAAAGGACTAACATCTAGAATATATAAAAAGCTCAAAAAACTATACCATCCGAAGTTTAAAGACTGAATCCAAAAATAGACACCTGAAATGAATAGATACTTCTCAGATGAAGAAGTACAAACAGAAAATAAATACAGTGTTATCTGGGTTCACAAACTTAATTCGTTCTGTAATTCTGGAAAAGATGGCCACATTTGTGTTCATGTAAGAAAGATGGCCATGGTCATGTTCCTCACCTGATGCAGTTTGCAAACAAAAACAAAATTTTGCCAAATGCTTCTGTTTGTGAACCAAATTGTTTGCAAACAAAAGCATTTGTGAATTGAGGTACCACTGTATATGAAAAAATGTTCAACATCACTGGCCACTTGAGAAATGCAAATTAAAACACTGAGATTCCATCTCACTCCAGAAGGAAGGGCTATCACTAAGAAATCAACTAATAACAAATGCTGATGAGGCTGTTGAGAAAAAGGAACCCTTCTCTACTGTTGGTGGAAGTGAAAATTGGTACAACCACTATGGAAGTCAGTACAGAAATTTCTCAAAAAACTAAAACTAGAGGTTTCATTTGACTCAGCTGTGTCCCTTCTTGCTATCTTCCTGAAAGAGTTAAAAGCATCATACTACAGTGACATATGCATACCCATGTTCATAGCAGCACAATTTATAATAGTTAACTCTTGGAAACAGCCCATATGCCCATCAAAAGATGAATGGATAAAGAAAAAAATGTGGTATTTATATACAGTGGAGTACTATTCTGCCATAAGATGAATAAACTTGAGTTATTTTTAGGTAAATGGATGCACTTCGAGACCATAATGTTAAGTGAAATAAATCAGACACACATGTTTAAATATCACATTCTTTCTCTTGTGTGAGAAACCCAAAGGGTAAATAAGGAGCAAAAAGGAGGACAGACATCGGGAAGTAGGAAGAACAGGTTCAAATGGGAAGGGGAACAAGGGAGGGGAGAGATGGGAGGGAAAGAAGGGAAAAAGGATGGAAAAAAGAGAATGGAAGGCAAAAAATGGAAACAAAGTTTTTGTAAATGGGTGGGAAAGATGGGTGGAAGGGAGGGGAGGGGAGTGGGGGAAAAAAAAAGAACGAAGATATACTATGTACAGGTACAAATTCCCCACAATGAACGGGATCAATGTTTGGCAAATACGTACTCATAAAAACAAACAAACAAACAAACAAACAAAAAACAGATGAAGTGCTTGGCAGCATAGAAAATATGCTGAAAATATAACTACTACAGGAAATATAACTAATTAGATAATGGAGGTAATGAGCAAAACAATCAGAGATCTTACAGAGGACACTAATAAAAAGCTAGATGAAGTAAACAATGATACGAATGATACAAAACATGAGTGAGGTATGGTGGCACACATGTGCAATCCTAGCACTTAGGACGCTGAGGCAGGAGGATCATTGAGTTCGAGGCCAACCATTGCTACATAACGAGTTCAAGGCCACACTGAACTACATAGCAAGACACTATCTCAAAGAAAAAAAAAAAAAAAAAAAAAAAGATACAAAACATGAATGACCAGTTTAGCAAAGAGCTAGAACCCATGAAAAGCTTCAAAACATAAATCTGGGAGATTAATAATTATATTGAAGTATGGGCAGTAGAAGTGACTGATGTGAGGACAAATTATCAAAATTAGAAGATAGTGATGCTTTCAAAAACCACTTACTCAGAAATACCTTGAAAACAACAAGAAAATGGATTCAACATCTACTCAATGACAAAAAGACAAATCTAAGATTAACTGGACTAAGTGAAAAATCAGAAGACAACACAAAGGGCTTATGTAAGCCTGTTTACATGTTTACCCATTTACAAATAATAGAAGAAATCTTTCCAAATATTGTGAAAGAATTAAACATACAGATAAGTGAGGCATATAGAAACCCAAATAGCCACAATCAAAAGACAACCTCTACATGTCATATTACAGTCAAAATACCAGAAGTCTAACACAAGGACAGAATCTAAAAAGCTGTAGAGAAAAGCAATGAATCGCTTATAAAGATAAACTCATTAGATTTACAGCAGACTACTCCACACAAACCTTTAAGGCCAGGAGAGCTTGGAATGCAGTGCTTCAAGCCCTGAAAGACAGCTTCCGGCCCAGACTTATATATCCTGATAAACTGTCTTTCAAAATTGGTGGAGAAAAGAGGTGTTTTCATGACAAAGAGCACCTCAAAAAATTCATGACCTGGGCCTGGTGTAGTGGCACACGCTTGTAATTAAAACACTTGGGCAAGGCTGGCCTGAACTACATGGCAAGACCCTGTCTCAACACCCCCCCCCAAAAAAAATTCATGACCACCAAACCAGCACTGTAAAAAATTCTCAAGGATATCCAAGAAAGAGACAACGAAGTCAACTATGCCAAGAAATCTGGTAGAATGAATACACCGGTGAGAGTGAGCAGCTAAGCAGAAAAGGTAGGAAAATAAATAAATAAAAGGAAATCAGGAACAGGAAAATCATGCAATGATAGGAATAGTAAAAATTCAGTAATAATTCTCAATGTGAATGGTTTCAATTCCTCAATTAAAGACACAGATTGGCAGAATGGGAAGAAATAATACCCAATGACATACAGCATATAAAAACACATTTAATCCAAAAAGAAATACACAGATTAAAAATCAAAGGATGAGCCAGGCGTGGTGGCACACACCTGTAATCCCAGCATTTGGGAGGCAGAGGCAGGAGGACTGCTGTGAGTTTAAGGCCAGCCTAGGCTACATAGTGAGTTCAAGGCCAGCCTGGGCTATACAGCAAGACCCTGTCTCAGAAAACCAACCAACCAACCAACCAACCAACCAACCAACCAACCAACAAAAAATCAAAGGATGGAAAACTATTCCATGCAATGGGAACCTGGAAAAAAGCAGGAGTAGATATTCTAATTTCATATAAAGTGAACTTCAAGCCAAAACTGATCAGAAGAGGTAAGGAAGGAGAGTCACTACACCCTGGTTAAGGGAACAATTCAATATGAAGAAAAAGCAATTATATATACAGAGGGGGAAAGGAAAGAAGGGACAAAAAAAAAAAAAGAATAGAAGGAAAAAATGGAAACAAAGCTTTTGTAAATAAGCAGAGGAAGAAGGGTTGAAGGGAGGGGAGAGGAATGAGAAAAAAAGCAGCAAGATATCATGTACAGGTACAAACTCCCTATGATGAATGTGATGTTTATATATATCTAGAATGTATCTTAAAAAAAACATATGCGGGCTGGTGAGACGGCTCAGCAGCATAAGCGCCTGCCTGGCAAGTGCGGGGTCCTGAGTTTGACTCCCAGTACTCACATACGAAAAAAGGGCCGGTGATATTGCTCAGCAGCATGGGTGCCTGCTGTCGTGTGAGGTCCTGAGGTCGACCCCCGGTACCCACACACACACACAAAAAATGCAACAGACAGTGCCATTCCTAACTTCATAAAACAAATACTATGGGACATAAAAAAATCTGATAGACACCAACACAATTATAATGAGGGACTTCAATATCCACTGTCACAAATAGACAGATGAACTCAATATAAAGTCAACAAAGAAATATCATAGAACCAAACCTTCAAACAAATGGACTTAGTAGATATCTACAGTGTTCCACCCAACAGCAACAGAATATACATTCTTCTTAGCAGCATATGGGACATTCTCCAAAGTAGACCATATGCTAGCTCATAAAGCATGCTTAAGTAAATGTGGAAGAATCACAATTATCTCATGCATATTGTTAGATCATATGAAACTAGAAATCAATGGCAAAAGAAATGACAGAAACTATGCAAACACATGGAAATTAAACAATACCTTCTTGAATAATCAATAGGTCACAAAAGAAACCATGGAAGAATTACAGAATCCCTTGAATCAGATGGTAATGCCAGTACAATATATCAGAGCCTATAGGACACAATGCAAGCAGTTCTAAGAGGGAAGTTTATAGGTGTGATAGCCCACAACAGAAGAACAGAGTGAGCTGGGTGTGGTGGCACACGCCTGTAATCCCAGCACTCTGGAAACTGAGGCAGGAGGATCCCTTCGAGTTTGAGGCCAGCTTGGGCTACAAAGTAAGTTCTAGGCCAGCCTGAACTGTGAAACCCTGTCTCAAAAAGACAAGGGGAAAAAAAAACAAAACAAAACAGAATGTGCCCAAATTTAAAAACCTAATGATGTACCTCAAGGTCCTAGAAAAACAAGAACAATACAAATCTAAAGCTAGTACAAGGAAGGAAATGATAAAAATCAGAGCAGAAATTAATGAAATGGAGACAAAAACAAACAAAAAAACCAAAAAAGCTATGAATTGAAGAGTTTATTCTTTGAAATAATAAATAAAATAGACAAACCCTTAGCCAATCTTACAAAAAAAAAAATAAAAAAGGGGGGGGCAGAAAAGACCAAAATCAATGCAATTAGAAATGAAAACAACAAAATCACAAAATCCAGACTATTAATAAGTACTTAAGAACCTGTACACTAATAAAATGGAGAATTCAGAAGACTAGGTTCCGAGATACATATGGACTAGCAAAGCTGAACCAAGAAGGCATAAAAACCCTGAATAACCCAATAATAGGCAATGACATTGAAGAAGTAATAAAAATACTAGCAACTAAGAAAAGCCCAGGTGCCAGTGGATTCACTCCCGAATTTTACAAGAACTTTACAGAAGATCTAACTTTAATACTCTTCAAATTGTTTAATGAAATCAAAAGGGAAGGAATACTCCCAAATTCATTCCTGGAAGCTAGCACTACCCAAATTCCAAAACCAGAAGAGGACTCAATCGATGAAGAGAACTGTAGGCCAATCTCTTCAATGAACATTGATGCAAAAATCCTCAACAAGATACTGTACTGGCAAACATGATGTAAAAATCATCAGAAAGATCATACATCATGACCAAGTAGGCTTCATCCCAGGGATACAGGGATGGTTCAACATACACAAATCAAAAAATGTAACATATCACATAAACAGAAGCAAGGACAAAACTCACAAGATCATCTCAATAGACACAGAAAAAGCCTTTGACAAAATCCAACATCCATTTGTGACAAAAACACTAAAGAAAATAGGTATAGAAGGGCCTTATCTAACTTTGATAAAAAGCCATTTATGGGAAACCTACTGCCAATATCATATTAAATAGGGAAAATCAGGAACAAGACAAGGATGTCCACTATTAGCACTACTGTTCAATATAGTTCTCTAAATAGTAGCCAGAACAATCAGATAAGAGGAAGAAATAAAAGGGATATGTATAGAAAAGGAAGAAGTCAAATATCATTATTTGCAGATGACATAATGCTGTATATAGAAGACCCAAAATATTCCACCAAAAACTCCTAGAATTAATAACTAAATTCAGTAGTGTAGTAGGACACAAAGTCAATACACAAAAATCAATAGTGTTCCTGTATGTCAATAATAAACTCACTGAGAAAGAAATTAGGGAAGCAGTATCTTTAACAATAACATCAAGAAAAATTAAACACCTAGGAAGTAACCTAAGGAAGTTAAAGGCCTCTACAACAAAAACTACAGTATTCTGAAAAAAGTGATTGGAGAGGACATCAGAAAATAGAAACAGGGCTGGGTGTGGTGGTGCATGCCTGTAATCCCAGCACTCCTGACGCTGAGGCAGGAGGAACACTGAGTTTGAGGTCAGCCTGAGCCACAAAGTGAGTTCAAGGCCAGCCTCAACTGCATAGCAAAACCTTGTCTCAAAAAGACAAAAAAAAAAAAAAGAAAGAAAAGAAAAGAAAAGAAAAGAAACATCACCTGTTCCTGGACAGTACGAACCAACATAATCACAATGGCCATACTTCCAAAACTGATACACAGATTTAATGTAATCCAAGTCAAAGTACCAACAGCATTACTCACAGAAGTATAGAAAACTATCTTAAAGTCCATACGAAACCAGAAGAGACCTACAACTGCAAAATCAAACCTGGGCAACAAAAGCAAGGCAGGAGTAATTACAATTCCGGACTTCAAGTTACTATATACTACAAAGACAGCGATAAAAACACCACGATGCTGACAAAAAAAAAAAAAACAGATACAGAACTGAGGATTCAGAAACAACTCCAAGCACATTCAGCTACCTGATCTTTAACAAAGGGGCAAAAACTTACGTGGAAGGAAAGATAGCCTCTTTAACAAATAGTGCTTGGAAAACTGGCTATCCACATGCAGAGGACTGAATCTAGACCCGTATCTCTCACAACGAACTAAACTGAAATAAAAATGGATCAAGTATCTAAATATTAAAAGAGAAACATTTTATGCTTAAAGATAAATTGATAAAACTCTGGAAGATACAGGCTTAGGCAAGGAATTTAGGAACAGAACCCCAATTGTACAAGAGATAACACCAAGAATCAACAAATGGGACCATATCAAATTAAAAAGCTTCTGCACAGTAAAGGAAGCAACCAACAGAGTGAAGAGATGACCTACAGAATGGGGAAAAAAAAATTCACCAGTTTTTCCTTGGACAGAGGAATATATAAAATATATAAAAACTAAAACAACAAAACAAAACAAAAACAAAACACCAACCAAAAATCAGAACCTTCAAAGTAAAAGACCCAGTCCAAAATGGGCAACTGAAATGAATAGACACTGCTTAGAAGAAGAAATACAAATGGGAGACAAATACTTGAGATCATAATGTTAAGTGAAGTAACTCAGACATGCAAGTTTAAATATCACATGGTTTCTCTTATATGAAAAACTCAATACTGTATATATAAAGTATGAAATAAAAGACAGATAATAGGAAAAGGGAAAAAGGTATAATCTAGCACTGACAGTATATCTAAAAGTGTACCTTGACTTAGTAAAATGGTCTTCCATGTTTTATATGTTCTTTGACCTATTGACTCTGGTTTTCAATACGTATATATGACAATTAACTTAGCAAGCTCTTAGTAGATAAATAAATGACTCTAATGCTGGAAAAATAAAGGGGGTGGAGAAAGGGGGAAAATAAGGAATTGAAATGTGTATGTACATGTACCAACTCCCTACAGTGAATGTAATCATTATGTATTGAAACATGTACTAATAAATTTTTTTTAAAATATGGTAGTTATATACAATAGAATAGCACTCTACCATAAAAGAAGGATAAATGAGTCTTTTGTAGGAAAATGGATGCACTCTGAGACCATGTTAAGTGAAATAAATCAGACCTGTAAGCTTAAATATCTCATAGTTTTTCTTATATGAGAAACCCAAAATATAAATAAAGAGCAAAATAAAAGATACTAGAAAAAACAGAGAGATGGAGGTAGATGGGGGTAGAGGGTAGGGATAAAAAATGCAACTGGGAGGGCAGGGAGGCAAACAGGACAAAAACAGAATTAAGATGTGTTATGTACATGTAATAGCTCCTCACAATGAATGTTATCATTATGTACTGCAAACAAATAGTAATAAAAAATGTTTTTGCACAATAGAAATAAAATCAGGATCTGACCCTGTATCTGGAAAAATACAAAACAAACACCATAACAAGCAGAAATTCCTATTTTCTTTTCTGCCTATCACTCTTTACTTTTGTTACAATCTTTTAAAACGTTTTTTACTTTAAAAAATTTCCTCCTTTCCACTTGTTTTTTTCCTCTTGTAGCATCATTTTTCTCATCTTGCTTATTGTTTAGGCCTTATTTCTGAAATGATTTATCCACTTACTTTTAATTTCCCTAGTTCTGTTATCTCATTCCTGAGTTTTCAAAATTGCTGTTGTTTTTTCATGTCTTGTATTATTTTCTTAGTGCATTTTAGTTTATTCTGAAATAGTTGGCTATAATTTTGTTCTGTTTTGTGGGCATGTTTTTAAGGTTGTAGGGATGTTATTTTGTTCCTTCTTTTCTCCTGTGATAACTGTATGCAATTTGACCTCAATACTTTTCTGGTGCTCATTTTTATGTGAATTTAATTTTCTTGAGATTTTAACCTTTAACTTAACAAAGCTTACTCTTCTACTTTTGGGCAGTGTTAAAAAATACTGTATGGTGGTTTGTTTTTTAAGCTTTCTTGATTCTAACTATCTGCAATTTTTACTGGACTTTCTCTTTTCTTGTCTCTATTGCCCCTTTTAGTGATAAACTTTGATTCTACTCCAAGCAGTTTCTCTTTAGGGTGGGCTCTGCCCCAGACAAGTATCTTGGTAAGGCAGCTTTTAGAGTTTATTGGAGGTATATTACCTGGCTTCTATGGTTTTCCTTATGGTAGACCCCTCAACTCAGTTAATCCTAAAGAAAATAAAACTCAGTTTCAGCGCCTGCTATCTAATTGGCTTCACGAATCTTTTAGTGAATACTTTTTTTGGCTATTCTAGTTTCCCTGTTCTTAGGTAGATCAGAAGTTTCCCCATTGCTTCTTTCATACTCTTACACAATACTGAATGAATCTACAAGGTGTTGGCAGTTTGCCCTTATTCCTTAGTATTTTGATCCTAAAGTATCCAGTAATATTCGACCATAAAGTACCAAGATATCATGTTACATGATTTGTTGTAATTGTTTCATGGACGTTAAATTTTGCTATGTAGTTTCTCTTTCTGTTTCATGCAAGGATTCAGACACTAAAAAACTATGCTGCCCCATCAGGACTGGCTTTTGAACAACTGTGGCTTACATAGACATTACCATCTGGAAGTGCTGCTTCAGAGAGTAGTTGGTAGCTCATTTCTCTCTTTTTTTTTTTTGTGGGTACCGGGGGGTCGACCTCAGGACCTCGCGCGCCAGCAGGCGCCCCTGCCACTGAGCGATATCACCGGCCCCTTTTTCGTATGTGGGTTCCGGGAGTCGAACTCGGGCCCTCGCGCTTGCCGGGCAGGCGCTTAAGCCGCTGAGCCATCTCACCGGCCCTCATTTCTCTCTTTTTAATCAAACATTTGTGAAAGACATCACTTTGACCCACCAAATTTTAAGGTTTATTACAGTGGAATTTTAAAAATAATCCTACTTCCAGTTCTTATTTACAGTAAAGCTGTCACAAAACCTATCCCTAGTGTCCATGTCATAAAATTGCATTAAAGCCGGGCGTGGTGGCACATGCCTGAAACCTCAGGGCTCAGGAGGCTGAGGCAGGAGGATTGCTGCGAGTTAGAGATCGGCATAGGCTACATACTGAGTTCAAGGCCAGTATGAACTACACAGTGAGACTCTGTCTCAAAAAAACCAAATAAAATAAAATAAATAAATAAAAACGCATTAGCGCCGGTGAGATGGCTCAGCCGCATAAGCGCTTGCCTGGCAAGCGCGTGGTCCTGAGTTCGACTCCTGGTACCCACATACGAAAAAAAGGGCCGGTGATACCGCTCAGTGGCACGGGCGCCTGCTGGAGCAAGAGGTCCTGAGGTCGACCCCCGGTACCCACAAAAAACAAAACAAAACAAAACAAAAAACCGCATTAACAGATTAAGTTTGCTTTTCAGTGATAAAATTCCTCAAGGTAGAGAGAATTCAAGAGTTTCACCAAACAAGGCTCTACCAAAGAGTACATAATTGAAAAAATTATGTATTATCAAGTCATTCTGAATAGCAATCACTTTTTTTCACTTTAGAGAAAAGTGACTGATGCATTGCACATATTCAAACATTTGTTGTTTAAAGGACCCAGGAAAAGGCAAACTTAGTTGTCTCCATTTCTGCAATGTAGCAGTATTTTTTTTTACCCTCCTCTTTGGAAATAAATGCCCCTCTAAATCTAATTCAACCTGTATTTTAAATAAATGAAAGATAAGCATTTTGGAATTTCTGTAACTTTTCCCCACATACCAAATTTGATTCGAATCTAGCAACAAAAGAATTATTTGCAGAGGTCTAATTGTATGCTTATACATTAAAAAAATATATACTACAATAGTCAGCTACCATTATCAACACAATGCTATGTATCACAACTAATTCAATCCACTATGCAGATTTCAAAAGTAACAAAATATCTATCAAATTTTATTGCATGTGGCAAACACTAAAGTATCACTCAAAGCCTAGTTTAACCAAATGGACCACTTCTTCCTTTTCCTACAGTTCCATATATATGGAATCTACACATAAACGTTGCTCAGGCATCACTATACAGCAAACAGTAGTAGCAGTAGTAATGTTCTCGCGCTTGCTCTGACACATTCAAGTCTCCAACCCCTCCTCCCATCCAAGAGCGCGTCTGTTTTGGCCAAATGGGGTGGGGACAGTCTTTGGGGTTGAAAAAAGAGCATCAAAAGGCATCATACATACGAACTATCAGCCACATTAACAAGTCTAGGCGTTGGGGGTGAGGTGGGATGCAGCCTTTGATAAGGGAGAGTAAACACGGCGATTCCACTGCGGAGGCTGCTGGTACTGTTTGTAGGAGGCTGTGGTGCAAGGGGTAGGGTGGGGGACCTAAGAGGGCATCCAGTCCAGCTCCGCAGTCGGTCTACCAGAAAAGGCAACTTGCAGATCGCCGGGAGCAAGGGGGAGCTCATCAAAAGCGTTCCTACCTAGGGCTCGTCGGAGTTGCTGAAGGCCCTGCCGCGGCAGAACTATCAGACCTGCGGGAGCCGAGCAAAAGCCCAACCTGCTTCTGCGGCCCCACTCGGTTCCTAGGCGTCCTCAAGCCCTCGGCCCCCTCTGTTCGCCACTCATCTGCAGACGACTACAGGGGCCCAGTCCCAGAGAGGTTCACGCAGTCCGGCGTTCTCGGCCTTCTGAGCCGCTGCCCCACGCTCACCCACCTGATGCTCTTTCACTACTTCGCTGAGGCAGGGATACCGCTCCGAGATCCATCGGTAAAACTTGGGGACTCCCATTTCGACCGTCTACACCAATTCCACTCAGGGAGAAATCGAAACCAAACGCCCCGCCGGGGCCTGCGCCGCCGCCTCGGGCCGTCGCTCCGCAGATGACAACACACCTCCCGCCCGACCATAGAGAGCGTCCATGGGGCCTAGAGAGACAGGTTCCGAGGACGCGTCCCGGGGCGGGGCTTATCGCGTCCACCTCGCCGCCGCTCCCCGGGGCTCGCGGGCAGTTTAAAGAGATCCGAGGAGGCTTTGGAGGTCCACCTTAAATTTAGTTGTGAAAATGCGTTTGTATAACTGCGGATTTGGAAATGGTATGAAAACTGTACGGGACTATCAGAATACTTAATAATTTTCGTCCCAGCTACTGCCTCCTGGGATTGCTAATCTATTTCAACATAAATTTGGAAAGGTCTGATTTATTTGGATTAATTTGCGATGGGGGGGTGTTCTCTCCGAGGAATGTAAATCTACAGTACAGTTTCCTTTAAAATCGTTCTTGCTGGGCGTTGTGGCACACGCCTGTTAATTCCAGTGCTCGGGAGGCTGAGGCAGAGGGATCACCATGGGTTCAAGCCCAGCCTGAACCACAAAGCGAGACCGTCTCAACGCCCCCCCAAAAGCGTTCTTTACCAGATTGTAGAAAAGTAATTTAACTAGCTTCCCTTAACTGTTAAGACTAAGCCCTCGATGGGATATATATATATATAGTTATGATATATATATAGTTATGTTTCTTTCTATTTGGGAAGTTATATGTTTAGTTTTATATTCATGCTTTTTGGCTTATGTTTTTCCCCATCACATTCAACCATACACGAAATGTAGTTTTCCATTTCCTGGAATCTAATAATTGCATTATTTTACAGTTATTTTTCCTTTATTTTAAATGAAAATTTATAAAATTTGAAATTTTATTTTTTAAAATTTTGAACTCTCATCGAATTTTTAAATATTGCTGCCTTCTATTACCACTGGATTGTGCATTCTGGTACACCTACAGTATGGCAACATCTTTAAAAGAGAATATTGGGCTGGGGATGTTGCTCAGTGGTAGAAGGTATGCTTAACATGTAGGAGGACTTGGGTCTTGGGTTCATCCCCAGAACCACCGTAAAAAAATAATTACAAAATGTTTATTTAGGTTGTGTTGTTTTGTTTTTATTGAGACACGGTCTCACTGTGTAGTTCAGGCTGGTCTTGAACACGAGGCAATCCTGTTACCTCAGCCTCCCAAGTGATGGGATTACAAGTATGTGCCACCATGCCCAGCGTAGAATTTATGTTAGAAATGAATAGATACAACACAGGTTAATAACAAACAAATATATTCATTTGATTACTAGCATATTTTGGACATAATTTCATTTCACATATATGGGGTCCAACCAAGATACATTTGACATAGTAAGTTTTCATCAGTGGCTTCCTGTATAAGGTAATGCACATGTCCTTCAATAGATAATGGCAGTCCTGTTACTCTATTTCGAGTCTTGATTACACCCTGTAGTCGCTGCTCAATGTCAAGGACATGAGTCTTGGCCTAAAATGAAACAGAAAGTCATTAGGGCTAGGTATCCAATCACATGTAGTGTTTGTAATTTGGAATTTCTACCTTTCTTGATATTTAGTAAATATTGGTAAGTCAATACCTTTTTACAGGACCAAATACAGAAAAAGAAATAAAACAAATCCAGTAACTTGACATACTGACTTTGAGGCTTACTATATGATTCGCCATGAACGGGACATGTTTCTGGACTACGTAAAATGCCCGGGAATTCTCTCCATACTACAATTCCAGAAAAGTAATAATTTAAAATACTTATTTTGAAGGCTGGGGTGTAATTCAGTGGTACAGTTTTGTCTAATATGCATGAGACCCTGCGTACAGTCCCCAACACCACAGAAAACAAAACAAAACACTACAAAATAAAACTTGGTTTGAAAGTATTTAGAACTTAAATGTTTGAATGAACACTAATAATAGCAACAATGCTGATATTTACATTATAAAATACATTCCTGCATGTAAATGGATAATCTAAGTGAACTACTTAGAATTCTACACATTTATGTTTTTTTTTTGTGGGTACCGGGGGTCGACCTCGCGCGCCAGCAGGCGCCCGTGCCACTGAGCGATATCACCGGCCCTTTTTTCGTATGTGGGTTCCGGGAGTCGAACTCGGGCTCTCGCACTTGCCAGGCAGGCGCTTACGCCGCTGAGCCATCTCACCGGCCCCTACACATTTACGTTTTAAGAAAAAGCATATCAGAATGCAAAAGTGAGGCCAGGTGTGGTGGTGCACACCTGTAATCCCAGTACTTGGGAGGCTGAGGCAGGAGGATTGCCATGAGTTCGAGGCCAGCCTCGGCTACATAGTGTGTCTGTCCAAGGCCAGCCTGAAGTATAAAGTGAGAACATGTCTCAAAAAAAAAAAAAAAAGGGCCGGTGAGATGGCTCAGCGGCATAAGCGCCTGCCTTGCAAGCGCGAGGGCCCGAGTTCGACTCCCAGATCCCACATACGAAAAAGGGGCCGGTGATATCGCTCAGCGGCACGGGCGCCTGTTGGCGCGCGAGGTCCTGAGGTCGACCCCCTGGTACCCACAAAAAAAAAAAAAAAAAAAAAAAGCAAAAGAGTGATATTAGGAAAATAATCCTCAGGTAAGCCTGTAGTTCAGTGGTAGGGCATGTGTTTAGTACATACAAGACCCTGGGTTTGCTACCAAAAAAATAACAAAACAAAAACCAAAATAAACCAATCCCTAACTTATTAAAAAACTGTGAGTAAACATTGAGGCTTCCACTACTTATAGTAAGGACTGAAACAATACATTTTTCAAGAAGGATTGTGGCACACTACTATCACTAATTTCAATGTTCCAACATGGCCATAAGTTCACAGGCAATTTGTGCCCTAGGTTTTCATAATATTTCTTAATTGTAAGCTGTGTACGATTAAACAAATGTGTTATTTTACAAATGCTAGAATTGTTCATAATAACCATTTTAAAAACCTTAGATTTCAGAGTAATCAATATTCAGTCACTGACAGTATTTAGAATCACTTATTTGTAGAGATAATATAGTATTAGCTCATTTCAAGCTGCACCTTCTACGAACCTTTTCATTGACAACTTCCCCAGTTTCATTCAGTGGTGCTTTGGAATGTCCTTTTACTGGTTTACTCCATTCCACAAGAGGATCATGTATAAAAGTCTTTAAGACACTAAAATTAAAACAAATAATAATAATACAATGTTATCTTTGCAAAAAGAAATCTTGTTAAAAATCAACACTTCAGGGCCGGTGAGACGGCTCAGCGGCTTAAGCGCCTGCCTTGCAAGCGTGAAGGCCCGAGTTCGACTCCCGGAACCCACATACGAAAAAGGGGCCGGTGATATCGCTCAGTGGCACGGGTGCCTGTTGGCGCACGAGGTCCTGAGGTCGTCCCCCCAGTACCCACAAAAAAAAAAAAAAAAAAAAAAAAAAAAAAAAAAAATCAACACTTCAGAGTAAGTGAAGGATAAGAAGCTGATGAGTAATGAATAAGATATTACTGTACCAGTACCTTTACAATAAGGTTACGTAAAATTATTGTTTAGGGGTAAAGAAAGGTAAAATGAAAGAGTGGTAAAAGGCAAGACAAAAAAGAGGTGGTTTTGGACACTAAGATGAGTTATGTGTGTCATATCCAAATGTACACTGTGAATTAATAAATGATTATTTATTGAATGAATGAATTTATCCCTCCCCTTGAAATAATATAGGCAACGGATTTGAATAGACATTTATTCAAAGAAGATACACGAATGACCAACAAACAGGTGAAAAGATACTCAACATCCCTGCTTATCAGGAAAATACAAATTAATACCACAATGAGATACCGCCTCACACCCAGGAGAATAGCTAAAAAATAAAAAAGACTAGTAAGTGTTGGTAAAGATGTGGAGAAACTGGAATCCAGAGCACTATGGGGGATTATGAAGTATTATCATTGCTTTGAAAAATTATGTGAAAGTTCCTCAAAATGTTAAATTTGTAGCTAATGTGTGATTCAGCAATTCTATTCTATATACACAACAAAACTGAAAACACATCTACATAAAGTTTTTTGTTGTTGTTGTTTTTGAGACAGGGTCTCATTATATAGTTCCGGCTGGCCTTGAACTCACTATGTAGCACAGGCTGGGCTTGAACTCTCGGTAATCCTCCTGCCTCAGCCTCCTGAATGCTGGGATCACAGGAGTGTGCCACCATGCCAAGCCCACGTAAAGTTTTGTACAATGTTCACAGCCACCCTATTCACAGTAGCTGAAAGGTGGAAACAACACAAATGTTTTAACTGATGAATGAATAAATAAAACATATATATATATATATATATATATATATATATATATATATAGGCAACGGAAATTATTTGGCAATAAAGAAGAATTAAATACTTATATATGAGGAACCTTGAAAACATGCTAAGTGAAAGAAGACACATAAAGCCACATATAGTGCACGCCTGTGATTCCAGCACTCAGGAGGCTTACCCAAGAGGATCGCCGTGAGTTCAAGACCAGCCTGGGCTACACAGTTAGTTCAAGGCCAGCCTGAACTACACAGTGAGATCCTGTGAAAAAACAAACACAAAAAATAGAGCAGCCGAGGGCCGGTGAGATAGCTCAGTGGCATAAGCGCCTACCTAGCAAGTGTGAGGTCCTGAGTTCAACTCCGGGTACCCACATATGAAAAAAGGGCTGGGGATATCACTCAGCAGCATGGGCGCCTGCTGGCGTGCAAGGTCCTGAATTCGACACCTGGTACCCACAAAAAAAAAAAAAAAAAACCATAGAGCAGCCGAGGCAATATGGATCAAAGTCGGAGTGGTGGTAATGGTCCTGGAGGTGGTAAGAAGGACAACGAGGACAAGAAAAAGAAATATGTACCTTCTGTACCACCCAGAGTGGGGAAAAAGAAGAAAACAAAGGGACGAAATGCTGCCAGTAAACTGCCACTGGTGACATTTCACACTCAGTGCCACTTAAAAATTACTCAAGAGAGAATTAAAGACTGTCTTCTTATGGAGGAAGAATTCACTACAAATCAGGAACAAATGAAACCATTAGAAGAAAAGCAAGAGGAGGAAAGGTCAAAGATGGATGATCTGAGGAGGACCCAATGTCAGTAGGAACCTCGGAAGAGATCATCGATGACAATCATGCCATTTTGTCTATATCTGTGGGCTCAGAACACTATGTCAGCATCCTTTCATTTGTGGACAAGGATCTGCTGGAACCAGGGTGCCCAGTCCTACTCAACCACAAGGTGTATGCCGTAGTCAGGGTGCTGATGGATGACACAGATCCCCTGGTCACAGTGATGAAGGTGGCAAAGGCTGCCCAAAGTATGCCCAAAGGTTTCCTATGCCAACACTGGTGGGTTGGACAACCAAATCTAGGAAATTAAGGGATCTGTGGTGCTTTCTCTCACCCATCCTGAATACTACGAAGAGATGGGTATAAGGCCCCCTAAACGGGTCATCCTCTGTGGTCCATCTGGCACAGGTAAAACCCTGTTAGCCAAAGCAGTAGCAAACCAAACTTCAGCTACTTTCTTGAGAGTGGCTGGCTGTGAACTTATTCAGAAGTACCTGGGCGATGGGCCCATACTGGTATGAGAGTTGTTTCAAGTTGCAGAAGAACGTGCACCATTGATTTTGTTTATTAATGAAATTGATGCCACTGGGACCAAAAGATATGGTTCAAACCCTGGAGGTGAGAGAGAAATTCAGCAAACAGTGTTGGAACTGTTGGACCAATTGGGCAGATTTGATTCACACAGAGATATGAAAGTTACCATGACCCAAACTGAATAGAAACTTTGGATCCAGCACTAATCAGACCAGGGCGCACTGACAGGAAGATTGAGTTTCCCTTGCCTGATGAGGACTAAGAAGCGCATCTTGGGCTGGTGAGATGGCTCAGCAGCATAAGTGCCTGCCTGGCAAGCGCGAGGGCCCGAGTTCGACTCCCGGAACCCACATACGAAAAAAGGGCTGGTGATATCGCTCAGCAGCATAGGCACCTGCTGGCGCGCGAGGTCCTGAGGTCGACCCCCGGTACCCACACACACAAAAAAAAAAAAAAAAAAAAAAAAAGAAGCGCATCTTTCAGATTCACATAAGCAGGATGATGCTGGCCAGTGATGTAACACTGGATGACCTGATCAGCAAGGCAATCTGTACAGAAACTCATCTGATGGCCTCGAGAGAACGTAGAATGAAAGTAACAAATGAAGGATCAAAAAACCTAAAGAAGGTGGCTGGTGAGATGGTTCAGTGGCATAAGCGCCTGCCTGGCACGCGCGAGGGCCCGAGTTCAACTCCCGGAACCCACATACGAAAAAAGGGCCGGTGATATTGCTCAGCGGCACGGGCGCCTTCCGGCGCGCGAGGTCCTGAGGTCGACCCCGAGTACCCACACACACACAAAAAAAACCCTAAAGAGGGCCGGTGAGATGGCTCAGCAGCTTAAGCGCCTGCCCGGCAAGTGCGAGGGCCCGAGTTCGACTCCTGGAACCCACATACGAAAAAGGGGCCGGTGATATCGCTCAGCGGCACGGGCGCCTGCTGGCGTGCGAGGTCCTGAGGTCGACCCCCGGTACCCACAAAAAAAAAAAAAAAAAAAAAAAAAAAACCCTAAAGAAAATGATCTGGGCTGGTGAGATGGCTCAGCGGCGTAAGCGCCTGCCTGGCAAGCGCGAGGGCCCGAGTTCGACTCCCGGAACCCACATATGAAAAAAAGGGCCGGTGATATCGCTCAGTGGCACGGGCGCCTGCTGGTGTGCGAGGTCCTGAGGTCGACCCCCGGTACCCATAAAAAAAAAAGAAAATGATCTATATAAGAAACAGGAAGGCACCCCTGAGGGGCTCTATATCTAGTGAACCACAATTGCCTTCAGGAAAGTGGTTGGGACTTTTCCCAAATCCTGAGAAGGATGAGGTTTGAAAAGTGCCCTGAGGGAAACCATGTTACAGTTAATTTTTATCGGCAAGACATGGCGTGTCTTTTCTAGTATGACCTGTAGACGACCTTTGTAAGCCCACTGGATGGCCTTTGTCTGTGGTCACTGTGCTGCTTGCTATCTACTTCCCAATAAAGTGTGCTCTTTCACACACAAAGAAAAAAATTGAAAAGGCCACATATTATATGATTACACTTACATGAAATGTCCAGAATAGGCAAATCCATAGAGATAAAAAAGTAGATTAGTGGTTGCAAAGAGATGGCTGGGGACAGGAAGATGGAAAAGAGGAAGAAATTAAGAATAAATGCTAATGCTTATGGAATTACTTTTTGTGGTATTGAAAATGTCTTAAAATTAGTAGAAATAGTTGCACAATTGTATGAATATACTAAAAACCACTTAAGTGTGTATACTTCTAAAGGGGTGGATTTTATAGTATGTGAATTATTTCTTAAAGCTATTATTTAAAAAAATGTACTTTAGCCAAATGCAAAGTGATTACTAAATAAAGCTTAGGGACCAGTATTTACATTCGAGGTTACTGCTAAATTATTTACAAAGTATGGATGATTACCTCATTAAAGGCTCTCTCTGATCTCGCATCAGCCTCAGTGTAACTTCACATGCTCTTCGAAAAAGACCCTCTGTTCCCATAGGACCCATTCCATTAACCATATTATGAGTTAGGCGAAATGGTACAATTTCTGGAACTTCAAAGGTTTCTCCCTTAAAAACAATACATTTTATTGCAAAGTAACAGTTAGAATTTTTAAATCTTTACTCAAAGAGTTTAGAACTGGGCCGGTGAGATGGCTCAGCGGTGTAAACGCCTGCCTGGCAAGCGCAAGGGCCCAAGTTCGACTTCCGGAACCCACATACGAAAAAAGGGGCCGGTGATATCGCTCAGCGGCACGGGCGCCTTCTGGCGCGCGAGGTCCTGAGGTCGACCCCTGGTACCCACAAAAAAAAAAAAAAAAAGAGTTTAGAACTTCATGTCTAAACAATTTTAGCAAAGAGCAAAAACAGCCTCAAAATATTTATTTGTAACTACATTAGAGGCTTATAGCATGAAAGAGTCATCTGACTCTGCCTTCGCTTTTGGGGAACTGAAATGAAATTTGATCTTGGATAAGATCTAGAAGACTAACTGATTCATCTTTCACTGATTTAGTATAGTGAATACTACCATAGAGAAGTTTTTATGCATTCAGTATTCTCATTAACTTCCTAGTGTTTTTCTTGAAATAATATAAAATACAAAAAAAAAATTTCTCACATTTTTCTTCTTTAAAGCTTTCACTTTAAGCCATGCATGGAGGTGCACACCTGTAATCCCAGCACTTGGGAGGCTGAGGTGGGAAGACTGCTGCAAGTTTGAGGCCAGCCTGGGCTACAAAGTGAGTTCAAGGCCAGCCTAAACTGCATAGCGAAACCCTGTCTCAAAAGAAGAAGAAAAAAAAAAAAAAAAAGCTTTCACTTTAAAACAGGAGGGGATGAAGATAACAATATGCAATGTATTTATTGTCACTCTCCTACTAGTCTGTTTTGAAACTGTTTTTTTTCTCTTAAAAAAACAAAAAAAATACAAATCGTACTGTATCTTATAAAATAAAAGGTGCAACTGTAAAACAAACAACAACAACAACAACAACAACAAAAAAAAAAAACAGGAGGGGAAAAGAAACAGCCAGGTATCAGATACATCCCTCAGACAAAATATGAAATATGTTATGCAAGTCCAGTTGTGCATCTTCTATTCTCTAATTTGCCTTTTCCAAGGTTCTTTTATTCCTCCAATGAGTTTCCTTAAAGTCCTCTTTTGCATAATTTCATTTATACCAGTGATTTATCTCTGATTTATTCTCAATTGAGTGTACGACCTCTCTCAGTCTCCTAGAATAGCACAAGGCAACTCAGAGAAGATTGAGAATGAAGAAAACAGCAGACTAACCTACCAATCTCCAGGATTTTTTTTTTTTTTTTTTTTTGAGATAGCTTCTCGCTATATAGTTCAGGCTGGCCATGAACTTCTGGCATTCCTCCTGCCTCAGCCTCCCAAGTGCTGGGATTATAGGCACGTACCACAATGCCTGGCCCTCTAGGGTTTTAACCTTAGAACATTGTAGGGGGCCTTAGAGATGAGCCTAATTGCCTTAATTTCTTCCTAAAGCCTTATTCTGGACCTACTGGATCTGAATCTCATGGGCTATTTTCTAGATATCTGTTTTTATCATTTGTGGGTTTTTTTTTGCAGTACTGGGGATTGAATCTACAGCCTGGTACATCTACAGCTGGGTAAGTATACCACCACTAAACTACATCCCGAGCCCTGTATATTTTTATTTTTTATTTTATTTTATTCTTTTTTTTTTGAGACAGGGTTTTGCTATGTAGTTCAGGCTGGCTTTGAACTCACTATGTAGCCCAAGCTGGCCTTGAACCTGTGGCAATCCTGCTGCCTAAGCCCTCCTAGTGATGGGATTACAAGTGTGTGCCACCATGCCCAGCTCCTGTATATTTTTAAAACTGTTGGATAATTCTGATGAGGTGCCAGATTTGGAAACTATAAAATTAAATTGTCTCAGGGGCCGGTGAAATGGCTCAGCAGCATAAGTGCCTGCCTTGCAAGCACGAGGGCCCGAGTTCGACTCCCGGATCCCACATACGGAAAAGGGGCCGGTGATATCGCTCAGCGGCACGGGTGCCTGTTGGCACGCGAGGTCCTGAGGTCGACCCCCCGGTACCCACAAAAAAAAAAAAAAAAAAAAAAAAAATTAAATTGTCTCTCTAAAATTAAGTCTCAGTAAATGAACTGATCTGCCCATGTTCACATAACTAGTAACTAAGTGAGTCAGAATATGCTTTTGGACTTCAAGTTCAGTGCTACTTTACTATATCACTCTTCTAAGTTCTCTCCATCCTAAATTGCTCTACTATGGATTCACTGATGAAAACTAGACAAGAAACTCAATGTGACACAACTATGAGTCTAACTTACCAACAGGTATGTCTAGAAAAGGGAAGTTGTTGTGGAAAGGAAATTAGGAGAAAATATACAATTAATTACACTAAGTCACATTACATACCTTATTAAAAAGACAGTTGAAATCCACATGTACACATTCACCAGTCAAAGAATCAAAAAGAATGTTTTCACCATGACGGTCTCCGAGTCCCAGGATATAACCAACCATTGACATTACGGCAGTAGAACGGCAGTATGCTGATCTACTACTGTACCTAAAGGAGAAATACAATGCCCATCAAATATCCTTATGCTAGACGAGGCAACAAAAAATATTAAAATAAATATTCAATCATAACATTCTTGGTAACTTACCATGATGTAGGATCAGGGAACGTTCTCAGAAACCACTCATGAAAAACAGGAGGATGCCTGGGAATGAGAAAATCTTGGAATACTTTGAATTTCTCAGATAAAGATGCTGACTTTGGCAACATACATTGGCGAAGTTCCTTTCCTGTCATATATACTCCTACAAAGCAGAGTGATTTCCATTGATCATACAGCCAGATGAGAAAAGGGGCAAAAATATTTTTGTTAAACTAGGACAGGGTATGTCAAATTGTTATTCAAAAGCAAGAATAAATGAAAAATTTTCAATCATGCATTTATAAACTTACTATCTGATACTACAATGAAATAAATCACCATTACTAACATTGGTGCTCTGAAATAATTTACTTCATCTGATAAGCTAGCCTATAAAATTCATAGTACAACTGATTCTTAAACTAAGCATCAGAATTCAAATCTAGTCTGCAGTTTCATGGACAAGCTTAAAGATTTAAGGGTTTTATCCTCAAGTACTGCATAGTTCACCTGTGTTTATGATATGATGGAAGATATTAAAAAAAATTTAATACTAAGGCCAAGTATGGTGATGCATGCTTGTAATCCCAGCACTCAAGAGACTGAGGCAGGAACATCACCAAGTTTAAGGACAGCCTGGGCTACACAGCAAGTTCAAGGCCAGTCTAGACTACATAGTGAGACTCTTAAAAAGCAAACAAACAGGAGACCGAGAAAAGATGGCGGATTTGTAAGAAGCAGGCAGCGAAACTCTCTAAAAGTTGCCCTTGGGCCACCGGAATATAGGCTGGGAGAGCACAGGAGGGAGGGAGGTGGCTCCCCTGGACCCAGGAAAGTTCTAAGGCACAGTTTGGGACCCATGGAGCGAGTGCAGAGTGGTTTCCATGAAAACGAAGGAGACCGCAGAGGACTTCTCCCTGTGCCAGGAACTGCGGTGCGACAGAAGTTCAAATCTGAGGACACAGGGTGACAGCCGGCGCCCCCAGGGGCCTCCGTGGAGGAATGCGAGACAGCAGCGGTGTAGGGAAGCAGTGAAGGACTGCGTCGAGGAGTAGCAGTCCCGCGGACGAGAGCGATTGGCCGGGCGCCATTGTTGGGGGGGGCAGTGAAACAGCGTGGCGCCAGAACACAGCGCTCAGAACTCAGCCTGGCACCTCGCTCTCAGGCCAGCAGAAAGTGCCCCGAGAGCGGCAGGAGAATGAGACTGGTCTCCGCCTGAGAGTACGTGCTACTGCTCACTGCCCCGCCAAAGGCTGCTCCTGGCTTGCAGGGACAGACCTGCACGAACAGGACTCTGTCACCACAGGGTGCCTGCCTACAGCAGAGTCAAAACCTGGAACTGATTCTTTTTTTTTTTTTCTTCTTTTTCTCTCATTCGATTTTTGTTCTGGTGAAGGTTTTTTGTTTTTTGTTTTTTTTTGGAGGGTTTTTTTTGTTGGTTTGCTGGTTTTGTTGTTTTGTTCTTAGTTTTTGTTTTTGTTTGTCTGTTTGCTCTTTTCTTCATTATTCTATCTGGTTTTTATATGAGTGTAAACAGAGCCTCTAACCTCCTTCTGATTGTGGTTCTGATCTGTTCTTCCTTTTATCCCTTCCTTCTCTTTTTCCCACCAGTCCTCTACACCAGTTTCCCAATGTTAGTGGGATCCCTTTTGGTCCTCCAGCCTTACATCTAATTCCTCCCGCCGGTGAGATGGCTCAGCGGCATACGCGCCTGCCTGGCAAGCATGAGGGCCCGAGTTCGACTCCCAGAACCCACATACGAAAAAAGGGCCGGTGATATCGCTCACCTGCACTGGTACCTGCTGGTGCGTGAGGTCCTGAGGTTGACCCCCCGGTACCCACAAAAAAAACCAAAAACTAATTCCTTCCTCTTCTCCCAATTCTCTATTTCCTCCTTAACTCATTTTAAATTTAAACTCCTGAGGGCAAAATTGACATATTAAGGACTTATATACTGCATATAATTTTTCTGGTGTGTTTTAGATTTTGCTTCATAAGCACAACTCTACTTTATATGGTTAAAAGCGGCAAATAACTGGTTAGCTCAGACTGTCATTTTCTAGGCTGTGTTTGATGCTTTAGGTACCATTATAGCCAAAAGTGACATAATTGTTCTAAACAGATTTTCTTCCTGGTATTCCATGACTGAGATTGACTAAGGGTCACAGAAAATACAGTGTCAGAGTACCAAAGAACCAAGGACTGGGCCAAACAGGCAGCAACTTCTCATACCCAACAAATTGAATAGGTAGGATCTTGTAGCAGGCTCAAAAACCAAAAATAAACTACACCTGGAAGATACCACAGAGAAGTAGTCATCTCCTAAGGATTTTAAACACTAGCAATAAAGCAACCTACCATAGGTAATTTACAAACATCACCCAGGAATTAAACTAAAGAAAGAAAAGAAAACGAGACGACACTTAAACAAGATGCAACCCCACACATCCAATTCACCAAAGGCAAACCTAGGGGGCAATGAGGTGGGACAATCTGAAAGCCACCCACCTGGCATCTCTGAGGTGGTAACAACAAAGCAACTGAATGAGGCTCTGGAAAAAATTAAATCAGAAATAATTTCTCAGATAACTGCAGAGATAATGTCCACAATGAAAACCATGCTTAAGGACGCTAGAGCAGACACAGACAAAAAAATAGACGAGCTTAAGAAAATGATGGAAACCATGAATGCTCAGCATAGGAAAGAAATGGAATCCATAAAGCAGATTCAAGCAGATATCCAGGAGAACAAAAATTCCATTGAAAGTATTTGTAGCAGATTAAGCCAATGTGAAGACAGGATCTCAGATATAGAAGACAGGCTTGTGATTAGTGATCATGAAAAGAAAGAATTCTTAAAAATAGCAAGGGACCATGAAAAATCAATCCAGCAGCTGCTAGATGACACAAAGAGAAATAACTTAATAATAATTGGAATCAATGAAAAAGCAAGAGATAGCATAAATGACATCAGAACCCTGTTCACAGACATTATCGCAGAGAATTTCCCTGGTAGAGAAAAAGAATTTGATCTGCATATACATGAGGCTTATACAAATCCAACTAGCCATGATCAAAAAAAATCTTCAGCCAGACATATCATAGTCAAGACCCCAGAAATTCAACAGAAGAGCAGAATCTTAAAAGCTGTTAGAGAAAAGAGACAAATCACCTATAAAGGAAAGCCCATCAGAATCACAGCTGACTTTTCAGCACAAACCCTCAAGTCAAGAAGAGCTTGGAATGATGTATTTCAAGCTCTAAAGGAAAATAACTTTCAACCCAGATTGATGTACCTTGTGAAAATATCTTTCAAAATTGATGGAGAAATAAAATACTTCCAGGACAAAGAACATCTGAGAAAATTTATGACCACCAAACCAGCACTCCAAAATGTTCTGAAGGACATTCTAGAAGGAGATAACAAGAACTACAACTCCAGGAACCCCAACAGAAGGAATCCACCAGGCAGGGCAGATAATTGGAGGGGGAAAAATTAAGGGGAAACCAACAACAGGAAAATAACATGACAAGTATAAGTAAATACGTATCAGTTTTAAACATCAATGTTAATGGTCTCAATTCACCAATCAAAGGGCACAGATTGGCAAAATGGATCAAGAAGCAAGATCCAACAATATGCTGTATACAAGAAACACATTTAATTCAAAAAGAAATTCATAGACTGAAAGTCAAAGGATGGAAAACAATACTCCATACAACAGGAACCCAGAAAAAAGCAGGGGTAGCTATTCTTTTTGCAGACAAAGTGAATTTCAAGCCAAGAATGATTCAGAGAGATAAAGATGGTCACTACATCCTTGTAAAGGGAACAATCCAAGAGGAAGAGATAACGATCATAAATATATATGCAACAAATACCAGTGCACCCAACTATATAAAACAAGTATTAAAGGACATGAAAAATCTAATAAGCACTAATACAATTATATTGGGGGATCTCAATACTCCACTGTCACAAAAAGACAGATTAACTACACAAAAAAATCAATAATGAAATAGTAGAACTGAACCAAACTTTTGAACAAATGGACTTAGTAGATGTCTACAGAGTGTTCCACCCCACAACATCAGAATACACATTCTTCTCAGCTGCACACGGGACGTTCTCCAAAATAGACCACATACTAGCTCATAAAACCTGCTTGAGTAAATGCAAAGGAATTGAAATTATCCCATGCATATTGTCAGACCATACTGCAATGAAATTGGAAATCAATGGCAAAAGAAATCACAAGAACTTCCTAAATACATGGAAATTAAACAGCACCCTCCTGAACAACCAATGGGTCACAGATGAAATTAAAGAAGAAATTAGACACTTTCTACAACTGAATGATAATGACAGTACAACATACCGGAACTTATGGGATACAATGAAAGCAGTCCTAAGAGGGAAATTTATAGCATTAAATACCTATATCAGGAAAATAGAGCAAGCGCAAATAAACAACTTAATGGTGAACCTCAAACTTCTAGAAAAAGAAGAGCAGGCTAAGCCAAAAGCTCATACAAGGGAAGAAATTATAAAGATCAGAGCAGAAATTAACGTATTGGAGACTAAAAAAACAATACAAAGAATCAATGAATCAAAGAGTTGGTTCTTTGAAAGAATAAATAAGATTGACAAACCCTTATCCAACCTTATAAAAAAAAGAAAAGACTCAAATCCATGCAATTGAAAATGAAAAGGGCGATATCACGACAGACCCTGCAGAAATCCAGAAGATCATCTATACCTATTTTGAAAATTTATATTCTAATAACATGGAAAATGCAGAAGAAATGGACAGATTCCTAGATATGTATGAATTACCAAAACTGAATCAAGAATATATAAAAATCCTAAACAAACCAATATCAACCAATGAAATCGAAGCTGTAATTAAAAACCTCCCAACAAAGAAAAGCCCAGGCCCTGATGGATTCACTGCTGAATTTTACAAGAAATTTAGAGAAGACCTAACACCACTACTTCTCAAACTTTTTAATTAAATCGAAAGGGAAGCAATACTCCCAAATTCATTCCTGGAAGCAAGCATTACCCTGATACCAAAACCAGAGAAGGACCCAACAAGAAAGAGAACTACAGACCAATTTCCCTAATGAACACAGATGCAAAAATCCTCAATAAGATACTGGCAAACAGAATCCAGCAAATCATCAAGAAGATTATACACCATGACCAAATTGGATTGATCCCAGGGATGCAGGGATGGTTCAATATACGTAAATCAATAAATGTAATACACCATATTAACAGAACCAAAGACAAAAATCGTATGGTCATCTCAATAGATGCAGAAAAAGCTTTGGACAAAGTCCAGCACTTATTCATGATAAAAACCCTACAGAAAATTGGAATAGAGGGTCTTTATCTCAATCTGATAAAAGCTATCTATGACAAACCAACAGCCAATATCATACTAAATGGACAAAAATTGAAAGCTCTCTCTCTAAAATCAGGAAGAAGACAAGGATGTCCACTGTCCCCACTCTTATTCAACATAGTCCTGGAAACTTTAGCCAGAGAAATTAGACAAGAGCAAGAAATAAAAGGAATAATGATTGGAAAGGAAGAAGTTAAACTATCCTTATTTGTGGATGACATGATACTCTATGTAGAAGACCCCAAAAACTCCACTAAAAAATTGCTAGATTTAATAAGCAAATTCAGTAGTGTAGCTGGATACAAAGTCAATTCTCAAAAATCAATAGCCTTTCTGTACATAAATAACAAACTCACTGAAAGAGAAATTAGAGAAACAATACCTTTCACAATAACATCCAAAAAAATGAAATACCTAGGAATCAACCTCACAAAGGATGTAAAAGACCTCTACACTGAAAACTACAGTACTCTGAAAAAGGAGACTGAAGAGGATATCAGAAAATGGAAAGATACCCCTTGCTCCTGGATAGGAAGAACCAACATAGTGAAAATGGCTATACTTCCAAAATTGTTATACAGATTTAATGCAATTCCAATCAAAATTCCAACAGCATATCTCACAGAATTAGAGAAAACAATCCTAAAATTCATCTGGAACCAGAAGAGACCTAGAATAGCAAAGGCAATTTTGGGCAACAAAGGCAAGGCAGGGGGCATCACAATCCCTGACTTGAAATTATACTATAAAGCTAATGTGATAAAAACAGTGTGGCATTGGCAAAAAAACAGACCCTAAGATCAATGGAACAGATTTGAAGATGCTAAAATAACTCCAGACATACTAAGCCACCTTATATTTGACAAAGGTGCCAAACGCGTTCACTGGAAGAAAGACAGCCTCTTTAATAAATGGTGCTGGAAAAACTGGCTCTGCACATGCCGAAGATTAAAACTAGACCCATATCTTTCACCATGCACTAAACTAAATTCAAAATGGATCAGAGATCTAAATATTAAAACAGAAACATTAAATCTCCTAGAAAATAGAATAGGTAAAACCCTTGAAGACATTGGTGTAGGCAAAGACTTTATGAATAAAACCTCAACCACACAGGAAATATCCCAAAGTATCAACAACTGGGATCTCATCTTATTAAAAAGTTTTTGCACAGCAAGAGAAACCACCAACAGAGTGAAGAGACAACCCACAATGTGGGAAAAAATGTTTGCCAGCTCTTCCTCAGACAAAGGATCACTATCGAGAACATACAAAGAACTAAAAAAAATCAGACTCTCCAAATTTAAAGACCCAATCCAAAAATGGGCATCTGAGATGAATACACATTTCTCAGATGAAGAAATACTAATGGCAAATAAATATACAAAAAAATGTGCAACATCACTAGTCATTCGAGAGATGCAAATTAAAACAACACTGAGATACCATCTCACCCCAGAAAAAAATGGCTATTATCAAGAAATCAAGTAATAACAAATGCTGGAGGGGCTGTGGGGAAAAAAGAACCTTTCTCCACTGTTGGTGGGAGTGCTGACTAGTGCAACACTGTGGAAATCAGTGTGGAGATTCCTCAAAAAACTAGGATTGGTGGTCCCATTTGACCCAGCTATTCCCCTGATGGCTATCTTCCCAGAAGAATTAAAAACATCGTACCACAGTGATATATGTGCACCCATGTTTATAGCAGCACAATTTGTAATAGCTAGATCTTGGAAACAACCTAAATGCCCATGAACCGATGAATGGATAAAAAAGATGTAGTATTTTTATACAATGGAGTACTACTCAGCCATGAAGAAGGATAAACTGGAGACTTTTATAGGTAAATGGATGCAACTCAAGAAAATACTCATAAGTGAAATTAACCAGACGCACATGTGTAAACATTGTATTGTCTCCCTAGGGTGAGAAACTGAAAGAGTAAATAAGATCCAAAATGTACAATAGATATGATGAATCAGAAAGAAACTGGTGAAAAGGAAAGAGAGTCTGGGATGGGGGAATGGGGAAAAGAAAGAAGGGAAAAGAAAAAAAAATGTATTTATATATAAGATGGTTAAGATAGATACACTACTAATTTTGCTTAGTTCATTGAAGAGAAAGGTTTATGCCAGTAATGTTTGGACAATTGAATGCTGATATCTTGTACACTGAGTAACTAACATAATGTATTAACCATTGTTACTCTCCTATTATGTTGTTTTGAAATTTTGTTTTTTTGTTTTGCTTTTTTCTTCTCTTTAAAATAAAAAAAATAAAACAAAAAAAAAGCAAACAAATCTGATATCAATAATTAAAACTTATATAACATTTCATCCTTATGAATAAAACAGCCAACAGCAAGTTCCTTGAAATTGGACTTAAATGTGTTTTAAGTTTCAACTCTGCAATATGTTAAACATGTGAACTTAGACAAGTTACTTCTCTGATATTGTCTACACAATAGTCAATTAGCCTTTAAAATACTGTATATAATATACTTAGCATAATGCCCATAATCTAGTAATTTATCAGGATCACTTATTGCTATAGATTGAATTCTGTACCTCATTAAAGCTGTTAAAGAATTTGACTTTACTTGGAAATAGGGGTTACTTTTGGGTTTGTTTGTTTTGAGATAGGGTCTCACTCTGTAATTCAGGCTGGCTTTGAAAGTCACTACATAGCCCAAGCTGGCTTGAACTTGCAGTGATCCTCTTGCCTCAGCCTCCTGAGTACTGAGATTACAGGTGTGCTCCACCATGCCTGGCTTTATTTTTTAATTTTTATTTTTATTAGTAGATGTCAGCAGTGTGTAATGATTACAATCATTATGAGAAGTTAGTACACATACATAACATATCTTAATTATTTTTCACCCCCGCATCTCCTGCTCCCCTCTGGAAATAGGGTCTTTGCAGAAGTAATTGGGTTAAGATGAGGTCATTTACGTGGGCCCATAATTCAATAATGCAATGACTGCTATCCTTATAAGGATAACCAGCATAAGTTTGTGTTGCTTTTGTGTGCCACCTTAGGAAACTGGTCTATTTATTTTCTGCTTCACTCTGATAATTTGATGTATTTCTTTTTGATGTATTACATCATATGCATTTCAAAAATATTTTGAAATAATCTTAGACTTAGAAAAAGTGGCATAAATGATAGAGAATTCCTACATATTCCTTATGCAGCTTTCCTTAGTGCTCATATCTTTTTTTTTTTTTTTTTTTGTGGGTACCGGGGGTCGACCTCAGGACCTCTCGTGCCAGCAGGTGCCCGTGCCGCTGAGCGATATCACCGGCCCTTTTTTTGTATGTGGGTTCCAGAAGTCGAACTTGGGCCCTCACGTTTGCCAGGCAGGCACGTACGCCGCTGAGCCATCTCACCGGCCCAGTGTTCATATCTTTTTAAACAGTGGTATAATTATAACAGGAAATTCTTATTGTTACTGTATTATTAACTAACCTTCAGGTCTTAATTCAGATTTCACTAATTGTCCCACTAGTATCCTTTCTTTCTCGGTCAGGATCCAATGCAGGATTCCATATTATATCTAGCTGTTTTGTGTCCTTGATGGCATCAAATTTGAGAAATATCTGTCTTTGTCTTTAAGAGTGTTGACCACTTATATTTTTGTTCTTCTACTATACAGTTAGAATGTTTTCCCCTTCACAATTAATACGTATCTATCTTATAAGGAAGCAGTTTGAGACTCTGAAAATAACTTGCTTTTCATTCTACTTTACCTTACTAACTTTAGTATTCACTGATAATCACTGCTTACACAATTATTACTATGCAGTTTGGTGATTTTCTATTCTATCTATCCTTTACATTTATCCATTGCAATTCTACTATGAGAAAAAACTTCCTACTTCTTCATTCATTCATTCAAGTATTTGTTTATGTCGATATGAACACATGTCATTTATTTCACAAGTTATAATCAATTGCTATTATTATTTATTTTTGCTCAAATTATTCCAGGTTTAGATGGTGGGACCCTATTACTCTCATCCAACATTTCAAGTTTAATTCTAGCTTAGTCTCTTTCATTTTCTTTTTTGGACAGTGAGAAAACTATCTCTCATTATCCATAATTTGCTAAGGACTTATATACATATAAAGTAGTTTAAAAATTTTTTCTTTTTTTTTTTTTGGTACCAGGAATCGAACTCACGACCTTGTGCTTGTCAGGCAGGCACTGTGCCGCTGAGCTATATCCCTGGCCCAAAATTTCTAACCAGTATGTGGGAAAAACAAAATTCCATATATGTTTTTGTAAACTACCTCAAATCCTTCTCCAATGAAGATAAGAAAGGATTCAAAATATAAGGAAAGAATAAAGCAAAGGAAGGGAGGGAAGAAAAGAGGAAGAAAGGAACAAAATAAGGAAAACATTTAAGTGTTTCTGTACATGAAATCTAGAAACTTCACGACATATAAAATAAAGTATCTGACATAATAAAAATAATTATATCTATATCTTATGCTTGTAGTTATCATTTCCACATTATATACTTGTAAGAAAACATTCATTTATTAATTTTTTTTTTTTGTGGGTACCGGGAATCAAACTCAGGACCTCATGCTTGCCAGGCAGGCGTTGTTCCACTGATCTATATCCTCAGCCCCCAAGAAAACATTTAGTACCTTTTTCTTTATATATTTTGGTCAGAATGGGTCTCAAGCCAGCAGTATTGTTCACCCATTCAATGATCCCACATTCATCATTCAGTGGAATAACTGCATATGTTCGGATGTGAAGTTCTCTTCTACGAGATTCTGCATCTTTTCTTAAGCACTATTAAAAAGGTACACATAAATTTAAAAAATTACAATTCAAATTTCTACATGCTGTATCAATATAGCTAAATAGCTTCACTTCACAGTAAAAGAATGCTAATGAAGGCTTACTACATGTGGTACAGATGAATAATTCTTCTGAAAGGTAGAGGAGAAAACTACTGGGATAGTATCCTTAATTTATTTCCAAACCACTAAAAATGGCTTAGGTAAGTCCTTTTAAATTATTCACTATTAATATAAGAATGTTATAATATTGTAGTTACAAATTTAACAGTGACAAAATACTATTGTTTTCTATTGCTTTACAGATATTACTGAAATGTGAAGTCCTTAGGCACAGAGGACAGTGTTTAATTTTGATTATCTAAAAAGCACATGAACAAGAAATATATGAGTTGTATAACATCTTCAAAATATATTTCTTACTATTGTTGTTTAATTATTATAGCTTTACTTCAAGAGCTGTTCCTCTAGCAGAAGAAAGCTTTACATATTTAATGTGATTAATCCAGATATACAAGAAAAAATAGTATAATGTTTAATTCTGAAACACTATGAAATAGGCAAATGAAACACACATCTATAATTGCAACTTCTTCATTTCAAAAGCACAATCACTGACCAAAACCACATTTAAATTTTAGGATTAAGTAGGCTCCATCAATGCCAGAAAAATAGTATAGCAATAGAATCTCATGTAAAAATCAGTCTGAGGCTTCTAAGATCAAAACAGTAAGATTATATATTATATATTATATATATTTTTTCCACTATCAGGCAATTTTATTTGATCATGTTAATGAGAGGTTGCAGTAATAAAATACCTTGATTAGAAATATATGTAAATTTATAAACTATAGCCAAGGCATTTGATACTCAAATGAGAAACACGTTCAAAGAGCTCTGGGAAGAATATACTACTTGTTTAATGGTGAATTAAAGCAACGATTTATCAAACATTTTAAATGAAAATTAACCCTTATCATATTGCCTTTGATAATATGAGTTTTAAATGTACTATTAATTTTAAAATTACTTTTGGTTAAACCAAGCACAGATCATAATTGTGCCTTTTTTGTAGTTGTCCTGGTGCTAGGCATTGAACCCAGGGCTTCTCAGGGGTCCCTTACTGAGAAACACCTCCAGTCCCTAACTCCTTAAAAACAAAACAAGCAATGAGTTCAAGGCCAGCCTGTGCTCTATAGTGGGTTCAAGGCCAGCCTGAACTGCAGTCTTTGAGACCCTGTCTCAAAACAAACAAACAAACAAACACCCCAAAAAGTCCCAAGCAAAACAAATGACTTATTGCTGTATCTTTTCTATGCTAAAGGCCACAGAGCTTTCCTGCGAATAAAAAAGGTACACTGAAGCCCAGTGTGGTGGCACACTTAATCCCAGCACTCAGGAGGCTGAGGCAGGAGGAAAGCCATGAATTTGAAGCCAGCCTGGGCTACATAAGCTAGTTCAAGGCCAGCCTGCACTACATAGTGAGAATGTCTCGAAAACAAACAAACAAACAAAAACCCCAAAATAAATAAATAAGTAAAAAAGTACACTGAAATGTGTGGGGCCAGGTATGGTGATGTAAACCTATAATCCCAGCACTCAGGAGGTGGAAGAAGGAGGACTGCCAAGAGTTCAAAGCCAGCTTGGGGTACATAGTGAGTTCAAGGCCAGCCTGAACTACACATAATGAGAGCCTGTCTCAAAATACAAAACAAAATAAAACAAAAACAAAAAACTAAGAAATGTGTGGGGAGGGGATGGGAAGGAAAGACAAAATAATTATAAAAAAAAGTTTCATCTTTCCACAGAATCGTTTAATTTTCACAAACGGAAAAAAATATATGCTATACAATTATAAACTGGCTAAAGAATAATTCAAGATATGTAATACTGTACATTTATAATAAAAGTTTAATGGGATTTCTTGTACCATCTTTGAGATAGATATCAACACAAACAGAACATAAAAAATGCTAATGATTACTTCAATGAGGTGAAAGTAGAACTTTTTTTCTAACACTAAAACATAACCCAAATAAATCCAATATGTATATATTATAGATATGTCATTAAATAGGAAATATTTTCCATATTAATATGGCTTATATTTTTTCTATAAAGAAATCATATTTGTTAAAAATTGAAGCATGCAATTTTATTTATGTATATATACCTAAAATATTGAAAACTGGAACTTGAGCAGATATTTGTATACATTCATGTTCAAAGCAACATTATTTACAATACATAAAACATGGAAGCAACCCAAGTGTTCATTAATAGATAAAGTGTAGTATACATATGCAATGGAATATCAATTTTAATAGGTAGGAAATTCTGAACCTTGAAGTTATAATAAGTGAAATGACCCAGTCATAAAAGGAGAAATATTACATAATTCCACTTGTGTGAAGTACCCTGAGTGGTCAAATTAATGGAGACTGAAAGAATTGTTTGAGGCTGGAATGGACAGGAAACGAGCAGTTATTATTTAATAGAAACAGTTTTAACATGGGAGGATTTAAAAAGATCTGAAGGGTGTGGCAGTGATGGCTGCACAACCATGTGAATATACTTAATGCCACTGAACTATATATGTGAAATGGTTTAAATGGTAAATTTTCTGTTATGTATATATATATATATTTTTTTTTTTGTGGGTACTGGGGGTCGACCTCAGGACCTCTCACGCCAGTAGGCACCTGTGCCGCTGAGCGACATCACCGGCCCTTTTTTCGTATGTGGGTTCCGGGAGTCAAACTCGGGCCCTTGTGCTTGCCAGGCAGGCGCTTATGCCACTGAGCCATCTCACCAGCCCCTGTTATGTATGTTTTATCACAATAAAAGCAAGTGAAAATGAAAAAGTACATTTCATTCCTTTTTCCTATGAGTGACCAGTCTGCATACTGAGAAGGCTATATCATTGATAGTAATTCTGATAATTATAAAATAAAAACTATCTCCAAACCTTATTAATCAATGAGTTGAATTCCATTAGTCTACAATCTTTTCTCAGGTCATCTTTTGGCTTACACATCATGATGTAGAACTTTCCATCTGATCCTTTTAAAGAGATCTTCTTTGGTTTTTGAAGAGAAGCAAGAATTTCCACCTAAATAAGGATGAGTTTTAAGACCAAACTTCTTTGTTTAAATGTCTCCATATTATAAGTATTACTTATGTAACAAAATAATAAAAATATAACCTATATTATATAGTAAATCTATATTTTAACAATTTCTTTTCATTATCTAAGATCTAAAAAAAAGAAGGGTTGCCTATGAAACATAGTTTCACCTTTTAGGAATGAATATGAGGTAAAAAGATTAATCAGCAAAACAAGTACTTACACATGTAAACTGAGGCAGTTCCCTTTAAAATAGTCATAATATTTAAGATATTTGAAATATCTATTTAAGATTTATGAAAGACCTTTCAAACTCTCTGTTCTTAATGTAAGAACTGATCACTAACTGAAAATAATTTGACTTTTGAAAAGAAAAGAAAAAAAACCCTGAAAATCAAGTCTACCTAATGAGGTAAGTAAATAAGATGAACAATACTAAGTTAAAAACAAAAATAACTAATAATTAATAATAATGCATTATGTGGTTGGGTAACAGGCTGGGAAAGAACAAATGTCCTGATCCATAAAAATACTAGGCTACTTTCAAAAGTATTTACTTAGGAAAAATGCTCTAGTACCATTTCTTTAAAAATAATCATACGGGGGCCAGTGAGATGGCTCAGTGGCCTACACGCCTGCCTGGCAAGCGCGAGGGCCCGAGTTCGACTCCCGGAACCCACATACGAAAAAAGGGCTGGTGATATTGCTCAGTGGCACGGGTGCCCGCTGGCGCACGAGGTCCTGAGGTCAACCCCCAGTACCCACACACACACACACACAAAAATAATAATCATACGTAGTCGGGGATGGTGGCACACGACACCAATCGCAGCACTCAGGAGGCAGGGGGGAGAAGGATCAGTGTGAGTTGCAGGCCAGCCAGGGCTACACAGTGAACACAGGACCAGCCTGAAACTACACAGTGGGAGACCCGGTCTCAAAAAGAAAAACAAACAAAAAATCATGTCTAACGCTACATTTCACGCTTTAAAAGAAAAAAAAAAGCTCTTACTACCTGATATTTACTTCTTCCCATAAAGCAAATATTACTTGTATTTTACTTTTTCTCTTTTCCATTTTTAGGACAAAAAAAGAATATGGAAAAATTAAATTCTAAAAACAAGGGGCCAGGGCCGGTGAGATGGCTCAGCGGCTTAAGCGCCTGCCCGGCAAGCGCGAGGGCCCAAGTTCGACTCCCGGAACCCACATACGAAAAAGGGGCCGGTGATATCGCTCAGCGGCACGGGCGCCTGCTGGCGCGCGAGGTCCTGAGGTCGACCCCCCGGTACCCACAAAAAAAAAAATAAATAAATAAAAACAAGGGGCCAGTGATATGGCTCAGCGGCATAAGCACCTGCCTGGCAAGCGCGAGGTCCTGAGTTCAACTCCTGGTACCCACATAAAGGAAAAAAAGGGCCAGTGATAACGCTCAGCAGCACAAGCGCCTGCTGGCAAGTGCGAGGTCCTGAGTTCAACTCCCGGAACCCACATAAAATAACAAAACAAAATAAAACGAAAACAAATAAGGATTAGAGACACACTAAAACATTGTGATCATGTGGAAAAAAATAAAATATTGAGCCAAACACAGAATTTTTATCTGTGAATTTTCTACCACCAGTACAAGACAGCTTCACTTTTCTGTATTTGCAGTCTTTTTTTCTATGCAAATAAAATTCATTTAGATTCTCAGCTCGACTTGAAGTTTTTAACTAAATTTTAATATTATAGTTAAAGACATATAAAACTATAGTTTACCGTATCATCAAAACCTGCAATATAGGCCCAATGTCCAGGAAATGGATCATGATTAGCATGGGTACCCGGAATTGATGGAAGAGTAGGTATCATGACTGACTGCAAAGGAATGAGGATTTCACTAAACGTTGCTTCCTCTACCAGCCTTTTTAGCATTTTAAAATGAGTGCTCATGCTTAATGTGGAACTACTTCCATCAACCTGAAAGAAAGAAAACAGTATGTTTTAATTTATCTTTGTTTACTTTGAATTATAAAACACTGCACCACAATAAACATTTCACTTTTACTCTATCTTAATTACAAGGGTTCAGCAGTATAGTTTTTAAAGTCTCCCCCTCTTACCCTAACTGGGGATTGAACCCAGGGCCTTTTCACTGAGCGACATTCCCATCTTTTTTTAAGTTCTTTTTTACCCATCAATAATAGCACTTATATCATAGGACTGTTTAATGACTAAAAGAGATAAGTGAGGTCTATGAACTATTATCAGACATTAGAAAATCTAAAAAGATCTACAAGTCAAATTCTTTTTGTGAGGGTATCAAATCTCATTCTGTAGTAAAATGATACATTTTGCTAAATTTCTCAGTGTAAAGATCATGCATTTCTGCAGAAGGAGCTATGTGTTTGAATATGGGCTATTCCAACAGATTACAGTTAGTAGCGATATCCAAAATAAAGTATGTGCACCTTTAAAAATCTGAAAAATTCTGAATTCCTAAGTGTAGCTTGCCATGAAGATTTCAGATAAAAAACTGGAAACCTGTACATGTATTGTACTTATAACAGTGCCAGTGTTTAATAAGTTGGCTATCATTATAACACTATCACTCCTATAACTATTTTCCTACTTTGTAAGTGTTATGGTTTGTGTCTAGAAGTCCCCCCAAAGCCTCATGCAGTCATAGGGTTTTTTTCAGAGGTGGCTGAATCTAGAGTGTGTGATTGATTCCTAGTGCAATGCTGGGATTAAGGGCGGGTGATTGCTGATTAGTCCACTGATTGGATTGGCACCGCCCCAATCCCAGTGGATTGGATACAATATAAGGAACAGAAAGAGCCTTGTCTCTCTCCCCTTTGCTTGCCTTTGCTGTCTTTTGCCACCATGAACTGTTTCTCCTCTGGAATGACGCTCTGCCAATCCACCCTGCCCCAGACCCAGCTGATTACAGACTGAAACCTCTACAAACTGTGAGCTAAATAAACCTTTTCCCCTTTAACTTTGGGTATCAGGTATTTTGTCTCAGCAACGAGAAAAAAGTAACTAAGACAGTAAGTCTACTGGAAATAGTACTTATTACTCTATCTGCTTAGCTACCTATAAGACTGAATACTTCAAGGCAGAAGAATGTCTTTTTTTTGGTACCGGAAATCAAACTCAGGACCTTGTGCTTGCCAGACAGGCGCTGTGCCGCTGAGCTACATCCCTAGCCTGAGAATACGTCTTAATGATAATTGTTTTCCTTAGCAGTACAGTGCTTGTTCCTTTATAGGTACTGAAATATATACTGACAGAATGAAAACCAAAACCCCAATCTTCTATCACATAGGCAGGTTAATGTATATGTTTTGAAAGTTTAAAGATATGACAGAATGTAACTGGAGGCTACTTTAAATAACTGAATATTTTATACATATATTTTTATGATTTAATACATTAGAAAAAATTTTAAAATCTTTATTAAGATAAGTCATATAGGGCCGGTGAGATAGCTCAGCGGCATAAGCACCTGCCCGGCAAGCACAAGGTCCTGAGTTCGACTCCCGGAACCCACATAAAAGGGAAAAAAGGGCCGGTATATCGCTCAATGGCACAAGTGCTTGCTGCCAAGCGCGAGGTCCTGAGGTCGATTCCTGGTACCTACATTAAAAAAAAAAAAAAAAAGATAAGTCATATAGGGGGTGGTATGGTAGCTCGGTAATAGAGCACTTCCCTACCTTGTACAAGGCCCTGGGTTTGATCCCCAGCCCCTTCCAAAAAAATAAAAATCATATATAAAGTATACAATTTGATACATCTTGATATATATGTATACTTATGTATTTTAGAATTTTAATTTAATTAACCAAATGAAAGAAAAACAGCTCAAATCATGTTTTATAAAAAATAATTCAATGCTAGTCTTATGCAATAAAGATCTATGGTAGTACCGATTTGTTGCACAATTCCAGAAGCTTGTCAGTCAGACGAGTTGCATCTCCAACAAATTTTTCTAAAGATTTTTTCATATGGATAGCTTTATTTAGGATTTCCTTGCATCTGTTCACACGCATAGGATAAGAGGACTGTCATAAAAAAAAAGTTAAGTAGAACTGTAATAAGACTTTTAGAAAGCTGAAAACTTGATTGACAAAAAGCCAACTGAAAAAGTACTTGTGATGTGAGTTTATACTGATATAAATTTCTTGGAAATCAACTTGGTAATACCATTAAGAGCCATAAAAATGTCAGTATCCTACAAGCTGATGAATTCCCTTCTTGGGATCTACACTGAAGAAATAATGAGAAATGTGAAAAAATACAGATTTGTCTACCTGTGCTACAACAGCAAAAAAATACAAATAATCTAATGACCAACTAAATAAAGCTATTTTGCAATTTTATATATCTAAAAATGTGTCTTCAAAGACTATCTGGTTACATGGAGATATCATAAGTGAAAAATATAAAAGTATACTTCAATGTAATTCAAATTCAGTGTGAAAACATGCTTAGAAAATATATATACAAAAATTACAACAAAGCATTCATGAAAAGTAGAGGGCGTAAATTTTAAATCTCTATGTGTTTTCTTTTTCTTTTTTTTATATGCAGGTACCAGGAGTCGAACTCAGGACCTTGCGCTTGCCAGGCAGGCGCTTATGCCGCTGAGCTATATCACCAGCCCTCTATGTATTTTCTAAATTCTCTAAAACAGTTATTTGATATACTCCCACTAATAATACAACAGTTCTTTTAGTATTGTTAAATTCAGGTACTTTGGATTAAAATTCTTGGAAAAAATGGGTTACTGTAATAGTTTACTAGACTTCATAAAGAAAACATGTTTAATCTTTTAAATATACTAGCAGCAAAAAAAGAGAAAAAAATATATATACATATATATGTGTGTGTCACTTTGCTTCCTATGGTATCTCCCCTCTCCCTTTTTTTTTTTTTTTTTTTTTTTGAGACAAGGTCTCACTATGTAGTGCAGACTGGCCTTGAACTCACAGCAATTCTCCTGCCTCAGCCTCTCCAGTGCTGGGATTACAGGCGTGTGCCACCACGCCTGGCATCTTAATATTAAAATGAAGTATAATGTCATAATTTCTTTTTAAAAAGTGTTTAAATTACTCACCAAATATGAACCAGGAACCCTAGAACTTTCATCCATTAGCATTAAATAATGAATGCCATATAAAATGGTAAGAGACATTCTGATGATTAATATGTTACCTTTGACACAGCTGTCATCATCCACATTGCTTGCTGAGGATAGGCTAGAAAGACTTTGGCTATTATTTCCATCAAGACAACAAAAACTTCATCATAGGAATGACAAATTCGAGAGATCAATTGTGAAAAAGCAGTCAAAAATTGATATGGAGCTAACTGATTCGTGTGCTCTGTGATAACCTTATTTATTTTAGCCAAGTCATTTCTCATCTGTACACGATCAGAACGTCCAGCTAGAAAAAAAAAATCATTTTAGAAACAGTAAGGAAAAAATCCAATAATATCAGTTCATTTCACAGAAGAAAAATTATAGGTATGTATATATGTATGTATTTGAGACAGTGTCTCACTACATAGCTCAGGCTGGCCTCAAACTCGCAATCCTCCTGGTTCATCCTCCAGAGTGCTGAGATAACAGGCAATTGCCAACATGCCTAGCAAAAAAATTTTTTTTAATTAAAAAAAAATTTTATTAGTACATGTTTGCAGTACCTAATGATTACATTCCTCATGGGGAGTTAGTATCATATATAGAGCATATCTTAATTCTTTTTACTTCCCCTTCTTCCACTCTCCCTATTCCCAAAACTGTTTTAACAGCTTTAAAATATATTTCCATGCCCAAAGCTATAGCACTTGCCAATTTGTGAAACAATAGATGGCTCTGTACAAGTAGAAAAAAGGGCCAACACTCATTAATTTTTACCAATCATCGTAATTTTTAGGGTAACTTATTTGGCTTAAACTAACATCTTTTAATACATGTTGGATTCAGACTTGAAAACCCTGAATTGTAACTACTTTACAATGATTTGTCTTTCCATTCCCTTCTCATATTTATAGAACATTTTCATTATAAAATTCACCCCTTGGGCCGGTGAGATGGCTCAGCGGCTTAAGCACCTGCCTGGCATGCGCGAGGGCCCGAGTTTGACTCCCGGAACCCACATACGAAAAAGGGGCTGGTGATATCGCTCAGCGGCACGGGCGCCTGTTGGCGCGCGAGGTCCTGAGGTCGACCCCCCGGTACCCACGAAAAAAAATAAATAAATAAATAAAATAAAATTCACCCCTAGCTTTTAGTAAATTAGATTGTCAACCAACACTCCCAGCTTTTAGTAAATTAAACTATCAAGCTACGACTATACCAAAGTTACAATTCTTTCTAGTTCCTTTTACAAGAAGTTATACCTTTTTCCCATTCAAATGCCTTAGCACCAAAATCAAGCCATAGTGATAACATTCGTGGCATTGACTGATATATGAATTGATTTCCATACTGTAGTGATCTGTAATTATATAGATAAAAAATATTATTAGCATAGTGATCATTTTTATGTTATGAATTAAAATTTAAAGAAAGACTAACAATTCAGTTATATATAGCCTTCTGACTAACATGGTATCAATATTTCTTCCTAGTAGAAGTTATTTTTGATGCCTCTCTTCCTCTTTTTTTTTTCCTGGCTTTTGGAGATAAGGTCTCGCGATGTAGTTCAGGCTGGACTTGAACTCATTATGTAGCCAACAGTGGAACTTGTGGCAACCCTCCTGCTTCAGCCTCCCAACTGCTAGTATTACAGGTGTGCGCCACCACGCCTGACAATATACTTAGATCTATATGGCCTCTACGAAAAATTATAAAAGGTTGGAGCTAGTCCTGTTAATCCTTTAAAATTGTCCTTATGGGGCCAGGGATATAGCTCAGCGGCACAAGTGCCTGCCTGGCAAGTGCAATATCCTGAGTTTGATTCCCGGTACCCAATAAATAAATAAACAAATACATAAAATTGTCCTCATGGTCTATGCCTTCATTTATATTTCATGGCCATAAGGTTAGGACAGGTCCATAATTATTTTTTCTTGGAAATTGTAACAACCTGGTCACCCCAATTGCTCATTTCTTCCCTTCAATAGATAATGGACTAATATTTCTGAAATTCAGGCTATCATGCTTTACCCTGTTCAAAAATAGGAATGAACAACCTATAGATTAGAGTATATGAAATACTGCCTCGGAGTCAAATATTCACAATCTTGTTTCTCTGTAATTTTCCAATCTTCCTCTCACTATTCACCAGTACATACCTTTCATCAAGCCTAGTTTCTTTATCATCCTGTGACCAAACCAGTCAATCTTGTTTCTTGTTAAATCTGTGAAGTTACTAATGTTTTCTCCTTACTGTAACATTTTTGAAGACTGGCCATCAGTTTATTTTACCAAAAAAATTTTTATTGTATAAAATAGATATAACAGGACCGATGAGATGGCTCAGCAGCATAAGCGCCTGCCTGGCAAGTGCGAGGTCCTGAGTTTGACTCCCAGTACCCACATACAAAAAAAGGGCCGGTGATATCGCTCAGTGGCACAGGCGCCTGCTGGCATGCAAGGTCCTGAGTTTGACCCCCGGTACCCACACACACACAAAAAAATAGATATAACAAAATTTACTATCTTTACCACTTGTAGGCATACAGCTCAATTGTATATGTGCAATGTTATATGTTCATATTCTTGTGCAACCATTAACTCTACCCATCTTTAGAATTTTTCATCTTCCTAAACTGAAACTTGATGCCCATTAAACACTAATTCTTTGTTCCTCTCCTCCTTCAACCAACAATCATTCTGTTTTGTCTCTATGATTCTGACTACTCTAGGTGCCTGATGTAAGTGAAATCACATACTATTTGTCCTTTTGTAACTGGCTTATCTCACTTAACATAATGTCCTCTGGTTAATCTATATTGTAGCATGTATCAGAATGTCTTCCTTTTAAATAACATTTTCTTTTTTTTTTTTTTTTTTTTTTGTGGGTACCGGGGGGTTGACCTCAGGACCTTGTGCACCAGCAGGCACCCGTGCCGCTGAGCGATATCACCGGCCCCTTTTTCGTATGTGGGATCCGGGAGTCGAACTCGGGCCCTCACGCTTGCAAGGCAGGCGCTTATGCTGCTGAGCCATCTCACCAGCCCTAAATAACATTTTCTTGTATGGATATACCAGACTTCACTTATCCATCCATTCCTTGATGGACAACACTTGGGTTGCTTCCAACTTTTAGCTACTGTGAATAATGGTGCTGTGAATATTGGCATACGAATATCTTTTTATACCCTGTAGGAAGAATTTATGATAGAGAATTACATCTGCTTTTCTGCAGCTATAAAAGAATGGGAGTTGGTTATTGTAGTACATGCCTATTGTTATGGTTTGTGTCTGGATGTCCCCCCAAAGCCCCATGCAGCCATGGGGGGGAGTGGGCTTTTTGGAGGCGGCTGAATCTAGAGTTTGTGATTGGTTCATTGTCTAGTACTGGGATTGGGGGTGTGAGTGCTGCACCTGCCCTAGGGCAGGTAGCCTGCATATAATATAAGAGTGGAAAAGCGGCTTGCTCCTTCTTCTCTCTTGTTGCTTTTGCTGTCTTTTGCCTCCATGAACTGGTGCCTCTCTGCCATCCTACCCTGCCTTGGAGCCAGCCAATTATGGACTGAAACCTCCACAAACTGTGAGCTAAATAAACCTATTCCTCTTTAACTTTGGGTGTCAGGTATTTTGTCCCAGCAACAAGAAAAGCAACTAAAACACCTATAATCTCAGCAACTGGGTGAGGAGGCTGAGGCAGGAGGATTGCAAGTCTGAGGCTAGCATGGGCAACTTAGCAAGACTGCCTCAAAATAAAAATCCCCAGCCCTTGTTTATTCTGAAACAGGGTCTAAGTTGCCCGAGCAGGTTTGGAACTTGTAATCCTCCAACCTTAGCCTTCCCAGTAGCAGCGACAACAGGTATTCATCACTATGTCTGGTGCTACTGGGATTTTGATAGATTGCATTGAATTTATAGATTACTTTGGTAATACGGACACTAATTCTTCCAATTAATGTACACAGGATATCTATTTATGTGTCATCTTCAAAGTCTTTTATCAATGTTTTCAGCCTACATAACTTTTGCCTTTGTTAATTTTTTTCCTAAACATTTTACTTTTTTGGTAGCTATTATAAATGGGATTTTTTTTTGGTTTGGTTTCTTTTGGATAGAGTTCATTATTAGTGCATAAAATTGGTACTGACTTTTGTTGTATGTTGACTTTAATTGTACAATTTAACTAAATTAATTTATCATTTCTAGCAGATTTTTGGTAGAGTCTTTAGGGCTTTTAATGAACATTATTGTTTCATTTGCAATCAGATTTTTCTATTTGGATTCCTTTTTATTTCTATTTCTTGTCTAATTGTTCTCACTAGGATTGCTACACTCTAAATCCTTGTTTTGTTTCTGATCTTAAGAGGAAAAGCTCTGAACTTTTCACTGCTGAGTATGAAGGCAGCGATGGTTTTGTTATATATGGTCCTTACTGTTTTGAAATTCTTTCCTTCTATCCTATGGTGGATTGACAACTGGTGGTCAACTTGTAACACCCAGCTGAAATGCATCAGCATGGTGCTGGGTGTGGAGGGCCCACCTGAGGATTGTTGCCAACAACATAAAAAGAAGAACTGAAGGGGAAAAAGTGGTGCTGTTGGTTCTCCTGGAGGAGCTTGTCGCACTGGCTTTCCTGATATGAACTTGGCTGTTCTCATCATTGGAGGAGCTTGGAACCTCCCTGCTGCTGAGGATGGCTGTGGTACTTTTTGGAGGAGCTCTGGTCCTTACTGTGGGCACTGCTTCCTGGCTCCAGTACAGATCCTTCATCCTGCTGGTGCAGACTTTCTAGCTTTTACCACTGACCTTTGGGCCTTCCCAGCACAGACCCTTGATGCAGACTTGCATGAGACATTGTTGTGGGCTCTAGGCCTCCAGCTGGACTCGTGGGGGGCACTGTCATGGGCCCTAGGTCTTCAGCTAGACTCATGCAGGACATTGCCATAGGCTCTAGGTCTTCAGCTAGACTCCTGCAGGACACTGCCACGGGATCCAGGCCCTCAGCTGTGGGATTCTTTGGGTCCTTAGTGTGTGGACAGATTTCCTGCACTTCTTGCATTTGACTCTTCGGGTGACTATTATAAAATAATTCTATAAATTATGTGTCCTGTATTAAATTGTTTCCCTTGCAAACCCTAACTTACAACATATCCCTAAATTCTTGGGAGTTTTTATCATGAAAGGATACTGAAATTTGTTAAATGCTTTTTCTCATTTATTGAAACGATCACATGGTTTTATCCTTCATTCTGTTAATATATAGTATATAACATTTATAAATGTGCATATGTTGAATCACCCCTGAATCTTTGCTTAAATTCCACATATCATGGTCAATTCGATTCTTTTAATGTGCAAGTGAATTTGATTTGCTAGTATATATATTCTGCATGAGGCCTAATATGAATGCAGTACAAATAAACCTTTTTTCTTTTTAACTTTTTAGGGGAGCTGGAGATTAACCCAGGACCTTCACATTGAGCTACATTCCTAGCTCCCCCTTCTTATTTTTTTTAGACAAGGTCTTCCCAAGTCAATAAATTGCCCAGGCTAGGCTCAAACGCATGACCCTCATGCCTTTACCTCCCAGAGTGCTGGCATCTTTTAAATTTTAATTGATATACAAAAAGAGACAAACTTTTGAAACCATAAATCTAGTACTTGAGTTTTGATCTTAAATATGCCCAAAGTCAATGCCTGCTATATTTGTCTGGTTCACTTCTGGTATCTTAGTAACATTAGAAAGATATGTCTGATATTTACATTATTTTGGTATCTGCTCACATATTCTACAATGTACTATTATTTAAATGTTTTATGTACTTAAGGCTTCTTCCTCTCTTTAAACTTTAGCTCCTTGAGGGCAAACATTTATACTTAATCAGTAAAAAAAAACAGCTACTCAAGATAAACTCAGTTATTAAGATAAATACATCCTAATAGCTAACCTATCAAACGTCATTATAACTTCTTAGGAATTAATAATGTATGAAAAAAAATTTTTTTTTTTTGGTGGGTACTGGGGGTCAACCTCAGGACCTTGCGTGCCAGCAGGCGCCCGTGCCACTGAGCGATATCACTGGGCCCTTTTTTCGTATGTGGGATCCGGGAGTCGAACTCGGGCCCTCGCGCTTGCCAGGCAGGCGCTTATGCTGCTGAGCCATCTCACTGGCCCCTGTATGAAAATTTAAACAGTAAGGATGGCATGACACAACACACTATTTGACTATAATACACTGACATATGAAATTAAAAGTTATATTTCACTTGCTATCAGTTTAAGAACAAGCTCTTTCTATAGTCTAATGTCATAATTATTTTCTTATATACTTCTCATAGGAATGGACTAGAAGAAAATATTTCATTACAATTTAACCATTAAATATATCAGGCTTAGGGCCTTCTGTATTCTATGGTTGGGGACTTGGGGAATGAGGGTCTGGAATGGAAAGGACAACTTCTATTGCATATTCGCAGTACTGTTAAATTTTTATTTTATTTTATTATTATTTTTTATGTGGGTACCGGGAGTCGAACTCAGGACCTCGTGCTTGTCAGCAGGCACTTGTGCCACTAAGCGATATCACCGGCCCCTTTTTTCCTTTATGTGGGTACCGGGAGTCGAACTCAGGACCTCGTGCTTGCCAGGCAGGCACTTGTGCTGCTGAGCTATCTCACCGGCCCTAAATTCTTTTAAATATATTAATATATTATTTTTCCACTAAAAAGTTATTTTTAATATTTATTTTTTAAAAGTTATTTTTAAAAGGGAAGAAAAAATTGCATCCAGGAAACAATTTATATTTCATCAGAGGTAGTAGGCTGAATCAATGATAAAGCAGAAAACATCTTGAATATGCTAAGATATGTAGTAACAGTCATACTGACATACTTAATCTGCAGACAAGCAGTTCTCGCACTCACCTTCCAAAATGAAGAACTATATACCTGATGAGATCACCCTGCTTTTCCATTTTGTTGTCTGTTACCATGGGCATCAATTTGTCATAGTACTTAGCAAGGTAGAAATGTCCATCTTCCCACTCTGGCAGGAATAAAATGACATCCTACAAGAACGAACAAAGGAACTACCTAAGAACATCTCACACTATACTGGGAAGTAAAGTATGAAGAGATGATTAAGGATCAAAAGTATAAGGCCCATATATAGTTCAAGCTGTTGCATGTGACTTTAGTTTGCTATATTTCATGACAGCATTATATGAAATTTTATCCATTCTGTAACTGATTGACCTTTGAGATACTTCCAGTATAAAACCCAGAAACAATGATGCTATATACTTTCTTGAACACATCCTGTAGGGACATACTGGGTCATATTATATTCTGGACATAAACTTCTTATCATTTAGATGCATTACAATTATCTTCTGCCTGTAGCTTGCTTCTAATTTAAAATGGTATCTTCTGATAAACAGAAGATGTTTCTCTTATGGTCAGTGTTGTGGCGTGTTTAAGAAGTCCTCACCTACCACGGTGGTACAGGCCTATAATCCCAGCACTCTGGGAGTCTGAGGCAGGAGGACTGCCAAGTTTGAACCCGGCCTGGGCACGTTAGTGAAGCACTGACTTAAAATAATTTTTTAAAGGGCTGGAAATATAGCTTAGTATGAAGGCTCTGGGTTTAATCTCTACTACTGCAAAGAAAAAAAGTTCTCTCCTAGACCAATTAAATAACTGAAGGTCATTTTTGTTTATAGTATGAAGAAGGGATCAAGTTTGTATTTTTTCCCTATAAGATTATCCAAATGATACACCACTGTTGATCCAAAGGATACAACATTTATTGAAAAGACTGTATTTTCTTATCCTGTAATGCCATCTGGAATTTATCTGGGCTCTCTATTCTGTTCTATTGGTTTATTTCTCAACTTTAGAGGAATACACAGCCATCTTTTTGTTTTAATATCACCATCTTAATCACTATAGTTTTTGAATGAGTCTTGATATGTATTCTGGTTACACTATTTCACCTACAGATATATTTGCCACCCTTTAGTCTTTTAATTCTGCTCAGGGGCCCAGAAATCGACACTGATGATTTATATCAATGGGCTTGTTCTGGCTTTCTGTGAGGTTTAGGAAATGGAAAGTTATAATAGGAGACTAGTGGGCAGGAAGAAAGTCAGGTCAAAGTCTTTCTACTCTACTTTCTCCTGCTGGGATATAGTTGACAATGGGTTTATTTCTTTCCCCAAGGTTACATTCTGATCTGATGGCCCCTTCCTAAAAAACAGCTCTTTTTACAGATCCCAGTAAATGCTCGCTCCTCTTGATCTTTCAGATCTAGATGGGGCAAGGTTTCCTGCCATTGCTAGAAACAGGATAGTTCCACCATCCTTTGTTGATTTCCTTTAACCTACTTTTTGATTAAACTCTCAATTAATTCTTTTGATTTGTCACCTATTTTCTGACTGCACCCAATCTCATACACTATTGTAAAGAGTGTCTTGGATAGGTTAGAGTAGTTTAAGAAAATGTAATTAATACTACATGAGGTCTTAAATTGATTCTAGGCACAAAAAGAACATAGTTGACAAAACTGATAGTACTGTATCATGTTAATTTCTTAAATCTTATTGTACTATGGTTGTATATGATATTAAAATTAGGAAAAATGTAATTAAGAGTAGATATGGGAATCCTTTACTATTTTTCCAACTTAATATTTTATAATTATTTCAAAATAAAAACTTAAAAAATAAAAGTGCTAGGGAGAAAAAAATGTTTCGGTTATTCTCAGTCTTTGAATTTCTACATAAATTTTATATTTTAAGTTATTGTTTTGAGACAGGCTCTTGCTCTATAGTCCAGGCTGGCGTCAAATTGGAAATCCTCTTGCTTCAGCCTCCCTAGTGCTAGGATTACAGGCATGGGCCACATAAATTTCTACATAAATTTTAAATTCTAATTGTCAATTATAGGTTAGCATTTGATAAGGACTGTATTAAACCTCTAGGTCAATCTGTATGGAAATGACATCTTTACATTATTGTCTTATCCATAAATATGGTACAATCCCCAATTTATTTAGGTCTTTTAAAACTTCACCAATAATGTTTTAGGTTTTTTTCTATAGAGGTCTTAAACATCTTTGTGTAATTTAATCCTAGGTTTTTCTTATTTTTGATGCTATTCTAAACAGTATGTTTTTAATTTTTACTGAGGCATAATTTCCTTCAATATAATTTTCATATTTAAGCATGTATTTTTTTGATAAATATATAGACCCATTGAACCATCACTCCAATCAAGACAATGAACGTATCTAATTTTTCCAAATGTTTCTGCGCCACCTTTGCCACTAATCTTCTCCTACCCTCTAGCCAGGCAACTACTGACATGATTTCTAGCAATTTACATCAGTTTTACCTGTTCACTATTCCATAGTTTATTTATCCCTTCTCTATGGATGGCCACATAGGCTATTTTTTTTGTGTGTGAATAAAGTTGCTAGTCTTTTTATGGACATATGCAATGACTTCTCTTGGATAAAGGAATGGAATTACTAGGTAGATCTATGTTAGGTGCATGTTATCTGCTTATTTTCCTACCAGCAATGGTGAGAGGTCCGAGGACTTCAGCTATTCTAATGTGTGGAGTGGATCTCACTGTGATTTTAAGAATTCGCATCTTCCTCATGATTACTGATGTCTTTTCATGAGCTTTTTAGCCATTAATATGTACTCTTTGGGAAGTGTCTATTCAAGACTTTGGCAAATCTTTAAATTAAGCTGTTTGTCTTATCAAATCTAGAATTCCTCATAATTTGAATACAATTCCTTTGTCAGACAGATGCACATTGTATTTTCTCCCAATCTATGGGCTTACTTTCTCATTTTGTTGACAGTGTCTTTTCTATGGTAAGTTTTAACTTTGATGGAAATTCAATTTCCCAGCTTCTCTTTAATAGTTAATGCTTTGTGTGACCTAAGAAACTTTTACCTAACCTAACTTTGTAAAGATTTCCTTCTATTTTTTTAATCTAGAAGTTTATAATTAGCTTTTCAGTTTAGGTGTATAATTCACTTTGAAGTAACTTACGGTAGTAAGGTAGGAGTCAAAGATTATGTTTTCCTCACACAGATTTCTAGCTGTTCAAAAACTAGTTGCTTGCAAATTATGTTTTAAATTACTTTCTTGCTGATATAAAGGAAATTAATTTTTATATATTACACTGTATCAAACAATCTTATTAAGCTCACTCAGTATTTCCAATCGTTGGCTGGGCCTGGTGGTGCATGCCTGTAATCCCAGCACTCAGGAGGCTGAGGTAGGAGGATTGATGCAAGTTTGAGGTCAGCCTGGGCTACATAGTGAGTTCAAGGCCGGCCTGGACTACATAGAAAACCCGTCTCAAAAAACAACAAAAAATTCCAATAGTTTATTGATAATCTTTTCCATTTTCTATATAGTCATATCATTTGAAATTAATAAATGTTTTATTTTTTTCCCCAATTCTTGTGTCTTTTACTTTTCTTTTTTAATATCTCTACAATCTCCAGTAAATGTTTAATAGTACTGGTGATAATGAGCATCCCATATCATTCCCAGTCTTCAAATGAAGACTGCTAACATTCTGTTAGGAATAAGAAGTTATATAGGCTTTTTGTAGATACTATACTGTATTCTTTGCAAATGATTTTTATTCCTAATGAATTTTTAGCTTTATTGTTTCTTTCTACTATATGTATTTTTTCCATCTAGGCTTACCTTTATTTAAATTATTTTTTTCTGTCCTTCAACTCTTTCTCTATTCCCTCTAAAACTCTACATGTAGTTTATTAGACCACTTGATATACCATAAGCCACTATGACTCTGCTTTTTTTTTGTGGGTACCGGGGGTCGACCTCAGGACCTCGCATGCCACCAGGCGCCCGTGCTGAGCAATATCACCGGCTCTTTTTTTGTATGTGGGTTGTGGGAGTTGAACTCAGGCCCTCGCACTTGCCAGGCAGGTGCTTACGCCGCTGAGCCATCTCACCGGCTCCCTGCATCTTGTTTTTAGAGCTTTGCTTTTTTTTTTTTTTTTTTTAATATGTGGGCACTGGGAGTCGAACTTAGGACTTCGTGCTTGCCAGGCAGGCGCCTATGCCGCTGAGCTATATCACCGGCCCCCTAGAGCTCTGCTTTTTACCAGCCTCTTTTTCCTCTCTGTGCTTCATTTTGAGTTTCTTTGCTTAAATGTTATTCCACAGATCTTTACTTTTATAATATCAAATTTGCCATCAATCCCACTTTATACCTCTTGGGTAAATATCTAGGAAGGGAATGGATATGTCACTTAGTAGGTATGTATATTAACTTTTTCATTTCTACAACAGTAAGTATTACAGTTTCTGTAATATTAAGTATTTTTCATTTCAGATATATTTTTTTCATGTAAAGAATTTCACTTAAAAAATGACCAAAAAAAGGGCCGGTGAGACAGCTCAGCGGCATAAGCGCCTGCCTGGCAAGCACGAGGTCCTGAGTTTGATTCTCGGTACCCACATATGACAAAAGGGCCAGTGATATTGCTCAGTGGCAAGGGCGCCTGCTGGCGCACAAGGTCCTGAGTTTGACCCCCAGTACCCACAAAAAAAAAAAGAGGCCAAAAAAAGAATTTCATTTGAGTGACTTAAAATAACAGCTCTTTTGAGTTATAACTCATATAAAGTTCACCCATTTAAAGTTGTTTTTATTATAATAAAGAGTTGAGAAACCTTCACCAGAAGGTTCCTCAGGACCTAATTCCAGAACATTTTCATCATAAACAAAACAAAACAAAACAACCCCACAAATTGGTAGTTGCTTTCCATCTACCACCCCTAGCTTCTGGCAACCATTAATCTACCTTCTGTCTCTATTAATTTGCATATTCTAGCCATTTCGTACAAACAGAATCATAGGATCTGCAGTCCCTGACCGCCATGTCATACTACAGTAGTGTGTCTTTAGTCTTTCTCTGAGCCTTTTGTCTATATGATATATAGGTAGTAGGCACAAAAGAAAGGGCTACTCAAACCACTGTGATGAGAATTAGGGATGTACCCAGAGTAATCAGAACCTGAAAAATTGGTATGACGAGGGTATCTCTCTCCCTCAACCCAGGCATTAATATCCCAGGCAGAGATGAGAGATCTGGGGTGTCTACTATCATACTTTGCTGTATTGGTGAGTTTCTTTGTTCCTCAGATAATATGCCTTAGAATACATTCAGATAACACTCCCGCGCACCCACTACTGGGTGCTGACCCTAAGACATCCACACTGAGCTAGATTCCCGCCCTTTTTAAATAATTTTTTTATTTTGAAGCAGAGTCTCATTATGTCAATAAATTGCCCAGGCTGGGCTTGAACTTGCAATCCTCCTGCCTCGGCCTCCCAGAGTGCTGAGATTATTTACAGGTGAGTATCACCACACCCAGCTAGATGATCTCCCTTTATAAAGTAAAATTTATATTTATGGCTTCAGGACCTACCTCACTACCAAGACCCTTTAGTTCAATATAGTTTTTGATGCAAAGCAAGGTTAGTTCCATAGATGGCTTGAGATCTTCTTGTGAACAAGGAAGCGGGCACTGGACTTCTACTACGTTTCTTGCTTAGAACTCAACATTTGCAGATCTGAAGATCAGCAGTGTTTGTCACCTCCTTTGACTTTTTTTTTTTTTTTTTTGTGGGTACCGGGGTGTTGACCTCAGGGCCTCGCGCGCCAGTAGGCGCCCGTGCCGCTGAGCGATATCACTGGCCCTTTTTTCGTATGTGGGTTCTGGGAGTCGAACTTGGGCCCTTGCGCTTGCCGGGCAGGTGCGTACGCTGCTGAGCCATCTCACCAGCCCTCTTTTGACTCTTGATAGTGATTGTTTTATTAGATGCTAGACAAAGGTGACCTTGTTGTTAAGTTTTAGATTTTGTTGTACAGTTTTAAAGTTTATTAGAGTTTGAACTGCTAAGCAGTAAGGTTACTTGGAAATCAGCTTTACCATTTAAAAGCTTGTTTTAATGTTCTTCTAGGGTAGATGTACAGAAGCTTTTAGTGTAGGGCTAATTTAGCCTTATCTACAGTGAGACCTTTTTAAGGTCTCTGTTGAATGCTCCATGTATACAATGGAGCCTCTCCATTTGCCTGGTGCACTAAGTGACTCTTCATCCTGTAATCCGGTATTTGGCCAAAAACTCAGGGAGATTCTTATGCAAATAGGAATTCATTTAACATTTTTCTCTTAGTCTGCCCTACACATTCTAGCCACCTGCTCTACTAGTTTTCTGACTATATATCTATATGTTCTTCACAGACTTGAAAAATCATTATATCCAATTTCAAAAGCCAAATGGACTCACTGGATTTCTAAATGAAATTACACTAGATATAAACTCACCTTGTATTTTTTCATAATTGCATTGCTTTCAAAGTTAGCTGTTTCTTCCATGAATCGGCCCACTAATAGTGTAGCTCGACCAAGGATTAACATGTTCTTACTCTCGGTTGGGGTTTTATTTTCAGGAAAATATAATTCAACACCTTTTTGAAGAACAATAAGTGCTTGGTGAACATCCCCCTAAAAAAAAAAAAAAAAAAAAGACAACAATAACAAGTCTTTTAATTTAAGAACATAATTCCTATTTTCTGAAAAACAAAATAATTTGAATTTAAAGTCTGTTATATATATTTAGATACAAAATACAAATCCATTTGTAATTTCATGCTTATCTCTTATTACACTCCTTTTTTTGAGACAGGGTCTTGCTTTGTAGTCCAGGCTGGCCTTGAACTCATGGCAATCCTCCTGCCTTAGCCTCCCATGTGCTGGGATTACAGGCATGCGCCACCACACCTGGCTCATTACCCTCTTATTAAAGAAATATTATAAGGCCAGGGATATAGCTCAGTGGCACAGAACCTGCCTGGCAAGCACAAGGTCCTGAGTTTGATTCCTGGTACCATCTCCCCCAAAAAAGGAAAAATTATAAAAAGCTTTGATTCATTTCATATATAAGTCTTCACTTATTTATTTTATATTTGAAGTATAAGAAAAACTAAACAAATATGCAAACAAATTGGCATAGCAATCATAAATAAAATCTCTGGCTTAAAAAACTTCATAGCAAGTGAGGAAACAAAGTATGTTAAAATAACACATTGTGTAAAGTGCTATCACAGAGGAATACACATCACAGAGGTTAGAGAAGGGAGTCCTCTAAATGTACCTGAACATACAGGAAAATGGAGGGTAGCAGGAAATTAGGAAAGGTTTTCAATGGGGGAAAATCTGAATTAAGTATTAAAAAGTAAGCAGAAATTTTCCTGGAAGAGAACTTAGTGAAAGACATTCTAGGTAGAAATAATTTTAATTGTGAGAAAAGAAAGTATAGATAGTCCCCAACTTATGATGGTTTCCACTTAGAATTTTTCTGACTTTTCTTTTTTTGGGGTGGTTGTTGTTTTGTCTTTTTGAGACAGGGTTTCACTATGCAGTTCAGGCTGGCCTTGAACTCACTTATGTAGCACAGGCTGGGCTCAAACTTGCAGCGATCCTCCTGCCTCAGCCTCCTGAGTGCGGGGATCACAGGCATGCGCCACCACGCCTGGCTACTTTTTCTAACTTTTCAAGGGTACAAAAGTCACACGCATCCTGCAGAAGCCATACTTTGAATTTATTTTTTTACCAAACTTTTATGATGAAAACTTAATTTTTATATATTTTATGATCAGTGTTTTAAATTATTTATCTTTACTAGTACATGTTTGCAGTACATAATGATTACATTCATTGTGAAGAATAGGTACATGTACATAACACATTTCAATTTTTTTTGCCTTCCCCTCCCCCATCTTTTTGCCAGCATCAGCTTCATTTATTTGTAAGTCCTTACAAAGTTAATTATCATACATACAGATTAACAGCCAGACTAGAAGGCCAAAAAACATTAAAAAAAAAAAAAAAAAAAAAAGCCACATAAGACATTTATACTAAATCAAGGCACACTTTTAGATACTGTCCATGCTGAATTACAGTAACTTTCTTGTCTCTCTTTCTCCTATTTGTCTTTTATCTTATACTTTATACATTGAGTTTCTCATATAAGAGAAACCACACTGATATTTAGGCTTGTGTGTCTGATTTACTTAACATTGTGGTTTCAAGGTGTATTGATTTTCCTACAAATGACTCAAGTTTATCTTTTTTGTGGCACAGTAGTACTCTATTATGTATAGATAGCACTTTTTTAATCCATTCATCTGTTGATGGACATACAGGCTGCTTCTAAGGTTTAGTTATTATGAATTGTGCTGCTATAAACATGAGTATGTATGCATCGTTGTGTATGACGTCTTTAACTCTTTTGGGGATTTTGAAGAGGGATAGCTGGGTCAATTGGAATTTCTAGTTTTAGTTTCTTGAGGAATCTCCACACTAATTTCCATATTGGTTGTACCAGTTTACACAATAAAGAAGGGTTCTTTTTTCTCCACAGCTTCACCAGCATTTGTTACTGGTTGATTTCTTGATGGTAGCCATTATTTCTGGACTGAGATGGAATCTCAGTGTTTTTTCAATTTGCATTTCTCAAACGGCCGGCAATGTTGCAAATTTGTTTATTTATTAGCCATTTGTTCTGTTTCATCAAAGACATGTCTATTCATTTCCGATGCCCATTTTTGGACTGGTTCTCTAAATTTGAAGGGGTGAATCTAACTTTGAGTTCTTTATATATCCTGGATATTAGTCCTTTGTGTGAGGAGTAGCAGGCAAAAACTTTTCCCATCCTGTAGGTCAGCTCTTCATTCTCTTGGTTGTTCCCTTTGCAAATACTTTGAATTCAGAACTTGTCCTGGGCTGGTGTGGGATACTCTCTTGTGATGCTGGGAAGTGGCAGTTAGTCACAGCTCACAGACTGCACGTGAGCAAGAGGGCAAATAATTGATACTCTGCTACTCCCCTTATCTGAAGGGGTATATTCCAAGACCCCCAGAGGATGTCTGAAATTATGAATAGTACCAACCCTATATATATATATATATATATATATATATATATATACCATGTTTTTTCCTATATATATAGATTTATAATAAAAATTTAATGAATAAGGTACAGTAAGAAAATAACTAACAATAAAAGAGAACAATATGCTACAGTAAATTTAAGACTTAAGAACCCAGGAGTGGTAGTGCATGCCAGTAATCCCAGCATTCAAGAGGCTGAGGCAGGAAGAAAGTGAGTTCGATACCAACCTGGGCTATATACAGACTTCCAGCCTACCCTGGACTATAGGACAAAACTTTAAAAACAAAACAAATAAAAAATGTATGAGTTATTTATTTCTACTATTTCCTATTTAGTATTTTTGGAAAGAGGTTGACCACAGGTAACTGAAACCTCAGGTAAATAAAACCACAACCACGGAAAGTGAAACCAAGGACAAGAGAATTGCTGTAATACTGTATTGCTAAGCTATGATGATTAGTAGGTTAGGTTTATTAAATGCACTTTTTTTTTTTTAAAGACAACAAGTAAACGCTCTCATGTATTAACAAACTCAAGCATTAGAGAATGTACAAATATCTTTTAGAGAAAAATATTACTCAGTATAAGATTAAGCCATGTAAAAGCTAGGTAAAAATAGAAGACTAAGGAATGGAATAGTCACAGTGAAATTGCATTTTCATACTAGGGAGACAATACGATGTTTACAAACGTGCATCCGGTTTATTTCGCTTGTGAGTATTTTCTCAAGTTGCATCCATTTACCTATAAAAGTTTCCAGTTTGTCTTTCTTTATGGCGGAGTAGTACTCCGTTGTGTAGAAATACCACATCTTTTTTATCCATTCCTTGGTTAATGGGTATTTGGGTTGTTTCCACGATCTAGCTATTACAAATTGTGTTGCTATAAACATGGGTGCACATATATCTCTGTGGTAGGATGTTTTTAATTCTTCTGGAAAGATACCCAGAAGGGGATATTAAATGCACTTTGACTTAAGATGCTTTCAATTTATAATGGATTTATTGGGATGAAACCCCATCATAAATCAAGTAGCATCTGTATTCTGGACTTAGCTGAGGGCTAAAGTGTTTGTGAGACAATGATGAATGAAGCTGAATGTGGGATGACTTGTGATCAGAAAGAGCTTATGTGTACTTTGTAGAGTTCAGACTTAATCTTAAATGTAGTAAGAATACTTTGAATAATTTAATCTTTTTGAAGAAACAACATGTTTTACTGTATTTTTGAAAGATTTCAGACTACAGTAAAATGCATAAAGTCATTGTGAAGAACTAAAAAAGGTTAATATTTGTAGAGGCTATAAATAATAAGAGCATGAATTAAAGCATTAGAAATAAGTAAAAAGGAGAATATTCAAGAAAACTGTCAAAGAAGAAAGGAAAAAAGACTTAACTCTTCAACTAGATGTAGAAAGAGAGGGTGAGGAAGGAGCTTAAGATGAAGCCCAGAGTTGTTTTAGATGAGAGGATGGAATAAAGTCTTTCTCAGAAAAGTAAAGAATATGGAACGAGAAACAGGTATTAAGTATTAGACAGTGAATTACATCTTGAAATACTGAATGTGAGCAGTACACAGTAGTCTAGCACTAGCTCACACTATGGGCAGATACCAACTAATACAGGCTGAATTATTACCTTCCACATCAATCCAGGAAATATCTCCTCCCATAACCTTTCTCAGCTACCATGAAGTTGGTACAATCACAAGTATCTTCAACTATAGCTGCCAAGTCTCAATTTCAGAACATGATATGTGGGCCAGTGAACATTGTCAATTTCACTACATTAATAAACTCCTGGAGAGGTGACTGGATTGTGGGGGTGCTATACTTATCAGCGGATTTATCCAATGATGTTCATCGCTACATGTGCTACTAGGAGATGGGGCCCAGTCTGAGGTGACTCACTGTGGGTGTGCTCTGGAGGGTATCTTACAGCAGCACTCTTTCCAACTTGCTCTGCTTCTAGGAATGAGCAACTTTGCTTTACCATGTCCTTCTGTCATGATGTTTCTGCTTGGAACCAGCCAACCACGGACTGAAACGGAGCCAAATTAAAAGTCTCCTCTCTTAAGTTATAGGTGTCAGGTATTTTATCCAAGCAATGGAAAAGCTGACCAATATATTATGCCTCCTACTAATTCTAAACTGGTGCCAAGCATGAGAAGATATGTAAGTAATAGCCATTAAATATGGGACATAAACTTTGCAAGTGGTTCAGATACTTAAATATTTACTGAGTGCCTATTATATGTATCCTGGAATAAAGTCTTTCTCAGAAAAGAAGAGATAGGGAAAGAGAAACAGGTATTAAGTTTTAGAATCAAGGTAAAAATAAAGTAAGAACTGGCTATTTTCCTCTAGAAAAATGTAGGGGAGACGAAAAATGAAAACAAAACAAAACAAAATATATTTTTAGACTTGAAATGAGAAAGCATTTGAATTCTGCAAGATAGAAAGAACAATTTCTCCCAGATGACAGTAGATAAATAAACAAAAGTGACAGAAAAAAAAAAGTTCTAAATTTGGGTCAGGGATCTTCTCTCAGTTGGGCCTCTATAGTAAGTACAATTGTTAGAAGACAATTATAAGTCTTCTAACAATTGTAACAACAGAACAGATTTATCTCATGAAATTCCCTTGGCCATTACCTTGGACCAGAGCCATTTTGCTCTCTCCACACACAGTTCGGCGAGTCGCGATTCTCCTGCGTTAAGGAGAGCATTGTAGGCTGTCTGGTGGTGACCTGCCTTTCTAGCTACTCTGGCACTCTGTAGCCAGCATTCTCCAATCATCTCATTGTAATCTGGTCTAAAGGAATGTGACAAAATACAAGAGAAAAAAAGCATTTGTCAGTATTTGTTGGTATTTACCAACTTAACTCAAACATCTCTGTCCAACACAGAATGTTCTCAATATGCTACTTCCCAGGATCACTGATTCATTTGATTTAAAAATCCTAATTTTAATTTTTTATGGTGCTGCATTTTATTTCTTATCAATCTATGAAGATTTATTCAAAGATTTTTTTAACATTAAAAAAGATAAATAACATATAAAACTGATTCTTATTAAGATCTAGGTTTGTTGCAACTATACGGTATGGCCCGGTGGACTGAAAACAGAAAAATGCAGAGTCAGACAGAAAATTAGGAAATAAAAGTATGATCAAATACTGTAGTTTCCAAACACTAAATTCGAGATAATTGACAATTTAAAAAGTAATGTGGAAACCTTTTGTTGAGGCTTAATAATGCCCTCCTGAGGGCGAGGATGGGTTCCTTAGCTCTGTAGGAATTCTGGGTCATTTCTAGTCGAGCTACCCAGTTTAGAGAGTCTTCTTGAAAACTATCGCCTGGAGACTGGTGAAATAGTGGTCTGATGCTATGCTCCAATTCACACAACATGTGCAATCTGAAGACAGATAGAGCCTATGTTAAAATGTTATCATATTCAGTCTTATTAATCTCATAAATTTCATATTACATAAAGCATGTATTTCAAATTAGCCATGAAGAATATCAATGTGCAGTTTCTTTGGCATTTCAGTATGTATTCTTGCTATATAACCAGTAATACTGATATCTTTGATTTCAAATTAAGTCTAAACACCAACTTGTGCTAGTTAAAATATTTAGTCCTTTGGTGTGATTCCCAAATTTTTATGAATTATATTAAGAATGGCATATGTCTAAATAGAAATGTATAAAAGTTGAACTTCATCACCTACATGAAAATTTAAAAATATAGATCCATTATAAATCAACATAAAATAACTGCATATTGTTGGTGCCACTGTAAAAGGACCTGGCACACAGCTGTCAATAAAAATTGTGAAATGAATGCAGTTTTAATTTTTTTCATGGAAACCAATGTATATTCACACTAACTCACCCTCCTTTATATAATACCCAGTGTCTATGATGCACTGTGCAATGTATAAGGATATTGCTGACTAGCTAAAAAATCAGAATTAAATTCAGTGGCTCAATCTCTGGTTTCATTAGGATGTCAACCAAAGGGGCTGATACAAAATACAGTGAGCTCTCCTATCTTAAAAAAAAAAAAAAGCATAATTACCTTTTAAATTTATCATAGTTCAATTATAACATTTATTTTATCATTTTTTTCACAAGTGAGTTAATAGATCTAAAATTTCCATCATTTTCTTCCTCACCTCTAAAAGTTAGTATTTTTTCTGGCAATGTAATGCCTTCGTGTGTGTGTGTGTGTGTGTGTGTGTGTGTAATGCATTTGTGAATAATAAGGAAAGGCAACCAGTAAGTACCAAATTCCTGTATGGCAAGTACACAAATGTCTAGATTTAGGTTACTTACACAGAAAGTAAACTATGATATTATAAGAGGTCAAATCTTTTTATGTTTTTATTAGTCCCATAATTACCTGTCCAATTAAAAGGATGTAGGTTAGAAAATTTGTTTTAAAAACTATAGGGTGATTGTGAGGTACAAAGAATACAGAGCCATTCTGTGTAGCTAAGCAATATACCACACATATTACCAGAATTATTTACTCATTAGAAAATTTCAATCCTGTCAGGTGACATTTATAGACCAGGAATATAAAAATGCAAGCCCCCAAATACCTCACAATATATTCATATCCTCGTTGGTAAGAGCCTCTTTCAAAGCTTGCAGCTGAAAGAGGTACAATTTGCTCTGCTCTCACTAGTTTCAGTGTGTCATAGAAAGTTGTGGTATCTCTTTTTTTGGCTGATAACAGTAGCTGTCCCAGTCTGACACTCCATGATGTAGATTTTCCATCTGAAAATCAAACAGACAGTCAAAAAATACCATGGTAGATGGGTCTAAAAGCCAGCTTTACTTCATCTGATAAAACAGTAAGCAGAAATACTGAACCAATGGCTTCACTCTATTTCAAACAATGAAACATAAAACAATCTAAGAGATTAATTATGAATGTTGCTAACTACTTAAGTCTGAATATATATGGCAAATTAAAACTGCTTATATTGGGGCCGGTGAGATGGCTCAGCGGCGTAAGCGCCTGCCTTGCAAGCGCGAGGGCCCGAGTTCGACTCCCGGATCCCACATACGAAAAAGGGGCCGGTGATATCGCTCAGCGGCACAGGTGCCTGTTGGCACGCGAGGTCCTGAGGTCGACCCCCCGGTACCCACAAAAAAAAAAAAAAAAAAAAAAAAAAAAACTGCTTATATTTTAGAAGTATTTCACCTGCTGCCAAATAGTTTTCCACCAAATCCCACTGGGACAATTTCCAAGCTGCTTCCACTCTGTAGGTATTTAGTTCATCTGTCCATTCAGACCTGTTAAAAGAAAATCATATAAACTAAATATTAATTTATTTAAATTTAAAAGTGGTATTTAAATTTTTTTATTGGTTCAGATGTTCTACTGATTATATCCATTTTTTAATTACTATATTTGTATCATATCTTATTTTGTACTTAGATACATAGTAATAATCACTACCAAGATACAAGAAAATTTTAATATTTTCTTTCTTTTTTGTGTGTGTGTTTGGGAACGAGAAATTGAACTCAGGACCTTGTGCTTGCCAGGCAGGTGTCATGCCACTGACTATTTTCATTCTTTTTTTTTTTTTTTTTTTTTTTTTTTTTTTGGTGGGTACCGGGGGGGACGACCTCAGGACCTCGCGCGCCAGGAGGCGCCCGTGCCACTGAGCGATATCACCGGCCCCTTTTTCGTATGTGGGATCCGGGAGTCGAACTCGGGCCCTCGCGCTTGCAAGGCAGGCGCTTACGCCGCTGAGCCATCTCACCGGCCCACTATTTTCATTCTTAAAAAACATTTTTATTAATGACTTCTGATAGAGCCATTTAAAAAATGACATTCCTTCACAAATCAAGTTGTACTATATATAAGAACAGAGTTAATTCCTGGATAATAACATAGCCCACTGATAAATTATCTGTGTGCTTAACTTGAATAAAGAGCATGGGAGAAACAGATATGAATTCAGAGATAAGCAATTCTAATAATTTAGGATTCTGAACTAAATTTAATACAAAAAAAGAGGGCCTATAGTTGTGGGTAGGGGGCAGTTGAGGGCTGCATAGGCTACTCTGCACCAGGGGTATAAGAAAGTTGCAAATGTGCCAAGCATCGTGGTGCAGGCCTGTAATCCCAGCACTCAGGAGGCTGAATCACTTATACTGCTTGTGACGAACCTGATCAACATAGCAAGCCCCTGCCTCAAAAAAAGTTACAAATGATGTATCAATGACATAACAAAGTATACAAAATTAGCTACTTATAATATATACCTATTCTTAAACTCTGTTTAGTTACTTTAAAATTTGGGTTTGCAAAATCAGTGTGATATAGGCTATTTTCTTTAAGAGACAGGGTCCTAGCCCCATGTGGTGGTGCATGCCTGTAATCCTAGCACTCAGGAGGCTGAGGCAGGAGGGTCTCTGTGAGTTGAAGGCCAGCCTAGGCTATATAGTGACACCCTTTCTTAAAAAAAAAAAGACAGGGTCCCACTATGTTGCCCTAAACTCCTAGGCTTAAGCAATCCTCTTACCTCAGCCTCCCTAGTGCTGGGACTATAAGTGCACATTACCATGCCCAGCTATTAGGCTATTTTTTTTTTCCCAAGGATTTTGTTTAGATGATACTAGGATGAACAGTGAGATTTTGGATCATGATTGCACAGAAACAACTGACTTTGTTCATATTTCTTTATTAATAACACCATTTGATTAGTAACTACATGTTATACATACTATAAACTAGAACCTGGCCTAGGCAATTTTCTATCTAATCCTCTAGTAACTGCGCATGTATACATATATCCATATTATAAAAAAACTAAAGGGCCCAGAGAGGCTAATATCAATATCTTGAAAAGTCCTCCTTCCTCTCTGTAGTAAAAACAACAAGAAAATATAACAAATGACTTAATTATTATTTTTTAAATGTAAAAATAGCACAGAGCATAACTGGTGCCCTTACTACAGGCGGAGCGCAAATGCTTTTGAGGCCCAGAAAGTATATGAATGACCCCAGGGGCAGGTAGGTTCTGGAAGTTTCCTGTGTTAGGAAAATCTAATTCAAGCATGATTCTTGAGACAAAAGAAAAGAGATTAAGTGGTATACTGAATTCAGAAAAAGAAGAAAACAAATGTTTCTTATTTAACTCCAACACCATGGAAACATATGAAACACTCATTACTTTAGTAAGCATTAACCTGCCCAATTTATAAATTAAAAAGTCCCTATTCAGACAGAAGGGAAAAAAATAATTCTTTTATAAAATATTACCTGTTAGCATGCACTCCATTCACCTGAGTGATCACAGTAGAAAGTTGACCGAGACCTAACATTGACTTCACTACACCATGATAATGAATGATCTGTAAATTTAAAAATATTTAAGATAACAATTATCACTTCAAATTTATCTTGGGAACCACAGTTTAACTGGTATTATTTACCTCATTGTGCTTACCTCTTTTTAACAACTGGCTTGCTTGGCCCGACAGCACAGCCTACTACTACTATCCTAACACACTTAAAGTAACAGAAAAAAATGAAAGTAACTTAAAAAAAAAAATCTCAGATTTAATTTATTGTATTTCTCCAGATTTGTTCTAATTTATGGTTCAGATCAAATATAAGTAATAAGTACAAAAGTCTACAATATATTTAATATTTTAAAGATTATTTGACATATTTCTAAAATAAAAAGCCATATGCAAGGATTATAACTTTTTTTTTTTTTTGTGGGTACCGGGGGTCGACCTCAGGACCTCGCGCGCCAGGAGGCGCCCGTGCGATATCACCGGCCCTTTTTTCGTATGTGGGTTCCGGGAGTCGAACTTGGGCCCTCGCGCTTGCCAGGCAGGCGCTTACGCCGCTGAGCCATCTCACCGACCCCAACTGTTTTATATAGATTCTAGGCTTCAGTAACTAAAAAGTTAAATAGGATTGTACAATATCGTTTAAAATTGAAAACAAGATTGGGAAAAGTAAAAGCCTTACACAGGAATGAACTTCTGAGAAAATAAACATGTCAAATACTTCCAAAAGCAAAACCCTGAGAGATGATCTAAGATCACCAATCCATCAATCAATAAAATTACAAATCAATAAATAACATAAAGATTATATATCCATGATTATAAATCCCTTTCCTGTCCCAGAAGACAATTTACTACCATTAGTTCAGTGACTAATGGATCATTTCAGTTTTCTAGGTAGGTGAGTGTAGTGCATGTATGTGTGAAATATGAAAGTTTCTCAGGTTGTAGAGAATCAGTATTACTAATATTTTTTGTGTTGGTTTTTGATTTTTGAGACAGGCTCTTGGTATGTAGTTCAGGCTGGCTTGAACTCACTATGTAGCCCAGACTGGGCTTCAACTATCCTCCTGCCTCAGCCTCCCGAGTGCTGGGATTATAGGTGTGCGCCACCATTCCTGGCTAGTATTACTAAAAATTAATGCACAACTTATACTTTTTTTTTGGTACTGGGGCTTGAACCCAGAGCCTTCGCACTGAGCTACAAACCCAGTCCTCCCACCCTTTTTGAGATAGGGTCTCAGTCACTAAGTTGCTGAGGCTGGCCTTGTACTTCTGATCCTCTTGCCTCAGTCTCCCCAAGTGCTGCAATAACAGGTGTGGTCACCAAACCTGGCCTACGGTTTATACTTTTAACACCAAACTAAAACTATATTAATGTTCTAATTACTAAACATATAATGTAAATATATTACAAAATAAATCTCAACGATTTGGGAGGCTATTAATGTCATATTTGGCATTGGAAGGGAATTTTGAGATCATCTAGCACAAGTCTCTTATTCTGTCAGTAAGGAAACTCAGGCTCGTACAGAGTTAAATATTTTCCAGATACAGTACACTGTGACACTGGTTAAGACAGTATTGAAAGTAAGGTTCCCAGAGTTGCCAGTCAGGGACTTACGTTGCCCTTATCAGTCATCATCTTACCTGGTCTGGTTCTAGCTGAATAGCCCTGTCATAACAAGCAGTGGCATCCCTCAGCAAGCCAATGCTTTCATGTTCAAGGATTTGTTCTTTTAGAGATGGTTCTGCCTTTCGAATTGCACTTACTCCAGCCACTCCATCTGGTTCATGCATAGCAGCATACAATTTCTTTGTTCCAACAATTGGGAAAAAACACAATCAGAAAACAAGACAAAACAAAACAAAAACAACTATATATCTACCAGTACATGTGAAAAGAACACACAAAAATTTTTTCCTCAAAGTAACAGTATCTGTTTCATGGCAGATTCACTGTAAAGTTATAAATTTATGTCGAGGTGTTCTATTACCTTACCCTTCTTTTTTTTTCTTTTTTTTAATGTGGGTACCAGAAGTCGAGCTCAGGACCTCGAGCCTGCCAGCAGGTGCTTATACCGCTGAGCGGTATCACCGGCCCTTTTTTTCCTTTATGTGGGTTCCGGGAGTCGAATTCAGGACCTCGCGCTTGCCAGGCAGGCGCTTACGCCACTGAGCCATCTCACCGGCCCCTACCTTACCCTTCTTAATTCCACTTACATACAAAGCTACTGTTACCAAGGGTTGTAAGGAACCTCGAGGTCCTGAAACTCTTTGAATCCAACCGATACCAGTTTTTGTTGAGTACAGTTTATAAGTATTTTATTTCACTTAAACTTTTTTTAAATTTAAGAAAGCCAAGACATTAATAATCTGGGCTAAAAGGAGATATGCAGGTTAAAGATAGAAGTTTGAGAAGCAATTAGCATAAAGACATTCTTTAACAACAGGAAAAATCTAACAAATGGGTAGAGATAAAGAAGAGTAGCTGAGGACAGAGATTAGTGTTTCTTGATGAGGAAGCACTAGCAAATGAAACCAACAGAAAAAAACAGGAGAATAAAATATCTCAGAAGCAGCAGGAGAAAAGTGCATGTCTTAATGAGAAAGGAGTTTTAAAGGGTTTAGTTGTGAAAAGTGAATACAAACTGACAGGAGAAAAACCAAGGATTTGAGCATTTTGTAAGGGAAAGATTTTTAACAATGAACCATAGACTCAAAGCTAGACAAGGAAGAACACAAAGACAGAAAGGGTTAATACTCGTCCTAAGACTATAAGCTACTAATTTTTCAGTGCTTTTACCATATTTTGTTTTTTAACCTGAAAAAGTCTACTAATCTTGATCTCTTATTTAATTCCATTATATTAACTCCCTTGCCTTTATTTTCTTCCTTACACAATCATAATATTATCACCTAAACCATTATTTTACCTGCATTCTCATCCCTGATACCTGATGTAACCAATACATCTCCCTACTAAGATGCAGGCACAAACGCAGGCTAGAACTTCTCAGAAGGAGAAGAGGAATTCCTTGAATCATAGCCCTTTCTGATTCTTCCAATAATTGCCACAGGCATGTAGCTAAACTGCCATTGAGACTCTAATACCTTCCTACATCAACACCCTTAAGGAAGCTTGGGCAACTTTTTAAGTTCTCTATGATTTGTGATCTTTCCTTTACACAAATCGCTTTTCTTTTGCCATTTCAAACCTGATATTTTAATATACACCACGCTCTTCTGCAACTCCATAGTGATGCTTCTGCTAACTATCACTCATTATGTAAGAAATCATCTCCAAGAAGCTATTCCTCACCCATGGCTAACCCACTCCCATTTCCCACCCCACTCCACAAACAAGATGAGGCAAGTGTCCTTCCTCAGGACAAATCTGTATCACTGCACTTAAGACAGTACAACAAATTGAGGTTTAACTCTTCCCACTAATCTGTAAGCTTGTAAAGTATTATAAATATCTAGCACCCAATACAGCATATAAAACATTCAATGAAAATAACCAAAAAGATTGACAATATAAATTTTCATTAGTAATTTAGTGTATAAATTTCAAACCTGTAAAAATCCAAGATGCTCTTGAATATTTTGCTTCTTTTCTATAATAAATGATTCAAAGTGCATTACAGCCCGAGTGTATGCTTTGGAACGAAAGGAAGCTACTGCCAGAGTATCTTGAGGTATGAGGTCTAGAAAACGAGTTACACTCTGATAGTCTTCAAAATTCACAGTTGATACTAGGTTATAAAAAAAAAAATTGCATGAAGACTTACACGATGAAACTCAAAGTATCAGCTTAAGGGTTTAACTTCAATTTATTTCACTAAATAAATCAATATAATAGGGCATCATACTTAGGATATAACTAATAACAGGATGATGCTCAGAGGCTCTTGCTGCAACTCTATCATTAGTAGTTAGTTTATTTTTGACAGTTAATTTAACTTTTTGAGCCTGTTTCTGAGCTAGAAAAGGGAAATGAAGGATAAATATAAATCATTTGTAGCAAAATGGATGTATCTTGAGACAATGAGGTTAAGCAAAATAAATCAGACACACAAGATTAAATATTTCATGGTTTCTCTTATATGAGAAACCCAAAGTATAAATAAAGTCAGATAATAACGAAATAAAAGTTAGATAATAAGAAACAAGGAGATAGATCTTTTGCAAATGGGAAGGGGATCAAGAGATGGAGAAAGGGGTGAGGGAGAGGAGGGGAAGGAGAAATAAAAAGAATTAAGATATGTTATACACGTGTACCAACTTTTCACGATGAGTATAATCATTATGCACTGCAAACATGCACTAATAAAAATTTAAAACATTTTAAAAAGGGGAAGTTGTAAGTACTTGTCCTTCAATGTTATTTTAAGAATTAAGCCGGGGATATAACTCAGCAGCACAGCGCCTGCCTGGCAAGCGTGAGGTCATGAGTTTGATTCCCAGTACCAAAAAAAAAAAAAAAAAAAAAGGAATTAAAATCAATCTACGAGGGCTGGTGAGATGGCTCAGCGGCGTACGCGCCTGCCTGGCAAGCGCGAGGGCCTGAGTTCCACTCCTGGAACCCACATATGAAAAAAGGGCCGGTGATATCGCTCAGCGGCACAGGCGCCTCCTGGCGCACGAGGTCCTGAGGTTGACCCCTGGTACCCACAAAAAAAATCCATCTACGATAAATGTTTAAAAGCTGTAAAGATGATATAAAAGATACAAGATTAATGTTTATTAACGATGACTACAAAAATATTGATAGACTATAGCTAGCTACTAGGGAAAGAAAAATGTAAACAGTCCTCTTTATTTTCGAGTTTAGAATTTTGTTTGTTTATTTGTTTATTTATTTAGTAGTGCTGGGTATTAAAACCAGCATGCTATGGAAAGCACTCTACCACTTAGCTATACCTCCTCCCACCAAGTGTTATTCTTTTTTTTTTTTTTTGTGGGTACCGGGGGGTCGACCTCAGGACCTCGCGCGCCAGCAGGCGCCCATGCCGCTGAGCGATATCACCGGCCCCTTTTTCGTATGTGGGTTCCAGGAGTCGAACTCAGGCCCTCGCGTTTGCTGGGCAGGCGCTTAAGCCGCTGAGCCATCTCACCGGCCCCCAAGTGTTATTCTTAAAACCTAGAATTTTAATTGCAACATTAGTGAAAATGGTGCTAATAGTGCTGTTTTATAGTACCACTTTCCCATTCAGAAATAGGAACAAATATTTAATTGTTAAATTAATGGGAAATATATTTCTAGTCCAAAGGAAAATACTCCTCAAATACATATCTGCAAGCTCAGAAAATTTTAAAAAATAATAAACTGCTATATTTAACAGGTATATGGACAACAAGAGGGAGACACAAATTAAGAAATTTTTAAGTGATGATCTCTCTCTCTCCCATTTTGGCAGTACTAGTGGTTGAATCCAGGGAACAATTTACATCCCAAGCCCTTTTAGTTTTGAGACAAGGTCTGCTGATTTTCCCAGGCTGCCCTTAAATTTGAAATCCGTCTGCCTCAGCCTCCCAAATTGTTGGGATTTAGGTGTGAATTACAACACACAGCAAAAGAACAGCCTTTATTGCCATACAGTATAACCTAACAACTCTTAAAGGCCTCGTTAATGACTGTTACACTATCAGAAATTTCAATTAGCCCCTAAGCCCAGGGTGGAAAATCTGTGATATCAGTGAGAATGGCTGAGGTATAAAGAAGCAGGATTAAAACCATTTACTTACTAAAAGAACAATAAAAAAGTGATTCAAAGACATGAAGAGTATCCATTACTTTGTACTGAACATTATTCCTCTCACGATATGCTCATAACATAGTGGCCAATTATCAGGTTTAACTCTAATAAGATTCTTTAGTCTTCTTAGTGGAACTGTAATATCATGGGGAAACAGAGCAACACACCGATAGCAGGTTATAGTGTATACTGATGTGGACCATGCACGTCTTCAAAGCCTGCTGGATACCAAATACTAGCAGAAACTGAGAAAAATAAATAAAAATAGCTTTTCTGGGGATCATGAATGACATTAAAGTCTCCTTTGAAATTTAAAATTTAAACCGGGCATGGTGGAGCAAGCCTGTAGCCTCAGCACTTAGGAGGCTGAAGCAGAAGGACTGCCATGAGTTTGAGGCCAACCTGGGTGACATAGTGAAATGTAAAACTTAAATGTAAAAAGACATATATACACAAACACAATAAACTGAAGGGATGAGGAATAAATGAGTGAACAGTGAGGGACAGGTTAATAACAATAATAGCATGTCATTTATTTTATACTTTATATATAAAATATATATCTAATCTTTATAAATTTTCTAAGGGAAACACCCTATTGTATACAAAGAAAAATTAAATACATATCTTATTCGAGGAAATGGGAGTAAGACCATAGAGGTCTTATAATTATAAACTCAATTTTTTCTCATTTTACTATTTCCTAATTTTAAAAATGCACAAAGCAGGTCTTTTTAGAGCTAATGCCTAAATTATAGAATTGAAGGCAGGTGTGGTACTACAACACATAAAACCAACGTATAAATAAATGAATGAATGAATGGATACAAGGAGCTACTTGGTGAATAATTTAAAGAAAGTAAACAGCAGTTAAAACTTACCCTTAGAGCTGACCTTATCTCTGTTTGATTTGTTCTGTGGAAGTTTCTCAGCATTCAGGGCCTGAAATTTGTTCCTTGCCCATTGCGTGAGATGGTCAAGCATGGAGAACACAGTCTGTGTACTGAGTTGGGACAGATCAGATGCACTGTCTTGGGTACTTATGGTATGCTGGTCATCATGCTCTAGAACTGCCATAATTTCTGCATAAACCTAAGAGAACTCATTTAATGGTTAATAATATATCAATATGACATCTTTTATTATTTATGTGACATATAAGACTAACCATTCTAAGGCAGTAATTTTCAAAAGAAAAAAAGACTAATCTTTCTTATAATAAAACCAAGCAAATAATAAAACAGCATGACTAACAAAAATACAAAAATAAATATTAAATTCTTCTAGATTATTCAATGAATGACAATAAAACTAATTGTCAATTAATGATAAAAATAAGCTTAGAATAATATTTTATTCTGTCTGTACAAGTTAATTTCAGGGTAATTACAGGGTTTAAGTGTAGGATTAAGTGTGCACTTAAGTGTTTGGTGTAGGAAGAAGGATTACAAGAAAATATATTCTATTACAGTAGGGTAACTGTAGATAATGCACTGTGTATGGTTTGTGTCAAGATGTGCCCCCAAAGCCTCATGTGGTCATGGAGGTGGGCTTCTAGAGCTCGTGACTGATTCATGATCCATTGCTGGGATTAAGGGTGTGAGTGCTACACCTGCCCTACAGTGGGTAGCCTGCATACAATATAAGGGACCTAAAGAGGCTTCTCTCTCTCTCTCTCCTCCTCTCTCACTACCCTGCCTTGGAGCCAGCTGATTATAGACTGAAACCTCTACAAACGGAGCTAAACAAACCTTTCCTCCTTTAACTTTGGGTGTTGGGTATTTTGTCCCAGCAATGAGAAAACTAACTAAGATAAACTGTAAAAAAAAAAAAAAAAAAAAAAAAAAAGCTAGGGCCGGTGAGATAGCTCAGCCTGGCAAGCGCGAGGTCCTGAGTTCGACTCCCGGTACCCACATAAAGGGAAAAAAGGGCCGGTGATATTGCTCAGTGGCACAAGTGCCTGCTGGCAAACGTGAGGTCCTGAGTTAGACTCCCGGTACCCACATTAAAAAAAAAAAGCTTATAAGAAAGTATGTTTAATGTTTTTACCATAAAGAAGTAAATATTTAAGGATACAATTAAGTTTAAAGAAATAAATTTGTTTAAGGACATAATTAAGTTTACCTGATTTGAATATTATACAATGTATAGATGTATCAAACATCACTTATTACCCTATAAATATGTACAACTTAAATTTATAGTTAAGAATTATAAACAAAATATAGGAAAATGGTACAATGGATAAGAAAAGCCATCATATAAAAGACTTAAAATTCAAAATCTATAAAAGACAAACTTGGCATTGACATTCAAAATTTCTGTACGACAAAAAGCATAAACAAAGATTAAAAAGAAAATCACTGAGAAAGACTTTTCAAAATATAAATGGCAACAAATTGATATGCAGAATATATACAGAATGTCTACCAATTAATTAAAAGGATACACACAAATACGTTACAATCACTGGCAACAGTTAAATAAAATATGGTAACTACATGTATATGGGAGGATTACACTATATAGTAATCTTAAAAAGTGTTTCTCTGTATGTTGGCAAATTAAAAAACAAAGAGCTCGGGCTGGTGAGATGGCTCAGCGGCTTAAGCGCCTGCCCGGCAAGTGCGAGGGCCCGAGTTCGACTCCCGGATCCCACATACGAAAAAGGGGCCGGTGATATCGCTCAGCAGCACGGGCACCTGCTGGCGCGCGAGGTCCTGAGGTCGACCCCCCGGTACCCACAAAAAAAAAAGAAAGAAAGAAAGAAAGAAAGAAAGCAAAACCAACTGCAGTTTTTAAAAAGTGGGAACAGGATTGAGAATAGTAATCAAAGAGTACACAAAGCTAATTGAATTTTTTAAAAGTCCATCTCATACTAATAACGATGACCTTGAGGATATAGGCTTGGTAATGGTTTTATTTGTAAAATTATATGTGTATAATTTGGACTTTAAGAATATAACACGTGGGGCCGGTGAGATGGCTCAGCGGCATAAGCGCCTGCCTTGCAAGCGCGAGGGCCCGAGTTCGACTCCCGGATCACACATACGAAAGAGGGGCCGGTGATATCGCTCAGCGGCACAGGCGCCTGCTGGTGCGCGAGGTCCTGAGGTCGACCCCCCGGTACCCACAAAAAAAAAAAAAAAAAAAAAAAAAGAAGAATATAACATGTGGGCTGGTGAGATGGCTCAGCAGCGCAAGCGCCTGCCTGGCAAGCGCAAGGTCCTGAGGTCGACTCCCAGTACCCACATTAAAAAAAAAAAAAGAATATAACACGTTACTTATGCTATTAATCTTATTGTTTTTTAAAAAAAGAACAGTGTGGAGCTGGGGGTATAGCTCAGTGGTAGAGCACTTGGCTGTCATGGACAAAGCCCTGAGTTCGATTTCCAGCACCCAAAAAATCAACAACAACAAATACGAATAAAAAAGAACAGCGTTGTATGTATGTGGTAAAAAAAATCAAGTGCCATAAAATATTATACAACTGAAAAGTAAAGTAATTTCCTTTCCCTACCTTTACTGACAGTACTGTTCCCCCAGAAAAACCACTACTGGTAGCTTCTTAGGCATTCTTTCAACATGTTCTATATATATACTTGGCATATATAATATATACTTTCTAATTTTATATACTAAGCATTGCATATTTCTTTGATTCATAAAAGTTTTAAAATGATTTTAGGGCTGGGGATATAGCTCAGTGGTGTTAGCGCCTGCCTGGCAAGTGCAAGGTCCTGAGTTTGATTCACAGCACCAAAAAAAAAAGATTTTAGACATGCAGCTGAACGTATATAGTCAAAATAGATCTACATTTCCTACTAATCTGCAGCCTTTCCAACATTAATTATATTGGAAAAACTAAGTTTCACATGTTCACAAACCAAATAAAACGGTATCTCACCTCTTGTTGATCTTCTTGATTACAACCCAACAAGACATACACTAGAATATGTGGAAGAAGATAGATGGTCACCTTGAAATCATGCTTCATCATTATGCTACAGCAGGTGAAGATTTTACTGGCAAGATCATGCCTAACCTGTAAACTCAAATGGTTTAGGGAGAGTAAGTAGTTTTACATATTTTATTCTATTGATTGAATGTCAAAACATAACACATGAGATAATTCACTATGGCAGAGTGAGTATTCTCTATGGAGAGAGGCATGTATAACAAGCAAGGAAGATTTCACTTTACCCTCTCTCTGGCCACTCCAAATATCCCCAAATGGGTGAACTATTGAAACCCTTACAGGCAACACAGTTACCTGAGCTGCCAAATGCCAAAGAATGAATGGTCTCACCCACTTACAGTTCTGTTTTCAATGTATAATATTTTGTTACAGACAACTTTTCCTAATTGTAATATATTTGACTTCACTAACATTAAATTTATTGTGTTAATTCCCTAAGCGAAAAATTAAAAAATTATGCTGTACAACAGCACATTAAATATGAGATTCGGGCCGGTGAGATGGCTCAGTGGTGTACGCGCCTGCCTGGCAAGCGCGAGGGCCTGAGTTCGACTCCCGGAACCCACATACAAAAAAAAGGGCCGGTGATATCACTCAGCAGCACGGGCACCTGCTGGCATGCGAGGTCCTGAGGTCAACCCCCGGTACCCAGAAAAAAAAAAAAAAAATAAATAAATAAATGAATATGAAATTCACATTGTAAGCAATAAACAATGATGAAAAGCTAAAGGAAAAAGATAACAGAAATAGAATATTAAGTTACTTGGGTAAAAATATTTCAAAACATGTTGTACACCTTAAAATACAATTTTTGTCAATTTACAAGTTAAATTACTGTGGTTAAAGTCAGATTTTATTAGTATTACCCTAACCTTCAACTTACCAACTAATGAACTATTTAAAATTTTAAAGATTTTTCATTGAAATATAAAACTTTCACTTAAAACAAGAAATAAATAAAATATCCCAGAGCTGGAAGTAGTTAATAGTATTCTGTATTTCATACATATTTCAGTGCATTTATAAAAAAGAAAAATATCTTGAAATTGCCACTTATACATTAATATTTTAAAAAACTGACATAAATTGACTTTAAAACAAAAATTGTGAATTTTAATTATGCCTGAAATATTTTCTTAGAACACAATGTATCTTTTTGTCTTTCAGGCACGTACAAATTTCACACTAGGAAAATAACAAAAATACACTTTCATTTTTCCATAAAATTTTATTTTAAAATATATTTCTATTTTAGATAATGTTTAGATGATGCGTTGTCCTTCAAAAAGTGCAACTAAAGGATAACTTATTATTACATAAATCTTTTTATTATGCGAAAACTGATAGAGCATTCACATTTTATTTTAAATAGATTTTACAATGTAAAAGGTACAGACATAATGTAATAGACATTTTAAAACATATTAATTCTATGATTACTGATTTGATAAAGTAACTACCTTTTCACCAAAAACCTATCATTAGTAACAACAGAGACATAATTACTCTCTATTAGTAAACACTGTCTTCAAAACCTCCCATCAAGGGGCCGGTGAGATGGCTCAGCGGCGTAAGCGCCTGCCTTGCAAGCGCAAGGGCCCGAGTTCGACTCCCGGATCCCACATACGGAAAAGGGGCCAGTGATATCGCTCAGTGGCACGGGTGCCTGTTGGCGTGCGAGGTCCTGAGGTCGACCCCCCGGTACCCACAAAAAAAAAAAAAAAAAAAAAAAAAAAAACCTCCCATCATTATCACCACAAATATTTTGTGTGTACTATGCATTCAGACAGATATTCTGGTTTCCTTTACAATTTGTATTCGGTTGAAGAATTCTGAACAGGGTTCTCTTCTTACCTTTGTTATAAGATAACCTGCCCAAGATGCTGACCATTCTGCAAAGTTATTACCTAATTTACTCAAGTAAATTGGCTTCTTTACTCCAGACCAATCTGTTGACTTCTGAGAACTCTTATATCTGTAATTTTGAGAATTTGTTTATTAAATTATATGTTTAGAACTTTTATGAAGAAAGTATAAGAAATTATATCAACTCCACTGACTTACCCAAGTACTACTTTGTCTTTACTGAAATCTGATTGAGGACAACACTTTTATACTATCTGCGCTGAGCTGTATCTCCAGCCCTTTTTTGAATTTTTTGAGACAGGGTCTTGTGAAGTCGCTAAGTTGCCCAGGCTGGGCTGGAACTTGCAATCCTTCTGCCTCAACCTCACAGAGTGCTGGGACTACAGGCCCCCACACTGGCTTCACTATCCTTCTTAAGGGTGGAGTGGGAAGTCATTCAAGTATTTGTAAAGACTTGAATCTACTTCTTTTCCTCAGATCCTTCCAACTCTATACCTGTGTAACAAAGACTTACTTCTTTGACGTTCAAGCCACGCAGATATACTATTTTTTAATATTCTTCGTTACGGGCATCTACCAAACTCAGTAATTACCAAACCCACTGATACCTGTGGCACACTGCTCAGTGTTTTCTTTCTTCCCTAAGTTCTATTATCCTTAGTGGCTCTAATGTCTGGTTGGACCATTTAATCAAACTCAAGACTTCTCAATGACTTTCTTCTCTATTCAATTATCAAAGCTCCCTACTGATACAAAAATATCCTCTTTCAAAACCAACTATGGAGGGCTGGTGAGATGGCTCAGCGGTGTAAGCGCCTGCCTGGCAGGTGCAACGGCCCGAGTTTGACTCCTGGAACCCACATATGAAAAAAGGGCTGGTGATATCGCTCAGCGGCACAGGCGCCTACTGGCGCGTGAGGTCCTGAGGTCGACCCCCGGTACCCACAAAAAACAAAACAAAACAAAACCAACTATGGAGACAAGTCATTCCATTGCCACTGTTTCCTAAATCTGCAGTTTTTTCACCCGGTTACTCTACCACATCTGCCCTGTTATCTTCCGTCCCTTCACCAGGCTAACTCTCCTGATCTATGATATCCTCTTTCCTGCACCTTTTCATCTAACCAGTTTATTCTCTATGGTCTTTCACTGCAGCACTCTCTTGGTAACAGTCTTTACCGATTCCACTGCCACACTCTCTTTACCACCTGTACTCATCTGCCAGCCTCCCATCCTTAGATCAATTTAAATGACTTTCTTTCCTGAAGTGATATTGAGAATACTGTATTGGCAGAGGAAAATCACTAACTTGCTTATGAGTTTAGTGCATATGTGTATATATGCTCTTTTTATTTTTTATTTTGAAAAGGGGTCTCCAAACCCCAAGGGGTTTGTAGGCTGGCCTCCAAACGTGATCCTCCTGCCTCAACCTCCTGAACAGCTGGAATTACATGTATGTGCTACCATGCTGGGTTAAAAATACTTTTAATGCTAAAAAACTATATGACAAATATTGATTTTTATAAAGTTAAAAAAAAAATTTGTGAAAATAGTTGAAATGAGGCTATATACCTAGTATTTAGATGAGGTTCTAGTATTTCCCGGATGTGCTCTGGAAATCTCTTCCACAAATGGTGACCTGGGCCATCTTTCTGCATCTCTCTACAGTTGTAAATAGAAAGTAACTCCTACAAATATACATTTTACATTCGTTAAGTTCACAGTGAAGCTGATAAACCTTTTTATTACTCAGTGTAGTACATATAATAGATATAAAAATACACAGGAAAATAAACAGAATCATAAAATTAGAGTTGGGAACTTCCATAGGGTATTTATTTCAATGCCTAGAACCATTTATGTAACTTATTTAGGGACCCAAAGCTATGGCAGCACTTGAATATTAAACCAGGTTATGATACTATGTGATGTAAGATTAATTTGGAGGAAAAAATCGGTATTTTCTGTATTTGTAAAATTATACTCCTTGAATTTTTTCTTTTGGTGTTAGGGATAGAGCTCAGGGCCTTATATGCTAACCAGGAGCTCCACCACTGAGCTGCACCTCCATCCTTACAATTAGATAATTTCTGAGTTATGATGAAAGCAACTATACATTCAAACAGTAAAAAAAACAGGCTATCTCAAATAGTAGATATAAAACAGTGAGCTTAATATTCTGAAAACAGACATTAAAGACCAATTTATTTACTACTTAGGCCCAGAGATTAAATGGTTAAACTTTCCTTTCTAGTTTTTTTTTTTTTTTTAAAGGACTTTGTAGGTGAAGAAAAAATCTTCTGTAAATATTTCTGTTTAAAACAGAATACATGGGCCAGTGAGATAGCTCAGCGGCACAAGAGCCTGCCTGGCAAGCGCAAGGTCCTGAGTTTGACTCCCGGTACCCACATAAAGGAAAAAAGGGCCGGTGATATCGCTCAGCAGCACAAGTGCCTGCTGGCAAGTGTGAGGTCCTGAGTTCGACTCCTGACACCCACATTAAAAAAAAAGAATACACGTTAGAATATAGTATCTTAGGGGCCAGTGAGATGGCTCAGCGGCGTACGCGCCTGCCTGGCAAGCGCGAGGGCCCGAGTTCGACTCCCGGAAACCACATACGAAACGGGGGTCGACCTCAGGACCTCGCGTGCCAGAAGGCGCCCGTGCCGCTGAGCGATATCACCGGCCCTTTTTTCGTATGTGGGTTCTGGGAGTCGAACTCGGGCCCTCGCGCTTGCCAGGCAGGCGCGTACGCCGCTGAGCCATCTCACTGGCCCAGAATATAGTATCTTACATCACTTCTTATTCTTTCCTATTCCACTGAAAATTTATATGTTTGTTTTCCTGATACTTATTAAATATGAGCATTGTCTGATAAAATATGTATTTTACACTTAGCATTTTTTAATAAAACTAAGAAAGCCTGTAAAAAGTTCAAAGAAGTACCTAAACTCCATGTTTCACTTAACTTTATTTTTTTTTTTTTGTTATTTTTTTTTTTTTTTGTGGGTACCGGGGGTCGACCTCAGGACCTCGTACGCCAACAGGCACCCGTGCCACTGAGCGATATCACCGGCCCCTTTTTCGTATGTGGGATCCGGGAGTCGAACTCGGGCCCTCGCGCTTGCAAGGCAGGCGCTTAGGCCGCTGAGCCATCTCACCGGCCCTGCTTAACTTTAAAATGTTACAAAAATTTTGTTTGAAGCCAGCTTTTTCTGATGTTTATGAAGTCACTCTAAAAGTAATCCTCTTAACTTCCAATAACAGACTTACTATATCAGCAATTCTCTTTTTGGTTTCAGGATCATTTATACTCTTAAAAATACATGCTTACATTTAAAGGTCTTGCTTCTTACTTCATTGAAAAAAAGCAGTCAGGAGACCTCCACAACTTCCACTCTTAAATCTATACAACTTATCTGTGCCCTTACGATGTGTTTTCTTTCTTGTTCCGACAGCTGTATTGCTCCTGTTTTAAATTAAGGCTACCCTTTCCACTTGTACACTATATTCCATAACTCTCTGCCTATTCCAAATATTACATCGGGGCTGGGATGTAGCTCAGTGGTAGAATGCATGTTTAGCATATGTACCATACACCAAAAAAATTAAATAAAACAAAATATTAGATCAGTTCACTCCTATATCATCACTTTTCTCTGATGAACCATTCCCAGAAACATAAAAACATACTATTATTTTTTCCATCTTTACTCTTCCTTCCTCCCCAGCTACTCTTACATTCATTTCTTCTCCTTGGTAACAATGTTCATCAAGAGTTTCTGAAATTTCTTTAACTCCTTTCTTCCTGCATGTTCTTTAAGGCTTTACATACTCCACTGAAACTAGTCTTGCCAAGGTCACCAATGACCTCCATGTTATTAAAGACAGCATATGGGCAATTCTTAATCTTCAATTCTCATTCCTGGGAAATATATGTATGTTCCTTGAATCCTTTTTTTTTGTTTGTTTTTTGGTTTTTTTTTTTGTGGGTACCGGGGGGTCGACCTCAGGACCTCACGTGCCCGCAGGCGCCCGTGCCGCTGAGCGATATCACCGGCCCCTTTTTCGTATGTGGGATCTGGGAGTTGAACTCGGGCCCTCGCGCTTGCCAGGCAGGCGCTTATGCCGCTGAGCCATCTCACCGGCCCCCCCTTTTTTTTTTGTAAAAGCAAAGCACTGAACCCAACTTAAATGTTTTAAGTAAATTTCTTCAATAAACTATGGTATATTATTCTGAACATTATTAAGTCATTAAGAAGAATGAATTGGAGATATAAAGGGTAATCAAAAGAAATGGTGAATGTTTAAAATTTTGTTTTCTTTTGAGACAGAGTCTTACTATGTATTTCAGACTGGCCTTGAACTCACTCTGTAGCCCAGTCTGGCCTCAAACTCGGGGCAATCCTCTTGCCTAAGCCTCCCAAGTGCTGGGATTACAGGCATGCACCACCACACCTAGTTGTTTAAATTTTAAACAAATTTTCTATTAAATAAAAAAGCAAGGGGGAGTATTTTAAGTATCTTGAGGGAGATTAGTAGCAACGTGTCTTTTACTGTAGTAAGTTTTCTAATTTAAGCATTCACCATATTTTATGATCATCCTGCATTGATCAACTATGAATTACACGGGGGCTGGTGAGATAGCTCAGCGGCATAAGCGCCTGCCCAGCAAGCGTGAGGTCCTGAATTTGCCTCCCGGAACCCACATAAAGGAAAAAAAGGGCCGGTGATATCGCTTAGTAGCACAAGCGCTTGCTGGCAAGTGCAAGGTCCTGAGGTTGACTCCTGGTACCCACATTAAAAAAAAAAAAAAAAAAAAAAATTGTTAATTACAGAGTATCTTAAATAATATCACATTTATTTTGAGGGGAAAATCCATATATTTGTGTGTACATTAAAATCTTCAGGTACCTATAATAAAATGTTAACAGAGTATATTTCTATACTCTCTAAAACATTTATGATGAATTTGTATTTTTTTGATGATGAAAATGAGAGCTAAAATAAGTGTTTCACAAATATAAAATTTACAACTGTCTTACTAGATGTCATTAGTGTAAAGCCAGTATTGATTACTATGGGCAAGCATTTTTACCTGAATGGCATAAGCGGCTGAATCCTGAGCTCGGCTATTATCTGCATACGCGAGGTAAGCTCTTGTTAACTCCATCAATAACCCATATGCAAAGTTTAAATCTTCTACTCCGGTCTCAAAAAAAAAAACCAGAAAGAAAGAAAAGGTGATAATTGGCATATAAATTGTTTTAAGGTGAACTGTACTTCCTGTGGTGAATTAATTTCCTAAGTAAATTTAATTTAGCAAAAGGAAAGAATAGTGAGGTTCAAATTAAGGCTAAAATGTACCCTACAGCTAAGAAATCAAAATCTAAATCTTTTTAGGCTATTTTTTTTTAAAGGATATTAGAATCATTCAACTTTTGAATAGCTCTAGTAATTTGCATTGTGTGTTTTTCCTTCTTCAAAAGCAACTTATATATATGGCACTTCCCAAATTGCATTCTATATAATCTGAGTCATTTGAGAAACTCCAAGAAATAATTTCAATAAATCCTCCACTTGAACATATACTGACACATTAAAAGTTTGGTTTAATTCTTTTACAGGGATTTCTGAAACTCGTTTGACTACAAAATTCTTTTTAAAACATACACTATTAGAATACCCTGGGAAACTAGTTTCCCATGCAAACAGTAGCAATAGTGTTTAAACAGTAATATTTAAATAATTAAGCTTCAAGTATTGTTGTAATTAGATTAGGAAGCTTTAATTGCAAGAACACAGCACACTAGATTGGGCTCAAACTTTACTGTTTTTGGCTAAAGGGTTTCATAATAGTATTAAGAAATAAAATTAGAGTTACCCGAATTTTCTGATTTAGATCAAGCTGTTACTAAGAATAATTTAAATTGTTCTTTGTAAATGAAACATATAAAGCTCAGTGAACAGAGAAATCTTGTCATTTCAAATTACCACTCCTTACCACGAATGTAAAATCTTTTCCTTGGGTTTCAGTTGTTGAGAAATCTAATCGACCTGGATCTATTGCTCCCAACTCTCCTAAACATTCTCCACAGAGTAAGCGAGCTTGAGAGTTTGCATCTTGACAACCTTTCAAAAGCACTGTCACCAACTGTGAGATAACAGGTTCTACTGTTTCACTATCAGTTGCATATTTTATCAATTTTTCCTAAAATAAAAGAAGAAAGAAAGTTTATACATAACTTCTATAAACTAGTATATTCTCCTAAACCAGTGAGGGCAAACCTTTTAGAGCTTTCAATGAGATAAACAGCTTGCTGCGGCATGCGTGCCATAGGTTCGCCACCACTGTACTAAACCAAAAAGCTTAAGGATATTAGGGAATATCTAACATAAACACTAACAAAGTTAATTTCTGTATCAACAACCTTTTTGACTAATTTTTAATGAGTTCACATAACTCATGATTCCCATATGATTAGAATCACTGTCTGAAAGTCTTAGTGACCCATTAAAAGTTACTATTACGTCAGTATACAAAAATGAGCACGACAGTCTTATCTCAATGAATTCGATCTAATGAGAAAATATGCATGTAAATAAATAATGAAAATATATGATATGTACAATGACAAATACAAGATGCAGAAGTAATGAAGATGAAAAAGAACTAGGTAACTTTCTAGGATGGTGGCTGATATTTCAGTAAATAAGGAAGAACAACTATTAGATAAAATATTGAAAAGTACTGTATACAAAACTAGTAGAGAAAAGGAGAAAAAAATGGAAAAAATTCTGTGAATCTTTTCTGGGAAAAGAAGTAGGGTAAAAGAAACAATGAAAAAACATGTTGGTTTAAGTAATTTTTTTCACAGATGCATGGGTTCATTTCTGGGATTCAATTTCACTGGTCTGTATGTCTGCTTTCATGCCAATAGTATGATGCTTTTGTTTCAATGGTTCTGTGATGTATTTTGCAAATCAGGTATGGTGCTGTCTCCGGCATTGTTTTTTTTGCTCAAAATTACTTTGGCTATTGGGGGGTCTTTTGTGCTTCTATTATGAGTTTTAGGATTTTTTCCAGTTCTGCAAAGAAAGTCACTGGTATTTTGTTGTTGATTGCACTGAATCTGTAGATCACTTTCAGTTGTGTGGCCATTTTAACAGTATTAATTATCCCAACCCATGAACGTGGGAGCTCTTTCTCTCTTCTATTTCTTTTTTTCAGTATTTTATGATTTTTGTTGTACAGGTCTTTCTCCCCACTCCCTCCTTTCTGAAGCTATTCTGCATGGCAGGACTGTTTTCCTGATTTATTTCTCAGGAATGAAATTTAAATGAGACTGTTTTCCTGATTTATTTCTAATGAACCAGTAAGTTCATTACTGGTATATAGGAAAGCTACTGATTTTTTTAATGTTGATTTTTATACCCTATTGCTTTGCTGAATTTATCAGTTTTAAAAGACTTTGATAGGCTCTTTCGGGTTTTCTAGTATAGAATCATATCATCTGCAAATAGAAATTACTTGATTTTCTCCTTTCCAATTTATATACCTTTTATTTCCTTCTCTTGTATGATTGTTCTGGTTAGTTTTCAGTGCTATACATATAAAAAAGAGTGCTCACAGTGGACATCCTTCTTTCATTCCTGCCTTTAGAGGAAATTCTTCCAGTTTCTTCCCAATTTAGTATGATATGAGTTTGCTATATACAGCTGTTATTATGTTGAGATATGATCCTTCTATTCCTAGTTTATATAGGGTTTTTATCATCAAGGGCTACTAAATTTTATCAAAGCCTTTTCTGTGCTGATGATCATGTGATTTTTTTGATTCTACTGATGTGTATCACATTTATTGATCTGCATATGTTAAGCCAACCCTCTATCCCAGAATTAAATCAATTTGATCATGGTATATAACTTTTTAATATGATGCTGAATTTGATTTGCAGTCATTTTACTGAAGATTTTGGCGTCTACGCTCATCAAGGATATTGGTCGATAGTTTTCCTTTTTTGTCATGTCCTTACAATGTTTTGGTAGCAGGGTAATACTGGCTTTGTAGAATAAATTTAGAACAGTTCCTTTCCTTTTTATTTTATGGGATAGTTTGAGAAGTATTGGCATTAACTCTTCCTTAAAAGTCTGGTAAAATTTAGCAGTAAATCCATCTCGTCTTGGGCTTTTCTTGGTTGGGAGACTTTTTATTACTGTTTCAATTTCACTGCTTGTTATTGATCTATTTAGGTGTTTTATAGGCTCTTGGTTCAATTTTGGTAGGTCATATGGGTCTAGAAATTTGTCCATTTCTACTATATTTTTTAATTTATTGGCATATTTCTTCAAATATTTCCTAATGATGCCCTGCATTTCAGTAGTGTCTGTTGTAATAATTCCTTTTTCACATCTGGGTTTTCTCTCTCTTGTTTTTGGTTTGGCTACAGATTTTTCAATTTTATCTTTTCAAAGAATCATTCCATTGTTTCACTGACCCTTTTCTGGACGTACTGCCTAGCTTAAAAAACAACAACAGGGCCAGTGAGATAGCTCAGCAGCATAAGCACCTGCCCGGCAAGCGCAAGGTCCTGAGTTGACTTCTGGAACCCACATAAAGGAAAAAAAGGGCCGGTGATATCGCTCAGTAGCGTAAGCGCGAGGTCCTGAGGTCGACTCCCGGTACCCACATTAAAAAACAAAAAACAACAACAAAAACTGGCATTTGTGTTCAAGTTCCATTAAATTCATTAATTATCCAATAAAGAATACTTTCCATTTGTTTAAATCTACACTTCTGTGTTTGCAGAAGTGTTTCAAAGTTCATGGATTTCCTGCTAAGCTTATTCACAGCTATATTATCATTTTATGCCCTTGTAAATGAGGTTTTCCAATAAATTTTCCACCTGGCTATTGCTTAAGAGTATTGATCTTTATATGTTAACATTATAGTCTGTTTTACTGAATTCATTTGTGGTCTGAGTTAGCGTTATCTGTAGCTCTCTACAATTTACCAAGTATACTAGCGTACCATCTACCAATGGAGGAAGTTTTGCATCTTTTCCAATTCTTAGGCTTATAATTGCTAACAGTAGAGATGGGAAACCTTGCTTTTAGTGGGAATATCTGCTTCTCGTTACACGTTTACACAAATATTTTATGGAATGTATCTCAGCCCTGGGTTCAATCCCCAACACTAGAAATCATAGAAACATTCACATATATGTATGTATATATATTCCATCAAAAAAATGTATACACACTTCAGGAAAAGAAAAAGAGCATGATGATATTTCAACAGATGGTGTTATCCCAGAGGATGCCATGTATCACAGAAAACCCACTACACTGCCAGCCCTTAGAGAAGAAACTGAAAAATGCATGTGCAGCAATCATTCTCAATGACCAAGATTACCCAAAAAGCAGTTCACTGTACTAATAAATGCCTGGAAGCTAATGGCCACCACTCTGAGCACCTCTTGTAATTGTAGAGGCCAAAGGTAACTTGTATTAGTCTCATGTCTCAATAAATTTAGTATTAAAATATTTATACAAGTTTCTCTTTTCCTGACGTGTATGCATTTTTTTGGCGAATTCTGTATATACATTTATTATATATTAAGATGGTATCTGTCAATTCCTATTTGCTTGAGTATTTTCATTTGACATTATAAAATGTGTCAAAGTCTGTAATAGCAGTTGTGAAAATAACAGTATGATTTTTCTCCTTAGGTCTATTAAAATATTAATTATATATTAATGGATTGCTAAGTATGAACCATCTTTGAAATCCTGGAAAAAATCCTAACTGGTCATAGGGTGTTTTCTTAATATGAAATTGAATTGTTTGATATAATTCATTTAGAATTTTTTGCATTGATAGTCACTAGAGATAATGATCTTTTATCATTTTGTGCTATCTTTAGATTCAGTGAAAACTTACACATTGCTCCTTTAAAAGTTTACTTTCCTGAAGAAGTTAAATTATCATTATTCGCAGATGACATGATACTCTACATAGAAGACCCCAAAAACTCCACCAAAAGACTTTTAGAATTAATAACCAAATTCAGTAGCATAGCTGGATACAAAATCAACACTCAAAAATCAATAGCATTCCTGTACACAAACAACAAACTCACTGAGAGAGAAATTAGGGAAACAACACCCTTTACAATAGCATCCAAAAAAATGGAATACTTAGGAATCACTCTAACAAAGGAAGTAAAAGATCTATACATTGAAAATTACAGTACTCTGAAAAAAGAGATAAAAGAGGGTATCAGAAAATGGAAAGATATCCCTTGCTCATGGATAGGAAGACCCAACACTGTGAAAATGGCCATACTCCCAAAACTATTATACAGATTAAATACAATCCCAATCAAAATACCATTAGCATACCTCACAGATCTAGAGAAAACACTCCTAAAATTCATTTGGAAACAGAAGAGACCTTGAATAGCAAAGGCAGTCCTGGGCAACAAAGGCAAGGCAGGAGGTATCACAATCCCTGACTTGAAATCATACTACAAAGCTACTGTGATAAAATCAGCATGGTACTGGCAAAAAAACAGACCTGAGGATCAATGGAACAGATTAGAAAATGCAAACACAACTACAAACACACTCGGCCACCTTATCTTTGACAAAGGGGCCAAATATGTTCACTGGAAGAAAGACAGCCTCTTTAATAAATGGTGCTGGAAAAACTGGCTTTCCACATGCCAAAGACTAAAACTAGACCCATGTTTATCACCATGCATTAAACTAAAGTAAAAATGGATCAAAGATCTAAATATTAAAACAGAAACACTAAATCTACTAGGAGAGAAAGTAGGTAGAAATCTTGAAGACACAGGGTTAGGCAGAGAGTTAATGAACAAAAAACAAACTGCATGGGAAGTACTTCAAAGAATCAACTGGGATCTCATCTTATTAAAAAGTTTTTGCACATCAAAAGAAATCACCAACAGAGTGAGAAGAAAACCCACAGATTGGGAAAAAATTTTAGCCAACTGTCCCTCAGACAAAGGACTTCTATCTAGAACATATCAAGAATTGAAAAAAATCAGGCCCCCCAAATTCGAAGACCCAATCCAAAAATGGGCATCTGAGATGAATACACAATTCTCAGATGAAGAAATACAAACAGCAAATAAAGATATGAAAAAATGTTCGACATCACTGGTCATTCGAGAAATGCAAATGAAAACAACACTGAGATTCCATCTCACCTTGAAAAGAGTGGCTATTATCAAGAAATCAACCAATAACAAATGCTGGAGGGGCTGTGGGGAAAAAAGAACTCTTCTCCATTGTTGGTGGGAGTGTAGACTGATACAGCCACTGTGGAAATCAGTGTGGATTAGAGGTACACAGTCAAACCAGCTATTCCCCTTCTGGGTATTTTCCCAGAAGAATTAAAAACATCATACCACAGCACCCATGTTTATAGCAGCACAATCTGTAATAGCTAAATCTTGGAAACAACCCAAATGCCCATCAACCGAGGAATGGATAAAAAGGATGTGGGGGCTGGTGATATAGCTCAGTGGCATAAGCACCTGCCTAGCAAGCGTGAGGTCCTGAGTTCAACTCCTGGTACCCACATATACAAAAAAAAAAAAAAAGATGTGGTATTTTTATATAATGGAGTACTACTACTCAGCTATGAGGAAGGATAAACTCGAGGCTTTTATACGTAAATGGATGCAACTAGAGACCATACTCATAAGTGAAATAAATCAGACTCACATGTGTAAACATTGTATTGTCTCCCTAGTGTAAGAAACTGAAAGAGTAAATAAGATCCAAAATCTACAAGAGATACTGTGAAAAGGAGAAAAGGAGGGAAAAGAAAAAAAATATATACACACACACACACACACACACACACAAAGGTAGCTAAGATAAATTATACTACTAATTTCTTTTAGTTCATTGAACAGAACAGTTTGTGCTCATATTGTTTGATCAATTTTGCATGCCTGTATCTTGTAATCTGAGCAACTACTTTGAACAATATGCAATATGTAACCATTGTTAATTTACTATTATAGTTATGAAATTCTGTATCATTGTTTTGTTTTTTTCTCTTTAAAATAAAAAAAAAAGGGTTTACTTGCCTTATTTATGCTTAGGCACAATTTAAACACCACTGAGACTATCTGGTTTTTGAAGATTTGACAAAAATCCTGTGAAATCATGTGCTTAGTGATTTCTTCTGGATGAAGTTCTTTTTTTTTTTTTTAATGTGTGTACCGGCAGTCCACCTCAGGACCTCGTGCTTGCCAGCGAGCGCTTGTGCCACTGAGCAATATGACCGGCCCCTTTTTTTCCTTATGTGGGTTCCAGGAGTTGAACTCAGGACTTCACGCTTGCCAGGCAGGCACTTATGCCGCTGAACTCTCTCATTGGCCCCGGTTCTTTTATAATATTTCCCATTCATTCTACATAAATTTGTTTTTTTAAACTTTCTATTTTTATTGGAGTCAATTTTGATTAAAAGCATACAGGTTAACAAGTTTATCTAAATACAGGGGTACTAAGTAGTCTCTTTTGACTATAAAAATTTTTCTTGTCATTTCTTACTTTAGTATTTGTGCTTTCTGCTCTTTTTTTCATTAGAGATTTACCTACTCTACAAGTTTTTAAGATTTTATATTCATACTGTAAACCCTCCAAAATGGCTATATGCTGTAACAGTAAGCATTCTGTAGTGGCTTCAAGATTCCTATTCCACGAATACTAGTGTCGGCATAATCAAGTATAATGTTCTTGGTAATTTTGTTGTTGTTACAGGTGGAGTATTTGTTAAATTTTCAATTTTTGTAAACTCCTTTTATTTCTGTAGAACCCTTAAAATTCTCCTTGCTATTTTCTACTTTCTGTTTACAACAGGCTCCCCCCTTGGTATTCTTTAACTTCTCCCAATGACCAGCAGAGAATGCAACTTTAGGGTCAGGGTCTATATACTCTCAAATACCTTCTCTGTAGGCAATATTCTGACACATCACATCTTGAACTTGTTCTCAGTATTACACTTACAGTTAAACTGTCTCTCACTGTTGATTTTATCTTTCTTCCATCATTTTTTTGTCCCTATTCTCTACTTTCTTCTTTTTATATTGTCTCCTTAGAACCTAAATGTTCTCAACACAAGCTTGAGTCATGAGTTCCACAGAGAACGCTGCTGGTTATAAGTAATTTGATGTTCATAGTACTCTCTGCCTCATAATTATGCTGAAGGTATAAATCATGCATGATTTTATTTGCTCTCCTTATTGCTCTTTATGATCCTGTGGAGGGTATAGAGAGATTCACATTAGGCATCCACCATTATCCTAGGACAACTTGCAAGTGCCTATAAATTTTATTTTCAATAGGCTCTTCTCTGCTTTGTAATCATTAGTAAATATGTCTTTTATTAGAATTTTTCATTACTATCAAAGTTTTTTTTGTTTTGCTTTGTTTTTTATGTGGGTACCAGGAGTCGACCTCAGGACCTTGCGCTTGCCAGCAAGCGCTTGTGCTGCTGAGCAATATCACCGGAACTTTTTTTCCTGTATGTGGGTTTCAGGAGTCGAACTCAGGACCTCGCGCTTGCCAGGCAGGTGCTTATGCCACTGAGCTATTTCACTGGCCCCTCAAAGTTTATTTTGGCTTCTTACAAATTTATCCTTCTGGGATTGTGCCAAAGGGATGCTTTCAATCTGAGTAGCATCAGTTTTCAGAATCAGAGATGTGATTTCCTATTTTGATCCCTAGCCTAATTTTTTTACTTAGAAGTAAAAATTTCTGCCATCTATTGGGTTTAGCAGTTCTTTAGTCCTTCAAAATGTATATTTCACTTTCAAAAGAAGACACAGCATCTCTTTCTCCTCAATGTCAATGACTAGGAGCTGCTTGTTAGTATAGAGGTTTTTAAGGGATATTCCACCAAAATAGTCAAGCATGTATGTAAGGCTACACAGGCCATCATCTTGATGTTCACACCATCTTTTGGAGTTTGCCCTGTTGCTACATTGTACCCAACTGTTTAGCTAGCTGTTCCACAACTTTAGGTCTATTTTTAAATAAACACCTCCTTTCAACCCACTTTTTTTTTTTTTTTTTTGAGACAGGGACTCACCATATAGTTTAGGTTGCCCTTGAACTCACTATGTAGCCCAAGCTGGCCTCAAACTCAAAGCAATCCTCCTGCGTCAGCCTCCCAAGTGCTGAGATTACAGGCCTGCACCACCACGCATGGCTTCAACCCACTCTTAAGTATCTTTTCCTTTCTCTGTGGCTAAAATGTGAAATTCTAAAACAATTATCTTTTGCATGTTTCTCATGTCCTCTAATAGTATCCACTACAAAAGACTCTGACCTCCCATCCTATTATTTTATGTCAGTGTCATGCTCTGGTATTTTCAATTTAGCAGTTTCACAGAGCTGCATTGTCCAATACAACAGCCACTAATTATATGTGGTTGTTTAAATTTAAACTAAGCAAAATTAAATTTAAAAAGTTCTGTTCCTCAATCTTGTATTTCAAGTGTTCAAGGAAGCCATATGTAGCTAATGGCTACTATTAGTGCAGACAGAACATTTTCATCCTCACAGACAGTTCCTTTGGATAGCACTATTCTAGGACTTAATTCAACTTTGATTTTAATTCTTGCCACACTGTTGGGAAACAACTCTTTCCTTCTCTCTTTACGCCTGTGTTATGCACTGTTATCTGCTGGGATATGGCTGGGAAGACATTTGTCTCTAGGTTCTCATTCTTTTCTTATGTCCTCATGGATCCTTTAAGCTCTCCTTGCTTCTAGTTTTTTTTACTTTTCTTCTTACCAACCTAGAGTAAATCTATCCAACTCTACACAGATGCTAATCTAAATTTATTCTTACTTAAAAAAAAGGGTAACAGATTGTTACCCTTTAACAATCTATGGCAACTATGTCTTATATAGCCAGACAATTCAATTTGTGGTATGACTCCTGTAAGAGCTCTTCCCTTCTTATTCTGCTGGGTAATTTATTAGCATTAGATAATACATCTTCCCATATAGGTTCCTGATATGTAAAAATTTAACTCAGTTATTTTTTTTTTTCTCTAATTTATACATTTATACTGATCTGGTATTTTAAATAGTAGTTTTCACTATCATCAAGGTTAGGGATAACTTATATTATGTTGCCAAGTAAAATAAAGTTCACTGGTTCCTTGAAAAAGTAAGTTTAAAACTTTAGCTTCATTAAAACAGTTAATTCAGTCAAAATAGCAAAATTGCTGATCTTTAAAATGATAGATATGTATAGAAAATTATGTCTGAAGACTCATAAACTGTTGATATACAAATATATGAATCTTAGGAACATTTAGTGATCTAAAATACAACCATGAAATCATGTCCCTTCAACAACAACAAATTGCAAATCTCTAGGATTTAGGTTAATGGGCATCTCATGGATTACCGACTCTCAGATTTGATAATCTAGGTAAAAGAAAAGCTACATCTTTCATTGAGTCTCAAAATTATATCTGTTGAGTTTCAAATAAAAATGCCAATCTATTATCTTTTCTTTAAACCTCTAACATTTCTTTCCTATAGCTTTTAAATTATATCATCTTAACATACCTGATTATTTTTATATTAGGAAAAATTAGGAATGTCTGTATTAAATTATTAAATGTTGCATAGTCTTCAAAAATGTGTGGGCTGGGGATATAGGTCAGCGGCACAAGTGCCTGCCTGGCAAGCGCAAGGTCCTGAGTTCAATTCCCAGTACCAAAAAAAAAGTGTCTTTTTTTATTAGTACACGTTTGTAGTACATAATGATTACATTTACTGTGGGGAGTTGAACTTACCTGATTTTTATACAAAATTTCTTTAAGGCTGGTAAGGGCATGAATACGAACATCTACATTTTCATGCTGAATTGCTTTCATGGACAGCTGGAGAGTTGTTTGGAGATCAGTACTCTCGGAGGCCTCCTATAAAAAGGGCACGGAGGGGTACACCTCATTAATTATCTTTACAACCATTTCTGAAGGCCTGAATTTCCTGTATCTTTACCATTAAAGTAGTCAGACTATATTCTAATAACATCAGCTTTAATAAAATTTCCATCTGTTCCTTCTCAAAGTACATGTAATTGTTAGTAATCCTCCGGGAAATGGATTTTATTCTAAAATCTTTAGAACTAAAGAAAGATTTTAGGGCCGGTGAGACGGCTCAGCGGCTTGAGCGCCTGCCTTGCAAGCGCGAAGGCCCGAGTTCGACTCCCGGAACCCACACACGAAAAAGGGGCCGGTGATATCGCTCAGCGGCACGGGTGCCTGTTGGCGCGTGAGGTCCTGAGGTCGTCCCCCCGGTACCCACAAAAAAAAAAAAAAAAAAAAAAAAAAAAGAAAGATTTTATTCCAACTAAATAGAAAATTACTTATCTAAAACAAATGCTTTCTGATTAAAAATACAAGCCTCCCCTAACTTACAGAGGGCTATGTTATAGCATTGAACCAAGTCTACGGACTATATAAATAATTCAACTCTTTGCTTTCACTACTTAATGTGATACCCAAGGTCAAGTATCTTACTTTCTGCCCGGAAATGCTATGAAATTACCATTAATATTTTCATAATTTCAGAGAGCTCACTAAACTTCAGAATGCTGGAACTACATATTATTGCCCTTCTAAAGCTCAGGAACGATTTAGACCTGACATAACTACAGCATGATGTGCAACACAACAAAACTAGAATCATCCCACAGCTTGCTTTCTTCTGGCAGGGCATGCAGTTTGGGCAACTTCTTTCTTGAAACTATAAGAATTTATTGACCTAGGTAGTAAAGGTTCAAGAACAGTATTTGCTCTCTGGTCTATCAAATGCTATGTATCTTTGATCTAAATGCCAAAACTTCTCTACAAAAGGCATAGATTTATGGAATCATTATCTAATCACAAGGAAACAGCTTTCACAATGCGATTATATTATCCCTACATTTAACTTCAAAGGATCTTTACTCAATGTATTAGAAGTTGTGAACAATTTCATATCTATATCTTCCAAACCATAATTTAAAAAATACCTTTCTGTATTCCAAGAGAACCGCTTTTATCTTTTTTAATTCTGGATGATCAGGTAAGAAATATATTTCGTGAAGAAAATCTTGCACAGCATCCCTAATGGTTAGTTGGAATGCAAAGAATTATTTGCCAAGAACATGAATACTAAAAAAATAAAAAGCAAAAGCTGAAACTGAGGCCAATTTAACTTACACTTAAAAGTACAGTTGACTACTGACATGCAAAGTATTCTTTGTAATAGTGCCTAGGATGCTCAGATAAATTAATAGTGGCAAAAAGTAAAGCTAAGAAAATCACCCTATGATAGTCTTGTTACATTGGCAGCCTCCGATAAACCTTGCCTCTCAGTATGCACACCTATATGTGTGGTCCCTCCCTCTTTAATCTGAGTAGGTGTGTGACTTGGTTTAGCAAATAGACTGTGGCAGAAGACATACTGTGCCAACATGAGGCTTTTATGTTAAAAACAGCACGGCAGCTTCCATTTTTGTACAATGGAGAGCTCTGAATCATCATGCAAGTTTGGCCATCACCATGGACAGGACACAGAAGATGAAGAGGCTCTGAGACTACATGGAAAGATGGAAAAGCCTACACTAGACTATTTACCAGTTAAATGTGCCATATTAGTGACCTTTGGTAAGACCCACAGAAGAAATGACTAGCTGAGCTCAGCCCAGATCGCAAAACTATGAACAAATAAAAATGTTCATTATTTTAAATTTTGGAGTGATTTGTAGTATACCAATAGACAGCCAAATCTAACCCCAAAATACAAATTCTTATAAAAAACTTTAGAGAAAAATATGTAACTAATCCTTATTAAGGGTACAGTTTTTAATCTGCCTATAATACAATAAGTACTCTGATATTTCTAGGTCCAAATATAAGTACAGTATCTCTAATTCTAGTCTTCATCAACTCGCACAACAAATATGTATTAAATAACTAGTTGCAACAGTATGCACTAAGTACTGTGCTAGATACTTGAGAACAATAAACAAAGCCAAAAAATTCCTTCATTCAGGGAGTTTAATGTCTTCTATTTAGTACTGAGAGATTTTTCTTATTATATATGATTTGAAAAAGGCAGAGAAATGATACTACCATCTATAACAAACAGCACAGATGTGAATACTTGCACAATAATCTAAGGGTATTTGAAAAATGATCTAAACTGGTGATTCCACTGTTCTAGTACATACAAAATTACAAAAGAAAAAAAGTAAAATAAAAGTATTTTGAATGAATAAAAACACTAATTTTTCCTTCTCTGCTTTTTCTTTGATTGGAAAATCAGTAGAAATGATTAAAAGAAATAGCAATAGCATATGGGTGAGCACGTAAATAATAATTTAAGTATGTACTTAAATCCTAACTTTTCAGGAGGAAACTATAACATACAATACTTAGTGAAAAAAATTTTCGTGTAAAGGCTAAAAAGCATCTGGAGTCAAAAGAGCCTAAGCGTGATGGCATGTACCTCTGATCCCAATACCCTGGAGGCTGAGGCAGGAGGATTGCTGTGAATTAGAGGCCAGCCTGGGCTACATAGTGAGTTCAAGTCCAGCCTGCACTACGGAGGAAGACCCTGCCTCAAAAAACAAAAACGAAACAAAAGAAGTAAGATGTAGTCCGCTTTCAGGAAGCCTTGAATATGAAGCTAAGCAGTATGAAATGTACCCATTAGAAACAGAAAACCATAAAACATCACTATATACTGAAATGATGCAGATCAAGGACTTTCTTCTCTTTTTTTTTTGAGATAAGGTCTTACTTTGTACCACAATCTGGCCTTGAACTCACTATGTAGCCCAGGCTGGCCTTGAACTTGTAGTGATCCTCCTACCTCAGCCTCCTGAGTGCTGAGATTACAGGTGTGTGCCGCCACACCTGGAAAGAGATGTTTTTAAAAGGGCATTCTAGAGACAATATCAAGAAATGTGATAAAAGCTAACGTAAGGGAGGCTGGTTGAAAGGTTAATGCAAGGGAGTAATAAGGGTTTAAAAGTAGGTAAGGCACAGAAAATAGATAGATATCCCCTCTTAACCTTTCTCATGCTATTTGATTGTCTTTTAATTGTGAGAACAAAGGTAAATTTAGCTTTACCTTGTCAGATTTAAAGAAAAATAATTTTAAATGACTTTAAATCAACACCACAACAGAAACAGTATCAACTCAATATATAATTACATGCTGATTTCAATTTATGGATGAACTCTAAAATTTAAAAAGTAAATAGTTTCATATTACTAACAGTAATCCTAAAACTTTAAGACATTAGAATACAGTAAAAACAGTTGCTATTTTTAGTATGAATTTCAGTTACAATACCTGTTTTCAATGATGAGGTAATGAAAGATAGCTGCAGTTTCTTTAGGCTGGATATGTATGAGTGGTAACAAAGCTACTATTACATGACTGAGAAGGGAGCCTAGACAAGCATGATCCAGGCAGCGAACAAAGCAGTCCCAAGCTCTATATGAAAAAGCAAATAAAATTAATTTTTATTAAAGTTGAAGAAACAATTATATGTATAGATAGATTACACAGCAGCACAGATATATATACATATATATATCAGATTATATAGCAGCTTTTTAAAAAATGACATAAAAATAAGTACTATATATTCAACCAAAGCAATCTCCAAATTATATTAAGTCAAAAAAGCAAGATGAAAACCAGTATTCTGGAGCAAGATTAATTTTTTAAGAAGTCTGACGTATGTCAGGCTTGGTGGCACACACCAATAAGCCCAGTACTTGGGAAGATGAGGAAAGAGGACTGCCATGAATTCGAGGCCAGCCTGGGCTACATAGTTGAGTTCAAGGCCAGCCTGGAATATACAGCAAGACCCTGTCTCAAAAAGCCAAATAAAGAGAAATCTGATGTGTGAGTGTGTGTGCATGTGCAGATGGTCTCTGACTAATGACTATTGGAGGATTTTGTTTCGACTTTACAATGGAACAAATGTTATACACAATTAGTACAAATCATACTTCAAATTTTGAATTTGTATCTTTCTCTAGGGTAATAATACATAGTACAATTCTCTTGTATGATGCTAGCAGTGGCATAAGCCAGTTTCCAGTCAGCCATACAATCATGAGGGTAAATAACAGATACAATACTCTACATTGTATGTATTCAATAAATTATATGAGATATTCAATATTTTATTATAAAATAGGCTTTGTGCTAGATGGTTTTGCCCAATTGTGGGATAATATAAGTTTTCTGAGCTCATTTGAGTTAGGCTACTATAAGCTATGATGTCTGGTAGGTTAGGTACATTAAAAAGATTTTCAACTTATGATTATTTTCAACTTACAATGGGTTTATCAGGAATGTAACCCCTACAAACAAAGTCAAGGAGCATCTGTGCTTTTAAAAAGCAAGGATATATAAAAATTAATTAAAAAGGATACCTGTAGGGGTCAGGAATAGAAGTTACATTTGTCTGAGTATAACTTGTTATGCAGATTTGAATTTGAGACTATGCAAATGTTTTATATGACTTTTAAGTTAAACAAAATAGAGGGGGAAAGCAACTCCTATTTTCTTTTTCTTCTCTTTTTGAGACATCACTAAATTTCTCTAGCTGGTCCTGAACTTGCAATCCTCTCAATTCAGCCTCCAAGAGGCTGGGATTACACCCACTACACCTGGCTTTACCCCTAAAATATTTTAAACAAACTGAAACAACTGAAACTAACTGAATATCAAGTTGGTGTCAGATGCACACAGAAAATAATTACTTCCCATGACTTCAGAACACATTGTTCTGACTATATATTTTTAATAGGATACATTTTAAAGGACAAAAAGAACCTCCAAGAAGCTGAAATTGCATTCAGTAGTCTTACTATTAGCAGTAGGTTTTTTTTTTTTTTTTAATGTGGGTACCGGGAGTCGACCTCAGGACCTTGCACTTGCCAGCACGCGCCTGTGCCGCTCAGCGATATCACCGGTCCCTTTTTTTCCTTTATGTGGGTACCAGGATAGCAGTAGGTTTGAAATTGTCACTTTAAGCATCATATATGTAGACAGGAAGAAAAAAATAAGTCAATGTGAAATTGTAAACCACTAAGAAAAAAGATACAGACTATACTGAAAATAAAATATAAAACCATTAAGAGTTAAGTAAAAAGTATGTAATCTCTCATTTGAATTGGGAATAAATAATTCATTATTTTTCTTTATAAAATATACAAATTTTTTAGTTGCTCTATTCACTTAAGATTTAAAAACAAAGACAATTTAATAGCAATGGGGAGGTCCAATGAGTGCAAGATGGGGAATTAATCTGTGCTCAAAGGAACTAGAGCCAGGGCTCCTTAAAAAATTACTGATTCTGGGCCAGGGGCAGAAATGTACAAGATGAATGTAGGACATCTTATCATGCTAGAAAGTAGAGAATCTATAGAATGAATAGTGTGATATCAAAAGCCATAATGCCAACTGGAAGAGACTCCTACTGGCTACAGGTGGGAAATTTTGGTCACAAAAATAGTGATTTTAATGGATTAAAATTTATCAGGCAATAATTTATGTGATTAAAAGAATACAAAAAAGAAAGCAAAACTTTCACTGGATATTGGTAGGGCACATAATCTATATTTTGAAAACTGATAAAGGGAAATATTTAAGTATTTATCATGCCTATCATATAAATTGCTTTTCCTGTATGAACTGTTTCTGAATAAATCAGTTTTTTTATTGAGTTTTGTTCTGTTTGTTTTAAGAAGAATCTCACTTGTAAAGAATTAATGGATTTAGGGAATGGTCATTAATTAATACTAAAACCCTTACATGAACTATTAATGGAATTTTATAATAGAGGGATTCATATTGGTAACATCCAAACCTACTGACTAATCTTAGCAACACTAAAAGAGTTGCCCACAGAACATGTGGCTCACGTTGGGCGACAACACAAGTATAAGGCCTCAACTATGAAGTATTTTTTTCATTTAAAAAAACTGCACATAAAACTAATCAAGCATCTGTATCTAACTTCCCAATTTATATGGAAATACTGGAAGGAGAGAAGAGATAAAAAGAAAAACTGGGGCCGGTGAGATAGCTCAGCGGCTTAAGCGCCTGCCTTGCAAGCGCGAAGGCCCGAGTTCGACTCCCGGAACCCACATACGAAAAAGGGGCCGGTGATATCGCTCAGCAGCACGGGTGCCTGTTGGCGCGCGAGGTCCTGAGGTCGACCCCCCGGTACCCACAAAAAAAAAAAAAAAAAAAGAAAAACTGGTAATCAGCCAAATTCTATGTGCCAAAATTTTAAGGGAATGAAAGAATACAGATGTATAAGAAGAGAATTAAAAGGGGAAGTCTTCTTATAAGAGATACTTAAGAAGCCGAAGACCAGGGCTGGTGAGATAGCTCAGCGGCATAAGCACCTGCCTGGCAAGCACGAGGTCCTGAGTTCGACTCCCGGTACCCACATATGAAAAAAGGGCCGGTGATATTGCTCAGCAGCATGGGCGCCTTCTGGCGTGCAAGGTCCTGTGGTCAACACCCTGTACCCACAAAAAAAAAAAAAAAAAAAAAAGCCAAAGACCAAATGTGTGATACAGTGACCTTATTTAGACTTGGATTCAAGTAAACCAACATGCTTTGGGGAAAATAGCTTTTGAGACAACTGGAAGAAATGGGAATATGGTCTGAGTTTTAGCTGATTATCAGGAATTCTCACTAATTATGAAAAGTAAAATAGTTTATGATGGTTATTTTTTAATACCCTTATCTATCAGATATATTTTGATAATGATGTGATTTAGGGATTTTCTTTAACATACTCCACTTAAAAAGCTGGAGGCTGCTGGCCGGTGAGATGGCTCAGCGGCATAAGCGCCTGCCTGGCAAGCGCGAGGGCCCGAGTTCAACTCCCGGAACCCACATACGAAAAAAGGGCTGGTGATATCGCTCAGCGGCACGGGCGCCTGCTGGTGCACGAGGTCCTGAGGTCGACCCCCCGGCACCCACAAAAAATAAAAAAGCTGGAGGCTGAATACATAAAATAAGATTAGCAACACTAGTGACTCCTGATGAGGCAGGGAACAGGGACATGGGGTCCATTAACAACGCTTCTATTTCCCACCATGCTAGGAGTATTTTTAAAGTAAATACAATCCCTTTTCAACACAAATAGCCTTTCTACCTTAATTTTTTATGGTTTGAACCTAATTTCCCTCAAAGAGATAAGAATTCAAGTTTGTGCTATTGGGAAATGTAAAAAAACTAATGAACTCAGGCAGCCATTTACCTGCAACATAATTCAGGAAAGTCATCCTTGAATCGAAGCCCAGTTCTCAGTGTCGTCATCATCTTCACCCTCACAGAACTGACATGTTTGGGGCCCATCAACGTCATCAAAGACATCAAACTAGTCAAGGCCTATAAAGTAAGTAGTATTTTAAAACAAAGCTTATAAACAAGTTGCCAGAAGCAGGTGAGCCCTAACAGCAAGTATTTTTTACCCAAATATCAAGGTGCCATCTATTTGCAGATAATACAGTCTAGTAAGTGTTTGCCAGTTCAATTTATCAATTTATGTGGTAATTAGGAATTTGAAAAATACAAGCTGAATTCTGTTTTTTGTTCCCCTTAAAAGTGATTTGGTATTTTGATCTAGTGGTCCTCTAGAACAGTAAATTTTCAAATTTATTAAGGATATGATACATAGTTTAATTTTTTTCATAACTATCTCAAACTACTATTCAACACAAATATAAATTGAATTGAACTGAAATAATTTTAATTTTTTTTTTTCTTTCTGAGACAGGGTCTTGCTATGTAGCTCAGGCTGTCCTTGAATTCACTATGTAGTCCAGGCTGGCACTGAACTTATAGTATTCCTCCTGCCTCAGCCTCCAGAGTACTGGGATTGCAGATGTATGCCACCATACCCAGAGATTAAAATCATTTGAATTTAAGAGCACTGTAAGAAATTTTGAAGTAAATGACTCCCAGTGATCAATAGTTAAGAAAACTCCCAAAAGCTTATAAAGGCATTCAATGATATATAATATCAAATATTTGATTATTTTTGTTCTTTGAATGTTTGTAGACAGAAGCAGAAATCATGTCTCCTGCATGTTCTACATGAATTCTATTATAGCACTTTGGAACTCACTTACCATTTTCTTATCTTCAATGCCAACACTGGAGCTCAACAATTGCATGTTAAAAAAAGCCAAAATGCCCAAGAGCTTGGGTTGCAAATAGTCAGCCTAAGTAAGGGGAAACAAACAACAAAAAGATATTACATAAATTTTATACAGACCATATTTCTGAAGATGACAATTCCATTATTTAATTAATATCATTTACATTTTACCCAACTAGAAAATTGGAAATAAATATGTAGTGAATTAAGTTTCTCCAAAAGCATGTATTTTCATATCTAGTATTTAAAGAAGTTAATGAAACTGAGTTACAGCCCCCAAGGTAAGATATGATAAAAACAATACAGTACAATGAGAAAATCATGAGCTTTTGAATCGTGGACTGAGCTGGGGTGGGATATGTTTCACATCAGAATCCACATCGGAGAGAAGATGGAAAAATACAATAGGAAAGACAATTGTCCTTATTCTATAGCATTTAGAGCTAAGTGTAAAAAAAAGCACTAGATTAAGGAAAAGCAAAACAATATCAAAACAATGGTCTGACTTAGGGATCAATATCCTCTGAGGTAATAGTGGCAAAGTGGTACAAGTCCACTGGGATTAACAATTGCAGGCAAACTATCACTGACCATGCCACTTTAGGTCTCCCAAAGTGAAAAGAGTTAATTTTTTGTTTTCTGTTCTTTTCCTTTTGTTCAGTAATGGGGATTGAGCTCAGGGAATAGTTAATTCTTTCTTGATAAAAGGACCTAAAGAAGTGGGAATGAGCTTTAAATCAGCCAAACCTGGGTGGAATCCCAATTTTGACATGAGGATTGAACCCAGCCACCTTACTGAGCTACATCTCCAGCCCTTTTTTTTTTGTTTTTTTTTGTTTTTGTTTTTTTTTTGTGGGTACCGGGGGGTCGACCTCAGGACTTCGCGCGCCAGGAGGCGCCCGTACCGCTGAGCGATATCACCGGCCCCTTTTTCGTATGTGGGTTCCGGGAGTCGAACTCGGGCCCTCGCGCTTGCTGGGCAGGCGCTTAAGCCGCTGAGCCATCTCACCGGCCCCTTTTTTTTTTTTTTTTTTTCAGTCAGGTCTCACTAAATCATTAAGTTGCCCAAGGCTATGTTCAAACTTTTCATCCTCCTCTCTCAGCCTCCCAGCATGCTGTGATGATTTTAGGTGTGCACCACTATGCTCAACTCCAGTTTTGGCAGTTTTTAGTGTATAATCTTAGATAATCTTACTTAACCCCTTTGAGTTTGCAAAATGAGAATATGAAAGCAGAGAAAGCACATATTGCATGCAGTTGCATTAAAGATTAAATAAGATAACATGCTTTGTACTTATATATTAAAATGTTGAATTAATTTTCAGTTTTCACTATTTTACTATAAACTGTGATAAAGAGGGGAAAAGAGGTTGAAGGGAGGGGAGGGGAATGGGAAAAAAAAAGAATCAAAATATACCATGTACAGGTACAAATTCCCTATGATGAAAGTGATCATTATGTATATCTACAATGTACCAATAAGCTTAATTAAAAACAATAAAAAATAAACTGTGGATGTGACTACTCTATATGTAATAATTCCTTTTTTCAAAATCTTATATTCAGGCGGGAAAAATGGCAAGCAAAGCAGCTAAGAATAAATGCCAATTGAAGTACTTTCCAAGTCTAGAAGAAAGTTGCATGCGTTGATGTCAAGACCTCTAATTTAGGTATCTCCAGGCTACAGGCACTGCCAAGAAGGGGCAAATAGGAGGTTGTGTGCAGAGGAGAGGGGTTCAATGTATACATGTTTCTCCAGATCAGATGTTGCAATAAACTTTTCTTTTGACAAGCACAGAAAATCATATTTTTCAAGTCCAAAATTAATTTTGTTTTGTAAACTTCTGACTTAGACTGAGACTCAGCTTTGGTGTAACAGGCCACAATTCACTAATTTTATAGCTCCAGCCTATGATTCTTAAATAAAATGTTCATGAATACTTCCCAGGTTTTGAATGAATCAAATAGGTAAATAATGGTACAGTTTATAATTTACGGAGATAGGGAAGACTGGGGCAGAAATAGGGAGGGAAAATAAAGATTTCTTTCTTTCTTTTTTTGTGCTATAGATTGAACCCAGAGCCTCATGTATAGTAAACATGCGCTCTGCCACTGAGCACAGAGGGCAATAAGATCCCTAGTGGATATATCATGTTTCAGTATGTTTAGATGCTTACAATGCATGTGAGTAGATATGATCAAAAGGAACTTGGATAGTCTCTATTTGCCATCCTCTCTTTATTATGCTCAGATCCCTTCTCTGCCCTCTTTTGCCCTGTTCTGTGCCTGCCTGGCTGAACAGCATTGCTTAGAAAAAAAATGTGGGCCGGTGAGATGGCTCAGCGGTTTAAGCGCCTGCCTTGCAAGCGCAAGGGCCCGAGTTCAACTCCCGGAACCCACATACAAAAAAGGGGCCGGTGATATCGCTCAGCGGCACGGGCGCCTGCTGGCGCGCGAGGTCCTGAGGTCGACCCCCCGGTACCCACCAAAAAAAAAAAAAGAAAAAAAATGTATAGATGAGGGAAAAAAAAAAGCTTTTTATAAATAATTTAATACTAAATTTACTGAGATACCATGAGATTAATACAAGTTACCTTTGGCCTCTACAATTATAAGAGATGCTCAAAGTGGTGGCCATTAGCTTCCAGACATTTATTAGTATGGTGAACTGCTGAAATGTGTATACATTTTTTTGGCAGATTCTGTATATCATATTAAAGGGCCAAAAGAGGTCATTTAAAGAAAGACTGATGATAGGAAAAAAGAGCCAAAAATAATTCCCTGAGTCACTCTAACATTTAGAGGAGAAAGTAGATAAAGGGGAAAGCCAATAAAGAAGACCTAAAAACAACAAATCAACAGTGAACCAAAAAGAAAATCAAGCTAATGTGGTACGGAGATGCCACATAGTAAAGGATGATCAACTGTGTTGAATGCTACTGAGAAGCTGAATGAGGACAAAGAAGTAATTATTAAATTTAACAGCAGAACCCCAACAAAGAATTTCAGAATAGTGAGAACAAAGTCAAACTCTAATGGGTTCATTTAATGGGAAATGAGAAAGCAAAAACAGAAAACTCTTTGAAAATATTTTAATGGTAGTCTTTTGAGTTTTTTTAAGGAACAAGGGAAATTAAAATGAAAATAAAGTGTGACAATTTATAATTTTATATGAAAAAGGAAAATAGTAATATGATTTCAGATACACATTGATGGTAGAGAATGATTAAAAAGGATAACATATCATCTAACTTCCCTTCAATCAAAAAATGGGCTAAACTATGGTTAGAATTGATTAGTTTGCTTTGTCAAAGAAGGTTAATGGGGATGTGTGTGATGAAGTACAAACTTAATATACAATTAAAAACTAAAGAAAAATGCCATTTTTACTCAGTGAAAAATAATTCTCAAAATTACTTGAAAAATCCACATTTTTCAAAGTTAATATATGTTCCTAACGTTTTACTGTGACCATGCAACTTAAACTTTTTTCAAAATAAAAATCCCAACTAAAGATTTAAAGAAATATCTAGCAGCTGGAAAATGAAAGAAAAAAGAAAGTTTCTTCAATTTAATAATTAGGTTACGAACAAGGAGAAAAACAACAAAACCCATCAAGCAAATTCCTTACCATCAGTTCGGGTGATGTGATATCTCTTGGGCCCTGATATGGATCATCACTAGATGCAAATGAGGCAAGTATTGACAAACCATTGAAAACTTGTTGATAATGTTCTCCAATACGTAGTAATAATTCATTATGCAATCCTTGGAAATCCTGCCTCAATAGGCTTCCCAGTTCAATTTCTGTTTCATTCTAACCCAAAGACATTAAAAAAAAAAAAGGGGGGGTTTCTTTTTCCTTATTAACAATGTGAAAATAAATACGTTGTTTTAACATGCCATTAGTAAATCAGGAGCTTTAGACCAGGTTGCAGAATTTACTAATAATATTAAGGAAAGGCACTGAAAAAGGATTCTAATTTATTCTCTCCTACTAGGTCTACCATGGGTTATATGAAACAGAAGTGATCAGACTTAATCTTGAAATAAAATTTAAAAGGAAAGCCCTAGTTTTGTCTAAGGTTTTAATCCCATCATCAACTCCATATTTATAGACACACAAACTCTGAGAGGAAACAGGACAGTGGCTAAGGGGAGTTTTTCTTGTCAAATTGCTTAAATTCTACTTCTTTCACTTTATAGTTATGTTGGTACTTGGACAAGTCACCTATTCTAACCTCTCTTTAGTTTGCTCATCTTTAAAACAAACAGTAATATGGCCTAAGTATCCCTAATCCAAAATTCCGAAACTTTTTGAGACCTGACCTGACGTGATGCCACAAGTAGAAAATTCTGCACCTGATCTCATGTGATGGTTGCAGTCAAAATGCAAACATACTGTTGTATAAAATTATTTTCAGGCTACGTATTTAAAGTGTATAGAAAACATAAATGAATTCCATGTTTAGACTTAGGTCCCACCCTCCAGATATCTCGTTATGTATATATAAATATTCCAAAATCTGAAAAAAATCTGAAATCTGGTCCAAAGCCTTATGGATAAGGGATATTCAACCTTATTTGACTGAGTAACTGTGAGGATTAAGTGAAATAATTCATAGGGTTATATAGATAAAAAAGTTTCTGACATACAGTATATACCTTATAAACACTTATCATTCTACCTCCACAACACACAGATTTACTTTTTCAAGATGAACAAATACAATCAATATTCAATAACTCTGATGTGGAAAGGGATCTGCTATTGGCATGTTAGGAAAAATGAACTAAATTAACATAAAAGAAAAAAAATTATATGTGTTTTTCTGACAGGTTTATCTGTTCCCCTATAGTCTCATATTCTTCATTTTGGTAATAAGACATTCTAAATTTACAAAGTAGCAAGAAACTAGGCCAAATTGTAATTAGAGCACTAAATACTAAACACAGACATACTACAGTTGAAGGTGGCTGTCTCCTTCTGTAGATATAATTACTTGTGTAGTGTCAGTAAGTTTATAGCTCAATCAATCAAAAATACTAAAATGAAATTAGCTAAGAACCTCATCCATGAAAAGATGACTGTCCTATCCATTATGGTGAAATGATCAAAGAAAATGTAAAAAGAAGAATTCTGCTTAATATGCTCCATGGACAAAGATTAATTTACATAACATTTAAACTTATATTCTAGGATAGGCTATAAATTACTTTCCTTTCTGTTAGAATGTAACAATAGCTTTCCCATAATGCTAATTTAAACAAACAAAATATGCAAATATTCAATTACCTTCAGATAATGAAGGGCACGTTCTAATTCATCTTTGGAACAGGAACAAACCAAATGAGAAAAAATGTATTTGAAGTTATTTATTAAGATTTCTCTACGACTGACATTTAATTGTTTTCCTAAAGTTCGAATGAGAGCAGAAGCTGCAGGGCTTGCTTTGGCAGCGAGGTCAGGCAATAGAACTTGTAATGTCCTCTGAAAAAGAACACAATAACTACTGAAAATGCATTTGTCTGTGTGATAAAATATTCACATAAGCTGTGCACATAAATTTTTTTTTTTTTTTTGTATTTTTGAGACAGGGTTTCACTATGCAGTTCAGGTTGGCCTTCAACTCACTTTGTGGCCCAGGCTGGCCTTGAACTTGCAGCAATTCTCCTGCCTCAGCCTCCTGAGTGCTGGGATTACAGGCGTGAGCCACATACGCACAAAAATATTCTTAAATGCCACACATACATCACTTACATTTGAATTCAGATTTACCATTTATTCACTTGACTGAATATTTACTGAGGATCTACTATAATTCAGGCATTACAGATATAGCAATGAACAAAATAGGCAAGCTACCTGATGGCACAGAGCTTACATGGTCAAGGTGAAATGACAGAATAAATAAGCAAATGTAAAAATAAAGAAAATAATTTTGCCAGCCGTGGTGATGCACACCTCTAATCCCAGCACTCAGAAGGCTGAGGCAGGAGGATCGCTGGGAGGTTGATCGAGACCAGTGTGGGCTACAAAGTGAGATCAAGCCCAGCCTGCATAGTGAAACCCAGTCTCAAAGACAAAAGAAATGAAAATAGGGGGCCGGTGAGATGGCTCAGCGGCGTAAGCGCCTGCCTTGCAAGCGCGAGGGCCCGAGTTCGACTCCCGGAACCCACATACGAAAAAGGGGCCGGTGATATCGCTCAGAGGAACGGGTGCCTGTTGGCGCGCGAGGTCCTGAGGTCGACCCCCCGGTACCCACAAAAAAAAAAAAAAAAAAAAAAGAAAAGAAAATAATTTCTCATGAGAATGTGTTAAATGAAACCCGGTCTCAAAGACAAAAGAAAAAGAAAATAATTTCTTACGAGTATGTATTAAATGTATTAAATTAAATAGTTTAAGGTAGAAGTCCTAAATCTGATGGATTCTTTAATTTGTATTTAGAGAGTAAGCAAGAGGAATCATAAATGCAAATTTAAAGAAGTAGTTAACAGTGCAATATTAAAGAACACCTTTTAACACATCTAACATCCCAATACTGCAACAGCTCTATTGTCATTTTGGTCTATTTCCTTCAAGATCTTGTTCATAAAATACACATAAAATCCGGGGGCCGGTGAGATGGCTCAGCGGTGTAAGCGCCTGCCTTGCAAGCGCGAGGGCCCAAGTTCGACTCCCGGATCCCACATACGAAAAAAGGGCCAGTGATATAGCTCAGCGGCACGGGTGCCTGTTGGCGCGCGAGGTCCTGAGGTCGACCCCCCGGTACCCACACACACAAAAAAATACACATAAAATCCAAAGATAAAATGGTTGGCCTTTAATTTATTCATTCTATGTGCACCTGATGAACACTTATTATAAGTCAGTCACTGCTGTAAGCACTGGAGATATAATAATGAACAAGACCCAGGCTGGCTTCGGAAATACATCTTATTTGTGTTATACCTTTCGATTTAATATGCACACTTTAAGGCTGTTGAAATATTACAAGATAGTTTTTACAAAGTCCTAATTATTTCATTAAAATGGTTAGATAATATTGTATGACCTAAAATTAGACATTTAGTTTCTTTAAAGGGTTTTGTTTTTATTTTGTTACTTGGATAACACTGCAATAAATATCTATGCCTTTTGGTTCCCAGAGTGAAATGAATCAATAAAAGGTATGAATATTTTTGTAATCCTTAACACATAATCTTTGTTCTGAGGACAAGGTAAAGAAAATAACCTTCTCCATCTTTTTTTTTTTAATGTGGGTACACGGGAGTCAAACTCAGGACCTCGCGCTTGTCAGCAGGCGCTTGTGCCACTGAGTGATATCACCAGCCCTTTTTTTCCTTTATGTGGGTACCAGGAGTCGAACTCAGGACCTCACGCTTGCCAGGCAGGCGCTTACGCTGCTGAGCCATCTCACTGGCCCTCAATCTTCTTTTAAAGCTCAGGTTCGATGAATTTCAAAGACTTCCTAAACCATTCCATACTACAAAGTCAGTAATTTGGATTCATATCAGATCCCCTATATCACTAATTATGTACTTCATTATTCTAGCTCCTTAAATAATCATATTAGTCTGAACTATTAATGGACCAAATCATAGTACTAATGGCATAAAAGCTCAGTTTACTGAATTAATTTCCGTATAGAACAATAACTCAAAATCAACATGAACTTAAGTTTTATAATATAAATAATGTCATACTAAAATTTAAAAATGTATAGCTGGGTGTAGTGGTGCATGCCTATAGTCCCAGCACTCAGGAAGCTGAAGCAGGAGGATCACTGTGAGTTCAAGGCCAGCCTGGGCTACAAAGTGAGTTCAAGGTCACCCTAAACTGCATAGTGAAACACTGTGTCGAAAAGACCAAAAATAAATTAATTAATTAATTAAAAAAATTTTTTTTTGTTTAATGTATATTTGGAAACTGGGGATCCACATGCTCCTTAATGTCAGATTTTCTTAAAAACAACCAAAAACTTAAATGAAATGAATAAAATATTGAATTGAAAATCTCAGTTAAGTCAAGTATACATTACAACTTACAGTAAGGAAACGATTGAGATCAGGAAAGTCAAAAACGTTGGCAATTTCAGACAAGGTATTTAAAGTCATTTCTCTCTGGTGAGCTATGCCTTGTTTTCGCATTTCAGCATTCTGGCAAGGAATACTTGGAAGTGCTGTCATCTGACTGGAATGGAGGGATTCTACCAAAAACTATAGCAGAAACAATTTTGTTAGTTTTCATACAAGGAAAAAGTTTTAATAATTTTTAAGCAAATATAAATCAAGAATTTGACAATATCAAATTTCACACTAAGGATCACACCACAATATAGGATAAAACCAATATACCTTTCTGAAAACAAAATGCTGAATCCATAAGTCAAGGTGCAGAAGCTTATTATCACTTAAAGGGCTAAAATATGGTATCTCCCTAAAGATTAATAACAGTGTAGTAATTCAATTAATCATTAAGATGATTTTCCCCTTTAACATATGTATTCAGGCCAAAATGCTAAAATATAAAATGCAAGGTATCAGTTGTCTTAAAGAAATTAAATATATCATTTTAAGAAATAATATTTTAATTAGGCACCAAAAAAAAAAAAAAAAGAAAAAAAAGTACGTGTCTTTTTTTTTGAGGTGGGGTCTCACTATGCTCCCCAGGCTGGTCTCAAATTCCTGTACTCAAGCAATTCTCCCACCTCAGCCTCCTGAGCCACTGTAATAAAGATGAATACTAACACTCACCTGACAGATAGGTTTCTTATACTGACTGAAAAAATGTTGTAGTTTAACACTTTTAGCTGCAACCAGTGCTCTAATTTCTGTGTATGCTGCTCCAGAGACAGATGCTGATTTGGATAACAAACAATGTAATAGGTGCAAGAGAGCAAAAGGTACCAAATCTCCTTTTGCTGCCCTAAAATTAACAAACACACACATATATGCATAATCAATATCTCAGAAACCAATGGAAGTCCATAAAGTATATACTGAATTACATATTTTTTCCTATTTTATCAGATATCTCATATCTCCACTGGGAGCTACATCCCCAGCTGTCACTATTTCTAATTATAGGCAAACAAAAAAAGACCATGACTAAAATAAATAAAGAAGAACATAAAAACTGCCAAATATACCTTCCAATATCACCTGTTGTAAGAATCAAGGTATCCTTCAGTTCATTATTTCTTGTTATTTGGGCATTTGTATATGCTTCCTTCATTCTTAAGACAAAAAGCTAGAATAATAAAATTAACTTTTTTAAAATTCTTAGAGATAGATTTATGAAAATCCAAATGTTAAAAATAAAAATTATCAACCTCTTTTATAAATCCATCTTCAGAATCCAAGGATTCCAATATATGCTTGATATTTCCACTAAAAGCCACTCTAACATCCTTGTCTGGATCTTCCATTAAATTTAATAAAGTTCCAAGAACTGCTTTTACATCTGTTTCATCTTCTCTGAAATCAAGATGCTTACAAAGATGATGCAGATTGTCTATGAAAGCTAAAGAGGGAGAGTTTATATTGTCAAATTTGACACATGAAACATCCAAGCTGTAGGGTAAAAACTTGTCAATAAGTAACGTGCCCTGAACAATTCTCAGTTCCCTCATATGGCAACATTCAGTATTTAAATATGCTTTATATTTAATAATGTCATAAATGATTTAAATCTAAAATAAATTCCAGAATTTTAAAGTTACAAAATAACTAGTCATTTTTAGATTTTGTATATCATTATATGTACCAAGATAGATTTAAACACATATTTCACTAATTCAAAAACCTTGAACTCAGGGAATCTTAGCCTTACTGTTAATATTACAGGATTTATGGGGCCCTAGAAACCACCTACAATCTACTGCTTTGAAAATATGAGAATGATTTGTAACTTTCTACTGAAACAAACAGATCTGCAAGTATTTCTGTAAATATCATCCTTCCAACAAACTCATATTCCATTACCTTTGCAAAGTGGCCAAAAATATACAATCTATAGTCCTCAACTGGACAAGCTAATCTAACTATGTGAAGTTCTGAAGGTCCAAAGAGGTGATGGAATACATTAAGAAGGTATCTGGGGGCCAGTGAGATGGCTCAGCGGCATACGCGCCTGCCTGGCAAGCGCGAGGGCCCGAGTTTGACTCCTGGAACCCACATACGAAAAAAGGGCCGGTGATATCGCTCAGCGTCACGGGCGCCTGTTGGCACGCAGAGTCCTGAGGTCGACCCCTGGTACCCACAAAAAAAAAAAAAAAAAAAAAAGAAGGTATCTGGTATACCAGATATAGAAGATATAGAATACTAGAGAAGATATAGAATACTGAACCTGACAATACTAAATCAACCATGAGGTATGCCCCATTTGGCTATCAAATCATAAGAACATTTTGAAAATGCAAAAATCACTTTTCTTATGGTTTTGTGATATAGTCTAATACCAGTCATTCCAGTTACAGGTAGTCAGTACTCAGCATTCAATCTATCAACCATTTAACTTGCTATAATTATTTAAGGCTTCAGGCTAATTCCATCAGATTTGATAAATGGCTCTTAAATTGGTTTTTGAAATATTAAGCAAATCACAGTCACTCACCAAGTTTTACTGGACTAGATATCTTTTTTTGCAGTAGGAAAAGAAACTGCTTGCAGATGGAAGCTTTTAGTTGAGAAGATGCACATTTGTGTTGAGAAGTGGCTTTTACGGTCTTACAAAAGAGGTCTACATGTCCATGTTCAGAGAAAGGTTCTATTAAAGAACTTGTCAAATAAAACATGCCGTCAAGAGTACAGACAAGTTGACCAAGAATAGAAGCAAATTCTTTCTTGACAATGTCAGAATCATCTTTGACTTTATCTCTGAGGGGAAAAAAAGAAAAAGTGCTAATCTTCCCTTAAATTTTTGTCTTAAGACTTGTTTCATTTGGGACAAAGGTACTATAAAGACAAAGCTCAGAAGGAAAAAAAATATTTAATTCTAAAACTAAAAGCATTATTTGCTCTGTACATTTAGTAACAAACATAATTTTGCATATAGAGCCAGAGAATTATCTTTCCAATTAAGTTATATATTCAAATTAAAACCTTATACATACATAAGGATCTTGGGAACTCTGTTACAAGAATTTTTCTGCTGCAATAAGATAAAAAATCCATTAACACAACTAGCCCGTATTACTTCATGGGAGCTCTGCAGGGCCCAGTTGTAAACTGCTGTTCTCCATTCAAGGAATATTCTTCTTGGAAACAGAGTTAGAAGAAACACACATCGTGACTGTGCCTGTGGTGCTGAAGAAATTAAGTCTATTAAATAAGATTTGTAAAAGTGCTAATTTTTATACACACATGCATATATATATATATATATACACACACACAAATATATATTTATACATATTGTATTTATGGATTTTGTGAAATCAAGTATCATTTGAAGTACATATAATATCTAACTTAATTTAAAGCTCTTTTTCAGAAAATATAGCAGGTACACTGAAAAAGATCTAAGCATAACCTTACTAAGTCATCAGGGAAATACAAATTGAAAACTCACATTCATCAGATCGCAAAACAATCTTAAAATAGCTATCTCCATGAAAGTTTCTTCTTCTTTTTTTTTTATATGCGGGTACTGGGAGTCAAACTCAGGATCTCGCGCTTGCCAGGCAGGCGCTTATGCCGCTGAGCTATATCACCGGCCCTTCTTTTTTCTAGATAACAAAATTTTAAGTCCTACTATGTCAAGTATCATCAGTAAGAATCTAGAACAATAGAAATGCTCTTATTCTGCTAACCAGAGTACAAGTAGGCACATCTTCAGAGAATAATACAGCAGAATGGAGTTGAGGATATGCAAATGCTACAACCCAATAATCCCACACCTAGGCTGTTATCTTAAAATAGTGCTTCTCCAACTTTAATATGCACATAAATTGCCTGATATTAAAATGCAGATGCTGAATCAGTAGGTCTGGTTGTAGCATAAGATTGTCTATTTTTTTTTTTATGTGTGTGGGTACTGGGGGTCCTACTCAGGACCTTGCGCCTACAAGCAGGCGCTTGTGCCACTGAGCGATATCACCGGCCCTTTTTTCCTTTGTATGTGGGTACCAGGAGTCGAACTCAGGACCTCGCGCTTGCCAGGCAGGCACTTATGCTGCTGAGCCATCTCACGGGCCCAAGATTGTCTATTTTTAACAATTAAAATTTTACTTGTGATTCTGAACAACTGGAAACAATCTGATTGTCCATCAACAGGAGAAATGACATGTTTATCTATACAGTTGACTACTATTCAAAAGTTTAAATAAAATATCAGAATTATAAGTATCACCACAGATAAGTCCCATAAAGATAATGTTGACCAATAAAATACAAGTTGTAAAAAGAAAGACAATTGTATGTATTATTTAAGGATAAAATACATATATGTTAAAAGTAATAAAGCAGTCATCAGAATAGTAAAGGCCAAATTCAGAATGATAGTTATCTCTGGGGAAAGAACGAAGGAAAACAAATTGAGAAGGAACAATCAACGGAATTTTATTATTTCCCTAACACTGTTATTTCTTACAGTAGAAAATTTGTATAAGAGTGGGTGGTGTATTATTATTCTACATTTTCTTCTTGTATTTTGCAAGTATTTCATAGGTTTCTAAAATGTGGATAAAGATATATAAGGATATATTTCAAACTTTTTACAGAAAGGAAATGAGATATATGGGGGCAGGCTTTCATTTGTTACTTCTTACATATCCAACTCCTTTCCAAATTACAGTATTAGGGGCCGGTGAGATAGCTCAGTGGCCTAAGTGCCTGCCTGGCAAGCACGAGGTCCTGAGTTCAACTCCCGGAACCCACGTACGCAAAAAGGGCCGGTGATATTGCTCAGCAGCACGGGCGCCTGCTGGTGTGCGAGGTCCTGAGGTCGACCCCCGGTACCCACCAAAAAAAAAAAAAAAAAAAAAAAAAAAAATTACAGTATTAGAAGTATACTACTTCTTTGAGTTATTGAAAAAAAATATAAATGTTAGAAACTCTATACAGAGGATGAGTCAAAGCAAAGCAAGTACATAAAACACAATTTTGTGACCACTTACAGTAGCTATCTGAAGTCTTCTGGCTTAATGTTAGAAGATTAGTGGCAAATGTGGTCAACTTTAAAGAGTCATCATCAGAATGGGAATAAATCCATGGAAGTGAGAGCATTCCACACAAATCTTCCAGAATATGATCTTCAAATGAACTTTTTACTACAGAAATATGTAATGGGACATCAATTACACCTTTCCTTAATCGTATCTAATTTTGTGTCTTTTTCAATAAAAACAGAAACACTCGAAACATCAAACTGTAATATACATTCAAAAAACGGGATTCTAAATGTAAAGGGTCAGGAATGATTCCCCTCCTCCTTCCCCTTTTTTGTGGTGCTGGGGACTGACCCCAGGGCCTTGCATATGCTAAGCACACACATTACCCCTGGGCTACACCGCTAGTCCCATGAATGATGTTCTGAGGTCTATGAAGCCAAATAAATTAAATGGGACCTTGACTAAAGAACAATGAATCAGGGCTGGTGAGACGGCTCAGCAGCTTAAGCGCCTGCCTTGCAAGCGTGAAGGCCCGAGTTCAACTCCTGGAACCCACATACGAAAAAGGGGCCGGTGATATCGCTCAGCGCGTGAGGTCCTGAGGTCGTCCCCCCGGTACCCACAAAAAAAAAAAAAAAAAAAAAAAGAACAATGAATCAAAATATTACACAAATAAATTTGGAACTTGGAAATTACTGAAAAGCTGAATTAACTGGGGAAAAAAAAATACTTCTGGGTATCCTAAATGATCATGCATTTAGGCTTTAGGCAAAAAGAAAGTACTTCTGCAATGATTAAGGTTATTCTGATCTACTGTTTTTTTATACTTACCTTGCATATAAATCAAAGCATCATAAATCTTCACCACATTATCAATGACTGCCTCCAGTTCAGGTTTCTGAACAGATTCTAACAAATTCCTACAGCTCTTAAGCACTTTTGTATAAAAATTCAAAGACATCCAAGTTATCACTACTGAAGGTTTCTTCTTAGATGTGTGTTGATAAGCCTTGAAATTATGGCTATAGGAAGTACATTTAAAAAAAAAACATTAGAATTAAGGTGAATTTTATTACAGTCAAACATAATCTTATAGCAAAACCCAAGGAAACTGTGATTACAAAACTAACCTACAGGACTGGGGATATGGTTCAGTGGTTGAGCACTTAGAGCACCTGCCTAGAGTGTATAGGGCCCTGGGTTTGATCCTCAGCACCATTTAAATAAACAACAACAACAAAAACCTAACCTATAACCTTAAACCAATTTACATAAATATGCAAGTCAATTAAAGGCATTATTAAGTTTAATCTCTAAGATGGCTTAAATCACTTAATGATCTGGGAATTTAAATTAATCCAGGATCCTTAAATGTGGCTTCACCAGAGCTAAAAATGATAGAAGATATGTGTATGTAATTATTAACTGACTTATAAACTCTTTCTTCATAATAGAGCAAGAGTAGACTTTAGTCTAATCTATTCCTTCAGGTTATCTCAAGTTTCAAATTTGATGGAACTACAATTAGTATACTTTCTCTAAAATCTCTTCTACAACTCTGTACTGGCTAGTTAATAGTGAGTCAGAAAATACAGAGTGAGTGTTACAAAATTAACAAGGAATGCTGGTCTAAAACGTGGCAGTGGGGCCGGTGAGATGGCTCAGCGGCGTACGTGCCTGCCTGGCAAGCGCGAGGGCCCGAGTTCGACTCCCAGAACCCACATACGAAAAAAGGGCCAGTGATATCGCTCAGCGGCACGGGCGCCTGCTGGCGTGTGAGGTCCTGAGGTCGACCCCCGGTACCCACAAAAAAAATAATAATAAAAAAAAATAAAACGTGGCACTAAAAAACTAAACCTTCACACAGAAATCACATTTTGGTACTTCTAATAGTTTTAAGAATACTAAATTGAAAATCTCCTGAGTTCTAAACTCCTATTTTTATTATTAAAGGGAGAAATGGCAGAGTCAAAAGAACAACTTTTCAGTTATATGTTCTGATACCTTCTAATTTTGTATCCTAGGAAAGTTAGTTTAGGCTTTAGATAAAAAAGAACATATGGGAGCCTTAATTTCTCATCTGTAAAATGGGCACAACGACACTTACCTCTATGATTGTTGTAAAGATTAAACAGGATGTGTACACTGCCTAGCACAGTGCCCAGCATTTAGTAGGCATTAAGCACAAAATTAAAAAGTGTATGTTTTATGGTTACAAGAATCAAATCAATGAGGTCTCCTAAAACAGTAAAACCAAATTCATTACAGGAAACCCACCCAGAAAATGTAAGAAGTTATTTTACCAGTCCAGGTTTTGATGAGAACAGTGAACAGTACACAAAGCAGTCAGTTGTAAGATAACAGCAATTCCTTCTAAAGTCTCAATTACAGGTTTCTTTAGAATGCTAGATTCAAGGGAAATCTGAAGGGATTCAGCTTTCTGTCTCAGGGCACTCCATATTATATTCTTTTTGTTCATATCCACGTTTATAACTCTACAATAAATTACAACCACAGTACAAAGATATTTATATTCAGACTCAGTTCAAACATGAATCATGAGGCTAAAGGTATAGCTCAATAGTAGAGTGTGTGCTTAACATGTGCAAGGCCCTGGGTTCAATACCCAACACCAAAAACAAAAACAAAAACAAACAAAACAAGCAAAAACAGAAACATATGTAAGAGAGAAAAATGCCATATAATATCAACTTCTATCTACAATAGCATAGATTTAAACAATTAAAATAATGTTCAAGCTGGCTGAAATATGACAATTTTTTGGCTGCATTTAAAAAAAAACCCAACAATTTACTTATTAACAGCTGAAAAACTACTGATGGATCCACAGTCTCAGATATTTTTCACATATTAAAAAGCTAAATTAAACAGGCATGGAAAAAAAAATTCAAAGTAACTATATTCAGCCATGAAATGTTTCGTACTAGAATAGACTATAAGAACTAGTAAAATATTTTAAGCATTCCTTTCACTATATTAATTTTGTGTATATGTTTAAATCAAAGTACTTAATTAAAGTTGATTTTTTAAAAGTGAGTAAAATTTTATTAAACAAGTAAATAAAAACAATGAGCTCATACTCTTCAGACTGTTTTGATGCTCTTCTGGAAGAGTTTAGAGAGGAGCTGAGTCTACGTCTTTTGGGGGATATTCCATCACTGTCACTGCCAAGGATTTCCTGTTGAGTATGGCAGTGGAGCTCCTCAATGATTTCCACACTTTCCATTTTCAACGCTGCATAAAGTGGGCCCAACAAGTACTAAGAAAACAAACATAATTTCAAAAACTAACTCTTAGAAAATATGTCTATACTATTTATAGGCAACAAGAATTCACTGGGTGGTATGTTTTCTAGTAAGATAAACTATTTTCAGGGTTTCATAAGGCAAACCAAACACCCAAGTTAATCTACATTATTTCACAGTCTATACACTAAGGATGGTTCTATGGTCACAAAAAGCTTAAGACAAATCCTTCTCTCTTTATTCTATTTTCTATTAACATGTTACAGAGAAAAATTCTACAAAGGAATTACCAATTTTCCCCATACTATAAATCCAGCAAGATTTAGAGACACTAAACTAAAATGCTAATCAAATAAATACACATCTGTACATTTTATTATATTGCCTGCCTCCCACAATCCAAACAGGAAAAAGGGCATAATTTGGCATGATTACATTAGTCACAGGATCCCTAAAAATGATTGATTATAACTATCAAAGATAAAATCAATGTGAGGGGCCAAAGCTGCTATAAAGTTGATAATTAGTCCCCTTTCAATTAAGAATGTAACAAACATACTTATATTTCACAAATTCTATTTTAAAATACTCTATCTACTCCACTGGCAGTTCACTAACACCTAAATGAACAAATACTTTGAAATCAAAGTAAAAATCCCTAATAGGAGTCATACTAGACTGTAAAAATCATTATGTCCTCAAAACATTATTATCTATTTTTTTCATTATTACATCTTCACATATATCTGCAGCAGTGCCATGCATGGAAATGTCACCAATTGTGGTCATCTACAACTTACGATAATTTTTAAACTTTAGTGACCAAAATATATACTTAATAAATAATCTTGAAAATTACTTACCTCTACATTTACCTGAACTCCAAGAACATCCACAATAGCTCTACAAATATTTCTCATATAGACCTTCTTGACTTGTAAGGCAGATTCATACTCAGCTGGCACAAATTTAAGGAAATACTGCAGTAAATGACACAACGCTGCTTTTAGCAAATCAGACTTGAGCTGCAGAAGCACACCATCTTCAAACATGACACAGAGTTTTTCCAGCAACATATTTAAATAGACAGGTTCAATATTTTTATAAGCTTCCACTTCAAAGGGGAATATTGTCTTTATTAGCTTTGATAACGGCTCTTCATATAATTTCAACTGGTCAGTGTCCATTTCTACTAGGTGCTTTAATAATTCTACAAAAGAGCTGAAGAAAATGCTGGCTGGTTGTGCTGGTAGTCCTCCAAGCTCAAAGAGTTCAGTTAAAAGGCTAATTGCTAAGGATTTAATTTTTGGACTACCATATTCTAGGAGATCACAACCTATCCTCCAAAGTATGAGTTCTTGCCTTCTAAAAAACACAGTTGTAATAATGCGAATAAGAACCATCAATAAAGTGATTTCAACAAATTCTAAATTTTGCATGCTCATGAACTGCAAAGGAGCTGGCTGTAGATATCCCATGTGTTTATCTAAGTGGCTTAAAAATTGCTTAACAACCACTGGCCATTCCACAATATTTCCCATTGCATTTCTTCTGTGGAGGTATATCAAGTCTTCGAAAAGACATAATAATTCCTTTGTGAATACCCCAAAAATAGCAGGACTCTTGCTTTTAAAAAGAAATAATAATGAGCAGATAACTTCAGAGATTTTCCTGTGCAACACGTAACAGGATGGAGTTGCTGCAATCCGCAAAAGTCTTGTTATGATCCAATTACTGAATTCTTTGAAACAAACAAAAAAAGATATTAAACAAATATATCAGAAGTGTTAATTTGCTAAATGCTTAATTTTCAATGTATAATTTTCATTAACAAAACAGTCTACATTCCTTATACAATGGAACCATATTATAGTAGTTTAGAATACCAACATTAAGTCAGGCAGACAAGGTCCGAGCCTGTACTTACTGCTTGATGGGTGCATTTCTCTGCACCTAAGAAAGTAGAATAATCTACATTATGGGTTGTGATGAGGATCAAATAAGATAATGTATGTGAAAAAGTCAGAGTAGTTCCCATAGTGTAAGAAATGTTCAACAAATGGTAGCTAGTATAACCCCTATGTATTGGGTGGCGGGGCTGAGGGTGCACTTCAGTGGTCGGGCTTTTGCCTAGCAAATGCATAGCCCTAGGTTAGTCCCTAACACAGGAAAAAAAAAAAAAAAAAAAAATTAATGAGTAGTGACTCTATCCCAGGTGCATAAGAATAAATCATAGTTGTCTTCCTGAATCATACAGTATAGTTTCTTGAACTTTTTGATAACTAAGGAACATTTTATATCATATACATATAAATAAACATATATATTTTACTTAAATATATGAAACAAAAATTTCATAAACTTTTAGCAGTAGTTACTCTTATTACATGTAATGTACTATGATATATATTTTTTTCTTTTATGTAGGTACCGGGAACCGAACTCAGGACCTCGCACTTGCCAGGCAGGTGCTTATGCCACTCAGTGATCTCACCGGCCCCTATGATATTTTTCTAATCTATTTCATCTTATTTTAATACTAGTGCAAAAACATACATGTGGATTGATGGAACAGAATAGAGGATGCCAAAACACCCTCAGGAACACTCGGCCATCTGTTTTTTGACAAAGAGGCCAAAACATATAGCGGAGAAAAGATAGCCCCTTTAACAAATGGTGCTGGGAAAGTTGGCTATCTACATGCAGAACACTGAATCTATAACTGTATCTCTATGTACTAAAATAAAATCAAAATGGATCGGGCCGGTGAGATGGCTCAGCGGCTTAAGCGCCTGCCCAGCAAGTGCAAGGGCCCGAGTTTGACTCCCGGATCCCACATACGAAAAAGGGGCCGGTGATATCGCTCAGCGGCACGGGCGCCTGCTGGCGCGCGAGGTCCTGAGGTCGACCCCCCGGTACCCACCAAAAAAAAAAAAAAATGGATCAAAGATCTAAATATTAAAACAGAACTGTCACGGTGATACATTCCTATAATGCCAGCACTTGGGAGGCCGAGGCAGGAAGACTGCTGCAAATTCAAGGCCAGTCTTGGGCTATGTAATGAATTCAGGGCCAGCCTGAACTACATATAAAGACCCTGTCTCAAAAAACCATAAAAAAGGGGCTGGTGAGATGGCTCAGCGGCATAAGTGCCTGCCTGGCAAGCGCGAGGGCCCGAGTTCAACTCCCGGAACCCACATACGAAAAAAGGGCCGGTGATATCGCTCAGCGGCACGGGCGCCTGCTGGCGCGCGAGGTCCTGTGGTCGACCCCCGGTACCCACAAAAAAAAAAACAAAAAAAAAAAAAACATAAAAAAATATTTTTAAATAAAACAGAAACACCTAATCTGCTAGAAGATAAATAGGTAAAACTCTTGAAGACATAGGCATAGGAAAGGACTTTCTGAACAGGATACCAATTGTACAAGAAATAACATCAAAAATCACCAAATGAGATTATGTCAAACTAAAAAGGTCCTGTACAGCAAAGGAAACAACCGAGTGGAGACAACATATAGAATGGGAAAAAACTTTTTGCAGCTACTCCTCAGACAGGATTAATATCTAGAATATATAAAGAACTTGCTAGGTATGGTAAAGCATGCCTGTAATCCCAACAGTAAGGCTGAGGCAGGAATATCACCACAAGTTTGGAACCATCCTGGGCTACACAGTAAGTCATTCAAGACCAGCCTGAACTACATAACAAGACCTTGTCTCAAAGAAAAAAAAAAAAAAATTAGACCCTCAAAATTAAAAGACCAAATGAAAAAATGGGCAAGTGAAATGAATAGACACTTCTCAGAAGTACAGCGGCTGGAGATATAGCTCAGCAGCACAGTGCCCGCCTGGCAAGCACGAAATCCTGAGTTCGATTCCCAGTTCCCAAAAAAAAGAAAAAAAAAGTACAAATAGCCAATAATATTTACATGAAAAAATTTTCAACATCTCTGGTCATTAGAGCAATGCAAATTAAACAAATTCCATCTCACTAAAGAAAGAAAACAAATCAAGAAATCAAATAACAAATGCTGGCGAGGCTGTGTGGAAAAAGGAACCCTTCTTCATTGTTGGTGGTAACATAAACTAGTACAACCACTATGGACATCAGTATGGAGATTCCTCAAAAACTAGAAATAGAAATTCTATTTGACTCAGCTATTCCCCATTAGGTATCTTCTCGAAAGATTTAAAGGCATCACATTATAGTGATACATGCAAACCCATGTTTACAGCAGCACAACTCAGAGTAGCTAAATTTTGGAAGTAGCCTGTAAGTCCATCAACAGATGAATGGAAAAGAAAATACAGTATTTACATACAATGGAGTACTAATCTGCCACAAAGAGGAGAAATTTGGGTTATTTGTAGGAAAATGGAAGCAACTTGAGATTATAATGTTAAGGAAAATAAATCAGGCATAGAAGCTTAAATATGGCATGGTTTCTTTTGTATGAAAAACCCAAAGTATAAATAATTTAAAGAGCAAACTGAAAGATAGATGATAGGAAAAAAAGTGCAATCGTATATGTGATATCTCAGAAGAGCAGAAATGGGTAGATTCCAAAAAACAGATCGCAGATGAATGCATGAATAACAACAGCACTTACCAATACAGCTATGTTTGGCCTCATTTTGCCCCTGGCTTCCAGTCACATTTACAAACATAAGCGGGGAAGATTTCATGATATGCTGGATGAAATCAAGCAACATCACAGAGGTTGGCTGAGAGTCAGTTTTCTTTACGAGTTCTAGAGCAACTAAAATAAAAAAAGATTTAAAGAGTTATGACAAATTAAACAGTAGACCTTTAAAAAAATAAGGTTTTGGTAATCAGAATTATATTCGCCACAGTGTTCATGTTAAGATAATGGGGCTAAGTACTACAATCTTATCTAATTTTAAATGTTAAATAATATGCACTCACCTATCATACATCCAGTTTGGCAAATATGTACCGTAAACCTGGCAGTGTGTTAAAATCTGAGGGGTTTTTAAAAATCTCATAATCTGGTAAAGGAGTCAAACTAATAGTAATAGTACAATATGGTAGCTGCATTAATCCAGAAGAGGAAACAGGTATCTGGGAACACACTGTTAAGGAATTCTTAGATGAGGAACTGGTCAAGCAGAGGGGAAAGGCGAGTGGTCTGAACAATAAGAGTACCATAAAAATACACATTTTGCAAGTATTTGTAGTCCTTTGTTATTTTTCAGCAACCCATAACTTTACTGACTGAAATAAGAAAGGTTAAATGATTATAAATCATAAAATCTGTGCCAAATCTGGAATGAAAATTAAACCCTGAGCCAAATGCTACTCCACATTAACCTTTCCGTGTAATTTCAACAGATGTGATACTTTCTTGTCAACTTGGTAATATTTATCTTTTAGATTGCCACAAATAGGCAAGAGTTGATTTAACAACTCACACAATTCTATCACCTCTTACCAACAAAGGTGGCAACTCTTACTTAAAAAGCTTTTTGTGGCATTTACTGTCTCCCAAGCTGGTACAAAATGTTGCTAAAGTAAGGCCCACATGATTGGCTTCAGCCAAATATGTTTTATATATAATATCTGATGTTGAAGAACTCATAGCAAGCAGTAAAAAAAACCTAGATTACTAATAAACAAATTATTTAAAAATCTAAATCACATGTTACAAGCAATAACTGAATAAACAACGTGCTTAAAAACAGAAATTATCACAAATAGTAAATTTATAAGTAAAATCACCTAGAGAAAAACACCAATACATAGAGAAAAACAATCTAATTCATAGAGCTTATATGTGAAATAACTATGTAAGAAATAAAGCTTATATAAGAAATCTTACCAACATTTACATCTGTAAGTATCCGGTCAATGAACTGACACAGAATTTGTCTTGGCTTTTGTACAACTGTATTATATTCATCTGGAGTGGCACTAAAAATACAAATAAAAAGCTTTTAATCCTTAAGGTGACTCATAATTTCACTTGTAAAAAATTCTCTGAAGTTGCATTTATCAAATGTGTTTAGTTTCAATGCATTTACAATGTTCTTCTGCTTAAAAAGTGAAAAGTAAGTCTAAACACATATTACAAATTTAGGGGAAAAGGAAGGAAGGAAGGAAGGAAGGAAGGAAGGAAGGAAGAAAAGAAAGAAAGAAAGAAAATGTCAAATGACACCACAAGAATCCTATCTATGGAATCTAGACCTGCCCTGCTCAGTAGGGCAGATGCTAGACACATGAAGCTACATGGTATCTAAAATGAGGTTAGTCTAAATTGAGATGTGTTGTAAGTATGAAATACACATTGTATTTCTAACAGAAGAAAAAAATGGATAATATGCTATTAATAAATGTATACTAATTACAATTATTATTTGAAATATTTGGATATACAGAATTAAATAAAATATATCACAAAGAATAATTCACCTATTTCCTTTCTTTTTTTTTTTTTTGTTGGTTTTCTGAGACAGGGTCTCACTTTGTAGTACAGGCTGGCCTCAAATTCACAGCGATCCTCCTGCCTCAGCTTCCCGAGTGCTGGGATTACAGGCGTGCACCACCACACCGCCTCCTTTCTACTTTTTAAAATGGGATTACTAGAAAAATTTTAATTACACATGTGGCTTCCATTGTATTTCCATAAATAAAGCCCATCTGGACTTCTGGAACAATATATAACACACAATTTATTCAACAAAAAAATTCTAAAGGAACTAAGACTTAAGAGTCATATCAACTAATTACAATGCAAGATCCTAAACTAAATTCTGATTCCACATAAAAATTACTTGACAATAGCAAAACTTGAGCTTACACTAGACATTTGATGTTATTAAGAAAAATTTTTTTTTTTTTTTTTTTTGGGTACCAGGGGTCAACCTCAGGACCTCGCGCGCCAGCAGGCACCCGTGCCACTGAGCAATATCACCGGCCCTTTTTTCATATGTGGGTACCAGGAGTCTAACTCAGGACCTCACGCTTGCCAGGCAGGCGCTTATGCCACTGAGCTATCTCACCGGTCCCTGGTGACTGTTTTACATCAGTGTTTACTCTTTATAAATACTGATATTAACGGATGAAATGATGTCTGAAATTTGCTTCAAAGTAATCTGTGTTGATATGAAAAAGGCTATGAATTGATCATTGCTGGGTGATGGGTGAATCAATATAGTATTTTTTTTTGTTATGTTTGAAATTTGCCACAATACAAGGTAAAGAAAATGTTTTTTAAAAAATACATATACAGTATTTAGTCTTAAAGCCAATTAAGAAACAATAGCAAAGAGAAGAAATACAATTAAGTATTGCACCCTGGAATCCTGAATGACTTAACTTGAGTTTCAAAAGGCCAGGAGTGGTGGTGCACACCTGTAATCCAAGTACCCAAGAGGCTGAGGCAGGAGGATTGCTGTGAGTTCAAGACCAGAGTGGGCAATACAGTGAATTCAAGGCCAGCCTGAACTACACAGCAAGATCCTGTCTCAAAAAACAAAAACCAAAAATCGCCACAGAAGAGAATATAAGGATTTAGTAGAAGATCTGTGCTGTAGATAGAGAATCACATAGTGATTCACATAATACAGAATCAGACAGTCATACTTGTAGTCAATCAACATTTACTGAAGACCCATAACATGCCAGGCAACAAATCAGAAGCTACTATTAAGAAAATGAAAGAAACTGTTTAGTGGAGATGTGGTTAAGTCAGCCTAGTCCACTATTCAGGGTAGAATATAAGTCCATTCACCAAAACAGAGGAGGGAGTACAGGTATGGGGAGAAAAACCAAACCAGTTTTAAAAACAATGAGTTTAAGATCTCAAGGGAATAACTACAAGGGATGTCCAAAACAGAGCTGAAATTAGTTCTAAATCTCAAAAAATATCTAGCCTAGAGATATAAATCATCATTGTATAACACCTAACAAACAAGTTTAAATATGTGGTCCATTATTCCAACTCACAGGCAACGCGTTAGGAATATCGAATCTAATTTAGATTTGAGACTGACACAGATTAAATAACCCATCTAAGATCACACGGTGAGTAATACAGGAAGCCTGTGATATGAAGGCAGTTATAAGTCAATAATAAGAAAGCCAAAAAAGAAACCTAAGTTAGAGAAGCCAAAAAGGAAAATGGGAAAGAAGACCTGAGAAACAGAAAGAAAAGCTGAGTTTGGTTGTAGAGGTAAATAAGGTTAGGATTTCAAGAAGGGAACAATCAATAGGACCAACTTAGTTCTTCAAAATATACTTTGGATTTCTTTTTGGTAAAATATAAATTACACGAAGCTTACCATTTTTATAATTTTTAAGTGCATAGTTCCATGGTATTAAGTACATTCACTGCAACCATTATCACCATCCTTCTCTAGAACTTCTCTTCCCAAACCATAACTCTATTTCTCTTCTCTTATCCTTTAGTAACCACCATCGCACTTTCTGTCGCCATGAATTTGATTACTTTAGGTACCTCACATAAGTGGAATGTTACAATATCTGTCCTTTTGTGACTGACTTATTTCACTTAGTATAATGTCTTCAAAGTTCACCTATGTCGTAGAATATCAGAATTTCCTTCATTTTTATGGCTAAATGACATTCCATTGTATGTATGAACACCACATTTTGCTTATCCATTCTTCTGTAGATCAACACTTGAGCTGCTTCCTCACTTTAGGTATTATGAATAATGCTGCTATAAATGTGAACGTAAAAACATCTGCTCAAGTCCCTGCTTTCAATTTTTTGGGGTATATATCCAGAAGTGAGATTGCTAGAACATAAAGTAATTCTATGTTTAAGTTTTGTTTTGTTTTGTTTTTTGGTGGAATTCCTACACCATTTTTCATAGTGGTTACACCACTTTACATCTCCACTAGTAGTGCACAAGACTTCCAATTTCCCCACATCCTTACCAACACTTGTCATACTTTAAAAAATATAATAGCTATCCTAATTGGTGTGGAATGGTATCTCCTTACGTCTTCCTGATGACTAGTGACATCGAGCATCTTTCCATGTGTTGACTATTGTAGATCTTCTCTGGAGATACATCTGTTCAAGTCCTTTATCTATTTTTCATCAAGTTGTACTGTTTTGTTATTGAGTTATAAGAGTTCTTATATATTCTGGACAATAATCTATCAGATACATCTCTGGACTAGAGATATAAATTGGGAGTTATCAGATGATATAATGGTGATTATATCATCACCATTGCCATCATATTTTCTTCAGAAGTCTGAAACGGGTAATACAGATGATATTTAAAGCTTTCTGACTAGATAAGATTACTTTGCAAGAGGGCCAAGGACATCACCCAAATAGAAGGACAGGACAGGACAGGACAGGACAGGACAGGACCAAAGGAAGGAAGGAAGGAAGGAAGGAAGGAAGGAAGGAAGGAAGGAAGGAAGGAAGGAAAGAAAGAAAGAGAGAGAAAGAGAGAGAAAGAGAGAAAGAGAGAAAGAGAGAAAGAGCGAGAGAAAGAGAGAGAAAGAAAGAGAAAGAAAGAGAAAGAAAGAGAGAAAGAGAGAGAAAGGAAGAGAAAGAGAGAAAAAGAGAGAAAGAAAGAGAAAGAAAGAAAGAAAGAAAGAAAGAAAGAAAGAAAGAAAGAAAAAGAAAAGGAATGAACAAACGAACTCCTAGATTCCTGGTTTGGAGAAATAAACAAATGATACCATTTACTAATACATTAGTACTTTAGTAAAGGAGAGGAATTTAAAAAAATTTGGGGGGGCCAGAAATATAGCTCAACTAATACATTAGTACTTTAGTAAAGGAGAGGAATTTAAAAAAATTTGGGGGGGCCAGAGATATAGCTCAGCAGCACGGCACCTGCCTGGCAAGCATGAAGTCCTGAGTTTGATTCCTGGTTCACAAAAAAAAAATTTTAAGAAGGGGACAGAGGACTGGTGAGATGGCTCAGCGGCATAAGTGCCTGCCAGGCAAGCATGCGGTCCTGAGTTCGACTCCCAGTACCCACAAAAAGGAAAAAAAGGGCCAGTGATATCGCTCAGCAGAACAAGCGCTTGCTGGCAAGCACGAGGTCCTGAGGTCAACTCCCTCCCGGTACTCACATAAAAAATAAATAAATAAATAAATAAATTTATTTATTTAAAAAAAGAAGGGGACAGAAGATATAGCTCACTGGTAGAGCACATGCTTACCATGCATGAGGGCCTACGTTCAATCCCTAGCACCAAAAAAATTAAATTTAAATTTAAAAAAAAATCGGTGAGGTTAGGACATATGGAGAATCTGCATTGGATATACTGACTCCTAATGAGATATAGGACACCCAATGAAAATACCAGTATACAGTTGTTGTGTACATATATACATATATAACAATCTATAGGACATATGGTTTGGAGAAATGTAGTTGGATTATCAAATTGCAAATGGTAGTCAAAGGCAGGTGAGAGGAAAAGATCACCTAGAAAGACTTTACAGAATAAAGATTAATAATGGCCAAAAAAAAAAAAAAAAAAAAAAAAAAAAGTAGGATAAAATTAAATTCCTGAGAGACTGAGCCAAAAGGAGCCCAGAAATTAGAACACTGGCAACTCATTTTTTTCCAAAAGTTTAACTGCCAATGTCAAATGAAAAACAAAAAAAACAAAAAAACAAAAAACTTTTGAAGAAAAGGCCTGAATCTGAAACCTAGCTCTGATATGTGTTAGCTGCTACTTTGGTTCTTCAACTTCTGTGACTCTTCCCCCACCCCGCAGTGTGAACCCAAGGCCTTCACACCTGAGCTACAACTCCAGTCCTTTTTATTTTTTATTCTGAGACAGAGACATGCTTAGTTGCTAAGTCTCTTAAGTTGCCCAGGCTGGGCTTGAACTCTCAATCCTCCTGCCTCAGCCTCCCAGTGCTGGGGTTACAAGCCTGTGCCACCATGTCTGTATGACTCTGTTTCTTAATATACAAGCAGTGACAACACCTGCTCCATCTGTATTATGGACATGCTATGATAATAAATAAGCTTGTTTTTAAAGAAAAAGTCATGGCAATTAAAAACTATTTGATAACTGTCTGTATATATCACTTTTCTATTCCTGCTATCAGAATAGCTGCAACACTCTAAATGAAATGTTACATAAGCTCTGTTGATAAAGGCTGTATATAAATCCAAGAAACCATTAGTTTTACTAACAAGTCTCATGCAAGAAGAGAGAAAAGTATTAATCAACTAATTCTACATTAAATCAAGATGAGAAAAACACACTGAACTTCACAGTGATCCTGAAAGATAAAATTTGTGCATCAACTTCCTAAAATGACCACTTGTATTTATCTTCTTTTAGAAAAATACCACTTTACAAAACGTTGACACAAACATGCTTGTCGCATCCACACAAAGTGAAAAAAAATTCACACAAAAAAGAGTGATATGGGGTCAGTGAGACAGCTCAGCGGCATAAGCGCCTGCCTGACAAGCGCGAGGTCCTGAGTTCGATTCCCGCTACCCACGTACAAAGGAAAAAAGGGCCAGTGATATCGCTCAGCGGTACAAGCGCCGGCTCGCAAGCGCGAGGTCCTGAGTTCGACCCCCGGTACCCACCAAAAAAAAAAAGAGTGATGCAGTTAGGTCAAGAATGGTCTCTTCATTTATTCTCTTATTTGTGTGGGAAAGACTAGATTCCTTTGTATGATCAACAAGTGGAAATAATCACACAACTGCACTGCAAAGAAAAGGAAGCAGGTATCTCATGAGCTTAACGTCAATAGTACTGATTTTATGTGGAAAGTTTCCTGTTAAAGAAATCGAGAAGCAATTGTTCCAACTGACAATTCAACTGTAATATTAGTATATACCCATTTATTTCTTATAGTGAAAGTAAAAACAAAACAAAACAAAACCAAAAAAATCCTACTGTCCAGACTTTAGCCCTGTTTGAGGGAAGCCTACGTGTATTAAAGGGGATGGCAGGCATTAACACACTTCCTCTCTCTTTAGTAAGATAACTGGTTTACATGATTTTATTCCTGGGGTTTACAGAAAACAGGCATTTACAAAATGAAATAATATCTTCAGGGCCGGTGAAATAATTATCTTCAATTCTTGGCAACACCTTGCACTTTAGATTTTGTGGACTCTGTGGCGGCGGATTCCTCGGATTAAAATAACGACCATGGACCGGACGACCAAGACGAAGAAAATCACATCTTTAAAACAGACTATGACTTCAGTTCGAAGAGTGAAATCAAATGCCTTTTTCTAGCAAATAATTACCCTTGCTGAAAAATGAAATGCTGTGATTTTTCCGTCCATGGGCAGTGTTGGGATAAAACGTAAGCCAATTCCTCCACAAGTTATCATAAAGAATAGAAACTGTCTCTTATCTGAGGAATCAGGTTTTCTAGAGGTGAATGAGTGTACAAAGTGGAGCAGGAAGTGATCAGAACAGACTCTCCCTTCCAACTGCAGAAGGCAAAACCTCCAGGTTGGGGCGAGCTCCCGCGCGTCGCATAGGTAAAGCGGGGCTGGCAAGCGGCTCCCTTTCCTCCGACCCGCTTCTCGTAGGTCTGTGACGATGCCCCTGCGTTCGATTTAACCGCCACTCTGCTGGAGAAGCGCCCGAATCTGACAGAGATCACTTCCACAAGGCCGGAGGGGGTGGGAAGACAACGCGCGGCTGGGGGGTGGGGCGGGGCGGGAAACGCCCGCCGCGCTCGAAGAGGACGACGTGGGACCCAAGACCGCGGGGACTGGCCCTACCTGCCCAGCTCCCGCAGAGCGGGGATCATGGAGGCCAGTTCCAGGCCATGCTCGCCCATGCTGATCCTGCGCAGCACTCTGCATCCACACCGCCACGAGTTCCCGGCGTCTCCACAGCTACCTCCGGTGCGAAGGTGCGACGCCAGACGGCGTCTCTCGGGGCCCAAAACTCCTCCCGGAAGCACTGGTCTCGCTCACTAGGCAGCCAATCTTTTCTGCTTAGGACCGAGGGGAAGCCGGGAAGCTCTAGGGGCGGGGTACGCAAGCGGGGCGTGCCCCAGCGGAGCGCGCGGGTAGTTTTGGTTTTGAGCGGGTAGTTCAGTGTTTGAGCGACTGGTCTCTCTGCTGATCGCCTGCTGGTATGCTGGGCTTAGCAACACGGATTTGGATAGCAAAGAAGCGTGACTACCAGTCCAGAGTCCTTCGCTTCACAAATGTGAGAACAGAGAATTCAGCAAGTAAAGACCAAGACTAGAGCCCACATATTTTAAATATTCCTCATCTATCCTGAGAGATGCAGGGCAAAAAGTGGGATCCTTCTTGTCCTTTCCATTTCATCATTTTTTTCAACTTGAAGTCATTCTTAGGTTTCATCAGAGCCCTAACAATCTTTAACATTTAAAAGTGATTTGGATTTGATTTATGTTTCTCATCAAATCTGCAGCAGTGCCGTGTATGGAAATGTCACCAATTGTGGTCATCTACATCTTATAAATTTTAAAGTAAATAAATTATTTAGGCTTTAAATATTTTCTACCTACCCCAAATTGTTTATTCGAAAGATGGGCACCATTAGACACTATTAACATGTCAAAATTGTGTATTTAATTAGGTAAAGCCATGCAGTATGTCTACATTTGTTCACTGGCACATGAGGATAGTTACCGATACAATATCAAAAAAAAAAAAAAAAAAAAAAGTAAAAAAAAAGCGATGGAATGACAACCGAATACTGTATGTTCCTGCTTCATTTGCCGCCCCTCTTGCTTTGACCTTGAACACGGGTCCCTTATTGTCCCTTTTCCTCCAGGTGTTTGCTGAAATGACATCAGGGAGCATATAGACTAACATATATGCACTCTTTGCCTCCTACTGTTTTAATTTGCTTCAGGCACTTAAAACCAAGTGATGTATTATATATTATTTTATTTACTCTTTTTGGAATATAAGGTTCTTGAGAGCAAGGTCTTGTCCGTTTTCTTCACTGCTAGATGCCCAGGACCTAAAACAGTGTCTGGCCTGTAGTTGATGTTCAGTGAATATTTGTTGAATAAAATCTTTGGATGTTATAGTGGAGAAAACATAGGATTAGGAATTTCAGGCCCTGCAAAAGTTCTCATTCCATTTGCTAGAAACTATAACCTTACTAACGTACTTGATTTCTCTGTAATTCAATTTTTTCATCTGTAGTATAGAATTAGTAATGTCTACCTTGCAATATTATAGCAAAGGTTAAATAAGGGCTGATAGAGTTGTACAGTGGAATATCACTTATTAGTTTAAATCAATGAACTATACTGTATATGCCTACAAGGATAAATCCTGAAAACAATATTGAATGAAAAAGCAAATGTCCGGCCGTGAGATAGCTCAGTGGCACAAGCGCCTGCCCGCAAGCACGAGGTCCTGAGTTTGACTCCCGGAACCCACATAAATGAAAAAAAGGGCCGGTGATATCGCTCAGCGGCGCAAGCGCTTGCTGGCAAGAGCGAGGTCCTGAGGTAGACTCCCGGTACCCACATTAAAAAAAAAAAAAAAGCAAATGTTAAATGCCTTCATAAGAGTATCATACCGCTTAGGTATAACCTTAAAACTACAAAACAATTATTTGTGTGAGTTATGTAAACACACAATGATAATGATAATGCTGGGAATGTTGGGGTGTAGCTCAGTGGTACAGTGCTTGACTACTTGCCTGCCATGCAGGAGGCCCTGCGTTTGATTCCCAGCACCACGCATCACACACACACACACACACCATACACATACACACACAAATATATATACATACGTATATTCATATGGTGGGGAAGGATATTTAACAACTACATATACAGGTATGCCTCTGGAAAGGGAAAGAAGTGGAGGAAATGATGAAGTTTCAACATAGCTCCATGGGTTTAATTTTAGTAGGATCTGAATTAACCATGACAAATTTAACATTTGTTATATCTGAGTGAGTGTTATATGACTACTGTATTTGTATCTGTATGGTTAGGATATCTCAAAACGTATTAAAAATGAATATATTTTTAAAGCTTAAATTATAAAGCATATATGAAAAATAGGTTAGTAACTAAAAAGTAGCAAGTGTTAGCTACTATTTTTAGACCACAACGAGAAAAAATTATAAAAATAACAATGTTATCTGGAAGGCAATAGCAAAATACCATTGTAATTCTAAAAAGCAGTTTAAACCCCCCAAACATGAACAATAGAGACCCGGAAATCTAATTTAATTCAGAAGTCACTTTTGGGCTGGGGAGATAGCTCAGTGGCACAGCACCTGCCTGGCAAGCGTGAGGTTGTCAGTTTGATTCCCAGTACCAAAAAAAAAAAAAAAAAAAAAGACACTTTTGTGCAAGATACCGTTAGGAACTTCTGTGACAGATACAAAGATGAGGAAGATAAAGTCAGTTTTAAGTAATGTACAATTTGTGAATATAGAAAGGATGTAACAAGCACCCAGAAAATTAAAATAGAGCAAAATCTGATGAATGCCACTGAGAGATATAAACAGCAGGCACTGGGAGAAAAAAAGAGGAAGAGATTGTATCTACTCCAGTGGAAAGAAGAGATGGATCAGGAAGGGGTTTGTGGTGGATTGACAACTGGTGGTCAACTTGTAACACCCAGCTGAACTGAATCAGCGTGGTGCTAGGTGTGGAAGGCCCACCTGAGGATTGTTGCCAACAACATAAAAAGGAGAACTGGAGAGGAAGAGGTGGTGCTCTTGGTTCTCCTGGAGGAGCTTGTCACGCTGGCTTTCCTGTTAAGAACTTGGCTGTTCTCATTGTTGAAGGAGCTCGGAACCTCGTTGTTGCTGAGGATGGGTATGGGACTTTTCGGGAGAACTCTGGTCCTTACTTTGAGCATTGCTTCCTGGCTCTGGTGCAGATCCCTCAGCCTGCTTGCACAGATCCTTCATCCCGTTGGCACAGACTTTCTAGCTTCCACCCCTGACCTTTGGGCCTTCCCAGTGCAGATCTGTGGAACAGACTTGCATGAGAAATTGTCATGGGCTCTAGGCCTCCAGTTGGACTCATGAGGGCATTGCCATGGGCTCTAGGTCTTCAGCTGGACTCATGCGGGACATTGCCGCAGGATCCAGGCCCTCAGCTGTGGGATTCTTTGGGTGTTTAGTGTGTGGACAGATTTCCTGCACTCTTTTGTATATGACTCTTTGGGTGACTATTATAAAATAATCCTATAAATTATGTGTCCTGTATTTTATCTTTTCTCTTGCAAACCTTGACTACAACAGGGTTCAAGGAGAAAATGTCACCATATCTGAGATGGGACCTGAAGGATGAGCAAGATTCAAAGAGACAAATATTAGGGGAGAGGAATATATTCTAATTAGGGGTGACCGTGTGAGCAATAAGCATCCAGAAGGAGGAATGAACAGGGCATATTGGCACACACTTAAAATCCCAGCTCTTTGGGAGGCTGAGGGAAGATTGCAAGTTTGAGGCCAGACAGAAATTTAACAAGAACCTGTCTCAAAATAAAAACTGAAAAGGGGCAGGGATGTAGCATAGTGCTCCCTGGGTTTAATTCCTGGTACAGCAAAAGAAAAAAGTGTGAGGGGTTGACTGGCTTAATTTTGCTGGTGTTAGGGAAGGTGACAGTATTCTGTCTGAGACATTTATACTTCGGTAAAGAATGGAGAAGTACTGGAAGATTTTATATTAAAAATTTGAATTTGGTAGAAGTTGTAGGAAAGAGTAAAAGGAGGTTGCAAATCATTTAGAGAAATAAACATCTTTAGCAGTGTATCAGTGAATGAGCAATTAATGTCACAGCAGCCAGCATTCCTGCATATCCTCATCCAAGTACCCATGGATTTCTGTCCTCTGCCAAACTTTCCGGAAGAGTTTTTCATACATTTGGATGTTATTTTTTTCATATCCCACTCATCCCTAAACCTATGCTGTATGCTCTGTTCTGTTCCCCAGTCCCTGACTTAATTGCTTCTCACCAGAGTCACAAATCACTTTCATAGAGCTAAATCCAAACGACATGGATCAATCCTTTCCTTTCTTGACTTCTCAACAGCATTTGATGGTGTAGAGCACTGTCTTCTCGGAAAGCTTGATTTTTTTTTTTTTCCTGCAAGACTATCTTGTTAGCAATACTTCCTTTGCCATTTCCTTAACTGTGGGCATTCCTGGAGAGTCTAGCTTAGTTCAGTTTCTGTCCTCCCCTCCTCCCAGTGGTTGGGACAGAACCCATGGCCTCACACATGCTAGCCAGTGCTACCATTGGCTATACCACAGCCTCATTTTTATTCTTGGGTGACCTTATTCACTCCCAACAATTCAATTAACTTTCCATCTTTTCATCACTCCCAAATTCATTGCTTTTACTCTGATCTCCAAGTTTACATTTCATATTCTTACCCTTCTACTGAATTTTTCCCCTCAAATGTCTTCTGGTACTTTATTTTTTAAAATTTATTTCAAGAATTTTCAAACATATACAAAAGTAAACAAATTGTAGAGCTCCCTTACATCTATCACCAATTGGCAATTCTCAACATATGGTCAGTTTGCTTCATCTATAATCACCCCTCTGATTTCCCCTCTCCACTGATGGATTACTTAAAGGAAAATCCCAGAAATCATACCAATTTATCTGTAAATATTTCAGTTTGTATCTCTAAAAGATAAGGACTCAGTTCTGGCCCCTAAATATCAAATCTATCCACTTTCCTCCATACCCCACTCCCACCGTTCTGCTTGCAGAGCCTTATCACCTCTTGCCTATGTTACTGCAATAGCATCTAGCTTGCCTGTCTTCCTTTGGGCTGGTTTCCTCTCCATTCCCCACACTGAGCTCTCCCAACACCCTCTCCCCCCAGACCTTGCCTATGTTAAGCAAACACTGTAGCATTGATCTACATCCCCATCTCTCTTTATTTTGCAACAAGGTCTGGCAAACTTGCCCAGCTTGCCTTGAAACTGCAACCCTCCTAACTCAGCCTCCAAACAGCTGGGATTACGGGTGTGCACCACCATGCTCAGCTCTTTTTCTCATCACTGGTTTTGTTGATATTTTTAAAATATCCACCTTATTATGTGTGTTTTATTAGCTGTGTATATTTAATACTACATTTTAGTGTGCATAAAATAAATCTGGATATAATTCAGTTGTTAATTGGTTCCTATGTTCTCAGCGCTCCTTTTATCGTTTGGGGTGATGGAGAGTGTATAGAAGGCTGAAGCAGGAAGCAAAGAAGGTGGTATGGGTGTGTCCCACTGTCCTTGGTATTTCCTAAGCTTGGTATCCCAGATCAAGTTGACAAAGAGGCACCAAGCATTGTTGCAGAAATTCCAGTGAGCCGTGTATGTAGAATTGTCCCCATTAGTGATTAAACTATTACCCCAAATGACCAGTAGGTGGCACTACAACCCAGTTGAGACCGAGATGGACTTGGTTTGCTGCCAGGTGCCCAAAGTCCAGGTTGTCTTCTTGAGCAAGTTCAATTCTAAAAGGTTGTTTTCCTTCATTTATGGTATTATGTTGGTCTAGATTTTACCCTTTAATGCATACCATAAAGAATATTTAAAAAAGGATATAAAATAAAATTTAAAATATAAATTTTAAAATATAAATCTTAAAGAATGAGATAAAAATACAAAGTTTTACAAATTTCTTTCTAGATTTGAATGGACTTTAATGGAAACCTCCTTGGTATAAACACACACACACACACACACACTCAGTAATTTGTGTTTTTAACAAGCTCCTATGTGATGCTGATATTGTCTGGAGTTATTTTACACAGCAGATAGTGGAGCTTCTTCAAAACCAAATGTGAGGGGCCGGTGAGATGGCTCAGCAGCTTAAGCGCCTGCCCGGCAAGCGCGAGGGCCCGAGTTCGACTCCCGGATCCCACATATGAAAAAGGGGCCGGTGATATCGCTCAGCGGCACGGGCGCCTGCTGGCACGCGAAGTCCTGAGGTCGACCCCCCGGTACCCACAAAAAAAAAAAAAAAAAAAAAAAAACAAATGTGAGGGCCGGTGAGATAGCTCAGTGGCATAAGTGCCTGCCTGGCAAGCATGAGGTCCTGAGTTCGACCCCCGGTACCCACAAAAAAACAAAAAAACAAACAAAAAAAAACAACCAAATGTGATTATGCCATACCCCTTCTTCAATAGCTGGTTATGTATTAAATGTTGTCAAACATAAATTCAAGTTAGAAGAGGGACACGGGTCTGTTGGTTTTCACTGAGTAAAGCCTCAAATGATGGACATAACTATCAGCCAACATTCTGATAACTAATAAAACAAATGATCAAACTGCATGAATGCATTGGTCCTATTTAGTAGAGGACACTACAAAAAATCCATTATAAAATGGACCCAAACCTGGGTATGATGGTGTACACCTGTAATTCTATCACTCTGGGAAGCTGAGGCAGGAGGATCTGGAGTTCAAGCCTGGTCTGGGAGATTTAGCAACTTATCAAGACCCTGTCTCAAAATAAAAAATTAAAAGTGGCTGAGGGTGTAGCTCAGTGTGCAAGACCCTAGGTTCAATCCTCAGGACCATACACACACACACATGAATTTGTTCTCACGGAGTAACTTATAATATTTAAGAAATGTTAAAGTAGGGCCGGTGATATAGCTCAGTGGCATAAGCAACTGCCTGGCAAGCGCGAGGTCCTGAGTTCGACTCCTGGTACCCACAAAAAAAAAAAAAAAAAAAAGAAAGAAAAGTAAAAGTCATTTCCCCATCCTTGTGGCAGTTTCCCATGTAATAAAACTCTATTGTAGAACTAGGACCTCACTGAATTTGGAGACATTTTGGAAATAACCACATGGGCCACTTCCCATGCGTTCTAGGACAGTTCTTTCTCAGTAATGAATTACTGTCATTTACATTGCTAAGTTCTGAAAAAAAGACCCTAAGATTATATAAAAGGTACCAGAATAGTAGTGATTATTTGCATTTGGAATCACTATTTTTACTTTTCACCAAATACTTGCATCATTAATATCCTCCAAGGAGCTCTGGAAGCAAACGAAGCACAAAAAGAAAGGTTTTAGAGTTCTCAAACTCGAGCATGTATCATAATCACCTGCAAGACTCCTTTCAAACAGTTTTCTCAAAATTATTCACAGTGATTCTACTTTAATAAGAAAATTCAAAAATTCTAATTTTTACAAACAAACTCCAAGCTGATGCTGCTGGTCACTGACCACTTTGAGTCAGCACTGTTTTAGAGTAGTGGTTCGTAACCCTGGTACACATTGAAATTATGTGGGTGGGAAGCTTTCTAAAAAGTGTCTGGGCAGAGATTCTGCTTTCATTGGTTTGGGTTAGGGCACTTATATTATTTATATGCATTTCTCTACTCAGCAGCAAGTTCAAGTATCTCCTCACAGGTCTGTGGTTCATTTTGAATTTTTTTATAAAAATTACCTGTTTGGAACTTTATCAGTTTTAATATGGGGGTGTTATTTTAAAATAACATTTTAATATATTATGGATGTTAACCCCTCTCTGATTTATAGTCTGAGAATATTTATTCTTGATAAATGGCTCTTGTGACAGAGGCATTTTAATTTTTATTATATCACAATTTTATTATGCCAAATCTGTCCATCTTTTCCTTTATGACTTCTGGGTTTTAAGTTTTGCTTAGGAAGGGTAACCACAAGGTTAAAAATGTTCTCTGTACTTTTTACTAAGATGTTGCACATCAGTTTTCTAGCATTAGTTTTTTTATTTATCTACAGATCACTGTTGAATAAACAAAATTGTTTCTCAAATGTATAGTGTGGAAGTTGAGATTGAAGCCCCTTACACTAGTTTAAGAAGAAAGAGGTTTAAGACTGGCAGTGTAGCTCAGTGGTAGAGCACTTGCGTAACATGTGTGAGGCTCTGAGCTCAATCCACAGTACTGAAAAAAAGGGAATAAAGGGGTTTTTAAAGAGACATATATAATATATAGAAACTTTGGGATCTGTATACTTCATCATGAGTATTCAAGAGTATTCCCAAATTACCTGTAAGGAAGGCAGTTGCTAACTCTGAAAGGATTAGGAAGCTGCAAAATTAGGAATCTGCATTGGTTGTCTCCATACAATTCAAATTTGAATCAAGTTCTTACATGACTTAGTGGAACCTAAATCATATTTGGAAACCTAGCTACAAGTGAATGTAAGAAATACTGGCTTTGGCTTTCCAGGAAGGCACCTGAGAGTTGGCAACCCATGCATGGTATCTGTTTAATATATCTCTGATGAGTCCATCATTTTCTTATTATTTTCAAATGTTATCATTTTTATAAACTAAATATATCATAAATGAAAATATATTTGGGGACAATCTGCAACCCCTGCCAGACTCCATAGCTCTATTTTATAATTTGCCGTCTGTTTCTGTTAATGTTAACATGTTCTTTTTTTTTTTTTTTCAAATGAGGATGTTTAACATGTAGACAATGTAATAAACTGCCTGGATCATCCTTCTAGGCCCTAAAGCCATTTTTTTCTGCCACTGTCTACTAGGCTGACTTGCTTCTAAGATAATTGCTCACTTTGATTTTCCACATGATAAACTGTATCTATTCTGAAACCTAGACCATTCATTTAGTTTTTTATTTCAGTCATCAAAATTTTAATATATTATGGATATTAACCTTTCCCAAGTATATAGTTAATTTTCTGTATATATTACATCTTCTCATGTTTCTCTAAAACTATTAATTATAATTTTCAAATTTCTTCTTCTGATTGTTCTCTAGCTGTTTTCTTTAATAATATTAATAGTTGTAGAAATGGTGCCTCTCTCATGATGATTTTTTCCCCAGTGTGTGATAGTGTGTCAGTTACTTGTATTTCTTTTTGTATTTTGCATATTATATGTGCATTTGGGGGGGATACTGTGAACTGAACTGGGGATTTGTACTAACCTACATCCCAGTCCTTTTTATTTTGACACAGGGTCTTGCTAAATTGCCTAGGCTGGCTTCAAATTTGCCACAAGTACCTGGGATTACAGGTGTGCACCTCCACCATGTTTTATTTTTTAAGAAATATTTTGTTTTATTTTGTGACCAGTTACACACTCCTCTTGTGTCTCTGGGGTCAGATAAAAATTACTAAATTTTCAGGTTTCTCCAGGTGGAAGGTAGAGAGAAACCCTTCTTCTCTGGCCCACTTCCTTCTATGTTTAATTTCTCCTCCAACTCTTTTTTTTTTTTTTTTAAATACCGGGAATCGAACTCAGGGCCTCGTGCTTGCCAGGCAGACGCTGCGCTGTGCTGCTGAGTTACATCCCTAGCCTTCATCCAATATTTTTGACTTCTTAATTTTAAACTTCTCCTTTTTTCCTCCAGGCCTGTTGCTACCACCCCTGGGTTGCCCGGGTGCCCATTCTGCATCAGGTACTGTGCTAAGTGCCAAGGGGGCACACAGGAGTTGGATGTGAAAAGGCAGCAAAACAGGGACCAGTCTGTTCCCGGATTGAGCTAGGGGACACAGCGATTGATTATGCTCCAGACAAAGTTCGTGAGAACTCTTGGAGCTGCATTCCACTCAGTTGACTCACAAAAGAAATAGCCCACCTTTGTTCGAGTGTAGGCTTTAGTTATTTATTTGTTTTAAGCAGGTGTGACTGTTAAAACAAGAGGAAGTATTATTATGTGTAATCTCAAATGGGGTGTGGGTAGGAGAGAAACCTTTTTCTTCTTCAATAATAGACGCCTTTCCTTTTCACCTGTGATTTTCAAAGTGTGGTACCCCGACTACGTAGCACCCCTGAGAATATACTACAAGTACAAACTGTCGCACCCCACTGCAGACCTCCCGAATCTGATACTCCGGGTGTGGGGTCTATTTTAACAAGCCCTCCAGGCGATTCCAACCCACACCCAACCCAAGTCTGAAGACCAAGGGTGTAGATGGTTATCTTAATGCTTGGTGAACTATAGACAGCAGAGATAACGTTGCCAGAGCACCGATCCCTCTCCTCCACGCCTCCGCTCCCAACGCCTGCACCTCCGCGGGAAAGCAGGCTCTTGCCTTCTTCTTTTAGGAGCCGCAGCCAAAACCCGGAAAGTGGATTCTGAGTTTGCGGCCGGGGTGCAGGCCGGGCATGCGCAGTGGCGCAAGCGCGGCGGCTGGGCGAGCGCGGAGAGGCGGTTGCAGAGTCAAGATACCGGTGCCTGGATCCGCGTCCGGAGCCACAGGACCGCCGCAGCAGGTACCGGGCGAGGGGATGCGGGAGTGGAGCCCAAAGGGAAGGCTGGAAGGACAGAGGATAGCAAAGCTTTGTTTTGGGGCGCAGGCCGATAGGGACAGCCTCCAGGGTTGCTCGCTAGCCGGGCGTCTCCGGAGTCCAGTGCGGCCCCGCGCGCTCCTGCGCAGGCTGAGCGGCGAGAGCGTCCGCAGGTGTTAGATCGTGGGTCAGTTTTGCCTGAACGGGGTGCATGAGAACTGCATTATGATCGCTGCACGAAGTAAGGCATTTCTTGAAGTTACCTGTTTAAACTTTGGTGGCTGCTGGTGAGGCTTTCTGATCAGGTCTTTTTGGCTTCAATGCTGTGACTTGTCATTGGCCTTTTGGTGCATAGGATCAATAAGACCAGAATGAAATCGCATCCGTGCTTGCTGGGTTTGCTGCCTTTCCTGGAACGTAGGGACCTCTGGATGCGGCATAAGAATTGTCAAGTTTCCGCGGATTTCAGTGCCAAAAACTTTCCGCGTTTTGACTGCATTTTCAAATACAGACTTCACCAAAAAGTTTTTTTTTTTTTAAATTCCCCCTTACCTTTTAACATTACTGCCCCCTCCACCTTTTGTACTATTAAAAGAGATCTTTTAGATGAGTGTCAGGGCTCTCACCTTTACCCCTTTGTTTACTCTGTCACATTTTGTGGTTTATATGGAGATACTTTAACCCCGGGGCTGCGGTATTGGATACATTTGTAAAAGGCTAAGGTTGTACTGCACAAATTTCTTGGAGAACCTGTGAATGAACCATAAGCAAAATTTCAGGCCAGGAGGAGCACACTGAACTCTGAACTTCGTTTAGGTGCCACAACCCGCTCCCCTTCCTTGTAATCAGCTCCTCTTACTTTAAATTGAATTCTGTAGTGAAATTCTATAGGAAAGTGTTAAATTTGTGATGGGGAAGCATACCTAATAATAGTAAATTTAGGAAAAAGAACATTCTTAGTTCAGAAAGAGAAACATGTAGAAAGGGAATACATGCCACCTCCCCCAGCATGCCCCCATGATGAATGTTTTAATGGTAGAAATAATATACAGTTGGTCCAGTTTGGGACTGTAGGGACCTTTGAGGTCAGCCAGTTCAATTGCTTCAGTTTACAAATGAGAAAACTGAGACCAGTGAGGTTAGATGACTTGCTGCAACTGCCCAAACCCCTCCTTGGCAAAGCTGGGCCTGGGAACTAGGTTTTCTGATTTCAGGGATCTTTTTATCCATCCCCCCAATACTCTTCTCACCATTTGGTTAAATTATTGAACTTTGTCTTCCACTTTCTTATCTTTTGTAGTCTAGTTAAAGCAGAGAATTCACTGTTTCTTTTGCTTAGCTTCTTTCAAAGAGGACCTGGTCAGTCAAGCCCCACCTGCCAATTTGCTGGTCTTGAGACAAAGTCACCCTCCTTTCTTGGCTGGAATGCTTGTTTGCTTCCCTCTCTATTGAAGTCCTGCCTGTGCTGCCAGGTTTAACATGTTCAAGTGTGACCTCTTCCTGGAAACCTTCCTTGACTGCTGCAGTGACAAGCAGCTCTCCCTCCTTATATCTCTGTAGCAGTCATTACTGTTGTTTGTGCAGATGGTGTCCACTTTGTGTATAGCATCCTCAAGTATATTTTACCACATATCCCAGTTTTCTGGCTAGAAAATTGTCAGATTGTATACATTCTTAAATGTTAAAGCCCATGACTTAAACATCCCACCCAGTACTAAATACAAAATATGTTCTAGGCCACTGTGTGGGAGGGAAGGAAGTAGCATATGGATAGTTTTGTAGGGGGTTTGATGTGGATGTTCTGTAATAAGGGGGACGCTGTACTACAGCTGTAGCAAGAGAGCAGCCAAGTCACAGCAGCCAAACGAGGTGATTCTGTGAATCTCATGTTTTGATAAGAGATCATAGATAAGGTTGGGGGAGTGCCAGAGACAGAGGTAACAACATAAATAGGGGACAATTATCCAGAGAATAGATTGAGCATGCAACTCATAAGTGCAGAGTGGAGAGCACAGATATAAAAAATGATGTAGGGCCGGTGAGATAGCTCAGTGGTATAAGCGCCTGCCTAGCAAGTGCGAGGTCCTGAGTTCGACTCCAGGTACCCACATAAAGGAAAAAAAGGGCCGGTGATATCGTTCAGCAGCACAAGTGCTTGCTGGCAAGCACGAGATCCTGAGTTCGACTGCCGGTACCCACATTAAAAAAAAAAAAATGATGTAGAGGAAGAAGCATTTAGTGACAGAATAGATGGAGAGGTGCCGGGGATATAGCTCAGCGACACAGCGCCTGCCTGGCAAGCACAAGGTCCTGAGTTTGATTCCCAGTACCAAAATAAATAAATAAATAAATAAAAAGAAAAATAAAAAGAATAGATGGAGAGAAGAAAAGATGTGTTGAAAATTACTTAGGCTCAGGCTTGGAGTGTACTGATGGGCTTATAATCCTTTTATAAGCACCTTGAGTTGGGAGGTACCTCTTTTTGGTTTCTTTTAGTTATTGATTTATTGTCTCATTTCCCATTCTAGACGATGAGCTCTTTGAGGGAAGAGCTTTACACTGTGATCCTCATAGTGTCAGGCACCCTGCTTTGCATTATCACACACTCCGTAGTTACTGTATGAAAGAAGGAATTTTGGCCTGAGGAGGACAGGCAGTTAGGATCTTAGAGCTATCCAGACCATCCCCTTCTTGTAGAGGCACCGAGATATGCTTAACTAAGCTGGTTAGTGGCATAGGCAGAGATTCTGTTCAAGTTTCTTTATTACTAGACTCATTAACTTTTACTGTTCAACGTTATTGGTCCCAAGATTAATTTGAGTTGGCAGCCGGATACTCCAGTTCAAAAGGTCCTGTGGATTGAGAACCCTCAGAGAGTAATCTAAAGGGGAAGATTAGGTGGCTGATGAGAGAATGTCTTTGTCACTGGAAGAGATGAGATGCAAAGAATGGCAAATTCATACTTGAGTATATAGAGGCTGGCACGTGTAGGCAAGCATAAGTGTGTGTGTGTGGGGGGGGGGGTTGGTGACCTGGGACTCTTCAGCTGGGGGAACTGAGGAAGAGTCTGGAAAAATCATTGAGAGCTTAGCTTATCAGAGGCAGAAGATACACATTGGCCCAAAGTCCTTGGGCAGAGAGTTTATTCAGGACATTCTGTATTATTGGAAGGTGATGAGCCATGGATTGGAGAGAGTAGTACTGGGTTATAAGTAGTATGCTTATAACCCAGGAATGAGGGAGTAAGAGTTGAGGGAGGGAATTGTGATCAAATTGCCCTAGAAAAACAAGACAGAAGGCAGCACTCTGACCCCAAACTCCAGTGTTTTGGAATATTTGTTTATTTGGAACAAATATTGCAAATCGGCATTTTGCAAATCAAAAGATAGCTCATGGCATTAAGGGAGCTGTTGGATGGCACATCCTTTCAGTTGACACTCTCATCTGATTGACCACCTTCTTCGTTTTTCATAGGCAGTTATATCTGTCCTTATAAAAGTGTTAAAGAGAGAGAGATGACACTTGAGGGAACAGACTGAAACAGCATGACATGGTTAGCAGTAGGGAAAGGGAGGGTTGGCCTGATTAACAAGAGATTATCTTTTTAAAATCCTGACATTAGTGGAAATTGATTAGACAAATGCAAAGTCAGGCAATATGTTGAAATTATTGTCTTGTATACTGTACTTTAAAAAGTGTCCAGATTTTAAGCCGCCTGTAGTGGCGCATGCCTGTAATCCCTGCACTTGGGAGGCTGAGGCAGGAGGATCGCTGCCAGTTCATGGTCAGCTTGAGCCACATAGTGAGTTCAAGGCCAGCCTGAACTACATAGCAAGACCCTGTCTCAAAAAAAAAAAAAAAAAAAGTATTCAGATTTTAAACCCTAGAGTTTGTCATGGCCTTGTATAAAATGATGATGTTATATAACCTTCCCAAGAAGTAAAAATAGTAATACTGTATTTGTAACTAGTTTTATGGAATGTTTTCCACTGATCAGACACTGTACTAAATATTTTACAAGCAACGTGTCATTTCATCTTTATAAACCATCCTACGAAGTAGGTGCAATCATTAGTCTCATCTTCTAGATGAGAAAACTGAAGCTTAGGAGACAAAATCATCTGAGGTAAAACAGTTGAAATGTGTTTGAGCTGAGATTTGACCCTTGGCTTGCCTGACTTCAGGTCCCGGGAGCTCAAATAATCAAATATCTTTATCTGGGTCACTCTAACAGATGCTTAAAGTGACCACAAGTTTTAGCTGGTGAAATTTCCAACATTCTCTGAGGCAGACTTTAATCTCAGAGGCAAAACAACAGTGATGATCGGCTCTTTAAAAATTCCAGTTAGTCTCTATTCCTTTTCCTTTGAAGCATTTCCAGCGACAGAGATAGCAGTCTTTTCTCTGGGAATACCATTAAGCTATTTCTGATCTGTCCCACACTTTCTCGGAATGGAGCTGGGTTAGGTGCAGCATGGGTTGGTGGTGATCAGCGAAGTGCTTAAGGATTGGGGAAGCTCACCTTGTGTAGAATAATGGGATTCTTTCTACAGGTTAGTGAGGACTTTTTTCGCCCTGAGGTGTTGTGATTCTTTGCTGGAAACTTCTGGAATATCTGTAAGTTCTGAACCCTGAACTGTGGTCACAACCCCCCAGGAAGGATCCACACCTGAACACATTGTCCAAGAATTTGCAAGATTAGAGAGTTCTGAAGTCACTGTGGTCTAGTTGGAGGTAGGCACAGATACCTCAGGGACAGCATCAGGTCAGATACAAATAATTTAGAGGTCTTTCCGGCAGGCCCTAGGCTTGACCCCCACTGGACTGATCCATCAAGTGGGCTGTGAGAAAATGTGCTCCCCTTCCTCCTCCTGATGAACGTAATTACACAGGGAGCTGACTCTGTCCTTGAAGTCTCAAAAAGGAACCCAGATGAGCGTGTCCCTTTCTGTTTTGTGCTGCCTGAGCTCTTTACCTTGCCTCATTCGGCTTCACCTTCCCCTGAGTGGTTCTGCATGTTCCCAGGGCCTATGCTCTGGATATGAAAGGAAGGACCCAGGGCTTCTGGCCTCTACATTTACTTGTTTCAGTGGCCAAAAGCTCAGTATGCTCTCCAGTTTCAAATCAACATTTCACTCTGGGGGCAGGTAAAATATCAAGGAGAGAGAGGCTGTTGTGCTGCATACAGGTTTATTAGTTATAAAATAGTTAATTTTTTGTTGTTGTAGTTGTTTTGAGAAAGGGTGTTGGTATGTAGTTCAGGCTGGCCTTGAACTCATTGTGATCCTCCTGCCTCAGCCTCCCAAGTGCTGGGATTATAGGCGTGTACCACCATGCCTGGCTAAAACATACTTAATTTTCTTGCTGGAAACTTTACTACACTATGAGGTCACATGGGATATGAGGCTGTGCCAACTTTGATCATCTTAGTTCTTTTCAGTCCTGCTGTGTCTGAAAGTTTATATTTGCCATTGTGTGTGTGTGTGTGTGTGTGTGTGTGTGTGTGTATAATATGTAGCTTGGCTTCTGAAAAAGCAAGTTTTTTTTTTTTTTTTTTTTTTTTACTATATTGGGGGCACAGAAAGAATGAGTGGATGATTAGGAGAATTTTTCTTCTTCTTTTTTTTTTTTTGTGGGTACCGGGGGTCGACCTCAGGACCTTGCACGCCAGTAGGCGCCTGTGCCGCTGAGCGATAACACCAGCCCTTTCTTCGTATGTGGGTTCCGGGAGTCAAACTCGGGGCCCTTGCGCTTGCCAGGCAGGCGCTTACGCCGCTGAGCCATCTCACTGGCCCTCTTCTTCTTTAAAACATTTATTTTACCAGAAAATATTTCCTGGGAGAGCTAGAGATAGCTTTCATAAAGTCCACTTGTGTGGTGGTACATCCCTGTAATCCCAGCATTCAGGAGGCTGAGGCAGGAGGACCTCTGTGAGTTCCAGGCCAGCTTGGGTTACATAGTAAGTTCAAGACCAGCCCAAACTACATGGTGAGACCCTGTTGCAAACAAACAAACAAGCAAAGTCTATTGTGAAGAGGACTTTAAACTTTATAACTTCGAGTTTTTCTGACTGAATTTTTTGAGCAATTCACAGTTGTAAAGCTACAAGAATAATTGGATGATAACTCATGTCACACCATCATGCCTCCTTCAGAAGATCCAAGCTGACCACGAATAAAACATGAGAAACTGTCTTTTTGGTATTAAGATGTCTTACCTTAGTAAGACAGGAGAAGGTGTGTGTGGGCTTCTTCATAATAAAAAGCCAAGTGTTTGGAATATGGTTGATTCAAAATACTGAAGGAAACCAGATTTACTCTATTATTGAGAAACACAATAATATTGTTAAAAGACCCAGTTTCAGAAAATAACTTTTTTAAAAAATAAAAATTGACAAAAACTTGTACAACTTTTTGGAGAATCAAGAAATAAGAGATTTTAATGGTACTGCCGAAATAGAATTTGTGTTAAATTTGAGTTCAAGACATTGTCATAGTGTAGAAAGGTCAGCATGTTAATTATGCCTTGGACCAAGAGCTACTTGTCACCCCTGTCCCCGAAAATGTTCCTGTGCAGCCCTGTGCAGCCCCTGAAGAAGTCAACCCGCACACATCAGGAATGTAAAATCAAAGTGCGTGCGTGGCAGTCAATGGCCGAAAGCTGGTGCTGGTCAAGCAATTTGAATGCCTTAGATAGAAAGTACTTCAGTACCATAGCTGGTACTCAGAATTTAATTAAATTTTGAAATAAAAGAAAAGCAAACTCGGAACTATTTATGGTGAATAATCCATAGCACAAATAGACTTTTTTTTTTTTTTGGTATTGGGAATCGAACTCATGACTTCGAGCTTGCCAGGCAGGAGCTGTGCCGCTGAGCTATATCCCTGGCCCACAAATAGACATTTTGTCTAAGTTTACTTTTTGTCATCTTGAATGGCATCTTGTGTGACTGTATTGATTTTTCCCCATTTTTTTGTCCTTGATGATAAATATATACTTACTGTATATAATGCAAACTAGAATTTTGAGGTTTGATAAATGAGTCTCTGCTGAGGGTTTTAATGCTTCTCATCAATAATTTGGTGGGGAGACTATATCAAGTTAATGTTTATAACCTTGGTGAACAAATCAAAAATTCTTCAAAGACTTCTGCACTGTTTCATTGGAGAGCTTGCTCGGAATTCTGTCTTGGTGAAGGCCCCCTTTCCACCCTCTGCCCCCAGGTACTTTACCATGACACCTTTGGTCCAGAGAAGGTTTTCAAGAGTTGCCCATTTCTTGCAGAAGTTTCAGTATTAGCAAGTTAATGAGGTGCCCAGCTGTGAAACATAGCTCTCAAAAACCCAGGATTTTTTTTTTTAAGTAGCAAAACTTGTCATGCAAATGAATTAATTCTGGAAAGAAAACAGTCACAGCAAATTTGCTGGATTCCTTTTCTTATCTTCAAATAGCCAAGTTAAAGCCAAGATTTCCATCAGTGGAAAAAAGATAATCTGAAAATCTCTGAATGTTTAATGGTCAATCAAAATGGGCCTTGGAGCAACTGAAAGCTTAACTATCTGAAATTGGTTGGCCTATGATCACAGCAATGGATGGGAGGTCAAAGTCTGTGACTGTTTCTGATCCCATGAGAAAGGAGATCTTCTCTTTGGAGGCAAATTTGATGATTAAACAGGACCGTGAATGTGAAAGCAGTTAGTAAAATATAAGATAAGGAGGTAAGGTATTTATTGACAGTTATAATTATTTTTTGCTTTTCATTTATGAGTGTCCTGGACTTCAAGAATGACTCACCTGCATGAAGTTAAACAATTTGAAAGTGGCAGAGATTGAGCTCTAAGTCTTCTAATTTCAACATCTGACAAAATGTCAGGGCTTAATTGGGACCATAACATAGCCAAGACAGAAATACGATCCCCATCTTCATGAAACTTCAGTCTTGCTGTAAAGCAAGTGCTTTTCCAGTCAATCTCTATTTTCTTCTTTCACTCACCAGAGGAAATGATTTCTCTATGAAAGCTGTATTTGACTTTTATAAAACCCTAGATATGTTTTGTTGTGAAGGGTCAACTTTGGAACTCTTTAAGTGATTTCTGTGTTGCCAGGGGTGCCTTCAGTAAATGCCCCCTGAACTTCTTTTTTTTTTTTTTTTTTTTTTTTGTGGGTACCGGGGGGTCGACCTCAGGACCTCGCGCGCCAGCAGGCGCCCGTGCCACTGAGCGATATCACTGGTCCCTTTTTCGTATGTGGGTTCCGGGAGTCGAACTCGGGCCCTCGCGCTTGCCGGGCAGGCGCTTAAGCCGCTGAGCCACCCCTGAACTTCTTGACAATGATATTTATTAATCTTTATCATGCAGACAGTTTGGATGTCTTGTTAACCAGAGGTTTCTTGCAGAAGAGCTTGGTTGGAGGCAGGGTCACAAGGGAGACGTATTCCCCACCAGAGTTCTCAGGCAGACAGAAGGACCCCTGCCTGTGACACCAAGGGGAACAGTAGGGTGGAGCTTCGAGGGGGCACAGAAAAGAGAGCAGTGAAGTCTCTTCATTGGGTCAGGGAAGGCTTCAAGGTGAAGGTGATCTTGAGAACTGAGCCTTGAAAGGAAAGCATAAGTTCAGTTGATAAAGAATAGAAAAGAAAGCTTTCCATGGAGAAGGGACAGCATGAAAGAAAGCATGGAGACAGAAACCTGGTCTCTTCAGAATGTTACAGATCCTACCATGTTTTCTAAAACATAAGCATGCATAAGAATCATCTTGAGAGCTTCTTAAAAAATATATTACTAGGTCTCCTCAGAGGTTCTGCGTTAAGGCTGCAGATTTTACATTTTGACAAGTTTCTAGGTGATGCTAAGGCTGTTGGTCAGGGAACCATACTTTGAGAATCACTGGGATAGAATACAGGGTGTGTGAGATAGATGAACTAAAAACAAAGTTTGAAACTCTACTACTGTTGCAAAATTGACATTTCAGGTTTTGTTATTGTTGTTTTTAAAATTAGTCCCATTTACCAAGTAGTGGCTGCCCTGCACCCTCTGGGAATTTCTTATACCTCCCCCACCAAACCCTACCAATTTTCTCAAGAAATTATCCTTTTTCTTGCATTCCATATTTAAAAATAGTTGTTGTTCAGCCAGCTGGTCATTTCACCTGTGGAACGAATAGCTGAATAGCCAGTATCAGCCAAGTAGACCCAAATCAATTTGGGAATTGATCCAAATCAAGTATGAATGACTAGTATGTTCAAGAGATATGTATTTAAATTCTGTTACTCTAGATATAATATTACGCTTTAACAAATATTTTTGAAATAACCTGCAAGCTCTGAGCTAAGAATCAGGACTCAAACAACTACAGAAAGTTCCTTTCTTGCCCTCACAAAACCTGCAGTCTTTTTGGAAGGTTCCAATGCATACATTCGTGGCTATGGAACAGGACATCTGGTGCTGTTTTGTTAGCATGTATAGAGATCAGATGTTCTATGGAAAAGTCACATTCCATTACAATAATTAGGGTAGGCAAGGCAGAGCTGAGGAGAAGGATTTATGCCAGTGGTGGTGAAACTATGGCATGTGTGCTGTGGCCGGCTGTTCGTTATCATTAAAAAGCTCTAAAAGGTTTGCCATCACTGATTATGCTATCCTTCTGATGTTTTATGCATCTTTGTAAGCCATCTGAAATGAGGAGCATAAAGAAAATAATTGAAGAGGGGGCATTTGAAGTAGGCATGAAGGATATGGACAGGTGCTTGTCAGGTAGAGATTAAGCAGCTGGGGAATGTATTAGTTTATTTTCTGTTCTATAACAAAATACCTGAGTCTGAGTACTTTACAAAGATAAGAGGTTTATATAGCTCATAGTTTTGGAAGGTGAAAGTCCTAGATTGGGCAGCTTCTGGCGAAGGCCCCTAAGGGCTGTGCCACAACATGGCAAGAAATGATCATGTACAAAGGGGTCAAGCATGTGGGGTGCCCTCACCTTCTAACAACCCACTCTTGGGAGAACTAGTTTACTCCAAAGACCAGCATTAATCCCTACCAGGGTTAGTTTCCTCATGACATGGTACCTTCAATTAGCCCCACTCTTAAATGTTCTGCTAGCTCAACACTGCCACCTTGGAGACCAGAGTTCTAGCACATATTTAGACGGTGACACTGAGTAATTGGGAGAGGATTCCAGACAAAAGGGCAGCTGAAACTGAGGTTGGTGGGAGGACCGGACAGTGCAGGTTAAGCCAGTGATGAGAACTTTGGTTTGTTTTGAGAAGTACAGGGAGGTACTGTGGAAAGCATATTAGGACCAAATTGTGGAATGAATGTCTTAGAGGATAAAGTTGTGAGATTTGGACTTTATTCTATAGATAATGTTGAGTCATAGGCTTATCCTGTGACTTAGTCACAAGCTTATCTCAGGTTTACTCTGCTTGCTGGTTCCTTCTACTCCCAAAAAAAACACAAAAGAGGAGGTGCCCTATTTGTCACAGTGCACTGATCTGTGGTTAATACTATCTGGAAAAGGCCCCTACAATGCTTTTTTCTGGGTCTGATCTTTATATATGTATATCAAGCACATTATAGGCTTGCAAAAATTAATTACGAGAGGCTTCTTTCAGCAATATGTAAAATATAAGGACAAGCAGTCAATTTCCAGGACACAAGTTACAGAGATAAAAATAAATAAATCCTTAGGACTAGTGATTACAGTACTTATTCCGGGTGATTGTGGGAGTCATGGCATTTAAAAGTTAAAACTAGAATATGGGTTCTAAGCAGTTGCTGTCAAGTGAGGAAGGATTCCATGGTGAAAGTAACGGTGAATGGCAATGTGTCCTCTCAGAGTTGCTTTAGATATAAATGGAGAGCTGTCTACTCCCTTTATGGAGGAGAACGTGTCTCTGGGGAGTTGAGGCACTAAGGCTAGAATGGTCCTTTCCATTCATCCCTTGGGGGAAAAGACATTTGTGTCTCATTGGAGATTTTGATAATCTTCTGTGTATATCCCCTAAAAGTATCCTGCTGAGGAGCTATGGTGTGTTAAGAAATAGGGTAGTTTCCCAAATCAAGAATTGTCACCCTGGTGCTATGTGCTAGAGACTGGTAGACAAGGCAGCTTCTGAGTGTGTGGGTTTCAACTGACTGACTGATCTCTTGCCCAAGGCCAAACCTGAGAAGATCTTTGTGGGGGGTGTCCTCTTTAAGCACTCAGCTAATCTAAACTTTGCTTGTTTTTTTTTTTTTTTTTTTTTTTTTTGCTGTGGATTACATAAATATGTAAATTGAAAAATACCATACACACTTTAGTTAACAATTTTCTAATGCTCAAATTTTATTCTCTTGTAAGTTCTTGTGGCCATGTTGAGTTTTGGCAGGGTTTTAACATTTTTCACTTGTGCCCCTATTTCATACATAGTAGCCTCACAAGTTGTTGAATGGGAGAAAAAAAATGAATTAATGAGCAGATGAACCTACACTTATCCCTACTCCTAGCCTGCCCACGTACCTATAATACTTTCTGGGTTTTTGCTCATAATGACTTAAAATCATGGTACCTTATTTTTAGACTATAGTAGTTCCCCCTTATCTGTGATTTTGCTGTCTGTGGTTTTAGTTACTCTTGTCAAGTGTAGTCCAAAAATGTGATATGGAAAATTCCAGATAGTGAATCATAAGTTTTTGTTTGTTTTGTTCTGTTTCTGTTTTTTGTTTGTTTGTTTGAAACAGGGTTATGCTTTGTAGTCCAGGACAGCCTTGAACTGGCTAAGTAACCCAGCATAGCCCCAAGCTCAATATCCTCAAGATCCTCCTGCCCCAGCCTCCCAAGTGCTGGCATTATAGGTGTGTACCACCACACCTGATGAATCATAAATTTTAAATTGCATGGCATTGTGAGTGTTACTGGAACACAAATACTGCAATACCTTGATAGGTGATAACCAAGATGACTACCAAGTGACTAATAGGTGGGTAATGTATACAGCAGGGATATTCTGGACAAAGGGATGACTCAAATTATGGGACAGAGTTGAGTGGTACAATGTTTCACCCTGCTACTCAGAAGAGCATCTGGGATATTAGTGAAGATCAGTAGTAGCCTAACACTGCATCACAGTGCCTGTGTCCATTCACTTCATGTCATCTCGTCAAACAGACATTGTACCAGCTCACTTCATCACAAGGAGGTGAGAACAGAACATAAGAGAGTTAAACAATACCAAATAACTTCTAGTATACTGTCATAATTTTTCTATTTTATTAGTTTACTAGTTATTGTTATTGATCTCTTATAGTGCCTAATTTATAAATTTAATTATCATAGGTGTATATGAGAAGTGATTAAAATAGATGGTGAATATTTAAATTAAAAATTTTATTATAGTAAAAGACACATTGCCATGAATCCCGCTCAAAACACTGCTCTTCTGTGAGTTCTTTACAAAGTGTGATTAGAAAAAGTTCAGTGATACTGCTGCCATCAATGAATGCCATCAACAGTATGTTCTCATCCATCCTATTCACCAGACCTGGTACCATATGACTTCTGGCGCATCCCCAAAGTCATTATGACCATGAGAGGTAAATATTTTGCATCAATTTAAGACATTGAGGTAGCCACAACAGTGCAACTAAAAACACCTGGGAAAGAGGACTTCTAGAACTGCTTCAGAAAGTGGCAAAAGTTATGGGATAAGCCAGGCATGGTGGTGCATGCCTGTAATCCTAGCACTTGGGAGGCTGAGGCAGGAGGATTACCACAAGTTCGAGGCCAGCTGGGCTACATAGTGAGTTCAAGGCCAACCTGAATTACAAAGTGAGACCCTGTCTCAAAAAAAAAAAAAAAAAAAAAAAAAAAAATTACAGGATAAATGTGTTCAAAGTGAGGAGAAGTATTTTGAAGGGGCTTAATGGCAACATGTCTTTTACTGTAATAACACAGTCACTGTATTTTTTGATCACAGCTGATATGTATCAGAAAAATATTTTATGTAGTATTTGTATGTAAACATGTATACCCTGTATATGTATATACAGTACTATTGGTGGTTTCAGGTATCTACTGGGAGGTCTTAGAACATATCCTCCATGATGAAGTGAGACTACTCCCAGATCTGTGTTTTGTTGGTAGTAAATCTTGAGAGCTTACTCTAGCCATTTCCAAGAGTTAATAGATACTTGAATTCAAAATATTTAGGATTGTTGTTTCATATGCATTCTAGGTTAAGTCTAGAATGAATAAAATAATATGTAAAAATGATGCTTTCCCTGTACATATAGCTTATAATACTTTCACCTCTAAAATAAACTGAGACATATGAATTGAGGCTGCATTTCTCTCTCTTTTTTTTAACGTGGGTACCGGGAGTTGAACTCAGGACCTCATGCTTGCCAGGCAGGCGCTTATGCCGCTGAGCCATATCATTGGCCTGAGGTTGCATTTCTCTTAAAGTGTCTTTTAGTGTTTTATAAGTAACCAGATTAGAAGTGAGAGCTGGATGCAGTGGAATGCACCTGTAGTCGCAGCTACTGAGGAAGGAGGCTAAGGCAGGAGGATCACTTGGACCCAGGACTTTGAGGCCCTCCTGGACAATACAGACCCCCTCTACAAAGAGAAGAAAAAAGAAAATGAGTAGCAGAGTAGTTTACAGAGATGCTCAAAGATATGTTTATTAATGATCTAATCTGGATACCTATTTGGATGTTTGGATACTTGTTAAATGAAAGGAGCACCCCAAATTACTTATCCTATGTGATATTTCATAGCCTCTCTAATGTTAACAATTCAGTTAATTCATGAAATATTATTTAACAAGGGAAAAATTAATTTCTTTAATCCTGAATAAAGTACTTTTGCTTTTTAAAACTAATATATTTCTTGTCAGTATACATCTAGAATGTGTAGGATGAAAAAATGAAATTTTCTAAATATTTTACAGTTATGCTCTCTCTGTGGTGTGTATTGTGCTCTTGGGAGACTAAGCTGTAATTGAATTATATCTTCAAGATTAGTATTAGATTGCTTATTTGACCTGTACAATAAGTAAGGGAGAATTGAAAACACTACAATTTTCTAGTAATTCAGCGGAAGTTACTGCATTCTGAAACAGTGTACAAAAGGGAACATAATACCCATTTTTGTAAGTTAATTTATTATTAAATATTAGTGGGTATATTCTGTATCATATTTCACATCTTGGGCACATTGAAGGGAGGCCATGTGTTATATATGTTACTCATTTAATCTAAAAAGGATACTGAGATTCATTCAAAACTTCTACACATACAGTTTTTTTACCACTATTATGTTCTTAGGGCACTATAAGAAGGTTATTATGAAATTAAGCAGCAAGAGTTTTCAGGGAAATTAAGGTTTCATATTAGCAAAACATTGTCAAAACATTTGCCTTAAATAGGCTTAAATGGTGTTTCATCGTTGTTTTTTGGTGCATGTGATATTGCTGTTTTCTAAATAAAAATTTTATGAGATATAATACTATACATTTCAGCCATTTAAGCTATAAAGTCAATATTATATTTTCATCACCTTGTGTACTGCTATGTACATTTATGAAATTGTTTTGGGGGCATTTGTTTTCATTTCTCTTGGGCATATACAATACTTTGAAGTAGAACTGCTGAGTCACACAGTAGCTTTACATTTCAAGGAACTGCCAAACTGTATGCAAATTGGCTGCACCATTTTATATTCCTACCAGCACCAGAGTTTATTATATTTTTGTTTTTTGGAGGGGCAGTACTGGGGATTGAACCATTGAACCCAGGGCCTTTGCGCTGAGCTACATATCCGTTATGGTTTGTGTCTAGATGTCCCCTCAAAGCCTCGTGCGGCATATTGAGTACTTCCACTTATGGCAATTCTAGTAATCCTTACAAATGCCTTGGGAAGAAGGAAGGAACTGAGCCTTAGAGAGGCTGTGGTACTGACCTGTCTCACATAGCTTGTCAGTAGAAGATGTGAAATTTTCACCCAGAGCTGCGGAAGCTTATACTTTGCTGCTTGCCAGGCTCCAGAGTGTCCAGTGGTTTTAAATCAGGAATGTATTAAAGAACACAGGCACAAGTCCTTTTCTTACTGGATGTTTTTACTATTAGCCAGAGGAGGTAGCATCTCTCTGTGTTCCTGGACTTACCAAAAACATTCTGTCCAATTAGCAGTGTTTTTTTTTTTTTTTTGACTGCTAACAAAGGAGAACTCAGCCAGCTTTACCTTAGGCATTACACCATCCTGTCTGTTTGTGGAGTAGTAACTCTGGCCACGTTTCTTCTGAAAGTGAAGCCTGAGGGTCATAAAGCAGGAAAAGAACTCTGTAGGAGAACATCATGTTCCCCAAGGCTCTTGTGTTTATCAGTGGTTCCCTTGCTGAAAGTATATCTCAGTTAACTCACCAGTTTTTTTTTTAATCAACACATGAATGGCATAGGGAATGTGGTTGTAAATACCTGTTTTTGAATAGGAGTAGTTATGGTAGGTGTGGTAATAATCTGTGAATGCACTGGAAATAAAAAAGTTACACAGATAACTGAGGAAGATCTGGATAATTTCCCAGTTTATTTGGCTAATTGTTATACATTGCCCACAGTGGTTGATCACAGACAGATACAAGATTTCTTTCTATATTATCAGGATATCAAACATGTGTACATAGTGTATATAGTTGGGATAAAGGATAGCTAGTCTGTGCTGCAGTAACAAATTAACCCTAAGATCGTCACTGATTTTTTATTAGTATGTATGTTGTAGTACATAATGTCTACATTCTTTGTGTGGCGTTGGTACAGGTACATAACACATCTTAATGCCTTTTCTCATCCCCTTTCCCTCCCCACCCTCCCTTCTTCACCATCCCTTGGTCCCTTTCCTTTTTTGGGGGGGGTACATGTTTGCAGCACATGTTTACATTTCCTTTTGTGGAGTTGATGCATGTACACGAAACATCCTGGTTCCTTCTTTCATCCTGTATCCCTCCTCCCTTCTTCCCTCATCTCTTGATCCCTTTCCCCCTTGAGAAAGATCTAGCTCTCTACTTCCTATTATCTTTTATTTTACTCTTTATTTATAAATTGTCCCAGCAGAGGAAGGGGAACTGGTGAATCACACACCAGCTCTGAAATGCTTTGGCCGAGAGTAAGGTGAATCACTTCTCATAGCCCATTGGCCAGAACTAATTACATGACCCTGCTTACTGTGAAGGGGCTGGAAGTGAGGGGAGCAGAGGGACATTCAGTGAATGAGAAAGCTCCTTTGTACCACCTTTAAAAGAAGACTGTTAGTTTGCAGAAATAAGTGAACAAACAAAACAACAACACCCTTTCAGTAAAGATAAATGCTCTTTAGTAAAGATAGAAAGGGTACTGGAATAGTGATAATTACTTGATAATAAATTAAAGTGAGTTTTGCCATAATTTATGTATGGCTGATTCAGCAACTTGATTTCCATTTGTAGATATGGCTACATCTTCCAAGGGAATAAATAACAATAAGGGTTTACTCCTTTTGCATTGTAATTCTTCAAGTGATGGTGCTGATGCACAAAGCTTGTAAGTGGTACCTCATTTCACAAACTTAATTTGTTCTCTGATTTTGGAAAACAGCCACATTTGTGTTTGTGTGGGAAAGATGGCTGTGGTCATGTTTGTCACGTGATATAGAGTTTGCAAACAAAAACAAAATTTTGTCAAATGCTTCTGTTTGCAAACCAAATTGTTTGCAAACAAAAGCGTTTGTGAACCAAGGTACCACTGTATTTAGTGAGTGTCTCCTATGTGCCAGGCTCTTCTAAATGTTTTATGTGAATTAACTTAATTTAGAATGAGTACTACAATTTCATCTCCATGCTAAATATTATCCACTTCTATTAACTTCCCTTATTTGCAATGGTGTTTAGATTTACCCAACATCATGCTGATAGCTTCGCTCTGTGACTAGCTTGTCGCTGTATTGCCTTAAAAATGAGCTCCTCCCTTAGGTTGAATGTGACAGTAGAGACTGCTATAGCTGGCATAGAGTACAATGAGACGGTGATTTGGGTGCATACTTACATAGATGCAATTTAAGACTGTAAACCTTTCAGCTTTTAAAAATAGTGGTAAACTAAACCTACACAATTTTTACCCCTAAATGTTTTTTTCTTTTTTTTTTTTTGTGGGTACCAGGGGTCAACCTCGGGACCTCACGCGCCAGCAGGCGCCCGTGCCGCTGAGCGATATCACCGGCCCTTTTTTCGTATGTGGGTTCCAGGAGTCAAACTCAGGCCCTCGCGCTTGCCAGGCAGGTGCTTACTCCACTGAGCCATCTCACCGGCCCCCTAAATGTTTTTTTCTAAACTAATTCTCTTGTGTTGTATCTTTGTAATGTTTTTTCTTAAAAATAAACTACTGAAGTTGAATGTGACTATGCATGCCTGTAATCCTAGCTACTGAGGAGGCTTAGGCAGGAGGATCGCTAAGTTCTAGGCCAACCTGGGCAACTTAGGGAGACCATGTCTCAAAAAATAGAAAGGGCTGGGCATGTAGCTCAGTGGCAAAGCCTACCTGGGTTCAACCCTCAGTACCAGGGGTTGGGGTAGGAGGGGTGGAATCTCTCTGTTTGTCTGTCTGTCTGTCTGTCTGTCTCTTTCCTGGTAGATGCAGAACTTCTGCCTTTTTCCCACTCTTCTGTATGGCCTAAAATTCTACCATTAAAGTTATGGACAACAAAGATCCTACTTGGGCTGTGCCAACTAGGGCAGGCCTTTTTTGTTCTGTTTTCAAAAGGGCTCTGTGTTCTTTGGGAACAGTTATCTTTACCACATCCGAGGTGCCCCACCTCAGGCTCCTCATCCATTCTTCAAATATTTACTTAACCCAATTTTAGGCCAGGCACTAAGCAAGGCCCCAGTAGTCTCCGCCTTCAGAGAGCTGCTAGAATGGACCAGAGTTGGCAAAATTTTCTGTAGAGAGCCAGATCATAAATAGTTTAGGCTTTGTGGACATGTGTTTTCTGTCTCTACTCCCCAAATCTGCTCTTGTGGAGTGAAAGCAGCCCTAGACAGTGCATAAACAAATGAGCATGCCTGAGTTCCAGTACACTTCATGTAGGGGCACTGAAATTTTATTTCTTTAAAAGTTTCACATGTCCCTGGCTATTCTTTTTATTTTTATTCAGCCACTTAAACATACAAAAACTATTCTTGGTTCCCAGGTTGTATTCAAGCAGGTGGAGGGCCAGATGTGGACTTTAGACTGAGTTTGTGCACTGCTAACCTGGAACCGGCTCTGTGTGGTTTTATTCTCACAAATATATAGTGAACTGCCTTAATGATTACTTAACGTACCGAAGCCCAGTATTTTATTTATTTATTTATTTTTTTGTGGGTTCCAGGAGTCGACCTCAGGACCTCGCGCGCCAGCAGGCGCCCGTGCCACTGAGCGATATCACCGGCCCTTTTTTCGTATGTGGGATCCGGGAGTCGAACTCGGGCCCTCGCACTTGCCAGGCAGGCGCTTACGCCACTGAGCCATTTCACCGGCCCCGAAGCCCAGTATTCAAACTTAAGCAACTTCATCTAATCCTTTATTCAATAAACAGCTCCTTCACTAGTTATTGGTGAATGTCATTTCTGCCAGTTGTTTGATATTTTCTCTCTTGCCCTTTTATGTAAGATATATACAATATATAAATGTGTACTAACGCGTATTACTTTTTTTTTTTTTTTTTTTGTGGGTACCGGGGGGTCGACCTCAGGACCTCAAGCGCCAGCAGGCGCCCGTGCCGCTGAGCGATATCACCGGCCCCTTTTTCGTATGTGGGATCCGGGAGTCGAACTCAGGCTCTCGCGCTTGCCGGGCAGGCGCTTAAGCCGCTGAGCCATCTCACCGGCCCGCGTATTACTTTTTAGGGCCACTGATTTTATGAAAGTTATGAATCGCCAATTTTAAATTAATAGCTGACATCTACTGGGCACTTACTATATGCGAGGCCTTTTTCTAAGCTCTTTGCTGTTCGTTTTAATTAGTCCTCCCCAGAGCTCTGTGAAGTTGGTATTATTATCTTCATGTTTTGGCTGTGAAAACCAAGACTCAGAAAAGGTAAATGAATTGCTCAGGGTGATATAATTAGCAAGAAACAGTCTATATTTATCCCTACAAATTCTGATTCTAGAGCCAGGGCTTCTAAATCTGCTTTTGTTTTATGCCAGCCTGGGCAACTTACCTATCTAGATTATTATGCCTTCTTAGTTACTGAAATTTGTTTGTAAAAGTACTTAAACTACTTTTTAAAATTATTATTGCAACATAAGACAACAGAAGTGGTGAGTAAATGTTACAAAATTATTTTTCCTAAGAGTTACAATAGTGTTTTTTTGTTTTTGTTTTTGTTTTTGAGACAGGGTCTTGCTTTATAGTGCAGGCTGGTCCTGAACTCACTATGTAGCCCACGTAGGCCTTAAACTCACTGCAATCCTCCTACCTCAGCCTCCTGAGTACTGGTATTACAGGTGTGCACTACCACCCCTGGCCAAAGGGTTACAATAGTTTTTTCTGGTTTAAATTTTTGTTTTTAACGTGGGTACTAGGAATCGAACTCAGGACCTTGTGCTTACCAGCAGACGCTTGTGGCGCTGAGTGATATCACCGGCCCCTTTTTTTCCTTTATGTGGGTATCGGGAGTCAAACTCAGGACCTTGCGCTTGCCAGGCAGGCACTTATGCCGCTGAGCTATCTCACTGGCCCTCTTGGTTTAATTTTAACTTGTTTCTGTCCATAGAAAAAGACAACTCATACTCTAACTTAGGACTACTGAAATGCTTACCTTTCTAAACTAAGTGAATACAGAATCATCATACATCATGCCCAACTCAGAAATCATAATACAGATGCATTGTGGTTGTATATAGAATTTACAAAATGCTTTGTTGTATGTGGCCAATTAAGTGAAAGTCCTGCAAATCATATTCTAGATGGATCATTGTTGATTACAGTAGTGGGCCATTCTACTGTAAATATAGCCTTAGGCATACTTTCATTATTCCTTCATTTGGATCAGGAGAAAAGGTTAGATCTCAAGCGAACATACTGTGAAAGATTCTTACTGGACTAGTAATTTTTAGTAATTTTAGTAATTTTTCCCCATTTGTTTTTGGATCTGTTTTATGTTGAACTAGACAGAAAAGACTATAGAATCCATTCTTCTCCTAGGAATTCTCTGAGAAAAAAAAAATAGGATCAAGCATATTTTATTTTCCTATTTGAGTTCTAATCTCATGAGGGAAGAGGTATGAAAGACAAGGAAAAATTTGAAAATCAAGCTTTGACAGTGATTCATTCATCTTACGGGCAAAGACCAGGTTTTCAAGAGGCACGCAAACATGTGACACTACCAGGAAAAAAATTACATAATCAGAAGTTACCAAATGCAACTGTAACTGGCTATTAGGTGATATGGTCTTTCTAAAAACAGTAAACTTTTTTTGGTTTATTGATAATTAAAAATTAAGTGTGCCATGAAAGTCTACAATTGGTAGCTTCTGATTTATGGACTTTTTGTCCTGTAATGACACAAGATATGACTGCTTTTTCTTTCATTAGTCCTGATCTTTTAAGCAACTAGAAACTCAAAAGGAGATTGCTTTTGTTTTGAGTCTCTTTAGCTTCTCTCTCCACTTTCTCTGGGCCACTTTAGGTTAAGCATTTGTCTTTTGTTCATGATTCCAGCAATCACGGCTTCATGACTGAGAATGGAAGCAACCCATAGCTAAGGAGGAAAAAAAAATACAAGTTCCTTTCTTTCAACAGCACCATACCATAAAATTTCAGTTCAGGGCTGTCTCAGGAAATCAGCACTAGCAGGTAGTAGAGCTTAGGCTTAACCCCTGGGATGGGCCCAGATGTCTGTGTTTTAACAAGCCTTCCCTCTGATTCTGTGGCTGTTGAAGTTTGAGAACCACTGCAGTGGATCCAAGACTTTCTGGTAGATAACTCAGCGTCCCCTCCCCTGGGGGAGAGTGAGAAGGCAGTGTAGAGAAGGAGGCCAGAACTGCTGCTTGACAACAGGCCTTCATGGAATGCAGATAGAATCTGTTTCCCCTAACACAGAATCCTGCCCTGTCCTCTAGAGGAGGGTAGTACGAGAAAGCCCCGTGGGGGAAAACGGGAAGACTTTACTTATGCCCCCTTTTTCTTGTTAATGTCTTCTGTGCTTTTCTATAAAGGACAGAGGAGGAGAAAAGACTGATGAAGGAATGAACCCAAGCAGAGATAGAAAGAGCACTACAAACTCCGGAAAGAATATAATGAAATAAGTACTATAGTCATTCCATCATCTTTCTTTACAACTAATTAACCACTATTTTTATATTTTATTAAAGGTTTAGTCATTTCAATCTGATTTATTTTTCTAGCTGTGACCCCAACTGTAGACCATTTGACTGTAGTAGTTTCATTTGTCACAGTGTCGGTTGCGCTATTTGGTTTTTATACCTGTTCATTTTCACGCAATTGGATTGTGTACATTATTTAGGGACATTATTACTTATGTCCCTCATATTAATATGGCAGTTGAAATTATTTAACTTGCTGCCCAACCTTGAACAAGTCATTTAGTTTCACTTTCAGCAGTCTTCCTGTTGGAATAGAGGTACTCCTACTTAGCTAATAAAATAGCTAGCAATGGCAAGGACTTGTCTCAACACTTAATATAGTTGGCATTTGCTGTTCTGAGATAAAAGAACAAAAAGGGGTACATTTCCTAAATGTTTGTAAATAAGAAAAATATCTTGCTTCCATCAACCTTTTCAGAGGTTTGACATAAAATGATGCTTCTTGAGTACATATAGCCTCAAAGAGATAAGGTTGGCTCCTCTCTCCCCATTTCCTCTCATAACACAATCTCTTGTAAACTCCTGAATTCTATGCAGTCCAGAATGGAAGTTCATTTCCATTAAATATTTAATCTTTACAGATACAGTTATAAAAATGAGTGATAAAGAATTCAAGCTACCTCTGCTTATAATATTTAGCTCTGATTTGATCTAAAACCAGAATTATGCTGGTATTGCTAATCATACTACTTGAATGTTTTGCTGTAAGAACTGTGCTTAAATCTGTCATTGTAACCCTGAGAGCAGATAAGAAAACTGAGGCACAAATATGTTTAGGGATTTACCCAAAGCATCCCGTCAGTAAGAGGCAAAAGAAGACCCATGTCTCTTCATGCCAAAGCTATACCTTTAAACATTCAGTCAGATTGATGGGCCAGCTCTGGGTTAACTTCTGGTAAGAACTGGATTTTGAGCCTTGGTCAAACTTGTAGAGTTCTCAGGTTATTCGTGTGAGAAGAGGGATGCTTCAGCAGCATAAGTCATTCACTACAGGGCAAAATTCAGAAATTCTACATTTTGATCCTCTCTGGATTCCTAGGCTCCACCCTGAAACTTCTGAAAGAATCTTTGGAGTTGAGGCTCAGGAATTTGCATTTAAAATCACTCTACAGGTTGATCTTAGGACTGCAAGTGAGAACTGTACCTAATTGCTGGGTAACATTTTTTGTGCAGTGCAGTAATCTCTGGGCCCTAGTCTGTTAGGAAAGGTTAAGACAAAGACACCTCTGCTCATTATTATGGGCAGAATTCTGAATATTTGATTTTTGTGGTGTTTTTCTTTTTAAGCTGTGAAACTAAATATAGTATTTGACTAACATCTGACATGTTTATAAATGCTCTGGGAGGGAAAATTAAAGAGAACCAAAAAGTCAACATTGATCCTCCCTCAAAACATACTCTGCCTCACTCTTGTAATCCCAGCACTCTGAGAGGCTAGGTAGGATGGTTGCAAGTTTGAGCCCAGGCTGGGCAATTTAGCGAGACCCTGTCTCAAAAAACAAACAAACAAACAAATAAACAACAATTAGTAAAGGGGGCTGGGGATGTAAAAGGCCTGGATTCAGTCCCCAGTACAGTGAACAAACAAATGAACAAATAAAAAAAAAAAAAAAAAAACATATTCTACCTCCTCTTAACCCTCCTGGATCTCAAATGATAGCTGCCTTTTCTTTTGGATAATACAAAGAACATCCTATTCTGAAATAAAACTGTCTGAGCCTGTAGTAGCTTTCTATTGCTCCCATAACAAATTACTACACAAATCTATCATCTTAAACAACACAAATTTACTATCTCCCAGTTCTGTAGGTCAGAAGTCTGACATAGGTCTTACCAGCAAATTCAACATATCAGACAGGACTACATTCCTTTCTGAGGCTCTTTGTCATGGCTTATTCTGGTTGTTGGCAGGAGTCAGTTCCTTGTAATGAGAGGCCTGAGGCCCCCTTTCTTGCTGGTTGTAAACTGGAGGCCATTTCCAGCTTCTTGAGGCCACCTACATTCCTTGGTTCATCGCCCCTTTTCTCTATCTTCAAAGCTAGGGACAGTGGGTCAAGCCCTTCTTGCATTTTGAGGTCCCCCTGCCATTTCATCTCTGACCTAGCAGGGAAAGGCTCTCTGTTCTTAAGGACACATGATTAGGAGGTTGGGCCTGCCTAGATAACCCAGGATAACCTACCTCATGCCAGGGCCCATACCCTTAGTCAACATCTGAGAAGACTCTTTTGCCATTTAAGGTACTATGTTTGCGGGTTCTGGGGACCAGTGTGCAGATATCTTTGGAGGTATTGTCCTGCCTACCACTGGCATATCATCTGGCTTTGTTGCCAAGTAAGACAGCAGTAGTTATTACTACCAGCAGGGCTGCAAGCATAACAAGTGTTAATGTTGACATACCTGAGAAAATGTTACTTAACTGGGTATTTTTCTAAGTTAAAATCATTTTGGGCCAGGTCTCAAAACAGTTTTGAAAAGGATGTTTCCAGACTTTCGTAGTTAAGCAGAACTGCAACAGTACTTATCTCTGTGTATAGCAAAGGATGGTAATTTACATTGTGCCTACTTCTTTGGTAATTTAGATTCAGAAAAAATGATATGAAACAGGCACACTCCTGCCACCAATGTATTTGCTTTCAGTTATTCATTGCCTGCCATATGCTCCCTGCTTTCACACCTGTGTTCATGTTCTCCCAACTGCTTAGCCTGCCCATGTCTGTCTAACCATTTATCTATAATATGCATATTTATTACAAGTTTTGACTCCTACTTATTCTAAGAAACAGTTTCCAAAATGCTAAAAGTGTGGCATCGTCTCATTTTCCCTAGTAGCCGAATAAAATGATAAAAAGAATCCTTGTTGTTTGACAGTTTTTCAAAGAGTGTTTTTGAGCTCTTCTCTGGGGTGTTTTCCTCCATAAATTTGTAGAGCATCGAAGAAGCCCCTGTGGCATCTTGGACTGAATATGTACTTAATAAGCACTATTTGAATTGATTTGAAATACTAAATTTAAGTAATTGATTATATTCTTATATACCAAAATTTGGGGAGATATGTATATTTATTGTTTCTTTAGAGCACTCTTAACAAAACATTGCTAAAATGTCTGATACAAGTGAGTAAAAATGGGTTGTTAGAGACGAAGTTTCCAATTCAAATTTTACTGAATATTATGTTAACTCATATTCTATCATATCCTAGTATATTTTGGGCCAAGTAATAGACTTTTAAAATTTTTCATTTTCGGACCTTTAATTGACATATTCTATAATGCAGGAAAAGATACAAGTTGTAAGTATATAGCTGGATAAATTTGCAATTACTTCCACACAGTAGCACCCATATCATGAAACTAAGATTATTACCAGCACCCAAAACGCTCTAAAGTTTTCTTCCATTTGCAACTACTCTATTTTAAGACACAGAGAGATATTCTCACAGATATTATGACAATACTTCTTAGAAACAAATCTCCAAGTAAGTGTATGTGAGTTTACAAGATTAAAAAAAATATGGCTCCTGCCCTGAGGATGTTTTTAAACATGGAAGAGTTTTAGTTTTATCAAATAGTTTGAGATGTCACAAGTTTGACTCAGATTTTTATTTTCCAATCCTTATTGAATACTTGTGATGATTCAAAATACTTTTGCCTCAAATATTCACAGATAGTTAAAACTGCACCGTGCACCTGTCCCGATCAGTGTGACTTGACACCACATCCCTCTCTACATAATTTGTTGTTGCTGTTGTTAACATGGTCTGGCTGTGTTCCCCAGGCTGGCCTTGAATCCTGGGTGCAAAGGATCCTCCTGCCTTAGCCTCCTGAGTAGCTGGGACTAGAGGTGTACTCTGCCACACCCAACTCTCTACACAGTTTTTATTGAGATCAAACCAATATATTTTCTCTGGAATTTTGGTTGAGCCTCATAGTAGGTATTGAAGAAAAACCTGTTGTCAATAAAAGTGGGAACCCTGTACTGTACATTTTAGTTGTCTACCATAATACTTTCCAACAGAGTAGAAATTGGAATTGCTTGTAAGAAAACAGAGAAGATAAAAATCGTAGAGAAATTGGACTCGGGTATAATGTTTCTCATTCCTCATCCAGTTTCTGTGTTCAAGGATGTTTGTTGAAGCATTATTTCTAAGAATAAATCCATTGGAAACCACTTTGGTTATTAACAATAATACTTAAATTAATCATGGCATAGTCATAACACGATCTATTATAAAGCATGAAGGTATATTTTTGAAAAATGTTTAATGATAAGGGAAATTTAATAAGATTAAGTAAAACTACATATAGCAAATACTAATTTTGTTTAAAAAAACATATAGGAATAGAAGAACACCATAGGAATTCTTACTGGTTATTTTTGAGAGCTTGTTTGTAGGTTCTAGCAGAGGAACGCAGCTACTCCTATACCCTTGACCAAGGAAAAGGTCCTCCTCTGTTGGGGGTAGTCATCCTCTTCTATCAAGCATGCAGCTGCAGCTTTGGGTGGGACGTACATGGAGCAGTGAGGGAGGAAGGGGACACCCGCTTAGCCAGCCAGACCAGCCGGATCAACCCCGGTGTTCAATGGGGTGACAGATATCGCAGCCTGATTGTCCTCACATCCTGGTTGTTTTTGAATGGTGTGCTTGAAAACAATTTATATTTTCTTATTTTATAAATATTTTAAATTTTCTGTATTACTTTTAAAACCAGAAAATGATTATACAGGATCCATATTTAAAGGGTTCACATAGGACATATAATTGATTTTTCTTCTGTGAAGTAAAGTCCTTGGGTAAATCAGGCATGGCCAATGCATGTTTTAGGCAAGAGGTTAGCAGAATTCTCTACAATAGCAGCAGGATCACAAACATCCAAAAATGCTCTTCTTGAAATAATAGAATTTTTGATACAAGAAATATTAATGGTCACCCCATCCAGTTTCCTATTTAAGAATCCCCAAAGACAAGATCCTTTATGCCCCCTGAATATACTTTGAGCCTTTGTTAGAGAAGACCCAGTACAGAGAACCTTAGTGTTCCCAGAGGTAGCCTGGCTCTGAACTACTTGAACAGAGATGAGGTATGATCAAAAATGTTTTTGAATGTTTAAGATTTTTAAAAAAAACTCAAGTAAAAGATATTTTGCCAGTAACCCTTTTAAAAATATTCCTCCTTGATTTGGGGTTTTACCCTAAGAACAGTGGGGAATCTCCAGGGGTGTCAGGCAGGGGAGGACCAGGACCAGGTCTGCTTTTTCAAGGGACAAGCAGGGCCCTGGGGGACCTCACCGCTCCATTCCAGGGCCACTGCACCAGCACATGGCTCCCAGGGTCCTGGATCTCTGACCACCCAGACAGCAGCTCTCTGGCCCCCTGCGTCCCACAGAGGAGTGACGACGTGCAGCACAAGTCTTGAGAAACGCCCACTGTGACTGGGCAGGTCCACCCACAGGAATTTAGTCTTTGGAAATAACCACGCAAATATTTGCAAATTTAACAAGAAAAGTAAATAAATAAATAAATTCCAGCTCATCATTCAGAGAAAACATATATACCCCCCTTGCTTTGAATACACGTATCCCATCATTCTTGCCACTTTCTGAAGCAGTTCTGGAAGTCCTTTCTCCTGAGTGTGTGTAGTTGTGTTGTCATGGCTGTCTAATGCTTGAATCGATTCAAAATGTTTACCTTTCACTGTCAGTTTGACTTTGGGAAAGAGCCATTAGTCCCATGGTGCCTGAGTGGGTGAATAAAATGGATGAGGACCCACTGTAATGTTTTTATTTGATAGAAATTGCTGTAAATATTTGATCAGTGAGAGGTACTCATAAAATATAGTGAATATTTAATTTTAAAAATTTATTACAGCAAAAGACACATTGCCATTAATCCTCAGAATACTCAAGATACTCCCCCTTGTTTCAAACACATTTGTCTCATTGTTCTTGGCAATGTGTATTTTACTCTTAAGTGTAAAAAAAAATTAAACATTCATTATATCTTTAGATATCTTAATTTGTCTCCTGTTTGTTTTGGTTTTGTTTTGCCTTGCAATCCAATTTTGATCAGCTTGTCATGTGGACCAAGAATAAGCCTTCTTCAATACAGGTACCTTTTAAATATTTATATGTGCATATCTTTAACATTCGCTGAAGTATAATATTGGCAGGTTAGACTGCACCCAAGGAAAAGTGGGCAGTTACTATGTTTTGACAGTTGTGTATATCCTTACAGTCATCACCACAATCAAGATGTACGTTTTCTTTATCCTAAAAGTTACCTCATGCTCCTTTGCACACTGTTTCTCCTTTAACCTGACAACCACTGATTGGCTGTGTGTCACCATAGATCAGTTCGCATTTCCTTGAGTTTCATGTAAATGAATCATGTAGTATGAATTTTTTTTTTTGAACTTTTTGTTTTAAACTGGTTGGAAGACCAAAACCCTTAACTTTTTCTTTTACTTTATGAGCAGTTTTTTTTTTTTTTTGTGGGTACTGGGGGTCGACCTCAGGACCTCACGCGCCAGCAGGCGCCCATGCCGCTGAGCGATATCACCGGCCCTTTTTTTGTATGTGGGTACCAGGAGTCAAACTCAGGACCTCACGCTTGCCAGGCAGGCGCTTATGCCGCTGAGCCATCTCACCGGCCCTATGAGCAGTTTTATAACATCCATTCTTTACTTTTTTGGGGCATCATAAAAGATGTTTCAGACTTCCTCTTCACAGAATTAACCGCTCAGTGAAATGGGGGTATAGAGTTTATGAATGAACCTGTTCTTGCCTCTTAAAAACAAGATTATAACCTTTCAGGTGCTTCTAGCTGTAACACTGTAAAATTCTATATAATGTTTCCAGTTATTATTGAAAGATAATTTTTCAATTTTTTTTGAAATTAATCCAGACTAAATCAAATTCAGTAGGATGTAGATTTTTCTCATTTTTAAGTTTAACACGATTTTCTGATTCTTTCTTTTGATAGTTGCCAAGTGGATTTTCACATGGTGAAAACAACATTGCCATTTTAAAGTTAAAGTGGCCAATGAGGGCCAGTGAGATGGCTCAGCGGCGTAAGCGCCTGCCTGGCAAGCGTGAGGTCCTGAGTTCGACTCCCGGTACCCACATACAAAAAAAGGGCCAGTGATATTGCTCAGCGGCATGGGCGCCTGCTGGCATGCGAGGTCCTGAGGTCGACCCCTGGTACCCACAAAAAAATAAAAAATAAAAAAATAAAAATAAGAAATAAAGTGGCCAATGAATATTTATAAATGTATGGGAGCTTACAGAATAGTCCCATTTCATAGGAAGAAAATCTGCTTGAATAGAATCTTGGAGGTAAAGTATCACACTGTATTTCAACCAACCCAGCTACGATCAAATAGAAATGGTGATGTCATCTACATTTTTGTCTCTTGACTTTTTTATAGTTCCAAACCACACCCATGTTGCAGGCTGGCCTTTCCGAGTTCTTTGAGATTAAAATCTGTAGTAGTAGGCCAAACACTTCAGTGAGGAGTTAGTTACTTGATTTCTTTGGTCAAACACTGACTTACAAAGTATTGTCTGAAGATAGGCACAGCTTAGAGAGACTGAATTTTAAATCTTCTGAAAATTTTTTTTCCCCTCAACGTCCAAATCTCAAGTGCTAAGACCAGCAGAAGCAGGTATGCCATTCTTCCCTTATGTAAATCGCAGGTCTCTAGTTTCAGATTCTAGTGCTACTTTTTCATATGATTTTATTTTATTTTATTTATTTATTTTTTTTGTGGGTACCGGGGTTCGACCTCAGGACCTCGCGCGCCAGCAGGCGCCCGTGCCGCTGAGCGATATCACCGGCCCTTTTTTCGTATGTGGGTTCCAGGAGTCGAACTCGGGTCCTCGTGTTTGCCAGGCAGGTGCTTACGCCGCGGAGCCATCTCACCGGCCCAACAATCTACATTTTTAAGAATCAAAATGTAACTGGAGGGGGCTGGTGAGATGGCTCAGCGGCGTAAGCGCCTGCCTGGCAAGTGCGAGGGTCCGAATTTGACTCCCAGAACCCACATACGAAAAAAGGGCCGGGGATATCGCTCAGCGGCACGGGTGCCTGCTGGAGCGCTAGGTCCTGAGGTCGACCCTGGTACCCACAAAAAAAAAAAAAAAAAAAAAAAAGTAACTGGAGATAGTGTCCTTGCTTAAAAGTTTTTTTTTTTTTTTTTTTAATTGTTACACTGAATTTGGGGAGGCACCTAAGGCTTTTAGGGAGATTGTTTCCTTCTAAATAATATACACATAAGCATGTTGCCTTTCACTTTGAGCATTTTTAATAGTTTCTGAGGTTGGCTGAAAAAATAATGTGTATCTTCACCCTACACAGCCTAGAAGCTTCGGCAGCCTTTCTTTATTGTTTTTGTTTTGTTTTTTTGTGGGTACCGGGGGTCGACCTCAGGACCTCGCGTGCCAGCAGGCGCCCATGCCGCTGAGCAATATCACCGGCCCCTTTTTTGTATGTGGGTTCTGGGAATCGAACTCGGGTCCTCGCGCTTGCCGGGCAGGCGCTTAAGCCGCTGAGCCATCTCACCGGCCCCGGCAGCCTTTCTTTAGTTCTTTTCTTAGTAAAGCAGAAAATGTGCAGTTCCTCGCCCATGTAAAGCTGAGAAGGTCCTGAATGATGCATGTCGAGGAAACTTGGATACTGATACTACTGGCGATTTGAATAGGTCTTAGTAGCAAAGAATTAAGGACTCTTGAGTTCTCTTAAAATGGGCCAGCTTTTAAAAAGTTAAGTATGTTTCCTTTGTGCAGTGACAAGAACTCTCAAACCTAAGTAGAAACTTAAGATTCACCTGTTCAGCTTTGTGAAGCAGTCAGCCATTTACATTTACCTGGATGAGTTGTACAATTGAGTTACTCTGAGGCTCTTCTTAGGAAAATGAGCACATTATAATCATTTAACACTGGAAAGTGAATGCTATGGAAAAATTTCACATAGTTAACCTCAACAACAACAAAACAACAAAAACTCTGATGGTTTTCTTAGGAACCAGAATTGCCTTTCCTGTATTGTGTCCAGAGTTCAACAAAGGCTGTGCCCTTGCGCCAGTCTTCTCATAACGAACCAGCTAGTCAGTAACTCGATTGTGCTCTTGTGGAGGAGGGAGATAACATTCCTTTATGATCCCCAGTTTAGATCAGCTTACCACCCAAAGCATGATATTTGATTACCCTTATTATGTTACTTTGCATAGCCACGAATGTTTTTAATGGGGTGGCCTTATCTAGCTCTTTAAAAAAGTCCACATCCATGCTGACTTACAGTGCTGTAAACGTGCTATTGCTAGGACCTGGTAACAGGAGCCTGTGGATAGTGGGGCAAAGTATGCGCTGGTCACGCAAGTGTCTTAAACTCTCCAGTGTTAAACTGGGTGCTGGCCTGTTTTCTCTTTTAAATGCTGATTTTAATCTCTAAAGCCCAGTGTTTCTGGATCTGAATTGCTTTAAGAATTATAAAGGTTTACTGGCCACTTCTGCCCATTTTATTCTATTAGAATTGAGATTTCTGTCTTTCTTTCCAAATGTTTTCGACACAATTCTAGTCTTGTAGAAAACAAGAGGTCCTTTCATAAACCATTAAATGCAAATGATGGAAGAGTTCTTAACTCCTTTACCTAATCCAACAGAGGTGGAAGACTGAATTGTTTCTCTAAAACTCTGGCTCAGTGGCCCCCAGGCTTTTTAAATTACCCAGCTCATCAGTAAAAATGTGTTATGCATATACTACTTCCAAGGTGTAGCTTGAATATTGCAAATCTGAAAATCCAAAATCTGAATTTGAAATGTTCCAAACTCTAAAACTTGTGTGTGTGTGTGGAGCTGGGGATAGAACTCAGGGCCTTGTACATTCCAGGCAAATGCTCTGCCACTGAGCTACACTTCCAGCCCCCAAAAATCCTCAAACTTTTTTTTTTTTTTTTTGTGGGTACCGGAGGGACGACCTCAGGACCTCGCGCGCCAACAGGCACCCGTGCCGCTGAGCGATATCACCGGCCCCTTTTTCGTATGTGGGTTCCGGGAGTCGAACTCGGGCCTTTGCGCTTGCAAGGCAGGCGCTTACGCCGCTGAGCCATCTCACCGGCCCAAAAAAAATCCTCAAACTTTTGAGACCCAGCATGATGCCACAAGTAGAAAATTCCACACCTGACCTCATTCATGTTCTTACTGTGTATAATATACTGGAGCATATGTACAAATAAATTTAAAAGATAATATGATTTTAAAAATGTATTGTTAATTGGAAAGACTTTATAATACCCTTAACTAATATCTCATGGTACAATGTACACACCAGTTAACTGTTTATTATTAATGAGGGTGAATGTAAAGCTGTATTTTATATAATCTTAATAATTTTGACTTTTTTGCCTAATTTGTGGTCACATTTGCTTCCCTTTGTTTTCTAGTGAAGCTGGTAAAGACTAATACTAGGATTAGAAATATCAGTTTTATTTAGCTCAGTGGCGCAGCATCTGCCTGGCAAGAGTGAGGTCCTGAGTTCGATTGCCGGTACCAAAAAAAAAAAAAAGAAATATCAGTTTTGCTTTTTTTTTTTTTGTGGGTACCGGGGGTCGACCTCAGGACCTTGCGCGCCAGCAGGCGCCCGTGCCGCTGAGCGATATCACCGGCCCCTTTTTCGTATGTGGGTTCCGGGAGTCGAATGCGGGCCCTCGCGCTTGCCAGGCAGGCGCTTAAGCCGCTGAGCCATCTCACCGGCCCTGTTTTGCTATTTTCTTATGCTTATTATGATTTGTATTTTTTTCAGTCTCTAATATTTTGTAGGCATTTTTTAAAGCTATTTGCCCATTTAGTGAAGGTGTTAGGGTCGGGACGCCCGCCGCGTGAAGGAAGACTCCAAGAAGCGTTCTCTCATGCAAAGGGCAAGGGGTTTTATTATCCAAGCATGCGTGGGGCTCACTGAACACGCAGGAACAGTGGGCCCCGAGGTTTGCCTGTGCAGGGCTTATATGTCTATAGAACAAAGGGAGGAGGGGTCTTTGCAAGCGCGGTTACAGAAGCAGATAGCATTGGTTAGTTTAAACAGCTTTTTACATTCATTGGGAGAAGACACTCATATGGGAGTTTTTAGGCTGGCCGACCGAGCGGGGAGGATGTTTTTTAATATGGGCAGCAGGTGGTCCGGAACAGCACAATCTGCAATCCTTGCAAATTTCTTAGCCCAGGGTCAGTCGTTATCTTGCAGCCCAGTTTCCTGGTCTGTGGTCAGCTTTGTTTTGTTTTTATCTACTTTAGGTAGCTTTGTAACAGCTCAATTCCCGGAACATTGGGAGGAGGGGGACAGTATAGACTGTGCATTCCCAGAAGGGAAAATTTCTCTTACAAAGGTAGGTTTGATAGCAAATGGGTTATACAATCCATTAATCCAGGTATACCCAAATTGTAGGATGTCACAAATGCTGAAAGGAAAAAGAGGAATGATGGTCCACTGTCCAGCCTCTTCTTGGGGTATGTCTACTCCTCTCCTGAGGTTTCCCTTTAACTCTTTGTGTCATGGGATAAGGAGTAGAAGGGACACCTCAGGAGAAGAGTGGACATACCCCAAGAAGGACCAAGTTACAATGCTACTGAAGATGCATATTCAATATTTGTAAAACTAATTTTGTTCCTTTTTTTGAGTTATGGAAGTAAACATAAGCTATGCTATATCATAGGCTATTGCTTTTGGTGACCCCTCTCTTCTGAGGAGACAAGGTACAGCTTCAGTTTTCTCATCTGTAAAAAGGAGGTTGGGCTAGATGACTTTTAGACCCCTCCACTCCCACCACGCTGGGGTAGAGTCGGGTTGGGGACAGAGTTGCAATTCTTTTCTTTTTTTTTTTTTTTTCCAAGTATGGGGGATTGAACTCAGGGCCTTCAGACTGAGCTACATTCCCAGCCCTTTAAGTTTAAAAAAAAAAATTTAAGATTGGGTCTTACTAAGTCACTAGTCCAGGCTGGGCTCAACCTTGCAGTTCTTGTGCCTCAGCCTCGTAGAATGCTGGAATTATAGATGTGAACCACCACAACTGGCTCAGAGTTGGTATTTTTTCTCCCATTTAGTTTTACTTGTTTTTTTGGGCTAATAATACATGCCTATTGACTCATCCTCATAACTAATGTTCACTGCATGGAAATTATTTATATAAAAATTATGTTCAGAAATATAAGTGACTTACTAGGATTTACTTTTTAAGTCAAGATTTTGGAAATATACACAAAACCAGAACTACAAAAGCTCCTTTCTCTTTATAGCCATCCAGCTTAAACTTTACCCTTTCAGGAAAATCTTTGTCAAAACCTGTGTTTGAAGTATTTGTTCCCTCTTTTTCGTCCTGTGGAATTATTTGTACATTAGTAATTACGGTTATATTTGTTCATGTTTGTCTTTTATGGGGCACAGTTGTTTATACTAAGTTTTATACCAGTGAGTCTTGCTGATTACTTAATTTTCACTGAGAATGTTGAAGAAGGCTATTGAGAATATTAATAACTCCAAGAAATTATTTTGAGATGTTTTCTTTTTTTTTTTTTGTGGGTACCGGGGGGTCGACCTCAGGACCTCGTGTGCCAGCAGGCGCCCGTGCCGCTGAGCGATATCACCGGCCCTTTTTTCATATGTGGGTTCCGGGAGTCGAACTCGGGCCCTCGCGCTTGCAAGGCAGGCGCTTACACCGCTGAGCCATCTCACCGGCCCAGAGATGTTTTCTTTTAAGGAAACAGTTTTAGAAACCCTGAGGCTGGAGTTCTTAACCTAGAGCCCACGGACCTCTAAAAGGTCCTGGAATGGGCCTGTGGGTGGGTATATGCCCATAATCTCCCTGAAATTATTTACAAAATTTAGATCTACGTGCAGTTTTCTTGGTAGAAGCCCATAGCCTTTTATCAAAAGTGCTAAAAATCAAAAGACCATTAAGAATCAATGTTGTAGGGGCCGATGAGATGGCTCAGCGGCTTAAGCGCCTGCCCAGCAAGCGCGAGGGCCCGAGTTCAACTCCCGGAACCCACATACGAAAAAGGGTCCGGTGATATCGCTCAGCGGCACGGGTGCCTGCTGGCGCACGAGGTCCTGAGGTCGACCCCCTGGTACCCACAAAAAAAAAAAAAAAAATGTTGTAGGGGTAATATAAGCATTTCAAGTGTAACTTTCTACTCACTTAAATTTATGTTTACATTCTAATCTGATTTTTATGACTTTGGTGTTTTTAGCTCTTGACAACATTTCACGATCTTATGAGAATCAGTAGTAGTACTAGCAGTACTTAATACAATACCCTGAATCTGCCATGCTTTATTCTTACTAATTTATGTACTCATGACAGTATCTTGCTTATAAGTGATAATGGCCTTTCCAAACTCATTACTTAACTTTTTTTTTTTTTTTTTTTTGTGGGTACCGGGGGGTCGACCTCAGGACCTCGCGCGCCAGCAGGCGCCCGTGCCGCTGAGCGATATCACCGGCCCCTTTTTCGTATGTGGGATCCGGGAGTCGAACTCGGGCCCTCGCGCTTGCCGGGCAGGCGCTTAAGCCGCTGAGCCATCTCACCGGCCCCTCATTACTTAACTTTTATTGAATATAATAAATAGCATTTTAGTTCTTAGAAAAAAGGGAGAATTTGGGGTTAATTCAGAAAATAAAAGGATGATGTACAGAATTGTTTGTAAACCTTTATACCGAGTCATCTAATTTCAACATCTCCATAAGAGAGTCTCAGAGCTCTCATTTAAGTCATGCAGAAAGGTGATTCCCTAGTTCTCTAGAGAACCTGTTTCATGACTTGATTGCTCTTGGCCATTCAAGTATGGTTTATTGAAAGAAACACGGAACTGGAACTTAGGCACACTGGAAATAATACTGGCTTTGACACTTAACAGCAGATGGCCTAAGCTATATAGGTTGACCTTTCTGAGTCTGTCCCCTTATACATAGAAATAGGAGAAAGTGAGTCAAGCAGCAGGACTGCAAATATTATGTGTATGTGTCTCCAGATATTGCTGGATGTTCTCTTCCCCTGTTGAGAACCATAGCCCTATACTAAACTCTGCTTTGGTTCTAACAAAACTTAAAAGCAATGTCCAAAAGGGTCAAATTCTTTCCAACTATTTAACTGCAACAAGAATAGTTAGTGACATTCTTTTTTAGAAATAGAAAAAAAATTGTAAAATTCATGTGGGATCTGAAGAGACCCTGAATAGCCAAAACAATCTTGGATAAAAGGATAAAAAGCTGGGGGTTTCACACTTTCTGATTTCAAAATGTATTTTAAAGCAACAGTTATGAAGATGGCCTATGTATTTTGGCATAAAGACAGAATATATATAAAATCTCATAATAGAGAGCCCATAAATAAACTTGTGTATCTGGGCAGATGATTTGTTATTATTATTTTTTCTTTTTATTTTAAAGAGAAGAAAAAACAAAACAAATCAAAAGAAGAACAAATTTTCAAACAAACATAATAGGAGGGTAACAATGGTTAATACATTACGTATTACTATCTTTAAGTTAGTTATTCAGGACACCAGACATTAGCATTCAATTGTCCAAACATTATTGGCACAAACCTTACTCTTCAATGAACTAAGTAAAAATGGTAGTGTATCTATCTTAACCATCTTATATATATATATATACAATTTTTTTCCCTTTCCCTTCTTTCTTTTCCCTATTCCAGTCTCTCTTTCCTTTTGACCAGTTTCTTTTTGATTCACCATGTCTATTGTACATTTTGGATCTTATTTACTCTTTCAGTTTCTCATACCAGAGAGATAATACGATGCTTACACATGTGCTTCTGGTTTATTTCACTTATGAGTATTTTCTCGAGTTGCATCCATTTACCTATAAAAGTCTCCAGTTTATCCTTCTTTATGGCTGAATAGTACTCCATTGTATAAAAATACCACATCTTTCTTATCCATTCCTCAGTTGATGGGCATTTGGGTTGTTTCCAAGATCTGGCTATTACAAATTGTGCTGCTATAAACATGGGTGCACATATATCGCTGTGGTACGATGTTTTTAATTCTTCTGGGAAGATGCCCAGAAGGGGAATAGCTGGGTCAAATGGGACCTCCAACCCTAGTTTTCTGAGGAATCTCCACACTGACTTCCACAGTGGCTGTACCAGTCGACACTCCCACCAACAGTGAAGAAGGGTTCCTTTTTCCCCACAGCCCCTCCAGCATTTGTTATTAGTTGATTTCTTAATAGTAGCCATTCTTTCTGGGGTGAGATGGTATCTCAGTGTTGTTTTAATTTGCATCTCTCGAATGACTAGTGATGTTGCACATTTTTTTGTATATTTATTTGCCATTAGTATTTCTTCATCTGAGAAATGTGTATTCATCTCAGATGCCCATTTTTGGAGTGGGTCTTTAAATTTGGGAGGTCTGATTTTTTTGAGTTCTTTATATGTTCTCGATAGTAATCCTTTGTCTGAGGAACAGCTGGCAAACATTTTTTCCCACATTGTGGGTTGTCTCTTCACTCTGTTGGTGGTTTCTCTTGCTGTGCAAAAGCTTTTTAATAAGATGAGATCCCAGTTATTGATTCTTTGGGATAGTTCCCGTGCGGTTGAGTTTTTATTCATAAAGTCTTTGCCTACACCAATGTCTCCAAGGGTTTTACCTATCCTACCTTCCAGCAGATTTAATGTTTCTGTTTTAATATTTAGATCTCTGATCCATTTTGAATTTAGTTTAGTGCATGGTGAAAGATATGGATCTAGTTTTAATCTTCGGCATGTGTAGAGCCAGTTTTTCCAGCACCATTTATTAAAGAGGCTATCTTTCTTCCAGCGAATGTGTTTGGCACCTTTGTCAAAGATAAGGTGGCTTAGTATATCTGGGGTTGTTTCAGCATCTTCTAATCTGTTCCATTGATCTTCAGGTCTGTTTTTTTGCCAGTACCACACTGTTTTTATCACAGTAGCTTTATAGTATAATTTCAAGTCGGGGATAGTGATGCCCCCTGCCTTGCCTTTGTTGCCCAGAATTGCCTTTGCTATTCTAGGTCTCTTCTGATTCCAAATGAATTTTAGGATTGTTTTCTCTAATTCTGTGAGATATGCTGTTGGAATTTTGATTGGAATTGCATTAAATCTGTATAACAATTTTGGAAGTATGGCCATTTTCACTATATTGGTTCTTCCTATCCAGGAGCAAGGGATATCTTTCCATTTTCTGATATCCTCTTCAATCTCCTTTTTCAGAGTACTGTAGTTTTCAGTATAGAGGTCTTTTACATCCTTCGTGAGGTTGATTCCTAGGTATTTCATTTTTTTGGATGTTATTGTGAAAGGTATTGTTTCCCTAATTTCTCTTTCAGTAAGTTTGTTATTTGTGTACAGGAAGGCTATTGACTTTTGAGTATTGACTTTGTATCCAGCTACACTACTGAATTTGCTTATTAAATCTAGCAGTTTTTTAGTGGAGTTTTTGGGGTCTTCTGTGTAGAGTATCATGTCATCTGCAAATAATGATAATTTAACTTCTTCCTTTCCAATCATTATTCCTTTTATTTCTTTCTCTTGTCTAATCGCTCTGGCTAAAGTTTCCAGAACTATGTTGAATAAGAGTGGGGACAGTGGACATCCTTGTCTTGTTCCTGATTTTAGAGGGAAGGCTTTCAGTTTTTGGCCATTTAGTATAATATTGGCTGTTGGTTTGTCATAGATAGCTTTTACCAGATTGAGATAAAGACCCTCTATTCCAATTTTCTGTAGGGTTTTTATCATGAAAAGGTGCTGGACTTTGTCAAAAGCTTTTTCTGCATCTATTGAGATGATCATGTGATTTTTGTCTTTGGTTCTGTTAATATGCTGTATTACATTTATTGATTTACGTATGTTGAACCATCCCTGCATCCCTGGGATGAATCCAACTTGGTCATGGTGTATAATCTTCTTGATGATTTGTTGGATTCTGTTTGCCAGTATCTTATTAAGGATTTTTGCATCTATGTTCATTAGGGAGATTGGCCTGTAGTTCTCTTTCTTAGTTGGGTCCTTCTCTGGTTTTGGTATCAGGGTAATGCTTGCTTCCAGGAATGAATTTGGGAGTATTGCTTCCCTTTCAATTTCATTGAAAAGTTTGAGAAGTAGGGGCGTTAGGTCTTCTCTAAATTTCTTGTAGAATTCGGCAGTGAATCCATCAGGGCCTGGGCTTTTCTTTGTTGGGAGGTTTTTAATTACATCTTCAATTTCATTGGCTGATATTGGTTTATTTAGGATTTTTAAATCTTCTTGATTCAGCTTTGGTAATTCATACGAATCTAGGAATCTGTCCATTTCTTCTGCATTTTCCATCTTAGTAGAATATAAATTTTCAAAATAGGTATAGATGATCTTCTGGATTTCTGCAGGGTCTGTCGTGATATCACCCTTTTCATTTTCAATTGCATGGATTTGAGTCTTTTCTTTTCTTTTTTTAATAAGGTTGGATAAGGGTTTGTCAATCTTATTTATTCTTTCAAAGAACCAACTTTTTGCTTCATTGATTCTTTGTATTGTTTTTTTATTCTCCAATACGTTAATTTCTGCTCTGATCTTTATAATTTCCTCCCTTGTACGGGCTTTTGGCTTAACCTGCTCTTCTTTTTCTAGAAGCTCGAGGTTCACCCTTAAGTTGTTTATTTGCGCTTGCTCTATTTTCCTGATATAAGTGTTTAATGCTATAAATTTCCCTCTTAGGACTGCTTTCATTGTATCCCATAAGTTCCGGTATGTTGTACTGTCATTATCATTCAGTTGTAGAAAGTGACTAATTTCTTCTTTAATTTCATCTGTGACCCATTGGTTGTTCAGGAGGATGCTGTTTAATTTCCATGTGTTTAGGGAGTTTTTGTGGGATCTTTTGCCATTGATTTCCAATTTCATTGCACTATGGTCTGATAATATGCATGGGATAATTTCAATTCCTTTGCATTTACTTAAGCAGGATTTATGAGCTAGTATGTGGTCTATTTTGGAGAACGTCCCATGTGCAGCTGAGAAAAATGTGTATTCTGATGTTGTGGGATGGAACACTCTGTAGACATCTACTAAGTCCATTTGTTCAAAAGTTTGGTTCAGTTCTACTATTTCATTATTGATTTTCTGTCCAGTTGATCTATCTTTTTGTGACAGTGGAGTATTGAGATCTCCCAATATAATTGTATTAGTGCTTATTTGATTTTTCATGTCCTTTAGTACTTGTTTTATATAGCTGGGTGCATTGGTATTTGATGCATATATATTTATGATCGTTATCTCTTCCTCTCGGATTGTTCCCTTTACAAGGATGTAATGACCGTCTTTATCTCTCTGAATCCTTCTTGGCTTGAAGTTCACTTTGTCTGCAAAAAGAATAGCTACCCCTGCTTTTTTCTGGGTTCCTGTGGCATGGAGTATTGTTTTCCATCCTTTGACTTTCAGTCTATGAATTTCTTTCTGAATTAAATGTTTCTTGTATACAGCATATTGTTGGATCTTGCTTCTTGATCCATTTCGCCAGTCTGTGCCTTTTGATTGGTGAATTGAGACCGTTAACATTGATGGTTAAAACTGATATGTATTGACTTGTCATGATATTTTCCTGTTGTTGGTTCCCACTCTTTGTTTTTCCGCTTTCCGGCTATTTAATTATTTGCCCTGCCTGGTGGATTCCTTCTGTTGGGGTTCCTATCTCTTTCTAGAATGTCCTTCAGAACGTTTTGGAGTGCTGGTTTGGTGGTCATAAATTTTCTCAGATGTTCTTTGTCATGAAAGTATTTTATTTCTCCATCAATTTTGAAAGATAGTTTTGCAGGGTACATCAATCTGGGCTGAAAATTATTTTCCTTTAGAGCTTGCAATACATCATTCCAAGCTCTTCTTGAATTGAGGGTTTGTGCTGAAAAGTCAGCTGTGATTCTGATGGGTTTTCCTTCATAGGTGATTTGTCTCTTCTCCCTAACAGCTTTTAAGATTCTGCCCTTCTGTTGAATTTCTGGGATCTTGACTATAATATGTCTGGCTGAAGTTTTTTTTTGATCATGTCTAGTTGGTGTTCTAAAAGCTTCACTTATAGGGGTGTCAAATTCCTTTTCTCTTCCAGGAAAGTTCTCCCTGATTATGTCTTTGAACAAGGTTTTAATGTCGTTGATGCTATCTCCTGCTTTTTCATTTATTCCAATTATTCTTAAGTTGTTTATCTTTGAGTCATCTAGCAGCTGCTGAATTGATTTTTCATGGTCCCTTGCTATTTTTAAGAATTTTTCCATTTCATGATCACTAATTGCAAGCCTGTCTTCTATATCTGAGATCCTGTCCTCGCATTGGCTTATTCTGCTACAAATACTTTCAATGGAATTTTTTATCTCTTGGATATCTGCTTGAATCTGCCTTATAGATTCCATTTCTTTCCTATGCTGAGCATTCATGGTTTCTATAGTTTTCTTAAGTTCATCTATTTTTTTGTCTGTATCAGCTATAGTGTCCTTAAGCATGGTCTTCATTGTAGACATTATCTCTGCAGTTATCTGTGAGATTATTTCTGTTTTAATTTTTTCCAGAACCTCATTCAGTTGCTTTGTTGTTACCACTTCAGATAGGCCAGGTGGGTGGCTTTCGGATTGTCCCACCTCGTTGCTCCCTAGGTTTGCCTTTGGTGAATTGGATGTGTGGGGTTGCATCTTGTTTAAGTGTCGTCTCATTTTTTCTTTCTTTAATTCCTGGGGTGATGTTTGCAAATTACCTATAGTAGGTTACTTTATTGCTAGTGTTTAAGATCTTTAGAAGATGACTACTTCTCTGCAGTATCTTCCAAGTGGAGCTTGCTTTTAGGTTTTGAGCTTTCTGCCAGATCCTACCTCTTCAATTCGTTGGGTATGCGAAGTTGCTACCTGTTTGGCCCAGTCCTTGATTCTTTGGTACTGTGCCACTGTATTTTCTGTGTCCCTTAGTCAATCTCAATCATGAAATATCAGGAAGGAAAGATGTTTAGAACAATTATTTCACATTTGGCTATAATGTTAACTAAAGCATCAAACACAGCCTAAAAAATGACAGACTGAGCTAACCAGTTATTTACCACTTTTAGCTGTATAGAGTTGCGGTTATATAACAAAATCTAAAACACACCAGAAAAATTATATGCAGTATACAAGTCCTATGTATGTCAATTTTTCCTTGAGGAGTTTAAATTTAAGATGAGTTAAGGAGGAAATAGAGTATTGGGAGAAGAGGAAGGAATTAGATGTAAGGTTAGAGGACCAAGAGGGATCCCACTAAAATTGGGACACTAGTGCAGAGGACAGGTGGTAAAAAGAGAAGGAAGGGATAAAAGGAAGAACAGATCACAACCACAATCACAAAGAAGTTAGAGGCGCTGTTTACACTCATATAAAAAACCAGAGAGAATAATGAAGGAAAGAGCAAATACACATACAGAAACAAAAACAAAGATAAAAACAATAAAACAGACAGATCAAAAATAAAACCCCACCAAAAAACAAAACAAAACAAAACAAAAACAAAAAAACCCTTCGCCAGAACAAAAAAACAAATCAGTGAGAAAAAAAATAAAAATAAAAATAAAAATAAAAAATAAAAATAAAAATAAAAAATATAAAAAGAATCAGTTCCAGGTGTTGACTCTGTTGTAGGCAGGTACCTTGTGACAAAGTCCTGTTCTGTGCAGGTCCGTCCCAGTAAGCCAGGAGCGCCCTCTGGCGGGTGGTGAGCAGAGGCGCGTACTTTCAGGCAGAGACCAGTCTAGCTCGCCTCCGCTCTCGCCGCCCTTTCACGATCCCTGGGCCTGAGAGGCTCAGCGTGCTGTTCGGAGCGCGGGTTCCCTGCACTGGTTCCTGCCGCTCTGGTTTTTCGCCACGCCCCCCACAATGGCGCCGGGCCAGTCGCTCTCTGGCACGGGACAGGTGTGGCTGAGAGTCCAGTCTCGTTCGCCTGCTGACCTCAGCACACTTTCGTGGGCTCAATTGAGAGGCCCCGTGCTGCCCTGTCCGGAGCACAAGTTCCCAGAGCAGTTTCCGAGCCGCTCTGAGTTTCGCCACACCCCCCACAATGGCGCCCGGCCGGTCGCTCTCTGGCGCGGGGCAGCTGTGGCTGAGAGTCCAGTCTCGTTCACCTGCTGACCTCAGCACACTTTCGTGGGCTCAATTGAGAGGCCCCGTGCTGCCCTGTCCGGAGCACAAGTTCCCAGAGCAGTTTCCGAGCCGCTCTGAGTTTCGCCACACCCCCCACAATGGCGCCCGGCCGGTCGCTCTCTGGCGCGGGACAGGTGTGGCTGAGAGTCCAGTCTCGTTCACCTGCTGACCTCAGCACACTTTCGTGGGCTCAATTGAGAGGCCCTGTGCTGCCCTGTCCGGAGCACAAGTTCCCAGAGTAGTTTCCGAGCCGCTCTGAGTTTCGCCACACCCCCCACAATGGCGCCCGGCCGGTCGCTCTCTGGCGCGGGGCAGCTGTGGCTGAGAGACACTCACCGCCGGTCAGCGCCGTTCTCCGCCGCTCCCCTGGGCAGATGATTTGTGACAAGGGTCCTAAGACTTACACTATGGGGAAAGGACACTCTTCAAACAAATGATACTGGGAAAACTAGATATCCTTATACCTAAGAATGATGTTGAAATCTTACCTTATGCCATACACAAAAATTAACTCTACATGGTTTAAAGACCCAAATGTAAGATCTCAAACTGTAAAACTCATAGAAGAAAACATGCGGCTAAAGTTTCAGCACAGTGGGGTTGGCAGTGATTTCTTGGATATGGTACTAAAAGCACAGGCAACAAAAGCAAACAATGAATGAGACTACTTCAAGTTTAAAAACTTCTATGCATGAAACAATCTACAGAGTGAAAAGGCAACCTAAAGTGGAGAAGATATTAGCAAATCACATATCTGATAAGAGAATACTATTTAAAATATATAAGGAACTGTTATTATTCAGCAACAAGAAGACAACCCCATTTGTTTCATTTATTTATTTTTATTAGTACATGTTTGTAGTACATAATGTTTACATTCCTTGTGTGTAGTTAGTACATGTACATAACACATTATAATTCCTTTTATCATCTCCTTTCCCTCCCTTCCCTTCTCCCTCCCTCCATCTCCCATATGAAAAAGATCTATCTCCCTACTTCCTATTTTTTATCTTTTATTTTGCTCTTTATTTATAATTTGGATTTCTTATATAAGAGAAACGTGGTATTTAACCTCGTGTGTCTGATTTGTTTCACTTAACATTGGTCTCAAGGAGCATACATTTTCCTACAAATAATTTGTTTGTCTTTCTTTATGGTAGAGTAGTACTCCATTGTGTGTAAATACCACATTTAAAAAAATCCATTTATCTGTGTATGGACATATAGGCCACTTCCAAGATATAGCTATTATGAATTGTGCTGGTATAAACATTGGCATGCATGTATCAGTGTAATATGATGTCTTAACTCTTTGTGGAAGATACCTAGAAGAGGAATAGGTGAGTCAAATGGAATTTCTCATTTTAGTTTTTGAAGAATCTCCATACTAATTTGTATAGTGGTTGTACTAGTTTACATTCCCATCGGAAATGTAGAAGGGTTCCTTTTTCCCCACAGGTTTGTCAGCATTTGTTATCATTTGATTGCTTGATGATGGCCATTCTTTCTGAGTTAAGATGGAATCTCAGTGTTGTTTTAATTTGCATTTCTCTAATGACCAGTGATGCTGAACATTTCTTTATGTATTTATTAGCCATTTGCTGCTTCTGTGAAGTGTCTATTCATTTCAATTGTCCATTTTTTGATTGGCTCTTTTATTTTGCGGGGTCCAATTTTTTTGTGTTCTTTATATATAAGAGATATTAATCCTCTGTCGGAGGAAGAGCTGGCAAAATTTTTTTCCCATTCTGTGGGTTGCCTTTTCACTCTTGGTTGTTTCTTTTACTGTGCAGAAACTTTTAAATTTGATATGATCCTATTTGTTGATTCTTGGTACTATTTCCTGTGCAACCAGCATACACCTCCAGTGTATGTTTTTGGACACTTAATTAAAGATCAAATAGTTTAATGTGCTTGGGGTTGATTCTACATCCTCTATTCTGTTCTGTTGATCTTCATGTCTGTTTTTGTGCCAGTGCTCTGATGTTTTTATCACAGTAGCTTTGTAATGTAACTTCAAGTCCAAGAGCACAGTGCTTCCCAATCTGTTCTTATCACTCATGATAGCTTTTGCTGTTCTGGTTCTTTTCTGGTTCCATATAAATTTTAGGATTGTTTTCTCCAGTTCTGGCAATGAAGAATTAAATAGTGGGTGTATGACTGCTTCTTAGACATTTTACAGATAGCTGTACAATTTTTTTTGTTTTAAATTTTATTATGGGTCATTATTATTACTTAAGTTGTAAACTTTTGTTTTGTTTTGAGACAGGGAATCACCAAGTTGCTCAGGCTGGCCTCAAACTTGTGGTCCTCATACGTCAGTCTCCTGAGTAACTGGAACTACAGGCACAGGTGTGTGTTACTACACCCAACTTTCTTTGTGATTTTAATATCCAGTTGGTTTAATAGCCTTTTTTTGGTTTTAATTTTCATATCTCTGTTTTATTAAAAATAAAATAAAATTTCATAAAATAAGAGAATAACAATAGCTAATACACTGTGTATCATTACCTTTAAAGCAGTTACTGAGAGACAAAAAAGATTCTTACAAAATAGATAATAGCACTAAATTTTCTTTTCAATGAACTAAGAGAAACTGGTAGTATAAATGAAATGAATTAGCATATATATTAAATTATTTTTGAAACAGTAGAATAGGTTGTTTAAATAATTCTGTTAATGGCCATTTAAAAAAAGATACTTCCTTGAATTGGGTGTGGTGGAGCATGCCTGTAATCACAACTACTGGGAAGGATGAGGCAGGAGGATCACAAATTTCAGGCTAGCCTGGGCAATTTATCAGGACCATTTCTCAGAGTTCTTAAAAAGGGTTAGATAGGCATGGTGTCACATTCTTGTAATCTCAGCACTCTGGAGGGCTGAGGCAGGATGATCACTGTGAACTCAAGGCCAGCATGGAATACATCGCAAGACTGTCTCAAAAAACAAAAACAAAAAACTGAGGCTGTAGCTCAGCACCAGAGTGTTCACCTAGCATGTGAGAAGTCCTGGGTTCAATCCCTAGTACTGGGGGGACAAAAAGAAAGATACTTTGAAGAGGCCTGTGGTATCTTCAGTTTAAAATTTTCTTGAAGAGTAATATGGAACTTGAATGACTAATGACTTGTCTTTTGTGATTTGCTGCTCACCTACTACTTTCTAAGTAAGTTGGAGCTTTAGATGGAAGTTGTATTTGGGGAAGGAAATGATGCAAATTGTAGAAACTAAGAAAAGAGCTAATTGAATTGCTAAATATAAGAAAAGCATTTAGGGTGGAGACTGGGATAAACAAACCTTGGAGGAGGGAAAACCAAAGTCCAAGAGAATACACTCCAGTGGTTGTGGCTGGGAGAGTTTTGGAGCAACCAGGCAGAAGGTAGCTCTCTCTGAGAGGCATTTTGGGGAAAGATGGAGTAATTAAAGGCAATTTTGCAGTTTTTCCCAGTGGTGTATAGTATACATTTTCTTTTCTACTTGTCCACAAAATCGTAAGTAAAATATTTCTCACTCATTGCAAAGTTGACTCTTGCATTGTGTTGAGGCTGTGGGTGTGGCCTGTGGTGGGCACAGGGTGAGAGTCCAGTTCTGCATGGAGGTCAGCTGGAGCAGAAATGAACCTCCTGAAGGAGCCTGTAAGATCTGAGGGTGCTGGGCCAAGGCACTGACCAGTGAGGACAGAGGGAGGACTTTCCAGAAACACTTCAGGGGTAGAATTTTGTGATCATTTATGATTTTTTGTGGTGGGGAGGAGGGGTAGAGTAAAGATGATTTTGAAGTTTACAGCTTGGGAAACTGTATACACTGGTTATGCCTGACCACTGGGACTGGCCTGAGGGCAGAGGTCACTATATCCAGGTTTGGCACTGGGGATAAGACTGCCAGTACTTTGGAAGGGGTGACATGGGCCTTGATGACAACTCTCTTGTTCACTGATGACAAAAGGAGTCTTACGTTTTTCCTGTTCCTATTTAAGGACAACTCTGGTATAACTCTGAAAGGAAAGGGAGCTACATAAAAACTACCATAAGTCTTTTAATACTGAATAGGCCTTATAGCAATCTTTGACTTAGTTTGGGAAAATAAGGAATATAATCTGAGAGTTGTACAATTTTATACCTTTATAGTTCATTAGTTATTTATTATTTTCTTTTGACTAATCAATGGCTAAGAGCTCCTATAGTAGTTATGCTCTTGTTAATTTCTTTGGAAGCTAAACAGTCCATAGCATATAAACATTAATGTCTGTTATGTCTTAATTTTGGCATTGTCATATAAAATGATAGTGTTCTCTCCCTTCTCCCCCAGTGGTTTTTACTTCAAGTTCTTTTTTTATGTAAATGCTCTCACCCAGCATTGTGACAGACTTATTCTGGAACTCTGGCCATATCATTTTACCCACGCTAGTTCTCTTACCTACATAGTAAGAAATGTAGACTGAATTTTATAAATGTTATGTATCATTAAACCTTATTTTTTCTCTATCCGGGTAACTATGTCTAATAAAGAGGTAATGGTTGTGGAACTTTTGGAAAGTATAAAATTCTTAATAAATATAAAATATGGCTGTTAATTTTTCTATTGCCAAGATTCTGGTGAGAGGAAATTTTGTAGCGAATCCTGCTTTCTTCCTTTCTTCAATAGCAAAAGGCACAGATATCTTAGAGTTCTGGGCAAATATCTGATTGTACTATGGGGGCATCCATCTCTTGTAAGGAAAACGCTATTCATCTGCTGTGGTGGCATGAAGACTATTAAAAAAGTGTGATAAAGCATAGATTTGTTAATTAGTTATACTCTTTAAAATTGTGTTAATTTTGATAATTGCTAATTCTTTGTTATCATGGCATCCTTCATACTTGTTTGATGATACATATTTGTCAGCATTAATTTTTTTTTATCCATAACCTTTAGAAACTTAAGATTTTAGGAAAAATTTCTATGGATCCTTGAAAAAAAATCAATTTATTTGATAATTCCTTCCTTCACCTTTTAATGGGGAGGGTCATATTTGGATTCTGTAGGTTACAAAATTGAGTACCTTACAGTTTCAACTCCTAAAAGTACTGTTCAAATTTTATCTGGGTAAAAAGCGAACAACTTCAAGTTTAAGCCAATGGGTATTTTGGAAGTTAAAGTTCAAACCTTGACGCGGAAGCACGCTGGGTAGAACTCTTGTGCTCCCCTGAACGCGAGTTGGACTAGAGTGTCACGTGTGTTGCTGTGAATCATTGACATTGGAATTTTGGGCTAGAACTGGGAGGGGTGTTCTAAACCAGAAAGTAATGCTTAGGTCATTCCAGGGAACGTGGAAATGAATCACTGCTTCTTGCTCTCTGACAGCTCTTTGGTGTTGGTATTGAAACGTTCATTCTGACATATTTGGCATTATAGGCAATTACAGTCTGGGCAATGATCTTCCCACTGAACAATTTCCTGTGACTTAATAATATATAATATAGAAAACAGGAACAAAGTACTTTTCTAGAGTCAAAAAAATGTTGTATAATAATTTATGTCATTTTCACAAAGGTTATTTAAATTCTTCCATTAATTTCCTCAGTTTCTAAAAAGACAGATCGTACTGTGTCCATATTTGATCTTAATAGTTCTGTACTGAAAAGTTAAGTTGTAGGGCATCTTCTAACAGGAAAAGGCCATAGGGAGCATAAAATTAAAGAAACTAAAGCCAGAAACTTGACAGTAAGTGGTAGAACTGGGTTCTGAGCCCAGGGAGTTTGCCAAATCCAGACCCTTAATTATATATTACTTTCCTACTGGTGGTCACTATAGATACCCTTCCATACCTATATCTTCTTTAATTTTTTTTTTTTTGGTGGGTACTGGGGGGTCGACCTCAGGACCTCGCGCGCCAGCAGGCGCCCGTGCCGCTGAGCGATATCACCGGCCCCTTTTTCGTATGTGGGTTCCGGGAGTCGAACTCGGGCCCTCGCGCTTGCCAGGCAGGCGCTTACACCACTGAGCCATCTCACCGGCCCTCTTCTTTAATTTTAAAGTGAAAACTATAGTAACATCAACCTCATAGAGTTGCTGTGAGGACTAAATGAGATAATATGTGTAGAACTTGAGACAGGGGTTGGTTGATGGTAAACTCTCATGAATGTTTCTGTTAAAAGTAGTGAAAGTGCTGGGCGTGGTGGCGCACAGCTGTAGTCCCAGCACTGCAGGAGGACTGCCACCAGTTCGAGGCTAGCCTGAACTACCCTGTCTCAAAAACAACAACAACAACAACAAAAAAGGTAGCAGAAGTCTCACTTGCCTTGTTTGGACTGTCCTTGTGTATGAGTGCTATGCTTTGTGGTTTTGGCAAGGAAGAAGTTTTGTGAACCATCATAATCTGTAGGTGTTCTTAGTTGGGTGCAATGGATTCAAGTGAGGAGAAGACTTTTAGGACTGCATGTCTTCATTTGCTTAGGAGTCAAATTTAAAAATTTACCTCTGCTTCATGCAAACGTAAAGACTGGGCAGAAGGCAAATGAACCTAGGACAAAGAGATTCTCTCGCGCTGCAGGGCCTGTCTTTCTGCTATTGCCTGGCTACAGAGCCGATATCTGGCGCGTTCAGGGTGGGGTGGCTGAAGAATCCCCCAACTGTAGAGACAGGAATGTGGTTGGAGCTCTATCAGTCAGACACAACGTCATGGGACTCAGTAGTCCGTCATCTGCAGGTGGCATTGGAAGCATTGAGAGAGAGTGCTGTAAAGCCACACATCATAGTTCCCACTGTGGATCTTCTGGGAGCTGCCCGGTACTTGAGATTCTGGGCCTGTTTGTTCAGCCTTCCTTTGACTCTTTGAGCCAACACCCTGAACCAGTCCTTATGCTCGCCTGCCACTGCCTTCCCCACTTTCATCTTTTTTTGACACATTTTGCCAGAATCACTTTTGTTTTTTATTCTGGTTTTTGTTGTTTTGCTTACAACCAATATCTTAACTGGCACAAATAAGAAGTAGGTAGATTAAATACTTCCATTTTCAGTAGGTAAGGGGACACAGATGAAACCAACAGTCCTGGAAGTGATAGAAAATTCTTCTTTAGAAAACATCACTTGGAGTGAGAATATCACCTCTTTTCTGAGATATATAAGAAATGCATTTTGATCTATTTGAATGGAAGAAGGGAGAGTCCTTAGGCTGGTCAATATTGGCCTCCTCCAGATACAGGGTGTAGTGTGTTGGTGGGGGAGATGAAGGTGGTTATTTTTCATATCAGATATAGAAATTACCAATAGGCCAAAAGACTAGCAGAAGATTAAAGGTTTTCAAAAGAGTGGCACCTTTTGAAAAAGATCATTCATCATCATTGCTACAAAGAGGTTAAAGATGGTGTTTTAACTAAGTATCTATATTCTGTTGCATCACCTTATCACTTTATAAGTTTCTTGAGGGTGATGGCGTATATTTCTTCTGTACTTAAAAATTATAAGGTGACAAAGACCTCTGTTTTGTCAGACTATAAGTGCTCTCCAGGGAAACTGCTAAGGTTCTGCCCCTTCCCCCTCAGGTGGAATAGCATCTCTCTCTCTCTCTCTTTGCCTGTTCAGGTTTTAAGGTTTAGCTCAAAAGGTACCTCCTCTGTAAACTTTCTCTCGAATCTTCCAGACGATTCTTCCTTTCCGATTTATTTCATTGTAAAGGTATAGTGATTCTGGAGGTTGCATGCTAGTTCATTTTGAGGGCTGATTCTCTGGTAAGGACTGCGTGGAGGGCTAAGTTAACAGGAGGATCCTGAAGCAACCAAGGATCAGTGGGAAACAGCTGCAGTTGGTGAGTGATGTTTGCAGTGGGTAAGGAAGTCTCATTTTGCCATGGCTGTCATCTTTGTTTGTTGACCCCCATATTAAATTGTCACCATCCAGTTGCCTCTAACACTTAACACAACACCTAGCACCTTAGATGTTCTCAAGAAATATGTGTTGAAATGAAATGAGGGCAATGAAGAAAAAATTCAGAGAAGAATTTGAGCTGTGCTTTCAGGGGAGGTAAAGATTTGGATGTGGGAGAAGAGTTTCTAGAGAGAGGAAATAGCATGAAGGTGAATTGTAGCACAATAAGAAAGAGGCCCCAGGAAAAGGAGAAGGCCTTTCTCAGGGAGTAGTGGGAAACAGGATTGTAAAAAGAATGAGAGCCTAGAGGTAAATGGTTATTAGCTAAAAGTATTTAGGCCATGATCTCATGAGGAAATTGTTTGACTTGTGGTTTAAGGTAACAAACAGAAGAGAAACTTTAGTGTTGTGAAACAGCATTTGGAATGTTTTCCTTCTGTAGAATTTTTAATAGAGAATAATGAGGCAGTGTGCATTATTTGGAACAGCAATATGGTGATACCACTGTTGTCACCTGAAACTTTAAAATAATAATAAAAGCAACAAATATATTGGATAAAGAAGCCTATCTTTTCTAATGTTTCTATGTAAGGTTTATTCCAGGCCGATTTCTTTCAGAAGCCATAACTATGTTAGATATCTGACCGTGTGTAAAGATGCCTTTACAAAAATGAAGAGTTCTGTTTTTTTCAGCCTCATTCGTTCCCATATTCTTTTCTGCCAAGCGTGTTTTGTTCCCTCGCGCTTTGGAGCCGCATCATCATGCCACACAGCAAAGTACAGTGTGGATCCTACTGAGATCATACTAACTTGAAGGGACTTGATGCTTGGTGCACCTGGTTTTGGTGGAATACTGGATAAACCCGAAGACATCTTAGCCATGCATTGTTTTTCTTTTCTTTTTTTTTTTTTTTTTTTGTGTGTGTACCGGGGGTCAACCTCAGGACCTCACGTGCCAGTAGGCGCCTGTGCCGCTGAGCAATATCACTGGCCTTTTTTTTTGTATGTGGGTACTGGGAGTTGAACTCAGGACCTCGCGCTTGCCAGGCAGGTGTTTATGCTGCTGAGCCATCTCACCAGCCCTTGTTTTTCTTTTTACTTTAAGAGATTTTATAAATTACTTTTTGTAATTGTATAAATTAATTTTTCTTTCTACATGTAATGTACTCATGATTTCCTGACTTCAACGATTTGTTGACTTCGAATGTTATAGTACCTAGACTGTTCTGCCTTGCTTCACACCAGAAAGACCTGCCCATTTCTCATAATATATTATTGCTCAGATTGTCATCTTTACCAGAAGGTGAATTAAAAGAAATGGGAAGAATTTTTTTTCTGGTTGAAGGGAAGGAGGAATGGGTAAAAGGCACGAAGAAGCCACAAGCTCAGAGGGCTATAGGCTATGAATAACACTGCCATTCAGTGCGGGAGCAATGATCAACTGACTTTTCTGTGGTTTGCCAATGCACACAATTTCCAGGATTAGGCAGTACAGTGATAAATACAATTATTACAAAAATAATGCTTATTTTTTTATTTTAAAGAGAAAAAAATTTCAAAACAAGATAATAGGAGGATAACAAGGGTTAATACACTGCATATTGCTATCTTCAAACTACTTACGCAGAGTAGAAGATATTGGCATTTAATTGTCCAAACAATATTAACACAAACCTTTCTTTTCAATGAACTAAGAGAAATTAGTAGTATAACTATCTTAACTGCCATATCTACCTATCTATCTATAGATAGATAGATAGATAGATAGATAGATAGATAGATAGATAGATACATACATACTTTATTTACTCTTTCAGCTTCTCACACTAGGGAGAAAATACGATGTTTACCCATGTGTAAACATGTGTCTGATTTATTTCACTTGTGAGTATGGTCTCGAGTTGCATCCATTTACCTATAAAAGTCTCCAGTTTATCCTTCTTTATGGCTGAGTAGTACTCCATTGTATAAAATACCACATCTTTTTTATCCATTACTTGGTTGATGGGCATTTGGGTTGTTTCCAAGATCTAGCTATTACAAATTGTGCCGCTATAAACATGAATGCACATGTATTGCTGTGGTACAATGTTTTTAATTCCTCTGGGAAAATACCCAGAAGGGGAATAGCTGGGTCAAATGGGACCTCCAATCCTAGTTTTTTTGAGGAATCTTCACACTGATTTCCACAGTGGTTGCACCAGTCTACACTCCCACCAACAGTGGAGGAGGGTTCCTTTTTCCCCACAGCCCCTTCAGCATTTATTGGTTGATTTCTTGATAATAGCCACTCTTTTTGGGGTGAGATGGAATCTCAGTGTTGTTTTAATTTGCATTTCTCAAATGACCAGTGATGTTGAACATTTTTCATATATTTATTTGCTGTTTGTATTTCTTCATCTGAGAAGTGTATATTCATCTCAGATGCCCATTTTTGGATTGGGTCTTTAAATTTGGGAGGTCTGATTTTTTTATTTCTTTATATGCTCTCGCTAGTAATCCTTTGTCTGAGGAACAGCTGGTGAACATTTTTCCCACATTGTGAGTTGTCTCTTCACTCTGTTGGTGGTTTCTCTTGCTCTCTCTCAATAAGATGAGATCCCAGTTGTTGATTCTTTGTGATAGTTCCTGTGTGATCAGGATTTTATTCATAAAGTCTTTGCCTATACCAATGTCTTCAAGAGTTTTACCTATTCTATCTTCCAGCAGATTTAATGTTTCTGTTTTAATATTTAGATCTTTGATCCATTTGAATTTAGTTTAGTGCATGGTGAAAGATATGGGTCCAGTTTTAATCTTCGGCACGTGCAGAGCCAGTTTTTCCAGCACCATTTATTAAAGAGGCTATCTTTCTTCCAGTGAATGTGTTTGGCACCTTTGTCAAAGATAAGGTGGCTTAGTATGTTTGGAGTTGTTTCTGTATCTTCTAATCTGTTCCATTGATCTTTGGATTTTTTTTTTTTTTTTTTGCCAGTACCACGTTGCTTTTTTCACAATAGTTGTTTTTATCACAAGTCAGGGATTGTGATGCCCCCTGCCTTGCCTTTGTTGCCCAGAATTGCCTTTGCTATTCTAGGTCTCTTCTGGTTCCAAATGAATTTTAGTATTGTTTTCTCTAATTCTGTGAGATTCGCTGTTGGAATTTTGATCCGAATTGCATTAAATCTGTAAAACAGTTTTGGAAGTATGGCCATTTTCACTATATTGGTTCTTCTGATCCAAGAGCAAGGGATATCTTTCCATTTTCTGATATCCTCTTCAATCTCCTTTTTCAGAGTACTGTAGTTTTCAATATAGAGGTTGTTTACATCCATCGTTAGATTGATTCCTAGGTATTTCATTTTTTTGGATGCTATTGTGAAAGGTGTTGTTTCCCTAATTTCTCTCTCAGTGAGTTTGTTATTTGTGTATAGGAAGGCTGTTGATTTTTAAGTGTTGACTTTGTATCCAGCTACACTACTGAATTTGCTTATTAAATCTAGCAGTTTTTTAGTGGAGTTTTTGGGGTCTTCTATGTAGAGTATCATGTCCCCTGCAAATAATGATAATTTAACTTCTTTCTTTCCTATCATTATTCCTTTTCTTTCTTTCTTTTGTTGAATTGCTCTGGCTAAAGTTTTGAGAACTATGTTGAATAAGAGTGGGGACAGTGGACATCCTTGTCTTGTTCCTGATTTTAGAGAGAAAGCTTTCAGTTTTTGTCCATTTAGTACGATGTTGGCTGTTGGTTTGTCATAGATGGCTTTTATCAGATTGAGATAAAGACCATCTATTCCAATTTTCTGTAGGGTTTTTATCATGAATGGGTGTTGGACTTTGTCAAAAGCTTTTTCTGTATCTATTGAGATGATATGATTTTTGTCCTTGGCTCTCTTAATATGGTGTATTACATTTATTGATTTATGCATGTTGAACCATTCCTGCATCCCTGGGATGAATCCCGCCTGGTCATGGTGTACAATCTTCTTGATGATTTGCTGCATTCTGTTTGCCAGTATCTTACTGAGGATTTTGCATCTATGTTTATTAGGGAGATTGGCCTGTAATTCTTTCTTAGCTGGGCCCTTCTCTGGTTTTGGTATCAGAGTAATGCTTGCTTCCAGGAATTAATTTGGTACTATTGCTTCCCTTTCAATTTCATTAAAGAGTTTGGGAAGTAGTGGTATTAGGTCTTTTCGAAATTTGTTGTAGAATTCAGCAGTGAATCTCTCAGGCCCTGGGCTTTTCTTTGTTGGTAGGTTTTTAATTCCGTCTTCGATTTCATTGATTGATATTGGTTTATTTAGGATTTTTTTATCTTCTTGATTTAGCTTTGGTAATTCATATGTATCTAGGAATCTGTCCATTTCTTCTGCATTTTCCATCTTATTAGAATACAAGTTTTCAAAGTAGGTATGGATGATCTGGATTTCTGCAGGATCCATTGTGATTTCACCCTTTACATTCCTAATTGTGAGGATTTGAGTCTTTTCTTTCCTTTTTTAAATAAGGTTGGATAAGAGTTTGTCAATTTTATTTAATCTTTCAAAGAACTAACTCTTTGATCCATTGATTCTTTGTAATTTTTTTTTTTAGTCTCCACAATGTGTTAACTTCTGCTCTAATCTTTGTAATTTTCTCCGTTGTACATGCTTTTGGCTTAGCCTGCTCTTCTTTTTCTAGAAGTTTGAGGTTCACCATTAAATTGTTTATTTGCGCTTGCTCTGTTTTTCTGATATGGGTGTTTACTGCTATAAATTTCCTTCTTAGGACTGCTTTCATTGTGTCTCATAAGTTCTGGTGTGTTGTATTGTTGTTATCATTTAATTGTAGAAACTGTCTAACTTCGTCTTTAATTTTATCTGTGACCCATTGGTTGTTCAGGAGGGTGCTATTTAATTTCCATGTGTTTAGGAAGTTCTTGTGGTTTCTTTTGCCATTAATTTGCAATTTCACTGCACTGTGGTCAGATAATATGCATGGGATAATTTCAATTCCTTTGCATTTACTTAAGCATGTTCTATGAGCTGTATGTGGTCTGTTTTGGAGAACGTCCTGTGTGCAGCTGAGAAGAATGTGTACTCTGATGTTGTGGGGTGGAACACTGTAGACATCTACTAAGTCCATTTGTTCAAAAGTTTGGTTCAGTTCTAATATTTCATTGTTGATTTTTTGTCTAGTTGATCTATCTTTTTGTGACAATGGGGTATTGAGATCCCCCAATACAACTGTATTAGTGCTCATTTGATTTTTCATGCCTGTTAATATTTGTTTTATACAGTTGGATGCACTGGTATTTGGTGCACATATATATTTATGATTGTTATCTCTTCCTCTTGGATTGTTCCCTTTACCAGGATGTAGTGACCTTCTTTATCTCTCTTAATCAGTCTTGACTTAAAATTCTCTTTGTCTGCAAATAGAATAGCTACCCCTGCTTTTTCTGGGTTCCTGTCTCATGGAGTATTGTTTTCCATTTTTTGACTTTCAGTCTATGAATTTCTTTTTGAATTAAATGTGTTTTGCCAATATTGTAATGTTATAATGATAGGAATGCAGTAATAGTTGCATGTTGAATTTTCTTGAGTCAGGAAATTACTAACCTGAGAGTCCTGAAATGGAAATGAGGATAGGGGAGGAGTACATGTAATATAAATATAAATGAAAATAAAAAGAAAAGATCCTAAGACAATGGACAGGTCCAGTTAATAGGGCTAGGAAAGTCTCTGTGATAAATGGGCTTGTGATCTGTTGGTCCATCATCTCATAGAGGAGCTGACACTTGGAAGTACCCCTCTTTGGGCTCAGGATGTGATAAATGATTTAAAATTGAGCTTGTGTTTTGACTTATTAAGAGACAGAATGTTTTCTTTTGGCCCTAAGAGTGAGCTAATTTGATGGGAGTGTTTCTGAAGAACACATAGCATTTCCACCAAGCCCTTTGGGAGCCAAATGATGTGACTTATAAATCAAGGTGGTATAGATCCAAACTTACTAGACCTGAGAGCTTATTTGGAGCATATGTATGTGCTTTGTAAGAATTCGAATTGTTAAAGTTTAAAAGTCAAATTTCACTTAAAAATATGGATCTCTGTCTTCCTTATGTACATGTAGCAACTCCTGACCATGAATGTAATCATTATGTACTACAAACATGCACTAAAAAAACAATCTGATAGCAACCTTGGGCCTGATTCCCTTTGGCAACAGTTCACTGAAGCCCCGTAGTAGCTGCTCTTTTAAGAGCTGCTTCTTCATAGCCACCTCTGTAGCTTGAATCACACATTTGACTTTCCCTGCCTGGTCCTTGTAGGCTTAGAGGCAAGGACTAGATTTCTAGGGGGCTGGCAACATGGACATATGAGGTAAAGGATGAAGACTGGAGAGGCAAATCCTTTTTCTTCATCCAGGATCAGGAACCAGGAAAAATATTCATGGCCAATGGAATGCAGGCGTTGCTGTACTTGGGGCTATGGCTGTTGTTGGACAGTATGTCCTGAGATGAACTGATTTGTACTCTGTAGATTCCAATCTCCTCAGCTTACAAGTTAGGTATAGTCATTTAACGTTGAATTTAGAAATAATTCAAAGCTTCAGTAAAATACTAAGGGCAGAGTCTTTTCTTTTATACCTTCAAATGGTTTCTGTCAAAATCTGTGGATACTTTTTATTACACTTTGATCAGTAAGATCCATGTTGTACAGTTTCTTATTTCTCAGCTAAGAAAATTACTAACCTTAGCTCTGTTGACAAAGAAGCAAAGATTTTCCTACCTGTGGACAGGCTGCGGTGGGGAACACTGAAAGCATGGCAAACCCATCAGTGTACCTGTTTAGGTGGAGCTGAGGGCACAGAGTGGAAGGACTGAGGGACAGAAGGGAGGCCAAATTTACATACTGTTGCTCTTTGCCTATGCCATCCCTTAATACTTCTATACTTAAAATTTTAAGTGTTTGAATTTCACAGCTGCATAGCACTTGTTTGATGTTAGCTGGGGATAATGGAAAGAACTCTAGGACCAGGGCGTTGTGAGAAGAGACCACTTTTATTTTTTTGTGTTTTTTGTTTTCCTTGACATTTGGACTTAACCATTCACTAAGCAACTGTGGCTGTGTACATTTATCTATTCATTCAGTTGTACAAGTCACATCACATTTGAATCTCCGTGCTTGGGTGATCAAATCTCATACATGAAATAGCAAGGGTGTGGTGCCAGCAGCTTTGATTTCAATTTGATATCTTTTCTTGGGAGTTAGTCATTCTGAGTTCTATTATATAACCTTTTAAAGGGTCTATGGTTAAGCCCATTTCTGTCTTCACAAAATACTTGTTGACTCACCACATATTTCACATTTTCACAACTTGCAGTTTGTTTTAATAGGGGAAAGGGATAGTTTTGTTTTAGCATGAATCCTGTACAGACTGATTTTCTAGGAACTTCTGTTTCTGTGTTCTTTGAGACTTTGGTCTCTGTTTTTCCTCTTACTGTTTCTTTTTTTTTTTTTTTTTTTTGTGGGTACCGGGGGGTCGACCTCAGGACCTCGTGCGCCAGCAGGCGCCCGTGCCACTGAGCGATATCACCGGTCCCTTTTTCGTATGTGGGTTCCGGGAGTCGAACTCGGGCCCTCACGCTTGCCGGGCAGGCGCTTAAGCCGCTGAGCCATCTCACCGGCCCTCTTACTGTTTCTTTTTTCTGTGTTTTTTTAAAACTCATGTATGTGTGAGTTTGCATGTATTTTAGCCTTTCTTCTCACATTGCCACCCTATATTGATATAGGACCTTCAGATTATATAGGGGGAATAGATGTCCTCCCAACTGGTTAGGTGTCAGATATGCTGTTTGTGTTTTCCAAAATCAAAGAATGAATTCTAAGAAACAACGGAGGTTAAGAGTAGGAAATATTTATTGAGGGGGAGAGATACAGCTCCTAAGAGACAGGAGAGGTCCCAAGTGGGTTGCCAATGTGCTGTCTTCACAGAGGAAGTTTTATAGAGCAAAATCACAAGGTGGGTACAACATGGGTTAAAGCTGTGATCAACCAATAAGATTATAAGTATAGCTGCTCAGGTAATATTGATCCAATGGGGAAGCAAGTATACATGGAATGAAGAAAGAACTTTACAGGAATTGATTGGTCACCCACTGAGGTGACTGATGACTATCTAGACTTTACTGGACCATGTGTTACCACTGCTCTTATCCCTTGGCGAGGCATATAGGCCTGGTCATTCCATCTTTATCTTGAGGCCTGGCCTTCAACAGATGTGCCTCTGGCCACAGTTGTAATGTTTTCATCATTTGTATTGACTCTCTCTCTGACTGCCTATAATATTTCTACCTAACTTTCCTGTCTATAATAATATGATGCAGATGCTTTGACTATAATTAGTCCAGAAACTTCCAGTCCATAGTGGTATGTGATATGTCCTGGAATGACCACTATAATAAATTGTATAAAGTATATAAATATTAAGTATAAAGTATATAAAGTATTTAAATCCAGATTTCAATAGTAAATTAATATTTACTATATTTTCTTTTTTTTTTTTTTTTGTGGGTACCAGGGGTCGACCTCAGGACCTTGCGCGCCAGCAGGCACCCGTGCTGCTGAGCGATATCACCGGCCCTTTTTTCGCATGTGGGTTCCAGGAGTCGAACTCGGGCCCTCCCGCTTGCCAGGCAGGCGCTTATGCTGCTGAGCCATCTCACCGGCCCTCTATATTTTCATTAGAGAAGTAATCATAAGATTATATCTTCCACAAAAAAGTCAGTTTTAGGGCCGGTGAGATGGCTCAGCGGCGTAAGCGCCTGCCTTGCAAGCGCGAGGGCCCGAGTTCGACTCCCGGATCCCACATACGAAAAAGGGGCGGGTGATATCGCTCAGTGGCACGGGTGCCTGTTGGCGCGCGAGGTCCTGAGGTCGACCCCCTGGTACCCACAAAAAAAAAAAAAAAAAAAAAAGTCAGTTTTAATTAAACTTTTTAGGCATTTACATTTGAACCTGCTAAGCATTATATGAGTTTCTAGAAGAGAATAATTTTTGTTTATTTTTAAATCTCCAAGTTTAGCCCAGTCAAATAATATGTATTTATTGAATATGTGAATGAATGAATTTAAACTCCCTTACTAGGGAATGAATTTCAACTCCCCTACTAGGGGCTATATATTGGGGCTTCTAAGTAAAGGAATATTGGTAGTAACCCTAACAGCCACCAAATGCCAATCCCAAGTCAATGCCCAAGTGTGCAAATGCATAGGAATGTTATGATTGTGGCTGGCTGTGGAGATGACCATCATGTTCCCCATCCTCTTTCCCCTTGTCATCCGTCTCATTTGCAAGAGAGTTATCCTTTTGTCTCCTTCTATACATCCTTATTTTGCTCTTTGTTTGTACTTTGCCTTATTCAAATGAGAGGTACTATAAGCTTGTGTATCTGATTTATTTTACTCAGTATATTTTCCAGGTGTGTCCATTTTCCTACAAATGGCTCAAATTTATCCCTCTTTATAGCTCAGTAGTATCCCACATTTTCTTTATCCGGTTGTCTGGTGATGGGTATACAGTTTGCTTTAAGTATTTAGCTATTATGAATTGTGCAGTTACAAACATTGGTATGCATATATTACTGTAGTAATGACGTCTTTAGCTCTCTGGGGAAGAGACCTAGAAGGGGAAGAGCAGGGTCATATGGAACTTCTAATTTTATTTCATTGAGAAATCCCATACTGATCTTCCATAATGATTGTACTAGTTTATGTTCCCACCCAATAATGTAGAAGGACTCCTTTTTCACCACAGCCTTGGCAGAATTTGTTATTTTTTGACTTCTTTGTGATTGCCATTCTTTCTGGTGTAAGATGGAATCTTTGTGTTGTTTTGATTTGCATTTCTCTAATGGCCAGAGATGCTGAACAAGTTTTCATATATTTGTTGGCCATTCGTATTTCTTCTTCTAGGAAGAGTCAATTCATTTCACTTACCCATTTGATTTTTTCTTTTATTTTAGATGGTCTATTTGAGTTCTTTATATATTCTAGGTATTAGTCCTCTGTCTGAGGAATAGCTATCAAAAATTTTTTCCTATCCTATAGGTTGTCTCTTCACTCTACTAATTGATTCCTTTGCTGTGCGGAAATGTAGAAACTCTTAAGTGTCTTGTCTGTTGGTGGCATGTTTTCCACAAATCACTGTTTTGTTTGGCTCTTTGTCATCTAGTTTTTTCTTTGCTCTGTGAAGAAAAACATGAACTAATGAGTTTTACTAAATTTTCCCTATTTATGTAACACAGTAAGCTCTCTGGAAAGAGAAAAAGAATAAGATATGTATCTTTTACCTGCAAGAAGCAAACAGTGATGTCAGGAAGATAGGACAAGAATAATATAGCAAAATAATCCATTACAAAGCAATGTAATCAAGAATAATATTTGTAAATTGAGTTAATACATAAGAGGTAAAGACACTGAGTGAAGGAAAATACAGAGGTGATTATATCTCGTACCAGTGGGAAGGAGCAAAGGGAGTGATGAGTGGACCTTGTAAAGAGTAGAAGTCCAGGTTGTCAACTGAGAGAAGGAGGCAGAGCTCACACATTAATTTGGTAGTGTGAGGAGTAATGAAATGGTAAATACTTGGAGAGATGAAAGGAGATAAAAACATGAACCCTAAGATAACAGTATATTGTTATTTTTTGTTCTGTTTTTGCAGAATATTGTCAGGCCTCCACTTAGGAGGCCATAAAAGAGTCGGTTTGGAAATAAGGGTCACTTTACCCAATGTGTTAGATCTGCCTTAATTTTTCATAATGGTGCCTAATTGATGTTCTTAAGATCTCTACGACTGACCAGGCACCTAAGCAATTATTTGCTTGTTTGAGAATATAGTTGTCTTTATAGCAATTACCTTTTTAAAATAGTTCAGGATCTTGAAAATCTAAGCTGTTGTCAATCCAATTAATTACTTTTTTTTTTATATGCGGGTACTGGGAGTCGAACTCAGGACCTTGTGCTTGCCAGGCAGGCGCTTATACCGCTGAGCTATATCACTGGCCCAAATTAATTACTTTTTAAAGAAAATTTTATGTAACCGTTCTTTGTAGAATGAAATGAAAAATCTAAGCTCAGTTCTTTCAGTGCTGAAGGATGCTCACAAAAAATATATAATTATATTGTTCTCTTTTAATATATTGTGCCCTCTGTTCAAATGAAGAGTTCAACAGTCCAGGTTTGTATGTAGAGTAGGGAAACTAACAATAAACAAAGTAGTAACATCCCAATTCATATTTATATTTAGGAGTCAGTAGATATTCCAATTAACTAAAAATGTGTTTTAAAAATAACGGGTTGATAGAAAATATGAGTTTTGACTTTTTGGAAAATAAATGATATAACTTCCTGTTAATGTAGTTGAATAAGGAAATCGTTGGAAATATTTTAGATAGATTAAAATATTTTCTAGATTTTCCCTGAAACTCTTCAATTAAATTTTATTTCTTAGCAGTTTCTTTTTTCTTAGCTGTTTATTCCAGTGGCCTTGTGATCTTTAAACTTGTAATAGAGAGCTGAAGATAGGAAGTAAGATAGGAAAGGGCAAAGATTGTAGTGGGAGATAAGCGAATACTTTGCAAAAGAAGGGGAGGAGGATACAGGCATCAGTAGAAGTTCCACTCATCAGAAGTGTTGCAACGCTCTGGAATTTCTGATCCTAGTCTTTTGTATAGAAAAATGATATCAGAGGTTTTTCCATAAAAGTCAGGGAGGATATATCCCATTTCTTTACATTCTTTTTTTTTTTTTTTTTTTTTTTTGTGGGTACCGGGGGGTCGACCTCAGGACCTCGCGCACCAGCAGGCGCCCATGCTGCTGAGCGATATCACTGGCCCCTTTTTCGTATGTGGGTTCCGGGAGTCGAACTCGGGCCCTTGCGCTTGCCGGGCAGGCGCTTAAGCCACTGAGCCATCTCACCGGCCCTCTTTACATTCTTTGAAGCAAGTTTATTTTGACCTATCCTGCCAAGTGCTGCCAAGTCTTCTCAGGCGCCTGGAATCTGTCCCTCAGCTTCTCTTGTCTTGGTATGTTATGAAGAAAAAGAGGCTTAGAAAAAGCTTTTTTACCCTTAGTCATCAACCTTCAGTGGTCATGTGGAAAGCAGTCTATGGGTCCTTTCTGCATAGGTTCTGTTGCAGTTGCTACCCTGGGACAGGAGTCTTCTTGCTGTACCCAGATTTTCCTCCATTCTCAATGGGATAATCTCTCCCTTCTCTGCCTTCCTCATCTAGTGGCTTCTCAGAGGTACCATGACCCATCCTAAGGACACCCAACCTAAGTACCCTGTATGTAGTAGGTTTATTCTTTCCAAAGACTAAGAGAACCACAGATCCCACACTGATTTTGCTTTCTGTGCTGCTAGAATACCTAAGAGTGTGTTACTGATTTAAATGAGGACAGAAATGAATATGCACAATTTAGTATTTCAGCAAATTATTCTGCCGCAGTAATATTAACTATTTTAAGTGTTCAAGATTGAAGTACTTTAACAACAACAACAAAAAGTCTCCACAAGCCTTGGGAAAATTCCCCCTGTTCAAAAACACATTCTTGGTCATTCTTGTGGTTTATATCTAGATGTTGCCCCAATAGCCTCACATGCTCAGAGGTGGGGCTTTGGGAGGTGATTGGATCGTGGAGGCATGACACTCATCCATAGATTAGTCCACGGATGAGTTGATAGCTAAGTGTGATTTGGGAGGTGAAGCCGGGTTGGAGGAGTCAGTTACTGGGGGCGTGGCCTGGAAGGGTCTGTCTCCCTCCTCGTCCCTGGATCTCTCTCTGCTTCCTGCCTGCCATGCTGTGAGCAACTTCTCCTCCACCATGCCCCTCTGCCATGCCACCCTGCCTTGGGGCCAGCCAGCTATGGATTGAAATCTCTACAAACTGTGAGCTAAATAACCCTTTCCTTCTTCAAATTGTGGGTGTTGGGTATTGTGTCTCAGCGACGGGAAAGTAAGACAGTCATCTTTATTTTTGCTTATTGTTTTTACTGAGAGTTTTTGTTTGATTTTGTTTTGTTTTTGTTGTGCTGGAGATCAAATCCAGGGCATGTGCTAGGCAGGTGCCGTACCACTGAGCTACATGTCCAGGCCCTGAGTTTCTTTACTAGTGATTTGTGGCTTTGGTTTAAGACACATTTTTTTTTTTAAGAATTTTTGTTAACATTATGAAATAGTTTTTTAAATACTGAAAAATACAGGAACAATATAATCAGTGGCCATGTACTAATTTCCCAGATTGAATAAACATTACAATTTTGCCTAAATTCCTTCAAATATGTCTTTTAGAAAAAGTAATACATTCAGTCTGTCCTCTCCCCAAGCGCTGCCCCTTGCCTCTCTCTGCATAGACAACCACTGTTCTTTATTTATTTTGTGAGTACCAGGGGTCGACCTCAGGACCTCGCGTGCCAGCAGGCGCCCCTGCCGCTGAGCGATATCACAGGCCCTTTTTGCATATGTGGGTTCGGGGAGTTGAACTGGAGTCCTCACGCTTGCCAGGCAGGTGCTTATGCTGCTGAGCCATCTCACCGGCCCCAGGCAGGCGCTTATGCTGCTGAGCCATCTCATCGGCCCATAACCACTGTTCTTAATTCACTGTGTCATTCTCAAGTGTTGAGTTTTACTACTTATGTATGGCCTCATATGCAATATTTATAGTAGTTTGTTTTTAAAATTTATAATAAATGGTGTGCTGTATGTATCCTTTAGCAGTTTGCTTTTTCCACTTAGTATATTTTTGAGAAACAAGTGATTCATTTATTTTACTGATGTGTAACTATTCTGTTGGTCAAACAGTAAATATGGTCAAAAGAATGAACACGTGAAGAGTTTACTGTTCGTTCATACTTCAGTGTGAAAAGTCATAATCTGTTCTTGTTTTTTTTTTTTTTTTTTATGTGGGTACTGGGAGTCGGCCTCAGGACCTCACGCTTGCCAGCAAGTGCTTGTGCTGCTGAGCGATGTCACCGGCCCTTTTTCTCCTTTATGTGGGTTCCGGGAGTCGAACTCAGGACCTCGTGCTTGCCAGGCAGGTGCTTATGCTGCTGAGCTATCTCACCAGCCCCATAATCTGTTCTTTAAAACTCCCCATGACACTTGTAGTGAGAAAGTAAAAATGTTTATTGAAATACATGTTGAAATTACGAACTCGAACATTAGAAACAGGTTTTGTTTTTCCATGCTAGGACCTGAATATGGGGTCTTACAAATGCGAATGCTGAACCACTGAGCTACATGTCCAGGCCCTGAGTTTCTGGGGTACACCACTGAGCTGCATCCTCAGTCCACCAGGTTTTATTTGAATCTCTTACTTTGCCTACCTTCCTTGGGCAGGTTACTTAATCTCTGTAGGCCTCAAATTTGCATTTTAAGGGATGATGCTTTTTCCATCAGTGTAAACAGATAGCACATGTGTGTGAGGAGGTTAGCATAGTTTCAGGCCCAGTGAAAATTCTCAGTAAATATTTTTGGCATACTTCTCACTCATTGTTCTATTTATTTATGTATTTATTTATGGTCTTTTTGGAGACAGGGTTTCACTGTGTAGTTCAGGCTGGCCTTGAACTCACTGTGTGGCCCAGGTTGGCCTCGAACTCCCAGCGATCCTCCTGTGTCAGCATCCTGAGTGCTGGGATTACAGGCATGCATCACAATGCCTGGCTTTTGTCATTATATTTTATATTACTGGGTGATGAAGAGTATGAGAAGGAAAGGGATTTTGGAGGATGGTGAAGGGGAAGGCTGGCTGAGCTAATTCAGAAGCTAGCTTGAGGGCCGGTGAGATAGCTCAGCGGCGTAAGCGCCTGCCTTGCAAGCGTGAAGGCCCGAGTTCGACTCCCGGAACCCACATACGAAAAAAGGGGCCGGTGATATCGCTCAGCGGCACGGGTGCCTGTTGGCGCGCGAGGTCCTGAGGTCGTTCCCCCGGTACCCACAAAAAAAAAAAAAAAAAAAAAAAAAAAGGAAGCTAGCTTGAGGATGGAGAATCTGGTGTCCTGGGCTATGGACACTTTGGGAGGAGGGAAAATAGAGTAGCTGGGAAGCCAAAAGGTGCCAGTGAATACTGGTGAAGACAGCTTTGGTCTCTTACAGTTGGGAGTTTTAGGGTTGGTAGAAAGACACAAAAATCTTGGTTTTATGGCAATCCAGGGCTGTTCCTAATGCCTTTTTCTCTGAAACTGTTCTAAGGAGGGCTTTAGGTCCTGTCAATCATAAAGGATTGTTTTGACTAACTTTAGTTAAGCTTTAAAAGGCTCATGATATTAGAAGTTTGAGGAAGGATAAAAGATCACATTCAGTTTCATCTAAATTAAAAATTTCTTTTTTTGGAATATGCTTCCTTTATTTTCCAAATATATATTTGATTGTGTCAGGGTACCTTTGAGGACAGGTAGAAGACAAAAAAAGAGTATGTAACTGGGGAAAGAATGTTTAACTTAAAATAATTTGTGCTATAGAAAAAAAAAAGTAAAATGCAGTATTGGAATTATTGAAGAAATGTGGGGAACATGTCAAAATCCATAGAGGGAGTCAGTGATTCTGGAGAGTTCTGGGCCACATTTTTCAGGGTTGACTTTGGTAGCTCAGGTTTCCTCCTGTTCTTCCCTCTTCCCATCCCCTCCCCTCTCCCTCACCCTTCTCTTCTCTCTCTTTTTTAAGGGGGGGTGTTATTAAGACAGGGGCTCTTTTTTTTGAGACAAGGTCTTGCTATGTAGTTCAGGCTGGCCTTGAACTCACTATGTAGCCCAGGCTGGCCTTGAACTTATGGTGATCCTCCTGCCTCAGCCTCCTGAGTGCTGGGATTACAGGAATGCATCAACATGCATGGCAGCCAAGGTCTTCTGATTTGTCTGTTTCAAGCACGTGTGTGTATCCTTCAAAGCTAGGTATTTGGGTATTGAATAAATGACAAGTTCTTCAAAATTGCAAAGTGATTACTAGTAACTGTTCTAAGGTGTTTTATGGTGATAAGTTACATATGCTTGACAAATATGAGTTGACCTAACTACAGTTTTCCCCCACACTTTACGCATGATGATTTTTTTAAAGTACAAATTATTTCACAAGAATATAATATGTCATGTTATGATATAAATATTTGTATATTTATATGGCTTGATATCAGATTATATTTGGGAGGCCTGCATCCTGGTTGAGAGGCAGGAATGATATAGGTTGGGTTCTACCATAACTTATCTGGAAAACAGGTTGATTTACTTGAGAAAGTGACTCCATCCATGATCATGCCTTTCTTGATTGCCACAGTGGGGACAGGACCTACCTCATGGAGCGGTGAGGATTAAATGAAATGTAATATACACATAGCAGTTAAGACATTGTATGGTACATTAATTACCTAAGAGTAGGACTAGTAAGAGAAATAAGGGTTAATGGGTCATCAGGCTTTTCTTCTAAATTTTGCATACGAGGTTAATGGAACACATTCTCTTCCATTTTTAAAAAGTCTGTGCTGTATTGTAGCACAAACATTTCTTTTTTCAATGAAAAACATTATAGCCGGCTTGCAGATCATGTAATTATTAGATTAGCCTTTTATATGTAAAATCAAACTACTGTATTTTCTTAGCCAATGGAATATTCAACAAGTTTATTATGTAAAAATACTTGTCAAGATACACTATATAATATAGTTACTGAAGAATACTAACATAGGGTTAGAATATTAACCCTAAGTTTGTCTACATTTTACTCATGTCCAGAGACTTTGCCTGAGACTGAGATTAAGGGTAGCAGACTAATTAATCTAGCAGAAGAAATTTCAAGGTAGTTGAATGTTGAGGCAGTGGCATGGCTGCTACTGGGAGCTTTTAGCCAGATCTATGTTGAGAATCAAGAGCAAAGAGCTCAGCAGAATGGTTTAAAACATTAGTTTGGCCAGAAAGGAAGCTCCAGTAAAGCTGTGTACTGCAAAGATAAAGCAGAGGAGATCTTGATTGCTGAGAAGGAACAGGAGAATAGAAAAGGTGGCCTAAGGGATCATAAGAAGCAGCAGGACTCCACCATTTGCAGCATCAAAACTGCAAAAGTGGCACCAGAGCACCATGTTCCAGAATGGCTGTGGTCTAGGGAAGTTGTTCTTTGGGATTTGGTTCATAGGCACTGAACCCCTACAGCCAAGAGAGAAGGAAGCCTGGCTACTGCTCCAGCTGGCAGCAGACCTTAGCATCATCCATCTGGTGCTGGTTTCAGGTGCATGCAGAATTCAAGAGTTGTGGGATCAGGAAGGCTTCCACCCAGATTTCAGAAGAAGGCCTGGGAGGCTAGGCAGTGTGCCCTTGTCAGGGCAGCATTTGAAGCTGTGAGTGCGAAGCCAAAGGTACATTGGAGACCCCAGAAGTTTGGAGAAGCCAGGAACGTGGGTCATCTGAGGAAAACTGCAAGGAGGGAGCAGAACTGGCCCAAGAGAGAAGCCATGGGAGTTACAACCACTGGCAGTGCCATAGAGGCGGAGCCACCCAAACCCTTTGGGGTTCACATCTTGCCACAAATTGTCTTGGATGCTGCATGTAGAACTACAAGACTTAATGTTTGCCCTGCTGGATTTGGGACTTGCTTTGGTCCCATTCCTTTGTATTCCCCTATGTACCTTTTGGAATGGTAATGTTTACCATGTGCCATTGAATGTGGAAGTGTTTAACTTTCTTTCCATTTGTACTGGGTCTCACAGCTAAGAGTTTTGCCTTAAATCTTAGAAGAGACTTTTGATTTGGACTTTTCAGCAATGCTGAAACTGTTAGAACTTTGGCAACTCTTGGAGATGGACTAAATGCCTTTTGCATAAAGGGATGTACATGAGTCTTGGAGGGGACCAAGGGCTGAATGTTAGGGTTTGTGTCTAGATGTTCTCCCAAACCTAATGTGGTCAGAAGTGGGGCTTTTCAGAGGTAGCTGGACATAGGGTGTATGATGCTGGGATCAAGGATATGATGCTAGGATTAAGGGTGGGTAGCATGGATAAGATATAAGGGACCGAAAGAGGCTCATCCCTTGTTGCTTGCCAGTTGTCACTTGTTGCTTGCCCTGCTGCCTTCTGCCTGCCACGAACTGTTTCTCTGCTGTGATGCCCCTCTGCCATGCCACCCTGCTTTGGATCCAGCCAACTGTGAATGGAAACCTCTACAAACTGTGAGCCAAGTAAACCTTTCCTCCTTTAACTTTAGGTGTTGGGTATGTTGTCTCAGCAATGAGAAAAGTAACTAAGACAATAAGGATGCAAGTGATATCACTCTTTTTCATCCCTCTGCTATTCTTACTTTTCTGCATCTTGCTTTGTTATTTTGAGTATACATGCTGGCCATGTAGCTCAGCAGTACAGCACTTGCCTAGCACTTGTGAGGGCCTGGGTTCAGTCCTTGGTAGTGAAAAACACAATAACATAAAAGAAAAGAGTGCGGGGCATGGTGGTGCACGCCTATAATCCCAGCACTCAGTATGCTGACACAGGAGGATCGCTGGGAATTCGAGGCCAGCCTGGGCTACATAGTGAGTTCAAGGCCAGCCTGAATTACATGGCTAGACCCTGTCTCAAAACAAAACAAAACAAAACAAAACAAAACAAAACAAAACAAAACAAAACAACCCTAAAAATGAAAAAGAAAAGAGTATATCTTGAAGATTATTCTGTATTTTCTGTTTGTGTCATTTAAATGCTAAAGGACTTAAAGCAACATCTTCATGTTTATTAGATATAGAAACAAAGCTTTACAAATTAGAAACCTAACAATGTATGGGTAAATTGCTTTTTTTTTTTTTTATGTGGGTACTGGGAGTCGACCTCAGGACCTCGTGCTTGCCAGAAGGTGCTTGTCCTTTTTTTTTTTTCCTTTATGTGGGTTCGGGGAGTCAAACTCAGGACCTCACGCTTGCCAGGTGGCACTTATGCCACTGAGCTATCTCACCGGCCCGGTAAATTGCTTTTTAAATAAGTTTACCTGCTTTTGCCTAATTAAGGGAGAATAAAAAAATTTTTTTTGGTAGTTAACAATTTCATACATTTAAATGGACATGGCTAAAAATGCAAGGTTAGCACAAGGACTGTTAATTTCCAGCCTTTCTGTACAGTGCAAATGCTAAAATTGGACCACTATTTTTAAAACTTGAAGCAAGATGTAGAAACGATTTCGAATAGGGGACAGGATATGGAGGATGACCAAAACCACAAGGCTAAAACCTAGCCACAACAGAAGTAGCATTTTGCAGACCCTAAGGAATTAAGCTTAAAAATCCTAATGAGACTGCTCACCATCTTTCAACACAGAATAGCTATTCCTGTAAATAGTTTTAACTGCAGTTAAAACCTTCTAAAAGTGAGAATTCAATACAATGAATATTTAATACTAGATGTAAGGAACTGCATCTAGTCTGACTTTCAGTTGTATTCCTTTACTGACTTGAGCTCTTCAGATTTTTTTTAACAGTGAAAGATTAAATAGTGGACAATGGAATATTTTAAAAAATATTTAATTGTACATTAAATTAGAATCATCCCCCAGAAAAATTGTAAAAGGTAAAAATCTATCCCTTTGAAAGAACATCAAAAGTCCTAGAGTGCTTGCTTTGGCAGCACATATACTAAAAATCCTAAAGAAGTTGGTATACAGATCGTAAGTGACAAATGAGCCATATTCTTTGAGAGCTTCATACAATTTAATACGGTTTTAAAGTGATCAGTGATAAATTTTAGTAAATAAATTATTTTGACAATTGATGTGCTTCCCTGAAAACTGTGGGATATTGAACCTCATATAAGTATAATCATATATAAGCATATAAAAATGTTTAAAATGGTGACTTCCCATTTAGTTTCAATTCCTCTTGACTAACAAAGCACAAACGTTCACTTAGTTTCTGAGGTACATATGAAATGTCTGATATAACTAAGTATATCTAAGAGGAATGCAACATAATTTGTATTCTACTTTAGCTTTATATTGAATAGATAACTCACTAAGTCATTTAAAAAATAAGTTGCACTGTTACATGTCATAAGTATTAAAAATGAGTAATTCCACTTTTAGTATTTGTCATACAGAAATAAACATGGATATGAACAAAGATTTATCTACAAGGATTTTCACTGAACCATTATTTATAATAAAAATTAGAAGCAATGCAAATACATTGAAACAAGGGATTTGCCAAATAAGTTATGATAGTGTAATATGTGGCCCTTAAGTATTATTTTGTTTATTTTATTATTTTTTTTTTTTGTGGGTACCGGGGGGTCGACCTCAGGACCTCATGCGCCAACAGGCACCCGTGCCACTGAGCGATATCACCGGCCCCTTTTTCGTATGTGGGATCCGGGAGTCGAACTCAGGCCCTTGCGCTTGCAAGGCAGGCGCTTACACCGCTGAGCCATCTCACCGGCCCTTAAGTATTATTTTGAAGAACAACCTGAACACATACCGACAATGTGTTGGTATAAAAAAAGGTTGTAAGTAGTATGCTTACATTTTCCACCCCCCCAAAGTACATACATGCTTAGATCGGAAAGATAAAGGTAACAAGATGATAGGTGGTATTTCTGGAGAGCACTACTATGGGTAACTTTAATTTTCTGTTCGGGGCATTTGTTACCAATTTTAAAAAAGAACACCACCTTTTAACTTTCTTATAGCCTAATTTTACATACTTTTTTTTGCCTCGCCTCCTCACAGTAAGAAGGGCCCCAGTGATCTGGGAAGAACCTCACACAGAGAAGGGGAAGGATTATTTTAAAGGAGCCACAAACTCCATCCCTAGATGAGGAGATTCTAAATTAACTTTACCCTTTTTGTGGACATTACTGATGTCTTTAAATCTTACTTTCTGATCTACTTCAATGCTACTTTTCTTAAACTTACTTATTTTACTTAAATAATGAGGTAAAATGTAAATGAAAATTACACAGACTATTGAGAAAGGTTTGTCACCCAGGAAAGCACAAAGTGGAAAAGCAGGTGTTTCTTCCTCACTGTGAGTCTCAGCTCTTGTTTGCTAGCCAGTGCTGGGACAGTGTGTTACTGGGAGACCTACTATTTGTTTCTTGTCAGCCAGACATTATGGATGGTTTTTTTTGTTTTGTTTTGTTTTTGTAGAGAATGTACTTCTTCTGTACCTTATATTGCTTAGAAAAATGTTTCCAAAGGACTAATGTTCTTTTATAAATACTGCTTTTTCTAGATACAAAGACTTGAAGTTGTCTTTCCTGCCCTAAGATGGAAAATAGTACCACTACCATTTCTCGGGAGGAGCTTGAAGAACTACAAGAAGCATTTAATAAAATAGGTATGCTTGAGGAAAAGTAAATATGATGTTATTGTTTTGCTTGATATTAGACTTCAGGAGTAGAACAATACTTTTGTAAAAATCTAGGTTTCACTGGATTCTTTTTGAAAAATAAAGACTGGCTTGAATTTCTAGGTGACTTGGACTTTGAATTCTTTGATCATTTCTTTGCAGAGAATAATCTAGGTTAATGAATGACAGTGTAACTGAATACACTTAACATGCTATCCTCCTTGTAGTGAAAAAATATAGAAACATTTCCTTGTATATTAACTGAATTCTGGCCTTCATGTCTTTGTCACTAACAATAACACTTTCTGACTTCATGAAGAATATTTTTAAAATCTACCATGGGTATGTCTTTAAAGGCCATAGGTCTTGTTTTCCTTCTCACTCACATATAATTTAAAACATGTTTGTTTTTAAAGGCTGTATGTCTTATTTTTCTTCTTTCACTTTTTAAAGCCATTCAGTGTTTTATCTTCATGATGTTATCATCTTGCCAGCTTTGTATTTTTCTTCCAGAAAATTTCCTCTATGCTGTTGAATCTCAAATTCTTCTGCATTTTCCTCTTAGAAAACTTAGGGTAAACAAGGAGAATATACCATTTTTTCCCCTTTGGTCTGCAAGTATGTGCAAGTGAAAGTTGAGCACAGTGAGTGAAAATTGGGACAGTGAGATCCATTGTCATTGTCCCTTCCTCAGAAGATACTTTCTCTTGGGCAATAAAGTACTCTATGAAAAACAAGTCAGGATATAATGAATACAATTCATCTTTTTCTTAGATTTCTCACAACCTAGTGAATAATAACTAAAATTAATGTAGGTGAAATGAAATGCAAGGTGGATTTTAGAGACTACTACAAAGAAAACAGATTTAATTTTAAAAAGTAAAGCTCTTTTAAAAAAAGTAAAACTTTATGATTTCATTGCTCTGAAACACAGCAGACTCTTCTGTTTCTCCCTGCAGATTTATCATTCGGGCACTGTGTGAATGTGTGTGATTTCATGGTTATTAATAATAAATATGACAGAGTATGGGCTGCAGTGCCCAAGATCTTTTTAGGACAAAAATCGGGCAATTATTGAAATGTTCTGCTCATTTCAGGCACATAAACAGGAAGTAATAAAACTGGATCTCCTACTTTGTACTTAAGTCATTTCATGTGGGAACTTGAAAAAAAAGTTCTATGTAGGTCTTAGTAAAAATGAATGGATGGGGGCCGGTGAGATGGCTCAGTGGCGTAAGCACCTGCCTGGCAAGCACGAGGTTCTGAGTTCGACTCCCAGTACCCACATAAAGGAAAAGAAAAGGGCCGGTGATATCAGTCAGTAGCACAAGTGCCTGCTGGCAAGCGCAAGGTCCTGAGTTCGACTCCCGTTACCCACATTAAGGAAAAAAAAAATGAATGGATGAGTAATCTCTTTTCTTTGTTTAGCACACCAACTTTAATCTTTATGACTCATGGACATATAATCCTGCAATATTTGTTTAATGAAATTTTGAATAAACCATTCACTGAAAGAATAATCCTGACAGCAAAGCAATTTGTTTTATGTGAAGGAATTGTTAACACTAATAGAATATGTACCTGCTTTTTTTTTAAATAAGATAAACTATGGCTAATGAACTCAGCAAACCCTCTGCTAATTTGTACCAAATAAGTGTTTTCAGAGACAGAGGGATATACCCATCCGGTCTTACTGGATGGAGTATTTTTGGGTTACTGGGGGAAAGCTGGGAGTTAAAATATGTCATCTTGCTTCCTTTAAAAAACTGTGGTAGAATATGCACAATAAATGTAAGCTTTTAATCATTTTTAAATGTATAGTTCAATGGCATTAAGTACATTTACATTATTCTGCATCTGGCATCACCATTCTTTTTCAGAACTCTTTTCCGTGCTCCTGAAATATAATTCTACACCTATTAAACAATAATTCCCCCTTTCCATCTCTCCTGTCCCCTAGAAACCACCATTCTACTTTTTGTGCATAGGAATTTGGCTACTCTACTTACCATGCATAAGTGGAATCATACTTAACTTTTTGTGACTGGCTTATTTTACTTGCCATTGTATCTTCAGTGTTCATTCATGTTGTAGCATATACCTGAATTTCCTTCCTTTTTAAAGCTAAATAATACTCCATATGTATATGTACAATTTTTTTATGGCATTTAGGTTGCTTCCACTTTTTGGCTATTGTGAATAAAGCTGTTATGAACATGGGTATACAAATACCTGTTGAAGTCTCTGCTTTCAATTTTTTTCAGTGTATACCTAGAAGTGGAATTACTGGGGCTTACGGCAACTCTATATTTAATTTTTCGGGGAATCATCATACCATATTCCGTACTGGCTATACCTTTTTACATTCCTAAACAGCAGTGCACATGGTTTCAATTTCTCTACATCTTCACCACTTATTTTCTATTTTTGTTTTTCTTGTTCATTTGTTTTATAATAGCCATCCTCCTGGGTGTAAAGTGGTATCTCTTGTAGTGTTTATATGTAATTCCCTGATTATTAATGATATTGAACAGCTTTTCATGTACTGATTGGCCATTTGTATGTCTTCTTTAGAGAAAAGTTTCAAGCCCTTTGCCTAATTTTTTAATACAGTTTTGCTGTTGTTATTTGTAAGAAAGTCTTATTTCTTTTTTTTTTTTTTTTTTTGTGGGTACCGGGGGGTCGACCTCAGGACCTCGCGCACCAGCAGGCGCCCGTGCCTCTGAGCGATATCACCGGCCCCTTTTTCGTATGTGGGATCCAGGAGTCGAACTCGGGCCCTCGCACTTGCAAGGCAGGCGCTTATGCCACTGAGCCATCTCACCGGCCCCCTCATTTCTTTTTAAACTATGATCTTTTATGGTTGTCTAACCTAAGTCTTTATTTCCTCACCTTTAAAATGAGAATGACATTAGTGACTACTTCAAAGTTGTAAAGATTTAATAAGATAAGGTAAGTAAAGTCACTAACAAATCACTTGACAGAGAATATATGCTCATTAAATGGCACCTATTAGTTCTTGTTACATAACACCACAATCACAGAACTTGTAGGGATAGAGCTAGGATATAAGCACCCAAATCTATCCATTTTCAAAGCTCCAGGTCTTAACTATTTAAACATTTTAATTTAACATGATGCTTGGCTGGTAAGTAACTTCCTCAATTTTAAAAATTTTAAGATATTTCCCACTATAGTGGTAGTACAGAAATAAACATAGTATTTTTTGTATATTTAAGAATTATGGGAAACGTTTCTGAATTAGTGATATATTGATAATGACGATTTGCTCTAAATTCAAAGAAAGCAATATTATTATTGAAATATCAATTAATTCAGCTTCCTAGATGACTTAAGATTATAGCAATATACTTTTTACATTAGAGTTCAGAAGATAAGTTCCTGTCCTTACCATTAATTCAGTTACAGTGATGACAGTTCTTTTATTGAAAAGAAAAAGAAATATAGGAAACAAGCAATTATTAGCAGATGAGCAGAGAGAACCTATACAAGGAGGATCCAGGCAACAGCAAAACAATTCAAAGTCTGTTGCCAACTCTGGGCAGAAGTGTTTTGTGTTACCTTTGTTGAGAGTCAAGAAGTGATATTCAGTCTCAAGGGAAAACCATCCAGGGAAGGGCATTTCAGTGATGTGGAAATGCGTAGAAACCTGTTTCCAAAAGCCCAAATATAAGTGTGAAATTTCTTGAACACCTGATCTCAAAATGACATCAAACATGATTCAGAATACATAATGGTATCATAAATACATAATGAAGAAGCAATGAATTATTGACAAATGAACTGCCATCAGGTGAAATGTAGAATGAAAATGCTTTATGTGTATTTTACATGATACACATATTTTATATGGAATATGGGGGCAGCACATTAATTTGTAAGTTTCATTGAGGTAACTCCGAGATGAGCGTTCCCTCTTGAACACTGCTGACATTTTTCTTTTGGATATCTGAGACTTCTTCAGGCTTATTTCTTTGAAACTTAGTCATGTGCTAAAACTGAGTTTGTCAGAGCATTGTCCATACTGTATACTTAATACATATAGGGGCTTTAAATCTATGGAGATGGATTCCATTTAAATATGAGTGTTTTTCACTAGTCATTCGAGAGATGCAAATTAAAACAACACTGAGATTCCATCTCACCCCAGAAACAATGGCTATTATCAAGAAGTCAACTAATAACAAATGCTGGAGGGGCTGTGGGGAAAAAGGAACCCTTCTCCACTGTTGGTGGGAGTGTCGACTGGTGCAGCCACTGTGGAAATCCGTGTGGAGACTCCTGAAAAAACTAGGATTGGGCTGGTGAGATGGCTCAGCGGCTTAAGTGCCTGCCCAGCAAGTGCGAGGGCCCGAGTTTGACTCCCGGAACCCACATACGAAAAAGGGTCCGGTGATATCACTCAGTGGCACGGGCGCCTGCTGGTGCGCGAGGTCCTGAGGTCGACCCCCGGTACCCACAAAAAAAAAAAAAGCTAGGATTGGAGGTCCCATTTGACCCAGCTATTCCCCTTCTGGGTATCTTTCCAGAAGAACTAAAAACATCGTACCACAGCGATATATGTGCACCCATGTTTATAGCAACAGAATTTGTAATAGCTAGATCGTGGAAATAACCCAAATGCCCATCAACCGAGGAATGGATAAAAAAGATGTGCTATTTCTACACAATGGAGTACTACTCAGTCATAAAGAAAGATAAACTGGAAACTTTTATAGGTAAATGGATGCAACTCGAGAAAATACTCACAAGCGAAATAAACTGGACACACATTTGTAAACATCGTATTGTCTCCCTAGTATGAAAATGCAATTTCACTGTGACTATTCCATTCCTTAGTCTTCTATTTTTACCTAGCTTTTACATGGCTTAATCTTATACTGAGTAATATTTTTCTCCAAAAGGTATTTGTACATTCTCTAATGCTTGAGTTTGTTAATACATAAGAATGTTTACTTGTTGTCTTTAAAAAAAAATAAATAAATTAAAAAAAAATATGAGTGTTTTGATAAACCATATAGCATCCCTGGACAGTTCAGGTGCAGGAAAAGGGCTACTGCCACTTGTGAAACAAACCTAAAAAGGTTTTGCATTCATGTGAATCCTCTATATGGCTGAGTGCACATCTTCAGCAATACAAATGATATTTGACAGTTCATAATGTATTGTTACAGATATTGACAACAGTGGATATGTGAGTGACTATGAACTTCAGGACCTATTTAAGGAAGCAAGCCTTCCTCTTCCTGGTTATAAGGTGCGCGAGATTGTGGAAAAAATTCTAGCAGTTGCTGACAACAACAAAGATGGCAAAATCAGTTTTGAAGAGTTTGTGTCAGTAAGTAATCAAATCCTCTCCTAGCTACTGATCCTTTTGCTTCAAGAAGAATTTTAATAATGACATTGCTAGCTTTGGTTAGATTTGGCTGTAGAGGGAAGAAAAAGCATTCCTTTAAAATGATAATGTTAACGATTACTATTGTAGAAATAATAATTTCCACAAATAATTTGTAAAACAAAGGGAAATATTGAATGGAAGTTAGGTTTTTAGATAATAGTGCTTCATGCTCTAGAATAATTATATATGATTTCAGTGCTTACTGATACTCATTAATATAACTGAATAAATATTTATGAAATATAAGTTATCTGGTTTTGCAGTCTTTATTCACTAAGAAAATATTTAAACTCTAGGGACTGTGAATAATGTGATGAGCAAAAGAGACATGCTTCTGCTTTCATGGAATTTACATGTGGTAGGGAAGGCAGAATCACATAAATAAGTAAAAGATATCAACTGTGGTAATTTTTTTTTTTTTTTGTGGGTACCGGGGGGTCGACCTCAGGACCTCACACACCAGCAGGCGCCCGTGCCGCTGAGCGATATCACCGGCCCTTTTTTCGTATGTGGGATCCGGGAGTCGAACTTGGGCCCTCGTGCTTGCCAGGCAGGCGCTTACGCCGCTGAGCCATCTCACCAGCCCTCAACTGTGGTAATTGCTATGACAGTGGTACAGATCCCATGAGAGTTTGTAGTAGAAGGAACTGAACTTAGATGGGGAGGCTGGAGAACCCAGGAACTTGGGAGGGTATCCCTTAAGCTGTGGAGACTGAACTGGGATCTGAAGAAAGATGTTAAACAGATGAAGGGGGTCAGGAGGAAATGAATAATGTGAAGCCAGGTATGGTGGCACACATCTGTGATCTCAGCAGTTGGGAGATTGAGGCAGGAGGATCAGTAGTTTGAGGCCAGCCTGGGATACTGAGTAAGACCTTCCCGCGAAGAAAAACAAAACAAAAGAAGGAATAATGTGAGGCAGATAAAGATGACAGCATTTGTAGAGGCTGTGGCTTTAGAGATAATGGATAGCTCTTTAAGCAACTGAAAAAAGGGTTATTGTGACTGAAGCTGAGATGGTAAGAATAAGGAATGTAGTTGGAAAGGATCAGGTCATGCAGGCCCTTCCAGGATTATTGTTTTTATCCTAAGAGCAATAGGAAGTGAAGGAAGTAGGAATAATACAGTGTAAAGTGACATGATTAGATTTGCATTAAAAAATACAAATTATTGGAGAAATGACTGAATTCAGTCTTGCCAGTCTCCGGAGAGTCCAGTAAGAGTGACTGGGAAAGGGAGTTTCTATAAGCCTATGTTATTTCCTAATAGGCTTAACACACTTACTTTAACTTGTATGAATTTGGGATGTTTAGGCAGAAAAATGCCTTCACGAAGGCATTTAAAAATCCTTTATCATGTAGTTATTTCTTAGGTTTTCAGTAAAAAGGTCATGGTCAGTCACTAAGAACAATTTCGTGTGTTCAATTTAAATTTAAATTATAATTTCTTTCAGGGGCTGGGGCACAAACATTTGTCCATTTTGTTTTATTGGTAAGTGACATGAAAGTTATCTGTGTACACAGCATTAACTATGGGAATACCTGATTTATATTTATTTTTGTGTCATTTCAAATAAGGATGTCTAAATAAATGTCCTGTCACCAAATGATTTTATGATTTGATCAAATCTCAATTTTACTTATATTTTATTCCAGCTAATGCAAGAGTTAAAAAGCAAAGATATCAGCAAAACATTCCGAAAAATAATTAACAAGAGGGAAGGCATTACTGCTATTGGAGGAACTTCATCCATTTCCAGCGAGGGCACACAGCATTCTTATTCAGGTAACTTAGCCCTCCAAATTTGATCTTTTAGTCATTGATTCATTAAGTGCCACATTTCTTCTTATATAAGATGCTCTTCATTGTGATTAATACCATTATTTTATGTATCATTGAGGGAATAAAATCCTGATTAAATTATACCATGACATCAAATTTAAAGTGTATCTCAGTGTTAAGAGTTGTTAAAATGAAAAGTCCTAAAATTACTAAAATCAGTAAGTTCATACTGTATGTCAGGTTCATCAAAGAAATTAAAAACAAAATGGAAACTTATATTTTAGCACTTGGTATGTTTAATCATGACTTTTGAATGGGTTTTTCATCCTGACTGGTAAGGTGGCTTTATATTTAGATTTGATCAAGAAATGGTGGTTAGGCTTATTATAAAGATTTTTCCCTTTCCATTTTCCAAGAGCTATGATACTTGATTCATTTTTTATCAAACAACCAAGTGATTAGAGAACATAGCACCTGATTTGCTTGATCTGATAGAATCACTGGATGGCTGCCCAGTGGGAAATCCAGAGTCACATTAACTCTTAAGATGAGGAGTCTTGCCCCTTGTTAAGCTTACTTCTCAGGGTCAAGATGTCTCAGAATCTTTGGCCAGGTTCCTTTTATTCATATGAACGTACTTAGAACTATGCTTTTGAAATTTTTGACAAAATTTCCTAGAACTTTTTTCCTTCTTTCGAGATCTGAATCTGTTAATTATCCTCTTCATTCTCTTCCTAATTAGATTTTCCTCAAATGATATGCTGAAGTTTCTCCTATCCATTGTATTTTTTTCTTAACCTTTTTCCACTAGGGAAGTAGTAATAAAGGCAGTAGTCTATAATTGCTACCTCTACTTTTTGAAATGTACTTACCCCTTACCTCAGTTTCTTCCTGTTCATTTTACTGAAATGGTTTAAAAAAAGACAAAAAAACAAAAAATAAAATAAAATACACACTGAGCAAAGTGCTGTAATCTTAAGTATAAGGCTCAGTGACTTTTTACATGTGTGTATATAGATGCATGTAGCTATGTCCATGCAGCTCCCAAACAGCTCAAGATATGGAATATTTTATCACCCTGTGTGGCTCCCTCATGCTCTATTAGCAACTATTCCTTCCCAGAGGTAATCACTTGTCTAAGGTGACATTTTTTGTTTGCTTATTTTAGTATAAAATGTAAATAATAAACTGCATAAAGTATACTCTTAAGTGTGTAGCTTGATTTTTTTAAATCTATGAATACATTCGTGTAAATACTACCTAGAAAACTATATAGAACATTTAATGCCTTTTAAAAATTGCAACCTTACCAAGATACAATTGGCTTACTATGAAATTCACCCCTTTTAAGTATATAATTCAGTACTTTTTAATATATTAACAGACTTGTGCAATTGTTATCACCATTTAATTTCAAAATTCTCTACTTACATCAAAGAGAAACCTCCAAATTCATTGGCAGTCATTTTGCATTCCCACCTTCCAGAAACCTTTGCAACTCTTAATCTACTTTCTAATTCTATGGATTTGACTATTCTGGAAATTTCAAATAAATAGAATCATATGTAGTGGCTTTTCATTTTACAGACAGTTCTTTACTGGCATATTTTTAAGGTTCATCCATGTTAGAGCATATATCATACCTTGTTTCTTTTTACTGCTGAATATTCCATTCTAAGGGTAATGACACATTTTGTTTATCTTTATGAATATTTGGGCTGTTTCCTCTTTTGGGCTATTATGAAAAATAATGTATGAACACTTGTGTACACCTTTATGGTGTGGACATAACCTTTAAATTCTCTTTAAGTATATACCTAGGAGTAGAATTCCTGGATCTTTTGGTAACTATATGTTTGATATTTTACTTTACTTTATTTTATTTTATTTATATACTTACTCAATTTTTGGTACCAGGAATTGAACGCAGGACCTTGTGCTTGCCAGGTGGGCACTGTGCCACTGAGCTATATCCTCAGCCCTATGTTTGATATTTTAAAGAACTGGCAAGTTGTTTTCAAAGTTACTGCACTGTTTTACACTTCCACCAGTTATACATGAGGTTTTTTTTTTTTTTTTTTTTTTTTCGTATCTTCACCAATACCTGATATTATCCATTAAAAAAAAATACCGGGCTGATGATATAGCTCAGTGGCATAAGTGCCTGCCTGGCAAGTGTGAGGTCCTGAGTTTGAGTCCCGGTACCTGCATATTAAAAAAAAAAAAAAAAATACAGCCATCCCAGTGGTTGTGACTTGGCGTCTCATTCCTGGTTCCTATGTCTAAAATATCTCCCCATTTCCACCTTCTATCTTTCAAATAGTATTTCCTTTAAAAATTTTGTTTTTGAGATGGGCATCTTCCTGTTTTCCCCAGGTTGGTCTTGTGGGCTCAAGCGATCCTCTGGCCTCAGCCTCTGGGGATTATAGGCATATGCCACCACACCTGCTTTGTAAAGCCTTTTCTTTCTTTCTTTCTTTTTTTATGTGAGTACCAGGAGTCGACCTCAGGACCTTGCGCTTGCCAGCAGGCGCTTGTGCCACTGAGCAGTATCACTGGCCCTTTTTTTCCTTTATGGGGGTACTGGGAGTCAAACTCAGGACCTTGCGCTTGCCAGGCAGGTGCTTATGCTGCAGAGTCATATCACCGGCCCTGTAAAGCCTTTTCTTGATCAACTCAAATCATAAGTGATTCTTTCTTTAAAAATTTAAAACACTGCACCCTATATATGCAGTGTTTCCTTTATGTTACATTTCTTTCTACTTCTGTTTTATCATTACACTGAAATTCCTTGATGGCAAGTACAGTATCTTAGTAATCTTCAAATCCCTAAACTTTTAAGTCTTTCTAAGGACATATGTAGGTTGTGGCAAGTAGGTGAGAGACAGATTATTATATGTACAAAAGGGGAAATACTAGTAAAAGTTTGTGTCTTTATTGTCTGTGTGTGTTGATGGGTTAAATTTGGGAGGTACCTGCCTAATATGCCCTTAGGAAATTACCTAATTCTAGGTACTGGGGTTAAAAGGGAGTAGGCCAGCTCATATATGGTACCCTCTGATGGAAACAGAGATTAATTACTTTGAAATTTTATATTGTTAAGTTCTTTCTTATATTTACATAATAATGATAAAGTTATAGAACATTTTTACTTTAAGCTCCTTCCTACTCTCCATACTGAATAGCCCAGTGACATTTTCTGCTTAAAGATCAATGTACTTACCCCAGAGTGCATGTGTTGAGGGTTGATGATGGTGATAGTTAAGAGCAGTGCTGGTAAATGGGTTTGATAGTTTTTTTTTACTGTAAAAATTTCTTAGAAATGGAGTTGTTTTAGTCATTTCAATAACTGTGTGTGTGTGTGTGTGTGCGCGCGCATGTGTGTGTCTGTGCGCGCAAGAGCTACATCCCCAATAACTCTTGATTAAATTCAGTGTATCTATTGTAAGTCAAAAATCACAGCTCTCTAAATATTTTTTAGGGGGTAAGATTTATTGTCTTAGATCCAGAGATCCATTTTGGAAGTATTTTCCCCCTTATTTAAATATCTGTATTTGTGAGTATGTGTGTGTGTGTGTTTTTTTTTTTTTTTTTTTAAACCTCTGATGTTCTGCTTCTGGTTAGATATCAGATGCAATAATGTTTGGAAAGATTTTAGACTCAAACCAAATATTTATTGTGCCCATTTAAGATACATTTCTTCCTTCCTCTCACCTAATATTCTGATGAAAAAGTGAAATTAATTCCGTTTTAAACCTTTTAGTGTTTGAGCAGAGTTTTAATAATAGTCATTTATTATATTTGAGCAGTATGTTTTTATTGTGTGATAAATTTGGTGAAATGAGGTTTGCCTACGAAGACTTTCTGTTTTCAGAGGAAGAAAAAGTGGCTTTTGTTAACTGGATAAATAAAGCCCTAGAGAATGACCCTGACTGTAAGCATCTTTTACCCATGAATCCCAATGATGGCAGTCTTTTCAGATCACTTGCAGATGGCATCCTTCTTTGGTGAGTTGAACATTGAGTTCCAGAGCCATGTTCTTAGTGTCCCCATTGATGAACATTCCATGAAAACTACAATTTATCAAGTCCATTTTGTTGTTTTGAATTAGCTACATAGGTCTTGAAGGATTTATATTACATAGGAAATTAAATATGTTTTCCAAAATTTACCTTCTAATACAATCCTTTATTTTTTAAGTTCCTTTTACATATATTACCAAAATAACACCAGGAAACTTTTTAGTTAGTCTTTAGATGCACTTTTAAATGTTTATGTGGTTTCTTTTTTCACTTCCTATTGAGGAAGTATTGATTACTGAACTGACTGGGAAAGGAATACCAGGAAATGTAAAAGGAAGACAAACTTTAATTATGAAGTGAAAATAATGTTATAATGCAGCCTTTGTTCTTCACAGTCTATTCTGCTCACTACATTGAAAATCCTAAGGGTATGTCTTTGTTTTTGTACTATTTGGTGTAGTACCAGAATACTTTATGCAAAGCAGATATCTTTTATTTTTAATTTATAGAAGACAGGAAATTCTAAAGAAAATAACCATCACAAATATTCCTACTACCCATAATTAACTATTATTAGTATCTTAGCACATTTTCTTTAGTCTTTTCTGTGTATTTACTCCAAAAGAAAAACAAAACAAAACAAATTCCTACCCATGAACACAGGTATCAATGTTTAGGACATTATGTAGAAAATAGGTCTTGATCCCATCTACTTCCTCTGACCGTCATTTTCCTATTTTAGTTTTAAAAGATAAATATATTCTAAAATGTAGAGACAAAAGTCATATTATTTTCTTTTAAAAGTGTCTGAATTATTGAAGTCTTAAAGTCTCTGGCTCCTTGTATTTCTGCAACAACAATACATAACTTAAACAATACTGATACCACTTCATGGAACTTAGCTTCTTGAGAATTTGTTTACATTTCATCCTGCTGAATGTTGGCAATGATTAAATGAAATAAAGAGAAGACACACATAAAGAAAGTATAAGATGATTAAAATATTTAGGCATAAATGCTAAGATTACTGCAATAAATGATAGATTTATTTTAGACTAGGGAATATTTCTTAGATTTTAGAAATCAAGTTCCTGACATGAATTTATAGTTTAAAAAAATTGATTTTTTTTCAAAATTTAACTATTGTGGCTGCTTGCAAAAATAAACTAAAAACATTTCTGGGAACTTTAAACTATATCATTCCCATTTTTCTCCTTAGCAAGATGATCAACTTATCTGAACCAGATACAATTGATGAAAGAGCCATTAATAAGAAAAAGCTCACTCCTTTTACTGTTTCTGTAAGTATTTGCCCTTTGCTAGAAATATGTTACTAGGTTACAAAATACAGCATAAAGCCTTTATCAGTGGATGTTGGGGCCCAAATTAAACTTCTATTCTGTTTTCTTATGAAAACTTGGAAAATTCAGTTGCATTTCATAATGAATGAAATTAAGATTCTATGTATCTTGGATAAGTTTAAGTTAATATACTCAGTTTATTGTAATTACTGAGTTATTATTTATTTGATGCTAGTGTTCCTTTTTTATTTTGTTGTGGTGTTGAGCATTGTACATGCTACCATTGAGTTAAACTCCCAGCCTCAATGCTAGTGTTCTTGGTTAGTTGAAAAATGAACACTGAATAGTTTTACCATATTTTACCATTTCACAGAAGTTTTATTTTTTTTGAACAAGATTGTACTGTAGTCATCTTCTCCATACAGATACTGTTAAAGTTTAAGAATTTGAAATTATCACATTTTCCCCTTCAAAATCTGTACACAAAAGGGTGGATATTAATATTTATCAAGTATTTACTAGGTACTAGTCATTGTTCTAAACATACTATGTGAAATTATTCCCTTGACTCCTCCTAGCAGTCAACTTCATTATAAGGTATATAGTATGATATTACAGATAAGGAACTGAGGCACAGGTCATATAGTGGCCAAGCCAGGGGTATGATCCCAGTGGTATCCAGAGGCATTCTTCTTCTTTACTATGCTAGGCTGCCACTCTCTTCTGATGTTAGTAATGCCAATTATTTTTATTATTATTTTTTTTGTGTGTGTGGGTACCGGGGGTCGACCTCAGGACCTCATGCGCCAGCAGGCGCCCGTGCTGCTGAGCGATATCACCGGCCCTTTTTTCGTATGTGGGTTCCGGGAGTCGAACTCAGGCCCTCGCGCTTGCCAGGCAGGCGCTTATGCTGCTGAGACATCTCACCGGCCTAGTAATGCCAATTATTAATATGCAGTTAAAACAATAATTGCTAAAAGTGAGCAACTACTAATCTGTTTCCTTCATTTAGCAAGTACAGTCTTTGATTTGCTAAAATTAAGTGTCTTCTGTAGGAAGCTAGGACCTGAGGGCAGTGGTACATAGTCTTGGACTATTTAAGGGGTTCCCCCATTTTTTGTCATCCTTGAGAAGTATAAAATTGGATGTTGACTACACGGCTTTTTCCCCTGATCCCTACTCAACCTGCCAGTAGGCCAATAATGTTGCATATCCCTAGTAGAAACTACCATTCTTTTTCTTTTTTTTTTTTTGTGGGTACTGGGGGTTGAACTCAGGACCTTGCGCGCCATTAGGTGTCCGTGCCGCTGAACATTATCACTGGCCCTTTTTTCGTATGTGGGTAGTGGGAGTCAAACTCAGGACCTCGCGCTTGCCAGGTAGGTGCTTATGCTGCTGAGTTCTCACCGGCCCGAAACTACCATTTTTGAAGATGCCCATTCCCAATTGGAATTGTCAGAAGATTATTTTCTTTCACATCTTGTCCTAGTATCTTTATCTAATCCCCACAATTATTGAAAATATTCATATCCATCTTGTCTTTAGAATACATGGGTCACATAACTTTTTGTGGCTCTGAATCTGAAATATAGCATTTCTTACTGTTTTATGAACTTACTGTTTGGTTTTACTTTTAATACTTACATGTATTGCATTAAAGAAAACAAAAAAAAGGCTATATGTATTTTTCAATAGCTACAGATTGGATCTGAGGGGCTAAGTATTATATAGTTTTATTTTTAGTAACAGCACTCTTCAAATATGAGTAATAGTCTAATAAGCTTTTCTGAAGCTGGAAAGAGGGTAGAATGAGAAAAGATGGAGAATTTGAAAGAGCAAAATGTTAATATATATATGGTATTAAATCTGTCTTGTTCAAGATTTTAGAACTCAGAATAGTAAGTCTGCTAGAAAAACTGCTAGTTCCATGTGAAACTTTATCCCAAAGAAGCCTAATGCATTTTTTAAAGATTGTAAGATTGATGCCAGGTGTGGTGGTGCACACCTGTAATCCCAGCACTCAGGAGGATCGCTTTGAGTTCGAGGACAGCATGGTTACATAGTGAGTTCAAGGCTAGCCTGAACTACAAAGTCAGAACCTGCCTCAAAAAAAGAAAAAAAAGACTGTAAGATTGTAGTAATATTGTTTTTGACCTTATGATGATGGGTTTATGTTATCATGATGTATAAAAGAAGAAAAAGATAAAAAAATAAAAATGATGTACAATAGTTATGAAAGCAAGGGCAAGGCTGGGCTTGGTGGCACATGCCTGTAATCCCACAGGAGGGAGGCTGAGGCAGGAGGATCACCTCGAGTTTGAGGCCAGCCTGAACTACATAGCAAGACCCTGTCTCAAAAAAAAAAAAATTAAATGAATAAAACTACAAAACAGATGGCAGTGCCTTTGAGACCGAAAAGCCAGGAAATCAATACAAGGCTAGCTATAGGAAATTGAATCTGCTCATTACTAAATATTATAAAAAATCCATTGCAATGAATATACTCATACATACAAAGTACATATTTTATATTTCTACTTACATATAAATATACACATATATGTATATTATATGTACATATACATATATGACCTTAATTTTGCCTTACATACAATTACAGTTAAGGAAGAAAAACATTATAAATCTCATTTGGACATTCTTTAATGGAGTAAAAATGGTGATGTAAAAAATAAGGATGAAGCCTGAGTAACAAATCATGCCTTTATTCTTACTAATTCAATAAATACATAGCAAAGCCCTATAAAAATCATTAACAAAAGTGCATTTGTCTGAAAATTGAACCTTTATGGGAAATGAAAATTTTCAAAGTAGTAGGAAATGAAAGGAAATTTAAAATACATTTTTTGAGAATGTTAGTAAATGGATGGTTAATTAATCAAAATAAAAGAGACATAAGGAACCATCCAAAACAACAGTGGACTGTATGTCAAGCATTTAGACTGATGTACAAAAAAGTGTGAGAAAATGGACAGGTAATACAAGCTAAACTGCCATGTTTCCTTGTTTCTTTTGTTAATATCCTATAAAGTTGGGTACTGTGTTGGTTAATTTTCTCTTGTTGCTGAAACAAAATACCTGACACCCAAAATTAAGGAAGGAAAGGTTTATTTATCTCAGTTTGTGGAGGTTTCAGTCCATACTCGGCTGGCTCCAAGGCAGAGTGGCACATGGCAGAGAAGCAACAGTTCGTGGCGGTGGAAGACAGCAGAAGTAACAAGAGCAAAAGGGAGAAGCAGCACCAGAGAACAAGCCTCTTTCCCTCCCTTACATTGTATGCTGGCTCTCCGCCCCAGGGTGGGTGTAGCATTTATGCCCATAATCCCAGCATTGGACGATGAATCAATCACAAACTCTAGAAGCCTGCCCCTCATGACTGCATGAGGCTTTGGGGGGACATCTAGACACAAACCATAACAGGTACGCTGTTTCATAGATTAAGACAGTGAAGGTGGAGAAACACCTCTCTCATGTTCCAATTGTTTGTGGTTTCCCATTGTTCTTATGTTTTCTCACCAAAATAAGTCCTCAGAAGAAAGGGTGGACATTCAGGGCAGTTGTCCATGGTAAAACTGGAGAACAGCTTCTTTCTGGGGTTCTCCTTCAGATGTTTAGCAGTGGCGTTAGGTAACAGTGGTGGTCCTTCCCCATGTGAATTGGTAGGCCAGTAGTGTAGCATATACCAAACAGAAACTACGTGAGGAATGTGGATGGCAACTCCTTACTTTCAGTCTATTTCTTGAGCTAGTTACTTGTAAGACATTTGATATACCTGTATGTACAGCCAACATTTTTAAAATAAAATTAACAACAAAAGCTGGTTTCTCTCTTATATCCCTATCACAACACAAAGATAAAGCTGAGTTACTTCTTACTGCAGTAAGAGAAAACAACATCTGCAAAACTTTAGTAATGGCTTGGAGCTGGGAAGGTAAGGTTAGAATTTCAGAACTGGAATTGTGGTTTGAGGTGGGTTTTTTAGTGTGAGAGAAGTGATGAGAGGAGCTTGATTTAGATGAGGTGAGGATCTCAATACAACAAGCCAAGATTATTAGGTAGAAGTAACAAGTAGAGGTTTTCAAGGTGAGGAAGTAAAAGAATCTTAGCGTATAAACTGTCCATTTGTGTTTTCCATTGAAGGGCTAATGAGTCTTTTAGGCAGTGCCTGTGGTAAACAAATCTTTTGCTAGGAAGAAAATCATGCTAATGAAGACAGAGGGATAGTAAAGCCATGTCAGTGAAGACCAGAGGAATAACGCACAAAATCATATTAATGTAGACAGTAGTGTTTCAGTGGTCAGTGTCTAGGCTGAGAACAGTGGTAGAAAATTTTCATTCTTACTAGTTATGAAAGTCAATTTAGAGAAATTATATGCTTCTTTTAAACAGTTCCATGATGTTAGTGCTCATAAAGTGGGCTACTGTATAATAAATCGTTTTCAGTCCAGTTTTTCCCTCTGCTAATGCATTCTGGGGGATCACAAGTGGAACAAACATCTGTTATGCTTTGTGAAGAAGAGACAGAAAAATATTAATGGTCAAGCCTTAGTTTGCAGAGGCTGTCTCTGAAAGGTTGTACTGATTTGATGTAGGGTAACTTAAAAGCATTTGAAGCTATTAAAAGTCTTCTAGGACTTCTATAAAATATTTACAACTTATATGTTTTTGTATTGAAAATCACATTTATTAGTAGTGAATTACAAGGTTTTAAAGATGTTAAAAGGATTCTCTGGTTCTGCTACTTTTGGGAGAACTATATTTAAAAGAACATTATTTAATAGTACTACAAAAATAATTTAATTTTAAGTGCTTACTGAAATCACTCTTGATTGATCCCCAAGAGATACACTATTTCCTTGGACCTAGCAAGATAAATTGCTTCAGTACACTGCAAAAGAAAGCCACTGAAATATCACGAGTTTTTGAAAACTTCTGTGCATAGCTGCTGCTGTCACCAGAACATTAAATAATTGCTATTGCTACTGCCAAATGAGAGTGGCAGTACAGCATAATGATTAAAAGGATAGTCTTTGGAGACCAGAGATGAAATCTTAGCTCTGATACTGTGTAACCTCTGTGCCTCAGTTTCCTCATCTGTAAAATCCATCTTAACAGTTACCTTTATAATTCTCTGGAATTGAAACCTAATTGTACATCATTTGTTAAAGTGCTTCCAAATACAGACTTTATAAAAATAAAGAACATTAATCCAACACTAATAAACTGATGGTACTAAAATTTCTAGGGGCATATGCCATTAACATATATTTAAATGACAGTTATATAAATATGTTAATAATTTCCTTCTTTTTGTGTATATGCAACTTACTGCGAAAGTACAGGGAAAGGCCTGACTGATTTTGTGTGGAAAATGATTCAGGGAAGGAGATGGTGTTTCAGGGAAAGAGATTTGAGGAACAAGCATGTGATCTGAGGAAAGAGGAATATTATAAGCCAAAGGGAAAAGACTATCTTGGCCAGAGCATGGTCTCTATTTGTGAAACGTTAGAAGGTGAGGTCACAGTCAAGTCCTGAAGATTTTTTATTGCCCCGCTGAAGATTTGAACCTGACCCTCTCCTTTTCCCTCCATGCTTTCATTCACTCTTACCCATTCATCCATTTATTCAATAAATAGTGAGCATATAACATGTGCTTAGGTCCTGGAAAGCATCTCCAAACAGATCAAAGGTCCTGTTATACTCTTAATTGGGAGGGATTTAACAAGAAAGAAGTATATAATATGTCAGAAATATAAGGACTAAAGTAGGGAATACGGTAACAAGTGTCAGCAGATGATATCTCGTGTAGGATGACTAGAGAAGGCATCACAGATTGGGTGTACTTGAGCAGGATTTTAAAGCAGCTGTATATTTTGGAGGAAGCATGTTCGAGGCAGAGGAAACTCCCAAGTTCAAAGCCCCTGTGTAGCTGGAATAAAGTGAGAATAGACAGTGGTAATGACAGGGAATATTTGAAGGGTTCTAAAGCTGGGGAACACCATCAGCTTTATATTTTCCTAAGATCACTGATAGCAGAGAATTGTAGAGGACGGGGTGGAGAGATTTAAGTCGGAGAATGGTCATTAGTAAGTTAGGAAACTATTTAATAAAAATACTGATGGTTTTGAGAGGTATTTAGAACATCGAATTGATAAGTTGGTGACTGTATACAGTAGGCAAGAAAAAGCAAGGGTTTTGCTCACTTTCTGGTTTAGGAAGAAGAATGATATTTGGTCTCATCAATCGGGATAGTAAATAAATAAGGAAAAACTAATTTTAACAGGAATGGGAGGAAGATTAGGGAAGTATGGTGAGAAATTTTGCTTATTTTAGACATGTTGGGTTTGAGGGACTTGTGGAACATCCAGGTAGCTACAATCAAGTGTGTACACAGAGGTAGAGCTTATTTGGGGTTCAGAGAAGGTGTAGGCTGGAGATGCAGATTTGAAAGTGATGGGATATACAGATGATGGTCAAAACCATGTAATGTTTTAGTAGTAATTTAGTTGTATAAATATTACTTATGTTTAAAAATCTGGTATTTTTGCAACCCATTGTTTCTTGCAGATAACCTGTAGATAAGACTTTAGAAAGTACTTCCATATATATATATATATTGTTTGTTTGTTTGTTTTGGGGCAATTTAGGAAAATTTAAACCTAGCCCTGAATTCTGCCTCAGCCATTGGTTGTACAGTGGTCAACATTGGTGCACAGGATCTTAAAGAAGGAAAGCCTCACTTGGTCTTGGGTCTTCTCTGGCAGATCATCAAAGTTGGTCTCTTTGCTGATATTGAGCTTTCTAGGAATGAAGGTAAGATTATCGAAAATAGTGAATTTTCATGGATACATACTCGCTGCAGGAAAAATTTACATTTCACTGTTTTCCTTTTAGCTTTGATTGCATTGCTCAGTGAAGGTGAAGAACTAGAGGAACTGATGAAGCTTTCTCCTGAGGAATTATTGCTACGATGGGTGAACTACCATCTGACCAATGCAGGATGGCGTACCATCAACAACTTCAGCCAAGACATTAAGGTTTACATTTTAATGTTCATATTTGTGACATGACGTAAGGATATGGAATTTGAAAAATAAGTTCTGACAAACTTGAATTCAATTTACACTGAGATAGAAAATGAAGTTTTATATTTCTCTATCTAGTAGACCGACCCAAATATATTCACAAAATCTTTTAATGAAATAAACTGACTTACTGAAAAAAAAATTTTTTTTTTGGTGCTGGAGATTGAGTCCAGGGCCTTATGCATGCTAGACAAGCTTTCTACTACACAGCTTCATACCCAGCCCCAGATTTTTGTGTGTATGTGTCTTTGTGTGTTTTATTATTTTGGTTTTTTGAGACAGGATCTCACTATGTAGTCCAGGCTGGCCTTGAACTCTCAAAGTGACCCTGGGTGGCATCCATTTTGTGATCCTCCTGCCTCAGCCTCTTGAGTGCTAGGATTACAGGCATGAGCCAGTACTCCTGGCTCTATTGATTTTTTTTTTTTTTTTTGGTGGGTACCAGGGGGACGACCTCAGGACCTCGCGCGCCAACAGGCACCCGTGCCACTGAGCGATATCACCGGCCCCTTTTTCATATGTGGGTTCCGGGAGTCGAACTCGGGCCCTCGCGCTTGCAAGGCAGGCGCTTACGCCGCTGAGCCATCTCACCGGCCCTCTATTGATTTTTAATATGAATTGTAACTGCCTGTGAGAGGAAGGAGATGTTAGCCTTCGCAAGTTAAATCATTCTTTCCCATTTTATGTGCGACACATCTACTAAGTTATAATGAGGATGTCAGTCCATTAATTTGGACTGAAATCATATCTGTTTGCCATAGTAGAGGCCCTTGTGGGTCTGACCAATATTCCTATTCCCACTTTGCCAATAACTAACTACCGGGAAACCAAATTGTCTGAGGCCAGAGGGAATCAGTAGACAAAAAGGATCTTAAGGTATAGCTTCTAAAGTAGCTTGAAACACTTTCTCTCTACTGGGAGAGCCTTTTCAAAGAAACAGGAACATTCATTTCTGCCTAACAACAACTCTCCTAAGGTTACTGCTGGTATAGGCATTGCCAAACTGGCTTCCTGTGACTTTTTTCTAGTATGTATGTATGTATGTATGTATGTATGATTGATTGGGGATTGAACCCAGGGCCTTCACACTGAGCTACATCTTTAGCACTTTTTATTTTTAAGACAGGCTTGCCAAGTTGCCCATGCTGGCTTGAACTTGCAATCCTGCCTCAGCCTCCCAAATCTTACAGCAGTGCTATCTCTAATTCATAGTCCCAGTTTAGATATGGTGACTCTTTCAGACATGTTATGTTTTTGCTGTAATGGCCTGGATGACACAGTCTGTCTTTGAAGTGACAGTTTTCTCTGCTTTCACTTGCTGATTTAAAAGTTTATTTCCAGGGTTTCTCTTCTTCTGAATCCTCCTACAATTCAGCTCTGTTCAGCTCATTCAGAGATTTATTATGTCCCTCTGTGAGGCATTATGCTAGCCATGGGTGATGCAGATACATACCTCTTGGTAAGCTTACTAATTATACACAGTAAACCATGTAAAACTTACTGGCTTAAAGTAATGATTTATTATCTTTCATAATTTTGTGGGTTGATGCTGCTCAGCTGGGTGGTTCTTCTCCACATATATTTATCACTAATTTGGTTACATTCAGCTGTCAGCTGGGCTCATGTGGAAGGAGTACAAGGGCATCAGTCACAGGTATGGTGCCTCATTGCTCGTCCACCAGGCCCCTCCTCATGTTCAGATTGGGCTTCCTTGCAGCCTGATAGTCTCAGATAGTTGGACTTCTTCGGGAAAGGGAGGAGAAGTAGAGGCTGTCATGGTTTGGCAGCCCTAGACCATCACTTTCACAGCATTCTGTTGGTCAGACGAGTCACAAGGCCAATCCAACGAAAAGGGGAGGGAAAATAGCCTCTGCTTTTGTGATGGGAGGAGCTATATGTATGTATGGAGAAATAGGAAAACCATCTGTGAAGATGACTATACTGGATGATTTAATAAAATGTGGTCACAGTTCATTTATAGAGATGGGCCAGGAGTGCTGTACAACAGGGAAGAAGCTATCTGGTTCATTCTAAAAAAGTCAAAAAATCTTCTGGGACAAAATATTTGACCTGAATCTTTTACTGATGCTTACACTATGCTTGGAGATATAAACAAATGAGAGGGTAGTGTGTGTGTGTGTGTGTGTGTGGGTGGGTGGGGTATTCCAGGTACAGGGAATAGCACTGTTAGCTCTGAAGTGTGAAAGAGAACTGAAAGCTCTGAAGTATAAAACAGCACAGCACAATTTAAGTGATTTGTATTAATAAAGTGACTAAGTTGTTAGTTATTCCATTTTTTGGGATGGGGCAATTTCCTCAGTTTGGGCACTCTCTCCCCTAAATTTAATGAGATTTTATTCATTTTAAATATGCTGTTTATCTTTCCTTGAAGGATTCAAGAGCCTATTTTCATCTGCTTAATCAGATTGCCCCTAAAGGTGACCGAGGAGATGGACCTGCCATTGCCATTGACCTCTCAGGATTTAATGTGAGTATACTTTAAACATTTTTTGTATATTGAAGTAAAATTATATGTAACATAAAAGTTTCTATTTTATCACTTTTGAGCAAACTGTTCAGTGACATTCACTACATTCACATTCCTATGCAACTTTCATCACCACCACCTCTACCATAGCTCCCCCAGCGCCCCCACCCGAAAACCACTGCTCTATCACTGTGAACCTGACCAGTAGGTACAGCTCAAACCTACAGCATAATTCTCTACAGGCGCATTCCACTGTGGAGTCTCAGCCCTTCATTAGAGATCCACTTTATGGTCTTTAGAAGATTTTTCATGCCCTAGGCCATGCTAATTCATTGAGCTGTCATGACCAAAGAAGGGGAATTGCAAAATTCTAACCTTGAGTATGTGTGGATCAATCCTATTATCCACATTTCTCTGGTACAGTGTAACTGGAATCAGAGTGCTTTTGTGACTTGTCACTGTGTTCAAGAAAGGGAGCAACAAGCTGTTATTAGATTGCTAAGCAACTGATAATCAGTTCCACAGCCTATATTTAGAAATACACATAATAAAGGATGGCAATTGCTACTATTTATGTTCTAGGTAGAACTGACACAGATCCTGAACCACCTAACACATTTCTTAGGAAGTCCATTCTTTTAGCATAAATTTTAAGTAGCAGGGATGGTTTTATCTAAATGTTAAAGTCTAGTCAGGCTATCTACTGTGTGAAAATACGTTAAATAAAGTGTAGCATCTATACTTGGTTTTAAAAGCAACTTAGGGGCTGGTGAGATGGCTCAGCAGCATAAGCACCTGCCCGGCAAGTGCGAGGGCCCGAGTTCGACTCCCGGAACCCACATATGAAAAAAGGGCCGGTGATATCACTCAGCGGCACGGGCGCCTGCTGGCGTGCGAGGTCCTGAGGTCGACCCCTGGCACCCACACAAAAAAAATAATAAATAAATAAAAGCAACTTGAGTTATTACTAATAAATTATATTTCACATCATTATAATGAAATGTCAGAAATTTAGTACTGCAAAACAATGCAAACTTTGCAAATTACTTTGGGTCAAAAAATCAGGAATTTCAGCATGGGCTACAAAGTGAGTTCAAGGTCAGCCTGAACTGCATAGCGAAACCCTGTGTCAAAAAGACCAAAAAAAAAAAAAAAAATCAGGAATTTAAGCTGAGCATGGTGGTGCATGCCTATAATCCCTGCACTCAGGAGGCTGAGGCAGGAGGATCACTTGAGTTTAAGGCCATCCTGGGCAACACTGAGTTCAAGTCCAGCCTGCTGAACTGCATAGCAAGACCCTGTTGCAAGGAAAAAAAAAAAAAAAATCAGGAATTAAAAAAAAAAAAAAAAACTATAGAAAGATTTAAATATGTTCAACAGCGAATAGAGTTCATATATTAAACTTAACATACTTATCCACTCATCAGTGAACTTATTTTATTTCATATTTCCCTCTTTTATACAGTATTATTTTGAAGCAAATTCTAGACATCCTATCATTTCAGTGATAAATATTTTGACATTTATTTCAAAAAAATAAAGATTTTTTAATATAAAAATACCTTATCCCTAAAAAGTTAATAATACAGGTAATCTGTAATATCCCCTAGTGATTGTTGACATTTCCAGTTACCTTATAAATGTTCATTTAAGGTCTAAATAAGGTTGATGTCAACTTTAGTAACTCTTTATTGTTTAATGCATTGAATCTATCACTTTCTTGATTCAATTTATGTTTTTACTTCTTTACAACTCTGGTACACAAAATTAGATATGTTATACTCTGTGGTTATATTCTTTTTTTTTTTTTTTTTTTTGTGGGTACCGGGGGTCAACCTCAGGACCTCGCGTGCCACCAGGTGCCCGTGCCGCTGAGCGATATCACTGGCCCTTTTTTCGTATGTGGGTTCCGGGAGTCGAACTCGGGCCCTCGCGCTTGCCAGGCAGGCGCTTACACCGCTGAGCCATCTAACTGGCCCGTATAATATATTCTTGAGATAGGTCCATACATGCCCCTTTTTATTTTTGGTTGCTTATTTTTTAAATTGTAGCAAGCCCCATAAACACTCAATCCAACAAGAGAACTAAGACTTTGACGTTAATTTACCATGCAGTTACTTCCTATTATCTCTGCCTAACCTCAGTGTGGTAACCACTATCTTGAATTTTATGTTCATTGTAATTTTTGCTCTTTTCATATAGTCTGTTTTCATCCAAATGTATTCCACATAAAATTAAATTTTTGGGCTGGTGAGATAGCTCAGCGGCATAAGCGCCTGCCTGGCAAGCGCGAGGTCCTGAGTTCAACTCCCAGTACCCACATACGAAAAAAGGGCCGGTGATATAGCTCAGTGGCATGGGCGCCTGCTGGCGTGCGAGGTCCTGAGGTCAACCCCCGGTATCCACAAAAAAAAAAAAAAAAAAATTTAAATTTTTATTTTACTTTTTAAGATTGTACTTAAAGTTCTACTGCAGTACTTACTTTTTATATTTAAGTCACTTGTATTGTTTTACATATTGCATGAATATACCAGTTCATTCATCTACTCTTGTTTATAGGTATTTGACTTGCTTTGTTTTCAGGGTTTTAGAGCTGTGAAAGGTGCTATTCCTTCTGATTTTAATGTTTTTATATGAGTTATGTATCTCAATTTGATTTTCATTGAGAAAAGTACCTGCCAGGAATATTACTTAGTATACACTGGTGAGATAACTAAGCTTGTTATCCAGAGGCCACTCTACTAGGTGGTTTGTTACCTATACTCTACTTTGACCAGTAGGAGCTTACTGATTCAATATCTGAGAGTTCTGTTGAGTATTTCAACAGTGTGGGTGAAATATGTCTCAGTAATTTCAGCATTAAAACTGAGAGACTTGTTCTTTTTGATTTAAAAGATACAGGGAAGTTGATTTGTAATTCCTGCACATTCTGACCTTGAATTATTATTTCATATATTTGTGGAAATGCAATTGCTTATAAATATGTATGTCTATAAAACTATACCAGTTACAAGTTCAATATTGACGATTTTTGTTTCATTTCATTGTTTAGGAGAAAAATGACCTGAAGCGTGCTGGATTCATGCTTCAAGAAGCAGATAAACTAGGCTGCAGACAGTTTGTTACTCCTGCAGATGTGGTTTCCGGCAATCCTAAACTTAATTTAGCCTTTGTAGCTAATCTTTTCAATACATACCCATGCCTACACAAGCCTAATAATAATGACATCGATATTAATTTATTGGAAGGTATGTTCTTTCTGTCTTTAATTGACTCATTGCATTTCTTTTCTTGTGGTAATGTCCTACTTTACTGTCAGAGCTAGAGGATTGTGAGGGGAGATGCAGTTTAGGGTGTATAGGCATGGCATCCTTTAAAAGTTCAAATTATAGAAAGTGGTTGTTGGTTTTGCTTAAAAGAGAGTAGTGGGATAAATTTACTTATCTATCATTTCTCTGTTAAGAGTTTAGTGAAAACTATTAAAATATTAAACCAGTAAAACATCTAAAATATTCTCATAAATGATCTTATGACAATGAAGTATCTATTGGAAAAAATAATTTGTAGCTTTTTTCTCCTTTGAAAGCTAATTTGACTCCAGTATCACTCTTTTTTAATATCTTCAGTATACATGAAAAAATTTTAATATTCATTACTTGTCTTGTGTTCGTTATCTGTCTCATAATATATAACACTTTCCTATTTTGCTTCATGAAATGCAGATTTGACCCCTCCTAATGTAGGTACTGTATTTAGTACTTTTCTATACTCTAAATATATCCATTCTGAATGTTTTTATTAGTGCCATTTATTTTTTCCATCTGGGTTGATATTTATTTTTTGCATTGTTCATGCTGTGTTATTTGTCTTAATATGCCTATAGAATGAATAACTATAAGCAAGACACACAAAGCTTAAATAACAGAGCAAGGCTTTGATTATATAGACTGTTTACCTAATTTGCCTTCTATAATGATGGGATATTATAGTGTAAACACAGTAGAAATGAGTTTTGATAATTGGACTTAATGATTTGATGTAAAGTCTTTATCCCTCTCCTGTGATAAATCTTATATTTTATCACAAGTAATCTTTGAAAGGACTCATTTAAGTTCTATAACAGATTTTTTATATTATTTAGCTTTGTTATATTTACTGAATGTCATTGAAGCTTACAGTATATGAATTGTCATAAAGACAAAACCATTCTCAGTATCTAATTCTTTCTCCTTATCTCTGTTTACCAACCTCTCTTCCTTTCTTCTGTTATCACACCCTCACCCACATGCACACCAATATCCACATTAGTATCAAAAGGAAAAGTACAAACAGTGGCAGCAATGACAGTAGTTACTGGAGAGAGGGGCTAAGCCTATGATAGGGAAAAGTAGGGAAAATCTGACATTGCTGTGTTCATTCTCTCATATAACCCACCCTTACTCCCTTCCCCAGTGAGACAGAATGAGAAATCAGTTTCATGACCTTTTCCCTTTGACTGCCACAAGTAGACCTATAATGTCCTTGTTACTACATAGCTACAGTTTGGTGATTAATAGAAGAAATTTTAGATTTAACAAATATATTCTTTGAGGAATATGATGAATTCAATTTATTCTTCCTCATGGCTCAGTTAAATAAATAATCAGTATATTCTCTATAGCATTTAAAACTGAGAGGGAAATAGACAAAAATGTAGATTGTTATTAGCAAAGAGGGTACAAGCCTAGAACTTTAAAAAAAAGTGAAAAATGAATACAGCTAAGTTTTTATCAGTCTGGAAAATTTCAAAATCTCTCTGTGTCTTACGTAGAAGGCATTGTTTAGAGTGGCATATTAAAAATGATCTGCTTTTTATAGTCACTGAATTCTTGCTAGATTATTTTCTCCAACTTGCTAGCTCTCCTGTTTGTCATGTTTGAATTCTTTTGCTAGTGTTCAGCATGCTTTTGGAATTTTTTTTAGTGTGAATAGGATTGTTATATATTTCCTTTAGTACAGTAATTTATTAAGGTACTATGGGAAATATTTACCAATCATCTTAATTTTGAACATATGTATGTCCTGATACATCTGCCAAAAATGTATTTGACTTTGACTGTCATTGAAATATTTTCCTCTGTAAATTTGTGTTTTTATAGATCCTTATGAAATTTGCAGCTTGACCTTATCACATCACAAATTCATATATTAGTATGTCCTCATTGGCAGAGAATTTTCTCTCTGGGGAATTAAAATTTAAAGCCTACTTAAATATTAAACCTTCATATCATTTTGGAAAAAAACACATGGGCTAGAGACATCATCTCAGTTTTTTTGTTGTTGTTGCTGGGTTTTTTTTTGAGATAGGGTTGGTCTCACCATGTAGTTCAGGTTGGCCTTGAACTCACTATGTAGCCCAGACCTTAGCCTCCTGAGTGCTGGGGTTACAGGTGTATACCACCATGCCTAGCCCATCTCAGAATTCATATTGGTAATATAAAGTATAATAAGCCACAGAGTTTAGAAAGGCTTTGTTCAAATCATGTTCCCACCATTTAATATCCTCTGTGAGCTTTGGTTTTCCCTTATAAAATAGGACTAATAATACTTATTTTTAAGTGTTACAGAGAAAGTTAAGTGTGATTATGACTGAAGGGGTTTAACTTACTCCATATGCTTATTAATGGTTAGGGTGGGAGGAGGAAAGTACTTAATATACCATGGCACATTTAATGATTGTTGAATATATGTTAGTCCTTTTCTTTCCTCTTAGTAGCCTACTTAGCTATATATGTACATATTTTGGGAGGGTGGTACTGGCAGTTTTACCCAGGGACCTCACACTGACCTATACTCCAGCCCTTTCTAAATTTTTATTTTGGGACAGAGTCTCTAGCTATGTTGCTCAGGCTGGCCTTGAACTTTCAATCTTCCTATCGCAGCCTCCTGAGTAGCTGAGATTACAGGTGTGAACCACCATGCCCAGCAATATATTTGTTATTTTGACTGAGACTTCTAGCAATTGCAGATAGTTTTGTGTTGTTTATTAGTTATTAATAATTTAATTCTAAGATTGCTTTAGTTGTCTGTAATCCAGAAAACATTTTCCAATCTGGAATACATATGTTTTTGTAATGCTTTACTATGGCTCTTGCACAAATGCATAGTGCTTCTAGCTTTGAGCATTTATTTACTAAGACAACTTGAAATTATACTAGGTAAATAAATGCTCACTTTTAAAATCCATTTTAATTTTCAGGATCAAAAATTAAAATGATAATAATATAATTAGTTGAGAACACCAGGAAGAAATGAGTCTCAGAAGCTTATAGTAGTTTCAGAACTTGTTCTTTTAAAATATTTAATATATCAGCAGGTTCAACAGAATTTGAATATTTTAATTAAAAACTAAACCAATGTAATAGTTTTTGTAATTTCAGGACATAATTTGGATTTTGTTAGCTGGGAATAATAGGAAATTCTTCTAATAACTAGAAAAATTATATAGCTATATGGCATATATATATATATACATATATATATATATATATGACATTATGATAATAAAAGAGAAAAAAAGGTGAATCCAAGTCACATGCATCAAGCTATTTGTCACTGTTTATGTTTATATTTATGTAATGTGGGGCACAGTTTAGAGCTTTAATTTGTATTTGTTTAATAATTTCTATAAACAAGGTAGGTATAGATTTTAGGAATATTTAGTTTAAGTTGATTCTCTCTTTAAAAAGTTCTCAACGTAGACTGTTCATTATAAAGTATGTGTAACAGATACAACAAATTGATCAATTACCTTCTATGAAGACCAGAGGGAACAATATTTAAGCAACAAATTATATAGCTATGTGACTTAATAGAGCAAGAATAAAGCAGATTCTGGGAAAACTGTTAGGCAATGGAGTTGAAAACCACATGAAAATATCCTGGGCAGTATATTTCCTGAACAGTTGGCAATAACAACAGAATCTTTTAGGTCATACAAGGTTTTGGTTCCTGTTCTGGTTGTGCAGGTTTGTACTATCTGTGGCACTGTGAAGATGGCGCTACTGTGCTGGGATGGACTCTGAAACTCAGATGGTTATAGAATTCTTTGCCAAACTGTCTGTGAGTCTCACATGGGCTGAAGTCTAGAGAGTGACCTGAACTTGCTTATGAGTTAGAAGGGATGAGTGGGAAAAATGTTTCAGCTTTTCAGGAGTCTGGTGAAAAGAGATAGTCTGGGTTATTCCATTACCCCCTAACTTTGCTAAAGAATGAAAAACAGTATTATAGTCACTTAGAACTGTTTTTAGTCAGTAGCTGACTATAAGGCAGACATGGCAGGGAGAGTCTACATCTCTTCCAACTTTGTGATACATCATAATTATGTTTTCTTTATAGATACGTAGGCATTGGCATAAAGGGTATGCTCAGGCAAGAAGGGTTATTACCGGTTAAATAATAGTTCCTGCAGGAGTTATCTCCTTGACATGATCTTTGAGGATGAGGAAAATACTATGATGAAACATGTCCTTCTCTTGGCAACATTAGAATGCTGTGTGGGGTCTGTGTTCCTCATGTATTTTCTATAGTGACAGTTTACTCAGGAAGCCTATGCTTTCTTGTTTCCTTTTTTTTATATTACCTGAAATTCCCTCTTTCCTTCATTATTTGGTGTAAAGTGCAGGTTTGAAATCATAATCTGTACAAAATTAGAAATACTGCATTTAATGTGCTAATGTTACTCTGACTCTAAAATACTTTGTTTTATAATCTTTAGCCAGATTCTATTGCATCTACTAGTAACTTCAAACTGTGCGAATTTATCTGTTATTTTTCTGGACAGAGAAATCCATGGATCAATAGTACTTCACAGACATCAAATAAAGCAGTCAAAAGAGAGACTGATTGAAATCTTCTTAGAAAGGATAAGAGATCCCCCCCCCTAAAAATTATAATATCTAAAGAACCATGGCAAAATATGTATGGCCACTTTGTGTCTGCTAGAGTAGTTTAATATACAGTTCCTGATTTTTTTCTTTTTTTTTTTCCTGTCCACTCTAGGAGAGAGCAAAGAAGAGAGGACATTTCGGAACTGGATGAATTCCTTGGGAGTCAATCCATATATTAATCATTTGTACAGGTAAGCATTTTATTGTATTCCAACCTTACTGTCAGGGTTCTTTTTTCCCCCTGCTTTGGGGTTGGGGATTGAACTCAACACCTCATGCCTGGTATGCAGGTGTTCTCCCACTGAGCTACATTCCCAGCCCTAGGGGTCCAGCTTTTTAAACTGCAAATTGTAGATGTGTTCACATGAGAACTTTTTCTCAAGTCACAGAATTTAGTCAACAGTTTCAGAATGCCCAGAATTATAATAATTGTACAAGAAAAGTATTTAAAAAGATAATATAATAGTTATAACTTTTGATATAAATCATTAAAGATATTTCTTATTCTTTTATTACTGATCATGGAAATTTTTTCATCATAACACATTTTCTTCCTTTATTTTTGCCACAACCTCAATTATTCTGTAATGTTTATGTATATTTTATTTGTAGAAATAATTTGTTTCCCTGGGTAATTATTATAATTTTTTTTTTTTTTTTTTTTTTTTTTTTTTTTTTTTTTTTGTGGGTACCGGGGGGTCGACCTCAGGACCTCGCGCGCCAACAGGCACCCGTGCCTCTGAGCGATATCACCGGCCCCTTTTTCGTATGTGGGTTCCGGGAGTCGAACTCGGGCCCTCGCGCTTGCAAGGCAGGCGCTTATGCCGCTGAGCCATCTCACCGGCCCTAATTATTATAATTTTTATCTTATTCTTTCTTGTTTAAAAGTGGCAACACATTATTAACACTGATTGGTAGGACTAAAAAATATTTTACTAAATCATTTTTTGTGCTCTCTGCTAGGGATAACAATAGAATCTTTCCTTTAAAAAAGTAGAAAAGAACTCAATTTCAGCTACTTCATTTTTAAAAAGTCAAATTAAACCAATTTATACAGCAAGGAAACTCCTTAGAGAGTTTAACTCCTTAAAGAAGATGAACGAAATTACTATTCAAATGTATCACAGCATATAGCCTTACTGGCTGAGGATTTATACAGTAATTTCTTTTCCTTGGTATATATTAAAAATATTCTTCAAAATATAAAACAAGCATCACTTTATTCTGTTAACTGGCCTTGATGTGACAGACTTGTATTTGAAAAATTCTTAAATAGTATATAAATTCCAGCCAAATGAGAAGAGATATACATCAATTAGACTGGAGCTAAGTCTAAAATATCAGTGGAGGATTTAAGTCTTTATGGACTGACTTTAAAAAGAATATCTATAATATATTATTGAGAGAAAAGAATAGGTGTAGTATAATCCCATTTTATTTAAAGATTGCGTACGTACTTATATAGGAATTTTTTTTTTTTTTAACAGACTGGCTGTCTTTATTTCCCAAATTTTACAAATAGGTTTTATTTATAAAATAAAAATGTAATAAGGACTTTACAAGGTATTACATTAAAGAAAAAAATAGCATACAATTTAAAAATATAGAATTTGGATTTTAATTTAAGGCAAATCACTAATACTTCCTTGATTTGTTTATTCATTTTTTTATTTTTTTTAAAGACAACAGGTAAACATTCTCATGTATTAACAAACTCAAGCATTAGAGAATGTACAAATACCTTTTGGAGAAAAACATTACTCAGTATAAGATTAAGCCATGTAAAAGCTAGATAAAAATAGAAGACTAAGGAATGGAATAGTCACAGTGAAATTGCATTTCATACTAGGGAGACAATACGATGTTTACAAATGTGCGTCCGGTTTATTTCGCTTGTGAGTATTTTCTCGAGTTGCATCCATTTACCTATAAAAGTTTCCAGTTTATCTTTCTTTATGACTGAGTAGTACTCCATTGTATAAAAATACCACATCTTTTTTATCCATTCCTCGGTTGATGGGCATTTGGGTTGTTTCCACGATCTAGCTATTACAAATTGTGTTGCTATAAACATGGGTGCACATATATCGCTGTGGTACAATGTTTTTAATTCTTCTGGGAAGATACCCAGAAGGGGAGTAGCTGGGTCAAATGGAACTTCCAATCATAGTTTTTTGAGGAATCTCCACACTGATTTCCACAGTGGCTGTACCAGTCGACATTCCCACCAACAGTGGAGAAGGGTTCCTTTTTCCCCACAGCCCCTCCAGCATTTGTTATTAGTTGATTTCTTGATAATAGCCGTTTTTTCTGGGGTGAGATGGAATCTCAGTGTTGTTTTAATTTGCATCTCTCGAATGACTAGTGATGTTGAACATTTTTTCATATATTTATTTGCCATTTGTATTTCTTCATCTGAGAAGTGTTTATTCATCTCAGATGCCCATTTTTGGATTGAGTCTTTAATTTTGGGAGGTCTCATTTTTTTGAGTTCTTTATATATGTACTCGATAGTAATCCTTTGTCTGAGGAACAGCTGGCAAATATTTTTTCCCACGTTGTAGGTTGTCTCTTCACCCTGTTGGTGGTTTCTCTTGCTGTGCAAAAGCTTTTTAATAAGATGAGATCCCAGTTGTTGATTCTTTGTGATACTTCCTGTGCCACTGGGGTTTTATTCATAAAGTCTTTGCCTACACCAATGTCTTCAAGAGTTTTACCTATTCTATCTTCCAGCAGATTTAATGTTTCTGTTTTAATATTTAGATCTTTAATCGACTCTGAATTTAGTTTAGTGCACGGTGAAAGATATGGGTCTAATTTTAATCTTCGGCATGTGTAGAGCCAATTTTTCCAGCACCATTTATTAAAGAGGCTATCTTTCTTCCAGTGAATGTGTTTGGTACCTTCGTCAAAGATAAGGTGGCTTAGTATGTCTGGAGTTGTTTCTATATCTTCTAATCTGTTCCATTGATCTTCGGGTCTGTTTTTTTTTTTTTTTTTTTTGCCAATACCATGCTGTTTTTTATCACAGTAGCTTTATAGTATAATTTCAAATCAGGGATTGTGATGCCCCCTGCCTTGCTTTTGTTGCCCAGAATTGCCTTTGCTATTCTAGGTCTCTTCTGGTTCCAGATGAATTTTAGGATTGTTTTCTCTAATTCTGTGAGATATGTTGTTGGAATTTTGATCGGAATTGCATTAAATCTGTATAACAATTTTGAAAGTATGGCCATTTTCACTATGTTGGTTCTTCTGACCCAAGAGAAAGGGATATCTTTCCATTTTCTGATATCCTCTTCAATCTCCTTTTTCAGAGTACTGTAGTTTTCAGTGTAGAGGTCTTTTACCTCCTTTGAGAGATTGATTCCTAGGTATTTCATTTTTTTGGTTATTATTGTGAAAGGTGTTGTTTCCCTAATTTCTCTCTCAGTGAGTTTGTTATTGGTGTACAGGAAGGCTAATGATTTTTGAGTGTTGACTTTTATCCAGCTACACTACTGAATTTGCTTATTAAATCTAGCAATTTTTTAGTGGAGTTTTTGGGGTCTTCTACATAGAGTATCGTGTCGTCTGCAAATAATGATAATTTAACTTCTTCCTTTCCAATCATTATTCCTTTTATGTCTTTCTCTTATCTAATTGCTCTGGCTAAAGTTTCCAGGACTATGTTGAATAAGAGTGGGGACAGTGGACATCCTTGTCTTGTTCCTGATTTTAGAGAGAAGGCTTTCAGTTTTTGTCCATTTAGTATGATATTGGCTGTTGGTTTGTCATAGATAGCTTTTATCAGATTGAGATAAAAACCATCTATTCCAATTTTCTGTAGGGTTTTTATCATGAATGGGTGCTGGACTTTGTCAAAAGCTTTTTCTGTATCTATTGAGATGATCATATGATTTTTGTCCTTGGTTCTGTTAATATGGTGTATTACATTTATTGATTTACGTATGTTGAACCATCCCTGCATCCCTGGGATGAATCCAATTTGGTCATGGTATATAATCTTCTTGATTATTTGCTGCATTCTGTTTGCCAGTATCTTATTGAGGATTTTTGCATCTATGTTCATTAGGGAGATTGGTCTGTAGTTCTCTTTCTTAGTTGGGTCCTTCTCTGGTTTTGGTATCAGGGTAATGCTTGCTTCCAGGAATGAATTTGGGAGTATTGGTTCCCTTTTAATTTCATTAAAGAGTTTGAGAAGTAGTGGTGTTAGGTCTTCTCTAAATTTCTTGTAGAATTCAGCAGTGAATCCATCAGGGCCTGGGCTTTTCTTTGTTGGTAGGTTTTTAATTCCGTCTTCGATTTCATTGATTGATATTGGTTTATTTAGGATTTTTTTATCTTCTTGATTTAGCTTTGGTAATTCATATGTATCTAGGAATCTGTCCATTTCTTCTGCATTTTCCATCTTATTAGAATACGAGTTTTCAAAGTAGGTGTAGATGATCTTCTAGATTTCTGCAGGGTCTGTTGTGATATCACCCTTTTCATTCTTAATTGCGTGGATTTGAGTACTTTCTTTCCTTTTTTTAATAAGGTTGGATAAGGGTTTTTCGATTTTATTCAATCTTTCAAAGAACCAACTCTTTGATTGATTCTTTGTATTTTTTTTTTAGTCTCCAATACGTTAATTTCTGCTCTGATCTTTATAATTTCCTCCCTTGTACGACCTTTTGGCTTAGCCTGCTCTTCTTTTTCTAGAAGTTTGAGGTTCACCATTAGGTTGTTTATTTGTGCTTGCTCTGTTTTTCTGATATAGGTATTTAATGCTATAAATTTCCCTCTTAGGACTGCTTTCATTGCATCCCATAAGTTCCGGTATGTTGTACTGTCATTATCATTCAGTTGCAGAAACTGTCTAATTGCTTCTTTAATTTCATCTGTGACCCATAGGTTGTTCAGGAGGGTGCTATTTAACTTCCATGTGTTTAGGAAGTTCTTGTGGTTTCTTTTGCCATTGATTTCCAATTTCATTGCACTATGGTCTGATAATATACATGGGATAATTTCAATTCCTTTGCATTTACTTAAGCAGGTTCTGTGAGCTAGTATGTGGTCTGTTTTGGAGAACGTCCTGTGTGCAGCTGAGAAGAATGTGTATTCTGATGTTGTGGGGTGGAACACTCTGTAGACATCTACTAAGTCCATTTGTTTCAAAGTTTGGTTCAGTTCTAATATTTCATTGTTGATTTTTTGTCTAGTTGATCCGTCTTTTTGTGACAGTGGAGTATTGAGATCCCCCAATACAATTGTATTAGTGCTTATTTGATTTTTCATGTCCATTAATATTTGTTTTATATAGTTGGGTGCACTGGTATTTGTTGTGTGTGTGTGTGTGTGTGTATATATATATATATATATATATTTTTTTTTTTTTTTTTTTTTTTTTTTTTTTTTTTTTGTGGGTACTGGGGGTCGACCTCAGGACCTCGCGTGCCAGCAGGCACCCGTGCCACTGAGCGATATCACCGGCCCTTTTTTCGTATGTGGGTTCCGGGAGTCGAACTTGGGCCCTCACGCTTGCCAGGCAGGCGTGTATGCCACTGAGCCATTTCACCGGCCCTGCATATATATTTATGATGGTTATCTCTTCCTCTTAGATTGTTCCCTTTACAAGGATGTAGTGACCTTCTTTCTCTTTCTGAATCATTCTTGGCTTGAAATTCACTTTGCAAAAAGAATAGCTACCCCTGCTTTTTTCTGGATTCCTGTTGCATGGAGTATTGTTTTCCATCCTTTGACTTTCAATCTATGAATTTCTTTTTGAATTAAATGTGTTTCTTGTATACAGCATATTGCTGGATCTTGTTTCTTGATCCAATTTGCCAGTCTGTGCCTTTTGATTGGTGAACTGAGACCATTAACATTGTTGGTTAAAACTGATATATACTGACTTATCCTTGTCATGTTTTTTTCTTGTTGTTGGCTCCCCCTCTATTTTTTTTTTTCCCTCCCTCTTTTTAATTGTTTGCTCTGCCTGGTGGACTCCTTCTGTTGGGGTTCCTGGAGTTGTAGTCCTTGTTATCCCCTTCTAGAATGTCCTTCAAAACATTTTGGAGTGCTGGTTTGGTGGTTATAAATTTTCTCAGATGTTCTTTGTCATAGAAGTATTTTACTTCTATGTCAGTTTTGAAAGATAGTTTTGCGGGGTACATCAATCTGGGTTGAAGGTTATTTTCCTTTAGAACTTGAAATACATCATTCCAAGCTCTTCTTGACTTGAGGGTTTGTGCTGAAAAGTCCGCTGTGATTCTGATGGGCTTTCCTTTATAGGTGATTTGTTTCTTTTCTCTAACAGCTTTTAAGATTCTACTTTTATGTTGAATTTCTGCAATCTTGACTATGATATGCCTGGCTGAAGATTTTTTTTTTTTTAATCATGGCTAATTGGAGTTCTATAAGCCTCACTTATCTGAACATCAAATTCTTTTTCTCTACCACAGAAATTTTCTGTTATAATATCTGTGTATAGTGTTCTGATGTCATTTATGCTATCTCCTGGTTTTTCATTGACTCCAATGAATCTTACTCTTTGCATCATCTAGCAGCTGCTGGATTGATTTTTCATTGTTTGTTGCTATTTTTAAGAATTCTTTCCTTTCATAATCACTAATTGCAAACCTGTCTTCTATATCTGAGATCCTGTCCTCACATTGGCTTAATATGCTACAAATACTTTCAATGGAATTTTTGTTCTGGATATCTGCTTGAATCTGCTTTATGGATTCCATTTCTTTCCTATGCTGAGCATTCGTGGCTTCTATCATTTTCTTAAGCTTGTCTATTTTTTTGTCTGTGTCTGCTCTAGCATCCTTAAGCATGGTTTTCATTGTGGACATTATCTCTGCAGTTATCTGAGAAATTATTTCTGATTTAAATTTTTCCAGAGCCTCATTCAACTGCTTTGTTGTTACCATTTCAGAGATGTCAGGTGGGTGGCTTTCGGTTTGTCCTACTTCATTGCCCCCTGGGTTTGCCTTTGGTGAACTGGATGTGTGGGGTTGCATCTTGTTTAAGTGTTGTCTCATTTTCTTTTCTTTCTTTAGTTTAATTCCTGGGGTGATGCTTGTAAATTGCCTATGGTAGGTTGCTTTATTGCTAGTATTTCAAACTCTTAGGAGATGGCTACTTCTCTGAGGTATCTTCCAGTTGTAGCTTATTTTTGGGTTTTGAGCCTGCTGCAAGATCCTACCTCTTCAATTTGTTGGAGATAAGAAGTTGCTGCCTGTTTGGCCCAGTCCTTGGTTCTCTGGTACTGTGCCACAGTATTTTCTGTGATCCTTAGACAATGTCAGTCTTGGAATACCAGGAAGAAAAGCGCCAGTCAGTGTGTTCTTCATGGCCTGTGCTTCTCTGTACCGCAGCGTCTCATGTTCCTCCGCGGAGGTCCCCACTGGAGCCGTGGATGGAGTGGCGGACACCCTGAGTTCTGAGCTCAGCTGCTGCCCGCCCCCACAATGGCGCCCAGGTAGTCACTCTCACGCATGCCTGATGGCTGGGCGTCAGCACTCACCACCAGTCAGTGTGTCCTTCACAGCCGCTGCTTCTCTGCACTGCCACTTCTTGCGTTCCTCTGAGGAGGCTCCCGGGGCACCGGAAGTCACTGCTTGTCCACAGATTTGAACCACTTCTGTCACGTCGGGATTCCCGACACAGGGAAAAGGCGCCAGTGGCCACCTCCTTCTTCTTTGTTGGAGTTTCTCTCTTCACTTTCTCCGTGGGTCCTGAACTGCACTTCAGATCTTTCCTGGGTCCAAGGGAGCCACTTCCCTCTTTCTTGTCCTCCTCCAGTCACTATATTCCAGTGTCCAGATGGCGACTTTTGGAGAGGTTCACTGCCTGCTTCTTATAGATCCGCCATCTTTTTCCGGAAGTCCGTATAGGAATTTTTATTTATTTATTTATTTATTTATTTATTTTTTGTGGGTACTGGGGGGTCGACCTCAGGACCTCGCGCGCCAACAGGCACCCGTGCCGCTGAGCAATATCACCGGCCCCTTTTTCGTATATGGGATCCGGGAGTTGAACTCGGGCCCTCGCGCTTGCAAGGCAGGCGCTTACGCCGCTGAGCCATCTCACTGGCCCTGTATAGGAATTTTTAAAGAAAATCTGAACCTTAGCAAAACATAACTCAGAGGATAATCTTTTGGATGAAAAAAGTGACACAATACATCACAGAGCTAGCAATTTAAAAATCAATTGCTATTGCTTTATGTCCTTAGCATACAGAATTAAAAACAGACTTTATAGACATATTTTAAGCTTTTCAGGGGAATTTATTTTTCTGAATCCAAAGCAGTAGTATTCTTACTTTAAGAACTCCTACTTGTTCATAAATTCCTTCCTGTTAACTTTTATTACTGAACATAAACAGTAATACTGAATAGCTATGATTTTCCTATAAGTTTTTAAAACTCATAATACATAAGAAACACATGAACTCCTTTTCATGTACAAGTTTCAAGAAACATATAAATGTGTAAAATAAAGTAAAACATGATAATTCTTCCCTTTTCTCCATACTCCCTTTTTCCTGTGCAGAGGTAATCACTACTTAGAGTCCTTGGTATATAAATACATTTGACTCTACTTTTTAAAAAAATAAAGATCAAACTATATGAAGTGTTCTACCACTTGCTTTTTAAAACTTAATATAGTTTATCAAGCTTTTCATATCAGTACATACAGATCTACCTTATTTCTAATGGTGCCCCAGGAGTTCATAGTATGTATAGTTTACTGAATAGCCCTTAATGCCACTCATTTAGTTGTTTCCAAATTTATACTGTGAGTCAGGCATGGTGGCATGTGCCTTCCCAGCTACTCTGGAGGAGGCTGAGGCAGAAGGACTACCATGAGCCCACCAGTCCAAGACCAGCTTGGGAAACACAGCTAGAGCCCATTGCAACAAAAAATCCCTCTCTCTCTCTGTCTCTCCATATGTGTGCGTGTCTGTATAAACATACGTACCACATATACATACACACATATGTATGTATAAATAGAAGCATACTGTGGCAAGAAATGTGTGTCTTTGTAAACATTTATGAAAAAATTTAGGGTAGATTTTTAGATTGGAAGTTCCAGGTCTAATGATACATTCTGTCATTCTCTAAGCATTAAATGACCTTGTGTTTTAAAAGATACATGTCCATCTCCAGTGTGCTTAATAAAATTAATGGAAACATTTATTCTTCCCTCATCTGCTTTTCCTTCATTTTAGTGACCTTGAAGATGCTTTAGTGATCTTTCAGCTCTACGAAATGATTCGAGTGCCAGTCAACTGGAGCCAGGTCAACAAACCTCCTTATCCTGCTCTCGGAGGGAATATGAAGAAGGTAAATGAAATAAACACCATGGATATGTTGTTATTGTTCTGATATAAAACAGAGGATTTAGAGTTTCATAAAGCTTGGTAAACTGTGGTTTATCCCCACAGTTATTTTTCAACCTAAAATGTATTAAGCTTATTATTAAAAGCCTTTTTATAAGTTTGCTTTAATAAATATTTGGGAAGATGAAGGCAGTCCTCCCGGTCAGATGCTTTATATTTGCTTTTTCTTTAGTAAGTTGTAGTAATTAATGTCTTCAAGATGCAGCATAAGTGTACTCTTATAATTGCCACATCTTGCTGAATTATTAGTTATTCATTCATTTGTTCAGCAGATATATACCTACTACGTGCACAGTGCAATGCATGATAGGAAAAAATACGAGTCATGAAGCTCTAAAGACATCAAGGAGATATGTGTATTTTGTTTAAATGATGTGAGTAATTGAAATATACTACATAAATTAATGGATTAATTTTGCTGCTACTTACTCTATTTGGTTATTATAAAATTGAACATTATCTTGAGATATGTGTAAACAACTATAATACAACTACAGTGTAAGCAAAATGAATATCACAATTTTTGTTTTAGTTTTGGTTTGGTTTGGTTTTGAGATAGGGTCTCATTGTGTAGTCCAGGCTGCTTGAACTCATGATGTGGCCCAGTTTGGCCATGAACTGGCCACATAGCCCAGACTGGCCTCAAACTTGTGATCTTCCTGCCTTAGCCTCCCAACTGCTTGGAATTATAGGTGTGTCCCACCATGCTTGGCTAATATTACAGGTTTTAAAGAAGAAAAGGACACAGGTTGCACTTAACCATGAATGGCAGGAGGCTGTATTTGAGTTAGAGCTTTCAGAAATCAATAGAATTTTGTCAAATCATGATTGGAGGAGGAGGTGCGGGTTATAAAAGGGATAGTGGTGGGAAAGTGAGTTTCTGGAAGAAAACCAGTTTTGCTATAGCAGAAGATTTTGATAAGTAAGCAGAATGTGAACACTAAGAATTTGGATTGGAGCATGATACTGAGAACCTTGAATGCCAGATTAAGAAGCATGGGCTTTAAACTATAAACAGTGGGAAGCCATTAAATGCTTTTGATTACAGCTGGTGGGGGAACTTCTAGCAGAAGAATGTAAAGAGAAATACTTTTCTTGTGTTCTTCTTAAATAGATGATCAGAAGTCTCATTGGTGTTAATATTTGCTATATTGAAACAGCTTGTGGTTTTGTTTTTGCATTTCTTTTTGACTTTCTGTTTTAGGGTCATTTGCTTTGTAAAGTAAAATAATGTAGAAGTTTAAATTTTTTACACTTACATCCTTTTGCTTAAATGATGTAATTTAAATATACTAGACAAATTAATGGATTAATTTTGCTGCAACTTATTCTATTTGGTTATTATGAAATTAAACTACATTATCTTGATGTTAAAACTACCTGTAGTTGAATAAGTGCAGATATAACCATATTCCTGGAAAAACTAAATTATTAAGAGGTACTCATTTTTTCCCCAAATAACTTACAGGTGGAAAGTAATTCCAGTTAGAATTCTAAAATTTTTTCACTGTGTGGAATAGGGGCTGGGGAAAGGTAATTTATAGGTGTGTGTGTTGGTGACTTATAAAGTAATTCTAAAGTTCCACTGAAAGAAAGGAGTAAGCCTGCATAGTCAAGAATGCTTACCAATGATGTTGACAGAGATGTTGTTAGAAAATACTGGTCATGACGCAAAATGTAAAATCAATTATAAAATATCACAAATGGGGGCTGGGGATTTAGCTCAGTGGTGCAGCACCTGCCTGGCAAGCATGAGGTCCTGAGTTCGATTCCCAGTACCAAAAAAAAAAAATCACAAATAAATCATGCAAAATGCTTACTTCAACAAATACTAGTTATAGACTGAAACAAGGCCTGAGATAAACTCAAGATGTTTAGAGAATGAAGAAGCAGTGTTTTCATGAGATAGTATCACAAGGAATTATTTTATGGACTTTGGACAATCATCAGACATCACTTTTAAAGTTCATAAAGTTGCAGTATTAAACATCTTTCATTATTTTTTAAGTTTTCACTTAGAATCTTGTGTCCTGTTATGTAACTCTTCTCATTGTCCAAATGATCTGAGCCTCACTTTTGTCCCAAGTATTTGAAGTGCTTGGTAATCCTTTTCCATTCACTCTGTGAGATGCACCTTCCGACTTTTTCTTGCTTTGTGTTCATTCTTATCTTGGATAGGTTCCTCATTCTTTAGTCTGAGAACTCTAGGAATTCCAAGGCTCAGTCTTGGTCCGAAGGTCTTCCACATTTTACACCCACTGGGAGCAGTTCCATTTTTAGGGTTTAAGGTGCTACCATAAACATAGCTTACTTCTAGGAACCTAACTTTTCACTCTTCTCTAGTTTAGTACCTCTCCACATCCTAGAAGTATTCCATCAAATTTGAAATAAAGTGCTGCCGAAAATAGAACACATCCTTTCTCTTATGTTAGCACCCATTTCCAGTTTCTCTTTTATTACTGGTCATATCAACATCTTCGCCTCTACATGAGCAATCCTGAGCTCCTGTTTCACCATCACCCCACTTATGAATTTTGGTCAAACTGAGTATAAAACAGCCCTTCACTGACACACATTTCACACAAAAATGATTATTAGAGTTTGCTGGGAAAGTCTCTTGTTCAAATGGGAATCCATGGAAAACATCCTGATTTTTCTTCCTGTTCACTGTTACCTAATCAGATTACTATTTTCCATAAATTAGGATTCTATTCCATTTTTTCAATTCTGTGCATTTCTATAACATTTATTTCTATTATTAAACAGGTATAATTAAATATGACTACTAAGAAAATAATTTTGAAAGATTGTCTCCTTGCATTTAAAAAAATGAACCCATATCAGATATTTTACTTGGCTTAGGAAGTGAATCAGGCAGATGTTACAGAGGATTCAGAGGACCTTCTTGCATTTTTATTTGTAATAAACAGAACTTTGGGAATTTGGATTTTCTTTTTTAAACAGTATTAAGTTATTTGTAAAAATTTTGTGATTGTGTGGTCTCTTTTTTACCTTTTCTAGAAACATTTTCCTATTTTTGGAAAGAGATGTATGTTATATCTCAGGTTGAACTGTTTTGAAATGGAGCCTTAATTTGAGAAAGAAAATTAGATAAACCAGTTATATTATTTTTCTTAACTGTAATTCCAAAAAGGTATTTAGTAAGGACTTTTTTTCTACTGATAACATTGTAAGGTTATGGGAACTTATAATTTCACTGAAGCAAAAACAAAATAAACTGAGATATATAAGAATTTATGCATGTAAGCCCTAATAAAAGTATAGCACTAAATGATGGAAATAAGAAACCTCTGTAGAGGCCAAGGTAGAGGAAAAACTTCTGAAAGGACTTTAACTGGACTTATATTGCTAGAAATAAATAGGCAGGTGAACAGATAATTTACTTGGTATTTATATATCAGATTTTGACTGTAAGTAAGGCATTGTGCTGAGTCCTGGGCTGGAAGTGGGGGAAATAGTAAGCAGATTTGTACCTGTAAATGTTTTTGTTCTTTTAAAGGAACTTATACTATGAGGAGTAAAAGAAAACACAGAAGCTAAGAATAAGTAGAAGATGGTGCATAAACGTTTTAAAATGAACATTATTAGGAGTTCAAGGGATAGATCACTAGATTTTAAGTGATAGATCAAGAGAGACATCATCATCATCATCATCGACATGGGGTCTCGCTATGTGGTTCAGGCTGGCCTTTAACTCACTATGAAGCCCAGGTTGGCTTTGAACTTGCGGCAGTCCTCCTGCCTCAGCCTCCTGGGTGCTGGGATTATAGGCATGTGCTACTGTTACGGCAAAATCACAAGATTCACTCACAGGAAGACGAGAGTCGAGAAACAAATGAATTCTTTAATTGATGCCAGCCGGGGACAGCAGAAGCTGACCCTGAACTTTTGTGCCCCCTTCCTTAAATACACTTTTGGAGGCCTTACAAAGTCCTTGGTTGCCATGGAAACTGCATTCTTCACTATATCACCTCTCTGGAATTTTACAAGGTTCTTCTCAAACATCAGGCTAATTAACACGGCGGATGGGGTAACAGGTACTAGCCTGTGCTAAAACCATTTGTCTCCCCTTTTGTGGTTTTATGACCGCAAGATAGTGATTGTTTGTGATAACACCATCTGTTTCTCCTCTTTGAAGTTTATGGCTACAGAAAGGGCAGTGGGACTAAAGTTCATCTAAAGGTTTTTACCTATTAGTTAAATTCAGAGGTTAAGAAACAAAATGGAAATACTCTTGCCCTAATACTACGAGGCTTGGCTGATCATTATTTTTAATCAAAATTAAAACTTTTATTGAAGAAAGTGGGCTAAAAGCTAAATTTTGGAGGATATACTAGTAATATCTGGATTAAAAAATATGAAATAATGAAGTTAGATTCTCTTTTTGTGATACTGGGGATTGAACACAGGGGCACTCTACCACTGAGCTGTATCTCTAGCCCTTTTTATTTTGAGACAGGGTCTTGCTAAGTTGTCCAGGCGGGACTTGAACTTGTGGTCTTCCTGCCTCAATATCCCAAAGTGTTGGGATTCCAGGTGTGCATCACTGCACCTAGCTTGAAGTTAAATTTTTAATGAAAAGATGACTTCTCTATTCTGTAATTTTAAATCTAACAAAACAATATGCATTACCTCTATTAATGGAATACAGGAAACCTAGGCTTTCAGTCAGATGTTTAACATTAATAAAAGTAGGCTGGAATCTTAACACTTTTCAGCCAGTTGTTCCTTTAGCTTAATCCCTTAGTACTTTGATATCTTCAGCTATAAAATGGTAATACTTATTCCTTGCTTTTCTTGGGTTACTATTATGTGATGAAATTTGGTCCTATAAAGCATCATTGTAATCGTTTTTCAGATAAATGAACTATGTTAGCATATTCAAGAGTTATGTTTCAAAAAATCATTTTACCCTAAAACTTTTGCTTACAGATTGAAAACTGTAACTATGCTGTAGAGCTTGGGAAGAATAAAGCCAAATTCTCCTTGGTTGGCATCGCTGGGCAGGACCTAAATGAAGGGAATTCAACACTTACTCTGGCACTGGTATGGCAACTGATGAGAAGGTAAAGGCTGATATATTTATAGCAACACTGTTAGTTTCCTTCAACAAATCATTTGACCCAAACTTGTAGTTATTTTTGAAGAATAATGAACACAGGAAATATATAATACAAAATATATAAATTTTGTAAATATAATATATGTATATATACACTATTGATTATATACAGTATCTTTTGGAAATTATATTTTAAAATGGGTCAGTCTCTAGAAACAATCACTTTTTATTAATACCTATTAAAAATGGCTTTGTGAGCTGGGCATAGTGGTGCACTCCTATAATCCCAGCACTCAGGAGGCTGAGGCAGGAGGATCACCACAAGTTTGAGGCCAGCCTGGGCTACATAGTGAGCTCAAGGCCAGCCTGAACTACATAATGAGACCCTGTCTCAAAAACCGAAATAAAATATTTTTTAAAATGGCTTTGTAGTCAGGTGTGGTGATGTTACTGGAGGCAATAGGATTACAAGCTTAAGGTTAGCCTGAAACTGATGCAGGAAAGAGGAAATCAAGCTTAAGACCAGCCTGAGCAATTTAGTGAAACCTTGTCTCAAAGTAAAAAATAAAAAGGGCTGAAGATGTAGCTCAGTGGTAGAGCACTTGGTGCACCCAGAATTGCTTTCAGTCCCCAGTACAAGGGTAAAAAAGGTCTTGGAAAGAGTTGGTCTGAATTTTTAAAATACCAAATTGTAATTTTTGTTTTTGATTAGTGACCTTTGAAATGTTGGAATGTAACTAAGTGCAAATGCCAGTCTAAAATTAGAAATATTTATTAGAGCTGAACTATTTAAGTATTTAAATATTGATATAAATTATGTGAAAGCAAATCTCACCACAGTTACTCTCAAACATATGTCTTTTTCTGTTGCAGGTATACACTGAATGTGTTATCAGATCTTGGAGAGGGTGAAAAAGTAAATGATGAAATTATTATTAAATGGGTCAATCAGACTCTTAAAAATGCAAACAAAAGTACTTCTATTTCCAGCTTCAAGGTAATCAAAAGTACTAATTTTTTTTTTAAGTTTAAAAAGTAATTTGTATTGGGAATTACATTGGTTAGGTCCAGAATTCCATCAATGTTATATCTCACACACAAAATTTATGAGTTTAGGCATACTAATTATTTGGCATGTGTAAAATAGAAATATTCATTTCGAAGTCTTATATTTTTGATTGGTTGTCCTACTGAGTATAAATGCAGGTTAATATGGTAATGTAATCTTAAAAAAGAAATAGAATCAAACCAAAAACATCCAACTGTCAAATGAAAAAGAAAGATAAGGGCCAGTGAGATGGCTCAGCGGCATAAGCGCCTGCCCGGCAAGCGCAAGGGCCCGAGTTCGACTCCCGGAACCCATGTACAAAAAAGGTGCCGGTGATATCGCTCAGCAGCACAGGCGCCTGCTGGTGCACGAGGTCCTGAGGTCGACCCCCGGTACCCACAAAAAAAAAAAAAAAAAAAAAAAGAAAGAAAGATAAAAACCATTGTTTATATAGGACGTATAATGTTTTGTGCTCCCTAGCAGCAGTCTCAGAATTGTATTGACATCATTTCCAAGGCATAACAGAGCCAGCCAAACCGATTCAAGTGGGAACTGAAAAAACTGGTAGGAAAAAAATACCTTGTTATCTGGCTTCATAATGCACTTAACACTCACTTCTGAGCATTTGTGGATGATTCATAAAGTACTCAAAATGTAATCTGCATATACATAACCACTAATTTTCATGCATTTTCATTGTGTTTTGCTTTTGCATGCAAGGTGGCATTAGTTACAAATCAGCATGTCTGCTTGTACACATTCATTCAGTGAGCCTGTGTTTGTGATTTTATTATATGTAAAAAAACTAGCAATTTGTATTTTTTTAGTTCAGTAAAAAAGTGGAGATGAAACATGAAGCTATGCTAAGAAATATCTACCCATCTTTATTCCTTTCTTTACATTTGCTGAATGTGCTTAATAACATTGTAGAGTGGAAGAAAGGTTGGAAATTGGTAAATCTTCTCATCTTTACCAAAAACCGAGGCCCAAACTGGTCTTAACAGGACAGCTGGATATTGGCAGATGTTGCCTAAGTCCTAGTTCTAGTGTTATTTTTCCCCCTTTTCTATCTTGGAAGAAAATAATAGAACTGAATTTTTGTTGTTGCTTATTTAAAAAAAAATACTGAGTCCATGATTTGTCTGTATATATTTTAGATATGGAAACACAACTAAAAAAGTAAAACTGGAATGGGGGTGTATTATAAAATTCTTTAATTGCCAGTTACTCTCTAAAATTATTACATGAAAATTATATGCATTTACATATTAATTTATTAAAAGTAAAAGTATAATGAAATACAACAAAAACCATTTAGGAACCAATTAATATTTACTAAGATCTTACTATTAAGTAACTTTTCTAGGTAAAGAAAAAGAATGTATAATAAATTAATTTGGCCCTCACTGTTCATCACTTATTTGAAAGACAAAACTTGTATAACTGAGAAAGTAACATTACTACCTGGAATTTAAGATCCAAGTAATACAACTATTATTATCACGGGTGAAGTCTAATTGATCATTTCCCACTCATTGGTCAGTAGAGTGGTTGGAGAAAGCTGATTTGAACACCAAATGGAGGAGGGATTTGAATTGGTCAGGAAAATGGTATAATAAGTTAGAAGGTCCATGCTGAATAAAGGCAAGTCTTAGAAGGTTATGAAAAATAGTTTGGCTACAGAGGATGCTTTTTAATGGGTGCTGTGCAAAATACAGACTAAATCAAGATTGCAGAATGATTCAGTCTGAATAAAGAATATCGAGTAAAAGGAGTAATGTAAAGGTGTTTTTGTTTTATGAATATAATTTATATATGATGAGCAGGACAGGTTGGAGGCAGGATGGTGTAAATGCAAGAAGAGTGCATAAGAATCCAAGGCAGTACATGATAAGGGTCTGAATGGGGTTGAGAGTAGGCACTTGGAAAATTAAGAATGGGTATCTATGAGCTTTTGCACATGAATAGCTAGGACTTTGGCTTCTTTTAGAGAAGCTGGGGGAAAAGAGAAGAGACATAATTCTTGTTTTGGCTTGGTTAATTTGGAAAAACAGGTGCTAACACTAACTGGAATTAGAACTAGAAATATAGACTTGGAGATCAGCTGAATAAAGGAGAATGTGGAAAAATGGGAGCACACAAACTGTAAGGGAGTATTTAAAGAGAATAGCAGACTTGAGAGCATTGTTTTACTTAAAACACAGGAAGCAGAAGCACCCAGAAAGTACTGTTTAATGCAGATTCTTGATTTAAAAAAAAAAATTTTTTTTTAAAGAGAGTGCAATTGGTAAAGAAATGTGACAATGAATGATTAAAAAAAAAAAGTTTTTTTGGGGGTAGGTTTTTTTCCCAGCCATAGAAGGCATTATCTGAAGGTTATAAGTGGTACTAGTTAGAATATATTAGACATAATCAAGGCAGTGCTATAACTAGACATTTCAGAAAAGAAAAATTGACCCTTTTTGGTTGCAAAGTAATTTTCCCTCACCAAAAAGATAGGGAGGTAGTATATTAGCAAATAATAATGATCATAGTTATCTTTTTTGAGTGCTGTATGTTACTGAACTAAGCACTTTACACATTCTTTCAATTCTCTCAGAAAGGTGAGCATTAGAGAAGTCAAATAACTTGCCTGTTGTCATATAACTTTTAAGCAGAACAGCTGGGTTTCATGTCCAGCTCTACCTACAGATTGGAAACGAGGCTTTGGAGTTGTATGGCCATGGGTTTGACTCTTGGCTTAGCTATGTGACATACTGCTCATTCAATCCAGAAATACTCAAGGGTTTCCCAGATGTCTTGCTAGTTACTGTGGCTGTACTGTGGCCTCAAAGAGCTCATTGTTCAGGGAAGGAAACAAATAAGAAAAAAAAAAAAATCACAATATAGGGTGTCAGCAATATCATATACAAGATCAGCTAAGGGGGATATGGGAGCACATTACAAAAACTTCAGCAGTTTACACTATTACCTGGCTACATCTGTTGATGAACAAAACTTGTCTGGTTCAGCATTTAATACCTGTGTGATGTGGGGCAAGTTATTATTTTCCTCTATGCTTTAGTTTCATCATATCTAAAATGGAGATATTAATAATACCTCTCTTAATAGGACTGTCAGACTAAACAAGTTTTAACAAATGTTAAGCATTTTTAGAAGGGCTCAATAAATGGGGTTTACTACACTATTGGCACTGCCTATAGGTACTGGGCTTCATATACGGAGTGTTCCTGTTAAGCCTTTTAGGGAACTCTGGTGGCCACATCACTGTTTTTCCATTTTTATTTTAAAAATGACAGGAAGAGCAGTGGGATGGAATGCTGTAATAGTAGCATTTATCAAATTAAGAGAAAGATACAATCCATTATCTTGAAAATCAAGCTAAGCTCTAGGCTTATTCTCTTTAGGATTCTAAAAATTGTTTTTGCTTACATAATTTATGATTAACATAGTTAAAGTAAAAGGAAAAATGATGGGAATATATTTATATATCACGCTAAGGGTAAAATACCTCACTGATAATGTACAAATCAGAGGAAGAAGATAAGCTTATTCTCTTGGAAACAAGAAGATGAGGGTTCTGATATAATTTTGGAGTGTTAAATTTTTAAATTCAAGTAGTAAAAGCTTTTCCCAGGAAGAATCCTAAGGACGTAGGTGGAAAAAATTGTTTCCTAAATCTAAGTAAAAAAAATATTTAAAATGCCACAAATACCCAAATAAGTAATTAGAATATAGCACAATAAAATCATCTGTTTTTGCATCATATTAGAAATATATGAAAAGTACATCTATAGAAATTTTACTTTATTTTAGAATAACATTGAGTTCAATTTTAGTAAGTGTACGTGTAGAGTCATCTAGAAAGTTTATTAAAAATGTACATTCCCAGCCTCATCCACAGACAGCCTGACTTACTAATTGGAGAGAGTGGCTAAATTCGCACTTTTTATGTGTTTGGTGCTGCTGTGGATAGGTGCGTAAGCTAGGCAAATGCTCTGGCACTGAGCCACACACCAGCCTGAAACTTGCACTTTTAGTAAGTACCCCGAGGTGATTTTCATGTAAGTAAGTGGTCTTCAGACTATATAATGAGAAACAGGTATGAGGCGTTTTCAGAAATAGAGAAGAACCAAAAAATCAGGTCCAGATTACAAGCATCAGGTAGATCTGAGAGCCCTATTTTTACCTTCTATCTCTACCTCCTCCAAATTTGAATGAATATAAACATTCCTGTTAAGACTATAAAACTTTCAGGCTGGGGATATAGCTCAGCAGCACAAGTGCCTCCCTGGCAAACACAAGGTCCTGAGTTCGATTCCTGGTACAAAAAAAAATATATATATATATAAAACTTTCTAAAATTAAGTGGCTCACAAATCATAACCTATTAATCTTCAGATGGCTGCAAATTATTTTGTCAAACATTTATTAGAATCCACATTTGGTTAGGGACTGTACTAGATAGTTTTATCTATATTATCTTAATATTCCCAAGGATCCTGTTACATCACCATTTCTTTCTTTCTTTTCTTTTTTTTTTTTTTTTTTAATGTGGGTACCAGGAGTTGACCTCAGGGCCTCACGCTTGCCAGCAAGCACTTGTGCCTGCTGAGCGATATCACTGGCCCCTTTTTTTCCTTTATGTGGGTTCCGAGTTGAACTGAGGACCTCGCACTTGCCAGGCAGGCGCTTATACCCCTGAGCTATCTCACTGGCCCATATATACATCACCATTTCTGAGATTAGAAAAGGGTGGTTTTGGCTTCAAGAAACAGAAACCCCATGTAAAGTGATTTAGACCAAAAGGAAGGGTACTGGCTACAATAAGAGAAATCCAGAGGTGGGGTAGATTTCAGGACTAGTAGAACCAATAACTGAAGAATGTTATTCAGGACTCATATTTTTCCTCATCTCTGCTTTGTGAACATCTAATGTGCCAACCTCACTCTAAAGCTGGTTCTTTTGTTGGTTATAGGATAGCTGCTGACAGAGGTTCCATCCTATCACTTGTATCCAGGCGGAGTGGTTGCTCGCTTTCCAGAGGCTAATTAAATTAGCCCCAAATTAAAATCACTGTGATAATAGCATAGTATTACTCCATTAAGTGAAGACTAGTGTTTACAATTTTTTTCATTATTGTCCCCTTAAGGAGACACTTTTTTCCAAATTGCCGCTTCCTGATGAAATTTTAATGCAGAGATATACACACTATATCTATTTGTGCACAGAATAAATTTATCACCCTGTCTTCATTGAGACTGCACAGCCTAGACTCAGGTTCACTCCTGGAATTTTGGATGGGGTCGGCATTCCTTGGAGCACATGTCCATATAAGGGAGGTATGGGTACGCAGCAAAAGTATGGGTTCTATTAGAATGGAGACCGCAGTAAGGAGTGAGTGAATACCGGGTAGGCAAGCAATAGTGACCATTATTCAATCCAAGAAAGAGAGAATAATTTGTTACTGGTAAGTGGTAAAGTTGACTCAGGTCAGTACTTTGGCTAACAACAATACTGTATCCACTAGAATTTAGTTGTCCTTTTTTTACCTTGGAGGTAACTTCATAATGGGGCATTAGAGTCAAAGTGTTGTGGGTTCAAATGCTTGTTCTATACTTAATGGTTATGTTAAAGAAGTTTCTGGAGCTTTCTGAACTTCATGGTCTTCATCTTTAAAGAGGGATTATAATTCTCTTATTAGTAGAACATTAGAGTTTAAAAAGCATTAAACTAAAACACACAAAGCAATGAGAACAAAGCCTTTGTAAATGTTAGTTCCCTTTGTTTTTCTTTCTGAAAAATATTAGGTGAAGGCTTAGGAATTCATGGTCTAAGAAACATAATATTACCATGATCTGTAAAATAATTTGTTTCCTATTCCTTTTCAAAAGTTGTTTATTTTTTACAGAAGATACTATAGTTAGCATACTTAGGAACTGTCATGCCAACAAACCTTATTCAGGTATGGTGACAACTCTCTACACTATTATTTGTATAGACTGAAGGAAAAGTACATTTTAAGTGGTTTGTTATATGTGCTGGCTGCAGAAAAGCTTAATATTAGGTATAAAGAAAATTGATGGATTACCTTCAGTTAAACAGCTATAACCAGAAGAAGCTGACATTTATGAAAATTAAAGCAAAATATTTATGAATGTTCATTCTTTATTTCTAGGATAAATCTATTAGCACAAGTTTACCTGTTCTAGATTTAATAGATGCCATTGTACCAAATGCAGTTCGTCAAGAAATGATCAAGAGAGAGAACCTTTCTGATGAAGACAAACTGAACAATGCTAAGTAAGCTCCTATAGTTTACATTATAACATACTGGCTTTTTAATTCTCTCAAATCCTTAAAGGAAAAGTTTCACATTTTTAATTACAACTTATAGGAGGAATATGACTTAAAAATCATAACCCTGGGGCTGGTGAGATGGCTCAGCGGTGTAAGCACCTGCCTGGCAAGCATGAGCGCCCGAGTTCAACTCCCAGAACCCACATATGAAAAAAGGGCCGGTGATATTGCTCAGCGGCACGGGTGCCTGCTGGCGCGTGAGGTCCTTAGGTCGACCCCCGGTACCCACAAAAAAAAAAAAAATCATAACCCTACTGGGCTTAATGGTGTGTGTCTGTAATCCCAGCACTTGGGTGGCTGAGACAGGAGGATCACTGGGAGTTCGAGGCCAGCCCGGGCTACATAGTGAACTCAAGGCCAGCCTGAGTTACATAGTGAGACCTTGTCTCAAAACAAAAAATCATAACCTTAACCTTTTTGTAAAGTTAATTTTAAAAAATATTTATTCTTTTATAAAAGTGTGTTAAGTGAAAACATAGTAGCTAACAAATACCAAGATTTTTTTTTTTTGTCTTTTTAAGATACGCCATTTCAGTTGCTCGGAAGATTGGTGCCCGGATATATGCATTACCTGATGATCTTGTAGAAGTAAAACCAAAGATGGTTATGACAGTGTTTGCATGCTTAATGGGAAAAGGACTGAACAGAATAAAATAATGAAACTAGTATGATCTTCTGCCACACGAAACACATTGAATGCCTCAGAGTTTACAGAATTCTGGAATGTAGTGGGTATAAAATCAGAGAATATTTGTATGCTCAAAATAGTTACATATTCCTTAATGAATTTAATCTCTCATTCATATTAGAATTTGTCAACTTTTGGGGGCAACATAATTAAGTTTACCAATCATGCTGAATAGAGTATGCCCATTATCAAGATGATATTTCATGATTAAATTATTGTTGTTCTGGGGCTGGGGATGTAGCTCAGCGGCACGGCACCTGCCTGCCAAATGCAAGGTCCTGAGTTCAATTCCCGGGACCAAAAAACAAAAAAAAAAACCCACAAAAAAAACACCCTATTTTGTTCCCTAAAGTCTTATTAAAAAAAGACTAATTCATTCTTTTTCATAGTTCAAAAATGATCAGTACAAAAACGTTTTGCAGGTTTTGCTATAAAACATGTTTTGATTATTTTTTGGCGTGTTATTTAATTTTTATCAGCATTGTTTTCAAAGTCTAATCCAGTCTAATCCTTTTATTTTCTCCCTCAAACTGTGTAGCGTGGTCTAAAACTTTCTGTAAATTTCTATATTATCTACAATTTTAAAGTGATAAGTATTGTTCATTAACATTAAACTCTTTTATATATGAGAACTAATTCTTGAATGGACATCAAAGTTCACTGTCTTATATAAGTAGCAAGAACTTTTTACTTAAAACTTAATTTTAACTGCATTGGTACTTTACATATTCTACTTTGGCAATACAGCTTTACTTATGATATATAGCATATACTATATATTGATAAGATGTTATTAGAGAAGTGTGTGTGTGTATGTGTGTGTGTGTGTGTGTTACACCCGAATTACCCAGGTTTTCTTAAATGTTTAATTGACCAGTCAGCCAAACCTTATGTATTTATTTTGGCCCCACAATGTGAGGTAACACTTTTCAGTCTGTAGATACCTCATACATGAAGATTTCACAAGTATTCACTATGAATGTGCATATAGTTATTTTTCAGTTGACTCCTTCCAGATACTTGCAGCCAAACATTGGCTAGAACATCCCAAATCATGGTGACATTTTCCTGTTAGCTTTCCATTACACTTGCTAGTTTAGGTCTATAATGAAAACTATATATACTATATATATGTTACAATATGCCCACTAAACATCTTTAGTAGAAAGTAACATATAGCTAGTATTCAACATAGAGTACTTTCACATTTTTCTTTTTATAGTCTCCTGTGAACTTGCAATGTTTGTTTAATGCTTGTGGTCTTGGGAATTGCTAAAGCCTGAGGCCTATTTTTTTTCTGAATTTTTAGAAGACCAATTTTGCTGTTCACATGAATCCAGAAAGGCACTTCATCCATCTTTCACTGTTAATGCCAGTGAGCAATACTTCTATGCAACAAAAATGCTGTCACTTGATCTCAGTGTGAATCAATAGTCTAAATTCTCCTTATACCATTGATGAAAACATACATAAAACATGAAAACATAGTAAGAGAGTACGCAATGTGTTTAGATAAGAATTTTTAAAGTGAATGACCAACAGGTGGAATTTTGAACTATATTCTTCCACAAAAGAACTTCCTTTCCCTTTTATATTTTGATGATTATTTCTTTATATGAAGATTAAGGTTTGTTCTTTTCTGAAATTATTTAAATCATGCTTCCTTCTTTGTTTTTTTTCCCACTCTTCTATTTACTAAGCTATCTGATTTACATGAAATTTGGCACTTTAGGGTGTTGGTTTTTCTCACAAAGTATATTTAATAAAAAATGCTCTGTATGTAGAAATGTGTCAGTATTTCATTTAAAGAAAAATATAGTCTTGAAAATTAATCTGGTCTAGGCTTATTTTTCAGAAATGAAAAGAGAAGAATTCCTAAGTGAACTGGTAAAATAAAACAAAAGCTTGTATTAGATCATTTATTTGGTGGTGAGGATAGTTCTTTTCATCCTTACATATGAAGAATTTTATTAAAGACCAACTGTGTGATTACTACAAATCTAGTTTGTGTTGAAATCATCTGACTGAATTGACCAATTCACTAACATAAATTTATTGTCTACTGTGATCCAGTGACTACATTAGACCAAGGAGATACAGCTGAGAAAAATATAGACAAAGTCTCTTGATCTTATATCATAGTGGAGAGAGATAACTGATAATCAAACAGGAGTTTTTGATAGTGATACTACAATAGAGAACTAAAGCAGGGAAATGTGAGAGAGACTGACTTGGGAATTGAGGTTGAGATTCATTTGGGTGGTTAGGGAAGGTCTCTGGGAGGATTTTTTATGTGGACTATCAGTGTTCAGCAGACAGAAACAACTGCCAAGAATGCAGGAAGAGGTTTGGACGCATTATATAAAAGAAACAGGTAAATGTGGCCTGAGGGAAAGGAGAGTTTAAAGATGTAGCAAGGGCCTATCCTACTTGTAAGACTAGATTTCAGTCTGTGCTTTATTGCTTCTCTGACTGGAGTTGTGACTGCTCTTCTCTGTTTGTACCTGTGATTTGGATGAGTTTCTTTGAGTAATGTGCTGCTTCTAAATCTTACATACTATTGCTCATAACACTACCACTGGTCTCCATATCATTGGTCTTCATGTCACATATGCAGAATAAACTGACACAACATGTCAATCTCTGCTAAAGAGTTCACTAGTGAGGCAAAAGAGGATATTCTGCATCTGAGATGACCCCAAAACGTTTGAAGAATAGAGTGCAATTACCACACTGGCTTATTTTGAAGCAAATACAGCTCAAAAATACTTTGGAATGTCTCCTAGGATTATCTACTAAAGTGGGTTGGAATTCCCTTGACTCCTAGAAATTAATCCAGCCTCCATGAGAATCCTCTGGATAAAGAATTATCTAAGCCTAGATAGTTGAAAAGCTTCAGTTTAAAAGGTGAAACAATGTCTGTTTGTCTCTGTAGGAATAGTCTAGTATGTAAATCTATCTATCTATCTATCTATCTATCTATCTATCTATCTATCTATCTATCTATATCTATCTGAGTCTCCCAACAGTGGGCAGGGTTAGGGTTGTTCTGCTGCTGACTTTAGACATTTTGCTGAACTAAAAGTGTATAAGCATATACACATAAATAAATATGTACCTTTATATTCACTGGTTGCAAATTTACAATGAGCAATTTTGACATCCCATCAAATACACAAACTTGGAACTGTAGTAAACATTACAAACCAGGGGACATTTGTCTAGAGACAAGACAGAAAAAAACTAAAAATATTCAATAAATAATCAGCTATTGTCAAGGAAACAGAAAATGTTTGGAAAGGTAGGCAATCTTGGCAACTGCTAAGGCCTTTTTAAAAAGCTTTAAGGAGGTCTTTGAATAATGAGAGTTATATTTGGGAGTTAAACTGTTGGTAGGGACAGGAATTGAACAAATCAACCTGAATGGGATTACTCTGAAGTAAGTTACATATTGCCTTAAAAATCTAGTTTTGTTTTTTTTTTTTTTTTTTTTTTTTTGAGACAGGGCCTCGCTATGTAATTCAGGCTGGCCTAGACTCATTATGTAGCCCAGGCTGGCTTTGAACTTGCAGCGATCCTCCTGCCTCAGCCTCCCAAGTGCTGGGATTAAAGGTGTGTGCCACCACACCAGGCAAATCTAAAGTCTTAAAGGCACAATTTAGATTTTTTTCTATAGTGGATTTGTGGAAAGCAAGAACTATTCAGGAGATGTAATTTTCATTTTCCCTCCTAGCCTTTTAAAGATGGAAGACAATATAAATCTGCTTTAAAAAAACGTTTGATTGAAAATACATGATTCAAAGAAGTAGCGCTTACTGAGCTTCACTCAGCTGTTGCCAAATAACCAATCCAGCTTTTAAAATCAGATGCAATAAATAAGGAGGGAAGATGGTGAGGAGTAGGTCCTTAAAATGTGCTTATCCTACGGTTACATGTCGGCACCTGTTAATTATACGCGAATAAATGTGACATAAGGAAAATTACGTGACCTCAGGAATATTAGGTCAATTTCAGATCTCAAAGGAATGCTAACAAAATACGGCCCTTGGAAAGGAGGGTAGCCAGCCCAGTGTACTTACAGACAAACCCACAAGTCTGGCGGCGCTGCGGGGTTCTCTCCTCTCTGCTTTGGGCATAGTGCACCAGGATGAAGTACAATTCCACAAGGAGTTTCCACGAAACGTTAAATCGTCAGAGGCTCAATTAGCATACACCTGTATATTTCCTAAACGTGCAGCAACAGACGGCAGGGAAATTATTTCAAACCGGCAAGCTGGGTGTGGACACCGACCGAGAGCTGGGGGCTCAGCCTCCCTCCGCGGCGAGAAGCCTCGCAGTCGCCGCAGACTCTCCAGGAGCGGGGGCGGGGCGACCCTCGAGCCCGCCCCGCCGCAGGCCCCGCCCACCGAGCCCGCCCTGGCCGTAGGCACCGCCCCGGAGTCGTCGCTACCTCGGAGATGAGGATGACGTGAGGCGACAGCCGCGAACATCTATCTCCTCTGGGCGCAGCTGGGACTGCAGTTCCCACAGGCCCGGAGTCCGAACTCAGAAGCGCCTCTCCGAGCTCCTCTCCCATCGACCTCGCCCTCCTCCCCGGCCAGGCCGCCTCCCGCGCGGCCATTGCGGCTCCTGGCACGGCCCCGCGCTCCGCTGCCGCCCTGGCGCGCTCCACTCTGTCGTCCCCGGACGGGCGCGGACCAGCCTGGCCCGGGCGCCGGCGGCTGGGGAGGGGGCGCTGGCCCCGGGGCCGCGCATGCGCTGCCACCAACGTGGGGCTATCGGTGGAGGGCGAGTGCTGGCTCCGAGGGGAGATGACGCCCTTCGGGGCCAACGGGCCGCACGCGGAGGCGGCCGTGGGAACGACTCATCCCTTTTCCAGCCCTGGGGCGGGGCTGGGGCCGGGGTCCGGGCCCATGGGGGCTCCGCCCCCGTCTCCTGGCCTTCCCCCTTCATGGGCCGCAATGATGGCGGCCCTGTACCCGAGCACTGACCTCTCGGGCGTCTCCTCCTCCCTGCCTTCCTCCCCATCCTCCTCTTCGTCACCGGACGAAGTGATGGCGCTGAAGGATGTGCGGGAGGTGAAGGAGGAGAACACCCTGAATGAGAAGCTTTTCTTGCTGGCGTGCGACAAGGGTGAGAGTTAGGCCCCTTTCTCCGCCTCTGGACGCCCCCTGCGCGTGCCCCCGGGTCCTCTCACTGCCCGCACTGGCTCGGGCGTCCTCTCCCGCCGCGCGCAGCCCTGCGGCGCCGCCTCTGCCTCGAGAGTGTGGAGCTGGTGCGCGCGCCGCCCCTGGGGGCCGCTCTGGCTGTGGCCTCCGGGGGGTCAGGTGTGGAGGTGCCGTCGTGGGAGCCCAGACCCCAGAGTTTTAGCCCCACCCCAGCTACTGACCACGTGAATGATCTGTCACCTTCTACCCTCGCTTCTTTCCTTTTGGGAACCGAGCGGCTAGTTTCGGACCTTGTGGTCCGAAAATTCCATGACCTTTCCCGAAGATTCCTCTTTATGGGCTCTGACTTGACTTGTTTTGTTGTTGTTGTTGTTGTTATTTTAAAAAGAATCTTTCTTCTGTTATTTAGCGTTAGTTGCCCAGTGCCTTGATCAGTGATGGTTAAATGGAATTAGGTGTTTGCATATATATCCTAGGTAGAGAAATATGAAGTAAGAACAGAACTGGAGAAATTCTGCCTTAGTTCCTAAAACTTACTCCAAACTTAAAGAACATCTTTGGTCGTGGTTTTTATTAGAAACTGCTCCAGAGCCTTCTTTAGGGAATAAAGATAGTGAAAATAATTATAGGGAAAAAGTATGTGCAGTGGATTTAGTGTTTTCTTTTTCTTAACCTAGAGATTCATCATTTTTATGGCTGTATTAAAAGTCTTCACCGTAAACAGACTTTCAAGTGATGCATATAATAAAAGAAATAGGAGATTGCCCTCAGACTGCTTTTATTTCCTACAGGAAAAAAAGTACAGGCAATTTCCTGTTTCTGAATTTATGCAGCTTTCTGTACAGTGACCATGCTCACTTAAGAAAAGTCTGTTAAAACCACGTAGACATCCAAAACATACAGTATATCCAAAGGACAACTGAACTACAAAAGATTTTTTTTGTTTGTTTGTTTGCTTGTATGTGTGTATTTTAAGTTAATGGCAGTAACTTTTCTTACTGCTTTTGAAATAGGATTTTATTTCTACAACCTTATGAAAGCACATTAACATATAAAAAAGTTCACCTATGCTTGATTAATTAAGCCACTTTTATGTTCTCCTATAGTAGTAGTAAATAACATGGAAACATTTGTTAAAGTCTACCATAGATACAGCTTTGAATAGTTTTGGAAATGTAAAGAAACATAATATAAAAATATGCTCTGTAGATTATGTAATATTACTTAATATTGCTGGAATACCCTGAGTTCTCTTCCCTCAAAATTTCTGAGTTGGGAAGGGAAAAGATTGTCTTATATTGGAATAAGTGGTCTTTGCTACCCTAGCTCATGTGTTGTGGATTTTAAAGCAAACAGAAAGGGAATTTAATATTCTTGTTAAACTTGACAAAAATGTCATAATGAAATGTGACTGGAGTAGTTATGGTATTTACATGGTGTATATATTTAGGATTATTGCATGACATATTTCAAATAAGAATTTTAACTGATGACAGTTTTATAGCCTATTCATAGTAACATTTGAAACAGCTTGATATTATTGTTAATTTCCCATGTTATAACATCAAGATCCTTGAACAAATTGGCTTTTGGAGGTGAGGTAGAAACTAACTATGCATGCTTTATCTCTGCATATGAAGTTTTTCAAAATGAGAGATAAAATAGGTATTTTCTATGTTTCAAATATATCGAAACAAGTTCTTTGGTTAAATTTGGAAAAATGGTATATTTCTCACACATGCTTTTGGTACACATTTAAATTTGAGTTAGAGGGGTGTATTTTTTGCTTATATGTTTGTATGCACTAATATTGTTAAACATTTTTTAGTGTTGCCTAAATCCATTCTAAAAGTGAAAAATTTCCTGAAGTAGCAGTAACTTCTCCCATTATATTGGAATGTTCGTCAGACCAAACAGCACACATTTATTAAAACAGTTATTGGAATAGAGTGTTCCTGCTTTTTATAGACAGTTTCATTTACTGTGTGTCTGTGAACCAGATCTGTGTGTGTGTGTGTGTGTGTGTGTGAGTCTATGTCTATGTTATATCTATCTGGTTATGGTTGAATGAATGAAAATCATTTGTGTCAGAAAAGATATATCCACTTTTGGATTTACTGGTTGGAAATTAAACTTGCTCTGTGTGGTTGTTTTATAAACCTTGAATTTTTCATGTTAAATTTAGTCCGTAAAGATAAAAGGCAAGCATGGTACTGTACTTGAAGAGCACCACACAAATCAACCTTATCACTTAACAATGTTACTCTACATGTGTAAAATGTTAATAATACATAATCAAGGATTCCTAAAGCAAAAATTGTGGAGATGAGATAGTAATTTGTATGTCAGTGAATGGGTGGCCCTTGGAAAAGTGTGTCCAGATGAAAGAATAAACAAAGAAGTAGAAAACAATTTTATAGTTTTTAATAGCTGTATTTTATGTAAAGGAGTTCAAAAGACCTAGGCAATTGCACATCGAAGTAGGAGCCACTTAATAATAGCAATTACTGATCTTTGCTGTATGTTAGGATCATCTTGAAGATAACACTTTGTATAAAGTTTGTATAAATTTGTGTAAAATTAGAAAGAAATTGAAAGTTTCTGTTCCAGAGATATAAAGTTAAATCCCGACCACCTAAATGAAATTCTCAAAATATACTCATTCTTTTTCGACATGGACCTCTAATTCAGAGGTAAAGGCTAATTGAAACAGGAGCTGACTATAAGTATATATAGTTAAATATTAAGTAGCAATTCTGGCCACCTATACCATTTCTTCCCTCATTGAGAGTTAGTGTAGTGAGCCCCTTTTATCTGTGGGAACCTGTGGTATCTATCCCTTGCTGACTGAAGAATGGGTAAATAATGCTTACTTAAGTACCTAAACTAAGTATGATCCATTTTAATTTTCCTCCTTTAAATTAACTGTTGAATAGGTGGTAGCTTTTAATATATATTCAGGAACATAAACCCTTTAATTTGCTGATGATCAGTAATTAGTTCTTATGTAGGAAAAAAGAGGTATGAAAGGATTTTGTGCCTGCCAAGTCTTCATGGAGAATATTTTTGGGAAATTTAATTTGTAATTGAATCAGCAGTTCCATCTTGACATTTCAGCATGGGGGCCGAGGAAGAATATGGAAGACACAATTTCACCTTTCTGCCTGTGCTCAGTGTATTTTGTTTTCTGTCACCTTTGTGATATGATTGTTGCATTATAAGAAAAGATCCTTTGATGGCAGAGTTCCTACATAAGCTTTTTGTACCTTTGGGCTAAGGATAAATGGCTGTTTTATTAATATATTTGATGGAAAGTTTTTGTTTTAGCTCTTTGAGAAGAGATTTTCAAGAGAGAGGTTAAAGAGGAGAGTTAGGGGAGGTTGGAAGAAAAAATGTAGTGTATTGGATATTGCTGAGTTTTATGTTGACATGTGGCACCTGATGGAAAGACATATGCACCATGAAGGAAGAATACTTTTCAGAAAGTGAAGAGCGTATGGTAGGCATCACTCTACAAACATTTCACAAATTGTCATTAGGTATACCATGTAAGTACTTCATACAGGAAAGCTTTCAAATCACCAAAGTTTTAGAATGTACTAATTGAGAAATATTGCCATAGGAAGTGGTTCATAGTTATTTTAACAAAAAAGCAAAACAGGAAGACTCTTAAGTCACCAGAATCTCGGAGGATAATTTATGTATAACACAATTTTTTTTTTTTTTTTTGGAGACAGGGTCTGGCTATACAGTTCAGGCTAGCCTTGAACTCAGAGATTCTCCTGCCACTGGATTACAGGCATGCACCACTGTGCCTGACTTAACACAAATCATTGAGCTGCCTCACAGTTCTATAACATAGGCATTTCTTTGTAGCAATCCCATAGTGCGTTTTTTAATTTTTATTTTGCTATTCTTTTATGTTATCAGAATATAAAGTTCTTATGTTAAGGCATTGGAAAAGTACTTTATCAATAAATTAAGGACTGCATCCCTATCTTTTAGTTCATTTTTTTTTTTTTCTGTAATGAAGATGTTTTCTTGTGCTATAAGTGAGGAACAGTAAGAAAAGTATGTTTGTGTACAATAGATCTGTCCTAGGGAAGAAGCAAATGTTCTATTTAACTTAAATGGTATATAGTATATGTCATTTGGAAGATGGGCTATTCTTAGCACTGAGCAATCTCTTTATCTGGTCAGTTAAGAGAAAAAAAGATATCCCAAACCAAACCCCTGTATCTTGTATATTACAAGGTTGAAGGATGTTAAAAGATTAACATTTGATTTTATAGGTATTGTTCTAGCCTAAGAATAATTCTTCTTTTTTTTTTTTTTTTTTTTTTTTTTTTTTTTTTTGTGGGTACCGGGGGGTCGACCTCAGGACCTCGCGCGCCAACAGGCACCCGTGCCTCTGAGCGATATCACCGGCCCCTTTTTCGTATGTGGGTTCCGGGAGTCGAACTCGGGCCCTCGCGCTTGCAAGGCAGGCGCTTACGCCGCTGAGCCATCTCACCGGCCCAGAATAATTCTTCTTGCTGCCAGCACTATAAATATTTTATTTGTAGCTGACTCCATCAGATTTAATCATTCTGAGAAGTTTAAGATCTAGGATTAGTAGTTCAGTAGGTAATGAGAAGTTCAAAAGTTAGCAGTAAGAAGTGATAACTAACTAAGTGATTACTAAATAGTGACTTTGAAGAGCCAAAATGAGTGATCAGGGCTAAAAGAATTCCAGCACCATATCAATGTGAGATCCAGTAGAATTTCTTTGGATGCAAAAGTTTTTCCTTTTAATAAAATCTGTTTTAAGCATCACAGAAAAAAAAAAGTATGACAGGAATATTTCAATTAGATTAGTGTAATTGCCACACTCAGTTTGTACATTTTTTTTTTTTTTTTTTTTTGGTACTGGGAATTGAACTCATCACCTTGCACTTGCCAGGCAGGCACTGTGCTGCTGAGCTATCTCCCCAGCCCAGTTTGTATAAATTTTTTTTTTAAATTTTAAAGAGGAAAAAAAATAGAACAGAATTTCAAAACAAGATAATAGGACGGTAACCATGGTTAATACATTGCGTATTGTTATCTTTAAATTAGTTACTCAGAGTACAAGAGATCGGCATTCAATTTTCCAAACAATATTAGCAGTTTGTACAATTTTTAACATGTCAAATTCCTCCAACACTTCATAATTAACTTTAAGTTTTGTTAGCATGAAATTAAAACTGATCAACATCAATGTTCCTATTTTATTAATGGTGAAATTCATCGTAATATGACAGAAATTCAAATGAGATGCCAATAAGGAAAGATGGAATCACATGTTCTTAATACTGTAACATTTCTCCATTGTATTTCTGGTTGTTTTTTTTTGGTTTGGTGTTTTGGTTTTTTTTAGTTTTTTGGGACAGGGTCTCACTGTAGTCCAGGCTGGCCTTGAACTCACAGTGATCTTCCTGCCTCAGCCTCCCAAGTGCTGGGATTACAGGTGTGCACCACCACACCTGGCTTTCCATTGTATTTCTTTCTTTTTTTTTTTTTTTTTGTGGGTACCGGGGGTTGACCTCAGGACCTCGTGCGCCAGCAGGTGCCCGTGGCGCTGAGCGATATCACCGGCCCTTTTTTCGTATGTGGGTTCCGGGAGTTGAACTTGGGCCCTCGCGCTTGCCAGGCAGGCGCTTATGTCGCTGAGCCATCTCACCGGCCCTCCATTGTATTTCTTAAGGGTGTATCACAGGTGGAATATTTCTTGCTAAATAATTGGATTACTCTGGCATTTTTTGCACTATTTCAGTTTTTAAATTGTAAGTTGGCACTCACTGGTTGATTTCATGACTGCTAATGGATTGTGTGGCCTGCAGTTTGAAAAACATTGGTCTGGAATGACCATAGTGTGTGAGCGGGGGAGTGGCACAGGGCGATTCTGAGTGGTAGCAAGGTTCAAGTTGTATAGGGCTTTGGAGGCCCCAAGTGAAAAATGTTGGCCTTTGAATGTGATAGAAAATCATGTAAACTTGACTCATTTTGGATTTAAAAAGATTACTCTGAAGGCAAGGTGGGAAGTGGATTGAACAGGTGCACCTAGAACAAGGATAAACAAACTATGGCCCACAGGTCAAATCTACTTTTTTTGTAAGGCCTGTGGGCCAAGACTGTTTTTTCACATTTTACATTTCAGATGGTTAAAACTGTTTAGTTAAAAGAAGAATAATATTTCATAACACATTAAAATTCTATAAAATTAAAACTTCACTGTCAGTAAGCAAGATTTTTTCGAAACGCAACCCATCTTTGTTTACATACAAACTGTATGTAGCTGCTTTTGGGCTGAAGGGCCCAAGTTGAGTAACTGTGACTGAAATGTCATGGCCCAAAATCCTAGTATATTTACTATCTGGCCTGTTTTCAGAACAAACTTTTTGATCCTTGTGCTAGAGTATAATGTACTTTAAAGTAATATAAAATTGCAATAGGGAAAAGAGCCCAGTGGGAACAGAATTCAAGTTCAGTTTGTACTGAGGTGACTATACCTTTTAAAGGGAGCATGAAGGAATAGAGAAGGGGGTAAATGGGGCTCAAAAGAGTCAGGGAAGTGAAAAATTACAAAAACTGGGAAGTGGGTAGTTGGTTTATGTTAAACCAATCTGGATTTGGTAACTGGCACTTAATGGAGGTTAGGCTCCTACCCTCTCACGGAGGCTGGGAAACAGGGCCCTTGTCTGCAGGGGTTGGCTGAAACAGTAACTTCCTTTGGTAGCCAAAGTTTTCTCAGGCAGGCACTGTAAGAAGATCATGTTAGTGAGGTGTCCTTGAGCTGCTGGGAACTATATTTTGTTCAAGTCTACAGGCTAATGGTGAGTCCTAATGGAGAAGAGAGCCCAGAGGAGACTGACTAGAGTTTGGTCAAGCAAAGAATCTTTTTAGCTGGCATAGAAGAGTCTTGTTTCATTGTTCAGGAGAGACAGTGGTGGCTTGGATGAGAGGTAGCAGTATACATGGCAACAAGTAGATGAGTATGGGGAATATGTTGCAGAGGAGATGGAGATGACTTGCTCTTGAATTGGTATACTCCCTGTGGCATTGAAGGTTTCTTTTTCATTCACTGCAAAAACAACCCGTGTAGACAAAAAAGTAAACAGATTGTGTTGTATTTCCTTTATATGTATATGTATATGTATATATATATATATATTTTTTTTTAATCGTTTTTTCTTTTTCAAAACGCAGCCTTGCTATGTAGTCCAGGCTGGCCTCCAACTAACAGTTATCCTCTGAGTGCTGGAGTTATAGGCATGCACCACCACACCTGGGTTATCTGTTATATTTGCAAAGACAAAAGATATATGCAACGCTTGAAAGCAGCTTCAGTATAAAATGAAAATATAAAATATATCTGTCTGGCATACAATAGCACTTTGAATTGTAGCTTTTTCTGTATAACTAGCTTCTGACTATTTTAAGTTTCTTTTTACATATATGCTCATCCTAAAAGTTTAGACAACTTAGTCTTTTAAAGTACAGTACATTGTTTTAAATGACTTGCAAATATGAACTTTGGGAATGAAACAATATTTGCAGAGATAGTGGCTGAAAATATTACTGAATTAATGAAGGACAGAAGTTTTTAGGAAGTCTAATGAGTACCAAGCAGGATAAGTGAGAAATTAAGCCTCACCCAGACACACCATAACAAAGAAATATAGCTGAGTTTTTATGGGTACCATTCTCTCACTAGGTACTGAAATAGATTTGTCTGAAATAAGGTTTTAAGTGTTATTTCTGGTAATCATGATACCTTTTTAACTGGTCTTTTTGGCCACTACTATCCAGGTGTCATTTTGTGAAGAGTATTTTGTGAAGTGTTTGCTAAGTTTTTGCCATGGAGTATTAGTGTCTAAATATTAATTAGTGGTGGGCCGGTGAGATAGCTCAGCAGCATAAGCACCTGCCTCACAAGTGCGAGGTCCTGAGGTCGACTCCCGGTACCCACATACAAAAAAAGGGCCGGTGATATCGCTCTGCAGCATGGGTGCCTGCTGGCATGCGAAGTCCTGAGTTCGACTCCCAGTACCCACAAAAAAAAAATTAATTAGAGGTGTGTGGAGAAAGGATTTCTTTTTTGTGACTAGTTTTTTTTTTTTTTTTTGAGGTAATTAAGGAAATACATTGTCAAGAAAATGACTATTCACCTTCTTTCAAGAATGTATAAGGACTGTAAGGTTATAGATTAAAAATAATAAATTTATATTTTAACAAAAATTGGTATCTTTCTTATTCTTTTAATCCAATTTTAGTATTTTCTCTTTCTGTGTCATGAAATCATTAATTTATTTTTCCTCTGGTTTTCACTGATTTTTCTTTCCCTGTTTCTTATTCATAGCCTTCTAAGGAACAGCTATAATTTCAAGTCACTATTAGGTTTATTCATCTTATGTTTAAAAAGTAAAATGAAACAAAACAAACACCTCCCTTACTTTCTTTCTCTTTTATTTTAATTTATTCCCCCTTCTGCACCATCTCATCAGCCAGTTTAGTAGGCTCTTGGTGAAAATAAATATTCTGATTTTTCCACGTGGGATAACTATTTCGTGGGCTACAGTCAGGCAGAAGACAATCTGCCTGCTCCTTACAAGTCAAGCATTAATTCTATTTAGCCTTAGGGTTTTGTGATCTAAGTGTTCCCTGGTCATTTACTTTAAACAGCCTCATTAATGAGATTGTGTGTGTGTGTGTGCGCACACACGTGCGTGCACAGGTTGGGAGGATGGTGTGGAGAGGATTTCCAGGCAGCTTTCTCTCCTACTGTATATACCCACCAGCATATACATATTCCACTGCTTTTCAAAAGTATGCTTTCTCCTTTAGAAACTCTTTATAATAGCCTCTATTTATAGCCTCTATTTATAATGTCACTTTTAACATTATGATATAAAAATGTCTGTATATATTTGAGATATAAAACTTACTCCTTTAAGGTTCTTATTTTTCTAGGTGCCAATCTGCATCTGGGGAAATTCTTTATTAAATTGTTTTACATATCTTCTATAAGTTTCTCTCCTTATAATCATCCATTTAGGAATTTTAGACTAGTAACTTTTATTTCATATTGCATAATAAAATTTTTCTACTTGCTTTTTACATGTATTTGCTGCCGATGCATATATTATTTTATCAAGATACAAGTTCTTATCCAGGAAATGTTCATATTTTCTGTGCACATTTCCATATACAAAAATAAGTTTAGCTGTTTTTAGTTTTAATTCAACAAGCTAAATTTTTCTTTGTAGTCATTTTTAATATGTCTTGAATATTAAATTATGTTTGTATATTGTTATTTAGGTGACTATTATATGGTTAAAAAGATTTTGGAGGAAAACAGTTCAGGTGACTTGAACATTAATTGCGTAGATGTGCTTGGGAGAAATGCCATTACCATAACTATTGAAAACGAAAACTTGGATATACTTCAGCTTCTTTTGGACTACGGTTGTCAGGTACAAGGCTAGAAAATTTTATCCAGTAGCTTCTAAAAAATGTTAGATATGCCATGTTTTCATCTTTCCTTTGTTTACTTCCTTTTTATTTTCTTCATCTTTCTCTCCTTCACCTTCTATTTGTTTGAGCCACTAAGAAATTTAAAATACAAACCAAAAAGCCATTTTAGTGTGATGTTTCGATTTACCTTTTCCTCTCGTCATCTTTCCCTACATCTGATAGAGGTAATGACTTTTTTTTATTATTTGTATTGTCACTATTTACATTCTTTACCTAAAAATAGTACAAGTGTTCTGGAAGTGTCAGGGGGACAAATTTTTTTCATGTTATTTACAGGCATACAAACAAAATGCTCCTGACTCACAAATAATTTTCAGTTCAACTTTTGGTTTTCTTTTGTGAGACTTATTAAATTTTCCTTTTCATTTGAAATTTAATATTTACTTATGTCTAAAGATGAATTTTTTTTTTTAATTGCAAAAGATAAACCTTTGTGTTTGGCTTTATATCAGTTCAGATACAGAAGCAGACATGCATATAGATCTCAAAAGAATTCAGTCTAAAGATTCTAAAGGAAATTTAATAATAATACTATTTTCCTCTCCTTTTTTGGTTGGACTTATGTTGGGATTTAGTAATAAATTCTAGCTTTCTTTTTTTTTTTTTTTTTTTTTTTTGAGACAGGGTCTCACTATGTAGTTCACACTGGCCTTGAACTCAGTATGTAGCCTAGGCCTGGCTCAAACTCAGAGCGATCCTCCTGCCTCAGCCTCCAGAGCTCTGAGTGCTGGGATTACAGGTGTGTGTCACCACACCCGACTTCTTTTTTTTCTTACTGGGGCATATTTTTTGAGTGATATCAGGAAGCACTCACAGCAGGCTTTCTGAATATAAGTAAGTAGTTCTGTGTACATCTCTATTATATATATTATACCATACGGTACTATGTCACATATATATTCTTAGAATCAAAAAAGAAGTTGCTGAGCCTAACAAGCTCAGCTATCCAGAACACAACTGAACCATAAAGTAAGTGAAACATACCTCTGAGCAACCAGGGTAGCTGTGATGAAGTTTCCAAATTAAGTGTAGTTGTAGAACTACTGCGGGAACCCACCTTCAAAGTCTGGTTTTCGTTTTTCATTCTAGATTCCATTTTAACAAACTTAATTTCTTAATCCAGAGAGAATTAGAAGGGCAGTGGAAGGGGCATTAGAGCTGCAGCGCAACAAAATGAGACAGAAAAATCTTGGAGACTATTTAGTAAAGAGGTCAACAGCATTTCCTATCTGATAATATCTGAAGGAGCTATGAATTAAAATGATAATTAAAATTTAAAATGGCTAGAATCAGTAAGGGAAAGTTAAATTATATTCAGTACCTATTAGTTTAGAAGAAAAATATATTTATATAGTACTCTGAAAGTAGATTTCCACCAAATGATTTACATTTTAATGTTAAACACTTAAAGGCATAAGCTTCAGTTATTTAGAAGAAAAGTTTAAAGAAATCCAGTCCCTGATGATTCTGGATAAAAGAGGTATTGTGGTATAATAACTGTGTTTTTATGTATATGGTTGTATGTATATAATAATTCTGTAGCATTCATGTTTTTTTTCACATTCTTGATTGCATTCGAACTTCAGTGTCAACCTATGTAGATGTGCTTTTATGGATCAGAAAACTGAGGCTCATAGACTCTAATGAATTGCCCAAAATTTTAAAATTAGTAAAGGCAAAGCTGAGATTTTCATCTTCTGACTGCAAATCCCATACTCTTTCCAATTCAGTGTGTCCTGTCCAGGCTACCTGTGTCTTCTCCTATCAGTCAATATCCAGGGCCTTAGTTGGGTGTAACATTATGGAAATGAATAAGGAAAATGTGGGTTCTTTACTAAAGGATTTCAAATGATTTAGAAAATTAAAGTGAAGATGAATGATAAATCAATTGAATAATACAAAAATATACTTGATAAGTGCTAAGTAGTAATAATGTTTGACCCTTGTATATTGCTTTACAGTTTCAAAGTGCTTTCTTGTATTTTTTTTTTAATATGCGGGTACTGGGAGTCGAACTCAGGACCTCACGCTTGCCAGGCAGGCACTTATGCTGCTGAGCTATATCACCGGCCCAGCTTTCCTGTATTTTATCCTGTTTTACATCATTGTTTTTCAATTGAATGATTTTGTCCTAACCAATGGACATTTGTCAATGTCTGGATACATTTCTAGTTTCACAGTTTGGAGGCAGGTTACTACTGGTATCTAGTGGGTAGAGGCTAGGGATGCTGCTGAACGTACTATAACATGTAAGATGGCTACCACAATTTAAAAAAAAGTATCTGGCCCAAAATGTTAATAGTACCACTACTGAGAAACCCTATAAACTCTTATTGTTCACTATGAATATTTTAGAAATGCAGAGAAGGTTAAGATCATTGAGGGTTGAATCTGTTGGGAAAGGTTTCATTGGAAGAGTGTCAGTTAAGGTCAGCCTTGAAATATTGCTAACAATTATATAGTACTACTCTATGTCAACAACTTTAAATATATTCACTTAATCCTCACAACAGCCTAAAGGATATAAACAAAGACAGGTACAATGTGTGTGTGTGTGTTTATATATATTTTTGGGGGAATGGTTGAGACAGGGTCTTGCTATGTAGTTCAGGCTGAACTTGAACTCACTATGTAGCCCAGGCTGGCCGTGAACTCACAGCAATCCTCCTGCCTCAGCCTCCCAAGTGCTGGGAATGCAGGCATGCACCACCATGCCTGGTGCAATGTATATTCTTGAGACACTTAATTGACAGCCTTTTTTTTTTTTTTTTTTTTTTTGTGCTTTTAAAATTTTTTTAATGATTTTTTAAAATTTTAGTTTATTAGGAATGTTTATGTTCCTTGTGGGAAATTGTTGCATATCATATCCTGATTCCTTTTTTTCATCCTTTATCCCTTCCCTCCCTCCCCTCTCCCTCTATCTCTTGATCTTCCCCTTTGAGAACAATCTACTTCCTATTATCTTTTATTTTGCTCTTTATTTTTACTCTTGATAGCCTTTTTGAACAAAATATTTGGGCTGGAGAGTAATGGAAATTAAAAGGGAAAATAACTAAAAGCTGATGAAAAAGGCCTTGAATACTAGGCTGAAGAATTTGGGTTTTATATAATAGATAGTGAGAAATCATTAAATAAATTTTGAGAAAGGGTGTGATATGTGTCAACTATTTAGAAAGATAAATCTAGTAGCTGAATTTAGTATAGATTAGAAAAGTAGGGAAGACTATAGCCCACATGAGCAGCTTTCATAGTAATCCAGATATGAAGATGTTAAGGCCTGAACTCACAGAGTGGCTATACGAAGATGGGGGAAAGGCAGATATGAGATATACTATAAAGGAAGAAGTGACAGGTCTTAGTGAATTTTTACACTTGGAAGGGAGAATTGAGGAGTCTAAGATGATTTGAAAATCTTAAACATGGGTAACTGGGAGGAGGATGAAAGAAAACCAAGTTCAGAAGAGAAATCAGGCTTGGAACAAAGGAAAATGATTTCTGGTTTTAGCCCTGTTGATCTGGAGGCTATCAGGCAGCTCCCAACAGATAATCACAGGTGAAGATTGCATCTCTAGGGAGTGTCAGGCTAAAGAGATACAGTATCCAAGTGTGTGGCACACACCTGTAATCTCAGCTACTCAGGAAACTGAGGCAGGATGATCCAAGTTTGAGGCCAGCCTGGGCAACTTAGTGAGACCCTATCTTAAAAAATAAAGAGGACTGGGGCCGGTGAGATGGCTCAGCAGCGTACGCGCCTGCCTGGCAGGCGCGAGGGCCCGAGTTTGACTTCTGGAACCCACATATGAAAAAAGGGCCGGTGATATTGCTCAGCGGCACGGGCACCTGCTGGCGCGCGAGGTCCTGAGGTCGACCCCGGTACCCCCCAAAAAAATAATAATAAAAAAAAAAATAAAGAGGACTGTTAATGTAGCTCAGTGGTAGAGTGCTTGCCTAGTATGCATGAGGCCCTGGGTTCAACGCTGGTGCTGCAAAAATGAATAACTAGGTAGATGAGGAGAAAGAGAGAGATACAGTGGGCAGTCATAAGCATGAGGAGGACTGCTGATGTTATGCAGGTAGGTGAAGTCAGAGTAGAGCAAAGGACTGGTGAAGATTCGTTCTTAGAGTGCCTACATTTAATAAAGGGCATTAGAAGGAAAGCGTGTTGTTAAAAGAGACTGGATGAATGGTGGAAGATGCCAGGGGCAGTTAAGATAATGTGGATTGTGAAAGACAAATAAAAACGTTTAATATGTTATTTAGAAATCTTGAAAAATAAGGAGATAGTAAAGGCTGTTGGATTTTGAAAGTATTGCATCAATAAAATTAGAGAAAACGATGTACACTGATTTGAGAAGTTTAACACAGTGAACGCGAGAGGAGTATGGAGTGGTAAGACAAAGATAGGATGAATTAAATTAGCAAAGAGTGAGGAAGGATTTACAATTGAAGTGGGAGCTGAAACTGGTATTTCTGTCAATGAAGGACCAAGCTCCTATAGAAGATTGGGGGGCTTTAAATAGAATACTAAGGTGGATAATTATGTTTGGAAGGGAAATAACTAGTTTCTTACCCTTACTTAAGAGGAAAGAGTATGGGAATTGTTGAAAAGACGAATTCTGAGATGAGAAGGAAAATAGTGACTTCATAAATACATAATAAATGTTATGTATTGAAAATATTCTAACAAGAAATGGTCACATATCTGAGAAATTAGGAAAACTAGTGAGAATATTTTGCATACCTGTATATATTTTTAAAATAATTTAAAATATTTTTGTCCAACAGAACTGCCATTTATCAAATAATGTAATATTTATACACAATAAGTCAGTGGTAACTCCTTATTTATATGACATTTTTATATAAATATTTCTATAGCTGAAGCTTATCCTTTTAAACATTGAAAGATTTAGTGTAGGTCTTTAATCTTTATTAAGCAGTGTATCTGAATATAATTTAACTTTACTATGACAAGTTGGAATCATTGAGAATGTAATCATTTTACTTTGTTTCATACGGTCTGAGACTATTACCATGTTTGTCCTTGTCTTCAGATTGCTGTCTGTTGATAGTAAATTTACTATACTGATATTTTATTTTTTCAATGGTCAACGTTTAGCAATATTTTTCTTCCTTCCCCTATCCCCTTTGTTGGTTTTTATCTAGCTGTTTCCTTATTCAGTAAAGATCTGAAGACTAGTTAAGTAAGCCAGAAATCTGTCATTTATAGACAACTCTCAAGTGTGCATAGGCCTCATTCTTTTGAGAAATGATGCCCATGAAATTAGTTTGTGACAGCTCTTTAATTTTTTTATTTTTTACTTTTTAATGTATTTGGTATTTTTTACATTGGAGCTGGATCCATGGCTATATTTCAAATGGTCAGAGTTGCTGTTTGAGAGCAGTGTCATTGCTCTAGTTAGTTTTATAGATTAAAACTAAAAATTATAAATGAAATATTGAGTAGTGATGGATACAGGGTTGGTTGGTTTGTTTGCTTCAACTGACTGAATATGCTGAATATGCTGAAACTGAAGAAAATGTTAACAAAACAGAATAATCCTAGAACTTAAAGGCAAGGGCTATAACCCAATGAATCTTAAAATTTTAAAGAAATGAAACAATGTATTAAATTTCCCATCTGGGAGGAAAATTTTTCCTATTGGAAAATACAGCTGATTCCTAATGGTTGAATGAGGAATCCAGTCTTTTAGTGGAGGTGTTCAGTCCTACTTCTTGACATCTAGGTAAAGGGGATAAAAGCTTTATTCTTTTCAACTACAAAGAATATAAAAAAATCAGATACAGTTTCATTCCTGACAGCAAGCATGTTGGTTGCTTTAAAAAGTACAAATTGAATGTAATCAGGGCATTTTCTTAGGTTAAATCAGTATTCCCACGTTTTCCTTCTACTTTTGTGGTGTTCCTTAGAAAACAACAAAAAACACAAAGAAATGTTGCCAGCAGGGCTTCAAAGCTGTAAGCTTTGTTACAGAGAGCTGAAAAGTGCCATTTCTTCTGAGTCTGCTTACTTTTTTCCTTCTGTCAAAAGTGGATCTTTAGGGCTGGGGATATAGCTCAGCAGCACAAGTGCTGGCCTGGCAAGCGCAAGGTTCTGAGTTCAACTCCCGGTACCAAAAAAAAAAAAAAAAATAGTGGATCTTTACAGAAAGCTCGCTATAGGTTGGGGGTAGAACTAAATAGTTACTTCTCCTTCCTTATTCCATGAATGTTGGTAGCTTAATTCTTTGGTATCTATACTTGGTAAGATTGGTAATATTAATGTCAAATTTGGACCATGTCATTTGGTTGTGTGTGTTCTAAATATGAGAACAGAGGGCTCTCTATGTATTTTCCATTCTCCCTTGTTCTCATGATTGCCTTGATGGTGAGCATTTTTATTAGTCTGAGCATAATCCTTTACCTGTAGTAATAGTTCCCGGCAATTACATTTATAGATTTGGAAATTTAAGATTTTTTTGGTCCACTGTTGAAGAATGAAGGTCTTGAAAAGAAAACTCAGCTTTAAGTACTATACTGTATTCAGTAGTAAATTATTCAGTTAGGGGCCGGTGAGATAGCTCAGCGGCATAAGCGCCTGCCTGGCAAGCACGAGGTCCTGAGTTCAACTCCCGGTACCCACATACGAAAAAAGGGCCGGTGATATCGCTCAGCGGCACAGGTGCCTGCTGGCACGCGAGGTCCTGAGGTCGACCCCCGGTACCCACAAAAAAAAAAAAAAATTATTCAGTTAGTAATCCCTCCTATCAAGCATTCATTATTTTACCAGCTCATGCATTGAAAAGAGGACAGAAGTGTGTATATTGTACACAGAAGTACTGCTAAGGCAAGCAAATGCACTACTTGTACATATCTAAATTTTTGAAAATTGAGTTTTACTGTATATCATACAGTTAAAATTTTTAAGTAACTATTTATGAATTAGTAAGAATAAGTAGTTTACCTTTTTATCATCCATTTTCATTTTTAACTTTTTTTTTTTTAAAGTCCGCAGATGCACTTTTGGTGGCAATCGACTCTGAAGTAGTGGGAGCTGTTGATATACTACTTAATCATCGACCAAAACGATCATCAAGACCAACCATAGTAGTTAGTACTCTTAAGTATTTACTAATTTGGATTTTAAACCAAAGTAGCTCTCCTGCCCCATTGCCATTTTTTCTTCCCCCAAATTTATTTATTTATTTATTTATTTTTAAAGATAGATTTTTTTTTTTCACTTTGTAAAGGATAACTTTAAGTAGACTCTTGGTAGAATAATTAGTATTGCTTTCAGAAAACTTTTATAAAATTAGTTGATATTTCTATAATTTTTTCAAGGTGGACCAGTGTTTTTAGTTTGGAATATTTTGCAGGTAGTGTTGAAAATACCATTAGTTTCCAAATAGATTAAAGAATTAAATATAAATAATGAAACCATAAAACTGAAAGAAAATATAGATGAATATTTAACTGTTTGGGAGTGGAAGGAATTTGTAATGTGTAAAAGCAGGGAACAAAAATCACAGAGGCACAGTGTGACTATATAGAAATTAAATTTCTTGAATTCAAAAAGGCAAAATTTAAAAAGCGATGGATAACTGGCAAAACATATTTGTAGCAAATATCTCAAATTAATAATATTAATACTAGATAAACTGATGGGAAACACTGAAATCATATTAGAAAAGGACATGAGAAAATCTGAGAAAATACAAAAGAATGTACTAAACCTACTAATAATCAAGTATGAGATACTAATTTTTGCTCATCAAATTAGCAAATTTTTTTTGAGATGGAATCTCAGTATGTTGCCAAGACTGGTCTTGAACTTGTGGGCTCAAGCAGTTCCCTACCTCAGCCTACTGAGTAGGTGGGACTACAGATGTGTGCTACCATGCCCAACTCAGCAAATTAAAAAAAAAAAGTAATCATTGATGACAAGGGAGTAGTATAGGCTTATACATATACTACTGGTGGGGCAAGATGTATCATAAACTAGAAAGGTGTTCATATTAATGCTTTCTTCTCTTGAAATCTGTGAAGGAAATGGCTTTAAAATCTGTGAAGGGCTGGTGATATGGCTCAGCGGCATAAGCGCCTGCCTGGCAAGCGCGAGGTCCTGGTACCCACATTAAAAAAAAAAAAAAAAAAAGGTAGACCAAACTGTTAATTACAGTCTTATTTGTAGCATTGGGGAAAAAAGTAACCCATTTGATGCAATGTAAATATTCTAAAAATAGCTCGGGTGAGGCTAAACTTCCTAAAAGAGAAGATAGAAAATATGAATAATTAACATAATATTATAGTCATTAAAATGATATTTTTGAAACAATTTTTAGGAATGTGGAAAAAGAAATATTAAGTGAGAGAAAATGGGAATAGTGAATTGTACATATAATTTGGTCTAAAGCTAAAAATATGCATATAAAAGAGATGGTATATAAGTACAACAAAATGTTACCTTACAGTGCTCATCTCTTATTGATTGACCAAGTCGAGGACTTTCCCCTGCTTTTTAAATTTTTCTGTATTGCTTTTATAATTAGGAAGATAGTCACTAATAAATAAATGCTAACTGAAAGAGTAAGATACTTCTTGTTCATCGAATTTTAAAAATTATAAAACTTATTATTGGTGAAAGTATAGTGAAACAAGCAGTTTAACTGCTGGGAGTGTAAACAGAAGAAAAATATCGTTTTAAAAAACAATTATAAATTGGTAGCAGACTTTCTGCCATAATCCGATAACTATGAGAAGTTCTGCTAAGTTTCATACTTTTATCATATGTTAACTGAAAAACTTTACTCATTTAGATTATTAAAAAAAAAAAAAATTGTTACTTGCTGGACTAGTGGTGCAGCCCAGTGGTAGAATGCTTGCCTAGCACGTACAAGGCCCAGGTTCGATCTGCAGCACTGCAAAACAACAACAAAAATGTGACTTTCTTTAGAGGATAGTACCACCTAGTCTAAGTAGTGATAAGAGACCAACAAGAATAAAGAAAAAAGGGCTAAGCATATAATCCCTATCCAGAGGACTAGAAATATCTGAATTATAGTCAGTTTTCTGCCGCTTACCGTGTAGCTACTGTTACATTTTGGTATACCTTCTATCTAGTCTGTAACCCATTTCATTTCTTGTCAGGAAGGGTGAAATACAGTGTGCTAGATGTTGGAACTACTAATTGGTATTCCTAGTCATTGAAAAACACTTTCTGCTTTGTCTTTAGGAAGTAAAGATTATTCAGCCTTTATTTGTCCAGTGACAGTAATGTTACTTATAAAAGTATTATTACTTTTATACAGGCGATATTAAATATTCTATATGCTTTCTTTTACCATTTCAGTGAATTAATTCTGTATTTTTGGCTTATCAAAATTATCTTTTATGCAATTGACTTTCAAATACATGTTTTCTTGGTAGTATTAGATTATGTTATGAGCAATGAAATTATGAACTTTAATCTTATGCATGTATAATGCTTTTCATGTATTTAAATATTAGAAACATGAAGGCTCATTTTCTATTAAAGTTTTTCTCTTGGGATTAAATATACTTTTCTATATGACCAATAATGCAACAAGAGGAAGAAGGGCTAATTTTAGGATTCTCTGTAATTGTTAAATAAATTCATTAATTTGAATTCTCCAGTAAATAAACAGAAAGTTTATAAACAAACTTCATGAAAGGACAAAAACTGATAAGTATATTAGCAAATATTAAAACTTGCCAGTAACCAAATGACAGTAAATTAAAATTTCATGATAATATATTTTCACTCGTAAATTAGGAGTGATCGTGCCAGTGCTGGAGAGTAAAGCTTTAGTATGAAATGATACATCTTATGTTATTGGTTATATAAATTATTAAAAGGCTTTTGACATTATGTATCAAGACCTTCAAAACTTCATGGCAGTAGACCTATAATTTCGGTTCTTAAGGTCTGTGTTAATGAGATAATCCTAAATTTGCAAAGTACTATTTTTATTTATTTATTTATTTATTTTTTTGTGGGTACCGGTGGTTGACCTCAGGACCTCACGCGTCAGCAGGCGCCTGTGCCACTGAGCAATATCACCAGCCCTTTTTTCATATGTGGGTTCTGGGAGTCGAACTCAGGCCCTTGCACTTGCCAGGCAGGCGCTTATGCTGCTGAGCCATCTCACCAGCCCACTATTTTCATAAAGATGTTTGCTATAGTATTTTTTTTTTTTTTTTTGTGGGTACCAGGGGTCGACCTCAGGACCTCGTGCGCCAGTAGGCGCCCGTGCCGCTGAGCGATATCACCGGCTCCTTTTTCGTATGTGGGATCCAGGAGTAGAACTCGGGCCCTCGCGCTTGCCAGGCAGACGCTTAGGCCGCTGAGCCATCTCACCGGCCCCTGCTATAGTATTTTTTAATTAACAAAATATCTTAAACACAGAGCCTATGATCTTTCTTAAATTAAATGCAAAATTCTGTGTATGAATTTTTCTCCTTGAATATCCTGGGCTGTAGCTTTTGTAAGATTATTAAAAGAGTCCTTGAATTTTGAAATATTAAGAGCCATTCTTTTTAACCACTGGTGCTTAATATACCTGTTTATGCAAAAGATGACCTTAAAAAGGTATTTGATAGAGAAAGGACTAGAAGCATATACTGTACTGTAAAATGTTATTTGGTAGAAGGAATATGGGTATTTTTATCCTTCTTTCTGCTTTTCTATATTTTTCAGATATTTTATAATGAGTGTACACTACTTTTACAATGTTAATAAAAATTACCAAATGTGAACTTGATGAGTTTACACTGGAATCAAACAGCTCTCAGGGAAACCTCTGCGAAAAAGTGAGAAGTATTGGAAAGAATATGCAATAGTCATAAAATAGTTAAGCTTTTTATTTAACCCTGATTCTTTAACTATTAATATTTTTTTCCTCATTTCATGTCATCACCAGGCCAATGGACCCATGTAGTGGAAGGAGCTTAGGCTTCTGATGAATACAAACCTGGATTAATCATAATAATAGTAGTATAAACCCACTCTATTGTATGGCTGGGCACATTAACTTCTCTGAGCCTCAGTTTCTTTGTGGGGATTAATTATGCTCAGTTTTGCAGGCTACTGGGGGATTAAGTGAGATGATAAATGTAAAATGCCTAATAGTTCCAGGACTCATTATTAGTAGTTACGAATGTTAGGTTTTTTTGTATTTGTAATAGGAACTAGGATAGGCAATGGTTGGGAATGTGTAGAGAATTATACAACATGAAGAGTGCTTCCTATTTATATACCTTTTTCAAGTTGCTTCATTGCTTTAATGTGACAAGGTTTACCATAGAGGTGGAATTTTTGGGTTTTCTCATTCATTTGTACTCTGCCTATTTTTTAACATTTCCACTTTCCATTATATTCTTTTTCTAAAATTCTTTATCTTTATCCTTGCCATGCATACTTCTCTAATCTTGTAAAAACTAAACACTTTTTCCTAAGGTATTTCTCTAAATAGCCTCACTTCTTCTTTGGTAGGGAAACAGAACTCTAGTTATATGAATGTTATCTATTGAAATTTTACCTGTTATGATTATACTGCATTTATTAATTAACATTTTGAGGTTTTAAAAAATTCATTCCAAATAAAATGTTTTTTATATTCCTTAAAAAATTCTTAAGTTCTTTTAGTCTTCCTTTTTTTTTTTCATTTTAGCCTTAAGATAAATGTATTTTTTGAAATCACAAATAATAATTTTTGGACATTTATATAAATATTTTTCAGAAACTAATGGAACGAATTCAAAATCCTGAGTATTCAACAACTATGGATGTTGCACCTGTCATTTTAGCTGCTCATCGCAACAACTATGAAATTCTTACAATGCTCTTAAAACAGGATGTGTCTCTACCCAAGCCTCATGCAGTTGGCTGTGAATGCATGTTGTGTTCTGCAAAAAACAAAAAGGACAGCCTCCGACATTCCAGGTTACAAAATTACAATTTTTGATAAATAGATTTGTGATATAGTAAGTGTATGTCAGTGACGTTGGGTTTTTAAAATTGGTATTCTTTCTATGCGGCTTTTAAGAAATGTGATAATGGGGGCCGGTGATATAGCTCAGCGGCATAAGCACCTGCCCTGGCAAGTGCGAGGTCCTGAGTTCAACTCCCGGTACCTGCATTAAAAAAAAAAAAAAAAATGTGATAATGTGATTTAGGAAAGCCAGATTAGCTCCTTTGCTTATTGAGTTTTTCAAAAATGTTTGTTTATGCTAAGTAATTAGGAAATGAATGAGAGTCATCTCATACTCTTGGGGGATGGGGGTGCTATTTTTCAGAGGCACAGTTTATGAGTCCAAGAAAACTTCCAAGTAGCGGAAGGAGTAGAGGTAGCATTTTCTATCTTATTTATAAAGAAATCAAAACAATATTCTGGTCTATAGTCAGGCATGGTATCTATTGCACCAGTAGCTCATCAAACTAGTTTGTTTAAATATTTGACCTGTTTGGTCTTCTGTCCACTCGTAGACAATATTTAAGTCTTTATTTTCCCCTACTCATCATTTCTTCCTGTTTCCCTAGTTGAAAATGTTAAGAACAGTGGAGATGATTGATCAAGAAAGTACCCTGTCACGTACAAGTTGAGTAAAATCACAAACATGTATAAGATGTATGGCTCTGGGATAGATTTGAGAATCTTAATTTTGGGCATATTCCTTTGTTATGGTTTAAATAGGTTTTTCTCTACCAAACCTCATGTTGAAATTTAACTCCCATTGTGGCATTATTGAGAGGTGGGGCCTTTGGAAGGTAATTGGGTCCTGAGGCACTTTATAAGAATAAATGAATGTCTTTCTTAAGAGACTGTTAGTTCTTTTGAGTCTGGATTAGTTCTCATGGTAATGATATAGACTGCACCTCCCCTCTGCCGTTCTCACAGGTGTGCTTTCTTCTGCATGTGTCTATTTTTGCTTTCTTCCATGAAACCCTCACTGCAAGCAGAGCAGACACAGGCACCATGCTCTTGGACTTCCAGAACCATGAACCAAAATAAATCTCTTTTTTTTTTTTTTTTTTTTTAATAAATTACCCATTCTGGGCCAGTGATATAGCTCAGAGGCATAAGCGCCCCTGGCAAGCGTGAGGTCCTGAGTTTGACTCCCGGTACCTGCATATACAAAAAAAATAAATAAATAAAATAAAATAAATTACCCATTCTGAGTATTCTGATGAAGCAACAAAAACTGACATTAACCTCTATATATACAGTAGTGCCTTGGTTCATGAATGCTTTTGTTTGTGAACAGTTTGGTTCACAAACAGAAGCACTGGCAAAATTTTATTTTTGTTTGGAACTCTGCATCGTGTGATGAAAACAACCATGGCTATCTTTCTCATAGGAACATGAATGTGGCCATCTTTTCCACAATCATGGAACGAATTAAGTTCCTGAACCGAGGTACCATTGTACACATAATTAAAAATAATAAATTGTAGTAATTAAGCATGCCACTTATATATATGCAAATAGTAATTAAATATAATTAGTTGATACAGTATCAAGGGTAACATCTACTCTGGAAAATGGACCTAGAAGTCCCAAGTAGCCTGTTGAAAAACATTTTTAAGGTAAGAGTTTTTGGATAGTATTTAAAATAAAATTTAAACCTCCAAACCATTTTCTCCTTCTTTTTCTTATTCACATACCCCGGATGTATTCATAGTCACAAATCCATAAACTGGGAAAGCTTTCTAGGGACCAATTTAATGTTTATTTGAGGAGGTTTGACTAGAAATGATTTGTATTTTCAGGTCTGTTTTGCAAAGAGATTTATGTTCTCTTTGATAAGATCTGATTGATAGTTTTGGCTATATAACTTTACTTTTTAGTTTTAAAATGACTAGTTCATGAAATGACAAGGAAAATTATCCTGAAGGCTTCTTCCATTTGTAAAATCTTTCATTAAATGTAAACATTTTCCAAAGTATGTGCTTCTTAAATGCATATGCAGTTGAAGCAGCTGGGGGTGAGAGATTGAGGCCGGAGAAAACACTTAAATCTGGCTTGGTTTGAGGCTGGGAAACAGCATGTCCTGCAAGCTTTTAAGGAAATTATGGCTTGAGATAGATCTTTAAGAATGAATAAGAATTAAAAGGTGAAGTATTATAGGCAGAAAGTACAGCGTGTAATTGTGGTTTATTTGGGACCTGCAAATGATTAGGAATATTAACAAAAGAGTTTGAGGGAGTTTATTACTGATTCTTGAGAAAACAATTATAACAAATGGTAAAGGGCCCTGGTTAAAGTAATTTCCAGAAATTGCTAAGTAGAAATGCAGAAGAAAAGAACGCTAACAAAATGAGCAAAAAGGGAGATGGGATGATTTCTGTGAAGTTGAAGCTAATGTACTAACAGAAAGTAAGAAAACCTGTATTTATATAAAATATTGTTTTTTAAATTTCAGAGATGATGTAGCTCCAGATCATGATAATATCTAGGGACAATATTCCCAGATGTAGTAGGGAAAGATAGTAGACCACTTGAGTTTAGAAAACATTTTCAGTAATATAATTGCTATGATTTAGTTTTAGTCTCTATATTTGAAGTATTTTGAATTTGCAAATAACTTTAAAAGAAGATATGAAATCTTTACTATCTAATAAAGGGAGTCAAACTTTAAAAACTTGAGAAACATTGGAATTAGGACAGCAAAGTAATGAATACCTAGTTAATTTAATTTACAGTGGGCTTTGTTCAACTTCACAGTGTTCTTTTAATAATTTTTTTGGAGTACACAATGTATACTTAGCTTTACTCATATAATTACCCATTTTACCCCAAAGACAAGTGAATTTGTAAAACTTGGCTAGGTCTCTACCAAGTACAGAGTAGGATGTTGACATGGTGAGCTCTGAGGCTAGAGTGATCTTAGGAATATGGATTCTTCTGGTGTAGTAGCAAGAAAATGGGTTGAAAGAAAGACTGCTTGATGCTACAGTCCTTGGAGTAACATGGAGATCGAGAAATGGCAAGTGATGATGATGAGGGAGTATTGGAATAACTAAATGGTATGGACCTCCAAAAAACATGATTTGGAGTCCTCTAAAAATAATGAATGAATCCTGTAAGATTTAGGTATTGTGAAATGATACTTTTCTATTTCTTGTCTCTCTAATGGAACATACTGTTTGTTCTTATAAAACCTTAAATTGATTATATGTCCATGTTGGATCATATACTCGTAATTGGATTACACAATAATTTAAATATTTTTCAAAGACAAAGTAATCTTCACACATGTCATATATATGGGATCTTTCCAGTATTTTCTCTTTTTTTTTAAAAGTACTCAGTTACGTGCTGGTGAGATGGCTCAGTGGCATAAGCGCCTGCCTGGCAAGCACGAGGTCCTGAGTTTGACTCCCAGTATCCACATACAAAAAAAGGGCCGGTGATACCGCTCAGCAGCACGGGTGCCTGCTGGCACACGAGGTCCTGAGTTCGACCCCCAGTACCCACAAAAAAAGAAAAAAAGTACTCTGTTACACAAGAATATATGAATAAATTCTTAAATTATTGTAAAAATTCTTTAACATTGAACGGAACTCTCTTGATCAATCCAGATTCTCTTCTTTCTAGGGCCAGTGGCTATTAGCAGGTTGTCATTCTCTCTCTAGTCCCTGTGGCTGATATTCCAAGTGGTCAGAAATGTGACTCTTTTTTTTTTTTTTTTTTTTTTTTTTTTGTGGGTACCAGGGGGATGACCTCAGGACCTCGCGCGCCAACAGGCACCCGTGCCACTGAGCGATATCACCGGCCCCTTTTTTCGTATGTGGGTTCCGGGAGTCGAACTCGGGCCCTCGCGCTTGCAAGGCAGGCGCTTACGCCGCTGAGCCATCTCACCGGCCCAGAAATGTGACTCTTAACTGTAGCATTAGACTAGAAGCCAGAGTCTTAGCAATGACTTCCATTACATGTTAGAAATTCCCTCTCCCAGTTTCTGTCCATTCAGGTTCCATTCAGGGTTCCTCTCCTCTTTTATTAAGTTATTCATCTTGCTCAATGTTTATCAAACTGTGACACTTCAGCCAAATCCAGTGTGCCAGTGCTTCTGTAAATAACGATTTCCTGGAATATACCTATACCTATTCCTTTTTGGATTGTCTATTGCTGTTATCATGGTATAACAAGAGTTGAGTAGGTGCAATATAAACAGTATGGCCTTCAAAGCCTAAGTTATTGATTGTCTGACCCTTTACAGAATGCTGTGACCTGCACGGGGAGCGGGGTCCTGAGGGAGGGTGACGGGAGATTAAGAAGAAACAAGACACATAAAAGGAAAGCTGGGACTGGGTGGGACCTGACCTCTCTGATGGAGAGGCAGTGACAACCCAGCATGGTCTGTGTTTTTATTTATACACAGTAAAAATGGGGGAAGCATGTGACGGGGCCAAAAGTGCAAGGTCTCAGTGTTTTGCTGAGACCTTGAAAAGCGAAACATTCTCAGAGCTGTCTGTGCTGTAGTTAACAGGGAGGAACACCAAGGCCAGACACCTACTGGACTGGCTTTGCTGTAGTCCCAACAACTTGTTCACATGGCTCGCCTCTGGCACTCCATGTTCTCGGGGCTGGCCTTGCTTTACCCCAAATATGTGGTCGGTCTCTAGCTCAGCTGCTCACCATGACAGAAAATGTCTGCTAAGCTTTGATCTAACTATATGCTTGTCAATTTTATTGATCTTTTCTAAGAAACAACATTAGTTCATTCATAGTCTCTATTTTTTTTTCTACATTACTGCTTCTGCTTGGACTTTTCTTCTTCCTATTTACTGTTGGTTTGATTTACTCTTCTTTTTCTAGCTTCTTAAATTAGAAACTTGGCTTTTTCTAGATGTTGCTTCCTTTCTAATATAAGGGTGTTCATGATACATTCTGTTTTCCATGTGATTTTTCTTTGACTCATGAGTCATTTTTTTTAAATTATAGATTTAATTTTTTAGGGCTGTTTTAACAAATTTGACAAAACAATTCAGCAGGAAGTGTAGAATTCCCTTATTATATCCCACCCCCTTCAAGTATTACCCACCATCAATATCCCTTACTGGTGTGATAATATTTGTTACAACAGATAAACCAACATTGGTACATCATGATCACTCAAAGTCTGTAGTATATATTAGGGTTTACTCTTTTTTTTTCTTTTTTTTTTTGTGGGTACCGGGGCTTGACCTCAGGACCTTGCACGCCAGCAGGCGCCCGTGCCGCTGAGCGATATCACTGGCCCTTTTTTCGTATGTGGGTTCTGGGAGTCAAACTCAGGACCTCACACTTGCCAGGCAGGCGCTTATGCTGCTGAGCTATCTCACCGGCCCCCTTAAAAACTCAAGATTTTTTTTTTTTTTTAATGTGGGTACTGGGAGTCGAACTCAGGACCTCGTGCTTGCCAGGCAGGTGCTTATGCCACTGAGCCATCTCACCAGCCCTAGGGTTTACTCTTTTTTTTTTTTTTTAGTGGGTACCGGGGGTCGACCTCAGGACCTCGCGCACCAGCAGGCGCCCGTGCCGCTGAGCAATATCACCAGCCCTTTTTTCGTATGTGGGTTCCGGGAGTCGAACTCGGGCCCTCATGCTTGCCAGGCAGGCGCTTACGCTGCTGAGCCGTCTCACCAGCCCCCTAGGGTTTACTCTTAATGCTATATATTCTCTTGGTTTTGGCAAATGTATAAGACATGCATCCACCATTACAATATCATAGAGAATAATTTAGCTACTCTAAAATTTCCCTGTGTTATATCTGTTCCACTCTTCTATCCTCCCAAGTCCCTGCCAACCACTAATGCTTTTTTTTTTAAACTCTATACTTTTTCCATAATATATAATTGAAATAAAGCAATATGCAGCCTTTTCAGATCAGTTTTTTTCACTTAGTAATATGCATTTAAGTTTCCTTCATGTGTTTTCATGGCTTAATAGCACATTTCTTCTTAGTGCTAGATGATTTCTTATTGTTTGGATATACTACAGTTTATCCAGTTACTTACTGAAGGACATCTTCATTGCTGTTAAATGTTAGCACTTATGAATGGAACTGCTACCTGCATTCATCTACAGGTTTTTGTGTGGACATAAGTTTTTACCTCATTTAGGTAGATATTAAGATCTGTGATTATTGGGTCATATAGTTGAGTCTGGTTAGTTTTCTGAGAAACTTCCAAATTCTTTTCTGCAGTGGCTGTAGTATTTTGTAGTCTTAGTGATGGATAAAAGTTCCTGCTGCTGTACATGCTCAACCAGCATTTGATATTGCAGTATTTTAGATTTTAACCATTTTAATTGGTATATATTTGCATCTCATCTTAATTTTCAGTTTTCTTACGATGTTGGACATCTTTTCACATGTTTATTTTCCATCTGTATATCTCTGTGGAGGTGTCTGTTTAGATCTGACTCTGTGTGTGTGTGTGTGTGTGTGTGTGTGTGTGTGTATGTGTGGTGGGGCAAATAGATACTGGGGATCAAACCCAGTGCCTCGCATATGCTTGGCAAGTGCTATACCACTGAGTTACATCCCCAGACCTTTTTTAAAAAAAAATGTTTTTTGACAGGGTTTTGCTTAGTTACTCAGGCTAGTCTTCAATTTATGACCCTCCTACCTCAACCTCCTGAGTAGATGGGATTACAGGCATGCACCACTATGCTGGGCTTCTTTTTACCTATTATTAAATTGAGTCATTTATATTCTTATTGTTGAATTTTGAGAGTTCTGTGTATACTTTACATAAGTCTTTTGTAAGATATGTCTTTCATAAATAACAAGTCTACCTTTATTCATGGTTTTGCTTTCCATGATTTCAGTTACTTGCAGTCAACCACCATCTGAAAACATTAAATGGAAAATTCCAGAAACAATTCATAAATTTTAAATAACTTTCATTATAGTGTATAGGTATATTTTTCTCTTTTGTTAGTGTTAGTCTTACTATGCCAAATGTATAAATTAAATTTTATCACAGGTATGTATGTATAGGGAAAAACAACAAATACAGATACTCTTCCATTTGTTGCAGTATATCCCAATAAATCCATTGTAAGTTAAAGTTATCATTAAGTCAAAAGTTCATTTAATACACCACACCTACCAAACATCATAGCTTGACCTACCCTACCTTAAACATACTCCCAAGACTCACATTAGCCTATAATGAGCAAAATAATCAACATAAAGCATATTTTATATGTAGAAACCATGAGATCTTGTGGTGGCCTGGCAGCTGCAACTTGCAGGTACTGCCCAACATAGTGAGAGAGTATCATACTAATATTGTAATCCTGGAAACAGATCAGAATTAAAAACTTGAGGTATACACAAAGGATGTAAAAGACCTACACACTGAAAACTGCAGTACTCTGAAAAAGGAGATTGAAGAGGATATCAGAAAATGGAAAGATATCCCTTGCTCCTGGATAGGAAGAACCAATATAGTGAAAATGGCTATACTTCCAAAATTGTTACACAGATTTAATGCAATTTCAGTCAAAATTCCAACAGCATATCTCACAGAATTAGAGAAAACAATCCTAAAATTCATTTGGAATCAGAAGAGACCTAGAATAGCAAAGGCAATTCTGGGCAACAAAGGCAAGGCAGGGGGCATCACAATCCCCGACTTGAAATTATACTGTCAAGCTACTGTGATAAAAACAGTGTGGTACTGGCAAAAAAACAGACCTGAAGATCAATGGAACAGATTAGAAGATGCTGAAACAACCCCAGACATACTAAGCCACCTTATCTTTGACAAAGGTGCCAAACACATTCACTGGAAGAAAGATAGCCTCTTTAATTAATGGTGCTGGAAAAACTGGCTCTACACATGCCGAAGATTAAAACTAGACCCATATCTTTCACCATGCACTAAACTAAATTCAAAATGGATCAGAGATCTAAATATTAAAACAGAAACATTAAATCTGCTGGAAGGTAGGATAGGTAAAACCCTTGAAGACATTGGTGTAGGCAAAGACTTTGTGAATAAAACCTCAACCGCACAGGAACTATCACAAAGAATCAACAACTGGGATCTCATCTTATTAAAAAGCTTTTGCATAGCAAGAGAAACCACCAACAGAGTGAAGAGACAACCCACAACGTGGGAAAAAATGTTTGCCAGCTGTTCCTCAGACAAAGGATTACTATTGAGAACGTATAAAGAACTCAAAAAAATCAGACCTCCCAAATTTAAAGACCCACTCCAAAAATGGGCATCTGAGATGAATACACATTTCTCAGATGAAGAAATACTAATGGCAAATAAATATACAAAAAAATGTGCAACATCACTAGTCATTCGAGAGATGCAAATTAAAACAACACTGAGATACCATCTCACCCCAGAAAGAATGGCTACTATAAAGAAATCAACTAATAACAAATGCTGGAGGGGCTGTGGGGAAAAAGGAACCCTTCTTCACTGTTGGTGGGAGTGTCGACTGGTACAGCCACTGTGGAAGTCAGTGTGGAGATTCCTCAAAAAACTAGGGTTGGAGGTCCCATTTGACCCAGCTATTCCCCTTCTGGGCATCTTCCCAGAAGAATTAAAAACATCGTACCACAGTGATATATGTGCACCCATGTTTATAGCAGCACAATTTGTAATAGCCAGATCTTGGAAACAACCCAAATGCCCATCAACTGAGGAATGGATAAGAAAGATGTGGTATTTTTATACAATGGAGTACTATTCAGCCATAAAGAAGGATAAACTGGAGACTTTTATAGGTAAATGGATGCAACTCGAGAAAATACTCATAAGTGAAATAAACCGGATGCACATATGTAAGCATCGTATTGTCTCTCTAGTGTGAGAAACTGAAAGAGTAAATAAGATCCAAAATGTACCATAGACACGGTGAATCAAAAAGAAACTGGTCAAAAGGAAAGAGAGACTGGAATAGGGGAATAGGGAAAAGAAAGAAGGGAAAGGAAAAAAAATTGTATGTGTATATATATATATATATATATACAATATATACAATATAATATAATATAATATTTTATATATATATATAATGGTTAAGATAGATACACCACCAATTTTACTTAGTTCATTGAAGAGTAAGTTTTGTGCCAATAATGTTCGGACAATTGAATGCTAATATCTGGTATGAGTAACTAACTTAAAGATAATAATACGTAATGCATTAACCATTGTTACCCTCCTATTTTGTTGTTTTGAAAATTTGTTCTTTTTTATTTTGTTTTGTTTTTTCTTCTCTTTAAAAAAAAAAAAAACTTGAGGTATAGTTTCTACCAAATGCAATAATTTTCCCACCTTGTAAGGTCAAAAATATTGTAAGTCGAGGATTATGATTTCAGGCATCCACATTGGTTTTGGAACAGATCCCTGTTTATTAGAAGGGGATAATGTATTTTCTCCCAGTCTGTGGTTTGTCTTTTCATTTTCTTGACACATGGATTATTTTTAAGTATGCCATTCTAACTTTCATATATTTGAGGATTTCCTAGATTGCTTTCTGTTGGTAACTTCTACTTCTATTGTGACTGGAAAGTATACTTTTATTTTTTAATAACATCTTTGTTAACATATAATTTATAAACTATAAAGTTCACTCTTTGAAGTATATAGTTTGGTTATTAGGCTATTTACAAAGTTGTGTGTTCATCACTGTTACCTAATTTCAGAATATTTCTCCTAGCTCTTAGAAACCACTGTACCTATTTTCTGTCTCTATGGGTGTGCCATTCTGGATATTTTATCTAAAAGGCATCTTTCAGTAGCTTATATGTCATGTGAATGTCTTCAGTGGAGATAGGTCTGTTCAAATCTTTTCCCAGTTTTTAATTGGTTGTCTACCTTTTTATTGCTGAGTTTTAAGAACTCTATATATTCTGAATGTAAGTATTACACCATCAGAAATATAATTTGCAGATATTTTTCTCCCATTCTGTGGATGCCTTTTCACTTTTCTGATGGTGTACTTTGAAGATTGAAAGTTTTGAATTTGATAGAGTTAAAAGGATCTACTTTTTTTTTCTATTTGTACTTTTGGTATTATAGCTAAGAAATTAGTGCTTAATTTGGAGAATATCTGATTTCATTCCTTTTTAGTGTATTAAGAGTAGATTTATGCCCCAGCATGTGACCTAACATGGAGAATGTCCTGCATACTCTTTATATTATCCTACTTTTGGGGTACTTTTATAGTTGTTATCCTATAAATTCCAGTTTTGTCATATTGTTTCATACTGTTGCTCAAGTATTCCATATATCTACTGTTTTTTTTTCCTTTTATGTGGGTACCGGGAGTCGAACTCAGGACCTCATGCATTGACAGCAGGCACTTGTGCCGCTGAGCGTTATCACCGGCCCCTTTTTTTTCCTTTTTGTGGGTACCAGGAGTCGAACTCAGGACCTCACGCTTGCCAGGCAGGCGCTTATGCCACTGAGCTATCTCACCGGCCCTATCTACTGGTTTTTTATCTAGTTCTATCAATTTCTCAGAAAAGAATATTAAAATCTCCAACTAGAATTCTGCTTTCAGTTTTTGCTGTGTGTATATTATGACTCTGTTGTTAGGAACATCTTCATTTATAATTGCTATATTTTCCTTCTAGTCTTAATTTATCCATTCTCACTCTCTTGTGGTTACTGATTGCATGGTATACCTTTCTTGCCCTTTACTTTCAGCTCATGTATTTTTTTATTTGAAGTGTGTTTTTTTTGGCAGTTTTTGCTATTGGATCTTGTTTTTATCCACTCTGACAATTAGTTTTTACCTTTTGATTGAAACATTTAGTCCCCTTACATGTAATTTCTGACATTATGAATTTGTTTTTCATTTTGCCATTTGTTTTGTACATTTCCTATGTCTTTTGTTTCTTTGTCCCTCTGCTGTCTTTGGGTTCAAAGAATTTAGTGTACCTTTTCATTTCCAGTGTTTTTGTTTTTATGACTATTTTAAGTTTTTTTCTTTTAGAGATCACAGTCTATTAGTTTAATACTGATTTACAATCTATTAGTTTAATACTGACTTAAAATATACCAACTGCTATCATTTTTATATATATCCAAATGTGTCATAAATACAATAGTGTGGTGTTGCAAGTACTGCTTTAAACAATCTTATGCTTCTGAAAAGATGCAAGAAAAATATTACATGCAGCTTTTTATATTTATCTATATAATTACTATTTCTGGTCTTCATTTCTTCCTATGCATCTCATTTACCATCTATTACCATTTTCATTCAGCTTTAGCATTTATTGTAAGGCAAGTCTGCTATCTAAAAATTCTCTTAACATTTGTTTATTTGAGAAAATCTGTATTTTACTTCCACTTTTTGACTTTTATTGAGATATAATTCACATACCATACAGTTAACTCATTAAAGATATATGGTGGCTGGACCCTGTGGTTCATGCCTATAATCTCTGCACTTTGGGAGGCTAAATCAGGAGGATCTCAAGTTCAAATCCCATTGGGGCAACTTAGCAAGACCCTGACTCAAACAAACAAACAAACAAACAAACAAACAAAAAACCTGGCTGGATCTGTTGCTCAGTGCAAAGGCCCAGGTTCAATACCCAGTAACAAAACAGAATAGGATAGGACAGGATAGTTTTTGGTATATTTTAGGTGTACAGATTCATTGCCACAGTCAGAACATTTTCCTTATCTCACAAAGAATCTTCATACCCCTTGTTTGTCTTTTGTTAGTGTTTTAATAGAAAGTTATGTTAATGATTTGAGAGGCTCCCCCTTTCGTATTGAAGATTGAATCCAGGGTCTTTGCATTGACCTACATCCCCAGCCCTGTTTTATTTTGAGACAGTATCTTGCTAAGTTACCCAGGCTGGGCTTGAATTTGCAGCCTTAGCCTCCCAGAGTGCTGTGATTACAAGTATGTGCCACAACACCTGGCTTCTTCTGTCTTAATATAGACATTTACAGGTATAAATTTACTTGTAAGCATTGCTTATGCTGAGTGTTAATAACTTTAAATACAGTTTTGGATATATTGTGTCTTCATTTTCATTCATCTTTTTTTTTTTTTGTGGGTACCGGGGGTCGACCTCAGGACCTCGTGTGCCAGCAGGCGCCCGTGCCGCTGAGCGATATCACCGGCCCTTTTTTCGTATGTGGGTTCCGGGAGTCGAACTCCAGCCCTCGCGCTTGCCAGGCAGGCGCTTACGCCGCTGAGCCATCTCACCGGCCCTCATTCATCTTAAAGTATTTTCTGATTTTCTTTTTTGTTTCTTTGACCTATTGGTTATGTAATAGTGTGTTTAATTTGTACATGATTATGGGTTTCCCATACATTCCTTTGTTAATGATTTCTAATTTCATTCTGATGTGGTTGAAGAAACATACTATTATTTCTGTTTGCGTTTTTTGAGTTTCTTTTTTTCCTGTGGCTTAGCATATGTTCTATCCTGCAGAATGTTCCGTGTGCACTAGAGAAGAATATGTTACCTCTGATTGTTGGGTATTGTTATCATTTGGAAGCTGAGTGTCCTTTGAAATTCTGTCTCTAAGGCATGGGCCCCAAGATGCTGTCATTGGGAGGTCATGAGACCTTTAACGTGGCGCCCAGTGGAAGGTCCTTAAGTTATTAGGGGCATACTTCTGAAAGGGGTCATGTGATCCCAGTTTCTTCTTATTCTCTTTGCTTCCTGGCTCATGAAATGAGCAGTTTGTTCTGTCACTGCTCCTGGCCATTGCCATCCAGCACCTCCACTAGAGGCCCAAAGTAGTGGGTCTATCTAATCTTTGTTGTTTTTTTTCAATGTGGGTACTGGGAGTCGACCTCAGGACCTCGCGCTTGCCAGCAAGCGCTTGTGCTGCTGAGCAATATCACCGGCCCTTTTTCTTCTGTATGTGGGTACTGGGAGTCGAACTCAGGACCTCGCGCTTGCCAGGCAGGCACTTAAGCCACTGAGCTATCTCACCAGCCCAGGTCTCTCTAATCTTGAACCAGAACACCAAAACTGAGTCAAAGTAAACCTTTTCTATTTATATATTATTTCAGATATTTCGTTATGGTGATGGAAAGCTTATTCAGATGAAGTGTTACATCTGGTTGATTTATAATGTTATTCAAGTCTTCCATTTTCTTGTTGTCTTCTGCCTAGTTGTTCTACCCATTATTGAAAGTGGGATACTGAGTTCTCCAAATGTTACTTTTCAGTTGATTTATACATTTGTACCTATGCTTATAGCAGTGCAATTCATAATAGCTAAGCTCTGGAAACAGCCTATATGCCCATCAACAAATGAATGGATAATGAAAATATAATATAGTATAATATAATATTCAGCCATAAAGAGTATTTCATTTCTATCAATTTTTACTTCATCTACAGTATTTTAATGTTCTATTGTTACTGGGATAGATGTTTAGAACTGTTATATCTTCCTGATGAATGGACCCCTTCAATCAATGTCATTTATCCCTCTTTATCTGTAATAACATTTCTTATTTTAAAGTCTGAAATCAGTATAGTTCCTCAAGGTTTTCTGTTTGCATGATCTTTTTCCAGCCTTTTACCTTTTATTTATTTATTTATTTATTTATTTATTGTGTGTGTGTGTGTGTGTGTGTGTGGGTACCGGGGGTCGACCTCAAGGCCTCGCGTGCCAGCAGGCGTCCGTGCCGCTGAACAATATCACCGGCCCTTTTTTCATATGTGGGTTCCGGGAGTTGAACTCGGGCCCTCACGCTTGCCAGGCAGGCGCTTACGCCGCTGAGCCATCTCACTGGCCCATACCTTTTATTTATTTATATCTTTGAACCTAAAGTTTATCTCTTATAGACAACATGCAGTTGGAACATTTTTTTAAAATCTACTCTGACAACCTCTGCCTTTGGGTTGTTAAACCATTCACAGACTGTTTTTGATAGTTAAATTTATACCTGTCATTTTAGCTTTTTTTTTTTTTTGTATATCTTCTTTTGTATGTGTGTCTTATGTCTCTTTTTCTTCCTGAATTTCTCCAGTAGTACTTTTACATCAAAGATATTTTCTAATATAGTGCTTTATTTTCATTAAAGATTCTGTACTATAATTTTTAGAGGGCTTTCTCAATTTTTTTTTATTTTATTCTTTGGGGGGGTTTTTTGGTGGTGAGACTTCAACACAGGATCTTGCACATGCTAAACAGGTACTGTGCCAGTGAGCTTCATACCAGCCCTTGAGGATTTTTTTACTGATTTCTCTATGAGGTAACCATATAGTATAACTTGTCAAATCACCTTCAGATTTGTACTACCTTAATTCCAATAAAATATAGAAATGTTACTCCTCTATATTTTCTTTTTCTTGTCTTTTAATGGTATTGCTTGTACATATTATTTCTAGTAATTTTATAAAGCCAGCAATGCTTTGGTATAATTATTACTTCAACATTTGTAGTCATTTACTTAGCTCCTTATAGTGTTATCCTGACTGTTCTACTCTGTGCCGTTACTGGCAAATATATTACACTTAGGTTACATTTCCGTATGTTATAGGTCAAACATTATAATCTATTATATTCGTATTATTTTATGTAATTGTGTTCAGTTAAGAGACAAAAGGAGAAAATATGCTCCTTTCGGTAGCTATGATATCTTCTATAATTACATAATCACTTTTACTGGTGTTCATGTGGATGACTTGCTTTCTGTCTGAAAAATTTTTTATTTTTTATAATTTCTAAGGTGGGTCTGCTAGCAACATATTTGTTTTTGTTTTTTGTTTAGCTGGTGAGGTTTTATATTTTTCCCTTTCCCCCTTTATTATTTTACATTAGCTTTGCTGGATGTAGGATTTCTGGTTGATTTTTCTTTTCTTTTTGTCTTTTTTGTTTGTTTGTTTGTTTGCCTTTGAGAAGTTAGAACATGGTATTCTGCTGACTTTGGAACTCATGGATTTTGCGAAAAAGTCAGCTGTTAATATTATTTGAGTTCCCTTGTAAGTGACGTGCTATTTTTTCTTGTTCCTTTCAAGATTTTCTCTGTCTTTGAGTGTCAGCACTTCCACTGTGATGTGTATGTGTATGTGATGTGTATGTTGGTGAGTCTGCATTCATTCTACTTACAGTTGGTTGAGATTTCTGGAAATGTTACTGGTTATTGTTTTTAAAGAAACTAGAAGGTTTTTAGTGATTATTTCTTCAAATAGTTTCCCTTTTCCTTTTTTTTCTGCCCTTGTATTTCCATTATACTTCGGTGTGCTTGTTTGGTATCTCACGAATCTCTGAGTCTCTATTCATTTTTCCTAATTCTATTTTTTCAGCTTGCATAATTTGTATTGATATATCTTCAGGTTCATTAATTCTTCTGTCAGTTTGCAGTTATTGAACCCTTTATAGTTTTCTAGGGCTGTCATGATGAGGTATAACAGAAACGTATTTTTTTACAATTCTGGGTTCTAGAAGTCAAGTGAAGTTATTGTCAAGATTGGTTCTTTAGGGGTATGAAAGAATGATCTATTCTAGACCTCTCTTGGCTTGTTCATGTTCATATCATGTTCTACCTGTTTAAGACATAATGGATTTAGACCTATTCTAATGTCCTCATTTTATCTTAATTTTCTCTTAAAATCCCGTCTTCAAATAATGTCACAGTTGGAAGTGTTGGTGGGTAGGACATCAGCATATAGGTTTGAGGGATACAGTTCAACCCATAATAAGCCTTTCTAGTAAATTTCTAATCTCAGTTACTGTATTTTTCAATTTCATAATTTTCATTTTATTTTTCATAATTTCTTTATTGATATTCTCTATTTGATGCTATACTATCTTCATATCTTCTTTTACTTCTGTAATCATGCTTTCCTTTAGCACTGTGAGCATACTGACAGTGGTTACCTTGAAATCTCTTTCTGTTAAATCTGACATCTGTTCACTCTGTTTCTGTTGTTCACTTCTTTTTTCTGGAGTATGGATTATGTTTTCTTTTTTCTTCACATGTCTTTTATTTTAGATAATATATTGTAGCAACTCTGTGTGATGGTCTCCACCCACTCTGTTATTGGGGCTTGTTATTGTTATTTTCTTGTTATTATTTTTAGTGACTGCGTGGATTATTTATTCTCCACGCTATCCTTAGTGGTAAGCCTTTGCTCTTGCTCTTGAGCAGGCATGGCTTACTCTTTCTTTTCTTTTCTTTTTTTCTTTAAATAACACATCTTGTGTTTATTTATTTGAAAACTGGACGGTTAAGTATGTTGTAGACTCTGAATACTGTTCTATTTTTTAAAGAGTTTTTCTTGTAGAATCTGTCTCCTTACAGTATATAGTCATTGATGTATGTGCTTAGTTTGTGCTTAGTTTTATTCTTATTTTTGTGTTAGTGCTAGTTTTATTCTTATTTTTTACCTTTGATTCCTAAGTAATTTTGAGCTCTATATTTTTAGAATATGGGCTGCCAAAGCAAGAACTTGATGTCTATATAGGTCAGTCAGCCAGACAATGATTTAGACAGAAATTGTCCTAATACACTTTGACCCCCTAGACGGTTTACTCTCTGTTAATTGCTTTGTGGGTTAGTTTGGGAATGCATTCAAACTTACAGCCATTTCTCAATATTTCCTTGGCTTTTTTGTTTTTGTTTTTGTTTTTTTTTTTCTTTGGTACCGGGAATTGAACTCAGGACCTTGCACTTGCCAGGCAGGCACTTGTGCCACTGAGCTGTATCCCCGGCCCGGCTTTTTCTTTTTGCCAAGCTATGTGTTCTGCACACATGTGTAATTTTCTAGTCAACCAGGGATTTGTGGAGATCTTATCTAAATCTATCTATGCCTTTCTCTTTTCAACTATCACCCTTGTTAAATTGCTTATTGATCTACTGTTTGCCTCAATTTGGACTGCATTGTCCTTACAAAGCTGCAGAATTTCTCTGTCCATTTTTGCCAAGCCCACCACTTTTAACCAGCATGACTGTAGTTTTTTTCTGCCCCGTGAACTGATTTTGCCTTTCCATCCCAAAGGTATATAGGTTCATCAGCATCAAACGTTAAACTACAGATCTCATTGACTGAACTGGAGGCAAGGGTGATGGATGTAGCTTAAGACGAGGCACAGATTGTGGGTGACTCACAGTTTTTTTTTTTTTGTGGGTACCGGGGGGTCGACCTCAGGACCTCGCGCGCCAGCAGGTGCCCATGCCACTGAGTGATATCACCGGCCCCTTTTTCGTATGTGGGATCCGGGAGTCGAACTCGGGCCCTTGCGCTTGCCGGGCAGGCGCTTAAGCTGCTGAGCCATCTCACCAGCCCCTGACTCACAGTTTTTTGACAGTCAACAATTCCAAGTGGACAATTTCCAGTGGCCTAAAATGGTTGATTGTTTTTGGACAAATGTCTAGTTTTATGCTTTTATTTTCTTTGTGGAGGGATATCACTGACCTCTTCATACTATCATTACTTTTGATGGTGTTTTGAGTGTCAAATGATAGAATGGTAGATTTTATAAAGCAGATGATAGATTTTGTAATCTTCTGTTAGATTTTATAAAGTAAGCAACTTCATTATTTATCAGATTACATCTAATTGTGTTCCATACAATGGTTGCCAAACTTTTCTTTCCATTATTTTTGGAAGTTATTATTCCTGTACATTTTGTTATTAATCCTCTGGTATATCTAGTCTATTAGTAGACATGGTAAAATAGGTTACTATAAAAGCCTATTTTAGAAATGATCTGATAAAATTAATGTAGACATATTGATGAAAACAAAAAGACATTTTTGTGATTATGCTTATTTTTCTCAGCTTATTTCCTATCTATCTATCTATCTATCTATCTATCTATCTATCTATCTATCTATCTATCTATCTATTTATGTAGTGCTAGGGATTGAATCCAGGGCCTCATGCATACTAGGCAAGTGCTCTACCAATGAACTACATCCCAGCCCTTTTTATTTTACTTAGCTAGGGCTTTGCTAATTTACCCAGGCTGGCCTTAAACTTGCAGTTCTCTTGCCTCATCCTCCCAGTAGCTGGGATTATAGGTATGTACCACCATGCCTGGCTTTTTCTCAGCTTTTGATAGTGGTGGTATAGGCAAATACCTCTGCAGAAACCATTACTTAATATACAGATAATTGTACTTATTAATTAAAGAGCTAGATCATAACTGGTCTTCAACGGTATTCTTTTTGTAAAAAGCATTATATAGAATCTGTTACTTTTCTTTTTGATATGAGGGTCTCACTCTGTTGTCCAGGCTGGCCTTGAACTGCTGAACTAAAGCAATCTTCCTGACAGCCTCCTGAATAGCTAGGACTATAAATTACTTTACTTATAAATATAAGACATTAAACATATAAACTAAATAGGAAATATACTGTTATCAGTAAATTTAGCCAAGTAAATATTTTAAATTTCCGTATTGAAAAAACTTAATATAAACACAGTAAAGAAGATAACAAATTGGGGGAAAAGCATTTGAATCACTTTTGACTAGACAGAGAGCTAATTCTTTGATAGATAAAGAAATCATACAGATTAATTTTTAAAAAGATAAACACTCATTAGGGGAAAAAAGGGCCAATGAATACAAACAGGCAGTTTACAGAGGAAGAAATATAAATGAATATTAAACACAAAAGAATACTCAGGCTTCTGAAGAAATTCAGAGTAAATCAAATATAAAATTCTATTTTCCATTAAGTTGGCAAGAATTTTAAAACTTGTTAATATCTATTATTAGTGAAGATGTGGGACAAATGAGCTACCCTTACTATTACTTTGAAAGCAACAATCAGAATTTATTCATGCCATTTTGCCCCAACAATTTGAAGTATAATTTGATGAATAAAAAGAATATTAATCACTGCATTTTTATACCCCCCAAAAAAGCAATCTAAATTTTCATTAATGGAAATTCAGTGGACCTCCATCAAATAAAATATCATCCAGTTGTAGGAAACAATGTGAATTTGTTTGTAGTGACATATAAAGAAGTTCATGATTTTTTTTTAAAAAGCAAGATTTTCCTTTTTGTATTATATCTAATTATGTTTGTACATTAATAGAAAGTATCAGGAAGGATATGCACAATTCTCTGCAAAGTGTCTTTGAAGAGCAGAGTTAGTGGGGGGAGGAGGATTGGGAAGTGTCATGTTTCCAAATTGCTTACTTAAAAAAAAAAAGTATGTATTAAATTGATAGTTAAGAAACAATATGCAGGGCCGGTGATATAGCTCAGCGGCATAAGCACCTGCCTGGCAAGCGTGAGGTCCTGAGTTCAACTTCCGGTATCCGCATATATAAAAAAAAATATATATATGCATTGTATAATATATGCCAAAGTTATGATTAAGAATTATGTTTATATATTTATAAATGGATTGTAGTGAGTTTTTTTCCTAGTTAGGGGTTAAAATACGAAAATTTGTGAATTTACCAAGGGTAAGGGGAGTGTTTTCTATTAGTTGGAAATTATGTATAAAGGGATAATTTCATTCTTAAGATTTGAAACATCTTTGAAAATAATAACCTAGCTTAATGAGTCATGTGACTGAAATATATATGGCATATTAAAGAGGTTTTATTGCTGGGAAAGGAAAAATTTAATAATCATCCTAATACCATACCAAATATTTATCCATTATTAGCATATCTCGTTTAAAATTATGTTAGTTCAAGAATAGAAGTTTAGGGCCGGTGAGATGGCTCAGCGGCATAAGCGCCTGCCTTGCAAGCACGAGGGCCCAAGTTCGACTCCCGGATCCCACATACGAAAAAGGGGCCGGTGATATCGCTCAGCGGCACGGGCGCCTGTTGGCGCGCGAGGTCCTGAGGTCGACCCCCCGGTACCCACAAAAAAAAAAAAAAAAAAAGAATAAAAGTTTAATGAGATTGAACAACACAAACTTTTGAATCTATGCAAAGAGACTGTAAAACAGCTTTCTTAAAAGCAGTAGATACTAAGTTTTTCAATGTTTGTATCTCAGATACTTAGTTTTTCAATCTTTCTTTGTGGAGTTTATCTTGTAACAAGCATATTTATAGTTATTTATGTACTTTCAAATTCTGTAATACTTTATAAAAATCATAAGTTAAAACTATATGTGTATAATAAGTTTTTTTTTTTTTTTTACAATATGGAATCAAATTTTATCACAGGTTTCGTCTTGATATATATCGATGTTTGGCCAGTCCAGCTCTAATAATGTTAACAGAGGAGGATCCAATTCTGAGAGCATTTGAACTTAGTGCTGATTTAAAAGAACTAAGCCTTGTGGAGGTGGAATTCAGGTGGGAACAAATGAAAATTGTACATGATATAATGTCTTTTAATTCAGAATCTTATTCATCTTGAATTTCTCCAAAGGCTGAATTATAGTTTACATTTATTTGCATTTACTTACATTTGATCCAAGGTGACTGCACCTTGTTGTCACTTATATGGAATTTTCCTTCTCCTTCAAAGAAACAGAACTTGGTACTGTTTAGGTCATTTTTTCCAACTGCCCTCTGCCACTCATTAGCCAGCTTTAAATCCCCAAGGAAGCTTTAAAATTTTTCCTTTAAGGCAGAGTATCCCTGGTGCTGTCTGAAGAAGGAGCAGTTAGGATTTCTTCCCAGCCACTGTTGCAAGTTCTCCACAGGGCTCTGTACCTAAACCCAGCTCCTACTGGAGCCCTATGTCTTATATAGCACCCTTCCAGTGACTTGACAAGATCAGAAATTTCAAACTTCCACTTATTGGAAGGATGATAAGAAACTTGCCATTTTTGCCCAGGCATGCTGACTTAGGCCTGTAATCCCTGGACTCTGGGAGGCTGAGGCAGGAAGATCACTAGTTGCCTGGGCAACTTAGTGACTTAGTGAGACCCTGTCTTAAAATAAAAAATTAAAAAGAGGGCTGGGGATGTAGCTCAGTGGGAAGGCCCTGGATTTAATCCCTATTACCAAAGGGAGGGGAAAGCAAGCAAGCAAGCAGTTTCTTGTAGCCATAGCAGCAGCAGTACATAGTGTTTTTTTTGTTTGTTTGTTTTGTTTTTTGTTTTTGTGGATACTGGGCACCGAACTCAGGACCTTGTGCTTGACAGGCAAGCGCTTATGCCGCTGAGCTATATCACCGGCCCCATAGTGTGTTTTTGATAGTTCTGAATTGCAGAAACTTACAGATAAAAGATACCCGTTTATAAGTTTTCAAGTTTAGAATTGCTTTAATTTAGATACATTAAATTTACTTTAAACTTGATATGACACAAAGTGTGTACTTTGATGAATTCATTAGACATGGTTAAAAAGTAGTATTTTTGCTTTTATTAGCACAAGGCTATTAAATAATCTGTTTAGATATGAAGCCTTTCCTGTTGTAGTCTTATAATTTGAGTTCAGTGTTACCATATGTGTTAATCAGGTTTCTGTCGCCCTGACCAAGTACAGAAGAAAAGTTTGTTTTGGCTTACAGTTTCAGAAGGTTCAGTCCATGATCAACTGGCTCCAGTGCAGAAATATTATGGTGACAGAGTGGAAAGCTGCTCACTTTATGGCAGCCAGAAAGCAGAGAGAGAAGATAACATCCTTCAGAGTCAGAGGCCTAGTTACGCAGTTCCTCCAGCTAGGTGCCACCTCCTAATAGTATATTCAGCTATGAACTCATCAGTGGATTAGCCATTGATGAGGTTAGTACCTCATGATTTAGTCACCTTTCAAAATCCCCACCTTTGAATAAGTCAGCCTTTTGGGGGACATTTTTTTTTGTGGGTACCAGGGGTCGTCCTCAGGACCTCAAGCACCAGCAGGCGCCCGTGCCGCTGAGCGATATCACTGGCCCTTTTCTCATATGTGGGTTCCGGGAGTTGAACTCGGGCCCTCGCGCTTGAGAGCCATCTCACTGGCCCCTTGGGGGACATTTTTGATCCAAACCATAGTGCCATATAAAATAGAATTCATTCCAAAAAAGGATTTGAACCAACTGCTGTGATAATATTATAGTTATGCAATAATTAATTTAGAATTAGAAGTGACCATAGAACTTCAATCCAGTGTTTTTATAGACAGAGAAAAGAGATCTGTAAGGCTAGATGTTCCACTAATATCAACATCTAATTAAGAACAGAGCTGAAACCAGACGTAGAATCAAAGTTATAACTAGAACATATGACTCCTTGCTTCTAGTCTATTTTTATCTAAATGATATAATCACTTATCTTCCAATAATCTATTAGAGATTAAGCAAATTAGGTTAATAAAATGTGTTAATTTTACCTTTGAATCTAGTGATCTATCAAATGTTTAAAGATGAGGTGGCTGTGTAATAAAATACTTTTTTGAGGAATGTTCCTATTGGCAATTAGGTTCTTAAATCAAGAAGCAGAAACTACTTCATTTCAAGAAATCCAACTACTTATTCTCAGGTTACATAGTAAATACAAAGAGTGAATGAGAGAAATGTTAGCCTATAAGGAAGAGAAGGTTTTATTCTTTGAGTTAGAATTTTATGGAAAACTGCACTGTATAGAAAGACTAACCAATGGAAAGTTCCTGTTTCTCCTTTCTTTCTCTTGGTGGTAAAGAACTTAAAAAAAATTAGTTTGCAAAGTCCAAGCTCATGCCCGTAATTGTTTCTTTCTGACCTAATTCTTAAGTTGTTATTAAGTTTAGACATAAATTTAATGTAACTGATATTTTATAAAAGAAATATGTACTAAAACTTCATTTCACACATATTGCTATATCTGCCATTAATAAGCAATTCAAAGAGTTCAGTAAGATTCAAAACAATAATAATTCTAAAAGTTCTTTAGTAGGTGCATTTTAGTATCTCTTTCTAACTTGAATTTCATTCCAGTGAGCATTTTAAATATGAATAAAAATATTTTTAATATTAGAAGAGCATAAATGTATTGCAGACTATTGAAAACTCATCTAAAAATTATTTTATAATAATGATTGAATAGCATTAAAATATTTATTCTATTATTTATTTGAATAATACAAAAGGAATATAGCCAAACTTAGAAAATAAGAGCAAATGAGTTAAGAAATGGTTGGCAAATATTATTAGAATTTCTAGAAAAATCAATATACATAAGGGATATTGTGCTTATCTAAGGTTATCAGTATGAACACAAGGAACATAATTGTGTTACAGTTTCTCCAAAGCTGTGGAGAATTTGTACCAATTGCATCCTTTGTCTGTAAGCAGAAAAAGACCAGATTTTGTGTAGCCCTATCAGAATTAAAATGATGCTCAATAAAAAAATTTCTACTGACTATAGCTTAATAAGAGATGGAAGTGACATTTCTAATAATAAACTACTGCATTTTGTAGGAATGATTATGAAGAACTAGCTCGTCAGTGCAAAATGTTTGCTAAAGACTTGCTTGCCCAAGCCCGGAATTCACGTGAATTGGAAGTTATCCTAAACCATACATCTAGTGATGAACCTCTTGACAAACGGGGACTACTAGAGGAAAGAATGAATTTAAGTCGTCTAAAACTTGCTATCAAATATAACCAAAAAGAGGTAAGAGGCTTTTTGTGATTTTTTTTTCTTCCACCATAGTCTAGGGGCTCACAGCAAAGGCTTTGGAACAACATACCTGGGTTGAGATACTAGTCCTTCTTCATAGCATTGTGGGTCCTTAGGAAGTTACTGAATCTGTGTGAGCTTTAGTTTTAAGAATTAAAAATACATATTTAAAGGTTTTACCACAGTGAGTACTAGTATTAAGGAAGTACCCAACAAATGGTAGTTACTATTACTTTTAATACTAGCTACAATAATATGGTTGTTGATTTAATGTTTTGCTAAATACAAGTAGTAGCTATACAGGTAAGCCTTTATAGGGAAGTTTTCTCCTTGTGTTTTATCTGACATAGATTTATTTTATTGATCTGGTTATGAATTGCTCTTTATATAATAATAATTACTTCTATTTAAAAATAAAGTATCAGATGTATTTCCTGATTCTTTGTATTTGTAATGCATCGTTGAACCCAGAGATAGAGAGACACATGGTATAATTAAGTTGAATCTGATTCTTCTGGCATCACCCCTTCCTATTAAGAGTAATACTCCCTTCTATGCCCCATATATATACATACACATGATTTAAGAACTTGAAAAAAGATATGCATTTTAAATTTCATTTTTTTGCGATATCACTCTGAATGTTGGTGTTTGTTATGTAGATAATGATATCTGCTTGATATGGGGTGTTGATAAATGGTCCTTTTAAAGTATTCTAAGACCAATTATCAACACAGACATGGGAATAAAATTTATCAAATTTATGTTTTATCAAATTTATAATTGGGCCTAAAGTATATAATAGTAGTAGGAGGCAAATAGGAGGACTTTTCGTCCTAAGAGCAGAATTTTTAAACTATATCGGTTAAAAATTTGACCCTCGCTACAGCTTTTTGACTTAGGTAATTGATGCAGGAATTTTAAAACGTTTGTGTTAGGATTACATGGATAGTATATTGCTTATCCAGATCTTTGGCTTCAAATCCTGTACTTTTTCTGCTACTCTAAGTTTCTTGTTCAAGATAGAACATTTATTGGGAAAAAAAAATTAAGTGCAAGAATTTGGATCAGTGTAGAAACAAGTTTACAATTCAGCAATGTACCTGTACAGCTTAAAAAGGAAAAGCAGTGCTAATGTGTCTAAGTAGAAAAGGATCCTCTGTAAGCTTCTTCACTCACATAACCAGGGTCTGAGCAGCAACCAAGGACGTAGGAGCAGTAATGTCTGAGTGGGCTGGGTGCTCAGGTGAGTGAGTCCAGAGAGGGTGGGACTACTGAAAACTCACAGCTGGAACCTGGGAGGAGCATGATCATCATAGGGCAGGTTGTAAGGAGGTTGTCCAAGAAGCCTCTGAGGACTGACTGGAGTGTCTTCATGTGGCTTCTGTGTAGCTTGGGCTTTGTAGCATGGTAACTTCAGGGTAGTAGGACTTTCTGAGTATTAGTTCATGGCTTTAAGAGCAAGTCTTCCAGTGAACAAGTAGAAGAATCATGGCTTTTAAAGACCTGCCTTCAGAAACTACATAGCATCACTTATAGAATCTGCTGGTTATAGCAATCCCAACTCTGCTGAATTAGAAGGTAGGAAACCTTCATTGCCCACCCTCTGTCTACTACTTCTTGATTGATGACAGAAGCATCAAAGAATCTGTGTCTATGTTGTAAGACTCAGAGCATTTACAATTGAAATTTTGCTCTTCCAGATATTATTTAACATTACTGTTAATTAAATTATTATTACCTTGAGGGATAGCAAGGATGGTAATCAGTCCTGAGTTTGCTTTAATATTTGGAGGATAGCTGATATCACAAAGTTCAGGACGCTACTAAACAGAGTAGTTTATGGGAAGAAAAACTATCTCCCAGGTATTTCACCTTGAGGAACAAATTAAGATTCCATAAGAATACTGGAATCTGAGCTGAAGGATAATGAATGAAGTAATATTTAATTGCCAAAAATAGATATTGCGTATTATTTGTTTTGTTTTGTTTTGTTTGGTATAGGATTAAACCTAGGGCCTTCACAGTGAGCCCTTTTTAAATGTTTTATTTTGAGGCAGTGTCTATCTCTTAAGTTTTCCAGGCTGGGGTTGAACTTGTTGTCCTCCTGCCTCAGCCTTCCAGAATGCTGCAGTTAAGGCATACACCACCATGGCTGTCTTAGAAAACGTTTTGATAAGCACAATAAACAATAAAATTCTGATTCTTTTACTTTTCCATTACAGTGTTACAGTCCACAAATTATTTTCTATCTGAGGATAATCCTTTTTAAACCAAATATTATTTTAGATCACTTAAATAAGATTATTACCATCTGTTTGTGTAATTTCAAAGCTGGTCATATTATTGTACCCAGAATCATCAGGTCACTTAAGTTGTACCTCACAACATGAGCACTGTAATGGAAAAATATTGCCAGTGAAATTTGTAACCTAAGAAACTTGTACACTTTGCTAAATTAATGTCTATACTTGAACTGGAATTTTCCTCTGATTTGGGACTATTTCCCCTTCTCACATAAACTTTAAGGAGATTTAAGAGTATCTTTAATACATTTTTGAAAATTCTTAGTGTTTTTATGAAGCATGAATAGATTAAATATATAGATAATTTTGTTATCTTGATAGTTTGATTTCCTGCCACTAAATTTGGCAGTTTCTCTAGACTGAAGGCATCCAAACACTAGTTAGGGATGTCTCTTTCTATGGGTTGTACATGTCAACTTCGACATTTTATAAATATTATTGTAAGAATCTTTGTTATGCCTTATAAAGGCTTATACTATTATAAATATTTAAATGTAAGAAAACAGTTCACTTAACTAATACTTAACAGTACATGCTAAGAACAAAGCACTATTCTAAGAGCTTTACATTGAATCTTTACAACTTTATGAGGAATATTAGAGTTGAGAAACTTGAGGCTTAGAGAGGTTTAAAAACTTGCTCAAGGTCATTTAGTAAGTGGTAGAGGCTGGATTTAAATCTAGGTATTCAGGCTCCAGAGGCTGTGCTCTTAACCTGTATACTCTTTTATTAATTGTAGGAATAAAAACTATGTTCAATGGATAGAATCTATTTTTAAGATAGTATTAAGACCTTGAATATCAATTAATAAGTACTTAAAGGTTCTATTTTATATTTTTACAATCTATGTTCTTTTCAGTTTGTCTCCCAGTCTAACTGCCAGCAGTTCCTGAACACTGTTTGGTTTGGACAGATGTCAGGTTACCGACGTAAACCCACCTGTAAGAAGATAATGACTGTTTTGACAGTTGGCATTTTTTGGCCAGTTTTGTCACTGTGTTATTTGATAGCTCCCAAATCTCAACTTGGCAGAATCATTCATACACCTTTTATGAAATTTATTATTCATGGAGCATCATATTTCACATTTTTACTGTTACTAAATCTATACTCTCTGGTCTACAATGAGGATAAGAAAAACACAATGGGGCCAGCCCTTGAAAGAATAGACTATCTTCTTATTCTGTGGATTATTGGTAAGTATCAAGTTAGTTCAAAAGATTTTGCACATTAGTTCTTCCTTACTTGGTGGCATTATAAACATCAGATTGCAGTTTTATACTGTTCACACAGCAAGGATTTGAACATTTCTATGGTCCTTGAAGATTTAACTAATAGTTTTATAAAGATAAATTTTCCTGAGCTTGATTATATAATTTAATAATACTTAAATACATAGAAGTTTAAAATTCTTTATTCTCAGAATATGAAGTTGTTCATGATTGTTAAAACTAAAAATGTTTACCTATGAGTATTGTTTTGTGTAAGAATGGGAATTTTTCTTAAGTATTTCAAAACTTAATGAATTTTATACTCCTACACTTAATGAATTTTATACTCCTATACATTTTACTAGTTAACTTCTGTTTCACTATATCATTAGTTTTCTTGACAAAAACTTAAATGCACTTTTATAGTTGTATCCTACTTTATCTCTATTATAGAAATAATATTTAAAGTTAGATTTAAAGGAGTCCCTGGTGACTGATTACATAAATTGGTTCTTTTTACTGAAAACCAGATCTTTTTAGAAATGACAGGTTTTAGGGCAGGGGAAACCACTCAGCGGTAGATCACTTGCCTAGCAGGCGCAAGGGTTATATCCCCAGCATTGAAAAAATAATGACAAGTTTTTAAAAGAATAAGACATTTTTATTTTCTGAAAACTATTTTTATAAGTATTATACTTCTCTCCATATTGTCAGCCTTATTTTTAATATCAGCATTTTTCATCCATCCACTACTATATGAAAAGATATTAAAATTTAGTCATTTAAAAAAATTTTTTTTTGTGTGTGTGTGGGTACTGGGGGTCGACCTCAGGACCTTGCGCGCCAGCAGGCTCCCGTGCTGCTGAGCGATATCACCGGCCCTTTTTTTGTATGTGGGTACCGGGAGTCGAACTCAGGACCTCGCGCTTGCCAGGCAGGCGCTTTTGCCACTGAACTATCTCACCGGCCCTAAAATTAGTCATTTTTGTATATAAAGGATTGATTATATTCATCTTTTGATCTATATTCTTGGTAATTTCAGTTATTAGAGAAGAGTTGTTTTACAATATCCCCTTTTTCAGCTGTAAAAATAATTTTTATATGTTAGAATTTTAAATTAATAATCAGTTAATTTCATATAACATGATATCGGCCAGGCTTTTATTTTTCAGCAGTATTCATTCCATGACACATTAATGTTTAAAGTAAGATAGGTAAAGTACTAAAGAATTAAATCATTACTTTTTTGTTTTTTGTGGGTACCGGGGGCGTCGACCTCAGGACCTCACACGCCAACAGGCACCTGTGCCACTGAGCGATATCACCGGCCCCTTTTTCATATGTGGGATCCGGGAGTCGAACTCGGGCCCTCGCGCTTGCAAGGGAGGCGCTTACGCCGCTGAGTCATCTCACCGGCCCAAATCATTACATTTTATTTTCCTGTATTTTTTGTTATTTTATCTAAAATTTAATGTTTTAATTTAGGAAATAATTTATACCCTCCTATTGCACTGTGTGTATCTTTCTAATGTAAATTTTTAAAATATTGTTATTTGATATATTAAACAATTAGGTTGCGCCAGGCATATAGCTCAGTAGCACAGCACCTGCCTGGCAAATGTGAGGTTGTGAGTTTGATTCCCAGTACAAAAAAAAAAAAAATTTTTTTTTAGGTTGCAAGGCATTCTAAGAAGCACTTTCCCTCTATTGACTTAAACTAGCTCTGAAAGATTGTTTTTTTTTTTTTTTTTGTGGGTACCGGGGGCTCGACCTCAGGACCTGGCGCGTCAGCAGGCGCCCGTGCCGCTGAGCGATATCACCGGCCCTTTTTTCGTATGTGGGATCCGGGAGTCGAACTTGGGCCCTCGCGCTTGCCAGGCAGGTGCTTACGCCGCTGAGCCATCTCACCAGCCCTGAAAGATTGTTTTATATATCATAGTCTTAAAGAAATGAAAATTTTTAACATTTATCTATATTATTTAATACTATTTAAATATTAAATATTTAAAATATTCTTGGGTTTTGTAAATTAAAATTCAAGTTTAATCAAGTCTGCGTGAGTCAAATTAAAGTTTATATACCTTAGCAGTGAATTAAAATTCACTGATCACAAAGAATTAGACCACTCTTTAGATAGCATAAATAGTGCTGATATTCAAAATAATGGTAACCACTGATTTCAAAATAATGGTAAAACTATGGCTGAAGTTTGATGGCCCTGTTTTCAGTAACATTATAAGTGTACACACATGCACTCCTCTACACACACAGTATGATTAATTTTCTAAACATATTCTGCTTTACTTGAAGAATGTTTATGAGTTGAACCCGTAAAATTCCTGGAAGTGTTTTACTTTCTCAGCACAGCTTCTTCTTTGAAACAATTACATATGAATAAACTCTGCCCAAGATGTCTTCTTAACCATGTTAATGTAATTTGATCATCTGGGCTTAACTGTTATCTTAGTTCCTTTTCTTGTCACTGAGACACAATACCCAACATCCACAAGTTAAACCAGGAAAGGTTTATTTCAGCTCACAGTTTGTGGAGGTTTCATTCCATAATCAGCTGTCTCCAAGGCAGAGCGGTGTGGCAAAGGGGCATCATAGAGGAGAAACAGTCCATGGCAAAGCGGGCAAAAGGAAGTGAAGCAGTGAAGCAGCAGCAATAAGCCTCCATTTCCCTTTTATCCCATTCAGGCTACAAGCCTTTTGGGTGGTGCTACCCACATCCAGGGTGGGCCTTCCCATTATCCACACCCAGAACTATGCTAAACCAATCAGTGGACTAATTTAGTTATCTCATCCTTAATCCATATTCACACACCTGTAATCCATATTCACATATCCTAGGTCCAGCCACCTCCAGAAATCCCCACATATAAGTATAAGGCTTTGGGGTGACATCTAGATACAACCCATAGCAAATATGGAAATCCAAATCTGCTATAAATGACCATGTTGGAATAGTTCATTTGTTTGCCTAAAGTAGCTCCTTGGTTCAATATTCACACAATAAGCAGAGTAACTTTTTATTCATGATGACCAATTTTTGTATATTTGTTTCCTGTTTCTATTGCTTAGATCTTCAGAAAAAAGCAGGATTAAGTTATTAAAGAGCAAGGTAGAGGAAAAGGAAACAATTTGTTGACCAGTACAGAGAATACAAATAGTATCCTTTTCCTTAACTTTTTATTGTTAAACATCACAGAACAGCTATTTTAAATATGTATTAAAAATATCGTGTACCTACTTTGTCCAGGCATAGCCAGAAACAGAGATGACCCTTGCATTCCTTGAGCTAATGGTCAAATAAAGGGTAAACAGCAAAACATCATCAGTAACTTGAGAATCACAAAGATAAATGAAAAAATCACAAATGAGTTACGTGATGTTGAGTAAAGATCACAGTGCTAAGAGATTAAGCATATTATAGGGGGATTTTATCTAGTCAGGGAGGGTGTAAAAGCTATTTTGAGGAAATAAAAATGAGCTGAGATTTAAATTATAAAAATGAGTCATCTATAGGGGAATTGGAAAAGTATGCTATGTTGAGATAAAGTCACATTCAGAAGCACAGTGGTAGAGAAAGCATGGTGCAAAGAAGAAACTGAGTAAAGGGTCATATTACTGGAGCACATTAAGGGGAACATAATTCGAGATGAAGCTATAAAAACCAGACCATGCACAGCCATGTAGGCTAGGCTAAGTAATTTTGACTTCATACTAAGAACAGTGGAAAACCACCAGAGGTTTCAAGTAGGCAAGTGACATGATCCCTTTTGTCTTTTGAAAAATGTCTTAGTTACTTTCTTGTTGCTGGGACAAAATACCTGACACCAACAAGGAGGAAAGGCTTATTTTAGCTCACAGTTTATAGAGGTTCTAGGCTATAGTCAGTTGGCTCTAAGGCAAGGTGGGATAGCAGAAGGCATTGTAGAGGAGAAACAGTCTATGGCATGGCAGGCCGGAAGCAGAGAGCCTTCCTTTCCCTTAATATTCCATCCAGGCTGCAAGCCTATGGGTTGATACCATCTATACCAAGGTGGGGCTTCCATCTTCAGGAACTGTATCAGCTACAACTATACCAAACAAATCAGTAGACTAATCCAGTTATCACACACTCACGATCTGGCCACCCCCAAAAGCCCCACCTATGAGCACTTGAGGCTTTTGGGGACATCTAGATTTAAGCCATAGCAAAATGATCATTCTAGCTGTAAAGTGCAGAATTGTGTGGGATTGGAGGGTATGGCTGGAAGGAGACCAATAGGAGGCTGTTAGAGATTACATCTAGATTATCAGATGAGAGCTGTTTGTACCCTGGAATTAGGGTGATTGTGATAAAGAGAAGGAAATAAATGAGAGATATTTGCCAAAGTAAAATCAATAAGACATGGAAACACAAGGTATATAGGAGGTGTGAGGGAAAGGAAATTATTAAACAAACAGGTATTGTAGAACACTAGGTTTGTCAATCTGTGGGAGGGTACATCTTGAGTGTATTTTAGGAATGTTGTTTGAAGTCTTTGAGATATCTAAAAAAGATGTCAAGGTAGACAGTAAGATGTAGTATGGAGCTAAGGAGGAAGCCCAAGCTTGTGTTAGAAATGTGTAAATATATACATATAGGTTGTATATGAAAATGTGGGGATGGATGAAACACTTAAGGAAAAAGTATAACATGAAAAGAGAGGTCCTAAGATCAAGCCTTGATGAATCCCAAGATGGCTGGGATTGCTTCTTACTAATGTTATTTTTTTTTTTTAAATAGACTCAACAAAATAGAACATTGATTATGCAATGATTCCATTGCTTATAATATTTTTTGTTCCATAGCTCCTGGTCCTGGGTAAAGGTTGGGGATGATCCATTCTTACAATTCTTTGATCTCTACTCCTTCCCCAAATAAAAGCAAGCAGTGTTTCAGTTAATAAGATGTTACCTGCCAGACTGTTTCATTTAACATTTTTGACAGTTTTTAATTTACTCATTTTGAGTAACACTTACCCAAGGGTAATTTCTTAAGTGTTTTCCATTATATCTGTAAAAATTTTAAATGCTTGCTTCTACATAATGAAGATATTATGAACAGAGGTCTTCAAGAATATTTCATGTATTTCACAAGGGAATTATTTTGCCTACTAGTTAGACAGAGAATGATTCTGATTGGCTTAATTTGATCTTCACCAATGTGTTATAGCGTGATACTTTCTGTTACTTATATTCTCCTTTAAAATGTCTTGATGAAGGAATGTGCCATAAGACTATTCTGGGTTATATTACTACTCTCTGGTACTCTTAAAAATGTGAAATTATGGAGGAACATCTGAACAGAAAGAGAAAGGGATTTTGCTTTTTTTTTTTTTTTTTTTTTCAGGTATACTTGTATATGAAACACTATTCAGTATATTTGGGACACCTGTTAATAAAACAGTGATTCCTACCCTTGAAGAGGTTACTTAGAGTGGATTGATAGTAGATCTAATAAGCAAATTATATCCATCTTTAGAAAGTGGTAAATATTACAAAAGAAAGGTAAAAGCAGAGCTAGGGGAATTGGGAGTGGGGGCTATGGGGCTTTCAATTTTTAAATAGTATAGTCAGGGGAAGTGGTGAGGAAAAAAGATGTGAAATAGTAGACGAGTTAGTCAAATGGATATCAGGGTGAGGACTTCCAAGAAGATGGCGGAGTGGTGAACAGCAGAGAAAGAGCCTCTCTGACATTTGGTGTCCAGATGCTGGAATATAGCAACATGAGCAAGAGAAGAAGGAGGGAAGTGGGTACCTAGAACCCAGCAAGGATCTGAAGTGAGAATTTAAACCCACAGGGAGAATGAAGAGAGAGACTTCAACGAAGAAGAAGGAGGTGGCAAGGTGTGCTTTCTCCCTGAGCCCTGATTCACTGTGTGGGAGGGACAGCTCAAACCTGCAGATGTGCAGTGACTTATGGTGACCCCAGAGGCCTCCACAGAGAAATGCATCAATGGAATGGAGCAGTGGACCCAGCAGACCACAGTGACTGCTGAGTTATTAGGGTTCAGATGTCCCCCAGGAGAGGGTGATTGGCTGGTAGCCATCATGGAGGGGGGCCAACTGAGCTTGGAACTCAGAGCAGCTGTGGGATGGCTCCATCTAGCAGCTACCAGTGTCAGGGTGAGGTGGAACAGAGATCAGGCTGGGAGGAGGTGCACAGTGTTTCAGGCTGAACAGATTGGTTTCCAGCTTCACAGCAAGAAACCAGCCTGAACTTCACTGAAACTAAAGGTGCAGGCTTGCTGGAATCATCTACTACCCCACCGTAAATCTCTGGCTCACTTGCTGGGATTAATCAACACAGATCTGAACTCTGCCTGCTTTGTGTACCAGTGACAGCAGAGACATGCCTTGAAGTGGACATTTTTTCTTCTTTTCTTTTTTTCTTTTTTTTTATTTTCTTTTGTTTTAATTTTTCTTGATTTTTTTCCTTATTTTTGAGTGTAAACTTTGTTTCTAGTTTTTTTTGTTGTTGTTCTGTTCTATTTCTTCCTTCTCTCTTTCCTTTCTGTCTTCTTCACCAGTTTCCCAAAGTTTGTGTGTCTTCCTTTGTCCTCCAGCCTTGCTTCTGTTCTCTTCCCCTTCTTCTATTTCTCTGTTTTTCACACCTAACTCCTTTTAAATTTTCTCCCCTGAGGGTAAAATTGCCATACTGAGAGCATATTTACTGTATACAATTTTCTGGTTTGTTTTAGATTTTGGTCTATAATCACAAATCTAGTTCATACAGTTAAAGGTGGCAAATTAATAGTTACCACAGCTTATCATTTTCTGGGCTGTGTTTGATGCTGTTGTTATTGCTGATTGTACCAAGGTGATATAATTGTTCTAATATAATTGAAATAAATTCTCAAATAACTACAGAGACAATGACCATAATGAAAGACATGGTTAGTGACTCTAGAGTAGATACAGATGAAAAAAATAAATAAATAAATAATAGAGGCGCTTAGCAAGATGATAGAAACCATGAACGCCCAACATAGGAAAGAAATGGAATGGAAGCATAGAATATTCCAAGCATGGAATAAGAACTGGACATACAGATAAGTGAGGCATATAGAACTCCAATTAGCCATGATCAAAACAAAACAAAACCAAACAAAACAACTACACCAAAGTATATAATAGTCAAGATCCCAGAAATTCAATACAAGGACAAAATAGTAAAAACTATTAGAGAAAAGAAAGAAATCACCTATAAAGGGAAGCCCATCAAAATCACAGCACACTTTTCAATACAAACCTTCAAGTCAAGGAAAGATTGGAGTGAAGTGCTTCAAGCCCTAAAATAAAACAACTTCCAACCCAGATTGATGTATCCTGCAAAACTATCTTTCAAAATTGATTGGGAAATAAATTACTTCCATGACAAAGAACACCTGAAGAAATTCATGATCAACAAACCAGCACTCCAAAATGTTCTGAAGGACATTCTAGAAAGAGATAACAAGCACTACAACTCCATGAACCCCCAAAAATGAATCTACCAGACAGCACAAGCAGTTAAACAAAGGGGAAAGACAGGGAGCCAACAACAGGAAAATAACATGACTTGGACAAGTCAATACATATCAGTTACAACCATCAATGTTAATGGCCTCACTTCACCAATCAAAAGACACAGACTGGCAGAATGGATCAAGAAGCAAGATCCAACAATATGCTGCATACAAGAAACACATTTAATTCAAAAAGAAATTCATAGACTGAGTCAAAGGATGGAAAGCAATATTCCATGTGACAGGAACCCAGAAAAAAGCAGGGGTAGCTATTTGCAGACAAAGTGGATTTCAAGCCAAGACTGATTAAGAGAGACAAAGAAGGTCACTACATCCTTGTAAAGGGAACAATCCAAGAGGAAGAGATAACCATCATAAATATATATGCAACAAATACCAGTGCACCCAACTATATAAAACAAATATTAACAGACATGAAAAATCAAATAAGCACTAATACAGTTGTAATGGGGGACCTCAATACCCCACTGTCACAAATAGATAGATCAACTAGACAAAAAATGAACGAAGAAATAGCAGAACTGAACCAAACTTTTTTTGGGGGGCGGGTACCGGGGGTCGACCTCAGGACCTCGTGCGCCAGCAGGCGCCTGTGCCGCTGAGCGATATCACCGGCCCTTTTTTCGTATGGGGGTTCTGGGAGTCGAACTCGAGCCCTCGCGCCTGTCAGGCAGGCGCTTACGCCGCTGAGCCATCTCACCGGCCCTGAACCAAACTTTTGAACAAATGGACTTAGTAGGTGGAGTGTTCCACTCTACAACATTCAGAATACACATTCTTCTCAGTGTACGTGGGATGTTCTCCAAAATAGACCACATACTAGCTCATAGAACATGCTTAAGTAAATGCAAAGGAATTGAAATTATCCTGTGCATATTGTCAGACTATAGTGCAATGAAAGTGGAAATCAATGGCAAAAGACACCAGAAGTTCATAAATACATGGAAATTAAATAACACTCTCCTGGATATCTGGTTGAGGAACTTCCAGCCAGAGAGAAGAGCCAGTGTAGAGCCTATAAGGCAGGAGTTGTGTGTGCAAAGGATAGTAAGGAAGCAAGGAGGCCAGGGAAGACTAGTCCATGAGGTCAGAGAAGAGGATTCATGTAGAGTTTTATATAACATTATAAAGACTTTGGTTTTGACTCTATGTGAAATGAGATTTTAGGGAGGCTGGTATACCTACTATATAAAATCAGTTGCAGTTGTCTTGGATTCTCTTTTGTACCCACAGGATATAGTACACTGAAATATGATAGCAAATTTACTTAGCTTTTTAAGATACAAGATAGGAAACAAAGCATGTCAACACTATAGCTTCAAATACATCTTTATTAAGTCCTTACAAAAGTCATAGGTTGCTTCTTGGCCCCATAGTGGGTATGCTCATTTATATGGGATAAGGCCATGTGGGTGGATGTATGCTACCTTACCTAGAATATAGTCCAGTAGTATAGCTGTGACTGCAGACACACACTGGTTAGGAGGAACATCACACAAAGAAGCTGAGGCCTGTGTTTCTCAACATGCTTTTATATATAGTCCTGGCCATAACTACTTACAGGGCCCATGAGTCCACTTAGAGTCCTTCCAGTCCAGATGCACTTTCCCAGTTAACAGTAGTTTTTACAACAGTGTTGAACACAGCAGACCTTCCATGTTTCCTGAATATAGTATGTTTCCAAGTAAACCATTTTAGTGGCAGGTAACCAGATACTATATTCCTATGGAGAAAGTTTCACTTTCTGTTAATCATTTCTCCTCTGGGAGCTACCAAAAAGGATTTTGAGGCAAAATAAACACTTGAATTGTAAAAGAATGACTCTGGTTGCTGTACTGAAAACAGATTTTAGGGAGATGAGAGTAGAAGCAGGGAGACAAACTAGCTAATTCAGGGAGGTGAAAGTGGTGGCTCACAGTGGTTTTGAGAAGGATTAGATCCTAAATATATTTTAAAAGTAAAGCCAACTGATTCTGCTTTTGCATTGCATATACAGTTAAAAAAAAGAAAAGCAAAACAGAAGGCAGAGATACTTGAAGAGCATTTTGATTGAATAACTAGAAAGATGGATTCGCCATGAACTGAGATGGAGAAGTCTGCAGGTGGAATGAATTCTGGGGGCAGAGATTAGTTTGGTTTGGACACATTTCCAGTGGGAGATATAGAATATCCAAGTACTTTTGTTTAGAGAGGCTTAGAGAAATTGTTGTAGGAATGTAAGTTGAGTTTAAATGTATATATTTGAGAATCTTCACCATATAGGATGGTATTTAAAGCCATTAGACTGGATGAGATCATTGAAGTAATAACTATAAATAGTGAAAGAAAAGGATTGGGGCCAAATGTGTGTGTGTGTGTGTGTCTTAGTTACTTTTCTCTCGTTGCTGAGACAAAATACCTGATACCCAAAATTAAGGAAGGAAGGAAAGGTTTATTTAGTTCACAGTTTGTAGAGGTTTCATTCCATAATCAGCTGGCTCCAAGGCAGGGTGCTGTGGCAGAGGGGCAACAGTTCTTGGCAGCAGGAGACAGCAAAAGCAAGAAGAGCAAAAAGGGGAAGGGGAAGCCTCTTTTCCTCCCTTATATTGTATGCAGGCTACCCGCCCTAGGGCAGGTATAGCACTCACACCCCCAATCCCAGCACTAGACAAGGAACCAGTCACAAACTCTAGAATCAGCCACCTCCGAAAAGCCCATACCCCATGACCGCATGAGGCTCTGGGGGGACATCCAGACACAAACCATAACAGTGTGTATGTGTGTGTGTGTGTTTAACATCAATTTGTTTCCTTAGTTTGTTATTTAACATTTCTTAGCTTATTTAACATCTCTCTCTGGCAAAGAAGAAACTTTTGTTTTTGAGACGGGATCTCCCTCTGTAGTTCAGGCTGTCCTTGAACTCACTATGTAGCCCAGGCTGCGCTGGAACTCACAGTGATCCTTCTGCCTCAGCCTCCCAAGTGCTGGGATTACAGGCATGTGCCTCCACACCCAGCAAAGAAACTTAATTAACATTATTTTATTAAGTCATCTGAAACCTCTGAGTATTTTCTCTTGAATTTTAAGACCTTTTCTCTACAAAGTTCTTGTTTTTCTTTTGAATAAGGCTGTAGCTAGCCCAAGGGTAGTTATTTAATAACTTGACTCAAAGTATTATTTAGCTTTTATTGAATTAAGAAAGTGTTATCTAATTTTTTTCTTCCTTTTTTAGGGATGATTTGGTCAGACATTAAAAGACTGTGGTATGAAGGTTTGGAAGACTTTTTAGAAGAATCTCGTAATCAACTCAGTTTTGTCATGAACTCCCTTTATTTGGCAACCTTTGCTCTCAAAGTGGTTGCTCACAACAAGGTGACTATTTACTATGTCAGTCGAAGGCACAAAAGTGTATTTCAAAAAACTTTAAGATATTTAACTATGTAAATCACAGTTACATAGAGTCAGTTCTGTGTCTGGTATGTTTTTATTTTAAAACTTATCTGTGCGTATATAGTTTTCTACCTTTCCAATAATTTAAAGAATGTACCTTTAAGCCAGGTGTAGTGGTGCACACGTGTAACCCAGCAGTTGGGAGGCTGAGGCAGGGGATTGCAGCAAGTTCAAGGCCAGCCTGGGCTACATAGTGAGTTCAAGGCCACCCTGAACTACATAGTAAGACCCTGTCTTGGAAAAAACCAAAAAAATAAAATAAAATAAAATAAATAAAAGGATGTATCTTTAAAGGATGTTACCTTCTATATAGTAGGTACCATGGTTGATATTTGATATACTTTATCTCATTTTATCCTCACAGGGACTTTATGAGACAGAAGTCCTTATCCCCATTTTGCAAATAAGAAAAATGAAGCTCAGAGATATTAAACCAAGACTGGATTTAAGTCCAGGTCTGTCTAGGCATTTTCTTTCTATTAAATGCCAATTCTTTATATCTGAGCTAGGTTCATGTAGTTCATTAACCTGTATATACTTTAAATGAGGACATAACAAAATGGTTCATGTTAAATGTCTTTATATTAGTCTGAAAAAGAATTTATCTTAATGAAATTCATTAGTAATTGACATATTTTAAATTATGGTTATCTTTTACAGCTTAAAAAGTGATGATACAAGTGTAATTTATTTTTTCTGATGAGTATATATTTTTATTCAGAATTTAATACAAATTTAGCCTTGTGGACATATAATTTTACTCTCATCAAGATTTATACTCTTCCAAGGCCAGAAAGGATAATTAGATATTATGTTGACAATCTTTTAAGTCCTGAGTTTAGAATTCTTCTGAGGTGACACAGTCAAGGAAATAAAATATATAATATTCTTTGCTTTTTTTACTAATTTACAGATTATAGAAAAAGGAGAGTGATTCTCTTATATCAGTTTTCTATTACTTAAATTGGTCAATAGTATGCAACATATTACTTAAGTACATTCAATGACAGAATATAAAGTAGCTAAGAAAAATTGGTCCTACATAGATAAATAGTTTGATAAAAAGATTACATGGCATTGCTTTTTCACACTGATCTTTTTAGTTCTATAAGCAGGGTAGGCCTCTAATTTATTATCCAAACAAAAAGGCATTCTGAAAGTAAAAGGAAGTAGTATTAGTAATTATGTGCAGACAACTGGTATATATCTTAGACTATTCCATGCAGCTCAGTGGAGCTTGGTCTCCCTTCCCTCTTCCTCTCTCCCTTCACTCCCTCACCTCTGCCCCTTCCCCTTTGCCTTTCTCTACTCTGTTTTTTTCTCCCTCCTTCCCGTGCTTCTTCCCACCCTACCTCTCTCCTGTGATTCGTTCTGTAATCCTGAGTCAAAGGACTAGGTTGGCTTAATATGATAGCTAATTAATTGACAACATACAAACTTAAAGTTTATGTTTGGGAATTTAAGAATGAATTTATTTCATTCTTAATATTTTAATGACTTTTTTTTTTTTTTTTTTGTGGGTACCGGGGGGTCGACCTCAGGACCTCGCGCGCCAGCAGGCACCCGTGCCGCTGAGCGATATCACCGGCCCCTTTTCATATGTGGGATCCGGGAGTCGAACTCGGGCCCTCCCGCTTGCCGGGCAGGCGCTTAAGCCGCTGAGCCATCTCACCGGCCCTTTAATGACAATTTTAATAATTTTTAGTTTTACATTTTTTAAAACCTAAGAATTTCTTGGAAAATTTCTTCATATAGATTGATACTGTCTCATACATAAAAATATTTTATTTACTTAAAGCATTGTTTTATTAAAGAAGAAAAAATTTGTAAAGCATAAATGGAGATTCCCCCTACAAGGAAGCATATTAATAGTTTTCTTTCAGAAACTTCAGAATATTTGTTTTTATTTTCCTGAGTTGAGAATATTGTTTACCTTTGGCTTTTCTTCGAACCCTAGTTTCATGATTTTGCTGATCGGAAGGACTGGGATGCATTCCATCCGACACTTGTGGCAGAAGGGCTTTTTGCATTTGCAAATGTTCTGAGTTATCTTCGGCTCTTTTTTATGTATACAACCAGCTCTATCTTGGGGCCCTTACAGGTAAATAAAGTTTCTTAAAGAACATTTGTTAGATTTCATTACTATTTTGTCTTTCTACTTAACCACTGGAACATTGTTCTCTCATGATGTTAAAACTAAACTGTGTTTTGGAAAATGATTAGCAATTAGAAGGACACACCATATTCATCTAAGTTGCTTCTGGCTCAGTGTTAATCATTTGCTGTCAGGAATTTAGGCTTTATTAAGCTGTGGTCTGTTGGCCTTCTTCCTTCGCTCCATGGACATAGATGGGTTTAAAATATAGTTATAATTCAGATAATAGCATGCCATAAAATCTGCTTTTTACCAAAATGAATCTCACATTTAAAATTTTAAGTGTTTTAGGTTGTAAGAGAGGTCCTGTGTAAACAGAAATAAGTATTTTGAAAATGTAAGCTTTATTTAAAAATATTTTACTTTTATAAAATAAATACTAATGTAATAAGTTGGAAAATATAAAATTCATAGAAATTAAATAGTCCAGCTTTGTATTTTATATTACTTCATATTTAAGGAAACTGAGTTTTTGATATGTTATATGATTTGTCCAAAGTAGTATGGTTATTATGTGTGAGCGTCCAAAGATAAACTTAGTCTCTTTACATCAAAAAAAAAGGACTCAAAATTAGCTGAATTTATGCCGTAGAGTTTATTGGTTATTTTTAGGAGGAGGGGTCAACTGTCCTAGCTCTCCATAATATTCTTATAACTCTGAAAATGTGAACAATATTCATTTTTCCTTGGTAAGTCAAAATTTATTAGTAATTTAGTACCATTATAGTATCTTTTATATTTTTTATATTTTTAGTACCATACTGTTGTAAGTGCTGTAACTTTGTAATATATATTAAAATCAGGAAGTGTGTACCATTAGCTTTGTTCTTACTCAGGATTATCTATTTGAGTTTGTATGAATTGTAGAACTGTTCTTTATGTGTATGTTAAAAAATGCCATATGGATTTTGCTAGGGATTGCATTGGATCCATACATCAATTAAGGTAATATGGACATTTTTATAATATTATATTTTCCAGTCCATGAACATAGGATGTCTTTCCATTTGTTCGTGCCTTTTTAAAATTTGTTTTATTAGTATTTTACAGTTTTCAGTGTATAAGTGTTATGATTTAAATATGAAGTATCTCCCAAAGACTCATGTATTGACAGTTTGATCCTCAGTGGAAGAGTGTTGAGAGGTGAGGCCTAGAGAGGTGATTGAATCATGAGGGCACTGACCTCACTGATGGATTCGTCCAGTGATTAGTTCATTAGCTAACTGGGCTGTTATGAGGCAGGGCCTAGTTGGAGATGGCAGGTCCCTGGGGGGTTGGTTTTAAAGGATATATCTCTTCTTGGGCTCTTTCCTCTCTGTCTGCCATGATGTGAGCAGCTTTCCTTTTCCATGATCTTCTGCCATGATGTTTACACTTTGCAGCCAGCTTATGGTGGACTGAATTCTCCAAAACTGTGAGCCAAAATAAACCTTTTCTGCTTAAAGTTGCATATATTATCCTAATTTCCTTTCCAGATAGTTCGTGTGTAGAAATAACAACTGTTATTTATTTTGTATCCAGAATCTATACTGAATTTTTTTTCTTAGTTCCAACAGTTTGTTTGTGGACTCTTCATGGTTTTCTGTATAAAAGATCATATTGTATTCAAAAAGGGACAATTTTAATTTTTATCTTTCCAATTTGGATATCTTTTTTCTTTTTTTTTTGTTTTTGTTTTTGTTTTTGTTTTGGTTCATGGGGTTTTTTTTGCTTTTCTAATTGCTTTGAATAGTCCTTCTACTATTATGTTGAATAGAAGTGTCAAGAGTGAGTGTCCTTATCTCGTTCCAGGTTTTTTTTTTTTTTTTTTTTTTTGTGGGTACCGGGGGGTCGACCTCAGGACCTCGCGCACCAACAGGTGCCCGTGCCGCTGAGCGATATCACCGGCCCCTTTTTCGTATGTGGGATCCGGGAGTCGAACTCGGGCCCTCGCGCTTGCAAGGCAGTCGCTTACGCCGCTGAGCCATCTCACCGGCCCTCGTTCCAGGTTTTAATGAAAATGCTTTCATTTTTTTCACTGTGGAATATGGTTTTATCTGTGAGCTTTCATATATGACCTTTATTATATTGAAGTAATTCCCCTCTATGGCTAGTTTGCCTTTATTATGGTGAGATAATTCGCTCTATGCCTAGTTCATTTAGAGGTTTCTTTTTTTTTAATGTGGGTACCAGGAGTCGAACTCAGGACCTTGTGCTTGCCAGCAGGCACTTGTGCCACTGAGCAATATCACCGGCCCTTTTATTCCTTTGCGTGGGTACCAGGAGTCGAACTCAGGACCTCGCGCTTGCCAGGCAGGCGCTTATACCGCTGAGCCATATCACCAGCCCTAGAGGTTTCTTGTTTGTTTTAAGATGGGGTCTTGTTGTAGTACTCAGGCTGGTGTTAACCTCCTAGGTTCAGGTAATCTTCATTATCCTCCTAACTGTGATTACCGGTGAGAGGTTTTTTTGGTTTTGTTTTTATTATAAAAAGGGGTTGTTGAATTTCCAGCATCTTTTATAGGTCTATTGAGATGATATGTGACTCTTGTCATTCATTCTTTTAGTGTAATGCACCACATTTATTTTTTCTTTGTATCCCAAGAATAAATTCCCATTGATTAGAAGTATGAGATTTTAATATACTGTTGAATTTTAATTTGATAGCTGTTGTTATTGTTGAAGATTTCTGTATCTATGTTCACCAAAGATACTGACTTATAGTTCTCTTTTCTTATAATGTCTGTGTCTGTTGTTAGTATCAGAGTAATGCTGACCTCATAAAATGAATTTAAAAGTACTTCTTCCTCTCCAGCTTTTTCAAAGAATTTGAGAAGGCTTGGTATTAATTCTTTTTAAAATAGTTCTTAGAATTTTCTATGAAATCTACTTGTCCTTGTCCTTTTCTTTGTTGGGAAATTTTGATTATTGATTAATCTCCATACTAGTTATAAATCTTTTCAGACTATCTCTTCATGGCTCAGTCTTGGCTGGTTATATATTTCTAAGAATTTATTCATTTTTTTCTAGGCTGTAGACTTTGTTGATATATATTTATTCACAGTGGTGTTTTATAATCCTTTATTTCTGTGGCATCATTTTAATGTCATTTCTGATTTTATTTTTGACTCTTCTTTTTTTCTTAGTTTAAAGGTTTGTCTATTTTGTTTGCCTTTTCAAAAATCATTAGCCAGGCATGGTGGCACCTGTAATCCTAGCACTTGCGAGGCTGAGGTAGGAGGATCGCTGTGAGTTCAAGGCCAGCCTGGGCTACAAAATGAGTTCAAGGCAAGTCTGAACTGCATAGTGAAACCCTGTCTCAAAAAGACAAAAACAAAACAAACAAAAACATTAGTTTCATTAAATTTTTCTGTTTTATAATTTACTTCTGTTATAATTTGTATTATTTTTTCCCTCTTGCTAACTTTGGGCTTAGTTTATTTTTCTTTTTCTAGTTTTAGAGATAAATTAAGATTTTTTAATGTAGGTGTTTATCACTCTGAAATTCCTTCTTACTACTACTTTTATTGCATCACGTAAGTTTTTGTATGTTGTGTTTTCATTTTAGTCTTAAGGTATTTTCTAATTTCCTTTATCCTTTTTGATTCCTTCTTTGAACCAGTAATTGTTCAGGAGGTATTATTTGATTTCTGCATATTTGAGTTGTCCAGTTTTCCCTCTGCTGTTCATTTAGCTAAGACATAGTGGCTACCCTTAAAGACTGCTAGAGGAGACAAACGTGAATAGTAGTATAAAATGAAAATGCTACTTTAGAGATAACAAGCAGTTATTTTGGGAGTGTGAGAGGGAGTACCTAGAGAAAATCAGGAAGACTCTAGCGGAAGTAACATTTGATCTGAACCTTGAAGGGACGTGAAGCTTGCCTGCAGAGAACAAAAGGAGAGTTCTGTGAGGGTGTGCAGTGGTAAAGCATGAAAGAAGATGGGATGTCCATTTACTTGGTCTGTGGAGTGAAGCTGGGGAGATGAGGCTGTAAAAGACAAACTGGGCTGATTCCTGAAGGTCTCTGTGCCAGGAATTTTAAATATTTTCACACATGCAAAGGAGAATTTTGAGCATGGGTGGCTTGAGTAGACAGAACTTTTAGATAATTATGGCTTTATTCTGGAAGAATTAGAAGGAAAATGACTAGAAGTTGTTACTATTGCTTCTTTTTTTTTTTTGGCTTTCCCCTTGATATGAACACTAATAATAATAACCTTTCTTCCATAATGTACTTAGGTGGTTTTCACTGTTCTACATAAAACATATATGATGCTTTTTGCCTCTATTAAATTATTTCCTGAGGATAAGTTTTCAGAAATAGTATTAACAGACCAAAAGATATGATCCTTATAATACCTTAGTATTTCTTTATCTTTGCAAATGGCTGTGTTTATTTTCTGGCACATAAGCAATATAAAAATACACTCTTGCCACTTGAATACCATTTGGTGCTATATTTTTTAAAGCTACACTAACCAAGTAGTTTGCTTTTTTCTTTTCTTTTCTCTTCTTTCCTTCCTCCCTCCTTTTGTTCTTTGTTTCTTTTTTGTGTGTGTGAGGTGGGGTTTCATGCTACCCAAGCTGGCCTCAGTCGTTCCTGGGCTCAAGCAGTGCTGTCACCTCAGCCTCCTGAGCTCGAACTATAAGCGTGCATCCCTGAACCCAGCTTCATTTCCATTTTTCTATTACCAGGATATTTTTTTCTCTGTGTACACTAGTATTAACTCTGTAAATTTCAGTATTGGTATTTTAATTATCTTTCTCTTTTATTTCTTAAATTTTCATATTTCTCAAGTAAAACTATCAAGTAGTTTTAAGTAAATATTTAAGAACATATAATTATGACATTTACAAATATTTAAACCTTGTAATCTTTCTCAGTCTAAAATAAATTTACTATTTTTTAATATTTGCCTTTCACATGAATATTTAGTTGTCTTCAAGCCATTATTCACTTCTTTAATATTCGCTGTTCTACTTTTGGTTTTTCCATGTTATACAAGAACTAATATGCTTTCAAAGATAAGTCATGAAGTCTGTGGTGTCCTCATTTAATATTGCTCACCTTGATATTGAAATCGATCACATTTATTTAATGCATTATTATATTAAAGCTTCTACTTTTTTACTAAATTTTAAAAATTAATATACGCACTCTTGAAAAACCTTATTTACCTATAAGCTTACAGTGTTTAAGCTTTCTTCAAAGGTTTTTTTCTGTACTTAACCAAAAGCAGATACTGAATTCTTGTCATAAGTTACTAAGTTCTCCTGATACAGTATGGCTTTATTCTGAGCACTCCCAATCCGAATGAATGATTTTTTCCCCCAAGGTGACCTAATAAAGCTGTCATTAATTAATACGTTAAAAGAGGAAATTTGTTTCTTCTCTCTCACGTATTTTGAGCTTTTTGATTCAAAGTGCTCCATAGTTCTTCTGTCAGAATTTTGCAAAGAGGCCAAGTGAGGGAAGCATAAAGCTTTGCAATGTAAGTACTACATGTCCTAGTTACTGTTGCAGAGCCTGGGTTACTAGCTTGTGGTATACCTAAAACTGTTAGCACACTTTTCTGTTTAATTAGCTGGCCTACTTTAGTGGGCTATAAGAATTTGTCCATTTGTCTGTGGCTACATTTTTCTATCATTTGAAGTGGCCGTGTGCTATGTTTGAAGGATTGACTTAATTAGGAATTTAATTTGAAGCTGGATTTGATTAATTATATCAATCTGACTGGTTAAATTTGAAGAAAGGTATTTTTAAACACTAAGTTTTGTATTTTAAAAGTTAAATGCATATAATAAATTTAAAGAGTTATTAAGTGAAGTATATATCTTATCTGTGCTTTAAAAAGTAGAGATGGGGGCCATTATGTATGTATACACACACACAAAATGTCCTACACCATTTTTTTAGTTAATGTTTTATAGACATCTTTCTATGCCAGCACACACAGATGTACTTCATTTTTTTAAAAAACCATATTTGGCATAGTCTTTTTTTCAGTTTTTTTTTTGTTTGTTTCTACCTCCAACAATGCTGCATTGAAAATCTTCATGTATACATGCATCTTTTTATACTTCCTACCTATTGGTACATTCCTAGGAATAGAATTGGTGGGTCAAAAAATACTGTCAAATTATTCTCCAAATTTGTATTTCAATTTAAACAACAAGATTTATTAAAAGTACCTAATCCCCAGGTGTTAACGCAGTATGAAGAAGAATGAAATTAAGCTTGAATAAAACTTTCAGGTATCCTGTATAGGTCTAAATTACAAAAAATGCTCACACATAATACTTTTATAATGGACTTAAAGTAAAAGAAAGTTGATCACTTCAGCAAGAGAGATTAGGGCAGTTCTAGAGAAGGAAATGCTGTCCTTTAGAAATTTGTTAAGAATTGGTTGTAAAAATCAGAAAAAGTACTTTTTGTTGTAATTATTTATTTTTATAAACTTTAAGAGGTTATATGAATACTTATTTGTTTCTCTTTAGATTTGAGTAGGCCATTTCCCTTTTATCCCTTACAAATTAGGCCTTAAAAAAAGAAAAAACCCAAAAAATTCCATGTTTCTGCCTTTACCTTTATAGCAGCAATGTCTACTGCAGACCTGGTTCACATTCAGGGACTGTATAATCCAATACTGACAGTGCATGATTAGAATGGCTAAGAAGCTAGATTTTTGATGTTTTCCAAGTGTTAAAAGTCTCAACCAGTTGGAATAAAAGGGCTAGACTGTGAGTCATGTTTGTTTTTTATTGTCAGGTAATGTAGTACTGGGGACATCATGGCAAATTTTTAGAAAAAGTGCGTTATGGGGATATGCAACAGCTACGTTTATTTTTTCAGAGTATTTCTATTGATGAATTACTAATTTTAGTCTTATGAGTTTTATTATATTAAACAATGTCTACTTAACAGGAAAGTAAAGTATCAATAAAATAAAATATTGAATTTTTAATATGTAATGGGTGTGTAAAATAAACATCAACATTTTCAAAATCAACTGTTTACCTGCTTACAAGATCTAAAAAATAACAGCAGAAATAAATTCCTATGTGAACTACAGTGAAAATACAGGTAAAACTACCACAGAAATAATCTTTGCTTCAATCATCACACCTAAGTCAGTCTTCATATATGACGATAGCACGTTTCCTACAGAAGTCTCACTTAAACTGACAGCATGTGCTTAGCTTCCCTTTCCTGTTTGGCAGGCCATACTTGTCACCTTTGTTGTGTTCCTCTTTTGTCAGGAGCTTCCTGTTATATTATACAATGTCCACTTAGCAGGAAAATGAAATATCAATAAAATATGAAATATGTACTGAGTGTTTAGAATAAACATCAACATTTTCTACATCAACTGTTTGCTTACTAAATCTAAAAAATAACAGCAGAAATAAATTCCTATAAATTTATGAACTATCAAAACATAGTTCATATGAACTTCAATTAAAATACAAATAAAAATCCATTACAAAAATAATCTTTACTTCAGTTACCACACCTAAGGCAGATTTCACATATGAGAACAGCATGTTCCATACACAAGCATCACTTACACTGATAGTGCAGTGCATGTGTTTTGTTTCCCTGTCTTCTTTGGTAGGACATACTTGATACATTGCTGGTCTTCCTGTTTTCTCAGGAGGTTCTTGTGACGTTTCACCTGTCTGTTCACTGGTTTGCTCCAGAATCCTTTTGAGGAGTTCTTTGGGCAGATACATAGTGTTCTTCCTCTGTTGTAATTGAGCATTTATCAATTCCAGTCCCAATCCTCTAAGAAAATTTCTCCGTGATATTTTGTGCTTGTTATTTTTTTGTAAACTATGAAACTATTTATGCCTCACATGTTTAGAGTTGAGTAAAACAACCACTGGCCAATGCTTTGTTTTTTGAGTGACATCATAGTTGCTGCATAACTCATCAACAACATGTACTCCGCCTTTCATTTTGTGGTACAGTGTGACTGTTTCTGGCTTCATTTGTGTTGAGGATTCACTATCAATCTTTTTTTGTTTGTTTTGAGATAGGGTCTCACTATGTAGTCCAGGCTAGCCTGGAACTCACTGTGTAGCACAGGCTGACCTCGAACTCACAGGATCCTCCTGCCTCAGCCAAGCATGCACCACCATGCCCAGCCTCACTGTCAGTCTTACCATGGTGGTGTAATGTTGACATTGTCAATATTACTTTGTTTTTCTTTGCCATATAGGAGGCCAGTGTTTTGTCTTCTGAAATCCACAGATTGTACTGAACATTTCTCTATTGTGAATTTGCAACATTTTTCAGGAATATCGGCTTTGTTCTTATGAATAGTTCCTGTGCTGGTCAACTGGTGTTCTTTTAGCAAATGTAACATCAGTGGGTAGTTAGTGAACCAATTGTTGAATGTGATATTTGGGTTACTTTTTTTTTTTTTTTTTTTTTTTTTTTTATTTTAAAGAGAAGAAAAAACAAAACAAATCAAAAGAAGAACAAATTTTCAAACAAACATAATAGGAGGGTAACAATGGTTAATACATTACGTATTACTATCTTTAAGTTAGTTATTCAGGACACCAGACATTAGCATTCAATTGTCCAAACATTATTGGCACAAACCTTACTCTTCAATGAACTAAGTAAAAATGGTAGTGTATCTATCTTAACCATCTTATATATATATATATACAATTTTTTTACCTTTCCCTTCTTTCTTTTCCCTATTCCAGTCTCTCTTTCCTTTTGACCAGTTTCTTTTTGATTCACCATGTCTATTGTACATTTTGGATCTTATTTACTCTTTCAGTTTCTCATACTAGAGAGATAATACGATGCTTACACATGTGCTTCTGGTTTATTTCACTTATGAGTATTTTCTCGAGTTGCATCCATTTACCTATAAAAGTCTCCAGTTTATCCTTCTTTATGGCTGAATAGTACTCCATTGTATAAAAATACCACATCTTTCTTATCCATTCCTCAGTTGATGGGCATTTGGGTTGTTTCCAAGATCTGGCTATTACAAATTGTGCTGCTATAAACATGGGTGCACATATATCGCTGTGGTACGATGTTTTTAATTCTTCTGGGAAGATGCCCAGAAGGGGAATAGCTGGGTCAAATGGGACCTCCAACCCTAGTTTTCTGAGGAATCTCCACACTGACTTCCACAGTGGCTGTACCAGTCGACACTCCCACCAACAGTGAAGAAGGGTTCCTTTTTCCCCACAGCCCCTCCAGCATTTGTTATTAGTTGATTTCTTAATAGTAGCCATTCTTTCTGGGGTGAGATGGTATCTCAGTGTTGTTTTAATTTGCATCTCTCGAATGACTAGTGATGTTGCACATTTTTTTGTATATTTATTTGCCATTAGTATTTCTTCATCTGAGAAATGTGTATTCATCTCAGATGCCCATTTTTGGAGTGGGTCTTTAAATTTGGGAGGTCTGATTTTTTTGAGTTCTTTATATGTTCTCGATAGTAATCCTTTGTCTGAGGAACAGCTGGCAAACATTTTTTCCCACATTGTGGGTTGTCTCTTCACTCTGTTGGTGGTTTCTCTTGCTGTGCAAAAGCTTTTTAATAAGATGAGATCCCAGTTATTGATTCTTTGGGATAGTTCCCGTGCGGTTGAGTTTTTACTCATAAAGTCTTTGCCTACACCAATGTCTCCAAGGGTTTTACCTATCCTACCTTCCAGCAGATTTAATGTTTCTGTTTTAATATTTAGATCTCTGATCCATTTTGAATTTAGTTTAGTGCATGGTGAAAGATATGGATCTAGTTTTAATCTTTGGCATGTGTAGAGCCAGTTTTTCCAGCACCATTTATTAAAGAGGCTATCTTTCTTCCAGCGAATGTGTTTGGCACCTTTGTCAAAGATAAGGTGGCTTAGTGTGTCTGGGGTTGTTTCAGCATCTTCTAATCTGTTCCATTGATCTTCAGGTCTGTTTTTTTGCCAGTACCACACTGTTTTTATCACAGTAGCTTTATAGTATAATTTCAAGTCGGGGATAGTGATGCCCCCTGCCTTGCCTTTGTTGCACAGAATTGCCTTTGCTATTCTAGGTCTCTTCTGATTCCAAATGAATTTTAGGATTGTTTTCTCTAATTCTGTGAGATATGCTGTTGGAATTTTGATTGGAATTGCATTAAATCTGTATAACAATTTTGGAAGTATGGCCATTTTCACTATATTGGTTCTTCCTATCCAGGAGCAAGGGATATCTTTCCATTTTCTGATATCCTCTTCAATCTCCTTTTTCAGAGTACTGAAGTTTTCAGTATAGAGGTCTTTTACATCCTTCGTGAGGTTGATTCCTAGGTATTTCATTTTTTTGGATGTTATTGTGAAAGGTATTGTTTCCCTAATTTCTCTTTCAGTAAGTTTGTTATTTGTGTACAGGAAGGCTATTGACTTTTGAGTATTGACTTTGTATCCAGCTACACTACTGAATTTGGTTATTAAATCTAGCAGTTTTTTAGTGGAGTTTATGGGGTCTTCTGTGTAGAGTATCATGTCATCTGCAAATAATGATAATTTAACTTCTTCCTTTCCAATCATTATTCCTTTTATTTCTTTCTCTTGTCTAATCGCTCTGGCTAAAGTTTCCAGAACTATGTTGAATAAGAGTGGGGACAGTGGACATCCTTGTCTTGTTCCTGATTTTAGAGGGAAGGCTTTCAGTTTTTGGCCATTTAGTATAATATTGGCTGTTGGTTTGTCATAGATAGCTTTTACCAGATTGAGATAAAGACCATCTATTCCAATTTTCTGTAGGGTTTTTATCATGAAAAGGTGCTGGACTTTGTCAAAAGCTTTTTCTGCATCTATTGAGATGATCATGTGATTTTTGTCTTTGGTTCTGTTAATATGCTGTATTACATTTATTGATTTACGTATGTTGAACCATCCCTGCATCCCTGGGATGAATCCAACTTGGTCATGGTGTATAATCTTCTTGATGATTTGTTGGATTCTGTTTGCCAGTATCTTATTAAGGATTTTTGCATCTATGTTCATTAGGGAGATTGGCCTGTAGTTCTCTTTCTTAGTTGGGTCCTTCTCTGGTTTTGGTATCAGGGTAATGCTTGCTTCCAGGAATGAATTTGGGAGTATTGCTTCCCTTTCAATTTCATTGAAAAGTTTGAGAAGTAGGGGCGTTAGGTCTTCTCTAAATTTCTTGTAGAATTCGGCAGTGAATCCATCAGGGCCTGGGCTTTTCTTTGTTGGGAGGTTTTTAATTACATCTTCAATTTCATTGGCTGATATTGGTTTATTTAGGATTTTTAAATCTTCTTGATTCAGCTTTGGTAATTCATACGAATCTAGGAATCTGTCCATTTCTTCTGCATTTTCCATCTTAGTAGAATATAAATTTTCAAAATAGGTATAGATGATCTTCTGGATTTCTGCAGGGTCTGTCGTGATATCACCCTTTTCATTTTCAATTGCATGGATTTGAGTCTTTTCTTTTCTTTTTTTAATAAGGTTGGATAAGGGTTTGTCAATCTTATTTATTCTTTCAAAGAACCAACTTTTTGCTTCATTGATTCTTTGTATTGTTTTTTTATTCTCCAATACGTTAATTTCTGCTCTGATCTTTATAATTTCCTCCCTTGTACGGGCTTTTGGCTTAACCTGCTCTTCTTTTTCTAGAAGCTCGAGGTTCACCCTTAAGTTGTTTATTTGCGCTTGCTCTATTTTCCTGATATAAGTGTTTAATGCTATAAATTTCCCTCTTAGGACTGCTTTCATTGTATCCCATAAGTTCCGGTATGTTGTACTGTCATTATCATTCAGTTGTAGAAAGTGACTAATTTCTTCTTTAATTTCATCTGTGACCCATTGGTTGTTCAGGAGGATGCTGTTTAATTTCCATGTGTTTAGGGAGTTTTTGTGGGATCTTTTGCCATTGATTTCCAATTTCATTGCACTATGGTCTGATAATATGCATGGGATAATTTCAATTCCTTTGCATTTACTTAAGCAGGTTTTATGAGCTAGTATGTGGTCTATTTTGGAGAACGTCCCATGTGCAGCTGAGAAAAATGTGTATTCTGATGTTGTGGGATGGAACACTCTGTAGACATCTACTAAGTCCATTTGTTCCAAAGTTTGGTTCAGTTCTACTATTTCATTATTGATTTTCTGTCCAGTTGATCTATCTTTTTGTGACAGTGGAGTATTGAGATCTCCCAATATAATTGTATTAGTGCTTATTTGATTTTTCATGTCCTTTAGTACTTGTTTTATATAGCTGGGTGCATTGGTATTTGATGCATATATATTTATGATCGTTATCTCTTCCTCTTGGATTGTTCCCTTTACAAGGATGTAATGACCGTCTTTATCTCTCTGAATCCTTCTTGGCTTGAAGTTCACTTTGTCTGCAAAAAGAATAGCTACCCCTGCTTTTTTCTGGGTTCCTGTGGCATGGAGTATTGTTTTCCATCCTTTGACTTTCAGTCTATGAATTTCTTTCTGAATTAAATGTGTTTCTTGTATACAGCATATTGTTGGATCTTGCTTCTTGATCCATTTCGCCAGTCTGTGCCTTTTGATTGGTGAATTGAGACCGTTAACATTGATGGTTAAAACTGATATGTATTGACTTGTCATGATATTTTCCTGTTGTTGGTTCCCACTCTTTGTTTTTCCGCTTTCCGGCTATTTAATTATTTGCCCTGCCTGGTGGATTCCTTCTGTTGGGGTTCCTATCTCTTTCTAGAATGTCCTTCAGAACGTTTTGGAGTGCTGGTTTGGTGGTCATAAATTTTCTCAGATGTTCTTTGTCATGAAAGTATTTTATTTCTCCATCAATTTTGAAAGATAGTTTTGCAGGGTACATCAATCTGGGCTGAAAATTATTTTCCTTTAGAGCTTGCAATACATCATTCCAAGCTCTTCTTGAATTGAGGGTTTGTGCTGAAAAGTCAGCTGTGATTCTGATGGGTTTTCCTTCATAGGTGATTTGTCTCTTCTCCCTAACAGCTTTTAAGATTCTGCCCTTCTGTTGAATTTCTGGGATCTTGACTATAATATGTCTGGCTGAAGTTTTTTTTTGATCATGTCTAGTTGGTGTTCTAAAAGCTTCACTTATAGGGGTGTCAAATTCCTTTTCTCTTCCAGGAAAGTTCTCCCTGATTATGTCTTTGAACAATGTTTTAATGTCGTTGATGCTATCTCCTGCTTTTTCATTTATTCCAATTATTCTTAAGTTGTTTATCTTTGAGTCATCTAGCAGCTGCTGAATTGATTTTTCATGGTCCCTTGCTATTTTTAAGAATTTTTCCATTTCATGATCACTAATTGCAAGCCTGTCTTCTATATCTGAGATCCTGTCCTCGCATTGGCTTATTCTGCTACAAATACTTTCAATGGAATTTTTTATCTCTTGGATATCTGCTTGAATCTGCCTTATAGATTCCATTTCTTTCCTATGCTGAGCATTCATGGTTTCTATAGTTTTCTTAAGTTCATCTATTTTTTTGTCTGTATCAGCTATAGTGTCCTTAAGCATGGTCTTCATTGTAGACATTATCTCTGCAGTTATCTGTGAGATTATTTCTGTTTTAATTTTTTCCAGAACCTCATTCAGTTGCTTTGTTGTTACCACTTCAGATAGGCCAGGTGGGTGGCTTTCGGCTTGTCCCACCTCGTTGCTCCCTAGGTTTGCCTTTGGTGAATTGGATGTGTGTGGTTGCATCTTGTTTAAGTGTCGTCTCATTTTTTCTTTCTTTAATTCCTGGGGTGATGTTTGCAAATTACCTATAGTAGGTTACTTTATTGCTAGTGTTTAAGATCTTTAGAAGATGACTACTTCTCTGCAGTATCTTCCAAGTGGAGCTTGCTTTTAGGTTTTGAGCTTTCTGCCAGATCCTACCTCTTCAATTCGTTGGGTATGCGAAGTTGCTACCTGTTTGGCCCAGTCCTTGATTCTTTGGTACTGTGCCACTGTATTTTCTGTGTCCGTTAGTCAATCTCAATCATGAAATATCAGGAAGGAAAGATGTTTAGAACAATTATTTCACATTTGGCTATAATGTTAACTAAAGCATCAAACACAGCCTAAAAAATGACAGACTGAGCTAACCAGTTATTTACCACTTTTAGCTGTATAGAGTTGCGGTTATATAACAAAATCTAAAACACACCAGAAAAATTATATGCAGTATACAAGTCCTATGTATGTCAATTTTTCCTTGAGGAGTTTAAATTTAAGATGAGTTAAGGAGGAAATAGAGTATTGGGAGAAGAGGAAGGAATTAGATGTAAGGTTAGAGGACCAAGAGGGATCCCAGTAAAATTGGGACACTAGTGCAGAGGACAGGTGGTAAAAAGAGAAGGAAGGGATAAAAGGAAGAACAGATCACAACCACAATCACAAAGAAGTTAGAGGCGCTGTTTACACTCATATAAAAAACCAGAGAGAATAATGAAGGAAAGAGCAAATACACATACAGAAACAAAAACAAAGATAAAAACAATAAAACAGACAGATCAAAAATAAAACCCCACCAAAAAACAAAACAAAACAAAACAAAAACAAAAAAAACCTTCGCCAGAACAAAAAAACAAATCAGTGAGAAAAAAATAAAAATAAAAATAAAAAATAAAAATAAAAATAAAAAATATAAAAAGAATCAGTTCCAGGTGTTGACTCTGTTGTAGGCAGGTACCTTGTGACAAAGTCCTGTTCTGTGCAGGTCCGTCCCAGTAAGCCAGGAGCGCCCTCTGGTGGGTGGTGAGCAGAGGCGCGTACTTTCAGGCAGAGACCAGTCTAGCTCGCCTCCGCTCTCGCCGCCCTTTCACGATCCCTGGGCCTGAGAGGCTCAGCGTGCTGTCCAGAGCGCGGGTTCCCTGCACTGGTTCCCGCCGCTCTGGTTTTTCGCCACGCCCCCCACAATGGCGCCGGGCCAGTCGCTCTCTGGCGCGGGACAGGTGTGGCTGAGAGTCCAGTCTCGTTCGCCTGCTGACCTCAGCACACTTTCGTGGGCTCAATTGAGAGGCCCTGTGCTGCCCTGTCCGGAGCACAAGTTCCCAGAGCAGTTTCCGAGCCGCTCTGAGTTTCGCCACACCCCCCACAATGGCGCCCGGCCGGTCGCTCTCTGGCGCGGGGCAGCTGTGGCTGAGAGACACTCACCGCCGGTCAGCGCCGTTCTCCGCCGCTCCCCTGCCCCGCCGCTGTCTCAGGATCCTCCGTGGGGGCTCCCTGGGTGCCAGCTGCCACCGTGTGTCCGTAGAATTGAGCCTCCGCCGGCGCTCCAACTCCCGGGATATTAGAAGGTGCACGCGCGCGGTCTGCTCCTTCTTTCCTTCTTCTTTGTTGGAAGTCACCCGTCACTGGTGCCGGGGGTCCCAGATTGCGCTTCAGAACTTTTCTGGGTTTCGGGGAGGCATCTCCCCCCCTCCTGCGCTTTCTGGGTCGCTATATTCCCGTGTTCCAATGGTAACTTTTAGAGAGAGTTTTGCTGCCTGCTTCTTACTCATCCGCCATCTTGAGGTCTCTCCTGATCTGGGTTACTTTTTGTTTTTAGTTTTGTTTTGTTTTTTGGTATCGAGACTCAAACTCAGGACCTTATGCTTGCCAGGCAGGTGATGTGCCAGTGAGCTAGATCCCTGGCCCTGGGTTACTTTTTTTTTTTTTTTAATGCGGGTACCAGGAGTCGAACTCAGGACCTCGTGCTTGCCAAGCAGGCGCTTATGCCGCTGAGCTATATCACTGGCCCATGGGTTACTTTTGGAAATAGGTGCAACAAGTCTGTTCACAAAGTCATACGGTTTATTACTGCACAAATAAAGACCTGGTGGATGAGTTCCAGGATACATTTCTAAATTCAGGGTGTAAAATGTCTTCGCATCTACCAGGGGTTATATTTTTATACCATATTTGGAAGGTTTACTTGGCATATATTGCTGAAATCTTCAACAACTACAAAATGAAAGTTGTTCTTCAGTTGTTGTGTATTTGGATGGTGTCTAAATTGCTTGATCATTTGTTGAAAACAAAGCTTTCAACAAATGATTGAGTAGCAGCCAACTTGTTGGATTTTTTTTCTTTTTTCTTTTTTTTTTTTTTTTGTCTTAGCAGGTCTTTTTGTCATGAAAACATAGGCAGTTTTGAAGGAAACCAAATCTCTTGTGTGTCATTATTCTAAAAATCTCACCGCCACATCTGTCACTTCTCCATAAACCCTTCAGATTCTGCCCATTGGGATGATAAAATCCTGCTCTGAGGCTTTTAATTCAGATAGTGAGGTGTCATGATAAGTATATTTTTGAGTATTACTATTGATGCATGTAGAATATTTTCTTGTATTTCAAAACATGTCATAGTGTATCATCTGTTACAAACAATTTCCAACATTGAATCACACTGTTGGCATTCCATCCAATAGGTTTCACTCCTGGCAAGAACCTAATAACATTTTCTGACCTAGTTCTAACATTGGATTGTTCAGGTATACATGACCTTTTTGTAGCTTTTTTTTTTTGGTACCAGGAATCGAACTCAGGACCTTGCCAGGTGGGCGCTATGCTGATGAGCTATATCCCCGGCCCCATTTTGTAGCATTTTTGAGTAATCAAATATTTATTTACATTATTGTTTTCTTCCTCATCTGAATCTAGGTCTTCATTCTGTACTTCTCCATCTGTGATACATTGCTGACTTCTTTGGCTTACATGATCCAAGTCGTCATTGGTAGCCGAGTCACCTGATGCCTTACTTTCAACCTCCTCCCAAAGTTGTAAAAGCAGATTTTCATGTGACATTGTACTGAAATGGGCTAATTCTACAAGAAATCGAAAGAAAACATTTAATTAGAAAATTATAAATACACAAAATGTAACATGGCACATAATGTGGATAAAACTCACCCATTTACATTTTGACACACGTGTCTACACCTTGCGGTTCATCTTATCAAATGGGTGAACACAAAGATTGCTTCCTGTATTTCCCCACTGCAGCTACTCAGACACACAGCTGGGTACCGTTAGGCTAAGATATATATTTTCATTAGAAAAGTATGGTATGAGAAACTTAATTGCTATCTAGTTTTTCTGAGAACCTTACTGAACTCCTATGTAATACATTCCACAGATTTCAATGGGACAGATGTTACAGGATTTTGGAAAATTTCTTGGAATGTTCCTTCTTGTTTTGTTTTCTTTCACAATTGGACTGACACAACTTTATGATAAAGGCTATACATCAAAAGAACAGAAAGACTGTGTAGGCATCTTCTGTGAACAGCAAAGCAATGACACCTTCCATTCGTGAGTACTTTTTAAAATTTTTAGTAAATATATTTCTGTTCTATGTGAATTAGTGACCATATAAATGGAACTTAGAATTTTTTTGAAATTTTTTAAAATGTTTGTAAACCTTAACAAATACTCATTTTTTAATGAATCATTTATAGTCATCTTTACTATACAATCTTAAATAGAAGGTCCAAATTATTACATTTGTGTTCTTTGTTGCAGGCTATCTTAACCTTAGAACTCTTGGCCTTTGGGGCAGTTCTTTTGTCATTCCCACATATTGCGACTCTATCCCACAAGTATGAAGTGTCACTAGCACTTCTCTGTCATTGAAACAACCAAAAAAAAAAAAAAACCACACAAAACAAAACAAAAAAAACCCCACATTTTCAACATTTCTGAAGCGGACGTCAGAATTGAGAATCGTTAAAACTTGATGAACAAGTCAGGTGTGGTGGTGCATACATATAATCCTAGCACTAACAAGTTCAAGCCCAGCTGGGCAACTTAGTGACTTAGCAAGACCCTGTCCCAAAATAAAAAGAGGTTTGGGGATATAACTCAGCATGAAGGCTTTGGTTTTAATCTCCAGTACTGAAAAAAAAAATTCTCTAATATATCATAAGGAATGGAACCACTAGTTTTGAGACAAAATACTTCCCCTCTTAAATAAACAAAACAGTGAAGAATTGCCTAGTTGTCTCCCTCTTATATACTGACAACTCTTTAGTTACTTTGTGTGTCTTCTTATTTAAAGAATAAGATTAATGAGGATGTGTTTATTTAACGCTAAGTCCTGAGTGAATGAAGTATTTGTGAACAAACCTACCCTAATGGAGCTTACATGCTAGAGAGGTGGTACAGTCAATAAAAAGATGAGTAAAATATATTGAATATTACACAGTGATAAGGGCTAAAAAGACAAAGCTTGGGCTAAGGAATATGTTTACAGCATTGGATTGGGGGTACAGAGTGCCCCAGAAGAGATGACATTCAAGTAAAAATCTAAAACTGGTGAAAGAACAAGCCATGAACAGGATGTTTAGAGGAAGAGCATTCATAGAGAGAATAGCAAATGCAAATGTCCAGAGGCAGGAGCAGGACTGGCATGTTCAAGGAAAACCCAGGTGGCCAGTATGGAAGAAATATGGTTGCAGGATATGAAGTTAGAAAGGTAATAGAGATCATGTAGGACCTTGTTAGCTCTTGTAAAGATTTTGGGCTGTTGAGATTGAGAGCCCTGTGAAGATTTTGAGCAAAGGAGGGACAAAATCTAGGTCATGTAGGCTGTTATATTGAGACTAGATGGGGGGCAAAGGATTATCTTTTGAAATTATTATTTATTCTGTTAACCCCTTGTTTAAAATAAGGCATATATGTACTTTGGAAATCAATCTCATTTATTTTTGTTTTTATAAGTATTATGCAAGGATTATTAATGCTTCATTTATATAATTTGGGTGTATTCATTTTGCTAATATCTTTAATTTCCTGTTAATTTTAATTAACAGAAATATAATTATCTTTACAGGTTCATTGGCACTTGCTTTGCTTTGTTCTGGTATATTTTCTCCTTGGCACATGTGGCAATCTTTGTCACAAGATTTAGCTATGGAGAAGAATTGCAGTCCTTCGTTGGAGCTGTCATTGTTGGTACATACAATGTTGTAGTTGTCATTGTGCTTACGAAACTGCTGGTAGCAATGCTTCATAAAAGCTTTCAGTTAATAGCAGTAAGTATTCATTGTTATAAACCTTATGTTCCATACCAAATGTATGCAATAGGTAAAGTAATTGAAGTTTTTAAGAATTAAGAAAAAATATTTAAAAATTAAAGATTTCTAAAATGTAATTTATAATTGTGGCAAATATTGAGCCAATTTTTTATCTACAAGGTGTGGCACTAGTCAGTATCTTTCCCTGTCCACTCTGGCCCATCTGCATGTGTGTGTGTGCACGTGTATTCATATTCTATATTACTTTTCATTTGCCTTTCGTAGAATCATGAAGACAAAGAATGGAAATTTGCTCGTGCAAAGTTATGGCTTAGCTACTTTGATGACAAATGTACGTTACCCCCACCTTTCAACATCATTCCTTCACCGAAGACTATTTGCTATATGATTAGTAGCCTCAGTAAGTGGATTTGCTCTCATACTTCAAAAGGCAAGGTCAAACGGCAAAACAGTTTAAAGGTAAGAAAGTGGAAGTTTCAGTCATAACATAGAAGTTTTAACAACTAATTTTAGATGTTTCTTCAAGCATAAATATGCAAATTCTTTAAGGGCTATGGCTGATATGCTTTTCCCACTGTTGTATCCCTAATGCATGGCACAGTATCTGACATAAAGGAAGGATTCAACAAATATTTGACAGTGAGAGAACTAAAACTTGTTAGTTTTCAAATTTCCCTGGTTTATGAAATCTCATAGCTTGAAAACATGTAAGATATTTCAGAATACCTGTTCTTTCACTGTAGGTAAAATATGACTACTTTAGCTGGGCATGTTGGCCTACAATTTCAGCACTTGGGAGGCTGAGGCAGGCAGATCATCACAAGTCCAAAGCCAGCCTGGGTTACATAGTGAATTCAAGGCCAGCCTGAACTACAGGGAGACCCTGTATCAAAAAAAAAAAAGGACTAATTGTGTCTTAGTAACTTTTCTCAATGCTGAGACAAAATACCCACACCCAGTAGTTAAGAGAGGAAAGCTTTATTTAGCTCATAGTTTATAGAGATTTCAGTCCATAATCGGCTGGCTCCAAGGCAGGGTAGTACAATAGATGGGCACCACAGAGGAAAAACAGTTCATGGCAGGCAGAAGGTAGCAAAGCAACAAGGGACAACCACAGCTCTTTCTATCCCTTACATCTTATCTAGGCTACTTAGGGCAGGTAGCACCCATGTGCTTAATCCTAGTGCCCTTGATCCTAGCATTGTGCCATGAACCAACCCTAGCGTCACAGACTCTAGACTCAGCCGCCTCTGAAAAAGCCCCACCTATGACTGCATGAGGCTTTGGAGGGACATCTAAACACAAGCCATAAGAACTTGAATCAGCTCTTTTGTAACTATTATTCTTGAAAATTATTCAGTACATCAGTCATTCAATTCACGTTGCTTATAATCCAGGGGTTGTCAGACTTTTCCTGTAAAAAGGCCAGAGAGTAAATATTCCACACTTTGCAGGCCAGGACGAAATGGAGAAACAATGTGAGCAGTGATAATGACAAAGAGAAGGAAAAAAACCTTTTTTTTTTTGAACCAGGAGTCAAACTCAGGACCTTGTGCTTGCCAGGCAGGCGCCATGCTGCTGAGCTATATCCCTGGCCCAAGAAAAATTTTTATAGAACTTTTATTGATGAAGTTGAAAATATACAATATAGTAATTGTGTCATAATCTTTGTAATACAAGTCTACTAGTCAAAAGAAAAGAATTCCTTATATTAGGGATAAAATTTTGCTTAATTAGGGATTAAAATTAGAGAGTTGCCAGTCATAAAATTTATTGCAAATGTTCATCTATAAAAACCATCCTAAGTTAACAGGCTATTACCAAAAAATAGAAAGTAGGCCATATTGCCCTGTAGGTCATGTTTTGTTAAATACTGCTATAAACTGAAGATCCCTAAGACTGATTTTTTAAACATCAAGATAAGTTAAAAGGAAATACACAGGCTAAAACAAGTGTTAAATGTTATTTTCTGTCACATTGTGGCAAAACTATCATCTAATGAAGCATTAAAAAATGTGTTTGTATCTGTGAATATTTTTAAAGTCCACCTCACTTAAATATTGTGTCTGTGACAGGGGTGTAGCGTACTGGTAGAGTGCTTGCCTAACATTCACAAAGCCCTAGGTTTGATACTCAGCACTTGTGGGGGTGGAATATATATATATACACATAGTTTTTGTGTATCATTAGTATCTTATTATTTGTTTTGAAGGAATGGAGAAATTTGAAACAAAAGAGAGATGAAAACTACCAAAAAGTGATGTGCTGCTTAGTTCATCGTTACTTGACCTCCATGAGACAGAAGATGCAAAGTACAGATCAGGCAACTGTGGAAAATCTAAATGAACTACGCCAAGATTTATCAAAATTCCGAAATGAAATAAGGGATTTGCTTGGCTTTCGGACTTCTAAATATGCTATGTTTTACCCAAGAAATTAACCATTTTCTAAATCTTATAGAAAATAATTTTCAATATCATATCTGAAAGACTATTTGCATAACTTGCAATTAAACCAATAATATATATATTGAAATAAACAATTATGTAAAAGCCATTCTTTAAAATATTTATATCATAAAAACGTAATGTAAAATATGTACATAGAATTAGTTTTTTAAAACTTGTCAATGACTTTTTGCAAGAGCAAAACAGATTTAAGTAGATAGTTTTTTTTTGTTAGCATGCTGCTTTGTTTTCTTATTTGGACAGTACTTTAAAATGTTTTTCTTTTTATGTTAAAGAGGAACAGTTATAAATGTATATACTGTCTAGAAAGTTTTTTAAAATGAAAAACAGCAAATGTGGGCTGATCTTCTGACCATAGGATATAGTTGAAACATATAAGTCATGGTTTTTAAAATCTCTGTTTTAGGAGTTAATATATATATAGTTAAGTATTTATTGTTCAGGAATATAGTTTTATTTAAAATCATAGTCTATTTTTTCTTTCTTGTTTTGTTATAACCTTAAGCAACGAAAAGTCTAATGAATATTTGAATCTATGTCTCTCAATGTAAATTCACTTTGCTTTTTGTTATTGTAATATATTTACTTTTACATGGTTATAATCATTTTATATTTTAAATTTTTTTCACTTAACAGTTTTTTATATACATGTATATTTCCATATGTTGGTGTACTCCATGTATTTAAATTTTATAGAATTATACATTTTTTGAAGAATATAGTCAGTAGATGTTTTTATTTTATAGCCATAGAATATTTGTTTCTGAGCCTGCATAGTTACTTCTCTAGGCATTTGGTTGCTTTTAAAGTTTTACTTATCAAAATAGTGCTATAATTTTTTCAAGTTTGAGTGAATATTCATAATTATAAAACAGAAGATGCTTCTTTATCATGTGTAGTCACAGCCTGTTTTAGTTTTGGAAAACATTGACAGAATCCTTAATGAAAGGATTTGTTTTATATTGGAATTAAGGTTCTTGAGCTTATGTCCCAAAGTATTTTACACAGAATTTAACATTACTTCTATAAAAGTGACTTCATGCTTATTTGTAGATCATTCTTGCTGCTTAAGATGAAAAGCATTGTTTTTTTTCTTTTAATTTGAGAATAAAATATACATTTAAATTTTTTTCTGTGTTCATATAAGGGATGTAGCTAAAATTTTTCTCTATTACTTATATATTCTTGCAGCATTTCTAGTTAAGAAGGAATTTGGTATAAAATTATCTTCTTAACTGAATGTCAGATGGTCTTAAGGCCACAGGGTGCAGGGTAGCCCTTCGTCTATAAGCACCACCAATCCAGGGATCACTGTATACATATGTTAAAATTATGTTTTGTCTTGCTTTTTAATTTTTATTTTTTTAATTTCCAAATTTTTAGTGTTCCCTCTTTTGGGCAAATTCTTATAAAAATGTTTATTGTAAAGTTATATATTTTGTCTACAATGGGATTATGAATTTCCTGATTGGGATTTTACATCAGGATTTTTAGTCATTCTAAAAAAATACCTAATTATTAAAATATTTATAGAGTGCCTACTATATGCATGAGTTACCTTTGAGGTATATTTTGAATGACAGTATATTGTAAGAAAAAAAGATGAATAAAACTTGACATTAGATTATAAATTGACATAGTGTGTCCATTGTGTTACACACTTTTAAAAATTGAGATATAATTCACATACCATAAAATTTATCCTTTGAGAATGTAAAACTAGTGGGTTTTTTTTTTTTTTTTTTTTGTGGGTACCGGGGGGTCGACCTCAGGACCTCGCGCGCCACAGGCACCCGTGCCGCTGAGCGATATCACCGGCCCCTTTTTCGTATGTGGGATCCGGGAGTCGAACTCGGGCCCTCACGCTTGCAAGGCAGGCGCTTATACCGCTGAGCCATCTCACCGGCCCACTAGTGGGTATTTTTAAACTTACAATAACAAACACAAAATGCAAAACATTATCAGACTCCCTTTGTACCCCTTCGTATTTCCAGTGGCAATCACATTTAATTCAGCTATTTCCTCTTAGATTTATAAATACGTTTTGAAGTCTGTCAACACAAAGACCTATATGTGAATGTTCATAAAAGCTTTATTCATGGTCGCAAATTGAAAACAGCTAAATGTCCATCAACTAGTGAATGGATAAATAAATTGTACATTCATACAATGGAAATATACTTGGCAGTAAAAAGGAATCGTATCAGTCAGAGTTGAATCAGAAGCAGAGCTTTTAGGATATTTGCAGGCACGTGTGTGTGTATATGTGTGTAGCAATATGTGTATAGGTTTCTGACATTACACAGTTGTTGGAGTTAATAAGCAGTCTCTGCAGGGCTATTACTTTTCCACCTCATGTTGGAGCTCAAAGTGCATAGTGAAGGTGGGTGAGAAGGAAAGACAGATGTAAAGGAGAGAGTAAGGGCAAGAAGGATTGAGACCCATGACACTTCTCATCTCCAACCTCATGATGTGGTATCCTATTGCCCTTTGCTGCTGGCCTTTGGAAGTGTGCTGCTAAAAATACAGTTGGCCCTGGAATCAGAGAAGCAGAGGATCCAAGGAAAGGTGGAACAAATGCTGCCCAGTGTCATCAAGGTGAGTCAGCAGATGTGTTATCGGTGTGAGTTACCAAAGTGCCTACATAGAGAAAAAAATAGTTGCGGCTTTACTTCTGCTCTCCAGATCTCACACTAAATTGTCTCTTCTTGTCTGCCTTAACTGGAAGCATACAGGGAAGGGAATTCTGGCAAACACAGTCTTATTCTTTAGCCCTGAAATCTAATGTATTATATTTTAATTGTTTCAAAAGTAAATAGAAACCTTCCACACCATCCCAATGAAGACCAGTATATTTGATCATTTAGAACTGTGTTCAGATTTCATTTCATTTCATTAAGATAAACATTTTAAATAGAGGTTTTGTTAATTGGTTGAGAGACACATATATCCAACTACTAATCACTGTTGCTCTTTCTTGAAAAATGATAAAACTGGGACTGTCCTTCATCTCATTATTAATACTCTTTACCTCTTCTTGATAAGCAGAACTTTTTATTCTTTAGATCAGTGGTGCCTTTTTAGAGTTTTCAATGATAACAGCCAGTTGTGGCAGGCATGCCATAGGTTTACCACCACTGCTTTAAACTATATTATCATTTTCCTCAGAAAATACATTTATGAAATACTAAATAGGCTGAGGTTATAGGCTCTGGAGAGCCTGATTAGGTCTAATTATTTAGAATTACACTAAGAAAATATTAATAGTATCAGTATTATAGTTTGTGTCTAGATGCCCCCTCCCCTGCAAAGCCTCATGCAGTCATAGGTAGGGCTTTTTTCAGAGGTGGCTGAATCTAGAGTGTGTGATGCTGGGATTAAGGGTGTGTGATTGCTAAATCAGTCCACTGACTGGTTTGGCACTGCCCTGATGCCAGTAGTCTAAATAGAATATAATAGGGACCAAAAAAAAGCTGCTGTGATCCCTTGCTTGCTTTGCTCTCTTCTACCCACCATGAACTATTTCTCCTATGTGATGGCTGTCTGCCATTCCACCCTCCCTTGGAGTCAGCTGATTTTGGACTGAAACTTCTACAAACTGTGAGCCAAATAAACCTTCCCTCCTTTTAACTTTGGGTGTTGGGTATTTAGTCTCAGCAATGAGAAAGTAAGATAATCAGGAATAATGCTGGACTGAATTTCTCATCTGGAAGTTAATTTGTTAGCTTTCTGGCATGGTGATTATACTGTGTTTTAGGATGATATGCTTAGAAGAATATTCCATTATAATGTTTAGCTTTCATTTGATAATTTCACATTTTCTCTATCTTGCTCCTTCCTACATTTTGAAATAAACACCTCAGATCTGCCATGCAAAAATTAACATTTTTATTTATTTATTTTATCTTTTTTTTTTTTTTTTTTTTTAGTACTGGGAATTGAACTCAGGACCTTGTGCTTGCCAGGCAGGGGCTGTGCCGCTGAGCTATATCCCTGGCCAAATTAGGAAACATTTTATGTGCTAGTTATGTGCTTTAAAAATAACCATCTTTAAGAGACACAATTTTTTTCGATCAGATTTTATTGGTACATTTTAGATATACATGATGATCACATTAATCATAGAGAATTTGTACCTGTGTGTGATATAACTTGATTCTTTTTTTCCCCCCATTTCCCTACCCTCCCTTCAACCCTTCCTCCCCTCCCCATTTACAAAAGCTTTGTTTCCATTTTTTCCTTTAAGGGACAATTTCTTTTTCTTTTTTTTTTTTTTTTTTGTGGGTACTGGGGGTCGACCTCAGGACCTCGCGTGCCAGCAGGTGCCTGTGCCGCTGAGCGATATCACCGGCCCTTTTTTCGTATGTGGGTTCCGGGAGTCGAACTTGGGCCCTCGCGTTTGCCAGGCAGGCGCATATGCCACTGAGCCATCTCACCGGCCCCCTAAGAGACAATTTCTGATACAGGTTAAATTATAGTAATATGATAGGTAAAACTGATTTGTGTAGGAGGTAAATGTACATTTAAAAAAGAATCATGTTAACCCATCAAATTACAGATAACTTCCACATTTTCCTTATTCTGATGCTAGCAATCTCTCCCCTCTCTGAATCATCATTTAATCCATCCTTCCATTTTGGGCATATTTGTTCTTACTGGAAGATACTAAAACTATCAGGTGCTGTTTTAAAAATATTTGAAGATTATTTGATCATTTGAAGAGTATTCAGTAACTCAGAAATTAATTCTATGAAGTAATTGAACTTCATATTTTAAAATTTTCCATTTTATAAAATTTCAATGGAAATAGTAATCATTGTGTTTTCTATGTTTGTTTTAATGCAGATGTTTTGCTTTCTTTTTAAAGCTGTAAAACTAGACTACACATATCAAGGAATAGTTCTCTTATTCCCTCTGCCCACAACCCTCAGCTTAAGTATTATATCAATGTTGAATGACACAAATTTGTTGGATGGAAATTTAGGCATGAGTTATATATATAAACATTGACATCCAATCAAGTAGATATTTAAAATTATGTGCTCTGTTTCCTCAAACTGAACTGGAAGAAAATTCAGACTACCTACTTCAAGCTTCTAAATTAATAGATGAGAAAACTGACATTTTAAGTAATTTTTTCAAAGTTGTATGACTCACTTGAAAATCCATAACAATTTATTGTGTTGGGTGAGATATATCCAAAAACCTTGCTTTTTAAAAATTAATTCATAAGTTCATCTTGGTCAGCAAACAGATTTTTTTAAATGTCTAGTCGCTGCTTTTTTAAATGACTAGTTCCTTAAAGTCTTGTATGACCAGGGTGAAAAAGAGACCAAGATGAGTAAAAGTTTGAGGAAGAGGATGGACAGTGAAGAAGTGTACACAGATAGGAAACTTAAAGTTAGCGAAGCAACCAGGCCAGGAGGGACCAGATAGCTTAAAATGGAGAGATTGGATATTATTATTTTTTAAATCAGATTTTATTGGTACATTTTAAATATATAATAATCACATTCATCATAGAGAATTTGTGCCTGTACATGATATAACTTTTTTCTTTTTTCCCCATTCCTCTCCCCTCCCTTCAACCCCTCCTCCCCTCCCCATTTACAAAAGCTTTGTTTCCATTTTTTCCTTCTTTTCTCATTTTTTAAAAACTTTTCCCTTCTTTCCATTCCTCCTCCTCCTTCTCTTGTTTCTTCCTGTTTCACAATACCTCTTATACATTTTGGTCCTTATTTACACCTAATTTCTTACACCAGGGAAACAATGTGGTATTTACACAGGTGTGTCCGATTTATTTCACTTAAGAGTATGGTCTCAAGGTGCATCCATTTACCTAGAAATGTCTCAAGCTTATTCTTCTCTATGGCAGTGTAGTACTCCATTGTATAAAAAACCCACATCTTCTTTATCCATTCACCAGTTGATGGGCATTTGGGCTGTTCCCAAGATTTAGCTACTACAAACTGTGCCACTATAAACATGGGTGTGCATATATCACTGTGGTATGATGCTTTTAATTCTTTTGGGAAGATACCAAGGAGGGGCATAGCTGGGTCAAAGGGAACCTCTAGTCCTAGTTTTTTGAGGAATCCACACTGATTTCCACAGTGGTTGCACCAGTCTACATTCCCACCAACAGTGGAGAAAGGTTCCTTTTTCTCCACAGCCCCGTCAGCATTTGTTGATTTCTTGATAATAGCCATTCTTTCTGGGGTGAGATGGAATCTCAGTGTTGTTTTAATTTGTATTTCGTGAATGATCAGTGATGTTGAACATTTTTCATATATTTGCCATTTCTCTTTCTTCATTTGAGAAGTGTCTGTTCATTTCAGATGCACATTTTTGGATTGGGTCTTCAAATTTGAGGGGTCTGATTTTTTTGAGTTCTTTATATATTCTAGATAGTAATCCTTTGAGGAACAGCTGGCAAAAAATTTTTCCCACACTGTGGTTGTCTCTTCACTTTGTTGGTGGTTTCACTTGATGTGCAAAAGCTTTTTAGTCTCACATTAATTTGTGCTCTGATCTGTTTTTTTTATGTGGGTACCGGGAGTCAAACTCAGGACCTTGCGCTTGCCAGCAAGCGCTGCGCTGCTGAGTGATGTCGTCGGCCCTTTTTTTTCTCCTTTATGTGGGTTCCAGGAGTCAAACTCAGGATCTCGCGCTTGCCAGGCAGGCGCTTATGCCGCTGAGCTATCTCACTGGGCCTGTGCTCTGATCTTTATAATTTGTTCCCTTGTACATGCTTTGGGCTTGGCTTGCTCTTCTTTTTCTAGAAGGTTGAGGTTCAACATTAAGTTGTTCATTTGAGCTCACTCTGTTTTCCTGATATAGGTATTCACTGCTATAAATTTCCCTCGTAGGACTGCTTTCATTGTGTCCCATAAGTTCTGGTATGTTGTATTGGCATTATTGTTTAATTGAAGAAACTGTCTAATTTCTTCCTTAACTTCATCTGTGACCCCTTGGTTGTTCAGCAGGGTGTTATTTAACTTCCACGTGTTTATAAAATTGTAGTTCCTTTTGCCATTGATTTCCACTTTCATTCTACTATGGTCTGATGATATGCATGGGATAATTTCAGTTCCTTGCATTTACTTAAGCATATTCTATGAGCTAGTATGTGGTCTATTTTGGGGAACATCCCATGTGCAGCTGAGAAGAATGTGTATTCTGATGTTGTGGGGTGGAACACTCTGTAGACATCTACTAAGTCCATTTGTTCAAAAGTTTGGTTCAGTTCTAATATTTCATTGTTGATTTTTTGTCCAGTTGATCTATTTGTGACAGTGGAGTATTGAGATCTCCCAATACAACTGTATTAGTGCTTATTTGGTTTTTCATGTCCGTTAATATTTGTTTTATATAGTTGGGTGCACTGGCATTTGGTGCACATATATATATTTATAATTGTTATCTTTTCCTCTGGATTGTTCCTTTTGTAAGGACGTAGTGACCTTCTTTGTCTCTCTTACTAAGTCATGGCTTGAAACCCACTTTGTCTGCAAATAGAATAGCTACCCCTGCTTTTTTCTGGGTTCCTGTCACATGGAGTATTGTTTTCCATCCTTTGACTTTCAGTCTATGAATTTCTTTTTGAATTAAATGTGTTTCTTATATGCAGCATATTGTTGGATCTTGCTTCTTGATCCATTCTGCCAGTCTGTGTCTTTTAATTGGTGAACTTCAGATATAGAAATTTGGATTAAGTATTATTTAGGTCTGTAAAAAGGAAAGTCTTGCCAAACTTTTTTAAAAATTATTTTTATTGGTATACTTTTGATATACATAATCACATTCATTATACAAAACTTGTACCTGTACATATTATATCTTGTTTGTTTTTTCCCATTCCCCCTTCCCATCAATCCTTCTTACCTGCTTCCTGTACAAAAGTTTGTTTCTATTGTTTTCCTTCCATTCTTTTTTATTTTTTTATCCTTATTCCCTGCCTTCCCTTCTCTTTCCCCTTCCTTATTCCCCTTCCCATTTGAACACTTTCTTCCTAATTCCCAATATCTATCATCCATTTTGGTCCTTATTTATCCTTTGGGTTTCTCACACAAGAGAAAGAATATGATATTTAAACACATCTGTCCAATTTATTTCAATTAAAATTATGGTCTCAAGGTACATCCATTCACCTAAAAATGACTCAAATTTTCCTCTTTTATGCCAGGGTAGTATCCCATTGTATATAAAAACCACATTTTCTTTATCCATTCATCCATTGATGGGCATCTGGGCTGTTTCTAAGATTTAGTTATTTACAATTATGCTGCTATAAACATGGGCAAGCATCTATCACTGTGGTACGATGCTTTTAACTCTTTCAGGAAGATACCTAGTAGGGAAATTGCTGGGTCAAATGGAACCTCTAGTTTTAGTTTTTTGAGGAATCTCCATACTGATTTCCATATTGGTTGTATGAATTTACACTCCCAACAATAATGGAAAAGGGTTCCTTTTCCCCCAAAGCCTTGCTGGCATTTGTTATTGGTTGACTTCTTGATGATAGCTATTCTTTCTGGAGTGAGATAGAACCTCAGTGTTGTTTTAATTTGCATTTCTCAAATGACTAGTGATGTTGAACATTTTTTAATATATTTATTTGCTGTTTGTACTTTTTCACCTGAGAAGTGTCTATTCATTTCAGATGCCCATTTTTGGATTGGGTCATTAAATTTTGTGGGGGAGGTCCTGCTTTTTAAAGTTCTTCATATATTTTATTTTATTTTTATTTTTATTTTTTTTTGTGGGTACCGGGGGGTCGACCTCAGGACCTCGCGCGCCAGCAGGCGCCCGTGCCGCTGATCGATATCACCGGCCCCATCTAACATTTTAGATGTTAGTTTTTTGTCTGAGGAATAGCTGTCAAAATTTTTTTCCCACACTGGGTTGTCTCTTCACTCTGTTGATGGTTTCTTTTGCTGTGCAAAAGCTTTGTGGTGTGATGTGATCGCAGTTGATTCTTTGTAATTCTTCCTGTGCCTATGTCTTCAACAGTTTTACCTATTTTATGTTCCAGCAGATTAAGTGTTTCTGTTTTTATGTTTAGGTCTTTTTTTTTTTTTTTTTTTTTTTTTTTTTTTTTTTTGTGGGTACCGGGGGGACGACCTCAGGACCTCGCGCGCCAACAGGCACCCGTGCCGCTGAGCGATATCACCAGCCCCTTTTTCGTATGTGGGATCCGGGAGTCGAACTCGGGCCTTCGCGCTTGCAAGGCAGGCGCTTAAGCCGCTGAGCCATCTCACCGGCCCTATGTTTAGGTCTTTAATCCATTTTGATTTTAGTTTAGTTCATGGTGAGAGATAGGTTTAATCTTTGGCATGTGGAAAGCCAGTTTTCCCAGCACAATTTATTAAAGAGACTTTCTTCCAGTGAAGGTGTTTGGTCCCTTTACATAAGGTAGCTGCGAGTGTTTGGAGTTGTTTCTGCATTTCATTGACCCTTGATTCTGTTTTTTTTTTGTTTGTTTGTTTTGTTTTTGTTTTTGCCAGTATCATGCTATTTTTATCATGGTAGCTTTGTAGTATAACTTCAAGTTGGAGATGGTGATGCCTCCTGCCTTGCCTGTCTTGCCCAGAATTGCTTTTGCTATTCTAGGTCTCTTCTGGTTACAAATGAATTTTAGGATTGTTTTCTCTAATTCTGTGAGTTATGCTGTTGGTATTTTGATTGGGATTGCATTAAATCTGTATAACAGTTTTGGAGGTATGGCCATTTTCACTATATTGGGTCAGCCTATATGAGTACAGGGAATGTCCTTCCATTTTCTGATACCCTCTTCAAGCTCCTTTTTCAGAGTACTGTAGTTTTCAATGTAAAGGTCTTTTACTTCCTTCTTTAGGTTGATTCCTAAGTATTTAATTTTTCTTGATGTTATTGTAAAAGGTGTTGTTTCCCTAATTTCTCTCCATTGAGTTTGTTATTGTGTACAAGAATGCTATTGATTTTTGAGTGTTGATTTTGTATCCTGCTGCAGTACTAAGTTTGGTAATTAAATCTAGGAGTCTTTTGGTGGAGTATTTGGGGTCTTCTATGTAGAAGATCATGTTATCTGCAAGTAATGATAATTTAACTTTTTCCTTTCCTATCCTTATTCCTTTTATTTCTTTCTCTTGTCTGATTGCTCTGGCTACAGTTTCCGGAATGATATTGAATAGAAGTGGTGATGGTGGGCATCATTATCTTGTTCCCGATTTTAGAGTGAAAGCTTTCAGTTTTTAACCATTTACTATGATATTTCCTATTGGCTTGTTATAGACATAGATGTCTTTTATCAGATTGAGAGAAAGACCTTCTATTCCAATTTTCTTTAGGGTTTTTATCGTGAATGAGTATTGGACTTTGTCAAACGATTTTTCTGTGTCTATTGAAATGATCGTATGGTTTTTGTCCTTGGTTCTGCTAATGTAGTGTATTATATTTATTGATTTGTGTATGTTGAACCACCCCTGCATCCCTGGGATGAATTCTGCTAGGTCATCGTGTATAATATTTTTGATGATTTGCTACATTCTGTTTGCCAGTATCTTATTGAGGATTTTTGCATCTATGTTCATTAAGGAGATTGGCCTGTAGTTCTCTTTTATAGTTGGACCTTTCTCTGGTTTTGGTATCAGGACAATGCTTGCTTCCAGGAATGAGTTCGGGAGTATTCCTTCCCTTTCAACTACATTAAAGAATTTGAAGAGTAGTGGCATTAGATCTTCTCTAAATTTCTTTTATAATTCAGCAGTGAATCCATCAGGGGATTCACTGGGATTTTCTCTTTTGGTAGTTTTTTAATTCTTCAATTTCATTGACTGATACTGTGTTATTTAGAATTTTTATATCTTCTTGATTCAGCTTTGGTAATTGATATGCATCCAGGAATCTTTGAGCATTTCTGTTGAGAAGTCAGCTGTGATTCTGATGGGCTTTCCTTTATAGGTGATTTGTTTATTTTCTCTAACAGCTTTTAGTATCCTATTCTTGTGTTGAATTTTGGGAATCTTGACTATGATATGCTTTCCTGTAGATATTTTTTTGATCATGGCTAATTGGAGTTCTATATGTCTCACTTATCTGTATATCAAATTCTTTTTCCTTGCTAGAAAAGTTTTCTGCCATGACATCTGTGAACGTGTTTTTATATCATTTGTGCTATCTCCTGCTTTTTCATTGACTCCAATCAATATTACATTATTCTTCTTTCCATCATCTAGCAGCTGCTAGATTGATTTTTTGTGGTTCCTTGCTATTTTTAAGAAATCTTTCTTTTCATGATCTCTAACCACAATCCTGTCTTCTATGTCTGAGATTCTGTTCTCACATTGGCTCATTCTGCTGCAGATACTTTCAGTGGAATTTTTAGTCTCCTGGATATCTGCTTGAATCTGTTTTATGGATTCCATTTCTTCCCTATGTTGGGCATTCATGGTTTCTATCATTTTCCTAAGCTCCTCTATTTTTTTAATCTGTAACTGCTCTACAGTCACTAAGCATGTTTTTCATTGTGGTCACCATCTCTGTAGTTATCTGAGAAATTATTTCTGATTTGATTTTTTCTAGAGCCTCATTCATTTGCTTTGTTGTTACCACTTCAGAGAGGCCAGGTGGGTGACTTTCAGACTGTCCCACCCTATTGCCCCTGTGTTTGTCTTTGGTGAACTGGATGTCTGGGGTTGCATAAGTGTCTTTTTATTTTATATATATATATATTTTTTTTTTTCTTCCTAGTTTAATTCCTGGGTTGATCCTTGTAAATTACCTATGGTGAGTTGTTTTATTGCTAGTATTTAGACTCCTTAGGAAATGACCATTTCTTAGAGTTGTCTTCCAGATGTAGCTAGCTGTTGGGTTTTGAGTTTGTTGCAAGATCCTGCCTCTTCAATTTGTTGGGGATGAGAAGTTGCTGCCTGCTTGGCCCAGTCCCCAGTTCTTTGGCTCTGGCCCACAGTATTTTCTATGACACTTAAGCAATTTCAGTCTTGGTATACCAGGAAAAACAGCTGGTTAGAATAATTATGTCGCTTTGGCTAAAGTAGTACAATCAGCAACAACAATAGCATCAAATACAGCCTAGAAAATTACAAACCGAGGTAACCATTCATTTGCCACCTTTAACCATATAAACTAGATTTGTGGTTATATAACAAAATCTAAAACAAACCAGAAAATTCTATGCAGTAAATAAGCCCTTAGTGTGCCAATTTTACCCTTGGGGGAGAAAATTTAAAAGGGGTTGGGGAAAAAGAGAAATAGAAGAAGCAGAAGAGATTAGAAGCAAGGCCGGAGGACAAAGGAGGATTACACAAACTTTAGGAAATTGGTGCAGAAGACAGGAGGGAAAAAGAGAAGGAAGAAATAAAAGGAAGAACAGAACAGCATAACAATCACAAAAAAAAGAAACCGTGTTCACACTCATAAAAACAAGATCAAACAATGAAGGAAAAGAAAAGAGAGAAAAAAATGTCCACTTCCAGGTTTGTCTCTGCTGTCACTGATAGCCAATGTGTGGAGACAGAGTCCAGATCCATGTTGATTTATCCCAGCAAGCCAGCAGTAGCTTTATAGCGGGATCGTGGATAATCTCACTGAGCCTGCGCCTTCATTTCCCTTGAAGTATAGGCTGGTTACTGGCTGTGAGTCTCGGACCAGACCTGTTCAGCCTGCAACAGTCTGCACACCTTCTGCAGGCTTGAACTCAGTGGGAGCCGCTAGATGGACCACGTAGTTGTTCTGAGTTCCAAGCTCAGTTGGCTGCTCTCCAAGATGGCTCCCAGTCAACTGCCCTCTCCCACAGGACGTCCAATCCTGCAGCACTCACCCCCAGCCAGTGCAGTCCTCCATGTCCACTGCTCCCTTACACTGCTGCGTCTCTCTGTGGAGGCTTCTGGGGTCACCAGCAGTCACTGTGTCTGCAGTTTTGAACGGCTCCTCCCACGCAGTAGCTCCCGCCTCAGGGAGAAGGCACCAACTATCTCCTTTTTCTATGTTGAAGTTGCTCTCTTCGCTCTCCCCATGGGCTTCAGTTCTCGCTTCAGATCCTTCCTGGGTCCAGGGGTCCCACTTCCCACTTTCTTCTCTTCCTCACATTGTTATATTCTAGTCTGGACAGAAAATCTCAGAGAGGCTTTTTCTCTGCTGCTTACCACTCCACCATCTTCCTGGAAGTCCTCATGACAGCAGCAGCTTTGTTACTGGGCTGGATCTGAGTGTTTCCTGAAGATGAAATAAGGAACTTAAAGACCCATCCTTTTGTAGCAGGTTTGCTGACTCCTGTTGTGGAAAAAGAATTTTCAGGATGTATCAGTAAGAGGCATGGGAAGGGTTCACTAGACAGAGATTTACGATGCATTCAAGAATGAAGCACGGGTGCTTAGAGAAATGAGGTGCATTACAGGTTGCAACTGGGCACATTTATGCTTCTCTTGAGGGCGTGGAAAGCCTGGGAAAAGATGTCCCATTCCCGAGAACAGTACCCTCCTTTCTACAGGTATGGCATGGGTGGGGCAATACATAATTTAAACATTCTTTGGGTTTGCTCAACCTGCTGCTTTATCTTAGGATCAGGCTCCTTCTCCTTGCTTTCTCAATTAAGATAAGTTATGGACTGTCAGTCTTCCTGAGGAATTTGGGGTGTGATGGGTCTGGTAGGGAAGGAGCCTAAATTTAACCAAAGGAATGCTGATATGGCTTGCCCTGGGCAACTTTGGTTGTATCCTGCAAAGTTGCAGTACAATTTTTTGTTATCATTTCCTTGTCTCTTTTCTACCTATCTTTTATTTCTTGTGTTATATCTCGGTTTCCAGATTGGTTTGTTCCAGAATGTTCTCAGGACTGCTTTCATAAACAAGAATGGGTTAGAGAGACTGTCAGCTTCTGGTTTGTTATTCTACTTGGCAGAAGGTGAGTTAGATAACTGACATCCCCTGTGGTTTATTATGTAGAGAAGTGGGAAAAGTTTCTTAGAAATTATCTAATAAAAGTCCATTTGAGGTGGGCATCTGAGATGAATACACATTTCTCAGATGAAGAAATACAAATGGCAAATAAATATACAAAAAAATGTGCAACATCACTAGTCATTTGAGAGATGCAAAGTAAAACAACACTGAGATTCCATCTCACCCCAGAAAGAATGGCTATTATTAAGAAATCAACTAATAACGAATGCTGGAGGGGCTGTGGGGAAAAAGGAACCCTTCACTGTTGGTGGGAGTGTCGACTGGTACAGCCACTGTGGAAATCATTGTGGAGATTCCTCAAAAAACTAGGGTTGGAGGTCCCATTTGACCCAGCTATTCCCCTTCTGGGTATCTTCCCAGAAGAGTTAAAAACATCGTACCACAGCGATATATGTGCACCCATGTTTATAGCAGCACAATTTGTAATAGCCAGATCTTGGAAACAACCCAAATGCCCATCAACTGAGGAATGGATAAGAAAGATGTGATATTTTTATACAATGGAATACTATTCAGCCATAAAGAAGGATAAACTGGAGTCTTTTACAGGTAAATGGATGCAACTTGAGAAAATACTTGTAAGTGAAATAAACTGGATGCACATGTGTAAGCATCGTATTGTCTCTCTAGTATGAGAAACTGAAAGAGTAAATAAGATCCAAAATGTACAATAGACATGGTGAATCAAAAAGAAACTGGTCAAAAGGAAAGAGAGACTGGGATGGGGGAATAGGGAAAAGAAAGAAGGGGAAGGAAAAAAAAACTGTATATTTATATAAGATGGTTAAGATAGATACACTACTAATTTTACTTAGTTCATTGAAGAGTAAGGTTTGTGCCAATAATGTTTGGACAATTGAATACTAATATCTGGTATCCTGATTAACTAACTTAAAGATAACAATACGTAATGCATTAACCATTGTTACCCTCCTATTATGTTGTTTTGAAAATTTGTTCTTTTTTGATTTGTTTTGTTTTTTCTTCTCTTTAAAATAAAATAAAAAAAAGTCCATTTGAGGGCTTTCTAAGTCTATGAGAAGGAATGGACAATTTTGTGTCTGAGTAAACATTGTCCAGCCATGCTGTACTTCTTTCTAATTTCCTGAAAATGCTGGGTCCATGTTCCCATGGGTAATATCCTCCTCAACTCTGAATGGTGAAGCCAGCAGGCACTGATATGGGATGAGTATTTCTCCTTTCAGTTCTTGGATCTTTCTAAGTCTTCTGAGCTTTGTCATTTTAAATGCCTTGACTAGCAAATTTCCTTTTATAGTCTTCCAAGTCACTTATGGGCATCCTTATTATCCAGGGTAGTTTGCTTTTGGTGGCATGAGAATTTGGTTTAAAAATAATTCACTGGGGTCAGTGTAACAAAACCCCCAGAAAACCATTCAAAGATTTTAAAATAGCTTTCTGTTGTAGTGTAACCAGCTCCCTCCTCTGATGTAAGGTGGGTCCTTGTTTTGAGGCAAGGAAGATGGAAGTTGACAAAACAGCAAGCAGCATTTCACTTCCTTCAACGTCTCTCCCATTTGTATAGGAACCTGTTCTTTGTCTTTTGCATTCCATTAGGCCCCTGATACTGTTGGCTTAAATTAAATTATTCCTGCCTTCTGGTATGTTAACTCACTTAACCCCAAACTTTTAGTTTACTTCAGGTTAACTATTCAGGACCTGTGCCCCACCTGCCTAACTTTCTCTGTCTTCTGGCTTCAGTAGCCTGTGTAACTGCAATTTCCAGCTATTAATCACAACTTTTGAGAGTTGCTTTTCCTCTGCAAAAGAAAAAAAAAACTGTTTTGGAAATTAATTTGTGTTTACCAGATATTTTACATCTTATGGACAATGTAGAGGTAATTGTTAAAGTTAGATGGATATGTAACTAAGACATCTGAGTTATTCATAATTAAGTTAAAATACTAAAGACATTTGCTAAGCATTAACTGATGAATTCTTTGCTTCTTACAATTTATAAATAATGTATTTGAGTCTATATATCTATACATACATCTGTAAAACACTGATATAAGATCAAAGGATATCTTTTTCTTCAAGAAGTTTCAAAGTAACTATTCCAGAGGAACAGTAAATATCTAAAAATGGAATCTCTGTCAAACTATAGATCAAATTAAAAATGAGATGAAAGAGGGGCATGGTGGTGCACGCCTGTAATCCTAGCACTTGGGAGGCTGAGGCAGGAGAATCACTGTGAATTTGAGGCCAGCCTGGACTACATAGTGAAACCCTATCTCAAACAAACACCAAAACCGAAACCACAACAAAAAAAGGGCTTTAAATAATAAGTCTCAAAGTGACTGACGTTGTATCTGTTCATCATTTTGAGATATTCTAAAGTTAATAATTTGTATTCACATGACTCATTTAATATTCTAGTAACAGTTGGTTTTAAGAAAAAAAAAATCATGCTTGAATGGCTAACAGACTTACCTGGTCTATTAATGGGTTTGTTATGTGGCTTAACTGAGTCCATTAGTTCATCCACTTCTGGAACAGATGAATTCCTGTACCAGCAGGCATCTCAGTGCGAGAGTTTGGGGATGATTTCCAGTGCTACCAGCCAGTTCATATTCATTGCTCCCTTATGCTCACTCAGCTGCTGAAACAGGCATTCTTACTTTTTGTTGTCACTGAAATGTTTGATCATCCTTAGGGCTGAGAATTTTCACCAAAAGTAAGTTTTTCCTTATTTCTAAAACTTTGCTTCTACTTTGTGACCCAAGTCTTTGTTCGTCCCTAATGTTCTTTGTACCTTCTTTAGAAGGGTGTCCCCTCTTCCACAGCCCTTGGCTGGCCATCTCTTAGAGGGCTGAACATCACACCCATTGCAGGGATAGCTACTTTTGAAGCAGCTCTGTGTAAATGATTGGAGTCTGCTGTGGTTAAGATCTGAGGTGTCCCCCAAAGACTCGGGTATTGACAGCTTGGTCTCTAGTGCAGCAATGCTCAGAAATGGGTCTTAAAGGGGTGACTGGATCACAAGGGGTCTGACTTCCATCAGTGGATTCATCCACTGGTGGATTCACAATTTGATGGCATTAGTGGGAAGTGATGAAGACTGAGGAGGTGAGGCCTAGTTGAAGGGAGTGGGTCATCGGGATGTGACCTTAGGGCCCCTTCCCTCTGGCTCTTTCCTTCTCTCTTTGCTTTTTGACTGCCATGAGGTGAGCAGTCTTCCTCCACCATATCCTTTCACCATGATGTCTCTGCCTTGCCACAGGCCTAAAAGCAATGGAGCCAGCTGACCATAGACTAAAACTCTGAAACTGTAAGCCAAAATCAATCTTTCCTTCAAGTTGATTTATGCTCAGTATTTTGTCACAGTGACGTCTAACATGGAGTCCTTTCATAGCTCTTCCACTGCTGACTGAAAAAAGATTTTTCAAAAGCAATGTTAGAATGCATCGTAGCTGACACAGCCTGAATCCAGTCACTGGGTGTGAAGAGTGAAGGAGCATCGGCTCGCTTCTAACTTCAAGTAAAATAAACTGTTACTATTTAGGCTAGCAAATACAAGCCTCAGTACCAGTACCTAGTGCTGAATACTGCCAGTCAGGAGAGGAGGGCTTTCAACTGGGGCGGGAGGCTTATTCTGTGGCAGTGAGGGTGCTGGGTTTGGGACTAGGACTCCTAGATAACTGTGTCTCTTGGGAGATATGTTCTGGGTCAGTCACTAAATGTATCAAAGCTTCCATTTCAATTACAAAATAAAGAAGTTTGGACTAGATCCCCAAGGGAAAGCATTCCAGCTCTGATAGTCTCGGCTTCTGCAGAGTGAAATTAGCCTACTGACATTACTGAATCTATCCAGCCCCTGAAAGTTTTAGAATGTTAATTCTTAACAACGTGTAAATTGATACAAAGACAATCTTATATGGAAATAGTATTCTTATTGTTTTTTTTTTTTTTTTTTTTGTGGTACTGGGGGTCGACCTCAGGACCTCGCGTGCCAGCAGGCACCCGTGCCGCTGAGCGATATCACCGGCCCCTTTTTCGTATGTGGGTTCCGGGAGTCGAATTCGGGCCCTCACGCTTGCCGGGCAGGCACTTAAACCGCTGAGCCATCTCACCGGCCCCTTATTGTTTTTTTTTTGAGATAGGGTCATACTATATACTGTACTTCAGGCTGGCCTTGAACTCACGATGTAGCCCAGGCTGGCCTCAAAATTGCAGCTATCTTCCTGCCTCAGCCTCCCACATGCTGGGATTACAGGCGTGCGCCACCACTTCTTATTGTTGAAAGGGAATTTTTTTTTTTACAGTGTCCCATTCTCCATAAGAACAAGCTTAAGGGTTGCTATGTGATCATTGAAATATATTTTATTAAGCACTGACTTAAAATTGCAAGAGAAGAATATAACACCTCAGAGCAAATGCTTGAAGGTGAAACAAATATCACTATAAATATTGCACTTACAAAATCTCTTTTTTATATCTTCACACCACTCAATTCTAAAAATCCTTTCACAAAGATGTACAAATAAACTGCGTCCAAGCTGTCAACACTCGATCCCTTGTTTCCTATCGCCGCACTAAGTCGGCAGGTTTTCAGCTGTCTGCCCTCTCAGTGCAAGCTCCGAACTTGCATCAGCGACATCGGAAGTCTCACGCCTACATCGTGTGAAGAGTAAAGTGCTCCAGCCCTTCAGAACGCTCAAGTCGTGGGGGTTTTTTCTACTTAGGGAAGACAGATCTTTCAAAGGCAACAACAGAATGCAGCTTAAATGGACACAGTTCACTGTTAACATTGCTTGTTTTTTAAAGCATTCAAAAGCTTCTGATTCTTGGTCTTGAACATCATGACAAAGCTATTTGGCATGATCTTGCCTTGCCCATCTTCACCCGCTTGGCCCATGATGATGTAATTTAGACCTAAAGAAAGAAAATATAAATCTTTTTTGTTACGCATGTTCTAAGAAACAACTTAGACTACAACTCACCTCTGAATATATTTTCTTTTCTGTAAATGATATAATCACACACTTATTCTACCTAGGATAAAATCACTAGGATTAGCACTCTCGAGCAAAAGGCTAGACTCAACTAGTAACGGGCTCTAGTTCTGCTAGCTCGAGGAGCCTGTGTGGAGCTGTCAGCCCCACCCACACATTTAACAGTCCCATCTCTGCAAAGGGTTCGCAAATCTTTAATTCTAGCCCAGGTGTCACTTTTTCACCTCGAGTTCAGCTCTGCATTTCCTCTGCTTGTTGCACGCTCTCCTCTAAACACAGTAGTGGCAACTTAAGTGCAATAATCTAAAATCTCTCTTCCTTGAACTGCTTTCTCAGTGTCTGTTCCTATTGATTTGACTTTATATGCTCTGGGACTCATTCATCATTTCTAGCTTTTTTTTTTTTTTTTTTACATTGGGGATTGAACCCAGAGCCTTTGTGCTGAGCTATGTCCCTAGCCCATTTAAATTTTAATTTATTTTTAGACAGGGTCCTCCTAAGTCACTAAATTGACCAGGCTGGGCTCAAACTTGCGATCTTCCTGACTCAGCCTCCCAGAGTGCTGGGATGACAAGTGTGCACCCCCACATATGGCTTCCACCACCTCTTTTTTTTGTGTGTGTGTGTTGACCTCAGGACCTTGCGTGCTAGCAGGGAGTCGACCTCAGGACCTCGCGTGCTAGCAGGTGCCCGTGCCGCTGAGCGATATCACCGGCCCTTTTTTCGTATGTGGGTACCGGGAGTCAAACTCAGGACTTCGCGCTTGCCAGGCAGGCGCTTATGCCGCTGAGCTGTCTCACCGGCCCCTCCACCACCTCTTTTTATATAAGGTGTAAGAACCAGAATACAGCATAATTCTGCCTGGCTCAAAGACTCCTTTATCACGCATGGGGAATATCTTAGCTCCGATTTTACTTCCCTACACCAGCCACAGCCTGGAAAGATCAATGACTTCCTCAGAGAGCCTCTCTCCTTCCCTTCCCTGCCTCTGCGCTCCCCCAGAAGAGAGAGCTTTTCTCCTTACTCACCTCTTCTGAGGAGAGGGCACTGCCTGCAGACCACAGTAACCTTGGCACTCATGTTCTTGCCAGCCTGCTGAATTGCCAGGTTTCCCTCTTTATAGATGTTGATGATTGAGATCGTGGCCTGCAAACTCTCGCCCCGAGGGGTGGTCGTGATAACAGCGCCAACTAATACTGCAGAGGAAAACGCATGGATAATGCTACAGTGAAGTGAAGGCAAGCATAACTGAAAAGAATTTTATCTTCTAGTTTTCAGAAATGAAACATTTTAATGTTAAAGAAAAGGCCTTCACTGAGCCCTCGAATTTGATTCTGTGTATTTATCCCCAAAATTCAGGTTGAAAAAAAGGCTCAAGTAGTTGTACTATTACCCTGGTTGTCGTTGGTAACTCGGAGAGAAACCTGAATACTTGCCTCACTGCAGTCTGTTGCTGAGAGGAGGACTCTAAAATGTCCTTTCCAACATAAGGATCAAATATGGAATAAGCTTATGAGAACACTCGAGACTTTGAAGCTTTAGAGGAAACACCATACTAGGAGGCTGAATCACAAGGATGTTTGTGTCTGTGGCTGAGTGTCTATCCCCTGTGTCTCGTCCCCAACGCCACTCTAGCTGTCCTCTCTTCTTGAGCTTTTGTTCACCTCCGGAGAAGGGGGACACAGCTCTAATAATCAGAAACTCTCTCTCTGTCTAGGTTTTCTATATCATCTTTCTTATCTACTCTGTTTATCTCATTTCAAAGTATAGACCCGAAGTAAACCTCAAAACATTTTCTTGTGTTAAAAAAATAAAAAAACTAGTAAAATTCAGTTGATTTCCCATATATAATTGCTTTTTTTTTCCCATGTGACAAAGAAAACAGTCTTCTGAGCCACACAGAGAAAAATGCTGTCTTTCTTGAAGGGCCCTGGGATGCTGTTGGCATTTCAGGAGGTTGAGGGGCACAATTCCTGCAGTGTAGGGCTTGCACGGAATGACTTTTTTCTACCAGCTGTGTCCCTGTCAAGAAAAAAATCAGCATAACCCCTCAGTTATGGAGACAACCAAAAACTGCCCCAGGGAGTGTTACCAACTCTGGTCAGAAGCCTCTGGGCCAGCATTTGGCCATGGTGCCATGGAATGGATCACAGTTAATGGGAGAGATCAAGTTTTGGACTCATCTAAGATGACCCCTTCCAAAGGGCGCACTCATGGCTTATGTAGTGTGCCGAGCTCCTAAAATCTGAATTCTTATTATTTCTTACTCTGATTCATGGTGATGAGTGTTCACTGCAAAATGTCAGTCCGTAGCCAAGTGAAATCAGGAGTCTCCCAAAGGCAGAGTTGGGCAATTTCCTGAACTACCCGCTACAGCAGGTTAACCTGGATGTGGTAGCAATGACACCTGGCACTATGTATTTTCATTTTTATGCTAGTTATTTGAATTTCAGCATGCAAACTGCAGTAAAATTGAGGGCCAGATTTTTCAGTCTTCACATTTTCACTATAAGATACCCTACTGGGCTGCCAACAGTTACCACTTTAAGGCACCCAAAAGCAAAGAAGACCTCTCTGGGGAGGCCCTTTGTTTTGCGTAAGTTGCTACAGCAACATTCTTTTTCTGAGAAGACTTCTACTTAAATGTTAATTTTAAGCTGCTTTAAAAAATAACCAACATAACCAAATTTAGTATCTTTCGCTCTTAAGTAGTTTTCACAGAGTGAAATCTTTTAATTTCATTAAGTACAATCTCCCCAGGTTCCAATTTCTAAGAGTTTCCAAAATGGACTTCAGATTTCCAGGTTTTAATTTAATACTCTGGAAAAACACCAAAGAGGAAATATTTAAATTTCTTGAGGGAGGCTAACTTCTGAATGTAAGCTTGGCTATGTTTCCAATGTACTTTAGTTGAATTACAGATGTGTGAAAAAACACTTGGAACATGAAAAATATATGAGGAACAAAGGAAGTAGGTATTTTCAGGAATAGTTAACAGACTACAGAGTAGCAGTATCATGGATCAAGAATCAATAAACTTATGCAAAAAAAAGCAAATTTTCTGAATACTTATTTTTCTCACCCATGAAATCTAATAGTTTGAACAACACAACCTAGTGTATGTTTTCTGTTGTAAATGAACAGTGTTACCGACCCTTCACCATTAAATTCATGGGAATTCCTTTGAGACCAAGCAGGCAGTCTCAAGTTTCTGAGTAAAGAGAAAAGCCTGGTTTTATTTCTTACCAAAGTCGTTTGAACAATAATTGCTCTCCAGAGTCCCCGTCCGTCTACACTTTTGTTGACACAGGGCCACAGTTGGTTTTAAACCTTAATTCAAAGAAGACATAAGAGCCAGGAAAATAAATTCAAGTATAATTGGTGTTTATATCTGAATTTATCCATTTAAAATTACCATTTATTTCCCCAAGCCACAAATTAGTCACTGCAATGAAATAATTATAAACTATACAGAAGAAACTCTTCATGCTACCAACTACTGCTCTAACTTCCTTAGGGCAACTCAATACCCTCTACTGAATTTTAAACCTGAGATCAAAGATAATCCAAATTTAGCTGTTATCTTTTTCTTTTATATAAAACACTAACCAAAAATAGATAACTCATTTTGTGTGTGAAAAACCCAGTACAACAAATCTGAACCATAAAATACTTGTTAATTCTTCACTTTACAGAGGAATCCTATGGTGTTCCCCTGAGGCTGCAAGGAGCTTTCTTGGTGCATTTAAAGTATGCAACTACCTAAATGTGAGTAGTATAGGGTTTTAGAAATGCTTCTCATGTATAAAGTGCTATATCTGTAATTAGATGCAAGCACTCACTAAATATTTACTTTGAGCCTGGCATTGGCTATAAGGATTTTAAGAACTGAGACACAGACGAACTTAGAAATAAAAGGAAATAGATAAACACAATGGCTCTCAACGAGAACCAATTTTGCCCTCTAGGTGACATATGGCAATATCTATAAACATTCTGCCTGTCATAAGTAGGGGGGTGCTAATGACATCTAGTGAACAGATACTAGGGGTACCGCTAACCAGTGTACAGTGAGCTGGACAATAGATAATTATCTGGCCCAAAGTGTAAATAGTGCCAAGGTTGAGAAATGCTGGGTTAACATAATGAAAATACATAATCCCCATTATCATCTTAAGAATGTTTTAAAAGTATTTGCTAATTATTGGCTTATGTGTGGTAATATGCTAGGAGGAATAAAACAAAACAACTGCCTATTCACTTGGCTAAACATCTACAATTGCAACACTGCTCTTCTAATATTTCTGCAGATTCCCCCACTGTAGCAGAAAATGCGCCCCCCCCAGCCAGTATACTTCAGTTTGTTAGTTGCCCAGGTTCCTGTTCCAGTTACGGTTTCTTCTGTCTCTCAGAAACAGCTGGTCACTGTGATGCATAGCTGGTCACTATGATGCACATTGTACAAACCAATCCCCAATTGACAAGCCATTCTGCCTCTGTACTTCCTGCTTGCTTATCCCATATAAGCCCTAGACCTCCAGAGATCAGGGCCTGATATTCTGGGGATGATCCCCATCAGTACCTGTCGACATAAATAAAGCTGCCTCCAAATCCTGGGTGTCGTTGCGGTGTTTTTGCTTGCCGCTGCACCATGAATGTACTATTTACTTGTTTTTAATCTGGACCCTGACTGAGAGCATCACCAATGAGAGAACATCCTCTCACGTGGCCCTGCTCCTGCTCGTGGAGCCGGGTGGGCATCCCACATGCTGCTTTCGCCCTCCGCTGCATGTCTGTTCTCCAGCCTTGAACTCAGTGCTGGGCACCTTATGCACCTCCTCTCCCTGTCATCTGCCTACCGCCCTGCGTTCACACCTTGGCCCTGGCTCCCCACCCTGGGGCCACCCTCCTCACAGATGAACCCTCAGCCCTGTGGCTTCATCCTCAACAGGGCCTTGCCCTCTTCTCCAACTCACACACTCACACCCAGGCTTGCACGTCCTTGTGCGGAAGTCGTACACGGCCAGCCTCTCAAATTGAGACATCCTGGTATCCAGCACAGCCTCCTCCCCTTCGAGCTTATTTATTTAATGAGAGCACGACTGCTTTTTCCCTCTACCTCTGGAGGTTCAGTACACTGACCTTTCTCATTTTCCCCAATCCATTAACCCTGGCTGGCCTTTAACTGCTCAGCGATTCCATTTGGTCTCCACATTCCATTATTTCAGTCATTTCCTTGACAGTCAGTATCTAAGCGCCTGTTCCCCTCTGTCCTTCAGCCCCGTATGAATCCTGCAGGAGAATGCGTGATTTCTGTGCCTGCACTCCGACAGCTGAGTACACGCAGTGTCTGACTCCCATTTCCGCAACTGTTTCTCAAACTTGTTCTCATTACCCAGCCTCCAGTCCTGCCACTTCCCTTCTCGTTCTCAGCAGGTGACCTTGCCTCTTTCCCACAGAGAACAGACGCCACAGCAGAAAATGTCCTCAAGATCCCCACCGAATCTCTAAGTCCTCTTTATCTGTCCTCTCTTCCTCTCGTTCTCTGACAGAGAGGTGGTGGCCCTCTCTGGTCTGTTATCCCTTTGCAAGTCCTCTGGAGCCAGCCCCTCCCACCTTTGTTAAACCTTTCTTCTCAGTTTATTCCGTCTACCTGCTGTTATTTCCTCCTTCTTCTTTGCGGCTACTTCCCATCTACATTAACATGGTCAGCTGCCAAGGCCTCTTCCCTCCTTTAGGGCCATGCCTGCTGAGTGAGTTGCTCAACTTACTATCTCAATTTCCTTGCCTTGTTCATCCTCAGCCTACTCTGGTTTCTGACTGCAGGACACCACTTACAAAGCTTCCACTCATAAAATCAAATGGAAATATTTAGTCTTCCCCTTGTTTGAAGTCTCATTTGCATGTGAATTCGCTCACCATGTCTTTCTTTCCTTTCCCCTTCTTCTTTTTTATTTTGAGACATGGTCTAAGTTGCTAAGTTGTCCAAGCTGGGCTCAAATTTATGATCCTCCTGCCTCAGCCTCCCAGAATGCTGGGGTTAGAGGAGTGTGCCCACCACTCCCCTCTTAAAGGCATTCTCTTTCACGCCATATGCTCCTGGTTTTCCTCCCTCTTTCCCAGCCACTCCTTTTCAGCCTCCTTTGGCAGCACATCCTCCTCTGTGGAAAGCCGCTGCTTCTAAAGGTTCAATCCTGGCTCCTCTCTTTCTTTTGCAAACTCTCCCTAGACAATCTTATTCTCAATTATGGCTTCTGCTATCTCTGTTAATGGCTCCTAAGTTTATTTTTTTCATTAATGTGTTTCATTTTGGCAGATTTACACATGCATATAATATATTTCAATCATCTTCATTCCCCATCGCCCCTGTTACCTGGCTATTCCCACCCAGTTTCGTATTTTTAGGGGGTTTCAATGTATATATTTTGCTTGTATCATCCCCTTCATTACCTGCCCATACACCCCTTCCCTCCCTCTTATTCCCTTCCTCTTGTCTAATAATAGTCTATCTTCTCCTTTCTTGCTATCTTTTTTAGATTCCACATATTAGGGAGACCATGCGATATTTGAACACAGTATTGGTCTTTTTGAGTCTGGCTTATTTCACTCAACATGACGATCTCCAGATCCACCCACTTTCTTGCAAAGACAGAATTTCATTCTTTGTTCAATGGGCTAAATAATACTTTATCCATTCATCTGCTGATGGGCCTCTAGTCTGGTCCCACATCTTGGCTACTTGTAACTGTGCTGCAATAAACATGGGTGCGCTCCAACTAAAATCTCAGGCTGAGAGCGAACATCTTTGCCTCATTCCTGAGGCTCTTAAATTCAAAGCTCTTGCTTAAATCTGTCTCTCTGGTCTGGAGAATCCTACAACTGACTGTATGACACCTCTATTCCAACATCTCACATCTCAAACCCAACAAGGCCACAGCTTAATTTGTGAATATCCCCTCAGGCCCACCTCCCTGCTTCAGTGAACGATAACTGTCCCCCCACCCCATTGTGCAATTCAGGGACCCGGGAAGCATTCTTGACACCAGCCTGGTCTCCCTAGTCCTGTTAACCACCAAAGCCTGTCACCATTTCCCACTCATGTCTTGACTATCTCTGTATTTGTGTCATAGTACGGTTGACCTGGACAACCAGAGAACGCCGTTCATCAAGAGATCCCTGCAATCCATTCACCTCACAGTGGCCAGCGTGATTTTTGTAAAGTACAGCTCTTGGGCCGGTGAGATGGCTCAGTGGTGTAAGCGCCTGCCTGGCAAGCGCGAGGGCCTGAGTTAGACTCCCGGTACCCACATACGATAAAAGGGCCGGTGATATCGCTCAGTGGCACAGGCGCCTGCTGGCGCGCAAGGTCCTGAGGTCGACCCCTGATACCCACACACACACACAAAAAAACAAAAACAAAAACAAAAACAAAAAAACACGGAAGTTTAGGATGGAGGAGGAAGTCAGGAAACCACTGGTACCATGGGGTGACCAGGCAATTCACGGAAAAGAGTAACAGCGTCAGTCCCACAGAGATGAGCGGGAGAAGTAGGGCCATAACACAAGGCAGTGCATATCTAGGCCACAAGGTGGCCCCCTTGCGGAGGCTCAGAAAGACCTGAGCTTCTGGACCTGCCTGCCTGCCTGTCCTGAGACAGCCCGAACCTGGGTGGATGCACTGAATGGTAGGCAATAAAGCTGGGCTCATTTCAGCCTGTTTCATGTCTCAACCTTAGATCCAACCCCTCTTCTTCCTCCCTGGATTTGTACTTCTAATCTGAGTCTTGAAGTCCCAGTGGGTGGAGCAGAAAGGAAGCGGAGACTGATTATAGGACCCACTCACGCCTCTGTATCTTAGAGGAGTTGCCCAACCAGCTTCTCTAGGATGCTGAATATTTTTGTTTGATTTACTCCAATTTGAAAAATGTATATTGTATGGCATTTTGCCATAAAACTTTAACCTAAAATACCACAATGATAGGCAATGAAAAAGAAAACCACGAAAGGCTAGGAACGGGGTGGGTGAAAGGGAGGTCAGATGGTGGATACCAAATTACAGTTAGATAGGAGGCATGTGTCTTACTGTTCTACTAAAACATAGTCGGATGACTATAGTTTATAACGATTTATTATGTATCGTATAAAGAACTCGGAAAGAGAAGTTCAAAGCTTCCAAACACAAAGAAATGACAAATGTTTAAGGGGATGGAAATGCTAATTATCCTGATTTGACTATTACACACCATGTACATCTATCAAATTATCACCCCGTACTCCATAAATATGTATAATTATCATGGGTTAAAATTTTTTTTCAATGAAAAAGAGAACCACAATTTAATAAATGTCAGTAAAGGAGAGTTAGGCTTACAGTGATCATGTTTATATAGTATTAGGCTTCCTAATAATTCCTTTTTTTTTTTTTTTTGTGGGTACTGGGAGTCAAACACAGGACCTCGCGCTTTGCCAGCAGGCACTTGTGTCACTGAGCGATATCAACGGCCCTTTTTTTTTCCTTTATGTGGGTACCGGAAGTCAAACTCAGGACCTCGTGCTTGCCAGGCAGGCGCTTATGCCGCTGAGCTATCTCATCAGCCCCCCTAATAATTCTTAAGTGGTCATAATTTTCTTTTTTTAATTTTCTTTTTTTTTTTTTTTTTTTTGTGGTACCGGGGGTTGAACTCAGGACCTTGTGCGCCAGGGGGCACTTGTGCCGCTGAGCGATATCACTGGCCCTTTTTTCATATGTGGGTACCGGGAGTCAAACTCAGGACCTTGCGCTTGCCAGGCAGGCACTTATGCTGCTGAACTATCTCACCAGCCCTAATTTTCTTAATGAGATGTTAAAACTACTAGTTAATATGCATTCATACACCCTATCCTTTTCTTAATGGAGTCGTTATTCTTGTACATAATTTTTTAGTTTCAAATATCTTCCTCCTACTAAATTTTTTTCTACTTCAAAATAATTCTTTGTTTTGTTTTCTGAGACAGGGTCTTGCTATGTAGTTCAGGCTGGTCTTAAACTCAGTAGGTAGCCCAGGCTGGCCTCAAACTCCTGGCGATCCTCCTGCCACAGTCTCCCAAGTACTGGGATAGAGGTGTGCACCACCAGGTCCAGCAAGAATTCTTTTTACACTCCTAAATTTTACGCGAACTTCCAAACAGGAAAACTTACTTGTAGTTACCAGGTTTGTGGTAGTAACAGGTGCTGCTGTAGTCATAGGCAATTTTTTTGGCCTGAATTTGTAGTGACCAATAAATCCATCTGCCGTTAAACTTAAGTCTGATAAAAACTGAATAAGAAGTTCATTTCTCTCAGATACAATTGGCCTAAAAAACAAAAACATGTTTAAAAAATATATACATGCATACATACATTTAAAGTGTAAGTGCTATCTTTCTAAAAAATATACATTTTTCTGGCTTTCCATTAATTTCTGACAATAGATTGGTCATTAATTTAAACCTAAAAGCTCAAACACTTAAAAAGGAAAAAGTCTTAATCTCCTAAATATTAATGCTAAGAGCTAACATTTATAGGTTCTTGCTCAGCTAGGCACCACTCTTCTCTCACTCCATCTTCACAGCCCCATTGTCGCCTTTTTATGGAATAAGACAAGTGAGGTTCTAAGAGTTCAAGTGATTCGCTCCAGGCCCTACAGTCGAAATGTGGGGCTCAGCATTTGAACCCAGGCCCCAGTGACTCCAGAGACAGTGGCAGATATTGGAAGCAATGTAAACTCTCATGCTCTGGCTGGTGTTCCTCAAGCATCTTGGGGTTCGTTTAACTCAGGAATAGCATGACTTCTTTCAAGCTCACCGGGGAGCCAGCTGCTGGCCGCGGAGAATCCACTGGACAAAGTGGACAGACAAATCCCCACTCTGTGAATGCCCAGCCAGAGAGATTATCTCAAGGGATAAAGAGAGCCACGCAGGGTTTAAAGTGACTTCCATTTTATTTTCAATGGGCCTTCTAATGCATGCCTGAAATAGACACATTTCTATTTACAACCTCCATTAGGAAAATGCTATTAGGAAAAAAGAGAAGTGTTACTGTTTTGATGATCGCGAACAACATCATGAAGTCTAATTTTAGGAGCTTGCTGGTTAGTTGGTACTACAGGTTTAGTAAAGATGATAACTGAAGCTCAAAAGCTCCCTTAAATCCTAGGGGAATAATTATATTATATAATATAGCAGTCTTAAGTTGTGCTGTTGTCATTTAAGCAAAGGTAGAAAACACTCTTTGGTTAATTCTATTTTAAAACGAATTCAGAAAAAGAATTAAACAAGTTATTGAATTAATGACTAAACTTTTTTGAGGCATCTTCTCAAGCCAATCTCTCCATAGGCATCAAGGACAAAAATAATGAGGCAACTATTTTTGGGTGGGGGTACTGGGGATTAAACCTAGGACATTCCACTGAGCTACATCTCCAAACTTTTTTTTATTATTATTATTTTGAGCCAGTGCCCATTAAGTCAATAAGTGCGATCTTCCTGCTTCAGCCTCCCAGAGTACTAGAATTACAAGTGTGCGCTGCCAAGCTAGGTTTGGGGAAACTCTTTTATTTACTTTTTGCTCCTCCTATCAGGTATCTTGAGTAGGTAGATCTGTACTTGAACCAACAAATTAGAAAAAGTACAAGACTTTCCTGTCTTGAATAATAAACTTTTGAGCCAAAGGATTGGACAAACACAAAAGTGAGGGCCGGTGAGATGGCTCAGCGGCATACGCGCCTGCCTGGCAAGCGCGAGGGCCCGAGTTCGACTCCCAGAACCCACATACGAAAAAAGGGCTGGTGATATCGTTCAGCGGCACGGGTGCCTTCTGGCGCGCGAGGTCCTGAGGTCGACCTCCGGTACCCACAAAAAAAGAAAAAACAAAAAAAAAAACCAAAACAAAAGTGAGTTTCATGACTACATCAACAGATGTCATTTAAATAATGCTTCTGAAACTTTTAACCTTTAACAGAAATATTATAACTTGCTTTTATTATTTTGAAATAAAAATAATGCACTAAACATGATTCTAATGTACAAATAAAACATGTTAATATGGTTGAAATAATAAAATTACAAAAAGCACTTATTATAAGCAGCAAAGGAGATCCTAAGACCCAATCAGGCAGGTTAGCCTGCTACGTAAGATGTTATAATTATAGTGAACATCCATTGCCTTTTCTATGAACTATTCTTGGAGACATTATATCAGAAATTGAATTTTCTCAAGGAAGAGTGCTTTAGTAACATTTTTGTTATGGTGCCCCTGAGCTTTGTATAAATGTGCAAAATCAGTGTTATAATGTACTGAGAGCTAAGTGTTGCGTATGCAAATTAATGTTACAAATAACTAGGAAGGAGGAAGGCAAGGTGAAATCTTGCCCCAACCCTAACCCTAACCCACTCCACTCTGCCTGGCGGATCCCAGGAACAGAGGGAGGTGCTGTCTCTGTGGCTCAGAGCAGCTACTGCAGCTGTCTCTGGCCTGTCGTTCCATAGTCTTCCTCTCTTTCAATCACCACAGCCAACCCACCTATCCTACTCATCTTACCCTCGAAATGTTTCTTGATCCACACCCTTCTCTTCATCTCTACCACCTTCTCTACCTCCTCGGCTTTACCTGGCCCACTGCAACAGCCTTTAACTAGCCTTCTGCTCATCTTGTCTAGGATGGGGGTTCGAGGGCCACAGAGCACATTACACCCCTCACTGCAACCTACACGCACTTGCAGGGGCCCCATCTCTGCAGGACACGGAACCCAGCTCTCCCCTTCTGCTGATCACGTGGCGGGTCTGGGCCAAAGGACTCCATACAGGGTGTTCCACTACTTTTCTTTGTATTTTAAACATTTATCTTTGTATTCAGGGTACCCTCAGCACACAGCTAAGGTACAGTGTGAATTCAATGAATTTAACTGAATTCAATGGCACTCATATTGCACTTGAACCAGACATGAGTATGATGAGGTGATGTCCTCATACCTCAATGTTCCTCCTGCCTTTTTTTTTTTTTCTTGAGACAAGGTCTTGTTATGTATTCTATGCTGGCCTTGAACTCACTCTGCAGCCCAGACTGGCTTCAAACTTGTGGCAATCCCCCTGCCTCAGCCTCCCGAGTGCTGGGATTACAGGTATGTACCCGAGCACTAGCGTTCCTCTTCATATTTTTAACAGAGACTTCTCCCCACATAGGTTCCCTCATTTTCTTCACTGTCCTACCCCATAAGTATTTTAACTATGGAAAAATATTCCTCTGGACAAAAGTGTTAGTTGGTGGGCTGACAGTAAATCTCCAGTCAAACTCCTCAGAAATGAGTGCTGCTCAACAGTGGCCCCCATCACTGCCCCACACCGCCCTCCAGGAGGCAACCACTGGCCTGAATTGTGTGCTTCTCACTGCCTTGCTTTTCCCCCTAGCTTCATGTCGTGTACACGCATCACGGAGTGACAGATTGGATAGGTTTGCATGTTTTTAAGCCTCACATAAATGAAGGGGGGTGGTATGTATTTTTGGTTTTTGTTTGTTTCACCCCATCTTTTTTTTTTTGTGGGTACTGGGGTTCGACCTCAGGACCTCGTGCGCCAGCAGGCACCTGTGCCGCTGAGCGATATCACCGGCCCTTTTTTCGTGTGTGGGTACCGGGAGTCAAACTCAGGACCTCGTGCTTGCCAGGCAGGCGCTTATGCCGCTGAGCCATCTCACCGGCCCTCACCCCATCTTATAACTGAGATTCACCTGTTTTCATTGCTGCGTAGTGTGTACTTTCACACGAGTTAGCTATTCGGTTGATAAACACCGGGCTGCTCCCCATTACACACAATACTGCTGAGGACATTCTTGGATGCGTCCTGTGGTACACATGGGCAAAACCATCTCTAATCTGGAAACCAGAGGGCAGGGCATACGCTGCACGTGAGGTTACGGATATATGCTCAGTTTCCAGTTCATTAGGCAATGCCAAACCCATTTCCAGAGGTTGTACCAACTTACACTCTTTTCAAGGGTTTATTCACTGTTCCTCTTTCTTCCTTTGGAAATGCCTTTTCTGTTTTTTGCCCATTTTTTCTATCATACTGTCTTTTCTTTATTCATTTTTAAGATTCTTTCAGTATATTCTGGAACCTAGGACTTTTGTCAAATACATGCTACAAATACGTGTTTCTATTTGTGCTTTCTCTTTTCCCTCTCTTTAAAATATATTTGGATGAAGAGAAATTCTCACTTAAATTTCCAATCCAGCTATTTTTGATTTTTCTGTGATTACAGATCTGAATATAATTTGTAGTGTAGTCTAGAATTGCAGAATTTGACAACAAAACAACAGCGTAAAACCTTCCAAAAAATAAATGTAACTGGAAAATTTGGTAAAAAACTAAGTTAGTCCTGAAAATCTGAATGACCCAATAGGTACTACTTACACAGGTGGACTATCGCCACAATATTTTCCAATTCTCTCAGCATCATTGACTTCTCCACCATTAAACACAGCCACGAAATCATATCGACAGTAGTTATCTCGCTCAACATCAAACTTCTCAAATTTTAATTCTATAAGCTTGAGAGAAAGCACAACACAGAAGTGTCAAATAGCATTGCTGAACAACCTCCAATGGGATTTTTCTGCTTCCCAGATTTGTAAAAAAAAAAAAAGTATTCATTCTCTTTAAATGATGTTTTTCTTATTGCCATGTTTCTTATTTAGTTAACCAAACTGTGCTATTCTTTTTGCTTTCATTTTTAATCATTACAAAAGAATTACATAATGGTTTAAGTATTTCAGAAATGTAAGTATCCCATTATTAAATAAATGATTATATTTTTCTTCTTAAAAATAAAAATTAGTTTTGGGATTATGATTAAAGTGTATATGTAAGCGTATGTGTGTGAATGTGTGTTCACATCACTGACCTGCATGGTACATTGACCTGAATAATTATCCATTTTAAAAATAAATATATGGCAGATAGTATTTGTGCAAGCCATATGAAAGATCAATTTAGAAAAGTGTTTTTTTTTTTTTTTAAAACAGTCACAATGCTCACCTTAGTGTTTGGATTAAATTCTATAGTGTTTGTAATAATATTATTTTACAAAGTTAGATTTAAAAGTTCACAAAGTAAGTTTGTATTTATTCCTTCACCAAGTTCTGTCCTACAATTCATATCTGAAAGTGGTTCCAAGAAAGGGCAAAAATTCATGGAACCACACACTAATAAATAGTAGAAAACTAGAACTTCTCTCAATTGTTTTAGAACAATGAATAAAGTTTTTGTGTGGAATTTATACAAATTTTTTTAAAACAACAACCAAAACATCCTAAAGGAGACTAGCTTTCACACTGGACACTTGTTAAATAGATGATACGGCTTTCGCTGGCTTTTGGAAGGGAGGAACATACACTGTCTTTGATTTGGTGATTAGGATGACGGTGACAGGATGAGTTTGCTATGTGAGAAAACACGACCTTGAAATGTACATGTATCTGAGGATTTTTATCTGCCCGCAATTACTCACTATTACTTACAACAACATGCTCATAATACCTGCCCCAGGGTTAAATAATCTTACGTGAAATTTGCCTACCATTTGTTTTGAAAGTTGTCAGTATATAATAGGAAATGAAATTCATTTGATTTTGCAAGTCAAATAATGCAAAAGGCAATTTTTACTGGGTCTTCATATGAAGAAATGCCTGTACCTGGCAGGACCCTCCTCTTCCTATATCCTTAGTTGTTGCATGAGCCCCACAGCCAGAGGCTCCTTAGAGGTGGACCCCCACACTGTCTGGGAACTTCACGCATACACACCTTCTTCACAGTTCCCAGGAGCCTCACCTGGTTTTTGGGGGCTATGATGTGCCATATACAAGTGACTCCTACAGGATAATCCCGGTCCGGCCAGTTGGGGGTTTTAAAAGAGCCTGAAGATCTTTCAAGGCGTCCTCCACAATACTGGTCTCCTGAAGTCATTAAATATGGAAAAAAAAATCCCACAGGTTTATGTTCTAACATAGGTTACAGGAATACAACCACACAGAGATTAGGAAGGTGGAATACTAAGTGACAGAATAGTAAATCAAGGCAATAGCAGAAACTGTTAAATTCTCCCTTAAAGAAAAATTACATAGATAATCTGCTACATGCACGACACACACAGTGTGCAGGCTCACACACACACACACACACACACACACACACACACACACAATGATCTTTATAATTCCTAGCACATCACATCAGCACAAGATAGGGAAGAAGCAGAGTCAGAGCCATGGGTCCTTCTTTTCTTCTATGGGAGGGGAAAGCAAAGACTAAACATTCAGGCGTATGTGCTCGGAAAGCTTGCAGCTCAACGAATCTTACGGATTCTAAGAATTCTCAAGGTATTTATTAAATGCCCGTGGACAAAATTTGAACAAGTATAGACAATACTAATTACTAGAAAACTTTACATGATACATATATCTTTTTTTTTTTTTTTTTTTTTTTTTGTGGGTACCAGGGGGACGACCTCAGGACCTCGCGCGCTAACAGGCACCCGTGCCGCTGAGCGATATCACCGGCCCCTTTTTCGTATGTGGGTTCCGGGAGTCGAACTCGGGCCCTCACGCTTGCAAGGCAGGCGCTTACGCCGCTGAGCCATCTCACCGGCCCGATACATATATCTTTAGTAACTTTTAAGTATAATTTTTGTTTGTAAAAATAATGCATATGTGTAAACTTTCAGCAATACAGAAAAGTATAAAGAAAAAAGAAAATTACCCAAATTCCACCACCTAAAACTAACAACTAAATAGATCAAAAATATTATTTCAGATATCTGATATATGTACTAATATGTAATGTGCTTGTACTAATACACTAACAAATAAGTTTAGAAAGTTATATTAATACAAGGTTCTAAATTTAGTTTCACTTGAATTTAATAAATAAAAACTGAGTTGCAATTAAAGGAATTAACATACCATATTGAAACATTTCTTTGACACAGACAATCATTCTTAAAACAAATCTCTAAATTTAAGAAAATGCATTCTAAAAATCAAGTTTGGAATAATTTCTGGAACTCTTAATAGAAAAATTTCAAGCATATACAAAGTGAATAGAATAATATAATGATCCTCCATGTATTGATCACCAAGTTTCAACAAATACCATTATTCTACTATTCTATCTATATTGCTACCAACCAGCTGCTTCATTTTTTTTTTTTATTATTTCATAGGTTTGGAGGAGATAAACTCATTTACTTTGGAACACACGAACCTTAGCTATACATGCTTGAAAAATGGATGCACCTGTGTAAGCCATACTCCTATGTTACTACAGAATCCATCTCTCACAAAATTTCTGTATCCTTTCCCACGCTGGCAATTCCTCATTCTACTTTCCTAAAAATTTTCTCTTTCATTTCATGCTAGAGCTCCATATAATGGAATTGCATAGAGGTGCTCTTCTGAGCCTGGCTTCTCTTGCCTGTCACAATGTCTAAGAGACTCGTGTGGCTGTTCACCTTTGTGGTCTGCTCCTTTCCACTGCCGTAGAAACAGTACAAGGTGCTTACTCGTTCTGTTGATGCTCACTTGAGTTCTTTCTAGTTGAGGCTATTATGAATGAGACTGCTACAAATATTTTCGGGCAAATCTTTTTGTGGATATGAGTGTTCACCTTTTTGCATAACTGCCCAGGAGCACAATCGCTGGGCCAGACATTAAAAAACTACCCAAACTTTATCCCAAGTATTTGTATCATTTTCTAGCACTCAAGGTTTCAGCACTTCGGTTGCTTCACATACTTGCCACCACGTGGGGCTGTCAGTGTTTTAGACAGCTTGGTGGGTAAGGAATGGTATCTCATTGTGGTTTTAATTTGCATTTTCTTGATGACTAATGAGATTAAACAATTTTTCACGTACTTATTGGCCATTCATATCTTCCTTTGAGAAATGTACATCTAAGTGTTTTACCCAATTTTGTATTTATTGAGACTTTTATTTATTTATTTTGTTGTTGAGTTGTAGGAGTTCTTTAAATATTCTGGATACAAATCCTTATCAACATTTTTATGACTATTTTCTCCTATTCTTTAAGTTGCCTATTCATGTTTGTCTTTTTTAATAAACATTAGTTTTAATGAAGTTTGCACAGCACATATTTTTTCATCCTTTTACTTTCAATTATTTGGTCTTTGTATTTCTAGTGCTTTCTTGTAGACAACATATAGCTGGGTCTTGTTTTTTAATTCATTCTAATAGTAACTATCTTCTAACTGGAGTATTTAATCCTCTATGTTTAATGCATTGATCAATATTTTTGGATTTGGTGTGCCATTTACTATTTTTCTTTTTGCCTCACCTTTCTTTGATTCCATCTGCTCTTCCTTCCAGCTTTCTTTAAGCTAGTTGGATACTTACTTTATTTTTATTTTTTTATTTTTAATTTTAAAGAGAAAAAAATGAAACAAAATTTCAAAACAAGATAATAGGAGGGTAACAATGAGTTTGATAATTTCTGTGTTCCATTTTAACCTTTTGGCTTTAGCTTTAACTCTTGTATTTTCAATGGCTACTCTAGAGATTACAATATATATAGTTAACCTATCACAATCTACTCAGTTACTACGGTACTTCATGTATTGTATATGTGTATGTGTATGTGTGGCAGTACAGTTACATTTATCTTCCATCCTTTGCTTGCCAAACATACATTATACATTCCATATTAGTGTTAATATTTTTGTTTTGAACAGGTAAGTGTGAAGAAAATAATATGTACTCTTTTCCACTAACCATTTCCAATGATTTTTATTCCTTCCATTATCCTCATGGTACCCTTTGGGATTATTTCCCTCAACCTAAAGAACGTCAGTATTTCTTGTGGTACATGTATAAAAATGTCTTTCAGATATTTATACTGTTTATCTGAAAATGCTTTCATTTCCCTATCATTTTTGGAGACTGTCAGTAGGATCTGGGTTGATGGTTTTATTCCAGGACTTGAAGAATGCCATGACATTACCCTCTGTCCTCATTTCTCGTTAAAAGAAAACCATCATTTACATCCCTGTTCTGCATATAACGTGACTTTATCTGCTTGACTTCAAGATTTTATCTTTATCTTTAGATTTCTGTAATTTATGATGTCATGAGGTATATGGCTTCATTTTTCTATTTATCTTGTTCAGAACTGTTGAACTCCTTGCCTCTATAAATCGATGTTCTTCACTAAGTTTGGATCAAGTCAAGTCATTATTTCCTTATTTTTTTTTAATGCTCTATTATTACTTCTTCTGGGACAAAAATTACAGATGTGGGCCGGTGAGACGGCTCAGCGGCTTAAGCGCCTGCCTTGCAAGCGCGAAGGCCCGAGTTCGACTCCCGGATCCCACATACGAAAAAGGGGTCGGTGATATCGCTCAGCGGCACGGGTGCCTGTTGGCACGCGAGGTCCTGAGGTCGTCCCCCCGGTACCCACAAAAAAAAAAAAAAAAAAAAAAAATTACAGATGTATCAGGCCACTTGATATTGCCTCATTGGTCTCTGCACTTCTTTTTCTTCAATGCTTTTCCTCCTGCTTCTTCAAATTAGATTATTTCTATTCAAATACACTGACTTTTTCTGTCATCTCTAATTAACTGGTAGACCCATCAGGTAAATTTTTCAATGTCAGATTCCCTCTCTGCAAGCTATAGAATCTTTTTGTTTTGTTTTATTTTGCTTTGAGACAGAGTCTCACTATACAGTCCAGGCTGGCCTTGAACTCATGATCTTCCTGCCTTGGCCTCCTGAGTACAGGGATCACAAGTGTGTGCAATCATGCACTATCTCACTTGACTCCTTTTTTTTTTTTAAATAATTTCTGCTTCCCATCTGTTTATTTACTCTACATATATTTCCCTGAAACAAATTTGTAATTGCTGCTTTAAAGTGCTTGTGAGCTAATTGTAATATCGTGGGTCTTTTTATTGACTACTTTTTCTCTTGAATATGGGACACACTTTTCCTGTTTAATTACATGAGTAGACACTGGACATTACAAATGATACACTCTAGCTTCTGTTGAGGCCCTATGAAAGATGATTGTTCATCTAGCATTTAACTTGGCGAGACTCAAACTCCAAGTGTCTCCGGGGCAGTGGGCAGCAGCTGTGACCTCTCTTCAGTTCTTTCATTCTCCAGCTCACAGCTTTAGTCCAGGCCAACTGAGTTCTCCCCCACATTTTTGAGTTGGATAAAATTTACATGCATACTTTGTATTTCAATTCTTCTGTGGCTCCATGGCAGGATTTTTCTCTCCAACATTACGGCTAAATCCTGTCCTCTGACATCTCAGGCTAGTGATGTTGCATTACAGCCCAATCCCAGGGCAGATTAGGGAGTTTTCTCCGGTGAAAGGACAAAAACTCACAAATGTTGCCTGCTGCAATTGTTTTTCAAGGTTACCATCCTAAGGAGCTCACATGTACTAACATGAAAATATCCCAAGACAGAGTTAAGTAAAAAGAAAAAGGTGTAAAATATTATTAATATATGATTGCACTTACATCTTAAAAGATAATGTAAAAACACATAAATATAAATAAGTGCACATATAGAAGCTATTGGCCATAGCTATTTCTGAAGAGGAGACTACAGTAAGTAAAATGCAAGCTTCACGTTTTACCCAGGAATTTCTATATTTGAATTTTTATAAGAATGTATATGGACTTTTTAAAAGATTGGTTTTTTTAACAGTCTCTTAGTGGTTTAGTGCCATTCCTTAACTCTCTGTTTCAGAAGAATTGCTCTTAAGCTTCACATTACAGAAGTAAACATATATAAAGTGCCAAGAACTGCGCCTGACACACAATAGCATTCAACTGGCATGAGCCGTCGTTACTCTTGTTGCTATACGGAAACAGTACCTCTTTCATTTGGTTCAGAGGCAGAGAACATGGCCATGAAGCCACTTCCTGCTGTATTGGCATCGGAAATCATCTTCACCATCATCTTGTTGCCACTGGACACCAGGGCTCCAGGTCGGAACGTGCCGCAGAAGCGCCCAATGCGCTGGCCATTGGTGTGGCCACTGTACACATCCACAAAGTCATAGCGGCACAAGTTGTCATTCTCAAGGTCTATGAATCGGAAATTAAGGACGACTACTTTTCCCTCAGGAACCTGCAAAAAGAAAAAAGGGCCAAATGGAAAACTCTGTCATGAAAACAACATCTGAGCCCTTCACAACTAGCCAAGCACGAAAATGATCACATAAAAAAGTGTAAGAGGCGAAGGGTATAGCTGAGGTAAGGCTCTGCATTTGATCTCCAGTACCACAAGAAAAGGAAGAGGGAGGGAGGAAGAAAACACCCAAGATGTTTTCCTTTCTCAATTCAAACTATGCCAAGGAATGTTTCCCAGCATATGGCATTCCTAGTAAAATACACGTACTTAATCTCTTAAACTCTAGGGTACACAATCTAATTCATTAAAGAGTTTATTTTCACCAAGTTGCAAAATAGTTGGATTGGTCTTATTAAGTGATAAAGCATTGCTGACGAAGAATATCAGTCCTTACTGGACCACAGTACACAGCTGCATGTTTTAAAACACCGTGACACCCAGACATATTGCTTGGCAACAAAAGATTTGAAACATCATTTCTCACAAATAATATAAAAGGATAATCTCAATATATAGAATGTTTCCATGAAGTTCAAAATTAAAGGCTTATTTGGCAGTTGAACAGTTGATTTACAGATAATTAACTCGAGTCTTGAAAAATCTAGACAAAAATACATATTTATTAAATCAACTGAATAATTTTTGTTAAATCATTTCTTCAAGTCACAGAGGTTTTTAATTTTTGGTTTGTTTTTCAGGTGAAAACTTATATACCTGGCTATTTTGAAATACACTGCACTAGTGATTAAAAAGATAATCTCGCACTTTATCATTAAGATTTTCTCCACCATATTTTTCCCCATATAATTCCCCCTTCTCTCCCTCTCTTTCAGTACTGTGGATTAAACCCAGGGCCTTCACACTGAGCTATGTCCCCAGCTCTTATTTTTTTTTTTTTTTTTGAGACAGGTTCTCACTAAGTCATTAAGTTGCCCAGGCTGGGATGGAACCTGTGGTCCTCTTGCTTCAGCCTTCCTGAGTACTGGTATTACAGGAATGCTCCACCATGTCTGGTTCCCCATATAAAATTCGTAAGATGCTTCCTTTGTTTCTGAGTAAGTAGGGGAAAAATGGCTACAAAAGCATTCAGCAGGATTCTCAGGTTACAAAAGTCCCACTCTTTCCCAGTTCATACTGGGAAATTTCTTCTAGTTGCTTGGTCATAAACTCTTTTTTTTTTTTTTTTTTTTTTGTGGGTACTGGGGGGTCGACCTCAGGACCTCGCGCGCCAGGAGGCGCCCGTGCCGCTGAGCGATATCACCGGCCCCTTTTTCGTATGTGGGATCCGGGAGTCGAACTCGGGCCCTCGCGCTTGCCGGGCAAGCGCTTAAGCCGCTGAGCCATCTCACCGGCCCGGTCATAAACTCTTGATTACATTTGTTTTACACTTTCAACTGGAGAGGTTGTTACTGAATAGTGTAAGGATTTCATTCGGGAAAAATTTATGTCTGACATAGCCAATGTCAGTGGTTAAAAAAATGCACACATACAACTAAAACTGATTGGTTTATATTCATTTTAATTAACTACTGTATCTTAGACTTAAGGGTCAAGAGGCACTTTAACATTAATACAGCTTCCTGTGTGAATTCAGTGCCATGAATTATTTTCCCTACAATAAAATTTGTTTTTGTGTCAAACACACACACACATACACACACACACACACCCCATGGTAGTAACTGTAATGAAACAGTCCCAAGAAGGGGATGTCTTGGCTTTGCCACAGTTCCATTCTAATCGCTAAAAGTTTATCTTCTGGTGCAAGTATCAGAAGCTCCAAAGCCACAGCCTAAGAAGCTGACAGCAGAGGAAAACAATGTAAGTTTAAACGCTCTCACTGAGATCTCTGTTGTAGACTTCCCTGTTGTTTTTGTTGTTGTCATTATGCTTGTAACTTCTATCCCATAATCAGAATGTTATCAAAATATGATGCCACATCTAAAATCTTATATATAAGCAAGCTCTACAAATTACTGAAAAATTCCTGACCGTGAAAACAATTTCGAACTAAATTGTTTTACTCTTACATGAATAACGACTATTTGTGTAATATGCACAAATTTACACGAATGACTACTTTTCAAGTGCACAAAGAGTAATTCAAAGCCATGAGACTTGGTGAAATCCCTCATCCAGAGTGAACAGATAAAAAAGGGAAGAGGTCAAAGGACAGAGCCTAGGAACACGCCAGGGTCATCGAGTCTAGGAGATGAGGTCAAACCACAGAGAGACTGAGGAAGCAGGAGCTACAGAATCCAAGTGAGGAGGGCGACCGGATCAAGTGCTGCTGCAGGGAGGAGGGAGATGAACACACAGAAAGACCACTGGGCTTAGCAATACAGAGGGGACCATGAACTCTGACGAAGCTGTTTTGGTGGCACAGAAGGGACAAAGCCTGATAAAAGGATTGAGAGAAAATGAAGTGTGATAATAAATACAGACAAGCCTTTGTGGGGGGGGGTGGTTGCTGAAAGATGAACAGGGAAATACGAAGGCAGCCAGAAGGCAAGGTGGGGTTACGCAGGGTTTTCCCAAGAGGCTGTATGTATTAAGGTGAGAGGACAGAGCTGATGGCAGGAGAGACGGAGAATGGCAGGAGATGTCCTTGGGCAGGAAAGGGGGTTGAACTAAGGCACAGATGGAAGGGGAGCTGGCTGTGGTAGAGGAAGGATGGTTCTGCCCAGGGGAGGCCCAGAGAGGAGGAAGACAGATGGAGGTAGGCTGGTGGATGAGGTGGTGAGAGCATATGGAACTGTTTTTTTCTGGTTGCTTTTGTTTTCTTGGTGAAATAGGAAACAAGGTCAGCAGCAGTGAGTGTGGAGGGAGAGGAGCTACTGGGAGTTTGGGAACAAAGGACAAGGTGTGTAAATGGATTAGAAAAATTCCCATGAGTGCTGAGGGCCACCTGAAGTAAATGAATTGAAACTGAGACCTTTACATGGTAGTGGCCTTTGTTCTAGTTAGTGGCCCCGACTCCTCTGCCAGCCCTGCTGAGCCGCATGGGTGGAGGGGCAGAGCAGGCGGAGTTGTGTTTATGCAGCGGGAGGTGGGAGCTGGGGTGGGAGGCCCCAAATGAGGACAGGGAAGAGAGGACCAAGAGACTTGAGGATGTAGCCAAGGGACTGACCATAATGAGGGACTGTGGAGTCTAAACTGTCGAGGACAGGAATCAGGACACGATGGGGTGAAGGCAGTAAACCCAAAGTGTGAGGGAGGCAGGGACACAGTAGCAGTGGAAGTGAGCAGCTGAGCAACAATGGCGCACAAGTTCATTGGAGGAGAGCAGGTTCAAGACCCAAGAGGACCATCCACACAGATGCTGAAATCACAAAGAATCGTCATGAGGAAAAGTGTCGAAGGCAGTAACTGTGAACCAGGAGCTAAAATGTGCAAGACTGAGGAAGGCTGTCCCGGGGGCCCCCAGAAGACTGAATGGGGAGGGGCACAACCTGGTTTCCTTGGCAAGCTCTCAGTTTTTTGACACTGCTTAGAAAATTTTTGTAGATGCTTCCCTGAAGATGGTGTTGAAATGGACTTCTACAGGCCTTTATTCCAATGGGATAAATTATTTATTCCCTCAAATTCATTACCTGATCCCACTGCAGTGAAAACTGCTATTTCCCTGGGAATGAGACACAGTACATGTTCAGCAATAGAAACTACTGTAGGTCACAGCACTCCAATTTTGAATACATGTTCACTGAAACAACCCTGACTAACATTCTTCGGAAAGGGTGCAGAGCTGATCTGTACCAGTGGATCTGCAGCAACCAAGGACAGATGTCACCTTGTACTGAAGGCCACAGAGAAATTCTATTACAAAGGAGATGCACACTGCTGTGAGCCCTTTGCATAGCAAAACGTCTGTTTTCCATTTGTACATGAGCATTCAAGACACTCTGCAGTCCTGTGATGCACCGGTAAGAGCTCCAGATTGTCATTCTGAAGGACTCCAGAGAGCACATTTTCTGCATATGACCCTTCCACTTAAGGAATCTATAGTACCCTCGATTTTTCTTTGCTAAGAATACTTTTATCTTATTTATTTTTTGTTTTTTGAGACAGGGTCTCACTACGCAGTTCAGGCTAGCCTCGAACTCCCAGCAATCCTCCTGCCTCAGCCTCCCCAGTACTGGAGTTATAGGCTGGTCATGAATCTCAGTTGGAGGTCTTAAGTCTTAACAGTGCACCTTGGTTGCAAGTCCGAACTGTAAACAGGTAAGTCATTAAGTGAGAAATATCTGTGTAATCTACACAGCTGTTTTTATGTCCTATTTTAAAAGTTAATGAAAATGGAGTAATGCTATACACATCACTGCACAAGCTAAGCATCCTTGAGCTTTTTGGCTGAGGAAGCCCTGTATGAAAATACACAGGGCCTCACCGGCTGTTCCTTTCACCTGGAACATGTGCCTATCTCTCACTGGTGCTTAGGGTGTTTCAAGGTCACCCCTTCCTGGAGCCATTCCCAGAAAACCTCCAACACCCCAACCCAATTGGCAGCCTGTCCCTCAGTGCTGAGAGTAGAGTGCTTCAGCCTACCTACTCATCACCTGTGAAAAGAAGGAGCTGGGGTGGGGGTGGTGCAGCAAAGCTCTCTTCTTCCCACCTACTGGTTTTGGCACAGTGCATGGTCCCAAGTAGAGGGTCAACCTCAAAAATATTTGTTAAATGAATGAATCCATTGGATACTAAAATAAGCAAAGCTTCTTTGCACAAATCACAGATGAGGTTATATATTGGTTCTACCTCTTTCATTCTAATTTTCCTACCCTGCCTGGCAGCAAAGCTCCAAAAGGCCATTCTCTTTTCTAAGTCACCCCTTACAAAAAGAACATTCACATAATTTTGGGAACTTTATATTTCAAATCTGGCAATGCTAATACTTAACACAGAAACTCAGTGAAGGTGTTTTTGTTTGTTTGTTTTGGTTTTTTTGGGGGGTGAATTTTAATTAGATGAAACTTCTAGTTTTGTGAGATTATATTGACCACGGAATTCATTATCTGCCTCTAGGAAAACAATTCCATGTCTCTGTTTTCTTCCTATCAACAGCTGAGTCCTGTGTGAGCCAAGCCCAGTGCTGCAGTAATGACCTCAGCTCACCCCACAGCCCCTGGGATGTCCTCACTTTCACAAGCAAATGCACCAAGCCGCTTGATGCCAGGGTTCCTGCCAGCAATCAGGGAACTGCATTTTAAGCTGATGGTTTGCATTTTCAGGATACTATGAGTAAAATGCAAATATGAGGCCAGCTTCATTGGTGTGGAGGAGTATATGTCTGTAGAAACGACAAAAATCTGTAGCTTTTCTGCCCTCTAATACATCAGTTACTACTCTGAGTGAAAAGATCTGTTTTTGGAGCATGTCTGATATTTTTAAAAGCCATTATTTTAATCTTCCAAGATTTCCCTCTTTCACAAATACACCTCTAGTAACTCATGACCTAAAATATAGACTACAGTTTATTTACATAAAGCCCAAGAGGAACCACATGCAGCTCCACGTCATCTCACTCATATCCCCAACATGTAATCCAGAAAATTTTACATACGAATTGTGTGTAAATAGTTGGTAATCATTCGTGAGGGGGACAAATGAGAAGCTTATGATTTATTCATGCATATATATATGCAAATATTTCAATACTACTCTTTTTTTTTTTTTTGTGGGTACCGGGGGGTCGACCTCAGGACCTCGTGCGCCAACAGGCGCCCGTGCCGCTGAGCGATATCACCGGCCCCTTTTTCGTATGTGGGATCCGGGAGTCGAACTCGGGCCCTCGCACTTGCAAGGCAGGCGCTTATGCCGCTGAGCCATCTCACCGGCCCAATACTACTCTTTTTAAGGGAAATCTTATATGTGTTTAAAAATAAATCTTTTTTTTTTTTTTTTTTTTGAGACAAGGTCTCACTATGTAGTCCAGGCTGGCCTTGAACTCACTACGTAGCCTAGGCTGGCCCGAATGCTGTAAAAATAAAACACGAGCCAGGCATTGTGGCGCATGACTGTAATCCCAGCACTTGGGAGTCTGATGCAGGAGAATCGCCGAGAGTTCGAGGCCAGCCTGGGCTACACAGTGAGTTCAAGGCCAGCCTGAACTACAGAGTGAGTGAGACCCTGTCTCAAAAACAAACCACACCAAACCAAACCAAACCAAAAAGCATGTATTGTAATGAGTAGAAACAGCATGTGATGATACGAACATTTTCTTCTGTGGTTGGGATTTCATCAAAAAGGAGTGAGGAAACCCCCATTCACATTCAGCCCAGACGCAGGTGGAGATCCAGGCACAGTGACCTGTTGAAAACCACCACAAACCTTGCCATCCACTTGGAATAAAATTCTCACCTTAATTATGGTGCTCACTGGTAGGTAGTGCAGATCAGGTGCCAGGTATTTTTCTAAGCACTATACAAGTATCATTTCATACAACCTTATACAGAAACCCTCTGAGTTGACAGGGTTAGCCTAGGGTCAGGTTTATAGTTCACAAGTGAGAAAACTGAAGTAAAGAGAGAAGACCCTGTATGGTATGGCCCTTGACTACTTCTCATCCTTCCCCTTCATATAACAATTTGGCTGTCACGTCACTCACTTTTCTGTTCCTATCTCTGGACCTGTTCAGTCTGGTTCCTCTGCTTGGTGCACCTTTCTTGCTGATATCCAAGTGTCTGTCTCCACCTCAGCATTTAGGTCTCAGCTCAAAGGTCACCTCTTCAGAAAGGCCTATCCTTAGTCCCTCAGTCACTTAGATCACACAGATCACACGGCCATGCTATTTCTTCACTGATTATTTACCATGCATCTAATCATCAATATGCAGGCTACAGAGAACTGTTTGTCCACACAGTAATTATTACAGGTGCTCAAAAAATATTCATTAAGTAAATGACTAAGATACTTAACATCTTTTAAAAAAAATGTGGTGTACACTACAACTCCTGCTACTAGGACTCACATTTATGTAACAATGTAAACTCACTTAAAAGTACTGGGCAAGCATCATCAGCATGCTAATGGGGAGGAAGAAACAGCTCAGAGTGGTTATGATGACTTGTGCAAGGCCACTCGCCAGTCAGTAGTAGAGCCCAGGGCTTGTACCTCATGGTGTTTCCCATGCCCGGGCTGTGTGGAGACTAAAGGGAGGCTCCCGAATCTCAATTCTTGCTAGGCACAGAGGAAGCTGCAAGTTGCTAGGTACACAGAAGCTGAGTTACCAGACACACAGAAAGTTGAGAGTCCTTGGTTCCCTTGCAGTTAGGTTGGGGCCACGTGATTTGGTCCTGGTCAGTGGAAGTGATGTACCCCACCTCCAGGCCCAACTGTAAAACATCCTGCGCAACCCTTTTATAGTTCTTTTCAAAGGAGAGGATTCAGCGGCCAGGAAGAAAAGAAAGAAGAGGGGCGGCCTGGGTCCCAGTATCCTCTTCAAGGGTACTCTCTCAGGGGCCTAACTTCCTTCCACCAGGCCCCACCTCCTAAAGGTTCTACCACTTTCCATGGACCTTGGACCTTGCACAGCAGGACTGTCCCACTCTGATTCCTCTGCATCTCAGTGACTTAACTCCAGTGCAGCTAGGGGCCAGGCATCCAAAAAGTGCAATGATGGAGAAAAGTTTCCTTTCTTCATTTGATATATTTTGGTCTCAGATGTATGAGTAGCTTTGGGATTTTCTGTGCCATTTGATTATTTGCTCTGTAGATCAACAAATATTCATTGAATACCAGCTGCTGGCACGGTAGCACACATCGGCTAGGATAAAATATAATTTCCAAGGTCTTAGACCCAGAACCTGGCAGTGCCTTCCTGGTGCAAGCTGGGCCTAATACACGTGAGAGATGGAATAAAAAGCTTGTTAATATGCCTGTCCCAAGCAGTCTGCCTTGTTCTGGTCTCTCAATCCACATGCACAGGATTTCTATTTAAAATAAAAATTCTAATTTCTCTTTCTTACTTGTGTTTTATGACAGATGACTGCGGACAGGTCATAAAAGTTAAATTTGTCACTTTCTCTACATCTTCAAAAAAATAAAAAGGGGGAACAAAGCACTTAAGTCATTTTAGCACACTTTCTCCAAAAGTTGTCAACATGAGTTAATCTAGCACAGGATGAACATGATTGGTGAAGATTCTTGGAGGAGAAAGTGTCCCTCCTACTCTGAAGTACTAGTCACGTTGTCTGGCAGCTATTTTTAAGGACAACAAATATGAAAGCCAGGAAGAGACTTGGCTAGCCAGAGGCCTTTTTGTAACATAATACTCATGTTTTCTTCGTAATGACACAAGACTATTTTTTTTTCAAAAAGCTTCTGTTTTTAAAACTTTTTAATATTTATTTATTATTTTAGTACATGTACCAACTTCCCACAAGGAATGTAAACATTATGTACTACACGCATGTACTAATAAACTAACATTATTTAAAAAAAATATTTATTAGTACACATGTACAGTACGTAATGACTACATTCATGGGGGGGAGTTGGTACATGTACATCTTAATTCTTTTTACATCCCATTCCTCTCTCCTCCCTCCTGATTTCTATGTGATGACCTAAGGAAAAAAAATCTGAAACTGAGATTTCCAAGAAAATACTTCTGTAATCTGGAATCTCATCGGATAAATCTGTAATGTATCAGGAACACAAAATTATAGTGATATTTTACTAAGAATGAAACAAAATGTGGGAAGTTGGTACATATACTAACATAATAAAAAATAAAATAAATATTAAAATTTTTTAAAAAATAAAATAACATCAAAGGTTTTTTTTTTTTTTTTTCCGGGGGGGATACTCTTGTGTCATTAAGAAGAAAACATAAGTGGTGTATTACCAGAAGGCCTTCTTTTCTGGGATGAGAGAAATCACAGAAAGGTAATAAACACATTTAAACCAGGCCAGATACAAATGTGAGCATCGAAGGATGTGAGAAGTAGGGTATACATGGCAGCATTAGGTTGCTATGAGAACTATATCGCTTTTTAAATCCAATTTCTATATAAAAAAAATTAATGTCCATAGTTTAAAAAAGTGGGCCGGTGATATAGCTCAGTGGCACAAGCACCTGCTGGCAAGTGTGAGGTCCTGAGTTCGACTCCTGGTACCCGCATTAAAAAAAAAAATCGAAAAAAGTACCACAAAGCTTTAATGGGAAATAATAGTCCTGGCCCTCTTCTTATACCTGAGATATCCCACTCTTTAAAGGCAACCAGTTAATTCTTTGGGCTGTTTTGTCTGAATATTACCTTCTCATTTCTTAATAACAGGCTTGCACTGATATCTCTTGATTTATCTTTTTTAATCGTTACCTCTTTGCTTCCTATGATTTCCACTATTCCTCTATCAAATTTCTGGTTAAATCAATATTCAGAATTTCCATTCTCATGACCACTGCTAAGCCAAAGTGTTAAAATTTCTTGCACAATTTTTTATTTTTCCTAGAGCTAATAATTGCCTTTCTTGAGGTTTGCTTTCTTTTCTATGTTTCTATCACTACAACTCTTCTCAGTAATGGCCAGGCACTGATACCCTAATATCCATTTTCTTCCTGGGAACATTCATATCCTGAAACCCTCCAGCTTTCTGCCCTCTCCCTATGCTGTCTGGCCTGGCTACTCTCAGGGTCTGCTGCATAGTAGGAAATTGGGACCTTGCTTTGTCACCAACTCAGGGACCCCCCCACCAAACCTCTAGGGCTCTAATGTCTTTTTTGTCGCTTACTTTATTCCCTCATTTTGCTGGAGCTTATCCCCTTATAGTTTTCTTACAAAGGGTATACAAAGATCTAAAGTTGAAGATCTAGCATATCTAAAAAGCCATTTTCTGTACTTACATTTCACTGCCTGTTTGGCAGGCACAGAATTGTCTTTAAAATATTTTTTCATAGAATTTTAAAGGCATGGCTCCACTAGCTTCCAGCTTTCATTAGGCTGATGCTGTTCTTTTTCCTATGTGATTTTATCCCCCTCCAGAAGCTTGTAGGATTTTCTTGGCTAAATTTAACAAAGATGTGTCATGTTGTCTTTTTTTCATTCATTGTACTGAGTATTTCTGCTTTGATAATTCCCTCCCTCCATATTCATTGTTCTTTCCAGAACAGTCAGATGAGGACTTCCTTGGTAGATCCTGTAATTTTCTTATCTTTTCAATATTCTTTTTTTTTTTTGTGGGTACCGGGGGTTGAACTCAGGATCTTGCGCACCAGCAGGCACCCGTGCCGCTGAGCGATATCACCTGCCCTTTTTTCATATGTGGGTACCGGGAGTTGAACCCAGGACCTCGCGCTTGCCAGGCAGGCGCTTATGCCGCTGAGCTATCTCACCAGCCCTCTTTTCAATATTCTACCTTGCCTTTTTTCCCACTTTCTGAGCACCTTCTTAAAGTTTATCTTCTAGCCCTTCAATGAACTTTTTGTTTCTCTTATCAAGTTATTAATATCCAAATGTTTTTATTATTTCTTTTTTAGCATCCTGTTTTTATTTTATGTGCACCAAACCTTTTTAAAATCTCCCTGAGGATAATATAATTATTTCTGTTTTCTTCTGCACTGTATCATATGTTTCCTTTTTTCTTTCTTTCTACTCCTTGTTTAGGGCTCTGCTTTTCATGTAAGAGGCTTTCTTCAAATGTTTAGTAATTCTCAACTGCCCATTCATATTCAGAACTGCGGTGACGCTAGCAGGAGCTCTGTGGCTGAGACTGTTACCTTAGTGTCACCATGAAAGGTCTCCCATAGGTCAGGATCTGCACAGAAGTCCTTTCTCTGGGGCTGTTCGTTTTCTCTAAGATCCTTCAGTGGCTTGCCTGAGGGGGAAAGACCTTGCTGCAGCTTTCAGGAGGTCTCATCATCCAGTACACAGACTTTAATTATCCTGATTTCAGTGCCCTACCTCAACCTGGCTTCTCCTGGTAGACTTGGCAGTTGCAAGTCCAGAGCCCCTCTGATTCCCAGAGAAAAAACCCAGCCTTGATGGCGGCGGAGGGACAGGAGGGGAAGACAGCCCCCTTGTTGCTTGGGCTGGAGGAGAGACCCTGGGAGGGCAACTGCTCTTACAAAGGCTTTCAAACAACTCCAATTTTTGACCTCACCACCCTGCTGCCTTCCAAGAAACCAAGTGCCTCCAACCCTGAGGGACTGCGTGGCACCTCTAACCCACAGGGATTCCGTGGCACCAATTAGCTTGCTTCTTACAGGTACCTCCCCTCCACTCTGGCAGACACTGAGTTCTCTATTTTGCTAATTCAGCCACCACTGACCATCTGCTTATCGTCTAAAATTGTGTTCATCTCTCCCCTCTACTGTAAATTCCATTCCCACTCACTTTGCCCTCTGTTTAAACTTTTTAATTCTTGTACTGTAACACTGGTGGGATTTTGAGAGGGAGCAGAAACAAATGCATGTGCTTAATCCATCATGTTTAACAAAAGTCACTGAGGTGATTTTTATTAAGAAGTATTAATAATGATAAGATACTATATTCTTAAATTATATATAATAAATAAAAATAAAAGATACTTGTTAATATAAATAATGCCATTGTGAACATAATTATATAAATCTTGTGTTTTTTTGGTGGGGGGGGACCAGGAATCAAACTCAGGACCCTGCACTTGCCAGGCAGGTGCCGTGCCACTGAGCTATATCCCCAGCCCCCACAAATCTTGTGTTTAAGGGAATATTTCTGTAGGATAAATTCCCAGAAATGGACTAAGTCAGGGCATATGGGCATTTTAGATTATTACATAATACACTTCCAAGAAAAGCTGTATTAATTCTCATTTTTCATACTTTCGCCTGTACTGGATGCTATAAATACTTCTCAATCTGCGAGGCAACAAAACAAAACAAAACCCAAAAACATCATTGATGTTTTAATTTGATTTGGGCACTTGCATGGGAAAGCTGCATTCACTTATGGTGGCAGATGAATGTGCCAGGTAAGAGAAACTTCATTAGAGATAACCTCAAAGTGTTGACCCCACAAGTACCAGCCACAACAGAAAAGCAGTGAGGAAGCTGAGTGTGGTGGTGCATGCCTGTAATGCCAGCACTCAGGAGGCTGAGGCAGGAAGATCATTGGGAGTTTAAGGCCAGCATGGGCTACGTAGTGAGCTCAAAGCCAGCCTGAACTACACAGTGAGACCCTATCTCAAAAAAATTTCTTGGGCCAGTGAGATGGCTCAGCGGCTTAAGCGCCTGCCTGGCAAGCGTGAGGGCCCGAGTTCAACTCCCGGAACCCACATACGAAAAAGGGGCCGGTGATATCGCTCAGTGGCACGGGCGCCTGCTGGCGCGCGAGGTCCTGAGGTCGACCCCCTGGTACCCACAAAAAAAAAAAAAAATTCTTTTGTTTTTAAAAAAGAAAGGCAGTGAGGAGAGAAAGGGTTGTGCTGTTTTTCTTTGGAGAGAAGTAGGTGGAGGGACAAAGAGTATATAGTTTCATTTTGAATGTATCAAGTTTAAGATATTTGAGGTGGATGCTGCAATATCAAAAGGCAGAATGATTGTTGAGGGGCAAAAAGAAAAAATTTGAAAGGTCTAGTTCTTTCTAGAAAGTGGACATGCGATCAGATCGGTGGGATGTGAAAAGGTTTCATAAGAGAAAACAGTCTGAAGCCACAGCAGGCTGTCTGACTCTAGCCTGATGTCTCACAAATGTGTAGCCTCAGAGAGAAGTAAGAAAGGAAGAGGGTGTGGAGAGGGCACATAGATGCCAAAAGCTACACCCCAGGGCCGGTGAGACGGCTCAGCGGCTTAAGCGCCTGCCTTGCAAGCGCGAAGGCCCGAGTTCGACTCCCGGATCCCACATACGAAAAAGGGGCCGGTGATATCGCTCAGCGGCACGGGTGCCTGTTGGCGCGTGAGGTCCTGAGGTCGTCCCCCCGGTACCCACAAAAAAAAAAAAAAAAAAAAAAGCTACACCCCAAGGGCACATCCTTGTTGGTGGTCAGAGGCATAAACAAAGGAGGCACCTTCGTTTTTCCACACTCGTGTGCCTAAGTCCACCAAGAACCTGGCTAACTTTGCTTATAAATTCTCTTCAAAATAAGTAAATAATTTTCCATTCAGACTCCCTTGCCCCAAAAGCTTTCCAAAAAATGAAATTCAAAATACAAGAAAGTAGATGAATTTGCATGTTACTTAAGAAAAAAACTCTGTATTTTCAGAGGAGAGACTTTAGTCAGTAGGAGAAAAGGTAGTGAATCATTTTGCTTAGATGGTGTGACATTTAATTAAATGTTCCATGACAACAGCACACTTAGGAAAAATATAGGGACTAGTGGATTGGAAAGAGAAGACTGGAGGGAGGCTCGGAAAGACCTCCCCGGTCCAGGCTGCCTGCGACTGGTGCAGATGGCTTGAGAAGCCACGGCAGGCTGGAGGGAGCTGTGCGCAACACGTCCCCACTTCATCCTCGGTGCCCTCTCTCTGCTCTTGGTTCTCAATGATAGACCTTAGGCTTATTCATAAAATGAGGAAATCTGAGTTTCACCAAGCACCCTTCCATCATATGGCTTTTCAATTCCCCAGAAAGATGTTTCTTAAAAAGGGGGAGTCCAGGCTGCTCGGTGCGGCAGTCCTCTTATCACTGCCCACTGGGCCACGAGGCGCAGGACGGGGCGCCTGCTTCCCTGACCTCCCAGGCCCACTAAGCCTGGAGTTTTTCAATCTTAAAACATTTTTTTCCTCTTAAAAACAACAATTTTATTGAGGAATGATTTACCAACCATACAACTCATGTGCTTTAAGTGCACATCTCAATGATGTTTAGTAAATTTATCAGGCTGTACAACCACATCACAATCCAATTTAGAACATTTCTAGCACCCTAAAAAGATCTCTCGTGTCCATCTGCAGTCACTCCCCATTCCCACCTGAGCCCTGGCAGCAACTAAGGTTCTTTCTGTCGCTACAGATTTGCATTTCCTGGGCTTTTCATATAAACAGAATCATACAGAGTCTTCTGCATCTGGCTTCCTTCATAACATCTTTGAGATTCATTCACGTTGTTACATAAACAAGTACTGCTTTCCTTTTAGGATTGAATAATATGTCAGTGTATGGATATAATATATATTGTTCATTCATTTATCAGTTGAGTATTTGAAATATATCTATTTTGTGGTTATTAGTAATGCTTCTACTAACATTTTTGTACAAATCTTTATATGGATATATATTTTCATTTTTCTTGCATCTAGGGAACAATTGCTGGGTCATATGGTAAACAACTTTAAGAGGAACTTTTTCAAAGTGGCAGGATCATTTTACATTCAGTAGTGTGTAAGAGCCCCACCTTCCCCTTGGGGATACAGCGCTGTGGCAGAGTGCTTGTTTACCATGTGACAAGCCCTGGTTTGGATCCTCAGTACGTACTACCAAAAAAAAAAAAAAAAGAAAAAGAAAAGAAAAGGAGGAGTACTAATTTCTCCACATCCACATCCTTACCAACACTTGTTATTATGTCTTTTTATTATAGTCATTCTGGTGTGGTACTTCATTGTGGTTTTTATTTGCATTTCTCTAATGACTAATGATGCTAAGCATCTCTGTTATGTACTTACTGGCCATTTATCTTTCTTAATGAAATATGTATTCAGATCTTTAGACAGCTTTTTAAAGTTTGTCAACCCTATAACACTTTTAAAATACAAATAGAAAACTGTCCAAAACAAACTTGTACTAAAGATGAACATCTCAGCCACACTGCAGACTGATTGCGTATATCCTCTTTATGCTGAGAGCTGCCAGGCACCCCTAACAGGCTTTGTTTAATGCAGTTGCTCTAAACAAATAACAGTGAGTTGATGATAGCGCCTCCTAAAGAATTCATTGGCCAGGAACATTATTTCTCTTTAATTTTTGGGTCAGCCATAATTTCTACAGAAATAACAAGAAACACCACCCTGTTAAGGACACAGGGACTCGCGCTGCTTTTCAGAGGATGACATGAAAGAGAAAAAAACTAACATATTGGGAGACTGGGGATGTAGCTCAGTGGTACAACATCTGCTGAGCAGGCATGAAGCCCTGGGTTCAAACTGCAGCATCGAAACACACCTCAAAATATTATGCAGTCAATATGATACCTCATTATATCAGCAAAATCAAAGTAAATATGGAGAGTTCAGAATAATTGGTGTGGCTGAATAGGAAGAAAGGAAAGATACATACGCGAAGATATTTTAATCTAAGGCTTATTTCCTCTCACCTCTTTTAAGAACATGGTTTACTTAATTTGTTCTTTGGTATCACCATAATAATGATGTCCAGAAGACTGCCTGTAAGCAAATAGTCAGGATAAAAAAACAGGTCAATGGAATACAACAGATGGTCCAGAAGGAGACCTCTACCTTTCTAGTCAATCAATTTTTGGCTAAAGTATCAAAGCACTTCAATGGATGTGATGGTTCACTTTGTGTGTCAACTTAATTGAGCTAAGAGATTCCCACATGGCTGGAAAAACATTATTTGTGGGTGTGACTGTTATGTTAGGGTGTTTCCGGAAGAGATGAGGATTTGGATCAGAAGAATGAGTTTAAGAGATCCACCCTCACTAGTGAGGGCGGGCACAATCCAATCCATTAAGGGTTCACATACAACAAAAACACGGAGGAAGGGCAAATTCTCTCTCTCCTTGAGCTGGAACATCCATTTTTCTCTTGCCCTCGGACAATGGAGCTCCTGGCTCTCCAGCTCTGAGTCCCTGGGACTTCTACCAGCAGCCCCCTGGTTCTATGGCCTTCAGACTCACACTGAATTACACCACACTTCTCAGCCTCCGTAATTGTGTGAGCCTGTTCCCATGATAAATTAAAATTTCCTATTAATCTGTTTCTCTGGAGATCCCAGACTGGGAAAACAGTAAAAGGAGAATATTTTTTAAAATGCAGGAAGAACTGGAAACATCCAGAAAAATATGAATTGTGAACCTTTACTTCATACCATACAAAAATTAATTTCAGGTGGATCACATACATAATATAAAAAACTAAAATCATGAAGCTTCTAGGAAAAAAACAGAATATCTTTGTAATTGTGGATACCAAGGAAGCACTAACTGTAAGAGTAAAAACTGGTAAATTGGACTTCAAAAATTCCTAAATTTCTGCTTATCAAAAGAAACTAGATTATATGTATATTGCAATACATATGTCTGATAAGGAATTTGTTTTTAGAATAAACAAGGAATTACAAATGATAAAAGATAAATAATCTGGGGCCGGTGAGATGGCTCAGTGGCATAAGCGCCTGCCTTGCAAGCGCGAGGGCCCGAGTTCGACTCCCGGATCCCACATACGAAAAAGAGGCCGGTGATATCGCTCAGCGGCACGGGCGCCTGCTGGCGCGCAAGGTCCTGAGGTCGACCCCCCGGTACCCACAAAAAAAAAAAAAAAAAAGATAAATAATCTAAAAAACATGGGCAAAAGAACAGTCCCTTCAGAAAGAAAGACCAATATGCACATCTTACTCTGAGTGCCCACACTCCCCTCTGAGTACTTCTTTATGCCTAATAAATCTGTTAATACCTCTCAAAATAAATAAATAAATTTTTTAAAAGGAAAGGAAGAAAAGAAAAAAGAGCAATGATAAATTGAAAACCATTATGGTCACTAAATGACCAAGAAACAGAAGAGCACATTCAATAGTATCCCATTTTTATGAAGTTCTAAAACAGGAAGAACTAATCCATGGTGCCTTTTAAGGAGAAGAAATGGGTTGGGAAGGAGCAAAAAGAAAGGTGCTATATTGGAAATCTTCTCTATTACAGGAGGAGTTGGTTACACAGATGCATGCATTTATCAACCTCACTAAATTGCAAATTTAAGATATATGCATTTCCATGTATGTAAAGTATACCTAAAATAAAAATAAAAATAAGGAGAAGCACAGGAGTTCCATGCAGATGCTACAAATATGTCTATCGATCTATGAGTTCAGAACAGTGCTTAGCACTTGGTATTAGTAAATGCTGGCTAAAACTGTAAGTATTATCTCTTACAATAAAGCCAATAGTTAAGTGCCATCCACTTAACAACAGTTAAGTGCAAACTTGAAACCTACTAGTTAGAAGTCCAAAGTTGATATGCATCTATACAACAAATTACCTAAAATGCAATCATATTAAGTCATCCTATTATAAAAATCTCATTATGTACTACAGGCCCTATCCAGTTTATCTTATCTTGTTAATTTTATCAATTACATCCTTAATTTGAAATAACAGCCACTCCATATATAAGATAGAAATATCAGTGGTTGGGTTGGAGATATAGCACAAGTGCAAGGCCAGGACTGAAAAAAAAAAAATAGTGGTATTGGTAACTTGATAGTTTCTAAAAGGATCTAAAGCAAAAGTGGCATGAAAGGTTGGGATCCCGTGCGTGTGTGTGTGTGTGTTGCTAAGGATCAAACCCAGGACCTTCTATGCACTCTATACTGAGCTACAGCCCAGCACAGCTGGTGGTTCTTGGTTTCAGTTCAGAAAAGGAGCTGAATATTGCATGGTTTCTATTGTATGAGAGACCTAGGAGGTAAATAAAGAGCAAAATAAAAGATAATAGGAAGTAGGGAGATCCTTTTCAAATCAGAAGGAAACAAGAGGTAAAGGGAGAGGAGAGGGAGGGAAGGGAAAAAGGATAAAAAAGTAAATTACAAAAATAGAAATAGAACTTTTGCAAATGGGAGGAAGAACAAGAGTCGGAAGGAGCAGGGAGGGATGGGAGGGGTAGGAGATAAAAAAAGAAGTAAGAAGTATTCTGTACATATAAAACTCCCCCATGACAAATGTACTCATTATGTACTGCAAACATATACTAATAAAAAATATTAAATAAAAAAAGACCTGCAAGGTGGAAGAAAAAAAAAAAAAAAAAAGAAAGAAAAGGACCTGATATGTCTGAGAAAATTGAAGCAGAATGTGAAACAGAAATGGAACTCCTGGGCAGGGTATGTAGCTCAGTAGTAAAGTGCTTGCTTAGCACGCACAAGGCCCTGAGCTCAATCCCCAGTACCACAAAAAGAAAGATAAGAAAAAAAGGAAATGGAACTCTTCCCAAAGGTAAATGCCTTTTGTTTCTCCCTCGAAGGTGATCTAATTTTTTTCAATAAATTTATCAAATATTTATTAAGTACTGAACCTAAAATTTCACTTGCTGGCTACTAAGGAAAGGACAAAAATGAGTGGGTCCTGCTCTTTAGGACAGCATTTTCTGGGACAGTGTTTCTGGAATTTTTGGCTTCCAAGGACCACTTACTGGGCATTAGTAATATACACAGTCCATTAATGTTAAGTTTTTAAAATTATAAACTTAAATTAACCACACTTTCTTAAAGTTAATACAGTACTACTTTCACATGAGAGAGAGGCATGATTCTACTGTGTGCCAATCCATCTGTAATAGTCTCAAAGGTAGTTTCATTTTTCATTATCTCTACAAGTTAGAAAATCCCAGGTCAAAACAAGATATCAAGAATGTCAGCATGTGTTTGCTGACTTTCTCAGATAGTCCTGGATAGTCAAATCAAATAAAGATACAGAAGTGAAGTCACGAGGTAATTCCTCCTAGTAAACTCCAGTGCTCTGTAAAATGTTAGGTGGACGGACAGATCACACTTGAGAGCTAGAAAGGTGACTTTTTCAATTTGGGCAACAGCAGTGAATGGGTTCCTGATTTCTGTCTCTGATAATATTTAGTTCTAGAAAGTATTTTTCATGTTTTGCTGCAGCATTTGTACGTGGTTTGAAAATATGCCCAATGTTATTGATTTATTTCTCTGAAAAATGATTTTCAAATGTTGGGAATATTCCAGACTCTCCAAACTAAGCCCTTTGTACCACAGTTCAACCTTAAAAAGAGTCCAGTACATTTTTTTTTTTTTTCAAAATAGTGACATCTTGGCTCTGAACAACAGTTTTAGACTAGGCAAGAAATAGGCTTCCTTGCTGTGATATGACAGAGCTATCTGAAACAGAAGAAATGTCTTTCTTGATATTAGTATTGAGTGAAACAATGCTTTTTTCCACCCCACATCTTAGTTATCAACAATTTTTATTGGCTCTATTTTAAAATATATCCAGAAACTGACCATCCTTCACTGTCTTCACAACTCTCATGTTGGCCCAAGCTAACATGTCTCATCTAAATGACAGTAGCAGCCTTCCAACTAGTCTCCCCTCTTGCATCCCATGGTCTTTTCTCAACACAGCACCCAGGTGAACCTTTTAAAGTAGGTCACATTATGTCATGTGTCTGCTTAAAACCCTGAAGTGGCTGTGTGATTATTAGTTTGATGTGTTAACTTGGCTGGAAGTACAGTACCAGTTATTCAATCAAACATTAATGTAGGTATTGCTGTGAAAGTATTTTGTACATATGTTTAACATCTATAATCAGCTCACTCTAAATAAAAGAGAATATCCTCAATAATGTGAGTGGGCCTTGTCCAATCAGTTGGAAGGTCGTAAGAACAAAGACAGCGGGAAGAAGTTCTGTGCTAAGACTGCAACACCCCTCCTCACCGAGTGTTTCCAGTCTGCTGACCTGTCCTTCACATTTCAGACTGGCCAGCCTCTACCAGCCCACAAGCTTACAAACTGATTTCCTGAAAGAAAGATGTTCATATACAGTGGTACCTCAGTTCACAAACACTTTTGTTTACTAACAATTTGGTTCGCAAACAGAAGCATTTGGCAAAATTTTGTTGTTGTTTGCAAACTCTTCATCGGGTGACAAACATGACCATGGCCATCTCTCCCACAGAAACACAAATGTGGCCATCCTTTCCAAAATCGTAGAACAAATTAAGTTTGTAAACCGAGGTATCACTGTATGTATCTATGTATATTAAATATACATATGTGTATATGCATATATATTTATATATACAAATGTGTGACACATACACTTATATATGTATCTACGTCTTATTCTACTTGTCTGGAGAATCCTGATATAGCCTCCCTGTGCCAACAGGTTTCCCTCGAGATCCACTCTTCTCCTGTTTCCATCTTACTCGCCTTCCTGGGTAGCTGACCTAAGTGAATGAATGCTTCAGCAATGTCTTCCAGTTGCTCTGAGCCATCCTCAACAGGACACTGAAAACAGGGAAAAGAGTCAGGTCAGGGTATTATTTCCCTGGCTGCTTCCCTATGAGGTCACCGTACACTAACTCTGGGTTCTAGTAAAGTCCCCCACCTCCCTTAGGGTCCAGAAGTGCTGACAGCTTTGTTACTACTAGCTCCATGTTACCTCTTTATTCTTTGTGGCTGCACTATGCTATTTGAACAGTCTCTTTGTACATAATTCTCTTTGAGACATTGTATTCTGAGTGTGCTGTTTTCTACTGGGACTTTGACTGATAGACTTTCTGTTTCACTCACAATGGCCCAAACGGCCCTCCAGGATCAGTCTCACTCTTCCCTAGGGCCTCAGCTTCTACCACCTTCCGCTCGATGACTTCACAGGCCTCTTCGCTGCTCCTCAGTCACGCCAGCCACAAACAGCCCACCAAGGGCAAGAGTCTCTCTCTCATTCACTGATGTATCCCATATGCCTAGAGCAGTAGGTGCTCAGTGAACACTTACTGTGTAAATCTCGTAATTCCATCAACCACCATACCAACATTCTTCCTTGTCGCATCCATAAGAAGTGCTGAACTGTCTTTCTTCATGAGAGCTCACAAAGTAACTGGCAGGTAGAAAAAAATCTGGGCTCCCTGCTGCATGGCTCTGTAGCCCAAAGGTACCATGTCCACTTCCCTCACACTAATTCGAGGATCACTAACTATGGATCTTAGGCAAGTATGAAAAATCACAGTTTACCTAGAGCCAAATATCATCAGCAGGATGACAAATTTTATTGCCAATTCATCTTCACAAGATGTTGAAAATTTCCCTAAAAAGAGTACTTTTTCCAAAGAGATTTATGGCCCAAATGGAATAAAATACCTAAAACTTAAATACACTACTAAGGTTGATTTTATTTAATGATATAAATGCTTAGTTCTAATAATTTTATAAATATTAAATTATGATATAATTTATCATTCAGCCTTCTATTACTTACACTTTCATAAGCACTTGTTGACTCTTAAAGAAAATCAAGTTTTTCCTAAAGTTAACTAATATAATATCTTGTTAATTTATTTCCTTATTTAGCTATCTGCAAGTTGAACTCCAAATGGATTTATACATACAATCAATATCTTTAAAGTCGGGCCGGTGAGAGAGCTCAGCAGCATAAGTGCCTGCCTGGCAAGTGCGAGATCCTGAGTTTGACTCCTGGTATCCACATAAAAGAAAAAAAAAGGGCCGGTGATATTGCTCAGTGGCACAAGCGCTTGCTGGCAAGCATGAGATCCTGAGGTCAACTCCTGATACCCACATAAAAAAAAAAAAAAAAATCTTTAAAGTCAACATCAATATTGCATCATTGTACTCTTGCACATACAAGTATAAAACACATTTACACTTTGCAAACACAGAAAGCACATAAGAGCTCCAGTTCATGATTCATATGGAATGTCCACCTATACAGGTGCATACTGTATTCAGGAACCAACATTAAATCCAAATGCCATGCTGCTTTGCTTACATCACTGATGTTGTTACACTGATTGGCTGGTAGTCACCTAATACAACCAAATGGTAACTGGTAATGCACAAACCCAAGGGCTTGAACTCAACTAAAGTCACGACAGGGGAGGACACAGGAAGAGAACATCTTTTCAACTGTAGAATTCTATAGACTTTAAAAATTTATAGCATAAATCACCTTTCTCCAGAGATCTTGGAAAGGAACACATTTCTGCAGAGATTTATAGCTCTGTGCTACCGTACCAAGAAGCAAGTACGTGGAATAATAGACCTATTCATTCATCTGTAGATTCATCCTTTCACACAACTATTGTTGCATATGTCAAGCCAAGCACTACATTAGCTCATGGGGAAAGAGCCAACCAAAACAAGGGCCTTATCCTCAAGAGCTTTACAGTTTAGCAGGAGAGACAGAGCAGCAAGCAGATGAACAGAATACAGTGTGATCAGTGCTGCAGTAAAGATACTCCCTGGATCTCGGAAATCAAAGAAAGTGGATGCCCACCCTGCACTGGGGGACACAGAGGTGGTTGGGATGACTGTCCGATAAATCCTTTTTGACAATAATTCTCTGATGTATTCCTATTTTAAGAAATACAGTTTTGTTACTTTCAGATGTATATAGTTAAGATTTATAAGGAATAATAAAGCAATATATGCAAAGTTAAGAAATAAATACATACATACCTAAGTTTTACGGAATAGTAAAACAAGTTCTTTGAAAGTATAATAATGAAAACAAGGTGTATCAGGCATCTCTAAGATAGATGCCTAGCTCCTGAGGATACCTTTGCTTTAAAAAATTTTTTAACCACATCTATATCCCCAAACACATACACATGTTTACATGTAGTCACTAAAGAGAAACAGCTCAAGTCTGGTCAGCTTGATAATTGTTCCAGCATCCTCCCCAAAATACCAGTTCTCTTGAATCATCTCCAGGGGACATCTACATAGGCCCACAAAGGAGTTTGGCCTCTTAGTGACACTGTTCACCATGTTTCTCCTCTCTTACTTCTGGAAAACAGTTTATAAGTTCCTCAAAATCCTGTATGGTTCAACAATTCCACTCCTATACCCTAAGGAATTGAAAGCACTGATATTCACAGCAGCATTATTAAAAACAGTTCAAAGGCAAAAACAAGCCAAGTGCCCACTGACAAATGCAAGTGTAAACAAAACGTCCCTGCTGATGAAGTGTCCTCCAGGTCCCCTGGGTGGGCCCATGGCAGGAAGTTTCTGTCTGTCTCAGGGTGCTACTGTCCTGATGCTCCTAAAATACCCCCAATCTGAGGCTACAGAAGGCTGGGAATGGAGGTGATGAAAATAGCTTTCCCGCAACACTGCATCACACTCTGTTACTTGTGACCCAAGACAACATCAGTCACAAAAACAGACCCTTCAGCTCCTCCCCTCTCCACATCTCCAAAGCACCTCTCAAAAGTGGAAAGGCAAACAAACAAAACACAAAGAAGCAAAAAAGCAAATCAAATCCACCACCCTTATCATAAGAAGTAAAAACCCCCCAGTGAGGCCTTTCCATTCACAGCACCCAGGAGACATTCTTCACTTACAAGGACAGAGCCCCAGAAAGGCTGCCTACTGCCACATACCAAATCGTCTCCCCTCAGGCAGTGGTGAGCTCACTAAGTTTTTGAGAATAGGAGTAGGTAGATGCTTTGCATCATCAGGGTTTGAGCTCAAACGTCACCTCATCAGCTTCAAGTTAGTTTTAATTAATATTATAATATCTATTACATGACCTTATTTTGTTGTCTTCATGGTGCTTATTATCACCCCATCCCTATCTATTTTATTATTTCTCTCTCCCTTTTAGAATGTAAGCATCATTAATGCAGGGACCTTTACTACTATATCCCTAGAATACAAAACAAAGCCTGAGTATAAAAAGTGTTCAATAAATATTTAATGAACGAATAATTATTTTTGAGTATTTACTATACACTAGCTATTGTTCTTAATGCCCTACACATAATAACCAGTCTAATACCCAACACATTTATGAAGTAGGGACTATTATCCACATTTTACACATGAGGAAACTGAGGAACAAAGAGGTTAAGTAGCAAGTCTAAGGTCACAGAGCTAGTTAAGAAATTGTTTTGGTTAATCTACTGCTGTATAACAAGACATCTGAAACCCTAGTGGCTTAAAACAGTTGTATGCCTTTATTTCTTTTGGTTCTATGCATTTGCTGGTCTCAGCTGGCTGGCTTTTGCTTGAATTCTCTCATGCAATTACTATCAGTTAGCAGCTGGGGCTTAGCCATCTTAAGGTTTACCTGGTCTGGCCCTACCAGATAACTTCTTCATTCACACGTCTGGCAAATTAGCTGAGAAGACAAACCTCTGAAGACTGTTTGAGTCTTTCTGTCTGTCTGTCCATCTGCCCCGCCCCCGTCTCTGTCTCTCTCGAGCTAGCTTGGGCTTCTTCACAGAATGGAGGCCCTTACATTGCCACTTGCCTCCCTGACAGTGAACATTTTAAAAAACTAAAGCATAGCTGGAGGTGTAGTGTGAGGCCCTACGTAATATCCGCCAAAAAGAAAAGAAAACTAAGCAGAAGCTGAAAGACTTCCTGTGCTCTAGCCCCAGAAGCAGTCCTGGTTTATTCTATTTGTTTCACAGAGCCAATTCCAGACGCAATGTTGGGGGATAGTAGGAAACCAGGAGGTGTGGTGACTGAAGGACATCTTTTGAAACAGTCCACAATAGTGGGATATGGTAGCTAAACTGAGGCAATCTGGCTTCAGAAACTACAATCTTAGAAACTGCACTCTTAACCATCAAGTCATGGTGTGTCCCTATTAAGAATTAATGAACACAACCTTTAATTAATTTGTGTAACTAGAGAGGCCTATTCTGGTAGCTTGGGACTCCAGAGATGAATTAAAGGCTTCATTTCTAAAAACAAAAAGTTTTTTCAGGGCCAGTGAGATAGCTCAGCAACATAAGCGCTTGCCTGACAAGCGCGAGGCCCCGAGTTTGACTCCGGGTATCCACATACGAAAAAAGGGCCGGTGATATCGCTCAAGTTTTTTCAATTTTTGTTTTCCTTTTTGTGGTGCTAGGGATCAAACCCAGGCACTCATGCATGCTATGCAAGTGCTCTACCACAGAATTACACCCCCTGCCCTATTTTTAACTGACAATCCTTTGCTTCTAAACACCCTAGTTCCAGAAGTCAAGAGGCACTCCCAGTTGGTGCTGGGGTGGGCAGTGGCTGTTTAAAGCAGGGAGAGTTTGGAAACACTTCTACTAAGTCTTATGAAAGATGGTATTTTAAACGAAGAAAGAACGTAGTGAGTAGAAATAGGTATTTCCAATGGGAATAAGCCATGTCCCAAGGGGACTACCATCAAGCTTGAAATAAACTGGCTTGTTGACAAGTTCTACACAAACACTAACTTTTATTCCTTAGTAAAGCCCTGGAAAAGAGGTAAAAAAAAAAAAAAAATCACCACCACCATTTATTGAGCGCCTGCCTCCACCAAACACTGTGCCAAGGGCCTTCCATTTGCTACCTACTCCAGTCCTCCCATCAACCTTACAACGCAAGTCAGACCATGACATCCAGGATACCAATTTCAGGAAGTTTCAGAAACTGCATGACATACCTAGTAAATGGCAAACCCCTGTCAGTATGACTCTTCAATGTTCGTCCTTCTATGCAGAGAGGAACGCCATGTGTACAACCTTCCACCATGTGAGGCACCCTGTGCCACTGATTGTCCAATCACTATAGTTTCTGGGTTCAATACAGCACCAAACCTTGGGTAGGTACTTTACAGTTTTAATGAATTATAATTCTTCAGAGGAAGTCTACTGTAGTTCAGGGATTTTAGCAATCAAACACCTATTATTCACTTCTACGAGCTTTTAGCAAGCTTCCATGTCAATCTCTTCTTGTCAGTTTGGTCCATCTAAGAGCCCATCTCTGACTAACTGGTCTCTCCCACCCTTTAGACTTTGGAAGACTCTATTTGATTATGTATGGTGCTCAGGAGAGTCTTGGAGTGAGGCGGTGAAAGTGAAATGATATTTAGTGGCAGGGCTTGTGCTCTGAGCAGCTTTAATTCCAGCTCCCCTCTTCTCTGTGGTTGTCCCATTTATTTTTGAATGTTTATATTGGTTGCCCAAGACTTGCCACACTGACTCTCATGACCTAACAAATAAGGTATCTGAAGAAAACATTTCTTTTCTCCCAAGTTGCTGAAGGGAATCCAAAAGCACTACTACTGATAAAGCTATTGATAAAGCTATGAAATCATAAGGTACAACTGTGTAAATTGAGGATGATGATTACATTTTACATGGAATAAGAAACAATAATCTTTACATATAAAATTTCTTTGTGGAAGGAACATGGTACAGCAACTTACCACAGGAATGCTTTCCTAACTCTAAGAATAGTGTCACACAAAAACGAAACCTTAGAATTAAGAGCCCTCTAAATAGATCTCTTGTCTTTAGCACACAGTAAACAACAAATGAAACCACTCTCTTTTTTATTGATAGACTTTAAAGGAATTTGCAAATTTAGGGAGCATTTTAAATTGTCCATAATTTCATACCATAAACTGAACTCTGGAGGTAGACAGTAGATGTGAAAGTAATTTCATCACCCCTTTTAATAATACATTTAAAAATCCTTTCCAAGTGTTTTACCTCTATTAAATGCCTTTTCCATTTACGGTTTTTAAAAAACTGTGTTGTCTTTGTGTTCTATTAGTATAGTGATATTTCAGGAAAGAGTGGCTTTTTGGGTTATGAATAATTATCAAAGAGAATCCCTTTCAGAAAGAAAAAAAAAAAAACAAAAAAAAACAGTAAAGACTTCGATTCCATGTTTTCTTACTATATTCATTAAACCCTTTCCAAAGCATCTGCCTGAAAACAGTACTAAATATACAAGCAAGACAAATAAGCATATTTATAAAACATTAGGTTTTCAATCAATAAAAACATACTTGATTTCCATGTGAAAGAGCAAAGAAAAACAAAACAAAAACAAGCAACAGAAGCCCTCAAAGGCAAGCAGAAAACTAAACAAATTTATGAAAAGCAGACTGATGCAGTAGGAAAATGTCATCTACTTATTTATTTAGGATTTATATTTGTCATGCTTCCCAGAAGATTTAATGCGACAGGAAAACTTTAATTCATCTAGCCTTAATCAACTGAAATTGAACTGGAATAGTCTGTGTATCATAAAGAGCCATAAAGTTTCTGATTATATTCTCTTGATTAAAAAACAAAGCAAAAACAGCAAAAATCACTTGTAGTATTCTTGTCCCATTGATATAGTTCTCAAACATTTTCTGTTAATTACACTCAGTTTTACTTTCCACAGCTGTAAATAATATTAACTTAAGCACTGGGTTAAATACTATTCAGGCAGCTGAAATAACTGAGCCTAGTAAAATAAATAGATATATTCATTTTTTAAAAAGACACAGTTAAGACTGGAATTTAAGTCTCTATATAATTCTAAATCCTATATGCAATTTAAAGCCAGGAAATAGGTGTTTCAGGCCAAAATTCTATTCCCCTATCTATCCTGCTGTGGTTATATCAGACAAATAATAGTTACAGTAATTTTAGAACCACTTGCTATACTCTTAGGTATAATTAAATGACTTAAATGTTGAGTTCCTGCCGAAATTCATTATTTGTTTTCTCAAATTATATACCCAGTACTGATCTTACTAGAACATTGCTATATGTTTCAATTTTGACACAACCGCATGCCCACCACTACTGACTTTCTTTTCATAAAACAATATCAAAGTTATTGAGATGCTGTAAATCCCAATCACATTTTTAGTCTATGGCTTCTTTAAATGCGAATCCATTTAAATTGAATCAGGCTTCTGGTGGATGGATTCAGTACGATGACTTTAACATATGAGTTAAAAAATCACCCACAAGGTAATGGTATGGGAATATCTTCACATATTGTTTATCAGGCAAATTATGGAAATATCAATTAAATATAACATAGCCCTGTAAAGTGAAACAAAACCTTGCAATGACCTATTCTAAATTATCAATACATAAAACGACTTACACTGAGCACCCAAATAAATTACATACATAACTGTTACTGAGCTTCCTGTCCCTGCCCTAGGGACTATAAACTCCCAAGGACAGAAACTATGCCTGGTCCTCTTCCTCCCAAGACCCAAGGCAATGCCCACTATATAGTCGGTACTCAAACGAATTTTGATGAATGCTTTATTTCATAAATAATTGCATAAGAGTGTAACTGCACTGAGTCAGAACATTTTGTACTACTCTTTTCATATTATTTGCAAATCGGATGATTTATGAGGCAAAATGCAAGTTCTTTAGACTTCAGTTTCCTAACCTGTGCAATGGGCATAATTATACTTGTCTTATCTACCTCAGAAAATTGGACACAGATGAAATTAAATGATTCAATATATTTGAAGGTACACTAAAAACTATACATTATTATTTTGGTATTATGATTCCTATAAGAAGAAATGTATTAAATGTCAGCAGGGTAGAAGAAAGAGGTAGTTTCAAGTGATAGCCATTATCTGGGGAATCTGAAGATCCCTCTGCGTGAGATAATTTATGCTTTTTCTTCTGCATGAAGGAGCTAAGTAAGGAAAAATGCCACCTACTTTTGGATTAAGTAAGATGGACTGTCCTACTGCCAAGTTTTCCTCCCAACTCTGGCAAATACGACTCTGTGACCCTTCCACATCATTTATTTCAGAGTTAAAGGGATAAACTGTTGTTTTCTAGGTGGACCCTAAATATTAAACTTCAAACTGCTCAAATGCTTGCTGATTTTTCCCAAACCAGATTTCTGCAATTTCAGTACTTTTAAAATCTTTTTGGAAAGAAAAATCTTTTTGGAAATAAGGAGGGGATTAAAAATAATAAACAAAAACCTTATAATGTCAATAATAATTTATAACCATAGGACCACATATATGGATTACCCTTATTTAAAAAAAAACATTGTAAATTATGTCCAGCTTTAAATCTAAGAACAAAATTATTTTCACGGATCTCTGCACATCGAGTGCTATTTGGCTAGATAAAGCAACTGCCTTATACATTCAAATATTGTATTTGTCTTAAGTTATGAGCCAGTTTTAAATAACAATTCCTATATACCTGTTCAAGGAGAGTTCCCAGAAGTTTCTGGGCTTCAAGTTTCCTCTAATTTGCAAATGCTGTAAACAAAGGTTCACTTGGTTTCACTTAGCCACCCACAGCAAATACAGCCTGAGCCAAACTCTGAATAGAGTTGCTTTCACAAGGTATTTTGCTACTTACATCTACTTTTCTTTAAAAGAATGTATTTGTGTCAAATCACCAAGATGTACCTATAATTTTATTATAGAGATTACAAAATGAACAAGTATTAGATGAAAATATCAACGATCAAGAGTATTGATGATTTGCCAAGTTTGCAACAAATTTATAACAAGCCTTTTAATAGACTAGTAATTTCTATGACTGGGGCGCTGTGGAGACAAGAGTGCAAGGTGCCGGTAGGTTTTATTTCACTTCTCACTCAAGAGTTTGGGAAATACATCCTAGCAGGCAGCTCCCCAAATCATCTCTGAAGCCATCTATGTCTCCGGCATCTAACACTGTGTTTAGTGGGCTTCTACAAAGGTTTCTTGCCTCCGTTGCAGTGAACTACACCACACTGGCTGTGTTCCTGTTGACAATGGCCCATTCCCCCCATCTTCCTTCAGGAAACTCAGAGACCTCTGACTGTCTCCTGCCCACAATCTTGTCTTGCAGGAGAACTACTGTAGCAAAGGGTCCAGGTGGCAGATCAACATGTGGAGTTGCGTTTCTTGTTATAGGGCTTGGTACAGGTAGTTTTATCTTTACATCAGTCAAGGTGACTTTTGCCTCACCCCAATTTTGTTATTCTTCCATGCTTACTTAGAAGATTAGTCCCAATTTTCCAAAGGAACTTAGCTGCCAAATCACACTCAACTCCTGCCTACTCTCCCATATGTAAGTATTTTATGCAGATGCCCCTTACAGTCCTGTTATGGTTTGGATATACTATGTTCCCCCAAAGACTCTTTTTGTTCAAGGCTTCGTTGCTGATGGGCTTTGGAGAAGTGACTGGACCATGAGGGCTCTAACTTGTGGATTAATCTACTTATGAGATCATAATTAGATGGCATTATTAGGAGGTGATGGAAACAAGAAGCAGGGCCTGGTTGAAAGGTGTGGATCATAGAGGCATGACCTTGGGGATTGTATCTGGTCCCTTCTTCTCAGTCTCCCTCTCCTACTCTGTCAACCTCTCTGCTTCCTGGCTGCCATGAGGTAAGCAGCTTTCTCTACCATGCCTTTCTGCTATGATGTTTCTGTTACCTGAAGTTGTGGACTGAACTCTCTGAAACTGTGAGCCAGAATAAATCCTTCCTTATTTAAATTGTTTATATTGGGCCGGTGAGATAGCTCAGCGGCATAAGCGCCTGCCTGGCAAGCGCGAGGGCCTGAGTTCAACTCCTGGACCCCACATACAAAAAAAGGGCTGGTGATATCGCTCAGCGGCATGGGCGCCTGCTGGCGCGCGAGGTCCTGAGATCGACCCTCGGTACCCACAAAAAAAAAAAAATTGTTTATATCAAGTATTTTGTCATAGTGATGGAAAACTAACACAAGTTCAAAAAGTCAACTCACACAGGAAACTAAGAAACCCTCAACCAATCATGAACTACAAAATAATGTGATTTCTTAACTCTCAAAATCTCTGATTAAATATCTATCCCTACATTTTAATGAATATACTCTGTGAAAAAAATTAGTAAAAGATTAGCTAAGGCCACCAGAAGCTGGTAGCCAGAAGGATAAAAGTGAGTCAACAGGCTTAAGCTCTAATCACAACTCTAACAATGATGGAGATAAGAGTCAGCTTCTCCATTTGCAAAGCAGAAGTGTAACTAAGCAGCATGGAACAACTTTGTCCTCAACATATCTTTACATGAGTAACTAACCTTAAAAATTACCTTGAACTGTCTAAAGGGACTTTTTGTGATGAGAGAAATATTGATATTTGGGGGCTGGTGAGATAGCTCAGCAGCATAAGCACCTGCCTGGCAAGCGCGAGGTCCTGAGTTCGACTCCCTGTACCCACAAAAACAAAAACAAAAAAAGAAATATTCATATTATATACTGCCTAATAATGTAGCCAAAATCCATATGTGGTTATTGAGAACTTGAAGTGTGGCTAGTATGATCAAGGAAATGACTTTACAACATAATTAATTTAAATTTAAACAAACAATGTAGATAATGTGTTGGGCAATTCAGCTATCCAAAAAATTGCTACAAAATTTTTAAAATACTAAAATAGAAGCTGGGGACATAGGTTAGTGGTAGAGTATGTGTTTTGCATGTGGAAGGCTCTGGGTTGGCTCCCTCGAACTGAAAAAAAAAAGTACTGGAATGAAAGCAAACCTAAATTTCTAATCCTTAGGTTACATTTTCATATCAGAAAGTATAATACAACTGGCTACTTTGTTTGTGACAACTGGTACTCACCTTTCCTGTAGATGTTAAAATCAAACTTTTCTCATTTTGCCACTGATATGATAGTTTAATGAAAACCATTTGGTAGTGAAAGCTACCAGGCTGGCATACAGCTCCAGTTTGGGAGAAGGAAGTGGGAGGCAAGTCAGCTTAAGCAGGATATTGCACTCCAGCTTCAGGAACTGAAGTTTGATGGGCACTCTGAGATTTTTCCATCTCTGTAATGAGAAAGACATCTCAGCAAGAAAGAGGTCTCTGTGATGTTTTAGTAAAAGTGATAGCCAATCACTGAGTGGGAATTCTATTCTTGGATTACTGACTATAGGCACAGGGAAATGGATAGGATTGACTGGCTTTGAGAGAGTCTTTTTAGTCCAGGGAGAATGGAAATGGCGGAGTGGTGATTGGTAGCAAAATTCAGCCTCTGCAAGATCCAGAATCCAAACACTGTAAAATAACAACTTGTAGAAGAAAAAAAGAGAAGCAGATCACCAGGAATTGGGAAAGAACTGACAGGAAAAATCAGAAGATAGAGAGACAAGTTGCAAAGACAGTCCACAGTGCAGAGAAACGAAGGAAACAATTTGGACTCTCTCCCCAGCTCTTCTGGGTTGTGGGGAAAGGAATCTGCCTCCCCAGAAGCAGAATAACTGCCTAGGACAGGGAGATCCAGGGAGAAATGGTAGCAGAGCCCACGGCCTTTGTGAACTGTGAAAAGAGCACAGAGTTATCCTCTGAGCAGACTCCTTCCACAGCTGGAGAAGGATCAAGCATGGGTGCCTCCCGCCATATTGCCAGAGGGTGCTTGATCAGGCACTATTTTGGGGAAGGGGTTAATTATTTAAATCTAGGACTGAGAATAACTGAGAAACAACTTCACTTCAGGATTCCCAGTGTTATACTCCCACAGTGATGGGGTGAGAGACAGCCATGGGAGACAGCCACAGACAGGGAGTGGGCTAGAGAAATCCCCTAAGAACTTTAAACTCAGGCTGGGAAGGACACAGACTCCATCCCTTGTGGTAAGAAGCCAGGCCTGGCTTGTATTGCACTCAGAAATAGCTTGGTCTGAAAGTGCCTGCCAGCACTGAGTACTTGCACCATTGTCCTGCTGCCTACATTCAGCACAGATCTGAGGTCTGACTGCCTTTTCCTATCTACCAATGTGAGCAGAAGTGTCTCAACATGGATATTACAACAGCCTGGGGTAAAGAGAGGGGCCCCTAGAACAGGGCCCAAATCTGAGAATTTTAACAGCGCAAACCCACAGGCCATAAGGCAAGGTGGATAAAATCAAGACTTGCTGGACTCCAAAACTGTGGAAACTACTCACTAAAAAATACAGAGGAAAGAAAAAACGTTTTTGTTTTTAAACACATTTTCTTCTTTCTTTTTCTTACTCCATTTTGCTTTCTCTGTTCTTTTTCCTTTTAATTTTTTCTATTTTTATTCTCCATATTGTTTTCTTTTTTTCTCCCTTTTTAAATCTTCTTGTTTTTTTACTGTTACCTTTATCTGAATCTACAAATATCCTTCTACTCCACAGTAACATCATTTATCTCACTTTTTCTGTTCTCCTTCTCATCTCCCATTGTTTAACTTTTCAAATTTTTCTTTTTGCATTCTCCTATTCCCAACCCCTTATACTGTATCTGCAATAGTGTAACCATTAAGATTTACTAATTTTTAGATCTATCATTAGTTATTTCATTTACTAAATATTTAATGTATGTTAATATTTTTTGGGTTTATAATATAAATCTAGATTTCTTTTCTAAGGTTAAGGGTGGTACATCATTAGTTCTTATGGAATGTCAATATCCAGTTTATCTTGGACAATATTACTGTCGCTGATTAAAGTGATATTACCAGGGTTACATAGTTGTTGCTATTCATAGGTTTTCTTGGTATGCCAAAACCTGGATTACCCTTGTGGTACTAACAATACTGCAGTCCACTCTCAGAGAATTGGGTGCTGGGTCAATCATACTGCATCTCCCTCTCTCATTTAAATGGGATTTTGGGACTCATGACTTGAGTTCATCACTAAAAAGCAGACTGATTAAAAGAGATCTCCACACTAGCAACAAAGTCTTGCCACTATAAGTAACGGCATAAGTAAGCACAAAACAAAGCAAATAAACAAATAATAAACAATAGAAACATGAGAAGACAAGGCAACAAAATGCCTGCCAAAATTCCCAGCTCCCTCAAAGCTGATCCATGGGGCATTGAAGGGGAGGAAAGCAAAACCAATACAGCTGAAGTATTCAAAAGGATAACAGAAGAGATTAAAAAACAAATCAAAGAGGTGCTCAGTGGGCTCACAGCAAATATAACTAATCAGATAATGGAGATAAGAAAATAATCAGGGAGTTTACAAAAGACACTGATAAAAAGCTAGTTCACCTAAACGAAGTGATACAAAACATAAACGAATAGTTTAGCAAAGAATTAGCATCCATGAAAACATTCTAAATAGAAATCCAGGAGGTTAAATATATATTGAAAGTATGGGCAGCAGAAGTGACCAATGTGAGGACAGAATATCAGAATTAGAAGATAGGGATGCTTTCAAACACAAAATATACCTTAAAACAACATGAAAACATGAAAAATGGATTCAACAGCTGATAGATGACTCAAAAAATACTAATCTAAGATTAATTGGAGTAAGTAAAAAGTCAGAAGACAGCACAAGGGGCATAAAAAAATCTGTTTACACAAATAATAGCAGAAAACCTTCTAAATAATGGGAAAGAATTAAACATACAGAAAAGTGATGGATATAAAACCCCAAATAGCCATGATCAAAATCATATCATAGTTAAAATACCAGAAGTCCAACACAGGGACAGTATTTTAAAAGATGTTAAGAGAAAAGCAACAAATCACTTATGAAGGTAAACCCACTAGAATTACAGCAGACTTCTTTCTCACCACAAATATTAACGGCCAGAAAAGCTTGGAGTGTAGTGTTTCAAGCCCTCCAAGATAACAACTTCCAACCCAGACTTATATACACTGTAAAACTTTCTTTCAAAATTGATGGAGAAATAAGGTATTTCCATGACAAATAACATCTCAAGAAATTCAAGACCACCAAACTAGAACTCTAAAAATTTCTGAAGGATATCCTAGAAAGCATCAATGAAGCCAATAAATAAATAAATAAATATCTAATAGAATGAATACAACAGGTAGGGTGAGCAGTTAAGCAGAAAGGGTGGGGTGGGGGGAGCCCAGCAACAGGAAACTAATGCAATGATAGGAATAAGTCAATACCTTTCAGTAATAAGTCTCAATATGAATGGTCTCAATTCTCCAATCAAAAGACATGGATTGGCAGAATAGGTCAAGAAACAAAATCCAACAGTATGCTGTACACAAGAAACACATTTAACCCAAAAAGAAACTCATAGACTACAAATAAAAGGATGGAAAATAATATTTCATGCAATAGGAACCCAATAAAAAGCAGGTATAGTTATTCAGACAAAGTGGACCTCAAGCCAAAACTCATGAGAAGAGACAAGAAGGTCACTACACATTGGTTAAGGGAACAGTTCAATACAAGGCAATAATTATACACATATATAAGTCAAACAGCAACATATCCAACTTCATAAAACAAACATTACTGGGCATAAAAAAAAATAGATCAACACAATGAGAGACCTCAATACCCCACTGTCACAGACAGAACAACTGGACAAAAAAAAATCAGCAAAGTATCAGAGTCGAACCAAACCTTTGAACAAATGGACTGAACAGCTATCTATAATGTTCCACCACCACCACCACCAGAATACACATTTTTTTCAGCAGCACATAGGACTTTCTCCAAAATAGAACATGTGCTAGCCCATAAAACATGTGCAACTAAATGCAAAAGAACTGAAATTATGCCATGCATATTATTATACCATAATGCAATGAAACTAGAAACAAATGGCAAAAGAAACCACAGGAATTATGCAAACATACAGACATTCAATAATAACCTCTTGAATAATCAGTGGGTCACAGAAGAAATCAATTAGTTCCTAGAATCAAACGATAATGCAGTACAACATGCTGGAACCTATGGGACACAATGAAAGCAGTCGTAAGCAGGAAGTGTATAGCTATGAATGCCCACCTCACAAAAACAGAGCAAGCTCAAATAAATAATCTAATGATAGGCCTGGCGTGACTGACTCCATTCTGTTCCTCTGGCCTGTTCTTTCTATGGGTCATTTATCCTCAGTTTATTTCAGGTTCCAGGAACAGCAAGACTTACAGGCAGATCACATCATGAGGGAACCAAAGTGCTTCCCAAGCAATAATGATTTCTTCAGAGCTAGCAGGACCCCACGGAACTAGACCCGAGTTAACAATCAACCTGAACAGTTTGACCAAGTCTGCTTGACTATGTATGCTTCTTGTTCCCAGATTCTGTCCTTTCCATATATAATCCTGGAGCTCCTATCAGTACCCTGAAGACATGGCTTAGGATATTGGTATGGTCATAGTAATAAATTCCTTAACTAGTTCACTAGCACTCATCTCTGGTTGGATTCTCCAGGCAGCGGGGAGCCAAATCTGGTGTGTTGGGACCTCCAGCGTCAGGCTCTGGCCTAGGATTCAGGTGACAAGTACACAGGCTTCACCTTCACATTACATCCAAATGGAGCATTCCAAACACTTCCCCTGCACCCATGGAATGAGGCAACTGGGCCTCTCCTAAGGTAAACTGCTCCTCTGTCAAGGAAAGCATTCCCTGGAAACACCCCCCAACACGCACACACACACGCACACAAACACACACACACAACCAAACATGATGCCACACCAACACTGTCCCGCAATCCTCAACACACCGACAACCATGAATTTTGACTTGATGCCTCTTAGCCATAAATCTTCTTGGATCATTTTAAACTTGCAACTATTTAATTACAATTAAAACACAACTATAATAGGAAACCCAAGTTACTTTTATGAATGCTTGGAGCATTACTTCCCATTTATGTTAATATCAGTATTTCAATATTTCAAAGAGATTTTCTACGACTTATTCTCTCCTGGCTCCATATGCTATAATAACATAGTGAAATCTGTACTGATTCATCAGATGGCTCACATTTTCTAGGAGAACAATGCGTATAAGAACTGAGTTTTATATTATGGAGTGGGACCTCTCAGATCTGCCTGCCAAACGACCTTGTTGGTGGAATGCCTCACTGCAGAACAGGTTTTACTTTATATAAAACTGAGGTTGAACAAATCAATACCTTTAATTGTTTTAGGTCTCAGCTTCTCCTTTTATAAAACAGGGATACCAATACTTTTTCAGAATGGGTCTGAGGAGTCAGTGAGATTATGTGTGTTGACTACTTGGTACAATAAATACTAGTTCCTTCAGTCAGAGGTAGCTACTTTTTTTTTTTTTTTTTTTTTTTTTTTTTTTTTTTGTGGGTACCGGGGGGACGACCTCAGGACCTCGCGCGCCAACAGGTGCCCGTGCCGCTGAGCGATATCACCGGCCCCTTTTTCGTATGTGGGATCCGGGAGTCGAACTCGGGCCCTCGCGCTTGCAAGGCAGGTGCTTAAACCGCTGAGCCATCTCACCGGCCCAGAGGTAGCTACTTTTTAAAATCATAATCTGAGGGTGGTTAAATGAAGCTCTCGGTGAAAAATGTTTTCAATTACCAAGTATCTTCCCAACAACAAAAAAATGAAGACAGCAGTGTTTGCTACACTAACTGAAGTAATAAGTGTTTGCTACACTAAGATGAGTCAATCTAGCTGACTAAATCCAGACTTTAAAAAAAAAAAGTTGTTTCTAAAGCCAGCTTCTTATCTTGATGCAACATAATCCAACCATTACTAAGCAGCTTGGGCATCTTATTAGCCCTTGCCATTACTTCCCCCCACCCCTCATGTAACAGTGGTTTTTACCCAGGGACATTAAGTGGGGATTTTTCTCCCTCCCTCGTTTTCTTCTTTTCCTAATGGGTATAAAGTAGTCAAAGCACTATCTTTGATCTTTTATTTCCTACTGGGAATTTATGCAAGCCTGAGCAACAACTGACTTCCAAAGGTCACTACAACAGGCCTTTGAGTGAAAATAGCCTTAATTATGAATCCATAAAACTCAACTGAGTCCGGCTGGGTTTTCAGAAACACATCTGGTTTAAGAATTTATTCCTTCTAGTATTATCTTGAGTCCTTTCTAATTGCGAATGCAGGACACCACTATATCTCTTAATAAAAATCTCCCAAATACTTGAAGTAAATCCAACATTTCATTTATTCAGCCATTTGAGTCTAACTCAAATTCTATCACTAGAGGATTAAGGCAGTAACCTCGCACTGTTTCCAATATCCACCTCCAGGAGAATCTCCTTTTAACAATGCTTACTGTGATTTTCCAAGTGCATTTACTATTTGGAGGGTACACTCCAGGAAAACCTTCACTGCCAATAAATCCAGATTCTCCAGTAAGAATGCCGCCACATCTGAAAACAGGTCTGGGAAAATAGAAGAAGAAAGGATACTTAATTTGAAACATGATCTAATAATCCAATGTTAACTTCAGAAAGGTATGACAAATTAGTATAGATAGGAGTTAATAGTGTTTAAAAAACGCTTGTGCCAGCTGGGGTTGGTGACCCACTCTTGTAATCCCAACTACTCCTAGTATGCGCAAGGCTCCGGGTTCAATCCCCAGTACCAAAATAAATAAATGAATAAATAAATAAACAAATAAATGCTTCAATCAGACAAAATATCCGAAAACTTGCTAGCTCCTAGAATACCTAAATTATAGCCTCATAAAAGTTTCCAGATGCTATCATAATTATATATATATATTTCGCCAAAAAATGTATACACACTAGTATCTCTGGCCTCTACAATTACAAAAGTGGTGGCCATTAGGTTCCAGAAATTTATTATTTTTCTTTACCTGAAGTGTGTATACATTTTTTTTGGCAGATTCTGTATATATATACACATACGTATATACTTGATTTCATATATATGTAAATATATATATACGTATATATACATATATGAAATCAAGTCCTTCGCATAGTGTTCAAGTCTGGCAGGAAAATGATAAATTGATCAATTTAACTGGAAAGAGTGGGAGAGAAGGTGAGAGGCCAAGTGAGGATTTTAGACATGGTTTTAAAGGCAGGCAGCAATTGGTTGATATAAAAATTTTTAAATTCCCAGATTTGGAGACGTGCCTAGTTCTCCTCCTCTTTTTCTGCAAATCGCACTGAAAAGGGAGGTTAATGCGGATGAACATGGAAGAAGAGATGCCAAAACTGGACTTCGGGCGCGTCCCAAGTCCAGGTCCCTCCAAAGAAGTGCTAAGCATTAACTTCGCGCCGCGGCTCCCTGGACGCCGCGCGACTCCAGTTTTCCCCTAGGTCTGCGTCTCTGGGCAAAGCCTCTGGAGGAAGAAAACAGCGGTAAACCGAGGTTCACATATTCGAGACGAGACTTTCCCTCCGCCCTCAAACCTTCGGAGAACCGAGAGGCAAGTCCGTCTCAGCCCCGCCACGTGGTGGCCCGGCCCGCCGCAGGGAGCAACGCGGCGAGCGGGGCGCGCGGAGGCAGCCTGGGCGGAGCTCCCACCCGCGCCCCGCGGTGCGCAGGGTCCCGCGCCGGCTCTTCCGGGCGCCGCAAAGAGGGTGGAAGGAGTCGCGCCGCGGGTGAGGTTGCAGGGGTGCAGGGAGCGGGAGTCGGGGCGGGGATCGCGTTACCTCTCCGGGGGCTGCTGCTGGGAGAGCTGGGCGGCGGCGGCCAGCAGCAGGCAGAGCGGGGCCCAGGCGCCCGCGCGCCCCATGGCTGGTGTAGAAGCTCAGGGCTCCACCCCACAGCGCGCACGCCGGCGCCCTCCGCAGCGGTCCGCACCCGCCCGGCGCACGCAGCGGCTCGGCCGGACTCGCACTGTCCCTCTCGGTCTCCCGCGCCCTCCGCCGCGTCGGGCAGCCCAGGTAGCCGGGTGTGCGCGGCGGGCAGGCGGGGCGGGGCGGGGCGCTTTTAAGGCGATCACAGTGCCGTCTGACTCCACGCTTAATTTCCCCCGAGGAGTTGCTCTGGCAGCCACAGGCCACTGCTGAATATCCCGTTTGTTCTCGGCTGCAGGAGGGCGGCTCCGAGGCCAGGGCCGCCTCCTCTCCTGGGGCGGGCGGGCGTCTCCTCCCGGCACCCACGGCCCCTCACCTCGCGCCGCAGCCCGGCGGGGAGAAGGGACGGGGAGGGAGCCCTGCGGAGTGGTACCCAAGCGGGCCAACTCCAGGGATTCCCTGGGACGGCTTCGTGGTCTGTTTGGGGGGATGTTTTTCCCTTAGTTGCTTGTAAATAGAAAGTATTAGCGCTGGTTGCTGGTAAATCTTGGGGTTCCCTCTTTATTTGTCTCCGTGAAACATCAGATGCAAGGGGGAAAAAAGGAAAGTAGAAGAGAAATTATACCATATTTTAACTCCTGCCCGTATTTTCTTACACACACACACACACACACACACACACACACACACACACACACCAGTCTCAGTAGGTTCTTCTGTTTTTATTCATGTGTGAGCGTGACTAGGGAGATTCTAGTTTTTTGGTGGACATTTATAATACACGTTTTCAGGCAAACATTTTGTGAGTGAATTGTAATTGTCAGATAATCAGGACAGAACCTGGATCATTTAATCTTAATGATCCCCTATGTTCTGAATGTGGGGTTTCTCTGTGATTAGAAGAGTTTTTCTAACAATCGGGAAAAAAAGCAATTTCTTTCAGATTTATAGAGAATTTTTTTAAGAATAATTCTAGACTTGGGGAATCAAGGTTTGCCTTAATTTAATTACAGAAAAAAGTTTTAAACCCTTATTTTGTTAAGTGCGTCTCAGTAACCAGAGATTAATAATAAAAAATGTAATAGAATGAATTCACTGAAAATTTGAATTGGCTACATAACTTAATTTTGATGTCTCATTTGTATTGTTCCTTCTAAATTAATTTCCTCTTTCTAAGCAAAAAAAAAAGTGCTTATCAAGAATTCACATCTAATAATGAGCTTTTAATGTTAAGAATATAAACACTTCAGAGTAGGAAATAAGTAAGAGTGGGTACAATCTGACTTTTAGTAGTGGAAAAAGCCAAGAGCCTATAATAGGAACCAGAACTTCCCTGCAGAGTTTAGATTATTTTACCACTTTGTAAAAAGTGAAAAAAAAAAAAAAAAAAAAAAAAAACCCACCACGAACTGCAACTTTTTAAAGGCGCCCTAAAGGCACCACACCCTGTATGACATTTTTAAAAAAGGGATTACAGAATTTGGCAAACTACATTATACCCTGAAACTTACATCCTTAACTCAATAAAAATTTATTTAAAACAGCAAAGAGGAAAATAAATTACTGTTTATTTTGCACACATTTCAAGAATACGCTATCCAATAATGTAAGTGTTTTAGATGATAATTTATTACAAAGTCATAGTTTGAAATTATAAAGTGAAACTATTGCTTGATTCACTTTCTGGTAATGGTTTGGAATCCTCACAGCCAGAAAGTATTTCATTCTTAGAACTAAGTTTTCAGAATCTAAAAAAAAAACTACTAAGTGTGCCTAAATACATAGAAAATTTAACATAAATAGGCAATAGTATTTGCTTAATTTACAGACTGACAACTGTGTTCATATGCACACTAAAGAGGGTTCTAACACTGATCATTCTGTTGTTGAGATTCATAAGAAAGACATTGATTATACCATGTGATTTTTAAAAATTTACTAAGACTCATATTATTTGCTCTTAAAAACACATATTTGACTTGGAACTAAAGTTCTGACCAAAATTATAAACCTTAAATGTCCTGAGAAGTTTAATGTGTTAAATTTGAGGCAGACCCCAGGGAATTTTGAAGGTGTATGTAGATGAATCTCTGTGGAACCAGTTGGTGGACTTTCATGGTGCAGTGTTATTACACTGGACAGGGAGCTACAGAAATCCAGGTGGTAGGAAAGAGGAGAGGAAGAGAGGAGAAAAACCCTGTGGGTAGATTCTTGAAAGGAAAGCAGAGTGGTAGATGAAGTGATCCTTGTTATCCAAAGTATCTGTTGTCCAGGCTTTGCAGTTGCTGGATTGCACAGAAAACCAAAGTCGTGAGAACTTGAAAATATTTACTAATAAAGTGATCACTTGTAAAATTAGGCCCCGCTCAAGCATTCGTTGCTGCGTAATATTAGTATCTAGCTGGGCCTGCTATGTCAGCATCTTTGCCAGTTAGTCTCTGGGTATTTTATCAGTCTTACACATCTGAAAATGCAGAGTAAAACCAACGTGCAATTATCCCACAGTGCAGGATTGATCTTGTAAAAGATCCAGAATTTCATAAAATGGATGCAAGTGATATCAAAAGGGAGGATGATGGTAGGATTTTGTTCATTTGGTTGGTTGTTTTATTGGTTTGTTTGTTTTATGAATGAAGACTTGGTTGAGTTGCTTCAGTGAGCAGCTGAAGAAAAGAAACTGAAGAAGCATGCTGGCCAAATGCCACTTCATAAAGAATGACCTATTTTCTTTTACAGTGCTAAGGATTGAACCCAGGACCTCAACTCATCCTAAGCATTTGCTCTGCTACTGAGCTATAGTCCCAGCCAACAAAAGAATGATTTTGAATATCAAAGTATTAAAGAGGAATCCTAAGAAAAACAGAAACCTGCAATACTTTTGCAAAAGTGATTGTCTTGGAATAAGTATTAGTGAGATGAGAATTAGGATTCTATTAGGCAGTAAGGATAGCAGGCCCAAAATGGAGTAAGGAAGCCCAAAATGGAGTCTGGCGAGTCATGACCCTCCACAGATCTTACAAAAACTTCTGTCAGGTATACTTTGGTTGTCTGGGACCTCCCCAAAGCATGATCAGGTAGGCCATTGGCTCAAGGGTACATGGATACTGCATAAGACTTCATAGATTAGACCCTAAAAAGTATGTAGTTTCCTCTAGGGTAGAGATAATATTGCTTACACAACAGTCCAAGCTCCCTTTTAATCCCGTTAAGAACCCTTAACCTTCATGGGCATCCTACTCAGAACCCCCTCCTGGCTAGCAAGAGCTTTACTTGCTTGCCTTTATATCTTTTACTTTCTTGTCTTTATATCTTTTAAATAAATTTGCTTATACCCTACCTTCTCTGTTCATGGTTTCATTCTTCATCACCATGGGACCTGACTCCAGCATTCTGATAACATATTTGGGGACATGTCTGGGATTCCAAAAAGAGGCTAGTAAAGTCTATGCTTTCCTACACTCTTTGCTTTCACTTTGTAGCTTTCCTCGCAAAACAATATCAGGACCCCAAAGACCAATTAAAAATGATTAGCATGGTTGCTGATCTTGAAGTCCTGGGAGACAGGTTTCACTGATATGGGCTTAGGCAATCCCCCTCTAACACAAGTGGAGGAAATGTCAACCCATTCTCGCTTCAGTTTTCCTTTCCAATTTGATCTTTCTGCTAGCAAGGGAATGATACCGGCCCTTGGTGCTCTTGGCTCTCCATGGCCAGTGGTCCTTGGATATATCGCTTCTTTAACTTGCTGCAGGCATTAGAGGAAATGAATCACCTTTCTCTAGCATGATGCCCTTTCTTGACAAGCTGAACCAAGAGGTAAAAAAGACCCCCTATCTTGTCTCATCTTAATTGTCTGGTTATACTCTTTTGGGCATGGGTCAGATAGTTAAAGATCATTTGGGCATCCACCATTTCCAAGACAACCATAAAAAGATAACTTGGTCATGAGACAGGACATTATGGGCTCTGCTGTACTCAAGACAATTTCCATACATCTGCTAGGTTTGTTTTATGTTTGTACAACAAAAAGATATAATGGCTGTGCCACATAATCTTTTCCTGCACTCTATATCTTTTGCCCTGGTTACTATACTTCTGAGTTCTAAGGGTCTAGCCTGTAATCCTTTGTCTCCCTCATGAGTCACATTCTTTCTGTCACTCGAGCACTTTTTCTACCACTCCCACCTACTAAATTGCTCTTCTAGCCTCCTAAATATCAGATAAACTTGTACATTAGACAAAAGCTGTGACTTTGTTCTCAAGATGGCGGATGAGTAAGAAGCAGGTAACGAAACTCTCTCTAAAAGTTACCATTGGAACACGAGAATATAGCGACCCGGAAAGCGCAGGGGGGGGGGAGATGCCTCCCCGAAACCCAGAGAAGTTCTGAAGCGCAATCTGGGACCCCCGGCACCAGTGACGGGTGACTTCCAACAAAGAAGACGGAAAGAAGGAGCAGAACGCGCGCGCGCACCTTCTAATATCCCGGGAGTTGGAGCGCCGGCGGAGGCTCAATTCTACGGACACACGGTGGCAGCGGGCGCCCAGGGAGCCCCCACGGAGGGTCCTGAGACAGCGGCGGGGCAGGGGAGCGGCGGAGAACGGCGCTGACCGGCGGTGAGTGTCTCTCAGCCACAGCTGCCCCGCGCCAGAGAGCGACCGGCCGGGCGCCATTGTGGGGGGTGTGGCGAAACTCAGAGCGGCTCGGAAACGGCTCTGGGAACTTGTGCTCCGGACAGGACAGCACGGGGCCTCTCAATTGAGCCCACGAAAGTGTGCTGAGGTCAGCAGGTGAACGAGACTGGACTCTCAGCCACACCTGTCCTGCGCCAGAGAGCGACTGGCCGGGCGCCATTGTGGGGGGTGTGGCGAAACTCAGAGCGGCTCGGAAACTGCTCTGGGAACTTGTGCTCCGGACAGGGCAGCACAGGGCCTCTCAATTGAGCCCACGAAAGTGTGCTGAGGTCAACAGGCGAATGAGACTGGACTCACAGCCACACCTGTCCCGCGCCAGAGAGTGACTGGCCCGGCGCCATTGTGGGGGGGCGTGGCGAAAAACCAGAGCGGCGGGAACCAGTGCAGGGAATCCACGCTCAGACAGCGTGCTGAGCCTCTCAGGCCCAGGGATCGTGAAAGGGCGCTGAGAGCGGAGGTGAGCTAGACTGGTCTCTACCTGAAAGTACGCGCCTCTGCTCACCGCCCGCCAGAGGGCGCTCCTGGCTTACTGGGACTGACCTGCACAGAACAGGTACCTGCCTATAACAGAGTCAACACCTGGAACTGATTCTTTTTATTTTATTTTATTTATTTTTTTTTTCTTATTTTTATTTTTTTTTTATTATTTTTTTTCTTCTCACTGATTTGTTTTTTGTTCTGGCGAAGGGTTTTTTTTGTTTTTGTTTTGTTTAGTTTTGTTTTTTGGTGGGGTTTTATTTTTGATCTGTCTGTTTTACTGCTTTTATCTTCGTTATTGTTTCTGTATGTGTATTTGCTCTTTCCTTCATTATTCTCTCTGGTTTTTTATATGAGTGTAAACAGCGCCTCTAACTTCTTTGTGATTGTGGTCGTGATCTGTTCTTCCTTTTATCCCTTCCTTCTCTTTTTACCACCTGTTCTCTGCACTAGTGTCCCAATTTTAGTGGGATCCCTCTTGGTCCTCTAACCTTACATCTAATTCCTTCCTCTTCTCCCAATACTCTATTTCCTCCTTAACTCATTTTAAATTTAAACTCCTCAGGGAAAAATTGACATACATAGGACTTGTATACTGCATATAATTTTTCTGGTGTGTTTTAGATTTTGTTATATAACCGCAACTCTATACAGCTAAAAGTGGTAAATAACTGGTTAGCTCAGTCTGTCATTTTCTAGGCTGTGTTTGATGCTTTAGTTAACATTATAGCCAAATGTGAAATAATTGTTCTAAACATCTTTCCTTCCTGATATTTCATGATTGAGATTGACTAAGGGACACAGAAAATACAGTGGCACAGTACCAAAGAATCAAGGACTGGGCCAAACAGGTAGCAACTTTGCATACCCAACAAATTGAAGTGGTAGGATCTGGCAGAAAGCTTAAAACATAAAAGCAAGCTCCACTTGGAAGATACTGCAGAGAAGTAGTCATCTTCTAAAGATCTTAAACACTAGCAATAAAGTAACCTACTATAGGTAATTTGCAAACATCACCCCAGGAATTAAAGAAAGAAAAAATGAGACGACACTTAAACAAGATGCAACCCCACACATCCAATTCACCAAAGGCAAACCTAGGGAGCAACGAGGTGGGACAATCCGAAAGCCACCCACCTGGCCTATCTGAAGTGGTAACAACAAAGCAACTGAATGAGGTTCTGGAAAAAATTAAAACAGAAATAATCTCACAGATAACTGCAGAGATAATGTCTACAATGAAGACCATGCTTAAGGACACTATAGCTGATACAGACAAAAAAATAGATGAACTTAAGAAAACTATAGAAACCATGAATGCTCAGCATAGGAAAGAAATGGAATCCATAAGGCAGATTCAAGCAGATACTCAAGAGATAAAAAATTCCATTGAAAGTATTTGTAGCAGAATAAGCCAATGCGAGGACAGGATCTCAGATATAGAAGATAGGCTTGCAATTAGTGATCATGAAGTGGGAAAATTCTTAAAAATAGCAAGGGACCATGAAAAATCAATTCAACAGCTGCTAGATGACTCAAAGATAAACAACTTAAGAATAATTGGAATAAATGAAAAAGCAGGAGATAACATCAACGACATTAAAACCTTGCTCAAAGACATAATCAGGGAGAACTTTCCTGGAAGAGAAAAGGAATTTGACACCTCTATAAGTGAAGCTTTCAGAACACCAACTAGACATGATCAAAAAAAAACTTCAGCCAGACATATTATAGTCAAGATCCCAGAAATTCAACAGAAGGGCAAAATCTTAAAAGCTGTTAGGGAGAAGAGACAAATCACCTATGAAGGAAAACCCATCAGAATCACAGCTGACTTTTCAGCACAAACCCTCAATTCAAGAAGAGCTTGGAATGATGTATTGCAAGCTCTAAAGGAAAATAATTTTCAGCCCAGATTGATGTACCCTGCAAAACTATCTTTCAAAATTGATGGAGAAATAAAATACTTTCATGACAAAGAACATCTGAGAAAATTTATGACCACCAAACCAGCACTCCAAAACGTTCTGAAGGACATTCTAGAAAGAGATAGGAACCCCAACAGAAGGAATCCACCAGGCAGGGCAAATAATTAAATAGCCGGAAAGCGGAAAAACAAAGAGTGGGAACCAACAACAGGAAAATATCATGACAAGTCAATACATATCAGTTTTAACCATCAATGTTAACGGTCTCAATTCACCAATCAAAAGGCACAGACTGGCGAAATGGATCAAGAAGCAAGATCCAACAATATGCTGTATACAAGAAACACATTTAATTCAGAAAGAAATTCATAGACTGAAAGTCAAAGGATGGAAAACAATACTCCATGCCACAGGAACCCAGAAAAAAGCAGGGGTAGCTATTCTTTTTGCAGACAAAGTGAACTTCAAGCCAAGAAGGATTCAGAGAGATAAAGACGGTCATTACATCCTGGTAAAGGGAACAATCCAAGAGGAAGAGATAACGATCATAAATATATATGCGTCAAATACCAATGCACCCAGCTATATAAAACAAGTACTAAAGGACATGAAAAATCAAATAAGCACTAATACAATTATATTGGGAGATCTCAATACTCCACTGTCACAAAAAGATAGATCAACTGGACAGAAAATCAATAATGAAATAGTAGAACTGAACCAAACTTTTGAACAAATGGACTTAGTAGATGTCTACAGAGTGTTCCACCCCACAACATCAGAATACACATTCTTCTCAGCTGCACATGGGACGTTCTCCAAAATAGACCACATACTAGCTCATAAAACCTGCTTAAATAAATGCAAAGGAATTGAAATTATCCCATGCATATTATCAGACCATAGTGCAATGAAATTGGAAATCAATGGCAAAAGATCCCACAAAAACTCCCTAAACACATGGAAATTAAACAGCATCCTCCTGAACAACCAATGGGTCACAGATGAAATTAAAGAAGAAATTAGTCACTTTCTACAACTGAATGATAATGACAGTACAACATACCGGAACTTATGGGATACAATGAAAGCAGTCCTAAGAGGGAAATTTATAGCATTAAATACTTATATCAGGAAAATAGAGCAAGTGCAAATAAACAACTTAAGGGTGAACCTCGAGCTTCTAGAAAAAGAAGAGCAGGTTAAGCCAAAAGCCCGTACAAGGGAGGAAATTATAAAGATCAGAGCAGAAATTAACGTATTGGAGAATAAAAAAACAATACAAAGAATCAATGAAGCAAAAAGTTGGTTCTTTGAAAGAATAAATAAGATTGACAAACCCTTATCCAACCTTATTAAAAAAAGAAAAGAAAAGACTCAAATCCATGCAATTGAAAATGAAAAGGGTGATATCACGACGGACCCTGCAGAAATCCAGAAGATCATCTATACCTATTTTGAAAATTTATATTCTACTAAGATGGAAAATGCAGAAGAAATGGACAGATTCCTAGATTTGTATGAATTACCAAAGCTAAATCAAGAAGATTTAAAAATCCTAAATAAACCAATATCAACCAATGAAATTGAAGATGTAATTAAAAACCTCCCAACAAAGAAAAGTCCAGGCCCTGATGGATTCACTGCCGAATTCTACAAGAAATTTAGAGAAGACCTAACGCCCCTACTTCTCAAACTTTTTAATGAAATTGAAAGGGAAGCAATACTCCCAAATTCATTCCTGGAAGCAAGCATTACCCTGATACCAAAACCAGAGAAGGACCCAACTAAGAAAGAGAACTACAGGCCAATCTCCCTAATGAACATAGATGCAAAAATCCTTAATAAGATACTGGCAAACAGAATCCAACAAATCATCAAGAAGATTATACACCATGACCAAGTTGGATTCATCCCAGGGATGCAGGGATGGTTCAACATACGTAAATCAATAAATGTAATACAGCATATTAACAGAACCAAAGACAAAAATCACATGATCATCTCAATAGATGCAGAAAAAGCTTTTGACAAAGTCCAGCACCTTTTCATGATAAAAACCCTACAGAAAATTGGAATAGAGGGTCTTTATCTCAATCTGGTAAAAGCTATCTATGACAAACCAACAGCCAATATCATACTAAATGGCCAAAAACTGAAAGCCTTCCCTCTAAAATCAGGAACAAGACAAGGATGTCCACTGTCCCCACTCTTATTCAACATAGTTCTGGAAACTTTAGCCAGAGCGATTAGACAAGAGAAAGAAATAAAAGGAATAATGATTGGAAAGGAAGAAGTTAAATTATCATTATTTGCAGATGACATGATACTCTACACAGAAGACCCCAAAAACTCCACTAAAAAACTGCTAGATTTGATAAGCAAATTCAGTAGTGTAGCTGGATACAAAGTCAATACTCAAAAGTCAATAGCCTTCCTGTACACAAATAACAAACTTACTGAAAGAGAAATTAGGGAAACAATACCTTTCACAACAACATCCAAAAAAATGAAATACCTAGGAATCAACCTCACGAAGGATGTAAAAGACCTCTATACTGAAAACTACAGTACTCTGAAAAAGGAGATTGAAGAGGATATCAGAAAATGGAAAGATATCCCTTGCTCCTGGATAGGAAGAACCAATATAGTGAAAATGGCCATACTTCCAAAATTGTTATACAGATTTAATGCAATTCCAATCAAAATTCCAACAGCATATCTCACAGAATTAGAGAAAACAATCCTAAAATTCATTTGGAATCAGAAGAGACCTAGAATAGCAAAGGCAATTCTGGGCAACAAAGGCAAGGCAGGGGGCATCACAATCCCCGACTTGAAATTATACTATCAAACTACTGTGATAAAAACAGTGTGGTACTGGCAAAAAAACAGACCTGAAGATCAATGGAACAGATTAGAAGATGCTGAAACAACCCCAGACATACTAAGCCACCTTATCTTTGACAAAGGTGCCAAACACATTCGCTGGAAGAAAGATAGCCTCTTTAATAAATGGTGCTGGAAAAACTGGCTCTACACATGCCGAAGATTAAAACTAGACCCATATCTTTCACCATGCACTAAACTAAATTCAAAATGGATCAGAGATCTAAATATTAAAACAGAAACATTAAATCTGCTGGAAGGTAGGATAGGTAAAACCCTTGAAGACATTGGTGTAGGCAAAGACTTTGTGAATAAAACCTCAACCGCACAGGAACTATCCCAAAGAATCAATAACTGGGATCTCATCTTATTAAAAAGCTTTTGCACAGCAAGAGAAACCACCAACAGAGTGAAGAGACAACCCACAATGTGGGAAAAAATGTTTGCCAGCTGTTCCTCAGACAAAGGATTACTATCGAGAACATATAAAGAACTCAAAAAAATCAGACCTCCCAAATTTAAAGACCCACTGCAAAAATGGGCATCTGAGATGAATACACATTTCTCAGATGAAGAAATACTAATGGCAAATAAATATACAAAAAAATGTGCAACATCACTAGTCATTCGAGAGATGCAAATTAAAACAACACTGAGATACCATCTCACCCCAGAAAGAATGGCTACTATAAAGAAATCAACTAATAACAAATGCTGGAGGGGCTGTGGGGAAAAAGGAACCCTTCTCCACTGTTGGTGGGAGTGTCGACTGGTACAGCCACTGTGGAAGTCAGTGTGGAGATTCCTCAAAAAGCTAGGGTTGGAGGTCCCATTTGACCCAGCTATTCCCCTTCTGGGCATCTTCCCAGAAGAATTAAAAACATCATACCACAGCGATATATGTGCACCCATGTTTATAGCAGCACAATTTGTAATAGCCAGATCTTGGAAACAACCCAAATGCCCATCAACTGAGGAATGGATAAGAAAGATGTGGTATTTTTATACAATGGAGTACTATTCAGCCATTAAGAAGGATAAACTTGGCCGGTGAGATGGCTCAGCGGCTTAAGCGCCTGCCTTGCAAGCGCGAGGGCCCGAGTTCGACTCCCGGATCCCACATACGGAAAAGGGGCCGGTGATATCGCTCAGTGGCACGGGTGCCTGTTGGCGCGCGAGGTCCTGAGGTCGACTCCCCGGTACCCACAAAAAAAAAAAAAAAAAAAAAAAGAAGGATAAACTGGAGACTTTTATAGGTAAATGGATGCAACTCGAGAAAATACTCATAAGTGAAATAAACCAGAAGCACATGTGTAAGCATCGTATTGTCTCTCTAGTATGAGAAACTGAAAGAGTAAATAAGATCCAAAATGTACAATAGACATGGTGAATCAAAAAGAAACTGGTCAAAAGGAAAGAGAGACTGGAATAGGGAAAAGAAAGAAGGGAAAGGGAAAAAAAATTGTATATATATATATATATATATATAAGATGGTTAAGATAGATACACTACGATTTTTATTTAGTTCATTGAAGAGTAAGGTTTGTGCCAATAATGTTTGGATAATTAAATGCTAATGTCTGGTGTCCTGAATAACTAACTTAAAGATAGTAATACGCAATGTATTAACCATTGTTACCCTCCTATTATGTTGTTTTGAAAATTTGTTCTTCTTTTGATTTGTTTTGTTTTTTCTTCTCTTTAAAATAAAATTAAAAAAAAAAAAAAAGCTGTGACTTTAACTTCAGAGGTTCCATGAAGACAATTTACAAAGCTAGATACTGTATCAGATGAAAAAAATGGCTCTAGAATGACATACAGCCTACACTGGGTCTTAGTAGATAATAAAATTGGTAACTCCTCTCTAGGGGTGCCAAGGGAAAGAAGAAACCTTCCTGGCAAACTTCAAAGAGTTAACAAGAGCCCATTGGGGCATATCTTGGCTGATTGATAAATTTACTTTGAGAGTCCAATTTAAATTGATATTTTTGTCTAACTGACATGCTTAAAACATTTCTTGTACATTGAGATAGTTCTTAAACTACAGTTATGGGGTTAATTTACTATTCTGCTACTTTCTGCTTGGGCTAAGATAAGGATGCTACTGAAAACCACTTAGAGGTTTATTGGTCAGCCGGTTCTAATGAAAATACGTTATAAACATCTGTAAACTCAATATGGACTGAAAAAAAGCATGCTAGGGACATTTTAAAATCCAAGAGGCTACTAGACTTCTTACCAAACCAAACCAAACAAAGCAAAACAGGTGAAGAAAGAAATATAAAAAAAGTTATAAATAAAAGATACAGTTTTGCTATGAGGGGATTTTACATGATAAGCTTTGGCCCACCAAGATTTAAAAAAAAAAAAAAAGGAAAGATAATGACAAAATTAAGAGGTTCACCTATGTTGAGAAAGGTTTATAGAAGATGAGGTTTATTAAAAAAAAACATATATATACACACACCTGGTTATTTTAAGTTTTTGCTCTTGTTGGTTTGATTAATTCTAGGTTGTTCCTCTGAACTTCTTTGTTGCTCAAAGGTGGCTAAGAGACTATAACACGGATTCTCGAATTGTCAGTCACTTCTCCCCAGGTTCCAATTCCCCTCTCTTGTCTGACTGCTTCTTACTGCTTCTCTAACCTTAATGACACAGAACTTATACTGGGGTTCCTTGAACTCTCCCTCTGTAATATCTCCTTCCAATATGTATGGGACTGTAATAAAAAGACAAGAAACTTCACTGGCCCCCCAAAAACCTAGAATGATATATATTGTGAGTACCTCAACTTTTCTCTTTCCTCCTTTTGGTGGAAAAACAAACACCATAACAATACCAAAAACAGATAGGATCCATGTTAACACTAAATGACACCAGTAGTCATACCTGAGATTATCTCCCCGCAGTGTTTGGGCCTTGTATTCAAAAAGACAGGACATTACCTTATCTCCAGATTTTCTCTTTTCGCTCTCATCACCCAAAACTGTATGTCCAGTCCTCACAATCACACCATTAAACACCCCCTCTATACACAGACAACTGGTTTTCTAGAACCAGACTTTTCCTCATAGGCTCATGGTCACCATGGGTCCCCAGCATCTCCTCTACTGACATGGGTTTACAGTCCACCTTTAAGTTTCCCTGGCTACCGGGCAAAACCACCACCATCTCCCTCACAAAAACTGGCCTCTATTTCCTCTGCAGGAAACTCTCATATCGTACTCTGCCTGTCTCATAGAGGAAAAGATGTACTGTTGCCAGTGCCCTCCCTGATGTCGGATTCTTTAACCAATCCACCTTCCCAAAATTTGGGTCCATCTCTAGTCTGAGCTCATTCCTAGAACAGTCTCTCACACAGTCTATGTTCAAAAGATCTCTTCAGGGCCCCCAGTTAAATCTCCCTCTTTAAATCCTTAAGGGGGTGAGCCTGGACCCATGTAAGATTTTTCATACCAATGTTGATGCTCTTGCTACTCCTCTATATTTTTATACCCTATTTACTAAATCTTTATTTTGTTTCTTCTTGCCTACAGTCTCCTAAACTTCAGATGGTCATACAGATAGAAACTGCCATGAAGATCCCACTTGACTCCTATTTTGGGCCGCTAGACAAGCCCACTGGAAGATGCCTCTGACTGCTGACCCCTTCTCACCACCCCTGTACAGCTTGAAACAGCTGGAGCGGTCATCATCCCTTTTCCTTAACAACAGTTACACTCATCTCTTCAAAGTGGGTAATGTACAGAAATTAGTGAGATAGGAGTTAGGATTCTCTAGGTAGTAAGAATTCTATTAGGCGTCACCATGGTTTTGCTCTTCATCACTGTGGGACCCTAGCATTCTGATAACACTGTCAGCTTTCTGTCACTGTGAAAATACTGGAGATAGTTAAATTATAAAAAGAAAAGATTTATTTTGGCTCGATTTTAGGGATTTAAGTCTATTGACTACCTTGCCCTGTCATTTGAGCCTGTGGTGGTATATCATGGCTGGAATTTGAGGCCAAACAAAACCTTTCACCTTCTGAAAGGAAGTGAAAGAAAAAGATGCTGGGGCCCCTGTATCCCTTGGAGAGCAGCCCCTAATGTCCTGGAGCCCTCCCACTAGGCCCACCCTCTCAAAGGTTCCACTCCTTTCTAATAGTGCCACAGGCTGAAGATCAGGTTTTTGACACATAGGACTTGGGGACATTTCAGACCCAATCTATAACAGTAATCTGTGCTATGCTATGAAGGTCAAAAGTGACAAGAGGGATGTTTGTATTTTTCTCTGTGGTTTTTTTAGGAAAATTATGTTTAAAAAGTTCACATTAATTCATTCTTTGTTCATTATGGGAATTAGCACATAGTTTCAGAAATAATCAAAATTTTGATGACTACAAAATAAATTTTCTAACTTTGTTTTATTTTTAAGATAAAAATCCTATATAATTTTAAAATACCTTCCATAAAATATTTGGAGGTTATTTCATGAATATAAGTGGGTTTTTTTGGTCCAGTTAACCTGGGGTATGGATCAATCCTGGAAAGTGCCTGAGCACTGATCCAGGGCTGTGTATCAGGCTGAGTGGGAGAGGGTGGAAGAGGAGAAAATGGGAGTGGCTGGACTCCCCTTTCCACTATTCTGAGCTGCATCCGGAGCTCTGGTGTGCTTTGTGCTTCCTTGAATGTGACACTGCCGAAGCTGCAGCACAATAGGTCTCTAGGTTTATAAGTATCTGGAGAGCAATTAGTGTGGAAATCCTTTTGTACAGCCCAAGTTACTGACAGTACAGTCTTCATGAGGTTTCCATAATGTCTGCAGTTCTTTAGAACTATTAAGTTAGGATTTCCCACGTTCTTTTATCTGGGGAAATACAGCAGTGTGGAGGTACGGTTTAATTCTGCAGTGATGGAGATACCTTCCCTAAATTCAGCTTTATTCATTGTTTTTTGTTGGTCCTGGGGACTGAACTCAGGGCCTTGCATGTGGTAGGCAAACACTGTATCACTGAGATACCTTCCTGGCTCTGAATTCAGCTTACTGAATACCATAAAAAATTTAGGAATTTTCTGTAATCTCTGAGTTCTGTGCACAGATCCAATCAGCAGATATTCTTATATTCCTTTAATTTTAGAATTAAAATTAGCTCATTTTTTTAATGTTTGTGAGAATATATTAAGAAGAAAAAGACTTTCCTTATATCCTTCCTGCTGTCCCTGCCAAAAATGTAATGTTGGAAAGTTATTTGATTGATCAGGCTTCTTGGTTACAAACAAGTCCACATAGAGTTGCATTTTAAACTAGCAGTTAGTTCACATTACCATTTAGAGAACTGCAGAAACAGACTCAAGACTCATTTTTCTAGAATAATGGCCAAAACCCTGCCTCAGAAGTGGCCTGGTGAGAAATCTGTTGTCACTGCCGCACTAAATGCAGATGGCCTGGGCCGGTGAGATGGCTCAGCGGCATAAGCGCCTGCCTGGCAAGCGCGAGGGCCCGAGTTCGACTCCCGGAACCCACATATGAAAAAAAAAGGGCCGGTGATATCGCTCAGTGGCACGGGCGCCTGCTGGCGCGCGAGGTCCTGAGGTCGACCCCCCGGTACCCACAAAAAAAAACAAAACATAAATGCAGATGGCCTAACTTACTGCGGTCACCACTGCAGTGAGTACTTCAGGGGCGTTTCCGACTTGGAACATCCTACCTTGCCAAACTCCTGCCCCAAAGGGCAGCTACCTCTCCTGCCCTCTACAGAATGAAAACTCATCAAACATCCCTTTGCTCATGTTAATCTCTTTTTTAAATCAAAGTTCCTGCGAGTGCTTATGATTGGTACTGTCCATATCATATTGCCTGCGTCCTACAGGAGGTTGGGAATGCAGCTCTGTGTGGGGGATGAGGATGACAGGTTGTAGAAATTTCCTCAAATATGAGAAGGCTACTCAAAATAATGGGCAGACACAAGTATGATTAGTGTGTATGACAGGGATCTACAGACTTCAATTAGCCTGTTTCCATGTGTCTCTTTGCTGAGAAAAGTAGCATCTTGGGATCTTAATGGATGATGTGGCTGAGATAATATCATGTGTTGAGTGAAACCAGCTGTCATCACCTCACACATTGGACTAGGTCAGAGATTTTGTTTGAGTCACAGGCAACCACATGAAACCTGACCACACCAAATAAAAAGGAGTCAGTTGCTTCTTTCTGGTTTGCAATAAAACCATGTCCAATGGAAGTCCTCTGTCATGAGTCACCATTGTTATCATCATCACTGCGTCGTTGTCTACATCTCTAACTTTACTGAACACTTACTAGATGTCAGAAACCATGCGAAGTGCTGTATAATAGTTCATTTAATTATCTTAACTCTGTGAGGAAAAATAACATTATTCTGAGATTTATCGAGGCTTACACCTAATCTAAGACCTGTAACATGTAAATGAAACTCTGTGATTTGAACCCAGGCCGACTGGAAAACTCGAGCTTTTAATCAATACTGCATGTCAGTTCATCAGAGCCTCTCTTGGGCCACACAGATGCTCACAGCACATAGAGATGGTGAGTGTAGAGAACTGGCACCTGCTGTTTAGCTACTCAGGATCCTCCTTGGGTAACCTTCCTTCTTGTGCCTTGGGATTCTGTGAACACCAAACTCTATCCACTGGTCCTCTGGCTCCGAAGAACCGCAAAGTCACCAGAGGAAATGTGACCAAGAACTGAATCAGAGAGCTCTCCCAGATCTTTTCTACTGGAGATATTGGGAAGAAGAGCCTCTTCTTCTCTTTCTTCCCCTGGAAGTAGCGTGTGAGCCAACGCTTTGCAGGAGGACCAAGCCTGAGGTGAGTGTTTCAGAACAACAGGCTACTTGCCTTCTACATGGAGCTGGAGCTCCAAGAACTTGCAAAAGTTTGAAAACTCAGAGTTCTACCAAATAGTACAGAGTGGTCTTGGGCGTAAGATATAAAACTACTTGGACCCTAAAAATATCTCCAAAACTTCAATGTGTGGGTCATTGATGGTAATAAAGACCATGAAGTAAGGAGTACAATTAAGAACAACACATCAAATGAAAATTCCTCAGAATTGTTTTATTATGTCAACTTGTGAGGATGAAACTTTGCCTGTAAGAGTGATTAGTATCAACTGTAAATAATAAATATCTCTTTATTTGCTAGGTGTACTCACTATATTTAACTAACCTCATCCAGTAGATTGACACATTTAGCCAGTTGAGTACATTTTGCAGCAAACTCATCTGGCTGTCTCACAGCATTCAATATTACTTATACTCATGAACCAGGGCAAGCTGACATGCGTCTGCAAGGAAGGCAGTGTAACAGGGCCACATGAGGGATGGGTTAGGACCCCAAAGATAAGCCATCAAAACTGGGTGGTGACAAGGAGCCAGCAGTCTGGAGCAAGAAATATTTGGAGTACCAGAGGCTATTAGTCTAAATCCCTTTTCCCCAGATGATTTTGGGGTTCCTGTATCCTCTTAGAAGCTTGGAGCAAGAGTTTGGTGTCAGCACCCAAGCCCTAACCCATACCAAAGAGCAAAAACTAAAACTCTCTTTGAAACTGTGTGGGCTCTCATATTTGGTGACCATCTTTTTTTTTTTTTTTTTTTGTGGTACTAAGGGTTGAACTCAGACTTTGTGCTGGGCTGCATCCTCTGCCTATTTTATTGTTAAATTTTGAGGCAGGGTCTCACTAAGTTGCCTAGGCTGGGGTTGATCTTCTAATCCCCCTGCCTCAGCCTCCCAGAGTACTGGAATTACAGGTGTATTTGTTTGTTCTTTAAAGTAAAAATGTCACAGATTATAAAGGAAATACCTGCTTATTATATAAAATCTAGAAAATATTAAAGAATGTGATAAAGTGGGGAAAAAATGGTGTATGACTTTACCACCCAAACACAACACAAGTTCCTATTCATTCTTCTTTTCCAATGTCTCTTTCTAGGACAAAATCGTATCTAGGAATTTGAAGAGTTTGTTTTAATTCCAAGTCCCCCTGGTTCTTTGCTTTTGGAAAGGTTACCAATAAAAAAGATTAATGGTAATGATTTTAGTGTCAACATCACTGAAATAAGAGACACTTAGAATGATGACTTTCTGAGAGGAATGATAGTGGATCTTTTCCTCTTAATTCCATGCACAAGTAACTTCCTGTTTACTCATTTATCTTCTAAACTGCCATTTGGAGAACTCCATTCTAATCATGGGCACAGTTAACAACCTACCTCAATTCACCTAACTCTTTAATTGTTACTCAACAAAGAGATTAAGAGTTATTGCTCATTAAACGCGTAGAATAGAAGAGTTTGAATTTCCCATTTGAGTCTAGTTTGCTATGTTTCAGGATTGCTTAAGGGTTATTATGGAGTCTTTAAAAAATTCTTTAGAATTTTGGGTTGAAAGAGAACTAACTGCAAAATTTACACACATATGTATGTTTGTATTTACAAATTTATATTTGTATTTGTAAATATATATTTTCACAATACTCAAATATATATATATAAAATCATGATTATGGACATAGCACTAAATCCACAATATTAATAAAACTGGCTTGAAGTATGTGCCCTGAGTCCTTTGCTTTCAGAATTCTAAGAACATCTTATAGTCCTAGAAAGGCTTTTGAAGTAATCCCCAGCAAAAATTTCATTTTTCCTAAGCAACAAGTAGAACCCTGAACATACGTTTTTCTGCTAAGACAATTGCAAAAGATGATATATGTGAGAAAGCATCATTCTCAGCAAATTCTTTTTTTTTTTTTCCAGCAAATTCTAAATAAAGCTAAAATGCTTCGACATCAGCATGTATTTATTGTGGGTATTAAATGGCTATAAATTTTTAAAATCAGTATGAGACCTATCCCTGATTGATTGAATTTAATAGAATTACAGCTCTTCATTGAGTCCAGAGCCTTTTCTTAGGGACTTGTAATTGGTGCTTTGTAATGGGGGGCTATTGGCCGGATGCTAATGTCAGGAGCCCAGGGTGTAGGACTCATTGCACAAATGGGAAATCTTAGCGGTGAAAGCACTGCCTCTGTGCCTGGAGCTGGCAGTTGTCTCTATTTTCTCAATGGGTAATATTTCCATTGGCAGTGTCTGGGGAATTTTTTGGTTGTTTCATTTTCCTCGTACTTTTGTGGTATGTGGAGGTATTATTTGTAATACTGGGTATTTTGAGAAAAATACTAGACGTATAAATATATAACTCCCTCCATATTGTCATTTTTGCATACATAAATGGGGGAGCATGTTGTCTCCCAGACAATGCTGGAGACACACTAACAATTTTTACTCTTTGGAACTCCCTTCCTGAAATTCCAGGCTGAGTACTCATTTCTGCCTGCATGGTTTCCCTTCTAATGCTACAGGTTGTTTCTTTTGTAAACATTCACTAACACTTAATTAGATTTTCAGTCCCAGTGAATCTGAAGGTCTTTCCTTCTTTCTGTCCCTCTCCCCTCTTTCCTTCCCTTCTCACCTGTCTTCCTTCCTTAAGTTATTGAGAGCCTCCTCTATACCAAATGCTGCACTAGGTCCTGCAGATACAGTGTTGGACGGAACAGGACCCAGTCCTGCCCTCATTGCATGGAGGAGCAAATTCTCAGCATAATCTTGTGCAATTAGTTCTACACTCTGGGCTCCAGCCCTTTATGGTTATTTCTTCAAATAATTAGTCTCATTCATTTTGTATGGTGTCGGTTTGGTACCTCTGAGAAGCAGACACCAATATGGAATTAGACGTGGAAGAGATATTGTTACCAAAGGTTAAGTTCCATGCTGCCTATCTCTCCTCCAAAAACATGAGAGACTATTTGGTGGAAAGATGGAGCCAGGTGTGGTGGCGCATGCCTGTAATCCCTGCACTTTGGAGGCTGATGCAGGAGGATTGTTGCCAGTTTGAGTCTAACCTGGATTACACAGTGACTTCAAGGCCAGACTGAACTACGTAGTGAAACCCTGTCTCAAAAAACATAGCAACAACAAAAAAAAAAAAAAAAAAAAAAGAAAAAGAAAAAAAAAGCGTTTATTCAAACCTAGCTCCAAAGCAGTTTGATGGGCCTCTTATTGCCTTAAATCTCTATCTCCCCATGTTCAGGTGAGCAAGGGCCTTTATGTGAGGAAGAGGGGGTGTCTTAGTTACTTTTCTTGTTTCTGAGACAAAATACCTGACACCCAAAGGAGGAAAGGTTTATTTGGCTCATAGTTTGTAGAGGTTTCAGTCCATAATTGGTTGGCTCCAAGGCAGGGTGCCATGGTAGACAGACATTGCAGAGGAGAAATAGTTCATGGTAGGCAGAAGGCAGCAAAATAAGCAAGAGACCTTCGCATTTTTTTTTCTGCCCCTTTTATATTCTGTCTAGGCTACTGGGATTAGGGCGGTGCCAAACCAATCAGACTGATTTAGTAATCACCCAGGCTTAATCCTAGCACCCTTAGTCCTAGCATTGCACTATGAGTCAGTCACACTTTAGATTCAGCCACCTCTGACAAAGCCCTACCTGTGACAGCATGAGACTTTGGGGGGACATCTAGACACAAACCATTACAGGGGGAAAAGTAGACAAGGAATAGACAAGGAAATTCCCACACTGTTTCATACTCAGCCATTCTCTGCTCCCTTCTTCCCTTGTCTAAATGAACAGGACCTCAACTTCCTGGGATCAGAATCTGCCTGTTCTTTTCAGATGGATTGGCTATTTTTCTGAAAGAAGCATTACTTCTTTGTCTATCTGAGCTGAGAAGAGGGGGTGACACTTTATGTTCTCAGCATGAGGAAGTTGAAGAAGCAGCCTATCTCTTTTAAAAAGTACTAATTTTTTTTTTTTTTTTTTTTTTTTGTACCGGGAATCAAACTGAGGACCTTGTACTTGCCAGGCAGGCACTGTGCCGCTGAGGTATATCGCTGGCCCAAAAAGTCCTACTTTTAAAGATCATTCTCAACCTCTTGGTTACAAGATAGTGGGGAGATGCCTAGGCGGTTAAAGGGAAGAGCAACCACGAGCAGGTGGGGAGCCTCAGACTGCAAGCAGGTCTAAGAACTGTGAGAGAAGTTAGAGAAAGGGGAGAGAGGACTGGAAGGGATTTAAACCATGGAACCACCCTGCAGAGGAAACCTGGGTTGGGTAGGCATGGCCTTGCCCCTGTACCTCTACCTTAATCAGTTGTTGCCCAAGAGCAGCTTGAGTAGGTATGAAGCCGCAGAGCCTGCCGGCTAGCGACAGTCCTTACAACAGATTTCCTCTTGGAGGGAGACCTATGTGGTGCACTCCCATGGCTGCCACATGCATGGATTTAGGGTTTTATCCTCAGAGGCAGCTTTATTTGCAAGACCTCAGTGTAAGTGCGAGGAGGACAGGAGTGGGAGAAACACTTCATTCCTGCCCCACACAAAGACTGCAGATGTCAGAACTTTATGGCACTCCCACCAGCACATATAAATGTGCTTCCCAGTTTTATCAAGGGAGCCACTGTGTTATGTGCTTTCAATACTTTATTGAAAGTGTATAGGGGGCTGTTTGTAATGGTGCATGTCTCAGGATGCCTCAGCCTTCAAATCCTTTTTTCGTTCTTGTCACACAACAGACACCTACCAGCAGGCAGGTATAGGATTAGACACAGAGTAGGCACCCTGCATCACCTTCCTCCTCTAGATATTCATCTCACATCCATCTTGGATGCAGAAACCTAGGGGTACCTTTGGGTTGTATTTCCCATTTTTTTAAAGAACTATAAAATAGGAAAAGACTCAACACCTCCCTATACTACCAATAATGACAAAAGACTTGTAGCAGAGGAAAAAGAAAGACCAAGCATCTCAGTCTGTTTGGACTTCTATAACACAAATACTATAGACCATAGTGGCTTATAAACAACAAACATACTCACAGTTCTAGAGGCTAGGAAGTCCAGGGTCAAGGTGCTAGCAGATTCTGTATCTGCTGAGTGTCCAGTTCTCAGAGATGACAGCTTCTCACTGTGTCCTCACATCATGGAAGATGCAAGGAAGTTCTCTGGGCACTAATCCTACTCAAGAGGCTCCATTATCATGACCTAACCACTTCCTAAGGGCCTACCTCCTAATACCAACATTTGGGGGTGAGGATTTTCACATATGAATTTTGAAGGAGACATGAACATTCAGACCATATCACCAAGCAAGGAAAATGAATTGAAAAAGAAAAACTACAAAGCCAAGTGGTCATCTCCAGAACATTTATAATCCAACTGCACTTGATTGAACCCTTCTCCAGGTTGCCATTTGTCTTATTTACTTTTTTCATTGCTGAGACAAAATACCTGACACTCAAAGTTACAGGAGGAAAGGTTATTGCAGTCCACAGTTTGTAGATGTTTCAGTTCATATTTGGCTGGCTCAAAGGCAGGGTGGCATGGTAGAGGAGAAACAGTTCATGGCAGGTAGAAGGCAGCAAAGCAGCTGAGTAGTGAAGCAGCAGCAGCACTGCCTTCCATCTCTCCCTTTATATTACATTCAGGTTACCCACCCTTTGGGCCGTGCTACCCACACTCAGAGTGTGGCCCCCTTAATCCCAGCATCATACAATTTAATCCCAGAATCACACAGCCTAGATCAAGCCACCTCCCAAAGCTCCCACCTATGACCACATGAGGCTTTGGAGGGACATCTAGATACAAGCCACAATACCATCTCATAAAGATAACTCTAGTAGATCAAAAACTTAGGCAGATTAAATATTTCAGCCACCAATATACCAAGCAAGCAACTCTCCATCTTCAAATTATCACCACCAAGAAAATTGGGAAATAGTAAAACCAACAATCAACCAAACTTTGCAGGTCATCAGAAAGGAAAGAGTGAGTGTCCAAGTGGGTGAAGATCTGGTGGTTAGACTTTCTTTTTTTAATCTTTGCAAAAAACACTAGAGAAACAAAAGAAACTTTCCTCTTGGCTTCCAAAAACGACATTCAAGAATATTGGACACAATGGTAACCAAGAAGGGATCAGATCCTCTTTAATTGTTGTTCTGTGCTTTTCTTGAGGATGTATCTCCACCCCTCCAAAATATTAGCTCCATTGTACAATTAATTTTGAAACATAACTAATATTCCTTTCACTTTGTTCTAAGAAACAGTAAATTATGACATTTAGTATAACTCAGCTAATTATCTAGATCTGTGCTACTTAATGTAGTAGCCATCTGCCTTATGTGGCTACTTAATTTAAATGAAATTGATATCAAATAGAATGAAGTAAAGTTTTAAAAATTCAGTTACACTAGCTACATCCTGAATGTCCAAGAGCCGCAAGTATGGTATTGGAGACTGCTCATTAAATGGTCAATTGAGTTAATTTATTTGACTCATCTTTACATTAGCAAATGAACATTCATTCATTTTATCGATTCAATAGCATACATGAATCTTAAAGGTCTAGGTGTCACAAAATTGAACTTTATTCCCTTAGAGCTGAAGTTAAACTCTCTCTCAAGTTCTGGAATAGCAGAAAAGCTAGTCTTGCCAATTAAATCTAAATGGAATCACTTTGAGTTGTCTTAGTTTATTTTGGGTAATTACTCAGGCAATTCAGTGGTGGTGAGTTAATACATTTCCCTTCTCTTCCTCTTCCCCAAGGGGTGATCTCATCTATTCATTCATCAAATAGTAGTTGAGTTCTTACTACGTATCAGCAGCTATAGTAGGCACAGGGGACATGGCTGTAAATAAGACAAAGTGCTTACGCTTGTGAAGTATATGTCCTGATAGGGAAAATCAACAATAAGGAAGCTGAGAAATAAATAACTTGAAAAATATCTATAGATCTCAGAGCTGTACAGAGAAATAAAATAATTTAGCATGATAGGAAGGTCTAAGTGAGCAGGGAATCTTCACTGCAGTAATATTTGAGCCAAGAACTGAGGAATGAGAAAGAACTAACCTTGAGAAAGGAAAAAGAGTCCTTCAGCTGAAGGGAACAGAGTACAAAAACTCCCAGGTGAGGAAGAGCTTGGTTCATGGTTCCCAGACACTTCCCTTGCCTCCAGCAACAGCAAAAAGGATCCCACATCTCCTCCCAGACTTAGAGCAGTGCACAAGACTGCCTCAGTAAATGAGCACTTGGATGACTAGAAAAGTTCCAAAAAGGGAAACTTCAATATTATCTTGGAATTATTTCACACAAGAATAAAATTTCTCTGATGAACTTAGCAGAGATGATGGAAAGTTTGGTTCTCTGTTAAAATTATGGTTTATTTGCTTTATTTTTATTATAAAGCAATACATATTCATTGTAGATAGTAAATTAATAAAATAAAATAAATGAACTAATTAATTTTGTAAATTACAGAAAAGTAAGAAGAAGGAAATATAAATCATCTTTTTTAATGGTTATTCTAGAAGAGACTTTTAAAATTGTTATATACTTTGTGGTATTTTTATTAAGACTTTACAAAACATGTATATTTGTTATTTTAACACTAGTAAAATTTGTAAATACATTGAAAAGAAAAACATACATATACACATATATGTATGTATAAGCATATACATATTATATGATATATACAGAGTCTGCCAAAAAATGTATACACACTTCTGGAAAAGAAAAATAGTGTGATGTTTTTTCAACAGATGATGTTACCCTAGAGGACCCTAGAGGATGTCATATATTGCAGAAAACCCACTACACTGCCAGCCTTTAAAGAAGAAATTGAAAATGCATGTCCAGCAATCAATCTCAATGACCAAGGTTACCCAAGCAGCAGTTCACCATATTAATAAATGCCTGGAAGCTAATGGCCAGCACTTTGAGCACCTCTTGTAATTGTAGAAGGCAAAGGTAACTTGTATTAATCTCATGATGACTCAGTAAATTTAATATTAAAATATCTGTACAAGTTTTTCTTTTCCTGAAGTGTGTATACATATTTTGGCAGACTCTGTAGATATGGATAGATAGATAGATGATAGATAGATAGATATTATATTCCTCCCACCTGTATAGGAAAAGGCCCTGAAGATATAGGAAACTGTGCATAAGTCAGAAAGTTCCAGAGAAAGAAGATAATGAATAGGTCTTAGCATTGAGGATGACCTGCAGTGATCAGGTAGAAAGAAGGCTCTGCAGGAGTGGGCCGCTGAACAAACATGAAGCTTGGCTCCTGGGAGATGAAGACTGTGGGTGCTCCTGCTAATCAGGAGATTCCAGTAAAGTGTGGTAAGACATGGAAAACTGAGATGGCACTGCTTGTAGCCTAGTCTTGGTAAGTGCAGCGACAGAGAAGGGAGGAGCTGGTTGCAGAGTAGGAAAGGAGAGAATGCAGGTGCCATGTTGGGGTCTGTGTGTAAGCCAGGGCTTCTGAGACCATGGAGCCACTCAAGACTGCAGCTGCTTGCTGGCTCCCTGGGAATGAAGTGAATTCAGCACGCCCTGACCCGTGGACTCAGCACAAGCTGCTTACAGGTGAGACGAGAAGAAATCGGTCCTCTTGGAGAGTCTGAGTTGGTGCCAGTCATTTGGAGCTGTGTGGTCTTGAACTGCTCCAGGCTCTCGGGCACAGCAGCTCTAATGTTGAAATGAGGTTTGTTGTCAGCTCCTCTCTTTTTCGCAAGAACAATGTCCAGATTGTCCTAGACTCTTAGTCTAGGTTGTTGTAGTAGGATGGCTCCACCCTGTCCCTGTGTGGGAGCAGTGACTCAGGCCACAGTTATGAGAGCTTCATGCTTTCAGCCATGGTGATTTCTTTGACTGCTGCCTCCATACAGCTGCTGGAATGCCACGAGACATTTTCCAAGAGTGGCAATCTCTTTTCCTCTGAAACTGACACCTGAGAATTTGTGGGGTTAAAATTGCTGTCATCGGGCCAGTGAGATGGCTCAGCGGCATAAGTGCCTGCCTGGCAAGCGCGAGGTCCTGAGTTCGACTCCTGCCACCAACATATGAAAAAAGGGCCGGTGATATCGCTCAGCAGCACAGGCGCCTGCTGGTGCGCGAGGTCCTGAGGTCGACCCCCTGGTACCCACAAAAAAAAAAAAAATTTGCTGTCATTTTCACATACTGGAGACATCTCAGCGTAGGTGACAGAGGAAGGGAAACCAAAGCCTGAAGACAGTGCTTAGGCCCTGAATCCAGCCAGAACTGATATGTTTATTCTTCTTTTTTTTTTTTCTGTAGATACCGGGGGTCAAACTCAGGACCTCGCATGCCAGCAGGCGCCCGTGCCGCTGAGCGATATCACCGGCCCTTTTTCGTATGTGGGTACTGGGAGTCGAACTTGGCACCTCGCGCTTGCCAGGCAGACGCTTATGCCGCTGAGCCATCTCACCAGCCCGACATGTTTATTCTTGGGCTTTTTGTCGTTCAGTTCTCCAATAAATTCACTTTTGTTTAAACCAGTGGGGTTGGGTTTTCTTTTACATGCATATGATATGACGAGCTCATGCTACTTCCTCTGCCTGGAGTTCTCCTTCCCACCTACACCTCTGCCCACTAACTAGCAAATAACATTTTTTTGTGTCAGTCCACTTCATGTTTCTAAAAATATTTAATAAACCAGAAGCAATTAATATATAAAGAGAAAAGATTTGTTTAACACACAGTTCTGGAGCTTCCAGTTGAAGATCCAGTGTCTCATTGCTTCGGGCCTCTGGTGAGGGCAGCACATCACAGAGGGACTACGCGGTGGCACAAACCACTTACATCAGGAGCCAGGAAGCGGAGAGGCTGAGACTGAGCTTCTAGGGTCCCCTTCAAGGGCACAACCCCAAGATCCGGAAGACCACCCCCGAGGCCCCACTTCTTAAAGGCTTCACCACTCCCAATAGCTCTACCTTGAGGACCAAGCCTTTTGCACATGAACTTTTGGGGACACTCATTTGAACCATAGTGTTTAAATTTTTTTTATTGATACATAATATTTGTACATATTTTTAGGTGCGATGTTATGTTTTGTGCATGTCTACAATGGGTAGTGATCAACTCAGAGTGATTAGCATATCCATCAGTTTAAACTTTTATCATTTATTTATGGTGTGTACATTTGGTCATTTTTTCTATTTGAGATATGTAAGAGATTATTGTTGATTATATTCACCCCGCTGTGCCATAGAACACTAGAGCTTATTCCTCTTATCAAATGGTAACATTATGCTCATGGATTCATCCTTCTTCCTCTCTCTTCTCCCTCCCTGCCGCTCTCTAGTCTCTGATAGCTACTATAGTGCTCTCAACTTCTATGAGATCAATTTATTTAGATTATCTTATGCTTGAGATCATATGATGTTTGTCTTTCTGTGCTTATTTCACTTAACATAATGTTTCGATGTCCACCTGTGTTTTCACAAGTGACAGGATTTCATGTTTTTTTATGGCCAAGTAGTATTCTTGTGTGTGTGCGTGTGTGTGTGTGTGTGTGTGTGTGTGTGTGTGCATTTCACATTTTCTTTATCTACTTACCTGCTGATGGACATTAAGGTTGATTCCATACCTTGCTACAGTGAATAACGCTACAATAAACACGGGAGTGCAGCAAACCACAGCATCTTCTAACATTTGCTTTAAGCACTAATCATTTATAAACTTTCCATTCCCCCTGCCTCTGGTGAAATGGATCCCTCCCTTATCTTCCCTCATTTTATTCTGTATACATTTTTATCACAGCACCAAATTGCGCTAGGTCCCTTGTTTCTTACTGGTGTGGGTCTCTCTCTAGAAGTTATAAATCAGCTGAGGGCTCCAGCTTGAAGGCTCTCTATTCATGGCCTTTGTGTCTTCAGAGTCAAGCCCAGAGTCTGACATAGCAGCTTCATGATTAGTGTTTGTTGCATGAATGAATGAACAAAGGAGGTGAAAATCAGTCCCTAAATTTTTCAGTAAGCGATGCACACACATCTGCAGATGGACAGAGTGAGGTAGTGGAGAGTTTGGAGCAGACAATGGAAGGAACTAATCGATCAGTGTCTCTGAATGTCCTTGAGTGTGTCTCAGTTCTGTGATTCCCAGGCCAGAAGGGTGCCTCATGCCTGGGAGTAGGAAATCCAGGACTAAATGCTCCCTCTCTCAGCAGTGACTTTTGTAGCAAGCATTGCCAAACTGTGCTGTCAGGTCGGGAGCTCAGCAGGCAGCTCTAGAAAACCAAAGGCACAGAGCTGAGGAAATGAGGTGGGAGCTGATGGAGCAATTTCCAACCATTTTATTATTAGTATGATTATTATGATTATTATTGCTTGGGCTTGAACTCAGGGCCTTGCATATGCTGGACCAAGTGCTTAATCACTGACCTATATCCTCAATCCCACATTTTATAAATTCTTATTGATCAGCTGAATTTGTTTCTTATAGGTATTTTTTCTCTCCATAAATATGAAAAACTATATGTGGTTGTAAATATGACCAGTAGCAAAATAAAATTACATTAACAAATGCAAACAGAAAGTGCTTGAAGGATCAAATAATTTTCTAAAATTATTTTCAATATATCTCTAGCAAATAGACCTGGTTAACTGTCATGTTTTGGTGTAATGATCTTGTTTATTTTCCTGATTTCTCAAATCAGAAGGTGGCCAGTTGCAAAATCTATCATCTATTAGCTAGAAGACCTTGGGCAAGTTACTCAACGAAAAGAGGGTATAATTTTTCACCTCTTCAATGGGACAATAAAACTATTGCCCCTGCTACATCTCATAGTTGTATCAAAGATTAAATAAAGGGGAACTAAAACTAGATTGCATGATTTTATGTTCAACCCACTGCTCCTGCTGCCTCTTCTGCCCCTCCCCCACCTCTTCCCCTCCTCCTTTCTTTCTTCTTTTCTTCTCCTTCTTCTCTTCTTCCTCTTCTTCTTTTCTTCTTTTCTTCTTTTCTTCTCTCCTTTTCCTTCTCCTTCTCTTCTCCCTCTTCCTCCTCCTCTTCTTCTTCTTCTGCTTCTTATTCGAGACAGGGTCTCACTATGTAGTTTATGCAGGCCTTGAACTCACTATGTAGCCCAGGCCTGGAACTCACAGCAATCCTCTTGCCTCAGCCTCCTGAGTGCTGGGATTATAGGCATGCGCCACCATGCCCAGCTAACCCTATGCTTCTTGTTTTATAGATTGGATCTATCAGAATACAAGTGACGGAAAAAAAAAAAATAACAAAAAAGCTCCCTTAAGCAAAACCAGGCTCTAATAACCAAAAAATCCTAAGGAGGATCTTGGATCAATTGATATCACTGGAATGCAACCAAGCTATCTCTCACTTTTGTTCTCCTCTAAGTTGGTTCCTTTTCCAAAAATTACTATCCCATGTGTTCCCAAGATTCCTGCAACAGCAGCAGATCTCATTTAAGTCTACTAGATAGAGTAATTATCTTTGGTCCAAGGATTCCCAGCAAAAATAATATTGAGCATTATTGGCTATTTGGATCATGTGCCCATTCCTGAACCTATCATTTTGACCAAAAGAAAATTTTTATTCTTTCTGATTGGCTGGATTTGAGCCCAGGGTAGAGTTAATCCCACCATAATTTGATAGATGGAGAGAGGTAGAGCTGGTGAATACCCTGAGGGAAATTGTGCCATTGTTACCAGAAGGAAGAATGGAGGCTGAGTGATAAACAATAGATGTCAGTTACCTAAATGTAACTCTTAGTACCTCAGGCCACACAAGGATAGCAGTGACTGAGGCAGATGGAAGGGACAAAGAGGTCCATGAAAGCATGCAAATTAGAATTCTTCTGGCTTTATCCCCACCAGCAATGTGGGAACTCCAGACCCTCAGCTTCCTGCCAAATTATTCTGGGAGTCCTTAGAGATTCTCCTACAGAGGAGTCTCTTGAGTGCTTGTTAAAATCTCTTTAGGGTGCTGCTCATCATCTTTAGCTCTCCTCCTCCTTTGCCAGGGACACTGGATGTTTCTGTAGCTGTCAAAGCCAAGATGCTTAGAGATCCAGTACTGCTGCTACAGCCTCCAATGCCCTCTAGAAGCAGCAGGGCCAATGCACATATTGCTGAAAAGACCCAACCCTTCAAAACATGATGTCTCTTCCTAGCTCCCCAAAGTGTTTGTACTTGAGAATCACACCCTTTGCTCCCATTTCTGCCATCCACTCCTTCTTATCTGAGATAAGAGACACTCGGTCAACAGGTAAGCCAGTAGATGGGGCTGGGATACCGTTGTTTTGTGGTTGTAAAACTAAGAGTATGAAGCCATGGAGCTAGGGGTATGTCTTGGATGTAGTGCCCTGTTCAAGCCCCTGTTCAGAGCCCAAGTACAAGGTGTGAGGGAAGCAGAGAGTTGAGGGGCACCATGGTGGAGAGATGTGCTTGAGCTTCGGTTGACTGTCTACTGAATCTCACAGTGGCTCTTCCAGAGCTGCTGGCCTAGGCAGGCATAGCATTCTGAAAGGGGTGATATTTCTTGAGCCACCAAGATTTTAGCTGAAAAAGCAATGTGAGTTGTTACTTCCTGTCTCAGCTTTCTTATACTGAGTCCATGGGCAGCTGGGCTAGCCATGAATTCACAAGCTAGATAACCAAGAACCATACCTTTCCTTCAGAGATAGTTTATTTTCGCTGTTGGGCCAGGCCCAGAGTCCTGACTCTTTCTCCCTTACGTGGATATCTCCCAGGGGGTCCCTTATTCTTCAAGGAAGTATAGTTGGTCCTCAGTATCCACAGTTTCCTTATCTGTAGGTTCAACCAATCACTAATCAAAAATATTTGGGGAAAATTTTGCATCTGTACCAAATGCACACAGGCTATTTTCTTGTCATTATTCTTTAAACAACATAGTATAAAACTATTTATGTAGCATTATCTTGTATTAGGTATTTTAAGTAATTTAGAGATGACTTGAAATGTATGTGAGGATGTGCCTAGATTATATACAAATGCTACACCACTTTATATAAGGAGTTGGAGCATCTCTGGACTTTGGTATTAGTGTGTGGGTGTGTGTGGGGGTCCCAACAAATTCCCCATGGATACCAAGAGGACTGTATATGGTAGCAGTGGAGTTTACTGCCCTTCAGTCACTCTTGAAACACTGGAAAGTGGACATAACAATGTACAGTACTGAGAAATTTTCATATGCCAGGCAGAGTTTTAAGAACTTTAAGTGCATTATCTCATTCACTCTTTACAGCAATCCTATTGCTGTAGGAACTATTATTAGTTTATAGATGAGGTCAGTGTGGCAAAGAAAGGTTCGGTAAATGTAACTCTACCTTTCCTGATATTTGTTTCTCTTGACTGCTGATATATTTGCAGTGCCAGGACTGATGTGTTCCCGGTTCCCAGCACCTTGTTTGTTGCATGCTAGGCAAGTGCCATACCATTGAGCCGTCCCTTTAAATCCAATTCCCAATTTGTAGTAGTTATTCTATGAATGTTTTTGAATTGATGGATGATGTAGTGGATGTTGCAGTGGTGGCCTCCATGTTCAAAACCAAGCACTCATACCCCTAACTGGTTTATGCAGGAGTTAAATGATAGCCCCTAACTGGGAAGAGTCTGACAGGCTACCCAGTTCCATCTGAGGGTGGACTTAGCAGATGCATCTGTCACACCTGCACTGCAGGTCAGCCTCTGTGCCCAGTCCTGCTTCCTTCACACCTTCACGGGGGGTGTCACTGCCTACTCTTCTCCGTGAACCACTGTGCACAAAGCTCCACCTCAGAGTTTGCCTCTGGGAAACTCGAGGCAACTGGATTTACTGAGCCTCGTGGGCCTGATCTCAACAATACTTTCTATAGGTTGGCTTTTCCTCTGGAACTGTTTGAGACTACATGACAGTTGCCCCCAAAAGTGCTGTTGCAAAAGTTTGTGCTGTCCTCACTGAAACCAAGAAAGTTCAGGAAGATTCCACCTGTCATCTCAACTGCTCTCACTGAAACTGGAACTCCCTGTTTAGCCAGTGCCTAGGCCATAATGATGGCTCAAGACATCAAGAAGGATACTTGTTCCCTGTGGGATCTCTCAGGAGTGCCACCCCAGCTTTACAGCTTTTCTGAATGACACATCCTTCCTGCAAGGTGAATTCCCTGATAGATCTCTTGTTCATTCTTCCTATCAGTTCGATGTCAGGGCTACATTATGTATACTTCTGAACCACAAATTGGTTCCTCTACAAACTTTCCGAACTTTCTATACCTTTTGGAGCAGGGGGAGGGGATGCAGGTATGGGAAGAGATAAGATCTACTTATAGAGATAAGACCCAGACAGTGCCTTGTCATTTATTCAGAAGAGTTAGGAAGTCAGAGAAACCTGGCTTCCTTATTTACTTATCTGAAAAGCAGGGATGCTTTGCTTCGGTAAGTTGTTATGACAATTAAATAAGGCAATACATGTGCAGCACTTGGCCTTGTGCCTGGCATGTAGTGAGTACTCAATAAATGGCGTTTGTGTCAATTACTAGGTTTTTATCTCTCAGCTCCAAACCTACTGTTCTAGGCTCTGCTTTGTGCTGCTGGGGCTGAGACTCTGCAGGGCACATTTTTGCTTTGCCAGATATTCCCTTTTGGGCTCTGCCAAAGGGGAAACCAGGAGACTACAAAGCTGGAGGAAGGCACTGGGACTTGGCTGTTTCCCTGTGGGCTTGGATCTACTTGTATTTCTTATTCCCATGTGCCTCACATCAGCAATACCCATCCCTTGCTGGAACTGCATCTGAATCCAGTGTGCAGTTTTCCCCTTGCTGTGGGACCGACTTTGTTATACAACCTCAGAGACGTCAGAGCCAGCCCATTGCTGCTCTATCCTCAGAGGCCCTAGATCGACCTTCCCCCACTTGGTAGCCATTTCCCATAGTTACTATTGCTATGATTCTGTTGTGCCATCTTTTAACTTTATCAGTCACCTAGTTATTTTACACCTGGTTGGCAGTTTTTTATATTTAATTCTCACCAATCAGATAACTGGTTTGGTTTCTGTCTCCTGACTGACCCTGATGGATATGGCATTGTTTTTCCACTGTACAAATGAGAATAAAGAGGTTCATATTGGTTTTGGAATTCCCCAAGGACATGGAGCTGGTTAGTGGCTCTTTGGGACTTGAATCCATGTCTGTCTGATGCCAGAACTGGTGATTTTAATACTATTTAGCACAGTCAAGACAAACCAGGTTGCATCCACTCTGGGGCACTTGGCCCTTTCCATCCCTTCCCTGGCCTTCCCATCTATTGCCATCCTGGGATGTGCTCCACCTAGTGCCAGGGGGCCTGGAATGAAGGGCGGAGCCCAGCATTTGCAAGTTTGGAAATGTGACATCAAGTGCCTCTGGAAGCAAGGTTCTTTTCTTTTTATTTATTTATTTATTTATTTATTTACTTTTTGTGGGTACCGGGGGTCAACCTCAGCACCTTGTGCGCCAGCAGGCGCCCGTGCCACTGAGTGATATCACCGGCCCTTTTTTTGTTTGTGGGTTCTGGGAGTCGAACTCGGGCCCTCACGCTTGCCAGGCAGGCGTTTACACCACTGAGCCATCTCACCGGCCCCAGCAAGGTTCTTTTCTAAGATGCTCTAAGAAAATTATTTGAACCAACTTCTGAATTTTTAATTAAGTAAAAGGAATAAATCTTAAATCAGGTATAAAACTTTCAGATGCTCATGAATCTAGAAAGAAGTTCACTCTGAGATATAAAATTATCTTCACAGAAAGTAATTCTCTTGACCTGACTCAGAATTCTGTGGCATGAGGGGATGGGGAAATCTCAAAACTTAACCATTTTTATTTCATTTTTATTTTAAGAAGTTTCATGGAGTGCGTTTTGGTGAAAGGCATGTGGTTACAGAGAAGAAAGGTGGTCAGGCCAAAGGAGCAATATTTCACATCAAACAAGAATGGACTGCTTATCTTTTCAAGATGAGAAGCCAGGGGGAGCACCAAAATGGCAGAGTGGTAGGCAGCAGAGAATGAGCCTCCCTGAGAGTCACCATCCAGATGTTGGAATATAGCAACGTGAGGAAGACAAGAAGGAGGGAAGTGGGTCCCCTGGACCCAGGAAGGATCTGAAGCATAAATTGAAACCCATGGAGGGAGTGAACAGAGAAACTTCAACAAAGAAGAAGGAGGTAGCTGGCAGCACCTTCTCCCTGAGATGGGACTCACTGCGTGAGAGGAGCGGTTCAAACCTGTGGACACACGGAGATTGCTGGTAACCCCAGAGGCCTCCATAGAGAGACACAGTGGTGGAGGGGAGCAGTGGACATGAGGGATTGCATTGCCTGGCAGTGAGTGCTGAGGGCTCAGTCATCCTGAGTGACAGAGAGATTAGCTGGGAGCCATCTAGGAGAGGGGCCGAGTTCAGAACTCTGAGGGGCTGCTGGCTCCATCTAACGGCTCCCAGCTGGGGGCTCAGGCCTGCGAAAAGTGTGCTGATGGTTGCAGGCTGAATGAGTCTGGTCTCATCCAAAATGTGCAGGCTTGCTGAAATTATCCACTACCCTACCAAAAAGCTACTGCTGGCTTGCTGGAATAGATCAGCACAGATTGGGATTCTGTCTCCACACGTTGTCTACCAGTGACAGCAGAGTCGATCCTGGAAGTGGACTTTCTCTCTCTCTCTCTCGTTTGTTTTTTGTTGTTGTTATTATGGTTTTGTTTTTGTTTTTCTCTCCTTCATTGTTTGATCTTGTTTTTATATGAGTGTGAGTATGGTTTCTAGCCCCTTTTTGGCTGTGGTTCTGGGTCTGTTCTGTTCTTCTTTTTATCTCTTCCTTCTCTCTTTCCCGCCAGTCTTCTGTACCAGTTTCCCAAAGTTAGCTTGATCCCCCTCTATCCTCCAGCCTTACTTCTCACCTCTTCCTCTTCTTCCTCTTCTCTACTTTCTCCCTAACCCATTTTAAATTTTAAACCCTGAGGAAAAAATTGACATATTAAGGACTTGCATACTGCATATAATTTTCTGGTTTGTTTTAGATTTTTTTATATAACCACAAATCTAGTTCATATGGTTAAAGGTGGCAAATAAATGGTTAGATCAGTTTGTCATTTTCTAGTCTGTGTTTGATGTTTTTGTCATTGCTGATGGTACCACTTTAGCCCAAAGTAACATAATTGTTCTAAACAGCCGTGCTTCCTGGTATTCCAGGACTGAGATTGACTGAGAGTGACAGAAAACACTGTGGTACAGTGCCAAAGAACCAGGGGCTGCACCAAACAGCAGCAATTTCTCATTCCCAATAATTGAAGAGGTAGGATCTTGCAACAGACTCAAAACTCCAAAACCAGCTGCACCTGGAAGACATTGCTGAGAAGTAGTCATTTCCTAAGGGTTCTAAATACTAGCAATAAAGCAACACACCATAGGCAATTTAGAAGCATCACCTCAGGAATTAAACTAAAAAAAGAAAAGAAAATTAGAAGACTCTTAAACAAGATGCAACCCCAGACATCTAGTTCACCAAAGGTAAACCCAAGAGGCAATGAGGTGGGACAATCCAAAAGTCACCCACCTGGCCTCACTGAAGTGGTAACAACAAAACAATTGAATGAGGCTCTAGAAAAAAATCAAATCAGATATAATTTCTCAGATAACTGAAGAGATGGTGTCCAAAATGAAAACCATGCTTAGGGATTCTAGAGCAGATACAGAAAAAAAAATAGATGAGCTTTAGAAAATTATGGAAGCCATGAATGCTCAGCATAGGAAAGAAGTGGAACCCAGAAGGCAGATTCAGGTGGACATCCAGGAAAATAAAAATTCCATTGAAAGTATCTGCAGCAGATTAAGCCAATGTGAGGACAGGATCTCAGATATAGAAGATAGGCTTGTGGTTAGTGATCATGAAAAGAAAGATTTCTTTTTTTTTTTTAAGAGAAGAAAAAAAAACAAAATAAAACAAAAAAAGAACAAAATTTCAAAACAACAGGAGGGTAACAATGGTTAATACAATATGTATTGTTATCTTTAAATTGGTTTCTCAGGGTACAAGACATCAGCATTCAATTGTCTAAACATTACTGGCATAAAACTCTCTTCAATGAACTAAGCAAAATTAGTAGTGTATCTATCTTAACCATCTTATATATAAATACAATTTTTTTTATTTTCCCTTTTTTCTTTTCCCCATTCCCCCATCCCAGACTCTCTTTCCTTTTTTCCAGTTTTTTTCTGATTCATCATATCTATTGTACATTTTGGATCTTATTTACTCTTTCAGTTTCTCATACTAGGGAGACAATACGATGTTTGCACATGTGCATCCGGTTAATTTCACTTATGAGTATAGAAAGATTTCTTAAAAATAGCAAAGGACCATGAAAAATCAATCCAGCAGGTGCTAGATGAGGCAAAGAAGAATAACTTAAGATTGATTGGAGTCAATGAAAAAGCAGGAGATAGCACAAATGATATAAAAAAAACTGTTCACAGATTTCATGGCAGAAAAATTCCCAAAAGAATTTGACACACATATAGAACTCCAGTTAGCCATGATCAAAAAAAAAAATCTACAGCCAGGCATATCATAGTCAAGATTCCAGAAATTCAACACAGGAATAGACTCTTAAAAGCTGTTAGGGAAAAGAAACAAATCACCTATAAAGGAAAGCCCATCAGAGTCACAGCCCACAGTGTCAGCACAAGCCCTCAAATCAAGGAGAGCTTGGAATGAAGTATTTGAAGCTTCAGATTGAAGAAAACAACTTCCAGCCCAGATTTTTGTACCCTGCAAAACTATCTTTCAAAACTGATGGAGAAATAAGATACTTCCATGACAAAGAACATCTGAGGAAATATATGACCACAAAACCAGCACTATAAAATGTTTTGAAGGACATTCTAGAAATAGGTAATGAAGACTACAGCTCCTATGAACCCCAACAGAAGGAATCCACCAGGCAAGGCAAACAAACAGAGGGAGGGGAAAGAAAGAGGGGGAGCCAACAACAGGAAAATAACACGACAAGGATAAGACAATACATATCAATTATAACCATCAATGTTAATGGTCTCACTTCACCAATCAAAAGACACAGACTGGCAGAATGGATCAAGAAGCAAGATCCAACAATATGCTGCATACAAGAAACACATTTAATTCAAAAAGAAATTCATGGACGGAAAGTCAAAGGATGGAAAACAATAGTCTATGAGATAGGAGCCCAGAAAAAAACAGGGGTAGCTCTTCTATTTGCAGACAAAGTGAATTTCAAGCCAAGACTACTTAAGAGAGATAAAGAAGGTCACTATATCCTGGTAAAGGGAACAATCCAAGAGGAAGAGATAACAATTGTAAATATATATGTGCACCAAATACCAGTGCACCCAACTATATAAAACAAATATTAACAGGCATGAAAAATCAAATAAGCACTAATACAATCGTATTGGGGGATTTCAATACCTCACTGCCACAAAAAGACAGATCAACTAAGTAAGACATCAACAATGAAATATTAGAACTGAACCAAACTTTTGAACAAATGAACTTAGTAGATGTCTATAGAGTGTTCCACCCCACAACATCAGAGTACACATTCTTCTCAGCTGCACATGGGAAGTTCTCCAAAATAGACCACATACTAGCTCATAGAACATGCTTAAGTAAATGCAAAGGAATTGAAATTATCCCATGCATATTATCAGACCATAGTGCAATGAAATTGCAAATCAATGGCAAAAGAAACCACAAGAACTTCATAAACACATGGAAATTAAATAGTACCCTCCTGAACAACCAATGGGTCACAGACAAAATTAAAGAAGAAATTAGACAGTTTCTACAATTAAGTGATAATGACAATACAACACATTGGAAATTATGGGACATGATGAAAGCAGTCCTAAGAGGGAAATTTATAGCAGTAAATACCCATATCAGGAAAACAGAGCAAGTGCAAATAAACTACTTAATGGTGAACCTCAAACTTCTAAAAAAAGAAGAGCAGGCTAAGCCAAAATCTTGCATGAGGGAGGAAATTATAAAGATCAGAGCAGAAATTAACACATTGGAGACTAAAAAAATACAAAGAATCAATGAATTGAAGAATTGGTTCTTTGAAAGATTAAATAAAATTGATAAACCATTATCCAATCTTATTTTAAAAAGGCAAGAAAAGACTCAAATCCACTCAATTAGGAATGAAAAGGGTGAAATTACAATGCACCCTGCAAAAATCTAGAAGGTCATCTATACCTACTTTGAAAACTTGTATTCTAATAAGATGGAAAATACATAAGAAATGGACAGATTTCTAGATACATATGAATTACCAGACCTGAATCAAGAAGATACAAAAATCCTAAGTAAACCAATATCGATCAATGAAATTGAAGATATAATTAAAAGCTTACCAACAAAGAAAAGCTCAGGCCATGATGGATTCGCTGTTAAATTCTACAAGAAATTTAGAGAAGATCTAACACCACTATTTCTCAAACTCTTTAATGAAATTGAAAGGGAGGCAATACTCCCAAATTCATTCCTGGAAGCAAGCATTACTCTGATACCAAAACCAGAGAAGGACCCAACTAAGAGAATTACAGGCCAATCTCCCTAATGAAACATAGATGCAAAAATCCTCAATAAGATACTGGCAAACAGAATGCAACAAATCATCAAGAAGATTATATACCATGACCAGGGGGGATTCATCCCAGGGATGCAGGGATGGTTCAACATACATAAATCAATAAATGTAATATACCATATTAACAGAGCCAAGGAAAAAGATCATATGATCATCTCAATATATGCAGAAAAAGCTTTTGACAAAGTCTAACACCCATTCATGATAAAAACCCTACAGAAAATTGGAATAGATGGTCTTTATCTCAATCTGATAAAAGCCATCTATGACAAACCAACAGCCAACATCATACTAAATGGACAAAAACTGAAAGCTTTCTCCCTAAAATCAGGAACAAGACAAGGATGTCCACTGTCTCCACTCTTATTCAACATAGTTCTTGAAAATTTAGCCAGAGCATTTTGACAAGAGAAAGAAATAAAAGGAATAATGATAGGAAAGGAAGAAGTTAAATTATCGTTATTTGCAGATGACATGATACTCTACACAGAAGACCCCAAAATCTCCACTAAAACACTGCTAGATTTAATAAGCAAATTCAGTAGTGTAGCTGGATACAAAGTCAACACTCAAAAATCAATAGCCTTCCTGTACACGAATAACAAACTCACTGAGAGAGAAATTAGGGAAACAACACCTTTCACAATAGCATCCAAAAAAAATGAAATACCTAGGAATCAGTCTAACGAAGGATGTAAAAGACCTCTACATTGAAAACTACAGTACTCTGAAAAAGGATATTGAAGAGGATATCAGAAAATGGAAAGATATCCCTTGCTCTTGGGTCAGAAGAACCAATATAGTGAAAATGGCCATACTTCCAAAACTTTTACACATATTTAATGCAATTCTGATCAAAATTCCAAAAGCATATGTCACAGAATTAAAGAAAATAATCCTAAAATTCATTTGGAACCAGAAGAGACCTAGAATAGCAAAGGCAATTCTGGGCAACAAAGGCAAGGCAGGGGGCATCACAATCCCTGACTTGAAATTATACTAGAAAGCTACTGTGATAAAAACAGCATGGTACTGGCAAAAAAAAAAAAAAACAGACCTGAAGATCAGTGGAATAGATTAGAAGATGCTGAAACAACCCCAGACATACTAAGCCACCTTATCTTTGACAAAGGCACCAAACACATTCACTGGAAGAAAGATAACCTCTTTAATACATGGTGCTGGAAAAACTGGCTCTGTACATGCTGAAGATTAAAATTGGACCCATATCTTTCACCATGCACTAAACTAAATTCAAATGGATCAAAGATCTAAATATTAAAACAGAAACATTAAATCTGCTGGAAGATAGAATAGGTAAAACTTTTGAAGACATTGGTGTAGGCAAAGACTTTATGAATAAAACCCTGATCATACAGGAACTATCCCAAAGAATCAACAACTGGGATCTCATCTTATTAAAAAGCTTTTGCATAGCAAGAGAAACCACCAACAGAGTGAAGAGACAATCCACAAGGTGGGAAAAAGTATTTGCCAGCTGTTCCTCAGAGAAAGGATTACTATTGAGAACATATAAAGAACTCAAAAAAATGAGACCTCCCAAATTTAAAGACCCACTCCAAAAATGGGCATCTGAGATGAATACACACTTCCCAGATGAAGAAATACAACCAGCAAATAAATATATGAAAAAATGTTCAACATCACTGGTCATTTGAGAGATACAAATTAAAACAACATTGAGGTTTCATCTCACCCCGGAAAGACTGGCTATTATCAAGAAATCAACCAATAACAAATGCTGGAAGGGGAAAAAGGAACACTTCTGCACTGTTGGTGGAAGTGTAGACTGGTGCAACCACTGTGGAAATTGGTGTGGATTCCTCAAAAAACTAGGATTGGAGGTCCCATTTGACTCAGCTATTCCCCTTCTGGGTATCTTCCCAGAAGAATTAGAAACATCATAGCACAGCAATATATGTGCACCCATGTTTATAGCAGCATAACTAGTAATAGCTAGATCTTGGAAACAACCCAAATGCTCATCAACCGAGGAATGGATAAAAAAGATGTAGACTTTTTGTACAATGGAGTACTACTCAACCATAAAGAAGGATAAGCTGGAGACTTTTATAGGTAAATGGATTCAACTTCAGACCATACCCTATATGAAATAAACCAGACACACATATGTAAACATCGTATTGTCTCCCTAGTGTGAGAAGGGAAAAGAAAAAATATATATACATGTATATATATAAAAGACAGTTAAAATAGTTATACTACTAATTTCTTTGAGTTCATTGAAAAGGAAGGTTTGTACTAATATTGTTTGGACAATTAAATGCCGATATCTTGTACTCTGAGTAACTAGTTTGGAGATAGCAATACGCAGTGCATTAACCATTGTTACCCTCTTATTATCTTGTTTTGAAAAACTCTTTTTCTCTTAAAAAAAAAAAAAAGATGAGAAGCCAGCATCCTAATAGACTATCTGGGGAAAACGCACAATGAGATTGCTGGGAAGCTGACCAAAGCAGGGACTTTCTGCTTGAGGCAGAAAGGGACGTTTCTGATTATTGTGGGACGTTTCTGATTTTGTTCAGAATATTCCTTGAACTAAAATTTCTTTACAATGGCATAGAAATAGATTATTTTTTCTGATATGAAGAGTATGCCACAGCCCTTTTGCAGAAATTAAGCTATATTTTTATTTTACTGTGGTGAATATCTAATAAGAAATGGTATCTTAAAGAAAAACAAGTGAGTCGTTAAATATCATTGTCAAGAAATAATGAGTAATGGTCATTAGATGAAAGGAGAAAGGCTTAGGACAACATGCTTGTGAAAACAGAAAGTGTGGCCCAACCCCCAGCTCATCACCTAGGAATGAGGGCAGAGCCCTCATTCCAAAAAGTGCTAAGTTGCTAGTCTTGATGTTTCTCTTCTAGGAAAAACAAAATCATGTAGGCAAGAGAAAAAAAATAATAATTTTTACAAGATTGAAAAGTTAAACCCACCTCAATTTTGTGTCATCAAGAAAGAATGTTCTTAGGAAAAAATCACTAACAAATATAATTGTAAGAAATTGATTCTCAGAAGCATGCCAGGGAGTTGGACATTCAGAAATCATTAAATATTAAATGTTGCCAAATAAAAGCTTTAAAAAGTGAATATTTCTCCTCTCTAGCTGCTTCTCTCATTTCTAGTGTTCTGACATCTTTCTTTTTTGATTGTATTCTACCTGCCTATTTCTTGTAGTCTCCTTTTGTTTATGCTGTTTGATCATTACTAAATTTTAAAGAAGGAAAAAGTCACAGAATCTTCTGATCTTTCTGCCAAGGTTCACATTTTATAATCTTTTATATGACTATTACCGAGAACAATGTTGAGTATTTTTATTTTTGTGATGCTAAGGATTGAACTGAGGGCTTTGTGTGTGCTAGGCAAATGCTCTACAACAGAGCTATAACCCAAGCCCTACCGTTAGAGCATTCCCTAAAATTATTTTTCTTCATTCTTCAAAGCAGAAGTGAAGGCATAGAGAAGTCAACATTGACAGTGTGGTGTCCTGGATAAGATCACAGTTTCCAGGGCCCACAGACCTGTGTTTGGAGTCTTGGTTCACCCAGTCACTAGCTAGGTGACCTTGAGCAGGTTACCTAACCTTTCTCTGAACATTCGTTTTCTCATCTATAAAATGGGTGGCGACACTGTTTGTCTCCCTGGGAGTTACTGTTAATGAGAGTACAAGAGTCCAAAACAGGATTGAGTGTCTCCGTTGGCCAGGGCCTCAACTGTGTATGATAAAGAATATGTCCATGTTCACCATACTTTAAAATTTTTTAGTGTATATATTTAATGTATAAAACATGATTTTTGTTTTTTGGTAATAGAGATTGAATCCAGGACCTTAGCACTGAGATACATCCCCAGCCTTTAAAAAATGTTTATTTTGAGACAGGATCTTCTCACTAAGTTACTAAGTTTCTGAAGCTAGGCTTGAACTTGTGATCCTCCTGCCTCAACCTCCCAGGGTGTGTGCCACCATACATGGCTACATAATGTTTTAATGTATGTAGTGAAATAGTTACTATAATCAAGTAGATTAGCATAGCTATCATCTCACACAGTTAACCATTCTTTTTGTGTGTGGCAAGATCAACTAAAAGCTACTCCTTTAGCAAATAACCCAAATACAGTACAGCATTACTATTATGATGTTGTGTATTAGATCTCTAGATTTGTTCATCCTATATATCTGCCACTTTGCACCCTTTAACTGACATTTTCCTATTTCCTGTTTCTTCCTTCCCCAGCCCCCAGTAACCATTGTTTTATTCTCTATCTTTATGTATTCAACTTTACAAAAAAAATTTCATTGTACCTTAAGTATCAATTATTATTGTGAGGTGGTAAACTATGCAACTTATTTGGGGGACAATGACTAACTTGTTTAGCTGATACTCAGGGTGGTGGTGGAGAACAGAAGGAAATTCTTAATCTGCTCTGGCTGCTATAACAAAATATTATAAATTGGATACCTTACAAACGACAGAAATTCATTTCTTCTAGTTTTGGGTGCAAGGGAAGTGTAAATCAAGATGCTGGCAGACTTGGTGTCTAGTGAGGGCCCACTTAATGGTTTGGAGCTGTCTTTTTGTTGTGTCCCACATGGTGGAAAGGACAAGGGGAATCGCTAGAGTCTCTTTCATAAAGGCACTAACCCCATTGATGAGGGCTCCATCCTCTTGACCTAATTATTTACAAATACCCCCACCTCCTTATCATTACCTTGGGGGTTAGAATTTCAACATATGAGTGTGGGAGGGAGATACTTAGACCATAGCAGAAATAAAGCAGGTTGGAGGTAAACTTTGGAGGGCCAGAACAGTAATAGATTGGGAAGTTTTGTTTGTGGTATTTGTTTTAGAATAAGAAACACTAGGAAGCCACTGGTAGCATTCAAAGGAGCTCAAGTCTCTATTGCCTTCTTCTGCCCCTGTCATTTCTGTCTTTCTCTTCTCTTTTCCAGCCATACTTTCAAAGACTTCACTAGATACTCATCTAATTTTCAAATGCTTCTAACCTGATTTCTGTTAGCTGGTTCTACTTGGAACTACCTTACCAGTCAATGTTCTTGTTGTCACTTTGCAGACTCTAGCATGTTGAAACAGTACCTTCTTTTGGCTTCTATAACCCAGTACTTGGCTGGATTTCACCCATCTCAGGCTGTTTCTTCCCATCTCCTTTGCAGGCTCCTCCTCCTCTGCCCATCTTTAACTGTCAGCACACCTCAGGGATCTGCTCCTCTTCAGTTCTGTAACCCTTACCACTTACAAGATTGTTTAATGGTTCCACAGTGTTCTCAGGATAAAGGCCAAATGTAGGGCTCCACAAATCCAGTTGTTCCCTGGCTGCTGTCTGGAATGCTCTTCCCAATCATCTGTGGGGTCGGGTCAGTTTTCCAATTGTGTCGTTCCCCTTCAATATTGCATTGGCTAATCGGGGACTTTTGCTTCTTTATATAAACTTTGGAATCAGTTTGTCAATATCCACAAAATAACTTGCTGGGGTTTTGATTGGGATTTCACTGAATCTATAGATCAAATTGAGAAGAACTGACATCTTGAGATTATTAAGTAATTCTATTCGTGAATATGGGCTACTCCATTTATTTAGCTCTTTTTTTTTATTTCTTTCATTAGAATTGTGTAATTTTCCTCGTATAGATCCTTATACCTAAGTACAGTATTTCATATTTGGGGCCTTAATGCAAATCGCATTTTGTTTTTACTTATAAATTCCACTTGTTCACTGTTGATAAAGGAAAGTGATTAACTTTTGTATATTTACTTTGTATCTCAAAACCTTTCTATCATTATTAGTTCTAGGAGATTTTTGCTGTCTTTTGTCAACTGTTTTGGATTTTCTGTGTAAACTACCCTGACATTTACCAGCAAACACAGTTTTATGTCTCCTTCCCAATCTGTTTACTTGTTAGATCCTTTTTTGTTAATTAATTAATTAGGATTCTAGCACCATGTTAATTAATTAGGATTAGGAACATTAATTAGGATTCTAGCACAATGTTAAAAAGCAATAGTGAGAGGAGACATCCTACCCTTGTTCCTGATTATAGTGGGAAAGAATTGAGTTTCTTACCAGTAAGTGTGATTTTAGTTGTATAATTTTTTTAGTTATTTTTTATCGAGTTGAGAAAGATCTCTGTTTCTAGTTTGCTGAAAGTTTTTTTTATCATGAATGGATGATGGATTTTGTTAAATGCTTTTCATGTATCTATTGACATGCTTTAATTTTTCCTCTTTGGCTTGTTGATGTGATGGATTACATTAATTAATTTTGTTTTTTTATGTTTTTAAGATATTTTGAATTGATATATGGTAATTGTACATATTTATGGGTTCAATGAACATTTCAATACTTGTATAAAATATGTTACGACAGATCAGGAGAATTGGCATATCTATCATTTAAGGCATGCATCATTTCTTTATGTTGGGAATATCCAACATCTTCTCTACTAGCTATTTCAAAATATTCAATTTGTTATCAAACTGTAATTGATTTTCAAATGTTGAACCAGCCTTGCTTACCTGGGATAAATCCCATTTGGTTATGGTGTAAAATTCTTTTTATACATTGTTAGTTTTAAATTGCTATTATTTCACTGAAGATATTTTTCCTATACTTACTGTCTTTGTCTGGTATTAGGGTAATGCTGGTCACATAGAATGAAAGTTAGGGAGTATTCTGCTCTCTGCTTTCTTCTGAAGGAAATTATAAAGAGCTGGTATAAGGGCTAGGGGTGTAGCTCAAATATATATATAATTTTTCCCTTAAATGTTTGGCAGAATTTGTGTGATAGTTTCTGTATTACAAAGTTAATTGTTGATTTGATTTTTAAATAGATAAAAGCTTATTTGGACTACTATTCTTGTTAGTTTGGGCAGGTTGTGGCTCTCAAAAACTTGCTCTATTTAATCTAAGTTATCAAATTTGTGGGTAGAGGTTATTCACAGTGTTCTTTTATTATCCTTTTAACGCCTGTGGGATCTATAGTGACATCGTTTCTAATACAGTAAGTCCCTGGCTTACGAATGCTCATGCGTGAACTTTCACAGGTGTACCGTAGTGTAAGATCCACAGGTGTGCTGTGTAAGACTCACTTTGTTGGATTACGAACAAATCCGATTTATGAACATTCCCCCCACAATGGAATTCGTTTCTAAATAAAGGACATACTGTATTAGTAATTTGTGCCCTCTTTTTATGTTAGCCTGGCTAGAAGTTCACTGATTTTATTGATCTTTTCAAAGAACCAGCTTTTGATTTCATTTTGAAATCATTAATTTTCCTTACTGATTTTGTTTTCAATTTCAGTGATTTCTTCTGTAATTTGTGTTATTCCTTTCTTCTGCCTCATTTGGACATAATTTGTTCTCCTTTTTCTAATTTCCTAAAGTGAAGCTTAAGTGATTGAATTTTAGATCTTCTTTTCTAACATAAGTGTTATGGTTTGGATGTAAAATGTTCCTCAAGTGCTCATGTGTTAAAGGCTTGGTCCCCAGCCTGTACTGTACTGTATATGTTAAACTTTCTATTTGTTGCCCTTTATTTCTACGGAGTTTTTTACTCTTTTCCTGTTTTTTATGGTTTTGAGAATTTTATGATTTTATTTTCTGTCATCTTTTAGCATATCATTCTTTTTCATTTTTTAGTGTTTGCCATAGAGTTTGCAATATCCATTTACAAATAATCAAAGACTACTTTCAAATAATACTGTATTCTTCACTGGAAGTTCAATTCTTTACAATGACAAAATAACCCTAATTCTCCCCACCTGTTCTTTATATTACTGCTGGCATTCATTTTTACTTATATATAAGTACATATAAGGAAAAATATATTAAAAATATATAATAAGCATACATAATCTAATACATTGTTCCTATTATTTTGAGCACATTGTTTTCTATTAGATCAATTGAAAATAAGAAAAACAAAAGTTTTTATTTTATTTTCACTTATTCTTCAATTGAGGCTCTTTATGTAGACCTGAGTTTCTTACATATCATTTCACTTTTTTTCTAAAGAACTTTTTACACATTTGCACATTGTGAGGCAAGTCTGCTGGGAACAAATTCTCTCAATTTTTACTTATCTGAGAAAGTTTTTATTTTCCCTTTACTTTTAAGAATGATTTTGCAGGGTACAGAATGCTAGGTTCATTGGTGTTTTATCTCAATATGTATTTCACTCTTCCCTTTTCTTACTTGCATGGTTTCTGAGAAGCCAGATGTAATTCTAATCTTTGCTGTCATATAGGGACAGTGTTTATTTCTCTGTCCTCTTTTTTATTAGTACATATTTTCAATACATAATATTCACATTCATCATAGGGAATTTGTACTGTACATAATATACCTTAATTCTTTTTTTCCCCATTCCCCTCCTCTCCCTTCAACCTTCCTTCCCCTTAGAACTTTTTTCTTCATCTCTGATTTTCTGTAGCGTGAAATTGATATAGCTAGATGCAATTTTTCTGCCTTTATTCTGCTTGATTTTTTCTATGGTTTGGAGTCTAACATTAATTTGAGGAAATTCTCAGGCATTATTATATCAAATATTTCTTCCTTGTTCTCTTTCTTTTTCTTTTGTAATTCCCATTACCATACACATGTTATGCCTTTTATAATTGTCCCACAATTCTTGGATACTATATTTCTTTTTTGTCCTTTTTATCTTTTCTTATTAGTTTTGGAGGTTTATGTTAAAATACTTTCAATTTCAGAGAGAGTGTTTCCTCAGCTGTTGCCCAGCCTGTTAAGCCTATTAAAGGCATTTTTCAGTTCTGGTACAGTGTTTTGTATCGTCTGTGTGTGTGTGCTAGGGATTGACCCCAGGGCCTTTACACTGAGCCACATCCCCAGTCCTTTTCCTATTTTTAATTTGAGACAGGGTCTTGCTAAGTCACCAAGTTGCCCAGGCTTGGCTCAAACTTGCAGTTCTCCTGCCTTAGCTCTCAGAGTGCTGGGATTATAGGCGTGTGCAACTACATCCACCTCAATGATTTTTATCTTTAGCATTTCTTATTGGTTCTTTCTTAGAACGTTCATCTCTCTACTAACACTATCCAGCTGTTCTCACATGCTGTGTATTTTATCCTTTAGCATATTAGTTATAGTTGCTTTAAATTCCTGGTTTGATAATTACAATACTCCTGCCATATCTGAATCTGGTTCTGATACCTCCTCTGTCTTCAAACCTTATTTTACTTTATTACATATTATACTTTCTTCTGATAGCCAGAAGTGATGTACAGGGTAAAAGGAAGTGCTGTAAATAGGCCTTTAATAGGTGGTACTGTTGTAGAACCCAATACTAGACCGAAAGGAAGACATTCTGCACTAAGAAGTAGGAAGGCAACTTTTATTACGCTAGTGGGCTGGTGGGTACTAGGTCTCAAATTATCAGCCCTGACTCAGAGTAAAGCTGAAACTTATATACATTTTGTAAGCAGGAAGTACATAGCTGATAGCGGGTTATTTTATAATTGGTTGCATAGGCTGAGTCACACGTTGTCAGGCAAATTTGTTGCAGGCAGGTTTGGTCAGAGAGGAGTGTTATCATAAGGCGGGAGAGTTTAGAGAGGAAGCTGAGCTGAGTGGGTGAGTAAAATCAAGCATGTCATTGACTAGGCTAGTCTTTCTGGGGCAGAAAGTCCTTGAAACAGGCTAGCAAAACAGGATATTTTATGGGTTTGGCAGTGCAGGCAGCACAGCTGGGTGTAGTCAGACAGAGCGAGGTCAGACTGCCTCTGAGTTGCTGCTGGCATGATCAGTCAAGGCTGACTGAGTCTAACTATGTGGTGGGCTGGGTGAGCATATTCTGTCCCGATATGATATTGTCTGTTAGTTTGCTAAAATTCTAAAATTTAAATTTTCTGTCACAGTACTAAGGCATGCGAAGAGGGAAAGTATTCTATAGTCCTCTAGGCCTCAGTCTTCAGTGAGCTTAGATAGGCCTCTGGGCTGTAAACTTCACACATGCTTCTAGTCTCACCCTCCTAGGAGGAGCAGGGTGGCCAGGGAAGGTTAAATTGGGAATTTCCCACCCCATGTCAGTTAGAGGCTGATAAAATTCCAGAGGGCAGGCTCTGGCTAAATATTTTCTTCTGAGGGCAGACCTTGGTAAGAACGTTGTAGAATGTTTCAGAACGGTTCCTTCTTGTCCCCTGCTAGTAGTGTGCAGGAATTTTTCTCCCACGTTCACTCTGAGACCTGGTAGAGCTCCTGGAACAAAAACTTGCAGACGTGTGGGTCCCCCCAGGACTCAACTCCCCTAGAGTTTTATCTCTCAGACTTGTTCACACTTGTCTTAGAGTTGCCTCCACCAATTCCTCAATTACAGTTTCCTACCATTACTGGCTTCTGCTCTCGTAAGTTGTGATTCTCTGTATTTGCCTACCACTTTCCCCAGTCTGGAGAAAGCATTCTGCCCTGTGATATCTTTTTTTGTGTGTGTGGTGGAGGTGATGGCACTGGAGATAGAACCCAAGGCTTCACGTGATCTACATCCCCAACCCCGACCCTTCTTTTTAGAAAGGATCTCAGTAAATTGCCTAGACTGGTCTCAAAAATGTGATCTTTCTGCCTTGGGTTCCCAGACTGCTGGTATTACAGGCATGTGCCACCATGTCCAGCTAACATCACTTTTCTTACACTCTAGGAAGAGTGTTAATTTTTGTTTGTTTGGCTTTTTACTTGTTACATCTTTCTTGTTCAAGCTTTTTATATGCTGGGGCTGAAATTGTACTGTTTATTTTTTTAGGACTTGCCTTGAATCTCTTCCTCTAGGGAGCCTTCTCTAACTTTTCAAGTCTGAGTTAGGAATCCTTACTATGTGCTCTTAGAGTCCCTTTTGTTTCCTATAGGTTTTATCCTTCTGTACTGTGATTGACAATTCACTTGTCAGATTCCCCTTAAACTGTTAGCTCTGTGTGGAAAACACTGTATTTTATTCATTGCTGTATTCCTAGCACCATGCTCCAGTGCCTGGCCTATAGTAGGTTGTATTGGTCAGCTTTCTCATTGCTAGAACAAAATACCCAACACCCTCAACTTATTTTGGCTCATGGTATCAGAGGGTTTAGTCCATGGTTGGTAGGCTCCAAAGCAGAAACAGAATAGCCAAAGGCATGGTGGAGCAAAGCTGCTCAGTTCATGGTAACCAGGAAGCAGGGGAAGAGCACCAGCCAGAGATATATCCTCCAAAGGCGTCACCCCAGTGACTCACCTCCAACAGGGGCCCACTTCCTAACACTACATTCAGGTATGAAAATCAGTGGATTAATGCTCAGAGGAGTGTATCATCCCCATGATCCAATCACTCTTCAGGAGTCTCTGAAACCAGTCAAGTTGACAATTATAGTTAATTAGCACATGGTTATTCAACAAAAATGTATTAGGTGAATGAATGAGTGAGTGAAAGAAACAGGTTATCGATCTATACTTACAGTTAAATTAGGACCTACTATTAAATTTATAATTAATTAATCCAACTACTATTTACTGAAGGGCTATCAGTGCCAGGCACTGGGTTAATAAATGGTTATGAAAAAGCTCCTACATGTGTTAAATTTAAAAAAAAGGAAAAACTCCCCACAGGGAATGTAAACATTATATACTGCAAACATGTGCTAACAAAAAAGAAAAAGGCACAGAAATACGGAAAAATGTTTATAACGTAACCTAATGAAAAAAAAAAAAAAAGCCCGGAGAACAACATGTACAACATTAATCAACATTTACAATTGATTACAACTCTAAAATATATGTAGGAGGCAGCCTGGTGTCATGCGGTGGTTGTAAGGTTTCCTTTTTTAGTAAATGACTCTTTCTTCAAATCAAATCTTAGAAGCCCAAAATAAAAAAAGGGAAGAGAAGGGATTTTTCTGCCTGATGTATATAAAGGCAGGGGCCAGAGCCTGCCCACCCTATTTTTCCTCTTCTTCTTTTCTCCTTGTCCCCTGCATCACTCCATATAGGGTATAACCACTATCGCATCTTCACAGAGGATTATCTGAAAACCCCCAATATAGACTTCTGGTTAAACACTGTAGTTTAAAGGCATGTATTTCTCTTTGATTTCTCTCAAAATGCCACTGAACTAACAGCAAATAAGCCAAAAAGGCTCAACTCCACGAGACAAAGGGGGGATGGGTGAAAAGTCCATGTCAACTTCTGTCACAGACCGGCTGGATGCGTGGGCACAAACCCAGCAAAGCTGAGAAAGTCTGAGTGTTTGCAGATGGGGGACTAAGAAAGAAGCTAGTTCATGGCTCGGCACCCCAGGAAGGCTTGGAATTGGAGGTACCAGATTCTTCTGAAAGAGAAAGTGAGAGGCAAGGCTCAAAATGAGTGGTTTGTGAAATTCTTTTGACATAGTCCCCAGAAAAGTAAACTATTTCTGGGGAGAGTAAACCACAGGAGTCGCTTAGACTCAGGAACACGGGCCCCGCAGTGGCGGCAGCGAAGACACTCTGCAAGAGGAGAATTAACTGATTGGCCAAGAGCGGGGCATGTGACCCAAAGGGCTCATTTGAGCCCATTCTTGACGTTTATATGTTCTGAAGTTGGGAAGAAAAAAAATTTGGAAGGATTAAATAAAAATTACAGAAGGCCCTTGTTTTGGACTAAGCCCCCAATAGTCCAGGCCAAAAATCAAAATGGAATCACGCATACTAAAGTTCGTGTTACCAAGTTTATCTGAGCTTCGGATAAATCGGGATTAGAGAGATAATAACCAAAATTCCTAACAGGTCAGTTTCAATGTAAAGCACTTAATAAAGAAATTGACATATGATGAGGATTATGTAAATATGTGTACTGTTATTTATTCATCCAGTAGTTTCTTCAGGGAATAACTGTGTCGTGTACATGGTATTTAGTAAATATTCATTCTCTCTCTCTTTTTTTTTTTTTTCTTTTTTGTGGGTACCGGGAGTCGACCTCAGGGCCTCACACGCCAGCAGGCGCCCGTGCCGCTGTGTGATATCACCGGCCCCTTTTTATTGTGTGTGGGTATCGGGAGTCGAACTCAGGACCTCGCGCTTGCCAGGGAGGTGCTTATGCCACTGAGCTATCTCACTGGCCCAATATTCATTCTCTTAAATAAATATATATGTTATAACAAATGATTCTTTTTTTGTGTGTGTGGGTACCGGGGGGTCGACCTCAGGACCTCGCGCGCCAACAGGCACCCGTGCCGCTGAGCGATATCACCGGCCCCTTTTTTCATATGTAGGTTCCGGGAGTCGAACTCGGGTCCTCGCGCTTGCAAGGCAGGCGCTTACGCTGCTGAGCCATCTCACCGGCCCTAATAAATGATTCTTAAAGTTATCTTCAAATCCTCATTAATCAGTATATTGTAATCTGCCAAGATAATGATCTTTACAACACTCTTTTTCATTGTTTAGTCAATGACCACCAATAAACAGCCCTATATATGAAACACTTTGAATACTTTAAACAATTTGGTACAATAAACAGACATGAAGTCATTTTCTTGTACATTTTGATTTTTTTTTTTTTTTTTTTTTTTTTTGAGACAGGGTCTCGCTATGTAGTTCGGATTGGTCCTGAACTCACTATGTAGCCCAGGCTGGCCTTGAACTTGCAGTGATCCTCCTGCCTCAGCCTCCTAAGTGCTGGGATTACAAGTGTGTGCCACCATGCCCGCACATTGTGATTTTTAAAAATCTCTGGAAGTCTTAAATTTCATTACAAGGATCAGAGGATGGAAGGAAGGAATAATTAATCAGCAAAATAGCTTCAGCCCAAGCCAACCTTCCTAAATGTACATTGAAACCTTGATTTAAATCCTATCACAGTGGACCACCAGGTGCCACTGTGTCCTTAAAACATATAAACTTTCTGGACAATGAATTCCAGCCAATCCAGAAGCAACATGTACTTCTATTTACAGATTGTCTTTCTATCCCAAAACTGTCTTCACTTAGTGTTAAAATGCCCCTCCTACCTGCAGCTAATATAGGTTCAGTGTAAACCACTTGTGCTTTCTTTCCCCAAATTTTCATTTAAAAAATGCTCTTGGCCCTTAGTTTTGGCAGACACATTTCTAACTGCTCTCTAGCCTTGCTGTTGGTAGCTACAGGAACTAGTCCCAGGATCCGATCCTCTTTATGGTTAGCATGTGTAATAATTCCATAAACTCTTTTATTTTGGAGATTCCTCCAGTTCAGGAGTTTTGGTTTAAAAATCAGCAGCTCTGTTGTTTAGGATGAGAGATGGGGGTGGAACTCAGGATTGCTGGTTTATAGGCCTAGCAGCACCTTATACAATGAGACCTTGGACATAAGTCTTCTACTTTCTGAGCTCTGGCTTCTTTATTTACAAACTCAAGCTGCACTATGTAATCTTTAGGGTCTTTAACTCTAAAATTCTACATTACTTATCTTTTTTTTTTTTTTTTTGTGGGTACCAGGGGGACGACCTCAGGACCTTGCGCGCCAACAGGCGCCCGTGCCGCTGAGCGATATCACCAGCCCCTTTTTCGTATGTGGGTTCCGGGAGTCGAACTCGGGCCCTCGCGCTTGCAAGGCAGGCGCTTACGCCGCTGAGCCATCTCACCGGCCCCTACATTACTTATCTTTGAAAAAATGTCTTATGTGAATTGCTCAGGTGCTTTGAAAGTTACACTCTCTCCTTTCTTACCTCAAATATAATGGTAATTATAGTGTTTGGTATTCCTGATGCATTGCCAGGCATCGGTTATATGAATGAGAAAAAAATTATTAAAATTTGGTAAAGGTTGGCATCAGTTATATCTTTTTGTGCGTGTGTGTGTGGGTACTGGAAGTCGACCTCAGGACCTCGCGCTTGCCAGCAAGCACTTGTGCCGCTGAGCGATATCACCGGCCTGTTTTTTCCTTCATGTGGGTACTGGGAGTCGAACTCAGGACCTCATGCTTGCTGGGCAGGTGCTTATGCTGCTGAGCCACCTCACTGGCCAGTTATATCTTTTAAGTTGAGCATTTTAATTTCTTATGAGAAATCCCTCCCTGCCTCTGCCTCCCCCACAAATAAAAATCAAAAAGAAAAATAAAGAAATAAAAAAAGAAAACCTTGATATGGTAAGAAAAGAATAAAAAACGCTATTGTATTGAATTTTAGCTCCCTGGGCATTATTGATTCTTCAGAGTAGTGCTTTAAGTCCTGCTCTTGTAAATCGGTTGCTTTGTCAACCTGAAATTGTAGTCTGGCACTGAGGGAAGGTGGGAGACCAGAAGAGGGGAAAATGCAAAAAAAAAAGAAAGGAAAGGATATGATATCTGTTCTTGGTGGGGCTTTTATTTTCCGCTGTGAGCACTTGCACAAAATGTGCAGAAATATTAACACACATGTTCTCCAATATGTGTAGAGTAAGTACTACCACATTTCTTCTTTCAGTGCGTGAAAATCTATCAATGGACTGCTTTGGATCTGTGTGAAAAAGACAAAGTTCTAGTTTCCATGGAGTTGGGATCTGAGTTAAGTGTGTATCTCTGAGTGAAAGAATAGGATTTAAGCAAAGTGGGGGTTAATGGTCCCTCCCTCAGCCTCAGAGTTAAATTCACACCAGGCAGCAGGGGGCAGTGTCTGCAGCAGGCCCCTCCCATCCTCCAGTGTGAGGCGGCGGCCAGGTGTTCTCAGGGATCTGAGAAGCAGAATGCGCCTTGGGTATCTGCAGATGGGGCAGATCGACTTTTAACACCCGCCTCCTCAATACGTTATTTTTAGTGATAATCATGGAACGAAGAGAATAATAATGATGGACTGAAAAGAAGCACAGTGAGTTTTCTTTTACTGGGCTTAGTATATAAAAGCATGCCAATTAAAATAAGTAAAATAATTGTTACAGTATCAAAAAGGAGGGAAAGTAACGGATTAGTACTTTTAAAACATATTACTATTATTCTAAGGAAAGAAAATACCTGTATACCTTCATGTTAGTCTGCTACAGAAATGACTATTAGTTTAATAGTAATAAAGTAAGAAAAATTGAAAAGGAATAAATTTCAATTTCTAAAGATATTATTCAAATACAGCAAAATATTTCACATATGAACTGAAACTTGCATTTACCAATGCCCCCAAATCCACACACACACCCTGTATGGTTCACATTTTCACTCTCTTAACTTTTAGTGGTAAACAAAAACCCCAAGTGACCTTTTATGAAGGAATTAAATTGAATGAAAAAGAATTGAAGTAGCTCAAGTCTGTCACCACCACTGTGCTGCCATTATTTATTTCAAATCTAGTATTTGGAAATAGAAGCAGAGTTCTATACAATTTGAAAACACGAAATGCAACCAAGCAAGTTCAGATGTGAGTGATACTGCATCACTAGGAACTTTACTCTCAAACAAGTACATGTAGCTAAATCCATTTATATCAGGACTGTTCTGTGTTAACTTGCATTAAAGGATAAGCAACACAATGTGCTAGTTTTACTTATTACAAAATTGATTAGTAATTTGCACAAATTTCTTAGAGCTTAGGCCCAAAATAGTTTTGGAAGGGAAGAGTATTTGCCACTGTGTAGAATAGCTGGTATGTGACTGTGGTAAAACAGACCAACTTTTAGTCTGTTTTTCTTTTCTTTTTTTTTTTGAGACAGGGTCTCACTGTGTAGTTCAGGCTGGTCTTGAACTCAAGGCGATCCTCCTGCCTCAGCCTCCTGAGTGCAGGGATTACAGGCGTGTGCCACCACACCTGGCCTGTTTTATTATTGTTTTAAAAGTCTCTCTGGACAATGTACTTCCTTATTCCCTGTGACCATGTCTATCATACTTTTGGTATACCAAGCCACAGAAAGTGAGGGAAAACAATATTGGAACTATTAAGGTGAAGCAGTATGCTTTTGGTCCTAGCAGACATGGTCCTTATGTGGGAACCTCAGAAAGCCCCAGTGGATACTTGGGATCTTGAAATAGAATGAGGCATCTGCCCAAACTTGCTTCTCTGAAAATAGCGGTTGCATCCATCTATTGTGTGGATGCAAAGTGGGAGCGAAGGGATGTGTATGTGTGTGCTTGTGGGGTGAGGTTAGGAAGGTGGTGAAGAGCCTTAAGAACGAATGTAAGATGGATTTGTGCCCTCTCCTGGAAACAATGGGAAATTCTGATTTTAAAATGACTGTGAGAATGCAGCAAATCATCAAGAAGATTATACACCATGACCAAGTTGGATTCATCCCAGGGATGCAGGGAGGGTTCAACATACGTAAATCAATAAATGTAATACACCATATTAACAGAACCAAGGACAAAAATCATATGATCATCTCAATAGATGCAGAAAAAGCTTTTGACAAAGTCCAGCACCCATTCATGATAAAAACCCTACAGAAAATTGGAATAGATGGTCTTTATCTCCATCTGATAAAAGCTATCTATGACAAACCAACAGCCAATATCATACTAAATGGACAAAAACTGAAAGCCTTCTCTCTAAAATCAAGAACCAGACAAGGATGTCCACTGTCCCCACTCTTATTCAACATAGTCCTGGAAACTTTAGCCAGAGCAATTAGACAAGAGAAAGAAATAAAAGGAATTATGATTGGAAAGGAAGAAGTTAAATTATCATTATTTGCAGATGACATGATACTCTACGTAGAAGACCCCAAAAACTCCACTAAAAAATTGCTAGATTTAATAAGCAAATTCAGTAGTGTAGCTGGATACAAAATCAACACTCAAAAATCAATAGCCTTCCTGTACACCAATAACAAACTCACTGAGAGAGAAATTAGGGAAACAACACCTCTCACAATCACATCTAAAAAAATGAAATACCTAGGAATCAATCTCACAAAGGAAGTAAAAGACCTCTACACTGAAAACTACAGTACTCTGAAAAAGGAGATTGAAGAGGATATCAGAAAATGGAAAGATATCCCTTGCTCTTGGGTTGGAAGAACCAATATAGTGAAAATGGCCATACTTCCAAAACTGTTATACAGATTTAATGCAATTCCGATCAAAATTCCAACAACATATCTCACAGAATTAGAGAAAACAATCCTAAAATTCATCTGGAAGCAGAAGAGACCTAGAATAGCAAAGGCAATTCTGGGCAACAAAAGCAAGGCAGGGGGCATCACAATCCCTGATTTGAAATTATACTATAAAGCTACTGTGATAAAAACAGCGTGGTATTGGCAAAAAAACAGACCTGAAGATCAATGGAATAGAATAGAAGATGCAGAAACAACTCCAGACATACTAAGCCACCTTATCTTTGACAAAGGTGCCAAACACATTCACTGGAAGAAAGATAGCCTCTTTAATAAATGGTGCTGGAAAAATTGGCTCTACACATGCCGAAGATTAAAATTAGACCCATATCTTTCACCGTGCACTAAACTAAATTCAAAATGGATCAAAGAACTAAATATTAAAACAGAAACATTAAATCTCCTGGTAAATAGAATAGGTAAAACTGTTGAAGACATTGGTGTAGGCAAAGACTTCATGAATGTGCTACTTCAGGAAGTAGCACAAAGAATCAACAACTGGGATCTCATCTTATTAAAAAACTTTTGCACAGCAAGAGAAACCACCAACAGAGTGAAGAGACAACCCACAACGTGGGAAAAAATGTTTGCCAGCTGTTCCTCAGAGAAAGGATTACTATTGAGAACATACAAAGAACTCAAAAAAATCAGACCTCCCAAATTTAAAGACCCAATCCAAAAATGGGCATCTGAAATGAATAAACACTTCTCAGATGAAGAAATACAAATGGCAAATAAATATATGAAAAAATGTTCAACATCACTAGTCATCCGAGAGATACAAATGAAAACAACACTGAGATTCCATCTCACCCCAGAAAGAATGGCTATTATCAAGAAGTCAACTAATAACAAATGCTGGAGGGGCTGTGGGGAAAAAGGAACCCTTCTCCACTGTTGGTGGGAGTGTCGACTGGTGCAACCACTGTGGAAATCCGTGTGGAGACTCCTCTAAAAACTGGGATTGGAGGTCCCATTTGACCCAGCTATTCCCCTTCTGGGTATCTTCCCAGAAGAATTAAAAACATCATACCACAGTGATATACGTGTGCCCATGTTTATAGCAACACAATTTGTAATAGCTAGATCATGGAAACAACCCAGATGCCCATTAACCGAGGAATGGATAAAAAAGATGTGGTATTTCTATACAATGGAGTACTACTCAGCCATAAAGAAAGATAAAGTGGAAACTTTTATAGGTAAATGGATGCAACTTGAGAAAATACTCACAAGCGAAATAAACCGGATACACATTTGTAAACATCGTATTGTCTCCCTACTATGAAAATGCAATTTCACTGTGACTATTCCATTCCTTAGTCTTCTATTTTTACCTAGCTTTTACATGGCTTAATCTTATACTGAGTAATATTTTTCTCCAAAAGGTATTTGTACATTCTCTAATGCTTGAGTTTGTTAATACATGAGAATGTTTACTTGTTGTCTTTAAAAAAAATAAATAAAGTTTGAAAACAAAATAAATGAAATGACTGTGGATTTAAATAGCTTCTCTCTTCTAGTTCAAATACATCATAGAAAATATTTCATTCTTATCTTCAGTTTCCCCGTGAGGTTGGCAAAAGATGTCTATTTCCAGTTTAATGAGGAGGAAATTGTGATATGTCTATTTGAAGATTTTCTCCCCCAGGGTGAATTTATAGATTGACAGAGATGTTTTAGATGTAATTTATTAAAAAGGAAAGGAATCAGACTCAGTCAATAGCCAGCAATCATTGAAGCTATTATTTAGGAGTAAAATCTTGACAATATCTGAGGCTGAACATGGGCATACTCAACTCTCCAGCCATCGAACGCATTTCTACATGCACATCAAGAGAAGTCTCCAACGTGTGCACCAGGAGATGCAAATGGGGATATTCTCACAGTTAGTTTATTGGTCCCGGGCATGGCTCAGTGCTATCATGGCCTTCCAGGAAGATCACCTTCTCAGAGCAGCTCAGAGCAGCTCCCGGGCCTTTGTCACTGCAGAAGCCATGCTGGTGCAATGTTCTCCCCGCACAGTCAGCCGGGTCCGTTGCCAGCTGCTAGTGATCTCATCCATGGCACAGCTCAAGGTCGCACTACCTCATGCCTCATACAGCTGGCCTCTTCCCCTACCCTGGGTTCTCCCTGTCACCAGATCCAAGAAACAGGGGGAGCACTGAGGGCACACTGGCTTGTCAGGGCCCGGGAGGCTGCGAGCGGTAAGGAAATCCCTGGTTTGTGGCTCAGCCCGCGATCAGCAGCTCACCATGGCCGATGCAACTGCTGCTTCCCCTGTGGCTGCCCAGAGGGGCCAAGTAACTAAGTCAGAGATGAATTCCCAGTGAAGTAAATTTTAAGCACTGAGCAGCAGAGGATGGAAGAGGACCCGTGGATAAGATCTTCCCTTGAAATGTTTCCATATGGCCTCTCTGGAAACTTTCACTTGACCTAGCGACCAATTGTACTTTCTAGTGAAGCAGAAGCCAGCTCCGCAGTAAAGCACCTTCCCTCTGCTTCCCCCTTTCCCTGCCCTGTGCACCTGTCCTCTTTCACTTTTGCTGCCTCTAGTTTACACCCTTTCAGTAAAGCTTTGAGTGTAAATTTTGCCTCAGACTATAATTTCTCAGGACTCAGACTCAGACAAAGAGCGTTTATAGGCAGCAAAATTGTCACAATACTCAAACAGTGTTTACGGTCACAAAAAGCAATTAAACCATTAGTGCAAAGGAAAAGAAAAAATAGAGTAAAAAGGAAACGCAGAGCTGGAAACTAGAATTAAAACAGTCTCTGTGCAAAGAATAGCTTAGGAATTATAAGATTTCAGTTCTATTCTTTTTCTGCTGCTTATTTGCAAACTGCCATAAACAGTCTATTTGGAAAAGTTATATTGTAAAAAGCTTTGAGCTCCATAAAAAAGTGTCTAAGGACAGTCACGTATCCATGACAAAAGTACTGTGAGCCAGTTTCATTGGCAAACATCACGGAGGGTCATCCTCACACAGACCTAGATGGAATAGTACAGTCAATCTCTCAACGTGGTCTCTTGATGAGATCAGAGGTGTGAGCAAAAAAAGATGTATGAAGCTGCTATTGCCCTAGAACATGGCATACTGTTTCATGGTAAGCTTTTTCTTTTTTTTTTTTTTTTTTTGTGAGTACCGGGGGGTCGACCTCAGGACCTTGCACGCCAGCAGGTGCCCGTGCTGCTGAGCAATATCACTGGCCCCTTTTTCGTATGTGGGTTCCAGAAGTTGAACTCGGGCCCTTGTGCTTGCCGGGCGGGCGCTTAAGCCGCTGAGCCATCTCACTGGCCCAAGCTTTTTTTTAATAAGTAGAAGGAGTACACTCTAAAAAAAAGAAATAGCCACTCTTTCTAGGACAGTTTGAAACAAAGGAGCTGAGTCACTCCCTTCCCATTGTTTAACTGTAAACATCACACCACCCTGACGATTACCTGGGTTTAAATTTGGGACCACCCTAATGATTATCTGGGCTTAGTCTTAGGAGGCCGCGCAGACTGCTGACATCAGAGAGCGGCAGTTGGAGGCACCTTGGATCAGCAGTGTCTGACCCTATAAATTTCTGAAGCCTGAGTTATCGAGGCTTTTTTCCCTTTCACACTCGAGCCCTTTTCTTTCCTCTTTGCCCTCGAGTCCCTTTTTCCTTCACCCTCTTTCCCTTTGCCCTTCTCCCTGTTCTTGCCGCCTCCTGCGATCTTCATTAAATGTAGCTACTTACTACATACTGTGGGTGGACGCTTGATAATTCTTTCCCTGTCAGACACAAGAGCCTGGACTATTTTCACCCCACTCAACTGTAACATTTCTACAGAAACACAGTTGAAAATGTAGTTCATTGTGTTCCTTCGTTTCTTTTATTTAAAATAAAGGATTAGGAAAAAAATGAGTACAGCTTATGTTCATGTAATAAATGACACCGTGGATAATGTTCTTTATCTATTTGTGTCTCATGAGACACAGTTATGAAAAAGCTGGCAGCCTGATGAAGCAGAATATAGCTGAAGCTTATCTGGTACTTTATACACATTTGACCTCTTGAATCCCCTAAAAGGATCTTGGGAGCATACAAGAGGTCAAAATCATGTATACCCAAAAGATCTGTTCAAAATGTGGATAGGTCACTAGGTTCTACTGTAACAAAGTACAGACGTTAATTAACGTGGTTTCCGCTTCTGCAGTGCAACTACCCTCTAAGAAGCCACCATTTGTGAAATTGGAGTGAAGTATCACAAGAGAATATGTATCTTCAATCTTCTGAAAAAACTATTAAAATACTCTTGCATTTTCTTCATATTTGTATGTGTCCAAATATTTTTATATACTTCAAAAGTAAAAGGCATAGCAACAAATTTAAATTAGAAGCAAATGTGTGAATCCAGCTGTCTTCTAATGGGCTGGACATTAATTTGTAAAAATACACAGCAGTGCTACCTTCTTATTGCATGGTACATATTTTTTGTTTAGGAAAATGTAATTTTTTCATAAAATGTGTCATTTATAATTAATGGGTTTATTGCTACTTTAATGAATTAATAAATGAATATTTAAAAATCTCAGTTTTGATTTTCTAATATACTGAATATCTATAGGTGTAATTCACCAAAAAAAGGCTTTTGGGGGCCTTTAATTTTTTTAAGACTGCAATGGGATTCTGGGACAAAAAGTTAAAAATTTTTATTCCATTGGAGGAAGAGTCTCAGAACCTAGAGCAGTGAGGGCAAACCTTTTAGAACTTTCGATGATACAAACCACGCTGTGGTGTGTGTGCCATTGGTTCACCACCACTGACCTAGAGGCTTGACTTTTATGAGCAGTATTTATTTACTTACTTATTTATAAGAATGTCTTTGTTTTGCCTTCATACTTCCCCCAGCCCTATGGAGGTATAATTGATAAAATTGTATATATTTAAGGCATACAATAGATTTTTAAATTTTTAATTTTTATTGTAGCTATTAGTACATAATAATTACACAAGATAGTGGATTTTATTGTGACATTTTTATACATGCTTCTTACATATAATGTGCTTTGATTACATCTGCTTTCCCTGTTTCCCTCTCTCTTTTTTTTTTTTTTTTTTGTGGGTACCGTGGGTCAAACTCAGGACCTCACGTGCCAGTAGGCGCCCGTGCCGCTGAGTGATATCACCGGCCCTTTTCTCGTAATTGGGTACCGGAAGTCAAACTCAGGACCTTGAGCTTGCCAGGCAGGCGCTTATGCCGCTGAGCTATCTCACTGGCCCTTCCCTCTCTTTTGATAGTTGCAAACGCTGTGAAATGGTTACAGTAATCCAGCTCACTAACATAGCTATCACCTTACCCTTGATGAGAACACAGGAGATATATTCTCTTAGCACATTTCAGGCATACAATATCTTTTATTAACTAAGTCACCAGCCTGTGCATTAAGTCTCCAGAACTTATCCATCATATAATAAAAATTTTGTATCCTTTGACTAACACTTCCTAATTCCCCCAACCCTGACCCACCCTTAGTAACCACTCTTCTACTTGTTTCTATGAGGTCTACTTTTTTGGGTTCCACATATAAGTACAATCACGCAATGTTTGTCTTTTTTGTATCTAGCTTATTTCATTTAATATACTGTCCTCCAAATTCAACCATATTGTCGAAAATGACAAAATTTCCTCTTTTTTAAAGGCTGAATAATGTTCATGTGATTGCTTGTCCCTTTTTTTTTTCTCCATTCATCTTTCAATGGATGCCTACATTGTTTCCATATTTTGTCTACTACAAATCAGTTTGCAAAGAACATGAGTACAGGTATCTTTTTGAGATGCTGATTTCATTTCCTTTGGAGATATACCCACAAGAAGTCATATGGTGCCAGGGATATAGCTCAGTGGCCCAGTGCCTGCCTGGCAAGTGTGAGGTCCTGGGTTCGATTCCTGGTACCAAAAAAAAATCATATGGTAGTTTCATTTTTAATTTTTTGAGAAATTTCCCTACTGTTCCCCACTATCCCATTTAAGGCACACTTGCAATGACCAGAAGACTTCTTACTAGGGCCCACCTCTTAACTTTCTACCACTTCAAATGGTGCCGAGCTGAGGACTAAGCCTTTAACACATTGGCTTCTGGAAGACATTTCAGTTCCAAATTTATGGCACCATCCTAACAGGTACGAGGTGATATCTCTTCGTGGTGCCTGTGTCCATGAGTAATTGTCAAAATAGATGATTCTACCGGGGGACAGCAGTATGTTAGAATGCTTCTATTTTGCCATCTTGCTGATGTTTCAATTTTTATCTCTTAAGTAAATCAGATTAATCCTAGAAGAACTGATAAAAACAATTTTAAAATAAGTATATTGTATCAAGTAAATATCTCTATGAACACCAATCTACAAAATCTCAGGGACATATGACAATTAAATATATGTATAGAGATATCTATCTCTATCTCTATATCTATGTATCTATCTATATCTATATCTATATTATATATTATATCTATCTATCTCTATCTATCTATATCTATATCTCCATCTGTATCTATATCCATCTTGAGAGTCTTGGGCTTGAGAATCACGTCTTCTGTGGCCTGGGCTCGGAACTCGCGTATTTTCACTACTGTCTGTGCTGCTGGTCAAAACAAGTCACGTGGCTACACAAGGGTTCAGACTCATTGTAAGGGGGTTGAAATGCAAAGTCACACTGCAAAGAGAATGAATACAAGGAGGAGTGAGAGACTGGGGCTATCACTGCATTCTACCACATCAATAGAGTAAAATTAAGGTAGCAAGTCCAACTTCCTAGTTATTGTCACTTAACATTGCAGGCACCGAGCTTCTTTCCTTGCTCAGATCCCTGGAAGTTTAGGGAGCGCTTCATTGTTTTTTAAATTGACCACAAACTACTTATGAAATAGATTCAATCCACAAAATTTTGCCTTTGCCAAGTTAGTTATTTAAGTTAGTTTCCTATTTAACTCCCAATAGATGTTCAAAAAACTACAAAATCAAGTTCTTTATAGTGTTCATCTGCAAATGATGAGAGTTACACAAACTCTGTCTGAAGTATTTTCTTGCAGTTAGAATTACTGAATAGTTAATAGAGTGCGAATAATAATTACAGAACATATTATTATATTAGTTCACACAAAGGGGATTAGTTTTGCCCTTGAGTAAGGCACATTTTTGAAGAAATGTGTCTCTTCTAACAACCAATTGTTTTAATTTTACTATAGATTGGGGTAGGGAGAAAAGAATACTGAGAAAAATAATTAAAAATGTAAAACCAAGGGCAACACAATAAATACACATCTCATAAACAAGACCTTTCTTTATAATTTTAGGACCCTAAGAGAAAATAAGGACAATGCTTTAATTTAGTTGAGGGTTTTCCCCCAAATTGTTCAAAATCCTTTAACAGGAATCCCTGTGGTTCTTGTCATGTGAAAGATAAATATTTTATTATTATTGTGTGTGCAACTTAAAGAGATTCTGTGAAAAACTGAAACAACTGGTGAAAATCCAAGTAATTTAAGTATTTCCACTTTAATTTTACTTTAATGATGTTGATTAATTAATCACTGATAATGGAACAATGGAGAACCAATCTTTAATTTATTATTTATTGAGTGCTTATCATGTGTTAAGCACTAAGGGAAATGTAAGGTAAACTTATTCTTTGTTTTCATGGAGTATATAGTCTATTTGGGGAAGTAACCAGGGGATATACTTTTTAAAAAACTAAAAAGAGGAGGCATTAAATATAAGTTCTGAAAGATCCATGAGAGTGGAGGGACGATATTTTCTCTCCAATATTCCTTAAGTTTCAACTCATTTTGCAAAAGCCATGTTATTTATGTGGGATTATATGGGATTGTGCCTACTTGAGCTCTGATAATGGTCCCTAATTGGCCTAAATCAGAGTAATCCCAACCTCTGGGCTAAAGTGATGGGTTCCAGCAACCCATGGAATTCCTGTGGTACAGGAATTGGATGTGGAAACCCAGGCAGCAGAAAACTCAGGACTTCTGAGTTTTCTAGAAACTTCTGAGTTTATGGAACTTCTGGGACACAGAAATCCTCTCTTTTTGCATGACTGTGGCATGGACACTTGGGATCTGGACCTGCTTCTGAACACCTTGCCAAGTTTGGGAACATCCCCACCACACACATATCACTGGGGGCAGAGTTGTCTTCCGGTATAGAAACAGCCAGGGCCAGATGGTCACAGTCCCAGCAGCTACTCCACTAGGGGACAAGCATTCTTTCTCTGCTTGGCCATTGGACCCACTTACAAGGTACTGTGAATCCTGAGCAAGAAGGCAAGGTAGTAGGCACCCTCAGTGGCAGTAGTTGTGTTCTTTGGCAGAAGTCTTTGGTACCCTGTATCCAGGGAGGGACAGAAAGTGGGACTTTACCACCAGCAGCACTGTCTTTGCCAGGCTGGTTCTATGACCTGATTTGGGCTGTGGTCTTTTCTGCCTTGCCACTGAACACCCAATATCCTTCCAACAAATTTGTTATGATCTAAATAAGTCAGCATCAATTTTTGATGCTTAAATGGAGAACCCTCAATAGAACCATTAGCCAAACTATTTCCTTTTATTGTCTCACCCATCTTAATTGGACTTCTGTTACTGAGCACAGAGGCACTTAACTGACACAGGGGCACTGGCAGTGAGTGTTCAAGTGGTCTGAACAACAACAGATTGCTAGAACATTGCGCGTGTATAATTGAACCTATCCAGTGCATCCACTGCTAGCAAGGTGCTTATAGCAGGAAATAGTCACATGATGATGGCAGGAACAGAGAGGGCTGCAGGGTGGAACTGAGCTCGCCAGCCTAGAATGAAAAAGGCAACCATCATGCCCTCCCTTCTTCCCTATTCATTGTGGGTAAGAAAGGTTCAAAAAATGACAAACTAGCTTACCCTTTCCAATTATTGTTTGCTCTCCAAATTCCTGCCAGTCCTACTTGGATACTGTTTGATAAGGGTTTACAAGCCCAGCAAGATCAGTTTTCTGGTGTTAAGACCTTCAAGGAACAGATCTAATTCTGAGAGGCGCAGGGAGGCTCCCTCCCAGTTAGCCTCTGTCTGGACTGGCCCACTGGCTGAGTAGCCCCATGGCATAGGGACAGCCACTTAGAGTGGAAGTCTTGTTCACAGTGTCCCCATGAAATGCATCTGTGAGGTAAAATTCCCACACAAGGTACATTTAAAAATTATCTTGAATAAATAATACCGGCTTTATCACTATGCTTATTTCTCCATGTTTGCACTTACACTTAGAATTTGGTTTGGTTATTTCTCACTATCTTTTTAGCTCTATTTTTTTTTTTTTTTCTAATTTGCCCAGCATTTTTAGTTGTTTTCAGTGGGAGAGTAGACTAATATGTCTTGGTCGCCATATTGTCAGAAATGGAGATCTTCCATTGATTTTCAAGTTGTGTCGTTGTATTTTTTATCCTTGTGTTTTAATTAGTTCTTTAAATCTCTTTAACATTTTAAAATGATTTCTCACTTCCTGCCTGTATTTTAAAGTTGTCTTATATTTCTCTAAAATTTCCAATGTAGTTATTTTATACTTTGTGTCTGATAGATCCAGTATCTAGAGTCTTTGGAGACCTTTACTGATGTCTACTCTTTCTGCTGGTTCTCGCTCATGATGCCTTGTTTCCTAACATATTTAAAGTTTTTGTTTTTCCTTTTTGTGGTGTTGGAGATTAAATGCAGGACCCTTGCACATGCAAGTGCTCTACCACGGAGCTACACTTTCATTCCAGCTTAGTGTTTTTTGAATGAAGGCTCTTTGTTTCTTGAATTGTGTGTGTGCGTGTGCGTGTGTGTGTGTGTGTGTAAATTTCTAGAACTGAGGGAAAAAATCTTTAGATTTAAAGGTACACTTCCCAAGAGGACAAGTTAAAAACCATATGCACAAGTTATATTTCATATAAAGTTATATTAGCTTGAAGTAAAAACTCAGAAGGATATTTAAAGTTAATATGACATATATGGGTATGGAGGTTAAGAAGAAGGGTGCAGAAAGGAAAATGATGTAGTGATGAGGTGAAGGAAGGTAGAATAGCAAAGAAAAAGGAGCAAAAATGCACAACAAGTTTGTGATTGCTTTTAAGAATTTTTATAAATGTATATATGTAGGAAAGAAGCTTAAAAAATAAAATGTATACATCTGGAGATATAGCTCAGTGATAGAACACTTGCCTAGCATGTGTGAGGCCCTGCATTCAGTCCTCAGCACTACAATGAATCAATCAATCAAATATATAAACAATATATCTCTACTTCTGAATATATATATACATATATATATGTATCTGGAATATATATATCTGGAATATATATATATATATATATATATATATATATATAAACTAAATATAAAATGGGTCGGGAGAATAATGCCCTGTGATCACATGCAAGGATCATTTGATTTTAAGAAAATATATCAACATAATTCAATATACAATATCAACCAATTAAAAGTGAATGATTTTGTGGATGATTTTGTGTTAGAATAAATATATTGCCTCTAAAAAGAGTGGACAAAATTTAGAAATTATTTTTAATATATGAAAAATATTTTAAACTGGTGAAAAATATCAGCAATTAATTAAAAATAGCCAAGGGCTGGTGAGATGGCTCAGCGGCGTAAGCGCCTGCTTTGCAAGCGCGAGGGCCCGAGTTGGACTCCCGGATCCCACATACAAAAAAGGGGCCAGTGATATCGCTCAGCGGCATGGATGCCTGTTAGCGCGCGAGGTCCTGAGGTCGACCCCCTGGTACCCACAAAAAACAAAACAAAACAAAACAAAAAATAGCCAAAACACCTTGAGAGGTAAATGCAAAGAAGAAAAACAAATGGTCAATAAAAATGTGAAAAGATTAATTTGAAAATGAAACATACATTAGGGAATCGATATCTTCTTTTGTCATATCTGTGACAAATAGTTTCCAATTTGATTCTGGTCATTAAATTTTTTAAAGTTATCTTTTTACTTACATACAGATTTAAAATGTTTTTCATGCACACAGATTTCATGTTCTTTTTCTTTATAGTTGTGATATAATTTTTCACCCTTGAGATTTGCAAGAACTGAAGAGGTTATACTAACATACAGCATTGTTAAGGATCTGAGGAAATCAGCCTTCTTACTCTATGCATGATGAAAGCACAAACTACAACAGATTTGAAATATAATCAATCAACAAATATTAGGACCCATGCTTATCTTTTGATCTTATGTTTGCACTTTGAGAAATCTGTACTGTAGAAATAAATGACCTAGGGAACAAAAAGATGTTATTGTGGTAGTGTTTATAGTATAAAACCGGAAGGAGGTGGGGGGAAACTGGACATGCATTTATCAGTAATGAAATGTTATATTCTTTGAGTATTTGCAAAAGAAAGGAGTTCTCCCCATTATTGTCATTATATTTACATAGGTTATTTTATATGGAGGAGTGTCCATGATAAAATCAACTATTAAGTGAAGAATGCAAGATACAGGGTGTAAATAGACACAAATGTGTTATTTGTGATGGGCCTGGCGTTATTGATGTTTCTTGCAAAGTAGACCCTGGGCTTTCCTTCCTGGAGCCTGGTCTCAATCTATGTGTGCCAGTGATCTCAGTCCAAGGATTCCTCTGTAGGGATTAGTTTAGGGATTAGCATTTGATTCAATCAGAGGTAGTGAGTACAAACTCTCTGAACTTTTGATCCTGTTGAAAGAAAGTCATGTTTTCTTTTCTCCTGAGTTTGGAACTGAAGGGGTAAGCCAGGGACTACTTGCCTAAGAATGGACCAATATGGAGAGAAACAGAGGTGAGGTGAAACAAAGCAGGTGCTGATTTATGTTCCTCTGTCCAGCCATTCTTTTTTTTTTTTTTTTTTTTTTGGTGGGTACCGGGGGGGTCGACCTCAGGACCTCACGCACCAGCTCAGCGTGCCGCTGAGCAATATCACCGGCCCTTTTTTCGTACGTGGGTTCTGGGAGTCAAACTTGTGCCCTCGCGCTTGCCAGGCAGGCGCTTACGCCGCTGAGCCATCTCACCGGCCCTTTCCAGCCATTCTTAAAGCCTTATCGAGTATATGAACCAATAAATTCCCTTTTACTTAGCTACTATGCCTTTCTGTGGCTTGTAACCAAAAGAGCCCTGACTAATATGTAAAATAATGTGGATGATTTGATTCTGACTTTATAAAGTGGAATCCTTATAATTATGCATTTGTGTTTGAACAAATGTATATGAATGTATTTGATGGAGAAGATGTATGATACACTGAAATGTTAACATTAGGTTTCTAAAGGGTGTGGGACTGGAGGGAGGGAAGGAGAATTAATAACTTTTTCCTCATCCACCTCTGTAATATTTGACCTGCATACAAGTGTTTATATCTTTTATAATTTTTTAAATCCTATGAAAATTTTAAGTGGTTATTGCATATTCTTTGCTTTTTCCTACATGTCAGATTTTTACAGAGGAGAGAATGATGCAAATGACCTGGAAAAAGGAAAAAAGCTTACATTTGAAACTAGAAAAAAATTTAAATGCAATAATCATAATTATTGGCTCACGGAAAAGTAGAAAAGCTTTTTGAAGTTCTTGATTTCAGAAATTGAATATAGTTGACTACTGCTGTTTGTATGTTAATCTTGAATATAAATTATTATTACTCTTTAGAATATCTTTCTTAGTTAACCTGACATACATGTGGCATTAATCCAATCATCTTAGATATAAGACAAAGGATTTCTCCCTAATGATTAAAATATACCCCAATCCATGTTAAGAAAATGAAGTATCTTTTTACTATTGGCTTGCTTGTTGGGGACCAGGCTGTGTAAGGGTTGGTAGGGGGCCAAGATGCTGACCACAATGCTCCCAGGGCAAGATGACCTCCGCTGAGGAAAATAGAAAGAAAGCTAGCTCCCTACTAATTTTTACAGGCATCCGGGTGTGGAAAAGGGATTGGTCCCCTTTTAACCTTCACCTCTTTTGAAGTTTCACTTGTTCCTTATATTTCAAAATCTCCTTCAACTGTGTCATGAATGATGCATGATCCCAACCCCCTTTGCTTCTTGCTGGCTATAAAAGTGAGCTGACCGTGGAGGATGGCGAGCTTGCTCACTAGAAGCAAGTCTCCTCCCAGTACCTCCATACTTTGAAATTTTGTCTCTGTCTTTTTTCTGTCCTGTCAACCCCCCAACATGTATCCAAGGGTCTGATCAGACCCCAGCACCTGGTAATTTGTCTTCCTCAAATTCTAATTCTGAGTTAATAAACTGATTATGTTATTAGAATTTATTCTGCAATATGTTTGAAATAATTACTTATGGTAGTGTTTGAGACTTTTTCCCACACTGGTGTATTTTGTTTCTTGACTCTAAATATAACCAAGTATCTGAATAGACTACATGATCTTGATTTCATAATTTTATGAAAATGAAATTGGAGGCATAGGCATATAGTATTTACATTTGCATTTTTTAGTAAGTTTTTTCCCCCCTCTTGGAGACAGAGAATGAGGAGGTCAGTGGGGACACTGATGACAGAGTGCAGGCAAAAACCAACGCTGCCAACTCTGGCTGTGGAGTGGAATTTCACAGGCTGTAATCTCACAGTCCATTTCAAACCCATAAGAGGTCATTTACCTTCTCTCAAAGCCTTTAACTCACTGGAGAGATGGGCTTCGCCAAAGAGAAATCTCCTGTGAATTGGTAACCTGGCTTTGGGAAAAGACTCACACAGTAACTAAGGTGTTGGATAAACAGACACTAAACATTTATTTACAAAGAAGCTTCATATGATTATTACATTTAATTGCTTCTTCACAGCACACCGTAGCTTCCTTTGACACTCATTTCCAGGAAGAGGCTCAGTTTCAACATAATTAAAAGTTGAGAGTGGTTTCCTTGAACTTGGGTATATCAGATTATTAGATTATTTTGTCTCCGCAAGTTTAGTATGCCATATATAGGATGTAAAGGATCATATCTATAAGCAGTTTATAGAAAAAGGGACATTTTAGCAGTATCAGACATTTGACGTACTGTGTATTACATATTATCAATTAAATCCTTCAAAAAGAAAATTTTGACAAATGATAGTGAAAGAAATAAATAATGTTACCTGGAAAAACACAATAAAATGTAAATAACTTTTATCCAACTCATGAGAGAACATAATTGATTTATTGATTTATAGTACAGTCAACATTTGTGTAATGTAAAATTTAGTAGGTAGCTTAGACATTAAATTTTAAACTCAGAATCATCATCAATCTTTTATTTTGATCTGATAAGCTTCTGGGGTTACTTCAACAGTGGGATCCTAATATGGAGCAGTTCACCTTGGTGATATTGTGTTCTTTTAAAAATCTAGAAACAAATGTATTACTTAGTATAATAGAAATAATACATAACTAAATTTTTTTTTACTTTCCATTGCAATAAGGATTATGCTGCTTTGCCTAACAGTTTTTTTTTTCCCCCTCAGCTTTATTGACGCCAGCTGAGTCCTTAATTTTCTTGAATAGAACTGAAATGCTGTTCTTTCAACCTTCTGAGTTGAATTCTAGGTCATATAAAGATTAAGTGAAGTGACTCCAAACCTGAAATCCTCTAATTACAGAACGTCTGTTCAGGTCAGTGTTTGATCTTCTTTTCCCCGCTCCTGGTTCGTAAAGAGATCTTTCTGAACTGCAAATTTAAAAAGTCTTGGCTTGCTCATCTCTGGTAAAGCAAACAGATTTGAAGAGGCCATCTATTTAGCTACCATTTGTTTTGTTTAATCTGAGATTAGGCCCAGGTTTACAAAGGAAATGTACTACATTTAGAGTGGGCAGGATTCTTTAAGACATTACTTGACAGTTGTTTCTTCCTATAGCCTCTTCTGAGTGATCTGTGATGGCGGGGAGGGATAGGTAAGTATTTTAAACTTTGCAAAAATTTGGTAATACACTTTTGGAGGATATAGACATATCCGCAAATTAATCAAATAATTTACTGGTGTGTCTCTAAATGACAACCTATGTTCTTTCACTGATTTTTAAAGGTGCTTGTAGCAATTCCTCTAAAGATCCACTGACTGTTTTTTTTTTCTACCACTGACCATCACCTAAGGGAAGACCATGTGACTCATTACTGTAATGGCCCAGGGAAGGAAACCCCAGGGGAGGGAAGCCAGAGCGGCAGTATAGCCTCCTTCCTAATTGGACTGTGATGAAAAAGAGACTAGTCACGGCTGACTCGAGGGGTGGGGAGGGTTGCTCAAGCACCTAGGGCAACCTGTAAGCAGCAAAGCTTTGCACCTTCATATAAGTAGACAATTTGTACAGCTACTGTGGAGGTTTAATTGTACAAAGACCCAAAAGAACCTAATATTGGACATTTTCAAGATTCAAAATTTGATACTTTTTTTACAGGATATAAATAATAGATGTATTTTTCTTGTACATATCTTTAAAAAAATTTTTTTTATTTGTCCATGTTTGCAGTACATACTGTTTACATCCATCTTAGGGAATAGGTATATGTACTGAACGTATCTTAATTCTTTTTATTCCCCTTCTCCTCCCTTCCTCCCCACTTCTCTAGATCCCCTTTCCATTTGTGAAAGATCTACCTCCTTGTTTCCTACTGTTTATCATTTATTTTTATTTTATTTTATTTTTTAAGTTTTTATTTCAAAGAGAAAAAAAATAGAACAAAATTTCAAAACAACGTAATAGGAGGGTAACAATGGTTAATACATTGCATATTGTTATCTTTAAATTAGTTACTCAGAGTACAAGACATCAGCATTCAATTGTCCAAATAATATCAGCACAAACCTTCCTTTTCAATGATATCGTTTATTTTTGAAAATTATTTATACTTTGAGTATCTCATACAGAAAAGCTATGTGATAGTTAAGCTCGTGTGTGTCATCTATTTCACTTAACGTTATGGTCTCAAGGTGCATCCATTTTCTACAAATGACTCTTTTATCATTCTGTATGGCAGAGTAGTACTCCATTGTGTGTAAATACCACATTTTCTTTATCTATTCATCTGTCGATGGATATACAGGCCACTTCCAAGGTTCAGTTGTTATGAGTTGTGCTCTATAAACATGGGCATGCGTGTATCACTGAGATATGATGTCTTTTAACTCTTTTTGGGAAGATACTTAGAAGGGGAACAGCTGGGTTGAATGGAATTTAGCTTTTTGAGGAATCTTCATACTGATTTCCATTGTAGTGGTATCAGTTTGCATTCCCACCAGAAATGTAGAAAGGTGTGCAGCCTCTCTGGCATTTTGTATTGTTTGATTTCTTGATGTTAGCCATTCTCTCTGGAGTAAAATGGAATCTGTGTTGTTTTAATTTGCATTTCTCTAATGGCTAGAGATATGGGGCATTTTTTCATGTATTTATTGGCCATTTGTACTTCTTCTGAGAAGTGTCTATTTATTTCAGTTGCCCATTTTTGTTGGGTCTTATATTGGGGGGGTCTGATTTTTTTGAGTTCTTTGTAAATGCTAGATATTAGTCCTGTGTCAGAGAAGTAGCTAGAAAAAAATTTCCCATTCTGTGGGTTGTTTCTTCACTCTGTTGGTTGTTTCCCTTGCTGTGCAGCTTTTTAATTTGATATAATCCTATTTGTTGATTATTGATGGTATTTCCTGTGCACTTGGGGTTCTGTTTAGAAAGGCCTTTCCTGTACTTATATCTTCAAGAGTTTTACCTATTTTATCATTCAGCAGATTAAATGTTTTGTTTGACATTTTGTTTTAAAAAAACTGCAGTTGGTGATGTGACCTTCTGCCTTAGAGACAGTATTATTAATTAATGAAGTATATTAAGTTATTTTTATAACTCTAAAATATTAATAAATGTCTTGGTGGTCCTAGAAAGTTGGTAAACACATTTGTCACCCTCCTTTATTGCTGACTACTTTCTCTGCTTGGAGAACTTGCCTGGAGCGTGATGGCAAGTAGGAGTAAGAATGGGGACCAGGCAGACAGACCTGTATTCACCTTTCAGCATTCACATTCATTAATTCGGTAGCTCAGCAGTTCGCAGTTGGTGGCTGGTTGACTGTGAACATGGAACTTAAAGCTCTCAGTTTCCTTAATAAAGTGGAATCAATGATAATTAGACTGAGGGAGTATAGAGAGAGTGGGGTAACATGTACCTGGCTTACAGTGGATGCTCCCAAATACTGCTTTTCTTCCTCTTTTCCTTCTGGCTGTCTAGTAAATCAGGTGAACCCCATGATTCTCATACCTTACAGCTCTTAAATTCCTTCTCATGTAAAAATGGAAAAATTTGACTGCTGTTGGGATGTTAGTCCCAGGTGATTTTTAGAACACAGGGAACTGTGCTACTCCAAAAACAGAACAAATCAACTTCAAACAGCCAGAATTCCAGCAGGAGCTGAAGTAGCAGACCACATGAATCTTCACTCATTCAAGGAAGACCCTTGTTCTCTTTTGTGCAATTCAGTCAGGAGCTCTGCAAAGTCAACTGACTAACGAAAAATGGTTCTGCCTTTATCTGACCTTGCAACCTAATATCTTAATTGACTAATCTTCCTACTCGATTTTTCCTTTGGTCTAATTTTCCACCCACTGTTTGCCTAATTGGGAAATCTGCTACATCTACAGAAACTGACTTGTCAGCGTTCACACTAACCCAAGTGCCACGCGTTGGCCATCCTTTGGTAGACTTTCTTCCTAACAGCTTCCCTGAGGTGCCAGAGCTCCACAATGACCCTCACAGCTCTGCATATGTTTTTGTCATACTTCTATAAAGAGGGACAGCTAAATCAATTTTAATTGGATTTGCTGCCACAATTCGATGATCTGTCACAATTCTTGCACAATATGCCAATAATTATTGTTAAAACTCTTTTTTGTGCTATTTATAGAATTGTTTAAACTGGTTTACTAATCTACCTCTGAAAACTAAACTTCGATGTGTAATTTTTGCAACACTTTACGATACTTTTTCTTTTTTTTTCAAACTTTATTTATTTATTTTCTTTAAAGACAACAAGCAAACATTCTCATGTATTAACAAACTCAAGCATTAGAGAATGTACAAATACCTTTTGGAGAAAAATATTACTCAGTATAAGATTAAGCCATGTAAAAGCTAGGTAAAAATAGAAGACTAAGGAATGGAATAGTCACAGTGAAATTGCATTTTCATACTAGGGAGACAATATGATGTTTACAAATGTGCATCCGGTTTATTTCGCTTGTGAGTATTTTCTCGAGTTGCATCCATTTACCTATAAAAGTTTCCAGTTCATCTTTCTTTACGGCTGAGTAGTACTCCATTGTATAGAAATATCACATTTTTTTTATCCATTCCTCGGTTAATGGGCATTTGGGTAGTTTCCACGATCTAGCTATTACAAATACGATACTTTTTCATAACCCAAACCGATACTATTGTGTGTTTAATGGTTAGTCTAATTGCACACATTTTTTGCAACTATCCTCCAAGATTTTTCCCATACAGTATTTTCTACTTGGGAAAGTTTTTACTGAGTCATTCCACAAACCCTTCTGTCTCACAATCATTGCATCTAACCTAAAGCTTAAGCATAGCTTGCTGTAAATAATTTTGAATAAAATGCTATGGTACTATCATCTCTTTGATATTCATGTTTAAATTTAATCACGTAGACTTTCAGAAAATAAACCTCTCACAACTGAGATTAAGAATGTTTATAAATTGTTTATACAAATAATCCCTCCATCATGCTTTTCACATTAAATAAAATAATACATTCAAATCAATTTTTTCCATTGTATCTATAATGCTACCATTTGATAGTACAGGTCAGGGGTCCACAAACTTATCTTTAAAGAGTCAGATAAATATTTAAGCTCTGCAGGACATACCATCTCTGCTGCTACTACTCAGCTCTACTAGTGTAGCTCTTAAAGCAGCCATAGGTGATATGTAAATGAATGAGTATGGCTGTGCGCAAATACAACATTTTTAGGGATACCAAAAAGTGAAGTTCATGTAATTTTCACATGTCATGAAGCATTATTCTTCCTTTCATTTATTTTACAACCATTTAAGCATGTAAAAAGTATTCTTAGCTTGTGGGCTGTACAAAAACTGGCAGAGGGCTGGATTTGCCCTGTGGCTATAGTTTTCTAATTACAGTACAGTTTTTGGCCAGGAGTAGACCTAGGTTTTGCAGGGACTGAATGCTTTACAATTAGGGGAATCCTCTTTAAGAAAAGGAATGTAAAATTACACATACAAAATTACGTACGATGCACTGAAGAGACCCATGCAAAACACTGAGCCTTTTTGGAATCCTGGTCAGTTGCCTCTGGTAACTTGGCAGATTCTGCTGCAAAGGTTCCCAGACCTGGCTGATCAGTGGAGTCACCAACAGGACTTTTTAAACTACAGGTTCCCGACAGACTACTTGAATTGGAATCTCTGAGGATAGAGCCTGGGAATGGGCTGTCTTACAAAGCTTCCTAGGAAATTTTTGCAGCTAGGTTTGAAAATCACTATTTTACTAATCATTTCATAACAGTGAATGAATCCATTTGAAGTGGTACCACAAATACATTCATTGCCTTAATCATATTTCTTGCCCAGAAATAGGTTCTAATGATTATGATTGCCTCATAGGCCAAAAGTTTAGTTTTATCAAGAATGCTCGGGGGCTGGTGAGATGGCTCAGCAGCTTAAGCGCCTGCCTTGCAAGCACGAGGGCCCAAGTTCGACTCCTGGAACCCACATACGAAAAAGGGGCCGGTGATATCGCTCAGCGGCACGGGCGCCTGCTGGCGTGCGAGGTCCTGAGGTCGACCCCCCGGTACCCACAAAAAAAAAAAAAAAAGAATGCTCTATTGTTAAATGATCTCAAAAGACTATATACACAAATTCTTGAGGTAATCCATTTATTCTCTTATAAGTAAGAGTTGACCCATGTGTATTAACCTGGCTCTTCACTATTTGGACTTCACTATTTTCAAAATCTTAAATCTTTGAGTTGACATACCTTTCAGATAGTCTATGAAGTAGATAAATGACTATTAAGGAACATCTGATATTTCTGTCGTGACAAATTAATGAAGGTAGCTGAGTCACTTGTTATTGCCTGATTAATCATCACATTTATAAAAGATTGTTTTAATATCCCTGTGAGTATTTTGCATCCTTTGAATTATTCAAATATTATTCTTCTCATGGTTGCTGAGATGTCTTCTTGGTCATAATTAGGTAGTTCTGTCTGTAGAATAAATAGACATGTTATTGTTTCATTCTATATTTGGCAAGATAGAAACTAGTGAAGCTTTCAGTAAACAAATGCCTCATCATTGCCAGGAATACATATCTAGTATCGACTGGCGGTTTCATTTTAAGGTCTGAGAAAATCTGTCTCTGTGTTTTCATATTACCTTTATTAATAGGGACTTGAGAATCTCATGTCCCAGACAACGTGCAAACACAATTGCCTCTAATTTTTTTCACCCATCAGAAAGCAAAACCACTTATTTTCCTCACTCAAGAAGCATACGCAGAAGTCCGCTGTGATCCCAGTGGGCTTTCCTTTACAGGTGATTTGTTTCTTTTCTCTAACAGCTATTAATCTTCTACCCTTGTATTGAATTTCTGGAATCTTGACAATGATATGACATGTTGTAGACTTTTTAAAGATCATGGCTAATTGGAGTTCTATATGCCTCACTTATTTGTATGTCAAATTCTTTTTCCCTACCAGGGGAGTTTCTGCCATAATGTCCATGAACAGGTTTTTTATATCATTTGTGCTATCTCCTGCTTTTTCATTGACTCCAATCAATCTTACGTTGGGCCGGTGAGATAGCTCAGTGGCGTAATCGCCTGCCTGGCAAGCTGGAGGTCCTGAGTTCGACTCCCGGAACCCACATACGATAAAAGGGGCTGATGACATCGCTCAGCTGCACGGGTGCCTGCTGGCGCGTGAGGTCCTGAGGTTGACCCCTGGTACCCACAAAAAAAAAAAAATCTTATGTTATTCTTCTTTGCATCATCTAGCAGCTGCTAGATTGATTTCTTGTGGTCCCTTGCTATTTTTAAGAAATCTTTCTTTTCATGATCACTAACCACAGCCTGTTTTCTATATCTGAGATTCTGTCCCCCCATTGATTTATTCTGCTACAGATACTTTCAATGGAATTTTTAGTCTCCTGGATATCTGCTCGAATCTGTTTTATGGATTCCATTTCTTTCCTATGGTGGGCATTCATGATTTCCATCATTTTCCTTAGCTCCTCTATTTTTTTTTTTTAATCTGCATCTGCTTTAGAGTCACTAAGCATGTTTTTCATTGTGGTCACCATCTCTATAGTTATCTGAGAAATTATTTCCAATTTGATTTTTTTCTAGAGCCTGATTCATTTGCTTTGTTGTTACCACTTCAGAGAGACTAGGTGGGTGGCTTTCAGATTATTCCACCACATTGCCCCCTGGGTTTGCCTTTGGTGAACTGGATGTCTGGGTTGCATCTTGTTTAAGAGTCTTCTCATTATCTATTTTTTTTTTTAGTTTAATTCCTGGATTAATGCTTATAACTTGCCTATAGCTTTATTGCTAGTATTTATAACACTTAGGAAATTACTACTTCTCGGTGATGTCTTCCAGGTACAGCTGGTTTTGGGGTTTTGAGTCTGATGCAAGATCCTACCTCTTCAGCTGGTGAGATGGCTTAGCGGCATAAGCACCTGCCTGGCAAGCGTGAGGTCCTGAGTTCAACCCCTAGTACCCACAAAAAAAAAAAAAATACTACCTCTTCAGTTTATTGGGGATGAGAAGTTGCCCTCTGCTTGGCCCAGCTCCTGGTTCTTTGGCACTGGCCCACAGTATTTTCTATGACCCTTAGACAATCTCAGTCTTGGAATACCAGGAAGAACAGCTGGTTAGAACAATTATGTCACTTTGGCTAAAGTGGTACAATCAGCAATAGCAATAGCATCAAATGCAGCCTAGAAAATGCCAAACTGAGGTGACCATTAATTTGCCACCTTTAACCATAGGAACTAGATTTGTGGTTATATATTGAAATCTAAAACAAATCAGAAAATTGTATGCAGTAAATAAGCCCTCCATATGCCAATTTTAGCCTCAGGGAAGAAATATAAAAGGGGTTAGAGGAAAAAATAGAGAAATAAAAGAAGAGGAAGAGATTAGAAGCAAGGCTGGAGGACAAAGGAGGATCAAGCAAACTTTGAGAAACTGGTGCAGAAGACAGGAAGGAAAGAGAAAAGGAAGAAATGAAAGGAAGAACAGAACAGAACAACAACCACAGAAAAACTAGAAACTATGTTCACACTCATAAAAACAAGATCAAACAATGAAAGAAAAAAACCAAACTGAACCAAACCAAAACAAACAACAAAACAAACAAACAACAAAAAAAAAAAAAAAAAAAAAATAAAAAGAAAAAGAAAAGAGAGAGGAAAAAAAAATGTCCACTTTGTTTGTCTCTGCTGTCCCTGGAAGACAACATGCAGAGGCAGAATCCAGATCCATGTTGATTTATCCCAGCAAGCCATCAGTAGCTTTATGACTGGGTAGTGGATAATCTCAGTGAGCCCGCACATTTATTTCCCCTGAAGTTCAGGTGGGTTTCTGGCTATGAGGCTGGAACAAGACCCATTCAACCTGCAGCAGTTAGCATACCTTCTGTACGCTTGAACTCAGCTGGGAGCCACTAGATGGGGCCAGCAGTTGTTCTGAGTTCTGAGCTCAGTTGGCCCCCTTCAAGATGACTCCTGACCAATTGCCCTCTCCTGTGGGATGGCCAAATCCGGTCCACTCATCAGCCAATGTAGTCCACAGCATCCTCCCCTCCATTGTACTGCTGTGTCGCTCTGTGGAGGCCTCTAGGGTTGCCAGCAGTCACTGTGTGTCTGCAGATTTGAACAGCTCTTCCCACGCAGTGAGTCCTGACTCAGGGAGAAGGCGCTGCCTACTACTTCCTTCTTCTATGTTGAAGTTTCTTTCTTCTTTCTCCCCATGGGCTTCAACTCTCGCTTCAGATCCTTCCTGGGTTCAGTGGACCCATTTTCCCTCCTTCTTCTCTTCCTCGAGTTGCTATATTCCAGTGTCTGGACTGCACATCTCAGAGAGGCTCTTTCTCTGCTGCTTACCATTCCGCCATCTTCCTGGAAGTCCCCAAGAAGCACACACAGAAGGTAAAGCAAACTCTTTGATGCATTGAGTTTTAGCTATTCCTGGGGTAGTGTGGTATATTTAGAAACTAAGGCTGCCTTTTTCCCTTGCTAGTTTTCATTTTTAGAAGCCAACAGTCAACTATGTCAAACTAGTTTCCACCAACAAGGATTACTGTGTCTCCTCACTCAAGCATTTGTTCATTTATTAATTCATGCATCCGTCAAGTATTAAATAAGTGTCTCAGCTCAGCTAGACACAGTGCTAGGTGCTGAGAGTCCAGTTCATAGTCTTAGAATTTAGGTTCCAAGAGGGAAAGGAAAACAATAAACAAGCTAATTTCACATGATGATAAATAGTATGTAGAAAATCAAACAGTGAAGCCTAGGGGAACATGGGTTCAGGTGGATGGAGCAGGGAGTGATTACTCTAGATAGTCAAAGCTGGTGGTGCTATCAGAGCTGAGATCCAAAAGGTGGTAAGGAGTCTGCCGCGTACAGATCTCAGGGGCGATGTTCCTGGCATTGTGCTGTCCAGCACATGGACAGGCAATTAAAACTCTTGAAATGTCAGGGTAGTGCCACATATTGAAATGATAATATTTTGGTTATAGTGGGTTAAATAAAGCACATTACTAAAGTTAATTCATTTGATTTTGTTTAGCCTTTTAATGTGGTCATTAGAAAATTAAAAATTACACACATTATATTTGCATTAGATTTCTATTGGACAACACTGATATAGAAAGTCTTAATTCAAGTCTTAATTTTTCTTAGCCTGCACACAGGCTTCCAGGTACCTCATAGATTGAGTGTATAAAGCGTTCTAGAAAGGGATTAAAAAATTAAAGATGTGTTATGTATATGTACCACTTCCCACTAGGAATGTGATCATTATGTACTATAATCACGTACTAATAAAATATATCATAATAAAGAGTTTGAGCTAATATAATGTGGGCTAGCTAAAACTGAACAGTTGGAGGTACCATGCACTGAATGAAACCGCATCATGTTTATTCTTTGATTCCTCACACTACTGTGAAGTAAGAAATATTTCCAGCCCAGGTTATAGGGTTATAGCTGAGGAAATGGAGGTCCTCAGGGCAAAGGATCTCGTCTAAGGGGACAGATCCAGGAAATAACCGTGTGAGAAGTCAAACCCAATGCAAGTCTATGAACTCAAGAGGCAAGGTGGGAGGAAGAGGGAGGCAGGGACTCAGTACCAAGGTGACTCCAGCAAGGCCTGGAGTTGTTGTCTGCACCCCACCACCAGGTGCTCCAGTTGCCAGTCACCAGTCAGAGGTCATAGAGCCCAACCAGGTCCCTGCAGGTCCAGAGGTGGAGGCTGAGGTGCTCATTTTCCCGAGGTGACCCAGGGGCCCACACCAGGGTCCCTTTGGTGTGTTTTTCAGGTAGCGCTACCACCTCGCCTGACAGCCCCCCAACCTCTGGTCCCCGCGACCTCTCCCATGCTGCGAGAACACCCCACATCCCTCTGGCTACTCAAAATGCTTATGCAGTGTCCGGGATATTTCTGAGTGTGCGTGTGTGTGATCAGTGGAGTCCCGCCCCCAACTTGGGGTCCAGCTTTTTCCTTCCCTGTTGTAGGAAACTTCATTTAGGCCTCCCTTCACAAGATTGCCTGCAGGGATGGAGGGACAGTGCACCAAACACAAGGACCATGCCTAAGATGCTCCTCAACACCAGGGTGGGCTCTCACTTTTCAGGATGGCACTTGTTTCCTTTTTGGGATTTCTCAGAAGTTGTGCATGGTCAGGTGTACTTGTGGGTCGAGCCCAGTCACATTGTGGTTTGACAGATGTTTTTATCAAAACCATTTATAGGACTGGACATGCAGGGGTGAGAATGGTTTACATTTTAAAGATGCCCTGGAATTTATATGACAAACCCCATCATATTATGCCCAAGAAGAAAGGGAAAGCCTTGTCTTCACCATGGTGACTCACAGGATGACTCATCCTATCAGGGCAGCATCTCCTTCCACAATAGACCAAATGAAGGCCTTGGGGCTAGGATGATTCCATGAACCAGTGGGATGTGGAGAAGGCATAGATCTGCTACCTGATGCTTAAAACAAACAACTTTTTCAACTGTTCTCTTTAGCTTCATTTTAGCCACATTTCATGGTGAGGCATCCTGATTTACATCACCTGCCCTGGATCCCCATATGTGTTTATGGGACAAACTGGCACCTATATGCTAATAAGCTTTACATTTGGCAAGACTTAAGTAACACCACAAATCAAAATGAGGTTTGGCAAGATTTCACAGCTGTCATCTTTTATGTTCGACCCTTTCTCTAGGAATTAAAATTGACAAAAAGAAAAAAACTGATATCAAAACAAAAAAATGAATTATAACAATAAGTCAAACCAAAAGGGCAATGACAGAAGAAATATAGAACATGATCATGATATTCTTTTTTTTTTTTTATGCGGGTACCAGGAGTTGAACTCATGACCTCATGCTTGCCAGGCAGGCGCTTATGCCGCTGAGCCACATCACTGGCCCAATCATGATATTCTTGTAGCATATCTTTTTGCAGTACTGGGGATTAAACAACCACCAGGGCCTTTGCCCTGAGCCAGAACCCCCCTTAAAATTTTTAGAAGGCTCTAAGTTGCTAAATTTTCAAGATTGGGTTCAAACTTGTGATTCTTATTTAGCCTCCCAGAGGGCTAGGATTATAGGCATGTGCCACCATACCCAACTGAGATATTTATTTTCTTAAATTTATTTATTTTTGTACTTTATGGCATTTCTGTGAACAAAAACAATACTATAAAAGGACTCTAAATTCTTATAACAGATTTATAGTGGGATAAGGGTGAACTAATATGGTCAATCACTGAATTAAGATCTGGAGTAAAAACCTACTTATGTCATTTTAAAGTAATAATATAGCTCTTAGAGAGTTACATTTTGTACTGATAAATGTTCACATGACTTCTCTCCATGTTTCAGTTTTCCACATGTATTTTTACAGCTGTAGAGGAGCAAGACAGGAAGGGTGAAAATTACGTGAGCCATTAGGATATGGAATGTCTCTTATTAATCCTATTGTTTTAAAAAATATTTATAAGTTGCAAATAAGTTTCTCAAATCTCCACCTTTTTTTTTTTTTTTTTTGTGGGTACCGAGGGTCGAACTCAGGACCTCGCGCTTGCCAGGCAGGCACTTATGCCGCTGAGCAATATCACCGGCCCTCCACCTTCTTTTAGGAATTCCTTCACTTTTAAGAAAAAATTTGGAGGTCAGAAACTGATAGTGGACTTCTGAGAGAAAGAAATAATTTAGAAGTGATTCATAAGTCATGTCATGTCTATGTGTAGAATTTTCTTCTCTTTTTGTATTTATGTTCCATTCTCTGTTCTCCTGATATTCTCATTATGCATATGTTATACCTTCTGTAATTGTTCCATAGTTCTTGGATATCTCTGGTTTTTACCCAGTGTTTTTTCCTCTTGTTTTTTCAGTTTTGGAAGTTCGTGTTTGCCTTTGTATTTGATTGTTAAAATTTCCATCTCTCCGTAATTATCTCTCTGTTCTTGCATGTCTGCTTTTCCCAATAGAATCCTTAGCATAATGATTTTAAATGGTTTTAATGCTTTCTCTTTTTGACTTTTAGTAAACCTTGTAATTTTTTTGTTGAAAGCTAAGCATGTGTTCTAGAGGAAAGTAAAATGAAATGAAACAAAACAAAACTAAACTAAACAAAACTTATGATCGATTCCCGCAAGGATTTCTTCTCGTGAGTTCCTGCTCTGGGAAGTTGTGCTTCTCTGTATCTGTCTGTCTCTCCATCCGAGGGCACGGTCGATCTCTGTGCTCTATGATCTCATTTATCCCACATATCTAGGAAGAGTTATTGGTTTCTCAGGAAGTCTTCAGTCGATATTCCTCAATCACAGAAAATAAAAACCTTCTAGCTAACTTAAGGAAGAAAAACGATCAAACAAAAAAGAAAGAAATCATTGGGAAGCTCATGGGATAGCTCGCAGAACTGTATGAAGACCTGCGCAGGTGGATAACGGAAAGCACAGAACAGAGAGAAACTCCGCTTGCAGGCCTGCTTGGGTCACATGCCCGGTAGAGAAGTCCCAGCAAGGTTCGGGGGAAGGATCCTTCCTCAAAGGAAATCCAGGGTACTTTTAATGGAAGGAGGGGGTCGCATCACAGGGATAAGCACCTTTGACCAGAGAAAAAGAAACACAAGCCACTTCTGAAATCCTGACTCATTCATGGCCATTCCCCAATGGCATGGAGGACCACGGTATTTTCAATCAAAGACTCACAGCATTCCTATCCAATATTAGAATTATGTACATTTTTTATATGTAATGGAGTTTTGGGTATTAAGGGCTAATCTTGACATGAACATTTTATAAACTATGTTGATACATGAGAACACCACTTATTATTTGTAGGATTTGTTGTTTTAGATTCTTCCTTCTGACAAAGATTCTTTTTTTTTTTTTTTTTGTGGGTACCGGGGGGACGACCTCAGGACCTCGCGCGCCAACAGGCACCCGTGCCGCTGAGCGATATCACCGGCCCCTTTTTCGTATGTGGGTTCCGGGAGTCGAACTCGGGCCTTCGCGCTTGCAAGGCAGGCGCTTACGCCGCTGAGCCATCTCACCGGCCCTTGACAAAGATTCTAAGTATTCATGTTGTGTTTCCTCTTACTCATTTTAGGTTACCATTAAGAGAAAAAACTTTCTAGGTATTTATCTTCCTAATATGTATTTTTTGGTTTGAATTAGAGCCAAAATCTCGGAAGAAGCTGCCTGATCCAGAACCTGCTTTGTCTTGCCCAGGAAAGTAAAGGAGAACAATGCAGAGGCCTGGTAGCCTATTTGCCAGTGGTTTAGGGAATCAGGAACTATGGTTTCCCATCTCCAGCATGTCTAATCACCATCTCTTTCTACTTACCTGGCATAACCAATGTGAGGTCGATAGTAGACAACAGAATGTACTGAAGCTAGTTGGGACAGGAGGTCATTTATTAGTAGGCATTGGCTGGCTTACAAACTCACTGGAAGAATTGGAGGCATAGAAGCAAAGTTGAACCTCTTGAACAAATATTACAGCGCCTCTGCTATGAACAGGAAAGCCGACAGCAAGCAGCAGACTGAGAACGCTGCTGACCACATCTTCGAACCATATTGATGTAAATGGCCTGAGCTCACACTGGGAGAAAATTGGCTGCAGACATAATTAGGGGAAGATAAATCACTAAGGGAAAATGTGTAAGAGTGGCAGAGTCACAGAGGCCAAGGGAAGGGTGTCTCAAGAAGAAAGGAATGGAAAAGGAGATCCAAGAAATGTTTATTAATCACAAGGAGGTTGTTAGAAATTTTAACAAGAGTCATTCTAGTGAGACTAACAAATCCAAAATGCAGTGGGTAAAGGAGAGAGTGGGAGGTAAGGAAATAAAGACAGTGTCCATGTTTTAGTTACTCTTTTGTTGCTGAGACAAAATAACTGATACCCCACAAGTTAGAGGAGAAATGTTTATCTTAGCTTACAGTTTGTAGAGGTTTCAGTCCGTAATTGGCTGACTCCAAGGCAGGGTGGCATGGCAGAGGAGAAATAGTCCATTGTAGGACAGGTAGGAGGCCACAGCAGTGAGCCTGCCTCCATTTTAGTCCACCCAGGCTACAAGTATATTGGCTGATGCCACCTTCACCCAAGGTGGGCTTCTGTCTTTAGTAAATGCATTCAGCCACATCCAGAACTATGCTAAACCAATCAGTGGGTTGATCCAGTATCACACATCTTTAATCTAGTATAACACACCCATGGTCCAGCCATCTCCCAAAAGCCCTAATTGGGAGCACATAAGGCCTTAGGGTGACATCTAGATACGAGCCATAACAGTGCACCACTCTTTCAAAGAATCTGAATATAGAGAAGAGAGAGAGAGTGACACTGTGGAGAAAAGGGAGACTTTCTCATCTTAGAAGATGGAACTCACTAGTAGTACATTTTTAAATGCTTGTAGAAGGAATTCTATTGATAAGTAGCTGAAAACATATAGGAGAAAAGCGTGTAAGGGGTAGAGTGTGGTTGCTGAAGAGGAGGCAAGTGGTAGGTTGAGAAATTTGAGGAGAGGATGGAAGTGGTAGGGCCAGACATTTGAAATACCTGCACTGCAGAACAGGAGAGAAAGCAGTTCAGGTATTATAGGAGGGTAGCTGGGAAGTATTGGATCCTAACACAGAAACCATGTACTTAAAAATGAAGTACTGGGGCCGGTGAGATAGCTCAGCGGCATAAGCGCCTGCCTGGCAAGCGCGAGGGCTCGAGTTCGACTCCCGGAACCCACATACGATAAAAGGGCCGGTGATATCGCTCAGCAGCACGGGTGCCTGCTGGCGCATGAGGTCCTGAGGTCGACCCCCGGTACCCACAAAAAAAAAAAAAAAGAAGTATTGCAGCTGGACATGATGGCACACACCTATAATCGCAGCAGTAGAGAGGCCGAGGCAGGAGAACTGCTAGGAGTTCAAGGCCAGCCTGACTTACGTAGTGAGACCCTGTCTCTCTCCAAAACCAAACCAAACCAAACCAAACCAAACCAAACCAAACCAAACCAAACCAAACCAAACCAAACCAAACCAAACCAATGAGGTATTGCAAAGATCAAATATGCAGATCCTAAAATGTGGGACTGCGTCAAAGCAGGTTGAGGACTATGTAAATCTTATTATTTATGACTGGGAGGCAAACAAACCTTATGGATCAGTTAAGATATTTGTTATTAAAAGCAGCAAATACAACATAAACTACATCATAAAATGAAGGGAATTTATTGGCTCACATAAGAAAAAGTCCAAAGGTGTATGGGTCTCAGCCACAGATTGATGAAGACTTCCTTTGTGACATACTGTATTTGGCTCTCTCCATATGCTGGTTTTATTATCTTGCCTTCCTTCTCAGTTTCACAGTGACTGCTAATAGCAACCAGGGTTGAGGATACCAGGAAAAAACTGGAAGAATGGGGAGTGTAGAGAGGAGAAAAATGTTTACCTTCTGACTCCTTCCTTCCAGTCTAATCTTCCACCATTTCTCCTAATGGCGGGATCAAACCAAACCAAACCAAACCACTAAAGTGCAATGGAACCTATATAATCAGCTTCAATACAGAGCTTAGCAAGACAGTGGGGAAATTGACCTGAAGGCAAACAGGTGGATGTCTGGGACAGGAGCAAGAAGTATGGGCAGCCGGGATGGAGTGGCCTTCCTAAAAGAGGCTTGGATTAAGGCTCACAGCACACAGAACCTGAGGAACTCAGCCCACCACAAGGTTGAGCAGGCCTCATTTTTCTGGGAGCACAGCAGGCGATGGCTGCCCATGTGCTACTAGAGGTGTTATGCTACTGTGAGAGGGAGTGTGCCTCTTAGTGGTCCAGTTCTTCTTGGCCATTGTACAGTGAGTTGGGAGGTGTTCGAATGTCTTACTGAATAAATCCCTGCCTGAATGAAGGGAATTCATATGATGTGGAGATCCTGGGAGTCAGGAGCTAGCTGCAGTTTTAGTCAGGATTTTGGTTTGTCTTTGGGAAGGGGCTAGGCTATGTCTTTAAATTGTACAAGAAACAATTGTATTACATTAAGAAAAGTACACAGTATGTGGAAAGGAGGATATGTGTTAGCCAGCTGGGGCCTGGGACATTTTGGGCTGGCAGCACACTTTTCCTCTCTCCTTCTGTAACCAGGTGCTCCAAAGCTTCACCAGGGACCCCATGTCACTAGGACATGTGGCTTGACATAGCACTCACAGATCCACACTCTGTCTCCTGTGATCCTTGTCCTCACATTCCCCAAGAGTAGAGATTAGTGGCATGTGTGGGTTCCAGACAGCCCAGGGTTGGTGAAGGGGATAGTTCATCTGCCCATCGTCCCTTCCTAAGGAGAAATAAGCTCCCTCTTCTTGTGGTCCTGGAAAGGGCTGGGCAATCAGATACTTTTTCCCAGGAACTGGAATTGGGTGTAGCCAGAAGCCAGCTGGAGTTGGCAGCCACAAGTAGCAGTGCCCTGAAGAGCTGTCCTGGAGAAAGGCGGGGGCTTCCTGCTGGAGTCTCTGGCGCTGCCTGGCTCCTTCCTTCCTGGGACCTGCGAGCCCGGCTCTGTGCATTCAGAGATCTCCCCAGTGTTCTTCGTGTGAACCTTTTCTTGCTTCATCAAGAGGACAGTTTTCCATTCCTGACAATGCAAACTGATCAAAACCTCTAACTGAACAAGAGTCAATAGGATTTAAAGACATACAGCTACCACAGAGCTTGACTGAATTGGATATTCCTTGCCAGGTTCTTTGGAAGAAAGACACTGTAAACTCACACTGATCACCAGGGCTGTGGGACAAGCTGTACCACCCAGAAACCCAAGGGCCACATATACCCTTGAGAAACAGGGAGGTGAAGGAAAAGTTTCACAACCCAGGCTAAGTAACTATTTTCTTAGAATATATGGCTTCATAGTACTTCACAGGTCTTCTTTTTCATTTAACTAATATTGTAAAAAAGTAATATATAAAGATTATTCTTCAGGACAAACTTATACTCTACTTTTCTGCCTGCTGATTTTGATAAGAAGAATTTTTTCTTATCATGTGTATTGGTGTTACAATATTTGTTTGCTGAAAGATGTCTCCTGAACACGCACAGAGCCATACAAACGCTGTCTTAAAGCACTGTGGTTACAAATAATTTATTCTCATTTCATACATTTGTTTTTCAGCAAAAAAATGCATAGTTACATTATTATACAGAATTTCATATTCAAGACACTGTGTAGGGAACAGTGTGTCAGAAAATGGAAATCATCACAAACTATACAACAGAAATGAGTCACAATTTGTTCAGTTACATGCACAGAATTGACCAAAATTATATCTATTTTTATAGGTTATTTTGCTCAATTGATCTTGAAGTCTGGAATTATTAAGTAATGCTCTTCTGTTGGAATACACTGTTCATCTGAAGCCACACTATAGCCCAGGTGTGGAAAGTCGCATCTCCTGAGAAGCCCTCTCTAGTTAGATAAGATAGCTCTTTAGGATGTAGGTGAGGGACTGGAGTCAGGGTAGCATAATAATAATTAATTTAGCAACCAGTGGGAAAAATTGTTTCTTTATGCCTGCATAACTCTTTACTCCCTCCTCCCCTCATTATCAACATTAAATGAACTTAAACAGAACAACAGACATGAGGTTTCTATTTGATCGCTGTTAAATCCTCCCTCTGTCTCTGACCTGAGGAAAAACATGAGGATGACCCTTCAAGTAATGCCTTTTACTTCCAAAGGGGACCTGCTGGTTGTACAGTCTTGCAATCTGAGTAGTTATCTAATTTAAATCCTTAGGTTAGAAACAGATGCACCTCATAAGGCAGATGGTCGGAGAAGGCCTAACTACATACTGAATCCTTTTAGGGATCTTTTGTCTTCAAGGCTGGATTTGTGAAAAGCGAAGGCTTCGAGGGTGGTGGACGTGGTCTGGGAGAAGGCTGAAGTGGAGGAAGTTCAGAGCTACCACATGCTTTGTGCAGAGGAAAAGCAGCCACAGAATCTTCCCTTAGCCCTGGAACACAGAAAGCTCTTCCTGGTCCATGTAACATTGGCATGGGGCTCCTTCTTTCCACTTCAAAGAAAGAAGGGACAGTGTCCAGGCCTGTGCATTTCTTACTGGCTGTCATTCACTGTGATCACAACCTCATCCGAGTGAAACACACCTCACTTGTTTATTGTCTGGGTCCCCAGTTGCTTGGTTAGAGTAATTTTGCTCAGAGCTTTCAGAAACGAAAACCAACCGGGCAGAAAAGTAGACCTTTTGTACTAAGCCTTCCTAGGAGAGGCAATTTAATAAAATTTCTAATCAAAAAATTTTAAAGACTTTAAAATTTAGCCTCATTATATACCTAGAACCTATCTGACATGTTTTCTTCTTTTTAAAAAATGGTTTTTACCCTTCTTTAAACTATATAGTATTTACATTTTTAAAGACCAACAAGGTTTTTATTGTTTGGGTAAGAGCTCAAGGTTGATCGAACTCCCAGTACAGAGATGAGGCTTTCCAAAAAGCACTGGTTCTCACCCATGTGCTAAGGCCTGTTTTTTACAAATAAATTGCTACTACAAACTTGCAGAATATAAAATTAAAATACTTCTTTAAAAAAATTTCCCATGAATTTTCTTTTTTGTGTCCACCATATTAAAAACAGATTATCCTAACTAGAGATGGAACTAAAAGAAGGAATGAAATTAGTAGGTCCTGAGTTCAATTCCCGGTACCGAAAAAAAAAATTAGTGTGGCCCATATTTCATCTAGAAACGAGGGTTTATTTACATACAATGTCTCTCGACATTATAGCAAACCGTGAGAAGCAGGGCTATCTTCACCATATGGCTAAATAACCAACTGCAGATCCCGCCCCACTCAGCCTTGAGTGCTTATTGCATATTTTAGGTGGAGCGTAAGGCATGAGAAAGGTGGCCTGCCCCTTTTAAACAGTCAAAAATAATTTTGCACACTCAAGAAATTTTCCTTGAGAAATGCCATGTTTGGAATAGCTTTCAGAGGTTGAGAACCAAGTGCATTAAAGCTCCTGAATTACACACAGAGGGAACAGCGTATTGGGAACATTTTCAAAAGCTCATAGTAAAGGCTGCTTTCCCACTGAGTTAAACAGCAAATAAGCATTTTGTTGCATATAGGTGTGTGTTCAGAGCTCTCAAAAGTCACATCCCGCCACAATTAACAGCTAAGTTATCATTCTTGGCCCCTGACCTATAAATAAACACTAATTCTGCAACTTGCTCACAGACTCTTAAGAAGCTGTTCCAAAACAAAAAAGCCTATATACTGGTCAGAAATTTGCAATCCAGAAATGCAATACCTTTTTGAAAGGACAACAGAAATTTGTGTTAGTTTTTTGGAATGGTGACTAAGAAGAACTGATACCCATTTTCATAACTAGGAAATAATTATTTGGAATATTGAAGAAGTCAGATCTTCAGTAGAAAGGCATGCAGCCTCTCTCAAGAGAACACGGCAGCGCTTGGCTTCACCTACCGAATGCTTCCTTTTCCGATGTGTCTAGGCTCTTTTACTTTTTGTCAGGCAATTTACGTCAGTGAATATTGGCATTCCTTCAAGAGAATGATTCAAAGCGTGCTTGACAATTGGCCGGTGCTATCCCCTGATTCCTTTTTGACCTATGCCCTAATTTTATGGAAGCAAATTGGGCCATTAAGCCAGGGGATAAATGCAATACTCAAAATATACTCAGGCCCCCGTGCTCAGGTTAAAAGCTACAGGATACGCCAAATAGAATTCCTTGCCTTCTTATTTAAACACTAAGACCCTGGGAATTCACATGCCTTTCTAGGGACAAAATTTAAAACCCAGACAAACTGAACACTGTTGAACTCGCAGCCCATTCTGCTGTTTGAATCCAGTTCTCTTTGTTCTTCCTTTCGCATTCCATTTTCCTATCTTTTTTTTACATCTGATACTTTTTTTTAAAAAGTGATTTTCTGCAGGTTTATTTTCTCTCAGATATGTTCTATAAGTTACAACACAAAAATTTTAAAAGAGGAAAAAAGGCTAGCACGTTAGTCTTAGTTTTAATTTTGCACATTTAAGCATTTAAACTTGTATGCGTGGGTTTTTTAAAATTACATTATCAGTGAAATTCATTTAATGACATCACAACTTAGGCACTTTAAATAAACCATATTTCATAATGATATAACTACTACTAATCTCCCAGTAATTATTGTTATTAGTGTTTTTATTAATAGGTAATGATAAACGTTTCTAGTTCTGCACACATTCACACCATCCCTTTACCTGACTTGTAGTACTTTAAAATTTCAAGTTATTTTTAACCATAGACCCAGTCAGGAATAGAAAAGAAATTGCAGATAAATTAGCATGTTGATTGAAATAAGATTCTGTACACTGCTCTTATGCTAACAGGTAGGAGAAAAGACCCAATCTTCTCTGTTCCACCACAAAATAAAAAAGTAATGGCTGCAACAGTGTGGACAGATAGACCCTTGTCCAAAGGTCTTACATACAGTAGGTGCTCAGTGATCACTAAATGGATTAAACAAATGAATGGATGAATGCTGACTCCAGAACACTGACAGGGAAGTCAGCAGTATGAAACTTCAATAGATGAACAAGATGATAAAAACCATTTAAGTGGCTGATAATATGTTTAATAAGATTTTATAATCTAGTTTCAAAGACAGCCATCTCGCTGGGCATGGTGGCACCTGCCTACAATCCCAGCACTTGGGAGCCAGAGGCAGGAGGATCGGCATGAGTTTGAGGCCAGCCTGGGCTACATAGTGAATTCAAGGCCACTATGAACTACAGAGTGAGACCCTGTCTCAAACAAAACAAAACAAAACAAAACAAAATCTCTTTGCTCTATTTAAAAATTACAGTCAATTAAAGGAGTATATATATCCATATATCATACACACATATAATGTATCCAATTAGTGTGTGGGGCTTGGCCAGGTATTATAGTTGTACTCACAGATCCTCACAATTGAGCAGACAATTGTCCCCACATTATAATGACAATTGGAAAACTTAAGTCTGTCACCTTGGACCAACATTAACTCCTACCACACCTGTCTCCTAATACAGCTTTGTGCAGATTAAAGTTATGAGATTTGAAGATAAAATTCCCTATTATTGCTGTTAGCTTTCCAATTCAGCACCACATCAAGAAAAAAAAATGATAACAATCACCTCCATTCCTCAAATTTTACATCTTAGAAATGGCTCCCATAAAGTACCAGGGTGGATGTGACTTAATTGTTTTTTTGACTGTAAGAACTTACAGGCAGGCTTTATGAATGGAAACATGTGAAGGCCACTCTGGCCAGCTTTCTAGCTCCATACTCTCTCCTCCGGCTAATTATAGAAAGTATGTGGCCAATGGAAAAGATCTTATTTATTTTTATAAGCCAGTAATGACATGACCAAAGAGCTCTACTTCCTCTCTTTGGGAAGGTCACCCTCTTCGACTGAGCTGCAAAGAACGCAGGGAAGAAAGAAACCCCTTCAACCAACTAGCTTAGCCTGAGTCAGCCCCAGGGACTGACCCATAGAGTGACAGGCACTGCAGTCCAACACCCTCATTTCCCAGGTGCAACTCCATGGTGCTGCTCCCTGGGATGTCATCTAGATCATGACTAACAAGTAAAAATAAAATGTATTACATAATATGCTTCAAAATCTTACTGCCAAAATAGATTGTTCAAAGATAATGAAGTGAATTCTTATTTATAAGTTGTCCTATATTTCAAATAGTTGAACATAATAAGGGAAACCAAATTTTAATGGGTGTGACAAAATGGAGAGTGTGAAAAAACATTTTTAAAGGTATTTTATTCTGATTGTGGCGTTATCCCTGAAATGTTTTTTTTTTTTTTTTTTGTGGGTACCGGGGGGTCGACCTCAGGACCTCGCGCGCCAACAGGCGCCCGTGCCGCTGAGCGATATCACCAGCCCCTTTTCCGTATGTGGGATCCGGGAGTCGAACTCGGGTCCTCGCGCTTGCAAGGCAGGCGCTTATGCCACTGAGCCATCTCACCGGCCCAATCTCCGAAATGTTTAAGAAGCCTGGATGGTTCTACGCAAATGTGCAGACAGTAAATGACTGCTTCTAAAATGGCATTATCTATCTTGACAAAAATCTGATATAGTTTAGCAAATAGCTTATCTAGTTAAACAAGTCATCCCTGATTGTAGTAGACGCGATACCTGTTTGCAAACACGAAATAAAGCCAAACCACGGTTTTTAACTAGAATGTCTTCCTGTCAATGTTATATGTGGTTTTTAATACCTATGGGAAAGGAAAAGTAGAGGAAGGAAAAGGTAAAGGGAACAAGAAAGTAAATCCTTATTCTCCCTGGAGCACACTGGGTGGTTAAACCTTCCTAGGAAAAGTGTGTCATCTCACTGGCTCATGCTTCATAGTCACTTGAAAATGATACGGGTATAATTTTATCCTTGAGTGACCTCTGCTTAAGGACAAAGACACAGGGCAAGAAGAGAATTCTGATTGTGGACCCAGATGATCTCCAACAAAAATTTAAAATGACGAATGCTGGGATTTAGCTCTTATTCTCAAACCCATCGATCCTTTTCAGAATTCCCCTTCTTCTGAAAGGAAGGTCCCATTTGACAAGAAAGCTGCAAAATATTCTTCAACCTGTTTGCCTAGCTTCTGAACCAACATTCTTCGGGGATCTAGAAGACACAACAAGGACATGCAATTAAGTCTGCATGTGGAAATATCCTGATTTCCACAGCTGTCCTTAAACACATGTACTGAGTCAAGTTACAGCTGAGGAGTAACATCGGTGGTGAGTACAAATGAACAGCCTCTGCAACCTAACAGGAATCTCCTTGTACTTAGCAAAGGATGAGACACTGACACACATCAGGAACTGTACAAAGTGTACTTATGATCCCATTACGTGGCCCTAAATTAAATACAGACGTACATAAATTTAACTTCTGTGTGCAAATTAGCACACACAATGATACTAGTTCCTCCAGGGAATTGTGCTGAGCTTCTCTGTTTACAAATACAGTAGTGATTAAAACTATAAGAGCCATCTTTTTACCAGTGCTGAGGTAAGTGTTCACCCACTTTTTGTGCTTGATCAAAATTATACCGTCAAGTCAAGACTTCCCATTTATGGACTTTTTTTGGCTCTCAAATGACTTACTAAGTGTGATATTTAAATTAGTTACCTCAGAAGTTTGTGTTCATCAAGAGTTTCCACCTCTATTATAGGTTAGCATTTATAAGATATGTCCAAGTAACACTGGCTAATGTGGTGATTAGAAAGCATCTTGGGAGGTGGGCATGTTGGCAAGTACTTTTAATACCAGCATTTGGGAGGCTGAGGCAGGAAGATTATAAATTCAAACCCAACCTGGGCTACTAGGGAGTTCCAGGCCAACCTGGACTATATAGCCAGACCCTGAACACAAAAAAATAAAGCATTGTGACGTGTCTTTGCTAATTTTTCAAGGATTGTGTGACTGCCAATCATTTCCATAGTCTTGACCCAAATAAGAGTTTAACTGGGCATGCATAATCTTATTTAATTCATAAATTTCAGTTATAACCCAAGTTAATATGCTTCTGGTTTTCATAACATTAATTGCTTCAATTACTCCTGAATATTATATTTTAAGTTTTAAGCAAAGATGGATGGCACCAGTGTTTTTTCACCCTCCCCCATGGCTACCTTAGGAGCCACAGCCATAGTGCTGGGTTGGCTCCTTGTCCTGGTAGAGAAGCTAAATGCCACACATGTCTCTGTAAGCTACTTCTGGTCCTATCGAAAACTTAAAACCAACCCCACCTTCCATCCTGAGTGCAGTAAAATAAGAAAAGCTTATTCCTGCTGCTCTCTCATGCAAGAAACTGTTTGAGGTCAATCATTTGGGCATTGCTTCAAAAGGCACATTTATTCCAGTGGCAATTTTAGTAGAGAAGGAAAGAATAAGATTAAAGACAAAACAAACAAAAAATTGGATGAGTTCTGTGGAATACATTAAAGTAAATAGGAATCTGGGATCTATACAAACCACTTGAATTCTTCACCAGTACACTAACGGGAATCCCTAAGGTAAAAGTCATTCACAGTTGTATGATGAGACTCATAGGCCTTCAGAAAACACTGTTTTTAAAAAGTAGAGAACTTTTAAGCAGCTTGCCCTGATGTCCGGTTCAAGTGTGTGCAATGCAGAAGGCTGCAAAATTCAAAACTATGTGACAAAGAAAATTCAGTGCATATCACAGGCTTTTATAAATTATGAAAAATCATCATATATATTACTATTTAAATAACATGTAAGAAACATTTTGGAATAATTAACTTGTGTTCACATTCCATGCATTTTCCAGCAGGCTAAGCCCTGGGTTTGTGTCTTTGCACCCATTTCCTACAAAGCTCCATTCTTCTGACATACAAGCATTCCTGACTGAAATGGAAGTACCCAGGGATTTCTGAGTATTTATCTTCTTTACTGCATACCTGACCTCACAAGGGCTACTTGTTATTACCGCTGACACAGAAAACAAGTGGAAAATCCAACTGTTTGGGGGTGTTTTGGGGATTTTATTTATGCCTTTGCAAAATCCCTGGATGTCAGAGCCATTACCTGATTTTTTTCAGGGAGCAAGAACCAGTGGCCCTCTCTCGGTTGATTCCCCCCTCCCTCGTCTAAAGCTCCAAGTGGAATGAGATTCCCTAGTAGCAGTGGACCTTTCCCTTGTGGTTTTGCAGCACCCTCCTCGAGCAAAGAAGGAAACACAACAAAACTTGAAAACAAACCAACAATAGCAACAACAGAAACTCCAAACAAACAGATGGGCAAACCGTAGCCTCTTCCATGGTGGAGGCTCACTTTTTACTGCAGAATTCGGTGTTGTTGAGAAACTTCCTGATGACCAACCCCAGGCAAACCACCAACAGCAGCATGTAGCCCACGGTGCCCGAGAAGGTGGGCGCTGCAGGCGGCGCCTGGAGGAACTGGCGCAGACCCTCCTCCACGTAGTACACCTGGTCATAGATGCTGAGGAAAGTGAAGATGTGGAAAAGCTGGTGACTATGCCCAATGATGTCGAAGAGGCCTGGCTGGATGCGCTCGGGGATCTTGCTCACGTTGAAGAAGGCAGCCACCACTAGCCAGAAGTAGCGGCGATAGAAGTGCACAAAGAGCGTGGGGTTCTCACCACGCAAGTCGAAGAGCCAGCTCTCCAGCATAATGGGGCAGGCCATGCTGAGGGGCATGATGAAGACAAAAGTGCGCAAGGCGAACGGGTAGGCGCACCAGTCGGTGCGGCTCTTGCAGCAGGCCACCGTGCAAGCCACAGCCAGCACGAAAGCCACCGGCAGCACCAGCGCGCGATAGGCGGCGATGAGGCGCGTGCAGTCCACGTGCCAGCCCAAGCGCTGCTGTACATACGGGGTCATGACTCTTGCGTCCAGCAAGCTCAGGCCAGGCAGCAGGTAGTAGTAGTAGGCCACCGTGCTGCCAAAACCATAGTAGCTGATGGATGCGTAGTCCAAGTAGAAGAAGGCAGCGCGCAGGCGCAGCGACAGGCAGCTGAACACGTGCGCCGTGCAGCTCATGGCGAAGGTCAGTAGCACTCCGGACGCGTAGCACCACAGTGGCAGGAGCCACGGGTGGTGAAAGGGCACATCGCTGCCGCTCAGGAAGAACAGGCGGCAGAACTTGCTCAGGAACAGTAGCAGCGGGATGAAGTGCGTCCAGAAGTTGAGCGTCTCGTTGGTAGGCTTCAGCACCGAGGCCAGGCACTCCTGCGCCGTGCACGGCAGGCGCCGGTAGCCCGACAGGATGAAGCACTCCACGAAGTCGTCGGGCACCTCGTCCCAACGCAGCAGCAGCTTGGCTGACCCGGGGGGGTCCTCGGGGACCGCGGCATGGGAGTGCCGGGCGGCCCCCGAAGCTGCCGCGGTCGTGCCCTTTGTGCCCGCGCCCCGGGACTGAAGGCGCCGCGGCATGGTGCCCGGGGCTCCGCTAGAGCGCACACAGGCGACCTCTGGCGCCGGTTCCTGCGCGCTGGGCAGCCCCCGCCGGCCGCCGTCGGAGCCTTTGTGCCCGCGCCGGGGGCGTCGCTCCGGGTTTAAGACAGGACCTGCGCCTCCGAGCAGCCGTTCCTAAAATAAATAAATAAATAAATAAATAAATAAATAAATAAATAAATAAAATAATTAAGTAGCCCGGCTACTGGCAGGAGCGCGCGGGGCTCGGCGGCCCCTTCGCCAAGCTCCCTGCTCCCGGCGCGCGGTCGCCCGCTCTGCGGACTGCGGCGGCGGCGCTGCGGTGACTGGGCACCGCACGGTGCGGGTGCCTCCGCAGCCGCCCCCGGAGCGGGAGGCGGGGATGTGCGAGCCGCGGCGCTGGCGGGCGGGAGGGACGGGCGCACCGGGGAAGGGCGGGGGCCTTCCAGGCTAGGGTTTCGCGGCCGCCACCGGGGATAGAGTTGTCCCCGGTCTAGAATTCCGTACCATCCCCCTCTTGGGGCCGCCGCAGCCCGGGCAGACCCGTAAATGATTGATGCGGGGTCCAAAAGCTGGCCCGCGAGCCGACCGCGCGCCGGGGACTAGGGTCGGAGCCGGGATTCGAAACCCAACAAGCGCGCGGGCGTTCTAGAGGACACTGGGGAGCCACGTTCGCTGGGGGCAGGGAGCCGCGGGCGCGGGGAAGGGGCGGGCCCGGCGCGCCCGAGCGGGGCAGGGCGGAGAGATGCGCTGACAGTCATCGCGGGGCTGCGGGGGAGGGGGCACTGCACACGGGAAGGGGGGAGACCCGGTCCAGATCGGGGCTGTGACATCGTCAGATACGTGGTGCTGCTTCTCTTTGCCTCCCTCATCTGTGTGCTGTGTGTGTCAGCCTCTCATTCCCCGCACGACATCAAGCCTTAGTTTATCGCCTTTCCTCTAGTGGACTTATTCAGGTACGTCACTATCCTATTTCCCTCGCCCTTGTCCTGTCCACATGGACTGTCGCCGAGCTGGCCTCCTCCAGTCGCGCACGCCAGCCACTGGAGCCGCAGCTCACCCATCTTGTGTCTTTATGCAGAAATTTTGCCCAATAGCTCAGGATGAAGCTAGACGAATTCCACATTTTAATGAAAATTTTCAGATGATGCCAGGGTGATTTAGAAAGACTCTTAATGATCTGAGAAATTTATTAGGAAGGGATTCCGAAGCAGAGCTGTGCCGGAGTCCAGAGAGCGCACTGCTAAGGGAAGACTTCAGGGAGCTGGTGAATTCTAGCCAGAACTGAGACGAGAAATGCGGATCATTTTGTAGAGACAGGGAGGGGATGACTTGGATAAAAACTTAAGTATAATTAACCAGAAGTACCTGGTAGGCTAGGTTGGGTGCCTGGAGGCCAGGAGAAAAGAAGACTGAGGAATCCAAATGTTTGTGATGCACTGATGTGTGAAAATGTGCCCTGAACCGTGAAAAAAAGAGGGGCTAGAAATCCATGTGTTCTAAAATACTCACCATGTCACACAAGTTTCAGTGATGGTCTGGTGGTGTGATTGAGCCTAACTTGCACCTCTGGCCTGTGGTATAGTTAACACAAGCTATCTTTCAAGAGGTTGGACATTAAGTGCTTTAAAAAAATTTTAAGTATTATTTTCCAACATTATGGAAAAGGAAACTGAGGCATCATTGACCATAAAGAGCATCCTGAGTGCTCAGAGGGGGCTCTGGACCCAGGCGGGCTGCTTTAGATTTCAACTATTAATTTCGCACATCCAACGACCTGCACTGCTAAAAGGAAACTGGTGGGGAAGGACAGTGTGATTTAGGAAAACACTTTCAATTTTTATTTTAAAATTCATTTTATTTTCATTTTTAAAATGAGAGGCTACTTTCATCACTATAGCAAATCCTATAAGTAGGTTAAGGAAGACTTACTTAGTAGAGGCTCAAGATGGATTTAAACATGGATAAGAATTATTTTTAACTAGGATGTCATCCAGTATTGTAAATGTCTACGATTACTTAACAGTCTTTTTGAAGTTTCAGGCTTCTCTCTGAAATGTTTTCCACTGGTAATTGATTTGGCAAACTCTTACACAATTAGGCCAAAGGTACAGTTTGGTCTTGTGCCCATCTGACCCGTCACACATTCCTGATTAACAGATTTTTAAAAAAGAGGTTTTCATTTTCTTGCTTTAGTGTTTTCTGATTTTCCCCTGTCTGTGGCCTTGTTGCTTTAAAGTGAAATATAATTTCCTTCACATCTGGACTAAGGATCCACACTAATTTGTAAAAGTGCTTAAGATTTGGCATTTAATTGAAGCCAAGGAATGATAAATCTGAATTCTGGGCAGACCAGAAAAACAATTATTCATATTCCCTCCACAAACAACCTGAGCTGAAACCTGTAAAAAGGGTTGCCCTTATAATAATTCCTACATTCCTACATGCAACCTCTTAGTTGCATAATCAGCTCACTTACATAATTGTGAAAAATATAATAGAAAGTTCACTTTCAGAAAAATAGTGGCATTGACTGTAAATGAGTGTGCAAAAATTATTCCTTTAAAGAGTCAGTATTTTATAAGGTGAAAAAGTCTGCCATGGCATTTTGTCTTTCAGAAAGTCTTCATGGTCTCTGCCTTTTTTCTTTCTTGAGCATCCCTGAGCCTACAAAACTAACTGATGCTGTGGAGTGAGAGTGGTGTCCATGAAAACTCTCTGGTGCACAGCCTGGGCAGCCATCTTTACTATACCTTGACAAAACTAAATAGAAAGTACTAAAGAAACAGCAAAACTATTATAATTATAAAGTGTTTTCATTATAAAATGAAGTATACAGTAATACAACTTTTCCTTAATTACTACTAATCTGTAGAATTAATATTTATTTATTTGTTTGTTTGTTTGAGACAGGGTCTTGCTATGTAGTTCAGGCTGGTCCTGCGCTCAGTGTGTCCCAGGCTGGCCTTGAACTCATGGTGATCCTCCTGCCTCAGCTTCCAAATAGTGGGATTACAGGCACATGCCACCAAAATTGAAATATAAAAATATGTCCCCCAAATCCTACACAGGCTGAGTTTTGCAGTTTGTTTTGGTAGACTACCTCTTGTTAGTGAAAACAATGTTTCTATTGCTGGACTTGGCTAAACAGATAGAAGCAACAGGCTGGCTACCATTCCCTGAAGGTGCACTGGGAGATAAGGCATCTCGAAGGACACCGTTACCCACTACAGAGTTCCTCACAGAACAGTCACCAGGCATGCGCTGGAAAGTGAGTGCCAGAACTGAGAGGCAGAAACCAGCTGTTTGTCCCAAAGGAAAGCTTGCCAAACTGAGAGCACAAATGTGGCTTTGGTAGTTCTGTGGCAGCTCTGTATATATTGGGGTGCTGTAGGGTCCTGGCTGCAAAATGCAGTCAGATGTAGGAGTTGTGGCAAACTGAACAAATGCTTTTCCCAGTCTGGTTTGTTCGGCCATTTCTTCTAGACCAGCTACAGGTATACAGTATTTGTGTCTCTCTCTACAGTAATGAAATGAAACATATATAAAAACTCCAGAATAAATTTGATGTTGTTTGATAAGGAAAATTATATAAAACATGGAGTTTTATTCACTAATAAAAAGTTTGTTTTCAGAGAAAATAATTTTTAAATCAGTGTAGCGAAAAACCAACCAACCAACTGAACAAAAACCACTATGGACCTAGTGATTAATTGTACTCAATCTACATAAAGACAGCTCTGTAGGGTCATCTCTCTAAGAATATACGCTCTAAACAAAATGCTTCCCTTGTTCCAAATTAAAAAGAGCTGTGATATCATAAACCATACTCTTGCAGGTCAGATGTGGTCACAACCCACCAACAGGGTCTGCGCTCTCTAAGGGTGGAAAACCTTGTGGCTCGAGGAATGACTCTTTGGCAGCCTTTGAGGAAAAGTGTGATCAGAAAGCCAGGGAGAGAGGTGGGAGCTGGAGAGAGAGCCCTGAGGGATCATATTCTCCTCTGGCAGTGTTCCTATCTGTTTACTGATGTGGTGACAGCCTGCTTTTTTGAAGAAAAGCTAAGGAAAAGTCATTGAGGAGGTTATTGTCTTTTTTTTTTTTTTTTTTTTTTTGGTGGATACCGGGGGTCGACCTCAGGACTTCACGTGCCCTCAGGCGCCCATGCCGCTGAGCGATATCACCGGCCTTTTTTTCGTATGTGGGTTCTGGGAGTTGAACTCAGGACCTCAAGCTTGCCAGGCAGGCGCTTATGCCGCTGAGCCATCTCACCAGCCCGGTTTTTGCCTTTTAAATGCCCATACAGAGTATCAAGGGCACACTCCCCAACCTCAGCAAGTTCGCCTTTTTTCTACCAGTGGTCTCCAAAGTGGCTGCACAAGAAGACTAAGGTGAAGAATAAAATACTACAACTTCTGCTTAAGTAAATTTCATCCTTCTCAATGTATATACCTGTACTCCGTGAAGGTTTTTATGATATACTTCTATATAGTAGTACATGGAGGTAATTTATAAATAGCATGTTGTAATAGGTTGGGATATGGGGGAAGATCAATACATTGACTGAAAGCATGGGTGACCAAAACTGTCGACTGACCTCTACTCCATAGTCCATTGTCTTTGTTTGTCCTGCCTGCCTCCATCCTCTCTCCCAGATTCAGGGTGGACTCCCTGTTCCAGCCTTCTGGGTCTTTGGGGGCTGGGGTGGGGGTTTCGCCATCTGTCAGCACACCCTCCCTAAGCGCAAGAAAAGAACTGTCCAAGTGCTGGATCTTCAGCCCCATCCATGGCTTCCCTGACCTGGGATGGTGGTCTCTGTTCTGGAGTTACTTCTCCCAATTCTGCCCTTCCTGTTTCCTGATGAGAACCTATGTTATCTTTCTACAAAGGCCTCACATTATATTAAACCTTATTCAGAGTTATCTTCTGGGGAGCAAACTATCAGAGGCTATTGCTTGCTTTTGGAAGGGCCTTTTGGGTGGTTTCCATTTATTTAACTTGAGGAACAATTCTACCAGTGTGTAAAATAGATTACCAAGTTTCCCCTTATTTATCAAAAAGTTTTGTTGAAGCATAGTGCTTTGCACATAGTAAGCACTCAACACATTGTGACTGGGAAATTTTTTCAGTACAGGAAGCCCCAAAAAAGTTAGAACTGAGAGCCCTGGAATCTTAGAGTAGGAATGCCACTTAATCCTTACAGTCATCTAGTCTGACTCTGCATTCATAATCATTATTTTGCTTATTGATCATATTCTATATTCAGGTACTGTGATAGGAACTTTATATATATTTTCTCATTCTCTGCACGGTGAATACATTATTCTCATTTTTAGACAAGAAAACCAAACAAGACTCAGACTCAGACAAGCAGCCAGGTGGTAGAGCTGGAGTAAAACCTTTTTCATTGCAAGCCCCTTACTCTTTCCTTTCTAGGCCACTGTCCTCCGAGAAGCTGTTGTGTAGCTAGCCATGAACATTTCCTGTAAAGAGACCTATCTTCTTCCATTTAAAGTTTTTTCATTGTTGTTATTGGAAAACCTTGTTAATAATTAAGTGAGCACAACTGATGAGAAAAACGTTCATCTTGGTCCAAAGGTCAGCCATAGGGTTACTGAATATTGAATAGAGCTACCAATTGGATTTGGTTAGAAAGTCCCCCAAAAGAACGATGCCAGTAGGATGTGTACATGTGGAATGTGATGGCTGTATATTGATCATGCACATTTAATTTAAAGAGCATCTTCCTCCAAATGAGTAATATCTGTTCATCTGTAGGGGTTGCCATATCCTGGACAGGTACAAAGAGGCAGATAGCAGATTCTGTGATTTCACAGATTTGTTATTGATTGTACTAATTGGTTAATAGAGGAGGGAAAGTATTTTGCTGTGACATTGCATGTTTAACGTCAAGAGGAAGGCGTCTCAGTCACTGGGCTCTGTTTGGGCTGCAATTAAACTCACTTGCCTTTGGTTCCATTTACTTTTTAATGTAATGATGTTCCTTTCCTTTGAGATTCAATAACTGTTTGTTGAAAATATTTATGAACATCATTATCTAGATAACAATTACTAAACTAATAGACTATTACATCATATATATATATCATGTATATATATATATATACATAATATATATGTATGTATATATGTATATATATAAATAGTCCTGGGGATTGAACACAGGGCCTTCCCACTGAGCTATATCCCCAACTCTTTTTAAATTTTTTGCTGTTAGGGTCTCACTGAATCACTAAGTTGCCCAGGCTGAATTTGAACTTATGATCCTCCTATATTGATTTTTTAAGTGTGTTTCAGAGCCCTTGTGTTTACCCTGTGCTCCATTCATGTGCAAATCAGAATTATTTGGGATTACCAGTGCCTCTGCATCACACGTAAGTCATTGCTACACAATGAACAAGAGCTTTATTTTTCTGAGAACTTAAACTTATCGGAGTGTTTCCTTTAATCCTTGTGTTCTTGGAAGTCTGTGGTCATAATGGATTTAATTTTGTTGTATTCTTCATCCTGCCTTACTCCTCCAACCTCCCTTCATCAGTCTCAACTCTAGATGCCCCATTCTCATACACACTTAATTCCCTGCCTAAGACACTTCCCAGTACTGGGGAGGGATTACTGAGTACATTTATAGTGACCATTTGGAACAGTCCCCAGCTTGGTATTTAGTAAGCACTAATAAGCAGTATATATACAGAGTTGGTACTAGGAATTAGGATGAGCAGCAGAGCAAAACTGGAGCACAGCAGTGTGAAAACAGAGTCATCCTTGTTCTCAGCTGTAGGGGAAAAGGTTCCAGAGTGTTTTAATGCAACCATTTTGTGATTACTTACTGGGTATGACCAGTAACATTTTAATGCCATCTTAAACACCATTAAGCATTGGATGGTTTTACTTTTAAGTGACGTGCTTGATCCACATCACTTGCCTGTCCCTTGGCTTGCATCTCATGTTCTCTGATTTCTCTTTTGCACTAACAATGGCCATGCTTGTAATTAACACATTGGTGTGGATGCTGAAGAGTGGACTTTTATTTCTTTTCTACTTCAGATTGCATGAATGGCAACTCCTGAATTTTGTAGGCTTCTTGATTATTCTAACCTTATTTAATTGAGTGTATGTTGGGAAGGAAAGGGGGTGGAAATAGAGCAGATCTGTGGGCTGTGATTCCATCTCATAATCCTAGCTCAGGAGTGTGCTCCATTAGCTTCTCTAACAGGTTCCTCAGCAATGTACATACTTCACGTCTATTGACATCAGACTCTTTTATAATAAGCACTTAGGGGAGAGAAAGTAATGTAGGTCTAGTAAGTGTAAACACAACACTTTGTTTTATTAAATTATTTTTAAAATTTCAAATATCAAATAATTGGATGTGGAGTTGCCAAAGCAATAGATTTGTGGAGCATTTTAAACAGTTCAGAAATTAAGCAGAACATGAGAGTCTCTCTTTTTTTTTTCTTTTTTTTTTTTGTGGGTACCGGGGGGTCGACCTCAGGACCTCGTGCGCCAACAGGCACCCATGCCTCTGAGCGATATCACCGGCCCCTTTTTTCGTATGTGGGATCCGGGAGTCGAACTCGGGCCCTCGCACTTGCAAGGCAGGCGCTTACGCCGCTGAGCTATCTCACCGGCCCGAGAGTCTCTCTTAAAGAAAGGGAAACTCATGGAAGAGAGGATAAAGAAAATCTCTTTAACTTGGAATTTTTTTGCACTAAAAAGTATTAAATATTAGTGATTTTATACTTATGCTGAGCTTCACAGAATGCCTTGCACGAGGAGAGACTGGCATCAGCACAAATACTGTAAAGGAAGGGCTAACAAGAAAGAGGGAGGAGAAATTTCTCTGTGTGAGACACATGGAACTAGCCTGTGTCGAGTTTCCAGATTGGAATGTTACTATCATTAAGGCTGATATGATTTTAAAATTTGACTGCAGCCTCCTAGTTGATGGCACAAAACCATCCCCTTGATGGGAAATGGAAGTGGAACCCAATACAGGGACTGTCTTTGAATCCTGTCCTACATAGTTGGTGGTACTTAGTTTGGGTAAGACAAGAATTTTTTAAAGACTCAGATTACTAATTTCCACTCTGCTTTGTTCTGTTGTCTCCTCTGCCCACCTGGAAAGCCTTCCTGCAGTCCCTTAAATCCAAGCATGTGCCATTAGAAGAGGCTTCTTGTGGCTGTGCACAGACTGTCCCCTGCATGATGGCCCAGATGAGGGAAAAGGGCAGCTTGAGAGGCAGCCCTGCTCTGCCAGCATGCCATGAGCCCAGGCATGTGGCATCTGCCCCCAAACTGAGGTGCCTTTTCCTTATTCACTGATGGGCAGGCAGCTGCCCAGAGCCCTTGCACTTGGTTTGTCTTGTTGCCTCCCTCTGGCCCAAATGCCTGGCTTCCTGACACTGTCCTTTCATTTAGTTCTCTGCTCTCTCATTGCCACTTCTCAGGAGACTTTGCTGCCTGCTCTATCTAAAATACTCCCTGTCCCTCTCAGCACCTTCTTCACCGTGCTTTATTTTCATATGTTCACTATCTGAAATTCTATGATGTAAGGTATAATAAATAGTAATTCATTTCCCTCCTACTGAAACAAGTTCTGTGAGGGCAGGAGCTTTGCTCACTGGTCTGTCCATAGCTGCTATAAGGGCACCTGGCACTTAGTAGGAATTTAATGAACATTGTGGAATATTGAAAGACTCTTCCCAAAAGCTAAACCCAGAGTTAGGCTCAACTCAGAATATTTGTATTGACACTGCTCAGGCAGAATCTCCTGTAATTAACTGACCTCTGCAAACCAGAAATGCTAAACCAAAAATAGAAAACACAAAAGCTGCTGGCTGTTAACCTCAGTCACTAGGGCATGTTTTCTGCACTTTAGAATCAATCACTTACACAAAAACCAAAAACCTGCATGCCACATCCTCCACCCCCACTTGGTGTTAAAATGATCCATATTTACTTGCTGGACTGGTAATTTCTCTGGAAAGAAGCAACATATAACATGGGCCATTATGATAGAAAAGGGTTGCAGTGCTTTGATTTGAATTTTAAAGGTCAATTCTAACAAAGTAGTTTGTATCAAAGAGAATTCCTCGAATCTCTTCTATTAATAGCATCATTTAGCACCCCTGCTGCTCAGTAGAGTCTATTTAGGACTCTGTCTCACCATGTTTTCACCTTTACTGAAATGCAGTATAGAGGAGCAAATGTCAGTGGAGATATGATGCCATACTGATATAAAAAATTTATCCTCTTGGCCCGTGGCCTGAGCTGTTAGAGCTTAATAGATCTTCCTCCTAAAAATTTGGTTTTAAAATTCTTGGAGTTTTGCAAATGCCATAAAAGCTTCTCGAGACCACTGCACACTGATTTTGACCTACTGGTGAGAGTGCAGCCGAGCACGCAGCTGCAGAGACAAACTCTGGTTTCCACAGAGGCAGTGCCCATGCCTGGTACAAACAGCTAGGGCAGCCTGTCCCACAGGCACACATTTAGCCCTGTGGCAAGCCCAGTTTGGGAAGAACAGACAGCAGCCAGGCTTTGGCTGCCACCAGGCTTGTGGAAGGCCTTCTCCTCTAGCCGTCCCTTGAGTTCCATCCTGCAGGTGCCAGGTGACCTGGTAGCCTCCCATGGAGTGCAAATGCTGAAGGCAGAGTCCAGCCCAGCACTGTCTGCAAAGACTCAGGGAGGAGAAGAGCTCTGGGAAATGTGGGTACATGAAAGGTGGGGAAAGATTTGAGTTTGGTGTCAATGATGAGTGGGATGTGAAGATTAAATGTGATCCAGCTTGACTGAGGTTGGATTTCCTTTGACCCAATGGGCTCACTCAGTAAGAAATTTAGGAAATTATAGTCTTGCATTTTTAAGATCAGCAGTTATGTATCTGTGTTTGATAATGCAGGAAGGTTGCAGCTGGGGGTGGCTCCTGGGAAAAGAACAATTTATGCCCATTTGCCTAACCCTTTTTTGTGGGGGAGGAGGGGAGGCTATCCAATTGTAAAGCTTCTTGTTTGCAGTTTTCATGCTTTCTTTGGGAAAAGAGCTGCAATGATATTATTTAGCCTTGAATGAAAAAACAAAAACAAAAAACAAAAAACTACATCTAGCTGTATTTCTTCCTTTCGTCCCTTTTTGCAAATTCAGAGCTCCTGGAGCCCTGTCCCAAGTGGAGCCTCTTACTGCTAACCAATCCTGTACCAAGTGACAACAGTAATGTTTCTATCTGCCTTTCCTCAGCTGAGAGCTGCATTAAGAAGGATTCTCTCTCCTGTGTGTGAGGTGTCCTGTGCTTATTTCTTTATGAAACAGCTGGGGAAAATTCAACTATGGTGATCGCCCATGGCCCCTTCTCTTCTTCTTCCCTACAGCTGGTTGAGTGCCTAAAATTGTGCCATGTAGAGACCTATGATGGCCTGCCGGTGATCTTAGCATGAAATGGGGGCCCTTTTGCCCATTTCCCTAGTCCCTTCTATTCCCTTCCTATGGGGCAGCTTTTAAAGTTCAGTCCCCCACTTTACAAACGAGGAAACCAAAGCCCAGAGAAGTAAAGAGTGAGTTCAAGGTCAGTCAACTGGGTTCCTGTCTCTCACTCAGCTGTGCTTTCTCTGAGACTACGTAGCTACACAGTGGGAGATGACTGAAAGTGGCTTTCAAGTCATACTGGCTCAGGCTCGAAGTGTGACTTTGTCACATACCACCTGTGTGACCTTGGGTAAGCTGTTTAGCCTCCCTCATCTGCAAAGGCAAACCACGCCACCTTCCTGCAAGGGTGTTGTAGATGTAAAAATAGTGCCAGCCACAGAAAGACATTGATAAAAGATGGCCATTTCTGTTATTCACATTCAAGGAACTAAAAACCCAGCCATGATATGACAAAAACACCAGCTTAAAATGGTACAGCTTTCAAGAGTGTTCATCTGTTAATAGGGATCCTTGACAATGAAAATCTATAAGATTGATGAGCTTTAGGAATGGGGTGGACATCCGGGCATCCAGCCCAGTGGGAAGAGTTACGGGTTCAGGGGAGCTGCACCTGAGTGTGCTGAGAGTCACTCCCTGTGGGAGGTTGCCCAAAAGGAAGATATCTTGCTGGTTCCAGGCAGTGGTTGGCCTCAGATGGGGTGGGGGGAGACCATGCTCAGGAAACCCCATCTAGATGTGCTGAAAGGGGGATGGAGTCCAGCAACCAGAAATCCAAGGGAGGCAAGATCGTGCTGGTCTGAATAGCTGACATCAGCGTGATCTAGTAGGAGGTGAGGGGCTGCAGAGCCTAGTCCCATACTCAGGACCTAGAGAAGCTGGAGCTGGGGGCAGACTGATGAATCCCAACATGCGGGCAAATGCTTCTGCTCTTCCCTTTTAAGTCTGGCAAGAATAGCTCTAGTATGTTGAAATGTCAATTGCCATTTGTTCTAATTTGCATAAAGGGGTGTTGTATTTTTGAGTAAAGAATTTCTAGGGTGAGAAAAAAACTACACTCTAAACCATTGGTTTATTGTAAATCCTCTTCTTATCCTTTTTAATATACCTAGAGATGTTTCATATAATTATAATCCATATGTGAATTCCATCTTATATTCTATTTTTAATGTAGATATTTCCATAAAATAACATAGCACACACCCTCTTCATTTGAAATACCTCTGTGATGTTTCATTAAATCACTCTGTTGAAAGTATTTGAGATGCTAAGACTTTATCATGATTATTAATTGATCTGTTGTGAAAGTATCTTTGGACATTTTTTTCTTTTAGGTTTTTCCTTGCTATAAATTCCTCAAAGTTGAATTAGGAGGTCAAAGTTATGTACAGCACCATGGCTCCTGCTTTGATTAATTTCTTTTTGGAAAAACAAAAAACAAGAAGCTGAGATGTTTCTCCTCACTACCCTGTAAACCTAAAACATTATGCAAGTCTCATACTCCATATTCCATAGGCACCAGACTTGTATGTAGCTCTGGCCTGGACGTGGGTCCACACACCAGTGTGCGCATCAAAGCTGTAGCAAGGCCAGCCTTGACACAGCTGGGCCTGCTGCGTCATGCTGGGCTCAGCCCCAGGCTGACCTCAGCCCGAGAGAGGCCAGAGAGGAGATGTGGCTTTGCACTCTCCTTAGGGACATGTGCCTTGTACAGCAGAGGGGAGCAGGATACAGAAGGGGCCTGGAAAAGGAATTTTCTGTGTGTAACATCTGCAATTATTGGGTATGTCATTATTAGCTCCTTTTTGTGATTAAAAACTTTTTCTTTCCATTAGCCATGGAAATAACCAGGTCTTCATTCACCAATTGCACTTCATTTTGTTGGTGTAAAGGAAGGCAGTGAAGTTGGTCGTAACCTCTGTGTGGTGCTGCCCAAAGCCCACTGGTCTATAAACTCCTAAGGCAGGGACCTATCCTGTGTGCTCCTGCTCTGTCCCCAGCACCTGGCACAGCACATCCTATGCAAAAAGTATTGGTTAAATTCATAAATGAATGGGTGTATTCCTAGAAACAGGAAACTTCCAATAAATGAGACAACCCAGTTTTTTCTTTTCAGGGGATTTGCTATCTGTGTAGCTTTAAAAATAGTTAACAGTGACAACCTAATATTTAACAGACTTTTAAAGTGAGTATCAGTCAAATTCTAAGAATTCGCTTGTGAAACCAAACTTAATCAGTACTTTTCTGGGAAACTACAGGATAGTTTTGAATTTGGTTGGTTCACTTGTCTCGGATGAGGGCAGGAAGAAATGCGGAGTCAGCAAGGCACCCTGAGCTCTATCTCTAAATGGTCTGGCATGAATTAATCATTAGACAACACACAGTGCTTCGCCCACGTCGACTTTCCATTTTCACGATTGTCTTTCGCAAATCCTCAAATAACACTGGAAATTAGTTTTCTTCCAAAATTTCTGTTATAAAATAAATGTATAGCTACTGATTTTTATGTATATATCATGCATCTAGCCAGTTTTTCAATCCTTTACGTTTGTATTTTTCTATTTTCTTTTTTTGGGGGAGTTGAATTGCTTTATACTCTCTTTTTTTTTTTTTTTTTTGTACTGGGGACTGAACCCAGGGCCTTTGCACTGAGATATGTCCTCAGCCCTTGCTTATTTTTTATTTTGAGGCAGGCTCTTTTGCCAAGTTGCAAAATTGCCTGCCCCATGATGGGCTGAATTTGGGATCCTCCCAAAGCACTAGAATTAAGGCATGTGCAACTATGCCCAGCTGCTATTGTGCTTTTAACACACCACTGGGTTTAATTTGCTAATTTGTTTTATTTAGATTCTTTTACATCTATTTTCATAAGTAGCATTGTTCTAGCAGTTTGTTATCTGCTTTATATTATGTTTTGGTATTAAGGGTATGGTAAAATCATACAGTGAGCTAAAGAGCTTTCTTTTTGTAAGGTCTGGAGTGGATTGAGATAGGTAGAAATGACCACATACTGCTTATTCCAGAGCTGTAACATTTTATAGCATTAGGAAATATATCACATTAGGAATATTATCAATTAAAAAGTAAAAATTATGTATGTATGGAATTACATTAAAAATTAAAAAAGTTAAGTAGGCTTTCTACTAAAAATTCCAACTATAGGGCCGGTGAGATGGCTCAGCGGCTTAAGCACCTGCCCGGCAAGCGCGAGGGCCCGAGTTCGACTCCCGGATCCCACATACGAAAAAGGGGCCGGTGATATCGCTCAGCGGCACGGGCGCCTGCTGGCACACGAGGTCCTGAGGTCGACCCCCCGGTACCCACAAAAAAAAAAAAAATTCCAAGTATAATAGGAACAGAAAGAGACTACTTAAACTTGATAAAGACTATGAATTATAGTCCAACATAAAATTGAGGAAAATTAAGGTTACTGCCGTTATAATCAAGAACAAAGCTGGGATATCCACACTCACTAGTACCAGTACTTTTTACAAATTTTTTTTTTTTTTTTTTGTGGGTACTGGGGGCGGACCTCAGGACCTCGCGCGCCAGCAGGCGCCCGTGCCGCTGAGCGATATCACCGGCCCCTTTTTCATATGTGGGTTCTGGGAGTCGAACTCAGGCCCTCGCACTTGCCGGGCAGGCGCTTACGCCACTGAGCCATCTGACCGGCCCCTACTTTTTACAATTTTAACTAATGTAATAAGACTCCCAGTCTATAAATTTAGCAACTGGTATAAATACTGAAAAAATGATAAACTTTTCACAGTACTGTATACTTAGAAAATGCAGAAGACTCCATTAAAAAAATAAAGACTACAGCACCACAAACAAAATAAAACCAACAAGAAAAAACACTGGGGGGCTGAAGCAGGAGACTGTAAGTTCAAGCTCAGCCTGTGTAACTTAGTGACTAGGAGATCTAATCTCAAAATAAAAAGCAGAAAAAGGGATGGGCTATAGCTCAGTATGAAGGCCCAGAATTCAAACCCCAGTTGGGGGGGGCAGACACACAGAGATTTTACCTCAGTTGCTGAATACAAGATACATATGCCCATTAGCTTTTCTTCTGTAATCTACTGTTAGATATAGGGAAAATATTCTATTCCCAAAATTATCAAATAACTCAGAAAAATTCATATGAGTACAAGAATCAGCTGGGCATGGTGACTGAGGCAAGAGGATCACAAGTTTGAGGCCAGCTTGGGCAACTTAAGATCCTGTCAAAATTTTAAAAATTAAATAAAAGGGCTGGGGATGTAGCTCAGTGGTAGAGTGACCCTGGGTTTGATCCCTAGTACTGGAAAAAAAAGGACTACAAGAATCAAATTAAAAGAAAACTCTAGGGGGCCGGTGAGATGGCTCAGTGGCTTAAGCGCCTGCCCGGCAAGCGCAAGGGCCTGAGTTCGACTCCCAGAACCCACATACGAAAAAGGGGCCGGTGATATCGCTCAGTGGCACGGGCGCCTGCTGGCGCGCGAGGTCCTGAGGTCAACTGCCTGGTACCCACAAAAAAAAAAAAAAGATAAAAGAAAACTCTAGCACTTTATTGAACAATCTAAATAAATGGAACATTACAACATATTAATGCACAGAGAGATTAATATATAAATGCCAGTTATTAAATTAATAGACATGATTTAATGCAACCCAAATCAAAATGTGCAGATATATTTTCTTTGGAACTGGACTAATGATTTAAATGTTTATATGGAATAAAATGTGCAAAAGTTTACTGGGTAGGTTTGGAAAAGTAGTGAGGGAACACTTGCCTTACTAGAGAGAGAACAAAATTCACTATGAAACTGCTAAAACAAAAGCAATGTAAATGTGACATAACTGCAACTATATGAACAGAGACAGAGTGACAATATTTGAGGACTTGTATTATGAAATTCCTGTTTCAATTAAATGGAAAAGGATATATCTATAGCTATACCTATATATATGCCTGGATTTAAATCTCAATTTTGTGTATTAGTGGCTATGTGAATTTGGTTGGTTCCTTAAATTCTCTAATCATTAATTTTCTTATCTATTTGAAGGGCATAAAGTGTTTAATAGTGCCTGGCATATACAAAGCATTCAGTAAATGCTAGCTATTATTGTTACTTGTATTATTATTTCTCCACATTATATAAAAACAGATCCCAAGTGGACTGGAAATCTATATTTAAAACATAAAATAATAAAAATAACAGAAGAAAATATAGAAGGGTATTTGTATAATCTCAGTTTGGGCCAGACTTGAAAGACATAGCAAGACAAGAAACCCATCAGCCGTAAAAGAAAAGCCCGGTATGTTCAATACATTAAAAAGTATAAAGTCTATAGAAGACAGACAAGAAATTAATATCTTTAAAATATGAAAAACTCTTACAATCTAATAAGAAAATAGGAAAAGGAGAAAGAAAAATGCCAAACGGAAGTGAGTACTCAGTTTACAAATGAACTTCAAGTAGCTAATAAATGTGTAAAAAGATGCTTACCTACAATAGGTTAGGGAAATTCAAATTATAGTAGTAATAAGCTATGTTTTAAAAATCCATCATACTGACAAAAATTTTAAAATGTATCAACTTGTAAGCTTGATAACACTCAGCACTAGCTGGAGAATGGCAAAGCAGGCAGTTCTCAGCCCTGCTGGTGAGAGTGTGACCTGCTGCAGTCCTTAGGAGGAAGCTAAATCAGTTGGCAAATCAATAAAAATCACACTCGAACACACCTTTTGACCCAGTAGTCCCACTTTTGAAAAATCTAGCCCCTAGAAATAAAAGTGCAAACAATTAAATGACATATATGTATAAGAAAATTTATTGAATCTTTTTTTCTGCAAACTGTACCCTTGGTGGGAGAAAGGGAGACCAAAATGAAAATAATCCTTAAGTTTTTTAAGGAAATGGATGAACAAGTTATGGCACATTATATAGTCCTACGAAGAATAAATTACATGTACATGAAATTGACCTGGAGTGACAAAAACAAGTTCCAGAGTGACGACATAATAGCTAACATTTGTTGAGCACTTACATTTGTGTTTCAGATGTGGTTTGTTCCCCAAGGGTTGGTGTGTTGGAGGCTTGGTCCCCAGTGTGGTTGTATTAAGAGGCATTGGACCTTTAAAAGATGGGGCCTAACGGGAAGTTGTTAGGTCCCTGAGGGCACTGTCTTTGAAGAGTTGAAGTAGTTCTGTGGAACTCCAGTTTCTGTAAGAGTTCTTACAAAAGAGGAGCTGGACCCTTGGCTGGGTCTCTGGCTTCCTATCTCACTGTGCGATTCTTCCTGTTCACACATGTCCCACCATGATGCCATCCACCACTGTGTGATGTGATCCACAGTTGTGGGGGAGGTGTCATCAGAGATTGACCTGATGAGTCAATCTCTGGACTTGCTGTCTTTAAAACTATGAGCTAAATAAACCTCTTTTCTTTCTAAGTTATTTAGGTATTGTACTGTAGCAGCAGAAAATGGATTAACATGCCATACTAATCCATTTGGGTGTAATGTTCTTGTCAAACGTTGTGAGTTCTCTCTCAAACTTATCTATTCTTTCTGGCGTGTTTTGAGTTTTGGTTTTCTCTGCTTTGTTTATCTGGCTGCCTTCCAGAAACGTTATCCACTAGTGACTTCCTCTTCTGTACTCTTTGATTTTTAAATTTTATCTCCTTCCCTTTAAAAATATCTACACAGTGATGGAATAGCAGGAAGGAAATGTGCCTTTAGCCTGCTTTCTTGAATGAGAAGCCTTCAATTTCGTGTTGTTAAATGAGAAGTAGAGGAAAAGATGGCTCTGCAAGTGCATGTATAGATTTACATACATGATCTATGAGAGGAGATGAAGGTATGAGAAGGTATACACAAGAGTTAGCATTTGACACCTAGATAATCTGTGGTCCTTTAATGGAAAGCCCTGCTGATTTTGTAAATAGCATTACTTCACTTTCCAACTGTGGATATGACCTGAATCAGCAAGGCACTTTAATTACTATCATCATAATTACTATCATCAATTTTGAGCTATTTACTCAAAGTGTCAGTTATTTCCGTGTTGCCAACACCCACAACTTAGAGATCTATTTGGCCCTGTTTCCAGTGGGTTCATTAAGGTCACCTGGCTCCAAGGCGGAAACTGCATGGTGGAAGGGTGGGGGGCAGCTGCTCATCCCATGGTACCCGGCAAGTAGAAAGAAGGGAGGAGCTGAAGATAAGAACACACCCTTCTGGGCCAAGCCCCAGTGAGCCGCCTTTTCTGACAAGGCCCCACCTCCTAACAGCACCTTCCGCTACTGAACACAGCCCAGGATGAATCCGCTGATGAGTTCAGTGACCCCAAGATCCAGTCACCTTCCAAATGCATCAGACTTTTGGGGCACACTTTAGATCCAAACCATAAGACTCATAAAGAAGGGAAAATCCCATAACTACTAAAAGAAATCATCTTAATTAAGGCCTCGAGGCCAAATAAAGCTTTTAAAAAGCCCAGTAGTTAGGAATGAATCATATTGTCTTAAGATTTAAGTCCTCTACTGTATTAGTTGGCTTCAGCTGCCATAACAAAATATAGCCTGGGTGGCTTAAACCCCAGAATTTTATTTTCCCAGCTTCTAGGGCTCGAAGTCTCTCATCAAGGTCTCACAGGGTCAGTTTCTTGTGAGGGTTCTTCTAGCTTGCAGATAGCTGCCTTCTCACAGCAGTGCGGAGGGGTGGGGATGACACCTTTAGGGTCCTTGTCTCCTTACAAAGACATCAGTTCGGCTGCATTAGAGACCCACTCTCCCACCTGTATTTAACTGTTATCACCTCCTCATAGGACACATCTCCAAATACAGCCACATGAGCAATGAAGCCTTCATCAGATGAATTTTGGGAGGGACATGATTCAGTCCATAGCAACCTTTCCTTAGATTTCTGTTAAATTTTAAAGAAGTCTACAGAGAAAGGCGTATTAGAAAAGGAAGAGGAAACTATCTTAAGTGCACCTTTGTGACATATTATGACACCATAAGATTTTAAAGCTACCTTAGCCCTCTTAACATTATGTGTTTGTAAAGTTATTTCCTTTGCTTTTCTGCCACTCCGTGGGTTACATTCATTAGAAGTCAGTGGAGCAGCATGTTCCATTATCAGTGCCCAAAACCACAGCATTAACGAATATTCTAGCAAAAGCAATCACATTTATTAATGTCCCCATAGGGCTGTGGTCTAAAATGATAAACTTAACCATAATAATTTTATACCCATTAAATCAAATAAAGAATCCCTCCATCTATAGTTTCTAACATATTGCAAATTCCCTGACAATAAGAGAGGGGAGAGGAAAAGAAATATTTTCTTTTCTTTTCTTTCTTTCTTTATTTTTTGTCTTTTTTTTTTTTTTTTTTCTGTGGGTACCGGGGGGTCAACCTCAGGACCTCGTGCGCCAGCAGGCGCCCATGCCGCTGAGCGATATCACCGGCCCCTTTTTCGTATGTGGGTTCCGGGAGTCGAACTCGGGCCCTTGCGCTTGCCGGGCAGGCGCTTAAGCCGCTGAACCATCTCACCGGCCCTATTTTTTGTCTTTTTGAGACAGGGTCTTGCTATGCAGTTCAGGCTGGCCTTGAACTAACTCACTTTGTAGCCCAGGCTGGCCTCGAACTTGAAGTGATCCTCCTGCCTCAGCCTCCTGGAGTGTTGGGATTACAGGCATGCACCACCACGCCCAGCAATATTTGATTTTCAAAAAGGATAACTTTGGAAAAAGAATAAACCCAAAAGTATGTAAACAAATAATTTACATTACTTGGCAGCTCAGATTTCTGGCAAACCACATGCAGGAAGTTAATAAGCCCAGTTGATTCTGTTGTGGTGGTAGTGGCAGGAATCTAAAACTCAAATGTTTGCTGGAAAGGTCAGCAGGGGCACAAAAAGATGATAGAAAAAGGGGGATGTTGTTTCCATTCTTTCACTAAATATAATCAAATACCACTTTTTTTTTTTTACCAGTTCTAAGCCCTTTTCAAAAATGATGTGATTTAATTCTCTCACCAACCATTTCAGATGAAGAAATCTGATAAAAGGGAGAGGGGAGAGATGAGGAGGGGGCCAAAAGAGTGAAAGACAAAGAGGAAGAGACAAAAATGTGACCGTAGTAATACAGAAGGGGATGAAAATTTGGGAATGCAAAGCAACCTGACTTCTAAGCTTCTGCGTTCATCACACATGGACTCTTGTCTACACCTAGTTATTTACTTGATCTTGGTATCACTTCTCAGGGAGTAGGACCCTGGAGGAGGAGGCTGTGTCTGTCCTGTTGATCCCGGTGCTCCTCACTGCCTCTGTGGGGCAGGGCCTGCCCTATTACAGGGACTGCGTGTTTGGGGCAACTCTCGAGGGGCTTATTAATTTCTCTTCAGCCAGGCCCCACATACAGCATTGCCTGGTCTCCTCCTTTCCCTTTCCCTCCAGACCATTTTCCATGCAGGGCTCACAGTGATGTTTTTCAATGTAAATCAGATAAGTTTGACCTTTGAATAAAATCTGGAAGCTTACTTTCCAAGCCCTATTTACAACCCCTGCCCACATCTGCCCTCCTCCTGTCTCAGGCCTCCTCTCCCTACTTGGTGCTTGGCTCTACCTAAAAGACCCCCATCACTCTGAACTCAGTTCCACCTTTGCACAAGCTGCTTCCTTTGCCACTGTTTTGTTTAATTATTCTAGAGAAATACATGGCCAAGGTAGCACATCTGTGGGTGTTCACTGTAGCACTGTGTATGACACAACAATTGAAAACAACCTCGTGTCCTGTATAAGTAGAAGGGACCTATAGACTGTGGTATAGACCCTCTGCACTTCAAAATATTATGCAGCAGTGAAAAAGACTGATATGCACCAGTGGAGTGTGAGTTGGCACACCACCCAAAGAAAGAAATTTGGCAAAGCCTATCAAAATCAACTATTCAAATACACTTTGTGCAGTTTCCTTTCTGGGAATTCATCCTGCAGATGTACTTGCACACATGGAAAGCAACATAGGTACAATGTTCTTTATTGTAGCATTCATTGTAATAGCAAACATCAAAGACAACTCAACACTCCTTCCACAGGGGGTTATGGGGGATTTTGGAAGAGCCACATAGGAATAGCAAGCCTCTGTGAAAAAGGTTCTCTGATAGATATTTGGTGGATATGGGGACTTCAAGGTGTGAGCAGTGCATAAAATATGCATAAAATTTTTATAAAAAGGGAAGAAATTGGACTCCAGATTCATGTTCATATTTGGTTCAATGCATAAAGAATAATTAGATGTACGAAACAACAGTGGTTACCTATGAACCTGATTTGGGATCCGTGTAGATGAGGAACAGGAATAGGGAGGAGAATGTCACTGTTCCTCTTTTAATACTATTTGGGTTTTAAGCATGTAGATATATTGCCTCCCTCCCCATACATGCAGCAAGGAAGAGGTGGGTCGATGTGCAATGGGATGAAAAAGTCTGCCAGACATATTAAGAAAAACAAGCAAGTTTCAGAACAACACACGCACATATCCACGTTTAGAAATGGGGGATGAGGAGACTAAGAAAGACTTTCCCTTTAGCAGTATGGTTCAACGTTGTGCTCAGGAAGAACGTAGTGTGTATTACTTGTTAAGTGATTGTAAATAAAAGAATTAAAAAGATTGCTGGGTTGGGTAATTAACTAGGTCAAGGGTCAGGTTCTGGGAGTAGGTGACACTAGGTGACAGTACTGGTCTAGAAATGTGGCTGGTCTGAACTAAGACATATTGTGAGTGTAATAAACACACTGGATTATGAAGATTTGGTACAAATAGAAGAATGCAGAATATCTCAGTGCTGATCTTTAATTTGATTACATGCTGAAGTGATAATATTTTGGATAATTGCGGTAAACAAATATAGTATTAAAAGTAATTACAACTACTTCTGCTTTTTTAAAATATAGTTGCTTGACAACTTTAAATTGCATATATGGCTTGCATTTTATTTCTGTTGGATCAGTGGTAGAAAAACACAATACAGTTTCAGTGTGGAGTTATTATAAAAAGCACAGGGAAAGCCGAAAGGAGGATCATGAGCGTCAAGGGGAGGAGAAGCATTTTGGAAATGATGGTCTCGCTTTGGTACACTTTGATCTCAGCTGGTGTTTGGTTTTTTAATCTCAGCTTGATGGGAAGAGCTGGGGATCTGGCGTGGAGGTGATTGTCTGGGCATGGACAAGATGAGGGTGGAGAGATGAGATCAAGGGCCTCCTTATGGGGACAGTTCAGAACTTTCCCAGATTCTGGTTTCACTCATTAAAATGTACTTCTCCCCTGGTCTTAACTTGGCTCATAATACCTTAACATTCGACTCCTTTTTACAGTTTTCCCTGATTAAGACCAGCCCTTTGCTTAAACATGGACTCAGATGCTCAACTCACTTACAATACAAGAAACATAAAGCAAAACATGTAGCAGGAGATTTATTGTTCACCTTGCAGATTGGCCATGACTTAAAAAAATAATAATAATAAGTACAAACTCTGTGAGCAAAGTATAGGAAAACAAGGTGGTGGGAATGCCGAGTTCAAACTTCGTGAAAGACAAATTGACAGCATCTATTAGGACTGTAATTATGCACATCTTTTGATTCAGTCACAGTATTTATCCTACAGGTACAGAGCGATACGACATATGTAAAAGGGGATTCATTGCGGTTTTGGAGACACTTTAAATGTCCAGTAATGGAGACTCAGTAGATAAGTTAAGTGTATAATTTTAATAGAATTAGAAAATTATAACTTCATGTAACTTAATAATGTAATGTGACTTCAGTGGCACACAGCTGCTAATGATAAGGCAGCTCTTCATGTTCAGGTATAGAAGAATCTCTGAGATGTATCGTTACGTTAAAAAATAAGAAGATGAGAACACTGCCACTCCTGTGGGGGAAAACTTTGATATATTTGCTGAGCTAAATGTCTATAAATGTTCCCAGTACCAAAAAAAAAAAAAAAGTCTATAAATGTATAGATTTTTTTTGAGAGACATATAAGAAATTAGTAACAGTGGTGGCTTCCAAGGAGGGAAACTCTTATAGGGGGAATAAGGGACAAGAAAGACTTTGTCTTGTACTGTATACTGTTTGTACTTTTAAAATTTTTGTGATACACATGTATTGCCAATAAGAAAACTAAATAAAAAATGTGAAAGCTTCCGTGAAGTACAAATTTCCTCTTCTCCCAACTCCATAGAGCTCAGTTCACTTTGCCTTCACCTCACAGTGCAGCTCCTCCCTTGGGCAGCAACTCTTAGTTTCCAAGTGAGCCATCGCTCCCTCGTCCCATTTGATAATGGAGGAGAGAGTTACATGCATTTATTTGATTGAGAAGGACAGTATCTGGATTTACCAGGTTATAGATTCCAAAGATTTTGATTTTCCCCTTTTTATTTTGTTTATTTCTTGAGACTTAAAATTTATGATTAAGCTAATGAAAGTTTTCCCAAGAAATTTACATAAAACTCATATATCTTTCATTCTTTCTTATTCTTTGATGTACTCTTGAAATACACATTTTGATTATTCAGAAAAGAAAGGGGGAAACACCAAATGCAATGCGTCCTCTAGTGGTTAAAATAAACACGTATTCTTTTCTTGCTCGTTAATTTTCTTTTTCTTTCAAAAATCAGGAGTGCACCAAAAATGGGCATCTGAGATGAATACACATTTCTCAGATGAAGAAATACTAATGGCAAATAAATATACAAAAAAATGTGCAACATCACTAGTCATTAGAGAGATGCAAATTAAAACAACACTGAGATACCATCTCACCCCAGAAAGAATGGCTACTATAAAGAAATCAACTAATAACAAATGCTGGAGGGGCTGTGGGGAAAAAGGAACCCTTCTTCACTGTTGGTGGGAGTGTCGACTGGTACAGCCACTGTGGAAGTCAGTGTGGAGATTCCTCAAAAAACTAGGGTTGGAGGTCCCATTTGACCCAGCTATTCCCCTTCTGGGCATCTTCCCAGAAGAATTAAAAACATCGTACCACAGTGATATATGTGCACCCATGTTTATAGCAGCACAATTTGTGATAGCCAGATCTTGGAAACAACCCAAATGCCCATCAACTGAGGAATGGATAAGAAAGATGTGGTATTTTTATACAATGGAGTACTATTCAGCCATAAAGAAGGATAAACTGGAGACTTTTATAGGTAATGGATGCAACTCGAGAAAATACTCATAAGTGAAATAAACCGGACACACACGTGTAAGCATCGTATTGTCTCTCTAGTATGAGAAACTGAAAGAGTAAATAAGATCCAAAATGTACAATAGACATGGTGAATCAAAAAAAAAAAAAAAACTGGTCAAAAGGAAAGAGAGACTGGAATAGGGAAAAGAAAGAAGGGAATGGGAAAAAATTGTATATATATATAAGATGGTTAAGATAGATACACTACCAATTTTACTTAGTTCATTGAAGAGTAAGGTTTGTGCCAATAATGTTTGGACAATTGAATGCTAATGTCTGGTATCCTGAATAACTAACTTAAAGATAATAATACATAATGCATTAACCATTGTTACCCTCATATTATGGTGTTTTGAAAATTTGTTCTTTTTTTGATTTGTTTTGTTTTTTCTTCCCTTTAAAATAAAAAAAAAATCAGGAGTGCACATTTTAAAAATATGAGTGAGAATTCAGGAGTTTTCTAAAAATAGCTATTGGAATTAGTTAATGAAAGAATACCTCATTCTGGTAAGTGATCTAAAAATAAAATTCATAGAAACTTTAAAAAATTGCATCATTTGCGAAGTGCTCTGGCACCTGGCATGGTAAACCAGGGTCTTTTGGCAGAGGTCCGGAAGCCTATGCAGAAGTGGGATGTGGTCTTCTGAGGCCCCTTTGTCCATTAGGACTGGAAGGTCAGGTCAGCATGGACTGAGTGGTGGCCGTGTGAATGACGGTGACTGATGATTCCACTCAGATCGGTGGTAGAAAAGCATAGTACAGATTCAGTATGGATGACTTTTCTAAGAAGAACACCAGTTCTTTTTCTTCGGAGTGAGTCCATTTTCCCAGCGCCATCTGTTGAACAGTTCCTCCACTTTTTATGGTGACACCTTTATTGTATATGAAGTTCTGTTGTGTAAACGGGTCTCTGTTAGAGATCTATATTCTATCCAATAGGCATTTAGTCAGTTCTTGTGCTATTATAACATTATCTTCTGGTGGTTGTTTTGTTTTTACTCTGACATTCTTCTTTGTCTTCTTTTTTATTTCACTGTATGGAGGAATTGAACCTAGGGCCTTCACACTAAGTTACATCTGCAGCCCCCCTTTTTTTTTTTTTTTTTTTTGAGACAGGGTCTCTCAGTGCAGCTCAGACTGGCCTTGAACTCATTATGTAGCCCAGGCTGGCCTTTAACTCAAGGTGATCCTCCTACCTCAAACTCCCAAGTGCTGGGATTATAGGCATGAGCCACCATGCCCAGCCTTTTTTTTTTTTTTTTTTTAATTTTGGGACAAGGTCTTGCTAAGTTTTTAAATTGCACAGACTGGGGTTGAACTTATGAGCCTCCTGCCTCAGCTTCCCAGAGTGTTGGAATTATAAGTATGTAATTATAGATGTGCAGATTATTTTTATATTCCAGGTATATCTGCTGTGGGCTCCCATTCCAGCCTCTCACTAAAGTCCTCTCAAAGAAGCCTGCGAGGGGCCGGTGAGATGGCTCAGCGGCTTAAGCGCCTGCCCGGCAAGCGCGAGGGCCCGAGTTCGACTCCCGGAACCCACATACGAAAAAAAAGGGGCCGGTGATATCGCTCAGCGGCACGGGCGCCTGCTGGCGCGCGAGGTCCTGAGGTCGACCCCCGGTACCCACAAAAAAAAAAAAAAAAAAAAAAGAAGCCTGCGAGGTCAGTATTGTTATCTCTAGTTTACATATAAGGAAACAGAGGCTCAGAAAATTTAAATCATTAATTCATTGCCCAGGGTTCACGCGTTATTCGTGGTGGATCCAGGATTTAAACTAACTCAGTCTGGCTGCAGAGCCATGTGTTTCAGATGCCATAACATGTCCAGCTCGTTAAGCTCACCGAAGGATCCAGACTAGTTGCGAAGGAAGGAATACGCAGCATGTCCATGTCTTGGCAGACACTGGTACGGCTGAGGTTTAATTGCCTCACTGTTCTTAGACCCTATCATATGTTTCCCAAATAACAAGACTACTGGCAGTACCACGAAGGCTAAATGTTTTAAAATCGTGTTCTGTGCTGGATTTAGGTCACATATGTGATAATTTAAAAACTAGAACTGCAGGTGCTAGGGATGACATAATATTTTCTAACTGTAATATGTACAATTTAGCTACATCGAGAGAGAGAGAGAGAGAGAGAGAGAGAGAGAGAGATACCAATGACTAAGCCTAAGTCTTCAAAATATAAAAGATAGTGTAGGTTATTTTCCTCTCCCTTTGTCCTCTCAGCAGAACCCAGATTTTATTCAGATAACATATACATTCCATATAAACCCTTCATTGTCATCTTTTTCCTCTTGCCATCGGTTGGTTTAGGCATAAGCACCTACACATCTTTGACCAATGAGACATGAGGAGAAAATCTGCTGGGATAGTTTCTAGGAAGTCCTCCCTTCCCTCCCTCCGCATTTCCTCCTTCCCTTCCCTCCTTCTTTTTGTGGTCCTGGGGGTTGAACCCAGGGCCTTTGCCCTGAGCTGCATTCTGAGCCCTTTTTCATTTTTCAGTTTTTATTTTGAGATAGGGCCTCCCTAAGTCACTAAATTGCCTAGGCTAGGCAGTATTACGCACTGCGGGAAATGGCAAAGACAAAAGGACAGGTACCACAGTTTCCACCTCCCTGCTCTCTCCAAGGAGTTTACAGTCTGTTAGGGAAGAGAGAAAAACAACAGCACAGTGGGTGAAAGCCTCTCTGGAATGAAGTACAAAATATAGGGATAGATAGGAGTGAGGGACCAAGATGATGGGGTACAAGGAGGAGAGGGTTGGGCAAGGGTGGGCTGAGGGGCAAGAGAAGAACCTGCAGTTATACTTTGCATCAGAGAAGTCAGGCGAGGGACTTGGAGAGAGGAAGTGTGGGTTGACAGGAAATGGCCAGCCCGGCGAGGGAGGTGGAGCCCAGGGAAGCAGGGCAAGAGGCAGACAGGGAGGAGAATAGCGGAAGGTATTTTCCTGTTCCTCCAGAAAGGTGAAAGGAACGAGTCTTTCAAAATATGTAACCATGTCATGTGTGCCCGGTTAAAGAAAGCATGAAAAATATTCTTCATGACTTTAAGTAAACATAGAAAACAAGCTACAAGTTTCAGAAGTGGGACTTGCTAATTGTTGTTTTTTGGACGCTATTAAAATGCTATTAAGAATTATGAGTAATGGTGGTAATATGTACATACAAGAGAAATAAACAGTTCAGGACTACCACTGGTGAATCAATTAACACATCAATATACAGAAAATAGTAATCACATCTCGTTGCTGTGCTGTTTTCATCACTGTTTGTTTGTTTGACTGTGTCTTTTGTCTTCATATGAAACCATGACATATCAAAAATGACAGTTTTTGTCTGCAGAGACAAAAAAGTATCTACTCAATATTTTTGATGACTAAATAATATTTTCAGGCAGACCAAAGTCTACACGGTGAAATAAATTTTCTATTACCCCTTGCCCTGTGCTTGCTTCAGCAGCATGTATATTACCCCTTGCCCCAGAAACTTGTTTCCTTCCTTAGTGGAAAGTATAGTTCCAGTTTTAAAAGAAATATATTGCATGTATGCATAGGCAAATAAATATACAAATTGTATCATGTGAAGCAATTTATTGTAAACAAATTACCCCAAAACTTATAAGCTCAAAACAATAAACATATATGATGGTGCATTTTCTGCCAGCCCTGCAGCTGAGCTGGCCCTCCTGCTCTGTGTCTTTCACAAGGCTGGAGTCCAGCTGTTACCTGGTGTTGTGGTCCCCATACAGCCCAACTTGAGGGGTTGTTGGCAGGGGTTGTTGTTCAGTTCCTCCCAGGTTGTTGGACTGAAGGCCTCATTTGGTTGCTGGCTTTGGATCTGAGGTTTCCCTCATCTTTGTGCCACATGGGCCTCTCCCTGGGGCACCTCCCAGCATGACAGCTGGCACTACTGGAGCAAATGAGAGAAAAGAGCCAGAAGAGGCCAGCAAGGCAAGAGGCCAAAGGGTTTTTTTTGTAATCTAATCTCCTAAGAGCATCCAGTCATTTTTGCTAAATTCTATTTGTTAGAAGCCAGTCGCTGGGCTGGACCCACACTCAGGGGGAGGAAATTACGCACAGGCATGATCAGAGGTTGGAGATCAATGCGAGTCATCACAGGAGCTGCTTACCATACATATGTACACTGTATATCTATAGGTGCCTTTAAAAAACACACATGAAATTCTCTACCTTGCATTTATCATGCAACAGAGTCCCTTGGAGCAATTTCCTAGGTGCATGTAAATCACTTCCTCATTCTTCTACCAGTGGCATTTGGATACCAGTTGGATTTCAGCTCCATCTCAATAGCAGTCTTTTGCTGTGCTGTAGCTTAAAGTCCTGTATTGGTGAACATTGGGGCATTTTAGGTCTTTTGCTGCAGTGACTTTTGCTGCACGTATTCTTTACCTGTGTGAGAGTGAATTCTAACAAGTAAATGCTTACAAGTGGAATTGCTGGGTCAAAGGGCATATGCAGTTCACATTTTGATAGCTATGGCCAAAGTGCCATCCAAAAGAGGTTGTACCAATTTATCTTCCAACCCTGTTATGACTTGTATCTAGATGTCCCCCCTCCAAGCCTCGTGTGCCATAGGTGTGGCTTTTGGGAGGTGGCTGAATTATGGGTGTGTGATGCTGGGTTAGGGTGATAACTAAATTGATTTAGCATAGATCTGGGTGTGGATAATAGAAGCCCCACCCTGGGTGTGGGTGGCACCACCCAAAAGACTTGTAGCCTGGATGAAATATAAAGGGACAGAAGAAAGACAAGACTACTGCTGCTGCTGCTGCTTGTTGCTGCTGCATCCTGCCTGCTCTGCCATGGACTGTTTCTCCTCTGCAGTCCTCCTCTGCCATGCCACCCTGCCTTGGAGCTAGCCAACTATGGGCTGAAACATTTACAAACTGTGAGCCAAAATAAACCTTTCCTCCTTTAACTTGCAGTGTTGGGTATTTTGTCTCAGCAATGAGGAGAGTAACTAAGAAAACCCCAAAATATAAGAATTGTCTACTGTATTCACAGCTTCTTCAAGCATGTTTTCCACAAATTTTAATGAAAAAGGGAGAGAACAAAACTAAATATCAGTCTACTAATCTGAACAAACTGGAGCAGTTAATTTGTATTAATTAAAAATGGAATGAGGCTCTGTTATTTGTCTAGTGTCATGTAGATTTACCAGGAGTTTTTCCTAGTGTAACATACAAATGAGAGCTGGGACCCCTGAGTATAAGCCCATGTGTACCTGCTGATCTGTTCTGGATCCTGTCACTATAACCTTAGATGATATTTCCTCTCTGAGGGTTGTGTGGCTTTCTTAAGAGCACTTAGTAGTCAGCTTATAAAATTTCATGTTTACATGGAGGACACAACACTAGTAGATAGCAAACCATTTTTTTTTTTTTTTTTTTTGTGGGTACCGGGGGTCAACCTCAGGACCTCACGTGCCAGCAGGCGCCCGTGCTGCTGAGCGATATCCCGGCCCTTTTTTCGCATGTGGGTTCCGGGAGTCGAACTCGGGCCCTCGCGCTTGCCAGGCAGGCACTTATGCTGCTGAGCTATCTCACTGGCCCGCAAACCATGTTTACACTGAGTAATTATTAGCTTTGGAAACTTCACAATTTCAGCCATGTTTGTCTTTTCTCCTGATTTTTCAGGCATTACAAAGACAGAGATAGCCAGGTGTGGTGGCACATGTCTGTAATCTCAGCAACTCAGGAGGCTGAGGGAGGAGGATCACAAGTTCGAGGCCAACCTGGGGAGTTCAGCAAGACCCTGTTTCAAAATAAAAAATAAAAAGGGCTGTTGATGTATCTTAGCAGTCAGTTGGGTCCCCAGTACAATCAAACCAAACCAAACCACACTACAGAATGTTGGGGTAAAAGAAGTCTAACTTTGTATGCTCTACTTTCCTTCAGATTCTGGAATCCATTCTAATCAGCTGTCTTCTGTGTATTTTCACAGAGAAATATACATTTCAACAAGGAAGACTGTTCCTTTATTAAATGGTTCTAGAAATTTTTTTTTTTTTTGTGGGTACCGGGGGTCAACCTCAGGACCTCACGCACCAGCAGGTGCCCATGCCACTGAGCGATATCACTGGCCCTTTTTTTGTATGTGGGTACCGGGAGTTGAACTGAGGACCTCGCGCTTGCCAGGCAGGCGCTTATGCTGCTGAGCTATCTCACTGGCCCTGGTTCTAGAAATTTAAAAAAATTATTTTGTACATTGAGTTGAAATCAGAGATCAGTTGTTCTGTGCCTCCATCCAAAGCTTTCCTGTCTGCCTTAGGGAATAACAAGGAAAAGTCTTTGTTCCTTTTCAGCAGCTCCCATAGCTTCCTACAGTCTTCTCTAGGAGGATGATTTAATTTACATAATTCCTCTTCCCAGGAATTGGTTTTCACATGTACCATCACACTGATTCCTCTTCTCTGAACATATTCCTCTCCCAAGATTCAAAAAGATGTCAAGCATGAGGGCCTCATAGTGCCAGTCTTTCTGTGGATCCCCACATGATAGTAGGCATCTGCTTAGGACCATTGACTATATAAAGACAAAGAGCTGTCATATATTCAAGAATGCCTGGACAATATCCACAGCAATATTACTTACTATAGCCAAAAGTTAGAAATTCTGGGTTTAATCCCCACCACCTCAAAACAAAAAACACCCCCCCCAAAAAAGGAAGGAAGTAAATTCTGACATATGCTACAGAAGGTAACTGAGGAAGGGGATCACAGGGTTACGTTATGTTGCCCAGACTGGCCTTACTCCTGGCCTCGACCCATCCATCTTGTCCTCCTGAGTAGCTGGGAGTACAGGTGGGCAGCATAGTGCCCCCACTGGAATTATTATTTAATGGGTACAGAATTTCATTTTGGGGATGAGAAAAAGTTTCTTAGATAGACAGTGGTGATGGTTGCACAACAATGTGAATGTACTTAAAGCCACTTAGAATGGTTAAAATGACAAATTTTGCTACATATATTTATAACAATAAAATTATATCTTATTCCTCGCAGCAGCATTGTCAAACATTTGCAAAATCATTGTACGTGGATCTGAGGCTGTTATTCATAGGCTCTACTATGAGTTTGGCTCATTATCTTCCCCTTCCTGACATTTCCTTCACTCCACGGCGAGCCTCTGGGACCGTCGGTGCTCGGTAGCACCGTTTCCCTGGGCAGAGGTGACTGGACCGACAAGCAGCTAACCTGAGCTGGGCTACCCAGAACCTCACTGCTGAGAATTTAGAATTTGATCTCAGGAACTTCTCGTTAGTCTTTGTGTAGGGGTAAAAGAGAGGTGGCCTAATAAATGTAATACACCATATTAACAGAACCAAAGACAAAAATCACATGATCATCTCAATAGATGCAGAAAAAGCTTTTGACAAAGTCCAGCACCTTTTCGTGATAAAAACCCTACAGAAAATTGGAATAGAGGGTCTTTATCTCAACCTGGTAAAAGCTATCTATGACAAACCAACAGCCAATATTATACTAAATGGCCAAAAACTGAAAGCCTTCCCTCTAAAATCAGGAACAAGACAAGGATGTCCACTGTCCCCACTCTTATTCAACATAGTTCTGGAAACTTTAGCCAGAGCAATTAGACAAGAGAAAGAAATAAAGGGAATAATGATTGGAAAGGAAGAAGTTAAATTATCATTATTTGCAGATGACATGATACTCTACACAGAAGACCCCAAAAACTCCACTAAAAAACTGCTAGATTTAATAAGCAAATTCAGTAGTGTAGCTGGATACAAAGTCAATACTCAAAAGTCAATAGCCTTCCTGTACACAAATAACAAAGTTACTGAAAGAGAAATTAGGGAAACAATACCTTTCACAATAACATCCAAAAAAATGAAATACCTAGGAATCAACCTCACAAAGGATGTAAAAGACCTCTATACTGAAAACTACAGTACTCTGAAAAAGGAGATTGAAGAGGATATCAGAAAATGGAAAGATATCCCTTGCTCCTGGATAGGAAGAACCAATATAGTGAAAATGGCCATACTTCCAAAATTGTTATACAGATTTAATGCAATTCCAATCAAAATTCCAACAGCTTATCTCACAGAATTAGAGAAAACAATCCTAAAATTCATTTGGAATCAGAAGAGACCTAGAATAGCAAAGGCAATTCTGGGCAACAAAGGCAAGGCAGGGGGCATCACAATCCCCGACTTGAAATTATGCTATCAAGCTACTGTGATAAAAACAGTGTGGTACTGGCAAAAAAAACAGACCTGAAGATCAATGGAACAGATTAGAAGATGCTGAAACAACCCCAGACATACTAAGCCACCTTATCTTTGACAAAGGTGCCAAACACATTCGCTGGAAGAAAGATAGCCTCTTTAATAAATGGTGCTGGAAAAACTGGCTCTACACATGCCGAAGATTAAAACTAGACCCATATCTTTCACCATGCACTAAACTAAATTCAAAATGGATCAGAGATCTAAATGTTAAAACAGAAACATTAAATCTGCTGGAAGGTAGGAGAGGTAAAACCCTTGAAGACATTGGTGTAGGCAAAGACTTTATGAATAAAAACTCAACCGCACGGGAACTATCCCAAAGAATCAATAACTGGGATCTCATCTTATTAAAAAGCTTTTGCATAGCAAGAGAAACTACCAACAGAGTGAAAAGACAACCCACAACGTGGGAAAAAAGTTTGCCAGCTGTTCCTCAGACAAAGGATTACTATCGAGAACATATAAAGAACTCAAAAAAATCAGACCTCCCAAATTTAAAGACCCACTCCAAAAATGGGCATCTGAGATGAATACACATTTCTCAGATGAAGAAATACTAATGGCAAATAAATATACAAAAAAGTGTGCAACATCACTAGTCATTCAAGAGATGCAAATTAAAACAACACTGAGATACCATCTCACCCCAGAAAGAATGGCTACTATAAAGAAATCAACTAATAACAAATGCTGGAGGGGCTGTGGGGAAAAAGGAACCCTTCTTCACTGTTGGTGGGAGTGTCGACTGGTACAGCCACTGTGGAAGTCAGTGTGGAGATTCCTCAAAAAACTAGGGTTGGAGGTCCCATTTGACCCAGCTATTCCCCTTCTGGGCATCTTCCCAGAAGAATTAAAAACATCGTACCACAGTGATATATGTGCACCCATGTTTATAGCAGCACAATTTGTAATAGCCAGATCTTGGAAACAACCCAAATGCCCATCAACTGAGGAATGGATAAGAAAGATGTGGTATTTTTATACAATGGAGTACTATTCAGCCATAAAGAAGAATAAACTGGAGACTTTTATAGGTAAATGGATGCAACTCGAGAAAATACTCAGAAGTGAAATAAACCGGACGCACATGTGTAAGCATCGTATTGTCTCTCTAGTATGAGAAACTGAAAGAGTAAATAAGATCTAAAATGTACAATAGACACGGTGAATCAAAAAGAAACTGGTCAATAGGAAAGAGAGACTGGAATAGGGAAAAGAAAGAAGGAAAAGGGAAAAAAAATTGTATATATGTATAAGATGGTTAAGATAGATACACTACCAATTTTACTTAGTTCATTGAAGAGTAAGGTTTGAGCCAATAATGTTTGGACAATTAAATGCTAATGTCTGGTATCCTGAATAACTAACTTAAAGATAATAATATGTAATGCATTAACCATTGTTACCCTCATATTATGTTGTTTTGAAAATTTGTTCTTTTTTGATTTGTTTTGTTTTTTCTTCTCTTAAAAAAAAAACAAAAAAAACAAAAAAAACAAACAAAAAAAAAAGAGAGGTGGCCTGGTTGGGATCTATAAGTAGTCATAGTTGTCCATGTTTATTAATTTATTCAACAAACACTTATTTTTGGCCCACTCTGCCAGACAGTGTGCCCCTGGCCTCCTAGAGAAGCAAAGCAAGCTCGACTGTAGAGAAATGATCACTAATTATCACTCATATATTTGTTATCTCTAATATTTGTGGGCTGTTCCCTCCTAGATGAACAAAACAGTATACCATAGTTTTACCACATTTAACTTCCCCTAAGATTTTTTTTTTTTTGTAGCATATTTTCCAGCACCAGGATAAGCACAATTACTCAATGAAAGTTTGACTGATGATGACAGAATGTAAGATTTTTTTTTTGTCTTTTTGAGACAGAGTCTCTCTATGGAGCTCAAGCTGGCCTTGAACTCACTGTGTAGCCTAGGTTGGCCTGGAACTCGCGGCAATCCTCCTGCCTCAGCCTCAAGAAAAATTTTAAACTGTGTTAAGAGCACCAAGTTCACTGGCGGTAATTTCCTGTAGGCTCACAGGAAATCTGTGCCGGTGGGTGTCTGTTTATAAACTGCGGCAGCGCCACCACGTGGCAAAGCAGTAAAGGATGATTGGGGTCCATGGAGCTTGCGTGGAAATTGGTCAATTTGTGAAAAAAAAATTTAAATGGGTAAAAGACATTTGTATTACTGTGCATGATGGGAGATTTTAAAGTCTGTTTTAAATCAGCATCATTTTAATTTTTTTAAATGAGACAATACTGTGCCAATGCTCCTGAGAAGCTTGTAGCAATTACCAGAAATTGGTCCCAAGAATTAAATCTTGAGAGCTGGCCGTGAATCCCCAGGGCTCTACATAGTGTCCTTCATGGGCCATTTCCTGTTTCCTCTGAAGTAATGCCAGTCTCCTCCTGTGCTTCCAAAAAGCCATCTCTGATGTCGATTTCATTCACTAACAAATATTCACCGAGTGCCCACATGGTGCTTACTCTGTTCAAGGCACTGTAGATGAAGGAGTGAAAAAAGCACACTAAAGTTTTACCCTTCACTTTTGGCACTCTTATTATGACACAGTTGTCTCCTTCATGCCCTGTAGGCCCTTTGACAAGAGAGCACCATCTCATCCCGTCTGTCTTGATTGTTTATCAGGACCATTCCCATGTCAGTGCTCTGCTAGTCAAAGCTGTGTCCTACTGGCCAGGGACAAAATATATAAACAGAAATTTTATAGATCCTATAGGCTGAGCAACAACCTTTCCAAAGATGTCCATATCCTAATCCCTAGAATCTACAAATACATCACCTTACATGGCAGGGAGACTTTGTAGAAGTGCTAAGTGAAAGCTCTTGAGGTGAGAGATGTTCCTAGATTGTCAGAGTGAGACGGATGTAAGGATCCTTATGAAAGAGAGGTAGTGGACATAGAGATGTAGAGAAGGAGGCAGATGTCACAGAGAAGATGCTGTACTGTTGGCTTTGAAGATGTTGGATGGGTCCACAAGCTAAGAAATGTAGGTGAACTGCAGAAGCTGGAAAAGGCAAGGAAAAGGATTCTCCTCCAGGGCCTCCAAAAGGAGGCCAGGCAAGGCCTGCTAGCACATTTTAGACTTCTGACCTCTAGAACAGTTAAGATAATACACGTGTGCTGCTATAAACTAGCTTTAGCCAAGCACGGTGGTGTACCCCTGTAATACCAACACTCAGGAGGCTGAGGCAGGAAGATCGCTGTGAGTTTGAGTCCAACCTGGGATACATAGTATAGTTCAGCCAGCCTGAACTACACAGAGAGACCCTGTTTCAAAAAAACCAAACCAAACCAAAACAACAACAACAACAAAAACAACCTCCCCAAAACAACAACCACAACAAAAAAACCAAAAGAAAAAAAAAAACAACTAAAACCAAAACAAACAAAGAAGAACCCACTAGCTTTGTGGTAATTTGTTACCGAAGTAATAGGAAACTATATCAATTTCTGCCTATCCTCCTAATCTGCCTTCCACACTGCCTGTTCTCACCAGTAACAGAGCAGGTATTTCTATTTCATTTCTGTTTGGTCTCAAGTCATGGCGATGTCTTAATTTGTGTTGACGCAAGCCAGCGTTTCTCAACAGGTTTGTCTGACCAGTGTCCTTTGGTGTATCCTCCCAGCCCCTGAGTTATTTTACACGCATTTTAAACTCTGAATCTTCAGTTTGCAAGAAACTTAATATGTAATTTAATGTACAACCCAGAAGTTATTCTCTTCATGAGGACACTAGAAGCATTCTCATTAAAGTCAGGAGCAAGACAAGGGTGTCTATTAGCACTCTTTCTCAGCACTATGGAGGGACTGATTAATGTAATTACCCAAGGAGGGTAAGAGATTTAAAAGGGGGCAGGAGGAAATAAGCTTGTAACTATTTGCAAGTGATATCGTTACATAACTGAAAGTTAAGGGAATGAACTAGAAAACCGCAAATAATAAAAGTATTTTAAAATGTATTACACATTAATGTGTAACAATAATAAACAATTACTTGGGACATATACAATGAGAGAAAAAACTTATTCTATTTATAGCACCAACAAAAAAGATAAAATACCTAAGAATTAACATAACAGGAAATACGCAAAGTAAATGTGAAGCAAAAGAAGAAAGGTAAGTCATGTTCTTTAATAGAAAGACTTGCTATGTTAGCAGCATCAAAATAAAGCCTTATATACTTAATACCATAACAGTTAGACCTGTTACTAATAACCAAGTTTAGTTGATAAGGGAAATAGTCTTGTTTTCATTTTTCTCTTTATAACTTCATTCTCCATCAAGTCCCCCCCCCCCTTTTTCTGAGACAGAGTCTCACTTTGTCGTTCGGGCTGTCTTTGAACTCAATATATAGCCCAGGCTGGCCTCGAACTCGAGGCAATCCTCCTGCCTCGATCTCTAAAGTGCTTGGATTATAGGCGTGTGCCACCACACATTTTATATTATTTGGTTTTATGAGTTTCAGTATTATGGGGCTCTTCACTGGGTGGAGCTCATAGGTTAATTGAGGCTTTATCTGTGGTGGTCCAAGCCACACCCAACTTTGGATAGCCAGGCCACTGGCAAAAGAGGGTTCCCCATGTGCTGCTATCTGTTGGTTCACATGACATGCTACGGGCACCCTGAGTCCTTTTTTCTCTCTCTCTGTCTCTCTCCCTGTCACACACACACCCTATTTCCTCAGAATTCCATTTGGACCATCCTAAATTTTATTACTCTTGATACAATAACTGCTACACAAGTAAAGCTATTTTTATCAGGATAATAGTTAAAAGAGTGGCTTATTTTGTCTTTACCATGTCAGCAGCCCATTCTTGGGTTATATGCTTTTTGTCATCATTTTTTTTTTTTTGTGGGTACCGGGGGGTCGACCTCAGGACCTCGTGCGCCAGCAGGCGCCCGTGCCGCTGAGCGATATCACCGGCCCCTTTTTCGTATGTGGGATCTGGGAGTCGAACTCGGGCCCTTGCGCTTGCCGGGCAGGCGCTTACGCCGCTGAGCCATCTCACTGGCCCTGTCATCATTTTTACACATCTTTTACTTCCCAGGTATTTTTGGTTTAAAAAAAAATGCCCCTGCTATCTGAGTGCATTGGCACACACCTGTAATCCCAGATACTTGGGAGGCTGAGGCAGGAAAATTGTAAATTTTAGGCTATCCTGGGCCCGGTCTGAAAATAAAAGGTCTGAGGATGTAGCTCAGTGGTACAGCAGACTGGGTTTGATCCCTACTTGTTGATCTGAAGTACTGAAGGAAAAATAAAAGAGCTACTGCTGCCTGCTATTGTCAAATGAATTCTATATATATAATCAATAAGTAATTTTTTTAGTGGGGGTGGAGATAAGGGGGAAAAGCTGCTGTTGCCACTGAAATCTTAACTTGCAGGGCAGACCCTTTAGGGTGGGTGTGAGGTGGGAATTAAATTCATAGGAAGGATGGAAATCCATACAGACCACGCGTTCCTCGGATGCTGCTCCCTCACTGGAACCAGCGAGGGTGTCTCTTGGAAGAGTCTACATGTGATCTTGGTTATCTTTTCATTTTCTTTCTTCAGACTTTCACATGCTAGAAATGCAGTAAATGCCAAATGAGCAGGTGGATGGGATTGTGTGTTCACCATCCTATGTCTGGAAGTCTAGAGAGCAGGGGGCAGCTGTTTAAAAATTCTCTACAACGAAAGCAGTGTCAGCTGAGAGCAGTCCTGTATCCAACACAGGTTCTGGCTTTCAGTAATCTTTTTTTTTTTTTTTTTTGTGGGTACCAGGGGTCGACCTCAGGACCTTGCGCGCCAGCAGGCACCTGTGCTGCTGAGCGATATCACCGGCCCCTTTTTTCGTATGTGGGTTCCCGGATTCGAACTCAGGCCCTCGAGCTTGCCAGGCAGGCGCTTATGCCGCTGAGCCATCTCACCGGCCCTCAGTAATCATTTTTAAGGTCTTCATCTCTCAGTATGCAAAGTGTCCACAGACATTTGTATTGTTAAGTGCTCTCTCCACACCACCATCCCCCCATTTTAAAAGAAATGTAAAAATTGTAGGGGGCCTCTAAAATTACTGTGGTCCTACACACTGAACCTTCTGTTCCCTCATTGATAAATTGGTTCCTGGTGCCTGGAAGACTGGCCGTTAATGCTCTTATCATCACCCCTGGGTAAGATCTATGCTTGATGTCAGAAGTAGAAAATCAAAATGTCTACAAGGAAATCGGGTATAGGGAATCTGTCCATTATCAGGTGAGGGCCTGGCCAACTGGGGCGCATTAGCCTTGTTCCCCACCGGTTCCTGCAGCTCACCTTAACTGGAGTGTCATCCAATGTTGCTAGACTTTCTCTGTTTTCAAGAAAAGCTGAGTTTTTAGTGGCTCATATCTGTAACCCCAACATTCTGGAAGGCTGATGCAGGAGGATTTCAAATTTGAGCTCAGCCCAGGCAACTTAGAGACTTAGTGATTTTGCAAGACCGTGTCTCAAAAAAAGGGCTGGAGACATAGCTCACTGTGAAGATGTTGGGCTTGGATTCCATCTCCAGCACTGGAAGAAAAAAAAGGTAAATTTTATTCACAATCTCCCAATTTTTAATGCCAGCTGAAATTTCAAAGACAAAATCTCTCTGACCCAAGCAAAACACCTCCATGAATGTATCTGGCACTACTTTGTAATATCTGCTGAACCTGATCACTGCAGGGAGAACCCTTGAAAACAAATGGCAGAATAGAGGAGAATTTATGCATCAGGAAGAGAAAAATGGTATGGTTTTCTTGTGGTGGTATGTTATAAATTGTGATTGTTACTACTCATGTGTAGTCCTTTGGTAATAGTAAATGCAAATCTAATTAAATTCCCAATTCTGTAAAATTCCATTTGGGCTCTTTGCATGCTGTCACTCCCCTTAATTTGAAGTTTGTAATAGGGCCAAGATTTCACGACTTTAATGTATTAAAACTCTTCTTATAATCATGGTTTTAATTTTTTAAAGAGTACTTAATTAGGCCTTAATAAAGGCCAACATACTTGTCAGGTCATACCTGTTTGCCTTGATTTGGGGCTTATTGTATAAAAAAGAAGACTGCATTTCATTATTTTTCATTCTTTAGGGGTAAATATTTAGTAAAAATTGTTTTTAAAAGAAGTAGAACTTTGGGGATTTGACTGAAAAGCTGCATATATTCACCTCATAGGGAGAAAGTCAGCCTGTGACATCGCCAAGACACGGTTAGGCCCACCCAGTCCCTTTCTCTCTCCCTTGCATAGCTGCTGGGTTCACTTTCTAGCCCTAGAGAAAGCAAACAATGAAGAGCTGGTGTGATAAGCTCCTTGATTAGAAAAGCATAGGTTCCTATAGAAACAGAAGCAGGATCTCCAATTTAGGCCGGTGAGGGAGGAAGGTCTGTGAGTCTTCCTGAAGTAAATGGCATCTGCAGTAAGGGGAGAAAATTGATTTAGACCTCAGTTAGAGGCCAGGGCAAAGATGAGGAAAGAGGCTCAGAACTGAAAAAGTGTGATAGAATCTGAGATTGGAAATAAATTCAATTAGGTTGGAGCATCGTTCTATTTTAAGTTCTTGGACAACCATTGTCGCTTGCCGATCATTCCTCCTTTGCTTGTTTCTAGTGTTCTTCCTCCCCCGTGGCTTCGCAGAACAGGAGGCCTGGCTTGCTGATTCCTCAGTGCCTGTCACCTATGCTCTTGACCTTTCCCGAGGGCCCGCCATGTGTCAGATGGTGTTCTAAGCAAGTCCCTCACCCTGGCTCCCCCAACTGTCCAAAAGACCAAATCCTTCAGAGCTGGTGCAAACGCGTTCTCTGTGAAGCCACCCTCAACTCTTCACACCTCCCCTACTCTCAGAAGTAATTAGTCTTTCAGACTTCCCTCACTCACGAGCTGCAGCATCAATTCAACTATGCATAGTTTTCCTATTTCCTTGTCTCCCTCGTTCCTAAGTTTTAAATCCCATATAGACAGTTTATATTTATCTAAGTACTACAATGCTTTCAGCAGGCTTTTATACACAAAATGGTGCTCAAAAGTATTTTGAATGAATAAACTAGGGACAGAGGATCATGAAGTTTCCCCCTCCCTCAGGACAGTATTTTATTTTTATTTTTAGTTTATTTATTTATTTATTTATTTTTTTAAGACAGGGTCTCCTGTATAGTCCATGCTGGTCTCGAACTCACTATGTAGCCCAGGCTAGCCTTGAACTCAGGGCGATCCTCCTGCCTCAGCCTACCAAGTGCTGGGGTTACAGATGTAGTACTGTAGGGCAGTACTCTAAAATAAAAATTTGACCACATCACAGCCCCGACTTAATCCTGTTGAAGGCCACTTTTCATCCTCACACTAGAATTCTAACTCCTGAACAACACTGGTTACCTCAGGGCCCTGTGTGAACTTGCTGTCATCTGCTTCTCCAGCCAAGTCCCTCCCTATACCCGGCCTGACAAAACTGGACTGCTTATGTGACCTGTACAACAGGCCGTACTGATTCATGCTACATACGGGTAGCTTCTACTTCAGCGATTCCTTCCGTCTGGATAGCCCTTTCCATTTTTCTTGCCTGGCACAGATCGGTATGACCTCCTCAAGGAAGCTTTCCTTCTCTGAATGCAGATCCAGATCTGGATTAAGAATTTTTTTTAAAGTACTAAGTTCAAAAAAGTTTATACGATTAAAAATGAAAACAATAGGCCAGAGGCAGTGGCTCTGGCCTGTAACTCCAACTACTGGGGAGGATGTGGCAGGAAGATCCCATGTTTGAGCCCAGCCTCGGCAACTTAGAGTGTCTCAAAGTTTAAAAATAAAATGTAACTTTAGGGCCTATGACATAGCTCAGCAGCATATACGCCTGCCTGGCAAGCGCGAGGTCCTGAGTTTGACTCCTGATACCCGTATATAAAAAAATAACGTAATTTAAAAAATGACACAGTTTACATATATGCTAGATTACGATTTTTCCCTCATTCGCTGTCTCTACATGTAACCATCTGCAGACGCCCTGTAAGTCTCTAATCGGATCACAGAGTAAATGGGTGAAACGCTCTTCTCTGCGTTGCCAGGCACAGCTGTATCTCAGCAGTCACCATCTTAACATGAACAGATTACAAATCTGTCCTTCCCACCACTGTGTGAGCTCTCGAGGTAGCACAAACAGTGTCTGCGGATCCAGCGCCCGAGTCCCAGTCAGCTCCCGACCTATTTTCCGAGCTGAAGTAAACGCTCCTCCTTACGCGGTAAGGTAATTCCCGTCCAGGAATCACAAGTGGCTCACATCTACAAGGGTTGGCTCTGAGAAAAAGATGAACTATCAGCCGCCCCGAAAGACAAGACAATCCCCGGGACCAAACACACCACCGGGAACCAGACTCCCAGGAAAACCAATAGAGTGGGAGCCAATGGAGTGGGGAGGGCCAGGGACGTTACTGACACCGGAAGTCACGTGACTCAGCTCTGCCTGAATCTATCATCTCGGTAGTCGATTTTCAACCTTATAGGCCTCTGGCGGGCTCCTCTGAGATCCATTGTTCGGTGCTCGACTCGCCCGTGCTGCTGCCGCCGCCGAAGGAGGGGCAAAGCTCAAGATGGCGGACAAAACGCCAGGCGGGTCTCAGAAGGCCAGTTCGAAGGTAATTTCTCAGAGCTCTTCCTAAGTCAGTGGGTCCATCACTGTCGTCAGAGGCCTCCAGACGCTACTGGCCTACAAGAGGTGGCTGGGATGGGCATCCGAGGTCTGGTCGCAACAGTAGGCCTGGGCCCCGCCGCACCGTGGTGCGCAGGTTGCGAGGCCTGGTGTCTCCCTTAGTCCCAGCTTGGATTCGTCTCGAGACTGGCTTGCCCACGGGGTGGTGGCGTGAGTAGTTTGGCCCTTGCTTGGCATTGGGGTGAAATCAGAAGTTCACATGGACGTGGGGAGCCATGAAAACGAGCCCTTGTGTCACTGCGTGCTGAGCCCTGGGGCCGCCGTATAGCGCCCGTGAGAGGCGGGAATCTTCCCGGCGCTTCAGCGGCTGTTTCTTTTTTCTCGTTTCTTTAGTTTTGTTTTTCACTGGCTTCGGGCCTCCCTTAGTTTCCTTCATGCCCTCCAAGGACCCAATAACCCTTAGGGTCGCAACTTTGTGGTGGGAAGACTTAATAGTGGAAGGGCGCGGGTTGGGAAGTGCAGGGGCGGGAGTCGCTGGGCTCTGCACTGCTGCGTCGCCAAGGTTAATGTTACACTCTGCACGTGGCATTACCTCACTCCAGCAAGTGAAAAACGAGTATTTTTTTTTCTTCTGTTTTTTTGAGACAGGGTCTTGCTATGTAGTTTAGGCTGGCCTTGAACTCACTTTGTAGCCCAGCCTGGCCACCAACTTGCTGCGATTCTCCTGCCTCAGCCTAACGAGTTCTGGGATTAAAGGCGTGCGCCACTACGCCCGGCTATGAAAAATAAATACTTTTGGAGGGCCGCAGATTCAGGGTCTCTGAACTGAAAGGAGAACATCTGTAGACTTGGAAGGTGCCCGGGATAAGTAAATTGCATTTGAGTTTATAGGAAACTGAGTACACGTGTTATGAAACCAAAGAGCTGTAGAAGTTTAGCCTTAGTAAAATTGTGGTTAGTGCCATCTTGGGCGGGTGATGGGTCATGTAATTTTTTTGTTTACTTTGAGTTTCTCACCTGGAACTCAGTATTGAAAGTATTATGTACTGCCATGAAGTAGTTGTTGTATTTCTTGATGCTGATAACACGAAGATGTGTAACACTTAAAGGTTCTAGGGATATAAAAAATGTATGAGAACCTTGTATTTGCTACTCTTTCTGAGAAATGCAATAACCCATTTTGTACTTGCTTTGTCAGTTTCTAATAAAGCTGAATCTTTACGCTCTTTGGTAAATGATGTACACCACATACTTAGTTTGTAATAAGTAATAGCCTCTTTACCAGACATCCTTAAGTTAAACTCTGGTAAGGGGCCAGTTTGGCTGCTATATATCAAACATTTACTCCCTATGAGTTTCCTTCTTCCCCAGTACATTTCTGCTCCTCTCCTTTGGCATGAGAGGCTAATAGGTGGGTGTATGACCCTGCCCGCTCTTCTCTTTTACACACACATGACAAAACCAGCTCCGTATAGCGTTAGGGAACTATGTATTACTAATGCTAGCTACATCCATAATAATTCACGATTTTTGTTTCTTTTTTTTGTGTGTGTGGGTACCGGGAGTCGAACTCAGGACCTCGCGCTTGCCAGCAGGCGCTTGTGCCACTGAGCGATATCACCAGCCCCTTTTTTTTCCTTTATGTGGGTACTGGGAGTTGAACTCAGGGCTTCACGCTTGCCAGGCAGGCGCTTACGCTGCTGAGCCATCTCACCGGCCCACGATTTTTGTTTCTTAATGTGTTAAGTTCCCTTATTTGAGGCTTTGTGTGTTCAGACTTCTTTCTTTCTTTCTCTCTTTTTTTTTTTGGTATAGGGAATCGAACTTAGGACCTTGCGCTTGCCGGGCAGGTGCTGCGCCACTGAGCTATATCCCTGGCCCTCAGGCTTCTTTATAACAGTACTTCTCTTAGTTGTGAATGTTTGGATGTTCCCTGTAAAGAAATTACTGGGTTTTTTGTTAGTAAATCTTGCAGTATATATCGCTTTCCATTATCACCTGTTGATATGTTTAATAGAATATATTTGGATTCAAAAGTATTGAATCTTTATTTCTCAATTAATATGGAAACTAATGTAGTGGAAAGGTCGTGGATTTTGATAATGATTTCTTTATTAATTTATTAATATGGAAACTAACATAGTGGAAGGGTTGTGGATTTTGATACTAAACAGATTTAAATTTATATCTTGACTTTGTAATTAATGTTAAAGCAGATTGTTTAAACTCTTGAGCCTTACTTTTCTTATTTGTACTGTAGATATAATCTTTTTTTTTTTTTTACAAGGTTGATAGAAGATGGTGTTAATGCCTATAACATGCATGATCTTCCCCTCTCCTTTTTTTGTTCTTAGAGGAAATAAAAGTATTTCATTTTTGAAATGTCAGAATAACTTTTAATCCTGAAATTTGGAATCTGAAGTCATCAGCTCTCATGGTGACTACTAAATTGCTGCTTTTTATTTCTAACACAAGTCAGAATATATTAGAGAAAGCATAAGATCACTTTGGCTAGCACTACAATATTTGGAATTTCTAGCTTTGGTCTCTTAACGTTTTGATTTCCCTCTGGAAAGAGCAGCTAAATGGCTTATCTTACCCTATACAGATAGAGTGAACGGATACTTTTCCATGCTTCTTCTTTGGTGGTTAAATTTTCGTTCATACGGATTGGAATTCTTATTAATTTATTTCTAGACATTGAGGAAAAATGTTAATTTAAAAATGTTCAGTGTACAGGATTTTTACCACTAATAATGGCAAAATTGTTTATGTCTAATTATCAAATAAAGAGATTATATTAGGTAACCTATACGGATCCTACGAGCTTTAAAATTACATTTTATTTATAGTCAAATGACTTACCTATATGTATAATTGTCACTTATGAAAACACTCTCATGCCATTTTCTTTCCTGTGTAATTTTACTGTACTTTTCATTTTAAAGCCTAGCAGATATAGACATTCAGTAAATATTATAGAAGTAAAGTTTTCCTATGCATTTATTGAAGTTTATCCTTAGACTAAAATATTACCTCTGTAGGGGAGGGGTTTTGGTACCATATTACAGCTTTGATTTTGGGGATATGTGAGAGTTCGAGCCTGTAATTGTTAGCTTATAAAATTGTTAAGCATGGTTGTTCAGAATTTAGTTTATAAAAACTAACTTGTTATTTTGACTTTAGGAGTTGTTTTGTTTGCCTGCTCATCTAAATGAGGGTTTTAAGAGAATCCAGTATTTTCTTTGCTTTTCTTTCTCCTGTGCCAGTAATATTGCTAATAGAACGGAATTGTGTGCCCTGTTATTTCACTCTGTGACAGTGCCTATTTTTTGCCATACCATCAAAAATTGAGTGAGGTGAATGGATAAAACAGGAAATAGTACTGGGTTCCTTGGACATCCAGTGCTGAATTGCTTTGGGAACTATCTTCATGGCCTTTGCTTAATAACAAAAAGTATCACTTAAAAAAAATTAGGTAAAATGAGGATCTCTTTAAAGCTTTTAGTCTTTAAGTATTTATTCCTTCCAGTGTATATTTTTGTGATATCTGAGGATTTAAATATGAAAAACTCCAAACAAAACACAAACCTTGAAAATTAGGCTCTTCATAGCTTGGCAGTTTTATACTGAAACTTTGTTATGGTATGGTTGTAATTTTCTCTTAAAATATAAGATGTTTAGATTTTTGGTTTAATGTAGTTGTATTTTGGGGTGGAAGGTGGAAGTATGAACTTTCTTTTTCTTTATTGGTACTTTTAGAAACTTAAGTCTGCAGCACTGGTGCTGGTACATGACTGTTGATATGGTTTAAAAAGTTTCTGTTTTACTGTAGCGAATTGATTGTTTTCTGGAAGTCCAGCTTTTATTTTGGTTTTTCTTCCTGAAACTTATTTTCCTTGGGAAATAAACATAAGAAAGATAGACATTTGCCCTAGTGGCAAATGAGAGATCATTTGATATACAGGTTGAAAACTCCTGCCTCTTTAACTCCTTTTTTACGAAGAACATCATTTTTAAATAAAAACTTGTTACATAATTTTAAAACAAGGTGTTAATATTATAGTTATTTACCTCACAGTATTTTAAGTAGTTTTAATGTTTGCACATCAGCCGTTTATTAGCTATTTTGCTGAAATAACTTTTTTTGGTGCTGGGGATTAAACCCAAGCCCTTCCATGTGGTAAACATGTGCTCACGGAATTATATCTTCAGCCCTGAAAAAAAAAATTTTTTTTTAATGAGGGTACCGGGAGTCTAACTCAGGACCTCGCGCTTGCCAGTAGGCGCTTGTGCCGCTGAGCGATATCACCGGCCCCTTTTTTTTCGTTTATGTGGGTACCGGGAATCGAACTCAGGACCTCACACTTGCCAGGCAGGCGCTTATGCTGCTGAGCCATCTCACTGGCCCTAAAGTTTTTTTTTTTTTATGGGTACCGGGGGTTGACCTCAGGACCTCACGCGCCAGCAGGCACCCGTGCCGCTGAGCGATATCACCGGCCCTTTTTTCGTATGTGGGTTCCGGGAGTCGAACTCGGGCCCTCATGCTTGCCAGGCAGGCGCTTATGCCGCTGAGCCATCTCACCGGCCCGGCCCTAAAGTTTTTGAAAGCAAGATACATTTGCCAGTATACTTGAGACTGTTAGTAGTGTTAGATGTCTATTCCTTGAGGAATTTTTTTTTTTTTTTGTGGGTACCGGGGGTCGAACTCAGGACCTCACGCGCCAGCAGGCGCCCATGCTGCTGAGCGATATCACCAGCCCTTTTTTCGTATGTGGGTTCCGGGGTTCAAACTCAGGACCTCGCGCTTGCCAGGCTTATGCTGCTGAGCTATCTCAGCAGCCCGAGGAATTATTTTTGTAAAAACTAGTTTCTTCTTCAGTTTAGGTTTGTTATTTGTGTTATATATAGTGTATGTCTTAATGCTTTTATAAAACTTTTTTGAGATGTGTTAATTTTTGTTTGGCTTGGATGGTGGTATTAAGCTACGTAGCTGCTGCTTGTTAATGAGTGGACAGCATAGTGTGTTGACAGTATAATTTTGTTTAGTAGGTACTTGTTCGTACAGGTTAAGTCAGCAAGTATATTTTGACTCTGTTATTTAATAGATCTTATGCTTAATGTTGAGGTAGAAATGTTAAATAAGACCATACCCATTTTGAGGGAGCATGCTATCTTGAAGAAAGTCAAAACACATAGTAATACAAGGCAGAGCTATCAGAAGTACCTAAGGAAGTGACACCTATTTGAATGAAGCTTGGGCAGGAGGAAGCTTTCAGAGCATAGAGGAATATGATTGGCTTCTGTGAGTGTGAGCAGAGTTTTGAAAGGTATAGATGGGAGCATAAAATAAGAGATGGGCGAGGTAAAGAATTTGCTGAGAAATGGATTGATCAATGGTCTGGGTTAGCCAGTGGAAAGGGCACTTGCATGGGGAGTAAAAGAAGCAAAGACTGGGAAGTTGGGATGCTCAGAAATTTTGAGAGCCATGAGAAATTCAAAGTAGAAAAGCCCTTTAGGAGTTCTATTCCAGGAGAATAGTATGGATGAATTTGATGGTTAGGACCACCAGTTAGGAGGTTATTGCTGACACATACTGAAGGTTGCTTCAGAAATCTCACCTCGTCCTTTCTTGGAAAGTTTTCCTTAACAACTTTCTTCCCCTGCCCAATTAAGATTTGCCTGCCCTCTGTGTTCCTGTGGCATAACTACTACATCGTTTTACCTGTCTTTTTTTTTTTTTTATTAGCTCCTAAGGACAGGAGATACATCTTATTTTACCTTGTATCTCTAAGCAAGGCACAACACCGAACTAATAAGAGGTGCCTAGTAAGTGCTTAAATAAAAACATGTGAACCACATGGTGTATTTAGAAAAGATAAGAAGGGTATCCATATAAGAGCTTATGTTAGAGGTGAAATGAATTTGACTAGATTATTACTGGGGATAAGGAAGAAGTCCAGGATGACCCTGTCATAATGCTGCTGGCTATCATGCACTGAGCAATTACTGAGTTATGTGGTTCTAAGTGTTTCATCTGTATTTTCCTGTCAGAACAATCCCAAGACAGGTGCTATTCACCTTTACACACGAAGAAAGTAGGCCCCACAGTTACAAAGCTGGTGAGTGTTATGACCAGGCAGTCTGATTCCAGAGCTTGCACTCCTAATTTTGATATTTCTAGATTATAAGTGATTGAGAGTTAACTACCCAGTGACAGGAATAAGAAGGGTAAGACGAGAAACTAGTTTGGAAAGAATTTTAGATAAGGACTTACAGACATTCAAGTGAAGATGTCCAGGAGACTGAGAATGCGTTAAAACTCAAGAGACGACTGAGTTGAAGGTCAAGAATTAGAAGTCATCTTAGTACAATAAAGGTGTTAGTATGCTTTCTATGGGAGAAATTCTTGTGGAGATGAAAATTAATGCTATTAGAGGGTGAAAAGAGAAAATATATTTAGGAGACAGGGAATGACTAGGCAGTATAGTAGTGGTGGAAGAATGTTGCTGTAGATGGCTTGCTAATTTGAAAACTCAGGTGTGGGACTTTTATTTGAAGTTAAATAGGAGTAGTAAGAAAACTAACTAGTTTTTATTCTCACCCAGGAGGGTAAAGGACAATAAGGTCTAGTGTACTTGTCTTTACTTTTATTCTATTAGAAGCCATCAGAATCATACTTTATTCTTTTGGATTTTTCTTGCTGTCTTTCCCTACACCCATACTATTTGCTTTGTTTGCCCTGAGATAACTTTCTCTGTGTCTGCTGCTGCTTTTTTATCTCAGACTTCCCTTATTCTGCACCCCCCCTTTTGCCCTTTCATTTCTTGCTCTTCATTTCTTTTCATTTGGCTGAGGAATTATGTTGTGAACTTCAGATCTTTAAGAATCATTAGTTTGTGTTTTTCAGTTAAGAAAAACCTGAGACAAATAATACAGTTCATCTCCAGATTATGGAGAAAGGGAGGCTCAGTCCCTGTGATGTTAGATTTACTGATTACCTCAACCACTTTTGAAGTCAGTCATTCTTTAAAAAAATCTTAATAACTACTGTTTGTATCTTTCTGTTAATCTTAAGTCTAAAAAAGTTTCATTCTGAATGCTGTGTAGCTGTAGCTGCATATCAGTGTAAATGTCTAGTCTCAGTCTTTCCATAAAGTTTGTGTTTTTTTCACAGTCATTGTATTTCTTAAATTGGCGTCCAGGTGTTTTACTATATTTTCTTGCTGTTATGATTAGGATTTTTGTTAAGCTGGTATTTTGGGAAGCAGTTGATTTTTTTTTTTTCCTTTAAGTTCAGCCTCTTGATTGAATTTTTCATTTATAAAAGTAGACATTTATTATCTTGGATTTTCTAATTTCTAGATGTCTGCAAGTTGTGCATTTCAAGTTGTGTTTCAAAGTGTGTTTCACAGAGTTAAATTTAAATGTTAAAACATTTCTTCTATGCTTTTAATAAGAAAGGATGGCTGCGACGAGATCATGTCTCAGAAAAACAAAGGCTGCACGTGGTGGCACAAGCCTGTAATCCCAGCACTCAGGAGGCTGAGGCAGGAAGATTGCCATGAATTTGAGGCTGGCTACATAGTGAGGTCAAGACCAGACTGGACTACATAGTGAGACCCTGTCTCCAAAAAAAAACAAAAACAAAAACAAACAAAAAAACCCCAAAACAAAGCAGAAAGGATGGCTGGGAGAAGAAAATGAATAGGGGCCACAATAAAACAGTAGGAAAAAAAGAGGGCAGGAAAAAAGAAAGAAGGGGCTAGTTTTTGTCAAGGCCTTAGTAAAATGGAGTTTAGAGGCATTGGTGTGAAAATCTGATGAGCTATTTTTAGCATTATGTTGGGACCAAGATAAATAAAGCAATGCTGTATGGACTCATATGGATCTTCCTATATTTGGTGTTTTCTAAAACATACATGTCTTTGATTTTCTCTAAATCATTAATGTCTCGTGTGTTTTATTTGAAATCTAGAACTGGGAGGTAGGAGTCTTGAGAGATTTGTGATCTCAAGATTTTTGATTTCACTTTTTACACAAATTACAACAGTGCCTTCAAAAATAAAAACAGCTCTGTGACAAATTCTAGGTCTCTGTAGAATTTTCAGAAAGGTACAGTACATTATTTAGTTAATAACCTTGTAGCTTGGCTTCTTTGTCCCTAGACGTATAGGAAAAAAACAGATTATTTTATGCCATATGTAATCTGTAAGATAAAATTCTAATAGTTGACACTGGAAGATGTCATTATTTGAAGACTAAACTCTTCCCTGACTGAACTCTTCTGACTCAGCTAGTGGTATTCTGAGTTAGAAGCAGCTCTTACAACAAGTTTCAGATAGCGGCTTATTTGGGGATTTTATAGTAGTTTTTTCCTTTTCTTTTACTAAATTTGCAGTGTAACTTGTACATTTTACTAGGTATGATGTGTGTGTTTTCTTGCTGTTAGAATCCACATTTTTCCTCCAGTGGCTAGGATTGATCCCAGGAGCTGCGGTGTGCTAGTGTAAATGCTCTACCAACATAAGCTGCATCCCCAGCCCTAGGATCCACTTTATGTGGCTTTGGGTGATTGAAGAAAGGAAGGGATGTTTCTTTGCTTTGTACCAAGAAGTTGCTGCTCTGGCAGTGTTGTGGCAGTAAATAGTCTTATGACTTGGGAAGAGCTTTTGCATATAAATTCGGTTGTAAAAATAGTGGTTATGTTTCCCAGTTTATACTATAAAAAGGTAACTATGTCTTTAATGTATTTCATTAGCATTTATATTGTTTTTGGTAATGTGCATTGACTAGAGGATTTACTTTGGATCACAGCCTTTTTGTAAGTCAGAAATTGCACTTGTTTAGTTTTATTAGCTGAGAAATTTCTAAAAGTTGGAAGATTAAGATTCATATAATATGAGAAACATTTTTAGTTAAATAAGACATTTCCTAATTCTTTACATATTAACTTTTATTATTATTAATAATTGCAGACCAGATCATCAGATGTTCATTCATCTGGATCTTCAGATGCACATGTAAGTATAAAAGACAACCTTTGTTTTAAATAAAAATTTAATTTTCTTTGTATATATCCCTATGCCTATGCTTTTATGTAATACATAAATACAGTTAATGCTGTGTGTAGATTTTTTCTTTACACTCCTTTTTTGTGCTGTACTTGCATAAGTTAGCCCTCTCGTACCATATTAGAAACCTAATACGTATGTTTCCTTTTCATTGTGCTGAAAAATTCTGTACACATACAAATGTGTGTACTTATATGTTGACCATAGAATTGTGTTGTATACACTCTTCTTACTGAACATAACACTTAACTGAAATCCTCACAAGTCATAACTCTAATCCGTTTTTTTAAAGGCATCATAATGTTTCACAGTGAAGTACAGTTATATATTAAGCTATGTTTCTGTTGGAGGGCTGTGTATACTTTTTTTAGATATTTTGATTTTGTTTGTTTTTTGAGACAGGCTCTCACGGTGTAGTTTAAGCTGACCTTGAACTCACTGTGTAGCCTAGGATTCCCTTGAACTCTCGGTGATTATCCTACCTTAGCCTCCCGAGTGCTAGGATTATAGGGGAGCGCTACCATACGTGACTGCTTTTAGATATTTTTAGTGCAGTAAATACTCCTCTACATGTTATTGTAGCAGTGTTCAAAGTATGGTCTATAGACTACTATGGTTTATTGCGAGTGTTGTGGACTGTGACTGTTGTGGTCTATAGACTACTATGGTGATTTTTTCAGGGGCTCTCTGAATTCAAAACTATTCTAGTATAATACTAAGGAATTTTTTGTCTTTCTCACTGTGAAGACATTTGCACTGATAGTAAAACATTGGCACTTTAGGATGAATTAAGGAAGTGACACCAAAATGTACTGGTAGTGATTGTATTCTTCCCCACCAGGTACTGTAAAAAAAAAAAAAAAAAAAAAAATGCTTGTTTCACTGAAGAATATTTTTGATGAAGCAGTAAAAATTATAGTCTTGACTTGTATGTATCTTTTTAATACTCTGTGTGATGAAACAGGTACATAGAAGGTACTCTGTGCTTACAAAAGTGTGATCGTTTAAACAAAACTAGCTGTTTTTTCCATGGAATACCATTTTTACTTAAGGAACAACTGACACACAAACTATGATTAATCAGACTTGGATATTTTGCACTTTTTTGAAAATGAAGAAAAGAACCTGTTACTTCAAGAAAAACTACCAATATCACCTTGGGGCAGTCAAGTACAAGTTAAAATTATTGCAGACTTTCCCTGTTCTTAAGGACTTTGGTGATGGAATCAGTGGGGATATTGAATATGGTTTTTTAAGGGCAACAGTGAAATTTGTCAATATTTGAATACTTAGGTTATTACTAGTTTTCAGTACCATACGTGTGACTTTTTAAGAGCTTTTTTTTTTTTTTTTTTAAACTTCACTGAAGATGGATGCATCTGGACCTTCAGATAGTGATATGCCAAGTCGGACACGACCGAGGAGCCCAAGAAAACATAATTATAGGAATGAAAGTACCCGTGAAAACCTTTGTGATTCTCCTCATCAGAATCTTTCAAGAGTGAGTATTGGTAAAGATAAGAAAGGAGACCTAATGATCTGTCATTAATTTTACTTAAAAACAAAGGGGCTATTTATTTATTTATTCATTCAATTTTTGGCAAAGGAGTACTTTATATGTAAAGCAGTTATGGTCAGATTTATGTTTCCTTTCTTACTTATTGAACCAAATGCCCAGTACCAATCACTGGAAATACGCAGATGATTAAAGTAGTTGTGACTTGGAGAGGGCAACTGGACTCATCTCGGGAGGGAGACACGAGCAGGTGCTGCCCACTGTGTTAAGTGCCGTGCCTTGGTCAGTCAGGAGCACAGAGAAGGATCTTCTTTACTTGCGGATCTGCAAAGCGGTTTTGGGCTCTAGTTTTTTCCTACTTATTCTAAATAATTATTTTCTTACTAAATTTGGAAACTATAACAAAATAGTCATTACCAGTGAATAATAATTACTGATAACACATCTTTTATTCTTGTTTAATATTTCTAAGCATAAATACATTTTTACATTTTTGAAATTTATAGGAACACATTTTTAAATATCCTGTTTTCAGTTCTAATATTTTTTCATTTTTGCAAAAACTGTATAAACAAACTTTGTAATGGATGATTGTGTTATTCCTTTCAGTAAACACTCCATAAGCCATAAAATTACATTTTTTATTGAATTTTTATGTAAGTTTGCCTTTCGTTTAAACTTTTGAAGTTGACTTCAAAGACATTGAATGGTTGTAAAACATTTTTCTTTCTATTTCGAGAGAAAAGTTTCATTTTTAATCTGTACCTGAAACCCATTATTGACTTTTGGGTTATAAATTGCTTTATTTTTCTCAAAGGGATTTTTTTTTTTTTTTTTTGTGGGTACCGGGGGGGTCGACCTCAGGACCTCGTGCGCCAGCAGGCGCCCGTGCCGCTGAGCGATATCACCGGCCCCTTTTTCGTATGTGGGATCCGGGAGTCGAACTCGGACCCTCGCGCTTGCCGGGCAGGCGCTTAAGCCGCTGAGCCATCTCACCGGCCCCTCAAAGGGATTTTAATGTAACTTTAAAATAGTTCACATGAATGGTTCTCTTCCATTCCGCATTTCCAAAGGGCAAGTCTATTCAGTAACCAGAGAATTGATAAAAGTTTAATTTTGTAATTTGTTAACTTTTCATTTTAGAAGGGGAGCAACCTTTAAGTTTCAATATTTTAGGCTGTACTTAATAAACCAATCTACCTTTTAAGGTGATGAATCAAATGAGTAACTGAAAAATGAGAGGTCTGCAGGGTATTTAGTCCATATTTCAGAAGAAAGTTGCTTCTAAAGTTACATAAGTGAAGAGGGTTTAAATATTTTCTTACATATGTTTAAATATTTTTCTTATATAGATTGGATATCCCTTACCCAGAGTGCTTGGGACCTAAAAGTATTTTGGATTTCAGGTTTTTGATTTGGGAATATTTGCATATTCATAATGAGTTATCTTGGGAATTGGACCCAAGTCTAAACATGAAATTCATGTATATTCAATACAAGTTTTATACACATACTGTAAGGGCAGTTTTATACTGTGTATTTTAGTGCACCTGCATTTTGACTGAAGCCTATCACAGAAGTTAGGTTCCTGTGGAATTTTCCACTTGTCACATCATGTTGATACTTAGAAAGTTTCAGATTTTGGATTTTCAGATTAGGAATATTCAGAGTGTATTAAAAATTAACTGAGATAATTTTATTTGAACTGAAATCTGAAATACTGTTGGTGATACATTCCCAGCAAAGAAAATGAAATTATGTTCATAAATATCTATTATTGATAAAGAGTAAGGTAATTTATAAAAACTATAAAAGGATGTGATATGATTTACAGTACCTGATATGGGTGTTATAGATGGCAGATACCTGGACCATGGAAATATATACTTCCCTCTCTATACTTATGGATGTTTTCTACATTGCTACTTTTTCCCAGAAATGTCTGTATTTTCCCTCCTCAGCTGCTTTTTTTCTTGATCTAAGCTTTGGTGTCTGTTTCGTTTTTAGCTTTTTTTAAAAAAGACTTTTACACGTTATTGACCTTGAGCTAGTAAATCAACCCATTCTTTGATGAGTAGATACACACATCTGAGTCAAGCCCAAGGAAGACATTTGATGCTTGAGTAACCCCAGATTTACTTTACAGTGAAATTTTTAGTTTTGTATTTTTATTACTATTTTTTTGAGACAGGGTCTTGCTATGTATTCAGGGTGGCCTTGAACTCACTGTGTAGCCCAGGCTGGCCTGGAACTCACGGCAATCCCTCTGCCTCAGACTCCTGAGTACTGGGACTACAGGTGTGCACTGCCATGCCTGGCCAACAGTGACATATTTTAAAAAGTAAGCTATTCCGAAGACTTCCATCAGTTGAGGTGTAGTTTATAGATGCTGTTAAGACTGCATAAGTAAAGACATGCTTTTTATTTCTTTGGACAGCCTCTTCTGGAAAACAAACTTAAAGCATTCAGTATTGGAAAAATGAGTACAGCTAAGCGAACTTTAAGTAAGAAGGAACAAGAGGAATTAAAGAAAAAGGTAATGTGTAAAATGTATCTTGAGTTATCCTTGGAAATGAAATGTGTCTAAGGGAGCAGTAAATATATGGGCAATAGAGCATTGTTTTCCTGAAGATTTTTGACCTCTGGATGTTCTCAACTCCATTTCAAGTCAAATTTATCACATGAGGTATATTCACAAGAGTCCAGCTTTTATTTATCCCTATGCCCTCTGACCGGTTTCCTCTTTTTTATATAACAATTTTGGTTATTTTGTGTGTTTTTTTGGTATAAGCAAGAGAGTATGGGTATACATATACTGTACTCACTCCCCTGAGGTGAATGATAGTGTGCTATGTACTTTTCCCCACATCGCATTTTTAATTTAATGTATTAAACTTAATATATTTTGGAGATTACTTCTGATACGGAAATAGTCCTTGTTGTTATTTTGTTTTTGTAGCTGTATGCAATAGTTTAGTCATCTAAAGTCCTATTGCGGGCATTTGGTATTTTGGTCTTTTACCATTACACATTATGCCGTTATGGTAGTGTTATGGTTGTGGGTGTGGCAGTACCGGGGATTGAACCTAGGGCCTTTACACTGAACTACATCCCCAACTATTTTTTATTTTGAGACAGGGTCTCACTGAGCTCAAAGTTGTGATCCTTGTGCTCCACCCTCCCAGAGTACTGGGATCACAGGTGTGCACCACTTTGGATATTTTTTGTTCATTTTCTTTGGTAGTGTACCTTTGGCATATATTCCTAGAGGTGAGATTACCTGATTGAATGATAAATGCATAAATGTAGTTCTATTTATCATATTGTCAAATTGTTTTCTATAGGGAAAGGGACATTTTGATCCTTGCCAGTAATGTATGAGTGGTTGTTTCCCCCTACTCTTGTAAGTAGAGAATGTTATCAAAGGAATTTTGCCAGTCTGCTAGGTGAAAAGTAGTTTCTAGGTGTAGTTTTAAGTTTGCATTTCTTTTATCATGTGTAAAGTTAGCAGTTTTTCTTGTTTCTTTAAACTGTCTGGCTGTATCTGCACTTTTTTTTTCCTGTAATACTGTACAAGTTGTGATCCACCCCCATTTACTGATTTCTTTTTATTTTCTTCTTTTTTCGTAAAAACTATTTTCATATAATTAGATTTGTCAGTCTTTTCCTATGATTTCTGGTTTTTCAGTCTAGTTTTTCCCACTCACCTTGTAAAGAAATGTTGTCACATTTTATTGTATGTTTTCATTTTTAAGGAAATAAAATGTTTCCATTTTTAAGAAAATAAAATCTGATTCATTTGTATTTTATCCTGATATATGAAGAATTGATTCATTTTTATTGTTTGCTGACTAGTTAGCCAGTTATCTTGACATCATTTATTGAAAAGTCAATGTATTTCTGACTGATTTGAGATGTGCCTTTTATTGAATGTTGAATTTCCACATGCCGTTGGATTTATTTCTTTCATTTTCTGTTCTGTCCCATTGGTCTTTTTGTTAATACATGTTTTGTGAACACTTGGAGTATCTGTATTGAAAATGTCGTGGTTCTTGCTATGTTTTAGGAGTTGCTATTTTTTAACTCCTATTACTCATATCTTTGGTGGCTGGAAAAAGAAGTTATAGTCACCAAATTAAGTTGGCCTGGAAACTTCATAAACATTAATAGTGTAACATCCTTCCATACAGTCTTACATTGTGGCCCTTGAATTGTCTGTAAATGAATTCACTTGTTAGCAGGTTTTTTCTTGTTCAGCAAATTGCTGTTAAAGGAGCAAGGATTTATTTAGTTGCTGGATTAATTGATATATACTGTCTACCAAAGGTTAGAGTTGTTTTTTTTTTTTTTTTTTTTTTTTTTTTTTTGAAACAGGGTCTCACTGTGTAGTTCAGGCTGGCCTTGAACTCACTATGTAGTCCAGGCTGACTTTGAACTTGCAGCACTCCTCCTGCCTCAGCCTCCTGAGTGCTGGGATTACAGGCATGCACCACCACACCTTGCTAGATATTCTTATTAGAACTGCTTATCTTGGGAAGGGAGAGATTGCATCTATACTATTCCTTGATGAATTTAATCCTATATTACAATAATAATTTTTGCATTATATCATTATCTTGTTATGTATTTAGGAAGATGAAAAGGCAGCTGCTGAAATTTATGAGGAATTTCTTGCTGCTTTTGAAGGAAGTGATGGTAATAAAGTGAAAACTTTTGTGCGAGGAGGTGTTGTTAATGCAGCTAAAGGTAAGTGTGAATATTATACTCCTTGAATAAACCCTAAGTCTTGATTGAGTGAATACAAGTAAATAATCATGGAAAAAGCTTGATTGCTTTTTGAATTTCGCATTTCCTTTTTGTCAGCACCCTCTAGTGGTTTTATTAATTAGCAAAATATATAGCCAAATGTTGATTAATGAGATATTAAAGTCAGGTAATTAAAAAAATTTTAGTGCCTTTCAAGTTTGAAGACAGCTAAGCACTTAGCAGAAATTTTAATGTATCTCATAGTTTTGCTATAAAGTGATTAAATTAGTATTTTGAGGGTAAGGTGATACTTGAATTTGATTTCATTCTTGTCAGTAGTGATAGATAATATTAAAGGCATATTAATAACTTGTTTATTTTACAATTGTAAAGAAAATCAAATAAGATGAATAGTTTTGCACCTTAGTATTTTGAATTTCAGAAGAACATGAAACAGATGAAAAAAGAGGTAAAATCTATAAGCCATCTTCAAGATTTGCAGATCAAAAAAATCCTCCAAATCAGTCATCCAATGAAAGACCACCATCTCTTCTGGTGATAGAAACCAAAAAACCTGTAAGTCATACTTAAGTAATATAATTTATGTTCAAAGATGACACTGCCAACATTACTTTCAGTATTTCCACTGTAAGCAGGATTTTTGTATTTTTTGTTTTTAAGTTTTTGGAGATAGATGTTGAGTTCTGATGCTTTCTAACCGAGTAATTTATGAAGATAAGAGATAAGGAAGGGGCTGGGGATATAGCTCAACGGCACAGTGCCTGCCTGGCAAGTATGAGGTCGTGAGTTCGATTCCTGGTACCAAAAAAAAAGGATAAAAGATAATAAATTAGAGTGGAGTATGTAGATGATATTCTTTTTTTATTGTTTGTTTTTATTGTACTCATATATATTACAAATCAGAAGTTTCCTATATTTTGTGTATTAATGGAAAATATGTAATAGGGTCATGTTTTAAGCAGGTCTGAACTGAGGTATTTAAGTTATTAGCATTGCATAGCATGTTTCCCAGAACATTTTGGAACTTTTTGAGAATTTGTATTGGAACTAGTGACTACCTTAAGTATTTTCAGTGATAGAAAAATTTTTATTCTTGGAGGGTTGGGTTTTTATGGGAGGTGACAGGTGTGGGCCATGTCATTTGGAGCCACATTTGGTGAATAAAAAATTAACAGTGAAACTGATTTTTCTTCTGTGGCTTTTTAAAGATAGCTCTAAAAGCAGTTAAAAAACTAACAGCTTTTTGAAGATACAATTCACATACTATAAAATTTACCCTTTTAGTGTGTGCAGTTAGGTGCAGTATTCACAGTTGTTCAACAACTAACCATCTAAGCACTACTCAAATTTCAGGACATTTTGACCCCATATCGAAACTCTATATCCATTGTCTTTCAACCCCATTTCCCTCATACCCTCACCTCTTTTCAACAATTAATTTACACTCTTTGATTTTCCTGTTTGGGACACTTCACACAGATGGAATTATACAACATGTGTTACTTTACGTTTGGTTTTTTTTACTTAGCATGTTGTGGCATATTTCAGCCCTTTTTGTTGTCATACACTCCATTTTAGGATGTGAATATATCCTAAATCCATATATTGCTTTTCCATTCATTACTTGATGGACATTTGGGATGTTTCTACTTTCCAGCTATTACAAATAATGCTGCTATAAACATCTGTGCAGGGGGTTTTGTGTGGACATAGGTTTTCAGTTCTCTTAGAAATACCCATGAGTGGGATTTTTGAGTCACATAGTAGTTCTCTGTTTAACCTTTGAGAACCTACCCAACTGTTTCACCCAGCAGTAATATATGAAGGTTTTCATTTTTCCACATTTTCATCAATGCTTTTTAAAATTGTTTTAGGCATCTTAGAGTATGAAGTTGTATCTCATTGTGGTTCTGAATTTATTTGCCTAATGATGTTGAATATCTTTTCATGTGTTTGCTGTCCATTTGTAATCTTTTTAGAGAAATACCTATTCAAATTTTTGGTCTTTAACTGGGTTGTCTTTTTATCATTGAATTTTAAGACTACTTTACATCTTCTAGAGTCAAGTTTCTTATTGGCTATATGGTTTGTAAATTTTTTCTCCCATTCTATTCCTTGATTTTACCTTTTCTTAATTGAAGCGCAAAAATTATAAACTTTAATTAAAACATTGTTTATTCTTCTTATGTTTGAACTATACTTGTCATATCCTTTATAGCCATTGAAGAAAGGGGAGAAAGAAAAGAAAAAAAGCAATTTGGAACTCTTCAAAGAAGAATTAAAACAGTAAGTTCTGTAGTATGGGAGAACTATTGTAGGTATATTGAGCTGTTACCTGCAGAATGTAGTGTACAAGTTGTTAATAGCTAGCTTGCCATGAGGTTGTTTTAGGTATTATATTTGGTGGAGTGTTTAAAAATGAATTAGCATTTAGTCTAGCATCTAGGTTGCTTGGAGTATGTGGATTCAATTCAGTGACTTATTGAATGCCTGGAATCTTTTTAGTGGAAGCAGTATGTAGTGTGATTGAAAAATGCGTTGAATGTTTACATTTTTACAGTAAAAGACACATTGCTGTTAATCCCCCTCAAAATGCTCCCTCTCTCACTTCAGATACCCTTATCCCAACATTCTTATCACTTTCCGAAGTAGTTCTAGGAGGTCCTCTTTTGTATCTTTAGTTGCATTGTATGGCTACCTTGATGTCCTGAATTGATTGAGAAGTTTACCTTTCATAGTCGTTTTGACTTTGGGGAAGAGCCAGAAGTTGCACAGTGGCAGGTCTGGTGAATAAGGTGGATGAGGTCACACTATAATGTTTTTGCAAGCCTGCCTTTCCATTGGATGGCACTTAGCAACAGCATTTGTGTATTTTTTATCACACCTTGAAAAATACTCATGAAAGAGGACTTCCAGAACTGCTTCAGAAAGTGACAAGAATGATGGGATAAATGTGTTTGAAGTGTGCATGTGTGGGATTAATGGGAATGTGTCTTTTACCATAATAATTTTTAAAAAATTTAAACATGTACTCACTGGGTGTAGAGGGTAGGGGTGGTCAGATTTAATGTGAAACAACAAATTTGGCAGTTTTAATTTTGAATTTCCTCTACCTTAAAAAGTGGGTTTTGGTTTATGCTGCTGGGATGATAAGTGTTTCCTTATGGGTTTGTCATAACAGGGCTGCTAATTTTGGTTATTATTACCGGTATTTAATTACTGATATTTCAGATTATTTGAAGATGGTACTTGGGTGAGCTCTGTTCTTATTAAATGTGAACAAGTAATTTGGGGCTCATTTTTAGTGATTGTAAATATTTTCAACAGAATTCAAGAAGAGCGTGATGAGAGACATAAAACAAAAGGCAGGTTAAGTCGATTCGAGCCGCCTCAATCAGATTCTGATGGTCAGCGTCGTTCTAGTAAGTGACATTTATTTTAACGTGTATATTTGTGATTAATTATTTCAAAAACTAAGAATTATTTTCTTTTTCTCCCTTTTAAGTGGATGCACCTTCAAGAAGAAATAGATCATCCGGTGGTAAAAGTTTCTTGCTCTTCAATTAATAAACTTTTCACTTTGTACTTTGCAGGTTATAATTTTTTTTTTCTTTTTGCTGTAGTTCTTGATGATTATGCACCTGGCTCACATGATGTAGGAGATCCAAGTACCACTAATTTATACCTTGGAAACATTAATCCACAGGTAATATTAATAAAATGAATGTTGGCCCATATGCCTTATGCTTTTGAGTGGAACTAGATAGTCTTTAAAGTTATAAACTTGGGATTTATAGGAATGGCCCAGATTGTTTTGCTACAAATTATTGAGGGCTTGTCTCCTCCAGTAACTGGACTGTATTCTGAATTTGAAATGTTTTGATAGAGGCTGATTTTATTACTTATCATTCAGGGTATAACCCGTAATGGGAAATATTCTTTTGAGACTATCGTCTTTTGATGCATAGCTTGCTTCCTTATGGGGTTCCTTTATTCATTTCTCCTTATACCGGTAAACTAGTATTTGTGCTTTTGTCTTTTATATTTTAATTATTTTTTTCTACTTCAGTATTACCAATTATGTTATGAGAGATGTAGTGATTATACAGAATATTGTTTTTGTGTGTGTGTGTGTGGGTACCGGGGGTTGACCTCAAGGCCTCACGTGCCAGTAGGCGCCTGTGCCGCTGAGCGATATCACCGGCCCTTTTTTCGTATGTGGGTTCCAGGAGTCGAACTCGGGCCCTCGCTCTTGCCGGGGAGGCACTTATGCCACTGAGCCATCTCACCGGCCCCAGAATATTGTTTTTAAAATTATAGGTACAAATACTTTGTCCTTATTGTATACTTATTATTTTCTCTACTCTTGATCACACTGGAAATTGGGTGCTAGAAAGGGAAAGGGTGATTTTTCTTTCCTCATCAACAAATACTGATACTTCCTCCTTACATGTGCCAACCATGGCTGCCTGGAAGATGTTGCTTAAATGCCAAACTATCTCTGTAGAACAGCTTATTTAGAAAACAGGGTCTGAAAACAGGAAGAAGGGCATTAAAGTGTTCATTTGATTTTTGTAGCCACCCAGCCTCCCCACCCTGGCATCTTACATTTTAAATGTAACAGAATTTTTCTTATAAGAAATACTTGTGAATGCCCCAGGAAGGCCAGGAGTTTACTTATATAGAGTTCCTAGTACTTGGAATTATTTGTAATATGTTGCTTTTCATTTTTTAAAAACTACTTTTGCTTTCTATTGCACAGAAGTTTTTTCTTTTGTCTTTTCCTTTTTTTTTGGCATACCAAAAACTCATATATGTGTCATAGATGAATGAAGAAATGCTGTGCCAAGAATTTGGAAGATTTGGACCATTGGCTAGTGTGAAAATTATGTGGCCTAGAACTGATGAAGAAAGAGCAAGAGAGAGAAATTGTGGCTTTGTGGCCTTTATGAATAGACGAGATGCTGAAAGAGCTTTAAAAAATTTAAATGGTAAGAACATTTGCACTATACATTTATTAAATTTAGACTCTTTTTGGTTCAGAGTATTTATAAAAACTAGTGAGGAATTGGACTCAAAATGGAGAGGTTAAAAATGAATTTAATTCAAACCACCAGAAATACGTCATTTGCATTAATGACTTACTAAAGTGACCTTTCTTTCTTGTAGGAAAAATGATTATGTCTTTCGAAATGAAGTTAGGTTGGGGTAAAGCTGTACCGATTCCTCCACATCCAATATACATTCCTCCTTCTATGATGGAACATACGCTTCCCCCACCTCCATCTGGACTGCCTTTTAATGCGCAGCCTAGAGAGCGGTTAAAAAACCCCAATGCTCCCATGTTACCACCACCTAAAAACAAGGAGGATTTTGAGAAGGTAATTTTAAAAATGTACATAGGGCCGCATCTAATTTGTAAATACTAAATCTGTGGTAGTATTTCTTTTCAACAATTTTATTAAAATTGTGTTTGTAATTCTGTTTGGCAACTCTTAAATAAGTAGATGTGTTCCCTGCCTTAGCCCATGGAAACCCTTTATTGAAATACTAGGTCATATTTTTATTTGTGGCTACCATTCCTTTTCTGACCACTTGTTAAGTTTTTTTTTTCTTTTGTCCAGTGTTGTATTCAGGTTTGCTTAAGTGCAGTATCTCAGTTTACTTTGTTCTGAGAAAGTGGTAGTTTGTATTTGGTTTAGTGACTTTTCAGTTAGAAAGACCACCTAAATAGTTAAATTGTTTGGATGGCAGCTAGCTAATTTAGTTTTCAGGGTCTGAGGTATTAGAATATTGGATGAGAGCATATGTGGTATTTAAAAAAAAAAAAAACTAGTAGAAGCAAAGGGTGAGTATTCTCTTTATTAAATAAAACCAACTTAATTTTGAGTTAAAGAATTTGTTGGTTCTATTATGAATTACACTTAAAATGACAGGGCTGGTTTTAAAGGCTTGGGAACAAAGTAGCAAACTGTATGGTCAGAGGCAAACAGCTAATTATTTCACAAATTAAAATCTTTATCTGATAATTCTCAGTGTAGTACCTATTTCAGTGCATTGATGTGCATTCTGCCAGGAATGTTCTGATTCTTTGCATTTGGTGAACATTTATTGTTCACTGAACACATCCATTTGCATTTATGTAATTGCTTAGTGTATAATTACTTCAAATGCAGTGATTGCCTGCAAAACTTGTGATTAGATGTGTAGTATTTTCAATGCATATGTATATTTTTGCTTGTTACTTGTTAACAATACTCACATATTCTATGTTTATTATCTGATGTGACTTCATATACAGACTCTGTCGCAAGCCATAGTCAAAGTGGTTATCCCAACAGAAAGGTACATGTTTTTCTTTATTATTACTGATCTAAATATAGACAATATCCCCTTCTGAATTTAAGAAAAATGGTGTTGAGGAAAAGGTAATATCTTGACTGAGCAATGGTTTCTTCCCAGTACTTTTTTGGGGGGATATGTGAAATTTAACTAATTTTAGTATACTTTGCAATTTTATATCATTGTCTTTTTTGTTTTTATTGTTGTCAATATAGGGAATTTTTATAGCTTTAGTAGTTAGAATGTGTTTAGTAGTTAGAATGTGTTTAATAGCTTTAATCTGGAGTTGTTGGTGTAATAATGCTTTTATGATAGAAAAATAGGTGTTTTAAATAAAGTGTATCTTAAATTTTAGATAATGTTGTAATTTTACCTAATCTGTTTCTCCCCCTTCCCTTGATTTCCGAATTGTCTACATTTATTATACAATCTTGGTTTGAGTTCTTACTGAAGGCATAGTTTTATTTTTTACCTAATCGATTTTAAGAACAAATTCCTATTTTCATGAACACTGGACATACTAGAAACTTTTTTTTAATGATTACAAAGATGCTTGGAATTCTTTTATTTTTCTTTCTGTTTGTTTCTTTTTCAACATACTGTTAATGCAGAAGAATTCACGCTCTAGGTATGCTCTTGCTCAGTCAAGCTAAGCCTTTTCCCAAACACAGAAACACAACACTGGTTGAATAATAAATGAACACAAAAGAATACCAAATTCTCTTTGACATTGGCCTTGGTGAGCAACACCAGCTGAACTGTCTGCGGCAGCGGGGGACCAGGAAAACATCATGGGATGGATTGGGAAAGTATACAGTTTTTGACCAGACATTGGTACGATCGACTCCAATAAATGTGGTTTTATTATAACTGAGAGACAATTTTTTTTTTGTTGTTGTGGTTGCCCAGAATAAGATAATTACCATTTAAAAATAAAATAATACACTCTAAAATATATCATCTTTTTGTACTACACTGTTGTATTCTGATAGAAAAGTTATCATTTTTTAACTAAGAAAACTACACAGTCCTTAAAGTGAGAGTGTGATTACAATTCTTTGATAATCTTAAATTCAAGTTAGTAACAACTAATTGTCAGATTTTGATTTTAAATAATTATATAAAGCATTTAAAAACTTCTTTTAAACTTTTAATTTTGTAAAAATAGATTTTATAAGTTACAAGCCTGTTTAAAACTATAGTGTTACTTTTTTTCCACTGATAAAGCATTCACAGGAAGGTTTTTGTAGCATTCAAAACACAACATATGCAGTAGTAACTTTATATGTGGCTCAGCTTATTTCTGAACAAAATTTTGAGTATATGTTTTGCTGAAGTCTTGACAGGCCATTAGAATGAATCCTTTCGTTTCAAACTTGCTAAACCAGTTTTCATATATCTTTTAATACTGAAGTCAAGTTGCTTTTGACTTAATTCACACAAGTTTCTGGGTGTATAGCATTCGTCCACCTAGTAAATAGTCTTCTGATATCAGAAATTACCCTTAGCTTTAATTTGGCTCACACCAAATTAGTGGGAATTTTGGAACTGAACAGTAACTCTGCTTTATCACCCTTTCCTGAAAATAATGTCATTAACTCTGGATGGTGAGAATACATTCTATTTTGGATATCAAGAACTGCACGTTTGCAGAGCAATTAATACTTCTGTGAAGGAAAAGTAATTTTTAAATTTAAAATTATGTTGTTTTAACAAATTGAGTAGTTTAAAATGTATAGCTTCCCCTTTGTAAAGACTTAAACCTTCATATAATTTTTTGGCCTCCTTTATAGTTAAACTTTTTCCACTTTGTAGAGATTTTAGTGTCTGCTTAAGTAGCTTTGTTTGAAAACTGGGAGAAAGTAATTATAATCAACATGAGATTATTTTACTGTTAGTTATTCTGAAGCAGGGCATTAAAGAGCCAAAAAAGTCTTGTTCTGTATCTATATTTACATTGTAGCAGTTAATATGAGTTTAATTTGAGCTGGGAATGCTAGAGGTATAATTTAGTGTGTGCCTTATACCAAGAGCCAATATCCTTTTGCTTTTCCTAATTGTTACCTGCTGATTCTGTATGCTGGGGGACTGGTGAAATGAGAAATCAAAAGCAGCTTGTAAGCAAGCTGAGTCATTTTTGCCAGACAGCATCCATGCTCAATGTCTGATATTGTGTTTTGAGCGTTAACTAGAGATTTTAGCATGAAATTTTTAAAAATAAACTTTCTGTGAATTCAACCAGTAGAATGGCTATAATTAAAAAGTTACTCACATATGTTCTTTTTTTGGTCTTAAATATTGAAAAATAATAGTTATGAAAAAATGAGAAGGGCATCTCACCATGTCCCCCATTTTGGAAAGAGTAGGATTCCATTTACTTAAGCTTTGGCAGTGTAATTTCTTCATTGATCCATAACGTATAGGAAGAATTATACATGTCATGAATTGTAAACTAGTTTGAAATATGTTCCAAAGGGATGTTGCCTCATTAAAGGTCAGATTTAATAAAAACTCCATCTGGCATATATGTACCAGAAAGGCACAGGGATTGGATGGATTTTTTTTTTTTTTTTTAATTAGGCCTTAAATCTGCTAAGTATTTTGTATTTTCATAAATTATAGTCGTGGTTATAACTTTCAATACTACTACAAAAGTACTTGGATTAGGAATATTTTCTTCTAAAATTGAGATAGTGTATAAGTTTTTAGATGGTCGTACAAGCTCTAAGTTACTGATTTTATATATTTACAGCTTTCCATTTAGTTGTGATTCATACTTTGATGTTTTGCATTTGGAAAATAAAATTAAGTGGCACTTAGAAAATTAAATCTTTATTACTATGAAGCTATGTTGTCATTTTCCACCCTCCCTTCACCTTCCCTTCTGTCCCACTCCCCTACCCTCACTGTCCCACTCCCTCTTAATGCAGGTGTTAACATATACTCCAGGTTACTTTTTTTGGTATTAAATTCTGTATTAGTCAGCGGAATAATCTTTTTCTGCACAATTATAGTAATTTAGGTCAAGTGTAGTTTTATATAGTGGTAGGTCTGAATCCATTTTCTTTAACTGTGTTGTTGTTGTAGGAATTTGCTCGCCCTGATACATCGAATGATAGAATTTGTTGTACGTGAAGGGCCGATGTTTGAAGCTATGATTATGAACAGAGAAATCAACAATCCTATGTTCAGGTGTGCATTTTAAAAAATTATAGTAATATACCTGTAGTAAAATTCACCATTAATCATTTTTAATGTATAGTTCATCAGCAGAAAGTAGATTAATTTATTATATAACCATTACTACAATCATCCATCTTGAAAACTTTTTTTCACTTTTAAAACTTAAGCCCTGTATCAATTAAACAGTAACTCCCTACCCTGAGCCCCTCACAACTACTGCTATACTTGATGTCTGTATCATACAGACATACAGATACACAGCAGGATCTCATATTTGTCCTTTTATGACTAGCTTATTTTATTTACCAAAGTCTTCAGGGTTCATCCATGTTGTATTTATACACAGGAATTTCCTTTTTAAGGGTGAATAATATTCTATTGTATGTGTATACCATATTTTATCTTCAGGTGTGATTTTTAAAGGGGCTTCTACCTTGCTTTGTGGAATTAAAAATATATTCAAGAATAAAGTTCTGAAAGTATAGGATTGTTTTTGCAGCGAGATGAGAAATCGGTTTTAGTAATTAAAGTGTGTTTAGGTCAGTTTTCCTATCACATTTTGATTTAGATAATTAAATAACATTGTTTTTAGCATTCTCTAGGAAGAAAATACTTTCATTATGCTTGGTTGAACAAATGAGTTTTAAAGGAAATTGTCTTCTGAATTAATGTGGTATTTAAGACACTAACATTCCTAAGTAGTGTAAAATCACTGCTTTTGAAATTACATGTTGAGAAAAATCTCTGTTACTAGACATAGTATCTGACTTGTAAATGTAAAAATAATCCTAAGACTCAACAAGATGCATGTTCTCTGAGTATTAATGTTAGCTACTGAAGCAGTCTGGGGCAGGGACAGGGACGGGATGTATAGCAGATGACAATGTGTGAAAATTTCTTTCAGTTTTATTTAGAATTAAATAGGCAAATAATATTTTTTATTTGTTTATTATATGTAATTGAAGGTAGTCCTTTCTTAAAGCATATGATGTTTAGTGGTTTTTTTGTTTGTTTTGGTTAGGTTCTTATTTGAAAACCAGACACCAGCCCATGTTTACTACAGATGGAAGCTCTATTCTATTCTGCAGGCAAGTAGAATTATTTACTTTCTTTTGACTCTGAGTAACTACATCTTTTTAATAACTTTGTGGATGTTTATTAGGGAGATTCTCCAACTAAATGGCGGACAGAGGATTTTCGTATGTTCAAAAATGGATCTTTTTGGAGGCCACCACCATTAAATCCATACCTTCATGGAATGTCAGAAGAGCAAGAAACAGAAGCTTTTGTAGAGGAGCCTAGTAAAAAGGGAGCACTTAAGGAAGAGTAAGATATTTGTCCTTTCTGTTGTACATTCAGAAAAGTTGCTTTAGTAGTTGCAGTAATAGTCTTACTAAAGATTACTTTAACCCTAAAATAAAATGGTTTTTCACTTGTGAATGTTTAAAATAACAACATCATTTATCATATGTTTTATAATTTTAAGCACCTTGGCAAATACGTGTTTAATTAACCTTGACCTCTTTCTACTGATAAAATTAATGATAATCTCTTAAACATGATTTTTTTTCTTTTTTTTTGTGGGTACCAGGGGGACGACCTCAGGACCTCGTGCGCCAACAGGCACCCGTGCCACTGAGCGATATCACCGGCCCCTTTTTCGTATGTGGGTTCCGGGAGTCGAACTCGGGCCCTCGCGCTTGCAAGGCAGGCGCTTACGCCGCTGAGCCATCTCACCGGCCCTCTTAAACATGATTGACTTCTTTCTTTAGCATTAGAATAGTTCAAATTCTTGTAGAAATTATCTAGGGGGGCCGGTGAGATGGCTCAGTGGCGTAAGCGCCTGCCCAGCAAGCGCAAGGGCCCGAGTTCAACTCCTGGAACCCACATACCAAAAAAGGGCCGGTGATACCGCTCAGCGGCACAGGCGCCTGCTGGCGCGTGAGGTCCTGAGGTTGACCCCCTGTACCCACAAAAAAAAAAAAAAAAAAAGAAATTATCTAGGGACCCTTAGAATTGATACCTCTTTGAGTGCAGCTTAAAGAGGGGAAAATAATTGTATGGGTAGTGGGTTAGATGTTAAGTATGCAAAAGTTTCTGATAAGAGTTGGCAGTGTGTGGTGAGCAATGTGATGTCCGTCATGGAATCATTTCATTATTAGTGTTCACTTAACACTGGTAAATGCAAGTTAGCTTGTTTTAAAGAAGCAGGAACATACTTGCCCATAACATGTTCAGAGATTGTTCTGCACATCTCATTGGACAAAATGGCTAAAAGAATTTTTAGTGTATAAATTTATATACTTCACTGCATAGTCTGTAAATTTTGCTGCACTGATGCATTGTGAGAGAATTTGCTAATGGACTGCTATAGTATTTGAGTGTATTTGTTTCTGTTTCTGTAGATATATATTCATTACTTTTAGCCTATGTTCTGCAAACTCAGCCCACAGGCTAAATCTGGCTGCCTCCCTGCTTTGTCAATAAGGTTTAATTGGAACACAACCATGCTTATTTCTTCACATGTTGTCTATACCTGTGTTGGTGCTATAGCAGTAGGGTAACTGTCAGAGACCATATGGCCTACAAAGCCTAAAATACTTATGATCTTATCCTTTACAGAAAATGTTAGCCTCTCCCTATCCCATGAAGAAGTGCTAAAGTAATAGACTTCCTTCTAAGGAGAATAAAGACCATAAACATTCTTCTTTATTGTAATGAAATAGGACTGGGGCACTCTTGAAGATTTGGAAAAATGCTATTATTTTAAATTTATGTAATTTGTAACCTAAAAAAAAAAAAAACACTGAAAACTTCTAGTTCCAAGAAAAGCATTCATTTCTGAGTTCTTCAAAAAATTGTAACAGATTTTTGAAAGACAGACAATTCAGTCTTCAGAATGGCAATCTAATAATGGCATTTGAAAGTTGTATCTGTAAATACTCAAGATAGTAATTTATATTCAGACAGAGGGACAAATTAGAAGAAATCTTGCGAGGATTGACTCCAAGGAAAAATGATATTGGAGATGCAATGGTTTTCTGTCTTAATAATGCTGAAGCTGCTGAAGAAATAGTAGATTGCATTACTGAATCATTGTCCATCTTAAAGACACCTCTTCCTAAAAAGGTATGGGAATGATTCCTCTTTCAGGACATTTAATTAGGAAAGTGGGAGAATTAGTAGTTGACATCTTTTTGGATTGGAATTGGTTCCTTTTTTGCATGAAGAACTTGACCGAGGAAATCTTTTCCATGTAACCTTATTTTGTTTCAGTCTAGGAAACTTGTTATGTTCATAGACATACAAATTAGCCACAAGTTGAAATGTAAATGAGGTAACAGATTTTATCCCTGCCAAAGTCATGGTTGTGGTGACATTGAATTCTCTTCTAATTAGTAATTATTAAATTATATCTAAACATTAGCCATATGCTACTGATTTCAAGAATTGACAATACAGAATTTTTTTCTGCATACATTATTAGCTAATGTTTTTTATTTTTTAATCCATTTCGTGTTGTCTTTTGGAATTACAGATTGCCAGATTATATTTGGTTTCTGATGTTTTATATAACTCTTCAGCCAAAGTTGCCAATGCTTCATATTACAGAAAATTGTAAGTATGATGATGTAGGTTAATATTTTTGAAATAGAATATTTAGGGGTTAAGAGTTGAGAAAAGAGGTTTTTTTTTTTTTTTTTTTTTTTTTTTTTGTGGGTACCGGGGGTCGACCTCAGGACCTCGCGCGCCAGCAGGCGCCTGTGCCGCTGAGCAATATCACCGGCCCTTTTTTCGTATGTGGGTTCTGGGAGTCGAACTCGGACCCTTGCACTTGCCAGGCAGGCGCTTACGCCGCTGACTTGTCTCACCAGCCCCAGAAAAGAGGATCTTTGCCAGGCATGGTGGTGTATGCCTGTAATCCCAGCACTTGGGAGGCTGAAGCAGGAGGATTGCTGTGCGTTCAAGGCCAGTCTGGGCTACAAAGTGACTTCAAGGCCAGGCTGAGCTGTATAGTGAAATCCTGTCTCAAAAAGACCAAAAAAAAAAAAAAAAATTTTTTTTTGCTAACATTCCCTGCTAATAAATAATTTAAATTTATTAATGGTTTGTAGAATTTTTTTCAAAAAAAGGCTTGCTTTATTGAACCGTAAGCTAAATTACCAGTTTTTTTGGAAAGTTTTCATTTTATGTCAGTTTCTTAATTTTTGACAATAGAACAGATAGGTGGAGTTAAAAAATAACTTTTAATTGCATAGGTAGCTACTGCACAGTAAACTGAAACAGTATAAATAATGGCAAATATAAAGGAAGAGACCAAAGAGAGAATATGAACTATGGAATCTTGGTTTTCTTCTGATCAGCAGTGCGTTGTTTTTCACTGTGTTTTCTAAGGCGGTAGGAGTTATGCTGCTATGCTGTAATTAATGTGTAACTCTTCTTTGGTTCCTTAGAGTTCCCCTTCTGTGTTTATTTTATTGATTAGGCTCAAGGAAAGGAATTGACTCTGAAAGGAAATTTGGAATTGGGGCCCACTCTAAATTCTGCTGTTAGTGTCTCTCCCCGCCCCCCCCCCCGCCCCGGACAGTTCACTTAACTTTTGTACGTTTCCTGTTTATAAAGCAAAGATATTGGACTAGATGGTTCACAGTATTCTAGACCTGAAGTTCCTGACTAATGAAGAGATTGAGTACTCAAGAGATTGAAGGCTTTATTGAAGAAGATTCAGAATAATAGAAGTTAAAGCAATTAAGTTATGTTTTTTGAGTTTAAATACCTAGTTCTTGATTTTTAAGGATTTTGTGATTTATAAATATTTTAAGTCCCAAGAGGAGTTTCTATTGATTAGCATGCTGAGGAGGGTATGGCTTTTTAAGCAGCTATTTTAAAGAATGTATTATTTGAATTTCAGTTTTGAAACAAAGTTATGCCAGATATTTTCAGACCTCAATGCTACCTATCGTACAATTCAAGGCCATTTACAATCTGAGAATTTTAAGGTATGTAAACTGTTTTACCTTTTCCGCCCTATTAAATAGGTAGAGGTGGAGGGAATTGGAAGGCCAGAAGAGTACGTTGGACAAATAAAACAGCTTAGAAACTTGTATGTTTTAGAAATTACTGTTTTGAATTTCTCCTGCCATCTTACCATTATCATGAAAACGTACAAGAGAATTAAAAATATTAACTCGTGTTATTTTGTCAGGTATTTATTTTTAGTTTTAGGTGTTTATTTAAATGTTTTAAATATTAGTCTTTTTAAACACACTTTTAGGAGATCATTTGTTTTGTAATGGTATATACAGTTGACTGAATTAGGGAACATTTTAATTAGTTATGGTTAGAAAGTATGTTCAATTTCTAATTTTTAATAACCTCTTAAGCTGTAGTATAGACCAATGTTAAGAAAAGCCAGGGGGCCGGTGAGATGGCTCAGCGGCGTAAGTGCCTGCCTGGCAAGTGCCAGGGCCCGAGTTCGACTCCCGGAACCCACATACGAAAAAGGGGCCGGTGATATCGCTCAGCGGCACGGGCGCCTGCTGGCGTGCGAGGTCCTGAGGTTGACCCCCGGTATCCACAAAAAAAAAAAAAAAAAGAAAAGCCAAACAAAGCCAAAAAATAACTTACGACTGAATATGTATTTTCATGGGAAGACTTTGTTAAGAAAATTTTTCAGTATGGAAAGATGACCTGTGACCATACCATTTAGGGGCTTCCAACAAATCCACTTTCAAAAATTCTGATGTTAAATTTTGGTCATAGCCAGGTGTGGTGTTGCACACCTGTAATCCCAGCACTCGGGAGGCTGAGGCAGGAGGATCACTGCAAGTTCAGGGTCAGCCTGGGCTACATAGTGAGGTTAAGACCAGCCCGAATTACATGGCAAGACACTGTCTTGGAAGGAAAAAAAAAAAAAAGGTCATAAATTAGAACTTCTGGAAAAGTTTAGGGAAGGGGCAGAGAAAAATTTTAGCCAGAATCAGGAAGTATTTCACTGGGCCATAGGGATTTAGGTCATAAATTGGCTACTTTGACTTTAAGCTTTTGTAGTGTCTTTGTGTTTCCCAGATTGTAGCTCATGTTGAGTACTAACAAACAGCATAGGAGTTGACCTTATTTGTTAAAAAGCAAACAGTTGCTGATCTTTTTTCCCTGATTATTTTTAGGGTTTTGTTGCCCCTTTAATTGGAAGGCAACGTTAATTTTTTTTAAAAATAAAAAGTGACTAGTGGGTGTGGTGGTACATTCCTGTAACCGCAGCCCTCTGGAAGGCTGAGGCAGGAGAATTGCAAGCTCAAGCCCTCCCTAGATAATTTAGTGACTTAGTGAGGCCCTGACTCAAAGTTTAAAAAAGGGAAAAATTACAAGAGACTGGGGATGTAGCTCATTGGGTTCAATCCATAGTATTGCCCCCCCAATTATTTAAATTTTAAAAGGGTTGTTAAGGGAAAATTTAGCACATTATGATGATCATTCTTATGAAGTTTGAGACATACTCTCCAACATAGTAATTCATTGTCTTATTTCCTGTTTATTTAGCAACGGGTAATGACCTGCTTCAGAGCATGGGAAGATTGGGCAATTTATCCAGAACCATTTTTGATCAAACTACAAAATATTTTCTTAGGACTTGTAAATATTATTGAAGAAAAGGAAACAGAGGTAGGTGCTCTGTATTTTTCTGTGTTTGAAATTTGTTTTGGGGAGTAGAGTACTGTGGTGTGATAAGTTACATATGTGAGTAATATTTCTTTGTGAAAAATATCTTCTGTTTACCACAAAATAGTGGGTTTTTACTGTTAGAATTGTTAGAGCCTAGGAGTCAAAATTATATGTAGCAGTAATTTTGTGTTGTGTCCTTATGTGAAAATTAGTGGCTGGTTTCTTCTCATTTGATGGCATGAAAGATGTGTATTAGTAGAAAGCAATATACAGATACTTCTTTACTTCTGATGGGGTCTCAGCAAACCCACTATAAGTTGCCTATATTGTGAGTTGAAAGTACATTAATACACCTGACCAATTGAACATCATAACTTAGCTATCCTACCTTTTTTTTTTTATTTTAAAGAGAAGAAAAAACAAAACAAATCAAAAAAAAGAACAAAATTTCAAAACACCATAATATGAGGGTAACAATGGTTAATGCATTACATATTATTATCTTTAAGTTAGTTATTCAGGATACCAGACATTAGCATTCAATTGTCCAAACATTATTGGCACAAACCTTACTCTTCAATGAACTAAGTAAAATTGGTAGTGTATCTATCTTAACCATCTTATATATATATACAATTTTTTCCCTTTCCCGTCTTTCTTTTCCCTATTCCAGTCTCTCTTTCCTTTTGACCAGTTTCTTTTTGATTCACCATGTCTATTGTACATTTTAGATCTTATTTACTCTTTCAGTTTCTCATACTAGAGAGATAATACGATGCTTACACATGTGCATCTGGTTTATTTCACTTATGAGTATTTTCTCAAGTTGCATCCATTTACCTATAAAAGTCTCTAGTTTATCCTTCTTTATGGCTGAATAGTACTCCATTGTATAAAAATACCACATCTTTCTTATCCATTCCTCAGTTGATGGGCATTTGGGTTGTTTCCAAGATCTAGCTATTACAAATTGTGCTGCTATAAACATGGGTGCACATATATCGCTGTGGTATGATGTTTTTAATTCTTCTGGGAAGATGCCCAGAAGGAATAGCTGGGTCAAATGGGACCTCCAACCCTAGTTTTTTGAGGAATCTCCACACTGACTTCCACAGTGGCTGTACCAGTCGACACTCCCACCAACAGTGAGGAAAGGTTCCTTTTTCCCCACAGCCCCTCCAGCATTTGTTATTAGTTGATTTCTTTATAGTAGCCATTCTTTCTGGGGTGAGACGGTATCTCAATGTTGTTTTAATTTGCATCACTTGAATGACTAGTGATGTTGCACATTTTTTTGTATATTTATTTGCCATTAGTATTTCTTCATCTGAGAAATGTTTATTCATCTCAGATGCCCATTTTTGGAGTGGGTCTTTAAATTTGGGAGGTCTGATTTTTTTGAGTTCTTTGTATGTTCTCGATAGTAATCCTTTGTCTGAGGAACAACTGGCAAACATTTTTTCCCACGTTGTGGGTTGTCTTTTCACTCTGTTGGTAGTTTCTCTTGCTATGCAAAAGCTTTTTAATAAGATGAGATCCCAGTTATTGATTCTTTGGGATAGTTCCCGTGCGGTTGAGTTTTTATTCATAAAGTCTTTGCCTACACCAATGTCTTCAAGGGTTTTACCTCTCCTACCTTCCAGCAGATTTAATGTTTCTGTTTTAACATTTAGATCTCTGATCCATTTTGAATTTAGTTTAGTGCATGGTGAAAGATATGGGTCTAGTTTTAATCTTCGGCATGTGTAGAGCCAGTTTTTCCAGCACCATTTATTAAAGAGGCTATCTTTCTTCCAGTGAATGTGTTTGGCACCTTTGTCAAAGATAAGGTGGCTTAGTATGTCTGGGGTTGTTTCAGCATCTTCTAATCTGTTCCATTGATCTTCAGGTCTGTTTTTTTGCCAGTACCACACTGTTTTTATCACAGTTTAGCTATCCTACCTTAAACGTGCTCAGAACACTTAAATTAGTCTGTAGCTGGGCCAAATCATCTAACACAAAGCCTATGTTTTTTTTTAATGTGGGTAGCAGGAGTCAATCTCAGGGCCTCGCGCTTGCCAGCAGGCGCTTGTGCTGCTGAGCGATATCACCGGCCCCTTTTTTTCCTTTATGTGGGTTCCGGGGATCGAACTCAGGACCTTGCGTTTGCTAGGCAGGCACTTATGCCGCTGAGCTATCTTACCAGCCCTCAAAGCCTATTTTTAAATGGAGAGTTGAGTATTTCATATAATTTATTAAGTACCTACAGTCAAGGGCTGGCAATATAGTACTCTACAGAGTACTGGCAGTCAAATGGACGACTGGGAACTATGGCGCTGCTATTGCCCAGCTTCGTGAAAGTTATCACGCTGCATAGTGTTAACCTAAGGAAAGATCAAAATTTGAAGTACAATTACTTCTGTCGCTTTCATTGTAAATTTGGAAAATCATCATAGGGCATAGTAGTGCACTCCTGTAGTCCAAGCTATTCAGGAGGCTGAGGCAGGAGAATGGAGAATTTAGAGCCATCTTGAACAACATATAGATCCTATCTCAAAACAAAACAAAACCAGAAAACAAAACAAGTTGGGGACCATTTATATATAGTGTGACTTCATCTTGTTAAAGATAACATGTCCATGAAAAGGTGCAGCACATTGCACAGAGGTAGCAAGATTCTGTTCATCACCATTCTGTTGCTTTTTTTTAATCTCTTAAATAATTCTTGATTTTTTTCAAGTCTATTGTATTCTCAATTTTATTCCTGCAAGGTCCTCCTAATTGGCCTCTTTACTCCAGTGCAGTCAGTCTTTTTTTCAGTTTTGCGAATGTACATATTTTCTCCTGCCATTGGCCTTTGTACATGTTCTTCCTACCTTTTGAAGCTTCTCTTTACCTAAGATCATCAGATTTTATAGGGAGCCTTCTCAGGCTTGCTTATTAAACACTCTGATAGGATGATGTACCTTTACTATAAGCTCTGTGATCAGACCAAACCAAGCCTGGGTTTGTTTATTATTTACTCACATGGTGCCTGATACCAGTTAGTACTTGGTAAATATTAGATAAATAAATGTAAAAATAACTGCTTAAAAAAAATAATAAGGAAAATGGGGAAAGAGACTCTAGAAACGGAGGGAGGGGAAGGAGAATAAAAAGAATCAAGTTACGTTAAATACATTTACCTACTCCCTAAGATGAATGCAAACTTCATGTACTGCAAACATGTACTAATGTAAATTTAAAAAAAAGATAACTGCTTCTTTGGCAAACTGGATATTAAAATACTCTTAATATGTCTTTACATTGTACCTGGGAATGTGGGTATTCAGCCAATAATCTTATAGCAATGTAACTTTAGCAAGCAAAGGAAAATGTTACAGTTGTACACATTTCCCATAGGATGTACCAGATGATCTTGATGGTGCTCCCATTGAGGAAGAGCTTGATGGTGCACCTCTGGAAGATGTGGATGGAATTCCCATTGATGCTACTCCCATTGATGATCTTGATGGAGTTCCTATAAAAAGTCTTGATGATGATCTGGATGGAGTGCCTTGTAAGTCCAAATTTTTTTTTTCTTTTTCTTTTTTTTTTTTTTTTTTTTGGTCTTTTTGAGACAGGGTTTCGCTATGCAGTTCAGGCTGGCTTGAGCTCACTTTGTAGCCCAGGCTGGCCTCAAACTTGGAGTGATCCTTTTGCCTCAGCCTCCTGAGCACTGGGATTACAGGTGTGTACCACCACACCTGGCTGAGTCCAAATTTCAAATGTTAAGTCTTGCTAATAGTTTAATTACCAAAAACCTTTAATTGCCACACATGCCAATGTGGAAAAATGTTGTAATTTCTGCTTGAAATGTCAAGTCACTAAATTTTTTATGCCTTCTTTCTCTTTTCTTTGGTGATACTGGAGATTAAGTCCAAGACTTGCACTGAACTACATCCCAGCCTTTTCTAAGTTTTTGAGGCAGGTTCTTACTAAGTTGCCAGGTTAGGGTTGAATTTGAGATACTCCTGCCTCCACCTCTCAGAGTGCTGGGATTACATGCATGTGCCACCATGCCTGGCTGTGACTTTAAAATTCATATACCTAGTAATACATTTGACTATGCCAAGAAGAAGGCTTTTATATGGTTACCTTCTTGAGGACAGGGGGAAGTCATCTCCTATAATATTAGCAAGTTTTTTTTGGTCTTGTCAGAAATTATAGGCAAAATCTTGTCATGATTTACATTCACAATGCCAGGTACTATTACTGGTTTTATTAGTTGTGTTTTCATTAGTTTTTCCAGCATACAGCCTATTTTCCTAGCTGCCTAAAATTATGTTAAAGTATTAAATTTTATGAATTTTGTATTTTACACAATGGTTAGGTGAAGGTGTTTTAAGGTGGTTTTACTTCTTCATTTGCTTAAAATGTTAATCTATATTTTCTGAGTTGATATATATAATAGTCCCTCCATTTTATGATTGTTACTCTTACTGTACCTATAACTTTCATAAGTATGCACGTATAGGAAAACACATTGTAAACATAGGGTTTGATTTACAGATAGTGTTTTCAGGTATCCACTAGGGATTTTGGAATGTTTTCCCCCATGGATTAGTGGGGATCATTATATTTTTTTCTTTGTATAACCTTATTTTAATTTACTTTTTGCTTTTTAATAATTGAGTAAATAAACCTAAACCCACTAATTTAGGTCATCTCTGTCATTTAATGGTTCATCTTTCCCCAATAGTGGATGCAACTGAAGACTCAAAGAAGAATGAGCCTATATTTAAAGTTGCTCCATCAAAATGGGAAGCTGTGGATGAATCTGAATTGGAAGCACAGGGTGAGTAAAAGTAAATATTGAGCTTTAACAAATTGAGTACTTACAATCATTGGTGTCTCTGTGTGTTTGTGTTTTCCTTTTATGTTTTATGAAGCACTGTATATATTTCAGCTTCAAGGCCCAGTGTTATCATATTTAGTGTCTAGTGTAAGCTTTCATTGTGGTTGGTGTTCTAATAATTGTTTTAGATCCTTTGGTTTGAAAGCTTTGAGAGTAACAAGAGAATTCACTAAAAACCTTTTCGGTTAAGGCATTTCAGTAAAAAAATGTAGATGGGAAGCTGTGCCTGTTCGGAAATTTACTTAGAGTTCTATTTCAGAGAAATCAAACTTTGACCCTCCCATAATGCTTATTAGATCTCACTAGATGCAGTTTAGATTTCCCTTTCACACTTGAGCTTGTATCCTAGTGCTTAATTATTAATACTATAGGTCATAATGAAGTAAATCTTAATATCACATAGGGAGAACAAATTTTTTTTGTCCCTTGAATTTGAATAAAATTATAGTGTACATGTGAAGATGAAAAGATTTTAGCACCTAGAATTGGCTATTCAAAGAATAAACAGAAAGAAAAACTTGTACAGTACAAACTTTCAGTTCTGCAGCTGGGCTTTTACTGCAAAAGTGCTAATTTACCTTATGGAATTACATCCTCTTTTCCTTCCATTCAGCTGTAACAACTTCTAAGTGGGAGTTATTTGACCAGCATGAAGAATCAGAAGAAGAAGAAAATCAAAAGTAAGAATCTTAAGTTTCAAATATATTGTTTCTTTTGCATGTACAATACACTCCTTTTTTCATTAAGAGGTATAGTTGAAATAATAGTGAAGAGGAAAACTTCACTTAAAAAAAACTTGCTAGAGGATCATTTTTAGTTCCTCAGTGTTCTTGCAGTGAATAAAGAACTTCTGGTTTCTAGTCTTCGTGCATCTTTGCTTTGGAGTTTTATTTCCTGTGCAAGGCTATACATTCTAACTTTGTAGTTACTAATTGGTCAACTGTATCTGTTTCAAATCTTTGTCATCAAATATTGTTTTGGACTTCTCAAAAACTGATTTTTAAAATGTAAGTGGGAAGATTATACCTTCCTTTTGGGCAGTATATTGCTAAGAAAAATATTGCACTATGGGTATTCTGTTACTTAACTCTAAATACTTCAAAAGAACTAAAAACGAAAGAGAAGGAAAACATTTTTTTTGCAGCATAGAGAAATTACAATTTTGATTTAGCTCTTTAGTAATCACTCCAAAATTGTTTCGGCATTTGACACCATGATTATAGGAATCTTTGCTCACAAAATTTGTATATTTATGTTGGTAGTTTTTAGGAAGCACTTGACACTTTTTAAAAATCATTGCAAAGGAAATTGGTTTTTTAAATAGAGATCATATCAGGAATGCAAAATAAACTGTTGTTATTGTTTATTTGTTTCTGTATTCTTTAGTTCTCAAATGGAAGAAGGAACAAAGAGAAAGTCCTTTTCTGTCCTAGCACAATATGAGCATTTGTGTGGATTCAATAAATAGGTTTTTGGATTATTAAGGAAGCATGATCAGTTAGCGGTTTGTAGAAACACTTTGACATGAAGAAAACCTGTCACAGTGATGTCTTTCCAGAATGCTGGTATGATCAGAACAAGTCAGCAATGATTATTACAAAGTTTACAAAGTAGATATGTGGCTTGTTAATGAGATGGGTATCTGAGATTACTGAGAAATACAGGAATTGGAAACTTTTTATGTCCACAGTCCTGTCTTAAGTAACATCTCATAAATATGGAATCACCACTTCAAAATCCCTATTATACTTACAAAGTGGTTATTTAATTTAGAGGGAAGAAGTACAAAAGCCATCAAAGAACTGAAAATATATTGTTCAGTTGGTTTTATATCTGCAAGTATTAGGGTTTTTTGGGTTTAAAGTTGATACTTGTATTAATGTTGGAATATGAATGTATTTTAATATTGTTGGAATAATCATACTTTGATAGAAGCGTGAATCAATAGAAGCATAATTTATATTTTGATTTTTCTTAGAAAACTCCAAATGAATCATGATAATATAAAAAATAACTTTAGAGCTAGGTGTGGTGGTGCACACCTATAATCCCAGCCACTCAGGAGGCTGAAGCAGGAGGATTGCCATGAGTTCAAGGCTAGGCTAAATTACAGAGCCTGTCTTGGAAAAACAACAACAACAACAAAGAAAATAACTTTATGAAAGTACAAAGCAATGAAAAACTGTACAATTTTCTGACCCTTGAAATTTCTTATGCCTCAGTACTACTCTCTAGTGGTTGAGTCTAAAAGTACCTTTTTACATAATGCTGCTTTTTATAACTAGTAATTGCTGCATTTGTAGCAGATATGTGATTTTTTTAAAAAGATTCAACACTACTAGTACTTTGGAGAAAAATTCCCAGAAGAATTTAATTTGTAATGTATTTGGTATGAATTTAGAGTTTTGAATTTCCATTTTTTTAAAACATAGTACAACAGGAAGCTATGGTACGATCTGACCCTAGAACTAGTAACAGGCTAAGGCCAAAACCAATTAAAATTGCTCAGGCCTTGAAAAATTACCATGATAGCTATTTAAAAATATGTACATCTTTAAAGTTATCAAAGTGGTACTGCTCACTTTAAAAATATTTGAATATATGTGGTCAGTGTTTATTACCAGTGATCTAGATCTTTGCTAATCCATATAAATATAAATGCTAGAATGTTACATGTGCTGTTCTGTAACCCACGTTCTCACACAAGGTGTTGTCGCGATTATTCCATGTTCCCCATATATTTACCTGTTCGGTATTCATTTATGACTGAAAGCAAATATCCAGTTAAATGTACAAGTATATTTGCCAAGGAATACTTGAAATAGCAAAAAATAAATAAAAGACTAGAATTGGTCGAGTATTTCCACTACATGGATGCTGCAGTTTAATTAGCCAAGCCACTTCCTCTTGATTGATCCTTTTTGAGTAATTCTTTGGTAAGCATCTCTGCTTATACACTTACTTTACCCATTTAAAGCATCTTAAACACTTGTAAAATTGCACCATAAAACAAGAACTGTTTGTGTTTTCAAAAATTAAAAACTGCATTGAGGAAGTTTATGACAAATTAATAAGTAGTAAGTAAAAAGTTTATTTTCAAAGACAATTTTAAAAAAATGAGTTTGGGTTTTTTCTTCCTTATCTAAGTGTTGAAAATGTGTTAAGTTGTACCTGTATATGGTATTAGTGATATATGGGGCTTTGAGTATAAAGTTCTATAACATTTTAGAAGCCTTCAAATGGGAGACTAAAAAGCTAATGTTGTCTTCTCTTTGAGAATATCTTTACTAAATCTGAATTACCAACATTTTTTATCTGTGTCTGGCTTAAATTTTTTAACGTAGGGCTGGTGAGATGGCTCAGCGGTGTAAGCGCCTGCCTGGCAAGTGCAAGGGTCCGAGTTCGACTACCGGAACCCACATACGAAAAAAGGGCTGGTGATATTGCTCAGTGGCATGGGCGCCTGCTGGCACGCGAGGTCCTGAGGTTGACCCCTGGTACCCACAAAAAAAAAAAAAAAAAAAATTTTTTTTTAATGTAGCATGTGAGCCCAATAAGCTTTTTTTTTTTTTTGTGGGTACCAGGGGGACGACCTCAGGACCTCGCGCGCCAACAGGCACCCGTGCCACTGAGCGATATCACCGGCCCCTTTTTCGTATGTGGGTTCCGGGAGTCGAACTCGGGCCCTCGCGCTTGCAAGGCAGGCGCTTACGCCGCTGAGCCATCTCACCGGCCCCCAATAAGCTTTTAAAACAATTAAAATTTTGGGGCTGATGATATAGCTCAGTGACATAAGCGCCTGCCTGGCGAGCGTGAGGTCCTAAGTTCGACTCCCAGTACCTGCATATTAAAAAAAAAAAAAAAATTAAAATTTCGTTTTAAAAGAATTTGGTTATACCTTTTCATATTATGAATAATTTTAAATGTACCCTAAACATACTTCTCTTTCTTACTGTAGAATATATTTAGTACCCAAATACAAATGTCTTAACAGCTTACCAAATACAGATATTAGAGGCAAAATGGTGTAAATTCTAGGCTATGTCAGTAATGTAATTATCAAGTCAATATTATTTGTAGGGGATTTTGTTTGTATATGAATGTCTTATTTTACTCAGATTTATTTGCATATAGCACACATATATGTATCCTCCGCAAATAAGTTCTATACCATAAATTTTTTTTTAAAGCCATTCATTCTTTGTGCTTCAAGAACATTTTGTTAATCCTATCCCAGGACTATGACTAGCTTTATCCATAGTTGCCTTGCCTATCTATTCCCACTAGATTATACCTGGAAGGACAGGAGAATTTTTCTTCTTTGTATTCTATGTGACTTACTCATGCTGGTCACTCAGGTTTTTTTCTCATCCTCCCCTCGCCCCCCCTCCCCCATTTAGAACCTGTACAACTTTCAGAATCAGCTGTAATATGAGTACTCATGTTAACTGATACTTAAAAATTTAATTGTTTTATTAGGGTTATGTGCTAATGATATAAGGTCTTCATTATGCCACATTGATTGTTTCCTGGTAACTCATGTGACTCCAGCTCATTTATTTTCTAGATTATAGACTCTGCTGAAGGAAGGATAAACACTTGGCTTTTTTTTTTTTTTTTTTTTTTAATGCGGGTACCAGAAGTCGAACCCAGGACCTTGCACTTGCCAGGCAGGTGCTTATGCTGCTGAGCTATATCACCGGCCTAACACTTGGCTTTTTAAACATAAAACTTAATGAAATTGCTCCAAACTGAAGTATACACAACTCATTGTTTATTTCATATAACTGTTGCTGAGGTTTGTTGCAGAATGAAAGGCACATAGATGACATTAACATAAGCAGCCTTTACTAAAATATGATTTATGTTGAGGCTCAAACTTTTCGTGGAGGAAACAATAATTTTACAAAATGATCTTTATTTCATCAACTGTTTTGCAAAACAGGTTTTAGGGATATTGTCCTCATATGTTTTGCTAAACATTATTTAAGCTTTAAGGCAGTGAAAAATACAATGTCCAGACTATAAAATGTAACACTTTCTTTGCTGACTTATGTACAATGTATTCTGCTTATTTCCAAAGTCAAGAAGAAGAAAGTGAAGATGAGGAAGATACTCAAAGTTCCAAATCTGAAGAACATCATTTGTACTCTAATCCAATCAAAGAAGAAATGACTGAGTCCAAGTTCTCTAAGTACTCAGAAATGAGTGAGGAAAAACGAGCAAAACTTCGTGAAATTGAGGTTTGTATTACAGTGAAGTTTAAACTGTCCTTCACTGGCCTTTCACTTTCTCCACTAAACTAAGCCCTTCCTGCCATCATACCTTGGTACATGCCATTCCCTGACTCTGCTTGGAAACCTGCTTACCTGCTGACCTTCAGACCTCTTAGTTGAAGCATACCTTCTTTCACGATAGCCTTCTCTTCTAGACTTGCTTCCTTCCTTTTATCTGTGTGGGATTTTACATGTGTTGTATGTGTGTGTGTTTCTGTATGAATTGGGTATGTTTGTTTTGTCCTTTTGCTGACTTGCTTCCTTATTTGTTTGATGTCTATGTTTCCCACTAGGCTGTAGTTTCCATGAGGGGAAAAAGGACCATGTCTGTTTTCTGTTCATTATTGTATCTCTAGTATATGGAACATAGAGACTCTGAAGTAATGGATTTTAATTTATAGATTATACCTGATCATGTAGGAAATTAATTATTTTTTCTTTTTCTTTCTTTTTTTTGAGACAGGATCTCGCTGTGTAGTTTACCTGGCCTTGAACTCACTATGTAGCCCAGACTGGCCTCGAACTCATAGCAGTCCTCCTGAGTGCTGGGATTATAGGCATATGCCACCATGCCCCGTCCATTACATTTTGAATGTACATAATATGTAACTAGGAAAATATAAAATATTTTCTGGCACATTCAAGTTACTTTTTTAATACTAGACTTATTTTAAAATGTCTGCACCTTTAGTAATGGGGGTGGAATAGATACCGAGTGGATCTTAACATTAAGAGGTGAAATGTACAGGAGACCCCTACATACATTGGGCAAGTTCTTGCCTACGTTTAACTCCAGTATCACCAAACCAAAAATTAATGGAGAAAGCATTTTGTTTTAACTCTGTACACGATCAACTTAGTGTCAATTATGAAGTTGAGAGAGTTTCAGAATTTATAAATTTGACTCATTGTTTTGAAATTATTAACACATATCTTAAATAAGATTTTTAGGGGAGTAAGATGTTGTGTATCGGTGCACACATTCACTTTTGGACTTTTTTTTTTCTTTTTTCTTTTTCCTGGACCTTTTCCAACCTGCACAGTCTCCTTAACTTTTGAGACTGCTTACATCTTCCTGAGTGCTCTAACTGACCTGATGAAACTGTTAAGAGCAGAAATGAAGACTGAGTTTAATAAGATACGTTGTTGATAATTCAAGCCATACACCCCCTCTTATAAATGCAAAAACACTTTCTTTTTATATGTTCTTTTTCCTTATTAAAGAGCAAAACTGTATAATTTAGCTTTTTGTTAACTTGGCTGTTTTTTATGAGTAATTTCCACATTCTGTATATATGTATGGGATATACATGTGTATATACCCTTAAGTTTATACATATGTGCTCTTTTGTAGTCCGGCCCCTCCCATCTTTGTTAGGTACTCGGAGATTGTTTCTCCTGCTCACAGAGTGCCTGCCTCTCACAGTTTACTTATCCTTCTAGGATTTGGACTGTGAGCCAAATCATATAGATTTAAAATGTATAGATCTTGGCTTCATTTTAGAATTATCTTATCTTTTCTCCCTTGTTTATTACTCTTGAGTTTAGTCATATGGAATAAAGTTCCATAGTTGGTAGCAAATTTGGACTAGAACTCAGGGCTCTTGAGCTTTATCTCAGTGCTTTTCTTTTCTGCTGCATAATTTCAGTGTCAATTTGTGGATTTAGAATCTAGTGAGTAATTACTCTTACTATAGAGCCATCAGGTAAAGCATAAAGTTCTAAATTAGTTTCTCCAGTTAGTTTTATTGTATACTGTAGTATATATGCTATAATTTTTCTCTAAAAAGCTGTTCCCTTCCCTAAGTGTGTCCTAATAAAGATGCCCATAACTGAACATTCTTTAGCATGGGCAAAAAACAAAGGGATTTGTGAATTCGGACATTCTCAGCAAAAACACTTTTTTTTTTTTTTTGGTGGGTACTGGGGGTTGACCTCAGGACCTCGCGCGCCAGCAGGCGCCTGTGCCGCTGAGCAATATCACCGGCCCTTTTTTCGTATGTGGGTTCCGGGAGTCGAACTCGGGCCCTCGCGCTTGCCAGGCAGGTGCTTATGCCGCTGAGCCATCTCACCGGCCCTCAGCAAAAACGCTTTAAGGACAGCTGTTCAGAGCTAGTTCTTGATTTTAAATCCTGCTTAGAGTAGTGGCTAAACTGGAGGTGTCTTTTCTTATTTTTTTGTCCTCATTTAAACTGACATGTATTAGGATCCAAGTGGAGGGTCTCCTGTCTTGCTACAGAAGAAAAACACCTTTCTGCCTTGGTAGCTGGGGGAAGAATGAATACTTGACTGAGCAGGAAGGTGATACCTGGCCATTGTTTCAGGGCAACAGAGGGTGCCATTAGCTAATGAGCCATTGGATTGCATGTGCTACTTACTTCGGTGTTGAGACCTGAGATCACCTTTTTTCTTGGACTCGTGTTTGAGCTTGAGTTAGACCATATGAGCAGAACTGGAAGTTAGGGGCCGGTGAGATGGCTCAGTGGTGTAAGCGCCTGCCTTGCAAGCACGAGGGCCCGAGTTCAACTCCCGGATCCCACATACGAAAAAGGGGCCGGTGATATCGCTCAGTGGCACGGGCGCCAGCTGGCACACGAGGTCCTGAGGTCGACCCCCGGTACCCACACAAAAAAAAAAAAAAAAAAAAAAAAAGAACTGGAAGTTAGGATTTTATAATGATTTTACAAAGATTCTCTAGGAATTCCTATAAGTAACATTCAATTTGGTTAACTCTTGGATACTTAATCTTGGGTTATCAAAAATGCATTCTGTAGAACAGAATTACTTTGGTCATGGGAGGCTTCACACAGTGCTAAGCTTAGCCATTTACATTGCTATTCCTGTTTTTTTAAATCTTGCAGCTTAATTTTAAAATGTAACCATTATTAAAACATGAAAAAAGTGCAGATGTTTGGAAGAGAAAGGAGAGAACCTTAAAGCTGTGATTATAAAACTCTGATTTCAAAATGAAATTAGGTAGAAAAAGGGTAGAAATTGGAGAACTTCTGTATGAAGACTGAAATCGGGAAAATACCACTTTGATTTGGAGGGGTGGTGGTAGGGGGAGGTAGTAGCTTACTTCCATCATGGTTGAAAGCTTCATTTGTTGTGTGTACACGGGGGAGGCTAAAACAAATGAGGTCTTATTTTTTAAAATAAAATGCCATAGTAGCATATAACCTCCTCAAAGGATGCATTAGTGTTTGAATAAAATAAGGTAAGATGTTAGCCTCTGCAGCAGTTCCATTAGATAAGACTCCCATTTCTTTGAATAAAACAAGATTAGACAGGTTTGGGACTGCAGCACAGTATACCATCCAGTCTCCATGTTCCCACCTCTGCCTCTAAGATCTCCATGTCCTCATGCTTTCCACCTTTTTTGCTTCCCTTAGTTTAAGAAAAATGTATTCTCATGTTTATAAATTTATTGGATAATTTTAGCTCCTCTAAGCCTTCAAATAGTTACTATTTTAGTCATTTTGTGAAATCTTTTAAGTTCAAAATACATCATAAATGTATTCTTTTTAGTATTTTTTGCATAGTAGTAAAACATGAAATACTTAAATCTCCATAATAAAAAGCGAAATTAATCTCACCTATTTGTCTTTCTCACATTGTGACTTACTTTACCAGTTTTTTTGTATATGCTTTAAGATATTTTTAACATTGTAAATGTATTTGTGTCATGTCTGTGTGTTTGTGTGTGATTAGTCAGAAGTCTCTAACTAAGACTTTACAAACAGTGCTTCAATGAATATTCTAAATACAAGTATTGTAAAAGATAAATTATAAGAAGTGGAATTAGAAGTTATTCTGATCCTTTTAAAGTCTACTACTGTCTTAAGTACATTCTGAATATGTTTAATCTTTTTTGTGTCTGGATGTATAGTAAATACATGGTACAGATGGTAAGATCTTCAAGTTGAACAGCTATGTGTTTGGTCCTACAGGAGTCCTACACAAGCTGTAAACAATACTACCACCTTCTTTGTTTTTTTAAAAACCTTTTGTGACAATATGTCTTTAGGTGCTATGCCTTTCTAATTGGGGGAACCAGATATCCAAATTCGTTATTGTTGAGAAATAATAAGTTCTTATAGGTATGATACACGCAGTTCATTGTTTTTGAGTCCTCCCACAGCAGGTGGGCTGATGTCTGATCACTCGGATTGTGCACGGTTGGGCTTGTCTGACAAGTGCCCTCAGTTCAGATAAAAGTTTTATGTTGAGGTTATATGTCAACTGGGTCCTAATAAGTTACCACTTGGCTATAGGAGAATGTTTGAGAAACCATGGGTAATAGAAAATGCTCACTTTAAAAATGTGCTATTTCACAGCTCAAAGTTATGAAGTTTCAGGATGAGTTGGAATCTGGAAAGAGACCTAAAAAACCAGGACAAAGTTTCCAAGAACAAGTGGAGCACTACAGAGATAAACTTCTTCAACGAGTAAGGAATAAATATATTCAATAATATGTGTTTTCTAAAGTTACTTGTTGGACTTCCTAGAATATCAGTATATTGGCATACTTAAGGAAAGTATTTTTCAGTTATATCCTTCGTGTAAATGTTGAATACTGGTAGATAATTAGAAACATTTGAAATTTGATATTTTAAAACAATTTTATCTTGGAAAAGAGATTTTAAGGCAATAGCACACGATTGTATTCTGGATACCACCTGTGGACTGGAAAATTAATCCTGCTAGGAGCATGCACTCTAAACTGGTGGACAAAGTTACATTTGTGACAGTAAGACACCAGCAACCCTGAGAAGTAGTACAGAGACAGGTGGAGACAGGGTTTAATGAGGTATTGGGAAATTCATTTAGTACTCCTTTCCCATTGTTTCCAGGGAGAGAGAGTAATTCTAAGCCTTTTATGGACTTTGTGTCCTTGTGTGTAACAGCATTGTGGGATATATAGAGAATTTTTTGAACCAGGAACCCCACAGGGTTCCTTGTTGAAGGAACCCTGAAATTTTGTTTAGACTACTGTTTTCTTATATCTTAACTGTAATTATTTAAAAATGAAATTATATAGAAAGAGAAATAGGAAAAAGTTACAGGATGAACTTAGGATCATGCCGAAGCTGTTACTGTACAGAACTGGTGATCTAGAGCAGTCTAGGAAAGTGACTGTGGCCCTGCACAGACCTAGGGAATTGACTGCCACTCTGCTGTGCATCTCTGGGCTTTTCTCTGTGAAACTTGGCTTGATATTCCCAATTTTGCAAGACTGTTAAATAATTACTGTTATTACAATTATTCTTTATTGAATAATTTCAATAAATCCTAATTCTTTGTTGAATTAGGATGCTTAAGATATTTAAATAGTTTATTAGTATGCCTTCTATGAAATACACATTTTGGTCATGAAATAATTTTGATTATTGGTCAGGAAAATGTATCATACAGGTTATTAGAGGAAGCTAGTCTCCAGGCACCATGTTTTTTTTGTTTGTGTGTTTGTTTTGAGACAGTCTTACTATATAGTTCAGGCTGGCCTCAAAACTTGTCATGATCCTCCTGCCTTAGCTTCCCAAGTGCTGTATTACAGGTATGCATCACCACGCCTAATTCTCCTAGCACTACTTTTTAAATTTATATTCGATGTTGTATTTGGAGATGCTAATTATCTGTACTTCTTGAGTCCCTTTGAGGATGGTGACAGGGTGTTGATCTGTGTGGAAGACCGTACCTTGAAATGGTTGTAGTCCTTACGGTAGCAAGTTCAAAATGACTGCCATCTGAGTTTCCTTGCATTCCATCTTAATTGGGAGAAAAGATTCTTTTTTGAAGGAACTTGCCAGAGAGCAGCAGAATATGGCCTTTGCTTGATTTTACAAATAAAGTTTTATTAGAATACAGCCATGATCATTCCTTTAAGCATTGCCTGTATGGTGGCTTTCATGCTGCAGTGGCAGAGTTAAGTAGTTATAACAAAGACATTATGTAGTCCACAAAGAGAAAAATACTTACCTGGCCAGGCATGGTGGCACACACCTCTAATCCCAGCACTTGGGAGGCTGAGGCAGGAGAATCGCCGTGAGTTCAAGGCAGCCTTAACTACACAGTAAGACCCTGTCCCAGAAAGAAAGAGGGAGGGAGGGGGAGAGGGAGAAATTCATCTGGGTCTCTACAAAAAAAGTTAGCCTACATTTAGTATAGGCCTTTTTCATTTTTTAAAAATTAGAAGAGTCAGCTGTCAGCTTTCTTGATGCATACAAGTCATAGAGAAATTCTTTATAGTGAAGAAATAAATTGGCTTTATGGGCTCATTGTCTGTAATCATTCTTTTTTTTTTTTTTTGGGTACCGGGAGTTGAACTCAGGACCTTGCATTTGCCAGGCAGGCGCTTGTGCCACTGAGCTATATCCCCGGCCTACAGTCACTCTTAATACTGTTACCAACACAATTCAGAATTTCAAATGAGAAGTGGTATTATAGCATATGGAGATAAACAAGCAATTTTTCTGGTTTATACAATTATATTATTAGTTTATATTTTTATAAATTAATGTATAAAATTTCCATTATAATAGTTGCTTTTTATCAATAAAATCTTGATGGAAGATTATTATGAATAGCTATTTCTTTCCTTTTAGTCTCCTTTTGGTAAGAGCTCTTTTTGTTTAAAGCAATTTACTATATAATTAGAATCGCTTTTTAGTAGTTAATTGTAACGTGTGATGGAAAGATCAGCGCATTACTAACTATTCTGATTTTTTTGGTGGGTAGGGTAGGGGGAGGAATAGCTCTGGCTCTAGTGCTTAGGCTGAAATCCTGACTTCACCATCCATTGTAACCATGGACATTGTATTTCATCTTTCTGAGTCTCATTTTTTCATCTCTAGGAGAATAACTGTATTATTCTAGGGTATCGTAAAGGATTACATGAAATGGTATATGAGAAATTGTTCAGTACATTGCTGAGGCTGTGGTAAACATTGAAGAAATATTTAGCTGCTTTTGCTAGTATTATTTATTATTCAGTATAAGTAGAAGAAATGGCTAGTTTCCCTGGGAGGGTAGATGTTTTCTTGAAAATGGCAGTGTACCTTAAGTAGTGATTTAAAATACTGAAATCACTACTGAAAGAGAAAGTACTGTTACGTAAGTGGGATTAACCTAGTCTGGTATTTTTTAAACAACTAAATATTTTCTTTAAAAAAATAAACAGGAAAAAGAGAAAGAATTAGAAAGAGAACGAGAAAGAGACAAGAAGGATAAAGAAAAATTGGAATCTCGATCCAAAGACAAGAAGGAAAAAGATGAGTGCACGCCAACAAGGAAAGAAAGGTACAGCATTTCTCTTAATATGTACACTAATTCTCAGATTTGGATTGGTGCTTTGTTTTATAATATTTTTATCATTGATACCAGCAAACTTCTGGAAGTGTTTTTTCATGGTGAACATGTTTGACTCCTGCCTGCGGGAGGCAGAATTAGCTGATGGGGCAGTAAGTTGCTGCTAGGTTTAATTAACTAGGGTGTTATCCCTTTACGTGGTTTATACAGTATCCTCAGCCTTAGTTCAGTGTAAGAATTCAATTACAGTATTAAGTATCACACCTGAGGCTTAAATAACGAAACAGCTTGCCAGATCTTTCTGTAGGCTCTGCAGTAGGCATTTTTTTCCCCCACTCTGTACATACTGAGGCTGTGTACTTGTAAACTTGAGTCTCTCCATCTTACCTAGAAAGGAGATTGTGTACATAGGCCACAGTGACTTGCTCCTCACTTTTAAATTTCATTCTAAGCATATTTCTTTGTTTTTATTTTCTACTGTCAGTTTAAAAATCTCTAAGAAAATAGCTTAAGCGAATTGAAGTTTCCCAAATTAAAAAAAAAAAGATAGCAAATAAAAGAATTATGGCTTAGTCACTCTAGAAATAATTATACTAGTTGCTTAAAAGGTGTCATTTTTTTGTCTTTTAATAATTCTGGCATAATTTCAGATTTACAGAAAAGTTACAACAGTAATATAAACAATTCCTAGATATACTTCACCCGCATTTCCCCAGATATTAAAATTTTTTTTACTTTTACTTTATTCTTCCTTTTCCACTCTACCTCCAGCCATTTAAGAGTAATTGGCCAGCATGCCTCTTTCTCTTAACCATATTCATTTAATTTAATCTTAGTAAAAAGTGTCAAACTATGAAAATAACGTAAAAAAAAACACTTTCACTGTTAGCTAATCCAGAAACCTTAACTAAATTTGTTGATTGTTCCCGTAATCTTTTATTTTTTATTTTTATTTTTATTTATTTACTTATTTATTTATTTATTTATATATTATTTTTTTGTGGGTACCGGGGGTCAACCTCAGGACCTCGCGCGCCAGCAGGCGACCGTGCCGCTGAGCGATATCACCGGCCCCTTTTTTCGTATGTGGGATCCGGGAGTCAAACTCGGGCCCTCGCGCTTGCCAGGCAGGCGCATACGCCGCTGAGCCATCTCACCGGCCCCATAATCTCTTTTATAGCAAAGGAAAATTCAGGTTAGTTGAATTCACTTGTCCATCTCTCAAAGACTTGTTTGTTCTTGATCTAAGAGACTTTAAACGTTGTTGGGAAATAACATTAAATAACATTAATGTGGTTAATGAGATTAAAGTTAGTGTAAACTGGTAGGAATTAATAGCTGATTTAGTAAAAGGAAAATGAATAACTGATCTTTTACTCACTTACGCAATGTTTTGAGGGCTTTGTTCCATAGGAAAAGACGGCACAGTACATCCCCCAGCCCATCTCGCAGTAGCAGTGGTAGACGAGTGAAATCACCATCACCAAAATCGGAGCGATCAGAGCGCTCAGAAAGATCTCATAAGGAAAGCTCACGGTCCAGGTCATCTCACAAAGATTCTCCTAGAGATGTTAGTAAAAAAGCCAAAAGGTAACTATGCAAGTTGTCTTTTAAGATAATATTTCAAATACCAATTTCTTTGTCATCTCACCAGCTTTTGAAAATAATTTGGTTGGCAGATACTTTTTAAAGAATTTTAGAAAGGTAGAGAGACATTTTCATTTTAGGTTATTCATTCCCACATCCCTATCCCAGTCTCTGTCATGACTAAAATATAAGAAGGCTTCCAACAAGTTAAAGACCAGAGAAGAATTTAAACATATCCAGTGTGTGTTGTGGAATAGGGTAATGCTTTACTTGTCTTTGTGCTCCTTAGTTTCTGTAGAATATTCTCAGATTTTATCAAAGCTGAAAGACAAATACATTTTTTTCTATCGAAATTTAGCAAGATTGTGGAAACAAATACCATAAATATCTTTTATATAATTTCTTCGGTATGTAATTTAGTATCTCATACAGTATATAATTTAGTGCTTCTTTTAGTTTCATAGTAGTGGTTCAGAAATGTTTCATGTGGTTAAAAAGATGTTTATGTGGTAATATAATTTTTCTCTGAGCTAAAAACTGCTTTATATGCTAATGCCTTATACCTATTTTTAGTAAAATCTTTAAGAAATAACTTTTTTTCTCTAAATGACTGCATGTGTGTATGTGTATGTACATGTTTATTTATTTTAGAACTCTTCATGAACAACACTTAACAAAATTACAGTTTTAAATGATGTCCTTAAGGTATATTGTAGTTGAAGGTCAGGGATATAGCTCAGCGGCATGGTACCTGTCTGGCAAGCGTGAGGTCCTGAGTTCAATTTCCGGTACCAAAAAAAAAAAAAAGTATATTGTAGTTGATAACTTTCTTTTAAGGTGATGGGCTGCAAACCTGCTTTATTTTTTTAATTTCGTGAATGATCTTATGTGTCATCTCGAAATTTATAGGTTAGAGGTTCAAATTTTGGGGGTACCAGTTAACTGGGGAGCTTGTTAAAAATGCAAAGTCTAGGGCCGGGGATGTAGCTCAGCGGCACAGCGCCTCCCTGGCAAGCACGAGGTCGTGAGTTCGATTCCCGGTACCGAAAAAAAAAAAAAGGCAGTCTCAGTCCCTACCTCTAGCGATTTTTATTTAGTAGAGCTATGGGGGGCTCTGGAATCTTGACTTCAAACAAGTGCTTTACTTATGATCATTGATGTAATACATAGTAAGTACAAAATAAGTTCATGCCTGGGGTGTGTGTGGGTGTGTGTATGTGCAGTAGGCAAAGTATAAATTTGGGAAGTTAATAGTTTATTTTTGTGACTTTCATTGTGCCCTCTTAAAGATCACTTTAGACCATTAAGGGTAAGCAGTTTTAGTCACATGAGCACCTTTGATAACTTGGTTTATTTTATTTCTTCAGATCACCATCTGGTTCAAGGACACCTAAGAGGTCTAGGCGATCACGGTCTAGATCCCCTAAAAAATCAGGGAAGAAATCCAGATCCCAGTCCCGATCTCCACACAGGTCTCATAAAAAGTCAAAGAAAAACAAACACTGACATCCATTTTTAAGATGCTGTCCCTTATTGGAAATGCGATTTTGTTTGTGCCTGAATGGTCTGTTTTTTAAAAAAACAAAACAAAAAAATCAAATGAAAGAGCATTCCTGGGTTTTTTTTTTTTTGTTCGTTTGTTGGTGAATGCATGTGTAAACTCATGAGTAACTGCATCTGTAGACCTGTCATTGTTTTATATTGTATAAATTACTTTCATTGTGGCTGTTTCTCAAGATGAAATTTTTACTGTGCTAATGAATTTCATCAGAAATGTGTATAATGGATCTGCTGGCAGTAGTAGTATTTTGTTTTAGGATGTTGTGATTTAGCAAAGATAATACAGATGTCTTCCCCTCTTTTGTAGCTTTGACAGTTTGAATTAGATTTCAAATAAAATCTGAACAGAAAACTGTAACGTTGTTTTTTTGCCCCGTTGATACTAGTCCCTTAAAATCCTACTAAGTGAATTTGGCGCTACTGATGTGTTTCTTATAATGCACTTTATAATCCCCAATGTTTAAGTAGCTGAAGTTTTATATTTACAAAGATGACTGTTGAAATTAAGGGACCTAAGATTCCTACTTGGTAGATTTGCTAACCAGATTCTTCAAAAAATGTTTTCTTGGATAATGCCAGTACTTAGACATCAAAACACCTAAGTGGATATGGCATGGTGTTTTATTAATGGAATGCCTGGCTAAAACATTTTTGTTTTTGTTTTTTCCAAGAAGCAATATGATTTCAATACACTTAACCCATGTCTTGAGTGACTACTTATTTTTATGAGAAAATTAAATCTCTTATCTATTGACTTTATCATGAAAGAAGTTTATTTATAAAAAAAATTTTTTCTAACAAGATTTAGCCATAGAATTCTTTTGTATGATAGTTGCCCTTTTATAATCTTCTGTAAACTGTTTCAAAACTGGTATCAGAATATTTCTACAAATTTATGTTTAAAACATCTTTTAAAAATTTTTGGTTTTAGGTCTAGTTTCAAGTAAAATTTAAAAATGAGTTTTAGGAAATTTAACATCTGATGGTTTGTAAATTAAGGTGCAAGAAGTTGATATGCACCATTTACAGAGTTAAATTCTATTATGAGAATAAAATTGCTGCAATCCGAGGAAGAAATAAGGAAACTTGTGTAATGATGATAATATTGCTATAAATACAGTAAAGGGTTACATAGAATTGAACTGACACTATTTGTCAATCTTTCAGTTTTTCATTTAGGCCCTTTATGTTTTTTTCTCCTTTAATAGAGAAAGTGGAAAACTATTTTAATAACAGATTGTTTTTATTTCCGTTGCTTAAAAAATATCTTTTCAACTTGTTTTACTTAATTTTGCCTCATCAGAAAATAAGATATTGTGTACCTATGATTTGAGAACTAGCTATATTAGTTGAGCAGTGTGGCATGCTACTTCCTAACTGGGGAAATCTGTACAGTAATAGCTTTAGAAAAGAGCCAATCATTTTATCTTATATAATGGTTCTTAGAATGCAAGTATTGCTTGGAAGTTATTCCCTTTTCATTCACTCTTTTGTTTATCAATTTTGTTAGGAAATGTTAATTCCTAAAAGTTGCCCAGAATAACTAATGTGAACATTTGGTGCTAATATTTTAAAAACTAGAAATGTAGTCATTTAAGAAAACATGTTTTTCTCTTCTGTTCATTGCCTAGAATCTACTTTTCTTTGCAGTAATAACAGTGTTGAATTGCTGGTGATTTTTGGCATTGCCCATTCACTAGTATCTTGTATAAGCTTAGAAATAATTGGCCAAGTAATGATTTTTTCCAGTCAAGTCTCAAGAAATGCTTATGTCTTCTTTCTCTTTAAAAAAATTATCCTGGAGAAGCAGGAGTGAGTAGAAAATGTTAAGTTGGTTTTGGGTGCTTTTTGTAGTACTGTATTTTTCCTACTGTAATGGAATTGAGCAGTTTTCTTTATCTGGTTCAGATATAACTGTTGTAGGTTGTATTGCCCTGGATAAAACTGGCTTCTTTGTGGGTGGGTGGGGATTGCTTTGGCCTGAAAAGTAATATATTCTGTGAGGTTTGTTACTGTATGTATTTGATTTTGTTTTCTTGAATTAGAATAGTATTGTTAGATTTTTTTCCGATTTTATTTGATGAGGAAACATCTAGAGTACGCTTACTACCCCATAGATGCTATTAAAGTTTCATGGGATCAGAAATTGGTGAATTGTAAGGAAGAAGACATTTTACCATACTTTTACAATAGCTTATTAATCCATTTCATATGTAAAGAGCACTCTCACATAAGGTAATTTCTATAGTTGACCAAAATGTTCATAGGCATGATCTATTATAGGAAAGACTGTTCCAGCTGTGTAAGAAACAGTTACTGACCTTTACTACCCTTATTACAAAGAGTGTAGTTTAAATTCTTCACCCTCTACCCTAACATTTATACACATGGATTCCTTAGCAGGTTGATGCCATTTAACTTGCCTGTCTCCTACAGGTGAGAATAAGTGTTAGTTTTTTTTTTTTTTTTTTTTTTTAAACAGTAAGAGACGTGTAATTAAAAAAGATCATGTTAGTTAATCTTTTCTTTGACACTGTATTTTATTACTTTTAGTAAGCATATGGGAATCTCTGAACTGTAGCATGTTGAAAAGTTAAGAGATTAAAGAACTAACACAACAAAAAGCCCTGATCCGAAAGAATGCTTTTATTTGGTTCAGAATATTCTTGGCTTTTCTGCTAAAGTTTACAGAAATTACACTGACCTAATTTCTCTTTATTGCAAACCATTCCTATATGCTTCCCCGAGACCTTTATCCCAATTAAAGAATCTTGAAGGAAATGTTTATAGTTTGTATATTCCCCCAAACTTTATTTTTATTTTTTTGGTCTTTTTTGAGACAGGATCTCACTATGCAGTTCAGGCTGGCCATGAAGTACTTTGTAGCCCAGGCTGGCCTTGAACTTGCATCAGTCCTCCTGCCTTAGGAGGGGGAGCCACCATGCCCGGCTCCCCCTAACTTTAATATTGTTAAGTACTTGAAAATATTCTAAAGAGATTTTGATCAGGATCAAATTCAGGTTTATTAGAAATATTCTGTATACACTTGCCTTCATGAAAAGTTCTGAAAAGTTAATGGCTATGATAACATTATTTAAAAAAAAAACAAATATAAATTTATTGCTAAGCTAGATGACCACAACAGTGTGATTTCTTTTTTTTTTTTTTTTTTTTTTGAGATAGGGTTTCACTATGTCGTTCAGGTTGGCCATGAACTCACTTTGTAGCCCAGGCTGGCCTCAAACTTGTAGTGATCCTCCTGCCTCAGCCTCCTGAGCACTGGGATTACAGGCGTGTGTCACCACACCTGGCCAACAGTGTGATTTCTTTAGCAGAGAAAATTGTTTTTAAAAAGAATTAGTAATCACTTATCAAAGACTATATATTTGAAAAATAAGCTTTTTTGTTTTTCTCTTTTAGTATATTTTAATGGAAAAGCTAATTATAGAAAATTCAATGCAGATACTAGTGAAGACATTGTTCACGTTCAGAGCAACATGTTAAATGTAAATCTCACATTTGCAAAGTGCTTGGTCTCTTCTTTCACATGCATGTTTTGGAATAGATTTAAAGGAGTGCTTATTATCCTTTTAGCTTTTATTTTTGTTAGCAGCTTCCTGGGACTTAGATAATACACAAGTACAAATCCCGGGGGAGTGCTGTGACGCTGGGCTGAGAGGTGGGAATGTGCTGCTGTTCAGAGTGAGCCTTGTCCGACTTGAAAATTCAGTGCCTCGGTGTTTACCCAGTACCACCTCAGAACTTCAGTGTAAACGGATTGTATGTATAAGTGGTAATTTGTATAGTTCTGCAGATCTATAGATAAAATGCCTCCACTCATTTTTACATGTAATTGTGCTTGGAATATGTGTGTTTTATCCTTTTAATTCTATAGGCTCTTGTGTGTTATGTCTCTGTTGATTTGAAATACCAGAAAAAACAGTTTTTAGAAATGAGAATAATACAGTTGAAATCAGCCCAGCTGAAATACTCTACAGCAAGACAATTTCTTTTGGGTGAACTAAGTCCATAATTTAGTTACTCTTATGTAAGGATTAGGTTTATTGTGGAGTTACTTTCCAGATCAGATTGTCACTTTATAGTTTTTCTACATAAAGATTATATAGTTGCAAACAAAGGTTGTGGAATTTCCCTTTTGTTGTTGTTTTTGACTTTTAATTACTTTAATAAAAATGTTGTTTTCATAGTAAATTTAGACTGTTCATGTAATTTTCTCGTATAGTTCTTCTAATGCAAACCCAGAAACCATATCTAGTTTATAGCAGCTTTCTCCAAAGTAACAGTGATGGTGTGGCATTTCTCACTCATAGCTAAAATGTTATGTTTTACCTGTCTAAACTATAATCAGATAATCACATTTTTCATGGTAGATGATTCTCCTGATTAGAAAATTTTATATCTTTATTCTCTTGAAGTTTTATGCTGCTTATGTTACTTCACTGAAGAAAATGTTAGACACATACAGGAGCAGTACAACAAATATCCATTTATTTGTATCTTTTGTTTTTAAAACAACCACGTTATCATTATCATGTTAAGTAATCATTGGTTCCTTTTTAAGAAGATTTGTTTATTTTTAATTATGGTAAAATGTTCTTAACAAAATTTTACTATTTTAACCATTTTTAAATGTGCAGTTGAGTGGTATTGGGTGTATTCAGTTGTACAACGAATCTCCAGAACTTTTTCATCTTGCAAAATTGAAAGTCTACCTATGAAACAGCTCCCAAACATTTCACCATTTATCTCACCCCTCACAACCACATTTTGTAAGTGAGAGGAGAAGATTCCAAAGGATCGCACACCTGTTAGAAGAAGACTGGTATTCAAATCCAAGTAGGACTTCGCATCCAGGCTTTCCCTCTGCACCGTTGTGCCATGTTCTATCACATTTAAACATAAAAGTTCTTTATTGTAAAAAATCTGTTAACTGTGTTACTAAGACACTGGAAAATAATTTTTTTTTTCTTTTTGAAAAAATCACAAGATTTTTTCCTCCCTTTGGGCAAAATGAGTATCTAATGCAAACACAAAGCAAGGTTACTATGTGCCAAAATTTTCCTTTCATCAGGCAATAAATTAAACCAGAAAAGTGGGTGTGATCATTCTTATTAATTTACTATACTTTCAAAATTAGTTTGCTTTGAAAGTGTATTTTACCCAGTGCTATGAGGTGTTAACCGTGAAATTGCCAACAACCATTAACGAGAGCAGAGCACAAAATGTTGGCACATGCTTGTTATATAGTGGTACTTATTTAAGCTAATAATGGGAAGATCTTATATCTAAAATGAAAGTGACAATTGTGCAACACTGATCTCTTTAAGAGATACCTTTTTATACTTAATTTGTATTTGGGTTAACAGATTTTATAAAGTTTTTGATATGTTGACATTTATTGCATATTAAATATTGTGTCATAATCTGCTGTCCTGCCTTTAGATATTTCTTAATCTTTGAGAAAAACACTTCTATTAAGTAGATTTTTGTTGTTTTAGTTTTATTTGAGCCAGTTGCATGTTTTGTTGCCCAAGCTGATGTTGAACTGCTGGGATCCTCCAGCCTTGGCCTCTCAAGTAGCTGAGACTATGGACTTAATGCCACATGCTGCTTTTAATTAGATTTTAAAAAATATTTCTCACAGTTGTTATTGTGGAAATTCACCAGAGTTTTTGAAAGGAATCTCATAAAACATAATCAACTGAAAAGGGGCACATGTGGGAAGATCCTAGCAAATAATAGGGAATCTTATGGATTCTTTGTCCATGTTCAAAGTAAAAAACAAGGGCCAGTGAGATGGCTCAGCGGCGTACGCGCCTGCCTGGCAAGTGCCAGGGCCCGAGTTCGACTCCCAGAACCCACATATGAAGAAAGGGCTGGTGGTATCGCTCAGCGGCACTGGCGCCTGCTGGCGCGTAAGGTCCTGAGGTCGATCCCCGGTACCCACAAAAAAAAAAGTAAAAAACAAAATCCATACAGATTACCAGAGCTGAGCAACAATAAGAAGTTTTCACAAAATGAATGGACAGAAAACAATATCCTGAAGGAAAACGAGTTAAAAATGTGAGTGTAATTGAACTTATATTTTGTGTATATTTGCAAGTTAGCATTTATATTTTTATACAGCAATAAAAAATGTACCCTAAAACTATTAGACTAGAGAGCTAAAACTATAGAGTTTGAAAAGGAAATGATATTTTAAATTTTATTCAGAAATAATGGCTTTGTAATAATGTCCTCAGGACATTGGTAAAGCTCTTTGGCATTCTCAGCTGCAAAACATGTCTGGAGGAACATAACTTTGATTAAAAACACTATTTGGGTCTTCCATATGGCTGAAACATTGAATTTGAAAAGAAGAAACACTTCGCTTTAGGTTGACTACCTTAGCAGCTAAATATTACTATTACATGAGTTGGTATTGGATGATTTTTCTTGTTTTGATGTATTTTGTTTTATTGCCCTGTTCAGTAGCTACTGGATATGAGCAGTTTATTAAGAGCATTTAGGAAAATGTTTTTCAGTTGACTTTTGGCCATGCTAACATTCTGTTAGAGAGTCTGTCACATCCTTCACTTCCTCTGGGTAAGTAAAAGATCTGGGCTTAATATAGGCTCTCTCAGGGCTTACTGAGGTGTCAGGAACCAGAAAGTGTTCTAAGTACTGTAGGTATTTTTATATTTTCTTACTCTGTAGACCTCAAGATCACATATGTAGGTTATATGTTTCATAGCATGTTTATCCTCAACTTCTGCATCCTATCATATTTTAAGAATGTGTTCTCTCCAGGAAAATTAGCAACATGTCTGACTCTATGCCAAATACTATGTATGTGTTAGTGCCACAAAGCAGAAATAACCATTCAGCAAACATTTCTCAAGACAGCCACATCTAAAAATACTGGTTTAATTCTGAATTGACTGCCCTGAAAGTATGCTTAATTTGACTTATAAAGCAAGTATGTTAGAGAAATTCTTTGAGCAGGCAATTATTATTTTACTTGTTTGTTCTCATGACTGACATGAAACATGATGAAACTCAGAATATTCTTTATTTGCATGCACTTTATAACAACATTTAGTGTATTTTACCAGTATATGATAAAGCTATAACAATGTATAAAGAATAAGAGGTTTGGTGTTGAGTTACTCTGCCCACTCTATTTCAGAGCTATTCATAAGTTGCAGAATTCAATTGTCTAGAATAGCGTATCATTAAAATATTCTTCATGACTAACAATCTTAACATACAGTGTCCTACCCTGAGAAGAGTTCAGATGATTCCCTTCAAGTGCTAGTGTTCATAGTAGAATTCAGTCCTTAGCTACACGGTTCATTCTCTGATAGCTTTCCTTGTACTTCATATCTCATGTAACTCAGATTATAAGAAAAAAGCTTTTGAGCTATTTTTAGTGTCTCTCATATCGGCCTTTTGTCATTTTATCTTGATATGTCCTTGCATAGCACCTATTAAGGACTCAAGAACCCTTGTGGGCCTTGCAAGCCCCTAATGACTGGAAGAAAGATGGCTTACCTCCGTTGAAACAAACCTTTTTGAAGAAAATGGAGGATATGATGAACTTTTGGAGGAAGTAGAAGATTTGTCCTGTCCTCTTTACCTTTCCTAATTGCCTTACAGTGCTTTTTTTCCTCCCTACTTTCTCTGCAGCTTTTAGTTCTTTCCTTGCAATATATATTGCAGATAAAGTAAATATGATAAACTATCTGGTCTTAGATAAAGTGGTAATTCTCTCTACCTGATTATGTACACACATCCTTATTTGACCAAAACACCAGCCTGCAAGAAGAAAGACTGGGGCATAGATATGAAATACTACATATTATCACTTATCTCACATGTGAATGAATCTGGCTGTCAAACCTCAAGACCTCTGAACGGGCCAGTATTTTGTGCGGAATATGATTTTTGTGGGTGAATTTCTAGTCTTGATCATTTTTAATCTAGATTAGCTTATAGGGCTTGATGAGACAAATTTTATAGTAGTTCGTGTGCCTCCCTGCAAACCTAGCTCTTGGTAATGATGTGGTCTGGCAGGACTTGACCAGCCATACAACATAATGCCTGGACCCCAGAGACCCGAAGACTGCTGGCCGTCACCTGTTACAAAGTGTGGGCTCTAATCACTTTCCATGGGGCATAATACCAATTTTATCATAAAGGTGAATTATTGTGGGTATATAATACCCATGTTTATTCTTTAGAATATTTCTATTGATGAATTATTTAATTTTATGAGTTTTATTAATGAGTTCTTAACAGGAAAAAATATACAAAAAGTATCGAATTTTAAATATTTGAGTGTTTATAAAACGTCAAAGTTTTCAACGTCAACTGTTTTTTGGTGTACAAAGTCTACAATATAACATTCCAATATGAACTTCAGTGAAAATATCAATAGAACACTACAACAAAAATAATCTTTGATTCAGTTGGCACACCCACGGCAGTCTTCACACAGGACAACTGCATGTTCCATACACACGTCTTGCTTACACTGACAGCACATGGCTTACTTTCCTATGTGGCAGGCTGTTCTTGTCACTTCTCTTCCTATTTTGTCAGGAGCTTCCTACTATATTGTACAACGTGCACTTAGCAGGAAAATAAGATCAATAAAATATCAAATTTCACATCAGCTGTTTACTTGCTTACAAGAACCTAGAAGATAAAAAATGTATGTGAACTACAATGTAAATATGAAAGTCTACCACAGATATAATCTTTGCTTCAACCGCCACACCCAAGGCAGTCTTCACACATGAAAACTGCATGTTCCATACACAAGTATCAGTTACACTGATAGCATGTTTTAAAGGAGGAGCAATTTGTGCATTGAGAAATAGGAGATAGGCACGTTGGCCTGAGTGCAACGCGGGGTGGAGCAATAGGGTATAAGGTGAGGTTCGGTAAAACTTGACAGTTCTAAGCAAGGGAGTGACCTGATGTAGTTTCAAAAGGTTCCTCTGGCCACTGCAGAGACGTGTGAGACGGGCAAGAGGAGAGCCAGGAAACCAGGGACGAGGCTTTTGGTGTGAAGATTACATAGATCATACAAGTAAAGTAGCACTGCCCCAAGCACATCAGTTTCTTAGTAAACAACCTTCCATTATTTCCTTGGGTCCTGTGATTCCTTTCCTGTTACCAGAGGCTATTCACCCCAAGATTAACTTCGCTTGACTTCATACAGAAATCCAACCAGAAAGTGATTGGGACATAACACTTGAGATATAATTTCTTTCTGTGTTGTGCTTAGCTGGTATATGAAGAAATGACACACTGCATTCCTCCGTATCTTCGGTTCGCTGCCATGTACTGCTAACCAACCTACAGCCCTGCAGAGTGTTAGGTGTTACTTGGAAAATGGAGTTGTGTGTTTAAGAAGCCCTGGGCTGAACAGGCTTCTTCACGGTGGCACTTCTTGGGACCTTGAGCATGTATAGTATTAGTATCCACAGGCAGGAGAACTGTACTGTATTTCTGAAGCCTAACTGATTTCAGAGGACTAAAGTTCCACCGAATGTACTTTAGAAAATATTTTGGAACTGCGATTATGCGACGCTATTTTTTCAAAGGATCCTTTTGTAAAAACAGAGACCATCTCTAGCTAAATTGAGAAAAACACTTTTCCCCTTGTGGAAACCTCTGGAGGTGCAGAGAATTAAGAGTGTACCTGGAAAGCCAGATGTGGGAATCAGCAGGACAGGAGACAGTGGCAGGCAAAGAAAGCAAACCAGAATCATGGAGGAGAGCAGTCTGCCAGACTCGTCAGGAAGGATAGAAGCTTCAACTTTCTTCAGCCTCTTTCTGCTGGATGTTCAGATTCCACCTGATGGAGATATATATATATATATATATATCTGTGTTATATATCTCTATATCTCTATATATGTGTATATATATATATATCTGTGTGTATATATATATCTGTGTTACAAACTTTAATGGTTGTAAATGAGCATTTACTGTAGCTTATTTTGCTAATACCCTGTTAGAAACTTAAGTTCTACTTTTTAAAAATTTTTAATTAATGCCATGATGAACATTGCTATGCCTAACTCTTTTGTTTTCATACACTTAAAAAAAATCACGGGTAATCTCAGATGTGGAATTACTAACTCAAAGAATATAAACATTTTAAAGTTCATATAGTGCATGTTGTCAAGTTTCTTTGCAAAATGTACCATTTTAGACTTGCAGTATTGGAGGATGAATATTTCAAGACACCTTTGCCAGCCCTAGGAATTTGTAACATACTGTTTTAAAAAGTAATTTAAATTGGATGAAATTACTTATTCCCAGCTGGGGAGATTTCTAGAATCTATAAAACAGAAGGAGATTTTGGCAGAGAGAGATTTTGAGTGAAGTAACTGGTTTAGTCATTTGGAAAAATGTGTGGTTCTCAAGCAATCCCACATACCTAATCCATGCTGAGTGACAGCCATGTCTCCAGATCCACACTGATTTCTTCTGACAGCTGAAGAAAAAAGCCAGACTCCCAAGTATCTATTGCATCCCAACCCTCCCCCCTTTTCACTTTCCCCCTTTTAACCACTATTCTGTTTTTAGAAGAGAGAAAATTATAATAATTTAAATGTAAGTCTTTGGGTGACTTAGGCTGTCTTCAATTTTTATGTGTAGTATTGCCAGGTTAGTTGTTTTTTTTTTTTTTTTTGTGGGTACTGGGGGTTGACCTCAGGACCTCGCGCGCCAGCAGGCGCCCGTGCCGCTGAGCAATATCACCAGCCCTTTTTTCGTATGTGGGTTCTGGGAGTCGAACTCGGGCCCTTGCGCTTGCCAGGCAGGTGCTTATGCTGCTGAGGCATCTCACTGGCCCCAGGTTAGTTTTTATAAGTATATGAATGTAGGAGTGTGTATCAGGATGAGGATTGAGGGAGATAGAAGGGAGACACTCCTGATACTTTTTTTTTAATCAAGCAATGCAGTGTCCTTTTCCAGACAACCCAGGCAGATTTCTATTTTTCTACTGTATAGTGATTGATAGACCATTTTCCCAAATGACTCTTGGGATGGAATGTTATGAGATCCCCCTGCACTGGGAGTTAATCAGAAACTGGACTTTAAGTTCTTCCAAATCTTATCTTGGGTTTGTTGAATCTAAAGAGAAAATTATTGAATGTCAAGTGTGGCCATGTGGGAGAGAAAACCATTTCTCCTAAGTTTCCTACTTCTTTCATCATGGATGAGGAGAAACCCCTGGCTACTGGGCCAGAGAGGGTCAGAGATTTTGGTGCGGTTTTACCCTTTTTCCAAAGATGGTCAGGTTTTTGGAAAATGCCAAAGCAACACCCAAGCTTCAAGAAGAGGCCCTCACATCAGTGTTCCAGAGAAAACCAGACACTCAACCTTTCCTCCTTTTCCTTGTCAGAGCTTCTCACAACCTCTCCTGCCACTGTGTGTCTGTAATCCACTAAAACTGAATCGACCCAATCCTTTATCCTAGGTTATGTCAGTTATCAAGAGAAACCCAATGTTACGGCTTTTATCTAGATGTCCCCCAAAAGCCTCATGCAGTCATAGGTGTGGCTTTTCCAACGTTGCTGGATCTAGAGTGTGTGATGCTTGAATCAAGGTGGTGTGATTACTAAATTAGTCCACTGACTGGTTTGGCATAGTTCTGGGTAGGATTAAGGGTGCCCCACCCTGGGTGTGAGTGGTACCCACCCTAGGGTGGGTAGCCTGGATAAAATACAAGGGACAGAAAGAGGGCTAGTGGTGTTGCTTGATCCTTGTGCCTTGCTGCTGCTGCTGCTGCTTTGCTACTTCGCTGCCTTCTGCCTGCCATAAGCTGTTTCTCCTCTGTGCTGCCCCTCTGCCATGTCACCCTGCCTTGGAGCCAGCCAACTCTAAACACCTCTGCAAACTGTGAGCTAAACAAACCTTTCCTCCCTTAACTTTGGGTGTCAGGTATTTTGTCTCAGTTACCCACATATAAATATTTTAACACTAAGTTTATTGAGACATCATGAAAATCCTGAGATGCATGTGGACAAAGCAGACATTTTACAGGGAGTAAATGTCTGGTGTGTATTAAAATATTTATGCAAGTTTTTCTTTTCCTGAAGTATGTATACATTTTAGTGAACTCTCTATATACATACAAATAAAGAGCAAAATAGAAGAGAGAGAAATAGGAAGTAGGGAGAAGCAAATACATCCCCAAATTATAAATTCCATTGTTTTACAAGTATTTCAATATATGTGCTAATTTGTTTCATTTATACTAGTTTTAGTTTGTTGTAAAGAAAGTTTTGGGCCAGTGAGATAGCTCACCGGCATAAGTGCCTGCCTGGCGAGCGTGAGGTCCTAAGTTCGACTCCTGGTACCCACATATGAAAAAAGGGCCGGTGATAACGCTCAGCGGCACAGGCGCCTGCTGGCATGTGAGGTCCTGAGTTCGACCCCTGGTACCCACAAAAAAAAAAAAAAAAAAAATTTGTGTTATTATCTGTTCCTTTTTTAAGAATCTTTTTGGTTTCTGTCTTATACTCTGAGTAACTACTTTAAAGATAATGGTAGTGTAATAACTATCTCTATTCTCTTATTATTTGGTAATATATATTTTTTTTTATAAAATTTAAAAAAGGTGTACACTTAAAAGAGAAAAAAGGAGGCTGGGAATATAGCTCAGTGCAAAAGCCCTGGTTCAATCTCTAGTATCTACCTTAAAAAAAAAAAAAATCACCAGGAGTTTCTCAGAATTGTGGTGCTCTAGGTCTGAATTCTGGCTCAGCATTCTAGGGTGGAACCTACATCATAATATTTATTTCCTTTTAATTATGGAAAATTCAAACATGTACAAAAATAATAGTATAGTAAATCCCATCCACAGCCACAGTCGCTGTAACCTGTTTAAATCCTGGACATATTATTATTATTATTTTTTTTTTTTTTGGGTGCCGGGGAGTCGAACTCAGGACCTCGCATGCCAGCAGGGACCCGTGCCGCTGAGCGATAGCACCGGCCCCTTTTTCGTATGTGGGTTCCGGGAGTCGAACTCGGGCCCTCGCGCTTGCTGGGCAGGCGCTTAAGCCGCTGAGCCATCTCACTGGCCCCTGGACATATTATTTTAATTATACACATTTTAGTATGTTTCTTTACAAGATACAGACTTTGAAAAACATTATACACTGGAAAAAAAAATTAGCTGTGGCTCCTCAATACTGTCAGAAATCCTGTGTGTTCCCAAAATCACAACTGTCTCATAAAAAATGTTTTTTTGTTCATTTGAAGCTTAAATTGTGAACTCATGCATTATGATTGGTTGTTATATCTCTTAAGTAATTTTTAATCTATTGATGTTCAATTTTATTTTTTTCTGTTAATTTTGTTGTTGTTGTTGAGGTAACTAATTTGTTTGTGTCTAAGATTTTCCCACATCCTGGATTTTGCTGACTGCACCCCTCTCCATGTTTATTTTCTGAAAATCAGTAATTTGATGTAGACATTTGATCAGATTTGGCAAGACTGCTTTGCAGGAGATGTGCATTTCCTCCAGGGGCACATATTGCCTGCTAGTGTCTTTTTGTGTATGTTTGACATTAGCATCCTTTGATGGTCACTGCCTGAGTCCACTAATTCATTAGGGTTGAGACTGATGATATCCTCAATATATCATTCCTTTTTCATTTATTAGCAGGGTTAATAGAGAAAGCTCCCTGCAGCTACTCTCTGTCTACTTTACCATACAGTTCATACCGTATGGCAGACTGAATGCTTGATTTTTTCTTTTTTGTTTTGTTTTGAAAGTCACCTTGATGCTGGGATATCACTATCATTCTCCAAAGTGACCACTGAAAATTTTTTACCTTTAGTCTCATTATAACCTCATGGATTCTGATGTGTTGGACATGCTTTAATCTATTACAGTTCTTACCCTTGAATTCCCCTCTTTGGCCAGTGGCAGAGCCTATTCAAGTTTGGCCCTGAATCATTTTGAAAGCTAACATTGCTCTTTCATAACTTCCTAGTTTTCTGAAATAACAAATTCTTCAGGCTCATCTTATGTTTTTTACTCCAGACCTAAAACAGACATTTCTCCCAGGAGCGTTGGTGGAACACATATTATTAAAAGATTCCTCAGGTTATTTTGATGTGCAGCCAAGTTTAAGAACTACTGAGAAGTGATATTCTTTTCTACTCCAAAATGATGTTTTTTTCCCTTCCTGCCAATTAAAGTTGTAAACATATATTTGAAATGATTTTAAACAGTTATATAAAATAAAAATATTTTAGTGACTGATATTCTTTTCCTTTGCTCATTGTACTATAAAATGTTACACTTTTAAAATGCAGTTTGGCCAGAGGTACCATACTGTAAATATTTCAGTACACTTTGACCCAGAAATCCCATTTTTAGAAATGTGGTTCAAGGAAATAATAAAAAAGTAAAAAATATGCATGCATCAGAACTTTATTAGCAAAGTAAAAAATTAGACATGGTTCAAACATCTAAAAATAGAGGAGTAGTTCGGTGGATTGCTGAGAATTTACTGCAGAGAATACTATGAAGCCATTAAATGATGCTTAGAAGGACTAATCAGCTAGATATGAAATTGTTTTTATTACATTATATTAAAATAAGCAAATGAAAAAGTATAAAATAGAATATATAAAAATGATAGCAGTAGGTCAATAGACTTACAGAAGACTTTTCTTTATCCTACCTCTTTTTCCAAAAGTTTTTCCCAAATTAAAGATGTATTTTCAGATTCCATAAGTCTGTGATATTACATGATTAACTGAATTGCAATCTTTTGTAATTCAGAAATAACAGGGGTTAGGGATAGGGGACACAGAGCATAAGGTACAGCCCAGAGTTTGGGCGTTACCTGTGCAGAAACTGGATAGGAGAGGAGTGTGAAGCCCTGAGCAGAGAAAGGCCAGAGTGGGTGAAAAGTGGATAGGACTCTGCCTCACCTTCAGTTATAGCTGAGCTTCTCTCCATCATGTTCATAAATGCTTCAGCTATACTCACAGGCTTGGAATTTCTGAAGGTTCCTCATTCTGTTAGGTCTTTCGGGGCTTTATCACCGGGGAGTACTCTGGGTTTGTTCTCTCATCAGTGGTATCAGGCAAAGTGGATTGATGTGGGGAACAATTGTCCAGCCTGGCATACGAAGGGATTTGGTAGCTAAGAGAATCAGTGAAGATTTGGGTTTGTTTTTTGAATGATTCAGACTTTGAACAAGCTCCTCTGGGTTGTATTTCTTGGTGTTACAAAGCATCTTTTGCCAAACCCTTCCTAACATGGACCCTGCACCCAAGCTTTCTCTCTCTGGACAGGAGGTGGTACCTGAAGCAAAGCTGAGGAGGAGGCTAGGGAGAAGCCCCCTGCCGACTGGCAGCACCTACACCAGTTTATGACCCACCTCACGGAGTCTACTCAAGGGTGTTTATCGCTTCAGCATTCTGCACTCACAGGAGAGACAGCGCTGCGGCAGGATTGCAAGATAAATTCGAGCCGTATTACAGAGGACTTGGAATGGCAGGCTGAGGATTTTAGACTTCCTTCCATAGGAACCTTAGGGGATTCTTGTTGTGGGAGTGATACGATCTGACCTATAATACAGCAGAATTAATTGGAATATACTCTGACCTTGAGGTGTCAGGTGAGAATCCTGTTTCATATCCAAAGTCTCAACATGAAAATAAAATGTACTCATTACTTCAGAATGAAAAAATAAGGCAGTAGGTCTAAATAATTTCATAAATTCTTTTCTTTTATATATTTTTTATTAAGTTTTCTTAGAAGTCCATTTGTGGGCAGAACTGAACAAATTGAGATGCAGAAAAAACTGTTGTCAGGTTTTGATCAGGGACCTGAGAAGCTTCGTGGCAACAGGGTGGAGAATTACAGGGATGAGATGTCATTGTGGGAAATGTGAAGGGCTGAAGGAGCAGGGCCAGGACTGGGGAGCAGCCCTGGCTGGTGGTCAAGGTTTTTGGAAGAAAATAATTTTGGTAGAGGTCTGAAGTAAATTTATATACATACTCAGAAATAATAGAAGATGTAATAGAAATTTTTTTAACATTTAGGGTATATACACTGTAAAATGAAAATTTGCAGTGTTAATGGCTAACACTTGTTATTTTTCCTGAAGTCTTTTCTATTCATGACCTGCCCCCCCCACTTTCAACTTGCTTTTTATACTTAACTATATCTTGGATGTACTTCCTTGTTGTTAATTATAAATTTCCCTAGTTCTTCAACTATTACAGTGGTACCGTGGTTCATGAACTCTATTCTTTCCATGATTCTGGTCACAAACCGAGTTGGACGAGGACCAAATCAAATTCAATGGTTAGGTTTAATGTTGACCTAATGGGGAAATTTGATTTGGTTCTTGTCCAGTTAGGTTTTCGACCAGAATCGTGGAGAGAGTTGAGTTTGTGAACTGGGGAACCACTACACTGACAGACATTTAGGTTGTTTCCACTTTGTTGTATTACAAACATGGTACTAATGAACAGGCTGTGCGATTGTGAGAGCACTTCAAGGAGTCTATCCACGGAAGGAAAATCTCCTGGAGTGGAATTGCTATATCAAAGAGGAAGAACATTGTACCATTTTGACAGGTATTTAAATTTCCCTCCCTGGCTGAAAAGAGGGTAGGGGAATGGGGGAAAAAAGAATCAAGATATATCATGTACAGATTTCAGGTACAAATTCTCTATGATGAATGTGATCATTGTGTATATCTAAAATGTACCAATAAAATCTGATTGAAGGAAAAAAAATCAATAGACCAAAAAAAAAAAATCCCTCCCCAAATATGCCAGTATTTCCCTTTTGAGGGGCAGAAGCTATGGAGTCAGGAGGTGAGGCAGATGTAGGGGGAGGATGGACTCTTGTATGAAGGCATGAAAGAGGGCTGGGGGTGTAGCTCGGTGATAGAGCACTTGCCTAGCATGCAAGAGGCCCTGAGTTCCATGTCAGTACTAGGAAAAACCAACCAACCAGAAACAACAACAACAAAACCAACAAAAAAACCAAAACAAAACAACCCCAAAAGCCATGAGGGAAATAAGAGGATGGGGCAGCAAAAGAATGAATCAGGAACTCCTGTTCTGACTTGCAGGCCCTGGGAACCACACCTTGGGGAAAAGGGCACATACTCTGTTTAAAGCTCTATGATCACTGAAATGAAATTCTTAATTTTTGAGCAACGGACTCCCAGTTTTCATTTTGCTCTAGGTTCTATAAATTATGTAGACTATTCTGTCAGGGATAAAAATGGGCAGAAACAAGCATGAGGGAGAAGCTACACAGACAGCCCTAGACATGAGACCACAGCAAATGGGCCTAGGGCCCCTCCAGGGAAGGCTGGACCCCTACTGGGCTGCTCACAGTGCAGCCAGTGTGGGCTGAGGGCCAGGGGCAGCTGGACTGAGGTACTGGCAAGAGCTTACTGTATTTCGGCTGCCTTAGCATGTCCCCAAATAGTGACCCATCCTGGACTCCAGTGGTTTTAGAGCAAAGCCCCCAAACCAGCAGCATCAACATTCCTAGGAACTGGTTAGAAATACAGATTCTTGCCCCCACTCTCACCCTAGGCCTACAGAACCAGAATTCTGTAGGGTCCAGCAATCTGTGTTTCAATGAATAAGCCCTTCAGGTAGGCTCTGAGAAATGTTCAAGTTTCCATTGTCTTTGGAATAACCTAGAATCCAGAGGGGACCTGTCAGAGTTGATTTTCAGAAAGTCACTCTTCTGGCTTCTCAAGGGCAGAAGTAACTCAGGAGCTTGACTTTTTTAGGCTAGGACTTCTCTTTTCTGTTTCAGTCTGAAAGAAAAGCTTTGGACCATTTCAGGTCTCCTGGGAATGTTAATGTGCTTTCTCTCTCTTCTCTCCATCATGAATATAATCTATTGGGCTAATAAAATGGCATGTGGGCCTCGTTCTGTGAGTCCCCTGGTAGACTCAAGATATAGTTTATAATAAGTCCTTCCCACACAGAGGGGATAAAAAAGAGCTATGCAAAGAATACCCTACAGGACTTACTAAGATTTTTGCTTTGGAGAAGATAAAAAGTCATTGTGTTAGCTAATAGCTTTATGATCATATTTTAGACTCCTGGAAGTTACACATATCTAAGGTAAATATCTTTGTCAGGAAAGGGGCCTCTTGGGATGCACAGAATATGAGAATATTAGAATTGATAAGGGCAGCTTGAGATGGTAATAAAGTTGTGTCTCATCTAGAACTAATACTGAAAAATGCTAACACAAATTTCTGCAACTCTCTGAGGAGTTAGCTCTTTGTGCTGTGCCTTGGTGGAATGGGTTGTGGAGGTGCTGTGCAGCATGGAAATTACAGAGACACGCTGGGCATGGTGGATGCATCCAGGTCCGCATGCCTTGCTCTGGTTTAGATAAAAAATGTCCCCCAAAAGTCTCATGTTTTCAGAGATGAGGCTTTTGGAAGGTGAGTGGATCATGGGGCTGCTGTACTCATCAGTGGGTGGATCCATTCATGAGTGCATAGCTAAATGTGCTGTGAGGAGTTGGGGCCTGGTTGAAAGAGCTCTGGCCCCAGGGGTGAGCCTACGGAGGGCAGGCCTCCCTTCCTGGCTCCTCCTCCTCTTCCTGCTTCCTGGGTGCCCGGAGGTGAACGGCCTGCCCAGGCCCTTTCACCATGCTGTTTCTGCCTTGGAGCCAGCCGACTTAGACTAACTGTGAGCCAAATTCAATCTCCCCTTTAAGTTGTTGGTGTTGGATATTTTGTCCCAACAATGGGAAAGCTGACCCATGCTTCCTCCATGTCCCCAGTGGGTAGGAATAGCACATGCCATTTATTTGAACTGGTGGTAGCTGAAGCTCAGAGGTCCGTACATATTTTGAAGCTATGCAAAGGAAGTGTCCATCTCTGACTGAGCAGACACCTTTCACTATGCCCTGGGAAGGGAGCATGGCAGGCTGAGGGTAAATGGCAGGTGCTTAGCCTCCCCTTTCCCAGGATAAGGGACACCCTGGTCCTACTGAAAGCCTGAGGCTGACCTGGGGGAACCACTTTCCACTGGAAGCTTCTGTGCTGCAGGGAGCGGGGAGATGGATTGCCCTGTAATTCTATAGCTACTTTATGAACTCATAATTCTACAGGTACTTTAGCAGCTCTTTGGTACTAGCAGCAGGCCACTCTCTCCAGGAGGTGGCAAGTTGGACAACATGCCTGGCAGAGTTGGAGCACAGCTGTTCTTTCCCTGCTCTCGTGCCTGTAAGGAGTGCCAGTTCTTTTTTTTTTTTTTTGTGGGTACTGGGGGTCGACCTCAGGACCTCGTGCGCCAGCAGGCGCCTGTGCCACTGAGCGATGTCACCGGCCCTTTTTTCGTATGTGGGTTCCGGGAGTTGAACTCGGGCCCTTGTGCTTGCCAGGCAGGCGCTTATGCCGCTGAACCATCTCACTGGCCCAGGAGTGCCAGTTCTTGGAGAGAACAGAGAGTCTATGGGTTTCCTTCACATCTGCCTGATTTTAATTTTTTTTGATAACATGTTCCCTGATAGGAATCTCAGGGTTGTCCTTAGGTGAGCTGGTCACAGCCATGTCCATGCTTGATGAAGACATGACAAGGGCAAGTGGGTGGCAGCAGGTGACAAAGGCTTGGTGGAATGAAATTGACTCAGGCAGGAAAATGCGAACTTGGTCTGAGCAGCTTGTTCTGGTCTCGTGTCTGGAGCCCCTAGGACTCCTTTTCTTGCCTGTGACCCCCACCCAGAGGCAACTTCTTGCTCCTCTTTGACATTTGCAATGAGGAGGGGTGTGATACCGTTGGGTGGATTTGCAAATGAAAATGTGTAATGGTCTTTAATCCTTGTGGGTACCTTGACATTGTAAGAGTGAAAAGAAAGTCTTAATGAAGGAATACTCTTCTGATACACTACCTCATTTCTTTTTATCTTCCTCCTTTGAGTGACCTTTTCTTCTGAGCACGGTCCTCTGACATTCAGGTTTCTTGTACTTGCAGCTTTCTCTCCATCTGGGATCATTCTCTGTGACATGATTACTATGTCCCCAGCCTCTGCCTCAGATGCTATGACTGGAAGTTGCAGCTGGTGAGAAGAGAACAACTTGCAAGATAAATTCTTAAAAGACCTGGGTCCTGTGTTTGTCTCAGTAGCATAAAAAAGATACAGGGCAGGAAACAACTAGAATTGTGATACACAGGTGGAAGAATGGCTAAGTGGGATGCTTTTCAGAGCTTTCACTGGGTTTGTTGGGTCTGTGAAAATGTTCTTTGCTTCTCCTAGGTGGCTCCATAAATCTCCAAATCCAAGCAGATGGCTATGTGGGCTGGATTCCCATTTACTACCTGAAGGAACTAGAATGTGGAGTGGAAAAGCATTTCTGCACTGTGTTTTTCCTCCTCTGGCTCTGACACTTGCATTCCTTTTAGTAAAACAAGCTAGTTCAAAAAACATATACAGCGGGTATGATGACACACACCTTAATACCAGCAGTTGGGAGGCTGAGACAGGAAGATTGCTACAAGGTCAGTATGAGCTACATAGTGAGTTCAAGGCCAGCTTGAATTACATAGTGAGACCCTGTCTCAAAAAACAGAAACAAAACCAAAAACATATACACAGGTTTGTTTTGTCCAATCACTTGACAATTCTAAAAGATTTTTTTACAAGTGGTTTATTTTGAAGAACTCAGTGAAGTAGAGCTAGAGTTAGTAGGTCCATATTTCAGGTGGGAAACCGAAGTACACATTTGAAGTTCTGGCATCTTCTGCAAGCACAGTGTCCCTGCTGCATGAATCAGGGTTTAATATTATACTGCAAACACTGATCTCTGATTTGTGCTGACAGAGGGGGAAACATTACTGGGCATCTCCTGGAAGTCCCAGGAAGGGAAGAAAGCCAGGCTGAGAGAACGGCAGAATCCCAGCCGCTAGCAGCACAGACCCTCCATGACCACCATCCGGCTGGGTTTTTCTGTTTCTGTCTCTGCACAGTGGCCTGCCAGGCTGAAGTCACGCTGGGCCCTACATGCAGAGGGTCTGGGGACATGAGTTTCAGCCCCTTTCAGCTTCTCTGGTCCGCTGTGGACTCTGCTCTTCTTTTGGGGAAGTTTTCCAAATATAAGAAACAGCTGTGGTTTCCGGTAGTGTCCGTTCAAATCTTCTGACCATTGCTTTCTGAGTTGATCTCTTATTAACACATATTATTTTCTTTCTGAAGTATCTTTCTTCAACATCTGTCTTTGGAAATTTCTGGAAAACAATGAGTGCCAGTTTATTGAGAAACCATAAATTTAACATTCAATGTATTTATTTCTCAGACTAAAATATTTAGTCAGCAGTATGTCATATAGGGCTATTTGAAAATGTTTGGTGTGTGGAATTAATAAGGAACAGTGGGATGCCTTGATCTTTCATTTTTCTAGCCATCAGGCACAATCCTAGAAGTGAATGAAAAATAATTAAATGATTAAAAAAGAAAATAATCTCATTTGTTGTGTTTTGATTTTCAGAAAATACAATGTTCTAAAGTCATACCCTCAGAAAGCTGAGAAATATTTTCTTATTTTGAATACATTATTTGAATGTTAGTTTTTCTGTATAATAAAAAACCCACTTAATTTAGAATGCATTGATCTGCTAGAATTTCATCCCACTTGCTTTAAACTGCACAATCCATTCTTCTAACCACATCTGTTAAAACGTATTGAACATTCACTGCAACCTATCATTAAGGAGACATAGAAAGACTCAATCTTGAAGCATTTACCAATTAGGTGAAGTGGGTTGGTTCCCTGTGAAGGCACTGCATTTAGCTATAACATTTCATGGAGGAGCAGGGCTGTTTAACCTCTCAGCTTGTGGAGAAGTCAGGCAAGGACCTCACTGCTTGATTTCTGGTTTGATAATGTGGTCAAGATATTCCACAGGCTTTCTTCATGCTGGTCTTGGGGTTTTCCTGCTGCCTGGGCTCAGCCCCAGTCTGTGTTACATTTTCTTACTAACCCATTCCCTATGCAGACTCTGTGCCTACCTGACAGTCATAAGGCTTTGGCCTCTGTTAACATGTTTTATGAGACATGGGAAGAATTTGTTCAGTTCTTAGAGACTCAAAAGACCAGTGCTGGCTAAGTACAAAATGAGAGGACACATGAAAAACTCTTAAGATTGAGGAAACAAAATCCAAAGACCCAGAGGAGGAGTCTAGGCTTCTGGATACAGTGGCATTGTGCTAGATTTAGAATAATTCTGTGGTACAAACACCAGCAAGGGCTTCTGTTTAGTCAGTGACGGGTTTTCTGATGGAAATCATGTAGACTTGCATCTAGGGCCCCTGAGACCACACTGTGTGAAGCACTGCTTCCTGTGGTCTTAACTCTGTGTGTTAGATTGGGAGTTAATAGAATTAATGTGTTGAAAGGAGTCCTAAGAACTCATAAAAAACCAATTATTTTCCCCTTTAGCCCCACAACCCCTTAAGGTTTTCCCACTTCCTACTTCCTCCCCATAGATGGAAGGAGAGGAAAAATTTCTCATCTCAGTAGTAATGTTCTCTGCAACCTCCCAGCCTCTGCAACTTTGCTCTTTAATACCCTCAAGGTGGCGCTGGGTTAAGGATTGAAATTTTTGGCCCATCTTTTGCAAGTCCTATATGAGTAGTCTAGTACCAACCTGTGTGGTGTGGGAGTACTTGCCACCATTGATTTGGTATTGGACCTATGGAGCTCTGACCAGAAGTGCTATGGAAAGTGGCTCATTTTAGCATTCTATTATATGTGCATTTATACAACATCATCTTCATCACCACCACCACTACCACCACAACCATCATTATCTACAGATCCCAACTTTTCACGTGTATATTTAAGGTAGCTTTCAAGGCTCTAAAAGCAAACAATATAAAATAAAGTAGGTAGAATTTGGGAAGGAGTGTGTGTGTGTGTGTGTGTGTGTGTGTGTGTGTATGTTTTCAGTCTGGGGGCTGAACTCAGGGCCCCACACATGCTAAGCAAAGCTCTACTACTGAGCTATACCCCAGCTATACCCCAAGAGTGATTGAAAAAAGAAAAAACAAATATGGATATAAAAATGGAATAAGGTGAAAAACATGGTTACCATCAGTGAGCCAGAATTGGGCTTTGAGCTTTCTAATTGAACCAGGAAGAACCCACTGGTCTTAGAATATGAGCTAGAAAGAATTTCTTTTGAGTCCAGGAAATCAATAGATTATGATGATGAAAGTACTTCTCATGTATTTAAATTGGATTTGTTTTTAAAAGCTAGACAGTTATAATGCTATTAGTGTCTTCTACTGCTCACTCTTCCTCCTAAAAAGTTCCAGCATCAAATAAACAATTATGTCCCCCCAAAGAAGCAAATCTTTCCAAAAGACAAAGCATATCTCTACATTCCCATACGAAGTATATGAAACACTGTACCCATAAACGTTATTGCAGAGGCAGCTTTCAGTCAAGAAGGACAAGGGTCCTTTGTCGTGGACAGTGAGTATTCAAGGGTCCAGTACCCATTTAATGAATGCACTTGCGCCAACAGCTAAGGGGGGAGCAGGGGACTTAGGCAGGCTGGCATGTATCCCCTCCCCGGAATTGGAACCACAGAGATATAAACAGGCAGTGCTTACCTGTCACTCATTAAGTACTTGTGTGTGGATGGAGCCGAGCACATTCTCTGTGGTCCTGTCTCACCAGGCCTATTGGCTTGCCTTTTGCGAACTTAGATTTTCTGACTTTCTCCCTACCCTGTGAGACAACCCTGACCCCTCCTTCACAGCTTTCCTTTGAAATCTCTTTATGGATGGTCATCAGACTCAGTTCCTGGTGTTTTCTTTTTTTTTTTTTTTCAGCACAACTATTCTGACTAATATGCTTTCCATAGGGTTTCAGAGTGAAATACATCCAGTGGGATGATTTTACACATGAGGAACATTTACATTTTTCAGTCATGTAATTACTGTAATGCACATTGAGAAAACTATAAAGAGCACATCAAACCCACGATGTCATGGGTATTATTGCTTAGAATGGCTTACATCCATTTATTTAAGTCAAAAAGTGAGTCACTTTATTTACTCATTTATTTATTTATTTATTTTTGTGGGTACTGGGGGTCGACCTCAGGACCTCGTGCACCAACAGGCGCCCGTGCCACTGAGTGATATCACCGCCCTTCTTTCGTATGTGGGTACCAGGAGTTGAACTCAGGACGTCGCGCTTGCCAGGCAGGCGCTTATGCCGCTGAGCTATCTCACCAGCCCTGAGTTGCTTTAAAGAACAATGCTAAGAGATAGTACAGGTGTCTATGGTTATGGGGAAAGAATTTCAAAAGTGGTGCACAAATGGGGGACTGTCACATTTCCATAGGAGACAGAACGTTAGATTGTCTCTGTACCATGGTGGGAGAAAGTGAGAGAGAAGAGAGGCTGAAGGCAGCCAGACCAGAGACCATCCTCTTGCCAGGCCCGAGGCATGAAGCCGTGCAGTGTGGTCCGGCACAGACTGGAGAAGGGGACTGAATGCTCTGAGATGCTTAGGTGATCCTTCGTCTTCCTCCTTCTTGAGCTGCATGTGTTACAGCAATCAATGGAGCCAGGGCAGAGAAACGGCTCTTCTGGGAGTCCTCCCTGGTTATTTTACATCTTTCTCTCTCCTTTTCTAAACCCTTCCTCACCTCCTTTGCTTCCCTTATCATTCAGTGACCCCTAACCACTACTACCCCAGCTAAGTCTTGTCTGGTTTTGCTGGCAGAACAGCCTAGGGTGGTGGCTGTGGTAGACGTGGGGTTTGGAGGCCACCTGGCCCCAAAAAGGGGCTGAACGTGCAATTCTATAGCCTGGCACGTGCAGCTCAGGTCGTCAGGAGGGAATCCCTTAGATGTTTTTTGTGTTCTCCCCTTTGTCAGCCTCTATGCTCAAAGTGCAAGAGCCTACAGCATCCATCACGGGCCCTTTCTCTTCCACTTGTCACTACCCACCCCTGTGCACTAACCTTGAGGTATCCTGGGTACTCTGCCAAACTGGGGATTGGGGACAATCTGACACTTGGGGGCTGAAGCTGGACTTGGGGACTCTACTCTATACACCTTGCTCAAGTCCTTGAGTCAGTTTCTCCTAGGGCACAGTGAACGCAAACCCACAACACCTAGTGGCTTCTTTAGCACAGACATTGTTCTGTCAGTGGCAAGATCTAGGCCAGAACAGAGGCTTTATCTTAATTCTGTCAGTAAGGACTTAGAAAGTCGCTTTACCTCTGGTTCCTCAGCTGTGAACTTAGTGTGTGGTGCCATCTGGTTTCTGTATCAGTCGTTTATGGCTGCTAACAAACCACCCCACAGCTTAGAGGCTTAAGGTGACAATGATTTATGATGTCACAGTTATATGGGTTGACCGGGCTATTATTTGCTGATCTTGCCCTCGATGCATCAGGGAGGTCTGGGCTCATTCTGGGACACCTGGGATGCTGGCTTTCTCCCTCCACGTGATCTTTCATTCTGGGCTTCTTCATGCCATGGTGGTCATAGGGCGTTGACAAAGGATGAGGCTGGAAGCCACAAATTCTCTTTAGGGCTAGGCTCTGAGGCTACACAACTTCCCTTCCACTGACTGCATTCTCTTGGCCAAAGCAAGAGACAAGATCAGCCCAGATACCAAGCATGGGAAGACGAACTCCACCTTTTGATAGGAGGGTCAACCTCACATTGCAAAGGGGTAAGGACCTGGACATGGGTGTGAATCATGCAGAGGGGCTGGGCATTATTGGAACAATCTACCTAATCTCCAAAATTCCTGCTGGCATACACTGTGAATCTTAAAACCAAATCATAAAACACTGGGGAGAAGAAAGCATTGCTTTTAGAAGAAACACAGTTTAAAGGAGAAGGCAGGAGCCTGGGTTCAAACCTCAACCCTTTCTTGTTCTACCTGTGTAACTTCAGGTAAGTTACTTTCCTTTCTGTGCCCCAGTTACCTGTTCTGAAAGATGGGGGCACTAATAATGACGCTGACTCTGTAGGATCATTGCAAGTTTTGAGTAACATATCCGTGGAGAAGAGAGTGTGCTATCCTCGAGGTGCTGCCAGGAAAGCTTTCAGGGTCCACTGGGTTTTAGACAACAGAACCTGGAACTTTGAACCCACCACTGGGACCACACTTTGCCTTGCACTTTCTGCAGAGCACACTCAGATGCTGTCCCTCATTTGCAATTAAAACACAAGATCTTGCTTTTCCAACGACAGTGCCAACACTGGATTGATATGCTCTCCGTATACACACATGCATGCCATTGAGTAGTTGAAACATTTAGATTTTCAGGCAGACGTTTTGAACTACACGACTCTCCCCTTCCTATCCCTGGCACAGGATTGCAGCTGCCTACTGATGCTACACAGCTCCTTCAAATGGGGAGCAATGAGCTTGGCTGCCGCTTTTGGAGCAGCAGTTAGATTCCAGAGCTGAGGTTTTAAAGGTCAGAAGCCACTGACACTAGGGAGAGATCCTTGCTCGTAACAGCGCTGTATTTTTGTAATCTGTTCTTGAGGTGTCTCTCTGGAAACTGGCTGTAAACAATAGCCCTGCCCTGACATGGCTCCACAGCAGTTAGCCGTGGCTGTTTTACAGAGTGCCTTTCATGGATACTTCTTTCTTCTGCTGGATGGCCTAATTCCTAGCTGTCTCACTCTGACCAGGTATCCCTGTCACTGGAAACTTGTTTATACTGCAGATGCCAGGCCTCTTGTCTGTCTTGAATTTACACCTCGCAACATGACCACCTCCTGGGAGAGCCCTGACCAGAAGGGGAGTTAGGTTCAGGTGTGTCAGCTAGGTGAGACAGAGGAGGCAACTTTACAAAACATGAAATAACAAGCAGCACATAACTTAAGAGATTCCAGGGGTCAGGGCCAGATGGAAGAGGGAGACGTCCAGGATGTGGGCACTCGAACAGTGAGTGGGGTGCAAGAGAGAGAATGAGGGACCTGTGGGCTACAGCCTTTGTTGGGGTGCTGGTGTTTGAGAAGGGGTACCTGTGGGATGTGCGGGTCAGTGGGTGAGCTAAGGTCGTACCTAGCTGTCCCCTGGGGAGGTGATCACTAGGAGGTGGTTGTGTACATCAGAGATCTGAGGGCCCACGTTAAGGGACCGGGAGGAGCCAGAGAACTGGAAAGTGCATCAAAGGTGTCTGAACCCTGCTCCTGACAGGAGAAAGCTACGGCTGTGTTCAAGATGGGTGTGGTGGCAATGTAACACTATAGGAAATCACTACACACAGCAAGACGCTATGTTTTGCAGCAGCTCTGCAAAGATGCCAGTTCCCAATACTTTCATGAAAAGGAACATGGAAATGGCACTAGAGTTTCTGGTGGTTTTGCTAGGATCCTAGAATCCACAGAAATGTGAGATTTTGTTCAGGCTTCTTCCTGTTCTCCAATCCCCCATCCAACCCCAGTGTAATCATCACCATCGATTATCTTCATTGCCACCACTGAGCTCCTGAAGAACTTGGCATTCAGAAAGAGGAAAAGGCATCAAACTGCATGTGCTTTCCCCTAATATTAACAGGAAACATTGGGGCGGCAGTAATATCTGGAGCTAGACACTTATGAGTCAGTCTACAAGTGTATATTATCGTGTGTTTTTATAGAATTCTCACACAAACAGCTACTCAGCTTTTTCTTTTAAGAGAAAAAAAGAAAAAAATACTGAGACTTTGATCTTTAGCATTCAGCTAATTAAGGTTCTTTAAAGATAAGTGGGCTTTGCAATCTGGGTGAAGACCATGAAGCAGTTCAGTTTGCCATGTTCCTACTAACTGCTTTAAAAGTGAGGGTGAACAATACAACACTATAAACATGAATTTTTTAAATTTAAAAATTCCATAAAAAAGTACTATGGTAAAATAATAAATTTTAAACATATAAAAGTGTAAAAAAAAAGTCAAAACTAAAATTCTCCTCCTTGATTCCCTAAAAAACTAGGATTAGAGGTCCCATTTGACGCAGCTATTCCCCTTTTGGGTATCTTCCCAGAAGAATTAAAAACATCAGACCACAGTGACATATGTGCACCCATGTTTATAGCAGCACGATTTGTAATAGCTAAATCTTGGAAACAACCCAAATGCCCATCAACCAAGTAATCGATAAAAAAGATGTGGTATTTTTATATAATGGAATACTACTTAGCCATAAAGAAAGATAAACTTGAGACTTTTATAGATAAATGGTTGCAACTCGAGACAATATTCATAAGTGAAATAAATCAGACCCACATGGGTATCGTCTCCTTAGTGTGAGAAACTGAAAGAGGAAATAAGATCCAAAATGTGCAATATTGTGAATAGGGAAGAAACTGTTCAAAAGAAAAGGAAAACTGTGATGGGAGAAAGAGGAAAGGAAGGAAGGGAAAAAGAAAAAAAATATGTATATACACAAGATAGTTAAGATAGTTATACTGCTAGTTTCTCTTAGTTCATTGAAAAGAAAGTTTTGTGCTAATACTTTTTTAGACAATATTTCATGCCTATATCTTATACTCTAAACAACTACTATGAATATAACCATATGCAATGTATTAATTATTGTTACTCTCCTACTAGCCTGCTTTTGGGTTTTTGTTTCTTTTTTTTGAGACGGGGTCTCACTGTGTAGTTCAGGCTGGCCTCAAACTCACAGCAATCCTCCTGTCTCAGCCTCCCAAGTGCTACTAGCCTATTTTGAAACTTTGTTTAATTATTTTTACTTTTTCTGTTTAAAATTAAAAAAAAAATTCTCCTCCTTCAATTACTGGGGCCTATCCCCAGACACAACCACAGTCAATAGTTTTCGTCCTAAATTCTTCTAACACTTACCATCATAAATTTATGTAATACATTCATACCTCTGTTTCTTGATTTATCTACTTTAAGTGCAAACTTTTAATTTCCCTCTATCAAGAACGAAGCCTTTAGCTCAATTATACTACTTACTGCTTTGTTGTTTATGTTGCCTAATTCTTTTTTTTTTTTTTTTGTGGGTACCGGGGGGTCGACCTCAGGACCTCGCGCGCCAACAGGCGCCCGTGCCGCTGAGCGATATCACCGGCCCCTTTTTTTTTTTTTTCGTATGTGGGATCCGGGAGTCGAACTCGGGCCCTTGCGCTTGCAAGGCAGGCGCTTATGCCGCTGAGCCATCTCACCGGCCCTGTTGCCTAATTCTTTTAGTGACTGCCTCCATTGGTGGGGAGAATATCTACAGATTATTCTTCATTTGAACTTGCTCTTCCTTTCATCTCTTCTCTCTGTCTCTCTCTGTCTCCTCCACGCCCACCATTCTCTCACCTTCTTCCTCTTCTTCACCTCTCCATTTCTGGCTGGTGTAGTTACCATGTCATGGTTTAGGACAACTAAATTCTGTTCTTATATTTGTAACTAAGCCTTCCATCCTGCCTTTAGACTAGTTTTAAAAATCGAAAACCTATTAACAGCATTTGCAATGATGTTATTATGTAGGTATTGGTCATTGTAGAGCCAACTGTGATTTAAGCCGAATAGTAGAAGATATAATCCTTTAAAAATCTTTTAGGGCTGGGCCGGTGAGATGGCTCAGCGGCTTAAGCGCCACCTGCCAAGCACGAGGGCCCGAGTTTGACTTCCGGAACCCACATACGAGAAAAGGGCCGGTGATTTTGCTCAGCGGCACAGGCGCCTGCTGGCACGCGAGGTCCTGAGGTCGACCCCCAGTACCCACAAAAAAAAAAAAAAAAATCTTTTAGGGCTGGAGATACGGCTCAGTGGAAGAATAGCTGGTTAGTATTCATGAGGCCCTGGATTCAATCCCCAGCACTGCAAACAAAACAAAATAAAACACAACCAAAAAACCCCACCCCCCAAAAACAAACAAACAAAAAAACCACATAACATAACACAGCAAAATGAAAGCAAAAATAAAACTTTTGTTCATTGAAGCAGAATTTTCCAATCATCTCAGCTAAATGTATTTTCTCAGTTTCTTTTTCTTCTGTAAGACGATATTCAATGCTCACTCTTTAGTTGCATAATGTATAATTTGTTTTATTTCATTTAATTTCACTTGCTTAACTCTCATCTAAGATATGTGGGTAATAAATTGTTTGGTACTTATTTGACTGGGAATATCTTTATTTTCCTCTACTATTTGACTAATATTTTCCAGATTATAAAATTCTAGGTAGAAAATAATTTTTCATTATACTATTAAATCTATTGCATGCTTGTCTTCTAGAGTTTAGTGCAGTTTAAGAAAAGCCTGGCTTTTGTTCCATTTTAGTAATCTGACTTTTTAGTGGGAGTTTTTAGGATTTTCTTTTTATCCTTGGAGTCAGGACATGTTAGCAGGGTGTGTCCAGAGGGCCTTTTTCTTTAATCTTGTTTAGAACTTGGTGAACCCTTTCAAACTGAAAATTCATATCTATCTTTTCATGAAAGTTCAGGGCATCTTCTCCTATTATCATTTAGATTATTTCTTCTCTTCAGGTATGACTGTACACTTTACTGGAATTACTATTTGATAGCTGTCAAACTTTCTGTATATATTTTCCATGTCTGCTTTTCTGCTGTGTGTATGTGTGTGTGTGATCCTAGGGCCTTTTTTATTTTTAAATTTGAGATTGGATGTCACTAAGTCATAAATTGCCCAGGCTGGGCTTGAGCTTGTGATCCTCCTGCCTCAGCCTCCTGGAATGCTGGGATTATAGCCATGTGCCACCATGTAGTTCAGACTGGCCTTGAATTCATTATGTGGACCAGGCCTCTCGAATGCTTGGATTATAGGTGTGTGCCACCACATCTAGTTTATTTCTTGTTTTTTTTTTCTCTGTATTCTCAGAGATTTCTGCTTGCCTTTAAAACGAACAAGTTGGTCTTCAATCCACTTCACTATTTCTTTTCTTTTTTCTTCTTTTTTTAAAATTTGGTGATCACTTTTTTTTTTTTTTTTTTTGAGGTTCCTGCTAAGTTGCCCAGGGTAGCCTCCAACTCATAATGCTCAGCCTCCTGAATGGCTGAGATTACAGGCGTGTACCACATACCTGGCTTGAGATATATATATAAAATGCCCCCTCATGAAACACCTTCACACAAAGAGATTATCAAGTGTATCTATATGCTGCATTTCTAAGGCAGTTAATATCCCCTGGTGTCTAGATTCCCAATTAGCAAGAAGGAGATGCAGCTCCTGCATGTTCTTTGGTTAATTAGATCTGCTATGAAATCATTCATTTGATGACCACCCTAATGAAGCTAATAAAAGCCTCTTCTGAAGCAGTGTATTCTTTGTACCTTAAGTACTGTACCTCACTCAGCTACGCCGCCACCAGAGCTAACGGACTCATTATCTTTCAAATTCGGATGTCTATTTTCATGCTCTGTTGGTTTCATTAAATACAAAATAAAATCACTACCTATTAAAATTGCATTAAAGCACTAACTTAAACCAACAAAAGCTGAGAAACTTTGAGCCTGAGCTGTTGGTTGGGCTCTGGTATATGGGAAATTCCTGCATTTTGCAAGCTGAGTGGATCAGGCCCAGCCCAGACTTTAAGGCCTAAATATCTGCATTTCCTTTGGCGGATCGGAGAGCCGGCAGTGCCCGCTGCCAATGACATGACATGGTTTCTCATGCATCAGGGACTCAATGGTATTGTAATGGTTCTATGATTGTTTTCTGATTTCCAGAATGAAATGGAGTGAATGTAAGGATGGGAAGAGAGATGATTTCACATGGCCACTGCCACGCATTCAGAAGAGACCACTGACAGGAAAGCTTCTACTGCCCTAATTTAGAATTACTTATAAATAGGCCAGGAGAGCGCTAATGCCTCTTGCATCACATGAGATCAATGTTGTCAGAGAATTTTTTTTTTTTTTTGTGGGTACCGGGGGTCGACCTCAGGACCTCGCGCGCCAGCAGGCGCCCCTGCCGCTGAGCGATATCACTGGCCCCTTTTTCGTATGTGGGTTCTGGTAGTTGAACTTGGGCCCTCGCGCTTGCCAGGCAGGCGCTTACGCCGCTGAGCCATCTCACTGGCCCTGTTGTCAGAGATTTTAAAAGCAACAACAACAACAAAACATACAAAACAACTTAATTCTTATAAAAATAGGAAGAGAAGCTTAAGTGATCAGAACCAAAATGCAACCCACTATATCCAGAGTGAGGCAGAGGAGGCATCTGGAGGCATGTTTTGAAAGTATGCAGCTGGCAGTTACACAGGGAGAAAGACACTGGCTGAGAAGACTCTGTATTCCTGGCTCACATTTGGCTTAACCTGTGATCTTGTCACTCTGGGGACTTCAGCTTCCTCATCTGTGAAATGGACCTGTCCCATCATATTGTGCTATTACCCTCACAAGCCAGCTCTGTGTCCACGTGTCCATGATACTGTATGTGTGATTTTTTTTTTTTTTGGTTACTGGGAGTCTACCTCAGGACCTCGCACTTGCCAGCAAGCGCTTGTGCCGCTGAGCGATATCACCGGCCCCATTTTTCCTTTATGTGGGCTCTGGGAGTCGAACTCAGGACTTCGCGCTTGCTGGGCAGGTGCTTATGCCGCTGAGCCATCTCACCGGCCCTGTACGTGTGATTTTTTTTTTTTTTTTTTTTTTTTTTTGTGGGTACCGGGGGGACGACCTCAGGACCTCATGCGCCAACAGGCACCCGTGCCACTGAGCGATATCACCGGCCCCTTTTTCGTATGTGGGATCCGGGAGTCGAACTCGGGCCTTCGCGCTTGCAAGGCAGGCGCTTAAGCCGCTGAGCCGTCTCACCGGCCCTATACGTGTGATTTTTAAAAGTTGCTCTCCAAAAAATTGCCCCTTCCCCAAATGAGTATTGCCAAAGACTATTTTATGAGCATATAGGTCCAATGTTGCTAGATCTCCAGATTATTCAGTACAAGTCAGAAATCTGAATTTTTATACAAAAGCTCCTGATTTGCAATGCAGACAACCGTATTAGGTAGGGCAGAGCTGCAGTAACAAATATACCGCAACACACAGAGGCTTTGAGATGATGGCAATTGACATCCACAAGGTGGTGTCCTAGGCTGGTCTCTCATCTGTTGCTTTGCTATCTCATAGGGCACTGTCCTCGCTGCACAAAGTTAGGTCACAGGCCTGTCTAAGCTTCAGAGCTCTCTGCAGCTGAGGCCAACTCTGAAGTAGCTGACAGCTGGAGGGGACCTGCTGACCACACTCCTGCAGCTGGGCAGCGAGTGCATCTCTGTATCTACCACACTAAATGATTCATGTTAGTAAATACCGTTTTATTATTCATCTGTAGCACTTACATCACCTTGAACATATGGACATACTTATACTTCTTTAGTTTTGAGCTGTTAGGTTATTCCACTTATTTGCTATTAGAAAATGTTATAACAATCTTAGCTAAAACTTTAGATACATCTTTATTCTTTTGTTTTTGTTGCACAGATTTTATTTATTTATTTTTTTTGGGGGTACTGGGGGTTGAACTCAGGACCTCGCGCGCCAGCAGGTGCCCATGCTGCTGAGCAATATCACCAGCCCTTTTTTCGTATGTGGGTACCAGGAATCGAACTCAGGACCTCGTGCTTGCCAGGCAGGCGCTTATGCCACTGAGCCATCTCACCGGCCCTGCACAGATTTCTGAAGTAGGACGTTGGTTAGAGGACATCAGTCTGTTTCCAGTTTCTTTTATTTTTTCCCTCTCTACTCTTCCCTGTTTTCTTTCCCTTCTTTGTTTTCATTCCTTACCTTTCCTTCCTTCTTCTTTCTTTATTTTGTTCTTTCCGTGCCTTTCTTTTTCCTTTTATCTTATGAAATACATGGCACATAAGAAAAGTACACAAAAACGCACATTGTAATGAATACTGATAAATAATCTTGTACCACCATCTAAGTCAATAGAAAAAATATTGTGAATCCCCACCAAAACACCTCTGTCTGTGTTTCTCAACCATGCTTTGCTTTCCCTTCCACAACACAGGAAAACACTATCTGGTTTTTGCTGGAAGTATTTCCTTGCCTTTAAAAAAATACTTTTGCCACATCTCAAAAGAGTATAGTTTTATTTTACCTATTATTGAACTTTATAGGAATGAGATACTTCTCGCTCATTCTACTCACACTTTTAGCAACATTTATTAATGTTTTGTTTATACTCCATTCCTTTTCATTTCATATCCCAGTCCATTTATCTGGTTTTGTATTTGGGTTTTATAAATAATCCCTTTGAAGATTCCAGCCAATGTCTCCTGGTGTAAATGTTCATAGATTCTCTAGTGTGGATGCCTTGTGGGTGGTATTGCTGGGTCACAGTGTGAAGATTTTCAAGTTTGCTACTAAACACCAAAGCCTTTTTTCCAAACTAGCAGTAATTTATGACTTCCACAAGTGTATAGGAGTTCCCATCCTCACCAATATTTGGCATTGTCAACTTTTTAATATTTTTGGCATTTTGGTGGTATGTAGTACCTCACCATGGTTTTTGATTGCATTTCCCTGATTACTAACAAGATTGAGCATCTTTATTGCTTGGCAATTTTGTCTTCTTCCTTTGTGAAGAGCTATTCAAATCTTTTTCATTTTTCCTGCTAAGTTACTTGTCTTTTCCTTATTGATCTGCAGAGTTCTTTGTGTAACGGAAGTAGAAGTCCTTTGTCACTTGTATGCGCTGCAACATCTTCTCCTATTGCGTGCTTTGTATTTCCACTAGCTTTTTTTTACAGTATTTTTTGAGGAACAGAAGTTCATATATATATTTATCTTCATAATTAGTGCTTTTTATATTGTTTAAAACTGCTCCCCCCTTAGCTAGTCTGTATATTATTACCTAAAAGCATTCTTGTTTTATTTTTCACATTCAGGTTTATAATTTAGCTGGCATTGAGCTTTTTTTTTGGTGGGTACCGGGGGGTCGACCTCAGGACCTTGCGCACCAACAGGCACCTGTGCCGCTGAGCGATATCACCGGCCCCTTTTTTGTATGTGGGATCCGGGAGTCGAACTCGGGCCCTCACACTTGCAAGGCAGGCGCTTACGCCGCTGAGCCATCTCACCGGCCCGGCATTGAGCTTTATACCCATCATTGATCAAGAGACTATCTCTGTGCTACCCTTTACAGGGCCGGCTTTGCCACAGCTCAGCACCCGTAAACACATGAGCCTGTAGTGGAGCTACCTGGTCTGTGATCTATTTTCTACCCTTATGCCATTACCATGTTGTCTGAATTATGAGACTTTCATATCAAGATTTTTTTTTTTTTTTTTGAGACAAAGTCCTGCTACATAGTCCGGGCTGGCCTTGAACTCACTTTGTAGCCCAGGCTGGCCTTGAACTCATGACAATCCTCCTGCCTCAGCCTCCCGAGTGCTGGGATTACAGGCATGAGCTACCACACTTGGCTCATACCAAGTTCTGATAACTAGAAGAGCAAGTCTTTCTACTGTTTTTCTTTTGAGGTTCTCTTGGCTCTTCTTGGCCCCTCACATAAAATATTCAGTGGTGTGTTGATGTGAATAAGCAGTTTGTCCCTTCTGAGTGAAAAGTCTTTAAGGATTTTGTCCTGCATAGCAAATGGCCCTCTGGAAAGGTGATAGCAATGTGCACTTACAGGAACTGGTTATAAAAAGATTGGGAATGGAAAAGAACTACATATCACTATGGTTTGTGATTTAACTCAGGGATAGTAACTCCTCAAAAAATACATGTTGAATATATGGGTTACCTTAGGCTTTGAATGTTGGGTAAGTAAAAACGCCAAGCCTAATGGGAACCAGAATGTCTTTTCCCTTGTGACTATAACTGCACACATGATACCTGCTATAGAATGAATTGTGTTCCCCTAAAATGCCTGTGTTGAAATACTAGCCTTCAAGCCAGGCATGGTGGCACATGCCTGTAACCCCAGCATTCAAGAGGCTGAGGCAGAGGATCATTTAAGGCCAACCTGGGCTACACAGTGAGATCCAGCCTCAAAAAAAACCAAAAAAAACTGGTCTCCAATCTGGTAATATTTGGAGAAATGGGCTTTTGGGACATAGTTAGAGTTAGATGACACTGTGAGGGTGGGAATAATGGAAATATTATGATAGAATACTATGATGGAAATAATGGCTTTACTAGAAAAGAGAGATCTTTCTCTGACCATGTGAGGCCAGAGAGAAAGCAGCCATCTGCGAGCCAGGAAAAAGACCCTAATCAGGAAATGAATTGGTTAGCAGCTTATTCTCAGACTTCCCGGCCTTCGGAATGGTGAGAAACGGATGTCTGTTGATTAAGCCACCAGTCTCTGGTATTGTGTTACAGCAGCCCTAACAGAGTAATTCCCATTTACCTCTGAATTTAGAAAATAGTTGACTCTAAACTATTCGGGCAAGAGGGTCTAGATACACTTAAAATCAAAGCAAAGTGCATGTTTTTAAAAGTCCTTTCTTAACTATAAACCTTAGCAATAAAAGGAAATTGTATGTATGGCTTATTTACACAAGCATTTCAAAATAATTCTTAGACTTTGGCTGTTCATAGTCTGCAAGCATCTTTTGTAATGCTCATGAGCTAGAAATGAAACTGTTTACCATTAAATAAATGAGAAAATAGCACAAAGAATTTGTTCAGTGAGCTGGAGCCAGAGATTCAGAATGAGTGAAACTGCTTTAGGTTTCATAGCTGTAAACACAAACCCTAGGTACAGAGAAGCTAGTGACCAGAGGATTAGTAAGAGGCGTAGAGTTCTATAGTGAAACTAAACTTAAGCACTATCCAGTGGCTCTAAAAAATTATGTGGTTCAGGACCTAGCATAAATGAAAAGGATAATTTGGTATGAAAAATGGAAAGTGTAATAAACAAAAAAATCCACTTCAACCTCCATAAATGACCAAACTGACCGCAACCAAATCACATGCGAATCTGGTGCTGTCTAGCTGAATCTTATAATTGGAACGCACCACGTGGGAGAAGGAATCCATAGGGTAGAATTTGTATTGTATTAGGGAGACACTCAACTGAACCACTAGAGGTTAATGAAGCAGTTAAACTGAGAAAAGGTGCAAAATCAATTTTATAGCCAGGCTGTTTGTACATTCCTTCACTCATTCCTACAACAAGTATTTGTTTAGTCAACTTCATATGCAAAGCACTCATGCTAAGTCCTGAAGCAGTTTTAAAGAAGTACATGAGAGTACTATGAAATGTCCAGATTGATTGCTTATGTGGCAATATATCTACCTTTGAATCATTGCATCTTCCATAAAATACAGTCCTTTGAGAAACTCTGCCCTTCTCATTAGTTTTTTGTTTGTTTAGGATTAAACTCAGGGCCGTGGTTTTGATCTATATCTTTGGCCTTTTTAAATTTTTTCAGATAAGGTCTCACTAAGTCACTAAATTGCCCAGGTTGGGCTTGAACTTGCAATCATCCTCCTGCCTTCCAGAATGCTGGGATTACAGGCGCATGCCAGAACACTCAGCTTACTTGCATTTCTTAAATAATAGGAACCTAGTACTTATGGTATGTGCGATAGTTTTCAGAAGAAGGGGAAATGATTTTCAGTTTTAGTCTAGGACAGTTTGTCTTTAATATTATCTGATAGTCGATGTCCACTTCCTTTAAAAAACAAAACAAAACAAGGAACAGGTCTAAGCCTTTTAAGGCCATAATCAGAACAGAACTTAACAACTTTCTTTTGTTTTTGTTAAGTCAAATGCAAGTTAGAGCTCAAATAGTGAGTCAAATGAAAGAAAATATTAAATAAACAAGAGGACAAGTAGTAACTGTATGTGGCAAAAAAGAATGAAAGAAATGAATGAAGCTTAGGAAAGCCCACGCAGGGAGAAGTAAGACAAGCACCCCCATCTTTATGCTATAAGGTGGCTTACTGGTTCAAACATTCTATTGTGTATGTATACCACATTTTCTTTTTCCATTTGTCTGTTGATGGGAATCTAGGCTGTTTCCAGAGGTTGGCTATTATGAATTGTGTTGCTATAAATATGGATATGCATGTATCACTGTAGTATGATATGTTTAACTCTTGGGAATACACTCAGAAGAGGTGTAGCTGGGTCAAATGGAATTTCAACTTTTAGTTTTTTGAGGAATCTCTATACTGATTTTCATAGTGGTTGTACTGGTTTACATTTCCACCAACAACTGGTGCTCTTTGTGTTCTCAATAATAGCCATTCTGACTGGAGAAGGAATACATTTCCCTTATGGCTAAAGATGATGAACATTTTTTTGTGTACTCATTGGCCATTTGTATTTCTTTTGAGAAGTGTCTATTCAGTTCATTTGACCATTTTTTGGGGGGTTAACTTTTATTTTTTTGAGTTCTTTGTATATTCTAGATAGCATACAAACAGAATTAAGGATAAGAATTACATGATCATCTCGATAGATGCAGAAAAAAATCCTTTAACATCCATCATTTCATGATAAAAACCTTGTTAAAAATAGGTATAGAAGGATCTTATCTCAAACTGACAAAAGCTATATATGACAAACCCAAGGCCAACATCATACAAAATGCGGATAAACAGAAAGGATTTCCTCTAAAATCAGGAATAAGACAAGGCCGTCCAGTCTCACCATTTCTGTACTTGAAACCTTATCCAGAGCAATTAGGCAAGAGAAAGAAATGAAAAGAATATGAATAGTAAAGGAAAGAGTTGACTTATCTTTATTTGCAAATGATGGATCCTTTACACAGAAGACCCTAAAAATTCCACCAGAAGATGTTTAGAATGGGTAAACAATTCAGCAAATCAATCACAAAAGTCAATAGCGCTCATGTCCACCAATAGTGAACCCAACAAGAAAGAAATTAGGAAAAGAATTCCATTCACAATACCTTCAAGAAAAATTAAATGCCTAGGAATCAATCTAACCAAGGAAGTGAAGACCTTTATAATGAAAAGCTATAGAACTCTGAAGAAAGAGACTGAAGAGGACATTAGAAAATGGAGACATTCCCTGTTCCTAGATAGGTAGAATTAATATATTTTTTTAAATGGCCACGTTAACTGAAGTGACATACAGATTGAACACAATCCCTATTACAATACCAACAACATTATTCATAGATCTAGAAAAAACAATCTTAAAATTTATATGGAGCCAGAAGACACTCAGAATAGCCAAAATCTTCAGAATCTTCGCAAAAAGAGCAAAGCAGGGAGCATCACACATTCCCAATTTCATATTATACTACAAAGCTATAGTAACAAAACCAGTACTGGTGGAAAAACAGACATGTTGACCAATGGAATAGAAGACACAGAAATAACTCTTCAGCCATCTGATTTTTGACAAAGGGGCCCAAATATAAGCTGTAGAAGACACAGCCTCTTTAACAAATGGTGCTGGGAGAACTGATTATCCATGTGCAGAAGAATAAAATTACACTCATATTTCTCACCCTGTACTAAAATAAAATCAAAATGGATCAAAGACCTAGGTATAAAGACAGAAACTTTGAAACCACTGGAAGATAACACAGGTGAAACACTTGAAGCACATGCAAGGACCTTCTGAACAGAACTCTCTCTACTAGCACAGGAATCAACAAATAAGACTGCATCAAATTAAAAAGCTTCTGCACAACAAAGGAAACAATCAACAGAATGAAGAGATAACCCACAGGATGGGGAAAGAACTTAGCCAGCTTCTCTACTGAGAGGGACTAATACTGAGAGTATAAAAAGAACTCCCGGGGAAAAAAGCATGAAAAGCATGTTTTCTAACACGCTAATTCCCAAGACCCAACCTTGGAGTTAAGATTCAGGGAGTGGGGGCAGGGAGTGTTCCAGCCTCGCTTTGAGAAGGTCCTGGAGGGAATCCGTGAACCCAGAGAACCCGAGCTGGAGGGCAGAAAGAAACCCCCAAGTGTGGTGGCCGCACTCCTCAGTGGTCACGGACTCGGAAGACAACTGAGCTGCTTCCGCTTTCCTCCACCCTTGACCGCAGGACATCGCTAGCTCAGCACCTTGTTTATCTCTCACGCTACCCGTGAGGCTCACCTGCATATTTGCTACAACTGGGCAGCGATACTGTGGAAAACACTGGGAAGAGAATGCTGGGGGGAAGGAGACTAGAGAGGAGGCTTTTATTTCTTCCTTCTCTAGTCAGGATAATCCTGGCACATAGTTAGGTATTCACTGGTCCTTGGAGGACACTGAAATAAGGCTGCTAAAATTGTGCTGGACTTAGATATTTATGGGCAACATTAGTGCCAACGTTTCCAGTCTTCTTGATATTTCCACCCTTCTCTGGTGGGAGATTATAAGGACTAGCATCTGTAAATTGCTTTGAAAGTAAACCACAGTTGTGCAAGTAGATGACATTATCTGCTTTCCACCGACAGCAAGAATCAGCGAGCCCCAAATACACACAGTACATATTCAGCACTTTGCCTTAACCTACCAGATGGATAATATTCTGTTAGGGGATTACAACGTGGGTTATTTCAAAGGACGAAAAGATTGCTGACCCAGGCTGGGACAGTGGGCAAACTGTGGGCACATCTGCAGCTATTGAGCACATATTTCTAAGGGTTTCCAGCAGAACATAAGTAAACAATTGCTTGCCTGAGTGATATGGCAGTTTCATAAGAGCCATAAACACCCGAGCTGATGGTTAACGCGCTGGCCAAAACCAATGGGTTACAGAAACAGTAACATTTAGCCAAAACATACCCAATGGCACCATGTCTGTTAGTTCCTTTCCAATATGGCACTCCAAGCAGAAGGGCCACATTTGAGAGATGGAGATGCAATAATATCATTTTTATTGGTGAAGCCAGTAAAAATGCTGTGGACGAAGATGTGGCCTCCACATCATTATGGCCAAACTAAGCAAGCCCCAGATCCAGTAGCTTCCACAGCAGTGTCTTGCATATGAATTGTGAAGAATTTTCACCAGCAGGAGAGGACTTCGTTCTGTCCTTAGTGGCGGCTACTCTCACTTCGTCAGCACTGTCTTTCTGTCAGACACAGCAGCACGATGGGTAATAATGTTGTAAGTCAAATCTGCATTTTCAGAGTTCAGACAATGGTATGGGCAGGACATTCTCATGGTTCTCCATGAGTATAAAGCAATTAACTGAAACAACAGGTCTAAGGCCCACCAGTTTCCTATGTTCTAGAAAGAGAAGATGGGGGTGGTGGTGGGTGTGATGATAAAATATCCATCATTAACATAACAATAGGAGAATAAATCTGGGTGGACCCAGGTGGTGGTCATAAAAATCAGAGTAAGTATCTCAATGTCATAAACTCTTAGTTTCTTATATTGCACTGAAATTTCATGAAGTTACTTAGATCCTGAAATAAACAACCAGTGGGGCACTGGCTGGAGATGAAGAGAACAATATATTTTCATAAAAAAGCTAGGGGTTTAGACATTTGTTGACATAGAATTTGACCTGTGGCATTAAAATGCTTATTGTCTCCAAAAAAATGCTTATTGTAAGTGGGGGAAGGGTTTGCAGAAGAGACATTTTGCATAGTAAGTTGTATCCTAATGATGAAATCTTGCATACAGAGAGCCCACAAGGCAAAGGCAAAGAGACGGTTCACCAAATCAACAAAACATTTTGTGCTCTAGAAATAGATGTGGCAGAAACTGTGCTTGAGCTGAAAAGGTTGGTCCTCTGAAGGAAGTAGAACCACATGTAATGTTGTGACTGAAAAATCTGTAGCAGGATGAGGATACGTCATCTAAAAACTAATGAGACATTACATTTTGAACCAAAATTGTACCCAACTTTTTAGCACATAACTAGGCAAAATCGAGCCAAAGTATACAGAGTTGATATACAACTTTGGGATTCAGGACTCAGACACTGCAATAGAAGATGAATTTGGGAGAAAGACTAACCACAGAGCTAAGAAGATGCAGGATGAAACTGTCTAGGTTCAGAGCTACCTTACTTTTTCAATCTTTTCTCTTCTTGAACTTTCTATCATGTGATGCCCAAACAATGTATGTATGAAACTGTGCATTCTACTTCATTCAATAGTACAGCATCAAGATTAAACCCATAAATGTGGAGGTCCCCTATGGAAAATTCTATGTCTCTGCATGATAGTTTATCTGCAAGTTACGAGAGTCCAAACACCACTAGCATGGAATTTGCTTTTGTGTGTGGCAGTGTGCACCGTGTCATGCCCAGAGGACTTCTCTTTCTTCAGAGAGAATGGATGTTATAATACATTGCTACTGTAATTAAATGCTGCCATGATTTCTTTTTCTGTTTAATGCAAGAAAAGCATTATTTCTATTGCTCTTGGTTAATACAGAAGCTGAGAGTACCGAATTAATTCTGGGAGTTTGTAAGCACTGTTTTACCTGTTTCCATACGGAGGCCCTCAGAGCGCTGTGCAGACCGTGTCCTGCACCAGAACCCCAGTGGCGGGAGCAAGTGGCTCGGAAATCCAGCCTGCATTTGATCTCTGGCTGTGCACCCTGCCATGGGTCTGCACAGGAAGCCTGCCCAAGAGACATGTCTTTTTTTATTTTTTATTTCACAAGTGTACTGCCCAGGCAGGCAGCTGCTAGAAGCCTCTGTGGTCACCTGCTAATCTTGAACAACAAAAAATGACAGGGGAGAAGTCAGTCCACTCATGTACAACCCTGAATTATTTACTATTGGTGTTTACTCACCATTAAACCCTAAAGTGGCTGCTGCCATGCTTCCCAAGCAATCAGTCGGGGTTTTGTTAACATGCAGATTCTGGGTCCTCAGAGTCTACATTTCTAACAAGCTCTCAGGGACTCTGATTTAGCTGATTCATTGACCAAACTTGAGTAGCAAGGCCCACTGGGTGTCATGATGACCAATTAAACTCACAGGTAAATTCTGGCCATCATGGGCCCCTTCTCTGCTGACCACAGAACACTTTTCCCCATCTTTCTGTTCCTATAAACCTCGACCAGGACCCTCTCGTCTTTTCCTGGGGCAGGGAAAGATGTTATTATTTACCGACCACTCTGCGTCATTCTTCTGCACGCTCTCAGCTTTCCTAGCCACTCAGTGAATCAGCTATTATTACTTTTTTTTCCCTCTGAGACAGGGTCTCACTATGTAGCTCGGGCTGGCCTCTCAAACTCATAGTGATCCTGCCTCAGCCTCCTGAGTGCTGGGATTACAGGCATGCGCCATCATGTCTAGCTAGCTGTTATTATTCTTGTATTAGAGACAGGGAAAGTGAGGTCCGATGGTTTACATACTGTTACAGTGATTATCTAAAATGTACTCCTCCAAAAGTTTATTGTATTGAAGGCTTGGCTGGCAGCTGATCAGCTTTTGAAATGATTATATTATGCCGGTTCTAACCTCACCAGTGGACTAATCTATTGATGACATAATTTGATGGCATTATTAGGAAGCGATGGAAACAGGAGGTGGAGCCTACTGGTTGAAGGGAATGGATCAGGGCAGTGCGACCCGGGGAACCAAATCTGGTCCTCTTTCTGGTTTTCTCAAAGCCAGGTGCCCCTGGCTGCCAGGAGGGGAGCAGCCCTGCTCCACAATGCCCTTCTGCCTTATGTCAGGCTGACAGCTGTGGCACTAGCTGACCAGAGACTGAAATCTCTGAAACTATGAGCCGAAACAAACCTTTAAGCTGTTTCTGTCAGGTGTTTTTTTCACAATGATGGAAGGTTGAGACTAACACATACTTTGTCCAAGAACATAGATCCAGTAACTTAACTTGTAGGGAATTAAATCTAGGATTCCAAATTCTGTACATGAGCCTGTACATCTTATTTCTAAATTTCAAGAACTTAATTCCTTTGGTTAACAAAGGGAAGGTTTTCCAACTGATACCCTCTTATCAGGTACAGCAGTACCCAATGTGGCAGTGATGTCGAAGGCACGAGGTTGTCACAGTGGGCCTTCCTTCATTTATTTTAAATAGAATTCTATTCTTGTAGAAGCAAGTAGAGTTTCTACTAATGTGACTTTCTCTTTGCTTCCATATGACAGTTGATTTTGGTGATGGGTAACTTAGTTTTCAAGCATTTCTGATCATGGACTGTAGCCTCAGTGTCAAAGCTTCTCCCAGCTTTCAAGCATTGTGCTTCAGAATACAGCAGGGCTCATTTTCTCCTGAGTAACTGGGATCAGGGGAAAGAGGTCCAGAATGGCCACAGTGCAGGGGGATGGCCATCCCTACGAGAGGAGGTACAGGGAGGCCTGGTCGAAAAGCACCCAAGAGTCAGGGACAGTCCCCTGTGAGAGAACAGGCTGGCTCTCAGGAGGAATTCCTGTAAATTCCAGTTGGGGGCAAGGGGCAGTAGTCAGAGCGAAGCACGCCATGCAATCCCAACTGCACCCCATGAATGGGATCATGACTCATGAATCTTGAGAAGCTGAGGAGGAAAGCCGAAGGGAAATGAAGTGACTTGCAAAATGCCTCAAAACCACTTTGTAGCCAGGACACCAGAAGACACAGCTTTTACTGATGTTGGGAGACCGGGTCATGCTGCTGTGAGAAGAGGTGACAGGAACTGGGGCTCTTGTTTCCAGGTGATAATTTCCCCAGGAAGACTTTTCATGGAAGTTAGTCATCCCTGACCACTTCGGCGTGATAAACAGCCTTGCAAAGCATGCTATGATGAGCCAGCAGGTCAGACCTGCACAGTGGTGGATTAGCCCACATGAAACTGTCTTTAGTTAACTAAGGATTGACATTATGCCATAAGATTGCATTGATTTGGCTTATAAGAACCAGCTGGGTCAAACTACATTTCAGTTTTTTGAAGAACCTCCATACTGATTTCCATAGTGGTTGTACTAGTCTGCACTCCCACCAACAATGTAGTAGAGTCCCTTTTTCCCTACATCCTCACCAGCATTTGTTATTGTTAGATTTTTTTGATTACAGCCATTCTTTCTTAGGTAAAAGGGTATTTCAGTGTAGTTTTCTAGTTTATCTTAGCTGGCTGAAAATTTTGTGTATCTGTTTTATTACTTTTTTGTAAGAATCTTTTTGGTTTATGTCTTGTACTCTGAGTAATTAGTTTGAGGATAACAATGCACAGTGTAGTAACTATTGTTATTCTTACTTGAATATGAAATTTTATTTTTTCATAAAAAGAACCAGCACCTTCCCAACTCTACAGTTGTTTTTATTGTACAGGCATATTTAAGGATGTAGTCTACTTCTTATACTACACAATTCTTTTATAAGGATCCACAAAGTCAGCCAATAAATATTTTTTGAACACATATATACCAGGCACTGTCATTCCCTTTGTTGGGAATAAAGCAGTGTACAAAGAAATCACATGAATGAAGCTCACCTTGTTGAAGTAAATTTATTCTTGGGTCTCTCTGTCAGGCAAAGCTGTGAACTTCTTAAGCAATCTTTCTTCTTTACTATAGTTACTAGGGAGCTCAGAGTCAAGTTCTTTGACCTCTAGCAATTGGCCAACATCTCATTGAATGAAATGTTCTATGGACCACACCTCTGGTTCATAGTATTTTCTTTTTGATAAATTTTCTTGTTTTTAGCTTTTCAGGCCACCTTATGTCTTAATTATCTTTTTTCTTTTTAAATAACACTATAATAAATAAGTCTAGCAGGTCCTTGGGACAGATATGAGACACTGGTGATGAGATGTGGAAAGGGCTACTTGGTGTGAGGCAGTCCTGGCAGTCAGGGTGATAGGGTGCAATCTAGCCATTGCTGGTGAGAAACAAGGTGAGGAAAGGTGGATTGGAGAGGCCACTGTTGCTCATGGGAGGCTGGGACTGGTTTTCTTTGGATGGATGGCTGGATAGTGGAATTTAAAGGTGGCAACTCCTAGAAAGCACTGATGTAAGAGCAGATGGAAATCAGGCACATAAACAAAAGCATGAGTGGAACCGATCTATAATTGGGCAGAAGCCACCCTGTTAATTAGGGAGTTTTGATTATGTGTAACAGAAACAGACTCAGGAACTTGATGGAGGAGAAGAGAGGGATTTATGATAGATTTGGGTAGCTTACAGAATCTGTAGAAAAACAATAGGATTAAAAGAGAGAGGGTCCCTTCTGAGAGGAGAATGGGCCACAGCTTTAGGGCTCTGTTGTTGGGATGAGAAGGCAGCAACTCTTTCTTAGTTTTTGGTGTCTGCTGAAGATTCAGGTTGCTTGGCGTAGGACAGAAGTGCAACACATATAAGATGAATGAACGAGTGAATGAATGAATGAAACATCCATGGAGAGAACGTCTAATTGGCTGAGCTTGGGCCATGGGCCTGTCCCTTGGGAGGAGTGGAGGAGTGCCTTGGTCGAAGGTCCCACCAAAGCACAAACACTTCAGATACTTACTAAAGAAAAGGACAGTGGATGTGGGGCAGGCAGAACCAAGCAAGATGCCCATCTCAGGCCACAGGGTGATGATGGCTGATAGACTACAGCAGGTGGCAGCTCTAGTTGTCCAGAACAGTGCTGCTCCAGTTAACTGGCCCTTGTTCTCTAGCATCTAGAAGGAAAAGAGAACTGCAGAAAGCGACGCCAAGGCTTTACTGCCAACTCTCCAGGCTGATGGAGAGGCAGGAAGTAGACAGCTGGGCGAGGTCAAAGAAGTGACGATGTTGAAAGGCTGAGTAACTTCTGGTGAGGTCTGGGGAGAAGAGTGATTCTCAAGGACAGCCCCAGAGTGACACATTTGGAAATTAGCTATGCGTCTTCTTGGAGAAGCGAATCTGTGCCTATTTCTCCCATAACATCCCTTTTTTGTGTTTCCTAAATTTCACTTTAAAGTCTAATATTAAGGCAGTTCCTTGAGGTATTGCAACCAGGCACAACTCAATCAGAGGGATACCATGATCTCATTTGATGGGCACCAGCCCTCTGGACTTCTTGCTGTTCTTTAAACACATCAGCTTCATTCCTGCTAAGAGCTTCTGCACTTGCTGTGTCATCTACATGAAATTCTCACCTGTTGGTTTTCACCTGGCTCCCCGCTCATTCTTTGCAAGGGTCACCTCCTCTTTGCACAGATATCTTTCCTAATTAAAGGTACTGTAGCTGCTTTCAGTCACTCTGCCACATTGATCTACTAAGTTTCCTTCATAGCACCCACCAATGTGTAAAATAATCCTATTTTTAAAAAATGAATGTGTGTGGAATGTCTCTTTCAAGAGTGCAAATTCCATGAGGATGGGAAACCAGCCTTAACTTGCACCTGTATCCCACAGCGAGAGACTGGCACCTGGCATCACGTATGTGCTTAGTAAATACTTAAGTCATCTGTATGTTACTGAGATAAACTTGACTTGGGTGTAGCGCACTGTCTGCCCCCCCGATTAGTTTTGCTGATATTTTAAGACTTTTATGTATATATCAATCAGTGAATAGATCAATTTCCTACTCTGAAATCCCCTTTGAGTTTATATCTCCTTAGGACGAGTTGGGAAAATATTCTCTCTTTTTCTACTCTGTGGAAGAGTTTGTATAAGATAGAAGATAGAAGCTATCTAAAGTTTTTTTTTTTTTTTTTTTTTTTAAAAAGCTTTATTTTTTGAAGTTTTCTTCCCTTTATTTATTTATTTTTTTTGTGTGGGTACCGGGGGGTCGACCTCAGGACCTCGTGCGCCAACAGGCACCCGTGCCGCTGAGCAATATCACCGGCCCCTTTTTCGTACGTGGGATCCGGGAGTCGAACTCGGGCCTTCGCGCTTGCAAGGCAGGCACTTAAGCCGCTGAGCCATCTCACCGGCCCCCTAAAGTTTTAAAGTTTGGTTGAATACTTTAAATCTATCTGCCAGAGCCTGTTGTTTTTCTTACGTGAATATTTTAAGTAGCTGCTTCAGTTCCTTAGTAATTTCAAAATTGTTCAGGCTATTTCTTTTTGAGATTGTTAAGGCAAGTTTAAAAAAAATTATTCCCTTGGAACATGACTGTTTCATCTAAATTTCTAAACTAAAGTAGTGGTTACCTCTGGAGGTTCTGTGTGATGGGTTAACACATTTATTATATTAAAACATAAAATAAAAAGGGTCACCCTTGGACTAATGAGGACGGCATGTCTCAATTTGATTCTGTGCATTTAAGTTTCACTAAAAATTTATATTTGCTGAAAATATGAAGGAACAAATGAATCCATCTTGGTGCCCAGGGACAGACATTTCCCAAAGGTGAATCTTCAGGCCCCCAGTGATACAGACAAGCCTGGACAGAAACTGTCCCCGTAAATTTACATCGGTCACCATTCAGACTCTGGAGAAGGGTCTTGAAGATCTCACTGCACTTTCCCCAGGCTGCGTGGGTAGAGGCCCACCGCACTTCAGAATGTTAGGTTCTCTATTTGTTCAAGATTACAGTGTAAAAGCACCAGGTTGGTAGTGAACATCTGTAATCCCAGCACTCTGGGAGGCTGAGGCAGAAGGATCAGAAGTTTGAGCCCAACCAGGGCAATTTAGTGAGCCCCTATCTCAAAATAAAAAATAAAAAGGGCTGGGGATGTAACTCAGTGTGAAGGCTCTGGGTTCAATCCTCAGTACTGTGAAAAAAAAATTACATAAAAGCCACAGCAAGTTTCCAATAGCAGTTTCCTCTCCATAAAACAGGTAGCAGAGAGACTGAAGCTACATCTTAGAGAAGACTGACTTACAGTGAACTACGAAGTGAGCTGAAATTAAGAACAGTCCTTGGCATGACTGGCTTTTCTGCAAATGAAATTATGTGACTTACTCTATGTCTGGGTCATTACTATGCTAACAGGATAAGTCGATTAAAACGAAAGGAATTTCAGATTCAGGCAGGAAGGCATTATCAAGTTTCTCTGTCATTAGCTGTCACAAAGTTCAGAATTAATCACGACACCCTGCAAAATGGTAAAATATTTGCAAGCAAGGAGAGGGTGGAGATGCCAGAACCTGTAAATTTATGCCAGCTGAGCACTCAGTGTGGGGGCGTCTGCAAATGGATTTACTATTTTGTCAACTCCAGCAAAATGTTATGAAATTGCAACGAAATTGTTTCTTGGCAAACAATTGTTTAAAAAAGGGTCCTTACCTTAAATAGCTGCAATTCAGGGCTTTCCGGGTAATCATCAAGGCAGATATTAAACTAAAACTATTAGAAATTATTTTCCTTGGGATCATGCTGAAATATTAAGATTGAATTATTCTTTTCTTCTCAACTCCTCTTTTTCCTGGCTTTTCATGTAACAAAAACACTTCAGTTTTGGGTTGTTTTGTTTTGTTTTTGAAACAGCAGAAGGAAGAAGGGACAGGGATATCGAGGCAGCACTGGAAATGAAGCAGGGGCCAGAGAGGAGAGGTGGGAAGCCGCTCATTGAAAGTCTACCAGCTTCCTCTGTAAACAGGGACAAACACTGCTGTCTGTCCCGACCAACTTCCAAGGGCGATGCGGGGCCCCTTTAGAAAGCTACACATAAAATTGGAGCTTTACTCTCCCTCCTGCTCGATGGTGCCTCCTCCTTACACTTTGTCAGAACCACGAGGCGGGGGGTAGGGGGTTTAGCTAAAGTTGATTCTATTAGCGACGTTAAATTTTTTTTTCCTGGAAAATGGGACCAAATCAAGTTATTTGAACCATTTTTTTTTTTTTTTAAACCTGAAACTAAAAGCGAGGTGAAAACTCACGGAGAACACTTAGCGCGCTTTCCAAGAGTTCTTATATTTGGAAGATTCTGTAACTCCCTGAAGAATAATGGCTCTAACGGCAACATCTTAAATTTAGGAGGGTCCTCTGGCGGAGAGATGCTGCTCCAAGTAGCACAACAATAATTTTGCAGTAACGTTGTCAAACTTGTTAGTAACGACTCCACTGGGACTGGAGACACTTTCGACGCCTCTGCGAGGTCCTCACTGTACCCACTGCGGCTGCTTTTCTGGTCCCGCAGCAGTCTGCTCACCTCCAGGCCTGAGACAAGGTCTAACCCTTCCAGTGCTTGCTCTAACATCCAATCGCTCGTCGGTCTTGCCTCAGGAGGTAGTAGTTGTCCCCATTTTACCGATGAAAGTTGAGGCTGTGGCTTACAATTGTCTTTGACAAAAAGTACTTAAACTAGCTAAAAAATGACTTTCAACTTCCAACAACAGTGTTTCCTTTGAGGTCAAGGTCTTTGATCTCATCTCTAAAAGCCAAGAAACGGGAGAAATGTTTTACCGTAGAATAGAACAGAGTCGCCCCCTCCCCAACACCCCAATTCCGGAGGATGTCAATCATGGTAGACGCAGCACTCCGAAGCCGGAGCTTAGCTATCTGCCGGCGGCGTAATAAAAACGAAGGAGCCCGGCACACAGGTCCAGCAAGCGTGCAAGAAGCCTCCCCGCGGTGCACCCCCAGGAAAGTTGAAGCGTCTTCTTTGACTCTGGGGCCAGAAAGATTTATTACTTCCTCTCCGAGGCAGAAGCCACAGACCAGCTGCGAAGGGCGAGCAGGGTGTCAGGAGCCTGGGAACGGCGGTCCTCCGAGGCTCCCTGGCGCGCTGCGTCTTCGGTTCCCGGAGGGGCTGCTCTCAATCCCGGGGAAGAGCGGAGTTTACCGCCGCCGGGGAATTTCGGCCCAAACTTTATCTCCAACTCTTCTCCAGAGCAGAACGTGGGGTCAACTCCGGCAGCCACGCAGAATCCCAGTCTTCTGCAGCCTCGGGAGCCGGAGCGCTGCGAATCCTGCGTCCGCGCCCCCGGCACCGTGCGCACGGAGACTCAAGTCCTCCGACTCGCGGGTGGCGGCCCAGGCGGCGCCGAGGTAAAGCCGATCGCGCCTCCAACCCCCAAGGAGGCGGCGGGATCAGGCGCCGCGAGGAGGGCGGGCGTGGGACCCACGGCGGAGGAGGGCAGAGCGGCGGAGGGGCGGAGCCGCAGCGACAGACAGGGGCGCGCACCAACCCGGCGCCGGCTGGCAGGAGCCGCGCAGAGGCCGGCCGAGCGCGCTGCGGGCGCTCGGCGTAGAGGGAGTCGGGTAGCAGCATCCTTGGGGCGCCGCTTTCGCGCGGCGGCGGCGGCTGCGGCGGCGGCGGCTTCCTCTGCCTGGGTAGCTTGTGGGCCAAAAGCGGCTGGTGCCGGCGGCGGGGCGGGAAGGGAGCGCTGCGGACCAGGGCTCCTTCGTCTAGACTGTGTGTGCAGGGTCCTCCCGGGCCAGTCCGAGGCGAAGGCGCGGCCGGCTCATCTGTGTTGCCCGCCGGGACATTCTCCTGGTGATGGAAGGAGCAGCCGCCGCCGCCGCCGCTGCGAGGTCGTGCTGCTCTCCATGCGCCGCCACCGGGAAGATGGGAACATTCGCTGTGCCGAGGCCAAGAGCGACAGAAGAAGATCCGTTTTGCCGGGAGCTGGGTCCCGTATAAAGCGCCCCGGCCCCGCCGCCTTCGCCTCTAGCCCATTTCACCTCCCTGAGCGAGGAAGGAACTGCGGTCCCGAGAAAGCGGAGGAGAGGTCGCTGGAGCCGGGACGCGAGCGCTTGGTGGAGCGCGCAGCAGGGCTCGGGCCCGGTGAAAGTTTCCCTTCCCGAGCTTCAGGGCGCCCGCTGCCGGGAAAGTCTGCCCAGGGCTAGGGCTGCGTAATCTCGCGGCTCCCTCGAAGGCTCTTGGAATCCCCGGCAGGAAAGAGCAGGAATCAAGGGACGAGTGACAGCCGGACAGCGCGCTGGTCGGTGATCCCGCTTGAGCGCACCTGCGGCTCCAGGTGAGTGACTGTGCCGGCAGACTTGAGGATGGGCGTTACTTAGGCGGAGGAGGTAACTGGGAGGACGACCGGGGCGCACCCACTCACTCCGCTTCCTCTCACAGGTCTCTCGCGGAGCCGCTGCCATGGGAGAGCCAGTCTTGGGCGTCGGAGACCAGCCGCCCCTGCCGCCGCGCCCGCGTCGGAGCCGCGGCCCGAGTGCTGGCTCCCGCAGCCGGCCCACTGCGTCTCCCTCCCGGGCTGCCGGACCGCCTCTGCCGCGTGGCCGGCCCTGGCAGTGCCTGTGATGAGCCTCAGCCCGCCGCGAGCTCTGCCGCCGGGCGCGCTCCCTCGGCTGCTCCCGGCTGCGCCTGCCGCCGCCCCGCGCGCCTTGCTCCCGCCGTGGCCCCGGCGCCCGGGACGCCGCTGGCCCGCGTCCCCGCTCGGAATGAAGGTGTTCCGCAGGAAGGCGCTAGTGTTGTGCGCTGGCTATGCACTGCTGCTGGTGCTCACCATGCTCAACCTCCTGGACTACAAGTGGCACAAGGAGCCGCTGCAGCAGTGCAACCCCGACGGGCCGCTGGGTGCCGCAGCGGGGGGATCCGGGGCCGGCTGGGGACGCCCGGGGCTGCCTCCTGCTGCGCCCCCGCACGCTCACACGCGTTTGGACGCCCGCACCCCGTACCACTTTCCCGCCGCCGCCGCCGCTGCCGTTGGGCCAGCGCCCGCAGCCGCAGCCAGGGTGGTGGGGGCCGCGGCCGCTCCGGGAAACGGCACCTGGGGCACTCGGGGCGGCGGGGGCAGGCGGCAACTGGTATATGTGTTCACCACGTGGCGCTCGGGCTCGTCCTTCTTCGGCGAGCTCTTCAACCAGAATCCGGAGGTGTTCTTTCTCTACGAGCCAGTGTGGCACGTGTGGCAAAAACTGTACCCGGGGGACGCTGTCTCCCTGCAGGGGGCAGCGCGGGACATGCTGAGCGCTCTGTACCGCTGCGATCTCTCGGTTTTCCAGCTGTACAGCCCCGCCGGCAGCGGGGGGCGCAACCTTACCACGCTGGGCATCTTCGGCGCAGCCACCAACAAGGTGGTATGTTCCTCACCGCTCTGCCCCGCCTACCGTAAGGAGGTAGTAGGCCTAGTGGACGACAGGGTGTGCAAGAAGTGCCCGCCTCAGCGCCTGGCACGCTTCGAGGAGGAGTGCCGCAAGTATCGCACGCTGGTTATCAAGGGCGTGCGCGTCTTCGACGTGGCGGTGTTGGCGCCGCTGCTTCGAGACCCGGCCCTGGACCTCAAGGTCATCCACCTGGTGCGTGATCCCCGTGCAGTTGCCAGCTCACGCATCCGCTCGCGCCATGGCCTCATCCGAGAGAGCCTACAGGTGGTACGCAGCCGGGACCCACGAGCCCATCGTATGCCCTTCCTGGAAGCGGCTGGCCACAAGCTGAGCGCCAAGAAGGAGGGCATGGGCGGCCCGGCAGACTACCATGCACTCGGGGCTATGGAGGTCATATGCAACAGCATGGCCAAGACCCTGCAGACAGCCCTGCAGCCCCCTGACTGGCTGCAGGGCCACTACCTGGTGGTGCGGTACGAGGACCTGGTGGGAGACCCCGTTAAGACACTGCGAAGGGTGTATGACTTTGTGGGGCTGCGGGTGAGTCCTGAAATGGAGCAGTTTGCCCTGAACATGACCAGTGGCTCCGGCTCCTCTTCCAAGCCTTTTGTGGTGTCTGCACGTAATGCCACGCAGGCCGCCAACGCCTGGCGGACCGCGCTCACTTTTCAGCAGGTCAAACAGGTGGAGGAGTTTTGCTACCAGCCCATGGCCGTGCTCGGGTACGAGCGAGTGAACAGCCCCGAAGAGGTCAAAGATCTCAGCAAGACCCTGCTTCGAAAGCCCCGGCTCTGAGAGGGGTTCCCCGGAGATCTGGCGCTCTCTGAATTCTACCGGCAAAGAGGATTGTGGTGTGTTTTAAACACAGCCCAGACCTAAACTGAGAAACCCACATATTCTATTATAGATATATAATATAAATAACCACACAGGCACTTGCTGTAATGTTTCAAGTCAGTGAATTTCAAGGAACACACACACACACCTCAGAAAAAGCAAGACTTGAAAGTTCTGACTAGTTGCCCCTTCTCTCCTGACCCCTGCCCCTTCTCCCTTCCCGGTTTCCCCATTTCTTACCCTCTCCCGAACCTGCCTTCATTTTGAAGTGGAATGTTGATGAAATCAAGTTCCAGTAACCTAAATCTTGTTTACAAAATTTTCGTGGTATCTGTGAACATGTAAGAGTAATTTGGATGTGGGGGTGGGTTGGGGTGGAGAAAGGGAAAATGGTCCAGGAACATAAAGCCCTGTTGGGCATGATAAACCAAGGAGGCATTCTTCTAAAGTAGACTTTTGTGTTAAAAACAAAGGTTACATGTGAATATTAATAAAGACGGTAATAAATAATATTCTTTTTTTATATTTGCCTCCATTACTTGGGAATTTACTTGCGTTATTTTTTCTCTGTAGCTTAGGTAGACTCTGGGGCTCTCCCCAAGGACAGCTGAACTGGGAGAAGCTTCTGGCTTCTTGATGATAACCTGGGAGTTATTTTCTCACATGAAAATCACAGTCTGCCGGGTGCCCAGGAATGGAACAAATCTTCAAGTTCTACAGGCAGAGCCCAGCAGGGCAGTGAAAGAAAAAGCACACACTACTCTCCTGTTGAACTCTGAGTTACAGAAAGGAAGAAGCGAGCCCTTGATATGAAGGCATTTGGCTTTGATTACTACTGTATCTCGTTAACGCAGGGAACCTGGAGGCAGAGGCCAATACTTTTGTCCTGAGGTTGGTTCAAAGAAAAGATTTTTAAAAAAGTATGTAATTTTTAAAAGTTCTGATGATTAGAACACAACTCTCAAAAATTAGTGTGAACATATTGTTGGTGATGGTAGCAACTTCTTGGTTGGCAAAGTGACAGAAGTATCGGGTATTTTTCTCTATGACAGTAGGGAGACATGAAAGCAGGGAAATTTTATCTGAGAGTCAGGAACATTTAACAGGCTTTTCCTCTTCTTCACTATCTATTCAAATTAATGTAAAGGAGAATATGAATTTGTAATGGTTTACTTGGGATGCCCTTGGGATATATTGCTTTATCATGTTTCCTAAAAGCAAGCTTGCAAAGAAAATAATGATGCAGTAAGGCTTCAGCCAAGAGCTTCTTTTAGAAAGAAAATGGATTATGGGAAAGAGGAAGTAAAAGTGGATTACTATGTAGTATTTTGAAATTTGGTATTTTTCAGGGAGAAAACCGTCAAATTTTCCTGCAGTGGTTATGTTAGCACTGGGTCTGCACCCATATCGCATTTTAGCCCAAATTCTGAAGCCCAAATAAGAGCCGGAGATGGTACAGTTGTATATTACATCAGATACAAGTTCAATATCATCATGGCTTTATTTTACTCCAATTCTAAGATAAATTATAGTAATAAACCACTTACTATATCACAAACCAACATGTATGGATTAAATGTTGAGGATTTTATTTAGAAAAAAGATGATGAAAATACCGTGTACATGGGAAATATTTTAGCATGAGGTGGTTCTTAGGTATAATTGTTATTACAGTGTGAGATCTAACTACACTAGTAAGAATTCCAAGATGAAAGAGCATGTGAATTTTTAAAAAGGTGTATTAATAGTAATGAATTTTATAACATGCCCTAGAATGGTTGTTTCTTCATTTACTAAAATAGTTTCTGGTATTGTGTTCTTTAAGCTAGATTGCAGCTATAACTAATCATGTTTTCCATGATATTTTTGTGATAGTATCTATGCTGAATTATCTTTAGGAACAGAATATTTGTAAGAGCTTTAATTTGAGAATACTTTAAAATTAAATGAACAAAATAAATATTAATGTTGGATGACTATATAGATGAAAAAGGTTTAGCAGAAAATTGAGATAGCATCATTAAAAAGCAACCACTCTGAATAAAATAATCACTTAAAAACAGATTTCATGTGGCATTAGAATGAGCTCTTATCAACCACTGTGAAATTCATGCCTAGTTCTTGAGCGAGGGATTTTTAAGCAGTTGAATTTGTTTTTCTCCCAGTACATACAAGGACTTGGATTGTGTTAAAGTAGAATTATGATGTTTTTTGGATCTTATGTTTAACAGAATTAGATGTTATACAGAGCCTTAACAGCCTGCAGAGCATTCACAGCCTCTACTCTGCTGAAATTTTAAGCTAACACCATCAGCTGTGCCCCTGCTCTGTTTGCACAGCGTCTCTGTCTGTAACTCCCTTGTTTTGTAGCAGCTGTATTCTCTCCACTGTGCCACTTCTGGGTTCTGTAATTTGAAAAGGTGAGTTGTTGCTCCTGGAAATTTGTACCTAGCTGCATTCGAGGAAAGCGAGATGGGTGTTGTACCCACTCAGGGCTGAGATAGTTAGTTGTTTCAGTGACATTTAGCTTCTAGAGGTTTCAGGAGAGAAGCATTTTTGGCATTAACAGGCTCCTGTCATCCCTGGTGCAAGCAGACCTGTGTCACAACAAATTGCAACAGAGCCTGTGGCTATTTCGGAGGCAGCACATGTGAAAGAGACCCTTTCACATTTCCCAATCTGGCAAGATGTCCATCAGCAGGGGGGAATACTCTCCAGAGCAGGTTATCAGAGTGATTTTTATTTTTAAGTTCTGCTCATCTGATAGCATGCCTGACTTAAATCCTGTTGACTTTGGAATGTCTGTGTTAATTAGAAAGCTCTGTTTAAAAAATAAAGCCTCCACAGTGCATTTAGTCAACAAATCTGAGTTTGGAACAAGGGAGAGGCACGGGCTGGGTGCTTGAGTTTCAGGAAGCCGGGAGCCACTCAAAGGCCTCATTCAGACTGACCCTTGGGTACCTTGCAGGCAGGGAGTGGAGCAAATCGGTACCCTTCAGTGTCTACCACACAGCGAGTAGTTGACAAGTATTTTTTAAATAAGCGAATGAAATATGTTACTATCACATGTTGAAAATGCTCAGACGGAAAGAGTGGAAGAATGCATTACTTCTTTAGAGAAATTACCAGGCTATACAGCAAAGTTTGTTGAAGGAAGTGGGCCATAAGCTCTGTTTAGATGCAATGAGTGAGCAATAGAAACATTTTAAAGATTTTCAGAGTGGCCAGTCATGATGGTGTATATCTGTAATCCCAGCACTCTGAGAGGCCGAGGCAGGAGGATCTCAAGTTTAAGCCCAGCCTGGGTAATGTAAAGATTTAGCAAGAACCTGTCTCACAAAAAAGAGGGGGGATGTAGCTCAGTGTGAAGGCCCTGGGTTCAAGCTCAAGTACTACCCCCAAATACCAGGGTGACTGAGCATAGATTAGTATCTTTCAGTTATGAATTAGAAGAAAACAATATTTATGAATGTGGAGAGGTAAAAATTTCAGAATAAGAAATTAAATATTTAATATTTGTTTCCCCCATTGCATGAACAATATAAGGGCAGAGAGCAGAACATACCTGCAGAACAAGTACTTCCCAGGTACATAGGTGAGGGCTATAACATTCGTTTTGCAGAAGCTTATTTTTAGTGCTATGAATGTGCATACTGAAGAACTGTGGTGTAGATTTTGCCCAGGCATAGGAATGGTTACTTTCAGGAAGGCCGTCCGTTCATGGGTGCTGAAGGAGACAATGGCTATTTGTTCCCATGCATCTCCCACCTGACTGTGGCCAGTTCTGTCCAAGATGCTGGTTGTACACAGGACAGTTGTAGCTGGCTTATGCTATTGGTTTGAAATTAATGTGAATTTGGATGAGGCTATTAATTAATGCTTCCTGGACACTGAGCAATGAAATAAAGATCATGTCTGAAACCAAGTCTCTAGAGGTGGCCTCAGGCAGAGCAAGAGCGAAATAAAAGAGTGTCTCATCTGCAGTCAGGGTAAGGAAGGATATGATATTACTTTACCATTCTTCCCCAGTTCTATTCCGTCCCTATACACAACACACACACACACACACACACGCACACACATGCATGCATGCACCATAGTTGAACCCCTTATTGTCTTGATAAGAGATTTCACCGCATTGCTAGGGCTGAAACCTAGGACCTCACACATACTAGGCAAGTGCTCTGCCTGGAGCCACAGCTCCAGCGCAGGAGCGTTTTAATATCCACGAACAGGTACGTGGTAAGCTCTTTTGATCTCAGGCCTCTGGAAAGTGAGTGGCCAATTATTATATCAGAACCTGTGACAGTTCTGTGTCAGGGTCCAGTGTGGATAGGAAGAAAATGACATTTGCAATTCGAGGAATGGCTTGAGATGTGTGATGGAAAGTCCCGAGATAAATGCATAGTTTATAGACCGCTTTTTGTCACTCACCTTAAGGAGAGCCCTTTCAAATCTGACATGGCTAAGAAAATAATTTGTTGAAATACTCTCCGTCCTTTCTGGATGTTTGGCTCTTGCTTCTTGCAGTTCAAGTACAAGCCACTGAACTGGTCATGTACAAGTGTTTAATAACTGAAATTCCAGGGCTTTACTTTTATTACATCTGATGGAATTCTGCACACCCTTAATCAAATTAAGCTTAATCAAATTAAACTAAAGAAATGTTAAATTCTGCATAACACATTAAGTTTATAGAATGGAAAATGTTACGAACCAGTATTTGGAGGTGGTATTGTTTATAAACATGAAGATGCAGAATCCTGCCTCTGTATTTGGTAACAAGATGTTAAAGGGTAGCCAAGGGCAAAGTTAAACTTTTGATCAATATCAGTACCTATTATGAAATGTCAAAAGTATTTCTGGACTGCTTGAACTTTTGGGTGTATGATAGTCATCCTGCTAGGTGAATGATAGCTAAAATAATTGCTGAAACTAGGAGCTAAACTCAGAATCCATTTGCAATGACTTCCATCTCAGGCGTATGGACAGGCTTGACAGAAATTCATCTTGAAGTAGTTAGTTTTCTGTACAGGACCGGCTACATAGTTTTCAGGTTCAGTGCAAAATAAAAGTACACTGTCCCTTTTTAAAAAAGTTGTTAAGCCTTTCAAGACTCAGCAAATTCAGCCAAGTATGGAGTCTCTCTAAGTGTGGGACCTTGCACATCTGAGCAGATTGTGTGCCCCCGTGGCCGGTCCTATCTCCATGTGCAGAGAATGAAATGTCCAGCTATATGAGACAGTAAACAATGGTGCAAGTGGAAAATGGGTCCAAAAGTATGAGTTATTATGTGTAGCTACAGTGAAGGCAAAGACATAAAGGCGTGTGTTGGTGATGAAATTCTAAGGAGACGACACACAGCAAACAATGTTTGGTAAATGCAGCAAATGACTGGCAGTCCTCTCTCCATTATGGGCTGGGCTTGAGAGCAGTCAGGATGATCCTGTGGAAGACTGTTGTTCCTGGGATCCTTCTCTGAAGAACAGGTTAAATGTCTTGCAGGAGGATAGAGAACATGATCTCCTTGTCCTTGAGCATGTGGATGCTGGCAAGTTCTGCAAATAATAGCCCCCTTTCTTTCTGAAGCTTTTTTTGGGGGGTGCTCTCCCTCTATTTGCTTATTATGTAATAGAAGTCCAAACGTGGAAAAGCAAAAGGTCAAGTCACAATACACTTGATGAATAAAGGTACGAGATGTACTAGGCCAGCCGGTACACTTCTTTGTCATGTTAAGTATACTTAGCCGAGATTATTTTTATTATAAGTTTGATACATCCCAATTTTCCTCTGGTAACCGTTCTCCACCCCTCCCCCTGTCCATCTCCCTGCCTCCCATTTTTTCTTTACTTTGCAAATTCCTACTCATAATTTTAGGTCCTGGATCTTTTTGAAGCATTTATTTATCAGCCCCACTCCAAGATACAGAGATGTCTTTCTGTTCCATATTCTCTTTCCCTGCTGTGTGCCTTGATCTATCAGTATGTCATTGCAGATTGGAATTCATTGTTTGTAGGCCTATTTTCCTCTTCTAGACTGGATGATTCAGGAGGGAAGGGCGGATCTCATTCGTGTGTATTTCTGTCAGGATCAAAGCAATATCTTGTAATAGATCTAATAAGTGAGTGCTAAATAAAAGATGTAGCCCAAGAAGACAGAACAGAAGAGATTGGGGGACAGATACTTTGTCAAATAAGCTTCAGAGTTAGCACTGCTATATTTCACTATGTTTTGTACTTCATGTGGTTGACAGAAAGAAGCTGAAAAAGCAAGACAAATTAATATGGGTGAAAAGGATTATGAAAGAATGCCTACGGATCATTTAAAAAATAATCTTTCCACATTAATGTTTGAAACAGAGAAATAAACAACTTGGAGCCCCCCCCGCCCCCACACCAGAGGTTAGAGCAGAGGCTGGGAGTGTAGCACAGTGGTAGAATATGTCCTTAGCACATATGAAGCCCTGGGTTCAATCCCTAGCCCCTGGCTACTCAAAAAAGGAAGTTAACAAGTGAATTATAGTCAAACAAAAATGATGCAATGTTATAAGTCATGAGTAGGAAAATGTATTATTATAATGTAGGCTGAGGCAGTGTATTTGTTTTTGGCATGTGGAGGTCACTGGCAGTATGATCATCTTTTAAGCATTTCAGGGACTGGAAAATTTTCAAGAAACAATGTCGAGGTCTAAATATTACATCTCCATTTTCAGATGTCCCAGTTACTCTGGCAAATTCTCAGTCACTCTAGGACTGAACTACCTCTTAGGAGAAATTAAAATAGTTCATGTTCTCCTATTGTATTTTTACATGAAAGATAGTATTACATTATTACTTACACAAAGAAAAATATAAATGAGAACACATCTTTCTGAGATAATGACATTCACGTATACAGTTTTTACCCCGGTTATTTAATCAGCCCTCCTTGACAATAAGGCTAGTATTCTCCCAAGAATATGGGTTCTGAGTTCCCGTTATTTAGGTTAAATCTTTGTGGCACATAGTTTTTCATTTATATTTTCACATTTCTCTAGTGACTTCTTCATGTGAAGTGCTCTTTATAACTTTCTGTCACTATTTCCATTTCACTTTCAAATGCCCTAAATAGCAAGAATGATGATGTACTGGTTGGTGACTGTGGAACATTTTATGTAGGATTCCATTTGAGTCTCCAGCAATCCTGAGGAGTAGGTATTATGATGGTCCCCATTTTACAGAAGGGAATATAAGTTTTGACGGGTGATTTTCCTAAGGGCACACAGCTACTGAGTAGCAAATGATCTTTTTTTTTTGCTTGGTACATTAGAGATCACACTGTTTCCATTTAAAGGTTACTAATGAAATAGCAAACCTTTTAGGTCCCAGCCAAAGGCTTTCTGAGAACTGCATCCGGAATGCCTGCTGTATTATGCCTTCGGCTAGGGAACAGGTGTTAGAGTATCTTTGGAAATACATTTTTGTGTAACAAAGAGAAAAAAATTAATTGTTATTTTAGGAGCTGGTGTTCAGAATTCTTCTTAGTATGACTTTTGTTCAGCAAAATAGTGTAATATGCTATTTTGGTGGGGGAAAAGAAGCTCTAGAAAAAATCTGAACAAAGAAATTTGTGGATTGAAAGGAGGAATGAGAGGGGACAAACACCATGGCAGGGTGCCGGAGCCCAAGAAGAGACTTCCGGGAAATGCTCCCTGGAAAAGAGAATGGCGGGGCGGAAGGGCAGATGTTCTGCTTGGAGCCCTTTGCCCTGCTGAGCCCCCATCTGGCCACTGATGTTAGACGGAAGCCCTGGTGATGCTTCGGTGTACCTCGCTTTGTGAGGGTGAGCTTTGCAAATTGAAGGCACTATCTTGATGACTGAGGCAAGAACAGGCCCATTTTCAAAGGCGGGGAAACCTAGGCAAGGACAAATCCACTGGAAGCTGGAACTCTGAACTAAGCTGTGAAGTACAGTATTGCTTTAACCCAGGATGTCTGGGAGGGAGGTGAGTTTCTCCTGACTGTTTCTCTGTGAGATTCAAGGCAATCTTATTTAAGTTAAAGAGCAGGGTGGCCTTTGCGAAGCTCGGGGAGCAGAAGTCCAGAAGACTACCTGGCTCGTAACTTGAAAGGCTGCACAGGTGGTCAGTTGAGTGGAGCAAGGTCAGGAAATGTTGGTACCTAATAAAAGCTGGGGTGATGGTGTTAGGAGCGGAAAGGCTGAAGCATGTACTCAGAGTCCCCTTCATCATTAGACAAAGAGCACGAACTAGAAATCACAGCTTCTAATTCCTAGTCAGAGGCTCTCTGACGTGCTCTCACGCTGAACATTTTATTTCCTTGGTTGCTACCAGTATTTTGGAGACTCTGACATTTATCAGTGTCTTTATGGAATATCTGGGGATCAGAGGGAAAGTGCCTCTGGGTATTCCGGTCAAGCTTTAGAGGCGATGACGTTGAAATAGTGGCAGACCACTGAGGTGGGTGGTCTGAGAGCATCAGGCCAGGTTCTCTGGTTGCAAAACTAACTCAATTAGATTGAGTAGACAGGAAATAAACTGGAAAAGATGGGACGCACACAGCCTTAAAGCAGCTGAATGATCTGGCTGGATATTTTGCTTGTCTCTGTCTCTGTCTTGCTCCACACATTGAGAAGTTCTGGAAGACAGAGCTGGATTGGTTGGAGTGGGTCAGATGTCTGTTCCTTGGCACATGAGCAGGACGTCTGGGTGGACAGTTCCACCAATATGCGTACAATGTGCGGAAGTCGTTTCCCACACAGAAACCAGGCTGTAGTTATCAAAAGTAGGGAAAATGGATGCCAGGTGGACTTAAACCAATAAATGTCTTGTAGGTAGGAGTGATCACGTGACAGCCAATGAGACGGGATTCTCAGCTGGGTATGGGACTGTTCCTGAAGTTAATCTGGTTGAGGGTGGGGAAGAATTGGAGGACAGCCTTTGGAATTTTTTTCTTTTTGGCATTACCTGGGAATGGTATTGGTATTTAATGGGCTAGAAACAGTAATGGTGAATGTTTTGCCATGCTATGACCAGTCCCTTGTAAAGAATTACCTTGCTTCAAATGTGAATGTGGTTCCTCTGAGAAATAGTGACCTAAATTAAGCTAAAGAAAATTATATACTGACTCAGAAACAAAAATAAGGATGCTTCATAATTATACTCAATAAATGTTAATAAAATGATATCACCAACATGGTAATCATCATGATCATCATTGCTATTTTGGATATTAATGGCTATAATGAACTTAAAGTTTGCTTAATTTTCTCCAGTATGTCATGCTGCTTTAGACTAGAAGTTGGATAATTCGATAGTGGCTAGTGGAAAAAGTAGGAGGGATATATGTACAAGGAGTGATCAAAAATACATGGTGAGTGTTTAAATAAAAAGTTTATTACAGTAAAAAACACATTTTGTGTGTGTGTGTGTGGTGCTGGGGATTGAACCCAGGGCCTTGTGCATGCAAGGCAAGAGCTTGACAAATTGTTATTAATTCTTCTCAGAATGCTCCCTTTCACATTAAACATACTTATTCCATCATTCTTGCCACTTTCTAAAGCAGTTCTGGAAGTTCTCTTTTATGTCTTTATGAGGTGTGATAAAAAAATATGGTTGAATGCTGCTGCTAAGGCTTGTAAAACATTACAATGTGTCCTCTTTTGTCTTATTCACTGGATCTGACACTGGGTGACTTCTAGCTCTTCCCCAAAGTCAAAACGTTTTGAATTTATTCAGGACATTGAGGCAGCCACGGCAGTACAACTAAAGACACACTGAAGAAGACTCCAGAACTGCCTCAGAAAGTGGCAAGACAATGGAGCAAGTGGGACAAATGTGTCTGAAGCAAGGGGGAGTATTTTGAGAGGGATTAATGGCAATGTATCTTCTACTGTAATAAGTTTAAAACATGTAAACATTCCCTGTATTTTTCAATAGCACCTTGTGGATATGTATACACATACGAATACACACACACACACACACACACATTGAGAATTCTGGCAGGACAGAATGTAGAATGTGTAATGTAGAGTAAGAAATTCCTGGAACTTACACTTCTGAGGTGGTGAAGCTATTACTGGTCAAGGGCTAAGGTGGCTATGTTGAATTGGAGATAAAGGTAAGAAACTGAAAGGTCAGGATGTCAAAACCCAGTCTCCAATGGCTACTGAAGTCATGGATAATGGTAGAAGGAGTCGTGGTGGAGAAGTGTCATTGATCTGGGCAATCAAGACTTGCTGTTGTCCCCAGCTTTGAAGATGGCCACGATTCTCTCCTACACTTTGTTTGGTCTCTTCCTGTCCCAGGGCTCCAGCCAGCTCATTACTGCATCTGTTAGGTCACGTCTGTAGAAGCTTCTATTCCCGTTCACACCAGTGTCTCCCTGCTCTGCGCACGAATTAGTGCTTGGCTGCATAGTCTTTTGTACTAACTGCAAATTATTTGATGTGTGTTATTCTGATCTATATTCTAACTTAACTTTAGTCTCCTTGGGAGCAATTAAACCACACTTTTCACTTTGTACCCTCTGCACAGCAAGCAGTGAGTGAAATATTTCTGGAGCGACTGACTCATTTGGGAACCTGCGTCTCCTGCTGTCTTGGTGCTGTGGTTCTGTGGTGCTCTAGTCTGCTGTGCTGGAAGTCTTTCTCAGGGCCACAGTCACTGGTTAAGGACTGAACACACAACACAGTTAGAACCAGTGGAGATTTTTGCGGAGATTTCTGGGATAGGCAGTCTTACTTACTAAGAGCAAAACACACGAGGACCCACGTACTAAATTTACCCAATGTGCTGTAGGCTGTTTCTCCTATTACACAATAAGCTCCTCCAAGGCAGGGTCCTTGTCTTATCATCTGTGTGCCTCCAGCACAAGGCACCATGCCTGCTAGCTGGGATGCCTCCAAACCATGTTTATCTCATTGTGAATAGAATGGTCTCATGTTACAGGCTGCTCCTTAAAGTGAGGTCCTCAGGTCAGCAGTAATGGTCCCTCCCTAGACTGCTAGATCAAAATCTGGATTTTAATGACATCCTCAGGTGCTTTATGTGCCTTTGAGAATAACTGCTCTACAGACCTATAGGCAACTTCATTTTGCAAACATCTAGAGAGATTGTGCTGGCACAAAGATCACTACCTCTGTTCAGTGATTCTGGTTGGATTCCAAAACTCTCTCTGTGGGCATCTTCCCCACAGGGTTCCATAAATGTACAGATGGATAGATGGAGGTGCTCTGAAAGCCAGGTGTGGCCTCTGCAGCTGGTCTGGTCTCACATAGTGAGGGAGGTGAAAGATCCCCACAACCTCACCACAGATGGCTGGACCCCTCCCTGGCACCAGGTACTGGCAGCCTGTCACAGGACAGAGAGCTTGTTTACTTATGAATAAGTAAACAGCCCATTAGGTTCCTCTTGGTTGTAGGAGCTTGGAGAAGGCTAACAGGAACCTGAATTCTGTCACAGTCTGAGGAATACTACACGTTACAGTGAATTCTGGGCTTCCGTCCTGCAGCACGTTAGCCACGTGGCTGACTCCGGTATGTGATCTTTAGAATCTTTTTTTTTTTTTTTTTTTTTTTTTTGTGGGTACCGGGGGGACGACCTCAGGACCTCGCGCGCCAGCAGGCACCCGTGCCGCTGAGCGATATCACCGGCCCCTTTTTCGTATGTGGGTTCCGGGAGTCGAACTCGGGCCTTCGCGCTTGCAAGGCAGGCGCTTAAGCCGCTGAGCCGTCTCACCGGCCCTTTAGAATCTTTTTGAGCGTGTATTATTAGGAGGGTTACGGGCAAATAAGCATTGTGTAAGTAACAGAAAAATAACTCATATTCTTATTTTTGAGCTGGCTTATAATGATGAGAAATCTTGTCAGATTACCTAAGATTATGTGTTTTCTATAAATGACAATGTAGATCTTATTCTTTTTTTTTTTTTTTCTGATTTCTGCCTACCCTATTCAGTGAGAATATATTCCTAACCTAAGAATTTTATGCCCAAACATAGCACATGAATTTTGAATGATTGGATGAAGACAGGATCTCATTGAAGGGGCATATATGCATATTTCTATATGTATGTATACATCACATAAATGACTTGAACAAATCTTGAATAATGCAGGGCAGAGAGAATGTAACTTAAGAATTCACTTAACATGTTAGCAGACTTCAAATTGGGAGCAGAAGAGCATAGTCAGGTCCTGTGCTTTGATCTGCCCTCCTGGAAGTGGGAGCGATGATAATTCAGCAATGTCCCTGTGGGAATGGAGTCCGGGCATTACCATTGGCAGTTGCTCTTCTAGACTTTCCAGGCCACCTGAAATAACTTTGGACTTCTGGCCATCGATTCTTCCAGCCTCCAATCTAGACAGTGTGAGTTAGTTCTCTGAGTTGCAGAAATGTTGATGCCCCTCCCCCCAATATCAGAAGACTTTCATGAGTTCCTTATTGTTTATGAATTGTTTCCTCACCACTCTGATGGAAATTTTCTAGTTGTGCTACCTTGCATTTTAATATCCATCATAGTACTCTTTCTTTGTTTCTTTGTGGCAGGTTAAGTGCCTTCATTTATACAAATTTGACAGGCAGTATGGTTTACAACTCCAATCAATGGCGGAGAACAAAGTCACTACAAATTAAACAGGAAGGATTGTGGAACATATTCCACATCGGGTGGCCTGGAGGAGCTCTCACTGGGCAAGAGTGCTCTATGCAGTTGGCTGCGCTGCCTCTCAGCGTGGAAGCTGAAGGCAGCACTCAGAGTGTGTGAAAAAGTCAACTGAGCATGGAAGTAGATCATTATCTACACATTGCCTCTATCTACCACACACAGACATGTCCTTTTAAGGAAGCTGTCTCACACAAATAACATTTTAGCATATCAGCGCTCCGAAAGAGGTTAGGGCTAAATAGGACTTGAATGCATCTAATAACCAGAAGTCTAGATGACTGTTCTTTTCCTCTGGGAGAGGTACTAACCCTGTAAGATTTGCTAAGCTGATGGTTTGCTCGCTTTTGAAAAGCAACTTTATATTTGCAGTGAATGAGTAGAAAAGATTCTCCTTTTTTTGGCATCCTGAGAATGATAATTTGCTTTGTTGGTAATTTGAGTGATTGAGGGCATGGTTCCAGCCTACACATTGCCACTGATCGCATCCCATCTATGATGAGGCTCAGAGAGGTGGAGTAACCTGCCCAGGATCACACAACCAGGAATTAGTAGAGCCAGGCCGTCTCACCCCAGCACCCAGACTCTTACCATTCAACCCTGTCTCTCAACTCAGGAGTTCATAGTTTTCTTATTTAGTTCAAAATGGCTACACTACTTTCTGTCAATATAAAAACCTGGAATAGGGCTGGTCATTTAACAAAATGAAAACATCATACAACTCTTTCCTTACATGTGGGTAATTACTGAAGGATCCTTATTTTTCTTTTTTTGCATTTTTAAAAGAGCACTTCGTTATCTAATCCAAGTACCCAATTAGAAACTAACTTCTGATTTGAATCATCATCATGTATCATCCATATTTTGAATCAAATTAGCAATTTTAATGGAAATGTCCTTTCTAGGAGCGTGGGGAAAGTAATTATTCCCATTTTGGTCTGATTTAGAACCAGCTGATATGGAATGACTAGAGAAGACTTATTTACTTGTTTTCTTAATCATAAGCACAACAATGAACCCCAGTGACCTTGTCGTTAATAAAGATGCACATTTAAAACTTGGTCACACATGGACTTTGTATTTTAGAGATTGGGTTCTCAAGGCATTATGAAGACATCCTGTGATGTTCAAAGTAGATTGGAAAAAAATCACCCCCAAGTGTGCTATCTTCCACAATATTGTATGCTTAAAAGGAAAGATAAGGACATTGTGTGTTTGTGTGATAGGTAGGACTGTTTCATGTAATAGCACTGTGCTCACTGACAAAGGAGACAGCTGCGGAGCGCAGATCTGGTTACGCATCATCCAGAAAGAACGCACCAGTCACTGGCCCGCTGAGCCACCAGTAAGTGTGAAGGAGTCAGAAAGCCGCTGATTAATAGTGGTGTTATCAGCTGGTGACATCGTGCACTAGTATGAGCCATGGACCAAAATGATCTGTGGGCTTATTAACTTCTATATGAAAGAGTCCTTGAGCGTCACTTAACTTTCCCTGCATATTAAGAGAAAGAAAAATAAAAAATTGTATCTTTGGCTTCTTTTTCTAAAGAAGGTGGCAGTCTCTAATGAGAAGACACCATCATTTAGTAGCAAAGGATTACTCTGGGCCCTGTTTTGTAATTGATTTTATATAGTTGCAAAAAAATTAGATGAAACTCCTAGGATAGTTCAACACTTGGAATGCTTCATGTTCTAGTATCAAAAGAACTCCCTTACTCGAACGAACAAAAGCAAATTCTCAGTCCACAACCTTATGTTTAAAACTCTGTTTTGGAAGTGAGGAAAATAGCATTAAGCCAAGGAAAAGAGGGTAAGACAGGAATCACAAACCCAGTAATAGGGTTAGGATTAGGTTTAGGATTAGGTTTCCTTTAATAGATCATCCTGAGCAAATGGCAACTTCTCTTTATTCTTCCATCTGGGCCTAGTAATTTTCTCTCTATGTCTCTTTGTCCAAATTTGGACAAGCAAAGCAGCCAAAAAATATATCCTTCACACTCCTTCATCAAACCAACAAAAACAAACCCTGAGTCCACAAACATGTATTTAAGACTTTGATTTGGAACTAAAAGAAATGGCATTAAGCAGGGAAATTTAGTGTTTTGGTTGAAATATTCTTTCTCCGTGACTCACACAGTTTTTGCCTAATGCTCACAGGGCACCAAAGGAGAAATTAATCTGGAAAAAAAAAATCAAAGGCTTTTAACATTAAACAGGCTTTTCATGTTCATAAGCCATCTGTGCTGTGACTTCAACCAGTGGAGTCCGGGTGCCGTCACACTAACCCTCCGTGCTTGGGAAGCGAGTGAGTGCTGTCCCGTCCCTCCAGAGACACTTCCGGGTTCAGCTGGTTTCCTTGAGGAAGGCGGTGTTGTTGGTGGCTGTTCTGTTGCCCTGCAGCTCAGCTGGGCATAAACGGAAGCGAGGAACAGGAAAAGCAAGCCAAAGGGGCTCACAGCATCTAGATTCCTTTCTTTCACAGGCAATGGGTCTGATTTCACTGATACCTCCTCTACAAACTGTCTGGATCTTGGGTGGGGTGGTCATATTTATGCCAAGAATATTTTCCATCAGGCAAAGCAACAGTAGTTTGGACACAACCTTCAAATACAGGTTTTTGAAAGTATGCAATTAGTAATTCAGCAAAAATTTAAGGAGCTGTACTATTTAGGGGATAGACATGTTCTCTGTCCTCCTGGAGTTTGTACTGTCACAGGAAGACTAAATAAACAGTTCAGAGAGTGACAAATCCCACTGTAGGATGAGCATATGGCAGGAGGAAGACTTGTGTGGAGGGAGAAGGAGCTAATTCTACTGGATGGTGGTGGGAATGCTCAGAACGTAGCATCTCTTGCCTGAAAGGCAAAATGGGGATTCTGCAAAGTGCTGGGACTAAGGCCAGGCTAAGGCAGTGGCAGAAAGAGCAAAGAGTGTGAAGGAGTCATAGGGTGGTGTGGAGAATGTGGGCCCCGCTCTGGGGAGACTGGCAGGATTGCTGTGGCTTCTGACTAGCAATCTCCCCTCCACCTAGAGTGGTGGGGCCTCCACATTTTAGCAGGTTACGTGGTTGCCTGGAATAAAGACTGCATTTTGCAGCCTCCCTGGCAAATGGGTGTGATCTGTGTCTAGTTCTGGTCGGCGGGCGGGAAACAAGTGATGTGTGCGCCCCCATGGCTGTGCCCTCAAGGGGTGTGGCCTTCCTCTTGGCCTTCTCTGTTTCCTCTGTCTGGAATGTGCATGCGGTCAGGGGACTTTTGAGAATGGTTCCATCCCAAGAGAAGAGCTGGGTCCTCCTCCTAGCAGCATGTTATAGTCATGGACTGCTCATGCTCTGAGGGTTATGTGAGAGAAAAATAAGTACTTGCCTTGTTTGGTTTCCGGGCAATTTGGATCTCTGTTACAGCACTTGGTCTATGTTCTAAATTATTCAAGAGGTCAGGTGGGGCTGGCTACATCTCCCATTTGAGTAGCATGGCCACCGAGTGCCTTCTCTGGGGAGGCACTGTATACGATGCTGGGGTGATGGTGGTGACCGAGTTGGACACAGTGCACACTCTCGTGGAAGTGGAGTGTGGTGAGGCAGCCAGTGAGGCTTTGCAAGCAAAAGAATAATGATGATTAGAGCAACCAACACTTACTTGAGAGCTTTCTCTGTGCCAGACAAGTGCTTTATATATTATTTCATGTAACCTTGTGACTTATCTATTATTGTCCCAATTTTATAAATCAGTAATGTAGGGGTTAAGTAACTTGTCCAAAGCCATTAAAAAGTTTGTTATCTATTTGGAGAGCAGTTAGAAGCAGGTGGGGCCTAAGGCACTCGTGGGTATAAATAGGTGTGGCCAAAGGCGTAGGTTAAGGTTGAGAGATGAATTGCAGGGGTTGGGCTTTAGCTCTACTCTTGTCCTTGCAGGTCACATCTGCCCACTAGGACTTCTCAGCTTTCTGGAAAGAACACACAGCCTGGTGTCTACAAAGCTGGCTTCAATTTCCTGCTTTGACTTGCTGTCCCCCTGCTAGAACCATTAAAAACATTTTCTTTATTTTGTAACACTTCGATTTGAAATAATTTCAGACTTACAAAAGGTTGCAAGAATAGCATAAAGAATTATCATATATCCTTCACCCAGATTCCCCAAAAGTTAACACCTCATGTAACTACAGTAAAATTATAAAATCAGAATGTCGACATTGATATAATATTACTGTATAATATATAGACCTTATTCATATTTCCCTAATTATCTCTTTACTGTCTTTTCTCTGGCCCAGGATCCATTCCAGCACGGCACATTTAGATATCATGTCTTCTTAGTTTCCTTTACTCTGAGACGGTTTACTTCTGTGTCTTTCACGACCTTGACAATTTTGAAAAGTATCCTCCAGTTATTTTGTGGATGATCCCTTGATTAGGGTTTGTCTAACATCTTGCGATGATTATACGTCTCAGAAGTGATGCTGCATCCTTTGCTTGTGTCAGGAGACACATGAGACTGGTTTGTTCTGTATCTGGTGATGGTAACTCTGAAGGCTTGCTAAGATTTCTCCATTGGAAAGTTACTAAGTTATGAATTAAAAATCTGCACAAGATTCTATTGTAAGAACTTTTTTCTTTCTTGTTTGTTTATCCAATTATTTGTATCAGTATGGATTAATGGATTTTATTTTATCCTATGAAGTATTGTCTATTCCTATTGTTATTTTATTGCTGAAACTGCCCCAGATTTGGTCAATTGCGTCCTATGTAATTTTGATATATCCCCATCAATTTTTTTTTTTCTGTGGGTACCGGGGGGTCGACCTCAGGACCTCGTGCGCCAGCAGGTGCCTGTGCCGCTGAGCGATATCACCGGCCCCTTTTTCGTATGTGGGTTCCGGGAGTCGAACTCGGGCCCTCGCGCTTGCCGGGCAGGCGCTGAAGCCACTGAGCCATCTCACCGGCCCTCCATCAATTTTTGAAGATTTTTTATTTTCACTTTTTGGCTGCACAAGATGGTGCAGTCTCATCTTTTACTTTCCTTTTCCTGATCTGGAATCAGTCATTTCTCCTAGGACCTCTAATTATTATTATTATTATTATTATTATTATTATTATTATTATTTTGGAACCGGGAATCAAACTCAGGACTTTGCGCTTGCCAGGCAGGCACTGTGATGCTGAGCTATACTCCCGGCTCCTCTAATTTTTTTTTTTTTTTTAAATGAGAAATTGGTATTTATTCAACCAGATCAATTTTTGGCTTCAGGACAGATGTTCTTTGTTGGGCATTGCCATTTTTCATTCTTTCCTCCGCAGTTACTTTATTATTATCAACTTGTTTTTATGGCCTATGAGGTTTCAGAACAAAAGGTACTGTTCTAGCATTTACAGAATATCAGTGCATACATTTATTTTTATTTACTACATTTCAGAAAATATTTGTGGAATACTTACTGTTCTGACAATTTGTCCATGAGCATCAAAATTTTTTACTATTATAGCTAAAAAGAGAATATAAATAATCTAACTTCGATTATATCCTTGTATGTTTTGATGTGAATAGACTGTGTATACTCAATTCCTTATTGCTATAGTTTCCATCTGGAATGTCTCCCAAAGGGCCATGTGTTAGAGACTTGATCTCCAACTTGGCAATATGGGGTAGCGGTTGAAACTTTAAGGGGTGGGACCTCGTGGGAGGTGTTTAGGTCATTGGGATGTGCCCTTGAAGGGGACCATGAGACTCAGAACTTCTTTCTTTCACTTCCTGGCCAGAGGTGGTGCTAGCTTAGATCTCTGGATTATGTTCCCCACCCTGATGTGTTACCTGCCACAGGCCCAAAGCAACAGCGTCAACTGATCGTGGACTCAAATGTCTAAAACTGTGGGCCAAAATAAAACTTTCCTTTTTATGAGTTGATTATCTCAAATACATGTTATAGTGATGGACAGCTGAATAACACATTTATTAACTGGTTAACTCAGCTCATTTGCTCAAGCTACTGGTCAATTTAGTGGAGCAAAATTCAGATTGGCTAGTTGTTTGACATTGTTAAATACTGATTGAGTATATTTTTCATTGCTCAGACAAACAGTTGTGTTTTTGTATACCTCCACGTAGTTAAAAATCCAATTTCCCACTTGGTAATACATCTGCCCAGATGGTTGAATCACATCAAATCTCAGCATACCTGATATTCTGGAACACCCAGAGAGGTTGCAGGGTGATATGCATAGTCAGCAGGTAATTTACAAATGTCAAGGCCAAATCTTCCAGTGCAAAAGTTAATCTGTTCTGTTTTGGTGAAGGATGTCTCTATTTCATTTTCTATGGATTCCTTATCAAAATCCGTCTTATAGATCAAACAGGACTGCAGTAAGAAACCCTTGGAACACAATTCAATCATGTTGATTTAGCCAATAATTTCCCACATGGGTAATGTAGTTAGAGCAATCGTATAAATCAAGGTATCTAATTCTTCTTATTGAGAAAGTCAAAGACTTTTCTACATTGTGGCTTGATGTATTTGATGACAAATAATAGCTGAAAAAGAAAGAATGCAAGATTTCAAGAAAGAAGTTAGGTTGAATTCTATATTCTCATAAAATACATTTTTGGGTTGCTGTTGCCTAGAGCCAATTCCTCAAAAGATGGCAGTTCCTTAAATGCTGAGCTTTGGGTTGTTATAAAAGTAGCTACTGTCAAGAAATACACCAGAAAAGAATTTGTACCATATCTTACAATGGGTTCTTCCAAAGAGAGGGACATCTCCAACAGGCTTGGGAAGAGTGCCCAGATGTGTCTTTTACTTCTGTGTGCTTCGAGTGACTATTTCAATATAAGAGTGCTTCTTATCAGTGGTTCTGCCCTTAGAATTGTGTTTGAAAAAGTAAGATTTGTTCAAGTCTTCTGCTTTGTTCTCTCAATACACAGCATGATACCATTTTGAAGCCACTTAGGAGCATTTCTGGTTCTAGTGCTCCTGGTATGGAGGGAGTCAACTTCTATCATCTTAGCATGCAGACTCATTTTCCTGTTGGCTGTCGCTGTTCAAACTGACAGTCAGCTCCAGTTCCCTTCATAGGTCACCTACAGGGCAGATGCCATTGTGTGCAGGAGGAGGATGGGGCAGAGGAAAACTCAAGATCAGTTTAGACCAGCCGACTTGGCAATAGGGTGTGTGAGACCTCAGTATTTATTAAAAACCCAACAACCTGATGTTTGTAAAACACCTCAGAACTCCTCACCCCATGCCCCCTTGCTTCTCTGTGCTGTTACTGCTGGTAATTGTCTGGATGAGCTCAGAGGGGGTTCTGTAGACCAGATCTTGCACTTAGAAAACAGCATTGATCTTTTTCTACTCTCTCGGGATTCTGCACCTATGTGATGCTCTTCTTCAATAAGGTGCCATTTCCTGTATGAGAAACGTGTTTAGGCCCCTCCCCTGGAAAGCTAGGCCATCTGTTCAAGAAGTGCTGCAGTGAGAAAATCTGACGTGCCAAGGGCCTGCGTGGTTGGTACAGGGAAGGGAACACTGCACAGAGTCTATGCAGGACCTTTGCACTTGCTGTGCGCTCTGCCCAGGGTGCTTTTCCCTGACATCTCTGCAAGGAAGCTCCCTCCTTGCCATTCAGATCTCAGCTTAAACATCCCATCTCTGAGAAGCTTCTCTGACCACACAGGCACTCTGTTTCCCATTCTCCCTTTTTATTTTCTTCATTGCACTTATTATCCAACATTTAGTTGGTTGGTTCATTTACTTGACGGTTGGAGCTAGAATGGGAGCCCCTGAGAACAGAGACCTTGCCTGTTCTGGTCAGGAGTATGTCCTCGGTTTTGGAACAGGAATGTTGAATCTGCCTTCGAACAAGTCTAGAATGCCTGCACCGGTCAGTCCAGAGAGCTACCAGCTCCACCTAGGAGAAATGAGCCTATGCGGCTCCGTCGCTGTCATGCTGTGCTCTCAGGTCCATCTTCAAATTGGAAAATGCACACGGCACCTTTGCTGATCTCACTATTTTGATCACCCTTCTCATAGAAGTTGGAAAAGTTGTGGTGATAGTGAAGTCATTTGCTTCTAACTTACTTTCAACTTCCTTCCCTGCTGAGTGTTATATGAATTGAGCTGTTGCAGTGTCCAGGCCTCAAGCCGTCACTGGAGCTTGTGGCACACTGTAAGTCATTTCATAATGGTGGCAGGGGTGCAGATAGGGTTCCTTTTTTCACTGTGCAATTCCAGGCCTGGCTGCTGCTTCTGAGGGGCTGAGGGATTCTGTGCCCCTTGGCTGCCTTACTCTGTGAGCTGAACTGAGGCCTGCCATCTGACATCTCTCCCTACCCCAATTAATATTGTGAAAGGGCAATGTTTATGCAAAACCGCGTGCCGAGAGGCCTTTTGCTCCTAATTTAAACTATTAAAATGCCATTAAGAATTGCACAGCACATTTCAGCACTGTTTTCTTTCATTATTTCTTGTTGAAGAACAACCATGTGGAAAAGAATGCATTTTGTTTCTGTGCAAATGGGGCTCATTTTTCAGGACAGTTTATGGTGCCCTTTGGTAGAATTTATGTCCCCAAGCCCAGGTCCCCTACCCAGAGATGGAGTTAGCAGATACAATTTCTGTCAGCAAATATAAGTATAATCGATACAAACATACCAGGGCATTCATTTTAAACATTTGGCTGAATAAATCATTGTGACCACCACGCTGGAGACAACCTTCATTTCAACCATGGAGTGTCTGGGAGCCTTTGATATTTTTATTCTGTTTGCTTGCTTCTTTTCAAAAAAGCCTAGCATTTACTGTGCCACTGCAAATACCTCATCCGAGGTCACGTCTGCTGCTCAGAAGCAAGGCTGGTTATCCAAAGACCAGTTCTTTGTCATGGGAAACTTTTCATGAACATGTAGTCTCCCCTCAGGGCTTATTATTTTTGACGTTTTGGGCCAATTTACATTTTTTTGGAGATTAAAACACACACAGTTTGATCTCGGCTTTGACCTTTTAAATTGCTACAAGCTAATCTTTGGCTAAAAGCGTGGAGAGTGGGAATAATTACATTTTTTTGAAAGAAGCAGGTTATATGCACAGAGGGTGACTGCAGTTATGGTAATGTGTCTCTTAGACAACGTTTTGATGCTAGAAATGGTATAAACAAAGAAAAACAGTATTTTCATGCATTTTTATTGAGAAAGTATACTTAGATTTTGGAGGAGTGCTTTGCAAACCAGCTGCCCCTGAGTATTTTCCTTGCCTCATGTTCCTTTGTGTGAGTGGTAGTACTTTTCGGCAGATCCTGCCTGGGGCTGGATGGCCAGACGAAAGGATACTTCCCAGCTCACATACTCTGAATGATTTATTTAGGGAGGCAGAGTGACTTGGTCTGCAGTCAGAGTCCCTTTAGGTAATGTCTTCCTGCCCCTCAATGAAGAGCAATTTTTGCCCCCTCTGTCCACAGCTGGCAAAAGTAGCTCCTCTGGGACCTTCAGTTTCCAGCTGGGAGGGACAAATTAATCTCTAAGCTTGTTCAGGGCCACCACTGTGCTCAAGGCTTTGCATTCATTAACTCCTCCATCCCTTATGCCCACCCCAGAGCAATGTACCCATTACCCGCATTTACTGGTGGGGGAAATGGAAGTTATTCACCTGGTGGGTGGCTCAGGTGGGAGTTAAACTCAGCGCTCTCTGACTCCTGAATCCATGGGAGGGCTCTGCCTTTGTGACAGGCTTCTTATCACCTAACGAACCTGGAAGTTTCTTAAATCCCACCACTTGCTTGACTAAGAAAATAAACAGAAGTTCTAGAATTTTCTAAGCCCCTTGTGTCCAAGGGAATATGTCTTGCAGAGTCTCATGCTGTTTTTTCCATGGGAGTAGAAACACCGCAGCAGCATCACATAATAAAATCTCATGAGTTGTGACTGTGAAGTAAGTCAATTGCTTTTGAACACATGTTGCTGTTGCCTTTCCCGAAGTCAAGTCTGAGCTACGATGGCTTATTCCTATGCTTCTGCCAATTCCTTTTACACAGTTTCTCTGCCTGCTTCTTCTTGGCCTCTGTACCCTGTGCTGGACCACGATGCATCTCTTAGAAATGGAGGGGCTTGGTGTCATAAGACAGAGTGTGACTTGAGGCAACTTACTCGAACCTGTAGTCCTCACTTCCTCTTCGTAAACTGGAGGTCATTATAATCTTATCATCATCTCTGATGGTGGCTTTGATTTCCTGGAAGGGAGCCCAGAACTCTTTGCAGAAGGGAGATGTGAAAAAGTGGTGGTGGGGCTGTCTGCGAGAACCTGGGAGATGAGATATGACTCCCCAGTTGTGACATTCATTTCCTCCTGTGATTTGCGAACGGACTCTGGCAATAGAAATGATTTCCTCTTTGGTTCAGCTCTTGGAAGAAGTTTTACATCTTGTCTTGCTGGGATGGATAAAGCTCTGTTAGCTAAGCACCCTTATAGATTAGACAATCCTTATGGATCTTCATTTTCCTCTGAGACCATGGTTGAATGCTTAATTTCTCTTAAAGTTTTCTTTATGAGGACCTCAGGCCTGGACAGGTACTTAATTTATTCACAATATGGTAAAACCTGGGAAAGAGATATTGACCTGCGCTTACATAGCTTTAGAACACTACTTGGATAATTCACTGAAATTCTCGATGCCTGTTTCTCAGTTCACAAATGGGAAAATGTTACCGTCCTTACAAGATTGTTGAAAGGATTAGAAATAGTGTTTGAAAAGCATACATCACACTACTAGTATGAAGTAGGCACTCAGTAAACACATACAGCAAAATTAAATCTACCATAATTGAAATTCCACAAGCAAAATGGATAAACATTTTCACAGCTGCTTTTAAAATGTATGTTATGTCCAACAAACTATGACTCTCCCAAGCAATTAGTACAATTTTAATAGACATTTGTCAGTGCCTATTTTGTGCCCAATTAATGAAATGCTGAAGGGGAACCAGGGGTGACGTCAAGCAATGGGTAAGTGAGGTTTGAGAAAGGAGAGAAAGATTAAGAAGTAAGGATCACTGTGGGACTGAAGGAGAGCTAGAATGTGTCCCCGTGGTAATGTGTTGGGAAGAGCAGACTGCTACAGCCCAGCCCACGGGTGGGGAGGCTTCCACTGGCGTGGAGGCAGAACATGTGGTGGCTGACATCCTGGCTCCGGAGCCACCGTCTGGATTTGAATCCCAGTGTTGCCATTTGCTCCGAGGCTTAGCCTCTCTAAGCCGCAGTTTTCTCATCTGAAAAAACAGAATGGCAGCTTTTGCCCCATAGAGTTGCAGTAAAATTGAAACAAATTCATGTATTTAAAACATTTTGAATCATGCCTAGTAATAATTTAATAAGTAAAAATCACTAGAGTGGCATTTATTGGGTATCTCCTGGCTCTGGGCACAAGGGAGAGTGGTGGCAGCATTTAGACATAGCAGCAATACATGTATAGAAGCTCCGCGAAGGAAAATAGAGGAGGGAAGGGAAACATCAAAGGGAAGGTGGCCAGGGGAGGCCTCCTGAGAGAGTGACACTCGCGATGCAGGCTGATTTTAGAGCCTGTGTTGGAGTTTGGAGATAGAGAAAAACCAACTTTCCATAGAGGCTCAGAACTATGACGTGGTTCTGTGGCCAGAAATTCCCGGACATATCTTGTCCCATAGCCGTTCCTTTTAATAGAACTGGAAATTGGATAATTATAGGCACAAATAATCACAAATGGTGGGCTGTATGCAGCTTTAAGCACAGAAAAACTAGGTACACATTCCACATTTTTAGGAGTGTTATTTGCCTTCCCTCCCTACCAGATAATCCCAACCCTGCCCAGATCCATTTCATGGGTTTTACCAACTGAATTATTTACAAGGCCAACCTATACGTGAAATTGTCAGCCTTATACATTTGTACACTAACATAAAATTGGCTATGTTAATATAAAATATAAACACATAATTTTAACAATACAAATCTCATATTAATATAAAATATTAACATTAATACACAATATAAAATGCAAAATCTCTCTATATAAAATATAGTACTATACTAATATAATAATATAGTCACTATACATAGAATATATATTATATTGCAGCTGGGTACATTTCTAGTATACTGGGATATAGATGTGATGACTGAAAGGGCAGCAGTTATTTTGGAGCCTTGAGGCAACACGCATGAAGACAGAGGCCTGAAATACAAGACGTGCAGAACAGAAAGAAGAGAAAAGCTGGAATCCTGCTGCTGGTGTGAATCTTTGAGCTATTGCTAGATTGCTGACCCTCCAGACTGCTTCTCGTGTAAGGCCAATAAATCCTTATCCACTTAAGTCCCTGGTAGTCAGGTTTTCTGTTATCTGCAGCTGAATACACTTTTAACTGATACAAATAGCTTCCCTAACAATGGGCTAGCAGACATATATAAATTTCCCTTTTTGAAGTAGGTGCTAGATTTTATGTGAAAACAGAAGAATCGGAGTGGATAATGAAAACAATATACAGTCTATTTCTTGGTAGGGGAATTGGCCTTTCTAATGACTGCTTTATCTTAAATTATGGCATTTGGCCTCCTATGTCTTTTGTTTCTCAAAAAAATTTAAATTGAAGCAATCCATTGTGAGGAAGCAGACGGGCCACTTGTGTCTCTAGACCTGCTCTTACTTAACCTGATTTCTTGTCCTGGCTCTTTTCTTTTTGGTCATGCCCCCTGGCTTCTTTCTGCTTTTGTGATTTTGGAGGCAGTTCTTCCTCATCATGTTAGCCAGGAGTGACCTGACCTAAAGCCATGAGAATGTCCAGAGACCAGCCATAGTCTTATTTGCTTTTCTTGGCTCTTTAGAAAAAAAATCCTATGTCCAGTGCACCCCCAGGTGCACCAACCCTCTTTGCAGCAGCCTCTGGCTTCCTGAAAGAGGAAGAGGGATGTGACTGCGGGCAGCTGCAGGTGGAGTTAGATGCCCTCTCCCACCCTCCGTGTGGCTGGGAAACAGCATATGCAGCTTCTCCCAGCCATCAGCAAACAGGGACTCTGGCGTCTGCCAAGGAGTGGCTGAGCCTTCAGACTCCCTTTGTTGTGTCCACACTTGCCTAGAGATTTCCCCTGGCAAAATCTCAGATATTCACCCTCCCAAAGAGGTGTGGAGAGCATGGAGGGAGCATGGGGCGAAATGCAGACGTGGATATGGTATTTATGAACTACTCTTGCAATGGGAAATAATTTCCCTCTGAGTTCTTCCTTTTTCAATAAACACATAATTTCATACTAAATCAAGAAGTGCCAATACCACCTACCTGCAAATGCTAAAAGTGTTGAAAAAATTAAAATGAAATGGGCCTCTCCAAAGATGCTCCACTATACTGTGTGCTCCGGCAGCTACTGCCTGCTGCAGGAAAGAGCCTCATCTAAGTGCCTTGTGAAAAAAAGATTTTTTTCCTGGTCTCCAATTTCATTTTCCTCACCTCTTTGTCCTTGTGTTATTTATGGAACAAAGCTCAGGAGTGAGTTGCTGAGGCACTTTTCAGCATATGCTTCATAAGTTTTATGAACCTCAATTGAATTTGCTTTTTTGTCTCCCCAGTCGAGGCTGAATAACTCCTTTCTGGATTATAACCTATCAGTCTGGTGAAGGAAGCGAATACAACCTCCTAGCCCTCCCAGCCAGCCAGCCTAGATCGTCTCAATCATTTGCTCCATTTCCTCATGCAATGGGCACCTGAAATGGGTCACACTGCTCCCACTGAGGCTTGCAGGATGGGGCACCATCACCTCCTCTGCTTCTCAGCTCAATAAATGCTGATCTCATGAATGCAGCTGTCTCCCTCTTCAGAAGTGAGGCTGCCTCTTCTCTGGGGAGCCTCCCTCCCTCACATATTTCGTGAACTGCTAAGCTATCTTGAGGTGCTCAAAAATCAGAAGCAAATGAATTTGCTAGACCTAGGCAAGTGCAGAGGCAGTTTGGGAGCATATTTTAATAATCAAGCAAAATATATAGCTGAGTTGTGCAAGCGAAGTTGACATTTGTCATTGTTGGCCTCCTCAGCATCGGGGCACTCTTCTTATTTGATACAAATCTTTCATTGTGGGGGCTTAGCGAGACAGGTACCAGATGCTCACAGAAAACCAAAGGGGGAGGCAGATATTCCTTATTCCTTATTCGCTTGACAAGGTAGAAGCTTCTAACAGGGTTTGGAATTTTCAGGGAGTGATGCAGGGATGCAGGGTCCACTGGAAACTGGTTGTGGCAGGCAGAATGGGGGCATGACCTGACAACACCCTGCCTGGGTGTGGGCTTTTGTGTTCCTGGCTGCCCAGCCTCCCACTTTCTGCCTGTTTTCCAGCCTAGAGCTTCAGTCTTCTAATCAGTTCAGACAGCATCCACATCCTTTGAATATAACCTTATTGGCACAACCTACTACCCTACCTTGCATGCCAAAGTAAAATGAAGTCCCCCTCCATCCCCAGTGCCCCGCTTCCCTAGGTTACTTCAGCAAAATCACAAGAGACTGGCCCAGCCCTCACCTGGGACAGGCAATAGTTCACTATGATGGGAATGTTACTCCTCCAACCCTTTCATAATCTGCTCTGAGTTAAATCGAGGCTTGTTTTCTTTAGTGCCTTTTAGGGAGGAGTTCAGAGGAAATGACCAATTACCAATGTTTTTATGACACAAGTCATACATGTGTGCATTGTCCTCATGAGAGATGCAGACACGGCAGGGTTACTCAGAGGTAAATGCGGTTGTCTCCTCAGCCACTGCCTCCTGTCATCCTGCTTCCTACCCTGAAAGCTAAGCAGTGAACACTGTTTTCCATTGGTCCAGTATACACCATTTAATACATAGATGGGATCTACTATGGAAAAATGAACAATTTGGGGCCTCTTTCCATAAAGTCTCAGTATATTCTTTTAATGACTGCATAATATCTTATACTATACTTTATTTCACCTCTTTTATTTAGGAGTATCTAATTCTTCATTAGTAAAAAAATATTCCTAAGAAAAACCTTTTAATTTCATTTTTGTGTTCTTACATAGATTTTTCTAGAATAGATTTTTCTACAGTTGTTTTTAGTTTTCTACTGTGGGATTTCTGGATCAAATATATATATTTACAGTTTTAATGGATATCATATAACACTTTTCCCAAAAGACTTCATCACGTTCCCATTCCTCTAATTCCTTGTTTTAATAGGATAGCCTGGAGTTCAGTCCTCTAGCCCTTTCAATGACTTTATCTGTATCTAATGCTCTTTCCACTGGAAATTACCAAAGTGGTTTTGATTTCCTGCAACAGAACCCTGCCTGAGATACCATGCTATGATCACATGACTCCTCTGTTCAAAATACCTCTGCAACTACTAAATGCCGTTCAAATGCAACACTGTTTGCCTACCCCTGAGCCTAATAACCTTTATTCACCATCCTGCCAGAGCTTCTCTTGCCTCTAGCACCAAGAACGACTCAGCCTGCCTTTCACCCTGTCTGGAATTCTGCCCCATTTCCACTCAGTCAATGCGGTTGTCCCAATGTTGAACCGTGCTCCAGCCTCGCGCTGGTCTCTTGTATCTGCAAAATGGTGTTATGCGGCACCTGCCCAGATGTGCTCCTGTTTTCTGATCTTTGCTTCCTCCTTTCTCAAGCTCAGCTGCCCGCCTCAGTCCCATCTTCTCCTCATCTGCGCAGACCAAACTCAGGACAGCCCCACCTTCTTGAAGACGCCCTGACCGTGGCGGTGGTGCCCTCTCACTCTCCTCCCTCCTGCGCTCCTTCAGCGCGTGCTGTTCTGTGGTGCACACACTCTCACCCCCATGACCTTAGCACTCCATTAAGTCAGAATGTAAAGCTGCCATATGGTAATTGTCTCCCACGTGTACATTTCGTTGCAATCCAGGTGTAAGACGCCCATGTAAAAAGAGCAATACCGTGTTTTCCTTTTGTAATGGAAAGTAAAAAAAGTATGTTTATTGATTTCTTTTTTTTTTTTTTTTTGTGGGTACCGGGGGTCGACCTCAGGACCTCGAGCACCAGCAGGTGCCCGTGCCGCTGAGCGATATCACCGGCCCCTTTTTCGTATGTGGGTTCCGGGAGTCAAACTCGGGCCCTTGCGCCTGCCGGGCAGGCGCTTAAGCCGCTGAGCCATCTCACCGGCCCTAAGTATGTTTATTGAGTGTGCACCATAAAGTTCTTTTTTAACTGTGACCTCATGTAATATTCACAATAATCCTGGAAATATCTTTTTGTATTTTGCAGACATGAAAATACTTTTCCCTGAGAATTTCCCCAAATTCAAACTTAGATAAGCCTAGGTGCAATTCTACAGTGCTTCTTAAATATATTGACTGACCAACTGCCCTTCAGGCATTCATATTGCAGAGTAGAAGAAGTGGTGAACACCTACTATGAGTAATTAATTCATGAAAAGTGAAAATATACCCTATTTTCCTAGAAAGATGATGTTTTAAGACCTCCAAAGAATTTACTATGCACTTCCCCCCTTCTCAGGTATTAAAAATCCTTTTTATTTTGAGAAAATTTTAGAATTGGGGGAAGCAGAAAGTTCCCACATACATATACTTTACCAAGTTTCCCATATGTTAAATCTCACATAACTATAGTACAATTATGAAAATGAAATTATAGTTTATTATCAAGATTTTCTCTTTTTTTTCCTAGTAACATCTTTTTGATTTCAGAATCCCATCTTTCATACTTAATGGTGACTATCTGAAAGAGTTTCCTCTAAGATGAGGAACAAAGCAAAGATATCCACTCTCAACACTTTTATTCAACATTGTATTGGAAGTCCTAGCTAGAGCAAGCAGAAAAGAAAAAGAAATAAAAGGCACTCAACTTGGAAAGGAAGAAGTAAAATTATCTCTGTATAGATAACATGAATTTATATGTAGAAAAATGGATATTCACATGCAAAAGAATGACATAGAACCTGTTCCTTATAGCACATACAAAAATTAACTCAAAATAGATAAAAGCCTAAGTATAAGAGCTAAAGCTGTGAAGTGTTAAATTCACAGAGAAAGGAAAGTAGCATAACGGTTCGTAGGGGCTGGGAGAGGGGACAATAGGGAACTACCATTCAATGAATACAAAAGTTTCAGTTTGAGATGATGGAAGAGTTCTGGGGGTGATACGGTGAGGCTGTACTATAATGTGGATTGTACTTAATGTGTCCTAATATGAATATGCTGAATTTTACACTTACAAAAGGTTAAGATGGTGAGTTTTATGCTATGTATATATATTCTACCTCAATAACAAAAATAGCCATAAATTCATACTGTTCTCTGGCTTCGATCCAGCACACTGGATTTATATCAGCCTTTTTCCTTTCTTTATCTGTAGTTTATTCCTTTAATCGTAAGAAACGTGGTTCTCATTATCTATAGATATCTACTTTTATGTAGCAATCAGAATTTTTAACCCAATATTTACTAACTAGAGTACAGTATTTATGTACATGCTTCTTAAATTTTAGTTTATTAGTACTTATGAGTAGTACATAATGTTTACATTCCTTGTGGGAAGTTGGTACATGTACATAACACATCTCAATTCCTTTTTTTCATCCAATTTCCCTTCCTTCCCTCTCCCCTCCACCCACCTCTTGATCCCCTTCCTTTTTACACAGTACATAATGTTTACATTCTTGTGTGTAGTTGGTGCATGTTCATAACACATCCAAGTTTTTTTTTCTTATGGTGTCTATTATGGCTTGGATCTAAAATGTCTCCTAGCGGCTGTGTGCTGGGTTTTTGGTTGCCAGCTGATGGTTTTTGGAAGGTGATTAGATCATGAGAGCTCTGTCAGTAGAGATTAATTAATCTCTCTGATCCATTCACAATTTAATGGTATTATTGGGAGGTGATGGAAATTTGGGAGGTGGGGCCTAGTTGAAGAAAGTGGGCCTGGGGGTGTGGCCTTGGGGACTATATATAATACCTGACCTCTCTTCCTCTCCGTCTCCTTCTCCCTTTATCTCTCCTTCTCCCTTTCCCTTTCTGGCTGCCTTGAAGTGAGCAGCTTTCCTCCACCAGCCACATCCTTCTACCATGGTGTTTCTGCCTCACCACAGACCCAGAGACCATGGAACCATCCTACCATGGAGTAACACCTCTGAAACCATGAGCCAAAATAAACTTTCCCTTCTTTAAATTGTTTTCCTCAGGTATTTTGTCACGGTGACAGAAAAATAATTAATACAGTATCCAGTTAACATACTGTTTTCTAAGATGACTTAGCTCAGTTCCTTTCTTCCTCACCATCTTCAGTGCAGTTATGTCATTCATTTGTAATAGTCAGATTCATGTGTCACAAGTGCTTACTCGATAGCCATAGAGATAACACAAGTCAAGTGCCTAATGCACTATCTGGTATGGGGCTGTGTCTTAAGAAATATGAGCTGAACCTGAATTTGTGCACTGATTAATATTGTCTGTCAGCTTCATTGCTCCAGCCCCATGAAATGTCAAAAAAGGTTGGCCGTGGTTTAGAGTACTGTTTGTGTTTGTGAGTCTCAACTCACAAACTGGCCACAAAGATCAAGTCAGAAGTGCTGTCCTCATGAACACCATGCTATAGATAGCTGAGCTGCATATCACAGGTCAGTAATTCTGTATGTTTAAATTACTAGTAATAGTGAAAGGTGACAGGTAAAGGATTTCAGGGTATAAAACCATGTGGACACCCAAGAAAATGAGAGCTTACACTCCCACCTCCTGGTCTCTTGAAACAGCTGACCCTTCTCTACTTGCTGGCTCTTCCGCGTGGATCTTGGTCTAGATCTCTGCATTGGATTTGGATGCTGGAGTTTGCTGGTGTGAAATGATGCTTCTCTTTGGGTAACCTGAGGTTCAGTGAGGATGTGTTTGGTTGTAGGCAGTAGGAACCAGCCTACCCAGCCCAAGCAGAAAAGGAATGTGCTGGAGGGTGTGGTGTAGCTCACAGAATGGAAGCAAAGCTGTTGGACATTGTTTTAGAACAACAGAGGCTGCAGAAGGCCTGGGAAGTTCAGCAGCAGGAATCAGTTGTCACTGTATCCAGAACACAGCTGCTGGGATGAATCAACCCTGGGAAGCTTTCCGTGGGTCTCTCCCCTCAGGATTCCATTTGTGGGAGTGTTGCAGGGGTCTAGCGTGAGTCACATGCCTCCCATGACTACAGACCTCCTCGTGGGGCAAGATGGTAAACCCAAGCAGCGGAAGTTCACAACACACTGTGAGGTACTCGCCTTCCTCCATCTAGTACGAGCAGTAGGTTAACTTATCAATTTTTTGCCCATCTTCTTATCAATCTTCTGCCCATTTTCGTGTGGCCAGCCCTTCACCATGGGGCTTGGGTGTTAGTCTGAGGCACTGGATTTCCTTAATTTCATATATTGTGACATCCTCAAATAAAATCCATATAGAAATTAGGTTGAGTAGGAGAGTTGATTTTAATACAATACCAAGATGAAAAGCACGGGCTTTGGGGTTAGAAAGTTTGGAGTTCAAATCCCAACAAGGCCACTCGACAACTGTGTGTTCCTTAATGTTACAGTATTTAACTTCTATTGGGCCTAGTGTCCTCAACTGTATAACATGGAGAGAGTCTAGCAGAGTTAAGGTGTAAGCAATGGATCAGATACTTGAAGGGATTCCTTGGGCCGCGCTAGCTATATGTAAGTTACTTGGTGTTTTTAAATCTTTTCCTTATCTGTAGAATGGGATACTGGTAGTATTCTATGTGAAATGCTTGGCATAGGGCTTTCTTTACTATGGTAAACCCGTAGTCAGTGGTGGCCAGTGATATTATATGGCTTCATGGATGTTTGAAAATTTTCTGTGTTTCCTTACATTTGTGTGGGTAGCTGAGTTCTTTTGTATGTACATATGTTTAAAGCCAAATGCTTTTTATCTGGTAAGTCTCCCTGTTCTGCTATTTTTTTTGGAGAGTACTAAAAGATTACAAAGGCCCTAGGAGACTTGGGAAAATGTTTATAAACTGATTAGATTCAACCATATAACTTTCTCTTGAATTACAGAAATGTTGAGACTTGTTCCTAAATGCAAAGGTCTTTTTATTTTTAAAAGGTGGAGCTGAGAAAATATCCTAATAATTTAGATGAATAAAATAATCAGACAGTGCCTTTTCAAATGTGACTTATTGCCAGGCATGTGGTGCACACCTGTAATCCTAGCACTTGGGCGGCTGAGGGAGGAGGATTGCTGTGAGTTCCAGGTCAGCCTGGGCTACTTAATGAGTTCAAGGCCAGCCTGAACTGCATAGTAAAACCCTGTCTCAAAAAAACCAAAGCAAAGCAAAGCAAAGCAAAGCAAAGCAAAGCAAAGCAAAGCAAAGCAAAGCAAACCAAACCAAACCAAAACAAAGCAGTGACTTATTTGTCCCTATTGTTTCCCCACAGATTTGCTGAACTCTCCCCTGACCTTTGGGGAAATAGGAATATGTGACTGTGTCCTCATCACAGAAGTAGCCCACAGGTCCCAGGAATGGGGTTTAAAGCTCACCTTCCCCTTGGCTATCACATTCGGACAGTTTCCCTTCATATGATCTGGATTTCATACCTATGTCACATATTCTACCTTTTGGCTTTTTACTTCCTTCTGAATTCCTGGGTGCTGCCTTCTGTCCTCATGACTTATCACTTCTGATCTTCTCTAGAGGTGGCCTCACTTTTCCCCTAGGGCCTCCTGTCTCTGTCATGGCTACTTCATGGTTTTCTGCTGACAGTATCCTCAGGATACAAAATGCTCCATCAACACTCCTAGGAGATGAGCCGTTTTGAAGAACTAATTTAACTTTGCACGTCAGTGTGCCCTGGGTCTGTTCCTTGGTGCTCCTTGAGCTTCCAGTGTGGACTCCCCCCCAGGCAGCTCCTCTCGGTAACCTCCCATCTTCTGGCAGTGCTGGGCTTCTAATTCTTCCGAATGACTTCTTTGGGACTCTCAGAAGCCTCCTCATCTGACAATGCCTCATGATTTAGCCCTCAGTCTCTTTTGTAACTCCTCTGTGTCTAGTAGCTCATTCTTGTTTCATGTTTATGGCAAAGATATAGTTTCATGACAGCTTCAGTTTACAAAGCAGCTCATGCACACAATCTCCACTGACCCTTGTAAGATAGGTGTGAAGTAGGCCAGTGAAGCCTGAGGGGCTACACAATGCATCGGCTTCTAGAAACAGTTGGTGAAGTGAAAGTGGCCTGTTACCAGAATGACCTTGAAAAATCCTTAAATCATCTATGAAATGTAGCATACCTGGGATGCTATGTATGAATGTATAATTACATAATATTATAAGATATAGCAGGTAACCTAGGTAAATATACAGAATATAAATCTACAGCATTTTAATTTTTAAAGATTATCACTGCTAGTGCTTAACCCTTGTGGTTGGAATTGTCTAAGAAGTGTGCAGTGTGCTGCTCCTAGAGCGGAAGAGGTTTATGCAGGAGGATCTGGGTCTGTGGATGGGTTAAGGGATTAACACACAGCTCTGAAGTGTAAGCTGGGCCTTAGGTTCACGTCTTTTGACTTTTATTTTTTTATTTTTTTAAATCTTCTTTTGCTGTCTAGTGATGGACAAAGGGGATTTAACTGTTGGCTACAAGCTTTCCTTTTTCTTAATATCTCACTGTCTATTTTCTTTATTTCCAAACTCTACACAGGGGAATTATCCCATGGAAATTCTGCAAATTTTGCACGATGAGTCTCAGTTTCTTTCCTGGCTCTCTCTAAATAGTAGACTGTCAGTGAGCTTTAGGAAATTCTGTGTTGTGGGGGAAAAGTCACCAAAGTAGAGCCAAATTTAGTTTTCTCGTTTGATAGATTTCAAATCTCTTGAAGTTAATTTTCCTTTGTTTCAAAATCCACCATTCTGCTCCTTTAGAGCTTCATCCAGTAACGCAAACAGCAGGGGCTGGTGGGAGTAGGGAGAATGAATCAGCTGGAAACTTGGGACTGGGGCCTGTGCCCTCCCCTTTAGAAGTCCCCTTCTACACCTCTGTGCAAGAGTGCTGCGACTCTGCCCACCCCTGGGGGCAACTGAAGCAGGATCTGGTGAGGCGTAATGTAAATTAAGGCACCCGAAACAAGGTAAAAGGGCACAGGACTCATTAGTCAAATGAATGCTTATTTTCACTCTCAGAGAAAGTATTTATTGAGCACCCACTGTATACTCAGTACTGTGCTTAATGATATAGAAGATATAATCAAATTTAAGATTGGGCTTTGCAACTTCACAACCATTGTTAGAAGGGACAGAAACAAGTTTTGAGAATTAACACTGGTATCAGTTGGAAAACAATGCAAATTGGTGTAACAATTTAGCCACATCACTGTGGCTAAACTCAAAGTACGAGTGCAATGGGAATCTAGAAAAGTGAGACAGGGAAGATTAGATACACTGGGGGAGTTTTTCCAGAGGAGTAGGGTTTGAGTGCATCTTTGAGTGAAGGAACTTGGTTATGAATCATGTGCTTGTCTTAGGGTTTGTATGACTTTGGTAAGTCATTTTGTCTTACTGAACTTCAGTTTCACAGTACATAAAGTAGAGAACATTTATCACAGGATTGTTGTAAAGATTAAGTAAAACAATGTGGTGACTTGAACAAGGTGCCAAGTTATTTCAATGGGAGAAAAGAAAGTCACTTTAACAAATGGTGCTGGAACAACTACATATCCATATCCTATACAATCATAACTTGGTTCACGAATGCTTCTGTTCATGAATAATTTGGTTCACAGATGGAAGCATTCAGTGAAATTTTGCTTCTGGTGATGAACATGATCATGGTCATTTTCCCCCTCATGAACACGAATGAGGCCATCTTCTCCAGAATCGTGGAACGAATTAAGTTTGTGAACTGAGGTATCACTGTATTGGACTACATACAAAAATTAATCTGAAATGGATTATAGACATAGTATATAAAATCAGAAGCATAAATCTTACAAAAGAAAGCAGAAGGGAACATCTTTGTAATATTGAAATAGGCAAAGACTTCTTTGTCAGGACATGAAAAGCACTAACCATAAAAGAAAAAATTGGGAAATAAGACTATAGTACATCAAAATTAAAAATTTTTGATCAAATAGTTTAAAATGTAAGACTTAAAATTGTAAAATTCCTAGAAGAGAACACAGGGGGAAAGTTCCATGATATTAGTCTGGGCAACAAGATTTTTGTGTATGAACAAATGGAGTTATATCAAACTAAAAAGCTTCGGCACAGCCAAGCACACAATCAACAAAGTGAAGAGACAACCTATAGAGTGGGAAAACATATTTGCAAGCCATACATTTGATAAGAGGTTAATATCCAATACATGTAATGTGTTCAAAGAACTCAACAGTAAGAAATACAAATAAGGCCAATTAAAAATGGGCAAGGAACCTGACAGACATTTCTTAAAAGAAGACAAATGAAAGGCCAACAGGTATATGAAAAGGTGTTCGTCTTACTAATCCTTAAGGAAATGTAAATGAAAACCACAATAAGATATTATCTAATGCCTCTTAGAATAGTTATCATCAGAAAGACAAAGATGCAGGCTGGAGAGGATGTAGAAGAAAAGGAACATTATGGGGCATTACATGTGATCTCTATAGTTACTTCACTGGTGGTTTCATGAGTATATGTAACTGTCAAAGGTCACTGGACTAAAACGTTCACCTCTTTACATTTTTCTGTATGCAGTTTAAAATTATAAAAAGAGCATGAGAATGCGCACAGTGGATGGTAACTTCTCAGTTACCAGAAGTGTGGATAATACCACCAAGGGTTTGTTTTGGTTATCTTACCTCATTAAGCCAATGGCTCCATCAGCCATGTCTTTTGATCCTGTGGGACTCTTGCCGGACGCTGTGACGTTCTCATTCTACTTCTCCCAATGATGTTTGTGTGGTTTTTATGAAGAACTGTCCAGGAATCTCTGTCTCTGTCTCTCTCTGTCTGCCTTTCTGTGTGTCTCTGTCTGTCTGTCTGTCTCTCTCATTTCTCTCTCTGTGTCAAAAAATCCCGGATGGATTTTTTTTTTTGTGTGTGTGTACTGGGGGTCGACCTCAGGACCTCGCGCGCCAGCAGGCGCCCGTGCCGCTGAGTGATATCACCGGCCCCTTTTTCGTATGTGGGTTCCGGGAGTCGAACTCGGGCCCTCGCGCTTGCCAGGCAGGCGCTTACACCGCTGAGCCATCTCACCGGCCCCCAGATGGATTTTTAGATCTTCCTTCCCTTTCCTCCTTTCTTTCCTTTCTTCCTCTTTATCTGTCATCTTTATCCTACTACATTCCAAAGCCAATTTAACATCGCTTATAAAAATAGCTGTCAGCCACTCGTGTTGGAAATGTAAAACGAAAGCCACAGAGAAACAGCCACTATTTGGTCCTGACCCCTTGCTGGAGGCAGGCCACCTATATGGCTCTGAGATTCCTCCACATGGCAATAAAAAGGAAACATGATTAGTTATTAAATAGACCACAGAGAAAATTTGCTTTATTCCAAGGCTGCATCTTGAGCTGGTGTCTGTTATTTAGAGCCCCAAGTTTCTATTTGCTTGTCTGAGTGGTGGATTAGTGGTGAGGAGAGAAGGAATCATAGATTTTTTGCTCTTGGCTCACTTTTGCTGGCAGGAAGACACTGAAGGTTTCCTTCTGGAAGTGAATGACTCTTGTGCTCTCCCTCCAGCGGAGACGGCGTTATTTGTATTCTGAGTCTCTGCTGTCATCTGCGGTGTGGATCAGCTGCCCCACTGCACAGGCCCTCCCCACGCTGCTTTTGTGTGATCTCAGTTTTGATGTTGACACCTTTTTTCGAGTTATAGTCTGGCAAGACATGCTTGTCGCTGAATGGCCAGTCCCAGCAGAGGTCTCTTTCATTCTTCTCGGCTGCTTTTCTTTGATTATGGTAGACTTTTTTCTTTCCCCATTCTCAGAGTTATTTTAGACTTGAAAAACTCCTTTTAGGGCTTTAGCTAGAGCTATCAGGCGAGTGGATGCAGGCAGCATTTAGATGGAGAGCCCTCTCCTACTGACCTGGTTAAGAATGAGCTTCCTAAGTGGAGGTAGTTGCTGGTTTTGCAATATTTTATAGACCCATCTTCTGCTTGTCTTAGAAGTTACTTCCTCTAAGATCTTTCATTTGGGAGCTGCAAATGAGATTCTCAGGGGTCCCCTGGGATTAAATCTTGACTTCCTGGAATGGGCAGTTTGTTGGATTGTCAAGGGCACCAGCTTGGATATTGGGGGATATCAATTCCAGGTGAACTTCTGGGCAGGAGGCAAGTAACACAGCTTTTGGGGCTTCCTTTCCTTATAGTGCAAATGAGAAAATGATTTCCTAAAGTCAAGCAAGATACAACACTTGAAAGTGCTTCAAAAATTCTAGTGCTTTACATTGTAAGTTCTTAAGGGAGAGATCAAGAAGGAGACATCCACACATTTGATAGCCAGCACTGACTTCACAGGCTGTTTAGCACATCGGTGGGGGGACAGAAGAACTAAGAGACACTTTCCCTATCTTGAAGAGTTTCAGTAGAGCTGGAAGGTTATCAAATACAGAACATTTACTCTTAAAACCCATCTGAAGTCTCTTTCTGAACTTTTTGAGCTCCAAATTGTTTCTTTAAACTTTCTTTCTCTAAATATTTTTAAACTTTCTTTCTTTAAATGTCTCCTTTCTTTAAATGTTTTCTCTAAATGTTATTTCTTCCTTTTGACACTGATATCTAGACATTATAAAAATATCTCTTCTTTTACCTCCCTTGACTGGAATGTTTCAGATAAGTAGAATTTAATAACTCAGCATGTTTCCCTTTTTGCTTTGGCTACCAGCAGCCTCAGAGCAACACCTATTGCTTAGTCTAAATAATCATGATGTCCAAGGTGCTTGGAGTGTTTTCTTTTTGCACCTTTTTTCCCCCTACTTGATGTCTGATTTTTTTCTTCTCTGTGGGCATTTGAATAGCATTATTATTATTATTATTATTATTATGTGGGTACCAGGAGTCAACCTCAGGACCTCGCATTTGCCAGCAAGTGCTTGTGCCCCTGAGTAATATCACCGGCCCTTTTTTTTCCTTTATGTGGGTTCTGGGAGTCGAACTCAGGACCTTGCACTTGCCAGGCTGGCGCTTATGCCGCTGAACTATCTCACCAGCTCTTGAATAGCATTATTGAATATATCTCTTCGTGTAAGTTCCTTCAGATGTGTTTTGGAAACAGAAATAATTTATATAAATTAATTTGGAAGTATAAATAATGACAACACATAACAAACACTGTCCTATGGGAAAAACAAGATCTAATTCTGTACTGCCTCAGTGGGTAGGAAAAGGGCCCCTTTGAATTCCAAAGCAGCAGTAACAACCAGTTTCCCACTGAAGGAAATGGGTGCCAGCCCTGTAATAATTCTCCAGGGTTGCAGAGGAGAAGGACATTCTTTGGACTGCTTCCTTCCCAGCAGTTCAGAACGGTTTATTCTAGTGGGTTCTTGGTCTCCATTTGTATGTATGTGTACAGTCAGTGCTTGGCATGCACACCAGTGCTTCTCACACCTTAAAATGCATGTGATCATGTGGGAATCTTAAAATATAGATTCTGATTTGCAATTCTTGGGGTGGGGGGCTGGGAGTCTCAATTTTTAACAAGCTCTGCTGCTGCTGGACCAAACTTAAGTAGCAAGAGTCCCTCCACCCAATCTGTTGAATGGAAGCATCTGACTTGCTCATGAATCATGCTTCCTAATTTCAGAACTGCAGCATCGTTAGATCTGTCTTCTCTTAAACATTGTAATTCTTTAAATTTCTGTCACGCATCTTCAGCTAGAAATTCATCATCGTCTTCCTTTTGATAAGCTTCTTCTTTCTTTCCTTTCCTCCTGACATACAATACCCTCTGAAGTGCATTCCCAAGGAGAATATATTGTGAGCTGAGTGGCACTGGGTTTGAGTCCGGTCTGCCTAGTCTTCGAGGTTGGCTACTTTGTACTTTCCTGTCACCTGGGCATCCTGTGCCCAGTGAGTGCTCCTTGGATGTTTGCCAGTTGATCAATAGGCCTCTGATTCTAAATATTTTAGATAATTGAGAAGAGTCTAGGAAACTGACAAAAATTGATGACCCTCTATCAACCCCTCTGCTTGCAGAAGTAGAGCCTAATGCACAGTGCAGGTGACCCTGGCTTTTAACAATTTCCTGTGAAGACTGAAGCCCTGCTCTTCATGAGCTCAACGGTTGAATATGAGTATTTGTGTCCAAGCACTGGTGAATTTGGTGCAGCCTTTCAAGCAATATTCATGATGTTGATTACAACACATTTGGCCACAGAGACCAAAGGTTTTCACAAGCCAAAGATGAGTGTGTAGAAAACACTACAGGTGTGCTTTGGGGGTTGCATATAAAAAGCTGCTCAGACCACTCCCATGCCACACGCTCTTTGTATGACCTCTTTCAACTTTTGCATTACTTTCCTTCTGGCCTTTGTCAGAGAGGTGAACTGAGGATGCCCAGTGCAATTAGACAGCTTCTTACCCGCCTGCCTGATATGTGGTTTAGTAACACAGAGTGATACTTAACACTCACATCTTTGAACTTATGTAGCCACATAAGTGGACCTCTCTCTATTGAGCTATTCATCTTCAAATAAGATTGTAATCACTCAAGTAATGGAAGGGCTTCATGTACATAACAAAACATCAGTTGTGATGTGTGTCAAAAGAAACTTGTTATTAGTAATATTTGTAGCATCCAAGTTCACTAATAATATATTTTAGAATAAATTAGAGCAGATTCAGGGATTTCTGTGTAATACTTTCATTCTCACTGACTTGCATTTGATGTGATCTCATAAGTAAACGGGAGAGAAATGCTTTGTTAGAATTAGTTAAGTGTTAACTTGCGTATACGTCAGATGTTGGATGACACTTCTGCCGTCCTGAAAAGTTCCATGGAAGCCCCAAAGACAATAATGATTGGATCTTGAGTTCCTAGGCAGTTGCTGCCAGACATGTTCCTGTCACACCTAAGAGGTGGCCAAACCTGTGCATATCAGCTTAACAACCACATCCAACCTGCAAGAAGAAAAGACCAAAAATTCAAGGGAGTTGATCAAGGACACGTGTCATACGTGTTGGCTTTTCTTCCCAAGTCTGGGTTGTGGCCTTTCCCAGGGAACAGAAACAGGGTCATAAAAGCACCAGTGAGGTAGCGTGCATGTGCACTTTGTACCATCTCCCTTTTCCCCATTCCAGCCCTGAAAGAGGGATGGGTGAAGGCGGAGGAGGTATGAAGGGGCAGTGGGAGTGCAGATCAACGTCTACCCACCATGCACGTCAGAGCTAGGTTGGAAGGGAGGGCATCGGTTTGTCTGAGCACTGAGTTACATGAGATTGATGTTTGGACTGAGAGTAGGCCAGGTCTGGGAGCGAGTCTTTGAACACCAAAAGGAAGCTTGTTTGTAGAACTGATAGTGACTGGAAATTTTGGGAATCTGTCAAGTTGCGACCCAGGGACACAGAAGGGAGTTCTGATAGGGCAAGTGTGAAGGCAGGGGCTGGAGGAAAAGAAAGTTGCTTCTCATCTGAATGTTGCTTGTTTAGATCACTCAAGATAATGGCTGCCCACGCAGCGCTGGGTGTAGCTGTGCGCTACGTTCTGTCATCTGTTCACCTCCTCTGTTCTCCTGTCTCTGGGGAAAAAGGGTAAGGAAACTTTGGGAGGAAGGGCTGGGAGCCCCTGTGCCAAAATATGGCCCTTGTAGATAGTATCTCCCTTGATACTTCTCTGGATTAACAAATGCATTTTGCTTTTAGGAAGTTTTTAATTGAATTATAAATATTTCCAGGAGGGCAGCATCCGAGACTGTATGTCAGTAACTTTGGGAGCTCATCTCGCGAGATCAAGTCTCCGTCCTTGCTCAGAAACATTTAGTGACTCCCTGAAACCCACGCAGTTAAGCCTGGCAGGCAGGGCCCTCCAGGACCTGGTTCTAAATTCTCCCTCCGCATCTGCACGTCAGTGTCTCAGCTCTTCTAGAGTCCGTGTGCTGTCTGGGCCATGCTGTTCACTTTCCCCACTGATCTTGTTCTTTTCTCCATTACTACCTTAAAAAGTCCCTGCTGAGAGTCAGGAGTGGTAGCATACACTGTAATCCCAGCTACTGAGGCAGGAGGAGTGTGAGCTTGAGGCTAGCGTGGCCAACACCGTGAGATGCCATCAAAAAATAAAGAGTTGACTCATTGGACTGGATTCTGAGGCCACCTCCTACATAAAGTTATCCTTGAGCCTCTGAGTTGAATTCTCTTTCTCTTAGTGATATTTAATGCAGACGTAGGAACCAGCCCCTCCAAGATAAGATGACATTATACACCAGCAATTAAAGAAAGAGATGGAGTGTTAGTGAATGGACAGCTCATGAAGATCTTACTGGTCAAGCTAGGACTTCTTTCAAGTGTATGTTAATATCCCACTTTTTTTTTTTTCAGATCTAGGGTTTACCTTTTCTTTTTACATTGAGTCTAATGAGATCTCCTCTCCTCTGTCTGAGTGCCATGAGGGTCCCCTGCTGCTGATTGTAAGGCAATTTGCAGTAGGACTCCCTTGTAAATTTTATGTGCTTAGGACCTGGCTGATGAGCACTTCCCTCCTCCCTTCCTGGAGTGCAGATCTTAGCAAACCACAAACACACACACACACAGAAAAAATGTGGTGTCTGCAGACTTAATGTTTACCCCATTCCGTAACCTTGTCTACATACAATTCTAGCACATCTGCCTGCTAGACTTAGACTTTTCTGGCTGTGCCCCACAATAGATTGTATACTTCTTAGTAGTCCTGTTACTGGGTATACACATGGTACTCCACAGAGCGATTTATAAACATTTGCTGAAGGGCAACCTAGGAGATCGGAACCTGCAGAGAAAAACTCCAGAGAAAAGCTAAGTGAAGGTGAAAGGAGTGCTATAGAATGAGTTGTAGAAATAGAGTTCTGGGCCCCTACTTCCATCATGCTGCCATTTTGTCTGACAGTGGCTTGGAATCAGGCTGTAGCGTTTCTCCTCACATACGGCTGCAGGCATTCAACCTACAGGAAGAGAGAATCCTTCTTCCTATTTGTCTCTTTATACATGTTCAGGTGTATATGCATAAAGCAGACAGCACAAAAGTGGGCTTGGGATTGAGAGAAATTGTAGTTTAGACCACACATTTAATGTGTGAAGAAGAAGGTTGGAATTTTCAAAAGATTCAGAGGTTTAAACATGAGGTCCATGGTATGACACTCTTCCTTGGCTGGGTGGCAACATCTAAGACAAATATCACAACTGGACCAAAGAGGGCAAAAAGATGCACCAGTGCTTCCAGGGTTAGTTTTCCTTCCTCTATGGAGCTTTCTGGATTCAGCTGAGAAGTATGATCTATAAGCATCATTGCTTTGTAGAAGATCCTACAACACTTAATATTCAATTGCTGCTCGATTTAGCCCTTGATTACAATGTCTTGCTATTTTTGGTGATTTTCTTTAAAAATATAACTTCTATCTCTCACTGACTTCAGATTTTATGACTTCCGCTTGTTACATAATGCAGTGTTAAATACACAGAGAAAATCAGTAATTATAAATTGTTTTACACTCTAATTAGATCTAATGTGGAAGGAGTTATAGTACAATGGGGTGCTGGTTTTAGGTATTCAGGAAAATAATTTGGGGGAATCATCTCCAAAGGCCAAATGTGGAAAATTCAACAGAGTTTGCCTTAAAGCAGATCAACAGACTTTTAAAGAAATAAACCACAAGTAGCTAAAGAACACAAAAGTTGAAATCACATCCGGTGTAACCCTGTGAGAGAATTTTTGCAGCAGAAGGAAGTATGTTGTTTTTGACCTGAGCTTTAGTACTCTGCAATAATGCGGGGGCTGCAAAAATGCTTCTGCTACAACTGACAAAGTTACATTCTTATCCATAAATTTTATTGGAAATGAGAGGCATTGACTGACTGATAGCAGAAAATAAAAAAACCCCCTCATTTGCATATATAGACAGCATAAGTGTCTACATATATATTTAAGTCAAAGTAACTGGAAGTATTATGGAAACTTCATTTCAGTTTTAAATGATATTTCTTTTTTCATTTGATGTGCATTATTTCAAAAACATCACAGACATAGCCTTTAAACCATCCCCTCCCCGTGCCTCTGGCATTATTCATATACAAGCTTTCAAGCAGCAGACTTGGAAAGCACTTTTTAACTACAGTTCACATCATTAGTGTTTCCGCTGTCTAAGCAGAAAAAATTGGGATGCAGTTTAGCAAAAGTCTTCAGGAAAACATAAAATACGAATGGTAATAGATCTGTTTCTTAAATGGCTTTCCTGTGTAATGAGCATCCTAATTATTTTTTTCAATTAAAATATTTTCACATATCTCCACGTGAGTAACTCAAGAGTATTCTGTTGGAATAATCTGCATTGACAGAGACCTATTAACTCTGGAGTCCCTGGTTTTTATTCACTCTTGCCCTGCCAGCCTTCTCCAGGCTGCCTCATCCCTCCTTGCCCTCATGGCGTGAAGTCAGCTCCGGACTGGATTTCCCAACTCTCTGTCACACATTTCAGAAATGTCCCGCTGAAATTCTAACCGGACAAGACTCCTGATAGCATCCCCAAGCAACACTGTGCTGACACCGCTGTGACATCCTCCACGAATCTGAGTCAACTTTGACTGTTTTGTTTCCTACAGTCAATGCCTGCCAAGTCTGGATGAATTGGAACTTGCAGGGTCTACAGAACACTCTCTCTCTCGTTTCCATGTCTATTTCTGTTGCCCTAGGTCAGGTCGCATCCCCTTACACTTGCCTGGACCATGGCAACAAAGAGCTGTCCAGTAAGTCTCATGGGCTGAAGCTGGTTTCCTCCCCTGGGCATCCTTCAGGATGAATGAGTTGAACGAGTCCCCTTTCCTGCTAAAAATTTAGTGATGGGTCCCAACTGCCTACTGAATCTGTTTCCTGCTTATTTCTTCAGATTCATTTCTGCAACTTCTTGCCCCCCCCAACGAACCCCATCATCACCCTGTGCCTTTGTTCAGATTTTTATCTCATGAGCATCTAACAAGACCACACTCAGAAGCTGCACGGTTTACCCACACCCCTCATCCCTATCTGCCTTAAGTATCACTCTTTCTTTGAGGTTTTAAAAACATCCCTCTTGGCAAACCTTATGAAGACTTTGTTTACATTTCTGTCTCTCACACATCAAACTTGAGCTCCTAGAGGATAAGGATGTTGTAATTTTTAGTTTTATTTTCCCTAAGACTCAATAAAGGTTTTATATTAAGTGCTCAATGAATTCTTGAGTAAATGAGTTGTTGTCTTCTTCGTGAATTTTTCTCTGGTTATCTGAAGTAAAACTATTTTCTCCTTTATGTTACAATAATATTTCGTATATATCTTCAAGTGTTTTCTCTTTGTATTTTCTCTTCCAGATTGCTTGTCTCTTTTTCCAGCTATGTCTAATTATCTGTTAAATTTATTTATTGACTTCTTAATTTCTAATATCCATTCAGAACTTCCTTTTGATTTTTTATGGATCTAATTTTCTGGTGACATTTTCAATCTTACTTATTACTAACAGCTAAGTTATTGCCAACATCAGGTATTTTAAAGTACTTAAAAAGGTCTTTCGGTTTCTGGAGAGTCTGTTTCTAGTGTCTTTGTTTTTTTTAATCTCTTGGTTGTGTCTCTTGGCAGGTCTGTTAACATTTTATTGGATGCCAAATGTGTGGATAAAAGATCACAGAAGTTATGGATGATGCTTTCTGCAGAGGGAATTTTAAAAACTGTCCACCGTGCCACACTGCCAATAGTTCTGTTTGGCTTTTCAAAGTCTTAGAAACCCTATCTGCTTCTCTGTGAGTGCTTCTCCGTGGTCAGTAAATGCCTCAAAGGGAAAATGTCCAAATTGTTGGGCTCATCTCTTTCTGCTTCCCTCTGTCATGGATCTTGGGCTTTTCAGTCTTGGTGGGTTTGCTGTCCCTGAACCCCAAGTTTTGCCTCCCTAAACCTGTGAGGTGCTGAAGACTCTGCTCATCACCCCCAGCTGCAGCAGCCGTGTTCTGCTTGGGTCTCCACCTTTCCACACATGCTCCCTGTAAATCAGAAATGCTCTGAGGAGAAAAGGGCATTCTAGGCTCACCTCGGTGCCTCTTTCTACACTCAGCGCTCCTGGTCTTGCAAATCCTGGCTCCTGTGAAAGTTTCCAATGTCTTCGAACAAATTTTAGTGTTTTGCATCTTATCACACCTTTGTAGTTTATTCAAAGGGACAATTGTTCCATCGTAAGATAGTTTGCCATACTGGAAGAGGGATCCTGTGTATTCTATTATAGCACATTTTCTTTTATAAATTTCCATGTGTATTTCTTTCCCCCATATATGCATTTCATGAGAGTAAGAACTGTAATTTATTCCAATTAAAATGTGAAATGCCTGTTGATTTATTAATTCATTCAGCAAGTTTTTTGAGCAACTTCTTGGACCAAGTGTTGAAGACACAGCAGTAAATAGGACAAAGACCCAGCTGTTATTGAGCTTATGTTCCAGTGTGGGAAAAGCAGACAAACAAACAGCAAAACTGCCTAACAGCAAAAGGTGTTATGTATGGGATTAAGTTGGAATGCTGGGAGGGAAGCCCTCTTTAAGTGGCTAACTTAAATCATTAGGCTACGACCTAAATGACAAGAGCAATTCAGCCACTAAGAGAGTTAAGGAATTCCCAGTAGAAAGAGGAGCAAAGGCCAGGAATCTAAGGGGGTTGCTAAAGTGGTTTAATTTTGTGAGATTCTAAATTGAAAGTTTCAATATACTTTTTTTAAAAAGGAAAAGATTACTATATATACTTTAAAACATTTCTAATCTTTGCTAAGTGTTTATTTCTGGGTGGTAAGTGGGTGCTACATGTAAGGTACTTTAATTCATTTAAAACTCTTAAAAAACTTAAGATATCTGCAGTAGGCACAACTTCCTGCAGAACGGCCCTTCACTTATCTGTGTGGTGGAGCTGAGATGGAACAACTCTTTTTTTGTTTTCTTTTTCAGCTTTGATACTATGTGTATATGCAAATAAGCTATTTTTGTTTAAAATAGGATGAAAGCTGATTCACATAAATTTATTGTATTTTTACCAGGCCCCTTATACTAGTCAGGGTCTTAGCAAAAGACAATTCAATCCATATAGTTCAAGAGGCTATACAGAAGAGGCTGCCTAGAGCGGTGTGGACAGGAGTAAAGGAACAAGCAGGGACAGCCAGGCTCCCAGAGGTTCCAAACAGGGAGCTGTTAGTTCCCACCCAGGTCCGAAGGTACAGGGATCAGTGCGAAGTGCACTGCTTCAATGTGGAGGGAGTGGGAGTCAGGAGGGGATGTAACTGCTTCCAGATGCCAGAAAACACTGCCCAGGGAGGGAGAGGGCAGGAAAGGAGTACCTGATCTCTTTTCTTTTGCATCTTGCATTTCCTCATGGCTAAGCGAGAGCCAGCTGATAGAGAGCTAGGCTGGTGCTGTGCGTTGGAGTCAGAGCTGCATAGAGAAGGGCAAAAAACAGATCCAGGGCAAGGGGCAGACCAGCAACCACACACACAGGCTCAGGTTTGAAATCACAAGCAACCAGTAATCTGAAGAGAGGCTACAGGCTTCTTACACAGCCCAAGACGCACTAGGACTGATGTGACATAAACTGCCTTTCCCACACTAAGGACAGAAGACCTAAAGGGTGAAATTAGCTTGGGAAAATGTAGAGTTTTAAAGGAATGTTTCAAGGCAGAAGTTGGAATTTGTGCTGGTGGAAGGAAAGGAGAGACTAGGAGAGAGATTGGGGACAAAAATATAAGTCAGGAAGAGGTTAGAGAAGGGCACGCAAAGAGATATATGGGGTTCTTAATGTATAATCATTAATACTCAAGAGACTCCTTTAAATGTAGTCATATACTGAAAATCGGTCTGCTAACAAAGAGTTTACAGCATTGATATTAACATGGTGTTATGACACAGAAATAGGTATTTTTAAAATCCAGCAATTTAAAATAGCAAAATCTTGAAATTTTATTGCTCACTATACACAAAACCGTACATACCAGCCTGCATACTTATCTACACAAAGGTCAATGTATTCTCAGGCCCTGAGACTTCATGCAATTTGGATAAGTTACATTTTAGTCCCTATCTGATGTTTTTCTCTAATTCCAAACTGAATAATCTCTCATTTCTACTTTTGGATATTGTACAATTTTCCAGTCAATATTGTTTTGCCATTGTCTAATTTCCATTGGCTTTATTTTAATTTTTATTAGTATATTTTTTATAGCTCATAATGTTTACATTCTTTGTGTGGAGTTGGTACAGGTACATAACACATCTTAATGCCTTTTTTCATCCCCTTTCCCTCTCCTACCTCCATCTCTTAATCCCCTTCCCTTTGAGAAAGATTTACCTTCCTATTTCTATTTTCTATCTTATAGTTTGCTATTTATTTATAATTTGGGTTTCTCATATAAGAGAAACCATGGAATATTTAAGCTTGGGTGCCTGATTTATTTCACTTAACATTATGGGTGCATCCATTTTCTTACATATGACTCAAGTTTATCTTTCTTTAAGGCAGAGTGGTCTCTATTGTGGGTAAAGACCACATTTTCCTTATCCACTCACCTGTTGATGGACATATAGGCTGATTCCAAGACTTAGTTACTATGAATTGTGCTGCTATAAACATGGTTATGCATGTATCACTGTAATATGATGTCCTTAACTCGTTTGGGAAGATACCTAGAAGGAGAATAGCTGGGTCAATTGGAATTTCTAGATTTAGTTTTTTGGGACTCTATATACTGATTTCCATATGGTTATAGTAATTTACATTCCCATAAACAATGTAGAAGGGCTCCTTTTCCCCTACAACTTCTCCAGCATTTGTTATTATTTGATTTCTTGATGATGGCCATTCTTTCTGGGTTAAGATGGAACCTCAGTGTTATTTTAATTGCATTTTGCTAATGGCCAGAGATGTTGAGTATTTCTTCATGTATCTGTTGTCCATTTCCTCTATTTTATATTGAAAATAAAATAGTTTTTAGGTAGAGAAGGTCAGTGAAATAAATCTTATGGTTCAAAGGCTATGTGCACCATTTTTCTCCTGAGAGTTTGAGGTGATTTATGTCACATACTAAAAGCTTCACTAATATTTACTGTTTTAAGCACTTTATGCGTTGTAACTCATTAAATCTTGCAGCAACAATGTGAAGGAGGTATGATTATTATAATCCTCATTCTTGCTATGCATATGGAGAGGTGGAGAACTTTTGCATAGAGAAGTTAGCACAGGCCAGAAGGTAGTCAGCGGAGAAGGCAAGGACTCGAACTCAGGAAGAATGGCTCCGCAGTTCATGGGCTGAACCATTATGTTAGGCTGTTTTCATACAGTGGTTTTGAGTTTGTGATAATCTTGCTGCTGTAGCGTTCAGATCTCCACATTATGAGTCGATGTTTATCAAACATTTCAGCCAACATTTTCAAATTGCTCAGGATATAAGTCCTCATTTTAAAAGTACAGTTGATTAGTATAGTGGTGTAAGAGACTCTATTACTGTTTCTTTGGACAAGTGAAAAGGAAAGATCTAATCTGGCACTTTAAAAAATGTGTCCATTGTAAAACGGCCCTGCAGGATGTTCCCTGTAAAAAAGGCTTCCATCATCAAATAAGCATGGAGAATGTCATATGCCGTGTGTGAGAGTTACAGCACACATGGTGAAAGTACAGAAAGTCTTTTAGTAAACACACCTGTTTAACTTTTCAACCTAAGGTTTACTAAGTAAATTGACCAAAGATTTTTTTTTCATGAAGTAACATCCTATAGAGCTGTGTTGCACAATTTTGAACAGGTTCCTTAAAATTAAATCACAGGCCATAAGATTTCTAGGAGGCAAGTGAACAATGGAGGAGGCTGAAGAAAGCAACAAAGATAGACAAGGATACAGACTGCCGTCTTCTGACATTTGTCAAAATTCACTTTTAAAGCTTTATGGCAACTGGCTCATTGGATATTCACACCATTTCATAGTGCTGTCTTGCTTGAATTTCCTTCTGGTCTCAGGCAGCTTGAAGCATGAATTTGGAAGCATAGTGGTGGACCTAACTTGCCCTAGTGGCGCGTGCTATGGATGTCTCCTCATGCAGTAGTACTCTGTTTGACATTTTAGTGTGATTTCTGAAAGCTCACAAAGGGCAGATTCCAAATCCAGATCTGGTGAGAAATGCTGTTACTTATCTAAAAAAAAAAACAGTCGTGGAGAGAGCACTCATGTAAGAAAAGGAGATCATTTAAAAACAAATATGCGAAGTGGGGTATGTGTGTTAGAGAATGATGTGGAGGTTTAGTATTTTTCACAGGCTCTGTAAGCATCATAATCACCCCATGCTCTTATTTATCTGTATCTGGGCTGGAGTTCCCTACTGCATTCTAAGCATATGGTTAAGGATATTGCGTTTCCTTTCTCTAGCATAGCAGTGTATGCTCTCTTGACGCTCATCATGTTTAGGTTTATTGCATTTCTCGACATCTTGTTCTGGGTATGGGATTAGGCCCCTGGCTTTGTCCTCTCCTTCCACAACTTCCCAGTGGTGGCTCTTCTCTCCTTTTTATACTCCAGGGCTTTGGTCCCTTCTGGACAGTTTAAGACTCCCAAAAGCATCAGTGGAGAACAAAGCAGGCTTCCCATACAAGTTATCCCTCGTTTTTCTCTCCATGCTGGTCTAAGTGTCAGGACTAAGGGGATCCACTGTTGCTTAGACACTCAATGCTGCACTTCACTTTTCCATTAGACTTGGGCCAGCTCTGGCAGGAGGAAACTACTCTCTGGAAGTAAACTTGTGACCTACACAAAATGAATTCACTCTTCCACAGGACCAGAGGACCATTTAGTAAATTACTTTTATTGCACAGAGTACCACCCTGGTGTCCTGTATGATAGAATTGGTGTCACACAGGTGAGCTATTTTCTCCCAGAGAAAAAGTGTACTTAGACAAAGAGCTCTGCTATGTTGATTGAGCCTGAGTCTGGAGGGTGGACTGGGATGTTTGGCCAAGGGTTATTGGGACAGGAAAGTCTGCCTGCGATATGCTGCTCATACTGGGATTGTATTTGCTCCTGAAGGCTCTAGGCAGGGAGCAGGAAGATATTGGTGTTACTTTAAAACCAAATTCCTGATCATAATTTGCTGTAGTAACATCAATTAATGATTATAACAACTGTTTACTTAGTACCTATCAAATTGTGATATGACAAAAGATTCGCACATATGATATCACTGAGGAGACAGGTTTTAAAACATCATCGTTTTATCAATGAAGATGTGAGATTTTAGAGAAATTAAGCCTCATGTTTAAGGTCTTGTGCAAAGATCATTGCTATGGATTAAATGCTTGTATTCCTACTCAAGTTCACGTGTTGAATTTCTAACCCATAATCTTATGGCATGAGGAGGTGGAGCTCTTGGGAGGTAGTTAGGCCCTGAGGGTGGAGCTGTCATGAGTGAGATCAGAGTTTTGTAAGAAGAAATCTGAGTGCCTTCTTTCTTTGTCTGTTCTCTACTACGTGAGGAACAAGGAGATAGACCTCTGCAAACCAGGAAGCAGAGCCTCGCTCCTCTCCACCAGGTCTGCCGGAGTCTTGCTCTTGGATTTGTAGTCTCTGGAACTGTGAGAAATGAGTACTCAGTCTTTGTTATTCTGTTATATAAGCTTGAACCAAGACAAACATCATGGAATGAGGGTTCATATTCATTTATGATTCAGCAAATATTTATGTTCCAGGTACATATTCCAGGGATGAGGAAACAGAGGTATAAGAGTTTAGTGACATGAGGGTGCTTGTTGTGGTCAAGGACATCAGGAGATGAGTGTAACTGGGTCAGAAAGGGTGAGAAGAAAGGGGAAGGCAATGAGTTCAGACAGGTGTTCAGGTCATGTAAGGCCTTACAGATTACTGCAAGGACTCTGATACTTAAGGTCATGTTTAAAGGGAATGATTACAACGGTGACTATAGATTCTAAGCTTTATAAGGAGGGAAGTAAGTGTGACATGGAACTCATTGGAGGGGTCTGTCAGAAGCATATTGTTAATTTATCTTACATTTTAAAAAGCTGGTATGTGGAGTATGGATTGCAAGAGGGTAAGGGCAGAAGCTAAAAGACCAATTATGCAGCTATTGTAATAATCCAAGCAAGAGATGATGGTGAGGGCCGGTGAGATGGCTCAGCGGCTTAAGCACCTGCCCGGCAAGCGCGAGGGCCCGAGTTCGACTCCCGGATCCCACATACGAAAAAGGGGCCGGTGATATCGCTCAGCGGCATGGGCGCCTGCTGGCGCTCTAGGTCCTGAGGTCGACCCCCCGGTACCCACAAAAAAAAAAAAAAAAAAAAGAAATGATGGTGAGAGAGACCAGGGTGGTGGCATTGTATGTGAAGAGAAGTATTTGAAGGTAGAAGGTGTGGTATTTGTTGATAGACGTGGGATGTGAGGAAAGAGAGGAGTTGAGGAGGATGCCAGGGGTGTTTGGTCTGGGAAACTGGAAGGATGCCATTGTGAGATACTGCGATAGGGATGGCTGTTGAGGACTATATTTCTGGGGGCTGGGGCATAGGGATGGGTTATTGGGAGCTTGGCTTTGGACAAATTAAGTTGGAGATCCCTATTAGATGCCTAAGTAGCAAAACTGGGCAGGAAGTCTGGAGTTCAGGGCTGGAGATTAAAAAAAAAAAATTGGGATCTTCATTGTATTTTAAACCATGAGGTAGATGAGGTCACAAGGGAGTGAGTAGAAATAGCAGAAATCTGAGGTAAAACCTCCAAGTTAGGGACATGAGATGGACATGAAGAGAAGCAACAGAGAAGAGCAACTAGAAAGTGAAGAACCATGGGAAGGTGTTGTCCTGGGAACCAATCACAAGTGTGTATCTAGTGGAAGGTGTAAAATCCTGTGTAAAATGCTGCTGATGTGTACTGGGAGAGGGTTGGGAACTGACCATAGAATTTTTTCCATTCAGCAACAACAATGACCAATGGATACAGTCAACAGACAAGAACTGTTTTGGTTAAGTCATAGGGTTGAAAGCTAGACTGGAATAGGCTCAAGAGAGATGGAAACAAGAGGAACTGGAGACAGTGGGTATAAAAACTCCTTTTACTGCTTAGTGGAATATAGAGTTGGGAGGTGGAGTGTGAGTTGAACTTAAAGAATTTGTTTTTTTATAAGATGGCTGCTATTAGGATAATTTTACTTGCTGATGTGAATGTTTTAGCAAAGAAAGAATAAACAATGCAGAAAAGATGGAGTATGTGCTGAATTAATATCCTTGGGTAGGAAGGAAGGGAGCGGATAATCATGCACACCAGAGAAGTTAGTCTTGGAAGAGTGTGGATGGTTTATCCACTAAAATAGATGGAAGGCAGGAAATACAGGGTCAGGTGGGGGTGTTGGAGCATGTGGAAATTCTCCTCTGATTGATTCTACTTACTCAGGGATGACGAAAATCAGATCCTCAGCTGAGAGGGAGGATGGGGAAGAGGTTTTGAAAGACGGAAGAGAGGGGAAGAATCTAGGAAAATGGGAAGAGGGTGAACTCAGAAAAAACAGTAAGAATAGTGGCAGCACAAAGGGCTGTAGATAAAGGTGTTGATTTAAAAGTGAGACCTGTAGCATGTTTGTGTCTTTTCTTCAGCCACATCCTGCTGGAATGCACAGGCATGGGTCAAGGGGAGTGCTGCATTTAAATAGAGCTATAGTTTTTCTAGATAAGTGACAAGAAACTAGGAAAGGGCAAGGGAATGATTACGATGACTATAGATTCTAAGCTTTGTAAGAGGGGAGGTAAGAAATGAACAATAAAAATGGTAGTATCTTTATCCTGGTGGGGTAAAGAGTGGTTGTGGGTTGTGGTTGGGTACTAGCAGGAGTAATGAAGAACTAGTACTCAGTGGGTGGACAAGGGGAATTTAAACTGAGGTAATGAAGAGCAGGTAGTTATAATGATAAAGGTAAGAGTGTGACCATGTGACTAGGCAGTTGAAGTTACCAGTGGAGGGATGATGGAAAGATCGTTGGAAAGGAGCAGCTCAAGAAAAGAGAAGCCAGAATATTGGAAGCTTTCTCCATGTTGGCATTGAAATCAGCAAATATTAAGACAGGCAGGTACTTGTTTGTGAGCTAGAAGCTAAAACCAACACAGAATGAGAGTGACTCAGGATCTGGAGATGACTGCAATAAAAATGGATATGGATGGGAGTCTGGTGGCACCCCATTCAGAGCTGGGAGCTTTAGGAAGAAGTAAGATATCAATGACAAGCAAAAAAGCCACCCAACATACCTCTAGGCCTGGTGGTAGGATGAACAGGTGAGAAGAACAAGCTCATCACTTGGGAGGGCTGAAGGGGAAGCAGAGACCTCAGGAGAAAGCTGATTTCATTTAGAGCAAGGTGCTGAGAGGAATGTTCAGAAAAGATGTTGAGATTTGGAATTTTGGTGATTTGCCCATCTGCTCTGAGTTTCAGAGAACACAATGGAAAAGTTTCAGGAGTAGGTGGAGGGCTGTGGTAGAACATCAGATTAGAAGGTGTTATGGCTGTGTCTAGATGCCCTCCCCACCAGCCTCATGCAGTCATAGGTGGGGCTTTTCAGAGGTGGCTGGATCTAGATTGCGTGATGCTGGGATTAAGTGTGTGATGCTGGGATCAAGTGTGTGTGATTACTAAATTAGTCTACTGATTGGTTTGGCATAGTACTGAAAGTGGATAATGGAATGGGAAGGCCTTCCTGGGTGTGAGTGCTACCTACCCAGGTAGCCTGGACAGAATATAAGGGACAGAAATAGGGCTGCTGTGGTTGTTTGTCACTTGCTGCTTACTATTTCTTGGCTGCTTTGCTGCCTTCTGCCTGCCATGAATTGTTTCTCCTCTGCGATGCCCCTCTGCCATGCCACCCTGCCTTGGAGTCAGCCAACTGTGAACTGAAACCTCTACATACTGTGAGCTAAATAAACCTTTCCTCCTTTAACTTTGGGTGTTGGGTATTTTGTCTCAGCAATGAAAAAAAGTAAATAAGACAGAAGGTGTCTGGGATGAGAGGTGGGTTATAAGGGATGAGCTGGAGCCGTGAATCATGTGGTTCTGACATGCAGGAATGAGAGTTGTGGTGGATTAATCCAGACAGTCTCTAAGGCAGAAAATGATGCAGAGATCATGAGTGTTGGAGAGGTAAAGGAGGAAAAGGGGCCGAAGATATTTCCTGGAACACACACAGCTTTGGGGTACCATTGTGTCTCCTGCCAATCATGGTGTGGAGAGTAGGCATGGGTTGCTGTACCAGGGAACATGAAGGTTTTCTCTTCCAGCAGATGGAGGTGAACTATGCATTAAAATCTTAGATTTACAATGATACAACAAGCTGGAGTATGCAGGCTCATGCCCCGCTCCATGATGAGACTGGATTGTCATTTGTGGGTGTCCTGAAAAGGATAAATAATATAGCCTAGCCACTGTCTCATCATTTCTCAACTCTGCTTTCTTCTAAGTTATCTTCATTTTCAGGCAGATTCTCTCTAAGCCGTGCTAGACATAGCCCTGGTAGCTCCAGCCTTATCTCCATTCACATAACCACCTCTTAAGAAAGAAACCTATTTCCCAATGATTCTCCAGAAAGATACCTTGGGATCCTCTCTATGACATGGCTTTGTTTACATATGTGTTGCTAACTCAACCACTGTGGCCAAGAAGATGAGGGACTATCATTTTCTAGGTAAAGTCTCATTTGGAGTGGAGAGTGTGAGAGGGTGGGTCATAAAAGAAAAAAAATTGAATGCCTTATATAACATTTATTTGGAGGGAATCTGAGTAAAGAGATTAAGGACTGTGGGGACATTGTGTTCAGCCTTCATCTGTGATCCCGAGCAATTCAGCATTAGCCTTAGTCTTGCATATTTATTTGGCCAATCCAAAGCCCAACAGTTAATTAAACCCAACTTAGAAACCAATTTAGATTTCATCCATTGTTACTTACCTTTTCCCCATGTCAGTCAGGATAGGCTAGGTTTCTCTGCAGTAACGCATGACCACCAAAATGTTAATGGCTTAAGTTTATTGCTCATGCAAAATTCATTATGAGTCCAAGTAGCTATGTAGCATATGGTGATGCTTTACTTTTGTGGTTCCACTGTTTCAACAGGAGGTCTCTCTTAGGAATGTTGGACCTGAATAAGAGGAAACTGGAGAATGGTGGAAGGGCTTTGCACTACTTCTGCTCATAAGTCACATACTTCACCTCTATTTACATCTCATTGGCCAGAACCTGCCATATGTGTGATGGGAGGGCAGCATTATAGTGTGGAAAATGTTTATGTCTGTCTTCTAAAGACTGTGTTTCCATTTCATCTTTGTGTCTTTGGACACAAAATGCAAGTGAGAGACACATCATAGCATTAAAACATGTATGAGTTGAAGTAATTTTATCTACTCATTTGGTGTATGAAGCAAGCGGTACCCTCAAAGACGAATGAGTTCAGAGAAGAGAAGTGAGTGGTTCAAGGTAACACAATTAGAACCAATGCAAGAGCCCAAGGAAGATGATGTTTAGTCTACTTCCAGCCAGTGCCACCATATACTATGTGCAGTTTGTGCATTATAAGGGGGCACCTGGTTGAGCCCATATCCACACTGGTATGGTTGCTATGGGCAATAGAGGAAGCAGAGCCTTTTTCTTCCTATGAATCACCATGTGCTGTCATGTCATGGACCAGGGAGACTGAGTCTGCCAGGAGAGAGTGTCTTTTCCTGACTTGAATGAATACATTGCAAAGGTTAATAATGGTTCTTTCTCTTGCCTTGGGAAATGTTAAACAGCTGGTAACTGTCCAGGGTCAGGTGGTTCAGTCTCTATGTCACTGGAAGAAAACAATCACCTTTTGGGATTGCATAAATGGAGCACAGATGGATGCTCCCACTTTTCATGGTAGGGATAGATGGGTGGAATATTCCCTTTACCTCCATTACCTCCCAGGTACCTTTAGAAACTTGTATAGGCAGAGAGTTTCCCAGCAGAATACTCCCAAAGAGTTTCCTGCCCACCTCCCAGACCCACACGCCACTTTGAGCCATAAGGATGAGCAGCTGGCTCCAGATCTTTCTGCATTTTGCCTTGGGAGACTTCATAGACCCGTCCCTTGTGGGCCATGGATACTTCAGCCTTAACCCTTCGTCCCCATCAGCGAGCCCTTCACTGCGTGCCTTGTGTTCACACTGCTCTGGACATTCTGAAATCTGACTTTCTCCCATTCCTCCTTGTCTCTCCAAACGCTTCCTCTACACTCTTGGAGCTCAAGGTCTGTCATCAGCAGACATAACCTCTCACCTCCTTCCCTGAATGTTCCCTTCACCTCTCATTCTAACTGGAACCTGGCTCTCCCCAAGGATGCCGCTCCTCTGCAGCTCTCTCAAGTAGACACTTTTGATTTCATACCTCACAGACCGTAAAGCCTGGAAAATACTGTCGTTTCCTTATGCCCCTTTTCTGCTTTTAATTAATCATTTCTTTTGCTTTCAACTTCAAAGATCTCAGCCCCTTTGAAGCACATCATCAGATGTTACCACCTGCTACCCCACCTTGTCGCTGTCATTCTCTGACTTTAGTTTGTGGTGCCTCTAGCACCTGCTTTGCTGCCTTTATCTCCACTGCCAATGATAGTGAGAGTTAGCATTGTCTAAGAATGCCTTCTCTTCACTATTTTATTTAATTCCTACAATACTACTGGATGGGTGATATTATAATCCTCATTTTATAGATGAGCAAACCGAGGTGCAAAGAGATCACATAGTATGCCTAGCACTACACAGTGACAGACTTAGAGTTGGAAATATAATTTGGTCCCAGAGCACATGGGTTTAAATGATATGGTAAGCTGTTTCCTTGTCAATGGTTCCAGCAAAGTTTAACATCTGTGCAGACGACTGACAACACCGTGGCCTCTGTGTTGCTTGACCTCCTTGGTTCTTCTGCCCCATCGCAGCCATCCAGTGCTGTGGTTACATTCAGGATCTTTTCACTAGTTACAACAGCAGCATATAAAATATTGATTTCAGTTTTTCTATTTTCTGGTACCACTTCCTGTTTTGCCTAATCTCCTGTAATCTTGCTTCATAAATTCCTCAGCCTCATAGCAACCTGGAATCCACCAATTCCACCAAGCCTGCTACTGTTTCACTTTTATCAGCAGCCCCTGAACTCATTCCCTTTCAGTGGCGGGTGCTAACAAGGCCGGGGAGTGTTTCCTAATTCAGTTATCTGATGCTCTGTAATGAATCACCCTGAAGATTAATGATTCCAGAAATAGCTCTTGCATTTACCCACAATTCTGTGTCAGACATTTGAGCAGGGGTTCCCTGCTTCTTCTCCACCTAGTAACAGCTGGTGTCCCTCCTGAAGCTGTAGTCAGATGGTGAATGAAGTTAGAGAAGGTGGCTTCACTTACTGGAGCCTTGGTGGTAGTGGTTGGGATCCTTCAGTATCTCTTCCAACAGGGCTGTCTCCAAGTGTCCTGCCTGGGCTTCTTTACATGGCACTGGATCTCAAGACTAATCAAGCATTCTAACTGGCAAAGGCAGAAGCTGTAGATTTTTTAAGCCCTATACCAGAAGGTAAACAGTATCATTTATGTTGCATTATATTAGTCAATGCAAGACATATGGCCAGCCCAGATCTAAAGGAAGGGGAAATACACTGCATTTCCAGATCATACTGCAAAAGAGCATGCATTTACAATGAGGGTGGGGTGTCTGGTTGCACCTATCTTTGGAAACACAATTTAGTTAAGACACAGCACTTGAATTTCTCCTTTGAGAGCATTGTGTCTCCTATGTCTTCTCCCCTTTTCTTCTTGCCTAATAATATTCCTGTCCTGGTCAAACCCAAGTACAGTTGAGTAGATAAATGCAATTGAGTAGATAAATGTTTCTGGAGAAAAAATATCACATAATGCCCCTAATTATTCTCATTTTCATATTATTCCCATGAATCACAAATGACCTCTGAAGACTGCTAGAGAATCTTAACAGTGTTCCCTGGATGTTCACTTTCTCATTCTCCTGCAGGACCATTTCACACCTCTTCTCCTTTTTTAAATCCTCAACAGCATTCCACCCTTCTGGCCTGCAGTAGTTAAATAGCCCACCCCTCTAGTTAGCCTTACACTGGCGTTAACCTCATCTCACAATTTATAGAGAAAATCCATGCAATCGGATGAGAAGTAACTCATTATTTTCATCATTCTATCCACTATTGTATCCAACTTATAGGAGCTGCGTACACACAACACTGCCTTCTGTTTTGTTGCAGTGGAAAAAAAGTCTCTTATTCCACCCAGTGCAAACCCTTCCCACTGTGCCTGGTGCTTCTCATCTTTTCTCATCTTCTCCAATACTTCGTTCCTGTAAATATCTCTTCCCTTTGCAATATAATCAATTTGTCTCTATTTGGTGAATGATTCTCTCTAGCAAATAAACAGGCTTTAATATCACCTCCTTAAACAAAACGAGACAAAACAAAACCCTTCTTTGACTCCGTGTCTCTCATTAGCTACCAACTCATTCTCTCTTCTCTTCGCAAAACTCCTCTGAAGAATTATCTATACTCCCCAGTTCCTTCCCTTTACTTCCCTTTTCGTGGCATTCCAACTGAGCTTCTGTCTCTTCTACTCCATGGAAAATACTCTTATGTTATCAAAGCCAGGGGCCAGTTCTGTTTGTTCATGTTGCTTGACCTTTCAGCTGTATCTGACGCAGTTGACCACCGTCAACTGAGTTGTGTTTTCCTCTTGTTTTCAGTGATACAACAAATTGCTTGGTTGACTTCCTACTTCCTCAGCCACTCTTCCGTAGTCTTTGCTGCTAAAGTTTGTCTTCGTGGCTGCCCTCTGGGGATGTCTTCTTGTTTCTGCTTCCCTCTCATCTTGAAGATCACACTGACTCCCATGGCCTTAAATTTCTCTCTCTAGTTAGGGCTCTTCTCCTGACTTGCATATACTACTGCTTTCTTCATGCCTGCTGTTGAATGTCTAATACATTTTAAATTTAACTGGACTAAAACAGAAAAATGGATTTTAGTCCTTACTCCTAAACTGTTGCTTCTCACATTTCCGCTTTAGCAAAGGGCATCACCATCCACTCAGCTTCTCCTGGCAAAAATCTAGCAGTCACAGTGGATTCCTTGCTTTTCTCCACTCCATCCATCCATCTGCCCATCCATCCATCCATCCATCCATCCATGAATCCATGCATCCATCCATTTATCCATCCATCGATCCACAAGCCTTTTTATCCTTGTTTTGCTATCTCCATTACTGTCACCCTAGTCCAAACCACTACAACACCCAGATGCCCATCCTACCTTCACTTTCATTGGTTACAGTTTATTCTATTGCTGGATGGAAAGTGGTTAAAGCTATGGTACATCTTATGCTATTGCCTGATTCAAATGACAAGCTTATTAAAGCAAGAATCAACTGAGATCATATTCTTTTATTTAAAACCTTTTAATAAATTCTCATTTCAATCGAACAAAATCAAATTATTAACCGTGATTTAAAAGATCTAATAAAATCTGTCCTCCATCAGATTTTCTGAACTCAATTCCTATTATCTCCCCCAAACCCACTCCATTTCAACCAACTGGCTCACTTTGTAGCCTGTGACCACACTAAGCTTTTACCAGTCGCAGGTCCCTGAGAGCAATACTTTCTCAAGTCCTCACATGGCCACTTTTTCATTCATATCTCAGTTTAAATGTCACCTCCTCCCCAGGTCCTCTTGATCTCCCCAGAAAATGCAGATTTCCCATGTGTCCCTGTATGCATTCTATATCGCATTACCTGATTTTCTACATGGCAATTATTACCTGAAATTATTAAATCATTTGCATGTTTACTGTTAATCTTGCTGACCTGAGTGTTAGCTTTTTCAGGGCCAAGATTTTATTTTGTTAATTCTCAGGAGCTAGAGAAGAGAGGAGTAGAGTAAGTTCTCTGTAGATATTTATTGACCGATGGGATCAGTACTTTTTGATTTAATGAATAATATAAGTAATTTAAACTCTTAAGAAAAATTTCAAATAGCATACAGGCATAAAATAAAAAGCAAAATTATCTTCCTGCCTGCTGTGGGAAAGCCCCCACCCTGCGCTGCCAGGTTGTAGTTCCAAGAAATAAGTTGGCTTTGGAAGTTACGGAATTTAGTGCATTAATGTCATTCCTCTCCTCCTCTTCCACCATTTAAAAAATTGTATTATTTAAAATATCTTCTTTGGCTTACTTTTATGACTGTAAACAGCATCCTCAAGCCACTATTTCTTGCATACCCATTGGGTAAGAAGAGGACATGGATACCTCCTGTACTTCTTTCCCCTCTTTTCTGGCTTCCCCCTCGGCTTTGATCATTACCTTTATCTGATCAAGGTTTAGTGCATTTATATTCTGATCTTTGACTATAATTAAGTCTTCTGCACTTCGATGATAGGATGGTTTTAAAAAATCAAATACCATTAAATGGCAATTGAAAATTATGATTATGTAAAAATTATTCAGTGGAGAACCATGTAGTTTGATTAGACTTGTAGAGAAGGAAAAATAATCCTAAATTACCAAACCCATGGCCCTCAAAGGCAAAAACACCAGTCTTCAAGGTCAAATGAATTCTATTTTCAACTTTGTATTTCTTTACTTGCTCGAAATCATATTGCATTTTAATTTGATTTAACACATGATTTTTTAAATTAATTAAGTTTATTGGTACATTTTAGGTATACATAATGATCACACTCATCATAGGGAATTTGTACCTGTATATAATATAACTTGATTCTTTTTTTTTCATTCCCCTCCCCTCCCTTCAAACCCTCTTTCCCTCCTTATTTACAAAAGCTTCGTTTCCATATTTTCCTTCTTTTCTAATCATTTTTAACACATGACCTTTTTGTTTTTTGTGTGGGTACCGGGGGTCGACCTCAGGACCTCGCGTGCCAGCAGGTGCCTGTGCTGCTGAGCGATATCACTGGCCCCTTTTTCGTATGTGGGTTCCGGGAGTCGAACTCGGGCCCTCGCGCTTGCAAGGCAGGCGCTTATGCCGCTGAGCCATCTCACCCGCCCTCTCTTTTTTCTTGATACAAAATTATAATAATAAAAACCAATGTTTTCAGAGAAGTTACTGAGGGCCAGGCCCTAAACTAAATTTTTTTGTATGTATTATTTCATTAATAATCACTATGACTCTGTGGAGTAGAAATTATTTTTGTGTTCATTTTAAAAATAAGGAAATTAAACCTCAGAAAATTTAAGTAACTGCCCAAAGCCACATATATACCTTATAGTTTGAACCAGTAGTTTCTGGAGTGTGAGATTTTTAACATTGTCTTTACACAATTAAGAAGTATGTAATTTTCTCAATTATACTGTTATTGAAATGAATATTTTTTTTAAATTGAAGATATTGTGGGGAAATATTTCTGAATTCCTGTTTGCCTTTGCACTTCCACTTGTGGTACTGCTGCATGACCATCATCTTAAGATTTTATTATTTTATTTTATTTATTACATTTCTGGTTTGGTCTAAATCTTTTCTCTTCTTTCTTCTTCTATTGGAATTTTCATTGGCATACAGGAAGTACTTCGGAAGGGAGTCTGGAAGGTAAGATTTCTGAGTCCTTATGTGTTTGAAAAGTTGCTGTACTGCCCTCACACATGATAGACTGTTTGGCCAGCTTTAGAATATAGCTTGAAAGTAATCTATCAGAACTTTGCCAGCCTTGCTCCACTATCTTCTAGCATCCAATACGACTGATAAGAAATCTGATGCCAACTCCTTTGTGGGTTCTCTGTCTCTCTGTCTCTGTCTCTCTCTGTCTCTCTGTCTGTCTCTCTCTCTCTCCCACTCTGCCTCTCTTGCTGTCTCTCCCTTTGCCTCTTTTCCAATTTTTCTCTTTATCTTTGGTGTTTCAAATTTTATGAGACTGTTTTTAGGTGTCGGTCATTTTGCTTAGTCATTGGAGAATCCAAGACTTGTGTTTCCACCTACTGTAGGAGATTTTCTTCCATGACAGATTTAATTATTTTTCTTCTTTCTAATTCTTTCCCCTTTTTTGGGGAACTCCTAATGGATGGTATTAGAAGTCTTGGGTTGAAGTTAGATCTATCAGATCACACATTTCCTCCTCTTTTTAAATATTTTCTTCCTTTCCTTTCTTCTCTATTTTTAACTCTATAATCTTTCTTTGACTTTGTCTCCTAGCTTTTATACTGATTTTTATTTAGATAACTATTTTTTAATTTCTAAAAATGTCATATTCATTCTTTGTACCATGTTCAAGTGTCCTGTTCTATTTTGGTGGATGTGGTCTCTTTTTTAATCTAAACATGCATCCTTGTAATCATTTACTCTATTTACCTTAATGATCCTCTTTCATGCTGCTGGTTTATTTCAAGTGTTTGTTGACCCTTGACTGATTGTTCCTATTTATAATAAAAGGATCAGATTGATTAATATGGACCAATAAGGTAGGTAAGCTGAGTGGATCTGTTTCACAACAGACCTCATCATGCTTCCTGAAAAAAATGCCAAAATAGAGCTGGGCATAGTGGTGCATGCCTGGAATCACAGTACTCAGAAGGCTGAGGCAGGAAGATCACAGTGAGTTTGAGGCCAGCTTGGACTACACAGTGAGAGCCTGTCTCAAAAGACCAAGCTAAACCAAACCAAACCAAACAAACAAAAAACAAAAACAAATAAACAAAAACAAAAAACCAAACCAAAACAAAAAAACAAAACAAGAACAAAAAAAAAGAAAAACAAAAAACCATCACAAAATCAAACAAACAAAAAAACCCACAAAAATAGACTGGGATTAGCATGCAGCACCACTATCCATATGGAAAAGTTCAGCATCCCCAAGGTGCTCTTTGAATGTTTTATGCTGAGATTTAATCACCAATGCAACAGATTGAGAAGTGGGAAATCAACATAACGATTTCAGATTTTTCGATATTTACTCAGAATTGGGATTGCTGAATCATATGGAATTCTATTCATAGTTTTTTGAGGAACTTCCATACTATTTTCCAAAATGGACATGCTAACTTTCATTTCCATGAACAGTGTGCAAATATTCCTTTTTCTTCACCTCCTTTTTCACATTTATCTTTTCGATAGTAGCCATTCTCACTGTGGTTTTAATTTGCATTTTCCTGATGATTAGAAATGTTGAGCATAGAGACTACATTTAATAATAATATATTGTATATTTCAAAATTACCAAAATAGATTTTTAATGTTATTCCCACAAAAAATGATAAGTTAAGTTCATTAGTTTGATTAGATCTTCATACAACATATACATAGTTCTAAACATCACATTGTACTATAGAAATATACACAATTATTACTTGTCCATTAAAATTAATGAGAAATTAAAAGAACTTTAAACCATCTGGAATTTACCTTTGTGCAAGTGTGGTGTAGACTAGAGATTTAACTTATTGTTTTGCTTAACAGTTGGTCAATTTTACCAATGCCATTCTTTGAATATTTTATTTACCAAATCGAAATGTTACTTTGAAATATACTCTATTCTTACAAGCATTAGAAAATGCTTTGGGATGGCTGGGCATGGTGACACATGCCTGTAATCCCAGCACTTGGAAGGCTGAGGCAGGAGGATTGCCATGAGTTTGAGGCCAGCCTGAACTACAGAGTGAGACCCTGCCTAAAAAAAAAAAAAAAAAAAAAAAAAAACGCTTTGGGGGGGATATCAGTGTTTTCCAATTTTTGTATCTGCTTACTGTAAAGCAGTACTATGCTATTCTAATTGTTGGAGTTTTATAATGTGCAGTGCACCCCCGTGGAGTCACGGTTCAGTTTGCAGCCTCAGTCGTTCATGAATTTTCCCTTAGAACCTAGCTAATAATTGTTCATGGAAACCCCTGCAATTTCGCAGAGAATCATTCTTTTGGCGGGAGGTTTGCAAGTAGCCAGTCCAAGAGTACGATTCAGTTCTCCTTGCTGCTGATTGGCTACTGCTCTGTAACCCATCTCAAGCAGATGCACCAATCATAACAGGTTGCTATCATCATAGCACGTGTAGCTATCTCTGTTTTGTTCTTGGAGCCCTAAGATCTTTAAGATGCCGCCAAAACGCCCTGTACCTTCTAAGGGTTTATTAATACAGTATTTTAAATTAAATTATATAACTGCAGGAGATGCAGCATATTTAGGGTTTAAACTATAAAAATTGCCATTTATAGGCATTTTTTTCTGGCCATATCTGAAATTTGTGGTTTTTTCACAATTCGTGGGTGTTCTAGGAATGTAACCTCCACAAATTTTGGGGATCCACTGTATTCTTTTTTTTTTTTTTTTTTTTTGTGGGTACCAGGAGTTGAACTCAGGACCTTGTGCTTGACAGGCAGGCACTTATGCCGCTGAGCTATCTCACCGGCCCCCTCCATTGTATTCTTATATCTGGTAGTGAAAGTTCCAATGACTTGCCTTTTCTATAAAATTAAAAATAATCCTTGACTGATTATTCTTTTGTATGAACTTCACAATAATTTATCCACGGTTTTTGTATTTTTAGTCTATCGAATCTATTGAATTAATTACTATAAATTAATTTGAAGAAAACTAACACTTCAAGTAACCCAGACTTCTCCTCCCAGTAAGGTCTATTTTTCGCTTAATCAGATAGCTAACATTTGAACATAATAATAAAATACCTACAACATAATATCTTGAGTAAACCCACACATTTATGCAGAAATTGGTTTGACACAAGAAGTCCCGGACCAGAACGCTTGGGTTCTTTCTCAGCTCTGCCACTGAATGGCTGTGGGGATTGGAACAGTAAACATCACTGGGCCTCAGTGCTGCCCGCTGTGAAACGAGGACGGCTTGACGGAGTTTTCTACGGTTCCTTTGAGCGACAACAGCCTGAATCCTTTTAACCATGATGTGCAATTTGAGTAGCAGTGGTCTCAAAAGGAGGAGTGATGTTGCTGTAGCTCACTGTATTGCAGTCATGGACATTTCAAGAACTTTGAGCGCCTCGCCACCACTCCTTAGATGAAATTCACTGAGGAAGAGAAGACCCATGTAGGATACAGAACTAATTTCATTTTATATATTTTCTGACTTCTGGTGCTGCAATAAAAACAAATCCCCCCCCCACCCCCGCCCCCGTACCATTGCAGCAATCACAAAGCAGGGGTGAGACGTGAGCCCTCAATGGGAGGAGCAGTGGGCTCTCTACCATTTTGCAAAGCTCTGGGGAAGCGAGACAAACAAACAAAAAAACCCCAACAGCTTTGGTGTTCCCTGCCAATCTCTTCTCAGGAGCAATAGGATTAGAAGAGAAGGAAGCTTCTAAGAGCATGACCAATCATTTAATATCCCCTTGGACCTTACGAAACAAAATTCAGTCATCTTCATCTCATGATTGAAAAAGAAAACATGAAGGACAGTGGGCTTTACTTGATCTCTTTAATTGGATTATAAAGCTTAGATGGAAATTCTTTTGCAAAAAAGTGCCCAGACCTTTATGTCCAGGACAGTATAACTCAGAGTAGAGTAGCAGTTCCACCCAAATCTTTCATTACCAGAAAAATGGGCTTGATTTCTACATCATAAATAGTTTTAATCTGCACAAGTTTCCCCAACACTCTTTGAAACAGTTTAATTTCAAGGACAATATACAGTGTAAGGGTAAATGTTTGCTTTGGTGGGGGCCATCAATAGCTTTCATTTGGATGACTACTTTTGAAACCCTTTTTTTTTGCTGTTGTCTTACACACACACACAAATGAACTGGTGGTGAATTAGCAAGTGCTGAAAGAATACTTTAACATATTGGCTGATGAAAACAGTACATACTGAAGGAATGTATTATGGACATAAGCCATAAAAATGTTTTCAATTTCTTTTGGTGTTAAGATACAGCTTAAGAAACTAGTCAATTTCTGGAGAATCACTTGAGGCAATTTGCATAGAGAGCGTTTATTGCTGGATGGCAGCCCTGACTGAAAGAGTGGAGCCAGTTCATGTGAATTTTGCTTCCCATCTCTGTCCAGCCTCCTAGCATCTGGAGAATGCGGCTGTATTACATTAAGAAAAACGATTCAAGGGACTGAAAGGCAGTATTAGGTCTTCTGCACGAAGTTCATATAATTTTGACTTAATTTACAGCTAATCCACATAGCACAGCTAGAGGCTTTTGTGAGATGAGTCCTCTTGAGGAACTCTTTCCACATCAGAGAAATGCTTGGTTTTCTTCCAGCCTCAGAAACTTTTACTTTTTTTTTTTTTTTAAGTTGGTATAACATAAATTCACCCTGTGTACACAGAGATCTTTTCCAATTTTATTGTGGAAGACAGCTTACTGCAAAGCCTTACTGACAGCTGGAATCTCAGGGAAGCATTTCATTATATATCGAAGGATGAAGTACAGGCTTGTATGGGTGAAAGGCTGAAGAAGATCCTATGAAAAATAATAAGGATTCAATGAAGGCAATAAACCAGCCAATCAGGCAATTTTCTTTGATTTTATCCAGACATAAGAAAGAGGTGGTCTGAACCAACCATCTTGAAAACAGAAGGACAATCCCCGCTAAGGGAGCTGGGAAAGGGAGAGGAGAGAGCGCTCCAAAGGCTGCAGCTCATTAAGCGTTTCTTATTCCAAATGCAGTGGTGGCAGTGGACAAGGTTCTCTTTATGTTCTGATTGCTTTGAGGTTGGACCCCAATGCTGAGCGTAAAACCAGGAGCCTCTGCTGGCTGGACCCTTTTCTAGCCACCCTCCAGAGGTTCCCAGTATTTCTCAAAGGGAAATGTTACCACCTTAGGGAGGCCTTGCGTGACTTGCTCATTTAAATTAGATATCCTACTTACATACAAGGCGTGACCAAAAATACAATGAATGTTTAAGTGAAAATATTTTATTACTATAAAAGACATTGCCATTAATCCACCTCGAAATATTCCTCTTCATTTTGAACACACTTGTCCTATTGTTCTTGTCACTTTCTGAAGCAGTTCTGAAAGTTCTCTTTTGTGAGTGTCTTGGCAAGGTGTGATAAAAAAAAAAATGCAGGGAATGCTGCTGCCTAGTGAAATCCAATGGAAAAGTAGGCTTGTAAAAATATTGTGGTGTGTCCTCCTCTACCTTACTTACTACACATGGTACCATGTGACCTCTGGCTCTTCTCCAAGGTCAAAATGACCCTGAAAGGTAACCTTTTTTTGTTTAACTACATACATGTACTAATAAGCTAAAAAAAAGCTTAAAAATTAAATATAAAATATTTCACTGAGTTAAAAAAATGAAAGGTAATCATTTTGAATGGATTTAGGACATCAAGGCAGCTATGACAGCTCAACTAAAGACATTTATGAAGGAGGACTTCCAGAATTGCTTCAGAAAGTGAGAAGAATGATGGTACAAGTGTGTTCAAAGTGAAGGTTTTAAGCAATATTTAAAGGGAGACTAATGCAATGTGTTTTTTACTGTAATACATCTTCTTAATGTAAAAGCTCACCATAGTTTCTGATCACACCCAGTACACTCAGCCTCTTGTGGGTTCCTGTATGGCTTCCACTTCTGTTCATCAGTGTGCATTTCTTTGCCACTTAAGTGCTTCCTCTGGTTGATCTGCGTATCTGAAGCAGGACTCACTGCTACTTCTCAACACCTGGGACAGGCCTGGCACAAAATAAGTACCCAGGAAGTCCTCGCTGACAAATAAATGAACTTTGTGGTTTTCCAAGGAAGACTGACCTCCATTCCCCTGCCTTGTCCAGGAAGAATTCTTCAGCAGCTTGGTTTCCATCTGTCTGCTTTCCACATTGCCTTTCCCTTTCTCTGTTCCTCCCTTCTTTCTTCTGTTCATTTCTAACAACTCTATTGGTTTCCTTGTTTTTTTTTTTTTTTTTTTTTCCCATGTTGCTCTGCAAGGAAACAGATGGGTAGAGGATTTTAGATGAATACTGAATATCACATCCCCATTGATGAGATCATTTCAGAATTCTCTAAAATTATTCTTCACGGTTACATGGCCAGGGAGAAAATATCCCTGGGTTTTTCAGAGTCAAGATGCTGCTGCTTGGCTTAAATCGTTATTGAAGAGACAAAGGCTCACCAGAATAAAGCTGCTGGAAAGTTTTCTCCAGCAGTAGAATATATTCAATAAGTAGTCCTCACCTAGAGGAACTCGGGGTGAGAGCTCTTTCTTTTGTGTGTGTGTATAATTACTTGTCACTGTATCTAAATGTCATATCTGGAAAGCTTGTCTTTCTTTAGACCTTTACAATAGCATCTACAGTGGAACTGCCAACAAGAGATTACGTGGCCTGGAAGGAATATTTTTAATGGCACAATATTAGTAGCATAAGATTTGTTCCCCTCCCTTAAAAAAAAATGTGGGCAAACATGTCAGAAGGGCGATGTCATGCCTTGGGCATATGAAAAGTGTTCCAGGTATATGAAAAATGTTCCTGTTGGCTGTGTTTAATTATCTCATTCCTTACAACCTGGTCAATAAACTGTGTATGGATTTGGCTCCTTCAGAGAAGCAATCTGAACGTAGTCAGAGTTAAGCCCTTCGATTGGTTAGCATTGGTATATGAAGCTGAGTTGTTGGGTTCAAAGAGCAAGCGAACACAACCGTGGTACCTGGAGGCTAAGTCCTGTCTCTTCCCGGTATGTCCATAGCAGTTTGACCTTAGTAACTCTGTCTCCTACCTCCATCTCAGACAGAGAAAGGCTGCCCTGGTGCAAAGCTGCAGCAAGTCTCAACATCTCAGAGCATCAGGGATATCTGTCTGTTACCTAGCAACATGGCATAGAAGCATCCTCACGCAGTTTAGATTTTCAAATAATGAAACGATAGTCACAACATTTTGTATTTAAACAGTGCCATCTCCAAGGACCCTAAAGTCTGTTGTGAATAAAGAAAAAGAATCCCAAGGCCCCACTTCTCCAGGGATGGCTAACTCCATTTTACAGATGGATAAACTAGAGCAAAGAGGGCACAGGCGTCCGTGCCAGATGAGTGGCAGAACCAGTGAGGAAATATATAGCGAGAACTTCTAACCGATAGGAAAAAGGAAAGAAAAGGAGCAGTAAACCAGCCCATTTTTTCTCATTAAACTTTACAACTTCTAGAGAGCAGCGACTATGTTCTTCACATATTTTGAAAAGTGCTAATCTTACTGCTTGCTAAATGACAGACGAAATCAATGGGTAGGTAGTCTGTCTTACAGCCTTGCTGCTGGGCAGGGAACTAGCTATTGGAAAAGTCTGTAAGACATTTTTCCAGGAGTGTGATTATTTTGTGACTGTTTTCTGAAAAATGTAACTAATTTCTGATCCAAAAGCAGGTGTGTTTCTCTACTCTTGCTTTTTGCTAACAGTGGTGTTTTTTTTTTTAATATGCGTGGGTACCGGGAGTCTAACTCAGGACCTTGCGCTTGCCAGGCAGGCGCTTACGCCTCTGAGCTATATCACTGGCCCCAGCAGTGGTGGTTTTAAGAAATGGCTACCAATTTTTTGGCACTCTCCCCACTGAGGGATAGAGTCTTTATATTCTCCCATGAGTCCCAGTAGTCTTAGTACTGATTCAACCAGTACAGGATGGTGGGAATTATGCTAACACAACTTTGTAGGTAGAATCCTAAAAGGTGTTACAGCTTTCTCTTTGTTCACTAGAACACTTGACATTTGGAGCCCAGGGAAGCCAGACAAGATGTTAGACTACCACGAGGCCACCATGCCATGCAGTGAGGGCACGTGTAGGCACTCGGGTTAATCATCCCATCTGAGCTCAGCTTTTGAGTCATTTCTATCCAGGCACCAAACATGCAAGTAAAGAAATCTCCAGATAAATATTCTGGTCCCTCAACAATTTTAATCATTTTAAGACTAAGGCATCATAAAACAGACACTAGTCATCTCTGCCATACTCTTTCCAAAGGACTCATGAACATCATTAAATTGTTGTTTTTCTTTTAATTTAATTAAGTTTATTGGTACAATTTAGGTATATACAATGATCACATTCTTCGTAGGGATTTTGTACCTGTACATAATATACCTTGATTTGTCTTTTTTTTTTTTTTTTTTTTAAGTCTTTGTTGTTTTATGCCATTAAGTTTAAGGAAATTTCTTAAGCAATAGCAATAATGGGAACACTAAGAGAACTCTAATTGCCCACTTTCCTGAGATTATTCCCTAAAGGAGAGGTTATGGTCCTTTCTTGATTCTTGAGAGTGAAATTTTTGTAAGACAACAAGGTCACCTAATTTCCTTTATTATATGTTTAGATGGAATATGGTCAGGAGATGCAATTCTGGCCAATGAGATAAATGGAAAAGTTGGCTGGAGCTACTTTTGGGAAAATTTCCATTGTTCTTAAAAAGATTTGCAGGGCAGGGTGATCTCCATGCAACTTCTGGAAGTTATTGTTTGCACATGATACTTATACCTGAGATACCCAGTGTAGGACTGTCAGGAAGCCAACAATCTAAAGTGACAAGCCACACATTGAAGGTGACAAGACAAAGAGAAGGATGGGGAAGCTATGTCCTAGATGATGCTCTACACCAAAGATGCCCAATCCTGGAGTCATCTCTATCAGCCAAGGTTTCCTGAATGGTCACCAGTGTTTTGGAGCATGTATTCTGAGCCTAAATATCTAGGTTCAAATCCTTTTCCTATAACTTACTAACTGTGAAATTGTTTGTTTATTCATGTGTAAAATTAAGATAAAAATGTTTTATCATTGAATACTTATGAAAATGAAATTATTCACTTAGTAAGTACTTATCGAGCGCTTGCTTTGTGCTAGGCACCATTCCCAGAGCTGGGGAAGTATCTTCAAGGGAGATGGATGAGCTTCCATCCCTCAGGGTGCCTACATTTGTCAGAGGGATACAGATAACAAACAAGAAAACTAACAAGGTAATCTTAGAGATTGTCCAGTTCTATAAAGATGAAAGGAGATGAGGTATGCAAAATGTTTAGCCCTGGGCCTGGGACACAGAAAATAATCAGTACTGTGACTTAGTTTGGTTTGGACTGCTGTGATGCATACCACATGACTGGGTGACTTGAACACTAAACATTATTTCTCACAGTGCAGGAGGCCGGGAAATCCAAGGTCAAGGCACTGGCACATTTGGTGTCTGCGTGTTCCTGGTTCACAGATGGTTATATTTGTGCTGTACTTGCTTTCGGTGAAAGGGAAGCAAGACAGCTCTCTGGGGTTTCTTTTATAAGGACACTAATCCCATTCGTGAGGGTTCCACCGTCATGACCTAATCACCTTTCAAAGACTTTACCTCCTAATACTATCACACAGGAGGTTAGCATTTCAACATATGAAATTGGGAGGGACAGAAATATTCAGACCATAGCATTCTGCTCCTGACCCCAGAATTCGTGCATGCAAAATGCATTCCTTCCATCCCAATAGTCTTAATGTGTTCTAGCATTAACTTTAAACTCAAAAGCCCAAAGTCTCATTCATCTAAATAGCATCTAAATCAGATATAGATGAGACTCAAGGTACAATTCATCCAGAGGCAAAATTTCTTTCCAGTTGTGTGTCTGTGAAACCAGACAAGTTATGTGATTCCCAAATGCAAAGTTGGGACAGGTATAGGATAGATATTTCCATTCCAAAAGGGAGAAGTAAGACAGAAGAAAAGGGTAACAGGTCCCGTGTAAATCCAAATGCAAAAACTTGAGGCTTGAGAATAAGCCTTTCTGACTTTATGATCCACTATCTGAACCCAGAGGGGTGCTGGTCCTGCCTCCATGCCTGTCTTGCTTGGGGTTGAAAGATATGAGCCCCTGGTTTTCCAGGTCTGGAGTCCCAAGATTAAATGCACCTATTTTTTTAAAAAACTTAAGTTAACAGTGCTTACACTTTCATTAGGATAAGTGAGTGATAGAGAACATGAATGGATTTTGATTTGGTCTTAGTGTCGCAGAAAAATGAATGTTAATTCCTCCATTTTCACTCATTAGAATGAGGCCATTGAAGCCTGCTCTGCAATGCACCAGTCAGTGTTTTCACTGCATAGGATCATGGAATCTGCTCTTTCCTTGGTTCTTCCCCACACTGAGTGAGCTGGCAAGAGGTGTGTGGCTGTCACGGGGTGGAGCAAAGCTGAGGAAGGCGCTAATGCACGACCCTGAGCATGTCAGAGCTGGCTCATTATAGGGCTAGTTTAGCCTTTGCAGCAGCAGTTGTAGTCCTAAATATTCCAAACACCCAGAAACTGGAGAATAATGACCAAAATTACTCAGTGTGAATTTTTGCAAGGAGGCATGAGGTGGATATTTGTAAATGATCTTCAGATTGTAGTGATGTCCAGAAAAGATTAATATATGAATTATCCTGACTCTCAGCTCCAAGTGGTAGAGAAACTTCTCTGGTAAGGTGATCTGCATCTAATTCTCATTACTGATAGAGCTGCAACATCTTTTTGGACAGTCTCATTTCTCTATAAAGGAGTCTAGCTACCCTTTTCTTGTTTACTTTTCCCCTAATATTCAAACAATTGAGGAAAGAGAAAAAAAGGTCGAACAAAACAAAACAATAAAAGTAAAAACCTCACCAAGTCTGCAGTAGGATTAGTGCTGGGTGCAGGGTTGATCTTGGCCTCTGGATGTGGGGGCTGGGGCCAGTGTCCTCAGCCAGCAACTCTTTGCATGTCCCTTGGTGGCCTGGCCATATCTTCTTACCCTTTGTGTCTCTATGTCACTTGCCCAGTTGCTTTGGCACCTTCAGACAGAGACAGCCTGAGGCTGCTCCCAGCCCCAAGTTTGGCTGACCTCTCCCAGCCCATGAACAGCCCCCTCTGTTCTACCCCACTGGTGCCTCTCTCTCCTTTTACCACTATGGCACATGACAAAACAACAACAACTACAACAAAACAAAACAAAACAAAACAAAAAAAACTGGAGGCCCATGGGGAGGGAGCAGCTTCCTGGTCACTAGCCCCTGTGTGTTCTGGCAAAAGTTGCTACCAGGCTGCAAAATCCTCTGTTTGGAGGGAGGCAAAAGAGGTGAGGGGCCATATATCCCAGATCTATCCTGTATGGCTTGAGTTTGCCACGCTCTTGCCATCCACCAGCTTTTTTGGGAATTTCCTGGAATGGCGGTTCCTGTACTGCATGCAGACCGAGGTCCCACAGGCAGTCCTGTGGGCTGCTTCAACATTTTATAAAGTCCTATGCCTACCTTTTGTTTAATCTATAAGTCCCTTATTTCAGATTGATTTTGGCATCAGGATGTATGTCCTTCCCTTTCTTCCAATTACCTATGTTTTTAGTTGATTTTCCCTAACTCCAATGTGGCTTCTCCTCTATTCAGCCATGTTGTTTGTAACCTCTTAAGAACAATTTTGATGTCTACCCATACTATCAGCTCAGTAAGTTGGTTGAGTTTTTTTTTTTTTTTTTTCATGGTACTGGGAATTGAACTCAGGACCTTGCACTTTCCAGGCAGGCGCTGCACCACTGAGCCATATCCCCAGCCCTTGGTTGAGTATTTTAAAGTACTGCTTATGCTGACCTGAGAAGGGGTGGTATGGGCTTACTAGAAAGAGGAGTGGGTAAGTAGTTTCCTTTTGGGGCCTTAGCCGTCATCCATTTCTATCATTTCTCTGTCTTGGTTATCAAGAAAATAACATGGGCTCATGAATGAGGCAGACCTAGGCTTGAAAACTGAAACTGCCATTTAAATGCTGTTTGACTTTGGTTAAGTTTCTTACCCTCTTGGAATCTGCTCCACCTCCCCATGGAAATGAGATAATGCTTTACACAAAGGGTTGTTGGAGAATTAAATGAACTCACTGCATAACATGATATTCAGTAAACGTCTCATTTTGGATGTTCTCTTCAAAAATGCAGGCGTCACATCAAGGATTCTTGTAATACAAAGAACACTTACCAATGAACACTCCCTCTGTATCTTAGTTCATTAAGGCTGCTGTAAACAAATAGGATGAACTGGGTGACTTATAAACAACAGAAACTTATTTCTCACAGTTCTAGAGTCTGACAGTGTACCAGCATGGTTATTCTGGTGAGGGCTTTCTTCTCAGTTGCAGATTGCCAACTTCTTGCTGTGTGGTACATGAAGCAAGGGATCTCCTTGGAGCTCTTTTTACAAGAGCAGTAATTTCATTCAGGAAAACTCTGTCCTTGTGCCCTAATCACTTCTCAATGGGCCCCTCTCATAATACCATCACTTTGGGGGTTAGGACTTCAATATATGAATTTGGATGGGACACATTCAGACTGTAGCACTCTTTCATCACCTAATGATAATTAAATCAAGGATTGGCAGGAACTAGGCAGAGAAGGTTAGAGAGGAGAAATAGGATCTTGTAGTATATCCAGAACTAAAGGCATTTATATTCTCACTGCACGGAGTCCCTGCACTCAGGCCCTTTAAGGGAAACTACTATATATCTGCATTTAGAAAATTCTAAAATTCTAAGATTCACACTTTTTTTCAGTGTAGTATCACTGAATTTTGAATTTATTTGACAATTTATGGAACTTTACATTTTTAAATGGCATATGAAATAAGAAGGCATCTTATAATTGATGGTATCTTTGTTTTCGTGAATATGGTACCATTTTTTATAAACAAAAATAATTTCAGGAATCTGGGGCCTTTAGTAGGATGTCTTAGAGCTGCATTGTCTGATAAAGTAGCCACTGGTCACATGAGAATTTCGAGCACTTGGAATGAGGCCAGTTCAGACTGCAATTGCTGTCATGCAAGACGCTCATCAAATTCTGAGTAGTATGGAAAAAATAATGTTAATCTAATGCGTTAAACTCACCCATATTTTTTACAACTGATTATGTGTTGAAATGATAACTTTTGAGTGTGTTAGGTTAAATGAAGTACAGTATAGTTTTAGAATTTTTGTCACCTGTTAGTTTTTTAATTTTTTAGTAGTGGCTACTAGAAACTTTAAAAAATTTTCACGTGCAGCCCACAGTACATTTTTACATGGTGTGGCCTTAGGACACAGACCTCAGAGATTATTTGCTGTGATCACTCAGTAAAAACTGGATGAGAACCTCCCACCCCCCAATAATCACTACCAAAATGTGGTTCAAATGTTCAGTCTGATGATGCTGCACGTCGATAGGTATGTTGAACAACAGGTTTGTTGAGATTTTCCCTCTCCTCAATAGCATCTCATGGAAAGCCACTTTTGAGGATAAGGAGACTCTTTCTCTAGGGCATGGTAGCCATGTTTTGTGGCTTTATTGAGAAGGAAGAAATGCTGAAAGATGGTGGACAAGCAAGGCGCCAGCCACCAGGGTCTCTCTCAGTAGGACAGCCACGGGCCTAGGTGGCTGATGTTTTCTGACAAGTGGCTCTGGAATGTAACTTGAAACTGAAATATTAAACAAAAAGGAATAGGAAGTCAAGAATTTAAAAAACAAAACAAAACAAGACAAAGCCAAAAGCAAATATGAGAACAGAATGGGCACTGTGAACTCTCCTTTGGACATTAAAGCTGCTTTGAATGGAGCCAGGAAGCTCCTGCCTTTGTATTGTGCGTGAGGATTAAAAACTTTGAAGAGAGGTTTGTGGTCCAGGGACAGAGTCTCCCATTGGCGGAACAGAGCTTAAATGCTGTAGAAAGGAAAGGAAACTAACTCATTTGATTTTGTTTTAATACTTCCAGGAGAGTCGTTTTCAACATACAATGCACATTTCGGAAGCTATAAATACTCATAAACACATCTGGGGAGGAACTGGTTCTAAAGCCTCAGCCTTTGCCCGGCTCTTGACTTTTCTAAAGCAGCATTAGGTTAATGTTTTCTGTTTATTATACTACACATTAAATGAATCTAAGTTTGTTTTGATTTTTCTGATTTTCTTCAACCCTGAAAGTAAGGATGACTTTCCGGTGGAAATGACTTCGGGTTAAGTCTTGGATAAGGAAGTGCTGGTTCCAGCTGACAGTGGCTGGGATCCTGGAACACATTCTGCTCTCTTGCAGGAAGACCAAAGGATGGAAAGTGTTAAGAACCAGGTAAAGAGCTTCTCCTGAATGGTGGACTCTACCAAGAGAGTTTCACGAATACTTCCATGGAGTGAGCCCACCCTTGTCTGGTGAGTGGGACGCCATGGATGCAGAGAAGTGAGAGACATATTTATATGTTTACCACACCTTCCCGGGAGCATGGGCCATTGCTTTCTCCAAGCTTCCGAGGGAAATTTGTTAGCCGTATCTTAGTCTCACCTCCTGGAATTCTTTCCAAAGTGTTAAATCCTGCATTTCACATCAGTGAGCTCTCCTTTAACCCACTTTATAGTCTACTCCACCACTCGCAGCCTCACCGGATCCAGCATTTCATTCACATTCTTCCATCTCTGGATGCCACATGTTGGCAAGGAGAGAGAATGGTTTGGTCATTGTCGTTGGCTAGCTTATGTTATCAGTCACCTCAGTGTTGATGCAATGGGTGCATCCACAAAAATTAAGTTGGCACGGTTGCTGAGAGGAAGGTTATGCATGAGCATAATTGCAGGTGCTCCCACTTACCATAGCTGATTATCCACTGCCACCACCGAATGTCCAACCTGATGCCAATAGAAACCAACTTAAGTCCTAGTAACGCTAAGTGCTGAAGGTAAGTTGACTACACTGGGTTGCTTCTACTGTAGAAGAGGTGGAAGTAATTAATTTTGAACAGAATCAACACATTTCCCAGGTTTAGTCTTGCCTTTCCTACAGGACTCAGCCAACACCACTCTGCAAGGGCTGAGTGTTGTGTACATTGAACAATAAAAAACAATTAATAGCCCTTTGAAAGGACATCTGAGGTGCCAGCTTAGAGCTGATACCCTGAAAAGAGAGGGCAGCACCCTCCAGGATAGAGTGTGTATTTTATTTTATTTTTTTTTGTGGGTACCAAGGGTTGACCTCAGGACCTCGTGTGCCAGCAGGAGCCCGTGCTGCTGAGCGATATCACTAGCTCTTTTTTTCTTATGTGGGTTCCGGGAGTCGAACTCAGGCCCTCGCGCTTGCCAGGCAGGTGCTTACACCGCTAAGCCATCTCACCGGCCCCAGAGTATGTATTTTAAACCAGCAGTAGTTACATGGTGCTATGTCTCCAGTAGGTACAATACACAGATCTAGGAAGTAGAGGGTGCAAGTAGGAGTGGCTCCATTTGCCATCATTCCAAGTGGCACACCAAGATGATGAGGCACCCCCTTGCAGGTCAGTCTTCCCAGGGGTCCAACTCTGAGGTGAAGATGGTGATAGGCAGGTGCTTTGAGAGGCAGGTAAGTTATGGTGGAGTGTTCTTAGGAACACTCTCCACAGAAAGTGAAAGAAGTAGGGCCTGGGAAGAAGGTGAAATGAGATGCAGTTGCAAGAGAGGACTTAGCCAGTCCCCTGAGGAATTGTAAAGTTGGAATGGACCCTCAGATAATGCCATATGAGGGTATAAGACAGCCTACCCCCGCATAGACTCATCACTAGATCCACCTATATCTCGGACAGCACCTTGGACCAGGCATGTTTCCTTTGACCAAGGGAAATTCTGGGAGAGGCACTCGGCTGTGAATCAGGAGCAGGATAATTTCAGGGGGATGAGTCCTTGACACTGAAGGAGAAGTTGGGTGCACGCAGCATTCTCAGCAGTCTACCCTCTGTACCTTCAAATCTACATGTCTCATATTTGTAAGTCCACCCCATTTAGAAACAACCCTGTGATTCTGGTTGGCTTATTGTCCTGGGGAAACCCGTGGGAGCAAAGTTAGTAGGATGAACTTCCAGCTCCCCCCACTGCAGCAAGTTTCCAGGATGCAGCTAGTGGCCCCCTTTCACCCGGGAGATAGAGGTTTCTTGGGATGTAAAATTGTCAGTGGCAAAGGATGCTGATGTGCATGTGTGTGTGCATGTGCGCACGCACGTATGTGTGTGTGTGCATGCGTGTGTGTGTGTATTTCTTAAAATCCCCCCCGTATACACACACTTACATATTCAGGACAGTTCAGGGCAAACTGAAACAGTTGGTTATGTTGGTTGCAGCTGATATGCAACATCTCCCTTCTCAGCTGCTTATTCTCAATTTCTCTCACCATCAACTCTGCCCATCTAGAGTCCCCTGTTCCCTGTCAGAGCAGAATTCTTGGTTACCAGGAATTCTACAGCACTACAGGCCAAGTGCTGTACCTGACCATTTTCCCTCAGAATGAGCCAAATGACAGTCACTTGACTCAGTGGGCCAAACATGGTCTTTCCTGCCACACTGTGCAGGACCAGTCCAATTTCCTGATCATTCTGGTCAACTAACTCAGCCCAAATGGTGACTTGTTCCTTGCTTATGTATCTCCTGGCACAAGGACTCCAAAGTGACTAGGTGGTACCTAGAGTTAAAAGTTTGGCGCTACTCATACTATGTTTGCTACATATTGTTGACAAGCACTGCTGTGTAGGTTGTAATTAATCCTTACCTGTGTGATCTTGATCTGAATCTTTAACCCAGGAAACATGTTCAAATATGGCCAGTGTCATAAATAAATGTCTATGTTCGAAGGATAATATCTTATCATACTTTTATTGAGAGACTTGAAGAATTACTTCATTTCAGCATCTCCTTAACTCACAATAACTTACTTTGGAAGACTGTACTTTTATTCACGGGGATGAGGTCTTGGAAGCAGGTTTGTGCTATCAGACTCTGCCCCTCCGGCTACGGTTGACTGAACAAAAAACAGACACCTGACTCAAGTTGGACCAACCAGCATTTTTCTTATTGGAACTTGAATTAATAATATGACCCATTCCATCTAGGTTGTTCCTCTGAAAAAAGGGGACAGAGTGTTGGGAGGTGACATGTTCACCTTCTGCTCATTCATATGTGCACAGAGAATCAGCAAAGGCTGCCCTGCAAAGGGAAGAAGAGCAGAAATTGCCAGACAACTTTCCCCATTTTGGCTTCTAGACCTCCCCAACCCACCCTCTTTTTGCTTCCTAAGATACATCAATATCTTCACAAACTCTTCTTCCCTCTCTTTAAGCTAACTTGAGCTATTTTTTGTTTTTTAAAACCAAAGAGATTTAACTAAAACGCAGATCCTTTTACCTGGACCTATTTCTGGTGCCTGAATGTTGCTGTACAACTTTTCCTCTTTCCCTTCCCCCTTCTCTTGTTTCTCCTTTCCTCCCTCTCTCCATTCCCCCTTCCCTTCCTCCCTCTCTTCCTTTATCCCTTGCTCTATCTGTATTATTTTTCCGTAAATCTGCATTGTTATTGCACATTCATGTTACAGAGAGTCCATGTTTTAACCCAAAGCCATTTTCTTGCCAGGAATCCCATAGCTACAGACTCTCAGCTTTGAAAGAGAAATTAAGCTGAAGGGTATACCTCCTGGAATATAGCTTACAATCTATTGTCTGAAGAAAATAAGCAAAGTCATTGTTCTTCCCTAAAGGCAGATTATTCTTAGTTAAGTACATATGTCTAGTTCCATTTATGTGAGCGTCACAGCTCCTTTTACTGGGAAGAGAATAACAAGCTCTCAGAAAGTAAGAGAGAAACAAGAGGATATAGTGGCCTTTTACATGAGTTTCTTCACCCTTTTTCAAGATTCTGTAGAATAGAAGGAGAGAGACTTAACAGTTCCTCTGCCTCTCAGTCAAGGAGAGTTAAGATGCAACAGATTTATTGAAATATATTTGAAAAATTCCTACTCAAATTCAACAGTCTTGGTTGTTGCGGCAAAGGGAAAACAAAAACCTGAAAATAACCAAAATTTTTAGTAATTTGGGAACAGCTGTGTAAACTATGATACCATATTTTATAAAGTTGGACAGTTATTAAAAATAATTTAGAGCCAATGTATTACAGTAAGAGCGCTATCTGAGGCAAAGCCTACTAGTTTCATTTCTTTTCCTGACAGTCCCATAAGTTTACCCCTGTTTTACTTACTTCCTTGTTGGGACAAAATACCCGACACCAACAAGTTAAAGGAGGAAAGGATTATTTTATCTTACAGTTTGTAGAGATTCCAGTCCACAGTTCACTGGGTCCAAGGCAGGTGGTATGTCAGAGGAGCATGGCAGAGGAGAAAGAGCCCATGGCGTGGGAGCTAAGAAGCAGTAACCAGCAAGTCTCCCTTTCCCTTCTATTCCATTTAAGCTATAAGCTTATTGGTTGATGCTACCCATACCCAAGGTGGGCTGCCCCATTGTCCACATCCAGAACAATGTTAAACCAATCAGTGGACTAATTTTAGTTATCATACACCCTTAATCCATATTCACACACCCTAGATCCAGCTACCTCCAAAAAAGCACCACCTATGAGTGCATGAAGCTCAGGGGGACATCTAGATACAAACCATAATAATCCCTTTCTGTGATTCTTCACTGGGCACAGAGCTGCCGAGGAAAATTTCCCAGTTTTTCTTGCAACAAGGTGTAGCATTAACAAGGTGTAGTTAAAGAGATATGAAAAAAGTGAAATGGGCAACATCTGTATTGTCTTCATAAAAGGAGAGGGGATGCATATTATTTATTCCCCTTTTCCTCCATCCTGGAACATGGCTGTGATGGCAAACTGACTTAGGCCACAGGGCCTGAAACGGGTGGGGTTTGGGGAAGGTGAACAATAAGATAGAAAGAGCTTGGAAACCTGGCTCACTATAAAGCATAGAGTTCCAGAAGATTCCTGGGCCATCTATTTTGGGACTGTTAAGTCTGATAAAAAGAAACACCTGTCTTGTTAATCTGAATATCTGTTACATGTAACCAAACTTATAGCCTAATTAATGCATTATTTAAGTAGAGCAATGTGTATGATATGGTATCATTTAAAAATACCTGGGAAAGAAAGAATCTACTTTGTACATGTGCACATATGATTGTAAGTGTTTAAATGGTCATGAAGAAAGATGGGAAAATATATGGCCTTGCTTCTACCTTTGATTCCCAAGGGGGTGGTTGGGGGAGATGGTGTCCATGTTTTTCTTCATAATCTTTTTTGTCATTGTTTCATTTATTGTAAAAATAAAAGCTTCTTAAATTTATGGAATAAATTATTTCCAATATTTCTGAAATAAAATCAGCAAATGTGAAGCTATTTTTTTGAGCCATGAAGTTGAAAGCTTAGGGGTAGAGTTCAGGAGCAGACAGCCAGCAAGCTGATGTGTCACGGTAAGAGCTATGTACGCCTCGGAGATTTATGTTTGTGGGGTAATTATCACAAAGTTGCTACCAAACAGAGGTCCTGCTGGCTGTTTTATGTGGTTGAAGAAATATTATTGAGGAAGATTGTTTATTTTGTACAAAAAAGAGGAACTATCATGTTCTTCACAAATTTGTCTCTAGATTTGCTTTCATTGTGGAGCGATCAAGGGAAGAGACGTATAGAATGAGCGAGGGAAGTAATTAAGCTGTGGGAAGATCCCTCCCTAGTGAGCCCTGACCAGCTGACTGCATGGCCGAGGCTCAGGAAGAGAAGGCCTATCAGATAGCCCCGCCGTACAGCTCACAATGAACGCGATGACATCACCCACAGGGTACAAAGAGATTTTCCCATTTGTTGATATATTCCTAATTAGAAGTAAAAATTTGGAAATCACAGGTTTCTATAAAGTCAAATCACAGACACAAAAAACCTTCAAATGCCTTTTCCAAGCATCTTTTTGGGAAAAAATATATAGTACTCCAACATACTGACCCGTCTTTCTGAGGGGAGAAGTGAATGCTACAAGATTATAGTTTGACAGTGGTTAAAACTGCACTATTTATTAAGCATAGGAGCTAATTGAAAATTTCCCACCTCACTAAAGAAAAGGAAACCAATGTTTTCTTTAGGCTTTTACTTCCTTTATAAGACCAAAAAAAAAAAAAAAAAAAAAAAAAAAAAATCAATGAGAGGAGAAGGGTGTGGCTCATGCACATTTGGAGAGACTTCTTTTTTTTTTTTTTTCTGAGACAAAACAGAAAACTATGAAAGAAGTATTAAATCCTTTTGAAATGACATTCTAAGTTTGACATGGGTGGAGGTTGTTTGACATATTAGAAAGAACAGATTTTGGGATCAGATAGGTCTAGGTTCAGATCCTTTATTTTTCTGAATTAGTAGAACAAGAAGTTAGCATAATTCTTTATTAATTTTAGCTAGGGCCTCAAGGTCATGTTACTAACTTCTGTTACAAAATGAGAACAGACCACCATGCAGGACATGCAAAGGAGGTGTTCAAAGCCGGTTTGGGTCTCTTATCTCCTTCAGCCATCAATGCTACAAAAAGATAAAATAGAGGTCAGAAGACTTGTTTGGAAAGTTGAGCATTTTTCTTCTACCCCAAGACTGGGAGAAGATCTTCAGTAGGGTCCTAGTGACCTTAACTCATACCCCAGCAGACCCATATCTGAGTCACGTCTGGGACATCAGACTGCTGCTGCCTTGCTTCTCTGAGAAAGGAGTGAGAAGATGTTGCTGCAAAGTTGATGACTTTCACTCCTCAAGTTAATTGGGGCAAGTAATATATGTTTCCCCTTGATCAGATGTTAAGTGTGAGAAAACTGATGAGAAATTGTCTTAGATGCCAACAAAGAAGACTTCTTATGGGGGCAAAGCGAGCTCAGCAGAGAGTGCTCTTGGTACTTCTGGGTCCAGTTCATGCGAGAGACCCACTGTTTTACTGGGGGAGGGGGTACCTCTGAAAACCCCACAAAAATGCTCTTAAAAAAAAAGTCAGTTGTATACAACTGTCAGTTCTTAGTGGTAGCAGTCGGTGCTTGGGTGCTAAAGAAGAGTCACAGGACGATGCCTACAGATCTACATTTTATTGCAGGAAAAGGATAAACTAGAGCATCCATGTGAAAGTGAGGATTTGCATCCTGCTCAAAGGCTGTCTCACAGCAAGGGGTCGGGAGAGACCAAGTGCAAGCCGCCCGCCTCCCTCTGTAAGGCCACGGCAGGATGCCCTTGCTCTCTTCTATCAGTTACCACTGATATGTTTATGGAAGACCTAGCAATCAGAGAACCCAAGGTGGAATTTTGGCTTCTCTGCTGGTAATGTAGTTGTATTTTTGCCATGCAACTTGTTGCAATGGCAGAAACTTTAGGCATCTCATTAAAAATCAGGTTCAAATATTCAGTCTTGCTATTATCAACATGTAATGTGGACGAGGTGGTAAAAAGCATCCCCAAACTCCTTGGATACGTGATTATAAAGTGATACCATGAATTAAGCCTTGACCAAAAGTGGGCCATGCTGGCATAATTCTTGGCTGAATGAAACAGCTCAGGCTTATTCTAGGCTTTCTGGTGTTAACCTTTATAGCACGGCACATTGTGACAGTGTCTGTCCAGTAAGAACATTTCTGACCCTTACTTCTCCCTGTTATCTCAGCCCGCAGGAGGTAGAAGCAGCCTAGAAAATGGAGGAGGAAAATAGATGCTCAAGGTGGAGAAAAAGAGTTGACAATATCTGTTTTCTTCTCAAACATGTCTGAGCTAGGGGGGCAGTGAAGATGTAATTCTAAACGAAGTTGAATCTAGTGACTATTACATAGGACTAATGATATGGTTTAGATGTAAGATGTTCCCCCAAAAGCTCAAGTGTTAAGAGGTGGGGTTTGGGAAGAGACTGGATCCTGAGGGCTCTGACTGTTTCAGGGGATTAATTCATTGATAGATTTATAATTCGTGTACGTTATTGGGAGATGATGAAGTCTCAGGAGGTAGAGCGCCTAGTTAAAGGGAATGTGACTTCGTGGGCTGTATCTTGCCCCCAGATTCTTTCTCTGTGGATCTTTCCCTCTCTGGTTCCTGGTGGTTGTGAAGTGAGCAGCTTTGGTTCATCGCGCACTTCTGTCGTGGGGCTCTGCCTTTCCTCAGGTCCAGAAACAACAAAACCAGTTGATCACGGACTGAAAACCACTAAAGCCATGAGCCAAAATAAGTCTTTGATAGTAATTGTTTTGACATTTTATATCAAAGAGGGGGAGTATTATCATTTTAATATTAATTTTCCATAAAAATTTTGCTTTTCCTTTTCTTTAGGAAATTATTAACTCATTTTTGTGATACTTTTATTTTTTGGTGTACTAGTCTTTTTCATGTTGTAATGGTACTGGGGCAATTTGGTATCCACAAGCAAAAAAATGAATTTGGAATATATACCACATGATATATATAAATCACCTCAAAATGGATCAGAGACCTGAATGTCCATAGATAAAAACTATGAAACTCTAAAAGAAAATATGGAGCAAACAAAAACAAAAACAAAAACAAAAACACAAAATAAATCTTTTCTCCTTTAAATTGACTTTTTCAGGTATTTGGTCAAGGTGATGAAAAGCTAATACAACTAGGTATTTTAATTACTAAGATTTCATGACCATGAATACCTGCCACTTTTACATTAATGAGGAATGACTATGGAGCCTTATGACTTGTCTTAAATTTCATCTAGTGGACAGGAAAAAATTAGGCCTTCAAAATAGATTTGAATGGGAAGGAGAAGAAAATGCTCAATCCATTCGTTGATTGTATCATGAGTTTGATTTTTTTAAATACAGTTGTCCCTTAGTGTCTATGGGAGTTTGGTTCCAGCCCCTACAAAATTCAAGGATACTAAGTTTCTTATTTAAAATGTCATAATATTTACATGTAAACCACACACACGCACACACACACACACAGGTACATCTTCCTGTATATTTTATATCATCTCTAGGTTACTTATAATATCTAATAGCTTCAATGCTGTTCAAGTAGTTGTTACACTGTATTGTTTAGGGAATAATGTTAAGAAAAAATACTGTATATGTTCAATACAGAAGCAACCACTGTAGGCTAACTATGCAGTACATATCAGCAACAACATAACATTTCAAAGAAAAAATTTTGACCCAAAACTAGCTAAACTTGTAGATGCAGAACCGAAGGATCCAGAGAGCTGCATGTCTAGTGCTTGTATGAGATATCAAATCTAAAATTGGACCAGTGATGAGGAACATTCAAGTAAAATTAAAGAAGCTAAAAATAAGAAAGTAAATAGAAAGATAAGCAAAACTCCCTTCTCCATTTTCAAACCTAACTAGCCACAAGCACTGAAATCTTTTTGCTTTCTTTCTCTTTAAAATTTGAATTAAAATTATTTTTAGCTGGTAGATAAAAACATAGCAATTGTACATATTAATGGGAGAACATGTAATGTTTCAATCCATGTAGATATTGTTTAATATTTAAATCAGGTTAAACTTATCTGTCTCCTCAAATATTTATCATTTCTTCATGATGAAAACATTCAAAATCTTTTATCTTAGCTTCTTGAGATCTACAGTACATACTTCTTATCTAGTCACCCTACTGTGTGCCCTGCATCTCCGAACCTCTTACTCCTATGGAACTGTAACTTAGCACCCATTGTCAGCCTCTCCCTGCCCCTCCCCCACCTCCTCCTCTCCCCGGCATCTGTGACCACCGTTCTACTCTCAGCTTCCACAAGATCAGCTTTTTTAGATGCATGTAGTATTGTCTTTCTGTGCCTGGCTTACCATTATGATCTCCTGCTCCATCCATGTTGCCACAAGTGCCAGGGTTTGATTCTCTTTATGGCGGAATAGCCTTTCATTGTGTCTGTGATGCAGTTTCTTTATTCATTTATTGATTGATGGGCACTTAGCTTATTTCTATTTCTTGGCCATTGTGAATAATGCCATGATAAATATAAAGCAACATGTTTACTTGTGTCTTAGTTACTTTTTTCATTGCTGAGACAAAATATTCAACATCCAAAGTTAAAAAAGAAAAGGTTTATTGTAGCCCACAGTTTGTAGAGGAAAGTCCATAGCTGGCTGGCTCCAAGGCAGGGAGGCTTGCAGAGGGGCATCGCAGATGAGAAACAACAGTTTGTGGCGTAGAAGGCAGGAGGGAGCAAAACCAGTGAGCAGCAAGCATCAAGCTCCTTCATATTACATCCAGGCTGTAAACTTATTGATTGGTGCCACCCACACCCAGGGTGGGGCACTCTTAATCCCAGCATCACACCCTTAATCCCAGCATCACACTTCCTAGATCCAGCCACCTCTGGAAACCCCACCTACGACCGCATGAGGCTTTGGGGGGACATCTAAATACAAGCCATAATAACATGTGTCATTTGGTTTTGTGACACAGGACCATGAATTAAGATACCAGTTTCATGCGTTTAAGAGCTGGTTTGCTGTATTAAAGGGATATCTTGCACAGCCGAGAAGATTTCAGGGTCGAGATGTGAAACATGCTTTTCTGGGCCACAGGCAATAAAATGACAGAAGTTAAGGACAGCTAACTTCCCCCAGCACCTTGCAGTTAGTGTGGGGCCAGTAGACAGGTTCCGGCTATTGCACGAAGGTAGATGTGTCATAGACTTGTTTCTTAAACGCCTCCTAGGTGGACACTCCAGATTCTTTCTCTGCTTCTGTGACTGTAAAGGTCATGCTTTCTAGAGGGAATAGCTACAAGGAGGAGGAAGTTTTCCTGACCTGTGTAGGGCTTTGCATGAGTAAGTTAAGCCACAGAAATGTTGGGTTAAACTGTAGGTTAAAGTATCCAGACAATATATAGAAAAAAACTATGAAGAAAAGAAAGATCAGGAACATGAAACAGTTTTATGTTAGACAAATATCTAAAGGTGGAATCAATATTTCTTTCAGATCAATACTTGTTGGAGAGAACAGGGGAAAGAGGAAAGAGAGAAGAAATGACCTTGAACTCTACCTTGCGGTGGTACTTTTAAAAAAACTTGAAAAAGCAAGAAAAACCATATACCGTATATACGAATATACAAAAATCATAGAATGTTCCCAAACTGAACATGCCCATGTAATCAGCACATGAATGAAAATCAGTCTTACAGAATTTCAGAAGTTCATTTATGGCTTTTTTGTTTCAATCCCACTGGACCACACCCCCAGCTCCCCTTATCACATTTTGTTTCGTTTTTTGAGACAGAGTCTCACTACGTAGTTTGGACTGGTCTTGAACTCATTAGGCAGCCCAGGCTGGCATCTAACTCATGGCAATCCTTCTGCTTCAACCTCCTGTGTGCTGGGATTACAGGTGAGTGCTCCCACACCCAGATCATTTCATCACATTTTTTTTTTTTATGTGGGTACTGGGAGTCGAACTCAGGACCTCACCCTTGCCAGCAGGCGCTTTCGCTGTTGAGCGATATCACCAGCCCTTTTTTTCCTTTATGTGGGTACTGGGAGTTGAACTCAAGACCTCAAGTTTGCCAGGCAGGTGCTTATGCTACTGAGCTATCTCACCAGCCCCCTTCATCACATTTTTAAAGGTAGAGAATTTTCAAAGCAAATCATATGATATAATCCAATTTAATAATAAAAATAGTAGAAAGTACCAAAAATATCATTTCATGGAGAATAAGAATAAATGAACAACTCTTCATAAAATTAGAAATCAAAGCTATGAAAATAAAACTTTATGTGAAAAGTTTAATGGTTCCTGCAAAAGCTGTTCTCATAGAAAAATTCATAGTCTTAAATATCTTCTGTAGAATATAAAAAAAGACTAAACATGAGCATATTATCTATATCAAAAAATAGCAGGCTGGGCATGGTGGTGCACACCTGTAACCCCAACACTTTTTGAGGCTGAAGCTGGAGGATTGCAAATTTGAGTTTAGCCTGAGCAATTTAGCAACATAGCAAGATCTGGACTCAAAAGAAAAAGAAAAAAAAAAAAAGCTGAGGATGTAGCTCAGTGTTAGAGCCCTATATTCAGTCCCCAGTACCAAAACAAAACAAAGCAAACCCCAAAGTAAACAGGAAGTGAGAATTACTGTATCTCATCAATTGTAAGGCCTACCTTATTTTCTATTTTGACGTCTCTGAATTAGGATATGTCATCAATTTCTGTTGACCACGTAGCAGTGTGACCTCGCTATTGCCTATGTAAACAAGAACTTGGCTGTTCTTTCTACTGACACAACTGAGCCCCTTTGGAATGTCAACCAAAAACCATGTAAGCGCTATTTGAGGAGGGATATGAGTACAGACTGATGTCTGAAATACTTTGAATGACACTTTCAGTAAGAGATAACGAACCCTGAAGATTGCAAAATGAGAACCCACAGTCTGGAAGAAAACCATGGGAACAATAGTGGAACGCTGTTTTTTTTTTGTGGGTACCGGGGGGTCGACCTCAGGACCTCGCGCACCAGGAGGCGCCCGTGCCGCTGAGCGATATCACCGGCTCCTTTTTCATATGTGGGATCCGGGAGTTGAACTCGGGCCCTCGCGCTTGCAAGGCAGGCGCTTACGCCGCTGAGCCATCTCACCGGCCCAGTGGAACGCTGTTTTAAGAGATGCTGCCTTAACATGGGACGATATTGTGTGGCGACAGGTGAACATCGATGACTGAGTCCACAGTGGTTTAAAAGAGATGGCCTTTCCATGAGAGGGCATTTTAGACATACCGTAAGCACTTTTACTTTTACATTTTCCTTGTATGGATGCCCAAGAGAAGTATGATTAAAATTTACGCCTAAATAATCCAAAAAAAGCTTTTCTAATAAGTACAGAAACATTCTAATTGACAAGAAGGCTTTATGTTCTAGATTATGTGAAAGTTTTTTTTTTTCTAAGTAGTATCCAAAATAATGATGAAATGTAGTAATACAGCCAAATGCAACAGCTAATGAAATAGAAAACTAAAAGAGTAGAATGTGTAAGTAAATATAAAAAGTTTTTCTGAAAAAGTTAAATGTATATACATATGTAACTATACATATATTCTCCATGAACCTGGTTAAGAAGAAAATATGAGGACAGAAATATGCAAAATTAAGAGTAAGAAGAGAGACAGGGTTACAGAAAATGAAGCGACTAAAACTATAACAGAATATTACATACAACTGATTGGTAAGCTATTTGAAAATCAAGAATGTGGATTGGCAAACTTTTCCTTCAATAAACATTTTAAACTTTGTGAGTTAAGAAGTAAAAATTGAGGATATTATGTGGTCATCTAAATAGCCATTTAAAATTTAACCATTTAAGAATTTGTGAATCATTTTAAAACCAATAAGCATAGAAAAGCAGACAGTGGGCCAGACTTGGTCTATAGGTCCCTTCTTCCTGACTTGATCGAGAAAACAATGATTTCCTGGACAAATACAATTTCCAAAAATAACCCAAGAAGAGGTGAAAATTTGAATAGAAGAATTACTGTGGAAGAATTACAAAGGTAATTAAAGACCTGCTTAGTACAAAAGACCAGAATCAGATGATTTCACAGTTGTATATTTAGCCTTTAAAGAAAAAATAATGCCAACGTTATTACAGATTATAGAAAACTATTAGAGGTCATGGAGAAAAGATGGAAATATCTGAAATTCATTTAGTGAAGCCATTGTACCATTAATATCAAAACTAACTATTGCACAGGTAGTACAAAAATGTAAAGACCAGCATTACTTATGGACACATGAGCTGCAGAAATAAAAAATGAAATATTACCAAAAAGAATACAGCAATATATCATCAAATAGGAAAGGCAAAGGCAAGGTTGGATACCTGGAAATTTATCAATATTATTTGTCATATCAAGAAAATTAAGACAGAAATCACATGATCAGAGCAATAAATACTAAAAAGGTTTTCATTAAGCAAAACAAAATTCAGCTGTTATTCCTACCAAAAAGCTCTAAATGACAATAAAAGAACACTATTTAAATATGACAAAGAGTATTTTTGACAATGTAATAGGAAATTATCATACTAAAATTTTTAAGGCAAGTCAGCATTAAGAAACAAAACAGTGATGCTCATTATCGCCTTTATTGTTCAATATTGTTTTGGAGGCTTTAGTGATTGTGCTAAGACAAAATAGCAAAATAATATGTGTAAACACTGGGAAAAAAGCTAAACCGATTGTACGATTCTATAGCTAGAGAAACAAAGTCTAGTTTCAAACACTTCTAAAACAATTGAAAGAATTTGGTAATGTTGGCTACATACTTTTCTTTATCCTGGAAATAAGAATCTAAAAATGGAAAGAGAAAACATTCCATTTATAACACTAAAAAATTTTAAAATATAAGAAAGTACAGAACCTATAGGAAGTAAACACTAATATCAAATAGAAGGATGCAAATCAACATCTGAATAAATGGAAAACATATATTCTTGGATGGGGAGAGCTAATAATCATACAAACAATTTTGTCAATATTAGTATATTAATGACACCCCAGTTAGAATTCCAGTGACTGGGAGGAATAACTGATAATGATGACTTTAAATTTCATATGCAGGAAAAGTACTTGTGAGCAGCCAGTAAAAGTGTGAAAAGAAGCATAGTGAGGAGGCACCTGATTTACTAATTTGTAAGACACTAAATGCCACCACAGTAAATCAGTATGATATAGGCATAGGGATAGTTACATAGGTCAGAACACAGATGGACAATTAAGAAATAGAGTCCATTTCATATGAGAATTTTGTGCGTGAAAATGTGGTATTTCAATTCAGTAGTGGAAAAATGGTCTATTTAATAAACTATGTGAGTGCAACAGGCTCTCCATCTGGAGGAAAATTACAGAGGACTCATATCTAGTATCATTTATAAAAATAAACTCCAAGTCAATGAGAGGACCGGGACTTGTAAGGTGTGTGTCTAACTCATGTTTTGAAAGGCTACCAAATCTCAAGTCATCCTGCCCTAAGTCCTCTGAGGAGTAAGGGAAGCTGAAGGACAGAGGAGAAGGCTGGTCACACCTGTCTAGCTCTGGAGAAGTTTGGATGTGAGCTCTGAAACATGGCAAAAACAAGGAGAGCCTGGATAGCTTGTGGTATCTGCTAAAGAAAGCCAGTTGGAGAGAAAGAGAGAAAAAGCCTGTTATGTTTGTAAATATTTTGGCTAACAATAGACAAAATATACAATGGCAGTGCTGTAAGATTGTAATGAAGTTGAAAAACTTCCACAGCCTAGTGACAGCATAGCAGTTGTAATGTCATAGTGCAACACATTACTCTCGTGCTTGTGGCGATTATGTATGGCACACAATATTTGATAATGACCATAAGCAATGATACTACTGGTTTATGTATCTACTCGACTATACTTGTGCATTTATTATACTAATATCATTATTTTAGATTGTATTTCTCCTTGTAATAAAGGAGTGCTGAAAAACAGCAGTAGTGTTTGCCCGCAGTGTTCTCACTCATCTTGTGTTCACTGCACCTCTTGATTGCATCCACAGGCCATGTTGAGCGATTGCTACTCCAGCGAGGCCTGTGCAGGCAAACTCTGTGATGTTAGCACAACGAAAGCCACTAAGGATGCCTTTCTCAGAAAGTCACTATTGTTAAATGGCACGTGAGTGTATTTTTTTTCATTGCTGGGGTGCCTTGTGATTACTACGAGACAGGATGGTTTTCACTGGTTTTGATTTTCTTTGGCTCCTGGCCAGCCCTTTACTGTGGTCCGCAGTTGCCCCTAGGACTGGAAGACCAATGTTCCTGGCAAGTCCAACTACCACATCTGGGAACCCCCCAAACCCTGTGGTACACTCTCTCACAGGAGGGAAGGAAATGGCATTACTACCGCTTTTTTCTTCACACTTACATACTTTGAACAGAGGGGATGAAAGCTAGAGAACTACACAAAAGGCCAACTGCTTTCTTCATTCATTTTAAGGGCCCTTAGCCAGGTCTCTAGAGACGGGTCATGAATCACTTCCCCGGAGGGCTGTGAGGAGGAGCGTCAGGGGAAAGGGGCTTGGAAGCGAGCAGCTAAGGCTCTTGGGACAGCTGTCCCTGCAATGAGCCCGATTTCTGGAGCTTCTAGAGTCTAGCCCTACAAGAAATCAGGTGTAGGTAACAGACGAGAGAAGCGGTGGGCATGTGAAGACCAGAGTGACTGGACAGCAGGCCCAGGGAGGCTTGTTCCCCTCCCTCTGGCCCCTGCTGCTGGGCGTGTGTGTGTGTGATGGTGGGTAGCAGACTCGTGTGGTCCTGCGGTAGGAAAGCAGCTGTCCACTGAGCTCTCCAGCCATGGCGGATGCTTATGCTCGGATCGCAAGGCAGTGCCTGGCTACAGCCATGGCTAAGCATCTGAGGGATGGAGGGGTGCCGGGCAGGCCAGCAAAGGGGGGCTCCCCAGACACCGGAGAGGTGAGGTAAGTGAGGACTGAGCTAAAGTTCATCAAGAATCCTCAAGACCTCTGCCTGGGGCTCCCTTACCGAGTCAGGGCTGGGTGAGGTTTGTGTCTCTGGGTGGTGACGTAGACACACAGGCTGCAGCGCAGCTGCAGCTCTCTGGGTCTCACCCACTGTGGTGGCTTCCAGGACCTCCCCAGCCTGAGGCGATCAGGAGCTGCTCCTCAGGAAGGGGGTGTGAGGAAAGGGGGGTGATTTGGGGGCCTGAATCCTAGGTGGCTACTCATTAACTAGCAGTCTGTCCTTCGGCAGGCCATGAAGCCATCGGAGCTTTTTTTGGTCACATGGAAATGACTACACCTTGACGTCTGCCAGAAGGATTCCAGAAGATCAGGAATTAGGAATCACTTAGCCTAGAATACGGCACAGAAGAGACATTTAATCAAAGGAAATTTTCCTCATTCTGTCTGAAAGAGCCAGTGGCCTTCCTGGAGCCCTTGGGCTTCACTTTTGTTAGGGGTTGTGTCTGGATGCCCCCAAAGCCTCATGCACTCATTGGTGGGCTTTTCAGAGGTGGCTGGATCTAGGGTGTGTGACACTGGGATTAGTCCACTAATTGGCTTATCATAGATCTGGGTGTGGATAATGGGAAGGCCCAACATGGGTGTGGGTGGCGCCACCCAAAAAACTTGTAGTCTGGATGAGAGAAAAGGGAAAGAGAGGCTGGCTGCTTGCTGCCTTCTGCCTGCTCTATCATGGATTATTTCTCTTCTGCCATGCCGTCCTGCCTTAGAGCCAGCTGACTACAGAGTGAAAACCTCTACAAACTGTGAGCCAAAATAAACCTTTCTCCTTTAACTTGCGGGTGTTGGGTATTTGGGGGTATTTTGTCTCAGCAACAAGAAAAGTAACGAAGACAACTTCCCTTCAGTCGGGTTCACCTGGCCCTGCCTCAGTAGGCGGGGCAAAAGTGGTTAGTGGGTTTTAGTTAAAGTTACACATTTCTAACATTCCTGTTTGCTACCTTTTCTAACTTCTTTTCTGTCGTATTACTTTGCCTGCAGTTGTGTCTGGCACATAGTAGGTGCTCAACAAGTATTATTGAATAAATGAATGATTTAGTTTCTTATCCTTAGACTACTCTGAGTGAAACCCTAATATATTCCACAATTTTGTCTGAATAGTCATTGTCATCTACAAAGTCATTTCCCTTTTTCAGTCTATAATTTTTCATAAAGAACTACCACCTGGAAGGCCAGTTCCAGCTTTCAGATCTCACATTACATTATAAATATTTTGCACATCCAAAGCCTGCATTAAAATATATATTTTGCCATAAAATGACAAAATGATTTCTGTAGGATTCTTTACAAATTGTTGGCTACTGGAAACTTACTTAATTGGCAATTTACTGGGATTTCTTAGCAATCATTGTGTTTGCTCAGGAGTTTTTGCAAGGTGAGAAAAATCCAACTTACAAATAGTTTTCAGATGTAATGAAAGTCTTATGAATACTAAATTAAACAGTTAATTCAAAATAATATTGTATTTTGGCAAGGAACATCTACTAATTTATATTTTGCTGGTTTCTTTTCATATTCAGGAGTCAGTGATTTTATATCCTGGCCTGAAACATTTCTGTAGGTCCCCGAAGAACTCACATGACATGGGCACTGAGCCTGGAATGCTTTATGGATAACATAGTCCCAAGGGACTGCAGGTTCAGCATGTTCACCATTTATGCTTATCTACAGTGCACCTAGGTTCTACATCTTGAAAAAGACAAAGGACATTTTGGACACAGTCATCTAGCTTTGGCCTCTTTCTTCATTCAGTCCTGATTCTCCTTTTGGTGTTTTCCTCCCTGCCTACCCATTTGGATTTCACCCTCTGTCTATTTTGCCTGTCTATTACATCACCTGCCTCAAAACCACAGTTTTTGGTTAATTTGAGGTGCTGATCTGTATTATTAAATTCTTGCAGTGGTGGTTGGAGTCATTCATTTTTGTATTCTGTAAAAAGGAAGGCTAGCGAGTGAGAGCTGAAGGTAAGAATTAGTGGGGGGAATTTTTTGCATCAGCTCAAAAACATTGGCCTTCTCCAGGTAACACATCTGTCACCAGCGGCCCCTGGTGAAGCTGCTCCCCTCTGGAATCTCAGGCTCTCTCCCTCTCACTCTGGCACTGGCCTCTGATATCTCTACTGTCCAGAGCAGATGGCAGAACGAGGCAAGAAAGAAATGAATGGAGGACCGGTCTTTGCTGTCTGTTGAACTGCCATAGTAGATCCTATTATTCAGATTATGGTCTCAGGTTGAGGAGCATCTGCACCACCTGTGGGCTTGTTAGAAATGCGCCTCTCAGGCTCCCTCCTCGAGCTGCTGGGTTGAAGCTGCACTTCAGCAAATCTGTGTGTGTATTAAGGCCGGAGAAGCCCCGAACTACACATCACTACCTGGGTGCCCTTAGGTTCCTCGGTGTCCATCAGACCCAAACATCTGCATGTACAATTATTCCCCCTCCTGAGGTTCCTCCTTCTGGGTATCTGGGGGTGATGTAAACATAATTTCATCAGGGAACTTGTTTATGCTATATTATTTCACATTTTTATTGCTTTCTCCCAATTAGATTATGAGCTTCTGGAAGACAGGCATCATCATATCAATTCACTTTCCATCACCAGTAGCTTGCACTGAGACTGAAAAAGGTTTTTACCCCTCTAGTCCTCAGTTTTCTTATCTAAGTGTAAGGGCTGGGCTTCATCTCAAAAATTCCTCCGATTCTGTCATTCTGTAATCCTATTATGTGCTTGAAGAAATCAGAACTACAAGGTTGAGAAGTCACCTAACCCAACAACTTCTCCCACCCCATCTTATCCCATGATAGACGCTTTAGTTCTTCCACATCTAATGACTGTCCAGTTTAAGCGTGGGCACCTCAAGTGATGGAGAACTTAGTATCTCTATAGCCAGTATATTCCATTTTTAGAAGGTTCTATGTTTTTATAAACTTGTTCTTTATATTTGTGAAGTTACATGGTCAAATTGAAAGAGAATGGGTATTGGAATTAACATAGAAATAATCTCCAATTCCACTAAGCGTGAGTTGGGCAGACATGAAGTTAATCCAGGGCCTTTGCCTCCTGGTGTTCATGGCTTTGTGTAATTCTCTTCCTTCTAGTATATTTGAGTTCTGTGACTTTATGTCTAACCAAAAGAATATGGCAAAGGTAATGGGTTGTAACTCCTGTAATTTCATTAAGTAGCAAAAGTGATGTCACCCCCATAATTACATAGGAGTCTATGTATGTCTCTAGTTGACTGTCTTGCTATTTCCAAGGCTGGCTTTGAGAAGCTAGATGTCATGAATTCTACAACCCGAGGGAAAAAGTTCTGCCACTAACCTGAAGGAAACTAAAAGTTGTCCCTTCTCAGTGGGACCTCCAGATGAGAACCCATTTTTGACCTACACTGTGGCCACATTTTGCAGAGGATCCAGCTAAGCTGATCCTGGCTTTTTGACTTACAGAGACTGTTCAATAATGAATGTGCAGTTTTAAGCTGCTAAATTTGTGTAATTTGTTACACAGCATAGAAAATGAATATACTGTATAATCTTGGGCATTGTTTTTCACTCACTTTCTGTAAAACAGAGGTAAAAATATCTACTATGTAGCATTGTGTAGGAACCTGGAGACAATTTCTGGGCTGATAGGAGCTTTACTGATTTCTGTTGTTATTGCTATTTTCTTGAGTCTGCTCAACCTCTCTGTGGCCAGTGTCATGAAAGGGTTGTCTCCCTGAGCCGCCTCCAGTTATTTGCTGCTCATTCACTGGTCAGCCTTCTCTCTCCGGTTCCTGTTTGCTCTATGCCTTTAAAATAGCTCTTGTCAAGACGACTGGAAATTTCTGCTTTATAAATCCAATGTTGCTTTACTCTGTCGTCTATTTATTAACTTCTCAGATGACTTTGCTGTAGCTGACCACTTACTCCTGGAAACACCTGCTTAACTTCCATGATCGCATGCTTTTCTGGTTTTTCTCTCTGCTGTTCACTTTATTTATGTCTGTCTGTCTTTGGCTGACATTTCGCCTCTGCCCAGTCTCTCAGACCTACTGGGCTTGGTGGTAGTCCTCTTTTCCTTACTTATTCTTGTCATACGTGACTTTATCCAATTTTTACAAGATCTGGTTAAAATACTTAAATAAAAAGATTATTACAGTAAAAGATGCATTGCCATTAATTCCCCCTAAAATACTCCCTCTTCTTTTGAACACCCTTATCCCATTGTTCTTGCTATTTTCTGAAGCAGTTTGCAAATTCTTTTTTATGAGTGCTCCTTACATGGTGTGGCCTAAAATACGGTGAGTGCTGTGGCTAAGTGCCATCCAACAGAAAGGCAGGCTTGTAAAAATATGATGGTGTGTCCTCATCTACTTTCCTCACTGGATCTGGCACCAGGTGACTTCTGGTTCTTCACCAAAGTCAAAATGACCATGAAAGGTAAATTTTGAATCAATTCAGGACATTGAGGCAGCTACAACAGCTCAAGTCAACACACTCATGAAGGAAGACTTCTTTCTGTTCCAGAAAGTGGCAAGAATGATGAGGTAACTGTTCAAAGATAGAGGGAGTATTTTGAGGGGGATTATAGCAATATGTCTTTTACAGTAATAAATTTAAAAAATTGTAACATTCACTGTAGTTTTTGATCACATCTCATAAACCAGTTAAATAGCATCATAGGCTGAGGGCCCCCCAATTTTTTTTGTAGGTACTGGGGGTCAAATTTAGGACCTTGCATGCCAGCAGGCGCTTGTGTCACTGAGCAATATCACCGGCCCTTTTTTCGTATGTGGGTACCTGGAGTCGAACTCAGCACTTCGCGCTTGCCGGCAGGCGCTTATGCCGCTGAGCCATCTCACCGGCCCAGGGCCCCCAGATTTGTAGTCCTCCTCAGTACACTCTTCTGGGCTCCAGATTCATTTCTCCAATCGTCATCTTGACGCCTCCATTTGGCTACTTCGCAGTTACCTTAACATGTTCCAAAGTGAATGCTGCACTCCCCGCACTCTCAGCGCTGTTCATCTCGCCTCCTTCCTCGCCTTGATAAATGGCACCACAGTTTTCCAGCTTGTTTCAACCAAAAATTAGGGACTCACTCTTGATTTCTTCCTTGTATTTTTCCCTGCCCTCATCAGCAAGTGCTTTCTATTCTGATTTTAAAAATATATCTTGACAATGTTCACTTCTCTTCATCTCTTCCGCCACCACTCCAGCCCAGCCTCCGTGAGCAACCCTTGAATACCGACTCTATTCTCCTACTCTATTCTCCTACTCGTCAGGCCACAGACAGTCATCTCTCACAAATTTAATTTGATTTTTATCATTCTACTTGTGTGAGTGTGTCCTGGCGATTAAGCCAGGGCTTTGCACATGCTAGGCGGGTGCTCCCTCACTGAGCTACATTCCCAAGACCTTGTTATTTTTTATTTTGAGACACAGTTTCACTAAATTGCCTAGGCTGGCCTTGAACTTTTGATCCTCCTGCTTTAGCTAAGTGGCTGGGATTATAGGTGTCACCACCATGTTTCTTCTACCTTTAAAGACTTTTAATGCGATGTTTTTCCTTTGTATTTAAAATAGAACTCAAATCTTTAGGTGGCCTAAAACTCTCTTCTGTGTGGACTTTCTCACCATGTTCCTGATCTTTCTTTTCCTCCTTCTCTTCCTTCACCCCAGATACTCAGGTGGTGTTAACAGGTCCTAAATGTCAAATTTACACCCCACTTCCCTGTTTCTGTGTCTTTCTATGAACACATTAGCTCATGTTTGAATGCAAACACGTAAAATAAGATTTTGAGACCAGTTTAAGCATCAATGAACCTCAACACCCATCTTGCAACCACACATTTAACTCAGATGAAACAATGACAATACAAACAGCCTTAATCAAGTTTGCCACTCAGAGGCAATGACAGCTATACCATGAAATTATTCAAAGGCACATTGGATTTAAAAAATGTGAAAGTGTGTGTGTGTGTGTGTGTGTGTGTATGTGTCTGCATGTTGGCAAGGGGCACGTTTTAGGACTGATGAAATATGGTACACCTGAAGAGCTCAGTAGTCCCTGGCTTGATCAAAACTATCTTGGGGGCTCCAGGTCCCTCATTAATGCCCAAGAGATCACGGGCACTGCAAAGTGCTAAAACGCAGGGAATGCAGGTCAGTTGTGGCGTGAGTGGCTCTAATTTGATCAGAGAGATGTGGAGCGAGCTCTTTGCTGAGCTGGTTGTTTAACATGAGTGGTCACCATCAGTGCTTGTAATTTTCTTATTGCTAATTGGACAAATGCTTGTATCGTCTGTCACTTCCTGCATTTGTTTTCTGCTTCACTGAACTCTCTTTACCAAGGCAGTAAGATTCTGCTAGAAAGGAGAGAGACAGAGAGAGAGAGAGAGAGAACTGACTTTAAAAAAATCAGTCCCGAGATGACGGGATCCGACCAGCTGTGTGAAATCAAAGAGGAAACCGTGACCCTTGGTAGGGGCTCGTGGAAGGGGCGCGTGGGCGCGCTTTCCCCGAAGGATCCCTCTTTGAGCTGAGGTCAGGCACCTGCTGGGCCTGTGTCTGAACGCTGCGTACGGTGGCAAACAAAACCAGGCCTAACACCTGACTGCCCTGCTGAGAACTGGATTTCCAGGGTAAAGTAAAGAAAGAAAGAAAAGATGATGTGGAAGCTTTCTTGTCTGATGTCAAGGAATTAAAGTCACTTTCTCTTTTGATGACTCACTGAAGAAAATAAGGCCTTTTGGCAAAGTTCCACCCTGCCTTAAAGTTTGTTGTTTTCTGGCATCTCAGTGCCCTGACCACCCACCCTGTGTGACTCAGTTCCATGTGGCATGGACGAGGCTCAAATGTCAGTGAGCACTTGTCAGCTCTGGAAGGGAAGAGTGGACTGACCTCTCGCATCTGTTCTCCACATTGTCCTTCTGGCCCCTAACATAACAGGCAGTAGCCAAAGTAGTTTATGACATGAATTTTTTTTTTGGGGGTGCTGGGGATCAACCCAGGGCCTAGTGCATGCTAGGCAAGTGCTGTACCACTGAGCTACTACATTCCCAGTCATTTTTATTTTGATCTTTTTTTTTTTTTTTTTTCCAATTAAGGGTCTTGTGTATTTCAGGCTGGTCTTCAGCTCACTATGTAGCAAAGCTGGCCTCTAACTTGCAGCGATCCTCCTGCCCCAGGCTCCCAAGTGCTGGGATTACAGGTGTGTGCCACCATGCCCAGCTATTTTTTTTTATTTTGAGACAGGGTCTTGCTAAATTGCCCAAGCTGACCTAATGTGACTTAAAACGCCTCCTCTTCTTGTTTTCCTCACCCCTACATCATTCAGTTTCTTCTTCTAATGTTTGAATTTTAAAATTCCACCCCATTTCTTGGCATAGACATAGAGCAGAAGAAAAGAGAAGCTCTTGTTCTTTTTTTTTTTGGCCGTAGTTTATGATATTAGACCATCACATATTAGGTACTGTAAGGGTTTTTGCTCTTTGGTCTGATAAAACAAGGTTCAAAACTTGGCTCCTTCACTTGCTAAATTATTACCTTGGGCCAACTCTATGAATTTCAGTTTGTTTATCTGAAAAATGAGGATAAAAATGGAAGACATATCCCATTCCAACGGTTTTGAGGATGAAATGAGATCACACATACACAACCATGCGCTGCTTGGCACCTGGTAAGTATTCAATAAATGGCGGCCACGCTGGCATGTCACAGTGTTTGAAGGGGTTCCAGTGCCTCATCAGGCTTTATAGATTTCATCACTGTCAGCTGATATGCTCCTTTGGTGAGGATTCAGGCCTTGGCCGTGTCCATATTTCACAAACGTGCTTTCCTTCATCCTCATTCTCTAGGTTTTTACTTGTACTGCTGGTCAAACCTCTCTTCCCAGACCCAGAGTTACAAATCCACCTGCTGATAGAACCCAGCTGGCAGCTAATATGAAAGCTGAAGTCATTGTCCTCTCCCCAGATGCACATTTTCTCCAAGGTGTCTCTCTTGTCACTATTGTCAGTCATTCAGTGCAGAAACCAAGCTCATCCCAGACCCCCTTTCACTCTGCCTCAAATGCCTGACGATTCACTGGGTGTCCTCTGCCCTCTTCATTTCTGGCTGAGGACTCTTAGTTTCTATAGGTCTACTATTTGGAGTGAGTATTCCCAGTTGGCCTCTTCATCTCCATTTTGTCCATCTTCCAATCCACCCTTCACGCTTGCCCTTAGCTGTTCACCACGCCCACCTTAAAGTAGCCAGTGGCTCCACGTGACCTTAGTGTAAAAGACCCACTCTATAATAGCCTGCAGCGCCCTTCCTGCTCTGGTCTTCCTTCTTGCCTGCCCCATTTCTCTCCCTTTCTGAATTCCTCACACCCTTGTCATATTAGAATGGAATGTTCCTCCTGATCAGATGGATACCCCTCAGACTTGGCATAAACTCTTCTTTCTGGGATGCACTTTCCCTACTTTTTAAAAATTTCTTCAATGTTCAGCTCAAGTGACACTTTCAACAAGTCCTTCCTGAATCTATGCCTCAAATCAGGGTTAGGCACCTCTCCGTTTGCATCCTGGGCATTCCTTAATCCAACGCTTTCCATACTTCTTGAATGAAGGGAATTTATTGTTGTTTTTGAGCTCTACCACCATACTTAGCATCAAATGTGGCACACAATAGAAATGTGGTATATGTTTTGTGAAATAACATATAGAAGAAGAAAGGAAGAAATGGATAAGCTATTAACCATAATTTTGGTGGGAATAAATGTAAGAGGTAGATTGTCCCCTAAGGCAAGATGTCTACACTTTGGTACTTGACGCATGGACTTTGAATTATAAAATGAATTGCTGTGCTCTGTCTCAGTTATCCACATGTGGAGAGTACCTCTGTGGCTCCCTGTGCTCTCCAGAATCAAAATGAACTTGCCTATTCAGGCCAGGTCCCCAGGAACCAAACAGCCTGACTCCCAAGTCTGTCCTTCTGACAGTGGGGGTCACATAAAGAGTTTAAGTCAAATTCTCAGCTACTTGTCTAAGGAGCACTGAGGACTTGAGAGGAATGGATGCCAAGATGCACTGACCTGTCAGCCCTGCCTTCAGTCTTCCTGCTGGATGTCACCGTCTAGTTATTACGTGCCAGTGTGCATTGTCAAGCAACTGTGCAATGGTTAATGCCATCTCGTTTACTTCACTCTCTGTTATTCCCTGCTTCTCCGCAACAAAAAGAAAATTTGACAACAAATGAATATACCTGTGGATCTGGAATGGTCTTTGAAAGCCTGTGGGGTTTTTTTTTTTTTTTTTTGTGGGTACCAGGGGGTCGACCTCAGGACCTCGCGTGCCAGCAGGCGCCCGTGCCGCTGAGCGATATCACCGGCCCCTTTTTCACATGTGGGATCCGGGAGTAGAACTCGGGCCCTCGCGCTTGCTGGGCAGGCGCTTAAGCCGCTGAGCCATCTCACCAGCCCAAGGCTGTGGGTTTTTACACTTTTTAACAGATAGTTAAAACTTCTGAATCTCTTAATTTACCCTGAACATATTTCAGCTTTGAGTAGCTCTGATCAACTTACTTTTCAAAGTATTTGTCCTCACCACACAGTGGGACTTGTAATATATCTTTTACCTTAGTGTACTTCCAGCATTTTTCCTCGTTTCTTTAACAGAATTAAACAGAGAAGGAAGAAAAGGTAGAATTCATTAGGAGGACTCACCCCTCTCTCCCATTAACACCTAACTGCTTTTTCATTCAGTTATTTTATAGGTCAATAGGTTAATTTTAGATGATGGCTAAGGTCTTTTGTTTCTTTAAAAGAATTTTTAAATGCCAAGAAAGCCATGACATTCTTTAGAAACAAACTTGGCAAGGGAGGTTAATAGATTCATCCAAGGTCATGTAGCAAATGAGCACCCCTGTCTGGGACAAACACATGGCGACTCTCTGTCACTGCAAGGTTTTGCTAACTGGATTCAGATGACCTGATCTTTTATGTCTTTTGGTGCCAAATTTCCTTTATCAATCATTGTCTCCTTTGTGCCTAGACAGGGGTTTTTGTTTTTTGGTTTTTCCTTCTCACAGGCACAGAAGATTGATCTCTCTGAAGCTGACCTCAGGATCCTTTCATTAATTCATAAGCTCACTATCCTCAGGTGCTCAAGACACAATGAATGGGACACACGGCTCGACAGTCCTCTGCAGATGTCTTCTCCCAGGTGACGCCAGCCTGCAGATGAGCCAGAAGTGCTCACCTGGACCCAGTGCTCTGAGAGCCCAAACATCTATGTACTTTTTCTTGACTCCACTGCACATTTGAAAGAAAATTCTAGAACTTAGACTCCAATCCTGGAGATTTGTATTTATTTGGTTTAGGATAAGTGAGGTTCACTCATGGTTGTATAAAAAAAAAATCTCATTGAATGATTTTAATGCACAACTAGAGTTACAAACCCAAATCTTGGCCATCTTGCTAATTCGATGAGAAAACACTTTATCCTGAAGGCTTTACAGAGCTATGGCCAAACACCTCAGAACTTTGATCTATTTTTAAATTAAGCCACATTTATTGTACTGTGAAGATGCTGAAGAAAGTATGTTGGCTTATCCTTGGGAATCACAGATGGAAGACAAAACTCCTCTGTAAAAAGGCAGAGACAAATGAAGCACGCAGAATCACTTGAGAGTCTCCTGAAGCAGCAGGATGGGCGGAATTTGAAGGGAACAAGGCACACGCCTTCGGAGTGAGTAAAGTTATGCCTCTTGAGTCTGTCATGACTCCTTAACATAAAGCTTGGATAAAAGGGACTTATGGTTATAATTTATTTAGTCTTTCCAGGCGCCTTTGATAAAGTTGCTCATAAGAAGGAAGCTCAGTAACTGTGCAGAGAACTGAAGAACTGCCAGGGATTAAGCACTGATTAAGAGGTGAGGCACCTCAGGTCAGGGACAAATAGTCATTTTTCAGCATGCCTCGCTATGGTGGGGACCCACACAATGATCTGATAAACAAACTTTGTGTTTTTAAATAGTCTTTCCTTGTTTTCAGTACCCAATCACAGAGTACCCTTTGAGAAATAAGGTTCCTGAAACAAAGGGGTAAATTGTCAGCCCTCTGCCTGCCTCCTTCTCATGTCTCAGCTGATAATCCTTCCTTTCACCCCCAAACCCCTGTCCATGACCGAGCAGGAAGGTCAAGTGGCTGCTTGTCTGGCTGTAATCCCAGACTTTGATGCACATTCACGGTGATCTCCTCGAGGTAATGTCAGTCCTCTGTAATGCCATGAAGACAATGAATCAGGGACATGCTAGGAACTGTTTTGAAAGACAGATGGGATGTGATAATCCACTTAACAATAGGCAGACATGACAAGAACTATAATCTGCATTGCTACTTGTTTCTTCTACCTTCTCCAAGGCCTACCATCTTGGCCTAGAGACCCCAAATTCCCCTATGGTTTAGGTTCTCTGGAAGGTTTTGCTTCTACAGTATCTACTCCTATTCCTCTCAGTCTTAGCGTTGTGCTTTTCCTGTGGCTAAATATTCATCATCAAACTTACAATTCACAAATTCAGGTAGGAGCTGATTCTACCTCCTCTTCCCTGCAATATTCATGTTAATGCCAAGACAGGGCACGTTCCCTAGGTCTGGCCAGTTGACATATTCTATCCCTTTGGCTGCATAACTGGTATAGGGGCCGTATAGGGTATCATTGGCTTAAGATGGTCAGTGACTTCTGGTCCACTGAGTCTGTTGGAACTGTTGGAAAAAAGGGTCCTTTTGTCTGCTAAGCTGGTGACAGAAGCCACCCTCAAGGGTATGGCTTTTTGAGAAAGAGAAATGTAAGAGAAGAAAGCAAAATCAAGAGATGGAGCATGACTTAATTCTTGACAATGTTTTTAAAGTACCTGGATCCAGTCATATTTACCAGATATGTCTACTGGACTCTTTTATGTTAGTCAACTAAACCCTCACTGTAGCTTTCTCTTCTTAAGCAGATTAAAGTTGTGTTTCTGTTACTCAAATGATCCTTTCACAAGAGGGCCCTAGTGGACACTTTTCCTTAGTATCCCAAACCATCACAATCAGGCTCACCTGGCCCCTTAGAGATAAGCTCTCGGGCAGCGGCGCATGGCGAGCTCATCTGAAAAACAGTCTGTGCCTAGGAGCTGATAGTAGATGGAGAGGTTGGGGCAGAGGGTTGGCCAAGTGAAAGGTTTACCTTTGACAACATTTTTCTGGAGCCAGTAGTTCTTTATTTCCGGCTAACTCAGCAAAGTGATGTGGGGAATTTAGGGAAAGAGAGGATTTAAATGAATCATTACTGAGTGTCTTCTACATGCCAGGTATGCATCAGGTCAGGTACTTAATTCTTACAAAAATCTTGTGTATATTATTATTCCTCTTTCACAGATTAGAAAATCATATCAACAACTATTTGTTGACTGTTCCAGTATTATCTATAGTTCTACTTTATCCATTATAATAATAATCTGCAAAGTAAAGGTTATAATCTATATTTTACAGATGATGAAACCACGTTTCTGAAAAACTAAGTAAATTTTTCATGGCTGTACACCTAAAAAGACGGCATGTCTATACTCAGACCCAATTTGCAAGCCAAACAGGATATTAAATGGATCTTGATTTATAGGCTTCTAACAGGGCTGGCCAAGGGGGTAGCTGTGTGCCTGAAAATGGAGGAGGGCACGGCCAGTGGGCTGTGCATGATGTTGCCCCTAAACTGCCCACTTCAGACCCTGGCATAGTGACCACCAGCTTGAGTTGGGACCTCTGGTCAGGTTACTTTCTTAGTAAGATCTAAAGGAATTATCTACCCAGGACCTTATAAATACAACAAGAAGCGGTAATTAAAAACATGATGTACAATACAACTCTTACCTAGTTTACCTTTTACAAGATAAAAACACAAAGATTCTAAACATACTAGATATTCCTTACATTTGGGACTCTCGTGTCAACTACTAGTTGGTAAAATGTGGGCCTAGCTGGGATAGGGGGTGTTTGTTGGGCCCCATTAGAATTCTCTCCTTATGTTGTGCCAATCCTGGGCACTGTATTGGTCCATGGTAAGGTCCCGAGGTGATCTGTGCCCCACACTGTATGATTCATGCCAGCCCACTCAGACATGTATCCTCTTCCTGCTTCAAAGCTGATATCCAAGTTACAGAGTTCTCTGCTCTTTAGGAGGCGGGCCCTCCGAAGCAGTCCTTAGGGTTTACCAGTTGTGTTTCACTAGAGCCGTTTACCCTCATGCACGGCTGTAGCACTTGTGTAGGCTGAACGGTGCTTCTTAACGATGTCTACATCCTAATCCTTGGAGCCCGTGAATATGTTACCTCACGTGGTGGATGGTACTTCGCAGATAAGGATTCTGAAATGAGGAGAGTGTGCTAGATGATGCAGGTGGGCCCAACGACATCACAGGGTCCTTACGCGAGTAGGAATCAGGAGGGTCAGAGTGAGAATCAGGAAATGGGAGGATGGAAGTGAGAGGTTGGAGTAATGCAAAAGAGGGTCCTAAGCCAAGGAATGCTGGCGAACTCTAGGGGCAGCAAAAAGGAAAGAAAGCAATCTCCCTTCAGAGCCTAGAAAAGGAACCAGCTCTGGAAAATCCAGTTGCATTTCTGGATCTGGATTTCTGACATCTAGCACTGTAGGATAATAAATTTGTGTTGTTTTAAGCAACTCAATTTAAGGTAATTTGTTATAATAGCATCAGGAAACTATTACAGTGCTCGGCACCAAAGCTTAGCGGCTGATATTTTCTCTCCCTTCAGCAAATAATTTTGCAAATGCCTGCCTTGAAGTACTTTAGTTACGTGTTTATCAAGGTGTACAACTGACTGACTTCTGTTCCACATAGATAGGTTTCATGGGTTCTCTGGCTCTAAAGGGGAAGAGAATAATTTTTGATTTGTACATATCCTTAAGACCCTTATAAAGCCTTATCCTTCCTGTGTCACATTAGTAATTGCCAACTCACAGCAGGTACAGGTAAAAACGGACCACTTACTCATTCTTGGTTTTGCTGTGGTAAGAGAGATTTTGTTAGTTGACTGTTTCAAAGTTAGCCATTTAATTCATATTTCCATGTTGTCAAGTGAAGATGGCAGTGGGAGGCCAGCTGGTGGGTCCCTGCGAGCCCTGAGAATGGTGAATTCAGGGGGGAGTTGGGCCTCAGCTGGACAGGAGGACAACTTGACTGGGAATATGACCTGGGCATTATCAGAGCCAATTAAGCTCAGAAGACACATGATTATACTGGATTTTAGACATCTGTCATTGGCATATTTATGCTGATGACTGATTTATTCTTGCCATTTGGGATCCTTCTTCCCTTTAGTAGGGAAAAAACAGATTCAGAAGTTTGCCAAGTTGTCACAAAGTCACAACAAGGGGACGTATTCATATATAACAGAATCTTGGGGATATTTAATTCAGGACAACCACCTTAAAAAAGAGGAACTTTTTAAACAGAGGAAATGTTCAGTGAAGGGCAGCATGTGGCGTTTTTCAGTGGGGAGCTGCTCTGGGTTCTTCAGGGTAGGGGTTCCATAACATGGCTCCTGGCTTCCTGCGGTGGCTCTGGGGAGGTCCCGTGTGTCAGTTCTGCACCATGGCAGGTGGGATCAGCTTGATGACACCTATCTGGGTGCCTCTCTCATCACCATGGAGCTTGACAGTGTAGCCAGCAACAGTTCTTGGGCTCCCCTCTTTGTGCTCCAGGCCAATGATTCCCCTTGTGTTCCAGAGTCTGTTCTTAAACTGGGTACAATACAATTGATTAGGATTTATTTTTCTGAATTGCAATCACAGTTGAGTTTTGTTTCTTTGAAATTACACCCTAGTCCCTTTGATTGGAGTTTTGAATGTTCCCAATCTCTTCAGTCACACATTTACAATCTTTTGGTTTATTTCCGCAGATGGCTGAACTCATGCAGATGTATGGGTTTTACTGGTGGTGTCTCAGAGGGCAAATGTGTTTCTGAGTGTTTTCTGGGTACCACAATCATTGCCCAGTTTTATTCATGTGTGGTGACAGTCTTACCTCTCAGTGGGGCTGCATGTTCTCCTCATGGGAAACCCACCCATTAGCTTGGGGTGGTGGACAGAGAAAACATGGTTTCCCTTCAAATTACTGAACAGGGAGGGAAAGGTAAGTGTTGAAATTGGAGTAGAATTGTCAAAAGCATATAAACTCAGCTTCAAAACTTGGGAAACTCAGGTCATGGTTCTCTTTGTTCTGCAACAGTGTAAAATTCCCTGTTTTTCACCAATCTAGAAGAAAAAGACAAAGAAACACTTTGAACACTCAGGGACAATTCAACTGAAAATGACATTTCAGCCCCAGCATCTCTATCTTCTATGAGATCGTGCAAACTCAGCTTTGCTTGGCTTAGTTCCCATATTTCTTACTCTCCTTCAATCAATTGGTATTTCAGTTGTAGCCAGTTGTGACTTATTTCTTGTAATTGTGTTGAATAAAAAATGATATTGAAAAATAGTTTTCTTCCTCCCTGGTGTCTTTTAGGGGTTATGCACATGAGAGTTTCTAGTCTCTTTCTCTCCTCCCTTGTCCCCTCTCACCATTACCAGCTCTTCCCTCACCTGGTCTAGAATTCCTGGGATAGGTTGAAGAGGAATCACTTGTGCCCCTGGAGGAAGGGGAATATGATGCCGCCAGGCCGTCGGTAGTGTGCGGGTCACCATTTTAGGCACACGCCGTGTTGTCCCGTCTCCCAGGGCACTGCCACTTGTTCAGACACCTTTAGACCCACTACCCTCCCCACAGGGGGCTCTCTGCAATCTTAGGTAGCTGCTACCTGCCTTCGGCACTTGAACTTGACTTGCTAACGCTGCCCCTCAGAAGATTGGCCCAGTGAGGGGGATGCATCAACGGGCTAATTATACAGGTGGGGGGGAAGCTCACCCCTCAGAGGAAGGACAGTTTTGGGGTTAGGGCTACCATAAGTGCTTGGGAAGTGCTGATGACTGGAGAGAAAAGAGCTAATAATTCCCCTGTGGTTTCAGGGCCACTAGAGAAAGCCAAGCCTAGGAGGTGTTGGAGGGAGGAGCTGTCACTGTGACAAGTGTGATGACTACAGGTCATCTTAATTGAGCTGCCAGATGGAGTTGTGTGTACTTTTTTCTTTCTGATGTGGGTAGGTCACTGTGTTTATGGATGCACTTGTTTCATCTTTCTTACAGTTTACTTGGCTTATTGGCACAACTTCATGTTGCAGACTGAAAATTATTAGAAATACTTTTTCCTTTCAAATGGGAAATCTGTATTTCATCCTAGGCTGTTAAGGCTACTTAGCATAACCTGACTTATGGTAGGTGAGTGAATGAAATGGATTTGCTTGCCACTTCTTGGCAAGTGTTTCCTCAAAATGTTCGCAATTAATGAGTTATCTAGCAGAGATTTGGTATACTCGTAGTCTACCATATTCATGGAAAAAATTTCAACATTATTTTTCCATAGTAAAATTAAAACTGCATCTGAGTTGAAAGATCATAATAATTTTATCCCAGTGATGTATATGATAACATACAATTCATGATCTTTCACCAAATATCCATATCCTGTTTGAGTACAGGTGAACCTATATCCAGGTCATTACTTTTCCTAGTTTATATATCTCATGAATTCGAAAAGCTGAACTCATACTGATGAGTCTTTGGGAATGAAGGGACATGTAGGTTGGCTGAATAGAATGTGAACCCCAATTACAGGCACTCTTTCACTATAGTCTTGGGGTCCATCAGTCCTAATATCAATAACATGTTTTACCATGGAAATCTGGATGCTTCAGCCAGGGAAATAGTGGTGAATGGGCTCCTTATTTACTCTTTGGTTGTATATGCAAATTTTCTTGTAATTCTGTCAGAATATTTAGATATGGCTTCTAGATACGCCCTTTAATAAACCATGTATTTCTCTCTCAGAAGAGAAGAAAATTCTTAGAGAATTTCTACTTCCAGGGATGGAGTTGTCTGCAATTTGTTTCTTAAAAATTCTGTCTTATCATCACCATTAAAAATATGGTATTTCAGTTCTTGAAGTGGTTGGTTGAGGATGTTGGGGCATGGAACATACAACAGTGATCTATAACTTGAATAACACAATTGAAATAATAAATTATAAAATTGGCCTCCATTGACATGAATTGTCATGAAGGAAGGATATATATATATTACACTAAAACAATCCTCCATAGGTTCTTTTTTCCTTGACATTTAGGACATTTTGGTGAGTTAAAGCACAAAAGACTATACCTTCTTTACATGGCACACTGAAGACCTCTACATTCAGGGGTCACATTTTGATTTGTTATGCAACTTTAATGTTACTCAAGACCAAAGCTTAAAATGCCGTCTATAACGCCAATGATTCCTCTGAAGATGAAACCTCAGGTCTAGCCTGCTGGTTTCACAGGAGGATGAGAAGTAGAGCAGGGCTAGTCCTAGTGTCACTGCTCCACGGGACTCAGCCTAGTTCAGGAGACCACCAAATGACACACAGATGTATGAGCTAGAATATTTTCTGTGTGTGTGTTGCTGAGGTTTTTGTCATTGGTTGTGACATGGCAATAGCTAACCACCATACCTCATTTCTATCACTACCTCCCTGAAAGCTGTTTTCACACAGCAGCCAGAGTGATCCTTTCAGAAGTCAGACTTGGTCAGTGTATTGGTTGGCTTTCTCATTCCTGAGACTCAATACCTGGCACCCATACCTTAAAGAAGAGGTTTAATTTGGCTCATGGTTTCAGGGGATTCGGTTCATGGTTGGCTGGCTCAAAGGGGGAAACATCTTGGCAGAAGGGGATGGCAGAGCAAAGATGCTTAGCTCATGGCAGCTGGAAGCAGAGGAGTGGAACAGTACCGGAGATGAGGGGGCAAGGGACAGATACAGTGCCCAAGATCATGCCTTCATGACTCATCCAGGTATGCCTAGAAGTGTGCTTTACTCATTCCCTCAGCAGCTCTGAAGCCAATCAATTGGCACAATTAAGCTTAAAAGTCATAGTCAGTTACTTATTGCCTTTGTAATTGGCTGAAATTGGTTCTTATTTCACTAAGAATGAAAGCAAAGTCATTATGAGAATCTACCCAAACTGCTTCTCTCCCGCCTTGTTTTCACTCTGACTTCCTCTCCCACAGTTCTTCCTTTTGCCCCTTGTGTTCTAATTACACTTGTTTCCCTGCTATCTTCAATGTTCTAGATGAACCTGGAAGACTCCCTACAGATAGGGCTTACTGCTACTGTTGTCAAATCTTTGTCAAATGCCATCTTCTCATAGAGGCCTACCCTGATCATCCTACTTAAAATCTTTACTTCCATATTACTCCCCATCTATATTCCCAACTTTCTTTACATTGCTCATCCTTCCCCTCCCCCATGGTACCATGACTTGGTAGTATAATACATAATTTACATCTGCCTTCTGGTAGAATATGAGATATACACGGGCAGGAACGCTGCCTGGCATATTACAGGTACTGGTTACTTATTTGTTGAATAAATAAGAATCAAGAGGTATACTGGCAGCCACTAAAGTTCTCTATGACTAGAGTAGTACGTGAATAGGTGTTTTTATTTGCCTAGAAAAGACCTGCTGTCACTCTAACAGTATTCTGGGGAGTATTATCCTAAGACATCTTTTCTAATCTACCTCTTAAGGCTCAAAACAATCATTTTCAAAATGGAAAGTCTTTTCTGCAGCAAGAGCTTTCAGAAACAAGCAGAACAAAAAGATATAGTGCAGTTTCATTTCATTTATTTATCTCAAGTAAGCCAAGAGCTGATTTATACTGTATTCATGGATGACATTGTGCAACTGTAAAGTGAAATACTAACTAGCAAACATATGTGATCAGAAAGGCTTTTCATGTTGAAAATCATGTTATAGAATTCATTCTTTTTAATTTAACTGGTTTATCAAACTTCTTGGCAAAAATATAGCTTGACCCATTTTTACAGTTAGATATGCATCTTTTAATAACATTTCTGTGGCTCAGGACTCTGCCTCAACTTGAGCCAAATTTGTCAACTTTGTACTGGGAAGTATTATTTTTTACTTGCTCTAGAAAAACTCAAGGGTCTTATCAGAGAAGGTAAGAGAAGAGTCCCGCTGTGCTCTGAAGATGAAGGTAAAGCGTTCCTAATTCATGCCACCGTACCACAGCCTGTGTTTTCCTCAGTCTCGTTTCCTACTGTGTGTGCACTCTTCTGAATTGCAGTGCTTATATTACTATTTCCGGCTGTGCTTCTAGGCTTCAGAGAACTTCGTTTGAGTCACTGACCCATGTTTATGAATTATCGTCGTAGAATATTAACGGTGAAGATGAATATTTGATAAATATAAACAAAAGTGACTAACGGTGAAAATACATTAATCAGAATGATCTGTGTCCTGTCAAGTGGAAGATTAACTGGAGTGAACTGGCTAATACCGTCCTTATCATATATGAACAAACTAAAATTGAAGGATTTCTGTGAAAAATATCAGTTAATACTGTATTTTAAATGAGTGACAAGACTGTGAACAAAAGTTCTGTTGCTTTATCTGTGAAACTACCAAACTGCCTGCGGACCCTTGACAGATAACCAAATCCCACATTTGATAAGTGCTGCTTTGGCTTCTGGCTACTGCAAAAGACCACAAAGGAGCAGAAATGCAGACTCTCAGATCCCACCCAGACCCTAAATCTGCATGTTAATACAATCCTTAGGGCATCCCAATGTACACTAAAGTTTGAGAAGTGCTTTCCTCTAAGATGAATAGTAGGAGGGCTCCCTTGGTCTCTTCAGAAAGAACAGCAGTAGGCCTTTAAGGAAGGAAATAAACACACACTTCATTTGCAAATCTTGATTGAATCAAAAATTATCTTTCCAATTCTAGCTATATAGACTACGGGGTGAGGGTGGAGGACAGGATGTGGCTCTTGATCACTAGGGAATGAATGTACTGAGAAGACCCAAAACTAAGGTTGGTTGAGACAGGGTTGAGCCAAATTCTGATGCTGTTCCCATCTTCGGATCTGGTGTTAGTGAAAAAGAGACAATTTGAAGTGATGTGGTGGGTGATGCATGGTCATGGGGGCTTGAAGGGAGCAGTTATTTTTTCCTCTTTTGTTCAGGCAGCAGCTGTGACTCCCTAAAATGATATCCCAAATGTGTTGCATGCCAAGGATTTAGAACTCGATGATTCACAGGTTTTGTGAGTTGGTGATTTTATAGCTGGACAATAGTTTCAGCAGTGCATGGAGTTACAGCCTGAGAGTTCAGAATTACAGTATAAATGACAGAGCATCCTCAACACCTTGCGGTTTCCTTTCAGCCTTCATGTTCCTCATCACCCCAGAAAACATGGCAGTACCTCTGCTGTAAGAGCTTGTTGAGGTTCTTATCTTCTTCTGGACTGTTCTCCCTAGTTTTGAAATCTTTCACAGCTCCCATTCCAACGACTGGTTCCTAAGAAGCCTTCTATGATTTTCTGCAATCAGATGACAGCTGTCCTTCCCAGAAAGTCCCAGCAGTCTAGTGGTTCTCAACCTTGGCTGCACATTGGAATCACCTGGGAAGCTTTTAAGAAATCCTGGAGTTCAGGCCACAGTCCCGGCGGAGGAAGTCAGAGTCTTGGGTTGGGGGCCACCCACGAATGGTTTCTAAAGCTGTCCGGGTAGTTTCAGAGTGGAGAACCAGTACCAGAACCGAACATTTTTCCTTTTAGGGCAACTCTAAAGTTCAACACTCCAACGGATTGCAGAAGAGACCACTGTTTTTACTTTATCCCTATGCTCAGTTTGGAAGCTCCCAGAAGTCAGGACGGTTTTCTTCCTTCTGTCTCTATGTATCATCTAGCATGTAGCTCACTCCACTTGGACAGCATCTCCTTTCAATCATTTATCCCATCTTGGGACCCAGGGGTGATCAGAGGGTGTGCCTACTGCTGCTTTGCTGCCACCATCACATCCATTTCTAAGTTCAGTAATGGGATAGGGGAAAGCAGATGTAGATGTGCTGACATTAGGAGAGCTCTGGCCATCTAGGGCTTTTTTTTGTTTTTGTACCAGGAATCAAACTCAGGACCTTGCACTTGCCAAGTATGCGCTTGTGCTGCTGAGCTATATCCTCAGCTCTAGGGCTTTTGTTATTAAGTAAAAGATACTATTTTGCTAGAAAAAATGTGCTTCATGGTTTGGATGGTTATGTATTTCTCTTTGTATGTCCAATAACTTTTCACTGGAATTATTTATTGCTGTATAACAAATTACCCCCAAATTGAATAATACTTATTATTCCACACAGTTTCTGTGGATCAGGAATCTGGGAATGGCTTAAGGAGCCAGCTCTGGGTAGTCTCATGAAGTTGGAGTCAAGATGTCATCTGACTGAAGTCTTGATGGGGTGGAGGATTCCCTTCCACTGTGGCTCACTCACAAGGCTGAGAAGTTGGTGCTGGACACTGGCAATTCCCTGCCATATGAATTCTCCATGTGACTGCTTGAGAATCTTTACAGCATGGCAGCTGATTTCTCTCAGAGTAAAGATCCAAGAGGACAGGCAGAAGATGAAATGCTTTTAATTATGAATCATAATTTCCGCAATATTCTGTTGTCTACACAGGTTGATTTGGGAGGGGGACTTACTTAACAAAGGGCTTAATTTTTGTTCATTGTAGGAGCTGTCAATTAAATCTTCCTGCTTGAGCCTCCATGGGATGGGTGTGTGACATAGACTAGCTGACCCGGTAACTCTGCCCCTGGATGAGTAAGATTAGAGCACGTGACCCATCTGGCCAATCACTGGATTTCTAGGATTCTACTAGAGCACTTGAAAGAAAGTATCCTTATGGTTTGGGAATTCTGAGTTACACAAATGATGACAGCTCAGGAGTGCTGGTGGTATCTTTACCACTGCATTGGGCCTACTGAGAATGGGGTTAAAATGGAGGAAATAGAGCAGAAAGAGAGGCAGCACCCTAATAGCCTGGTTTGGGCCCTTAGTTGTGTGAAAGCTGTCTTCTGGATGTCAAAGTCATGCAAGAGAAGCCTTCCTTTCTTCAACTGGATTGATGTAGATTTCTGCCTTTTAGTATCAATAAACTTTGACTAACTCAGTGCATGGAAGCCCAAGATCTTCCAGATCACACTGGCCATTGTCCTCTGCTATGTGTGTGTATGGCCAATCTCCAGTCTCTGGTCTGACCATCTCATATAGCTGGGTTGCATCTCTCTGATTCTCTGTCCAAAGCTGGTACCTTAACTATGGGTTCTTTGTGCATATTGACTTGTACTAATTTTTCCAGCAGCCTGGCATAGCAGGGAAAAAAATCATTGTCTTTGGAGCTGTACTATCCAGAGTTCAAAACTCCCCTCTGTCATCAATCAGCTTGGGATCTTAGGCCAAGTGTTTAATGGGAGGGAGGGAGAAGGAGAAAGAGAGAGGGAGATAAGAGAGAGAGAGGGAGAAAGAGAGAGAGAGAGAGAGAGCGAGCAGATACACCTGAGCTCTAAGATTTATTTCAATTCCATTCTGCTTGATCATCATGTCTTTATGCTTGCCATCTGCTATATGGTGAATGGGAAATGGGGTTTCAGGAATGTGACTTGGTAATTTCTCTTAACTGAAAGCTGCATGGGATTGGTGAGCTTTAGGCCACATTATAAAATAAGGGCATTTGAATCTTATTCTTGTGTTAGGTCCTTGCTGAGCTGCTCCCCCCACCACTGACCAGTTCCCAGTGAGGAAGGGACATGGAGGAGGATGATAATATGCAGAGAAAATGACCATTGTAGTTGTGAAATCAGATGGCCCAGGGCCTGCTTTACCCTACAGCCTGACTTGTGGGAGTTCCTTTCTCCTCCCCACTCACTGATAAACTAATCAATCCGTGTGATGAGGTGATGAAGTGGACCATCATGTCTCTGAATTAATGTACTTTCTGGACTCTATCACTGCTCCTTTTGTCCCACCTTTATTTATCCCATTAATGATGATGACACTGACATCAACCTTGATTATCAGCAGTACCTTGTAAGAGTTTATAAATATTTGTTGAACAGAATGAGTGACAGGTTGATGGAAAATATTTGAGAGGCATAGGGAGCCTTCTATATTAAATAGGCAAGTTTCTTATACCCCAGAACTGCCCCTACACCTAGATTAACAGCTGTCCTGCCATGAATAATGGGTGGGCTTGAATAATTCTTTGCTACTCTCATGTGCTGTACTTCAAGATTTTGCTTTAGGACCATCTTTATGGACATCAATTTTCTTTGAACTGTGTTGCAGATAGAGAAGGGGTGGGAGATTGGATCAACACCATGAGTAAATCAGGACATAGAATGGAATGCATTTTTAAGAAATAAATAACTGAGGGACTCCTGAAAACATTTGAATTCGTCAAATAATCTACTTGCCTCATTTATTTTTGTGAACATTCTTTTTACAGCCTTTGCCTTCTGCTTCAGGTTGAAGTGAAGGAGGGAAAGAAGGGTATTTATTGTGAGGAAATGATGTCTATGTGGGGATTCTGAGGACTGACTAGACAAGTTTTACATCTGGAGGGCAGGCCAGCAGCAAGGCGGCTGGAACTCTATGGCATGAGCTGAAGCTACTTTTCACAGGTAGAATTTCTGCTTCTTTCCAGATACGTCTGTTCTGTTCTTAAGGCCTCTCAACTGACTGAATCAGTGCTACCCAGATTATCTAACATAATGTTATTTACTTAAAGTCAACTATTTATGAACATGAATCATACCTACAAAATATACCTTCACAACAAAAACTAGTGAATAGTTATTTGAATAGTAGGAACTGTAAATTAGCCCACTTGACACATAAGAACAACCAAGAATATCCACACACTTGGCATTCATACATGTACCCTTAAATCATTTCTGGTCTCCCAATAAAAGCAATAACAAAGTCATACTCCCCAAAATGCTGTACTAATCTTGGATACAATAGAAACATGGTAACCCTCTCTCCAGAAGAGAATGCAACATTCTTGCATCATTTTCCTTCTCTTTGATTTCTTGAAACTTATTACTGTGATATAAAGTTAACTATTATTAAAATATCTTACCTTTGATGATAATGTCTTAACAGAGAAGGGAAACAGAAACATTTGCAAAGCATAGTTATAATATTTCATAACAAAATAAGAAGGAAATAATTATAACATTTAGAGGTCTCTTTTGTGCCACTGGTCACGTGGTCAAAACTGTTTTTATAACTACCTCTTCTTTTTGTTCTCATCTACTTGTAGTTCTTAGGCTCATAGGATAATGCAATCTTCATTCCCTTCATTGCTAGGGCCTGATCCACTAGCAACTTTTCCTGAATTAGATTGTTGTAGTTTTCCACTGACTTTAATTACAGGACACAACAGTAGTAAGAAATGCCCCTAAGGGATCTTCATTATTCTAGATATATACTTCCTTACCTCCGTTGGGAAGCAGGAATCCAATTCCTCCTTGGTAACCAAGCTCAGTAACCCCAGTCAATTCAGTAATAACCTTCCTTGTCTATTGATTCAGATACATGCGGACTCAAGACTGGCCTGGCAGCAACCTCAGCTTCCAGTTTAGTGTGACTATTACTGTGTCTTGGGTGGAAGTGTGCCTCCATTTAAAACAAGACTTCTAGACCAAAAGAACACAAGGTGCTGAGGACAGGAAGAAAAACTTTTATTAGTAGATCTAGATTACTAAGCTGATTGTGAGTGCTCTTACTCCCATTTCTACCTTTCGATTCCTGGACCTCTTAATCCTGCTATACCATATATTGAATGCTGATTCAGAGCACATTCAGGCTTCTGGAGGATTTTGTCCCAGCCCTGCAAGGGTTTGCTACCTAGCTGGTGCAGTAGCTGAGTTCTCAAAAGCCCATCCCATAGTTCTAGTAAGTCAGCAGCTTCAGGATGATGGGGAACATGGTAAGAGCAGTGAATTCATGACCACAGGCCCACTGCTATATTTTATTTGCTATAACATGAATTCATTGCTGTGAAGCAATGCCATGTGGAATACTGTGAAGGTGGGCAAAGCATTCTGTAAGTCCACGGATGGTGCTTTTGGCAGAAGTATTACTTACAGTGAACCTTGGTAAATGAGCTGGAGTAGGAAACCAATATCCAAGTATCAGTTCCTGTAAGAACAAAGTGTTGTCCCTTTCATGCTGGAAGCGGTCCAATATAATCAATCTGCCACTGGGTGGCTGGCTGATCAACTTGGTGAATGGTGCCATACGGGGACTCAGAGTTGGTCTCTGCTGCTGGCAAATTGTGCACTCAGCAATGGTTATAACTAAGTTGGTTTTGATGGGTGAAAAAGTCTATGTTGCTGAGTCCATGCATGACCTCCATCCCTACCACCATGGTCATTTTTTTCATGAGACCATTGGACAGACCAGTAGCTAGAGAAAGAGGCTAAATAGTGTCCATGTAATGGGTCATTCTATTCCCTGCATTGTTAAGATCTACTTCTACTAAAGTCATTTTTCTTTTGTGAGCATTAACATGGAGCACAAATATATTTACATTAATTGCGTATTCACAGAGGTCTATCTGCATACCTCTTCCTCAAACCTCCTTGTCTCCCTTTTTCCAATCATGTTTGTTCTATCTCCCAACAACACAGCCAAACCAGTGGCAGTCACCCATGAGTTAGTACAGACACTTACCGTTGCCAACTGCTCTTTCTAAACAAAATGAACAGGCAGGTGCACTGCTCAATGTGAGGTTTTACCTTCACAGATTATGTCCAGAGAAAGGACGGTAGTGCTGTAGCTTTCCACTTTTGCGTGGTGCCTGCCTATCCTGTGGAGCCATCTGTAAACCAAGCCCATTCAGGGGACTGTTTGTGTGGCTTTCCCTGTGAGGCTACAGGTGAAGACTGGGAGAGAGAAGGTAAAATAGTAGCAAAGAGACCATGGGCTACATCCTCACATAAATTAAAATGTGCCTCCAAGCTTTGCCTGATCTTTTCTATACCACTTACATTTTCAGAAGCCCAAAATCAAGGGGTTGGCTCCTTCTGGAGGCTTTGAGGGAAATTTGTTCTATGCTTCTTTCCTACTTTCTGGTGTTTGCAGCAATTATTGGCATTCATTGGCTCAGAGCTGCATCACTCTAACCTCTGACTCCATCATCACATGGTCTTCTCCGTGTCTCTCTCCTTAAAGGACACTGATTATTAGAGTTAGAGTTCACTCTCAACCAGTACGACTTCATCTTAATTACATCTGCAAAGACCCTGTTTCCAAAAAAGAGTTACATTCATAGGCACCGTATACTTATGGGGACAAAATTCAACTTTGGTAAGTGAGCTGGAGTAGGAAATAAGAAAATCCAAAGCCATTGTGTATTGTGCCTCTTATGGCTGTAAAAGGGACTAAATAAAACAGTGTATCCTTCCTCTTAGAAGGGATACCTCAACATGTCTTCGCTACTGGCCTTGCCAATTTCACCAAGGTTGAAGATTCCTATGTCTTTGTCAGTTTTTTTCCCCAAAACTCTGACAAGTAAATGTCTTCCTATTATGTTAAGAGCAATCTATACTTCTTGTTCACTAGGTCTGCTTATTGTTCATGTGCTGTGATTAATGCAGTGTCTTGGAGAAGGAAAAGGTGATCAGAGTCTATGAGAACTAATTGTGACACGGGTGATTGGAGAGTTGATGTGACACTAAAGTAGAAGGCTGAAGATTTTTGCTGGCCTCGTTGGCTGAAAACAAACAACTTCTGATTGTTTTACTAAAATGTATTAAGAACAAAAATTTTCCAGCTCAATAGCTGCATATTAGGTACCAGGGATGTGATAATTTCCTTCGCTGACTAGCACGGCTGCGGAGAGGTGGAGCAGGTGTGTAAGGCCACAGTCATGGTAGCAGTGGAGCACACTTCCCTGTATCCAATTCTCTGTTCCATGCAAGGGCTAGATCTTCTTGGATTCACAGCAGGGGTGTCTCTAGGGTGTGTTTCACAGATGCATCCTCTATACAACCATTGAATTTAACACCTCTCAGTTCTCTGTCTTACTCTCTTTTTCTTGTTAGTGGTTCTCTCTAGGGTATGAATTAGAATCACCTTTGGTGCCTTTTAAAGAAAAATATACATTTCTTAGAGACTGTGGCATCATCCACTTGCAGGGACAACGTATCAGAATCTCTTTGCAGCAGTTAGAGAAAAATGAGGAGGGTCATGTAGCACTTGAAAAACTTCTGTGAACCTGTGATGCAGGTCTCATCCTTGCAAACATACATCTCCAGATTAGAACTTTTAAAACTGAATAATAATAATAATAATAATGATAATAATAGCTATTATTATTAGCAGTGCTGGGGACAGAACCCAATCCCTCACACGTGCTAGGCAAATACTCTACCATCAAGCTACGCCCCAGCCCCTCCTTAAGCTTTAGACTCACTTAAACAACATCTAGATTGCTTCCTGCACTTCTCTAGAAGAACCTCAGGCTCACCGTGTTCAGAGCTGAATTCATAGGCTTTTTCATAGACCTGTTCCTCTTCTCTGTACCTTCTCAGTGGGGAGCACCACCAACCAATCATCAGCTGAGCCTCAAACTTGGGATCATTCTGGTGTCCTCCAACCTCCTTACCTCCCTATCCAACCAGTTACCACCTGTGTAGTTGTAGCTCTGAAGCTTATCTCGAACATTTCCTCCTCTCTATCTTCCAACACTGCCTTAGTTGTGTTTCTCTTACCTCTCTTCTGGGCTATTGAAATAATGTCCTGAGTTCCAGCCCAGCTTTACTCACACTCCATCACCTCACAACCCATGCAATTATCTTCTCTGCTTGAAATATAATATTTCGATCATTTCCCTATCTCACAGGATCCTAGGTCAAACTCTTTAGTTTGTTCTATATTTCCAGCACTGCTTCTTATTCTTTCACAGCCCCCCCCAACACATAAGCAACCCATATGTTAACCATGTGGAATAATCTGTAATTCTCCTAATGTGCCAGGCTGATTCCCACCACTGTCTCTGCCGGTGCTGCTGCTTCTGACTACAATGCCGCTCAGCATTCCGGTGATTCAGCCCTGCCTGCAGCTCCATGGGCCAGCACCACCAGTCCAGTCTGCTCGGTAAAACCCTTTCATCTTCCAAGACCTCACTCAAATCTCTCTCTCCCCCCCTACCTCTCTCTTTCTCTCTCTCTCCCTTTCCCCCCTGCCCCGTCTCTCTCCTGGAGTTGGAACCCAGACCCAGGGCCTTCCACGTGGTAGGCAAGTGCTCTACCATTTAGCTAAATCCCCAACCCTCTGGGGTCTTTCTTGACCGTGCCTCTCTCTTCCCCTTCTTGAAGTCAAGGCCACCCCAGAACAGACCAAGTTTTCTTTTATGGCTGCTCCTTACCTTAGACAAAATTTGACAATAGTATCTACCATGTTTCCCAGAAAATAAGAGCTAGCTGGAAAATAATCAGCCTTGAAAACTAGAGATCAAAAATGCCAGCTCCCATCAGCCTATCCTTACCTTACCTGGCTTACAGAGTAGCCACCGAGCAAGAGAATAGTGTTGGCAGGTAAGGCAAGGATAAGCTGTTTGGGGCTGGCATTTTTGATCTGCAGTTTCCAAAGCTGATTATTTTCTGGCTAGGTCTTATTTTCAGGGATAGAAGGGTATGTTACTTTACTATTTATATTTTCATACTTTTAATTTATTTTAATAAACAGGAAAATCACATTATAGCACTATTATAAAAATTTAACAATAATACAGATAACCCAAAAGGTTCTCTCAAACCAGCCCTCTTAATCCTACCCCTCTTTTGGTGATCAGTCTGCTACTTTTTCACTGACAATACATCTTGGAAATGTTTCCACCTGAGTGCATGCATGCAGACTGATCTCTATACAGAGTATAACTGATTGCTGCAGAGTAATCTGTGGTATATTTAGCTAACTCTTCTGCTATTGATGGATATTTTATTTCCCCCCAATATTTTGCAATAAAGGTACCACAACGAATATCATTTTATATACCATCTTATACATAAATGTCAAGTATTTAATTTTCTACATAGATGCCTAAAAGTAGAAATTCTGGACCAAAGATGTACATATTTAATGCTATATAATCATGGCACAATTGTTTATTGGTAGTTTTTTCTTTTATCATTCTTTGATAAGAATTCTTTGTATATCCTGAAGAATAATCCTTAGTCCAACACCCATACACAAACAAAAAGTATATAAATGTATTTTCTCTCATTTCGCTCTTTGTTTTTGAATTTGTTTTATTGCATCTTATATTTTTTTCATATTTTCAAGTAGTCAAATTTATCAGAACGTTTGGTGCTGTTTTGTGAAATGGTTGTTCCATGACTTATTTAGCAAGGATGGCAATTCAGTTGTTTTACTAAATACTTTTGTTATGTATAATTTATCACATATCTAGAATAAAAGTTCTGCACATGAAGTTAGTGGATCAAAGGATATTTAAATTTTTAGCTTTGATTTATACTGTTAAATTGCTCTCTAGGAAGTTTCTAGAAGTTTCACAACTAATGAGCATTTTCTACAAGGCTTCAGACTCACTCACATACCTCCATGAATCGTGGGGGACTCCACAGAGGCTCAGCCGAGACCCCGATGGTGAGTGGAGCTCGTATGTGGGTCTGCACCTGTGACTGTGTGTGACGCACTGTGGTGAGCAGTTCAAGTCAGGTAATTAATTAGGGTCCTGTTTAGAGCTCTAATAATATGTGGAAGGATTAGTAGTTTGACTAAATCTCCTTTGCCTTTATCGCTCATTAGAAAATGGCAGTAAATAATAGATTTGAATTTCACAGTCTCAATGCTGCTAATCAAAGCACAGAGAATTTCTTAAGATCACAAATTATTATCCTTCACAACAGGGGCATAACAGGAATTTGGCTGTATGAACTGCTTAACTGGGACACTAGCCTCTGACAGGGTCCTGCACTGATTCAGAGGAAAAGCCAGGAAATCACACCGTGAAGCCGGATTCTGCTTCTCGTCCTGCAGATTGAGCGGGGCATGATTTCCTCAGACGCATGGTGTCACACCTACCTGGGGTCAGTCTGCATAAACAGGGTTCCCTTCTCCCTGTTAGCAGTGATTCATGATGCTCGGTCATAAGGTTTTGTTTCTAAGCAGGAAGAGGCTTTGTCTGGACGGCAGCGGCCTATTTTTGCTGTGCCTTCTTAGGGAGATGGTGCTCCCTAAGACCTTGTACCCTCTCCTCCCCATCTTATGTCATTTCCAAATGGTAAGTCATATTTCTCTCTCTTTTCTCTACTTCTGCCCCCAGTAATGTTTGCCTTTTTTGGGGAATCTCTTTTCCTGTTGTGTCTCCCTTCACACAAAATAAAGAAAATTCCAAGTTCTTATCTCCTCCTTTTACACGATGGAGGCAGAAACAAGATGAATCCTTATTTTCTGCCTTTCTATCCCTCATCCTTCAGTGTCTCCTCCATCTAATTTTGTAGCTCTTCATAAATTCTGATCACCCCCAATGAGAAAGGAGGAGGCTGTGCTGCTCTGTTTGACTCAGTTTCCCTTTTCTGGGGAATCCTCCTAGCCCAGTGGTGCTTCTTTGTTCCTTAGTGGCTTGTTGTGCCAGCCCCTCTGCTGTGCCGGGACCCTGGAACCCCTTGCATCTCCCTTATGTTAGCTTTTGGTACCTGCTTCATCCAGAACTGCCAATTAGCCTGGACAAAGAAGATGCCTTGAATAAAGCATTAACCAAAAACAATCATGCTTAATAACAAAATTTTATTAGGATTAAGTGAAATTAGAAAACATCATGCTTCCCCACTTGTCATTTTTACCTGGAATGACAAGATTATAAATTGAGTATAAAACAATTTATTCCCCCAGAATCTACTGTTTGGAAAGCAAGAAAACGGATGTGCACAGAAGTATGCCCTATACCACCACAGCTAACGTTTAAGGCCTAACGAGTGGTAAGCAAAGCATACATTAGTTTAAATGCTGAGCTTGGGGAAGATGTCTTTCTCTGCCTCCCTCAAATGGAGACTCAGCAGAGCCTGGGCACCTAGGCCTGGAGCTTACTTTTTGAAGTCTACTATTTTCTTTTTTATGAAACAGGGTCTTGCCGTGTAGTTCAGGCTGGTCTTGAACTCACTATGTAGCCCAGGCTGGCCTCAAAATTGTGGTGATTCTCCTGCCTCAGCCTCCTAAGTGCTGGGATTACAGACGTGCACTACCACGCCTCACCTGGAGTCCACTATTAACATCTGTGTTTCAAGAGAAGCTAAGCTTGAGGTATCTTCTGGCTTCAAAGGCACAGGTCATGCAGCAGAATTAAAAGCAGAATTATTGTGTTGGTATTTCCAACACGGGCCATAAGCCATGCCTTGTAGGAGGCAGTCGTGATACCTTGTCCCTTGTTCTTTAGCATGATCCATTCATTACCAGCCCTGCTCTTGTGCTGCTAACCAGCTGTGAGTGCTGAATTTGGGGACAGGCTGGGGTTCCTGCACAGTCTCCTGCCATGTGGAGAGCAACCCATGCTGTGAAATCTTATTACCCAGCATGTAGAGGGGCCCCACTGCAGAGCCAAGAAGTGGAAGCAAGCAAGGAAGGAAGGAAAACATCATATTGGAAAAGATGATGCTCTCCCTGCAAGGGGTCCTATGCAGCCAGAAAGCGACACTGCATTTAGCACACCCTGCTGGGCACGATCCCTTCGACCAAAGGCAGAAGCAGTGTGAGAAGGATGCCAACCGGAACAGTGGGTTCCCAACTCCATGTGGGTTCTGTGAGGCCGTCAGAAGTGGGCACTGAACACGCCCCTGGGTCTGCACACCGTCCCGGGGGCATTTAGAACAAGAGGGAGTCAAGTCCTACAAGTATAAAACTTACCGCTTACTAAACAACTGGACATTCCCTTCAATTTAGGCAAAACATGCTTATGCTCAGAAGCTCTTTTTCTTGTTTTTAACTCTCCTTAAGGAAGGGAATGAAATCCAAAATCCAAGTGAAGGGCCTGGAGACCTGTCCACAGAACAGATACGCCCCTCAGACCCAGTGAGTTTGGTTCCTGACTCCCCCTTCCCTCACCCCACCCAGTCCAGTAGTAAAACTGGCTGCTGATAAACAAATTCAGTTGCATAATACAGAGCACTGATAATAAATTCTCATTTCTGCAGGCACCAGACAAGGTTTTGATTATCTCCAATTTATGCTCGTAACACATTTTCCAACCTCTCCCCTGCACAGCCTCGTCGTCTTGGCTTGCGGTCCTCAATGAGCCTTGCCTTCCTTGTGATTACATCTGCACTCTTCATGCCAATTAATTCATCTGGGGTTGCCCCAGAGTCTGCTCAAGCTTGAGTTCATAGCCTCCTAGGCCCAGGTCTCCCTCATAGATGTTTTCCTTGCTTGGAGTCTGGGGTGAAGCTTTTTGGTCCAGATCTGGCCCCGGAGGGGGACTGCGGGGTGAGGAGGTTTGCTCCTGATAAGTCATGGCTAGTTCATCCTGGTTTACAATGCAGTCCACGTCATCCTCTTTTAACTGTTCCTAGTTTGGGAGAGACAAAGGGAGAGACAGGTCACTTAATGATGAAGTCAGAAAACAATAGCAGTCCCACTGTGTAGGAAAACAGAACATTCCTTTTCCTTTTCCTAACTGCCCTGTCTTGCCTTGCAGGTTTCTGCTTAGGCATGGCCCAGCATTTCCCTGAGTCAGCATTGGAAACTTGGCTCTACCCAGTCAAGAGAGTTCTACAGGCCCAAAATGAGAGTTGTTACAGAACACATGCCAGGGTTAAGGGAGTGAAATGGAATTTAATGGCTATTTCCAACACTGGTACCAACTGGGATTTAGAGGAGTTAGGAGTTAGCAGAATCTGTGGCCTCAGAGTACAGAGGTTGTCTCACGTGGGTTTTGTAATGTTCCTGCCTATCACAAAAGTCTCAAAATACAATTTCTGTTATATTCTACTTTTAAAAGGTGTCCTCTCAGCACATTTTTTTGGGATGAATGTCAGAAGGCTAGAATAGTTGGAAGTTACCATAGCAGATGATGTTGGAAACAATAGTGACTAATAATAATCTTATACAGAGGTTCTCTTGAAGGGAAGAACTGAGATCTCAATTCCGTTTCTATAGGCTCCGGGAGGCTACACTAAATAACACATAGATTGAGCACTGGCCAGGTAGAATGAGGCATGATTCCCACTTTCGCCTGCACCAGGAGCATGTGCAGAGCCTGTTGAAACGCATCGCTGGGACCGAGGCTCACAGTTTCTGGGTTTGGGCCTAAGAATGTGCAGTTCTAACCAGTTCCCAAGTGATGCTGAGGCTTCTGGGCTGGGGACCACACTTTGAGAAACTGCGTTAGGCTCCTGTGCGCTGCACGTATCTGAGATGCGTGTTGTTTATGAAAGGGGGCAGCCCGCTGCACAGCCTCTGAGGGTGCTTCCCGCCCTGAGACTGCTCTTCTCCAATTGCCCGGCACTCTGATTTGCTGGCAATGATTCTAATTGCTTCTCAGCATTTTTTATTCCACTCCTTTGAGCTATAAAGCACAGGCCTAATATTCAAAACCTCAAAACACAGCAGTTTGTGAGGACACATTACTCTTTCTACATTTTCTAAGCTCATGTTATGGTTAAAAATATTGGTAACAATAAAAAACTGCATTTTTAAAAGAAGAATAAGCCAACATCAGCAACAACTGAAAAGAGAAGAGAAACGCTTCTTGGTGCAGCAAATTTAAAAATTGCTTCCTCCTCAAGCCAAGGAATAACAACCCCGAGGTCTCTAGGTTCATCAATATTCACCAAGCTTGTCCCACGCGGAATATTTACTCACCCCATAGGCCTGAGGACTGGTCAGCAGCCTGGAAATTGGGCCACACCATTCTGGTAGTGTTGTGGTCAGTGGGGGACCAGAGTGAGTTAAAATTGGTTTCAGATATCTGGGAAGCCTGTTAAGGAATGCTTGTCAAAAGGGAGTTAGGGTTTCGTTTCTCACAGAGAACAAACCTCTACGTGCTGCTAAAGAGACAGTTATGTTCACCTTTAAATCTCCTACTCCTTCATTTAGGAAGCAATTTGGCCTGAGAAAATTGCTGTTTATAATCTTTGCTTCACACACTTTTCCATCCCTCCTGATAGCCTTTAATCATGAAGAAATGGCAAATAGTCCGTACTGTGTTGGAGAGAGGTGTAAACGTTCCTCTTCCCAGCCCCGCCCCTCCCCCAGCCCGCGTCTCCTCTGCTTAGCGAATGCATTCTTAAGAATTACATTAAACAAGAGCAAAAGGGATTGTATTTTCTTAAGACTGTAAACATACACGCACAGATCTTGAACCACCAGTCATTTTTCACAAAGAAACATGAGGTATTTCATAAAATGTTCAGTTATTTTAGAGCTGGGCCGTGAACATAGATTGTTTTCCAAAATGCTTTATTTTCACTATTCAACACAGTCACTTTGTACTTCATACACCGATGCATTTCTATACAAATTATGTAAATAAGCTGGTGCCAAGTTTATTCTATTGTCTAGCACCTGTCTTTCTCATCTCTCCATCCCTAGGAGCTCTAGCCAGTTAAAAGAAAAATCTGTTCATCTAAAACCATTATGTTTCTCTCCAATCTATCAATAATGAAATCCCCAGAGCCTGCCTCTGGTTGTCTTATTATTATTTTCTTACTCAAAGAAAAGTAGTGGAATTATTTCACCATTCCTTCAGAAATGACTTTTAAGCTTTATATTATTTCCTCTGCTGGAGAATATTTCACCTCATCAACTTTCTGAAACGCTGTAATAAAAAGGAAAAGGAAAAAATGGAGAGGGGTTAACATTGGTTGGCTTGTGAAGATCCGCAGTTACCCGCAAGCACTCAGGGTGTGAGAAGATCTTGGAGATGACGCCACGGGAGCTGGAGAACACTATTCTGTCATTTCCCTGATCCCTGAGCACGTGGGAACAAAGGGACCATGCACCCAGAGGGGACCAGTGATCCGGTTGCCTCCGACTAGGAATCATTTGACACGGAAGCAACAGCAAAGCGGGGATGCCCATGAACATAGCTCAGTTAGGATGTAAGGGGAGTGGCTGAAAGGGTGGTTGAGAGAATCAGCAACTTCAACTGCAGATGGAAAACTTGAATCCTTCTTTTAGATTGGCCTCTGTTGAGCACAGTTAAGTGTTAGGGGAGAAGTTAAAGTTGGGAATACTGATATTTGCTGTAACATCTCCTAAGTAATGGTATTTCTGAAAATTGGAAAACCCCTCGATAATCTTCTATTAATTTTCATTAAAGTGTTATTTCCTTCATTTTATGGATGAAAAAATTGAGGTCTGGAAATATTATGGTTTTAAATAATCCAAAGGCTCCCTTTGCTATTTTGAACCTGCCAATGTCATCCATAGTAAAGATAATTTATCAGGGCAGAATCATGCACTGTGCCCTACGGCCTGGGTTCTCTAGAGAGCAAAGCATGCAGTGCTCAGCCCTGCCAGGGAGCTGCAGTCCCCCATGGGCTGGGCTGCATAAGGATACATGATCTTGCTAGGTTTTATGGCATGCATAGGACAATGGAAGGAAGAGGTTGTTTTAAGAATGAGGTAGACACAATATATATACAACCCAAGTGTAAATCAAAGAAAACCCAGCCAACTTTATTTCTAGATGGAGGGGTGGCAGCCCCATCCATCTTTTTAGAGATATCATTTGAAAAAATGAAGAGATTGGTCAAGGCTCAGGAGTTTGAGAGAAGCCTGTGTAACTTCCACTGAGCCTCTCAGTACACTGAAAAATAAATGCCAAACCTAATGCCAAGTAAAACACAAATTTAGAATTGTGTAGTGAACACTTTCTTCTTTTAATCTTGATGAGGTACTCTTTAAATTGTGTATAATGCTGTTGGAGATAACACTTAAAGTCTAAATTTGTGACTTTTTGTGAATATGAAGACTGGACCAAATGGGACCATTTGGCTCCCTTAGGATAGTCTCTTGAGATTTTGTTTCAGAAGATATGGACATAAATGCTAGCTCTGCTGCTTTACTGAACACATGACCTGTGGTCCAGTTATTTATTCTCTGAGCCTCAAGTTTTGTTATGATGATTAACTGAAATAATATGTGTAGAAACGGTTTTAAATTTTGACATGTTATTCAAATACTATTTATATTAATTTTGAAATTTATTTCCTGAACAATGCTTTCTGGAGAAACTGGAAAATGAAAAAAATGGAAAAACCAATGTCCCAATCATTGTTCAAAAAATGGTGGAGGACTGATATTGAGGATAGAAATAACAGTTGGGCACTCTGGGCACATGATGTAGCATTGGGATTCATGCATTGTGGACAGTTAAGCAGGGCTTATACTCCAAATGGCTGTTTTGGTTTAAAATTTTTGCACGGGGCTAGCACAGGGTGGTGAGTGAAGGGTGCGCAGAATTTATTGATGTAAGACTCTCCTGGGACCCGCATGACGCCATTGTGGCTCTTCTGGTATTTCAGCAGTGTGAGTCCAAGGATAAGGCATATCCTCTGTGGCCATAAAAAGGTTGTGCAAAGCACCAAACAGCCACTGAAGATGATGTGGAGCACAGTCCTGCTTGCCAGCGTCTTGGCTTGCCCAGTGCTTGCGATATGTGATGTGCTCAGCAGATGCCTGTTGACTTTTTGGTATAAGAAAATATTTAGGAGTGGTATAAGGAATGGAAGTAGATTCTGAGTAACTGCCAGAGAAGGAAGTAAAGGGCAGAGTAGAGCCAACAAAAGAGGCTTTCCTGAGGATTAAAGGCTAAGACAGGTCAAATAGGAAAATGGACCAGTTGGTCCTCTGTTATAGACAAAGGAGACCCCGAGAAGACTAATATTAAAATAAGGTGTTTAAAAATTAGCTTTGTGTCTCATTCACTCATTCATTTGTTCTTTCATGCACTCGCATGTTTTTAGTTTTGTTTTATGTGCCAAACTAGTGAGGGGCAGAGACAAGAGACCCACACACAAAAAAGTGGTTACATTATAGGTTGGAAAATTCCCTTGTCTCCAGCCTGTGGTCTCCCCAAAAGCAGGGGGTCTTTGCTTAACCAGGACAATATTTAGTACATTTGAGATGCTTAAGAAATAGTTGTTGAATCACTGAAGACAATAGGCTCAGAGATGGCAAACAAATTGCTCAGTGGAACTCAGCCAATTAATTTACGGCAGAGGTGAATCTGATACAAGGAACCCTTCCACCACACTGAGCTGTCTTCCTCCCGTCATGGAGATGCTGAGCGCCCGGACCTGCTCAGTGGTATAACTGACTGGAATCGGAACCAGTGGCTTCTGAGTTCTTCTTTGCTGAGCAATGCCTGGAAAGTGGCTGGATCTCTAGGGTGACCTAAATTATTAAATAGAAGATTCTTTTGATCTACAGAAAAAAAAAAAAACCTCAACTTCAGATTTTACAAAATGTGTTATTTTTCTCATCAGGTTCTAGTATATGTTTGGGGAAGGAGAGTCCCCACGGGATACTTTTGCTATGGCTAGTTTTGCTTCTCTAATAAGCTAGAAATACATCGAGACAAAATGTTAAGCTCTTGGGGAAAAAACAATGACTTTTCTCATCTTTAAAGGGCATAAGTTTGGAAATAGCAGTTTGGTTCAGGAGTAAGTAAAAGCTGGAACTCTACCCAGAATTTAACATGCATGAAATAGGAAAGACAATTAGCAAATGCATTTTCTCCTTTGGCCTCAGCTATCAGCAGGCCCAGAGCTAAATTTAGTGCTTAACTGCACTAACATCCAAAATACCTGGTAACACTACTTTCTTTCTTCTCTTGTTTATTCTGGTTTTGATTATTCTAAAGCATCATGTTTTGTTCATTGTAAGTTGCCAAAACCACTGGACACACAACTTGCTCATATTTATGTTTCATTTAATATGGCTTTCCCTTGGTTGGTGAGAAGAAAAATCTCAAGGAAAGATCCCGCTCTGTAAATAAATAACTGCCCCTTTGAGGAAACCAAGTCCAATCACTCTTGTTATGGACAAAAATTTTGTCCCTTCCCCAAATTCATATTTTTTTTGTGGATACCGGGGGTCGAACTCAGGACCTCGTGCACCAGCAGGCACCCGTGCCGCTGAGCAATATCACCGGCCCTTTTTTTCGTATGTGGGTACCAGGAGTTGAACTCAGGACCTCGCGCTTGCCAGGCAGACACTTATGCCACTGAGCTATCTCACCGGCCCCCAAATTCATATGTTGAAAGAAGCTCGATCCCCCAATATGATGCTATTTGGAGATGGGGTTTTGGGAAGGTGATTAGAATTTGATGAGGTTGTGCTGGGGGTGTAGCTCAGTGGGAGTAGCACTTTCCTATGTACGCAGGAAGCCCTGGGTTTGATTCTCAGCAACACACACACACACACACACACACACACACACACACAAGCACAATTTGATGAGGTCATGAGGATAGGGCTTTCGTGATGAGATTAGTGCCTTTACAAGAAGAGACACCAGAGAACTTGCTCTCTCTCCACTTCCCACAAAGACAAGAGCATGTGAGAGCACAGTGAGAAGAAAGCCACTTGCAAGCCAGGAAGACAGCCCTCATCAAACCTGTCTATGCTGGCAGCCTATTCTTGGACTCAGTCTCTAAAACTGTGAAAAATAAATTTAAGTGATTTAAGTCACCTGCTCTAAGATATTTTGTTATGGTACCTCAAGCAGACTAAGTCATCCCTTCTTTTCGGACTTCGGGAGTAGCTGTGGAATGACATCTATCTTGGCTTTCCCTAAACATGCATCATAATGAAAATCATCTAGGTCCCAGGACATTTGTTAAAAATTCATGTTTCAAACACCTCCCCTTGAGATTCTGATTCAGTAGAACTGGAGTGTGGCCTGGAACTCTATTTCTAATAAGCACCTCAGGTGACTGATGATCAGGTAAATCTGGAACTCAGAAGTCTCTTTCTCTCTCTGGAGAATTGCCCTCAATTTGAGATTCAAACCTTAAATAGACAAAATCATGCTCTTTTATGCTCATTAAGCCATAAATTTTAGGATGAAAATAGTTATAAGGAAAGTCTATTTGCCCCTGAATCCAGACCTACTTACTGGCCTCTGCCAATTGTTTCATCTTGTCTGAGGATGGAAAGATACTTGGCTCAAGAAGATGAGTACTTGATGTTATGTCTGGGAGTGGATTAATGGGTCATCATGCCTCAGCTTGCAGAGGAAGGCTTTGTACCTATTGGGAGCATTTGTGTATATTTGTATGTGTAGGCTTGATAAGTGGTTTTCACGTGAGGCTAACATGCTCATCAATTCACAGTTGCATAAAGAAAAGAAGCACATTTATTTCTGTTTAGGATTTTCAGGAATATGCTCCCCCTATATTCTTATTTGTAAAATATTTTAATATATCTTGTTTTCCCTTTATACCTGTAGGTGGGTATTATAGTCCCATTTTACAGATCAATACATGTGCAAACAGATGGCTTTTCAAGTCTCTTCTAATGCATTCTTCTTTTCCTTTCCAGAGGGCTGTTTAGCTTTTTGTACTAGTTTGTTCCTAGAGATGGTCAGAGATTGATGCAAGGAGGGTTGCAAAGATAAGTGAATCCTGGAGTGGATTGCTCCAGGCTTGCTCTCCAAGCCCGTGTGTTCCTACAGAAAAATGAGGTACCACTTGCTATTGATTTGCTGATCTCCCACACTGTTGTGTACAGAACATCTGGGAACAGAGCTAGCAGAGGACACACCAAATTGTATATACACCGTTGCTCTTTGATTCCAATATACGAATCATGCCCATTCTGTTTGGTTCTCGGGAAATATAGCCTAATAAATTGTGTTCTTCCTCTTCCCTTTGGGTATGTCAAATTCTGGATTCATTCACAATCTTGGCTGGTTAGGTATGCGATCAGCCATTCAGTGGAGCTGGTATTTGGGGTTCAGATAGGAGGAAGCCTTTAAGAGTCCAACCAAGATACTTTAAGCTCCTTCATCCCTTTGTTCTCTCTGGCTGAGGGAGGAATTCCAGCTCTGCACTGAGTGCTTGCTGGGAATGTGTTAGCCTCAGTGTCCTGAATTGATTCAAAACATTTACCTTTTATGAGCATTTTACCCTGATTTGGGGAAGAGTCAGGAGTTGCACACTACCAGATCTGGTGAATAAGGTGGGTGAGGACGTAACATAATGGTTTTACAAGCCCGCCTTTCAACTGGATGCTACTTGACAGCCACGTTCACTGTATTTTTTATTATACCTCATAGGGACACAAAAGAGGACTCTCAGAACTGCTTCAGAAAGTGGCAAGAATGATAGGATGTGTTCAAGTGAGAGGAGTATTTCAAGAAGGATTAATGGCAATATGCCTTTACTGTAATAATTTTTAAAGAATTTAAAAGTTCATCATATTTTTTGATCGCAAATTGCATGTGGTCTTTGGTCAGCAAACCCTAACCTCTGCTGTCTTAAAGGAAATCGCCCCAGACAAGTACAGGGCCAGAAAGAAAGCAGCAGACGCCAGGGTAAACAGTGGTGGATACTCAGGACTGCCTGGAGCAAGCCAGAGGGAGTGACCATGATGAGACCCCTCAGCCTGGTACCTCAGGCCTGCACTCACGTGTCCATTTGGAGAAAGGCTCTCCCTTCAAGCCTGGGCTGCCGGGACCTTTCCTCTAGGTAGCTGCCTGGACCTGCGTGTTGATTTGCTTCAGTTCCACACTGGCTCCACAGCAGTGTGCACCTAACTGTCTGAGAGCACTTGTCAGATTGTCCCAAAACTCACTGCTCTCATCCTCATCTTCCTCTCTAGTCTCTGAGCTCCTAGAAGGCCATAACTTGACTATACCTTAAAAGTATTGTTATCGTAAACAGAAACTGGGATTGGGTAAACCTCACAAATCCAGTGTATACCTTGATAAGTCATTATAAGGCAAGGAAACCACCCATGCCAAGAAACAGAATTCTGTCACCCACCCTAAAATTCTTTCCAGGTGTATCGCCCACATCACAACTCCTCCTTCCCCTCACAAGGTACCACTATCCCGATTTTTGTACTAATCACTTCCTTAAACTTGCATTTTGGGCCGGTGAGATGGCTTAGCAGCATAAGCACCTGCCTGGCAAGTGCGAGGTCCTGAGTTCGACTCCTGGAACCCACATAAAGGAGAAAAAGGGCCGGCGATATCGCTCAGCGGCACAAGCGCTTGCTGGCAAGCGTGACGTCCTGAGGTCGACTCCTGGTACCCACATTAAAAAAAAAAAAAACTTGCATTTTATCACCCAAGTGTACATACCTACTCACTATCATTAGGGTTTGCCTACTTTAAAACTGCGTATACTGGATCTTGTAATCTAAAGGCTTCTCCTCCACCCTTTTGACTTCTTTACAATTTATCTGATGATGAACCTGGGCCATTTGACCTCCGATTTCCCATAGTCTGGATTTTGCTGATTGGAAATGTATGCACAGCTCAGGTGTTCCTCTGCCTTTGGTATTTCATGAAAATTTCCACCTGAATCCAGAGGCTGGATCAGATTAAGGTTCTAGTCTGTCCCTTTGACAAGACGAAAGAGGGGACATCGTATCTGATTGTCCCTCTGTGTGATTTTAGCAGCCATTAAACTGATATGTAGTACACATATTAGATCACTTTGGATTGCAAAAACAGTGGAATTCTAATTATATACTTCAAATAATTTTATTAGGTAGAATACTTTTCTAAAGAGGCACTTATTTACCCAATTGGTATAATCAATGGTACAGTTGATAAAGGAAAGCAATGCTTGACTCATTCCATGTGCGTATCAGCTTTCAAGATAATGATTTATTCCCTTAAAGTCTCCAAAGATGACTAATACTTTGTTTATGTATCATTATAAAGTAATGAGTTTAAAGGTATTTGATTGCAGTTATCATTGTTGTTGCTCCAATTGACCCCTGTGAGTGTTTCCAATTTGGCTCCTGAGTCCTATTAATATGATGCCCGAATCTTTGGTAACTTCCTTATCATCTGTACCATGAATTTTTCTGAGCTCATATTGTACATAACCCAACTCAGACCTTGAATCAAACATTTCTCCATTTTTTGTGGTAAATATTTCAAACTACAATCTGGATGCTAAGGATTGCTATGTACAGCGAAGTGCTGGTAATGTCCAATAATGGATTAAAAAAAAGACTGAGCAAGGAACAGTGGTACATACTTGTAATCCTAGCACTTAAGGAGGCTGAAGCAGGAGGGTTGCAAATTCATGTTCTGGCTCAGAAATTTAGCGAGAACCTCTCTCAAAAATTAAACAAAACAAAACAAAACTGTAGAAAGGGGTAGGGATATAGCTGAGTTGTAGGGAACCTTGTTGATCCCCAGTTCTGAAAAATAAAAGGTTGGATTTGTAACACTTTCCAATTTTCATGGTCCCATTAATGACTGATTTCAGGCTACTAACATGAAGTTACTGAACATGGAATTGGGAGAATTGTACAATTTATCTTCATCAGCTCTCACTATATATCACACGAACACCTACAGATCACATTCTCCTGGACACAAAGAATAACATAATTAGAATATTCCATATTACTCATTTGTTTTCTCCTATACCATACACATAAAAGTTTCAGAGTAATACTGATATTACCACCATAATAATCACCTGAAACAAAACATTTTTGCATATCCTAAAACATTTTTTGGATTGAAACTTCTTTTGTCTTCTAACTTCCCATTTACAAAAAAAAAATCCCTATAATATAACTATAGATAATTTTCCTCTATTTTGTCTGAACGTATAGCAATTACATATTCTAATCTCTCCCTCTTCACCTACATTTAGGCGCAGGTCTGCAAATTACTGTGTATCAAATGCTCACATTCAGGCCTTATAGCAATATCTCCCTAGTCTCCCTGGGACCCTTTGGGGACTCCTGTTATAGAAGGAGACATCTTCCACTTTCTGTCCAACTCTAGTTCTAGGGACACTTTTCAAAAACACCTCCACTACACTTTCCAGGGAGTACTGGTGGCCCCCGAGGATCCCTGGATACCACCCAGTGTTTCCTCTCTCCTCCTGCACAGATGCTTGAGCTGTGGGTAGTTTGTTTGCAACCACTTGTAGCTTGGGGCTTATAAGAAAACTTACCGCTAGTCTTGTTGTAAATGTGTCCATGGATTTTTGTCTTTGTTATCTAATTTTTCTGCCTGTTTTTGTATATGGATTTGGGGAGGTTTAAAGAATATGATATTGACACCACTGACACATTCCCAGGATCCTCCAGGAACCGACTCGTATTCAATCTTCTATCCTTGTGGTAACTGTCTAGCATATTACTAGTGAACAGGAACATGGTCTATTTTTATATTATATTGTGTGAGCTTCTTAGGCTGGTGAGATTTGTCCATGATCAAGCTCAGAATTATCAAAATGAGGGGGCTGGTGAGATGGCTCAGCGGCATAAGCGCTTGCCTAGCAAGCGCGAGGGCCTGAGTTTGACTCCCGGAACCCACATACGAAAAAAGGGCCGGTGATATCGCTCAGCGGTGCGGGCACCTGCTGGCATGTGAGGTCCTGAGGTCGACCCCCGGTACCCACAAAAAAAAAAATTATCAAAATGAACAGCCTGTGTCACAGCCAGGTGAGCCAGGTGTCACATGGTTATTAGCTTTCCTTGGCAGTGGACTGTATCTCTGAAAAAAATGCCAGCATGCTCATCATTTGTGAGCAATTTCACGTTACATTCCAGAGAGTTACCAGATATCTTACACCCATCCATTCTGCCCTAGAGGCCTTTGTTCAGAAACTCTGGTCAGGGTGATTAAATATTAAGAACCAGGGCAGATTAGGGGCTGATAAGGTGGTATGCTTACTATCACATTGGTATTGGGAGCTGGTTTTAGCAGGGATATCTATAGGATCTCCCTATCAAATGCTGACCTAATTCTATTTGGCACCTCAGATCCAGACAAGCCGGGGCAGAGAAAGAGTGGTAGGGTTTGTTGGAAAGGTTAAAGCAAAGAAGACAAAGTAACCAGCTAACTCAGCATGTGAAGTATTGGAATTATGAGGTTGGAGGAACCTGAGGGTTCATCTGACCCACATCCCTGGGTCTTAATACAGAAGAAAGTGTAAACCCAGGGATTCTCCAAGCTGACCACCTGACTCTGCATCCAAATCTCCTGTTGTGCTTGTTAAAATGTAGATTCCTGGAGCCTTGAAGTGGACCCTCTCAGGTGGGCCTAAAGATCTCCACTTTAACGTAGCCTCAGTGATGCAGAGCAGAATGGCATGAGGTCCCTGGGAGGACTCTGAGTTTGGAGGCATTGCGTGACTGAGCTGTGTAGTGCAGTAAACACAACAACTTTACTTTTATTTACAATTATTGCTTCTTCTCCTGCTATTGTGTCTTTAAAACTTTTCTCTTTGGGCACATGATGAGATCAACAAAATTCTGGGATCTTTCCTGCCTATGAGATGCAGATAAATTCCTCTTGTGCCATATAGCTTAAGTTGTTTTGGAAGAGAACAGTCCTAGAGGAAGATGCTGCTGCCCCTCTTATGGGGCGAGTTTTGGGGGTCTTCTGGTTGAAAGAAGGGTCACCCAGATCCACAGCCTTTCTGTTAGTTCACAAGGATTTTGACAATAGGTCTGTAGAGGTCACTTACCTGACAGTGTGTGGAAGAACTATGGACTCTGAGAAGTAATCTGCTCCCATGTTCCAAGTCTCCACTCTGGTTTTTGGGGAAATTTTAATTTAATGACTCTCTATGGTCTTTTATTTATTTATTTTTCTGGTGGTATTGAACCCAGGACCTTCACACAGAGCTACATCCCAGGTGTATTCTGACACAGGGTCTCCATAAGTTGCCCAGGCTGGGCTTGAACTTGCGTTCCTCCTTGTCTCAGCTTCCCAGAGTGCTTGGATTATAGATGTGCACCACCAGGCCTGGCTTGACTTGTGGGAGTTGGAGTCTTAACTGGCTAGTCCAGAATTCACATTTAAAACAGAGATTGCCAAGCCAGGCGTGGTGGCACACACCTGTAATCCCAGCACCTGGGAGGCTGGGGCAGAAGGATCACTGCAAGTTCAAGGCCAGCCTGGGCTACACAGTGAGTTCAAGACCAGCCTGAACTACATAGCAAGACCCTGTCTCAGAAAACAAAACAAAACAACAAACAAACAAAAAAAAGCCCCAAAACAAAACAAAGCAAAACAAGAAAGACAGAAATTGCCAGTACTGCCTATGTCTTCTCAGGCTCATCCAGCACCCTCGGGGCTGGGGCCTTCCCCTAAATTCCCAGTACAGAGTGCAAGCCTGAGAGGGATTTGGTCTTCTATGTGTGCATGGACGGGAATCCCATGGGGATGCATAAACAAATTGTCCTCTACCTTAGGGAAGACAAGAACAGACACTTCCCTGTGAGCAACTGCAGCATAGGTTCCTGGGTCAGGATTTCAGAGCACTGAGGAAACTAACCTCAGTGCCATCATGAGGAGGGCAGCAACACACCAGATACCAAACACTGACAGCTGAGGACCCGACTGCTGTGACTGTTTCTTAATTTGAATAAAAGTCTCCAAATCTTTGTGTCTTAATGTTCTCGTTAGTGAGGAGAGACACAATGCATAGTTAGATCTGGCTAAGCAATTATTCGGAGAGTGTAATTACCCTGTGCATTCAGGTCCTAGGGCTGCCATAGCCAAGTACCACAAACAGGGTGGATGAAAACAACAGAATTTATTATCTTGGTTCTAAAGGCTAGAAGTCTAAGATCAAGGTGTTGGCAACTAGATTCATTCTTAGGGCCCTGAGGACAAATATGTTCCATGCCTCCCTTCTGCCTTTTGGTGAGCTGTAGATGCATCACTTTGCTCTTACTTTCAACTTGCATGGTGTTTTCCCTTTTTTTTTTAATGTCTCTTCACATGACCACCTTCTTATAAGCCAATCAGTGATCTTGGACAAGGGACCACCCTATTCCAGTATGACCTCATCTCATCTGAATTTAACTGAGTACAAACTAACCTAATTCCAAATAAAGTTACATTTTTTTTTTTTTTTTTGTGGGTACCGGTGGTCGACCTCAGGACCTCACGCGCCAGCAGGCGCCCGTGCTGCTGAGCGATATCACCGGCCCTTTTTTCGTATGTGGGTTCCGGGAGTCGAACTCGGGCCCTCGCGCTTGCCAGGCAGGCGCGTATGCCGCTGAGCCATCTCACCGACCCCTAAAGTTACATTTTGAGGTCCTGGGGATTAGGACTTTAACATGTCTTTCTTGGGGGGGGAAACAATTTAGCCCATAATGCCTTGCTACTTCTGAAGAATCCCAAGTCTTCTGTTTATTTATTTATGCTTTTTGTAGCAGTTAAAAAGATAGACTTGATTTGAACAATAACTCTGTTACATATTATCTATGACTATTCAAATTTCCTGAGCCCTTTGAACCTTGTAAAATGGAAATAAGTCACAATAGTGACCTGATAAAGAGAATTAAATGAGATTAAAAATAGACACAAATTTTTGCACCATTCTGGGCACATAATAAGCACTCAATAGATGCTAGCTAGCATTATCATCTTTTCCTCTGTGTCTCTTGAGGAGTTATGAGTATTAGAAACATATTTCAGTCAATTTACTCATGTCACACCTACCACATGCCCTGCAGAGTTCATAATATTTCTTTTGCTGGCTGCTGGAGCCCTGAGAAAGTTATTGCAAAGTTTCTCCCTGAAGGTTCCTGCTCTTCTTTTCTTCCACATGAGGTCTGCAGGGAGGCCCTGCTCATTCAATGACTGCTGTCACAGTTTCATAACAGGGTTTCAATTAAGCACTTACAGGATGAAGGTCCTCACCTAGGAATGACCGTGTTTCCACTGAAGTGAGGTGCTTGCTTAGAAGTGGAGGTTTTTCCACTTCTGGGCCCTGGTTTTTAGTGTCACCTTAGAGCAGTGCTTTCTCATGATCATGTTTGTTTCTTAGGGCCCTGGCTGTCTTTGAGGCCATCTTCTAAATTCCCCACACTTTATGGGCACTTCCTCTTCCTGACCTCTTCCTTTAGTAAACTCCTTAGTAGGATGCCTGCCCTACTGCTTTCTGAGGAAGACAAAGTTTATACACACACACACACACACACACATGCACACGCACGCGCGCACACACACACACACACACACACACACACCAGCCATGTTGACTGTAACCCACTGAGTTTGTTACAGGTGACATGAGGTTATTTGTGAGCTATGGAATAAAATTGTTCAGGGAATATTAGACACCCTCTTTTCTTTGAGGACACACGAAGGAGAGTCCTTTGTTGTTACAGGGCCATATGTCATAAATAATATCTTCTCTCCAGGCACATTTTTTTTTTCTTTCAGATGCAGTCAATTTCAAAGTTTTTTCATCTCCAGCCCCAACCTAGAGATACATTTTACATTTTACTCAGTATATGACTCCATATCTGCCTAACCAAATACAAATGAAAGTAAAATTACTTCTGTGGTGCACTTGGAACTATTCCATCCCATTCAATTCCGTTCCATTCCATTCCATTCCATTCCATTCCATTCTATTCCATCCCATTCCATTCCCTCTGTCTTCTATTCTGTTCATCGTGGACATTGCTGGCTAATGTTTACCAGTGTTCAAATCTCCTCCTCTTTTGGGTGCCTGGAGCAGGTGCCTTGGCGATGCTGAGGTAGGTGAGGTTATGTGACCAATTCTGGCCAGTGTGCTATGGTTGTGAGTGACTAGCATCACTTCTGCGTGGAAACACAAGAAGCCAGCAGGTGACACTGCCCCTGGCTGTGCCCCTACAGTAACCAAGAAAGTCTCAAACTGAAACAGTGGAGACACAGGTCAATGTCAGGTGCCTGAGTTACCACAAGGAAGACAGTTGCTCTAGTGAGTCACCCATATCCTTTGCAGCCTTTATGTAAGAGGGGAATACAACTCTGTTTGGTGAACCCTGAGGTTTTGGAAATGTTCGTTACCTCAGTGTAGTTTGTCCTATTCTAAAATAGACTAAATATGTCTATTTTCGAAATGCTCAGAACTGGGGTATTTTGGATTTCAGTATTTTTAAAAATGTTGGTATACGGTAATTATATGTAACTTAGTGAGATCATAGATCCAAGTCTAAACACAAAATGCATTTATGTTTCATATATACCTCATCCAATAGCCTGAAGGTAATTTTATGCCATGTCTTTAGTGCACCCGAGTTCTGACTGTGATCCATCCTATGAGATCAGGTGTGGAATTTTCTACTTGTGGCATAATGTTGGTGGTCAAAAAATTACAGATTTTAGAGCATTTTGAATTTTGGATTTTCAGATTAGGTGTGCTCAACCTGTATAGAATTCTCTTCTACTTCATATTAAAAATGCTGGATGTGAGCTATTGAAAAGACTCATTAAAGTCATCACATACAGTGCGCAAATTATTTTTCCAAAGCATCTGTGATGTCCATAGCTCCAAATGGAGACAGAGAGCTACCTAGAGGAGGGAGAGGACACAACTGCATGGTTTTCCCTCCAGCCCTAGCTCTCTGGGATTAAATGACTTGAGGAGCATAGGTTTTGTGACCAGAGCCAATTCTGTTGCAATTTCTTTAGCAGAGGAAGCACCAGGCTCTAGTTACAAAATGGAAGGGTGGACTTACCTGTAGGATCCTTCTGTTTACATCTATATGGATCCAGATTCGGGACTCATGTGTCCTTTGCCTTAACAATAGGCCTGTGTGCACTGAGAATCCAAATTACAAGTGGATCCTGCTGACTATGAAAAGAAGTTCGCACACAAAAAGAAGTTGGCGCACTATGAAAAGTTGGTTGCTGCGACTGTACTGCCCGGTGATGAGCCCAGCAGCCTCTGTCTTGGCTGTGTCCTCGCGAGGTGCTCAGTCTACGCTGAATGACCCCGCTCGCCCGCCCGCCCGCTCGCCCTCTAGCCTCACTCCCCACACTCTTTCACAAGTCTTAGTTTGTGATAAATGAAACTAAGCCCGATTTCCATGTACGTTTTGTCTCACTGTGTCTCTGGGCCCCTGCATGTGCTGTTCCTTCCACTTGAACAGACTTTGTGGGTTTTTTTTTTTTTATTTTTTTGTTTTTTTTTAAATCACTTTGGCACCTGGAGGCCCTAAATCTCCTCAGGTACAGCTCTTCTATAACTTCTGTGCCTCTGAAGGCCTACTGCTGTTTTATTTACCACAGTCCTAGGACTTATAACTCCATCTCATGTAACTCTCATAGCACAGTGTTCTTCTTCCGCCTGCATCTTGAACCAGAGCTGTTCTCTTTTGGCTTTTTCATCTTGGGGTTCTATATACATTCCACCCAAGTAAAAGAATTCCTATGGATGGCAATAACCATTGATTAGGAAACCCACTCACCTAAGAAGACAAGGTTGAGGTCACAGTTCTCACGTACACGCACGTCCTTAATGTCCTTCCTAGCTTTGTCTTTCTGGGAAGTACTTCTGCCCCTTTTTACAGGATCACCAAAGCAAGTCTCTATTTTAACAGAGCCTGTGCTGTAGCACAGAGGAGCCAGTACACAGGAGGGTGTCTTTCTTGACTAAAACCTCAGAAGTGGCTGGGGTGCGTGGCTTATGTAGCAGCTTGCAGGCCTGTTTCAGTGAGGGTGAGTGCTAAAACCAGGGAATCTTCTGGAAGGTTCGCTGTGAATGTTGGGTATGGAAATAAGGGGCCCAGATCCCTCCCTTCCCAATCTTAGCCACTCCAGGTGCCCTCTCCATTCTTTAAAAATCCAGCAGCATCTTCTGAAGTGGCTGGAGTGGGTGGGGGGCACCACACAGGCATGGCTGTACTCACAGTGGAGTGGAAAATGGCATTTGGGTTACCTCTTTAGTCCCATCATAAGTGACAGGTTTAACCAGATACTTTCTCATTCCTTCTGAAATGCAAGTTACAGAATGCTCCATTCTCCCCTTGTGGATAGAATTTTCAGGGTCCCCTTTGGGGTGTATACTGAGTACTGCTCCCTTGCCAGGGTGAGAAGGCCCATTCATTCTTTGAAGCTTGTAGGGTAGACTGATATTTGCCTACCCAATCTCTAGCCTCCCTTCCCTTCTTCTGATAAAAGCCCTAACCTGTTAAGGTATTCTGTCTCTTCAGCAGATTGAGTGACCAATGAAATGGAAGAAGTTGTTAGGTAGAATTTCTAGCTTGTTAAAGAGAATATCAATTTTGTCCTTTCTCCCTGCCTGCCTAGAACTTGAATGAGCTGTCTTGAATTCCAGCAGCCATTTTGAGTTCAAGAACTAAATTTGATTATAGAAGCTATATCATAATAAGGTTGACAGAGAAAAAAGGTAAGACTGTGGGAATACTGATTACATCACAGAATTTAATTACCAGTCAAAGGTATCTAGTACCAGATTTTACAGAGGCTAAATATTTCTATTTTAATCAATTCATAGTTATTTGGGTTTTTGTGTCATATGCAGCCAGAATACTCCTAATAGATAAATGGCCCAATTCAAACAGTGCTTCTTCTTTCTACCCCAACTAAAGAACTTCTTCACTAGGGTTCCCACAAGTCTTCACTCAGATCTTTTTTATTATGTGTATTATATCAGAATCATTTGACTATCTATCTCCTCTCCTATTAGACTGTGAGCTCCTTGAGGGAGGACACTGTCTCATTTCTCTGTGTCCACAAGTGCTTAATGCTCTGTAGGTAGAAATAAGTCCTCTCACATGATGCTTATTGAACTGAATTAACTTGAAAGGGATTTAGGGTTTTCTGTTAATATACAAGTTCGTTGGGGAAGGTTATTACCTGAAGCTTGCCCCTTCTTTTGGATTTCCTTGGTAAGTAATCAAGTCATGAGAAATAACACTGGATGGGGGTGTTAGAGGTGAGCAGGGGTGAGACTGGTGACTGGAAGGGAAGGTGGGACACACAGTTGCCATGGATTTCAGCCTGTCAGGATTTCCCTAAGGCAGTCCTTGCCTGCCCTTACCTTGTGCTATATACAAAACCCTGGCACCCCTGCACCAGGAAGGCCTTGCATCATTCCTCCTGCTCTTGCAAGGCAAAGCTTTCCTCCTGAGATTGGGTATCACAGATAACTGGCTCCTCGGGCACACCTGCGCATCTCCCCCCAAAGCCGTAGCCTTGTCCCTTTGGTCCTCCCAAGCCACTTTGGAAAGCTCCTTCACTCTTGAATTGCAAGATTAAATGAACGTATGTTTGGATGAGATGCTTTATGTCCAAGATCAAAGTCTTCCCTGCTTGGGGTCTAGACCTCTTTCAGAGTGAGTGCAGAACCAGCCTCTCCCCACCTGACTGAATTATGGGTGTGAAAAGAGAGAAAGTCCTGCCTTGTATCCACCTCATCAATATGTCTTGTCAAGAGCAGAACTCAGATGGCTGCTCAGAAACCAGTGTGCTGAGAAAATGGAAAGATGCACTTCCTACTAAAGCCACTCAAAAATTTTATTGATGTGGGGCTGGTGATATAGCTCAGCGGCATAAGTGTCTGCCTGGCAAGCGTGAGGTCCTGTGTTTGGTTCCCGGTACCCACATAAAGGAAAAAAAATTTTTTATTGGTGTGAACAAATACAATTCTTTGCCTAAATAAAATGGCTAGAGAGAAAATTAAACCATGACTCATGATATGAGTATTCTTGTCTTGTAAAAATAATAAGAAGTATTCTGGTGGGTTTGTTTTGGGTGTTTTTGTGTTTACTTTAATAAACCGTTCCAGGACCTTTTATTGTAAGGTACAGATCTGGATTCAAGCCAAACCAATGGCAAGAGCTGTCCTGCTTGTGTTGCCACAGAAAAGGAAGAGAAAGCACTGAATTGTTGTACAATTTCACTCTCCTAAATCAAACACCCCATTTGCCACGATTATTTTCCATCACTTTGTAATTGTGAGCAGACAGCTGAGTGGAGCTGGAAGTCTATTCATTCTTTAAAGTGACACAAAGTGGCACTTGGAGTCCCAACTGATAATTGTTCTTTTCTCCTTGTTAACATCCAGCTGCGGCTAGGAGTTCTGGGAAAGAAGATTCATTTAATGCCAGCTCCAGAAATTTCAATGGGATTTAGCTCTTGGCCTGTTTTTGAAACCCAGTTTGAAAGCACCCTCAGGATTTGGAAGGCTGGGTTGATTGTGAACTTCAGGTAGAATTCCTACGGAAATATTCCAGAAGGATGGAGATTTCCCCGCATTTATGTCCCTCTACTACCCAGCAGTGGTCAAGGGTAGGAAGTATTGGCCATTGCTCAGAAATATGATCACATTGTAGATATTTCTGGCTCAACCTGGGGTATGGGGAAGTAAGTGGAATTTGGTAAGGAAAACTGGATCTTGTAAGATTTCCACCTTGACTTAATAGAACCTTGGTGTCTAAATAAGCTAATAATTTAAATATTTCTTTTTTTTTTTTTGTGGGTACCGGGGGGTCGACCTCAGGACCTCACGCACCAGCAGGCGCCAGTGCCGCTGAGCGATATCACCGGCCCCTTTTTCTGTATGTGGGTTCCGGGAGTCGAACTCGGGCCCTTGCGCTTGCCAGGCAGGCGCTTAAGCCACTGAGCCATCTCACCGGCCCTAAATATTTCTTAAAAAAAAAACTTGAAGCCTCTGGGGGCCACTCTGCAGTGGCGGGAGGGCCTTTGCTCTCGAGCCAATGCTCTTAGCGGATCATTCACAGCATCTGCCAAGCTCAGCAAAGCTTTCTGCTGACACAATAAATGATGCAAACAGCCGATTCCTTTGGATCTACATGAAGTTTCAAATATCTCTGAGGTTCCTATTGATTAACCATGAATAGGGCTGATATCAACAGTCCCTTCCATACTATAAATGTGTTTCCTACTATTCTTGTCCCCCAATTCTCTGCAGTATCACTCAGCTTCTGATTTAAGTTAGAAACAAAAGCAGCCAGCTCACACTTCTCTGACCTTTTGGCTCAGAATTACAACATTAAAGGTGTCTGGCATTTATTAAACATGAAATATACGGGAAACTCTGTGCTAATCATTTTACATGAATTATCTCCTTAAGTTCTAGGACATAGCTTGATTATTACCCCACTTTATGGGTGAGGAAATTGAGGCATGGGGAGGCATATTGGCCAGTCTGTGGCTACGTAGCTAGGAAGTGGAGATTCAGGATGTGAACTCAGGCTGCTGTTTGCAGGCCAGCTGCCCCGACACTCACTCTGCAGCTTGGTGCAGCATGATGCCTTCCTTCACCTCAGAAAGAGTCACTAGAGGGGCCTCTCATCACTTTGCTCTGTTCTCCGAGGCAGCTTTGGCACCATTCACACCTGAAGCTGTCAACCAATACATGAAAGGAAGTTGGGAGCTTGTGGCATGGCTCATGGGGGTCAGGCTGGGATCAGGACCAGCCACAACTTAATATGAAAAGATTTTTCCATGGGGGAGTTTCCTGGAGACTTCTATTTGCAAAGATGGGAGTTTTAATATTTTTGCCTCATATGACCCTAGATCCTGGAGGACAAAGAAGAGAAGGAGAGGACCCTGCAAGAGGAACTGGACTATCTCACCCCCTTCCTTTCTCTCTATTAAAGTTTTGAAGTTTTATGCACAAACTTGTGTTTTGAGTATTTTAGGAATTAAATAATTGAAGAAATATGAGATGTGGTTTATAAACCAGAACCTAAGAATAGCTGGAATTTTGGAGTTAGTAATGCGCCCAGACCTGAAAGATCTCTTCTCTTTCAACTAGCAAAAAAGAGGTCAAGGTCATTCAAAAGCTGATGATTTTAGAAGCTGGGGAATTTTCATATTCCATATGTCATCTGCTGACTGAATGTTGGTTGTTATCATTTTCTCCTAATTGAGCTTCTTTTTTTTCTGTTGCTGATTTTGAGAGCGCTTTCGAAGGAGGGAGTCTGTGTGCTGTGGAGGCAGTGGTAGTGGGAAGAGGTAGGGAGGCTCAATCAATGCCCCAGGACTTGCGTGAGAGCTGTGGTGAAGTGCTGGAACCATCATATAGTGCTGGCAGACACAGAGGCTCTGTGACATTTCTGAGATTTTGGAGCACACCAAGCAAGCAGTCCAGGGCTCTTTCAGTTGGCTTCTGAATAGAAGAAGCCTGATGCTATTCAGAGCCCCTAGAGTAAATCTGACTTTTTGAAATTTGACATTTTTGTCTGAGGTGTTCTCAGTATAAGAGGTGCTCAGGGTCCCTGCAGACCACTGATGTTTCCTGACTGGTAACACCCTTCTAGCCCCCAACCTTAGGTCAGCTGTGGCTTTACAGTATTCTTGCTCAGGCTAGAGCCGCCTTTGCCACTATGGAGTGATATTTTCTCCCACTACTTCCTCCCAGTTCTGGGACACAGCTCTGGATCTAAATGTATCTGAAAAATAATCACAGCAGATCTCAATGATTGCAGATGACAATCAAGATGGCATCCTCTGGTGTCTCCCCCAGAAGCAATAACTCAGATTAATTCTGAACTCTTTAGAAGAATACTTCTGAATGTCTGACAGACTATGAAGCTGGTGCCAATGCAAGTGACCTCTGGGACATTATAGCCCATACCATTAGACATCTTAAAGCAAAATGAGGCTGTCCTATTTCTGGACCTCATGAGGTATGCATTAGCAAAATTCCCTGTGTCTCAGGACTTTCTCTGTCCTGGTACTTGGGCTGGTGTGGAATGGGAGCTAATTGCTGGTAAGTGAGGGAAACTCAAAAATGCCCAGCAGGGCAGCTCCAGATGGATAGTAAGCACTGACTGGGAGGAGGTGGCAAGACTGGTAACGTTTCCTATTTTGTGCTTGATCTTTGGCTTGGTCAATTCACATACATGCTTTGCCAATTTAGAAGAATGCTAGTAAAGTAAACTCTGATTTATTTGATGACTCAAATAATAGCAGGGAGACATGAAAGGGTGCTATAAACAGAAGGGAGAAATAAATCAAAATTCTTTTACCCCTTTCTTATACTCTGGGAGCTTCTCTTCCAGAGCTGCCATTGTAAATGTCTTTTGTGATTTTTATTTTTGTGTGTGTGTGCATCTTATTTTGGTGATTCACAGGTTACTGAGATTGAAAGAAGAACCTAGAGCAGATTGCCTGTTGTTCTGAGTTATCCTTGCAAATTTTCTCTGTTTTTGCTCACACAATGAGGGAGCTGACTATATAGCTATTTCCTTAGGGTTTGGAAAAATTCCCAACACTGCTGCTATTCATGCAGGCAGTAAGTCATTTTCCCATTTTCTGCTCAGTACCTTGTTCTTCAGTGGTAACAGAGTAATAGTAAGTTGGTTTATAGAATCATTGTACTTAAAGACCTTTGCACTTTAATTAGGAATGGCCTGAGTTAAGGGAATTGTTCATCTAAAGTGGACTCCAAAGAGTATTTTAAAGATTAAAAAATTTTCCGGAGTTAAACTCTTTGATTTTTCAAGAAGGGCTCAAAATTATACCAGCTGGTTAGATTTAAGTATAACTAAGATGGTGTTCTGCAGTAGATTCCGGTTTGCACCAAAAAAGTGTCTTCCTGGAAAAAAACCTTGAGATTTTGATTGATTTGTTTTTATTCAGAAAAGCTGAAATGGAATTAATTTTATATGTAGAGAACTGGTCATTGCTTCTACTGCTGACAGTACTACAATAGGCAAAAATGGAACATTTCCTTCTGAAAAGAATTGTAGTGAATTGGGAACTAAAGAGCTTATGGAAAATAGCTTTCAAATGATTATTTTTGTTTGCTTAAATGCTTGATTATGATGATTGTAATTCCAGTTATACACAGAAAGAGCATGGGGAAAAAAAGCTAATCCTGAGCTCCCATTATAGCAAAAACCAAAGAACACATCACACTTTATAAAATCCAAATGCCCATAGGTTTCTTGAGACTGCTAAGTAAAAAGTAAATATGTTGTTCAGGTTCAGTTTGCATTTTCAGGACCAAGAGTTCTTTCTAAGCTCTCTTTGAAAGACTCACCTTGACTTTGGATCTCAAATTATGAAAGAAATTCTTGCTTTGTATGCAAAGGTTGGCCCTCTGGACTATAACATGTAGCCTTTAGAGGGCAAATAATACATCTTCAGATAGCTCAAGTTCTAGGCATTGGACTCAGTCTGTCACTGACCCGGTTAGTTTTAGATGAGATGGTTTCATGATCGCTATAGCCAGGACATCCTCTGCTATGGCACCATCTTCCTAATAGAGCTCAATAAATGGAAAATTTTCACCAAGTAATTTTTCTTGTTCTTTACTTGGAAAGTATAGGATCCCTACAGACATGTGGTCTCTTTAATTTCTTAGACGTTGACCAAGATGAATAATGTTAATACACTTTCAAGCTCAGAACCTAAAGCCAAGAATGGTTGGAAAATCATCAGACTTCAAATAACCTTGGACGATCCAATGGTTACTGTGATAAATTAAAGCTCTGATCTCTGATCAAAAACAAAACAAATCCCATTATCCCGGACCTTTCCCCACAGGTGCAATGGCCCCAGGGATGTTTGGTACTCAGGAAGGCAGCAGCAAGTAAATGGATATGGCTGGTGGATGACTCCAGGGGCTGGAGAATGGTTTCCAGATCATCTACCACTAGACTTTAAACCTTCCTCTGCCTGAGGAGTGACTGATATCATGTGATAACTGGTGGTCTATGGCTGGGCTGTCAGTGGTAGCAAACACTGGACACCAAGGGCTCATGCTCAGGGTTAGTGGGAAGGATGTATACAGGGCCCTTGTCTATACCCACTCTGTTGTGATGCTGAACAGAGCAGCTTGGTGTTGGAGGCCCAATTTACTGCCTCCCAAACAATGGCAGCCAGTGATTCATTGTGCCAGTAACAAGGTCGCTCTGGTACACTTTGACTTGGCTTTTTGTTTCATTCTTTCAAGAATGCTTCTGAATCATTTTTTAAAAATGTCCTTTTGTCTTTATTCTTCCAACATGGAAGCTCTGCAAAAGACTGAGAACTCGCAGAGGCACAGCAAGGTCCCTTCCCATTGATTCTGACCCAAGATGCTGTTTCCCTTCCTCAGGCCTGTTTCACCCTCTGTACTTCCTGCCTCATTGAAAGTCATCATTCACTTGCCTGCTGTAACATGGGCCTGACCTTTAACTCTGTCTTTTCTCTTCCCCATTATAGCCACCAAATCTGTCTATTATACCTCCCAGAGAGTTCTCCATCCATCCTTGCACCCATGTGTCTGTCTGTCCATCTACCCATTCATCCATCCATCCATCCACCAACTCATCCAATCTGTTCAATACATAGCTACTGCTGCCACCTAGATGCCAGCCCCCCTACCCATGCCATTGAGGAGGTAATACAGTGTTCTCCTTGGTCTAGAGGCTCTGTTGACTGGCTCAGCTCACTGTCAGAGAGGTTCATCGGCAAAGCTGACAAGATCATGGCACTTCTCTGCTTATAATCCCATGAAAGTCTTCTCAAAGCCCTTAGAAGGTAGGTGTCTCAACTACTTAGCCTTATGCAACTGGTGTCTGAGATCTGTTTTCTCCAAAGTAAATGCATTGCCGAAACTTGCCTTTCACTCATTCTCTTCCCCTGCTGTTTCTTCCACCTGTGTACAGACTCTGCTACTATTCCTGGCTACTGGAACTCAACTGAAGTAACAAATTCCCTGAGAAACTTTTCTTGAACCTTTTCCCTCTGATCTTCTAATGCGTGCACTCATTATAAGCAGAGGGATCATGAAATCTATTGTCAAAACTAGGACTCTGACAAGAGAGAAAGGGGTCACCTGTACATATTATACAAGGACAATGGCTATAAACTGTAACTGCCTTGGAAAACCAGGGTTATGGTCCTTTAATCATGGTATTTATGACACTTTGAAGTATGAGCAACTGGCCAGGACTTTCCCTGCTCTACTTGGAAGACTGCAAGTTTCTTGATGACAGGGTGTAATCTGCTTTCAATGCAGCTGCTTCCATAATAGGTACTCAACACACATTTGTTAGCTAAAGGATGAATGTGGCAGAAACAAACAGGAGTCCGATGAAGTGGTCCTAGACTCCAGGGTCGGATATGAAACAATGTGTCTCTCGTCACTGCCAACAGGTTTTTCTTCCCCTTTGATGAAGCCCTCAGCCATCACACACAGCATAGAGAAGGGATGAACCAGATCGCCTTGATGTAACATCCCCCCGCTCTGACTTCCAGACACCTGGCTGAAATTATGCAGAGAGGTAGCTCTCAATGTATGTTGCATGGTGGACAAGCACCTTAAGATAACAAATATAAGTTACATGACAGATGGATTCTGGGCCCAAATAAGTCATCTACTAAGCATATTTCTTCATTGCTAAGGTCTTTCTAAACAGCATGAAGTAAGCAGTATTTTTCAAAGGCACCTGTTCCTTATGCTTTCCCATCTGCCAGACTTCATGTTCCATGGAACCTACTTTGAGAATCAGCGTTGCTCCATGTTGTTCAGGTACCCCTGGGTCAGTGGTGGTGAACCTGTGGCACGCATGCCGCAGCAGGCTGTTTGTATCATTGAATGCTCTAAAGGGTTCGCTATCACTGCCTGGGTAGTTGAGAGCAAAATCTTTGTATCTTTCAAAGACAGGGCTGTGCTTTATTTATCTCCTTCCATTGCCTACTGTATGACCTGACACACCATTGACATTCAAAAAGTGTTTGCTGCATGTGGAATAGAATGTCATACATTCAACAGAGGATAGAAGATCTCAGAGTTAGAAAAAGTCACGTAACTCTGCCAGGCCAGCAGTGCAAGTGGCTGAGGAACTGGGAGGATTCTGACTTGCCTGAAAATGACTCAGGGAGCAGTGGGGTGGGTGGAGCTTGTACTCTGCAGCCTGTCATCCTACCTTTGAGCAACTCCCTCCTTGGTTCCACCCCCACTTTCCCAGTGTCCACTCCCACAGGATTTATTGTCTATCTCTGTTCACCAAAGTGCTAAATCTGATGACTTAGCCTCATCCAGGGGCATTTGCCTTAGATGTTTGCTGCTGATTAAATCCCTTCTGGCCTCAGAGAAGCGTGGTAGAGTGGCAGAGGGCCAGATGTCAGGGTTTATTCTGAGCCTGCTGCTCCCTTCCATCATACTTCTTGCTCTGCCCACTCGTGAGGTTGGCCTTGGTCATGTGCCAAAGCCCAGTGTTCTCTCCACACACTTGAAAAGGATGGTCTGGGGTCTCCCACGTCAGCGTCCAGAAAGAAAGAGGACATAGTTGCTGAGGGGGAGACATCAGTAGAGGAAAGGAGAAACCCAATTTAAAAGTACCGAGGAATGCAAGAAAAAGTTGACAATCAGAAGTTAAATCCAGCTTTCACACAGCAGGTTTTTTTTTGTTTTATGTGGGTACCGGGAGTTGACCTCAGGACCTCATGCTTGCCAGGAAGCGCTTGTGTCGCTGAGCAATATCACCGGCACTTTTTTCCCTTTATGTGGGTTCTGGGAGTCGAACTCAGGATCTCATGCTTGCCAGGCAGGCGCTTATGCCACTGAACTATCTCACCGGCCCAGAGCAGGTCTTTTTTTTTTTTTTTTTTTTTGTGGGTACCCGGGATCAACCTCAGGACCTCACACGCCAGCAGGCGCCCGTGCCGCTGAGCGATATCACCGGCCCCTTTTTCGTATGTGGGTTCCGGGAGTCGAACTCGGGCCCTTGAGCTTGCCAGGCAGGCGCTTACGCTGCTGAGCCATCTCACTGGCCCCCAGAGCAGGTTTTTAAAAAATCTGTCTTGAAGGATTTTTGCAGTGTCATGTAGCTTTTTTCTGTTTTTTTTTTTTTTAGTTGTTCTCAGATACCACTCCTTCTTTGAAATCAATGATATATTACGGACTGACAAATGCCACTGAGCTATAGCTGAGTCTCTTCCTTTTATGATGTCCCTTTTCTGATTTAGCAAGGGAAAGAAAGAAGTCAGGAAACGCCACAGTAAAATGTTGCAGCTGAGCCAACATGAGCTTTCAGAGTCCATCTGGAGAGACTCTTGTCCCAGCCTCAGCTCTGAGGGGTTCTGCGCCTCCCTTTGTCTGTAAGGAAGAGTCCTCCCTGGGTCTCATTGGTCTAACCTGCTGCTTCGAGTGGAACAGAGGAGATGCGAGCCCGGATGTGTAGATCCAGCAGACGGCTCTTCGCTGAGCACAGAGGAGGAGGATCCAAAGCCAGAGGCCTCACCTCTGGATTAGAAGCCCCTCCACTGCACCCTGGCAAGGAACTCAGCTGCCAAGGGATAAATTCCGATAAAGGACGGCCTCACATTACTTCAGCTCAGGTTTTACCTCCAAATAAGTCTAGTTCTGGTCAAATTTACCACCAAGTGAATCATGAAACACTTTTGGTTTGAGAAGACAGTTGGAGGAGTTTACTATTTTCATTGTACAGATGAGTGAACTGATAAGAAAAGTTAGGATGTTTGCCTTGGTTTGTACGCCTGAGATTTGAACCCAACCCAGCCTAGTTTCAGAGCCCATTTACAGTGGTACCTCGGTTCACGAACTTGATTCTCTCCATGATTCTGGTTGCAAAGTGAGTTGAATGAGAACAGAATCAAATTTCCCCATAAGGTCAATACTGAACCTAGCCATTGAATTTGATTCAATTCTGATCCAACTCGGTTTGTGAACAGAATCATGGAAAGAATCAAATTTGTGAACTGAGGTGCCACAGTCTTTTTCCCACCTCCTGGGCGCACCAGCACCCTCTGCTCTCCTGTGTCTACTGAGCAGCTCCTGTAGTCGGGGAACAGGGTAGAGCTGTAAAATGAGGTGTGTGGATTAGGTGATCTTTTTTTTTTTTTTTTTTTTGTGGGTACCAGGGGGATGACCTCAGGACCTCGCGCGCCAACAGGCACCCGTGCCACTGAGCGATATCACCGGCCCCTTTTTCGTATGTGGGTTCCGGGAGTCGAACTCGGGCCCTCGCGCTTGCAAGGCAGGCGCTTATGCCGCTGAGCCATCTCACCGGCCCGGATTAGGTGATCTTGAAGGTTGTTCTGACTCATATTCTGTGTCTTTAACATTTTCCTCCTAAGATTGGCTCACACTTGAGTGGACACCTAGGAAGAAAAATCTGCCCCTTCATGTTCTCTTCCGAAATGCAAGACTCTTTGGGACCAGGTGGCATATGTGAGTTCTCTTATCCTTCTGTGCCTTCATGGCCCTGCTCTGGCTGCAGTGTGGGTGGTGTTAACTGAGGCAGGAACCTGGGGCTACTTAATGCTGGGGGACATTAGAGAAGAAACTGCTTACACTGGGGCCCTACAGCTGTAACTAGAGTGCTCTGACTTCTCTTTTATTTGGTGGTGGTGGGGGTCTTAAATTAGAGAATGTGTATGTGTAAGTCTCTCTTCCTGTCTGTATATTGGAGTATGCTCAAGCATACATATTATATGCAGTCCTCTCCCTATATATCTCTGTGGTTATATCAACCCATAAATAAAATATATAGTTGCTAGGCTAAAATGTATCACTTGTCTGCAAGATTCCTCCTGCCGGTTAATGTTTCCTGCCTGGGGAGCTGCCCTGGTTTGCACTGACTTTCAGTGACCTACTTGTATGCATTGGTTCAGGGCTAGCTTAACAAGTGGCCTGCTGGATATGTACATCTGCACGCATTCCTCATTCTTACATTATTTTAGTATTTTTTTTTTTTTTTTTGTGGGTACCGGGGGGTCGACCTCAGGACCTCGCGGGCCAGCAGGCGCCCGTGCCGCTGAGCGATATCACCGGCCCCTTTTTCGTATGTGGGTTCTGGGAGTCGAACTCGGGCCCTCGCGCTTGCCGGGCAGGCGCTTAAGCCGCTGAGCCATCTCACCGGCCCCATTATTTTAGTATTATTTGGCTTATTTCTGCCCCAAATCAACACTATGTGCATAGTGAGTGCTTTGCAGTCACTTCTTTACATAAGGAACCTGACATGAACATCTATTTTGGAATTGTCTGGGGAGGGGAGACTTACTCATACTGTTTGTCATCTTATGGCTCTTCTGTTAGTGGCATAGTGGGCATTTCCTTTATAATGGCCCTCAGTATCCTCTGTACTTATGGAAGAGAGGACCTTCAAAATGGAATACACTCAAGGACTGAGAGTCATTGTGCAGGTTCATTTTGTGTTGCTGAATCTGATCTGAGATTGAGGTTGGCAGCTGTGAATTCTAGCGTGTTACTGTCACTCACAGGAGCTTATCTGAGTCTTATTTGGCCTAGAATTGGAAATTTTTGAATAATGTGATGCTTAAGTATTGGGTAGTCTCAGAGTCAGAAGTTGGTTTAATCGCCATGATCAGATTTTAAAGTAAGAGTCCTACAGTATTTTTACTCATACTGGAAAATCCCATCTTTCAGCAGAAGTCAGTGTTTTGAATGCGTTTGCAGCCCTTGCAGGATGTGAAAACATTGTTAAAACAAAGCATTCAATTAGGGTCCAGAGAGTAAAAAAGAGAAGAAGGAAATTTATAAATCTCTTTTCTTATACAGGTCTGAAAAACAAATAGAATAAATGTAATGACATAACGAAACATAAATTCATAGTAAATGCTGTAGAATATACTCAGCTAAGTCAAGGTCTTGGTGAGTTGAGAATAATTGTGGTTCTTGTATACTAAATTACAAAAAGTTGGATTAAAAAAATCAATGAACTATTATTTATGTTCCATTTAATCTTGGTGCTTTAATAATGTCTATGTGGCCAAATATAGTATTGATTTTTCATTGCTGTGGGATTCTCTTAACCTCAAATAAAACTAAACTAAACTAAACTAAAGCCAAATCACCTACTTTCTCTCACAGTTCGTGTTTATAGTGGGAAGGAACACGCTGAATTTAGGCCACAGGGGCAGGAAGAGGAAGGGATGAAGGGGCTCTGGTTTTCTGTCTGCTTTCAACTAATGAAATGTCTATAGTAGGGCAAGGCTCAAAACCTACTGCATACTTTCAGATCTTTTTTTTTTTTTTTTTTTGTGGGTACCGGGGGTCAAACTCAGGACCTCATGCGCCAGCAGGCGCCTGTGCTGCTGAGCTATATCACCAGCCCTGTTTTTGTATATGGGTATCGGGAGTCGAACTCAGGGCCTCATGCTTGCCAGGCAGGCGCTTATGCCGCTGAGCTATTTCACCGGCCCCACTTTCAGATCTTGACAAGGCAACATACCCAGTAAATGTGTGACAGGGCAAAAAAGAAATCTAGCAGAGGAGCTTGCTTCAGACAAAATTAGGAGTCCCAGTTTCTGTTTTGCATTAATTTTGTGAAAAAATCAACAAGATTCTACAAGCGCTATCCAAATGATCGAAGAAGAGGAATTCTGACAAGAGAAGGGTGGAGGGTAGGGGACTGTCAGAGGCTTTGACCAAGCTCCCTCTGAAAGGGTGTGTGTCTGATAATTTCTAATTGCCTCATTGAAATCTTATCTCAGTTATAATCCACATGGTAGTGTTGTCATTTTGCAGATGAAGAAACTGAGTTCTTAGAGACCCTAAGTTACTTCTTTAAGGTCACAGAGCTCCCAACTAACAGGACTGGAATTCCAATCTTGGTGTGCAAATATGCATGTTCTTTCTACACATGGGACCATGTAGTAAATAGAGTTACTGTCTCAAATACCATTGCTACAAAGATTAATATTTATAATTTCAATTAATATTTGTGGCATAAAAATTTTGTCTGCAAAATGAAGGTACTGATCAAAAAATCATTGTGGCCCTCACTATGTTACAATTTAATGATTTGATATTGATTTAGATAAGGTGGAGTTTACCTCTGGTAGTCTGTGAGCTGAATTTAGTTTGTGGATAAATTCGCTTTGCCTGTCTGATGTTTTAGCCAAGGTTAAAACTTTTCTGAGCTGCAGAAACAACTCCAAACGTACTCAGTCACCTGATCTTTGACAAAGGGGCCAAACAAATTTACTAGAAGGATAGTCTCTTTAATAAACGGTGCTGGAAAAACTGGCTTTCTACATGCCGAAGACTAAAACTAGACCCATGTCTATCACCATGCACTAAACTAAAGTCAAAATGGATCAAAGATCTAAATATTAAAATGGAAACACTAAATCTACTGGAAGATAGAATAGGTAAAACTCTTACAGACATTGGTGTAGGCTAAGACTTTATGAACAAAACCCAGTTGCACAGGAACTATCACAAAGAATCAACAACTGGGATCTCATCTTATTAAAAAGCTTTTGCACAGCAAAAGAAATCTCCAACAGAGTGAAAAGATAACCCACAGAGCGGGAAAAAATTTATGCCAGCTTTTCTTCAGACAAAGGGCTAATATCTAGAACATATAAAGAACTGAAAAAAATCAGATCATTCAAATTCAAAGACCCAATCCAAAAATGGGCATCTGAGATGAGTAGACATTTCTCAAAAGAAGAAGTACAAATGGCAAATAAATATATGAAAAAATATTCAGCATCACTGCTCTTTCGAGAAATGCAAACAAACTAAAACAATGCTGAGATTCCATCTCACTACAGAAAGAATGGCTGTTATCAAGAAAACAACTAATAAGAAATACTGGTGGGTCTGTGGGGAGAAAGAACCCTTCTCCTCTGTTGGTGGGAGTGAAGCTGGTGCAACCACTGTGGAAATCAGTGTGGCAAGTCCTCAAAAAACTAGGATTAGCGGTCCCATTTGACCTAGCTGTTCCCCTTCTGGGTATCTTCCCAGAAGAATTAAAAGCATCATACCACAGCCATATATGCACACACATGTTTATCGTGGCACAGTTTGTAATAGCTAAATCTTGGAAGCAAATGCCAATCAACCAGGGAATGGATAAAAAGATGTGATTTTTTTAATATAATGGAGTATTACTCAGCCACAAAGAAAGAAAAAATTGAGACATTTATAGCTAAATGGATGGACCTTGAGACCATAATCATAAGTGAAATAAATCAGACACACATGTGTAAATATTGCATTATCTCTCTGGTGTGAGAAACTGAGAATGCAAATAAGAACATAATGTACAATAGATACTGTGAAATAGGAAGAAACTGTTCAAAAGGAAAAGGGAAATAGGGTGGAGGGAGGGGCAAGAAAGGAAGGGAGGGAAAAAAATGAGAAAAGAAGGATAAAATGAAAACTGAGCTTTGTGAACTGGAGGGGAAGGGGGTTTAAAAAGAGGGGATGGGAATGGGAAAAAAAAGAGCGCGATTGAGCTATATCATGTACAGATACAAATTCCCTATAATGAATGTGGTCATTATGTATACCTAAATTTTACCAATAAACTTAAACAAATGTAAAAAAAAAAAAAAAAAAAAAAAAAAAAAACTTCTCTCAGCTAAAGTTAAAACAAACAGGAGAGTTTATATAAAAATCTGACTTCCAGTTTCTACTAAAAAATCAGCAGATCTGACAACTGGGCCTGAACTCCTGAAAGGTAACAATCAATTAGTTCTAAGTAGCAACTGTTCCCTGCTGATTTCTGCAATTCTTTATTTGTGCTATAGTCCCCATCAATCCCTACTGTTTTCCTGCATGAAAGCCAAATAAATGCAGTTGTTTTTACTAGTTTCTTTTCTCTCAAACCTGGACAGTCCTCTTGTTTGCATTGCCTGCCTTCCTCTTGTAGGCGTTTTGAGGTGGCTTTTCTGACACTCAGAGAAGTAAAAGCTAGAAGAAGAGAGACTTGGACTCAAAAACCTACCATGAGTTCTGGGATCTCAGGGTGGCCCCTTAATGCCCTGAACCTCAGATTCCTCTTCTGTTACATAGAGATGATGAATGATTTGGGAAAGATTAAATACAGTAGTCTGTGACACTAGCCTCAGTAGATGTAAAACAACCCTAAAACACTCTTTAAAAAATATTCCTGGGGGCCGGTGAGATAGCTCAGCGGCATAAGCGCCTGCCTGGCAAGCGCAAGGTCCTGAGTTCAACCCCCTGTACCCACAAAAAAAAAAAAAAATCCCTTAAAGACATGTTGCCCTTACCAGCAACCCACAGAGGTGGCTTTAATTGACAATGAACATACGACCTCTCCCATCCATCCTCACAGCTAACCTTTCTAATCACTTACACCCTTTTCTAGCTTTCTCCCTTCCTCTTTCGTACTCTCTCTAGCTAAGAGACATTTAATTACGCTCTTAGACCATTTCCGCATTTCTGTAATTACACAGCAACATAATACAAAATGGAACAAGTGGGCAGAAATAGGCAAAGGCTCCCGCCCTGCCCTTTCCACACAGCTGCTCATGGCGCCCTACCTTCCTCGCTGAGAAAGAAGACCCATGTGCTTTCTGGTATTGTGGATCTTTCCAGTTTTACTCCTGTTTCGAGGCCCTGCAACGATTAATAATGTGGCGTTGCCTATCAGAGCTGAACAATTTCTTTATCAGCTTAATTTTTATGGTCAGAACTCCAAAAACTAAGATCTACCTTCTTAAGTTTTTACATGCCTAATAACGGTACTGTTAATTATAGACACAGCATAGTACAGCAGATCTCATCGAACTTACTTATCTTGTATAACTGAAACTTCTTACTAGTTGAACGGCATTTCCCCATTTCTTGCTACTCCCAGACCCTGGAGAGTACCATTCCACTCTTTTTCAGTGACTTTACTACTCTTTTAGAGACCTCAAATAGCTGGACCCAACTTGTCTTATGATTGGCTTATTTCAGTCAGTGTAATGTCCTCTAGGTTCATCCATGTTGTTCTAACAGGTGGGATTTCCTTCCCTGTGAGGATAACTAATGTTCCATTGCGTGTGTATATCACATTTTCTTTATTCACTCAGCAATGGACACTTAGGTTGATTCTTTATCTTGGCATTGTGAATAGTGCTGCAATGAACATAGGTCTACAAGTATCTTTGGGGATCTGGCTTTCAGTTCTTTTTGATTTATACTCAAAAGGAGGGTTACTGTCATATGGTAGTTCTATTTTTAATTTTTTGAAGAACTGCCATGCTCTCTTTCATAGTAGTAGCTGCACATTTTGAGTTCCAACCAAAAGTATGTATGTTTCACATATAACCATTCCCCAACACGATTGTAAACTACATGAACTACAAATATGTACAAATAAAATAAAATTTAAAAATTTAAAAAAGTATGTAGGTTTCAATTTTTCCACATCCTCACTAATACCTACCCTTTTATAATTATTCTGACTGGTATGATGTAATTATCTCACTGGGACTTCGATTTGCATTTCTCTAATTATTAGTGATATTGAGTTTCTTTTCATATACCTGTTAGTTATTTGTATGTTTTCTTTACAGACATACTTTATTCAAACACCTTGCCTATTTTTATTTTTATCTTTTCACTACAGAGGAGGAGTTCTTTACATCTTTAGAGTATTAACTCCTTATCAGATATATGGTTTGCAAATATTTTCTTCCATTCTGAGGTTACCTTTTCACTCTATTGATCACTTCCTTTTCTGTGCAGAAGCTTTTAGTAAGATAGAGCCCTGCTTGTCTATTTTTGCTTCTGTTGTTTGTGCTTTTGGTGTCATAGCCAAAAAACCATTGCCTAGACAAATGTCATAAAAATTTACCCTTAAGTTTCCTTCTAGGAGTTTTATAGTTTCAGGTCTTGTATTGGAATCCTTAAGCCCTTTAGAGTTGGTTCTTATGTATGGTGTAAGACAGGGCTGAACTTCTTTGTTCTGCATGTGCTGTCAGACTTTCCAAGCACTGTTTGTTTTAAGAGACTCTCCTTTCCCAGTCCTGGGGCTGGTGAGATGGCTCAGTGGCGTAAGCGCCTGCCTGGCCAGCGTGAGGACGCAAGTTCGACTCCCGGAACCCACATACAAAAAAAGGGCCGGTGATGTCGCTCAGCGGCACAGGCGCCTGCTGGCACACAAGGTCCTGAGGTCGACCCCTGGTATGCACAAAAAAATAAAAAGAGACTCTCCTTTCCCAGTTCTGTATTTTGGGCTCCTTATTGAAGACGAGTTGACCGTATATGTGTAGCATGGAACGGACAGACCAGTGGACCAGAAGCGCTCTATTCTGGCTCATTGGTCAATATATCTATTTTTATGCTAGTAGTATAAGGTTTTGATTACTCTAGTTTTGCGGTATGTTTTGAAATCAGGAAATGTGAGGCCTCCAACTTTGTTCTTTCTCAAGATTACTTTGGCTCTTCTTGGTCTTTTGTGGTTTCATATGAATTTTAGGATTGTCTTGTCTACTTCAATAAAAAAATGCCATGGGAATTTTGATAGGGGTTGCTGGGAATCGGTAGCTTACTGTGGGTTGTGTGAACACAGGATGTCTTTCCATTTTTGTTTGTGTCTGCTTTTACTTCTTTTATCAGTGTTTTGTAGTTTTTAGTGTACAAGTCTGTCACCTCCTTGGGTAAGTTTATTTCTTAGTATTTTTTTTTTTTTTTTGATGTTATTGCAGTGGGAAAATTTTCTTAATTTCCTTTTGGGATAGTCTGTTGTTTGTTAGCGTACAAACAATTGATTTTTATATGTTGATCTTATTTCCTGTAATATGATTAAATTCATCTTTGACTTTAAGAATCAGGTATGGGGGTGATGTACGTGCCCTGATGAGATGGTGGGATTAGAACTTGGAATCCTAGTAGTGGCAAGTAAATGGTAACACTTGGGCTGGATGTAGGTTTTCAGTTACTCTCAGGCCTAGCTAGCTTGCAACAAGAAGGGAAAATGATCCTTACAGAAACAAGTGATCTGAATTTTGGCAAAAGAATATAACTCAAATGAAGTTACACAGAGCAGAGAATGGCTTTTTCCTTGCATGAATGACAAAGGCTAAGCAAAATTTTTGTTTTATTTGGTGAGTTTTGTAGCATTGGGCTTAGCTATGTGGACCGAGTTTTGGAAGGATGTCTCTTACCTTGATGTGCAGGTAAAGTAATGTGTGTCCATCCTGTGGACGAGCATGGTGACTGGGAATTGGTTGTTTAGAGGTGTGCCGGGGCAAACAGACAAGGAACCTGTATAGATTGACGTGCAGCCCATGTAGACTTCCAAACATCTCTTTCTGAGACTGAGTTATCCAGTTCCCTTTTCGTTCTTTGTTGGATCACAGCTCAGAGCCTTGATGCATTGAGTGGCATGAACGTGTGTTCCTACTGGGGAGATAGAGAAGGATGTCTGCACGTGCACTGACAGTTCACAAAGCACTGTCTTCACGTGCTCCTTTCCCCTAGGATTTCATTTCCGAAGTTCTAGGTGCAGCAATAGGATTCCCTGGTCTTCTGAAGAGTACAGTTCAGGTTGCTCAGCAGGGCGTTGGCAATGCTAGACCTGCTGCCTTGGAACAGATGCTGCTGACTAAGAATAGATTTCTAAGTGTTTCTGGATGCTCAAGCACTGCTGAGCTATTTCACTTTTCATGGCTGATCTGTTCTTATGCTTTGAGAGTAGCTTCTATAGTGCAGCAAGAACAGAGGACACATTGGCACTGGGCCTGTCCCAAAGACACAAGGAAGAGTGTTGAGTCAGGCATTCCTTGAGCTTTGAGTAGGCAGATCTGTTATGGGAGCTTCTTCTGGGTTTTCTGGAATCCAATTATTCCAGATACTGGAATGATTAAACTCTTTTCTGCTGGAAGGCAAACAACTCAAGAGCACAGGCTATGAAACAAATCCTGGGGGCACCACTGCCAATTTGTGATATTATGTAAGTCTCTGTGAGTCTCAGTTTCCTCATTTCTTAGCTGGGGATCACTGTATTAAATGAGATAATGGCTGAGTAAACTATGTATGGCATGCCGTAGATGTTTAAAAAATGCTAGTGCTCCTTTCCCTTTTTAATGTCCACATGTTCACTGCTCTAGCAGAATGTGGGTTAAAAGCATGGAAAGAGCATTTAATATTTTATCTGTTAGCCATCATTTACAGTACTTCCTCTTTTCTAAAGCATTACATACAGCTCTTTCCTAAAAGGTAAAGAAGGCCCTAAGAAGATTAAATCAGCATGTAAATTTCAGCTTAGTTTAAGGCTAAGCCCCTTAAGGAATCTTTATTTGCAGAGAAGCTCTAGCCTGAAGCAAGGGCTCAAGCACTAGAGCTCTGAGCTAGAACACAGGAGGGCCACAGAGGCTGTTCACCTTAGTGTCCCGGGTTCTCAGATTAGAGAACATCAGAATCCCCTGAAGGGCTTGTGAAAAAGTTTTGGGGGAAAGAGGTCTTGTGTGTTGAGGTATGGGGGAGTCTTGTAAGTTCCCAGGGACCACACTTTGAGAACCACTGATGCTTGGGAAGAGGTTGTAGGCAGTTGTGACTCCTCGGTTCCAGGTCTATTTTGGTTTCATGAGCTGGATGATCCCAGGGAGGTTTTTATACCTCAAAAGATCAGCTTTTCCATTGCCCAACAATGGGCAAAAAGGATGAGTTGGCTAAAGTATAATTTACAGCAGAGCTCTGTAGTTTTGTTTTGTTTTGTTTTGTTTTGTTCTGTAGTGGGTGACCATGCCAGGCTCTGTTATACCTGAGAGAGGGCTCAGGGATCAGTATCTGGGTTGTATCTGTAATTCATTCAGAATGTTTGGCACACAGGGTGGGCAAGTCTGACTGAGTGGTTAAAAGCGTGTGTTTTAGTTCTGGCAACCTTATCGTAAGTCCTCACTCTGCCTGTCTAGGTGGTCTTTTAGCTGTTCATCCAGGTCTGAGCCTCAGTTTGGTCATCTGTGAAATGGGTACAATGCTTGCACCTATATCATAGGGTTGTGGTGAAAAACAAATGAGGTGATTCATGTAGTGTCCTTGGCATGCTTATTACTTCTTATTAGCTGTTTTTTATTTCCATTTCTTTATTTTCGTGTGTGTGTGTGGGTACCGGGGGTCGACCTCAGTACCTCACACGCCAGCAGGTGCCCATGCCACTGAGTGATATCACCGGCCCCTTTTTCATATGTGGGTTCTGGGAGTCAAACTCGGGCTCTTGCGCTTGCCAGGCAGGCTCTTACGCCGCTGAGCCATCTCACTGGCCCCCTTTATTTCCATTTCTAACATTCTGTGATTTGCTTTTGTGCCCATTCTCTATCTAATTGGAATAAAGTGTTTGGAAATGTGAAAACATTTTTTCCTCTGGCAGTGGGGGAATGCTCTAAAAACATACTTTTTTGTGTGTGTGTGGGTACCGGGAGTCGAACTCAGGACCTCGCGCTTGCCAGGCAGGCGCTTATGCCGTTGAGCTATCTCACCGGCCCTAAAAACATAATTTTCAGTCTTTAATATACATCAAAATCACCTGAGGATCTTTTTAAACTACAAATTTTGATTCAGTAGGTCTGGGGTGGGGCTCAACACCACATTTCAAAGCAGCTGGTACTGAGGCTTTGAGTAGCAAGGCTTTGGAGCAGTGGCTCTTGGACTAGGTTGCACATTGGAATCTCTTGGGGATCTTTTAAAATGGACTGGTCATGTTTTAAATAAATAATTCCCAATCCCTGGGGGGTGGGAGGCAAGTCTCACCACTGAGGGTCCCAGTGATTCCAATGTACATACACGTTTGAGTACCACAGCTGTAGCACTGTATAGTGGAGTTTAAAAAAATGATGCCTGTATCTCAGCTTGAAAAGCTCTGGTTTGGTTCAGGGTAAGGCCTGAACATGGATATTTTTAAAAGCTCACCAGCATCTGTTTGGGAACCACTCTCTAATGTGTAAAGTGCTGTTCAGTAAAGCACAGGGAAGAGTAAAATTGACCCATGTTCCAGGAGATCGAGGTAATTAATTTCCCTTCAGTTGGCTCCCTTTTACCTAGATTTGCACTGAAATGTGGCTGAAATAAGAACTGTAAAAAAAAAAAAAAAACCTTTATTTTAAAGGCGAAAGCCTGTTTAACATCTGTATAGGGGAAGCTGTGCTATCCAATAGCTCAGAAATAGGCCCAAGAGGAAGAGCACTGAGCTCCTAATCCTCTGTACCACTGCCTCAGCATGACCTTGGAGAATCTTTTCATGTTTATGTTTTCACATTTTCTCATTTGCAAAACTTGGCTAATCCTACAAAGTGACCAAGGACTGCTGAATGGTCAGCTGCAGCTTCAAAAACACTCCTGCTGCAGATCTCCCGAGCTGTTCTGATTTGCTGACCAAATTCTGACAGTTATGCAAGATGCCTACTTTGTGAGTCTTAAAAATTGGCCACATGTTAAACCTTAGTTTCTGTCTCTTTCCTTCTTGTAGTGGTACCAACTGCTTCCTGTTCTGTTCACACAAAGTTTAGGCTTAATGCATCCCGGAGATGAGAGAAATCAGCAAGAGGTAGGAAATGATTTTTTAAAAGTCATAGCAAGAAGCCTGGTAGGATCAGTTTGCTTCGTGGCTCTTCAGGGGAGAAGTCTATCTACATATGAGGCTGGAGCCATGGGACAGAGAAGGTTTGGTAGGTGGGTTCGGATGGCAGTTGGGTATCAGGGCCGTCCTGCCTCAGGAGGAGGAGCTAGAAGCCTCCCGGAGCAGTGGTTTCTATGCCTATGAGCCAGGCTCCCCTGGGCTGCTAGCACAGCCCATGGAGGCTGAGGCAGTTGACGAAGGATGGGGCCTGGCCTTTGTGTTTTTGCCAAATTCCCCTGGTGAGTCTGATACTGACCAAAAGTTGAGAACCATGGTTAAGTAACAGCCTTCTCTTGATATTTTCTGTTAATATCTTCCCAAACACATTCCTAAAGCACCCAAAGCTGCACTTCTCTCTGGTGTGGAAACTACTTGTAATCTGTAGATTCATACTATCAGTGGAGGTGTTCTTATAAAACCAGAGGCCAATCCTCCCAGAGAATTGCAGAGTGGGCATAAAAGAGGTCCAGAGACCTCATGGTCTCACCTCGTCCTCACTCTCCCTAGGAAGAGTGAGAGGATGGGAGGAGGCCATTGGCGCTGTAGACCTGGCTTACACTGCAAATCAGGGCAGGGGACAGACACAGGGCAGGGCTGAGCCCTTATCCTTCTTCCTCAAGAGGATGGAAATACTGTCAGGTGCCCACCTGGGCCCCCTGCCAGTGCTCTGAGAACAGCAGGGTGACCCTCTCACCTTTGGCACAGGTGTCCAGGAGCCTCTTGAAACTCTGATAGTGACGGGCGGAGCTAAGGAGCTTTGGAGACGTGTGGGGTTGGGAGCAGGGGCCGAAGGGAGGGTGCTGAAGGCTGTCAGCACACAATTCAGGGGATTGCTTATACCTTAGCTTTTTGAAAGGGGCTCATACATCTTCATTTCACTAACACTTCACATGTGGTTCAGAATATAGTAAGTAGATGTGTAAGAAATTCTTGTCAAAGGAATGAATGGACGAAGTGGCAGAAATATGTAAGATCGAGTAGCACAGAAGTGCCAAAGGATACCAGGAAACAGAAAGGAAATGATATTGAAGGAGAAAAGTGTATGAAAGCAAGGGTTTGATACTAATAAATATTAAGAAGGATGAAGTAAAGGGCTCAAAAAGCCCCTGAGAGAAGTGCAAGAGAAGCTGGGACTCTCAAGTGAGGTTTGTGTGCAGTGGGGAAGGTGAGAGGGGAAGCCAGAGAAAAGGTGAAAAATGACATGAAAGAAAGAAATAGGGGCAGATGGATGGTGGAGAAAGAGGAAAGGAGTAAAGAGCCAAGAAGAACACTATGGGGGAGAGAGGGAGAACTGTCATGAAAGACAGGCCTCCCATGGGCTAATAGGGTTGGTCTTACTCCTTACTGAGCAAAGCAACTATGTGTTTCTTTTTTTTTTTTTTTTTTTGTGGGTACCGGGGGTCGACCTCAGGACCTTGCACGCCAGCAGGCGCCTGTGCTGCTGAGCAATATCACCGGCCCTTTTTACATATGTGGGTTCCAGGAGTCGAACTCAGGCCCTCGCGCTTAAGCTGCTGAGCCATCTCACCGGCCCACTGTGTTTCTTGAGGAGTAATTGTGTTAGCATTCTGTCACTGACAAAATATCTGAGAAAATAAGGTTAAAAGGAGAAAGGATTTATTTTGGCTCATGATTTCAGAGGTTTCAGTCCATGGTGGCTTGGTCCTATTATCCTTAGCCCTGTGGTGAGGCAGAACATCATGGAGGGAAGTGTGTGGCAGAGGAAACTGTTCATCTCATGGTGACCAGGAAGTAAAGAAAGAAAGAGAGAGGAAGGGGACAGGACAAGGTTCCTATATCCACTTCAAAGTCATACCTCCAGTGATTTCATTTCCTTCCACTAGATCCCTCTTCCTAAAGTTTCTACCACTTTCCACTAATACCACGGCTGGCAACTAAGCCTCTAGCACACAGCCTTTGGGGCACATTTGAGATCCAAACCATAAGAGTGACTTAGACCTGGGCAAGGCAGGATGTGAGAGAAAAGCAAGACCTGTACAAGTGAAGTGTGTCACTGTCAGGAATCATCATGTTTTGTGGAACTGGATGTTTTCAAATTGCATAAGCCTCCTTATTCTCAATTATCCTCTACAAGACAGGCGAGTTCCTCCTACATCACAAATCCACCTCAGCTAAGCCCCAGACATCCTCTACTAATACCACAGACACCTCCTTGGCAGCCATCCCTGCCCGCCCTTATCCGCCTGCCACATCCTGCCCTTCCTCCAGAGGCACAACTGGATTTCCAGGCATTTCCTTTCCTGACTTCCAGCGTGACACAAGAGCTCCTGGCCACCTTCCTGTCCCCACAGACCCTCACTCTTCTAGGGCCACTGCCAGCCTCTACACAGCCTTTGTGCAAATTAGAAAACCGGGTGGGGTGCCCTGTGGATCCTGCCAGATGAGTTAGAGAAAGGTGCAGGTGAGAGAGAAGTCACAGAATCACAGACTTCATCATGAACAGCTCTATGTGTGTGTTGGCAGGGAGGTGGAGGTGGAGGGGGAAGGTGTGGGGAGTGGCGCTGAGAGGTTGTAGGGTGTGGGGGGTGGAGAATGGAGGAGTGGGGGTGTAGGGAAGCTTTCTGGGGAAAGTTTTTCGTAGAAAGTAATATCTGAACTGAGATTTTAAAGATGAACAAATGTTTCCCTAGTTCCAGGTGGGTTTTTCTGAGGGAAGGAGGGAGAGGTCTTTGAGGAGCATGTGCAAAGCGGCGGAGATGTCATGAGTGTGATTCTCAATATTGCGGAGGGGGACGTGGCGGTATGAGGTTAGAACAGGTAGGAAGGGCCAGCGGTCTGGTTTTAAAGCAAAGGCAAGACATGGTGAGATTTGCATGTGATGATTACTTTGGACATGTATTATTATTTATTTTTTACATATGAGTGAACTAGGTCTCAAAGACAGTTAACTAGGTCTCACACAGTTAATGGTGGAACTGGAACTTGACTTCATTTTGTTGTGCTAAACCTGGGCCTCTTCACCTCACCTCAGGTCTGGATGACCTCTTTGTGAGATTTTCCTTTCAGAACTTACTAGCCCCCCTCACCACCATCTAAAGCCACAAAGGACTCAGCTTTGATATTGCCCTTGGTTCCCTACAGAGGTGGTTTAAACATCTGTTTCCTCTGCTTTTTTTTTTTTTTTTTGTGGGTACCGGGGGGTCGACCTCAGAACCTCGCGCGCCAGAAGGCGCCCATGCCGCTGAGCGATATCACCGGCCCCTTTTTCGTATGTGGGTTCCGGGAGTCGAACTCGGGCCCTCGCGCTTGCCGGACAGGCGCTTAAGCCTCTGAGCCATCTCACCGGCCCTCCTCTGCTTTTTAACAGACAGATTTTATTCATTCCAGGTTGATCTTTAGAAAACTAAACCAAAATATCCCACTGGGCATTTGCTGACATCAGTTTCCAGAAAACATTTATACTGGATGTCAGCTCAATCGGGGGAAGAAGATATAAGAGATCTCGCAGGCCTTTGTGGGAAACAACAATTACAGTCAATTCTTAGTCACCCACTGGAATGGTTGATGAGTAAGCTCAGCAATGGCCATTGGTTTTGGTCTGTTCCTTCCACATAAGTTTATAGGAGGTCTGCTTATGGTAACAAAATGAAATTCCGTCAGTGTTTTTTTTTTTTTTTTTTTTTTTTTTTTTTTGTCCTTTTCCTGTCTCCTGTACATAGGTGAGGCTTCCATTAGGGAAATGGCCTCTGGGAGAAGAGAGATGGAAAAAAGCTTTGCAAATCAAAACTATGGAGATTATCTTCTATATCACTGGTTGGCTGAGCCATCTGGAAATATTCACCTTGATGCCTGAGCCTAGGAGATGCCTTTGTTTGGGGCCAGCAACAGCAAACACTGTAGTCGACAGGAAAAGCATCCCAAGTCTAAGACAAGAAGCTGAGAGAGGAGCTCAGAGCTTCTCAGTCCTCTGGAGCTTTCCAAGGGAGATACTTTAGGATAAGAAGGGGTGTCCGTGCCTTGTTTAGACTGGTTTAATCTTGAAGGCATTCAAGCCTTGGATGGAGAACTGGTTTCAAGTTGACAGCCTTGATAAAAGTCCGGCCAAAGTTGGCTCATAAATGAGACACCCAAGATCTGCCATCAGAGAAGCCAACAAATTACTATTATCGCTGCTGATAAGGCTGAGTCTCTTAGAAGTTTCTCTCAGTAAAGATAATGTAAATAGTAACATTTATCCCCAAAATGTTCCCTCACACATTTAAAATCTATCTCTTGTTAATATTTTTTAAGAGTTCATTTAACATCCCCTTTTCCTGCTAGAGTACTCTTATTAAAATCTAATTCCTGTGGTATTAGGACTTAGTTTAAACAGGTCTTTCTAAGAGTTGACTATTCACTTGCAAGGCCAGGTGAAGAGCACCCCCATCCCTACCCCAGCCCGCTCTGTATGTAACTTCGTAACTCAGTCAACCATTGATTATGGTCTATGGATAATTATTTTGAAGAACACTTATATTGTTATATCCGATCCTGGACCAGACATAGAAATTATTATTAATTTCTTGGGTTAAGAAAAATATTCCATTTTAATTTACTCAGACAACAAGGCAAATATACCAGCTTTTACATTAATATCTGTTTGCTCAAGGATCTTAAATGCCAGCTGATGTAGGCTATTTGGGTAGGTTGAGAAAGGGAGGTTTGAGGAAAAATTTTTTGAAAGCCCCATGGGGTTTTTTCCTCTGCTTTCTCTAACTGTGTTCTAGAAAGTGACACCATACCCTCTTCTTATCCCCTTCACTGAGTCACAATCATTTTGTTAGGCTTCTGCTGTACTGTTTGATGATGGTGGCAACAGACATACTGAGTGTTAAGCACTTTATGCACTTTATGTGGTTTCTTCTTGACAACCAAGTAAGGTAGACAATATAATTTTACAACTATTAACAGGCTCAGAGAGGTTCAGTAAATTTCTGTGTCACTCAGCTCATAAGTGGCAGAAACCAGGACTTGAACTGTTGTCTGTCTGACCTTAAGGTCCTGAAGGCAATAGCTGTCCTTATAAAAATTTACAGCCTCTTGGCTTTCATTGTCTTTATGATGGGGATGCTGAGGGAAAGTAAGTGGATAGGAAGAGAAAGGCTGGGGAAGAGGCTGCCTACAAAAATGTAAATACTATGTAGAGTGCAAGGGCCTCAAGGAAATCTTTTAGCAAATTTGATGGATCTAGTTAGTGGAGGTCAATTCTATTTAAAGTGCATGATCGAAACTAACTGCCATCACCACATAAAGAAAGAAATGACTGACGATAACAAGCATGGTGTCATAGACCAGTGCTTCTGACTGAAAACATGGCTTGAGCCCCAGAACTGTCTCTGCTGCTTCTTTCCTGGCCAGTCTCCGTTTCTCAGCTGTCACGCTGTGGAGAAGAATGCTTGCTATTTGTCAGATTTATGCTTATTTCAGAATGGACAAAACAGTCTAGCAAAGCTTCCTTTTGTGGTATATTCTAATTGGAAATTTAATCAGATTATGAACATTTGTTTTTTTCTCTTTGTGTATATGGTCTAAAAAAATCATAAAAATGGAATTAATTAAAAACATTCTAAAATGTGACACTGACAAATATGGACATCATTCTTATTGTCCCAATCTAGACTAACTTCCTCTTGAAAGACGACTTTAACGTGCTTTCAAAGCACTATCAGGGAGGTTGTGGGAAGCCGAGGCAGGTCCGTTGCACAGGAAGATGGGTTTGTGGGACGACTCTGGGGCTCCCGGAAGACCTGGCGCCCTCTGCCTCACTGCAGCATCCACACACCTTCCAGCCCCGGACTCTTGCCTCTCAGAAAGCAGCTAAAATCCTGGCCAGACTCCATGTGCCTGAACTGTGATCCCACTACTTCTGATTTTCTATCTAGTATCTCAAACAAGTGTAACATTTGGATCTATCCCTCACAGCTGTGTGAGCGTTAAATGAGACAGTGCATGTCAAGTGTTAAATATTGTATGTGGTTTGCAGTAAACATCCAAGAGTCGACTATTATTGTATCTTTAAAAACACTTTCTACTTGCCTATCAGCTTCATGAAGGCTAGGACAGTGTTCTTTTTGATAAATCACCAGGGCCTAGCGCATTGATAGGTACATGGCAGAAGCTCGATAAATACCTGTTAAACAAATACAGTCAGCCTTCCATATCCATGGGTTTTGCACCCATGAATTCAATGAACCATGGGTTGAAAGTATTTGAAAAAGATTGTGTCTTTTGTGCACGGGTACAGAATTTTTATTCCTTAAACAATACAATATCACAACTATTTATACAGCATTTACCTTAGGTAATATAAATAATCCAGAGATGATATAAAGTATATGGGAGAGAGCCTGGGAGTATAGCTCAGTGGTAGGGTACTTGCCTACTATGTGCAAGGCCCTGGTTCAATCCCCAGCACTGCAAAAATAAATAAATATTCAGAAGGATATGTGTAGGTTATATGTAAATACTGTGCAATTTTATGTAAGGCATTTAACATCTGCATTTTTTTATCCATTTTTTTTATCCAGCTATTCTGAAACTAATGTCCTATACTGAGGGATAACTGAGTATAAAACCTGATCCAGGTTAACTTCATCTTCTGCCTGGGATACTGCAGTAGTGTGATCTCTCCGCTTGCCTTCTTATATCTGAAAACATTTTCCACACACTGCCAGAGTGATGGTTCTTATTATGCTCATGGCTTCCTTAGCATAAAACCCAAATCTGGAACATGATGAACTTGGCCCCTGCACTCTGTGATCTCTCCTCTGCCACAGCCTTGTCTTTCCCTGCTGCCGGCCTTTCTCAAACATGCTTTCCTTTTTCTTTCTCCTTTCTGCTCTGCTGGCCTGCACACCTGCTAGTTTCTTATTCCATCTGTATCTATGGATTGTTCAAGTCTCATTAGAAATCTCACTTCCTCAGGGAGATCCTCCCCACACTCTCTTCTAAGTCGGATTGACTGTTCCTGCCACTCTGTTCTCTTCTATGGTGTCACAGTCTGCTCTTTCTAATAGAGGGTTAGCTCAGTGATCTGTTGGCGTAGGCTCCCTTGAGCAGATATGGACAACTTTTCCCAACTCCGTATTCAGTGACTTCACCTTGGTGGATTGACATCAGCCATAAGAGAGTATTTACACCATGGGAACTGGCATATGCTTCAAAGCAATTTTTACTTTTTCTCCAGACAGCTGGTTGTTAAACATTTATGCGCATACCATCAGTTGGTCCCACAAGAGTAAGGGGTGTCCCAGTCTGTCACAGAGCCTGGCTCAAAATAGGGCTCTGTAAATATTTACAGGATGAAAAGAACATAAATTGAAATGTTCAGTGTGGCCATACTGAACTGTGCCTTATGCATATGTGATCTTTCCTCTTGATATTCACCTCGTGACATTAACATTGCTTCCTTTATTTTTTGAGTGAGGAAATTAAAAAGTTCCTTAGTACATGTTTGCAGTACATAATGATTCTATCTATTGCAGGGGAGTTGTACATGTACCTAATACATCCTAATTCTTGTTTTGTCCCCTACCTTCCCATCCCTCCCTGCTTCTTCCAACTCTTGGTCCCCTTCCCATTTGTAAAAGCTCTATTTTTGTTTTTTTCTTTGATTCTATGTGTTTTTTTTTTTTTTTTTTTAGTTTAGTCTTAGCAAAGTGGCTTGCACAGGTCACAGGGTGAGTAGGCTGGAGATCCCCTGAGCCTGCACAGGGGGTTCGGCTCCAGCCTGTTGCCTTCTGCTCCTGGCTGTCTGCACCCGCATTGTCTCCAGCCTGGCTTGGGTCTTGGAATAGGACGTGCACCTTGCCTGTTCTCAATCTCACTGATCCCTCTGGCATCATTTGCTTTGTTTCTGGTCTTGCAATGACAGTCAGGTGGCTGCCTGCTCCCTTGTGCCTGGATCAAGGTCTCCATCCTGCCCTCTGGGTGAACCCTGCCATTGGGGACCGAACTGTAGCCCACCGGGCACAGGACATGATACAACGATAAGAGCTGTGACTCAGAAGTAGGATAACCAACACTTCCCATGTTTTCAGGGACTTTTCTATTTTAGTGCTGAAAGGGAATTCTTAGGATTCCCTGCAGTCCAGGGCAAACTGGGATGATTGTTCACCTAGTTGGCTATGTGACTCGGCAGAACTAAGCTTGGGGCCATAAGAAGAAAGGAAATTTCAAAGGGCTCTGAGACCACAGCATCGGCTCCCTTAGGTCAGCAGTTGGTTTCCCCCAGCTTCTCCCTGCCTGCTGACTCTGCAACCCCATCTTGGTGAGGGCTCAGTACTAGAAACAAGCAATTCCATTTCTCTAAGCCTCTGTTCACACATCTATAAAATGGAGATAACGAGGACCAGCTACATAATTTGTGGGCTCAGTTCAAAGTAAAAATGTAGGGATCCTTGTTCAAGAATTATTAAGGATTTCAAGATGGTGGCTGCAGAGCATTAAACCAAGTAACAGATTTAGAGCTGGTAAGCTCTTTGGAGATTTCCTGCAATTCCTGTTCACACATCTATAAAATTGAGATAATGAGGATCAGCTATGTAATTTGTGGACCGCAGCTCAAAATGAAAATGTGGGAATCCTTATTTAAAAATTATTAAGGATTTCAAGATGGAGGCTGCAGAGCATTAAATCAAGAACAGCATCCTCAGAATGGGTCTGCGTGGGTCTCATGCCCAGGAATCTGGCCCAGGAGATGACTCTCATCATGCAGAATTGTGCGGGTTAAGTGGTGCAAAACGTTAACAGCACTGAGCGTGTGTCTGGCCCGGAGTGAATGTTTTGTAGGTGGTGGTATTTCTGAGGTCTGGCCTAGCTCCCTTGCCTTGCTTCCCTCTCCCAAAACAGACATCTGAATTTCTACCCTGACACTCACATGTCAGGTCTTTTGTAAGTCACTTCAGCTTCTCTAGGCTCAGTTTTTTCCCCCCTATAAAACACAGGGATTGCAGAAAATCTCCAAAGAGCTTACAAGCTCTAAATCTGTTTTGGCCAACTCCGTGACATTTATACATATGAGGAAGGTCTTAATGTTCTTTTGAAAGCAGTTTCTCCCTTCTTGGTTTTGCTGAGATTCTATTCAGACTTCAAGTTCCATTCCTACCAGAGTCTCTCCCTCCAACCCTGAATACATAAATCAAGGGTTCATAGATTATTTCTAAAGTTCTTTTAATTCAAAGGTCAACCCATTTTACACATGAGCAGTCTAAGGTTTGAGAAGATTGAATGGCTCACCTGGGGCCACATAATGAGATAGGGGGATGGCTGTAGGAAACAAAGCCAGTCCTTTGCAGTATTTTATTATTTCATTCCTGGTTAAGGATACAGCAGGGGGTATCTTCATGATTTTACTTTGCAATTATTTTTCCTTGAATAATTTCTCATAAAAATAAATGGGGGAAGTAGAAAAGTAAAAGTTACTTTTCATTTGGGTTCACTGTAAGATATTTTTCCAAATATGATCACCTTTTTTTCTCAAACCCTGGACACCCGATCCAGTCTGGTTTTCATGATTTCTCACTAGTTTTATTTTTGAGGTAAAGACAACTGTTTTCTTTCTTCCCAGTTGAGTATAGGATTTCCAAGCCCTTTCTTCTCATGTTTCTGTGCTCGGGTGAATAAGCAGATGTTCCTTTAAAATAGCATTTTTCTTAACCTTTTGTTATCTCAAGTATTCTCTTGGGAATATCTAGTCATTCTCTTAAAAGAAAAGCCTGGAAAGAGAGAAGGAATGTTCTCAGCCTGGGTCTGGTCCACAGGAATTCCCAGAGGGCCTCTCTACGGGGCATCTGGTCATGTGAGTGATTGGAAATTTTTGAGCTTTTCCCAAGAGTGATAGTTAAAGGGGATAAAAGTCTCCCAGTCCCTGGAAATCCTGTTGCTCCCTAAAATTGTACCCACCTTCATCTGTGCTAGTCTTTTCATTGCTGGAGCCTTCTCTGTGTAATTGATCTGGCTCACTTTTCAAGTAATTTAGTTTTTAAATTTAATGTTGCACTTTTAACATGAACTGGCTCAGGGCGAGCCAATTATTGGGAATGATTATGATTTTATCTTTTATTTTTTGTGTTTCTAGGAGTCGAAACTTGGGGTGCTCTACCACTGAGCTGTAGCTCCTGCCCATTGTTTGTTTTTTGTTTTTGTGACAGGTTCTTGGTAAGTTGCCCAAGTGGGACTTGAAATTGCAATCCTCCTGCTTCAGCTTCCCAAAGTGCTGAGATATTACAGGCATGCATTACCACATCTCTCTTGATTTTATCATTTTTAGGCTTGCTCTTTTCTTAGTTTAATCCAGCCTCGCTGCTTCATTGTTGCTGAATGATAGGCACCACACCCACCTGGAAAAGGCTTCTTGGTGCTACCCTCAACATTCACTGACATCTAGGGCACAAAGCTATTTTCTCCATTTTCAAGCAGCTTAGAGAGGAAGCCCAGGGGCTCAGATTCTAAGGAAGGATGATTTGACAGTCAGTTGGAGCCTGCCTGAGAGTGAGGTTTGTAAACTAAGAACAGTTTCTGGTGGGCATTTTTTTTCCCTTTTCCATACAGCTATGTAACAGTCTCTTCTTTAGAGCAAAGTCACGTAAATCCGGGGCTGCTATGAATTTACAACTGGTATCGAGCCAACGCGGAGAGCTGAGATGCTCGGAGTGAAATGCGGGGGTGGTGTGGCCTTTATAAAACAAAACCAGAAAGTCTTACACATGCTTTTTTTTTTTTTTTTCAATCCTAATTTAGAATCTAAATTTGCACCAAAGTAGAAATGGATACTTTTCTGCTTCCTGCTTACTCTCCTGAGGAACAGGATGCAATCTACTTTTAGAACTTCTGTGCAATCGTTGTAAAAGGTAGAGGGAGCCCCTGCTAGAGGGACCAAGAAAAGTCGTGGTCATGATCCGTGTGTGCAGGAGGGCAGGGATGAGAATGGAAGCAGCCAGAAGGCACTGTCCCTGTAGACCCCTCACCTGCTCATTAGATTGTACAAACACTGATAAACTCAGGTAGCTATAATTTTCGTAAACAGAAAATTGGAAGGAATATTTAAATTCTAGAAAATCATTCTGGGCCTCAACTCACTCAGAGTGAAGATTGTTCTTGAGTCAAACTGGACTGTTTATCTGGGAGGATGTTGGAAGTCCTCAGGCCTCTCATTTTAGAGATCAGGAAATAGGAGCCCAGAAAGGTCAAGTGAGTTGCTTTAGGTTGTAAAAGGGAAGAACTCTGTGTAAACAACAGTTTCCAGGGAACCTTTTCCCACTAGCTCAGCCAAGATTAAAACTGACTTTTTACTCCACACAGTCATGGAGATGGTGGTCTTTTTCTTAAGCGTCTGTCTACTGTGTAGTAATTGGCCTTGGTCTGCTGCTTGCCCAGCATCTCTTGTTTTGTGGGAGGATTTATTTTTCAGCAATAAAGAGAGAGAAGTCTCATGTCTTGGCAGAAAAGAGTGAAATGTCCCTGACAGCCAGAAAGCAATAATAATGTAACTTGATATCTAGATTTTGATAATTTTAGTCTACCTAAGCAAAATAGAGATCTTACATGGCCTGTGATGTGAAAGGCATATTATTTTGGCATAGGATCAGAAATAGTCTTCATTAATAAATTAATGTGCCTGCTTTGCCAGCTGGTCATGACCTTCTCTTCTGGCTAAGTGGAATAAAGGCATTTAAATGTCGTACTATTATCATATATTTGCACAGGACTCAAAAAGTTTACATGACCTTTCAAATACGTCATGTCATGCATTTGAAATATGTTTTGTGAGGCATGTACTCCCATTTCTACAGATAAGGAAATTGAAAACATGGGAAAGAAAGATTTGCTGCAGAGCATACAACTAAGCAGTAGATGTGGGGCTTGAACACAGGACTTCTTATTCTAATTTAAAATTCTCTTTCTGCCACATAATAATTCAGCTTTTCTAGGTTATGAGAAATTCTTCTCTCAGAGCCAGGTAAAAGCAGACTTCCCTTCCCTATAGGTTGGGTGTTTCTACTCTCAGTAACTATACCATTAACTTTGAGAACAAAGTGATGATGGTGGAGAGAACGAGGACCAACGACAGTTGTATTAGAAGCAGGTGAAATGTCAGGTCTTATTGCACAAAATAAAAACACTGGAAAAAATCCCTACTCTGTGTTATCACATGTTTTCTTAGAGTGTATGTCTGGTTATGCTGACAACTGTGGGGAGAGGAAATGTGTACTGAATGTTCTTTCAACTCTATATAATGCTCTGGCCAACTTTACCCCCATATGTCCCGAACAGCAACCTTAAACATTATGCAAAAGATTGAGGACTGCCAGTTCAAATTTTAGTTCTCTGAGAATAAAGTCAGCCTTAAAAAATATTTTGAGGGCCAGTGAGATAGCTCAGCAGCATAAGCACCTGCCTGGCAAGCGCGAGGTCCTGAGTTTGACTCCCAGAACCCACATACGAAAAAAGGGCCTGTGATATCGCTCAGTGGCACGGGCGCCTGCTGGTGCGAGGTCCTGAGTTCGACCCCCAGTACCCACGAAAAAAAAAAAATTGAAAATGTATTACACTTCCCTACCCAGCGGGGAAAAATTCATGAGAGATAGAAATGTTTTGTCTACTAGAATAATAAACAAACTATTAAGCTCAGATTATCAGGGAAGAACAAAGCCCGCATGATGACGGTCTGTTAAATGTTTAAGTTATAGGAAGTGGAAACATTCCAGAAAAACAATCCACTGACCTCTTGTAATGTTAGAGGATATGGGATAACCTACTTTTGCCATTTAGTGAGCAAGAACTGGTGTGTGGAGTGGTGGTGATGTTGGGTGGTTTAAAATGCATTGCCACAAGGCTCAATCCAATAGTAAGTCAAAAGGAGCAGGAATAAACTTCTGGGCAAAGCCAGAAGTGGTTTCCAAGCAGTTGACCCTTAACTACAATGTCACAACAGTATCTCTACGAAAGGTCTGGCCGTGTTGCTTTTGGAAGAGTGAAAAAGTCTCTTCTCAAATCTTTGCTCAGACGTCTATCTTGACCATCTCTGAAGCTGCGCCACAAAAGAATTAGGTGGGCTCCTTCATGTCACAGATCGGGAGAGTGAGAATGGCCTTTTTTAATTGGAACTGGCTCACCAGGTCAGAGGATAAGAGGACTCGGGGAGTCAGCTGTTCTGTCATTCTGCCCTTATGTCTACTAGATGAAAATTTTCCCTGCTTTTTACAGGTGACAGAGAAATAGTGTTGTACACCTTCCTTGGGGCAGCATCTGTAGCTGCCTGGAAAGTCTTCTCATTTTCAAAGCTGCATCCCTGATGTTGCAGTGTTTGGCCACCACCTTATCTTCCTTTGGTAGAGCTGATCACTGTTTTCTAGTAACATAAGTTATTTGAGGACAGGCATCTTCCACCAGGCTTTTGTTCTTCATGCCTCTGACCATTGCTCAGATCAAGATGGCAGCCCTTGCTCAAAGTTACCTCTGCCTTATGTTGCCAAGTCACAGAATTCTGTCAACCTTCATCCCAGAGAACAAGCTGTTCTTTAGATACATACCTCCTCTCCTTTCAAATATTTTTCTTCCGGTCACTCTATGGGCAAGAGCTAACTAATGTCTCTTAGGAGACTTTGATGAAACCATAATATTACATAAGAAACAACATAGATTGAAGAAGGTAAAGCAAACAAAAAAACAAACATGGAATTAATTGATCTTCTACTGGGGACCAAGTACCATGCCACAGGCTTTCACATAAACACCATAGCAACCCTCATGAAGTCCTTTGAGCTCTATTTGGCTGTTGCCACTTTTATTGTTGAGGCAATCGAGCCTGAGTCCCACAGGTGGTGGGACTGAGCTCTACTCAGCCTCTTGGCTACCCATGGACAGCAGAGGCCAGTGATGAGCTCCACCCCACGAATTAAATCCTGTTCCTGCCTCTTTTTTTTTTTTTTTTTTTCTTTTTTTTAAATCTCTTTCTAGCCATGGAAATATACCTCCAAAACACACCCCAGGCTCAGCTAGTTGGGTGATGGGTAGTCATCAAAGCTACAGCCCTACTCCTTCCTGGCACCTACAGTCGTTAGAAACAGCTTCCCACTGTCTTTTGTTCATGAGATTTCTTCAGGCTTCTTTGCCAGAACATTGACAGTTCTATTTTTTCCTTGAATCCTCCCAAAATATTCCAAGTATTATTCCTATCCTACCAATAAAGACACCCATATCCTGGGAGCAAGGGAGGTGTGAATGTTCACAATGTTTTGACTTTTGGAAAACATTCATCTTTTCCTCTTCTGCTTCAACCATTCTGGGTAGAGTTGGGGCAGCACGTTCCTCTTCGCCTAGCAGTCCTGGGTAATGGCTCTGTCTGGAGTGTTGGCTTTCAGGTGGCCTTGCTTATATTAGCTACCTTTTGGTTACTGGGATAAAGTACATGAGATACACAACTTAAAGGAAAAAAGGTTTACTTTGGTTCGTAGTTTCAGAGGCTTTGGTCTATGATTGGCTGGCTCCAAGGCAGAAACCTCATGGTGGAAAGTTGCCCACCTCACGGTAGCCAGGAAGCAAAGTGCAGGGGAAGAGCCAGAGAGGAAGGTGCCAAGCACCAGACATGGTCTCCAAGGTCACTCCCTGAGAGCCACCAGGACACACCCACAAGTGTGCTTTACTAATCTTCTAGGCCTCTCTCAAGCCAATAGAATTGACAGTCAGTATTGCTCATCACACTGTGCTTCGCGGGGAGTGCTGCAGCATCGAACACGCGGCCGAGCGGGCACAATCCACTGGGTTCCACACTGAGAACGACTCTCCAGGCAGTGACCACACCAGACCCAGGCACGAGGCTGACCATGCCACGCATCCCTCCCTCTCTGCGGGAGGCAAATGTAAGCGGCATGGCAAGATGCAAAGGCTCAGCAATCCTCTTCTGAGCTCCCTTTTACCTTGTGCCTACCTCAACCTTCCCACTGAACTCTCTGTATTATGATTTTTGAAGTTTCTGTCTCTCCCATTAGACTGTGAGCTCCTTGAGAGTAGGATCTGCATTTTTTCCTCTCTATCCTTAGCAGGCAGCAGTTTGAGAGTCATAGTAACTGTTCATCAAATGTGTATTCGGCCAATGGAAAGAGAACCTCACGAGGATCATGTTCCTTGCTACTGAGATGGCAAAGTGTTCTGTCCGCAGATGTCTGGATTCCCTGCTCCTCCCTGCTCGCATCCCTTTCTTTCCACGGTGCTGACCCTTCTCCCTCTGACCTGTTCCACAGAAAGGCTGACCCACGGGAAGAGCAGTAGGGAAACTGGCTGGCAGAGCCATATGAATGAGTGCTCTGAGTAGGACTGAGTGTGGGGAGAGGATGGTTTGAATTAGAGTTTTTCAAGGTTCGAGGGGGGACTATGGGAGGGACACAGAGCAGCTGTTTCCACTTAAAATTGATTAGCAAGTATCACTGCAAATGAACTCAGAATTTAAAACAAAACACCATGGTAACGGATCATTCTAAATTATTCTAAACCGGCTGAAGGAAAGAAGTTTTTCCAGCTGATGCCCAGAAAGGTCTCCTTTAACCCTGATTCTCCCCACTGACCAGCCCTCCTCAAGGCTGCGTCACAGAGAATAAATGAAGCCCAATGCCTCCTTGCTGGCTTCTTGTCATGAGAATTTATCTGGTTCCAAAAATGCCTGGCACTGTCTGCAAAGCCGGAGGTAAAATCTCACTTGAGACTGAGGCAGCCCACCTGGCCCGACACTGCCTTGGGGCGAGAGCCGCACTTGTGGAGAATAACCTTAGAACTACCCTTAGAATTTGCCCTTATTGTACTCCACAGTGACAGGCTGGTGGGCAGTGCCTCAGCCTTTCCACACCTAGGATGTTAGACATAAAATATTGTTTGGTTTTTGAAATGTTCCAATAGAGTTAAGGGTTCTAATTTGCAGAAACAAATAACCCCAACTTTGGAGGGTCCTGTGGTTATTAATGGCCATACAATTGGGCAGCCTTAGTGGAAAGCCTGATAGAAGAGGTAAATCAAATAAAGAAAATCAATTTTGGGGAATAAATTAAATTTAAAATGCTTTAGCTCTAGGTTCAGGCAAAGACAAGTTGTAGTACATCTTCTGGTCGTCTAACTAATGGAAGTCACACTTTATTCCCATTATTCTAGGTACACATTACCAAGCTCTGATTTCTCTAAAATTAGATCTTGCAAAGAAATAGTTGGCTCATTGTGACAAAGCTGATGGTGGTGAGGAACTCTAACAGCAACGTGCTCCATCTGGGCAGATTCTGTTCTGCTCAGTTCTATAAAGCATCCTTTGTATTTTGAGAGTTGATGTGCTGCTATGTGGCATGAAAAAACAAAGCTCAGTGGTCCACATCTCTTTACTCGGCTGCTTTGCAAAAAGTAAGTACTTGGCTGCTCCTAGCCAAATATCCCTGTCACCATAAAAATCAAAAAATGCCACCTTGTCACTTTAAGTTTAAAATCATATGTTAGGATCATGAGTTGGGAATTATCAGAAAATAAAAACCCAGGGGGTTGCTTGTCCTTTGGTCAAGGAGATTTAATGATGCTCTGTACCAATTTCAGGTTTTTGCATTATCTTCTTTAATTGGAAGAATTCCCACTTGGGCAGAGTTAAAATAGACCCCATGTTTAATGTTGCCCTAGGGTAATGCCGAAGTGTGCACTAAGTGTGCAGTGCGAGAGTGAACATGACCCCATGCTCCTGTGCTGTGGAGAGAAGGAGCAAAAGGCAGGCTGATCCGGATGGAGAAAAGAGGGACCCAAGTGGCAGCCAGGAAGGATCTTTAGCTGGTAAGAAAGAGTCAGGAGGTAGAGAGGAAAGATGGTGGTGCTTAAGTCCTTTTGTCCAGAGCTACATCCAGTGAGTTCTGTGATGTCTCTGGGCTTCTGAATTATTCTTGGCAAAGATAGCCAGGTTTGAGGGTTGTTGGAGATGGACACTAGGAAGGTTTGAAGCTATGATATAAGGAAGAAATGCTGCATTACTCACCTGGTGAAAGCATTCTCCGTATCTTTAGCCCATTGAAAACCACCCACCACCCACAAGACCGCAAATTTGGCTACGTGAGCAAAGGGGGTTGACATTTTCATTGAATTCTATTGACACACCCACCCAACATTTATGATATGTATGTAATTACTGTACGTCAAGAAATTTGCTAGCCACTGGGGATATAATTGGTATTATGACATAGTCCCTGCCTCAGAGTTGCTTCTATTCTAGTGAGGGACAGAGAAATTAAACAGGTAAGTTCAATTTCTTTGCTAGGTGCTCTGAGAGAAGTGGGATGGGCATCTCTGGGAACATATAGAACTGGCAGCTATTAGCAAACTTGATGGCAAGAGGACCTTTGTCAGCTTACGGTGCTCCCAGAAGAGCTGGTCAGAACAGAGTGACAAGAAGACAATATTCCATGCAGTGAATTGCCTTGAGGATGTGCCTTTAAGATTGTACTGATATCAACATATCACACTAATATTAAGAAAATACTTGTTGGTCTCATATCAGGCATGCACCTAGGAATTAAGGCACTTTGGATATTTGATAAACCCGAACCATCTGATATGGACCAAAAATAGGACAGTGGAAAAATTGGTCTGGTTTGGATTTAATGGACACCCCAGGTCATACTAAGGAGTAGAGAAGGATAATACTGAAAAGACTAAGAGGAAATTCATATTTAGCACTTAAAACACTTTACAAGTAATACTGCAATTAACTCTCCCAACAAGCCACTGAGGAAAAGATATCATTATTTCCATTTCATAGATGAGTAAATTAAGGCTTAGGGTGGTCAAGTACAACAGCTGCCCGAGATCATACAGGTACTAAATATTGGCCACAAGACTCAATCTTAGTCCTAATCCTAGGGTTTTATGGAGGATTAAACACTTTGATACTTTCAGCATGCTAGAATAGGGCCTGAAACACAGTCAACCCTCAATACTTAACCATTATTATGAACACAGATAAATCTCTACTGTGGATCTCTTCCAAGGGGAAAAAAAAAAAGAACCCCCATCAAAAAACCAACCTAATGCAGACCCTTCAATAGCTAAAGGCACTAATTACCTGCCTCTAAAAAAGAAAAGAAATGAGGCAAGAATTTGCTAGCCCAGCGTGAAGCCCACTGAGAAATGAGAACTTTGTGAGTGTGACCAGGCAGCCTGCCTCAGACACAGGCCCCTGCCCGAGACACAGGCCCCTGCCCGAGGAGCCCGCTGCTTCTGCGGAACATGGTGATCCCTCTCCCAGGAGCCCCAGCCAAGGAAACACCTGCCTCATTTATGCCTTGGCTTTTCTCTCAGGCTGGAAGTCTCAGTGTGACAGGGATTAAGAGATGTTCCCCAGTCACAGTCCTCCTGATCCTCACACCAGCGGGAGGCTGTAAGGTTGTTAGAGGGGATGACAGATGAGATGTGGTGAACCAAACTTTCTAGCAGGATTTTTGAGATGTAGATCATCTGCCTGCTGGGGTAAGCAGACATCTATTTTCTGCTACAAATCTCATTATTTATTTCTAAGTCTTGAAATGCTCTGTGTTCCATTTTCTTCCATCTCTCCCCATCCTGATCTCTTTATAGGGCTTTGCCACCCAGTGGAATTTCTAGAAGTTTGCTACGACTACCAGCAGTGGGGCTGGATGCTGATATGGAGACTTCTTTTTATTTTTACTGTTTCTCAATCTCTTCTCAAAAACCATATTTAAGATTGTTTTACCATTGATTAATAACTATTCATAAATGCATTTTACTTTTCTTTCAACAACTCAAGGATGGGATATTAAAGCATATTGGGAAGAATTTGTCATTCACGAATTCTTTAAAATAAGAAACATGAGCAGGTACATTTTTGTCCTTTCTTTGAGGAATTTAAAGTAACATTCAAATGACCCTGTGTGGTAAATAAGAGAGAATTGTTCTTAGAACCATTTTTCTTTTTTTTTTTTTTTTTTTTTTTGTGGGTACCGGGGGGTCGACCTCAGGACCTTGCACGCCAACAGGCACCCGTGCCGCTGAGCGATATCACCGGCCCCTTTTCTCGTATGTGGGTTCTGGGAGTCGAACTTGGGCCCTCACGCTTGCAAGGCAGGCGCTTATGCCGCTGAGCCATCTCACCGGCCAGAACCATTTTTCTGATAGGAAACAAGCACAAAGGGGAAAAGTGATTTACTTATTCAGAACACACAGTGTTCTGAACCACATGCAGAACTCACAATTAGCCAGGCAACGCAGTAGCCAACAGTCTAGATGCATATAGTGACTCAAATAAAACAAAGCAACCTATCTGTCACAGCTGGCAGCCTTTCATGGGACACAAGCTCTCAGGCTTTGCAGAGTCACTGCTATGTCTCCCTCACATGGGGTGGGGTCTTCATGGCCTCCCCTACCCAGTTTTGTTACCTGGCTGGAAGTAAGGTAAAGACTCCTGTCTATACAAATGAAGGTGTTGCTTGGATCTGTGAGACTAACTGCATGGGCCATGGCAGGGTAAAGGGAGTTAGAGATGCTAATGTAAATTGTAGGCTTCCTGGGAGATATAGATTGAACTTGGTATTGTAAGAAGATGCCTGGTGAAATGGAAGGAAAACTGGGAAGGTGACAGACAAAGGATAGATAATAACTACACTAAAAGGAGTTGGTTAGAGTAAGATTGGGCTTCAGTTGTGATAGGTAAGGTGGATTTTCAATTTGATTGCATTAGGATTAGCCCAGCCCAGGGGATTAGTAAAGCATACTTCTGGATGTGTCTGAGTGGGTAATGGAGGAAGTGTGACCTGGGGTATTATATGTGGTCCCTCAACCCTTCCTCTCTGGCACTGGTCCCCTGCTCTGCTTCCCAGCCACCATAAACTAAGCATCTTTGCTCTGCCATGCCCTTCATCCGTAATGTTGCTGTCTTGGAGCCAGATGACCATGGACTAAATACCCTGAAAGCATGAGTCAAATTAAATCTCTTCCCCTTTAATTTGTGGGTAGTGTGTTCCAGTGATGGGAAAATTACAGGAACTATGGCTGGTAGATAATTTATAGTGTAGTTATGTATTGATTTCACTTGTCACTAGCCCTGGATCTTTGGGCAAGTCTCTTATCCTGATTTTGATTTTATATAATAAATAACTTTGACTTCTTTTAATAAACGTCAAACAAAAACAAAAAGAACTACTCTCTATGTAAAGATAATGGAAATTGCCACACATTTGGCCTCTTGAAGTGGCATGTAATAAAACAGGAAATCATTCATGCAGACTCTGTCAAAGACTAGATGTGAATTCCTCACGCTGGAATTGACAGAGAAAGTCTCCAACAGTAGTTTGAGAATGAATGCAAAAAAGAGACATGCAGTCTATGGCCAAGGTTTCCTGGATTCTCTCATCAAGTGCCCCACAGGTTTCCTTTTTGACCTTGGCAAAACCACTTTGTTGCCTTATGCTTCCCATCTGCAAACAGTAGCTAATGAGTGATACCTACCCACAGGGTTTGGGGTGGCTTAATTAGTTAATGTTTGTCAAGTGCTTTGAAGATCAGAGCTCTACCTACTGTAAAAGCTTTTTGCTTCTGTTCCTGAGAAGTCAATTCTCTTAGCAAATGACAAGGCCTCATAGGGCAGTGGCTGCTCTCCATCTGAGGGGATAAGATCTTCCCTATATTTTCATCTGTAGAAGAAAGGGGTTTGTTTAGTTAGCAGGCAATGTTTTTCTAGAAACAGCCTGTGTGAATTAGCAAAGCATCTGCAACTCCCAGAGTATTATTATCATTTGTCTTTTTCCTCCGCTGACATTTGCAGTCTGTTGCAAGACACAGATTCCTAAAGGATAGACATACTGGAGGGGGAAAGCTAAGTGGGGAAGGTGATAAGTCATTAAGGATTTCTGCTGAAATTGAAATTTAAAACCTTGCAAGAAACATCTGCAAGATTATCAAGGCAATGGGCCGGTGAGATGGCTCAGCGGCTTAAGCGCCTGCCCGGCAAGCGCGAGGGCCCGAGTTCGACTCCCGGATCCCACATACGAAAAAGGGGCCGGTGATATCGCTCAGCGGCACGGGCGCCTGTTGGCGCGCGAGGTCCTGAGGTCGACCCCCCGGTACCCACAAAAAAAAAAAAAAAAAAAAAAAAAAAAAAAAAAGATTATCAAGGCAAAATGGGGAGGGGGCCTGGAGGACTGGGGGAAATCCCTTCCCATTTCATGTTTCTATTCCCCTGACTCTGAGGCTCGTGATACCCTTGACTGTCTCTGTGATTCTTTGGCATCGTGTGTGGATTAGTGCTACCACCTGTGCCCACTGCTTCAAAATCTTTGCTGTTCTATAAACATCAACCACTTGTCCATTGATGATCACTTAGTCCTCTGCTACCTGTATGGTCTTCTTGGAGCAGTAATGATGACAGTTTTACCCCTCTCTCAAGTGACGGTGTTGTGCTTATTTGTTCAAAGTCTCTCTCTCCGTGGCACTGTGAGCTCCATGAGGGTGGGCTCCTTGTAGGTCTTATTCACTATGGTTTCCTCTGTGCCTGGTGCACAGTAGCTGCTTAACAAAGAGCAAGTGCATTACTGCCTGGCCTCTGTGTTCCTACTGCTCCCATGACTACACATTCCTGTCTAGAAGAGGAGGAAGTCTCCATATCTGAAGCACTGTGGGTTGAATTATGTCTCCCTAAATATATGTTCAAGTCCTAACTCTGACAGGACTTGTGAATGTGACCTTGTTTGGCAATAGGGTCTTTTGCAGTTGTAGTCAAGATAAGATGAAGTCATACTGGATTAGGGTGGGTCCTAAATCTAACATGACTGGTGCCTTTATAAGAAGAAGGACGTTTGTATAAAAGACACAGACACACAGAGGAAAAAGCCATGTAAAGACAAAGGCAGAGATTGGAATGATGCATCTATAAGCTACAAGGATTGCTAGTAGCCATCATGAGCTAGAAGAGGCAAGGGAAGATTCTTCCCTACAGTCACTGAAGGAAGCATGGTGCTGCTGACACCTTCATGGCAAAGATCTAGACACCATAACTGTGCAAGAAGAAACTTCTGTTGTTTTGAGCCACCCAGTTTGTAATATTTTATTATAACAATCCTAGGACACTAACACCTGAAAGTTATTACAGACTAGCAAGAAACCTTCTGGGGAATGAGGCGGGAGCCCTGATCACCTTTGCTTGGAACCTTGTTTCCTATGGCTTCCACTGCAGAACCAAGTGCTGTGTTTTTAATTGTAGAAGTCTGGTGGTTAGACTGGGCAGAAAAGGAAGTGGGGGTGGGAGTATGTGGAGTTTACCAAGACCTTGCCATTGTGCCAACGTACCCCCTGGCCCTTGTGGGTCTGTCTGATCTTCAGGTATGTTTACCTGAAGTCCTTCCTGTTCTGGGAGGCGTGTTCACCACCATGGACACAGCAGCTATTCGCTGGTTGCCCTTGTTTGGAAGCTTTAAGTTCTTACTTTATGTGCTCTGTATCCTCTGCCTCTAGTGAGACCAAGGGATCTGCACTAGGTACTGTGGTCTGTGTGTGAGTTAACGTTAGGATATTTTCCCTCACGTTTAATGACAACATGGTAAGGTCTAAAGAATCAGCTGAAATGGCACAGCCATTACTTTAAAGTAGATTCCTTTTTGTTTTTTTTTTTGTGGGTACCGGGGGTCGACCTCAGGACCTCGCGCGCCAACAGGCGCCCGTGACGCTGAGCGATATCACCGGCCCCTTTTCCATATGTGGGATCCGGGAGTCGAACTCGGGCCCTCGCGCTTGCAAGGCAGGCGCTTACGCCACTGAGCCATCTCACCGGCCCTCCTTTTTGTAAATAAGGAATATTTGAAAATGCAATTAAAATATACATAGGTTGTCAGTGGTTCTTGGTTTTGAGATTTAGCCTCTTACAGAAGATTCTATTCACTCTGGAGCAGTGAATCTTAATCTTTTTAAGGCTAAAGACCTTTGAGAGTCTCCCAGGGATGTGAACATCTGTACAACATCTGAACGCTAACATTAGGTCCCTGGATCCCAAGTTAGGAACCCTTGTTCTACCCTAGCTGGGTCATTTTTTGCCTCATCCCGGGCCGGTAGACAGGAAGCCACTTGATCCTTCTATTGACTTTTCAGGAAATGTGTGTGTGCGTGTGTGTGTGTGTGTGTGTGTGTGTGTGTGTGTGAGAGAGAGAGAGAGAGAGAGAGAGAGAGAGAGAGAGAGAGGGAGAGAGGGAGAGCCTGCTCCACTAGGAGGAGGTGCTCTCTGGGGAGAAGTGGACCATACCAATTCAAAACCTATTGAACAAGTGGGAGCGATGTGGGGTCACTGCAGCCTCAACTTCTTGCTTATAGGAGGACAGAGAGAGGGTCCTGACAGTTTGGTTGATTTCTTCTGACTCTTTTTTTTCCTTATTAAAGATAGCTCTACCAATGTGATGATTAATTTTATGTGTCAATTTGATTTGGCCACAAGTGCCTAGATATTTGGCCCAACATTATTCTGGGTGTGGCTATGAGGGTATTTTCGGATGACATTAATAGTTGAACCAGTAGGCTCAGTAATGCAGATGGCTCTCTGTGACGTGGGTGGCCTCAGCAGAACAAAACAGAATAGAACAGGAAAGACCAGTAAGAGAGAATCTGATTTCCCTACCTTCCTTTAATTGACTGATGGTTTTCTGCTTTTGAACTTGGACTCAGACTGGAAATTATACCATTGGCTCTCTTGCATCTCCAGCTTTTGAGTGCAGATTTTGGGACTTCCAGCCTTTATATTACTGTATGGGCCAATTCCTTATAATTAATGTCTACATAAATAAGAACCAATCTGTCTTTCTAATTAATTGATTGATTTCATTTTTCTGGAGAATCTTTACTAACACAACCAGGGAAAGAGGAGGCTGGACCTATATTTCTTTTTACCTGTGAATCAGTTTTCCCTCAGTAGTTCTGTTTCTCTCTCTCTCTCTCTCTCTCTCTGTGTGTGTGTGTGCGCATTCAAATCAGAAATTTCAATGGCTGCTTCTGGGTATTAACTAATACACTAAATAGGCTCCTATTAGGATGCTTACAAATTTTTAAAATCTACCAGAACAGAGTATCTGACATGGTTTTCACGTAATTGTAGTCATAAAAGATAGTTATGTTTGCTTTGTTTCCAACCTTCAGTTCTGTTTGTAATACAAATGTACCCTGAGGATACTGATATTTTTAAAATGGATTCATAAAGGAGGCCTATATTAATCTCCATTTTGTCAGCCCAAGAAAATGGTTATGTGATCTTCCAGTTATTCAGTTGGTCCCAATACTTGGTTCAGTGTATCCTTCGGCCCCTCTGCTGTATTTGTCAGTGTGCGCTTGGTGGTGGGGTGACAAAGCAGGTGGAGTTACTTCCCCCTGAGAAGAGGCAGCTGCTCTCTGCTGCTATCACCACTTTCTTGGGCTTGCCTTAAAGTGCTTGCATTACCGGAGGAGGCCTGGTTGAGGATAGAAGGACCACACCAGCTGTCTTGACTAAAACTTACTGAACAAGGGAGGCCAATGTCGGGTCTCTGCAGTGTTTCCCAGGCAAGAGGTGAGCCTAGTCTAAGGCCAGAAAACTCCATTCCCACAGCCTGCTCTGGCCCCAAAGCTCCAACCACAGTCGAGTGGGAGCAGCCCGTGCTTATAGCCAGAGACCTTCCTAGTGTCTGACCTAGGACAATTCCTCTGCCCCCAGAAGCAATACACAACTATTAGGACTAATCGAGAACAAGAACAAATGGAAAAGACCTAGGCCGGTGGCAGGCAGCACCACATGGAAGACCAGTAAATAGTATCTGCTTCCCCATTCATCTCCATAAAGACTCTCAGGGCAGCCTCTGAAAGGGCCTCCTTTCTCTTCTGCCTCTCCCACCTTCCTCATTACTGTCAGCTCAATCTTCTTAAGTAAAGCTCTGATCAAACGTCTGCCATGGGGAGCTGTGGCTCCATGTAGAATGCTTACCTAGCACATGCAAAGCCCTGGGTTTGATCCCTAGCACCACAAAACAAAAAAGAAAATAAAACAAACAAAAAACCTTCCATGAGAAAAATGTGCAAAATGTCCCAAATCCTCTACTGTACTGTGGTTGGTAAGATTATGGACGACTACTTTCTTGTCTCTTCTCACAGATCAGAAAAGAAAAGTTAAAATTCAAACATCCAATATTTCTTTTTGCATAGGAGTAAGAGCAGTTTGGAGCTTATTGTTCAGTGGCCCTGGTTGGATTTTTCTTACTGTTCTCACTAGCTGTGCGGCAGTGTCTCCTAACTTCTCTCAATTCAGACCCTCCACACCTGTAAAATTTGGTTCATACAAGCACTGAGTGAGGCATGCATGTAAAACACCCCACACAACAGAAATGGGAGCTGTGTGTCCCAGGAAGTGCCTGTGATACTGGTTTCATTAAGTATTTGTTAGTAGATTTGTGGAACATAGGCAATTACTTCTCTCCCATTTTCTCACCCTCAGTACCCCCAAACCTCGCAGTGACCTCAGTTCAGACAGCGCTTACTGTCAGATTTGGGGTCTGCTCTGACAGAGCCAGCCTGGCTGTCCTCCTGGTGGTGCTTCCCTGGGTCTGTGAGTGCGGGCTCCCAAGGCCACAGCATGCCTTCATGCCACAGGTGTGTCAGGTATAAAGGCTGCCTTAACTTTGCTAAGGGTGAGGATGTGGGCAGGAACAACCGAGTACCAGGCATTCCAGGAGGGTCTTGGCGAGTTTCATAGGACATATCCTCTTGGGTTCTGTGGAGCTTTTGTTTGTTTATTTATTTATTTATTTATTTATTTATTTATTTATTTATTTATTTATTTTTTGTGGGTACCGGGTGTTGACCTCAGGACCTCGCGCGCCTGTGCCGCTGAGCGATATCACCGGCCCTTTTCTTGTACGTGGGTTCCGGGAGTCGAACTCGAGCCCTCGCGCTTGCCAGGCAGGCGCTTACGCCGCTGAGCCATCTCACTGGCCCTCTGTGGAGGTTTTAAATGTTTCAACCTCATAATGGTCAGGACCATCAACAGCAGCCTCAAAAGGGACAGCTGTGGACTCTATATTGGTGCCTTGTGAGTAACTGTTTAAAGCAAGTCCTGCAAACATACTATTTGCTGAGGATCAGCTCAGGGCAAAAAGGAATTTGCAAATTGTGCATATTCTAGAATGCCCTCAGTAAGTACCTGGACACCGTCATGTATCTGGGTTTAATGTATTAGGAAATCTGCATCTGTTTTCTCATGATTGAAGGTCTAATAGCACTCGGTATTGGTTTTCTATTCATGCATCCAGCTGCCCTGTGAGTACTTTATGTATTCAGTTGTATGTAAATATTCATAGAAAGTTCAATAAAAGTTGTTATCAATAATGGCAAGAAAAATATTTAAATCTCTGATAAGCAGTGAAAAGAGTTTTTGACTGTATTTGGGCTTAGTTGTTGGAGAAATGAATACTTTAAAGGACATGGGAAAGAACAAAAAGAAATTCTTGATACATTCATTTCACCCTCTGCTGACACTTCCTGGGTACCTGTGTAGCCTTTGGCTTTCATTTCACAGAGCTTCGAGTCTTGGTAGGCATCTCTCAAACTGCCAGGTATTAGCACCTAAAGAGGAACACATTTTCTGGCAAGTCCAGTGACTTTTTCTACAGGAAACAAGAATGATCCTCTCAGCTGGGCACACACCTCTAATCCTAGCAGTTGGGAAGCTGAGGCAGGAGGACTGCTGTGAGTGCAAGGCCAGGCTGGGTTACATACCGAGACCCTGCCTCAAAACAAACACACACACACACACACACACACACACACACACACAAGAATGATCCTCTCTCTGGACGGCATTGGAGGAAGTTACTCAACTGAGTTGTGAGTGCTCCCCCTGCCAGATGACCCTATTTATTTATTTATTTATTTATTTAAGGTTTGCTTTCCCATTCCTTAAAATGGTTTTGCTGGCTTTTCCTACTCTAGCTTCCTGCTCTACGCACATTTCCAGCAGCTGATAATCTTGCCACATACTCAATTGAGAAGAAAGAAGGGCCACTAGATATACTAGATGGGAATCACCTCTTTTCTTTCCATTAAACTCCCTGTCTGCCTGCAGCACCCCTCCTGTTCCTCCTCCACCTTTTCTGTCCTCCAGGTGTTTGCCCCTCTGGCTAGTCCCTCTTGTTGGAATCTGAGTTCCATCTCCTGACACCTTTTCACAGAATTCCCTTTTTATTCATTTCTTTACATACAACTGAATACACTGTTTTCTACTTCCCTGCTGAATCGTTTCCATCAGCTACACACAAACGTGATCTGTTACCTTCCATATTTAACTCTTCACCACATTATGCTCCATTTCTTTGCTTTCCTTTACAGTAAACTCAAATACTCAAAAGAGTTAATTTATGTTCATTGTCTCCTGTTTTTCATTTTTATTCACTCCTTAATCCATACCCCACTTGCTTTTGTTCCTACCATTCCACTGAATTTGCTATTGTCAAGGTAAAAACAGTGACCTCTGCATGGCCAGCTCTGAAGTACTACGCTCTGTATCCCTCAGATCTGTTGGCAGCACGGACACTTTTCTCCATCTCTCTGGGACCTGAGTGCTCCCAACCCCATACTTCCCTCACTTGGCACTCACTCACTGGCCTCTCCTTTTCAGTTGTCTTTGTAAACTCCCATCCCTAATACCTAGGTCTAAATACTACCGTTCTTTGAAGGTCTGTCTGAAGACCTCCTCTCTTCCCCTAAACATTGTCTAAGAGGCGATCTCATCTATGGCCTTAGAGAACATCTACAGATAAAGAAATAATATATATTCACATATTCTGAGCTCTAGCCTCATATATTCAAGGGGCTACCACCATCTTCCTTAGCTAATCTCAACTTTAAACATCTAAAACTGAGTTTTTCAGTCCTTCCTGCTCCCACCTAACTTTCCTATCTGTAGATGGCATCACCACCCTCCTGGCTGGCTAAGTCAGATCCCTGGGGCTCAGTCTCGCCTTCTTTTCCCTCACTCCCCTCCCCACACTCAATGCCTTGAAAGTCTTGTGGTTCTACCTCTAGACTAGATCTCAAGGCATCACAATGCCCCCATCTAGGCCACCGTTGTCTGCTGCCTGTAATGCAGTAGCCTCCTAACCGGCACCCAGATGCCACACTCACTTTCGTACAGTTTCCACACAGCGACCAGAGTGATCTGTAAAAAAGTAAATCAGATCGGATGATTCCTCTGCTTGAAATCCTTTGATGGAAGCCTAGGCGACTTAGAATGAAAGCTCCACCCCTGTCTTAGTTACACTTCTCTTGTCACTGAGACAAAATACCTGACACCCAAAGTTAAAAGAGGAAAGGTTTATCTAGCTCAGAGTTTGTAGAGGTTTCAGTCCATAATCGGCTGGCTCCAAAACAGGGTGGCACATGGCAGGGGGGCAAAAGTTCACCGTCACCAAAAGCAACAAGAGAGGAGGGGAGAGCAAGCCTCTTTCCATTCCTTACATTGTATGCAGGCTACCCACCCTAGGGCGGGTATAGCACTCACACCCCCAATCCCAGCACTAGACCATGAACCAATCACAAACTCTAGATTCAGCCGCCTCCAAAAAGCCTGCCCCCCCATGACCACGTGAGGCTTTGTGGGGACATCCAGACACAAACCATGACAACCCCTTAGCTGGGCCTCCAGGTCTGTGTGACCTGTCTGCTACCTCATGACTTCTCTCTCCCTCTCTTGTTCTTACTCTTGCTCTCGCTCTCGCTCTTTCTCATTTTAGCCACACTGGCCATTCTAGGACTTAAGTGTATGTTGCTCCCCCTGCCCCCAGCCCTTTGCAAATGCTGTTCTTTCTGCCTTGAATGCTATTCTTTTTTTTTTTTTTTTTTTTGTGGGTACCGGGGGGTCGACCTCAGGACCTCGCGCGCCAACAGGCACCCGTGCCACTGAGCGATATCACCGGCCCCTTTTTTTTTTTTTTTGTATGTGGGTTCCGGGAGTCGAACTCGGGCCCTCGCGCTTGCTAGGCAGGCGCTTATGCCGCTGAGCCATCTCACCAGCCCTTGAATGCTATTCTTGAACTTCTTCAGGAGACTAGCTGATTCTCATTTCCAGTTTCAGGAAGACCTTCCCCTACTACCTTCTTTAATGTAGTTTCTCACCTCCATTGTTCTCCATTCTTCATTAGGACCACACTGTGTAATTATTTCACTTGCTTAATTTGATTTTCCCTAAAACACTGCTACACTGTAAGCTGTATTCCAACAGGAGCCACATCTTTCCTCCCCAGCACCTACTACAAGGCCTGGCACTTAGTAGTTGCTAAGTAAATATTTGTTTAATCAATGAGATATTGTCTTTGTGCACTTAAAATCAATGGTTGCATGAATCTTTCTGCCAGGGACCTATTTTCTCTTGTCTTCTGCTCATGGTTTTTACAAAAAGGAATAACGGCCACTCATAAGATAAAATAATTTTTTCTTCAGTGGTAATTATCTCCTTGTACTTTTCAGTGGAGTATAAAAATAAGTACTGTCTTGTTAGGATAATTCCAGTTGGAAAAGCTCACAAATGGTTCTTGCAAGTATTCTGAGACTACAGTGGAAGCTGGACACATTGCTGTAGAAATTTAACTAGAATTCACTTGTAGAGTCTTTTTCAGATAGGACAGAAAGAGGAAGGAAGTCTGAATTCTCTGAAGATAACAAATGATAAATCTAACCAAAGGCTAAATTTGCTCTCTAAAAATTCACTACCTCCCACAATTATAGAAAAACAAACAAACAAATAAACAAAAAAAGTAGACTTGTAGAGGTGGGGTTGAGTAGGGCAGATTGAATGGTAAAGAAACTTTCCTCTTAAATGTGGGTGAGGGTGGGACAGAGGGAAATTAATGTGGACACTGGACCAGACAGTATGAAAAGTACCTTACAGAGTACCATGGATTTTTAATTCAAGAAGAAAAGGAAACAGCTTTTGTCAGTTTTACTTTTTTATCTCCTCTTATTACTACTAGTAGATTGATTCCATTTCTTGGAAATGCCCTGAGGCTTGTCCTGTTTCATACAATTTGAATTTAGAAGTCCTTCTCCCCTTTAATATATGGTTCTTCCACAAACATCTTCCGCCTATGTCCACTAGTGGAGATAGAGAAATATCCCCCAGCATCTTTCTTGTTCAGTGTGCTTGGGGTAAATACTCTGTATGTAATTCAGGACTAACAGTATGTTCTGACTTGGTGAGCATATTCTGGCACTGTTTAGGGGATGTGGCCACAGCTAAAGATTTTTCAGGCTATCTAAGGGGAAAATCAAGGGTACGCAGCACATTTTATGAGAAGTAGCACCAATTCTTCCACATCCATTCTAAACTTTTTGATCACTAACTAGTCCAATCCCCAAATTTCATGTTCCACTAACAGTTGTAAATTTGGTTATGACTTTCTTACTAAGAAAGGTTCTGAAAGGCTCCTCACTTCCTGCTTGCAATGAGTATCAACAGGACAAATTTTTCTCTATGGACGTTTCTGCTGTTTGCACAAGTAGTACCATGTTTTGACTTACATGTATTTTAGTCAAGTCTAGATACATTGTAGGAAATCAGAATGTGAGCTTTCTTTAAAAATTAAGTGAAGATATGATACTATAATAATGGATACATGTTATTATATGTGTCAAAACCCATAGAATGTAAATACAACCAGTGACTGCAAAGTAAACCATGGCCTTTCGTTAACAACAGGGTATCAACATTGGGTCCTCAGTAGCAACCCATGAGCCACACTAATGCGAGATGTTAATAATAAGGGAAACTGTCCAGGGGAGAGGATACAGCAATTCAGTACTTTCTGCTCAATTTTGCTGTAATCTAAAATTGCTCCAAAAAGTAAAGTCTGTTAATTAAAAAATACAAAGTAGTTTATAATCCTTTTGGTTTTATGATCTTTGGTATCAAAGATTGTTTCACCGGACTGTTGTGAACAACTTGAAAACAGAGCACATTGAACCAGGAAGAGCCATGTGAGCGTTTTGCACCCTTGTGATGAGGCGCCGATGGGACACCAGAGTCTGGATGCCCCCAGTCATAGCGGACACGTTCCTCTTCCCCCTCTCTTTGATTCAGTCCCTACACAGTATTCAGAACTGTGATCCGCTTTAATCAGAACCCCAGAGTCTCCACCTGGAAGTCATTTCTGTCACCCCTGAACTTTGGCGGTGATTTGCTTGCACTTTCCCAGGTTCCACATGTTGTACACAGACCTCTCCTGTTTCTTCAGCTGCTGGAAGATATTAGAGTTGTTCTCACCGATTAGCTTGATCCACCTCTCAATACATGATTTGTTAAGGACCCCAGGGACCATGACAGCAATACCTGGGTTTTTCCTTTCTAGTAACACTGCTTGTGCTTGCCTGCAAGTCTGAATATTTTTTGTGCTGTTTAATATTCTGCTGTCATTCTTGCTCGACCATGTTCCACTCATTTAAGAATCTTGCCAAAGAGCTCCAGAAATATAACTTATTGCTTGCTCTGGCCCCTGAACTTCCCACTCAAGATGACCTTTGCAAGTGGCACTTGCTTTAACAGGATCACGAAGTCAAATGACCCACTTTCAAGAATCCAAACACTTAAGAACAGAGAGCTGTTTCCCAGGCCCCTGCAGAACTGTAGCCCAAACACGACACTTCTCCATAATGCTCACAATAAAGCCTGTGTAGGGCACACAGGATGCTTCCTATTAAGAGTAACCTTACGGACCTGGTGACTTATTGTGCCTTGGAGGTGAACGTGTGTGTTTGGAGTGGAGGTGGCCAGAGGGGAGTTGATGGGTGAGTTAAGAAAAAGAATGAGAAGCTGAGAGCAAGGACAGAACAGGGTACTCAGCACCACAAGGAATAAACGAACCAATGAAACAAGTCATAGAACCTGTCCAGGAAACTGCCCTCTGCATTGGTACCATCCAATCTCTATTGACATGAACTTTTATATTGTTGATTAATAAAATAATTTAAATTTCCACTAAGTTCTTGTGTGTTTGTGTGTGTCAGGGGCTGGCGGTGGCAGCGGCAGTAATTATATTGGTCAAGCTGGGCTTACACAGACTGTCATTGTCACAAGGCAGGAGAGTAAGATGCCTCTGTCCCCCCTGCCCCATGCACACTGCCCCCTTGGTGGCCACACTGACCCTGGTTTTGGGGCGCTGCTGGGAATGTGTTTTGCCCAGGGAGCTTCATTTTGATTCTATTCATCTTCCCAGCAGCCCAGAGTTTCCCCTTTCCAATGGTTCTTCCCTAGGGTCAGGGGCAGCCTTGTAGTGGGTGTGGGGTGTCCTGGGACCCCCAAGCGGCCACGAGAGTTCCCATGTCCCCCACACTCACTGCCTGGCATCTTTTCTTCCACATCTCACTGCCCCTGTGGGTCTGGCTCCGTGTCCATTTCTGATCTGTGTTTTTTCCTTCATGATACAGGAGGAAGGTTAATTAGGAAATCTGGAGAAAGAGCCTTCAAAATATCAAAAATATGCTGGCAGCACAATTCATGGAAAGTATAATTTGGCCTGGCAGTGACCCCCCCCATCCTTCCTGACCGAGCTTTGACTCCAGGGTGGAGGAGACAGAGGGTGAGATGAGCAGTGCATGATGGTCTTCAGAAGCAGTGACAAAGCTGTGGCCTGTGTTAGAACGAAGACTTTAGGGCCAGAGGATAAAAGGATAAAGTTTCACAAATCGCAAGTCAAGATGTTTGTGAATGGTGTGAGCGCAGTCATTTATATTTTGAATTCAGTGCCATGAGGGAGGGAGTGGGCTTTATTGGCTTCCTGTCTTATATTCAGCACTGGGACAGCCAGCTCATCAGAAACTGAAAGGGGCAGTCAAGGAACCTTGAGGAGAGAGTGCCCAGCAGTCAGATTGAACTGTGGGACACACAGCACCTCAAACCATCACTCAGCAGTCTTCATTTAAAAGTGGACAGTTAAGAGCCGGTGAGATGGCTCAGCGGCGTAAGCGCCTGCCTGGCAAGCACGAGGTCCTGAGTTCAACTCCCAGTACTCACATATGAAAAAAGGGCCGGTGATATCGCTCAGCGGCATGGGCGCCTGCTGGCACGCAAGGTCCTGAGTTTGACCCCCAGCACCCACAAAAAAAAAAAAAAAGTAGACAGTTAAGTAGTTTGGATATTACTTTGAGAATGTTTCTTTAAAGAAAAATTTATGATCAGTGGCAAATATCTTAGGGCATGGTTAGCTGCATTTTCCTGAGTGTCGTGCACAGTTTCCTGAAAATCATAAAATATCCCACTTCTATATCCCATTGTCTTGTTTCCACATTGCTTAACCGTGTCAATAGTGAATTCACTGTCCCTTTGAATGCTTCGAATGTGCCTTTAATTAAGCATACTAACCTGATGTATCGTCATTTGAGCAGCAACTGAAATAAGATTATATGCATTTTAAACTTTTGGATGCCTGCAGAACATGCAAAGCACTTTACGAAGCTTGCATTAATGCATATTTCATTATAATGTAATTCTATATTAGATATTCCACTTATGCATAGAGCCAAAATAATTTCTGCTCTGTAGTGATGCTGATTTAAATGAGTAAATCACAAGCAATGGAGAAAGCTTAACTCTTCATGAATCTCAGCATTGTCATGCTCATAAAGGCATTCTTTGGGGCTACAATCCAGCTGCAGTTAACGGAGTACAGCACTTACGTTTCAGGTGGGATGGGGTGAGAAAGGATGGATACCACGTTGCTTCTGCACAACATTAGCTAATCAGGGACCATCCTGGGCATTTTTCCTGTACTCCACATGGCAGATGATTGTTTTTCCTATACCAAGCAGGCAGTAAGTCTGAATTGCACACGAGAGTGTTATTAGGGGCCGGTGGATCGCCTTGACACACAGACAAGGCCACATGCGACATCATTGCATAAAGAAACCCTAGGAGCTAGATGTCTGGCGCTCGGCAGGGCTGCCTTACACCATCCTATGCAATGTTACTAATAGACCTTTTACAATTTTTATAGCTTCCCGAGTTATTTTTGAGTCAATGCTAGCATTCAATTATTTCCTCTTGAATAAGGAACAAAACAGGCCTAAAGACGGAAAGAAAAAGCTTCGATGGGGGAGCAGTATCTCCAGATGGAAGTTTTCTGGCAGATTGTGATTTGTGACTCAGAATGAGCCCAGATTCTTGCACCATCTGGGTGGCAGTGGAGCCTGTAGACACTGATTCAGTCACTCAGCAGAGTCCTTCTGACCTCCTACTATGTGTCTGTTACTCTGACTCACTGGGCACTGGGAAACAAGCACGAGTAAGCAAAAGTATCTGCAGCCAAGGATTCTATTCATTTGTCCATTTATTCATTCATTCATTCAATCAACATTTACGGAGCATTAATGATGTGCATTGTGTATCAGGAGACTGGAGCGCGTAAACATAGAGTAAATTACCATACGGCATGACAAAATCAGTTATGAAGATAAGGGAAAAATACTATGCATCTTGGAAGTGGAGAGAAACTAATTATATTCAGGGCAGTTATAAATCTTCATAGAAATAGTGACATCCAAGTACAATTTTGAAGTAGGATTAGGGGGTTATTGGGAAGAAGGGCAAGACTGTTCTAGGCAAAGGGAATAGCATGAGCAAAGTCGTGGAGTTAAGGTTTCGTGAATGCTTCCGAGGATAAATAAGAAAGTAGAAGTTGACTGTGTTTCCATCTGTTGGCTTATAGGTAGGAAGTGTGGCTAGAGCGGTAAATTGTGTAAGGTCTTCTGAGCCTGTTAGAGCACTAGGTTTATTCTGTATGCTGAGAATGGCAAATCCCAGAATTCCCTCCGTTCTGTCCACGTGGCGGATGTCCCTCCTCTGGTTTGAAGGATGTTCTTTCCTATTGAACCCAGGTCAACCCGTGGAATCCTCCACACAAGTTTTTAAGAAGCCACAATCAACTTCCTGGAGTTGGTATATAGGAAAAGTGTATTCACCATCTTTGCTATGGGAAAAGAAAGCTGAGGATTTTAAATGGGTAAATGACAAGGTCAGATTTGATCATTGGGAAGACTATTTGAACCAGTACCCTAGAGAATGAATTGGAATGTGGAAGGGACTATGAATCAGGAAAATGAATGGAAAACTGTCTAATAATTTAAGTCACTGGTTCTCAATTTGGGTGCACATTGAAACACCTGGGGAACTTGTTATAAACATCTTTTTTTTTTATGTGAGTACCAGGAGTTGAACTCAGGACCTTGCACTTGCCAGCAGGCGCTTGTGCCACTGAGCGATATCACCAGCCCTTTATTTCCTTTATGTGGGTACCGGGAGTCGAACTCAGGACCTCACGCTTGCCAGGCAGGCCCTTATGTGTTATAAACATCTTATACCTTGGCTCCACACACATCAGTTAATCTGGGATTAAACCAAAACCAAACCAAAACCAAGTGATTCACATGTGCACGAGGGTTAAGATCACTTCTCTGGGCATCTGATAATGAGAATATTTATTCACTTACTAAACAGAAAAGGTTTTACCTCCTTCAGCATGAACTTGGAGGAGAAGAGAATGATTTGTGGAAGATAGGAAAGGATTTGCCACTGTTGGGTCTTGACTCATAGAGTACTACTAGTAACAACTGCTTTTTTGATTGCCATCTATGTGTTTGATCACATATATAGATAAATCATTTCACTCAATCACCTATATCACCCCTCTGAACATGTATTTATTATCCCCAATAAATAGGTCAGGTAATGAAGTCTCAGAGACCTTAAGTAACTTGCTCAGGATCATAGGGCAATTGCTAATTACAACATTATACTTACTACAGTTCCTTTTGGGAAGATAATGGGCATGTGAGCATTTCTTTAAGGGAGAGTACAAGGTCATTTTCATCTATTGGGAACTGTGCTTTCACTTCATGTTCCGATTATGTCAAATCTTCACCATGTGCACGTAGTCCTGACTATGTGTGTTTTCTTGGCTGTGATTTCTGTACACAGTGTAAACCAGAGACACATCGAATCATCTTAAATGTCCTTTCACAAATGTCTATAAAAATTAGATGTTTCCCCAATTGTTATTTAGCAACCAAAGAATGCTCTGTAGCTTCCTAATTATCTGGATTGTTTCAAAACTAGGAGCAGGAAATTAGTAATAGTAGTAGTATTCACGGTAAATATTAGGTTCTTACTTTGAAACCTCTATTCTAGACCCTCTCTATAAAACCAAGGCAGCTATAATAGCCATCACCCATGATATGTATTTAATTTGAAGACTTGGATCTCATCTCTAAGCAAGCAGGCTTCCCGATCTGAGTGATAGGCTGGAAAGGCTGGGCTTTAGGAGAGGAAATCTACTGCGGCCTGGCGAGTCTCATGTCTTGCCCTAGTGATAGAGGATGCCTGAAGTAGAACACACAACAGAGTGCAGAATTCCTAACTCTGAAGTTAATGCTTTCAATTATCAGGTCATATTAATTCCTAGCAATGGAGCCAAGAAAGGGAGGTTTTGTTTATTTTGGTTTACTCTCTTGGCAAAATCTTAGGCATTTTGTTATCATTGGGTTTTTCACTTATCACTAGAAAGAGAACCTACAACCTTGAGTTTCCAGCTGTGTTCTTTCTGGGATTCCTTAATGGGTAAGGGGACCTCAGTGGATGTCATGGGAAGAGAAGAATGTGGAGGAAAAGGTTGAACTCTCGGCTCTAGGATTTCCATTCTATCTTCAAGCAGAGCAGTTTTGCTTTTATTAATTTTACGTTATAAAAAAGAATCTGTTACAATTGGTATGAAGAACACTGCTCCAGACATGAGAAATCCCTGGGCAAAATATTTGCATATGCCAATCAATTGAACATCTTATTATTATAATTATCTGAAAACTTAATTTTGATCCTGCATATGTCTTGAAAAAGTATCATAAATATAGCAGAAAAAAATTGTCACAAAGTCCATAAACTTTCACTCAGGGGAGGTGTGGATCCACTTGCAGGGCTTGACACCATGGCCAGTAGACTTAGAAGTTTAAAGATGAGGGTTTAAAGATAAGATTTCTGGTTTAACAACCCTGGTAGTAGATTCTAAGAAACAGCATATATGGTATTAGCAAAGGGGTGTTGTAAGCTGACCTGCTGAAAAGTAACATATGCTACAAGGGAGAAGTGAGTTAACACTTAATTACCCCCTACACTAGCAGGCCTATCTCATAGTGAATTAGAATATTCACTGTGGTGTTGGGGGCCAACATCACAGTTAGGCCTCGGGCGCGGCCTGTATTTCTGACTCAAAGCCTGCGCTAAATTACCCCTCCCATCGACCTGGGCAAGATGGCGCCTGGTTCCTGCTTCCTGGTTGCGGTCATTGCTGCTCGTGCCCTGTAAATGTGTGAGTCTGCCTAGAGACTGATGAGTATAGCCTATGAGCTTTCATTTCCTGCTGTATTGCTATTGGCGCCCCTATCCTTATAAAAACATGCAAAGCTGCCCTTTAGGAGCAGAGCACGGACGGAGCCGCCACAGGGCGGACGCTTGTAGAGGCTCTGGAGCTGTGAACGATTAAAGCAAGCTTTCACCGACCCGTGTTGTGTGATTCTTCTCGCTGGACGAGCAGAAGCGCGCGACATTTGGTGGCCCGTACGGGGAACTGATCACCCTTCGTGCGGGGTCTGGTGGAGCTGCATCGAGTCACAGGACGGTACGTACCTTCAGGTAAGCGGGAGGCTTAACCTGGCCCTGGGTGGACGGACTTTCAGGGAAATTCCGCTCTCAATTGCTGAGGCGGGGGTTGCCCATATATCGGGCGTGCTCACGGCGGGGACGGTGTCGCTGGAGCAGTTTCGTTTTCACAATGGGGAACTCCGACAGTGCCCCGATGCACAAGCCGATGCGAGACTTATTGAAAGCGTGAGGCATTAAGGTGAGTTCTAAAACTGTTCAAAATTTTTTTAAAAATATACATGAGATCGCCCCGTGGTTTTGGCCCACTGGGCACCTTACTTTACCCTGCTGGGAAAAGTTAGGACATGATATCAGCTTTGCTGAGGAAGAGGGAGTCATTGACCCCTCCGTGCGCCCCCTCTGGGAGATGGTTAGATATTGCCTTAAGGTAGAGGACAGCCCAGGCGGGTCTGTACCGCTTTCAGAGGTGCACAAAGCTTTTGAGAGGGCTCGCTCGGAGAGCTCGAGGGCTAATTCTAGGGCGAGGTTGGATTCTTCCTCTTCAGATTCAGAGGCGGAAGGGACAGAAGGGTTAGAGCGGGGGCCTCAGGCTGCTGTCTATAAAGACTCGGCGCCAACGAAGAGCCTCCCCTCCCCAGACGTGGCGCTACGGCTGCTACGTGGCAGACTTCCAATCCTTTCCGGGATTTGTGTGGTGACTTTAAAGAGCTAAATATAGGCCGGCCCCCGTCAGGGGGGGGCGGCGGGGGGGGGGGGCGGACCTATGCCCAGTGCCCCGCCCTGGGAGCCGCCTCCCCCGTTCCAAGATGGCCCTTTGCCCTCTGCTTGCCGTACCTTCCACGGCCCCACGTGGGAGGTCATAAAGAAAACAGGGACCAGAGATGTCCCCGGCATTGACTGGGGCCCGTAGGGGATCTATCCGGTCCTCGCCGGCCAGGGAGGGCAACCATACCATCAACCCCTTGACCTTAAGCTTATTAAGCAACTAAAGGAAGCAGTCTCTTCCTATGGCCCTAATGCCCCTTTCACACTCGCTGTATTGGAGACTATAGCGACTGCTCCTATGACCCCTGGGGACTGGACACAGCTTGCAAGGGCGTGTCTTTCCCCTGGGCAGTTTATTGATTGGAAAGCATGGAATACCGACCTTTGCATGGACCGAGCTGATCGCAACAACAGGGAAGGTAATAGGCGGTGGAATGCAGACATGTTGCTTGGCAAAGGCCCTTATGCACAAAACCAATTACAGTATCCTAATCCTGTCTATGACCAAATCACCCAGTGTGCCACCCAGGCGTGGCGACGCCTGGCTAACCAAGGGGAACACCAGGCTTGCCTCACCAAGATAGTTCAGACCCCGGGAGAGCCATTCTCAGACTTTGTGGCCAGAATGGAGGAGGCCGCCCAAAAGGTTTTTCATGATCCTGGCCTGGCAGGACCTCTTATTAAACAGCTCATTTTTGAACAATGCACTGGGGAATGCCGCGCGGCCATTACACCACATAGAAATGAGGGGTTAGAAAAATGGATTAGAGTGTGCAGAGAAATTGGGGGCCCCTTGACAAATTCTGGATTAGCCGCCTTTGTTGGAGCGGCAGTCCAGGCTTCTCTGGGGCACAATACGCGCAAAGATCAAAAGAGCCCACAAAAGGGGCTGTGTTATGCGTGTCATCAAACTGGCCATATTCGAAAGTACTGTCCACAGAGAAATGGACAGGAAACTAAAAAACAAAATCTTTGTCAACGGTGTCATAAAGGAAACCATGCAGCTAAAGATTGCCGCTCAGTGTTTGACAGAGAAGGCAATCGCCTAACAGGGAGAAAGGACGATGAGTCAAAAAACGGCCTGAGGGGGCCCGCGCAGAGGGCGGGCCCCCTCCAGAACAATGCCACCCTCCTCAGAGCCAGCAGCCAGTCAGAGTGACCCCAGGGTCAGCAGGATTGGACCTCTGTGCTGCCTCCGAGCTCATATTAACGCCTGCTATGGGCGTCCAGTTGGTGGAGACCCTATTTAAGGGCCCGTTACCCTCAGGGGCAGTAGGGCTTGTTCTGGGACGAGCCTCGTCTGCTTTAATGGGCCTAGAGGTTGTGCCCGGAGTTGTTGACTCTGACTTCACAGGATATGTTCAAATCATGGTCCAATGCCCAAAAGGCACTGCTGTCATAAATAAGGGAGACAGGATTGCTCAGCTTTTGCTTCTACCCAGCCTACACTTGAACTTTCCTTCAAGGGAGATGCCGCGAGGAGACCTTGGGTTCGGGTCCTCCGGAGACGTTTTCGAGGGGCTGCATATAACGCTACAAGAGAGGCCCATACATACATTAATAGTTAATGGAAAGCCCATGAAGGGTCTGCTGGACACAGGGGCTGATCGCTCTATTATTTGTACTAAAGATTGGCCTAATGCCTGGCCCACAGATATGGCCCAGCAGACTCTTCAGGGGTTGGGCTTGGTGCATGCCCCCTTGGTCAGCGCAGCTCTCTTAAATTGGCAAGATACAGAAGGACACACGGGAAAGTTCAAGCCTTTTGTCCTTCCACTCCCAGTCTCTTTGTGGGGTAGGGATGTCCTTGTAGAAATGGATGTAACCCTCACTACGTCCTGTTCAAAACAGTCCCAAAACATGATCAAAAGGCAGGGATACACGCCTGGGAAGGGCCTCGGCGCCCGCCTACACGGTCAAGTTTCCCCGATCCAAATTAAGCCTAAAAATGATAACAAGGGGCTGGGTTTTTCCTAGGGGCCACTGAGGGCTTTGCTCCACCCAGACTGATCAGGCTCACGTGGAAATCCAACGACCCCGTCTGGGTGCCTCAGTGGCCTTTACCTAAGGAAAAAATACAGGCCACATCAGAGATTATAAAAGAGCAATTACAGGCGGGGCATCTCCACCCATCTACATCCCCCTGGAATACTCCCATCTTTGTCATAAGAAAGGGGGCCACAAAATGGCGCCTGCTCCAAGATTTACGCGTAGTCAATGCGCAAGTTCAGGCATTAGGAATGGTACAAAGGGGTCTTCCTTTGCTATCCGCTGTGCCCCAACACTGGCCAATAGTTGTGATAGATCTTAAGGATTGTTTTTTCTCAGTCCCTCTTCACCCTGAGGATAGTCCTTGTTTTGCCTTTACTCTACCCACGGTCAATCAAGAAAAACCTGACCTTCGATATGAGTGGACAGTCCTCCCACAAGGAATGGCTAATAGCCCAACCATATGCCAATTATATGTGGACACCGTATTAGCTCCCCTCCGGGAAGATTTTCCCAAAATAAAGTGTCTTCATTATATGGATGATATACTTATCACTGGCAAAGATACTGATGAGCTACATAAAATGTTAGGCCAATTAATTAAAGCGTTACGTTTGGCCAATCTTCACATTGCCCCAGACAAAGTTCAAAAGTCTCTGGTCTGTACCTATCTAGGATCAAAAATTACCCCTACTCAAGTAACGCCATGTAAATTAACTATACGCATGGACAACATTAGGACCTTAAATGACATGCAGAAATTGATGGAGGATGTCAATTGGATTAGATCTTACCTACACTTATCCAATGATGATTTAAAACCTTTGTATGACATTCTTAAGGGGGACCCGGGGCTTAACTCCCCCCGGACCCTTAATAGAGAGGCTACTGAGGCTTTGCAAAAGGTAGAACGAGCGTTGGGCAGCGCGGCTATCGGTCGCTTCGACCCAGACAAGCCTCTTGAGGTATGTATTCTAAAAACAAATAGACAGCCTACCGCTGTCATCTGGCAAGAAAAGCCACTGCTGTGGATACACCCCAAGGTGTCCCCTGCTAAAAGCATTGAACATTACCCAGATTCGGTGGCCACCTTGGCCACTGAGGCTATATTAAAAACGACACAGCACTTCGGGGTACACCCCGGGGCTGTGCGGGTGCCCTATACTGCCCAACAAATTTTAGTGTTGGCAGCCTGCCTGGATGCGTGGGCCATTCTCAAGTGTGTTTTCCAGGGCACGATCAACAATCAATACCCCAAGGATCCTATTTTACAATTTGTCACATCACATCCAATCATTTTTCCAAAATCCACTGTTCAAGAGCCCATCATAGGGGCTCCCACAGTCTTTACAGATGGGTCAAAGACAGGAATTGGAGCATATATGATATCAGGCTCTAAACCTGTGTTGGTGCAGTTCCAACCAGACCAGCCCCAACTAGTGGAATTACAAATTGTATCAGTGGTGCTTACAAGATTCCCCACGGATATTAATATCCTCTCAGATTCCAAATATGTAGTCAATGCTTTACAGATTCTGGAAACCGCGGGCCCGATAAATTCCACCTCTTCGGTGTTCACTATACTCCAAACTATCCAGACACAATTACAAAATAGAACCCACAAAATTTATGTGGCTCATATCAGAGCACATACCCAGCTCCCAGGCCCGCTTTCGGAGGGCAATGCAATGATAGATGCAGCCACGCGCCCAATATGGATATGTACACTCTCATCCCCGGCTGAGAGAGCCCAACAGTTTCACAAAAAATTTCATGTCAATGCTCAGACCTTGGCAGCTCACTTTAAGATCCCCAGGGCCCAGGCTCGAGACATTGTCCGGCATTGCGGTACCTGCGCCGTGATGCGCCCCCAGCGGTCCGATGGGATTAACCCGCGAGGACTCAGACCGGGTCATATCTGGCAAATGGATGTAACACACATCCCAGAATTTGGGTCTGTCAAATATGTCCATGTCTCAGTAGATACTTGTTCTCAAGTTGTTTTTGCCACGGCAGAAACGGGAGAAAAGACATCTAATGTTATCAATCACTGCCTTGCGGCTTGGGCTGCATGGGGAAAGCCTAAAATACTAAAAACAGATAATGGGCCCGCGTATACAGGTGCGGCCTTCAAAAGCTTCTGTGCAACCATGGAAATAGTCCTTAAACATGGCATTCCATACAACCCAATGGGCCAGGCTGTTATTGAAAGAACACACCGAACGCTTAAAGATACTCTAAATAAACAAAAGGAGGGGATAGGCCGTGGCCTCTCATCAAAAAGGAAGCTCTCCCTTGCTCTATTTACCATCAATTTTTTGAGCTTAAATTCGGACAACCGCTCCCCTGCGATGGAACATTGCAATCCTTCCCCCCAAAATAAGGGGATGGTCACTTGGAAGGATGTCATCACGGGGCAGTGGATGGGCCCGGACCCGGTGGTCAGCTGGGTCCGAGGTGCGGTTTGTGTCTTCCCACAGGATCCTGGACGGGAGCCGGTGTGGGTCCCCGAAAGACTGACGAGGACCGCAAATATACCAAAAACCCACCAAGACCAGACCACCAAGGAAGATGGGTATTCCACCGCCGCCGATGGTGATTGTCTGGCTCCTGCTCGGCACCTCGTCATCTCTGACCCTCCAGAGTCGGAGTGAGGGCACAGATGAGTACCTGTGGGCTTTGTGGCACCATCCACCCAGTTTAGCCCCTTTCCATTGCCTTTAATACCAGCTTCCCAGTTACTCCAGATACCTTAGTGTTTTCTTATGCTAATGTTACTGCACAGTGTCAGCCTAACAACTCTTCTCTGCCTTTCTTAGAATTTGTTAATCAAACCTGACACTCGTGCTATGGCACCGCTAGGATAAACTCTCCTTCGGGGTGGGGGGTATGGACAACCGGGCCCGTAAGGCCACCCAATGTCACCAAGATAAAAAACTGCAGTTCATCGGGGGACGTATGGGGGCATTTTATAGTATGTAGAGAGATCCAGCTCCATTACCTTAATTGGGGGGTCCAGGTTTTCAGCCAATATCAAGCTTGCAACCCCCTAGGAGGATGTGTAGACCTCCGACCCTTTAAGACTAATAGGTCACGGACCTTGTCCAAGATGTCTGACTGGCTCAAAAATACATACTTGCCCTCATTCAAAAATCTCTCAGAGCAGGTCTCTATTGGCTTAGATAATGTAAAAAAGATACAACTACAGCCTGTTACTTTTGACCTGTCCAGTTTGGGAACTGTCATCACAAAATTGTGGGAAAAGGTCACCTCCTGGTTTAGCTGGCCCAGTCTGGCAACTTGGGTTGCAATCGGAGTCGGTATTCTTGTTGTCTTGGTTGTTATCAAGTGCCTGCTGGATAGATTAATGCAGACTCAACAACAGGTGCGCTTGACAGCAATGGCTGCCATGCAGTTGGCGGATGGAGGCCCTACAGCCAGGCCAGCGGCTGCCTACCTGCTCAGGGTCGCAGAACATCGCTTTTAGCTGGGTGGGTGAGCCAAAGACGGGTAAGAGCAAGGATCCCCAGCCTTGACTCAACCTAAGACAGGCCCCATCCCATTGCGTGGCGACCGCCGTCGAGTGTGTGACTAGGAAAGTCACGAGGTGCTCTGCAGGGGGGTTCATGGCGGAACACCTAATGCATGCCTGCATGCATCTAGGTTCCATCCAGTTACTTCCTAGCCCCACAAAAAAGGATGAGGCCCAGGATGGTCGATGCTGGACTGCAGCCGGCGCAAATGACCACTGGGCTAATAGTGGGGTGCAGGCCAATACATTCACTCGAGACGGGCTACGTCTGCCTTATTATGTGATTTTTAAGGGGGAAATGTTGGGGGCCAACATCACAGTTAGGCCTCGGGCGCGGCCTGTATTTCTGACTCAAAGCCTGCGCTAAATTACCCCTCCCATCGACCTGGGCAAGATGGCGCCTGGTTCCTGCTTCCTGGTTGCGGTCATTGCTGCTCGCGCCCTGTAAATGTGTGAGTCTGCCTAGAGACTGATGAGTATAGCCTATGAGCTTTCATTTCCTGCTGTATTGCTATTGGCGCCCCTATCCTTATAAAAACATGCAAAGCTGCCCTTTAGGAGCAGAGCACGGATGGAGCCGCCACAGGGTGGACGCTTGTAGAGGCTCTGGAGCTGTGAACGATTAAAGCAAGCTTTCACCGACCCGTGTTGTGTGATTCTTCTCGCTGGACGAGCAGAAGCGCGCGACACTGTGGAGTCTGACAGATTTTGGTTGGTTATGCAGTTTGCCCCCTTGTCTGATTCATGACTTTGAGCCTCAGTGATCTCTTTTATAAAATGGGTGGAATAGCAATACCTTCCACATAATGTTATTATGTGGATTAAATGGAATCATGCATTTAATATAATTAGATGAAAAGCTTAGTAATAATATCTCTAGTTTTGAAGTGACCCAAGTCATTTTTTGTAGAAGCACAAATTTCTTAAGAGGCACCACAACATTATAACCACAGGTACTGACTTATAATGATTATCCCAAATCATAAAGATTTGCCAAACTGTGGATAATCAGAAGACTGATACGTGTTAGAAAACTACAAATAAATTAGGTAGAATTTAAGGTAGAAACAAATTTTAAGGATAAAGTAAGGTTGCTTGTTCTTGCTAGTTCTATTCAACATGCTAATGGAAGTCCCAGATTGATCAGTTGGCTAAGAAAAAGAAATAAAAAGTACCCATACTGGAAAAGAAGAAGTTAAACTAACTCTGTTCACAGATGATATGATCTTATACATAGAAAACTCCCAAAAGACTGTTAGAAATAATAATCTCAGTAAGGTTGCAGCATTGAAAATAAACACATAAAAATCAGCTGTAGTACACCAGCAGTGACCAAGCCAAAAAGAAATCAAGAAATGAACCCCACTTATAATGTTGCCAAAAAGAATAACATACTTAGGGACAGACTTACTCAAGAAGATGAAAGACTTGTAGACTAAAAATTACAAAAGACTGATGAAAGAAAGCAGTTTGTAGATTCAATGCTATCTGCATCAAAATTCCAGTGGCAATTTTTACAACAATAGAGAAACATTCCTAAAATTTATATGGAATCTGAGGGAACTCTGAATAATGAAAACTTTCTTGAGAAAGAACAAAGTTGAAGGCCTTACATTTTCTGATTTCAAAACATATTACAATGCTATAGTAGTCAAAACAGTGTGGTACCTGCATAACGACAGTCATAAAAACCAGTGGAACAGACTAAAAAGCCTGGAAATATGCTCTTGTGCATATAGTCAGGTGATATTCCACATGGGTGCCAGGGCCACATAGTGGGGAAAGGACAGTCTCTTCAACAAATGATGTCAGAAAATTGAATCTCCACATGCAAAGGAATGAAGTTAAACCCTTACCTTACATCAAATTAAATCCTCTAAAAGAATCAAAGCCAAAAACTGTAAGACATCTAGAAAAAAACAAGGGGAAATATTCATAACATTGGACGTGGAAATTAGTTCTTGAATATGACATCAAAAGCAATAAAAGCAAAAATTGAAAACTTATACTATATTAAACTTAAAACTTTTTATCAAAGGAAACAATCAAGAGTGAAAAGGCAACCTCTGGAACAGGAAAAATTTACAAATTATTGATAGGGGACTAATGTTTAGAATACATAAAGAACTCTCACAAAATTGACAACAAAAAATAACCAGATTCAAAATGGACAAAGGACTTGACTAGACATTCAAAGATGTACAAATGTCTGAAGAGCATGTGGAAAATGCTCAACATTACTAATACTTAGAGAAAAGCAAGTTTAAGCTACAATGAGATATCTCACACCCACTGGAATGGCTGCTATAAAAAAAATACTCCTTTCCTGTTCATTTATTGGATCGGATCATTCACAATTGTCCTAAATCAGTAAGGCTCTACATGAATGTGGCGGGGCAGCTTCTTCACGGGCTTTGGACTTTCCTAGAGTTTTCCTGTCCACTCGCTACAGCAGAATTTCCTGGGACATTGTTTAAACATACGGAACTCCTAGTCCTACTCTTAGACTGTATGAATCCCAATCTTTAATGGTAGGTAGGGCCAGTAAATTGAACTCTAAACAAGAACACTAGGGATTCTGAATTTCCTCCATGTTTGGAAATCTTTAGGGGCATCTTGGCCAACCTTGATGAAGGCTTTTTAGGAACTAAAAAATGGGAAGGAGAATCTCCAGCCTATGGTGACCTCAACCTTGTGCTCACATGCTCTTCTTTCTAGACCTGCATTCTCTCTGTAGGTATAGGAGCATCTCCCTGGGTTCTTGAAAGTTGCAACTGATGACTGCTTCTTGTTAGGGCCAGAGTGGAAACACCTGTGGCCCTCTGATGGACAGCTGCATGCTTTTAGTTAGTTCGTCCTCCAGGAAAACAGTAAAAGAAGAAAGGGAGGATCCCTATATACCAATTAAGTGATAGTTGTAAATGAGATTAATATGGATACTCCTTTAAATAAGAAGTCCTGCTGAAACACATACTCATGTTCATTTGGAGAGGTGTAGAATGTGTACTTGTGCCCAGGCTGAAAAGCAGACTCTATTGTCAGGGTGGTCTCGGAGAGTTTCAAGAAAGAAAAGCACTCTCATTTTGATTACAAAGTCAAAGTGTTGTGGTTGTCAGCCCAGTTGTGCCTCAATACATTGTAGGAAGCTTCATTGGAAGTAAAACTGAATTCTTCTTCCTGTAATATTTTAGTTTTAACAGAGAACATAGAAAAGAGAAGGGCATTGTAAACATTTTTTGGCCTGATTTTGTCCTTATGTTTTTCTGTTAGACTGAAAATCCTGACAGGCAGACAGGGCAGTGTTATATTTAACAAACACCTTTGTGAAATCCACAGAGAGAGGGAGAGGGAGAAAGAGGAAGAGGGGTAGGCAGCTAGTCAGCTCATTTTAACTGTTTCTTTCTAATTAACTCCTTCCCATCCAAAATTTGATGTGTAGCTCTTGGGACATGTGGATATTTTTACATAATCCTTTAAAAATAATGATGTACCTTATCGCACCCTAGTACCCTTTTATGCTTTTTTCACTCACAGCAGCCACAGGGAAAGAATCAATGGGCCCAGGCAAATCAATCATCTTTACATTGAAAACAACTTAAAGCAGCCTGAGGCTGTAGATCTAGATTTCCAAGTTATTAAAATAAGTACGAGTGTAGCTATGGTGCTTGGTACTTTACCAGTATGACAATAACTCTCTCCTATTTTAAATATTAGAAAACAGAGATTTGAAAACGTGACTTGTGTAAGTCACTCACTTATGAAGTGAAAAATCCAGAATCTCAACCCATGGATATTGAATCGATGTTCCACAGCATCACACAACCTCAAACTTATGACCTGAAAGAGTATTGTGTGAACTCAGAATTTCTCCACTTCTGTTCTCTGTTAAGATTTGCTGGCTTATTAGTGAAATATAGCTAAGGAGTGGTTGAGAAAGCTGGGGACCCTCAGAACCCATAATTTAAATCTTATTGATGCCTCTTACATCAGGTACTGTGTCAACTGACAGCCAGAGGGCGAGATCTTGGTGTCACTTTGCCACTACCTGCTACCAGTGGTTTCACTCTCCATCATCCTCAGTAATTATTTGTGAGTTCCCTGGAACCCTGCCTTGCCCTATCTCACAGTCTCCTCATTAGAGGACCCTCCTGGTGTGGCGGTTCATCAAGTGGCTCCTTGGACAGGGACCCTCAAGCCTCCTTCCCTGCTCGTATGTATTGTCTGTCATCTTTTTCTTTTGTAATTAATAGCAATTGGCACAGCTTCATCTGAGATGAGTGACTGGAGGGAAGAAACGCAGCTTCCAGCTGTGTCGCTCACCTACACAGCTCAGCGCTTGACTAAAGGTTTTCTCTGCTTGAGTTGCAGGCTGCTCATTTCTCATTTAGTGGATAGCAGCCCTTTCCCCTTCTGCCTCTCTTTATGTTGTATCTCCCCTTATCCACTGACATACTACTTTGCTGCTTAACATTATTACATTTCTCTCCAGATCTTTTCTCTGATGTTCTTAAGGCATTCCATCACGTTATATTGTGCCATCATTTAAAAATGTTGTAGTGCCTCGTGAACAACAGTTACTAAAAGAACAGATTACTGACGTGTACTCTGGAATTCTCAATAATCAGAGGTACGCTGACAACTTCCTTTCCTGTTCCAAAGCTGAACTTGGCTATATTAAATTCTGATCATTAGGTTTATGCAACAACTCTTGCTCAACTCACTGTTTTCTAGGTGTGACAATGGCTTCTGTAAAAGGATGGTAGAGGTGCCTGAATTAGGGGATGTGCTACATACAATTACAGCTTGAAGATAATAGCTGACATGGCAAGAAAGCAACTGAATCAAAGATTAATGCATGGGAGAAATCTCAAGGGCACTGAAGATACAACGTGCAAACTTTTCGCATTGTGACATTGTAAACAAAATAATAAGTGACTTGGAATCATGGTTGATTAAATTCATGTTAGAAGCCCTCAGTACTGTTATATCATGCTTCGTCTCCTGGGCACTCTTTTGCTTTGTTGTCAGCCAACAAACTATAATTTCACGCTTGACTGGCCTAATATAGTCTTAGGTTCCAGATTCTGTGCACGATCATGCCAGGCCACAGAAATTAAGTGAAAAGCCAATAAATAAATAAATAAATAAATAAAACAAAGGTCAGAGGTCAAAGATAATGCCCATCACCAGCCTGAAATACAGCTTTCATTTGAATATGTTAGTGTTTTTATTACCATTTAATCAAGGACTGTTTTGACTCCCTGCTGACTGAACATTAACTACACATTTACTGGAGCACCTTCTATATGCCAGGCACAGTGGTAGGCCTGGAGGCTATAATGGGGAGGAAAGAGGTACTAATGAGTGGTTGGAGTTTCTCAGTGGAAAACCAGATGGTTCTGCATTTCAACCTCTCTATACCTGGTGGAGTCTTTGAAGAGACTTTCTTAGAGAGGTTTTACTTTAGATCTTTGGCAGCTTTCCCAGGGCTCTCAGCACCTTCTTTAAGATTTCTACTGGAGGGGACACTAACTCCCCTCCCTTTCTCAGGTGCAATTCACACTAATTTTATTTGTTTTATCACATTCATCGGTCTCTATTTCAGAATAGGCTCAGATAAGGACTTTTGCTCAGGGCTCATCTGCTCTCAGCCAAGATTCTCCTAAGGCCCAGAAACCGGTGGCCAGGCTCCCTTCATTTGTCCTTTCTAAGGTATCAGTATAAATGGGTTCCTATGAGGAATGTGAGGAGAAACTGGGAATTCATTGAAGTTTGTTAGTCATCAGCACAAATGGCTTTATCCATTTCCATGTATTTTATGCAGTTAGGATCATCTGAATTTAAGCACTTTTGCCGGTAGCAGAATCATGATTAAAGCTGAAAAGGGCATTTAATTCTAAGAAAATTCTTTAAGAAATCTTTAACAAAATTCTTATGACTATCTCTCCTATTATCCTTTAGGCTGAAAAGTCTGACCAAATGCCTTTAGGCACTTACATTGAATATAATATAACTTTTCAATTCTTTTCTCTGAGTGTATCTCAGGGCAGCATTAATTTGATATGATTAGGAGACGATTATCTTTAATTAGGATCTTTCTCACTGTTCTTTAGCGCTTCTGTTGTGCAGGTTCTTTGGAGCCATGGGCTTACGGGTACTTAGCCCCCATGAACTTTCGGTCTTGTGAATGTGCACCTGAGGTGGGATTAGTCTGAGAGCTTCTAATGACTGTAACCTGGGGGAACCCAGAGTAGGATTTTATAAAAATAATAATCAGTTCATAACTAGATTGAGTTACAAAGGAGGGCAGAATATTCATTCCAGGTCATGGTTGTATAATGCATATTTAGATCAAAGAATGAAAGGTATTGAGGGTATTACTCCCTACAGTGGTCATTATTGCCCACCTATGAATTAAAAGACACCCTTCAGAAGACAATGAATTGCTTGCCATGATGTTAGGAGTAGGGGACACTGTGCAAAGTGGTTGGGGAAAGAGCTGGAGAGAAATAACATTAGCTTTATACACCAAATTGAGAATTAAACTTCCTGAGGAAATTTTGAATCTTTATTTACTTACCAATAAGTAAATGCAGACAATGGTGCTACATGGATGCTAGGTATTGAAATCTTTCATAATCACGTGATATACTGTAATACTTAATTTTATAAGATCATACATCTATCATATTTTCCTTATTGTGTTTACTCACATGGACAGGAATGGATCTAGATATTGTGGAGTCTGAAGATAACCCATTTAGGGACGCTTCTAAAAGAAAATATAAACTTTTGCATAGAAAATAAGCAAAGGCCCCTTAAAAGAGGCCCATGCAAGTGAAGGGCCCTGAAAACTGACTTTCACTAGTTCTAGGGGGATTCACCTCTGGATATAGTGGTGTGTTAATGTGAACACCACTGTGGGCAGAACTCAGCTTTCCTACCACCTCACGGGAGGCAGGGAAATGTAAATGGAGAAGCTATAGTTCTAAGGTTCATACTTAACATAACTGAGTATTTTGCTGACCATCTTAGAAGCTCCTTGTTGGATCTTTTAGGAAGCAATCTCTGAAATGAACACCAAAATTTCTGCTTCCTTATGATCAGAAGGCCCAGGTTCGGTATTTACTGAGCCAGATGATTCCTCATGAGGTGACTCGTAAAGCTCACTGCTGATGTTTTCCACTTATTACTGAACTACTTTAGATTTAAAGTGCCTCACTCAATGCCACCATCTTTGTAGCAACTGGAGCAGCATCCACAAATAAAAATAACATCCAAGGCCAAAAAGTTACCGAGAGCCAGATTTTTCAAGATTAACTTGAGCAAGTTGTTAAAATCAGGCAATGCTTATAGACACATAGCCATGTGGATACCATAAAATATCACCTTATTTTGAAAGACTGAAAATAAGCCACAAAAATTCCCACTGAATGATCTGTGTAATCACTCACGTTGGGTATGATGTGTCTGGTCAAGATCAGATATCCGTACGTTCTGAGGACATGGGCATGTGAGATGCACAAATGTGTGTCCCAAAAGATTATTCCTTCTATCTTATCTGTCTGTCAAAGCAAACCTCAAATGCTAGGTAAGATAGTCCTCAAATTCTATTAATATAAAAATGACTGCAATAATACAAGCAATATCATTGTTATTCATGGCACTAGCACTTTCACTATTTCTGAAATCTGCACCTATCTTATTTTCTAGTCTTTAGTCTTTTATTCACCAAAATTACTGATATGGGCAGTTTAGACATCAGAGGAGGAGATAATGGTTTCGACCTTAATAGATGGTTTGACAGTGCAGTGCATCCCAAACAGTACCAAAAGAGGCAGTGGATGTTATTTCTCCTGTTTCTTTTCCTCTTTATTGTTAAAGAGACTAATTGTGTATGATCATGTGCTCATAAGTATGTATGTGACAAGAAAGTTTGAATTTCTTTTGATTTTTCTTTTTGTGTTGGCAAGAGCAGAAGGGCATTCTTTTAAAAATATTTTTCTAAGCAAAGCATGAGAATGAAGGGCAAGAGTAAGTCAGTCTCAGAATAAGATATTCTACCGAGATGTAAAGGGTTGAGGGGGGAGAGTAATTTCCAACAGCTAGGAGAGAACTGCCACAAGTGGTAGTTGATCAAATCAGTGACACAGCTTCATAATTTGGTCTCAGATTCATCAAGAAAATACTACAAAGAGAAAACTGCAGGAGTCCTTATTTGCCCCCACCCCCATGAATAAAATGGTCTGCTGGAACTTGGAAGCCTCTGAAGGTGGTGTGTCAGCCACCGATTCTCTGATGGTGCCAAAGATGACTTGTGGTTATGTATAAAAAGAAACAATTTTGTCTGCTTCTCCCACATTTATAGTGACTGAGAATATACATTTTTACCTAGGATATTTCTCCACCCTAGAAACACAATTCTGGGTCCCATGAGTTCCCATATAAGGAACTCTTTCTGTAATCTGAGACATGTACCAATAACTGAGCTGACTACCTGAGCAACATTCTATCTACACTAACAGCCAGGTGTAGTGATCAATGGTTTGAACAGCTTGCAAGTTACGGCTGAAGGAATGGCTTTCCCATCAAAACCACATAACTACAAGAATAATTATGATTCTAGCTTTTGGGTTGGAAATTATTTAAATGAAAGATTATTTACAAAGGGAACAGAAGGGAAAAGAATCATGTAAATTAGATTCATTAAATGGACAGATTCACTCACAGTTCATTTTGGGGTAATTTATGTCAATTTTCTCTGATGTCATCTGTTGTTCAGGTTAATAATTAGCTATGACCATTATTAATCAACAGAGGTTGCTTTGCATATTGGCAGAGAGAGGCATATTATTTAGGAAAGTGCCTATGAATATGGAGTTTTTGATATGAGTGCAAGAATTTATTTGCAAAAATACAACTTTTATTTTCCCAAACAATTCAATATCCTGATGCATATATCTCTGGTTATCAGAAAGCTTTGCAGGGGAATATATTCCTCTTTACTAGTATGCAAACAGTCAAGACTGAAAAAGAATTGAAAAAGAATAGGACAAAATATTTATTCTAATCCTGTAGTACTCTCTACTTAAAACTAAAAATGATACAGTATTTTCAAATGTGTAAGAGATGTATCTTTTATAGCCCAAGTTATGGATCTTTTGAGAAATACAATATAAAGATGCTCATTTATAAGATTGGATGACTGGGATATGAACTTTAAAAATTCTTTTACAATGCCACCAAATATAAAAATATATGGCAAGCATGGTGGTGCATCTCTTTAATCCCAGTACTTTGGGAGGGAGAATCACAAGTTTGAGTCCAGTCTGGGCAAATTAGCAAGACCCTGTCACAAATGAAAACAATAAAAATAAAGAAAGGACTAAGGATATAGCTCAGCGCTGGGTTCATTCCTCAGTACAAATAAAATAAAATAAAATAAAATCACACAAAAACAAAATAAAAACCCCCAAAACGAAGAAAGTAAGATATTAACCCATTTAGATTTTTTGAAAATCTTGATACTGCTTGTAATCTGTATGTTTCTCAGTTCTGTGTAATTTTGTGGCTGTCACCTTGAGAAGATAACAAGAATGGTGCCTACTATTAATGTTGTTTTTTTCTCTGAAAAAACAAAATGTTTCCTGGCATTTCTTTTTTTCAAATACTTCACTCTGTGTAGTATTTTACATTTACATCATTTCCGTTTATATTCTTGTTTTAGTGTGTTGGAAGAAACAGTTGCTCTTTAAAAACATTCTACCAGGGGCCAGGGATATGGCTCAGCGGCACAGCACCTGCCTGCCTGCCTGCCTGAGTTCAATTCCCAGTACCAAAAAAAAAAGAAAAAAATTAATTAAAAAATTAAAAAAAAATGAAAGCATTCTACCAAACAATAACAATCATAACATTCTCAAGTATTTATCTTGAGTGTAAATTCTGAAGGTAGTAATTCTGGTAAAAGATTTACATAACAAATGGATGATGCTGAAAGTACCCAGATAACTCTTGAGCTTTTGGTTTGAATAACAGAGTAGAGGCAATACTGGACATGGGTTACCTTTAGAGGAGGATTTCTGAGTTTGGTTTTGGATATGACTGATGTTTCTTTAAGGCAGAGTGGAGATATTCAGTAAGTTCCATGCACCGGTTCAGGGTTTGGTAAATTTATAACTTATCTCTGTTTCCATGTTATTTTAGTCCAAGAGTATAATGGAATCCCCTGGGTATAAAGAATTGAGTGAAAGAGAAGGGGACTTGAATGGAATTTTAATTAACTCCAGCATTAATGGGCAAAAGAACATGAGCCTGGAAATGATTGTCCAGAGAAGTAGGTGGAAGCTTACAAAAATAGCATTGAATGATGGAAGACACAGTATTAGAAGAAGAAGGGGGACAATCAACAGTACATAGGGATGCTAAAAGAGATTTGAGAAGAGAACTATGAAGTATGGTGGCCACTGTTGATCTCGGGAGCTGCTCTAGTACAGTGGTTGCGGGGGAGCCAGATACGAGTGAGCAGAGGAGTGAGCCGAAAGGAGAGCAAATGGAGATGGTCAGGATGATCCATCTTGCTGAGAGGCTTGACTATGAACACAAGGTGATAGAAGATACAGGAGGAGCCGTGAAGCTACTGGAAGCTTTTATTTATGTGGTTGTTGTTAAATAGTTAAGACTTATACACATTTAAAAGTCATTTCAAAGGATTTAGTTGAGAAGTAACAGTTGACTGTATATGAAAACAGAAAGGAAATGTAAAGTAGGTTTGTTTTAATGTTTGGCAGATAGAAGGAACAAGTTCTCAGGCAATGACTTCTCTTTTCTCTGTGAAGTAGCAGGTGATATCAATGGTGGGTATGAGAAGGGAGGCTGGAGGCTGTGGATTTCAGGAAAGTAGAGGTGGGTCTTGCTATGGTTTGTATCTAGATGTCCCCCCGAAGCCTCACGCAATCTTAGATAGGGTGGGCTTTTCTGAGGTGGCTGAATCTAGAATGTGCGATGCTGGGAGTAAGGATGTGCAATTAGAAAATCAGTCCGCTGATTGGTCTGGCATAGTTCTGGCTACGATTAAGGATGTGAGTGCTACACCTGCCCTAGAGTGGGCAGCCTGTATACAATATAAGGGACAGAAAGAATCTCGTCTCCCTTCCGTTGTTGCTTTTGCTGTCTTCTGCTGCCATGAACTGTTTCTCCTCTGTGATGCCCCTCTGCCAAGCCACCTTGCTTTGGACCCAGCTGATTATGGACTGAAACCTCTACAAACTGTAAGCTAAATAAACATTTCCCCCTTTAACTTTGGGTGTCGGGTATTTTGTCTCAGCAATGAGAGAAAAGTAATGAAGACAGTTTAAAAAGTAATTAGAAATCAAAATGAGATATGAAGTAGGAAAATTGGGTAGTATTGGTCTAGTTAAGATTGATGATCTGTAATTTATAAGGGAACCAGTCTTCATACGTGTATACATTTCTTTAAGAGGGCTCATCTACTCAGACATGGTTCCCCCAGACAGTGTTGGGTTCATTGGGATTTTGCTAGATGGGTGTAATGGTAAGACAATGGAACCTGGTGATGTTGCATGGATTCGTACCTGGATAAAGAGGAAAGTAGAGAAAGGACAGCATTATTGGGGTCCCTACTAGGTTGAAGAAGGGCCTCATTAATTCATCTGCCACCCTTAATACAGCTTGTCTTTAAAAAGAAAAAAAATGTGACTTTTTAAAGTTATAAATCTTTAAAGTCACTGAATATAAAGAACTTCTTTTTGATTTAGCTAAAGGGCAAAAGAGAACTAAGTCCAATTTTTTTTTAAATACCTGTTTTATTTATTTATTTATTTTTGTGGGTACCGGGGGTCGACCTCAGGACCTCATGTGCCAGCAGGCACCCGTGCCGCTGAGCGATATCACCGGCCCCTTTTTCGTATGTGGGTTCTGGGAGTTGAACTCGGGCCCTTGTGTTTGCCAGGCAGGCATTTACAGTGCTGAGCTATCTCACCAGCCCAGACTAAGTCCAATTTTAACAACTTCCCTCAAATTTGTAGGAGGGTGCAATCACAGATAATAAATTTCACAAGAATATATATACGTATGCATACATATATGTATGTATATTCTTATTTGAATATAGATGTCTCCCTATATATCTGTTGAAACTCAGCATAATAACCTTGTAGAAAAAATACTCCCATTGTTTCATTTGACTGAAAGTAAAGGAAGATCATTGTAGCAATGAACTATAGCTTACATGAGGAAAAAATGGAGGGAGAGGATGAAAATCATAATTTTACTTAAACAGGAATTCCATTTAATTTTTCCATTATTCTCAGTGAAATGAAAGCAGAGCTAACTGCTAGAGAAAACTGATTTTTGATGTTGGAAAAAATCAGCTTTATGGGCCGGTGAGACGGCTCAGCGGCTTAAGCGCCTGCCTTGCAAGCGCGAAGGCCCGAGTTCGACTCCCGGAACCCACATACGAAAAAGGGGCCGGTGATATCGCTCAGCGGCACGGGTGCCTGTTGGCGCGTGAGGTCCTGAGGTCGTCCCCCCGGTACCCACCAAAAAAAAAAAAAAAAAAAAAAAAAAAAAAAAAATCAGCTTTAATCGTTCTAAAGTGTCATTTCCTTTTCTGTAGTATGTTGCCTTATCATGTTATTTTATTAAAATATTTGGATACAGGGGCCGGTGAGATGGCTCAGCGGTTTAAGCGCCTGCCTTACAAGCGCAAGGGCCCGAGTTCGACTCCCGGAACCCACATACAAAAAAGGGGCTGGTGACATCGCTCAGTGGCACGGGCGCCTGTTGGCGCGCGAGGTCCTGAGGTCGACCCCCCAGTACCCACAAAAAAAAAAAAAAAAAAAAAAAATTTGGATACAATGAAAAGGGAAATACATAAAACACTATGCAGAAAACAGGAGAAAAATAGTGAGGAAATAACTGATAGTCAAACTTTACAAAATATTCAGATAATTTGTCAATTTCCTTCACAAAGTAATAAGTGATATCAGGGCTAAGGGCAAGTCTAACTTTTGTTAATTTCCAGAAAGGAAAATAGCTAGATATTCCACAGAAGCAAATGAAAGGAAATAGAATTTTCTCTTCACTAACTAAACTTCAAATAAACAAAACACATCTAACAATTCAAGTACCTGAACTTGGACCTGGGAGGAGACTTTATTAGTCAGCTTTCCTGTTGCTGGACACAATACCCGACACTCACAACTTGAAAAGAGATTTAATTTGGTTCATATTTTAAGGGGCTTCAGTCCATGGTCACCTGAGTCCAAGGAAGAAACATGGCAGAAGGATGCAGTAGGGCAAAGGTGCTCAGTACATGGAAACCGGGGGAGCAGAGCAGGGGACAGAATGAAAGAGGACAGGGCAAGGGACCAGATATAGATCCCAATGCTATGTTTCCATGACCTACCCAGACACCTACCTAGAAGTGCACTTTCCCAGTCCCCAGGAGGATCCTGAAGCCAATCAAGTTAACCCCTCACCCTGTCACAGAGACATACGTCAAAGCAGCGAGTAGAGCCCCCGAATATACCAATCTGTGAGCTACAAGATGATGGATCAAATTTTTCTCAGCAAGGAATACTGAGCTATATTTCATTATTGAATTTGGTCATGTGCTGGCTCAGTGGTTTTCACAAGCATGACAACCAATCACTTTGGGCTTTAATGGAGGAGGGGCTTTATGTACAGCTGAATCAGATGACGATTGTGTGAAAGGAGCAGCAATAGTTTTGTTTGTTTGCATTAACAAATGGACTGGTGAGAAAGATAAAAGGGAAAGTCAGGAGATTACATAAAGGAAACAAATGAATAGAGAAATAAAAATGAAATTCAAACTTCTTCCAAAAAGAATTTGTCATAGAAAATGCAAGCATTTTTAGCTAATACAGAAATTATTTGGAAATTGCATCCATTGGAGGTCCAGAGTTATAAAACACAGCATAGGGAAATCCTATGCCCTGGGTTTCAGAACTAGCTTTGCTAAGCCTCAATTTCCTCACCTGGAAATAGAAAGCAATGCTCTGGCTGTGTGCTATGACAGAAATGCCACCAGTATTGTCACCCATCCCCACATCTTTAGCCATTCTATTTCATTTGGAATACCTTTCAGCAATTTTTTCCAAACACTTGAGATATATTGTGTAGATAACCTATGAGTGAGCAGCTATTTCCAACTCTGTCTTGAAAGGATTATTTCAAAACCAAGACGATGAAGAGGGTGCAGTTAGGAAAGATTATTTGTAAGGTAACAATTTAAGGAGCCTCATAAAAAAGAAGAGTTCATGGCTTGTCAAGAGTGAGATAAGATTGCTTCTTTGTTTCTATCAAAAAGAAGGTAAAAGTAGATTATGTTGGGAGTTAAGAAGTTAAACAGCTATTGATAGCAGCAGGTTGGACTACATCCCATTTATTTCTTTCATTTTCTCATATGCTTCCTGTCACTGAATCACAGGAAGTTAATATGTCAATTACTTCCTGGGAACCTAAGAAAACACCTTTTTTACTATGCCATCAAATGTTGAATTTATAACGACAAAAAATGACAAAACACAGTATTTCTGGAAAATAGATTCCAAAAGTGTAACAGAAAGACAGGAATTTTTGTACAGAAATCTTTCCTTTACATAAACCAAGGAAGAATATGTATTTCTTTTAATGAAAGTAGCTTTTGTTTGGCTAATAAGAGGCCAAGTTCTCAGTAAATGCTTTGTTCTAAGTTCTTCCATTGTGAAAAGACAGAAAAATGAGCTCTAATTTCCAAACCTATTAAAAAACATAGAGAAGGCCATATGAAAATCATGGATTCTCAAGACCTCAGAGGTCCTCGAACTTGAGTGTAGACTGCTTTGGGTTAGGATGCCGCTCTTGTGGCTAGAGAAGAGGGAAGGACACTCCTTTTTCTTTACACTTGAGAAACCAGTCCTTGGAAGGACTGGCTCAAGCTCCCAGGGCCAGCCTAGTCTGGACTTTTGACTCAGTATTTCTACATGTGACCACTACACTTTCTTTGGATATGATTTTTGGTTTAGCTGGAAAAAGCCTGACTTTTCTCACAGTGAACACTCTTTTCACTTGAATAATGGAAAACAGTCATGTTTTATGATAGAAAAACAGGTAGTTTATTTTCATGATTGGCTGGAATCCCCAAGAATTCTCCCGATCATGGGTCAGGAGGAAGCCAGCTGCCCCAGGCCTGTGCTGATTGGTGCCAAGGGGACCGATTTCCCTATACCCAACACTCTGTCTGCAGCTACTGGGAGGCCAGAGTAATGTGTATGTAGTAATTCCACCTCTGTTTATTCTCATTGAGGAACTCAGCATTTTCCAACCACAGTGAGCTGGAAAAGTTATTTTTCCTGAAGTGTCAGTAGCTGGCTTGAAGGTGTCTACCTGAAGAACAGGGCAGTGATAACCTTTCTGCTTCTGCAGGGACAGGTCCTGCCAGGCCAGCCCTGGAAGCTTCTCTGTTTGGGCAGAACCTGGGTAAGCCTCTTCCCTTAGAACCAGGGAAAGGCTGCAGTCTGTGGTGATGGATGAGGGGGTGCACACTGACTCATGCCCTTGAGTAATAGTAACAAGAGCACCCTTTACAGAGCATATCCTATGCTAGGTATGCTGAATATTACAGTGTAAATCTCACCACAGTCCTGTAAATAGGCATTATTATTATCATTGTCATCATCCCCATTTTACAGATTAAGAGACCAAATTTCAGGGAGTTTAATTTTCTCACATCACACAGCTGTTAGGTGACAAAGATCTAAACCTAGGTATTTGACTCTTGTTCTGTGCTGCTCTAGGCTAATGTGTCTGAACTTAACCTGGTAGGATGCAGCATAGGAGTCCTGTACTCATAACACAAGTTAGCTTGGGGGTTAATTTAAGTGGAGTCTACAGATAGAAGACATGTTAATGAGTCTGAATTAGCACAAAATACTAAAATAAACGTTCTGCGGCTTTTTGAGTAGAATATTAATGATGGAGCATTCCTCTATGAAAGAGAGGCTCAAAGAGAAAAACCAAGTTCACTCAGAGGTCTGGAGAACTCCATCTGGGAGGCAAGACTGAGCAAGTGGCTTATGTATCTCAAAGAACGCACGCAGCAAGAAAATGGAACAGGCTTACGTAAACAGGATTCTACCTGTGGGGAAGGCAACCTCCTCATCTTCTCCCCAGGAGAACAATCTTCCTGCCTTCTCCATCTCTGTGATTGCCAGAAGCAGACTACAGGCACGAGGGCTGGAATCACACAGTCACCTGGCCCCCCGTCCTTACAAGTGGCACCTACCTCACCCTTTCTCTGCAGCCCTGATGCCCCCAGTAACACTGTATCCAATTCTACAGATTTGGGGCCAGGGTTTTCTGGCATTTGTCCCATTTCTTTCTGTTTCCATTGCAACTACTGTAATTTAGAACCCCGTGACTTCTCCCTAATCAATGCTGTTAGATCAATCTTTCTAAAATGAGACTTTGGTCACTCTGGCGTCTACAAAACATCTGATTCTTCATTATCTACTGAATCAAATCCAGACACTTTCACCAGATACTCAAAATCCTTACCAATTTCCCTAAATTCACCTTTTTAGTCTCTTCTCTAACAGTCAACCTTAAATGTGCTAAGCTGCAAACCTTACTTTATCCCCAGCATATATAATATTTCCTAACTTCTCATCTTTATGGATAACCTTTGCTTTGTTTAGAAACATTAATAAGCATATGGTATTTGTTTGGTACTTGCTAGTTTTCAAAGTGTTTTCATTTACCTTATTCCATTAGAACATTACAGATTCTCTGTGGGGCAGATATAATTATACTCATTTTACAGATTAGGAAATAGTGGCTTGGGAAGGGTCTGGAACCTGAGTCCATAGCGGAGGGGCTGAGGCAGGTCAAGCAGTCAGGTCTGCAAACAGATCCATGTTGTTTTACTCTTTCCTTCATTAGGCCTTTCCTCTGGCTCCCTCCGGGTTCTGCTTGTGAAAATCTACCTTTTTCTTAAAGTCCAGCCCAAATCCAACATTTCTGCACTCTTCCAAAATAAACCCAGAATAAATTATAACTCTTTCCACTCTGAGCTCTTACAGTTCCTTGCCCAACTTGCTGAGCACTTAAAGTGACTGGAGGAAAAGGTGTGAGAGTTATTACATAGACTTGATGTCAGCATCGGTCAAGGTTTCAAAACCTTTTTGATCATGACCCTATGTAGAAACCCATGTTATGTTACAACTGAGAGTATAAACGTACACACACCCCAAAAGAAGTGTTATAAAATAACATTTACTTCTAATTCTGCAATTCACTTTCATTTATTAAAAAAGTTCTGGTTAGGAACCCACTACTAAGTCCTGAATATCAATGTTAAAAACTCTGATTTAAATCTTTTCTATCTCTTATAAATTGCCTGAAAACATTTTCAAAGATTAAAAAAGATTGGGCTAGATTGGGCTAACAAGAGAGATTTGTTCACCAGAGATTAATCTGTAGTTCCAAACAGGAGCACACAGAATTCCTGTAGGGCTGGACCAGGAAGGAAGGGCCACAGCCAGAGAGCATTAGCTTCTACTTGGGCGAAGGCCAAGGGTAAGGATTTTTAGTGAGCTAACTCATGGGAGAGAGGTATCCATTCCACAGTGGGACATCTTCAAAAGAATGAGATTTTTGGAAGCTGAAGATGTGGGGAGGAAGATTTCTCAATAAACCATGTCTGTAGAATGAGAAAAGACTCTTGTGCTCATCATAATCTTGAATATAGGAGGAAATAAGCTAGAATTTAAAAATAATAAAAATGTAATAAAATTCTTTGTTTATATCTACATAGTGAGTCTGACGGCCTTCAGGCCTATAAACCTGTCACTGAATTTAGTATCGTTTCTGCTCTTTATGAAGCACTTGATGTTTGCAAAGTGCTTGTACAATTACCAATTACCATAATGTTCATCTTCTGAATATTTCAGTTTAGAGAAGGCCTGAGGACTTCAAACTAAGCATGAGAGAAAAAAAAATGGGAAAACATTGGTCAAGCTAAAGATCAGGCTCTTGAGCTTGTACTGCTAGATCTGAGGTACCTGCTTATAGTGCACTAGGGACCCCTTCTTTTTTCAGCATCTAGAGCCTGCAGTGCAGGCAGCCAGCCTTGGTCATCCATCTCTTCTGACACCAGCATGCTATTCCTGGGGGGACCAACTCTGTAGTGTAGTGTACACTACTCTGTCTACACAAAGCAAGGGATGGAAGGGCAAAGGGCTTGGCACCTGCAGTCCAAGTGCTAGGCCAGCCTGAGGGATGTGGGAGGAAGAGTTTGCAGTTGCTGGAAAAAACTAGTGAGGAAAGGCAATGGGGCTGTTATAGCCTTCCCTGATCTAGCTACTAAACACATAAAATGATTGGGAATAGATCTATTTCGCATCCTGTATGAGCTAGAAATCTGTTTTGGTCATGTTTACCAGCAACAGGTCAGTGAAAACCAATACACTGGTGGATTTCAAGGAATTCCAAGGAAATGGCTTCAAGGGATGTCAAAGGGAACATTTTCAGGATGTGTCTTTTTCCTTAGGAAAGAGGTTAGCTCTCCTGTGTTTCTTCCTCTAGATTCACAAGTCCAAGGCTGCAGCTACTACTAGCAAGAGGCTGCCCCAGACAGCTGTTTCAGGGCTGCTGACACTCTAGTGTACTTGTTTAGCAACAAAAAGCAGCTTTTCCTTTGAAAGTTAATTTTAATTCAAACATTTTGTTAGATTGGTTAAAACTTCTGTGCTCCTCTCATGAACCTGTTTTTCGAGGTGTTAGTGAAGAGTACATTTTCTGGATCATCCCAGTGTGGCAGATTAGGTTTGACATGACAAATCTGCTCCAGCATTCCCATTTCCCTAAGCCCCTGAATCCCCTCATCAATAGTAAACCATGGAATATCAGGCATCTCTAACTTATTCACAGTGGGCCGTCTTTTCTTCCATACTTTTGCCAACCAACCAAAATAAACTAACTCTTTACTCCACAAGCTGCAATGTTAAATTCAGAATCTCTGCTTAACAGGCCCATATCACAAACTCAGCCTGTTCCATGTATATGTTTTTGCCACCATTATCTCACACCCATAAAATCCATTCCCACATTTCCTCTTCAGGCCTCTGCTTCTAAGAGTTAGAAAACTCAAGAAGTTCTTTTGGAGAATACTGGACCACATCATGGGTCACACTATGTATCTCACCCTTAGGAGCCCTCTGCAATTTGAGCCTGGTTATAGGCCTAGAGGCAAAAGTGGGTAGTGAAGGTGGGTCCTGAGGAGTGTCAGCATCATCACGCTTGGTCAACACAGGATTAGTTTCCTCAGGTATACAGTAGGAGAGGGCAACACCACAGGGGGTGGGTGGTGCCTCCACCATTGTGGGTGGGGAAATCTCTTCCTCTGGCAAAATGATCTCGTTAGAATTTAGGCACTGAACATCCTCACCCTCCTCAGGATCCTCCCAGACATCTTCATCCCTGTTTACAGAATCCCAGAGCACTGAATGAAAAGGAGGCTGGGTCCTCTTGAAGAAGGACCCTGGCCCACCACCAAAAATTTATACTGTCAATTTTTTTTCCTAGCCTTCCCCAAAGGGACCTAAGGCCTTTTGCCAGAGTAGTTGTACATTGAGGGAAGTAAATGTCCAGACATTTTGGCAACTATTGGAAACTGGTTCTGAACTAGCACTGACTTCAGGGGATCCAAAATGTCATGTGGTTCTCTGCTAGAAGTGGGGGTCTATGGAGGTCAGGTGTTCAACAGAGTTTTAGCAAAGGTCTGACTCACAGTGGGTCCAGTAGGTCCTCAAATTCATCCTGTAGTCATTTTCTCTGTTCCAGAATGCATAATTAGGATAGATATACTTAGTACTTGGCAGAATCTTCACATTGATTCCTTAACCTGTAGTGTGAGGGCTATTATGGTTGGAAAGGCCAAATGAGTTGCCTTTGCCTGGTAAAATAGTAAACCAAAAACAATATCACATTCTTGGAGGAACTGCAGAAATTAGTGCCACTATCAATGACTTAAAGGATGCAGGGATGGTGGTTCCACATCTCCATTTAATCTCTCATTTGGTCCATGGGGAAGATAAATGGGTCTTAGAGAATGATGGTAGATTGCCATAAACTGAATCAAGTGGTGATTCCGATTGCAGCTGCTGTACCAGATGTGGTGTTCTTGATTGAGCAGATTAACACATCTCCTGGTACTTGGTATGCAGCTAGTGATTTGGCAAATGCCTTCTTCTCCATACCTATCCATAAGGCCCATCAGAAAGAATTTGCTTTCAGCTGGTAAGGCTAGCAATACACTTTTACCTCAGGGTTATATTAACTCTCCAGCCCCATGTCACAACTTAGTTCACAGGGATCTTGATTGCCTTTCTCTCCCATAAGACATCATAGTGGTCCATTACATTGATGATATACTGACTGGGCCAACTGAGCAGGAGGTAGCAACCACTCTGGGTTTGTTAGTAAAACATTTGAGAGCCAGAGGATGGGAAATAAATCCCACTAAAATTCAAGGTCCTTCTACTTCAGTGAAATGTTTAGGAGTCCAGTGGTGTGGGCCATGTAGAGATATTCTAAGGTAAAGGATAACTTGTTGCATCTGGCTCCCCCTACTACCAAAAAGGAGGCACAATGTCTAGGGGGCCTATTTGGGTTTTTGAGGCAACACATTCCTCACTTAGGTGTTTTACTCCAGCCTGTTTACTGAATAAATCAGAAAGCTACTAGTTTTGAGTGGGGACCAAAACAAGAAAAGGCTCTGCAACGGGTTCAGGCTACTGCCTGCTACTCATTGCTTGCTGCTTTGATGCCTTCTGCCTGCCTGCCATGCCATGGACTGTTTCTGCTCTGCAGTGCCCCTCTGCCATTGTACCCTGCCATGGAGCCAGCCAACTATGGACTGAAACTGTAAACTGAAATAAATATTTCATTGTTTAATTTTGGGTTTTGAGTATTCTGTCTTAGCAATGAGAAAAGCAACTAAGACAACTTCTATCAGAAATTCTCCAGTCTCTAACTATGGATAGCTAACAAAATAACAAAAGATAAGCTGAAAAACTTTTCAGCTGGAAAACATTTTGATAGACACCGACCCTACTAATTATACCACTGGATAATTTTCATTAGTGGAAATTTAAAACTTAAGCTCTTAATGAAATCATACTTTTATATTTTAACACATTGATATTTTGGAACATTCAACATGCATTGAGTAAAATGGGAATGTTCTTGTCCTCATTTTTATGCACATAGAGAACTGGTAGGTGTTTTAGGAGCAACTGTCCTGGGTCATTTTCAGTTTATTGTTCTCCCTGACACACCACCTTCCACCTGTCTACTAATCCTCTTCTTTACAACAAACTGCACTGTAGATTCTGTACTTAAAGTATTGTATTGGTCTTCTACTGTCAAGAAATATAGTCCTTGTTTTTACTTTGACATGTGTGGTCTGTATGTATGGTAACTATTTCATTTCCCACCAGTTGCACTGAAACACTCACCATTGTCCAAATGCCCCACTCCCTATCTGTGCTTTTGTCTGATCTGTTTTCACTGCCAGAGAATCTTTCACATCCTTGACGCTGCTCCTTAAGGATTCTGACTCTTTATCATTCATTTCCCATGTTCTATATGTGCCTTCCCCAAGCCACCGAAGCTGCTTAGTTGACTGTATTCCTCTCTGGCTTCTGTAACTCTTGCTCTGATCTAAATGCTTGTATTACCCAAATTCACATGTTGAAACCTAATCCTCAAGGTGATGGCATTAAGAGGTGGAAGTCTTTGGTAGGTGACTAGGTTTGGAGGGCCCTGCCCTCGCAGATGGGATTAGTGGCCTTATAAAAGATCTAAAGGAGCTTGTGCACTCTTTCCACCATGGGAGGATGAAGCAAGAAGATGCCTCTGTGCACTTTGCAGGAACCAGGCCCACACCAGACACTGAACTTGCTGGCACCTTGATCTTGGGCTTCCCAGCCTCCAGAGCTAGGAGAAAAAAATTTCTGTTGTTGACAAGTTCAAGGTATTTTGTTGTAGTGGCCTAAACAGACCAAGGCAACACTTTTTGCTCCTAACTTTATGATAGTTCTTAGTGCACTGGTGGCTGTTGTGTCTGCCTTAGTGGGATGTTAGCATCTTGAGGACCATCAACATTTCTTAGTTACTGCTGCAGTTGCAGAAGAATGTAGAAATATGATTTTTTCTAGGAAAAAAGTATTAAAATGAAATTCATTTAAAGCAATTGAAGATAATGTAAGTAAAATACTTTTCTGTGGGGGAAAACATTAAAACGAAACTCAATTCTGCAAGCATTAAGTGTGTAAGTACCTGAAAAATGGCTGGTAGAAGAATGAATCAGGATACAGTATGGGAAAGAAAGGAAACTTTAAAGGATGCTTTGGGCTGTGACATGTCACTCTACCTTTAGCCACCAAACAAAATATAAAATTAATACCAATGAGAAAGAATTCTGAATACATTAGGCTTTGGGAATAAGAGCTTTCTGTTTTGCTGCAGGAGCTTATCCACCGTCTCTAGAGACCTCCTCTTTTCTTTCTTCTAATTCTGCACCTTTCAGGCAGATTTACTCAGGCTTTCTTTCATCCATGCAAGCCACACATGTCATAGAATCTTCCCCATGTTGTTCCCTCTGCTCAGAATACTTTCCCTCCCTTCTTATTATTTGATTTCATGTTAGAAAGTCCCAATTCCTCCATGGACTCCGTCCCATATGACTTTAGAACAGTATTTATTTTTCTAACAAGCTCTTCTTCCATTAACCATCATCTCTGCCTGCTCTTATTTATGAGGTGACTTGACATACACTGAGAATATATCATCACCATCTACCCTGTGAAATCAACCTTAATTAAGGCAGGGCCACACCTGCCTAACATGCTTTGTGTGGTGCCAGCCATAGCCTAGAATGCAGACAAGTGCTGAATACCTGCAGTCCATGCGACAGACCTACAACTGTGTCGCACCGTCAGGTGATAATATGTGCAGCCAACAGCCGCAGTCCATGCTGATAATGTGTCTCTGGTAGCTCATGAATTTGTTGGCAGCCTGCAAATACTTTGGCTGCTATGGTTCAGAAGGTGTGACTAAGCAACAATTAAAAAAAAACTTAAATAAAATTCTTTTTCCTATGAGGAAGAAATGTTAAACTAAATTCAATACTGGCAACATTAAGGTAATGCTTATTTGTAAGTCTTAACATTTTTTTCTTCTCATTTTTCTAATAAGTGATTCAATGCTGACCTAGAAATCTTCCAAATAACATCATATTGCTAATGACAAAACACCACAGCTTTACCTGAAAGGTGGAATTGAAAGATTTCCTTTATCACTGGAAGGGACGAGAGGAGTAATTATCATCAAAGGCATGTATTGCTTCCATTGTGGAACAGAAAAATTGCTGCACTTCTCAGTCAAAATTGCTGTCTGTGGTATAATTTCCAGAAAAATAACTATGGGATGGTGGAGGACAACTGAGAAAAATCATAAATGAAACAACTGCATGTGCAGAACACAGGAACAAAAGAGCACCTTAACACTCAGCTACAGCCATTTACTGAAGATCCTAACAGAAGAATTGCACCTGACTTATAGCCTGTGTCAGAACTTTTGCTTACAGAGACTAAGGACTTTCTTATGGTATTAAAACACAGCTTTTGCAACTAAAAACTATTATCAGAATATAACATAATGGAAATTTGATTTACTGACAGATAATAAGTGACAGTGAATATTAAATATGTTGCATGGTGCTTCTTATGTGGATGTCAATGTATAGTAACGATAACACAACACTAACATTTATTGAGCGCTGTTCTAAGTGCTTTGTCTTGATTCATTTAATCATCAAAACAAACCTCTGAGGTAGGGACTTCTATTATCTCTCATTTTACAGATGAGAGACTGAGGCACAGAAAAGTTAAATAACTTTCCTAAAATTATGTAACTGTTAGTGGATAGACCATAATACAAAATTATTAACTCCTGACCATAAATCAGATTGTCTTCTATTTGATAACAACCAACAGTAGAATGTCCAAGTGTGTCTTTTTTTATTCCACATATATGTTCCTGAAAAGACATCTGTGATTCAGACATTCAGAGGAGCTGTAATGTCAGCTGTGTGAGAATTTGTCTATGGATATATTTCTAGTGTCCAGGATAGTGACTGTCAGGCAGGCTCTCAATACACATGTAGAAATCAATGAATGAGTTAGGAAAGTTCAACATAGTGCTTTGCATTAAGAAAATACTCAATAGATTTTTTTGAGTTGGATTTAAAGGAATTTATCTTGCGACTCCCATTTCTACAAAGGGAGGGGTTGCTTTCTGATTTCTTATTTGTGTAAATCTAGTTTCCATTTTGTTTGCTTAAAGTAAAGATGAATGTGAAAGAATTCTCATTTAACAGACATATTACTAAATTTTTTCATAGGAAAAAAGCAAAACAATGCAGGAATGCCAAAGTTTATGTAGAATCCTAGGATCATTGTAGAAAACTCAGTTATCATCTTGGGATCCCACAACTTTTTATAATCACAAAGAAATCCAACCTGTTCAGGATACTTGCAGTCACTATCAGGTCTCCAGAAGAGTTATACTCCAACTACGATGTATTGCAATGTACTTAGGCCACAGGGTCTTGAGAAAACCGCACTGTCTGAATGTTTTAAATGTTCCGAATCTGAGAGGCTAGTGAATGAGTTACAGTGAGCAGGAAGCTGTCTTAGTAAGTAGTCAACTTTTCAGATCGATTCAGCCACAACAGAGGATAGTATGTATTATTCCTATTTATATGGAAGAAGACATCATGGAAGATCCGTGTTATGACTGAATGAATGATAGCCCATCTTTCCAGGTACTGTTAAAATTCCCCTGCCTTGCTTTCCACCAAGAAGTCATGAGAACAGGTGTTGAGGAAGCTGGAGTTTTCTTTCAGGGAATTTTAATTTTACCTCACTTGGGTTCTAATTCAAGGGCTATCTTACAAGATCTTTATACAGCAGCACCTGTGAAGACAAGGGTGACCAAAAGCCAATCTGGGCATCCAGTGGATTAACCAGGGGTGGGTGGTAGCTGAACCGCTGCTGTGCAGTGCAGTACTGGCTCCTCTTCAAGGCTGGCTCCCTGGGGGAAGCAGATAGAATGCCATGTGCACACTCTTGTGATGAGGAAGTTACTAGGGGATATATTTACACAGCGCCTTTAGGAAGCTGATTGCTTTTGTTTGTCTCAAATATTTTGAAATTTTGGTGTTTTCTGAAGCCACTTGGGAGTTATTATTTATATTTTGACAATGAGGGCTACAAACAATTTTGATTTATGCCTCCCTTAAAGGGTCTGCTCCCCACCCCTTAATTCTGGTGATGTCAGGGTCTTCCTCTGTTGTGATTTCAAAGGACTTTAGGGCCATGACTCATTTCAAAGAGACAAAAATCAAGACACACCTATTTTGTTTGCTGCTGGGTCCTGGAACTTAGGATATTGCCTGGCACGCAGTAGGCTCATTAAAGTATGCATCGAACAAAGGATTACTTACATCCTTTGGTGCCTGCCTTGCTTGCTAATGGAAGTAAAACGTGACTCATCCCCACACTGGTGAAGCTTTTAATGAGCTACCAAAGCTATCAGATTAAAAATCAATTGCACTCCAGGCACTCTTGCAACAATAGCGTTGCACACCTATTGATGCTACCAGATCTCAGCGGACAGACCTCTTGAACCAAGACCCTTGGATTTCCCAGGTGGGTGCAGCCACCTTCTGTTGGTTACGAATGCTGACTCCAAGTCCACCTGCAATTCTGGATGAGTCTTTTCTCTCCTTTGGGCTCAGTTGCCTCATTTATCAAACAAGGATCATGGAACTAACATTTCTTATTCCTCTGAGAGTTTTTCTTGCGGGGTAAACTTTGAGTCATTAACAAGGCCACCGTACTACCCCAATAAATAATTCATGGCTGCTTCAACTAGTCAGAATAGGGAAAATCTGCAAGGCAGGGATCATCATTTAAAATGGAAATTGCTGCTCATAATATTCATACTTATGATTTAACATAAGTGTGACTATGTAGGATATAATGAATTCTGTCAAGTTTTAGGAGAGAAAGTTATTTTTTTTTTGTTAAGATTAAAATGCCATTACAGTTAAATCCATTAAATACATGGTTCTAGGTATTGTTTCGAATAACCCTGATATTCATGTTTATTTTCCTGGAATGGAGTCCTAACCTATCACACTTTGGTCCAGAGAGGAGTCTGATAACTGCCACTTTCCCTGCCAGGCTCTTCAAAATAGAAAAGTGGTAGATCCCTTGCATCCACACATCCTGCTATTGGTCTTTAATTGTGTGGGTAACAGCTCAGTGGACTTGTAATTCCAAGCCAATGATGGGAAGGAAGCCTGTATCCATTCGTGTAGCTTTATATAATTCTGTTACTGTATGGCTGGCCAATCCATTGTTATCTTGGAGTGTTCTTTACACTTGTGTAAAATGTTGGCAAGCGCACAATAAATTCTTATTTTCAGTTGATGCCAGCATATGGGAAGTGCTAAAAAATGATTTTCGATTGCCCTTTTTTATTTTGGAAAAGGTCATTTTTGTCCTGTGTCATTCACATTTGTAGGACAAATATGTACACATGCTTAAGGAGAGAGATGACAAATGATAGAATAGAAAGAGACTCTAGGAAGCAGACAGTCCAGCAGTATCATTAGTCACCTATGAATAAGGCAAGATAAGATTCCCACACCAGCTGTAACATGAATCTAAGCAAATAACTTTATTTGATGTCTTAAAATATGAATAAGGAAGCATCAATTTCTGTTTCTAACCTTCTCATTTTATGAGAGTGTAGTAAGGATATAGTGATTGTAATGAAGATGATAAGGGGTTGTAAAATTTGGAGTTTGCTGCTAATAAAATCATGATGATTGGTGATTTAAGATGTATTCAAAGTCATCCATACAGAAAATGGCTTCTAAGCTGGAGCCAGGCTTGAACTTACCAGGTCAGTTGTACTAATAAAACTTAAGTTACTAAGTCTAATGTCTGGGTCACTTATGTTTTCTGTTAAATTGTTTCTAATTAAAAAAAAACTTCATTTGTATTAAATTGATAAGTGTATTACCATAATTGAAAACTTAGCTTTGGAATTGTAGACTCCTAGAAGTGTTGTTTATCAAGTTTCCCACTGAATTAAACCAACAAAACTCTGGTGGTTGTTTTCAAAAGATTGAGGAAAAATGACCTTTTCCCTTTCCCTCTGGGGCTGAGGGGACCTAAGGTAGGCAGACCCAACCACAGGAAGGAAGTCCGTGGAAACCTCTGAGAGTGGCTGTCTCTGTCAGGGTGGGCCTGAGGGGTGGGCTCTGCACACCCAGCCTGGATGAAAACACTAATATTATCCACGTGGCCTTGCTCTGCTTTCAGATTCACTCAGCAACCTTCATGTAATTAATTGGCTTTTCCTGCTCCATCAATATCTGAAATGAAGGTGCCCTGGATAAAAAATATTGCTTGTTTCCTTGCATGCCTGATTGATTCATTCATTCAACAAATATTTATTGAGTCTACACTGCATGCCAGACACCGTTCTATGCCCTGAGGCTATGCCAGTCAACAAATGCAGACCCAAATTTCTGTCCCCAGAAAGCATATAACCTGATTAGAGCAGGCAATTAAAATGAAATACACACTGCCAAGTGGTGGTAAGTGTCATAGTACAAAGATATAGCTGGAAAGGAGTGAGCTAGCACTACTGTTAGAACTGCTAATTTAAATATGGGGGTCTCAAGGGTCTCGTTGACAAGCTGAGTAGAGGTGAATGGCAAAGGTGTGGAATGTCTGAGAGAAGAGCCAGTGCCAAGGCCCAGATGCAGACATGTGTTTGGTGTGTCTGAGGAAGCCTGGGGTGTCCGAGTAGAGTGACAGGAGCAAGAGCAGGAGAGAGGGACATTAGGGACCAGATTGTAACTTGAGCCTTTTCATGGCTGGGAAAAGATTTCTTTTGGTAGGGATGTGGTGATTTAGGAGTCTGGTGTTTGGTTTATGCTTCTGCTTCCTTTGAATTTGGCTAGAATGTATCTATCTCTAATGAGACTGAATGAACTTCTCTTGGAGTTCTTCGGCATATTGACTTTTTCCCCTGAAGAGCTGAGGATCTGACTTGGAAACTTGGGGACTTCTCTAAAATGGTGCATTGTGGGAGATCAGCAAAGCCCTCTAACATTGTTATTGTCCATATATTGTCAACAGATGTTTGAAAGGTAAGCTCTGCACTACATAATGTAAGGAATCATAATTATTCACTGCCTTAAGGGCAACTTTATGCACATGCTGAGATGTGGGGTTTTACAGGTAGAAGAAGGTATTATGGACATAAAATTGTTAATGATAAAATATACCTATGAGCTTTGGAGTGAGACAGATATGGGCTTAAACCTTAATAGCTGTGGAAACTTAGGACATTTATTTAAGTTATCTGGGAGTTTGTTTCCTCCATCACAAAGAAGAGAATTATAAAAATTAAAAGAGAAAATGGGGATATAAGGATTACATGGAATACTGTGCCTGATGACAGAGCATTTGTTCCTTCTCATCTCCCCACTTCTCAATTTCTTTTCTGCACTGTATGATTCAGAATTGCTACCCACATCGAATCATAATGAAATCTTAATTAATCATCAATTTTGGCGCTGTGGGTTTCTAACGATGCTTTCAAACAGGGACCCAGGCTGTTGGGCAGAGACTGACCCAATCAGTGGTCCATTTCTGCTGTATTTGCTCTCTGTATTTGCTTTCCAACCTCCTGCAGAGCTGGGGAGGTGAAATGAAATGCTAAATGTAAAGCACTCAACATAGTGCTTGGCCATTGTTCATCCTCACTGAATGTTTTTATGATTTCTTCTGTAGTTTTGAGAAAAATTTTATGGGAATGTGTGTGTGAATTACTTATGCTATGAAAAAATAAAATGGAACAAAACTATGTGATCAACAGTGGTTTTATTGATAACAGTGGTGCAGTGTGAGGGGCTTCTATCTTTGGGTCTGAATATCAGGCATCAGTTGAATTGAATTGGGTGCTGTGATAGTCAGTTTTATTTGTCAACTTGGCTGGACTATCCAGTCATTTAACCAAACCCTGATTTAGGTGATGCTATTAAAAGCATTTTGTAGATACGGTTAACGCTGCAGTCAGTTGATTCTAAGTAAAGGAGATTATCCTCAGTAATGCAGGGGGGCCTCATCCAGTCAGTTATATGGCCTTATGAGCAAAACTGAGGCCACCCTGAGGAAGAAAGGATTCCGCCTCAAGACTGCAGAATCAGCTCCTGTCTGAGCTTCCAGCCTGTCCTTCAGATATGGCACTTGCTAGGCCCCACAATTGCACGCATCCTATCCTTGAAATAAATCTCTATGTACATACATATGCATATGTAAATTACTTCTACTTGCTCTGGTTCTGTTTCTCTGGAGAACCTTAGCTGATACAGGTGTGTTTGAGTGCTTATTTATTCCTCTTTTTTCTTTTGTTAACAATTCTTTATGATGCCTCATCTGCATTATATGCTTTTATGGAAATGAAGCTTGAACAGTTCAGTTTCTTTTAGATTCATGAAACTATCTCTTGGGTCCAGATTAGGCAATCTGACCCCTGGGTGGGGATTCTTCTCTACCCTGGTGATGGCTGGCACGGCCTAACCTGTGAGGTTCACAGGGCACATCAGCTGGGTTCAAGGAGGACAACAGAATGAACATAAATGCCAAATGGATAATTTGTCTCTGAAAATAAGATATATCAAGAGGTCACAGAGTTGAATCTGGTTGGTTTGCCACTCTCTAGGTATAAATTTAGAGCATAAGTAGGGCACAAAAACTCCATTGTCTGAATGAAAATATATTTGTGCAATGATAGCACTGCAATTTCTAGAATGAATGCACAGGAGGACAAATTACCACAAGGAGAGACATTGCAGAGAATATAAATCTGCTTTCATTTTTGCTAGTCTGTCCATAACCATATGGAAATAAACCCCTGGTGAAAAGTGAGATAAAAACCATGACATCATCTGAATTAAGTGTCACTGTTCTGAGCTAAAAATTTGGGTGGGCTCCAACTTTCATTTTCTTGCCTCTGAATTAATTTTCTCACTTTTTTTTCACTGTAAAGCTTTCCTCACAGTAACTTCAGAAGTGGAAAAATACCTTTTATCACATTTCTGATTTATCATTTTATTGCTGTACATCTCCTTGGGTATTTTTCAGTTAAATTCTTATAACTTCCAACAAGTGTGGTTATCAGATACTTGCAAGCAACGATGGGGCAAATTTTGTTTTTTAGAAGAGCATCAACCGGGAGCATAAATCAGCAACAACCTGCTAAGAACTAGCTCCCCCGAGAGAGACTAGGAAGGCTTCAGGTAGTGAGTGAGATGCTGGAACTTCCAGGAGGCAGCCAGTGGCCAGGATGGACCGCTTTTCAGGTGGTGGCACTGAGCACTGAGCAAGGCAAGATATCTACCCACAGACAACAGAGCCGCCCCAAACCAGAAGCGTAACCTCAAAAACGCTCTACCCACCGCAGCATCATTTTGTAACTCTTGAAATACTCTATTTTTCAGAACTGTCACTGTTTGACTTTTTGCCTGTCTCTGCAGTCTTTGGTTGGCTTCTCTTTACTTCTTTTTCACTTTTTTCTGTTTTGCATAATCACTCCTTTAATTTGCTTTCTTTTCATTTCTGATGTGAATTTCCTGAATTTCTTTTGCTTCCTCTCCCCTTTCCATTTTTATAGCTTTCTTTTCACCAATTCTTTGAATTTCTTTTCCCTATTCCTAATTCTTCCTCTGCTACCGATTTGTTGTGGCTTTAATCATTGCTTAGGGGCTTAAAATCATCCAGTGACTGACATTTTCTCATTGAAAGGAGAGGGATTTGTGACTGAAGAAAAGTAGCTACAAAGACCCAACACATTCGATTTACAGTGCAGTTCTTTCCTTTTCTTCATGGAGCTTTTGCTTGGGATTGGAGATGGACAGCTTACTGCAACTCACAATGGCAAAGCACTTCAGGCCTGACTTCTCAGCCCTTCAGATCACATGACAAGGTGTAGCTGAGTTACTATGTTTACACTGATTGCTAGAATTTTAAAATTGTCCTTCATTGGAAAAAAGCTTACTCAAGCCTGCCTGGAAAAAAAAAGTGCTGTTTTATACTATGATGATCCAGACTTTTCTCAGCCCATTCATTCTTACCCTTACCCTCACCCCCTTATTTTTTATGGTGTGAAACAAAAGCACACAATTGGGCTTCTGCGTGAAGGGTGCAGGACCTTTGTCTAGGGTCCCCTGGCCGAAGGTTTGGTTAGCTAAACCAGAGCTCTGCAAAGAACAGTAAAATGGATCAATTCTTCAGGACTGTATGATTTTATCGGTTGGTATTAGAACATATCAGATTGCCACAAAACACCAGATTTGACGCAGGGATTTACATTAGCTCTTCGTAACACCTAAGCATGGACTAGACAATATTCTAATTTTACCAAATCATTCCTTTGATAAGTTTGGCTGTGAATTCACTTTACCTTTCTGTGTTTCCTGAGGAGCCGGAGCGTGCGCCTCAATGACGAAATGCTCAGAATAACTCTCTGTCGTGCAGCAGGATCTGCGAGGTCATTACCAAAGGATACTTGTGGTCAAAGCTATACCACATCCCGAAGAGCCGAGCGCTCTCTGCTTTTGTCATGCTTTTATCCAAGTTATTTGCTTCCTGGAGAGAGACCAAGGAAAAAGGGATTGGATTAACAGTTAAACACATTTTAATATAAAAATACATGTCAAATCAAATTACTATAGATAGCTAAGTTAGGTAGAAATATTAGGGGCTGGGGATATAGCTCAGCGGCACAAGCACCTGCCTGGCAAGCTCAAGGTCCTGAGTTCGACTCCCAGTACCAAAAAAAAAAAAAAAAAAGAAATATTATAGGCAGTCAGACAGGACTAGGCCCTCAGAGGAATCAGTGCAGAAGATGAGAACACATTACTACTGTGGCTGGAGGTGCATTTGTTGAAGGCCAGCCCTCAAAATAAAAATGGAATGATTAGACCTACATACCTCTCCGAAGGATAAACAATATATTATAATCGATACTCTAAATAAGCATCAGTTACCTCAGTGGGTGACCAGGACCTCCTGACTCATCGTTTCCAAAAAAGATTCTTGTTCTTTTGATGTACACTTGCTATGTGACTTGCTTCTCCATTGGATCAATATTACCTAAATGACTACGTTTGTAATCTTGTTGGTTGATAATAATTTTGTTCCACATTGTACCCACCTCATGATTTTGTACCCACCTTATGATTTTGATCTATAAAACCTCCTCTGTAAACTGCAATCCATGGCAACCCGGCTTCTGGGTCCCCTCCTGTCTCTCTCACGAGCTGTCTCTTCCTCAATAAAATTTCCTACTCTTAACCTCCTTTGTTCCTCAGAAATCATTCTTCGATTTTGGGGAATGCGAAGATGGTGTATCAGATATTTAGCAGGTTGAGAGTTACATTTATTCTCCCTATATCATTTGGAGCTCCTATATCAAAGTTAGATTTAAACACATTAAATAATCTTTCTAAGCACCGTATAAACATTTCCATCTAAATGGTGAAACAGTTGCCGAACAAATTAGCTCATGGATCTTGCTGTGTGGATAAGATTCTTTTTGTCATAATGCAACATTTGCTTTCCTTAATAATCCTAATTTTATTGAATAGCTAAGATATGCCACCTTTTTACGTCAATAAAAATGGTATTTCTGTCAGATTGATGTGAGAATTTTGCAGTTTACTTCTGTAAAATTTGGATGACATTTATTTATGGATTAGCAAAAGGTCACAGAAATAACAGTTTAATAATTGTCATTCTAGTTCTCCCTCATTTTCTTTGTGATAGGGCTATGGTTGATTTTGATATCCTTCTGCTTAGATTATGAAGTTTTCAAAGAGATATTCCTGATGGGAAGCCTGTAATAAGCGAATGTATCACCCCCCCCCACGCACACATGCACACACATGAGAGCCATAAAGGGAAGGGGGAGGAGGAGGAATTAAAGACAAAAGAGAGTAGAGAATTTAAATGTGCCAAAAGGAAAAAGAGGTGAAAAATTATTGAGAATGTTAGAGATAAATGATAAAACAATTTGCAGTGTGGGAAGAGTTTTCAGTAGCATTTTTAACTTCTGTGCTCATTTTGCATGTTAAGAAAAGTGAATTCCAGTCAACTCCAATCATAATTATCTCCATTGTTAAAAGAATTTACATCTTAATGTGGAATTTTACTTTGTCTGAGCCCACAGGGCTCATTCCCACATTACAGCAGGAGTTTGCAGTTCAATGATAAAGGGAGTATTCTGAGGACGTTGTGATGCTCAGAAAACAATGTGAACCCATGGGCTGCACCCTTTGATAGGCCCAGGCTAGTTTCCTTTCATTTTATTTCACTTAGTTTTTTGTCCTTTCTCTGTCTATTCCATTACTGGTCAACAATAAATGATTGGACACTAAGGGGTGTATTTTGCTCTCTGAAACATGCATACTGGGCAGATGTTGCAGTCCCAACTTCCACAAATAAAATGAGAATACAAGAATGTAAACTGTGGGCCGGTGATATCGCTCATTGGCACGGGCGCCTGCTGGCGTGCGAGGTTCTGAGGTCGACTCCCCGGTACCCACAAAAAAAAAAAAAAGAATGTAAACTGTGGTCCATATTTAGTCAGCCATTTATCTTGTGTCTAAAATGATTTGGGTAGAAACTCACAAGAAATTAAGTCCAAACTTCTTATTGCCGTTCTCATTGGTTAAGACCTCTAATTTTTCAAACTTTACAATTTTCCAAATGTAAATATATTCCTTTGTATGCCAGTGTTCACGTGATATTGGTGGGAATTCTGGGCCAATCATTCAGAAAAGGATTAGTCAGGCAGGGTTAACACAGAATCCTTAATTTATACACAAGCACTGAAAAATCTCAAGAGGGGAGAGTTTCTCAAACTTACTTTGTCATAAAACTCATTACTCATTTCGAATCCTCACTGTGGGACACCAATTATTTTTTCATGTTAGGATATTAGGGTTCCACAGATATTTCTTTTGAGATAGAACTGAAATGTTGTGCCTTGCTCTCTAGAGTTAAAATTTATCCATTCCTCTAAAAAAGGAAAACAGGATGTCTGGTTTAATTTCCATCCTTCCCTGCACATTTCTCTATTTCTACCCCATCAAATGTGTTAGATTTGCAAAATATTACTGCTGCACATAGTATTTTCTTCATCGTCTTGCAACATGCACAAGTTGTTTCTGAGCCCTCATCCCCAGCTGCAAGTTGGAATTTAGCTGGCAGACAAAACTGCTCATGTTGGCTCTTACACCACCCTTTCTTTTAAGATTGCAATGGAAGTTTTGGGGTTAACAGCCCAACACTACATTAAGACGACAGGATATGCAGGCTCAGCTCATCTCAGGGTTAAACTGTCAGACTCAGTCAGCCATAAAACATTTTTACAATTCAGAGATAACTTAGCCCAGCTGCACTACCCAGCCTACAAGGACTTTCTTCTCAGAGCAGACTAGCCCAGTCAAGGGCATGCTTGATTTTACTCACCTGCTCAACCCCAGCTCCCACCCTAAACTCCCACCTTATGGTAAACAACTTCCCCTAACAAACCTGCCCAGAATAAAACTGCCTAACAACAAACGACCAAATGGTATGTAACCAATTACAAAATAACCTGTTATCAGCTCTTGTGCTTTCTGCTTACAGATGTATGTAAGTCTTTGTTTTGCTCTGAGCCAGGGCTGGTGTATTTGAAACAGTGAGGTTCCCACCAGCCCACTAGCCTTAAATAAAAGTTGCCTTCCAACTCCTTGATGCAAAGTCTTCCATTCGATTTGATATCAGATTTCTGCAAGAAGATCAATAAGGACTTATAGATGTCATCCATCAACAGGGCACAGCACCCTACAGCAGACCAGCTGAATGATGTTTGCAAAAGTGACAGTCCCCGGCTATTGAGTGCTCATTAACTGCTAGGTAGCATGCTGGTCACATTATCCAATCATTAATTTTTTTCAGTCATTATTTTTCAATTCTCACCACAATCCATCAAGGCAGGCTGCTTTATATCTATTTTGCATGTGAGGACCTACAGAGGTGCAGAGAAGAGAAGAAGCAAGATTAAAGTCATACAGCTAGAAGACAACTTAGCTGAAATTTGAGTGTGGGATGGCTGGACTTCAAAGATGATAATTTTTTCTGTGGTGTCTCACTCAATTTTTAAACTTTGAAAAGAATCGATGTTCTATAGAAACTTTATTGGGATGCAGTTATCTTGTCTATAAAATGAACTGAAGAAATTGGAGTGGCTGGTTTGTAAAGACCTAAAATCATACGGAAAATACTACATTTTTATTAATGACAACAGCTAATACTTCTTGAACATTTATAATATACTAGCCACTATTCTAAGTGTTTTGTATAGTGACTTTTGTCTTAGTTAATGTTCTCATTGCTGAGATGAAATATCTGACACCCAAATTAGAAGAGGAAAGGTTTATTTGGCTCACAGTTTGTAGAGGTTTCAGTCCAAACTTGACTGGCTCTAAGGCAGGGTGGCATGGCAGAGGAGAAACAGTTCATAGAGAGTAGAAGGCAGCAAAGCAGTGAAGTAGTGAAGCAGCAGCAGTAGCCTGCCTCTCCCTTTTATCCCTTCCAGGGTACCCTGCCCTTTGGGTGGTTCCACCTACATCCAGAGTGGGGCTTTCCATTATCAAAATCAGAGCTATGCCAAACCAATCAGTGGAGTAATTTAGTAGCCACATACCCTTGATCCCAGCATCACACACTTAATCCTAGCATCATACACCCTAGATCCAGCCACCTCTGAAAAGCCCCACCAAAGACCACATGAAGCTAGACACAAGCTATAACAACTTTTATATTTTTACAACAGTTTGATAAAGTGTCCTCTATTAAAATTCCTGGGGCCTGTGAGATAGCTCAGCAGCATAAGCGCCTGCCTGGCAAGCACGAGGTCCTGAGTTTGACTCCTGGAACCCACATAAAGGAAGAAAAGGGCCGGTGATATCACTCAGTGGCACAAGTGCCTGCTGGTAAGTTCGAGGTCCTGAGGTCGACTCCCGGTACCCACATTAAAAAAAAAAAAATTTTCCTAACTTACAGATGAGGAACCCTGAACAACTGGAGAATTTAGAGATTACTAAGAACACTGGCAGTTCTTCAGGAGCCAAGATTCCTGCCTTCTAGATGGACCTCCAGGCTGTAAGTGGGGACCAGACTAGGACAAATGTGTATCTAAGCAGGGAGATGAGGTCAGGATACAGGTGTGCTCATGGAGACTGAAATTGTGCAGCTACATATACCCCCAAATATGATGAAACTATATACCTGTCCTGAGCTTGCTGATGGCTTTGCAAGTATCCCCACAGAAACTTAACTTCAGTGTTAGGGATCCTAGACTTCCATTTTAAGGTTCTCCTAAGGTCTTAGAAATCCTCCTTCCATTTTCCCCCCTTTCCTTCTCCTGTTTATTTTCTGGGGGAAGCATATCAGAACTTATAAGTACTCCAAGAGAGTTTATATTCTATTCCTGCAAAAACTTCCAGGTTTTTTTTTTTTTTTTTTTTTTTTTTTTTGTTGTTGTTATTGTTAGCTAGTGAGAGTAACACGCAGTCAGTGGTGTTTTGGAAAAATGTTACCATATGTAGTGTTTTTAAAAAGAACTTTATTTTACTTGTGTGACTGGAGAAGTTATTCATTTCACTACCTTGTACAGAAATAAACTGGGTTCCAATTAGAAGCCAAAATTTATGAAATATATTTTCCCAGGTGGGGGAAATTCCACTGATGACCCAGCATTGACTTTTCTGCTGATCCTAGTTAAGATTTTCAGTGTATATCTTAAATATCTGTTGGCCCAGTTCTGGATCCATTCATTTATTTCACTGAAGTTATTGATGACTTAATAACTTGGTTATGAAAGGCCATCAATAAATGAGTAGAAATAAATGAGTTAGTCTAGTGTGTGCTTTGCTTGTGCACGGGGGGTTGAAGATAAATGTGCCAAGGGAAGGCCAGTTTTTGCAGTCACCCTGGCACAGGGAAGGTATCTGATGAAGCTGCACAGAAAGTAAGCTCCTGGGAGGGTCCAGATGGGCAGTGGACAGCAGGTGGCATCAATCTATCTGGATTATCTTGAAGTAGAGATCATCTCACACCTCAAGGACAGTGGATGTGAACAGACATCAGAAATAGAATCTGGAACTTGGTGGTATGTTTCTCTACCAGCCCTAGCAATATTTCTTCTCTCTCAAATTCCTTTATTTTAGAGGAGAAGTGGTGTACACATTGCAGGAAGCACAGGCTCTAGAAACTGAAGGCCAAAATTTGGACTTTCTACCACTTAGTAATAATAGCACACTTACTACCTGAGCCTCACATGTCACAGTTGTAGATGGGAACTGGAGATTCAGTTTTGTTGAATCTCAACTTTTGTCTTGATACTTCTAAGAAGCAGAATGTTTGACGTAGGCAGAATTTCTGGATCCCTTACTATCCTCTCCTGGGAAAATTTAAAAATCACTGGGACATTTGATTTTTTTCTTTCTTCCCCTCAAGTAAGGGACTAGACCAGAGACTGCCAAATGATTGGCCATAGTAGAGTGGGTAGTTTTCTTTTTAGTGAGTGCCTCATCCTTAGAGAGGGGGAATTATGATGGTACTCCATTTTTGACTTATGTGAACCCCTGAGAAAGAAAAAAAGGCTCTGGCCAGAAGCCTGTGAAAACCAGACACTGAAGGAAGAAGGGATTGTTTGCTGCATTAACTTTAATGGAAAAGAACTAAGCAAATGTAAATACATTCCTCTGTCAATATTCTAATGTGAGGCCTTTGCTAAGTGAACTGGATGAACCCTGCTCTGGGATAATCATATGGGATTACTCCTCAATTCAGGGGAATTCAATAGATTGAATGTGAGAGAGAGGATTTTCCTTTTTATTTCTTAAGATTTCATATTTAATATTAATACCAGTGGAAGTTGAGTGGAATGATAACAAAGACAAATAATTATCATAATAAACCTGGGGAGCTTCTTATGGGTTCCCAAGTACTTTTTCATGTTGTATGTATGAATGGAATTTGCAGTACTTTTATCTTACCATTTCCCTCCAATATGGAGTGTGCTTATGGAATAATTTCAAGTTCATTGCCTTGATTTCTAATTACCAAGATGAGAACCATATCCTGTGACTCAGAAGAGAAAGAATGCTGGATTCTGAAAAGGCACTATAGTGAAATTGAAGGGCAAATAAGAAATTTTAAAAATTTACACTTTAAAAGGTAAATCATTGATTCTTAGCCTCTACATAAAAATCACCTTATACAAAAACATGAGACACATAACTAGCCAAAGAGGAGTAAAAGTAGTAAGGTCATGGAGAGATGTAACATGTCTCTAGATATCCCACACATAGCTATTTCTGAGGACATTTTTAAATGACTGGGTTATTTGATTTTTTCCCCCCTTTTTTTTTTTGTGGGGTACTGGGAGTTGAACTCACGACCTTGCGTGCCAGCAGGCACCCGTGCTGCTGAGCGATATCACCGGCCCCTTTCTTCATATGTGGGTACCAGGAGTCAAACTCACGACCTCACACTTGCCGGGCAGGTGCTTATGCCGCTGAGCCATCTCACCGGCCCTTTTTCTCCTTTTTAAGTGAGTCAATCAGAGATTAAAAAATGACAGGGCACAATGGGACATGGATAGTTTCTTTTTATTACTAGATAGGCTAGGCTTTTGGTTTAGCTACAGAGAAAAGGCCTGGTAAGAATAACTTGGCTTATATAGACCTATGTTATTTCAGGGGAAAATAATTTGTTTAGTTCAGGAAAATGTAATATAACATTATGGTAGCTTTTAAATATATATTAATCACCTTTTCCATCTCTAGGACAAAATATCTGACATCCCAAAATTAAAGGAGGAAATGTTTATTTTGGTACATGGTTTCAGAGGGTTTAGTCCATGACCAGCTGGCTTTGAGGCAGAAATGGCATGAAGGAAGGGGCCTGGCAGAGGAAAGCTGTTCAATGTATATGGTAGCCAGGAAGCAGAGAAAGGGGAATGGGAGGGAGGAGTAGAGAGAGAGAGAGAGAGAGGAAGGAGAAGAAGGAGGAGGAGGAAGAGGAGGAGGAGGAAGAGGAGGAAAGAAGGAGAAGAAGAAGGAGGAGGAGGAAGAGGAGGATGAGGGGAGAAGAAGAAGCAGAAGAGGAAGAAGAAGAAAAAGAGGAAGAATAGGAGGAGGGAGGAAGAGGAGGAGAGGGAAAAAGAGTAGAAGAGAGGAAAGAAAAGAGACAGGGAGCCTAGCTGGGACAACAACACACCCTTCCAAGTCACGTATACAGTGACCCACCTCCTCCTAGCATTTCCCACCTCCTAACAGCACATTCAGCTTTGAAAACACCAATGGATGAATCCACAGATGAGTACAGTGCCCCATGATCACCTTACAAAATCTCTACCTCTTAACATGTGGGACTTTTTTGAGGGACATCTTAGATCTAAACCATAACAAAATCTATATCTACAAATTCTTTGATTTTTCTCTCTTTAAAAGATGGAGGCTTATTTTCCTCCATACTAGGCATGGGCTGTACTTAATGACTCATTTATAAAGAATAAAATATGGTAGAAGTGATGGTATGTCATATCCAAGATTAGGTCATAATAATTCAATGTTCCTTCCCCTTGCTGTGCTCTGTTGGATCACTTGCTCTGAGGGAAGGTGGCTGCCATGTTGTGAGGACATGCAAGCAGCTCTGTGGAGGGAGCTATATGTTTCCACTGAGTTTTCCCACAGATAGCAAGGAACTGAGGCTTCCTGCTCATGTGGAAGTGAATTTTCTGGGCCCATTCGAGTCTTCCAATGACTGACTCTAGCTGATATCTTGACTAAAACCTCATAGTAGACACTGAGTCAGAAACACTAAGCTAAGTTGCTTTCAAATTCTTGCTCTACAAAAACCTGAGGTAATAAATGTTTATGTTTTAAGCAATTGTGCAGCAATAGCAAATGAATACAGCTATATACTGCAATCATGAGTTCTAGAATAAAAGATATTAGAATAAGAATTGTGAAAATGTAATAAAATGGATGATGTCTACATTTGCATAACTTACTATAGTTTACAATGTATTTCTGTCAAGTAACTTATTTGTGGTATAGAAGGCTTAAAAGTATATAAAAAACTAATCCTAGTCCAATATGCCTATGTTACAGACTACAAATTGAGAACAAAGACAAAACATGTACATACACACACTTACACACAGGTACACAAATACCTTAATGGTAAATGTACCATGAACAATAAGATTCTGGCCCAGGGTAGCCCCTAAACACTCCCTGAACACACAACTACCATAGGTAGTAAAGAATGTTGGATTTAAATTAGACAATATTCTACACGTATCTGAAACCAAACCAAAATAAAACAAAGTTTCTCCTTACAAAATCATTTCAAAATCATGTTCAAAATACATAATTGCTGACCATGATACAAGCTGGTATCATAAATATAACAGGACGCAGTCACTGGATAACAGGCAGCAAAGGACTGTGATCCTTGAAGGTAGGGGCCAACGAAGGTGAATCCTATACGCTCCTTAACTTTCTGCTTAGAGGTCCTTTCCCATTTGAAGTGCAAAGAAGCAGAGTACAAGCAGAGAAGGGCAATCGTACTGAGTTGAGGAACTAGAGATGAGAGCTTAGATATTGCTGAAGTGGCTGAAATTTTTGAGAGAGTGGAGCAGAAAGGAAGGAACTAGGCAGAGAGGACATCCAAAGACTGTGTAGATATTTCCCTCAAGTCCTTGGCTGAGGACTGATCTGTACGGAGTGAGGTTCACAAAGTCTTGCAGAGAGCAGCTGTTGTAAATCAAAAAATAAATGAAGAAATTACCCTCACACAGTACTAAAGCATAGTGGAATTTGGTCCAGCCTAAATCTAAAATCAAATATTCAGTCAAGACTTTAGAAAAAAACATGCTTTCTGAGTAAGGATGATGTTCTAGAATAATGAAAATGTCCTAAAACTAAGAACAAAATGAAAATATATCAGTCAGAGCAAGCATAAAACTAAGACTCAACAGCACTTTAACTGCGTACCAGAATAAAATCTAACACGCCTACAGAAAAGCTCTGTACCCCGTAGTATTCACAATGACCAGCATATCGTAAAAACTGCTAGACATGGAATAAAACAGGAAAACATGAGTTACAGACAAAAAATAAAAGAATCTACAGAAACAGACCTTGAAATGACTCAGGCATTGGAATTAGCTGGCAAAACCTTTAAAACACCTATAAAGTATGCTAAGGGGTATAAATACAAATACAGAGGCAATGAGTATACAAGTAAAGATCTCAAAACAAAAATATGAACTATAAAAAAAATGGAAATTCTAGAACCAAAAAGTATAATATCTGACAAAAGTCTACTGTATTGGCTTAAGAGCAGGTTGGATACAGCAGAAGAAGGTGGCAATGAACTTAAAAAGACAGTAACAAAATCATCAATTTGTAGAACACAGAGAAACAAGATTAAAAGGATAGATTAGCACCTAAGTGATGTGAGAAAAAAAGATACAGCAGCTCAATATATATATGACTAGAGTGGTAGAAGGAGAGAAGAATATTCCCCAAATTTGACTAAAATATCAACCTGGAAACCTAAGAAATTTAGGAGTCTCAATATGAACAAATTCAAAGAAAAATAAACTTCTATCTATCTATCCATCTATATCTATCTGTCTATCTATCTATCATCTATCTGTCTCTTCTCAAGCCAAAAATAAAGTAAAAAACCTTAAAAGAAATCAGATAAAAACAGGTCATATTATGTTCACAGGAAAAAAGAAAAAAACACTGACTTTTTATGAGGAGAAAAAAATGGTGAAAAACAACAGAGTATAATTTTCAAAGAGTTAAAAAGAAACCAACCATCAAACCAAAATTTTATATTCGGTAGAAAGCTTTGAAAACATGAAGCAATCTCTAACACACATAAATAGGAGAAATAGCCCCTAATTACAGTTGGAGGTTTTGTCAGTAACTAATAAAATAAGTAGACCAAAACCAAAACCAAAACCAAAATCAACTTAACATAATTGACAGCTTATCAAATACTTTACTAACTGTATTCTACATTTGTGTGGTATGCTATACAAACAGCTGCCAGAATACACATTTTTTTCCCTCCAAGTATACATGGAATGTTTGGCAAGATAGAACATTTGGAACTGTTAAGTAAGTCTCAGTATATTTCAAAAGATTGCCATTTTACATATTACTATGAGGTCCAAAGTCTTTACCTTAGCCCAAATAATCTACATGTAGATCAACCCCATTAGACATCTTTTTCAACTCTGCCTGTATCCCTGGTCTTTTCCATGCACCTAAGCAGTGCTTTTGACCAAAAATGAGTTGTCTATTTATACACCTGTATTCTAGGGTGGGCTTGAAACTTTCTTTGATCCATAGGCAGTAGCATCAGTGCCAGTGTATCAGTTCTGAGGCTAGGCCTCAGGAATGCTTGCATGCTCTTGCTTACATTCCTGCCCTCTGTCTTTACCCAGACATAGCCAGTTCAGCTGATGGTTCCTTGGATGAAGAGAGAATTGTCTGGAGCACAGCAGTCACCTCAGTCATACCAATTAGGGCCACCCTAGATCAGCAACAGCCACCCAACTCAGGACGTGTGAGCACATGCAGCCAAGGCGATAGAGTCATCTAGCCAACCTGGGGCTGACCACGGACACACAAACGAGTCCAACCTAGAGCGGATGAGCCCTACAGACGTGCGGGATAAATGTGTGTTTATTGTTGCACGCCTCTGAGATTTCGTGTGTGTTTCCTTATTATGTAGTGTTACTGTGGCAATAGATGACTGGTAGACTCTGGCTTCTGCCTATATCTCTGATGATTTATGTCCCACGGTGCTCTCTGTGGCTCACTCTAGCTATGCTGGCGTCCTTGCTATTTGTCAAACAGGCTAGGAATATTCTTTCCTCAGGGCTCTTGTCCTTTCTGGAATGGTCTTCCTTTAGGCATGTGTGTGAACAAGAATTTTAGATTGAACCTCTGTGAGGAGGAAGTAACAACAGAGAATAATGCCGTTAGGCCCTCTCCTACCAGGAGAAAATGCAGCCTATTCCACTGTAAGTGAAGGATGGCGCATACCATAATGGGAGACCTTGTGGACAGGGACCCACGCCCTTAGCTTAACAGGTATGGGTAAGGGGAAGGATTCCACATAGAAATAATCAAAGAAGAGGAAGCGAAATATGCTATAGTCTTTTAAAAAGAGAATGTTCTTGACTTTCTCAATAGGATTCGAAGTTAGGTTGGCCAGGAGGAACAGGGAAAGTTATTATTGAAATCGACTGGTAGGGTACCTTACTAGGAAGAAAGGAGACCATGTTTATAGACTAGACAATTGCATATGGAGGATGGTAAGGAGAAAAAGGCTTTGGCTTTTTTTTTTAATTTTTATTTTTTTCATACTGGGAATTGAAATCAGGGCCTTCGTGCTGAGCTACATGCCCAGCCCTTTTTTAGTTTTTATTCTGAGACAATTTGAGACAGGGTCTGCTGCAGTTGCCTAGGCTGGGCTCAAATTTGAGAACCTCCTGCCTCAGCCTCCCAGAGTGTTAGGATCACAGGAGTGCATCACCAAATTCAGCTATAGCATTGGCTTTTAGTCCTGGCTCAACACATCACTGGTTTGTTGTCTTGTGAAAGTTACTTCTTAAAACTTCTCAAAACTTCTTATATAAGATTTTAATCTTATATATAAAAATAAGAAAAATATTCACTAAGTTGTAGCTGTCACCTTCCTTTACTTCCTCTTCTTTTTTTTTTTTTTTGTTGTATGTGGGTACCAGGAGTTGAAATCAGGACCCTGCACTTGCCAGGCAGGTGCTTATGCCGCTGAGCTGTATCACTGGCCCTTCCTCTTCTTGTTATTATTCCTGTTTTCTACAGTATGGAACTATAGAATCTACTGGTAAGATAAATATAGAGGATTTAGTCCTATGCACTAAAAAATTAGTGGGAAGGGGCTTACTTTTGGGTGTATAAGCCATAAAGAAATAAAACAAAATGAAACAAAAAAATCAGTGTCATCGAAAGGAAACCCAAAGCATTTGCTCTGAAATATTCATTTCATTTTTTATCATTTTTATTCACACTATAACATTAAAAAACTCTCCTCTGGGTAATATCAATTTTTGAGCCTAGGATTCTGTTTTTGAAATATTTGTGGATGTGTAGTATGGAATGTACATCCTATGACATGAACTCCAACATTGTAGGAAAAACAGATGAGACAAATATGGAAAAAATGTTGACAATTGTTAAATTTGGGGGATGGGTATGTAGGATTCATGATTTTATTCTCTTTAAAATTATCAGAAATATTAAAAAGTATTAACAATGAAAAATTAAATTTTATTTAATAACCCAGACGACCCCACTTTCTGCTTATCTCTTCCCTTCCTGAACCGCCTTATATTTTCAACCCATGCAACTCTACATGATCCTGAGTAAGGAGCATCAATTGTGAAGCTGAATGTGGGGCACAGGCTTCTAATCCCAGCATTTGGGAGGCTGAGGCAGGAGGATGGTGAATTTGAAGCCAGTCTGAGCAACATAGTAAGACTTGTTTCAAAAAACAAAACAAAACAATAAAACAAGACAAAAGTATCAGTTGTACAGAAGAATAAATATTTTTATTCTTCCCTAATTGTTGCTCCCAAGTTTCGGAGGTGGTCCAGGTTCTGGTTTTCCGGGAGTTGGCAAACAGGTGTTCACCTTACTCTCCTTTCACACTTTGGCAGACATTTCCTGTGTCCCTTCGCAGCGCCGGCCTTTCTGATGGAGGATCCTAACCCTCTTCGTCCTGGCTGCTCTGTCAGCAGCTCCCTCTGCTCAGTTTTTCTAACTTCCCTTCTCTAGACCCTACACACCTCTGCTCTGCCTTTCTGGAGTGGCTATGACCAGGGCTGATCGACACAGGGTCAAGCATAAAGGACTCAAGCATAAAGGACAACTGAAAATAACATTTTGGTGAAGAGACTACAGGGAGCAAAAGAAAATTGGAAAAATTGGAAGCTAACATGAAGAGAAATCATAGAGGAACAGCAGTGTGTTAAAATTAAAATTATGATAGGAAAATGAAGATCATCCTTATTATAATAGTTGACAGAGTGGAGTTGGGAGAAAAAATTTTAAACAAGGGTTAATTCTATTATTTCTAAGCTGTATACTATCAAGTGTGGTCATCACCTACAGAATAAAATCAAACTCACCACCATCGCCCATGAGTGGAGCCCTAACCATCTCTCCCACTTTCCTTACTCAGCCCCAGCCACATCGATGCCGGCCCTCCTCCTGCTCTTGGGCACAGGAAACTCCGGGGTCCTCATCTTAGCTGTACCCTCTGCCTGGGCCATTTTCCCCCAGGTCTCATTTGATTTGTTTCTGCCCATCACTCAGCCCTCTGATTAAATGCCACTTCCTCGGAGAGGTCTGCCCTGACTAACCCCTCACCTGCTTTATTGTTATCTTTCTGTGAACACAGAGTACATAGTTGTTTACCATTTCCACATCAATGTCCCCCATTAGAGTAGAAGCTCTGTAAGGGAGAAGACTTGGAATGGCAACTGCTGAACCCTCTTCGGCATCTATATTAGTGTCTGACATGAGTGGGTGCCAACAATAAGTTGTATGAATGAATGCATGCATGCATATCAGTGAAGAGGCATAGTTCTGGAGCTAGGTATGGTGGTACACACCTGGAACCCTACACTCTAGGTGGCTGAGGCATGAAGATCTTAATTTTTTCTCTAATATAACAACAAAAAATATCTTCTATTTCTATAATATCTTCAGGTAAGAGTTATTACTGAGTGAACAAGGGTGAACTTTGTTTAAGAGTGTCACATGAATGAGATAAAATAAAATGATTTAAATTATAAAGGGAAAGACAGACTAGTAGGAAATTTTACTGATAATTATATGTGATTGCAAAATATTAGGCAGTAAGAGAAAGATAAAGAATTTTCTTTGATGAATTTTTTTTCTTTTAAATGGAAAGGTATATGAGGAGGATAAAATTTAGACAAAAGTTTTATTTAAAGGGAAGAGAATAGATTATTTGACCTACACAAGATGAAAATGCTTTGAAAAATCAACCATCACTAGACCTCATTTACTACTCATTACAGCCTGCCAGGGTCAGGAGATGGGATTTGATCTTCTTTCTAAAGTCACTACACTGGCTCTTATCTAGTGCCTTGGAAGCCCAGCTATGCCCAATCCTGCAGAGAGGTACACTTCCTGGGCAGTGTTGTCTGGGGAAATAGCAGTGCCTGGCCTTGGAAAACATGTGACAACAAAATCAAAGTACATGAGTTCAGGTTCATCACCAATTTAATTTCCCCTGCTCCTTCCTTCTTTCTTCCTATGTGAACTGGGAAAATGGCACCTTGACCAGGAATGCAACCAGCTATGTCTCATTGATGGCAGTAGAGGGGAAAACACATGAAATTAGAGAGATGTAGATCATCCTCATATCAAAATATGATGATAACACAACTCCTAAAAACATTAGTTACAGCATTATCTTAATCATGTTTGCCTACTTCTAATTTCAGCCAAATGTATACAATTTCCACACATTTGTTCATCTTTTTAAAGAACCAAGTTAAGAATGGCTAATGTAACCTTGCTAATGACAGATTCTACTTTGATGTCAGGTTCAAAGCCATAGTTTGGAGAACAGCTTTCCTCTAGTTGAAGGAACAGCATGTTTTGAACAATGTTCTGAAAGGAATTTTAAGTATCAGTAGATAATCGTTGCTCAGTTAAGTCAGGAATGGATCAGTTAGGTAGTCTTGCAGTCTCTTGCCTGTTTAAACATTTCTGAACATCTAGACCTGATTAATAAGAAGCCAAGCAGAAGAAACAGGTTCATTTGTTGTGTGCTCAACATGCACTGGACATGCTTTGAGTAGTTTTACCAGGATCTCTTACCTAGCAAGTTGCTGGGCCCGGATTTGAATCACAGAGTGTCTCATTCTATTAGCTGTGTTTTGGATCCTACACTGTAAAGTTTTCAGGCTTTGTGCTGCCACACGTAGGCTGTGAGTGTATGCTGCTTCTGAGTATTCATTTGCTAAACATGATCAACACCCTGAAATCCTTGTATTTTATTGTCATCTGATTTGTTTTATCAGCAGAGGAAAGAATGAACTCCTTGACTACAGGCTCTACAAGCATGGAACTGTCCATGGAACAGAACATTTCATATTTTTATCTTTTATGTATTGGCCAGTTTGACTTGCCTGGTGTGAGGCGGGCTCCTCCTTCAGATTTTCGTCCAGGTCCACACCAACTCTGTTAAAGAAAAGAGAAAATCGGTAAATACTCTGATGCAGGAGGGATGAGACGATTTTGTGCATCAGATCATGTGATGCATATTTGAGTACAGACATGGCTGAAAGCCATCCTGCTTTCTTGAATCACAAGAACCTCAAATGAATCAATAACCTGTAATGGTTATCTTTCCCTTGCTGGTATGTACGCTGACATACACAGTTTAAAGCAGGAAGAGTTTATTTTTGCTCGTGGTTTCGGAGGGTTCAACTCATGGTTGGCTGGCTCCAAGGCAGAGACACGATGGCAGAAGGGCATGGTGGAGCAAATCTACTTACTTCATGGCAAGGAAGCAGAGCACACAGGAGTGCTAGTGATAGCTGTAGGCTCTAAAGACATGGCCCCCAGTGACCCCGACTCCAGCTGGGCTTCAGCTCCTAACGGCACATTCAACTGTGAACACTGGCGGATTAATCCACAGATGAGTACAGCACCCCTATCATCCAGTCAGTTCTCTAGGAAACTCTTAACCCAGTCAAACTGGCTATTAAGATTAATCGGCACATTAGCAGAATGAGAACTTGCACAGCTGGCCTCAGTACAGCTGGAGACACTGAGCATCAACAGCAGTTCCCAGCAGTTTCCAATAAGAGCAGGGGCCCTGAGAACATGGGGTGGGAGGCACCAGGACAAAGACCTCCGGGGCCTGCATCACAGGGATCCTGGAGGGAGGGGACATGATACTCTCACAGGACCCCCTGGCCAAACTCTGTCAGGACTGTAGGTGCTCAGATGGGAATAGGCTTCCCTGAGGCAGAGAGGATCAAACCTTTGTCCAAATTTCACCAAGGCTGCCTGAAAAGCAGATTCTTATTGTAGGGCCCAAGGCTTATAAAATTTAGGGTTGGGGGCTGTCTTTAAGGAAATAAGTATAAAAACGCTGATATGAAATTGGGATGGAAAGTGACTTGTTAGAAGAAGAAAATAAATTACAAAAATTACACATTTTTTTTTTATATGCAGGTACCGGGAATTAAACTCAGGACCTCACACTTGCCAGGCAGGTGCTTATGCCACTGAGCCATATCACCGGCCCTTAAAAATTACATATTTTTAAAAGCTGGCAAATACAATGTCATCTCAAAAGCAAGGAAACACACACACACACACACACACACACACACAACATTTTAATTAACTTCTTGACACACTTCTAGAGTAACTATTTGCCCTGTAAATTTTGCCTGCATACTTTGATACCCTCTTTATATGATAATGATTTTATATTGGAGAGAATAGAAAGATAAAGCAGTCTTTCCTCTAGCAAGATTGATCAGAAATATTGATAGCTGGGAGGCATGAAAAGCAAGCTTCTTTATCCACAGCCCTGCTTGCTGTGTGCAGCACTATAATGTCCTGCAAATGCAAGATTTCTGATAAATTTCACTTCATGCAATTTCCATAAACAATACACAGTGCACTTATCAGTGTACATGGTTTCTCACTAAATATATTTCTCAATTTCCATTATGACAAGGCATCAGCAAAACTGGATTTTACGTATCTCATGATTGGAAGAATTTTCCACAGTGGCTTCTGGCTCAGTGCATTTCAAACCTTGTTTTTCCTCTACTACCCACAGACTTCTGATGCCAGGCACCAAAGGACACATTCATTTTTAATTCAGTCTTTCTGCACTATTTCTATAAGCCTTGCCTACCCTGGGATGGCCAGCAGTGACTTATCCCCTCACAGAAATGACTGTGGCTCACATAAATGTATTCCATTCAAGGCAAACTAAAAGCGTTTCCCAATTCGGCTTCCCCTGAATTGGATCTCCAAAATGCCCATAGCCATCTGACCAGAGGAGAAATATGAGAGAGGGGAAGCTGTAGTGGAAAGAAACAGCAGTTAAACCTAACTAACTGTTTAAAATATATTCTTGTGCAATTCTTACAAAAACATAGGATCCTGGGAACACAGCACTGCGGCTCTTCCCAGGGCCCTGGAAAAGCCAGAGGAAGTGAGTGGCCCCGAAGCTTCAACTTCCTCTCCTCCCAGAGAGTGCACCTCTCACTGGGGTGGGCTGGAGGAGGGACCTGGGGTGCCTGGCGCCTGGCTCAAGCGCCAGCAGAGCCCTTCCTGTGAAGGCCACCTTTGCTAGACATTTAGGATCTTGTCTTCAACTTCTGCCCCTCTCAGACACTTCTGCAGTCACCCTCCAGGCCCATGCATCAGAGAAGGGGAGGCAAGGCTAGAAGCTGCTACTCAGGACGGTGTGTGAGCCCGTGAAAGGGGAGCAGTGACAGTGAAGACACAGCTTGTATAAAATACCTCTGATTTAAAAAAAAAAAAAAAAAAAAAAAAAGCATCCCCTGGGGATGACAGCCCCATCTATCTAACCAAAGGGACAAAATGAATAGCTGTTTACTTATTGTAAGCTGAACTCTTGGCCTTCAGGTACTGGGAAGGGCCTCTGGAGGGGACTAACTTTTGACTCTACACGTTAGAGTTGAAAAAGCCATTTTAACTCTTTCATTTAAGAAGGGGGAGCAGAAAGGGATAGAAGGAAAAGGGAAAGAACAGGGGGAGCCAAGGGAGGAGAGAGAATCGAAGGGACAAGGAGGTGAGAGGGAAAGGAGAGGAGGAGGGGTGGGATGGAAGACAGCTAAGCTCCTGTCTCCCCAGTCCAGGCAGTGACCATGGTGTGCAGGTGGCCAGAGTTCCACAGTGGGACCCATGTGTGGAGGTTCTCTGGCCAACCTCACTCATGAGAGTGGGCCACCCTCATATCTCTTTAATGGATTTGAGCTCCATGGAAGATGCTGGAGCCCCCTGTGAGGACTTTATTGCTAAAATAGCTCAGATCTGCTCCCTGCCCTAGAGTTACTGGGCATCCAGCTAGCCTGTGAATTGAACTGATGATCCTGAAGCTCCTACTGCTACACTTGCTTAAGGCCAGTTTTCTAGTTCTCTGTCCAGAAAACTGGAGGGGACAGACTCACATTCCATAAGAAACCCAGCACTTAAAGTTTGGGGAAGTACTGAGGTTTCCCACTAAAATTTAAGCTTCTCTCCCCAGCAGCAATCAAAGCAGGCATTTCTAATTCCAATTATTCTGGCAGCCAGATGGAATTGAGGAATGATGGCAGGGGATTAAGTTCTTCAGCTTCCTGTGTGCAAAGCATATTGGAGGCCTGGCTGGGACCAAGGCTGTGCCACCTCCCTCAGCCCATTTGCCCACAGCTAGGCTCTACTCCTGGCTGGTCTGGCAGTTCCTCACGGCCTGGTGCAGTATGGGCATCGCAAGTGGCTGGAAGAAAGAGGACCTCTGTGACAGTCACTTGCTTCCTGGGGCAGCAAAGGTCAGCAGAACAGGCATGGTCTCAGCCCTCACACACATGCAGTTTGGGAAGTTTAATAAGAATAAAATGAAAAACTATCATGGGTTAAGTGCTATGGAGGAAAGGCACATGAGAGAAGCACATAGAAATGACGCCTCTTTCACTTGAAACTTTGGCTACTCTTGATAACCATCTTGCTAAAATATATTGTTTGGCTCCCTGCCTCCTTAGACACGGTGTGATGGGGGTATTCTCATTGTAACTGGAGGTCTCAACATCGCCATTAGTCCCATAAAGTGTAATACTCATTGCATTATAATGATTTCTGAGAGGTGTTTGAACCTCTTTATGACCACATTAAATGTTCCCTGGCTACACTATTTTTCTTTTTTTAGTTCTTGTATCTGCCAGTTAAACTGCCTTGATTTTCTGGCTGCAATAATTTGTTAGCACATTGTTTCTATGCCCTCCCCCCCTTACTTTTCATTTAAGTATGAGGCTAATAACCTGACAGTCAAAGTTAATAATATAACACAAAATAATAAAATTTATAAACATAGAAGTTCTTTGCCTAACCCCCTTTCACCCCTAGACCAACTCCTTATTGCTTCAGAGGACAATTTTCTGCCTTTCTTGATTGTGATATATAATACCTGATCTTGACATGCACGGCAAACCCACTCAGCATCCCGTGGGTTATGCAAACATGCTGGCTGCATTTGTATCTTTTACTGTCCTGTTCGAGAAAGCAAGTCAGAGTGTGAAAGGGATGTACTGCAGGGCTAACCTTGCTTCCACTCATTTTTGTGCACAAAAGATCACTTACACATGGTGGGCTTCTGAAAGATTATTAGAAGGAAGACATGGTGTCACCACAGTCTGTGATGCCACGTGTGCACACAGCAGTTCCCCAGGGGAGGTCACAGTGCAGGGATGGATTCCAGCCTGCTTAGGTTGTAACCGGGTTTTTCAGTCCCTCTCCCTCAATGTCGAGCTACCTTTCTCCTCATCTGTTCTGGACACAACACCCCAGGTCTAGTAACTGGATTTGTCCTGGTTTTGAGCCCAGTACCAAATACTGTCCTTGAGCTCTGGCTGTGTCCTGATCTGCCAGTACCTCTCCCGTGTCTCCAAACCCTTCTCTCCAAACTGCAGAGTGGTGGTTTTGGCCTTGCTGACTACCACCAGTCATCTGTGATATCCTGACTGCTTTCTTGAACTTCCCCTCCCCTTCTGGTCACCATCATGGTCCATGATGTAGGTCCCAGGTCTCGGATGTCTTGTCACTTGAACTAAAGCAGCTGTGCTCCTCCAACTCTGTTCTGTGCTCCCAGATGGAATCTCTACCGTGTACACCAGTGATCACCACGCTCTGACTGTGGCAACCCTGGCTGGTCCTTTATTCACCTGTCTGCTTCCACCCAGCCATGCAGGGCAAGCTAGTGCTTGGCATTACAAGCTCAGCCCCAGCTGGAATCTGAGGACCTCAGGACCATCCTGTGGTTGTTGAAGGGTGGTGACACCCAGCTGTTAAGAAGGTGCAGCCAGCCTTGGTTAAGAACATGGCTCAGCCTATCACTTGCTGCATGGTCTGAATCACTTACTGTGCTTTGGTCTCAGCTTCCTTATCAATGCCAGAGGGATGATAGTAGACCCTACTTCACAGAGGTGTGAGGATTAAATGAGCATGTATTTGAAAAGGGTTATCTTAGGACCTGGTGCATAGTAAGCTCTTAAGAAATGGGTGTTGAGGTTATTGTTTTCTTTACTATGAGTGCTTTCTGTCAGTGGTACCAGAGCTCAGTACTACCTTGTTCACTGCTCATTAATTTCTTAGATAAAGTCTCCTTGTTCTGGGTCCTGCAGTGAGGGATCCTTGCATTTATAGCCACAGTCACAGGTGAGTCAGAGAGAGCAGCCAGCATGCAGCAGGAATTTCAGGTCTCATGACAAAGCCTCATTTATGGCTAAGGAAGGCCAAGCTTCCCAGATTCAGATTTATTTATAGTTTACTGATAGGGATGTGGGGTGAGAAGGTAACAAAAAGTGACAGGAAGGTATATAAAGAGCAAAGGGAAGGAAAAAAATTGTACAGGTGAGCAGGAAGGAAACAAAGAGAAGGTGAAAAGGAAATAGGAAGAAGAAGGAGAAGGAGAAGGAGAAGAAGAAGAAGAAGAAGAAGAAGAAGAAGAAGAAGAAAAGAATACATGATTATAAAGAAGAAGTACAGGTGGTGGGTAAATAACCTTAAAGGTGCATGCACGCAGTGTTAGAGAAGGAAAGCCGAGGGTGGATGGGTGAATAACCACATAGCCCAAGAAAATATGTAAAAACAGAGAAAGAAAGAACCTGGAAAGGATTAAACTAAAAAGCAAGTAAAAAGACTGGTTAAATTTTTATATGATGTTTTGCATTCTTGATGTACCTTTTAATTTTAAGCAAATGGAGTGCTGCCTCGTGATATTCAAATGGAAATGAAAGCAAGCATTGCACATATTCCCAGCTGTGCCCTCAAACATCTCACTCCAGGCTTCTCATTTACAGCAAGCATCCAGCTTCATTTTCAGAGCAAAACACATCTCTTGTGCACCATAATATACCTCCCTTCCTGTTGCACCTCCATTCTTTGGTGAATTTTATTAGGCATATTTAAAGCTTGGGATGTGCTCCTACTCAACTGTAGCCAAAAAGAATGCTCTGAACGAAGTTGGGGTTTTTCTTAGAGAAAAAGTGAAGTAGTAACAAAACATTTTCCCATTAAAGCTAACAAAATCCATTCTGATTCTTATCGCTTAGCACCTCCAGAAAGAGTGAAATATTACTAGGTCTTAGTTTCATTGTGTGAATTCCAAAAGTCTTAGGTGCAGTTTTGATTCTTTGAGCCCCCTGCTGACAAGGGTGGGTAGTCAGGGAGGAGAAATCATTTCCTGTAAGAACTGCATTTGATGGCGAAGTATAAAAAAAGACATTTTCAGTAAGGGAAGAGTGACTGGATATTGAGCACATAAAAACATTTGACAGTGGAGGAGTCTGAAGACACCTCCTGAGGTTTGGGGAGTGTTGTGCAGCCATGAACATCACATGGGAGCCAAAACCTGGCTCTGCACTCCACCCTTTGTCCACATCCTTTGAACCAATACTGCTGGACCTTGTGTATGACCAAAATTAACCTAATTAAATGAATAATTCAAATATCTTAAATTAGATTTTGGAAAACAAGAAAATGAACTAGAGTAAGTGGAAAAAAGTCACTTTATTTCTTTATTTCAATGTGGCCTGCAATAAAGAGTTTGCTCTCTGGAGCCAGGATGCATGGGTTCAAAGCTCACTCCAATCTTTTACTACATTTGTCATTTTGAAACAGATTACTTAACCTCTCTCTATCTCAAGTTTCTCAGCGGTAAATGGAGATAAGCATGTATCTACTTTATGGGTTCATATAAGGATGAAATAAGTAAATGTGTAAAATATTGGCTGCCACCTAGGAAGCAATCATAAAATATTAGTAGATATTCTTGTTCTTAGTGCTATTATTAGGAGGAAGGAATTGATGTACTTTAAATTGAGTGATAAATATGACATAGGTTAAAGCCAAGAGTGGGTTTTCTATAAATGATAGACTAAGAAAAAAAGGTCAATGATAGAATTCCTGTTTTCGGTGACCCAATGTCTAATGAGAAACTCAGATGCTGGTAACAGAACTATAGTACGGTGTGACAAGCGCTGTGCACAGATTGAACATCCTCACCAGGACCCCACTAATGCGGGTTGTGGAGATGTTAGGTATGTTTTACAGTGTGGCTGGAAATTGAAAAGAGAGTGAATTTAATGTCAAGGAAAAAGGAGCTTGGTGAGGGCACCCCAGATACAGTATGGATGGGAAAAGTTACACAAATTTAAAAGAACAAACATGGTTTGAAGGACATGGTTAGAAGCTATGTGGCTAGACTGTGAGGTCCATGCACCCTGAGTAGGCAGTGTTGCTCCTGATAATACCAGAAAGTCATCCGAGGCCAAGTTATGAAGGATCCTGAGTGCTATACTTAGGAAAGCACTTTGTTTTGCTTTTTGTAGGCAGCAGAAGGTGAAATAATTAGATTTATATGTGAAAAAGATTACTGGAGGCATATCTTGTGACACGAAGACACTGGAGGTATGGAGGTCATTTAGTCTACTGACTCTTCAATGGTCCAACTAAGAATCTATTATGGTCTAAAGAGAAATATAGATTTCAGAGATATGCACAGGGTGGGATGGTGCTGGGGTGAATGGCAGACTACCATGGAGTGTTGAGATGTTTCTGAACTTCTGCTTAGGACATCTGAATGGCTTGTGCTGAGCACTAACTACATGAAAGGAGAAGTAGGTGTGGGAATTTTCCCCAGGGCATTTCAAGAAATATGGGACTGGTAGTCAGGGTCAGTATGGTTTGAGCATTTCTGTTGTGAGTGAAGCAATGTTAGCTTTTCACATCGCTAGCGACTCAGGAAAAATGGGCCCTCCCCCTTAGGAGTTTTGGCTATTTGCTTATCCAAAGTTATCAAACTATAGTCAGTGTGGGCTTAGTATCAAGGAAAGCCACAGCCCTCCACCCCTAGTTCTTGGGGCTTTCAAGCTATAGGACTATGAATCATATTAGAGTTATTGCATAGTGAGTCTGTTGGTCAGGGACTTGGATAGATGATGGTATATTTCTACTTAAGACTGGAGTATTAGTCATTTTCCTGCCACTGGGACAAAATACCAGGCACTAGCAACTTAAAGAGGAGAAGTTTATTTTGGCCCAAGGTTTCAAAGGATTTAGTCCACGGTTGGCTCATTCCAAGAAAGAATCGGTATAGCAAAAGGACGTGGCAGAAGAAAGCTGAAAAGATGAAAGAAACTGGGGACAAGAATATACCCTTCCAGGTCACGTCCACCTCTTCTGACCAGGACCCACCTTCCAAAAGCACATTCAGCTATGAACTCAACAATGAATTACTCAATCTCTGAGTATATAGCTCCTGTGAGTAAATCACCTTCCAAAAGCTTCACCTCTGAATACATAAGATTTTGGGGGTACATTTTAGATCTAAACCATAATAACTGGTTTCAGAACACAGAGGTGTACTCAGTGCCAACTCTGATTCAGAATTGGGAGAGGGATAGATGAGATATGCCAATGACCTGAAAGAAGAAAGAGAGGTTCCATAGTTTGGGCACATGAAGTATGTGGTATGATTGAACCCCTCACCCCCACACCAGGAAGTATAAGAATAAGGATGTTTCTGAGAGTAGAATTGCCCTTCTAGGTATGAACATGATCCTCTGTTGGGCTCCCATATGTTCTACTAGGTTACACTTTCCCAACTCTGGGACTTGTCTGACTATCAAATTGATAATGGCTGGATCAAGAGTTCGTGTGGCATTCCCATCTTGGTGCTCTGAGACTGCCCACACGCTTTCGTTTTTATGCTAGAGATGATGGAGGTGGAACAGATTCCATGGAACACTGTCAGGCTGATCAGACTAAAAGGGCCTGATCTCCCTCAAGCACCGTGCTGACAAAGTTTACTGAAATTACCAAGCATCAGTTAACAAGAGGCACCCAGAGTGTCAGACAGCTCAACTACCTGGTCCCAACACTTATTTATATGAATACAGAGAAGAATCTGTTTCTCATTTTCTTTTTCCACAAAGTGGAGTAGGAATGGTAACTATCTCCTGGGGGAGATTGCAGATAATGCACATACAGGGCCAAGAAAGTGCTTGGCAGCGGCAGCTGCTGTTCTTGAGGTGGTTGTTGCCGTTGTCATCTTGCCTACTGAGACTTCATGAACAAAAATTTAACTGTGAGTATCTCCAACTTAACAGTTGTGTATTACTCTTCCTCAGCTGGCCTTAAAGTAGATTTTCCCTGTGACTTCTGCCTCCAGTGGGTACCTACTGACCATGGGGTTTTGGGAGTGTAAAGACCCAGAAAGTAGGTGTGCTCTGGGCACACAGATGTGCATGCAGCCAGTGTTTACACACATCTGAAAGTTCAGGAATTTATTTGGGAATGTACAAGTACACTGAAAACATCATGTTCTTTGAAAGATAAACATCAATAAACAAGTACACGTCACGGACGCAAATGCTGATCTATATCCTGTGTTTTATGTTTGGCAAAACTTCCTTACGTCTGGAGTGCTCAGTTCTGCCAAGATGTAAGCTAATTTCAAACTAAAGATAAGCTCAATTAGAAACTGGGTTGAGAATGAATATTCAGACTAATTTCTTTTGACCTAAGCCACAAGCACACTGACACCCGCTAGTGGGAAGACAGATATGACAGCTTATCAAGGCATCTGGCCTTTCTTCCCTATGGCTCCACTCTGGATGCCTTGCCTGGGCAATTAGAGATTTTAAAAAGCCAAATGCACATTTCCTGAAAAACTATCCTTCGAAGTGGATTAGCTTTTTTAAATTCTAGTGTGTTACCAGGTAGGGTATCTTCTCAATGCCTGAGTATGTTATATGGGGAAAAGAGCACATTATATTACTGAATATCATAGGAGCGTACTTTATATATTGGTATGAAATCAAAAGTGGCTGAAAAATAACTCCTAGATGGTTAGGGGCCTGCGAAAGAAGGGGAAGGCCTGCAACCTGCAAACCATTGTGCTCACCTCAAAGTCAAACGAATCACATTACCTGACAGTACTAGAGTGCATCTCTTTCCTCACTACCAGCTGTTCTCAGCTATGTAGGATGCTGGGTGGAGCTGTGTCTTAATGCCAGCTCTCCATTAGACCACACTTAGTGTGCAGCACAGGTCTGGAGGCAGATCTCAGTGTCTGCATGTTGTTGTTCTTTGATGTGTTCAGGCTTTAGTGTGGGGCCTATGTTCTTTCGCGGCAAGGAGCCTGTCGTCATGAAAGTCATCTAAAAGACTAAAAAATGGATTTTGACAAAAAGGGAGGAATACGTGGAACATAAGCAGTATTTAAAGAACATTAAGTGTCTTTATGCAATAATCCAGAAGAAAAGTTGACTTGAAGGAGATATTTTGTGAAGTGATTTCCTAGAAAGCTCCTTTGAGGTGAACCACAAAGTTTTCAAAATTGAGGAATGTTTGTCTACAACACAAGTCATGTGAAAAGTAAAAAACTCCATGCAAATAGTAAAATTCCAGTGGTTGGTTCTGAACGCTCCATCTCAAATTGGCTTTGCTTGTTAGTAGGGCATGTAATCTACAAGGTGTTTTGAGAAGGTGATCTCCCCAAACCATGACCTTCTTCTAATGCCTGAACATGCTAAGCACGGGATAAAGATCTCCATTCCCCACAAAAATGTTAGACCTAATAAGCAAGAACTTGGGAGAGGTAGTATTTGGGCTTGAATTCACAAGTGTCTGATTCCGACTTATTCCCGAGAGCAGAAAGTGAGGACAAAAGCCCAGTGTCACCAAAGGTATTGAGAGAGAGCACCATGGAGCACGGCAGTAAGGGAGGCAGGGGGTGAAGCAGCAGCTGTGACAGCAATATACCGTCTGTCCTAGGCAATATTCATGTTTTACATAAAGCATATGGAATTTTGGGAAGAGGATCTAAAGTTACGGTAACACCAAGTATTTTAGTAATTAAAATCAACAAAAAAAGAAAGATTTATAACCATTTTCTTTAAGTTAGCCATTAAAAAGCATTTGCAACTGGGTTCTATGGTAATTTTGCACCAGTAAATCTGTTGCTTCTGGCTCTCCCTCACCAGCATCCTGCAAACGGTACATTATTACCCATGTGGACTTGAAACAGCTAAAGAAGATTGTTTCACCAGCACTAACAAATCATTAAAATTGAAATTAAAACAGCTGTGGGATAAATAATAGTTGCCAAAACCATTATTTAAGCCCACAATTAGAAGTAAATTGTGGTTCATAATCTCTACAAGCTAACAATTGAAATCTTATTTTCCTTTGAAGTCGTTTATACTTCATAAGACCATACTATATTATTAATAATTAATACTCAGCTTTGTGATATTTGTATATTTTATATATATATATCATGTATTAATTTACTTTTTTAATGAAAAATCTTCTTCCTTAGTCCCAGAAGAGTTAAGTTAGAAAGGCTTAATAATGCATAATCTTGCTTTTTTTGCTAAAACATGAAAAAATACTGTAATTTAATTTTAAAAGGAAATTGACAGAAACAGATAGTATATAAGCTAGGAAACTGCTACTGCATGATTCATCAAAAGAGAAGAAAATAATTTTAGTTTCTTGCTGAGAGGGATTAATGTAAATCACCAGAAAAATAATGTTTTTCTCTGGCCAAAGCAACTTCTATTAACCACGGGGCCAAAGCTTATACTTGCATGCGTGACTGTGCTAAAAAGAAATTAAATATTTAAACTTTAAAAAGTTAAAGAATTCATGGCGGATGCTTGAATTATACTGAAAAATGCACTTTGATTTTAGATCCAATGGATTGAAATCAAAAAAGTAAATCAAGAATTGATGAAAATGCTATTAGGAAGAAGTTGTTTTAAAGCAGATGAGAAAGGACAAGATTAAAGAACTGGGTAAATGTGCCTTACAACAGGTTCTCAAATTATCACACAGACCACAGAAAGCGCACAGCATGCGATCAGGATTAGCATCAATCTGGCAGGAAATGAAATAATGAGAGTTAAATGGATGCTCATGGCTAATGCAACTCTGAGCTTTTTCCGCCTATCATTCCAGAAGATCATGATGACAGCTTAAACAACCATTGTATATGAGCTGATATTTTTCCTGAAACTGCACAATCCATGTCCTAAAAGGAAATGAATGGAAGCTAGTACAGGTGAACTCTTTCATTCTTTATTTCCTTCATTCATTCATTCATAAAATACTGGTTGAGGATATATCAAGACCATTATTCCATACTAGATATTGTGGGACACATGAAAAGTGTGGTACATTTAGTACATCATCGAACTACTTCTACTGAATTTTATCAAACCTAAGATGACATCAATTTTAAAGCACCCTATTATTTTATCTATGTTTAAGAAGAAATACTGCTAGTTTCATTTGGAACATCATTGATTGTGAGACACATCTTGACTTCAGAAATATTAAGAAGTGAAAAAATGCGCAGTTGTGATCAATGATGTATGCCAGTGATGGTGAACCTTTTAGAGCTTTCAGTGATAAAAAACTGCCCTCTGTGACACACATGCCATAGGTTTGCCACCACTGACTTATGCCCACAAAATAATCAAGATCCGGAGTTCAATAGCAATGCCTGACTGGTGAGCATATTTAGCCTCTGGATTTTTCATTTCTAGCCGGTATATTATTTTCTGTTCTTGGGCAAAAAGTCAAAAAAGATATTTTGAAATCTCTTAACAAAATGTTTTGTTTATGCTTATGGATAAAAAGGTAGTTCATCTCCTTTCTTAATTCTATTAAACCACTCTAAGGCACTGGGTAAAATCAGCCAAGTCTGGAGTGAGGAAGGACGTCACCCCATCTCGCAGGGTCATGGAAGCGCTGAGCGTGTGTGCAATCCCGAGCAGGATGCTCTCCTACACAGGCATTGCTGGTATCTTGTCTGTCTTACTCTAGTCCTGACCTTGCATTCAAACACAATCTCTCAAGTCATTTTTGCAACTCCTGATCTTGAAACTGTTCATTATTTCCAGTGCCTCTCTACACCCACTTTCCTTTCTTTTCCACCATCTGAGGCTCTGAGACACTGACCAAGTGGATAACACCAATTAGGTTCTCATGCCTTTTGGCTTTAGATTGGGTTTAGCCAATAGGAAGCACTGGCAGGATGTTGAGAGAGAAGAAGAAAGACAAGGCATTTATTTTCAGGACTCCTTCCTGCCAGCTCACCATAGTCACCTGTGTCCCTCAACCGAAGCCTCAGCTTCTAATACGCAGCCTTTCTGCACAGCCACCCGCTCTGGGTTCTGAAAACACTCCCTCTTCTTGCCCTTATGGGTAGGGTGATAACGGCCCTTCACTGAATCTAGCCCTGGGGTACAGCACTATCTCTTGATGGCTTCTTATACCAGTCTAATGTTTCTAAATAGTTCTTTTGTTAACTCTCTTTAAAATACTCAGTTCATATGTACCACTTTCTCCTGCCTGGACACAGACAAATACAGAAAGTTACTCACATGAGTAAGCACACAACTGCAGAAAGTCTTGACTGGAAACTGGTTGGACTGGAAACTAAGTTTGCAGGCACATGAAATTTCTTAAGGAACCAGTGACCATAATAAATCTTAAATACGCATAGTTTTGTTTCCAGCCTTAAAGTTAGAATTGTGCTTTTAGCTGTTTCTCTAAAGTGTATAAATATTCATGACCAACTTGACATAAACTGTTCTCTGTCCTTGGCTGGATCAGGTTTTCACAGGGAATTCACATAGAAATTGGGGCCAACTGCTACAGATGCCAGGAGTGAAGGTCTTACCACGAGATATGACGAGGGATGAAAGAGTTCCAGGGCAGAATCCACTCATTATGCCCAGAGGCAAAATGGGCTCTATTAAGTGTTCCAGTTTAAACCTCTGAATTCCATGGTGTTAAGAATTCTCACAAGTCTTTCTAGAAGCTGAAAGTTTTCACTACTGAAGCAGTGAGGTGGATTTCAGCTGCTCGGACTGAGCAATCTAGATCTTGCTTGCTTTTCTAATGGTGAATTCAGTGAAAACAATCCATTTTCAGGGAGGAAAATGCCAGGCTCAGAACCGTACCTCGGAGGGACCTCAGATTTTCTCATCCTACCACAAAATTATCTTAAAGATAAGAATATTGAGAACCACGGAGTTTAGAAAATTTGGGAGCCATTACATAGATAGCTATAAAATTAAGACTTTAACCAATTTTTAAGTCTAGGTAGTTTTATTTTAAATTGATGTTGCCTCTCTTAAATAAATATGAGGGAAATTATAAAACTTTTTTTTTTATTCTTTGTAAAACTACTATGAGAAGGAAAAATTAAACTGAAAATTAGTGGAAGGTATTTACTGCTTGAGAAGTCAGTGTATAACAATACAGAGACAACTGAATGCCAATATCTTGTAATCTGAGTAACTAATTTAAAGATAACCATGCGCAATGTATTAACCATTGTTACCCTCCTTTTATGTTGTTTTGAAATTTTGTTCTACTTTTTTTCTCTTTAAAATAAAAAAAAAAACAACAATGCAGAGTAAAGAAATTTGAAGATAATACAACTTTGGTGTAATGTGGCATTTCTTAAACTCTGGTGATTTACTTAGCATCTTTAACATAACTGAGGGCTATGTGTGCTACCATTTCCTAATTTTTTAAAATTAACTTTCCTTACTTTAGTTCTTGTTTAGTCAGTTTTTGTTTCATGCATGTTTCTTGGGCCTTTTTCTTAAGTTCATCTATAATTATTATGTCTTTCAAATAAATTGACCAATTTATTATTCTAAAATTTTCCTGTTTGTCTCTAGTAACTTTTCTTTTTGTTATAGAGTATATTTGGTCCAACATTAATTAACTATTCCAGATCTCTTATATCTACTGCACAATCTGTTTTTTCAATTTTTTCCTTTCAACATATTTTGATGTGGTTGGATCTAGTTCTTCTTTTTTTCTAGTCTGACAGTTTCTGCCTTTTGATTATGTAGTTCATTCACATTTAATACTTTTCATATAATCAGATTGATTTTCATCCTTTAGCTATTTGTTTTTATATGTTTAATTCCTTTATTCATTTTTTTACTTTTTTGGGATATTTTCTTAATGAACGATCTACACATCTGAATGTATCAGACTGCTCTGGATTTATTCTAACTAAATTCCATGAGATAGAGAAAATTTACCCTGCTCTATTTCTTCCCCCCTCTTTTGTGCAATTGTTATAAACACAGTTCAATGTTATTGTTGCTTTATATTATGTCTTTTTAAGCAATGAACAGAAGAAAGCAGAAAAAAAGATTAACACGTCTTTCAGTTAACCTTCTCTTTTACCATTTCTGGTAATCTTATTTCTGCCTGTGGATTTGAATTACTGTCTCATGTCACTTACATGTTATGCTATAGCTTCCTTCCCTTCCTCCTCCTTTGTGCTGTTATTGTCAAATGTATATATCTAAATCCTATGGGCCTCACTGTTCAGTTTTATAAATATTATTTTAGGCTATTGTGTTTACATTAATTAATAAAAGAAAGAACCACTGGCTCACACCTGTAATCCCAGGTATTTGGAAGGTTGAGGCTAGAGCATGGAAATTACTAGGTTAGCTTGGGCAACTTAGAAGGATCCTGCATTGAAATAAAATTTTAAAAGTGGGCTGGGGATGTAAGTTAGTGGTAGAGCACTTGAGGAGCATGTGTGAGGCCCTGGGATCAATTTCTAGTATGGGATGAGGAGGGGGGAGAAAAGAGGAAAAGAAATCTGTAATTATGATAATTATGCTGTTTTCTACAATTAATACATAATTACCCTCATCAGCACACTTTGTTTTTCATGTGGATTAAAATTATAGTCTGGCATCATCTTTTGTCTTGTAGAACATCCTGTTGTATTTTCATAAGGCAAGTATGATAACAGATTTAGTCTTCATTTATCTGAGAATATATTTCATCTTTATTTCTGATAGTTTCACTGGACATCGACTTTTTATTTTGAAGAAATCTCACTGACATTTGGATTCCACTCAGATATTAATCATTTTAGGATTCTCTTGTATATGATGAATAGCTTTTCTCTTACTGTTTTTGAGATTTTCTCTTTGTCTTTATCTTATTACATTTGAGTATTATGCAGCTAGCTATGGCTTTCCTTTTGCTTTCCCTACTTAGAAGTCATTGGGCTTTGTGAATGTATGAGTGGATATTTCTCATCCTATTTGGAAGGTTTTTCAGTCATGATTTCTTTGACTATTTTTCTGCCCTTCTCTTTTGTTTGTTCTTCTAGAGCTACCATTACACACATGTTGGTGTGCTGAATGACATCTCAGAGGTCACTGATGATCTGTTCATTTTTCCTCACCCTTTTTATTTATTTTTGTTTTTCAGATTATATACTTCCAGTGATGTATCAAGTTCACTGTTTTATCTTCTTCCTGTTAAAATCTATAATTGAGCCAGTCTAATTTTTCATTTCAGTTATTGTGCTTTTTTATCTCCAGAATTTCTAATTTTTAGTATAATTTCTATCTCTTTATTGCTATTATCCATGTAGCAAGCCATTATCATTATACTTCTTTAATCATGATTTCTATTAGTTCTTTGAATATATTTATAATAGATGCTTTGAAGTTTTGTCTCCTAAGTCCAACATCTAGGTCCCTTCAAAAGCAGATGCTTCTGCTGCTGCTATTGCTCCTCCTCTTCTTTTTCATTTCTCTTCCTCTTTTGTTCTTATACAAGAGGCATAATATCCTGTGTATTTATATACCTCATAATTCTTTACGATTTAAACCTGGATATTTTAGATAATACTCTGTGGCAATTTTGGATTCTGATGACCTCCTAACTCCACATTCAGGGATGCTGATGTTGACAGTTTTGTTTCTTGGTTTATTTAATTGCTTGTCTGGATAAATTGGTGGCGTCCATCTTTTATGCCTTGATCAGCCTCTGATGGGCCTGCTCCGTTTTCTTTTCCCTCTGTTTTCTTTTAAAATCAGGCTTTCTAAAAGTTGCCCTTGGATCATCACAACTAATGTTCAGTAAGTTACTCTAGTGGTAAGTTTTGCTTAAATCCCTTCATCCAGTAAGGTTTTCCTCCATTGCGATAGATCTTTCTGTTGTTTGGAGAATGATTTCAAAATGGCTCCACTTTCAGTCAGGGGCAAGTAGTTCTCAGGTGCCCTCTCTTGTTGCTCCTGACCGGGTAGAGCCTAGTATCCGTATACGGCCTACAACCTAGACATGAATGTGATCAAGAAGAATACTTTTTATCTTTATCTTCGTTTTATATGTTGAATTCTGACTGGTCTGCCATTTTGTTTGTTGCTACTTGTTTCATTTAATTATTAACCTCCACATAATTGTCACTGAGGTCACTATTGATTTTGACAAACCCAAAGGCATGAGTCCCTCCCTGCTCTATTCCAAGTCAAGTAAACTCTCTCAGCAGAGTGTGGAGCTGCGGACATCTCATTTTGCCTCTATTAAGGTGGCACATCTACCCTACAAGTGAGTGCTGGAGGAGAAGATGAGTCTCATCTTTTAGGATTGGCCCTCTTTTTATGGCTCCTTCAGTCTACGAGCAGAAGCTGGAAGAAGTAACAATAGCTCACATCCTTTTCAGTTTGTCCCTTCTGTTATGGCACCTCTGCCTATGAGTAGTTTGGGGGTGAAGTGATTTGGCCATATATTCTTCATCTGCGGCATGTGGGCTACAGCCTCTACCCCAGTAGTGAGAAAAGGGAATGCTCTTTTTCTTAATGCCTGCACCTAGAACAGAAGAGCTTCAGCAACACAGAGCTGGGAGTGGGACAGACATGCCAGTGGCATAACCATAGCTCTATGAATGGAATCTTGAAGAGCTCTTGTGTTCTCAGCTTCATTTCCCTACAGTAGGACTTGCATAGAAGGGAGCAGGGACATGTGAGCACATTCTAGCACAAAGGCCACATACTCCTGCTGTCTTATTAAAATTAAACAGATTTTCTTTTCTTTTTTTTTTTTTTTTGTGGGTACCGGGGGGTCGACCTCAGGACCTCACGCGCCAGCAGGCGCCCGTGCCGCTGAGCGATATCACCGGCCCCTTTTTCGTATGTGGGTTCCGGGAGTCGAACTTGGGCCCTCGCGCTTGCCGGGCAGGCACTTAAGCCGCTGAGCCATCTCACCGGCCCTAAACAGATTTTCTTGAATAAATGCTTCTGGATTTCCTGCACTCCTTTAGATCAACTTTTAGAGATTTTAAATCATTATGTTTTTTAATTTTCACCAGTTAAATGGCTTTTTAATTAAGGAGGACATCTACCAAGTTCCTCATAGAAGAATTTTGAGATTCTTACTCAATTACTATTTTACAAGCTTAGTTTTGTTGTGAGTAATAGTATCTATGAAATCATGCATTGATATACTAGCTAGATATTTTAATACCTCTTAACTCAATGTCCACTGGACCTAATTTTTGTAAAGCTTCTTTTTTGAGTAGTTCTATTTTTTTTTTTTTTTTTTTGTGGGTACCGGGGGTCGACCTCAGGACCTCCCTCTTGCCAGGCAGGCGCTTATGCCGCTGAGCCATATCACCGGTCCTCTATTTGTAACTATTTCTTGCTTTTAAAATTATTTTCTATAAATCTTCCAGAGTACATAGAAAAATCATACATATTTTTAAAAATAATACTCATTTTGTTTTATAATTACCAAGTAGGTTTGTTGGAACCTTTAAAAAAATCTAAGATATATAATGAAATCTTAGTGATCTTATTTTTCCTAAATCTTGAAGATTTTTCATCATCCTAGAAATTATTTCATTACTACTTATTCTCAATCATAATAAAAGAGACCAAATTAATAAGAAAACAAAAAACTAATGGTATCATCTGGATATAACAGTGAAATGAGGTATCATTATTATCCTTTGGCTCTACTTTTATGTTGTTCAAAGTATTTTATCACATGTCAAAAGGCATAAAAGGATACAAGAAACATTCTTTTGTAGTCCATGTTTAATTTTCATTAAACACAATTGAAAATTCAGAATTTTTTGGTTTCTCACTCATTATGGCAAAAAGAATAAAAGCTACAAAGGAATACATTTCACAATTCTTAGACAAATGAGAAGACAAATGCAAAGAGACAGCAGAACTCCATATTCTAAATGTGTTAGGCAGATTGTTTGTATAGTATTAGCAACATACCTCTTCAGATGACAAAATTCCAGATGGATAGTGGAAAGCAACTTCATTCAAAATTTCAGTAAGAATGTAAACACAGCAAACAATTTTATTCTGCATTTTCCTAATATAGATGGATGGATGGACAGGCAGAACAATCTGAAGTAGACAATATACTGTGAGTCCAATTAACTGCTTATCAACTGTCATGTATGAATCTGAACCATATTCATTTTGTGAATACTTATTGCAGATTTCAAATACATCAGATGAATCTCTGAGTGAGCAATGAAATTCTTTCTAAAAGCACAAGGAAAACATGGCATTCTTATTCAGTTAGTTGTTTAATAGGAAGAACTTTACTATGTAATATTTTACAAGAATTTGGACCACCTATTTCTAAAAGGATATATCCATTAACCCTAAAAGGGATATATCCACCATCTTTTCACCTTTTATAATATTTTTTGTCTATAAATTATTTGCTAAGATTTGTAAGTGGACGAATGTTGAATCAGGTAGGTATACAAAGGTTACAAAGATGTTGAAAGAAAATTAGAGTAATTTGATGGCCTCATTCTAATTGTTATCTGTAATTTAAAATGGAAAATGTTTTGTAGTATGGAGCTGAAAGATATAAACTTTTTCTTTTCAACAAAGTTACAAATAATCAGAAGTTCCAAAAAAGTTATATAAGTTTTGCATTTGATGATACAGGTGTATAAAATGAGCCAGAAGAAATGATGAGCTAAAATCTTTCAGTGATGTATTTGAAGTCTGGAATAAATATTTACAAAATGAATGTGTTCCAGGTTCATGCATGAAAGTTGATAAGCAGTTAATTTGACTAATAAAATATTGCCCATTTCAGGTTATTCACTATCCACTCATCCACTCATCCATCCTAGAAAAATGCAGAATAAAATTGTTTGTTGTGATTATATTCCTAATTTTGAGATAGGGTCTTGCTAAGTTGCCCAGGCTGGGTTTGAACTTGTGAACTTTATGCCTCAGCCTCCCAGAGTGCAGGGATTACAGGTGTGTGCCACTATGCCTGGCTAGTTGTGATCATATTCTTACTGAAATTTTAAATAAAATTGCTTTCCACTATCCATTTATTCTTCTGAAAATTTTTTGTTAAGTGTCTTAAAATATAAAAACAAGGATGCATTGAATCTAGATGGTAAATGATGATAATTCTCTTGGTATACTGGGGCTTAAAAACAAGTGCACAACTTTAAATATTTTCTAAAGTTCATCATTGTACTGCTTAGAATATTCCTGCATTCAGTATATTACCCTTTAGGGCTCAGATGTGTTCAATATGTGGCCTGCAAGCCACTTGACCTCTTTTTGTAATGTTATAATGATATAAAAATAAAGGAAGTTTTGTTACTTATATACATTAAATATTTTGTATATTATATGTGATCCAAGACAACTCTGCTTCTCTCAGTGCACCCCACACAAACTAAAACGTTGGACACACGTGCTAGCAGAGGGATGTGCTGGGATGCCTCAGGTAGTTTTGGAACTAGGTTGACCCCATGCTTTGGCCCCATGCTTTTTAGTGGTATAATATGGATAAAAGCATTGCTCTGATGAATCCTAATTTCTGCATCTATAAGGAGAGGGTAATAGAACTTGTTCTTCAGAGTTAGCATCGTACGTAGTGAAGAAAATAAAGCAATAAGCATATTTACTAGGATGTAGTATATGCTCAAAAAATGCTTGCTTCTTCCTTCTTTCTCTTTTGTATTAATACTTTTGTATTAATACAGGATGCATTATGGCAAATGGATAAGCTATGACTAATGATTATGACTATGGATAAATATGTGTTTCCCCAAATTTGAAATAGAGGGATAGAACTGTGTGTGTGTGAGAGTGTGTGCATGTAAGGCATATAACGAAGTAAGAACAAGCAAATCTTAGTGGGAAAACAAGATGAAGAGTATGCATGGAAGACAGAGAAGGAAGAAAGAGAAGTGGAAAAGTTATATTCTTGGAGTATTATATAAACTCCCAAGCGGGATAAAACTTTTGATGTGTTCTCTTAATAACTAGTGTAGACTAATACAGAGAGACAAGAGGTTCTCTTTTGTGTTCTTTAGTGCTTCAGATATATGTTGGGAGTTTTTTTGCTTAGTTTTTAACACAAGATATTTGATTATTTAGTGGTTTTCCCTGTTGACAATTTTATTACTCTGGTGAAAATGAAAGCATAAAGATGGATTGCTATTTTGCTTTTAATCCTGACCAAAAATGCAGAACAGCATTTAAATAAGAATGGGAACCTGAGGGGAGATTCACCATACCAACTTGGGCTTTATTAATGTTAGAGAAAAAGAAAGGGAAATGCAATAAGGTATATCCTCCAGGTCATATGAAGTAATACTTTATAACATTCAGGAAAAATATGGCAAAAGTATTCAGTGGTATAAGGAATCTCTACAATTCTCTTGGAGAGCAAGTGGGCAATATGTAATATACTATTTGGCACCAAAAATTTATCCCTGGGAATTCTGAGATTAAAACATTCAACTGGAGTTTAAAATAAAACCCAAACTACAAGAGTCAACACTTTCACCACAGGTGATCACCCTGTCAAAAACTTCATCTAAAATAAATTACTTTATCTTGCTTCCCACTTTCTCTACTCCATTGTAGTTCCTTAAGGACAGTGGTGAGCAAATTTTTTCTTTAAGGGACCAATGGTATTTTAGGCCATAGTATGTTGCAAATGCTCACATCTGTGGTTGTAGCATGAAATCAAATACATAAATGAAGGAACACGACTGTGTTCTAATGCACTGACATTTTAATTTCCTATACTTTTCACACGTCAAGAAACATTTAAAATGTATTTCCAACCATTTTTTGACTGTGAAATCCATTACTAGTTGATACACCATACAAAAACAGGTAGTGAGTGGGATTTGGCCTATATGTAGTTTGCTGGCCCCTGCCCTAGGTAGGATGTTCTTGCTACACATGGTAGAGGAGAGTCTGTGAGGGTGGAACCCTTACTCTCCTCCACTGCAGAGGTAAGTCTGGACTTTTCTGACCCTGGCTATAGTGAGTGAGTATTCTTTGTGTATTTGTCCCTTTCAGATGTCAACTGTGACTTGCCATATTGTTTTTGAGCATGACACATTTGTCTGGTCACACATCCTGTCCTGTCTAACCAAGTATTATTGATATCAAAAAGGAAGGAAGGAAGAAATAAGTTGCTGTTTTAGTCTGCTTGTGCTGCTATAATAAACTTTCACAGACTGGGTACTTTATAAACAGCAGAAATCTATTTCTTACATTCTGGAGGCTGGAAAACCAGGATGCAGTGCCAGCAGGTTTGGTGTCTGCTGAGGGATGAGGGCTGCTTTCTGCTTCCAAGATGGAGTCTTGTTGCTGCACTTTCCAGAGCACAAATACTGTGTTCTCACATGGTAGAAAGGATAGACGGATGAACACCCCTCCACAAGTCCTTTCATAAGTCACTAATCCGTTCATGAGGTTCGAGCCTTCATGGTCTAGTTACCTCCTAAAAGCCTCACTTCTTGGTAGTATTGCATTAAGATTAGGTTTCAAAATGAAGTTTAGAGGGGACACAAATGTACAAACCATAGCCATCACCTCTATAAATAGAAAAATATTGGGGTTTTATGAAGGGGATTGGTAAGTTTTGTTTCCAACAGCATAGCCTTGTAAACTTGATGGATTCAAAGTAGACTGAAAATCAAGCAGACATCACAGATAGAAAGGGTGCCTGTAGGGAAGGCAGCATCTGGTATGACTCAAACAAGTGCACATTTAATGCAATTTTGTATCACACAATCACAGGACGCCCTCTAAATCTCTCCTGCAAAGGGAGTGCGATTTTCCAGGCTAACAAATGCATAGGACTTCTCAAGTGCACTTCTTTGTTCTTTGCCAGAGCCTATGGGTTCTTTCCACTTCAGAGAATGGCAAATTGAGGTAGAAAAGGATCTTTAGAATAAGAAAGTCCAGGCCCAAAAAGCCTGACTCATTCTAAAGCCTAATCCATTTCCGAAGATTCTTCCATGGGAAAATGATAGTCAGAAGAGGGAGAGAGTTTAAATAATGTTATGGTCAAGGTTAACTAAAGCAGAGTGCTTCCCAAACTTTAATACATGTACTCATCACCTGAGGATTTTGTTTAAATAAATAATTTGTAGGTATATTAATTATCCAGTTTGGGTTTCCATAATAAAATATCATAGTCTGAAGAGCTTAAACAATAGAAAGTTATTTCTAACAGTTCTGGGGGCTGGGAAGTCCAAGATCAACATGTTGTTTAAATCAGTTTCTGGTGAGGCCTCCCCTCTGGCTGCCTTCTCTCCGTATGTTCACGTGACTTTTTCTTTGTACTTGTTTGCTGAGAAAGAAAGAGTGCAAGAAAGACAGCTCTCTGGTGTCTCTTTACAAAGATATGAATCCTATCTGATCAGGGCCCCATGCTTTAGTCCTCATTTACTTCACTTAATCTTAACTGCCTACTTACAGGCTCTGTCTCCACATACAGTTACACTGGGGGGTTAAAGCTTCAACATGTGAATTTGGGAAGGACACAGTTCAGTGCACAGTAGTAGATGTGGGTGTGGACTGAGATTTTAACAAGATCTTAGTGATGTGGATGCTGCTGGTCTTTGGACCACATTTTGGATATCAGGGATCTAAAGTCAAAAGTCCTAGGTCCTGTGTTAGGACTAAGTGATGTTGTGCACTGACGAGCAGGACAACACACAGCTAACAATGTCAATAAGGCCTGCTCAGAAAAGATGCTGACGACAATATCAACACTGTATCATACTTATATGTAAGATATAAGACACGATGGTAGCCAGTTCTCCAAGAAATTATCCCATATGAAGCTGCTTTGAACAGAATATCTTTTAGAAATCTGGACCTTTTTTTAGACATGTGAAATTTTCCAGAGCAAATGCTCCATACTTCCAAATCTGAAAGTCTATTAGCAAAACTGCTTTCTCTGGAACATTATTAAAAGTTCATTTCCAGCTAATGCAAAGAGACAAAAACACCAGTAACATATGAAGATAATTATGTTAGCGCATAGACAGGAAAGAAAGCCTCACTTAAATTTCCAAATTAGCACTTTTATTAAATCTATAGAGATAGGTGCAGCTTAAAAAAGATTTAAAAGCAGACCATTTTGCTATTATTTTATTTGGACTATAAATGAGCATCACCAGCCAAGAGAAACATGAATTGACTTTACAAAAAATCTGCATAAAATTTTTTTTAAAAAGTAAAAGAAGAAAGAACCTCTGCCCAGATGCCATTTGACAGTTTTCTTCAAATGAGGCTAGTTAATTCCAGGTCTAGCAATAGCAGTTTTCTCTAGTGATTATGTCAGTGGTTCTCTGGTGACTATGCCAAAATTACTCTGGATGTGTGTGCCTTTATCTTCCTTGAGCATGAACTGGGCTCATTTGGATGAGGTCAGGCCACAGAGCCCCTATTCAATTACCACTGGCGTATAAACTCAAAGTAGAGTTTTGGATGCTTCAAATGCAAATGGTGTGGTGTCTTTCAATTTCATTTTACTGAAAAGTAGCAACCATAAAAATAGTTACCTGACCTTCTGTGGCCTGAAGTTGGGAGAATCCTTTTTGGGATAATGCACAAGCATTCTGAGACTGTTTACAGGGCAGGATCAACCTGAGGTCTCTATAATGTAAACATTCCTGGGAGCCTAAAATGATATCATAGCCTCTCAGCCCTTTGTTTTACAGGGTCAAACAGTGTACAAGAAAAGTTAGATTAAAATCTGCTGTCAGCGTTCAAAGTTGCCATTTCAATCAGTTCAAAACTCATCAAGGTCTAAGTTAACGTGGCCCCAATCAGTGTTCCACATTAAGCAAATATACTTTGTCTGAAGCTATCCTCTGCACCAAAGTGCAACTCAAGATGGCCTAAGTAGAGGCACAGGATAGAAGAGATTCTTGTCTTCCTGACTCTTTTCTTTTGGTTTCCAAGTTAATGTTATTATTGATCTGCTGCTTTTCCTAGAAGCTATACAGGAACACTGACTTGGGGAAAAGCCAGAATATGTGCTACCAGATTTATTTAAGAGTTATCTAAAGATTAAGAGATCTTCACAAGCAATTCTTTTGATTCCCAAGAGCTGAATTTCTTAGCGATGTTTTGCTAGAATTTTAGGTTGCAGGGTCAGGTAGAGAACAAAGACAAAGTAGACATAAATTGAACTGAAGTGCTAAACTTGTATTTAATAGTCACTGAGCTACCACTGAAATTGTGTTTAAATACTTCAGGGACAAGTCCCTTGAGAGGTTCACTAGTTTCCTAAGTAAGGCATTTGAGCTGAAAGATGGAGAGGAAAAGCTGACCTTGCTTATCTCTCTAACCCTTCACTGTAGTCCCAATTGGTGAGAATGACAGTCCCTCTGAATTGTAGTCAGGAGAGGATTGGAGAAGATAGGGCCTTCTTCCTCACTCTAGAGCTTGGGTCAGGCTTTTCTGGGGTTAGCTATAGCAAATGTATACATTTTTGTTTATTTGTCACCTTGAGATGTGAGATGCTATCTATAGTCCTTGGCTAGTGACACAGGAATTTGAGGTGAGCAGGGGCACATTCAGATTTATGGTGAGTATAGTGCTTCATACTGGTGGCATCTCCAACTTCCTATATTCAAAAGTGAACTTGTCTTCTGCTATAGTTTGAATCTTGAATGTCCCTCAAAGGCCCATATGTTAAAGGCTTGGTCCCTAGCGCATGGCATTACTGGGGAGGTGGTAGAATCTATAGGAGGTGGGATCTAGTAGGAGGAAGTTAAGTTATTGGGGGTGTGCCCTTGCAGGAGTTATTGGGACCCTGGCCCCTTCTTACTTCTCTTTAATTTCCTGCTCCCATGAGGTGAGCATCCTCCTCCACCTCCACATGTTCCATTGTGAAGTACTGTGTTACTACAGGCCCAAAGCATCAGGGCCAAGTGGCCAAGGACTGAACCCTCTGAAACTATGAGTGAAAATAAACTCCTCTTTACAAGTTGATTATTTCAGGTATTTTGTCACAGTGATGGAAAGCTGACTAATACACCCTCTCTTCCAAGTTGTTCTTTTTATTATATTTCCTGTCTTAATGAATCATTATTTATTTATTTATTTATTTATTTATTTATTTATTTATTTTGTGGGTACTGGGGGTCGAACTCAGGGCTTTGCGCTTGCCAGGCAGGTGCTTATGCCGCTGAGTTATCTCACCCGCCCTTAATGAATTATTTTTTACTTAGCTAGTCAAACTCAAATTCTTTCTCCTCTTTAACTTTTCTCACTTCTTATTCTCTACTTACAGATGCCATTATTATTCCGTTTCTAGAACAGCTTTCGGAGCCAGTTCTTCCTTTTGATCCTGCAGTTTCTGTATTTCAGGTCTTCATTGCATTGTTGCAGAATTATTTCCAGCCACTACTTAGACCATTGCTACCATTGCTACCAGAGTTGTCTTCTTTTGTACTTAGCTATTTTTCTAATATCTTAAATTGAATATATAAATTTTATTTTTTCTGCCTTTCTTTATTTTCATTTAAAATTTTCTAACATACTAAAAGCATTTACGGCTATACATTTTCCTTTGAATAAAATTAAACTGTGTCCTACATACATTGGTATAAAATGTTTTCATTTTTCTTATCATCTAGATAATGTTAAATTTTACTTAGAATTTGTCTATTGTCTAAAAGTTAATTTTAAAGAACGTTTTTTAATTTTCATGTAATCACATTTTTGGTAATTATAGTATTTGTCATTGATTTATAATATCACTGGATAAGAGAATAAAGCCTATAATATTATTCTTTACTTTTATTCTTTCAGATAAGTGATAATTTTTATTATTTTAAAGAGAAAAAAATTAAAAATGATACAGAATTTCAAAACAAGCTAATAGGGGATTAACAATGGTTAATATATTGCATATGGTTATCTTCAAAGTAGTTGCTCAGATTACAAGATACAGGCTTGCAAAATTGATCAAACAATGTAAGCACAAACTGTTCTTTTCAATGAACTAAAAGAAATTAGTGGGCTGGTGATATAGCTCAGTGGCATAAGCACCTGCCTATCAAGCGCGAGGTCCTGAGTTTGACTCCCAGTACCCGCATATTAAAAAAAAAAAAGAAATTAGTTATATAATTGTCTTAGCTATCTTGTATATATCTATCTATCTATATATAGATATACACATATGTATATATGTATATATATGTGTGTATATATATACTTTTCCCTTTCTTCTTTTCTCCTTCCCCCCATCCCAGTTGTTATTTCCTTTTAAACAGTTTCTTCCCATTTCACAATATCTATTGTACATTTTGGATCTTATTTACTCTTTCAGTTTCTTACACTAGGGAGACAATACAATATTTACACATGTGAGTCTGATTTATTTCGCTTATGAGTATGGTCTCTAGTTGCATCCATTTACCTATAAAAGCCTCAGGTTTATCCTTCTTTATAGCTGAGTAATACTCCACTGTATAAAAATACCACATCTTTTTTATCCATTTCTTGGTTGATGGGCATTTGGGTTGTTAGCTATTATAAATTGTGCTGCTAAAAACATGGGTGCACATATATCACTGTGGTATGATGTTTTTCATTCTTCTGGGAAAATAGCCAGAAGGTAACAGCTGGGTCAAATGGGACCTCTAATCCTAGTTTTCTGAGGAATCTCCACACTGATTTCCACAGTGGTTGCACCAGTCGACACTCCCACCAACAGTGGAGAAGGGTTCCTTTTTCCCCACAGCCCCACCAGCACTTGTTATTGGTTGATTTTTTTATGATAGCCATTCTTTCTGGGGTGAGATGGAATCTCAGTGTTGTTTTAATTTGCATTTCTTGAATGACCAATGATGTTGAACATTTTTTCAGGTATTTATTTGACAGATAAGGGATACTTAAGCTCAATCAATTTTCATTAATAATCCTTTCTTTTTAATGGGTGTTACTTCAGTACCCTTTACATTTTAGCATTTTAGATGATGAGTGACTAGGGTATTTCTATCATAACTCTGTAATGTTTTTCCCACTGTGGTTTGGATGTCAAATGTCCCCCAAAAGGCCCACGATTTAAAGAGTTGGTCCCAGAATTCTGATATTGGGAAGTGATGGAAATTTTAATAAGTAGAGTCTAATAAAAGGTCCTTAGGTCATTGAGTATGTGCCCTTAAAGTGGATTATAGAATTCTGGCTCTCTCTCCCTCTCTCCCCCCCCCTGTATCTCTCTGTCTCTGTCACTCTTTCTCATCTCTGTGTGTGTCTCTCCTCTCTCTGTGTGTCTTTCTCTTCTCTCTGTCTCTGTTTGTCTCTCTGTCTCTCCCTGTCTGTCTGTCTGTCTGCCTGTCTCTGTGTGTCTCTCGCTCTCCTTTTTCTTTCTGGTCATGAGATCAGTGGTTTTACTCTACCACGTGTCCCCACCATCATATTTATCCACAAGTCAAAAGCAACAGAGCCAATTGAATTGATCATGGACTGAAACTTCTAAAACTGTGAACAAAAACCAAAATATTTTCTCTTTATAAATTGATTATATTGGGTATTTTTATAGTGACAAAGGTTGACTAACACACTCTATCTTTGAAATACAAAAATTTCACTAAAGTGTCTGTTTTTTCTTTCTTTCTAATTCGTCCTTTCTAAGACCCAGTGGGACTTTTAACTGACAGACCAAGTATTTCTTCAGCTTAGGGAATATTTTCAACATTTTTTCCTAATATTTGCTTATTATTTTCCATGGAGCTATTAGTTCATGTATTTTGGCATTTTCATTTTTAATATGGTAGAACCTTTGGATTCATTCTCTAATTCTTTCTCCTTTTCCACATGATTTTTTATTTTTTAGGACTAGCTCTCTGTCTTGAGATATTTCTTTAACTCAGTCTCCTGGAACATGAATTCTATTCTCAGCAATGAGCATTCATTTTTTCAATTTGTCTATTGAATTTTTTAAATTCAGAAATATCATTCCTAGTTCCAGAGCCTTTTCTGAGCTCTAATTATATCTTTGTTTTAATTACTTTTATTAATGTCTGCTCTGTCTTTCCATTAGTTTTACTATAAATGAAGCCGCCAGCTCCAGTTGCTCAGCCTGGTCTTTTGCCCTCTGGCTACAGAGTCCCCGAAAGTCAGTTGTAATTTTTCATGGATTTCTTATTACGTATTCATTTTTGTGCACCGCCTTAATGCTAACAAAGCCAGCCTATCAGTCAGCCAGGGCCAGGAGGGAGGCAGTATCTGCTCTGTAGGCTGGAAGCCAGCAAGCAGGTAGACTATTGCCCATCTGCTGAGATGATGACCGACCCCTTTTTTAACGGAATGGACTGGAACTGAAATGGCTCATTCGAGAAGCCCCATTTAGGCATAAGAGGGTCAGTAGTCAGTATGACTTAGTGACCTCTTCAAATTGCACATGCTGCAGTCAGGAAAGACTAGTCCCCTTTTAAAGTGACAGACAGATGGGCTCCTCTAGAGAGCAGAGGAAGCATGGGCTTTCACTTTGAGAGGAAAGGTAAGGCTCCTTCTCTGTTGCTGGTTGTCAGGTCTTGTAGGGAGCCATGGAACCGGAAGTCCCCAGTCTGTCCTCCCCTTGATATGTCCTCTGGACTCTGCTTCTAATCTCACTTTTGTTGACTCAAGTGAAGGAATTAAAAAGGATAGAAGATGGGGCCATGCTTCCTCTTTGAAGGTTACCGTCTCAGATTTCAGGTCCTCTTTAAGTGCAGGTGTGTGCAAGGTCCAAACCCTAAGGCTGAGCTGAGCCCTCTTTAGGCTGGGTTCGTCACACCAGGCTCTGTCTTCCGTGTACCTCCACAGCCACGCCATACATCCCCCTTCCGTGTCTGTGTCTCTGGACACTTTCCTTGTCCACTTTTCCAGTCTCTGACTTTTGGAATCCTTCTCATTCTTTAATTCAGATGTGATCTTTTACAGGAGGAAGTCCCATTTGGAATAATTCTTCCCTGCTCAATGCCCCCATCGCTCCCATTTGTTCCCTACTGGCAGCACATCACTTAAGCTGCCTTTTCTTAGGTTATCTGTGTACCTGTCTTCCTCTCCTATCCAAACCCAAAATGAAGGCAGGTTCTAGGTTGGTGTCATTTTACCTCTTCCCACTGTGTCTTGTATGAAATGGGTGTCCAGGCTTTGTAGTGTTGAATTGACACTGGAAAGCAATTACATTTGTCATTGGTGGACCAATCCTGAGCTTTTTTTACTATAGGTGGGAGACAGGACAAAAAGCTCCAGCCAGAATTTCACTGAGGAACTGATACCTCAGCATACAAGAATTTATGAGTTTTCACCTTCAGGAAAGGCCTACGAACTCTACAGGAAGAATTTCCAATTATTTTCCCCAACCTATGGTGGTGTTATTGTTGAGAAAGCAACTGGGTGTAGAGTAATAGGGACTGTGGTTGGTCACAGCAGCTGAATTTCAAGCAGAGGCTCCTCCTCCTCCCAATTGCCTGGGAGCATAACGATTAGTAAAGTAGGTGATGACTGGCTTAAGATACCCATCCCAGAAACTTGTTTTTTATGGACCTGTCACACATCAGCCTTTGAAGAGATGAATTCTGAGGGTAAAATGCCGTGGCACTTTAGAAAGTTTAAAAAGATCCATTGTGTTAAGAAGGACAGTCCTAGAGGATGCTTGCTTTTTCAAAGGTGACTTGTAATGAAGCATGGCTCAGCCTCCTTGCTGCTGTGTACAGACTCCCATTGCAGAGAGAGAAGTTGGACACAGGTGCACGGGTCAGCCTGGGCTGCAGAAGCTACTGTGCAAGAATGGTAAAAGGGGAGGCTGTGCGTGTGTGTGCATGCGTGTGTGCATGCGTGTGTGTGTGTGTGTGTGCTTTCTACAGAACCATTCATCTCTTCCCAGACCTCTTTGTGCTTAAGGAAAGAGCAAAACAAGGGCCTTGTCTATGCCTGTCCTTGGCCTAGCCCAGTCTTAATTATTTTCTGCTTGGGGAATCCTTGAAGTTTCTGGTCTCATGGTGCTATTTTCCTATTCTTGCTTTGGAAGTCATATTGGAGCTACTAAAGTACAGAGCAGTATTATTAACTCTGTGTGTGTGTATGTGTTTTTGCATGGTAAAGTTCTGTTAGCATGCTTCAAAAAGCCTTTCTTGGTTGAAAAAATACTATGTCCCTTCTTGGTGCAGTACCTGTTGCCCCCTTTAGAAATCCTATTAAGCACCCTGTCACTTAAATAGACCACTTAAAAGCAAGGGCCAGTGTCTTGCCCTGGGCCAAACAGAGAAGGTGCTTGAAAAATGTGCTGAAAATGGAACAATCAGTACTCAATGGAAAGGCAGAGATTCAGTCTGAGCTGTTTTTTTCAGCTTTCACATTTGTTTTCTCGATTGCATTCCCATAACTCTTCCTATTCACAATCCCTTCCAAGACAGTGTGTGTGTTTGTATCTATGTGTAATGTGTATAGGAGTGTAAGCCTTTATATCTAGGTATGTGTGTGTGAGTGTGTATATCTGTATATATGTGTGGTTATAGGGAACCGGTGTGCATGGTACATGTATACAAATCAGATACCCATTGCACGCTACCAAGCAAGCCAATGCTTCATAGCTATATGAAAAAGACCCATCTTGCTTGAGTTTATTCCTTGAGTCTTACAGCATTGCTGGAGAAGGATGGTCACAGGGTGAAGAAGAGACAGCTATTTTAGTTGGATAGCATGTTCTTAGACTGACATTTATTTCTTCCTCTCAGTCTGAGGTGGGGAAATAAGATGGAGCAAGAGAGAGGAAAAGGATAGTGAAAGAAGCGAGGACGCAGAGCTTAGGGGAAGAGCTGCTTTTGAGAGAAGGGGCAAGTCTTCTGCTGGGTTAAGGAACTCTTTCCAAGCTGGATGACCCTCTGTCACTGGTTCTAGGGCAGTAGCAACGGAGCAAGAAACTAAAACACTCCTTGTCATAGACTGAATCATGCCCCTCCCAAAGTTCATGTGATAAAGCCCTAACCCCCAGGATGACTGTATTTGGATAGGATGTGTAGGAGGTAATTTAGGGTAAATGAGGTCACATTGGTGAGATACTAATCCAATAGGACTGCTTGTCCTAATGAGAGAGAGAGAGAGAGAGAGAGAGAGAGAGAGAGAGTTTCTTTATGTGCATACACCAAGGGACGAGATCCCCCACCAGGAGCAGAATCTCAGTCTTCCAGCCTCCAGAACTGAGACAAATGTCCATGGTTTAAGCTGCTCTGCCCATGGTATTTTGTTATGGCAGCTCCAGCTGACTGAGACTCCTACTGAAGACTCCCAGTGTGGCCAGAGACCAAAGGAGGAGCAGCCTGCAAGGCCCAGAGATCCTGACTTTGGGGGAAAAAGTGTCTCTCTCGATCTGACAGTCACAGAGACTGGGACAATGTGAGACTCCAAGAGGAAGGAGTGTCAGACTCTGATTCTTGATTCTGAGTATCAAGAGCTCTTAGCTCTTCCTCAGCCCTCTCAAGGAACAGCAGAACCAGAAAGTGTTTAGAACCAAAAAGTATTTTTCTTTCTTTCTTTATTCTGAAAAATTTGCATAAAATTATGATTCATTATTTCTTCTTTCTGCATCTGCTCTCTAGTCTATGGTGAGGATATTTGGTATTTGAATAAAGATTTGGTCTTTGGAGCCAGATGTCTTATCACCTACTACTACTGTGGCTTAGGACACTTTATTTTCACTCTCTGTGTCTTAGCTTCTTATCTGTAAAGTGGAGATAATAATATTACTGACCTCATAGGTTTGTTGTAGAGAATCAAGAAAACTCATATATAAAAAGCAATCTTAGGGCTGGTGATATGGCTCAGGGGCATAAGCGCCTGCCTGGCAAGTGTGAGGTCCTGAGTTCGACTCCCGGAACCCACACACACAAAAAGCAATCTTAGTAATGGTAAGCAGTGTTGGCCCTTTTTTGCAGTTCTCTCTTGAGCTCAGCAGCAGGGCACCTGTAGGAGTTCCTGGAGCAGATGGAAGGACACCTGAGGTAAGGAGCACACGTCTAAGGGAAATTATTTCTCCATTGCATTGGAGAATGAGATGGGAACAAGTGAAGTTGGGGGCGGTGGGTTCGGTGGTGGAAGGTGAGGGCTTTGTACCTGTAGTCTTCTGTTTCTTCAAAAAAGTGGGAAACATGGGCCTCAGCTGGTGGGGGGGTGGGGAGCAGGGGCTGTGGAGGTGTGAGAGGGATGCAGAAGGAATGAATTAGATGTCTAATAGAATGGGAAAATGAACCTCCTGGAGAAATCAAGGAAGCTTACTGGGCAATATTGAGTGCCAATTTGAGACTTGAGATCATGAATTTAAAATGAAAATAGAGGCTTGATTGTGCAAATTTCTTCTGACTTCCAGTGGCAAAAGAGCCGGCAGGAGGAAGGCACAGAGCCGCTCTCTAATAGATGGTCCTCATTTGAGGGATGGTCCTTGCACTGCGAACTGAAGTCTGCTTTTGTACATGATGATTGTGCCAATTTTTCTCATAACACATGTTAAATGATGAAGGGAAATATATTGGAGTTCTCACCTTGTTGCAGCTTCATTTTCATTTCCTCCTCCCTTTCCCTTGAGATTATATCTATAAATTGCCAGTTTATGGTAATTTAATTTGTGGAATGCTTTGGACAAAGAAGATCTTTTGAAAAAGGCAGGGGACTGAGAGATGGAGAGGGGAAGCAGGGGAGAAAAGGGGATAATAAAAGAATTAAGATGTGTTATATACATGTACCAACTCTCCACAATGAATGTAATCATTAGGTAATACAGCATACACTAATAAAAAGAAAAAAGAGAAAAAAAAAGAACACATTTTCTTAGTTTACATGACTTTGAATACTATATTTTCTTTTCATTATCGTACTAGGGTCTTACTCTTTGCCAAAACGACAAAGGCACAAGACGATAATGAAAGTTGGTACTGTATTTACAAAGCATTCACTATGTACTAGCACTGTTCTAAGTGATTTACATTTATGAATACATTCATTTCTCACAACAATCCTATTTTACAGACAGGGCACAGAGAACTTACGTAAGTTGCACAAGGTCACACAGTGCATAAACACCAGAGCTAGGATTCGAGCTAGGCAACCTTTCTCTAGAGTCCGTGCTTGGTAGCTTTATTCTTTTCACACTTGAAAATAAACTGAAACATCACTGTCACTCAAAATACTTTCAGAGAAAACAATAGATTTCATCTATCTCTAACTGTGCCATCTCCTTCCCTTCTTATCAGTTTGTGTTTAGCTCTCTCTTCCCCATACCAGTATCATCTATCCATTCATCCATCCATCCATCTATCCATCCATCCATCCATCCTGCCAGCCAGGCAGCTGTCCTACTTTACCATAGGTGAGGCCAAGGTGGCCAAAACACTTCTTGCATTCCCAGAACTCACAGTCTAGCTGTCCTTCCAGACCAATCACTGGAAAAATACAACAAGGGATGCAGGCACACCCCCACAAGCACAAGGTCCTGTGAAAAACAAACTACCTCAAGAAAAAGGACTGGTTGATGATGCTGAATTTATTTCAGCCTCTGTCGGAGTCTTTTAGTCCCTGCATAGATGCCAGCTACTCTAGTTGTGCTGGAGAAATACTGTGGCAACAAGATGCCAACGACTCTAGTCATTGTGCCCTTGGATTTCCCGAAATGGGGAACATAGAATGCTGGGAACTGGAGGTGATGTCCTGCGTTCATTTTCTGCAATTTTAATTTGTCTTTTTCTCCAAATGCCTAGAGTTCCAAAAACAAACCAGATGGGGTCATGTCTGGGTGTGCTCCTTGTGATAAGAAAAACTGGCTGAACAGAAAGTGGGCAGGCTCAGGAGCCCCTCATACACCAGATCAGCCGTGGCAAACCTATGCCACATGGGCCACTTGTTTTTCTTTTAAGACAAAAGATGTTAATGTATGAGCTGTTTTTTCTGAACTAAATGCTCAGTATGCAGGTTTGATTGCAGTGTTCGTGGTCTGCGATGACTTAGGTGGGTTTGGAGTTGCAGTTTGGGCACTTGTCTTTAAAAGGTTCGCTGTCACTGCGCTAGATCCAGTCTACACCCAGACATTTATTGGCTGTGTGGCCTTGTGGAAGACATTTAAACTTTCCACACTGCGGTTTTCTAATTTATGACATGGATCAAATAATACCTTCCTTGTAGGGATAATAAAGATTAGCAATGAGTTTGTAAAGTTCTTAGTATAGACATCTACTCAACCAAAGCCACCATTATTTATTATACAGAGTTAAGCATGACAGTTGAAACACGATGGCAGAGTTTCCTTAAATAGATCCTTTATTGCTGAAGCTGTCATCTATCTCTTATTTCTATCTCACTTTGGGAATAGTTAGAAAGGGTGAAAATGCCACAAAAATACAATTTATTATACTCGATTGTTATCTTTAGACAGTTACTACTGGACCGTTCTTAAGAAATTATATGATTGTTTTAGCTTTGTTGGCTATTCTGTTACTCTATGTAGGTATAATTATAGCTATTATTGCTTAACATTGTGGTGAAAAGAAAGGTAAAGGGAATACATGCCTGATTGTTTCTATCTACCAAGCACTGTGCCAAGTAGTTTTGTATACATTTACATATCACAACCACGCTGGGAGCTTTCTGGTAGCATTATCTACATTTTATTTACTTTAATTAATTTATTTTTATGTATATTTTTAGATTATTTAGGTTTATTGGTACAGTTTAGGTAAACATAATGATCACATTCATTATAGGGAATTTGTAACTGTACATGATATATCTTGATTCTCTTTTTTTTTTTCCCCATTCCTGTACCCTTCTTTCAAACCAAAAATGGGAAAAGAAGGATAAAATGAAAACAGAGCATTGGGAATGGGGAGGGCAGAGGGTATCTACATTTTAAAGAATAAGAAGCAAGGCTCAGAGAAGTTGGGACACTTGTTCAAGATCACACAGCCAATGAGTACCACAGCACCCTAGCCTAGACCCTGTGCTCTGTTTCTAACCCATGTGGCCTCCAAAACAGATATCGCTGTGTTAGCTGTTTTATGGATAAAGAATAGCAAACCCAAAGAAGTTTAAAATTTATTCAAGGTCCCAGAGTTATTGAAGAGGAGGTCCACAGCAAAACTCCATTTTCCTGATGTGTAATTCAGTTTTCCTCCTCTCCTTGAGCCCTCTGGTTAAGAACACACGGTACTAGGTTCTCACTGTTGGAGAAGGAAGCTACAAATATGGAAAAGGAAAGATCAGAATGAGCCCTGTGGTGCTGGACTGGAATTTAAGGTGTCCAAATACACACACAGATACAGATACAAATATGTTTCCCTCTCTCTCCTTTTACGCCTCTCCCTCCCCGCAGGGTTCCTATTCTACCAAGAGGATCAGTCAAAGCAGCCACAAGACAACCCAACACAGGTCTTGGTTTCTAAATATAATTCTCCATGAGGAAAAAGCAGGGCTCCCAGGAAAAAGTCGGCTTCCAGGGCTGGAACAAGGAAGGTACAAGTTGATCCTGAAATATCTTATTTCTCCAATTAGCAAAACAGTGCTCCAAAATGATGATGATGTGTCACGGGCAGGGAGGCTGATGGGTCTCTGAATGGCTAAATTGCAGACAGTTTGAACATAAGAATAAATACGGGTGGTAACAAATTATAATCCACTGAATGAAATAGAAAACCACAAGTCTATGCTAATACGATTAAGTGAATGACTTGAAAACCAATGAGGACTGGAATATTTACATAGCTCCAAAGTACCTTCCCACAAAATGCTTGTTAATTATGAGGGATAGAAAGAGTAACAGCAGACAAATCTGACTGACACCATCTTAAATGACCAAAATGAAGACCAACAGTTAGAGGACGCATCCAAAACACAGCCAGCTGAGAGCCTGAATGGGGGCCCACATCACTTCTGCGATATTCCTGCTTATGGTGTAAAACTTGAATCTAGTCATGAGGAAATATCAGATACACCCCAAATGAGGGGGCTCTACAAAAGATTTGGCCTGTAATCTTTGAAAATAGAAAGGTTATAAATTAATGAAAGGTTGAGGAACTGTTCCAGACGAAAGAGGACAACGCAGACAGGGGTAAACCCAACACAGGACTCTGAGCGGCAGCCTTCTGATTCAAAAGGCATCATTGAGTGAAGTGGGAAAACTGGAAGGGTTTTGGTGGTTGCATTGCGGTTATATAGGAGGATTTTGGCTTGTTGGAATTATACGCTATTGTGTTTTTAAGGTGATGGAATATCAGTTGAACAGCTTCTAATGATTCAGGAAGAAAAGGACTTTGTATCATATCTGAAATTCTTTAAAAGTATGATATTTTGTAAGATAAAAAGTTATTTCCCCCATCAATAAGAACTTCAGAAACAATAAGAACCCAAGGGCTGCCTGCAGAAGGTGTGGTAATGTGTTTAGAACACAGGCTTTGGATTTGAATTCTGGCATTGCCACTTACTAGCTATATGTCTTTAGCTTACATTATCTGTGCCTTACTTTCCTGGTCTGTGAAGTAGGGATAATAATATCACCAACATGGACTCCTTATGAATTTAAATGAGTTGGCAACCACTCAGTACTTAATAGCACATGTTCTTATGGTGGTAAGTGTTGTGCTGTATTTATTTATTTATTTATTTATTTATTTATTTATTTATTTTTGAGACAGGATCTTGCTATGTAGTTCAGGCTGGCTTTGAACTCACTATGTAACCCAGACTGGCCTTGAACTTGCGGGATCCTCCTGCCTCAGCCTCCCGAGTGCTGGGATTATAGGTGTGAGCCACCACGCCCAGCTTGTCTGTCGTTTTTATTACATTGAGTCAACAACATTATTCTATGTGACCTATTTTCCTGTTGGGTATATGCCAAAGAGTAAGGTCTGGAGTGTCTTTCTGCCTACTTTAGAAGGCTATCATTTGGCTAAAAAGATTTGCTAAATAGTCTACCCTATTATTCAGGCAGATGGCTACAGATTTTATAGATAACATTTAAAATAACATATATGTATATATATTTATACTCTTTGAATGTAAATTTAATTTTGATATATTTGGGACCCTATGAGACTTAGTTTAAAATTTTTTAAAATTTCTGACTATAAATAATCATTATATCAGGCCAAAATATTGTGTTAGGGATAATCCAGGCATTAGGGTGAAGAAAAAGTGATTATCTCAGTGATAAAATGTTTCTTAAGCAGTTTAAAAATATACATGCATGGTCTATTACCAAAGATTAAAGTATATCCACTACTAAGAGTGGCTAATTCAACTAAAAATGAATATTTTTAAGGAGCACTTAATGTTCTGGTTGGGAGAGAAATATAGATAGTGATTTGATGTTTTTTTAAAATTTCTTCATTTCTACACTTGGATGCTTAATATCATGCTGCAACATGAGTTGTTTGAGTTTCGGGCTGGGGAGAAAGGCAGCTATTTTGCAAGTCATTTTTTGATGTATACTTTTTTTTTTAGTACATCTCTGCTAATCAAATTCAGTTTTCAAGAACCCCGAGTTCTTTTTTAGCTAGCTTCAGCTGACATGAGAGCAGATGGCCCCTGACAAAGCCTCTTTGCAACCTCATGTGACAATCTTTTAAAATGTTACTTTAAAACACTTTGCACAGTGTACAATGACCATTGCTAATATGAAAGCATGGGCCCCAGCCCAAAGAAAAGGGTGAAATACTCCAGTGGGTGCTCATCTCTAGCCTTGATCCAAGGGTACATGTCACTTGAATATGCCCCTTCCATATTAAAGAGCCACAAGGGCTTTTCCCCCCAAAACAGAATTTTTGAGGCACCTTCAAGATTCCATTTATATCAGTGACATAATGGTGTCAGCTTTTTGAAGGAAGAAAGAAGAACAGGCAGCAACTGGTATTATATCATTAAAGTGCCCAAGAATCAATTACATCCTTGCTGAGACAAGAGGCAATTTTCCCATTTAAACTTCACAGATGTACTGACTGGCAAATTATTGTTGGGTTGTTGCTTCTTTTATTATAATTAACAATTAAAAAGCCCATGTTATAATGTAATTAGCTGTTTACTAGCTCTTATTGGCACAGGTTGTGGCAGAGATGTTATTTTTAAGGATATGAACTACTAAAAAGTATTTTAATCAACATTTTTATATTCAGTTACTAGTGTGGAACCATTTTTGCCCCTCACAATTAAGCTACTGGAAATTTCCAGGCAGATTCGGGCATATTAGAAACATGCTCTGGAAACCCATCAGTTTCCTTTCTTCATATACCCAGCTCAGAGTTTATTGATTCTCCATTTTCTTACCTTTTTGTTTCCTGTCCCTTTTGTTCCTATTCATCCTTGAATAAACTCTTTTATCTCATTGTAAGCTTATATTCTTAATATTTTTCAAATATATACATATTTGTAGCATGTAAGAGAAACTATTTTTACCGAGGGTCAAGTAGACATTTTGTGATCACCTAATTCCATACTGGAAAAAGTCACTAGAAATGGGAATCACTAAGGGTACTAGTAGATAACTTCATAATTATGAGATTTAATACTTACAGGGTGCTTACTATGTGTCAGGCACTGTTTTAACTGTGCACTTAAAGTACCATGCATGTTGACCACATATTAACTCATTTAATCCTCCCAAGGACTCTCTGAAGTGGTTTCCATTATGGTCCTCAGTTTACAACCCCCACTTTCTATTATAATCTCTCCAATGACAGAGGTACCAGGAGGCTGAGTAATTGGGCCATGGCTACGGGATGTGCAAATGGCGGAGCTGGAGTCACATGCAAGCAGCCGGCTCTGGAGCTCACGCTACTACTGCCCACCAGCAACTACAAAGTGCTATCATGATTAGCAAAGCAAGACCAATTTTTGTTTTTAAAAAAGGAATCCATGAGAATAAAGTAAAATAAGTTTGAAAAGTGATTTTTTAGCTGCGACCAACAATCAGCATGGGTGGGATTCCTGAGGAATGTTTCATTTGATTACTCTGTGCCAGGCTAAAGCATGACATGGGTTAGATGCCCAGAAAACACTCATGGAAATGACAGCAAAATTTATGCTTGTGTGACACATTCATGCATGAAAGTCACCCTAGAGTCTCAGACTCTAAACCTAAGAAATGGTACCACTGTATTTTGTCATATAGATAGAACTACTGAGATAACCACCGAAGTAAACAGATAGACAAACATATATAACTAAGCTACTTCTTAGAGATATAAAAACAATTCTGAGCGCTCTCTATGGCACCAGGCCACCTTGTGTAGGAGAGGAGAGGGTCTCTAATAATTATCAATTAACATACTTCTTACTTTGTAACCTGTCCTTTCATAAAACAAGAGTTGAGGCAAGCTAAGATAAAAGGTTTTGAGCAAGGACAAGTGTTTGAGTGAAAAAAGGTGGGATAAAGGACATACAGAAAATGATGATTTCAGAAAGCTTAGGACAGACACAGGTGCTACAACTGAGCCTGGCGTTTTATACGTAAAAAAATAGAAAGCGACCTTGGTGAAATGTGTCTTGTGTCCTGATAGTTCATCTTTTTTTCCTTATTCCCTGTCTACCGCCAGCACTTAATGCTGGTGTTTCTCCCAGGCCTGTCTCCTGGGGCTCCTTTCCCCAGGGCCTCAGCTGGCTGTCAGCACAGCTCTGCAAAAGCCACAACCTGGTAACTGCTTAAGAAGCCATCCTCCCAAGACAGAGAAGAGAGCACTTGGAAAACATGGAAAGGCCTTAGGGGTGTTTGTCATTATGATGAATGCAACATTTAAAGCAGCAATACCTTTAAAGTAGTAACTGAATCACATGGAACCTCTGGCATTTATGGGAGGTAATAAGGTAGGCTATAGTAGTTTTATGGTAGGTTATGTGTGATATTTGGGGTGATGGCTTGATTGGGACTCCCCAGTACATGTTTGCCTGGCAGTAGGAAGAGAAAAGAAGTGGAGAAAGTAGGACAGATGGAACTTGTCTTAGTTACTTTTCTCCTTGCTGTGACAAAATACCTAACACCCAAAGTTAAAGGAGGAAAAGTTTATTTAGCTCACAGTTTGTAGAGGTTTCAGTCCATAATTAGCTGGCTCCAAGGCAGGGTGGCATGACAGAGGGACAACAGTTCATGTCAGCAGAAGACAGCAAAAGCAACAAATGAGAGTGTAGACAGGCCTCTTTCTGTCCCTTATAATGTATCCAGGCTACTGGGATTAGGGCAGTGCCAATGCAATCAGTGGACTGATCCAGCAATCACCCACCCTTAATCCCAGCACCCTTAATCCCAGCATTGTACCAGGAATCAATCACACACTCTAGATTCAGCCACCTTTGAAAAAACCCTATGACCACATGAGGTTTGGGGGGACATCTAGACACAAACCGTAATAGAAGGCAAAACAATACTGAGTGCATTTACAAGGAGTAGAGTAGAGTGGTAAGTCCATTCCTGCTACCTTTCCAACCACAGTTTGGGAAGGTTGTCTTTACAAGCATTTATTGAGAACCTGCTGTATGCCAGCACTGTGTTGGATGCAATGGAGGTGAGTTGGCTCTGGGTATCACCCACTAGACCATCAGCTTGTTGAGAACAGGGATAGGTCTGGTTCACTGTATAGACCAGCAGAAGAGGTACAGCCCTGAGGTTATCTCTTCCACATTTGTTATTTTATAGATGAGGAAACTGAGGCCCAAAAATTGTATGGATGCTCTGGGCAGTGAGTGGCAGATTCAGGAAGAGAAATCAGATGTTTTGATGCCCTGTCCATGCTGCACTTCGGTCTGCACCACAGGGCTTGTCAGCTACTAACACAGGCTACACCTAGGGAAGGGGCATTTTCAGCCGTATTGGTTGTGTACACTTCAGAGTTACTGACTTCATCAGAACTTTTGGAGAATAGATTTAGAAAGAGTGGAGAGAGAAGGGCAGAAGACATTGGGGACTGGGGAATGCAGGTGCATCCACTGGAATCAAGTTTTGATGGCTCACTATGTGCCTTATTAATGCTCAGCAATGAGCTCCTTCCTGCATGTGCACCTCATGATTGATTACTTAGGCATCCAGGACGGAAACCTCTTCTGACAGAACGGAAGTGAGTACTGCAGTCTCAAGGAATCCTGAGTGTTACACACATTCTCACACACCTGTTGTCCAAAGAGAGGCAGATGCCATGGCCTACACAAGGCCTGGACCCTACTGTGGAATCAGAGATGCTCACGGACAGGCAGAAAAGCAGGACTTAGAAGGCTTTTTCACGTGGGGCCCTGTGATGAGGCAGGGCAATGACAGCCATGGCAGGGAGGGGGTGTTCTTGCAGAAGTCTCTCTGCTGAGGCCGGCTGCGAGAGGTGAGGAGGCCAGCAAGGCTGCCCAGTGCTCTCTGCAGAAGCACTGAACCGCCTGACTGCAGATGGACTGAGGACTTGCGGCAGCACTGTTGGTTGGTGGACACACCTGCTCCACCACCCCTTCTTCTCAGGCGCTATCCAGGTAGAAATGATCATGTAACCAAGTTGGGCCCAGAAGACATAAGCAGAAGTCTGTTGGGTGGGGCTTCTACATGTACTTTCCAGGTTAAAAAAAATGATCAGATTCACCTAACATACTCTTTTCTCTCACCCTTCCCTTCCCTTCCCTTCCTTCTCTTTCCTTCCCTTCCCTTCCCTTCCCCTCTTTCACTTTCTTTCCACCCCCTCTTCCTCCCTCCCTTCTTCCTGCCTTCCTCTCCTTCCATCCTCATCCTCTGAATGTATATATAGTAGCCCTCTTAGTACCAGGACAAATCAACACAACAAGGATGACAAAAGGAGCCCGAGTCACCACTGTTGTCACTGACTTTTTGCACTTGTTCTGGGCTGCCTTCTGCACATTTCTTAATGCCTAAGACCCTATTTGTTAAAGCTGAATCATTCAGTATTTTCCTGGTTTCATAACTAGAAGCAGCCCTGAGATTCAAGGTCTTTCATCATCTGATGCCTTAAACCTGTCCTGTCTTATCTCCCTTCTCTAAAACTCTTTTCTCCAAGTCATAAGTCACAACCCTTGAGGCCTTTCCTTGAAGAACTAGTCACATACCCTGCTTTGGGCTCCAGCTTTGTTTGTGCTGCTTCAACAGCACATAGAGCAGAGGATTCTTTGTTAGTTTGCCCAGCTTGCTGCATTCCCTCCTAACTTAACTCCCAGCCTCTGCCTTTGCCTCCCTACAAGATATAGAATATTCTAAAGATAGCAGAAGAGTTCCATTACAAAACTGTTCAGATTGCATCCCTCTTCTTTACAAACCTTCCATTGATGCCCTATTTTTCTTCAGCAAAAGCCCCAAGTTCTTCCAATGTCCTGGCAGGCCCTCAGGGATTTCTCCACCCCTTTACTTCTCTAAACTCATCTCCTACTCCTCTCCTCACTAAATCTTCAGCCACCCTGGCCTCCTTGACATCTTTGCAACAGGCCAGATGCACCATCACCCATCCTCTTTGCATAAGCTATTCCCTCCGCTAGGATGCTCTTCCTCCTTCCTCTCCTTCAAGTCCTTGCTCGAGAGACATCTTATCCTTGAAGCCTATCTGGACCCCCTCTCATTCAAATCACAACCCAGTTCCATCCCTGTCCTGCACGCCCCCTGACTCTGCTCTGCTTTTATTATGCTACTTGTCAGAATGAAAACCCCCTGCTGGTAAGCTTTTTGTTAGCTGATTTACTTCAAGTACTGTACCCAGAATAGTACTTGACACATTTGTTAAGTGCACGAAAGAACCGTTTCTTGTAAGATTACTACAGTACTAAGTACCTATCCTGAGATGGAGTGGGAAGTGTCCCTGGAAAGGCCTGCAGTCTAGTTGATTGTTTACTCATCCCAGCTAGAAGATGAGTCTCATTAATAGGCACAGGGCAAGTACTATCAAATACAGGAAGAATAAGAACTAAAAACATGATTTCTGGAGGGCTACCACTCTACAGTCGCATCCTTAATTCCTGCAGAAAAGGGAAACTACATGGCTCAGGTCTGGGGGAACTTTATAGAGAAAGATGTTACGACAACCAGGTTGCCCTGGAATCAGTATCTGAGGAGCTCTTTCCCCAGAGTGATGACCACCTGGATGATCTTGAGCACAATTTATCCCAACTGAAGCCACTTCTCACCCATGGACTCAAGACAGCCTTTGTTGGACCAGGTCTGGCAGATATGAAGTTACAGCCCCCATGGTGGTAACTTTCCTTTCTTTGAATTTAATAAAGGGGAAGTTAACTTTGACAATGAAAAGTATTTAAATATAACTTTTGGGCTGACAGATCTTGTTATGGAAATCTATCTGGGCTCAATCATAGGAATCCATCTTGATAAATTTTCTCTTGATTTTATGGAGGGATGGACGGTTCATGTACCAGTTGCAAAGATTTCTTTTTACTCAAAGTGTCAGGGCCCCAAGAGCTCCTCTTGACTCAGTGGCTCTTTTTTTATATGGACATTTCATCCTCTTGTGGGGGGTGTTAGTCCCCATAACAACATGGGGATTTATTTACTTTTTTACCAAAATATTGTGATGACTAATTTTTATTGTGTGTTTTGAATCTGCTTGTCTCTTTGATGGAAAAGTACTTTATAACTGATAGGCATTTTAACAGATCAAGGAGATTCATTACTCTGACGGTTTTTCATTTTCAGATAGAAATGAGTAGAAATTATCCAATTTCTCTTCTTATAATAACGTCCGATACATTTAGTGTCCAATTTCACACTGCTCCTTGATTTATGGCATTTGCCAGATTAATCGAGATCTGCTGATAATATAAGAAGTTGGGTGTCTCTTAACCTTTTAAGTGCCAGGAAGCAGTCATAAAGGATAACACAGGAATAGACCTGCTTGACTCCAGAATCAATTAATTTATATTCTATCTATTGATATGTTTCCATCTTGTTCTATTCTGCCCCAAATCTTGGCAGCAGAACGAGTCTGTCAGAAAATTTTGTTAAAACAAACTAGAAAGTAGAGTCAGTGGAGAGCCATGTATTAGGCCTTTAGAGTTTTATGGCTTTAAAGTTTAGATCACCTATATCTTCCATACCTTTCCATGGCAGATTTTCACCAATGACAACTACCCATGTCCTCTCTACCTCACCATGGCATGATGTACTGTAGGTAGATGGGCTTTAGGTCAGGCTCCCCAGACTTAACCACTTAACTTAACCACTGCTTGTCTGGCTTTGACTAAGTAACTTCACTTCTAAGGACCTCAGTTTTCTTATCCTTACAAAATGAGTACAGTAAAGTGTATGGTGGGAAGCACTATAAAATGATATCCTCCACATATACGCATATTTCCCTTAATTTAAGTAATGTTTCAAGCTGACTTTAGGTCCCGAACCTTTCTTCATGTGGTTCTTATCATGAATTGAAGCATTCAATGCCACGTGGGCACACATCTGAGAGTCATCTGAAGACGGGGACTAGGTGCTGAATTGTGTTTCTTTGGTTTCCTACATAGCATAACTGCTTCACAGATATTTAGTGACTGATAACTTAAAAAGAGGGGGGGGCAGAAAGGAAAAAGGAAGAAAAGCCTTCTAGGTTATCTTTCTTGTTTATTTGGGGATCCTTTGTTTAGCTGTCATTATACAGGCATCTCCTGCAGTTCCTCTGAACTGAACTCACAGAAGAACATCCTGTAATTTTCCTTTCCAGACACCGTATCATGCTGTAATTTTCCTTTCCAGTGTTTTATTGCAATACTAATAACCTGGGCCTCTTTTTTTCTGGCCCCATCCAGTCTGATGGCAAGGGTTGAAAGGAAAATCCTCCATTCCTTATTTCCCCAGAGTCTGCTGATCTTGCTCTTGAAGCATTTCCTGAACCTGCCCATCCTCACCATCCCATGGCTGTTCTTCTGGGTCAGGTGCTCATCTTATCTCACCTGGATTCAGTCCCATAAATCTCCATCCCTCCTCACCCTAATCCGGGCTAGTTTCTGAATCAGTGTGACTCGGCTATAGTTCCCATCTTCTCAAATGTCCTTGAATGCGGAATCAAGTCCTCCAGCCCGGTCCCAAGCATCCTCCCTTACATTTCCACTCTCAGCCGTCTCAGCCTCATCTCCATTTCTTCTTGCCTCCTTTAGTTCATCCTAACCAAACTCATGTGATCTGCCCCATAGCCCCCTTCTAACCCTTGCTGCATGGATCTTGCAGCCCCACACCCACCCCAGTCACCCAAACCACCCTCGTCTGCAACCCTGGACCCCATTTTCTTCAGGCATGGCTTCTGTGCCCTCCGGTTAGTCCACAAGCTTTCCCATCTTTCAGCAAGGGAGGGTGCATTCTATTGGCATTTTTTGAACCTTACCAAGATCTTTCTTAAAATAATTATTCCACTTGATCTTGCCTTATATATTATAAAATATTTTATTTAATGAAATGTTATTGGACTTTTAAAATTTCATATATGAGTATAACATAAATACCTTAAGGATGGAACCTATGAACATCTGTCTTTGACTTTTAAAAATTTTTTTGTTTTATGAGACAGGGTCTCACTTGGTAGTTCAGGCTGGCCTTGGGATCACTATGTAGCTCAGCTTGGCCTCAAACTTGTGGTGATCCTCCTGCCTCAGCTTCCCGAGTGCTGGGACTACAGGTGTGCACCACCATGCCAGGCTTGTCTTTGATTTTAAAGAAGTTTCATTATCCATCATAAATCCAATGCGTCTGATTCTCTGAGTGGGAAGAAAGGTGTTGGTAGATGGACAGCAAGAGAGTTTGAGTCTAATGGTCTCTTATTTTCTTGAGGAAGATAACAAAGTCAGAGTTGTAGAGTTCAAAGGTTTCAAATAACCTTTTAAAAAAGTAAAAAGAATTTGTCTATTTCTCTAATACTATTTAAAAGAGCTTACATATTTCCATTTGCATATCTAATTCTATGCCAAACTATACTATCCAAAAAATTGTGGACTCATTACAGCAAATCTGGGGAAGAGGGAAAAGTTGGAGCACAGAAAAATATCTTTACATTGATTCTAACACATTGTGTTAGCCTTCCAATAAATTCCCTTGAAGAAATGAATCAGTGAAACCGAGCTGTCCAGGAGATACAAGCTATGGAAGGAGGGCCTGAAATGCATGAGACACCAGTGCAGTGGTGGGATTTGAGGTGGTGACAGGAAGTCCACTGAGATGTCTCCCCAAGATCCTCAGCTTATGAGCCACTGAGTACGAAATGGCACACGGGTACCCTCTTCTCCACTCTGCTGAAAACTTAATACACTTGGAGGTTAACACGGTTGCCCACAAAACAGGATCGTTCCAGCTCCTAGGAGGGACAGACTGGGGCCTGAGGGAGGATCAGGAGAAAACATATACAAAGGAAAGTCAGGCACTGATGACAATCCTTTATCATGGTCCCCCAGGCCAGTCTATGTTTCTCCTTGCCCTTTCTTGTCCTCAGGACAGGCCTTTCCTGTTTTCCCCGAGTCTCTCTCTGCCCTTTTCTTGCTCTCCATTCCTGTTGGTCAGCTCTCATAGTCTCCAGACGCTGGGTTGGGAAACTCCCTCTTGTGTGAGAAGTGGGTTTGGACTGCATGAGGCTCCACACAGGGCCTTGTGGTGAGGGCACCGGATACGGGGTAGGGGGCTCAGTCCAACTGCTGCTAGGGTCAGCATGTGGCCCCCTTCCCAGGCACCTTTCTTCACCCACTCCTGCTGCCTAATGTACCTGAGCTTTGCCTGTGAAAATTTATTATGAGAGCACTTAGCATTAGCATGAGGCCCTGTTGCCTATTGCTGCTCACAAAGCATTTTGAGGCCTTCAGCTGGAAAGTGTTATAAATGCAAAACAGTCTCTGCCAGCTCTTGTTCAGTCCATCAGGAACTGAAAAGTGAGTTATTGTCCTGTCTGGTCAAGTCCCCTCCAATTTGGTCAGATGATTTGTGAAAATCAGAGCAGAGGCAAGGGCCTCCAGCTTGTTTTCTTCCTGGTATAGCTGGAAGAGGAAACAGTGAAAGTGTGGGTGTCCTGGTTCTTCGTATAATACAGCAAAATACATTTCCTCTCTGTAGGCTGTAATTTGTGGCTAATTAGGTATAAATGCATGCTGACTGATCAGCTCCTATCCAGCGGTCAGCTGGTGGGTTTCCTATGTGTCAACAGGAGGGAAGGCAAATGCTCATCACAGGGAAACGGCATCCTCAGCTGGGAGGGGCTGGCTGTTTTATGGAGGGTGAGGGTGTCTGCCTGAAACTCTGTTCTTCCAACCTACCTCCTGCTTCTCCTTTATATAAGAGTTGCACTTCCTCCTAAAAGCTTGCTTCCCCCCTGAAAACCTCCCCCACTTCCTGGACTGTGTATAACCTGGTGTTGGGTTAGATCTTCCTCACACACCTCACACTGTTGTTTTTGTGAAGAGTTGATTCTACCTGCTTCCCCAACTCCTGGATTCCGTGTCAGAAGGCGTCTGTGTGCTTCTGTTCCCCACAATTGCTCCAGCCACAGTAGCTGCCATATACGAGGTGCTCAATAAAATTTGAATGAATGAGTCAGATTGTTAGTGCTGGAAGGGACATTAAAGACCTCAGAGGTGATGTGAGTGTTTCTGTGGTAAATCACATTTTCCCTATTTCTAGCCCCACATTCCTTCCTCCCTTTCCTTGCAAGCCTTCCCCTCGAACAAAACAAGTTGCTCCCAGAACCACCCTGATCCTTGGCTAAACAGGCTCAGATTCCAAGACAGTAAGAGTGGACACAGGATGGCTGGCTAGAGGCAGGAGATACTCAGCAAGGGTGCTGCCATATCCAGCTCTCTCAGACTATTAATGTAGCCTGCTTCCTTTGAAGCAGTGGGACACTGTATTGAGCTAAAGATCTAAGACTTTAACCCAGAAAACAGATGATATCTAGTAGAAGAACATTTGAGGCCCGAGGCAGCTCAACAGGCAGGAAAGTAGGTCAAGTTCAATTCTATAGGCAGTGGGAGATCCATGGTTAAGTGATGGGAGGCGTGCTATGATCTCACTGTAAGGGTCTTGGGGAAAGAATGACTCCCCACCCCTAGTCACCAATGTGGCAGAAAAGCAAACAAATGACTTTACTTACCAGAAACATCTATTCTGTTCAGGGAAGAAAAATATCTCTTATGAGTGTTCATGAAATAATTTCAATCAAGAGCAAGGCTATAAACACAGCAGCATGAATAGTACAGAAAGATATAAAGAGCCAGGTGTGCCTGGAAACACACTGTCTTTAAGTTAAATGGCTGGGCTCTCTCTTATGGTCACTAGAAAATTATAGAGGGGAGTTGTTAGCTTGGCATTTCCTTTTTCAATAGTAAATCAATGGATCCTTCATTTTCACTAAATTGTTTTCCTGCCCTCCAGGGAAAATATGACACAAGCATAATGCAGATGCAGAAGAGAAAGGCCAGGCTGGGACAAAACATTTAATTAAATCCCCTTTTATAAAACAGCCTTCCTTCAGCTTGACAAATGGATGAAGCAAAATGTGCTTATACAGGCAAAGCAATTAAGCAGGTCCATCACAGTTTATAACTACCATGGCGCTGCTGCAGGTGGCAATTCATCCTGCATGTGTCATGTGTGTGCTGGGAGCAGGGCAGGGCCGGGTAACCCCGTATCCTCAGAAGAGTGGCCTCAGCCCCTCACTCCTCACAGAGCAGGGGTTTGTGTGGGAATTGACAGCACCCAAGGTTCTGTGTGTAAGGGACAGGGGGAGGACAAATTCTGTGGAGTAGGCATCTGATGTGCGTGCCTGAGTGTGTGTATGTGCACGTGTGTGCGTGCGTGCATGCGTGTGTGTGGTGGGAGCTATAAAAGGAATGTGGGCACATCTGCTTTCTGGTCTGAGAAATCTAGTCCAGTCATTTCCAAGCCTGTGCCTGAGATTTGGAGTCACCTGGAAAATGTTTTACAAACACAGATTCCAGGTCCCAGTCCCACCCTTGAACCTGGAAATCAAAGCTCCCCAGGGCCAAATCAGAACATTATGTTTTGCTAAGCTGTCAGCAGGAATGACCTGCATGGCTTGGGGCCCTCTGCCTGTATACAGCCTGCTTTGAATACCTGAGCAAAACAAATTCAGGGACTGTAGAAGCCACGTGGTTCTTGAGTGGGGTCTGAACCCCAATCTCCTGCCTCTGACCCAGGGTACTCTGTGCTGTGTGCTGCCTCCAGAGCCACACGCTGTCCAATCCAGGAATGCCAATGCCCGACAAGACTCAGGATCTCATTTGACTGGTAGAGGTCATGCTGAGCTCAGGTCTCCTGGATCTGAGAGTCTAGGGCTGTTCTATGATATGATGCTGCTTCTTATGTCCTTACTAAGATCCAATTATTCATTGATTCATTATTTGTTCAAATCTTCAGTTGTCCAACAGTCAGCCTGTGTGTTTGTCCAGTCTGTGCTGTGCCCAGCTGCAGGTGATGAGGACTCAAAGGTAAATGAGCAGTGCCTGCACCCTGGAGAATCGTGCAGCCTACTGGGAATGGTGGCCTTTAGAATGCACAACAATTACAGGCATTTGTCATGTGCTGCGCACCATTCTGAGCTTTTCCCTCGGGCTAACTCAGTCCTCCTCAAGGAACTTGTGCCTGTACGGTAAGTGCATCGGTCCCATTTGAAGACAACAAACAGAGGCACAGAAAGATGAAGAAACTTGCCTCAAGTCACACAGCTAAGAAGACCCAGGGTTGGTACTCCTGGCTCAGCTCACTGTGCCTTCCTAGTCTAGTGTGACACAGGGAGCAAAGGGGATTAGGAAAGTCTCATGAAGTCACCACAACTGAGCATGAGGTAGAAGGTGGGGTAAGAAGGGGAAGTGAGATAAGAAGAGCATCCTGAGCCATGGGGGCTTTGGGAGCACAGGCCTGGAGGAGCCTCCCAGTATCCTGTGGAGTCACAGAGTTTTCACACATTTGCGACTTGTCCTCCCACTTAGGAGGCCAAACTCTTTGGGGCCATGCTATTCCCCTCATTCTGCAGACCATTCAAGAAACACTAGCTGAATAAAAGAAAGAGATGGGCAGAGAACACAGGGACCTGGGCTTAGAGAAAAAAAGACTGGTATAGTCTGAAAAGGGCTGGTAGGTAGGGAGGAAGTGGTCCAGGGGGTGTGAGGCCTTGAGAACAAAGCAGGTGCCAGTCATGCTAGGGCGGAGGTAGCTCTTCTAAAGTTCTGACACCTACCCTTCCTTTAAGTTAAGCCTGAAGTCAAGCTCCATGGCTTCAGGAATTCAGAGGTCACCCTCTTGCCAAGTTCAGTCTCCCCAAACTTGTGGGCTTCTCTGAGCAACAGAATTGGCCAACCCAAGTTTCATTGTCCTCATGATCGCTAAAGCTACACTCCTGGTGTACGCATAGCAGGAAAGGCACAGTTAAGATGGAGTGAATGATGTAGGAAATGTGTGTGTGTGTCGGGGGGCGCATGCTGGTGGTAGCCAAGAATGCATTTGACTTTTGTTTGCCACTTTCTTCTGCAGGGGGACTCACCTAAGGATTTTGCAACAGCTAAAAACACAGCAATTTCAAAATGTTTCCTGTAGAAGATCAAAAAGTCCTTTAAGTCAGTCTAATGATAGCTTTAATTGCCACTATGCTAATGCTATATGAATTCTTGGAGGTTGGCCTTTTGTATATCATTGGCAGAGTGGGGGCCACACTCCTCTGGGCACATGAAGCTATGTATGAAAGGAGCAGTAGGAACCTGGAAGAGTGAACCGAGGGCCTCAGCAAGCCTTTGCTTCCCAGTGCAGAGTTTTGACTGAACATAATCATATGCTCTTTAATGTGAAATTCCAGGGTGATCACAGCTTTGTGGTAGAAACCTTCATGAATGCTGCACCCTCAAAGCAGGGGGGCAGGTGACAAAACTGAAGCTGCTTAAATATGTTCTTATAGAAGAGGCTTTAAAATCTGCCTGACATAATTGTAGGGGTTATTTCACAGTGCTTGGTTCAGAAGTTTAGACATGAAGGCGCTACAGTACTCTTGAGAATTCTGTTTTCTGACTTGAGATATAGCTCCCTTTTGGACGTCAGAAGTTTATCCTTTCAGACAGGCTCACTTTCCTCAGGACCTTACTGCGATGACATATTCCTGTTAATATAGCTTTCTTCATTTATGATTATCACCTCCCCATCCTCCTCCCTTCTACAAATACTCATCCATTCTAAGTCTCATTTCCTCAGGGCCCCACTTTCTGTTTGCCAAAGTGACAAATACTAACTGATAATCTCATCAATATTCATAAGAAAATGGCTTGAATAAGAATCCCTCTCAGTTCTTTCCCCAGTCTCTGCCTTCGCTTTGTGGTGGAATATGTTTAACAGGAATTTGTTTGAACTATAAAGGGTACTTCAGGCCAGTTGAGAAAGAGTGCGCAGCTCTGTCAGGGGAGGTGGAGGCTGTGCCAGCAGTGTGGTGAGACCCTCAGAGCAAATCTCAGGTGAACCTTGTTAGCATCAAAGTAATATGGTGCTCCTGTGTCAGATCCCTTAGTACATATTCATAGTCACTTTCTTATTTGTCGTTGGTCTCTCCACTTTTGTGAAGAAAACCGGTTAGTCCAAAGCATCTTGACAGGTAAATTTGTGCATCTTTCAAGCATTCAGGACAACTCACTGCATGTGAGCCAACATCTGTACTTTTTTTCCCAGAAGAAAACTGTTGTCTTTCAGTGAAGAGCCATATTGAAACGACTACTGTGTGCCCTTGATGGGCTGTAGTTTCCGTCTTTTCTATGCTGGCCTTTCTGTGGCCCTTCTCTCAAGTGTTCCCAGCCTCAGCCATATATTCTCAATCTGACCATATGCGCAATATTTTGGAAAATATCCTCCAAGCAGCATATGATTTAATCATCCACCCGCCCACCCTTCATTTTATTGAATTAGATCACTGTTTCTCCCCTTTTCCAAAATACTCTATCACATTTATGATAAATCCAACATTTCCCAACTAACTAGCTTCTTCATAATTGAGCCCTGCCTATCTTTCCTGCAGCCCTGTCTTTCTCATTCAACTTCGCAACACTTCCTTGTGTTCCTTAAAGATCTTTTTCCTCACTATTCCTTCAGCTTGAACCCTTCTCCACTGAGATGCTTCAATCAGGTTTCTGAGCAAAAGTCACTGTCCCAGAAAAGGCTTTCCTTCTTAAAATAGAGACTTTTCAGATTGTCACCTTACCCTACTTTATTTTTTATCCCAAGCCTTACCTACGATCATCACCATATAAGATCAAACTTATTTATGTGTTTCCTATCTGTCACTGTCACTACAGTATAAGCTCTAGGAAAACAAAATCTTAGTTTGGTCCAACCACCCATGTCAAGTTCAGAAAACTCTGAACCACAGGTCCATTTCCTATGTTAATAGCTTAGAGAAACACTTAATAACAGTATAATTCATAAATATTTGTTGAATAAGTGAATAAATGAGAAAGAACTATGTTATTCCCATTTTACAGATGAGGTAATTAAAGCTTGGGTGACTCCCCTAGAAAGTGATAGAATTAGGATCCAAATACAGTTCTAAAACTATGGCCAATACTGTGTGAATTCTAAATCTAATTCCAAACACTCTTTAAGCCCTAAACTCAACTGTGTGCTATTTCCATATGTTTTGTTGGGGCTTCCGAAACAAATGGGGTATAATCTCTGCTTCTGTAAATTCACAGGCTAATTGGCAGAATCAAAAAGTAAATACATAATTGCATTTAGAAGTAGTCAATCCCTATACAAGGCACAGAGAAGAGAATGTTTAACTCCCCATGAAGCTCGATTGGATGGAAAATGCTTACTAGCCGGAAAGGAAAATCCATTTTAAGTAGGAAGAACAGGCATAAAGGCACTGGGTGTGAGGCACTTGCGGTGCTGAGTGCTGTGGGTGGCTTGATTTGTTGGAATGGGAGAGGCGGGGGTGAGAGAGAAAGAAGGCTGCAGACTTAGGCACCTACATAATAGAACCGTGGCATTTAGGACGGACTAGATCAAAATGGGTGTAAAATGACAATTTTATACAAACAAGATGGGCATCCAACAGGACAGTCTGTGAAAGGACTCCATATATTTTTCATGACAGCGTATCAGTGAGAGAAGCTATATCCCCATTTCAATAAAATGAAGAATATTTTTTCAGTTTCCCAGTACACACTACACTCTCACATGCTTAAAAACTAGATGACTGCAGTGTTACTGGCTTTTGTAAATTGCTTGCTACCCATGCAAATTCCAATTTTTGAAAGCCACACATTACAAGCAAGTTTTCTTAACACTCGAAATTGAAACGGGATGGAGAGGTCAGCGAGTAGAGACTAACTGGCCTTGCTTAGGCATTCCACAGAATGGAGAGAGGACACAATGTCGTGGGAGGAAACCGTGCCAGGCTCTGGGGCCCGATGGGGTGAAAACAGGGGATAAATGACAAGGATTTTCCTTCTCAGTTGGAAGAATATTCTCGGGGTTATGATCCTTTGATCATTTCCAGTACTTAAGCATGATCAGCTGCCATTTAAGCCATGTACAGTATTGCTAAGGACTCAAGTTACAGCCTCTGGGAAAGAAAGAGGCTTTTAAATCTTCTGTAACCCTTTCTGGCTAAAGAGACACATTAAGACATGTAATAAAGCAAGCCACCTCCACAGGTGAATACAGGAGGGCAGAGGAAAATTACATTGTAGGGGCAATGGTTAAAATAACTCATATCAGCGTGTTTTCCATTTCTGATTTCTCAAAGCCACAACAAAGGTTCTTGCGCTCCTTGTCCGTGTACCTAGCACACTGATGAGGTGAACGGTTTTTTAAAGGTTTTCAGCATAATAGTGTTTTAAGACAAAACCTCATTTGCTGTTCCTTTAATTGGTACTTTGTAACGTTATATCTATTTAATTACTGTTTTAATGTGCTGCTTGTACCCTGAGGTGCTTCTGGGGAGGGTACCTTTTTAAGAAATGAAGAAACTGGGTAAACAAATAAATCCACTGGTGAAGGATCCTGTTAGTCAACCTGTGTCTAACCAAGCATTTTTATTTGCTTGATGTTGAGTGTTAATAAGCAACAGTAAAGTGTGAAGTCCAAGGTCAGACGCAGAGCATGGGTAGAACTGGGAATGGAAGGTGATATTCCCAATGGTTCTTTTAGTTTCCAATAACTAGAATTCATGCTATCATGTTTAAGTTTGATCTTATGTTCTCAATGGGTCTTTAAAAGTAACAATAGCTCTAATGAAGACAAAAGTATATATTTTCCACTTAACTTTAACAGCAATTGAATTGTAATTCTCTTGGCCAGGAAACGAATTCCATAGGCCCAGTTCTTAACCTGAGTCATGTTACCCTTAGTCACAGACTCAATCTGCATTCCTTGGCTTGTTAAAGTAGGAAATGGACCTCTGGTTCAGAGTTTCCTGAGCTTGAAGTAGGTGGTGTGATGACTAATGTACCTTCACTCCCCCACAGCCACACCAAGCTTTTTACTTCCATATTTAAGCACAGGCAAGGTCAAAACAATAGATGGAATTTCATAAAACAGTAGTAGCTACACCTAAATGTTTTTACTGACTTCCTAAAAACACTTTGAAATCAGCTCCAACTGTGTTTATAAATGAAAAAGGAAACGAAGCTCAGCACCCCAGCTGCAAAATTCTTTGGTCCTGAATTGGCCAAATGCCCGGATTTCCTTTACATAAACAGAGTCAAATGTGAGGCCAGCCAATTGAAAACCAAGGTTCTGGCCTCCCACATTTTTGTAGTCAAAGATGTCAATGAAATTGCCAGGTTTCCACAAAGTTGGGACGCAGCTCTGTGGTACTGGAAAGCCCAGGCAGATGCAGCCATTCTGAGGAATACAGGAGCCAGAGCACTTAGGATTATATGTGGCTCATGGGGTGAAAGAGAAAACAATTTTGTCTTCTCCCTCTAATACACCCCCCCTCCCACACACACCCTTATCGCTTCTTTGGACTCCCTATGCAGAGTTGGGTTCTAGGACTTTTTATGACTCTCAGCTTTCTTTCTAAAGTCCTCTGATACTTCTAATCACAACTAGTATCAGCTCGGTAATAACTATTTTCAGTTGCATGTAATAACAGAATCTGAATTCCACTCAAAGTGATTCACTTCTACCAGCTTGGGTTTGCTACACAAAGTGTTATTTCTTTATCTCCACCTGCTTTTATTGCCTCATCCTCATTTCTTAGCTTAGCTCTTCCAACGTTAGGTTTGGAGATGCATTTAGGGCAAGAAGGGTCTCATTTGGCTGGTGTGACTATGGTGTATTTCCTTTTGGCTCTGGTGGGCATTGGAAGCTGGCTCCTCTGGGGATGTGTGACTGCTTGTCAGAGGCCCTTCTGAGCCTGGGCTGTCTAACATGTGGTTCCCTTGGCCCCTGAACATTCTACCGAACAGCCCTAGCTTTCTTCTGCTGTGATCTCCTTGCTCCTCCAGGTGACATACTAGGGCAGCATCTAAGGCGGTCTACATAGATGTTCTCTACTGCATTATACACATCAACCAATAGAAAACACACTCCTTAATAGGCTCTTGGTGGGAATGTAGCAACTTCACAAACTGCGCTCTTACTTTGTAGTCTGTAGAGCAGAAGCTTTTAGAGACTTTGGGTATTTCTGCCTTTTGCTCCTGCTCTCAGCTATGAGAGAACAGTGTGCTGCAGATGGGGCTGCTCCCTTTCCTTGGGCCTGAGAATGAAAAAAAAAAGATGCACAGAGCTCCACATAGAGTCTAGCAGAGATGAGCTGCAGATGAGCCCAACAAGTTGGGCTGACCAGTAGCTGACCACAAGACTTTATGTTACGTAGATTGAATAAGAAATATATCTTTGTGGTGACAAGTCATTGAGATATTAGGGGTAGTTGTTCCTGCAGCAAAAACTTACTTACACACTGTCCAAGAAGCAGCCAGGGAAATACTAAGAAAATTTTAATCCTAGTGTGTCCCAGGATCCAAGTAAAGAAAGGGTTCAAGTAAGGAGGAGGGTCAGTTTTGCCAAATGTGGTTGATAGTGCAATAAAACTGAAAAGTGAGAGTTGATCATTGGATTTAGCAACACAGAGGGAAATATCAAGACTAGCAAGAATAGCTTATGTGGACTAATGAATGGGCTGCTGCCTGGTCAGAGTAGGTTTAAAACAGAATAACAACAGAGGATATGTGGACATTGTGAGGTGATAACGGTTGAGGGATTTGTTGAAAAGGACAGCAGAATATGAATGGGGCTGTAGCTGGATACTGGTATGGGGAAGAAAGTTTTCTTATTTTTATTTTTTAATATGAAAGTTATTAAACCAAGTTTAAAATTATCTCATGGAGAAGACAGAATGATTATGTGAGAGAAAAGAGATACGAATGTTGACACCATGATTTTATGAAAAAGAAGAGAGACACTTCAGGTGAGTGAGAGATGATGTGACTACCATGTGATGGAAGCATGGACCTGCACTGCAGTGAGGCTGCTTTGTTTGTCCCCTGCAGTCAGACGAGGGGTAGAGTTTAAGGGCACTGAAGCAGGGAGATATGGAGAAACAGTGGGGAACTCGTGGTTTCCTCTTTTAATGGCTTTTGTTCTCTTAGTTTAGTGGGAAGATCATCAGCTTGAAGAATAAACTAGGGGAAAGAAAAAGGGGGTTTGAGCAGAGAAAAGCAGGTAGAAGTTTCTGGCCAGCAGAGGGCGTATGAATGGCCTTGGGAACTTCAAGGTGATTGGTGGAGAGCCTCAAAAGGCATGAGCGTCTTCTGCATGCTAGGCTCTGTGTCAAGAGCTGGGAGACAGGGGGAAAAGGTCCAGACATTACCCTCACCATCTGGAGTCCCCAGGCTAATGTGGAGAACTGCGGTTGAGATACATAAGTGGACCATGAATTCCTTCTGGGGATGTGATCCACCATGAAGGGAAATGTGAAGATGGTGACAGGAGCACAAAGCAGGGAAGGTCTTTCTCTAGCTGGAGCAGGATGATGCTCATAAAAGGTTCTCGGGGAGATGACCAACTCGGTCTGAGCAAAAAGGAGAAGTAGGAGCCATCCAGGTAATAAGAGGGAAAAGGCTGTCTTGGTGGAAGGAAAAGCCTGTATGAAAGAGATTGTGTGGTGCATTGGGGAAAAATTAATAAGTGCTTCAATTTGGCTGAGCTGTAAGGGTGTGTGTGCGTGCACATTCATATGTGTATGAACTCACATGTGTGCATGTTTGGAAGAAAGATGTTTGTGTGAAAAAGCAAGTCCCAGAAATACATGTGTGGAATCTGTAATTGACATCATTCTGCCTTTCTATTTCCCTATGAGGTGTGTCACACATTTGAAACTACCTCATTATATCCTCCTCTTGAAGCCCTACCTACTGAAAATACTGCAAATACACTTGGGTGAAGCCAGAATTGTTATATGGAAGCTATGGAACACATTGCATAACCCAATGAGAAATTTACGCAGAGATGTAAATGCAGGCCAGATTTCCATTTCACCTTGGTATCCTACTGAGTTACACAGACTGAGGATTTGGCTCAGCAACTGGAAGAAAATCCTTGCCAAATGTTTTCATTGAGGATTAAAGGTAGAAACATTAAATAAATCACCAAAACCCCAAACTATACGATAGCATTATTGGTTTATGAATACATTTGTTCCCATAGTTTTGTTTCTTTTGTCACCAACAGAAAAAATTTTCTCTCTGGAAATCATTGCTTCAAAACTTATTTGGGAGAAAAAGTCATATTGTGGTTTGCAAATGCCCTGTATGACTTCTGTTCAAAATGGTTTCCACTTAGTAGTCCCTAATGCTGACTGCTAACTTCCTACTAAAATGCTTTTCAAAGCCCAGAAGAGGTGAATAACTCTAGTACCATGAGAACCTAAAATAATGAACAAGCTAGCATTATAATCTCATAAGGAGTTTTCAATAATCTAAGGCTGATAAAGCTATTTTGAAAAAGCAACCATTTGCTTACTCCTACTTGACTTCATAGAATAGAACCTTCTTGACTATCTGCAAGAGAGCAGAAACACACTGTTCATAGCCCCACTTTCTGCCCCAATTTAGAGACCTTGTGTCAATCGAAACAGTTGTGGCAAAAAGTCATGGGCAGGGGTGGGAGATGGATGTAGTGGTGTAGTCTTAGGTACATAAAGGCGAGGACATTTGTCTCTTCTATTCTATGCTTTATCCATTGGCTAGCACAGAGTAGAAGCTCAATACGTATTTGTTGAATAAATGTGAATGAAAAAAGGAAAGGATGAGAGATGGGGGTTGGCAATTGCGATGGGACATTGCATCCTGAGGGGGTATAGATCCCATTAGTAAAGTGGTGGCCAACAGTGGAGATTCCAGGAGTGGATTGTGCAGCATTTGTCCCAGGGCCTCAAAACCAAGCACTGAGGACAGCAGAAAGTCCTGTGTGCCTGGGGAACAAATGTCACAAATGGACCTGCTAGCTAGGGCTCCAGGAAAAGAATGTGATGTACAACCAGATGGGCACTGAGGGGAGCCACAGGTACACACACCTGTCTGTTGGCAAACACTGAGTCTGGAACTACTTTTCCATATTCGAGTATTTCCAAAGACCAGAAAATTAGCACAAAGCCCATGAAGATATTCTACTGAATGAGGAAAGATGAACATCTTCCCACAGACTCAGAAAACAATGGGCTTCTAGAATCAGCACCAAATTTTAAAACACTGTTAGGCATCCTCAAAAACACACTGTAGTCCTAGACTAATGAGAAACAGCTTGGAAAAAATCACCAAAAAAAGGATAAATTACATTGCTGGTGTTTAAAGGAAGTCAATATTACTAGAAAGCAATTTGGCTGAATACATTTTTAGCTTTAAAATATTCTACCATTTGATTCCTTAATTCTACTTTTATTAATCTATCCTAAGAAAATAATCAGAGATTCAAAAATTTTTGTACATGACCGAAATAATCACACTATCATCTGTAACAGTCTAAAATTATTCTAGTCTAATCTGTTTTAATACCAATTTAAATAAGTAATTTTAGTGTAACCATATGATTTTGTTTATTCAAATCCTTGAGAACATAATTTCAAGGGGTAGCTAATAAAATTAAGAAGTGATGGTACTATATTTTAAAGTAAAAAGAAATCTGAATTTTGTAGAAGGCCTTGAAAAATATACAAAACTGGGCTGGTGAGATAGCTCAGCGGCATAAGTGCCTGCCTGGCAAGCGTGAGGTCCTGAGGTCGACCCCCGGTACCCCCCCAAAAGAAAATTATACAAAACTGTTAATAGGAATTACCTCTGTGTGAAATGATTCTGTGTAAATTTTATTCTTTTAAATAATTTTCTAGTTTTAAAATTTTAGGTAACAGACATGTATTATTTTGTTATTTACAAAAATTTAACACTTGCTCGAATGCCTAGTGTTTGTTAGTGAAATACAGAATTTACTGTTTCAAACATATATACCTCCTGCCTTTGAGAATCCCACTGAGATGACAAAGGTGCTGTACAAAAGTGAATAGACCCATAGTGACAGATCATTATAAAAGAAAAGGCTGGGGTTATTCTGATAGTGAGATCAGAATAAACTGCAGCCCCCAGGACACAGTATGGCAGAGCTGCAAGGGCAGGTGAGGAGCGAGAGCTGGTTGTGAGTCCCCAGAAGGCCACAAGTGTGTCCCCAGCACTACACCTGGGCTTTATAAACATGGAGTGGCTTTCCTAGCAGGGACTCACATGTGGGGACTGCCCCTGAGGAGGAGGATAAAGAGGAAGTTTGAGGGGCAGGACGTGGCCCCGATGTCCAAATTTAATCCTGCAGAGGACAAGAGAAAGGTGGCCACTGTCAGCGAGAAGCAACTGGTTAGAGATACTTTTGAATCATTGTTTTCAAACAGGGCTGCCGCTTTGTTACTGGCCAATTATACTCTATACTGCAAATGTAGCACTGGGAAGAGTGTTAACAAAAACAAAAGCAAAAGCAAAAACAAAAACAAACCAAAAAAAGAAGAGCTAATATTCTTCCAAAATTCGTCTAGTGTTTTTACAAACCAGATAGTTGTATTGAGTATAATGAAAAATGCATTAAAGTGTATTTTGCCTCTAATGGGCAGTTCCCTGTTTTAAGTAATTTTTTCAATGGGACTCTGTATGGTAAAAGCCAGCACTTATTTTTAAAAACTCCAGTTAAAATGCCATATTTTGGCTATGCAATTGGTCTTTAGGGTAGATACACAGTAGAAGTTTTACTGTAATTCCTTGGATATGATATAGTAATTTTTCTTAAACAGTTTCATTAAGATTTAAAACACATACTAGCAAGTAAAAATTATAACAGATTAAAAAATAAGATTACTTTCTGAGGAAAAGTTAAGAATTCCAGGGAACTAAATGACGTTGATTAAAACACTGAAATCTACTTCAAGCTGTACTCACTCACTGCTTACGGGTAACCAAAACGAAGTGGAGGGTGAGGAGGTGAGGTCTCCACTGCCTGGTGCTTATCAAAGTGACTTCTTGTATTGCTTTCACCCTGTATTTTAGGATTCCTCATTACGGGGACCTAAGGATAAGAGTCTGAATATGTAAGGAGGATATGTTTTATTTTGGGAATAAGTAAGACACATCAGATGAATGCAAAGGCAAATGTGAAGATTCTCTATCATAAAATGATATATCACATAAATGCACTACCCCCCCCATATACATATCTTTCAGGATCTGATACATGTAGCAAAAATATACATAAAGATATAGAGAATCTGAGAATGTAATCAAGAAACCCATTTTAATACATATGTATAGAAATTTCTTCTTAAAAAATATCAAATACCTGTGTATGAAGCATACATCCAAATCAGGTCACAAAGAAAATCTTACATTTTGAAAAGGAGAATGACTACAGTTTATATTTTTATAATTCAATAAATTAGAAAAAGTAATAAAAAGGTGGTTAAAAATAGTATTTGTTTGGCAACTAAGAAACTCTTAAAAACTTATATATCCAAACAGAGTCATCCCAAATGTAAGAGTTGAATCAGGCAGGGTCATCAATGGGTGCTACAAACACTGCATAAAATACTGTTGGAAACAATATATTTACACAGCATCAAGTATTGCCCTACAGATTAAAAACAAATCACGAAGGCAAAAAAACCCTTTATAATAGAGGTTACCATTATAACGATGAAAAACTTGGTTAACCAATGGTAGGACAATCTGACATATATGCCTGTTGATTTGAAATACACCTTATTAACCACACAACATCACTGAGAATATTCTTGCCTAAAGATGTTCAACCTGAATTTCAAGCTTTGACCTAATTTCTAATTCACAGGAAATGTAACAGAGCAAAGCATATATTAATTGATGCTATGAGGAAACAAACAAGTCCTGAATGTGGAACGGTGTATGAAACAACCGACCTTGTTTCTTCTAAATAAAAAAAATCAGTATCTTAGATGTTTTAAAAAAGAAAAAAAATATTAAGAAGAACCCCCTCCCCAAAAAAAATCAGATGCAATACATAACCTGCATTGAGTCCTGAGTTTAAAAACATGTTTTCTGCAATACCAGGGAAGTTTGAATATATGCTGATAGTAATGTTGTTTAAAAATATTGAAGATATGATAGTGGTATTTGGGGCAATTAAGAAATTGTACTTATCTCTGAAAGATTCATGCTTCACTATTTAGACAAGAAGTAGATGATATGTGTTCTTCTAGTCAAAAGAGTTCATGAAAAATAAAGGAATAGATTTTAAAAATTTACATAGAAATATATTTACTATATATGCATATATGTGTATAGAGAGAGAAATATTAACAATGGATAAGACTAGGTAAAAGGTATGTGGCTCTTCATTTTACTACTAGGTTGAACTGTATGACATTGCCAGTATTTGGTCATTTTTTAGCTCCAAAATGACAATTTTACATCCAGTACACAATTTACCATAGAAAACACTAGAGAAGTGATGAAAGACCTACATTAAAAATTACTCAAGGAACCAGAGGGTTTATCAATATCTATTCAAATTTCCCTAGTTATTACAGAAAACATATTTTTAAATTCAGGATTCAATCAAGATTATGTAATTACATTTGATCTTTTTTTTTTTTTTTCCCTTTTGGTCTCTTTAATCAGTTTTTCCTTTTTTTTTTTTTTTTAAAGGCTTCTATTAGCCTTTAAAGATGAGATTAATTCTATGCTATGCTACTTCAGACCAGAAAAAATGGAGAAGTCTTTAGTTCATTTTATGAATATAGCACAGCCTTCATGATACTAAACCCAATAAAGACAACTCCCTTTCTTCAAAAAGAAAAAGGAAACTATAATCTCAGATGTTATTATAGTTATAAAATTTTAAGGAAAATAGCTATTCTGAGAATGTATGGATAATTTAATATTAAGACAACTATCAATATATTTTATGACATCAACAAATTAGAGAAGAAACAACGATGAAATTATCTCAATATGTTGAAGACGCTATTAATAAAATTCACCTAAAATTTTAAACAAAGGCCGTAAGTGAAATAGAAGTATATAATGAGTGCTGGGCACCACTCAAGGGACTTTAATATATATTTTCTTACGTAATCTTCATATTCTTAGTCTTCTGAGATACATGTTGTTGTCATCCCCTTTTTACGGGGAAATGCCCAGGAATGAGAACGCTGAGTCAGTTAGTAACTGTTGTTTCTTTCCTTCCTTTTTTAAAAAAGCATTAAGTCTTATGAATTTCTGAGCACTGCTTTAGTTGCAACCCACAAATTTTTTTTTTTTTGTTTTTTGTGGGTACCGGGGGGACGACCTCAGGACCTCGCGCACCAGCAGGCGCCCGTGCCACTGAGCGATATCACCGGCCCCTTTTTCGTATGTGGGATCCAGGAGTCGAACTCGGGCCCTCGCGCTTGCCCGGCAGGCGCTTAAGCCGCTGAGCCATCTCACCGGCCCCATCCCACAAATTTTGATATGTTATAATCTTGCTTTCTTTCAAAATATTTTCTAATTTCTCTTGAGACTTTATCTTTGACTTGTGGATTATTTAGAATTGTACAGATTGTTTAGAACAGTTTTCAAGAATTTGGAGATTTTCCAGTTATTTTTTCTGCTATTTATTTCTGATTGAATTTCATTATGGTCGGAGAACATGCACTACATGATTTCAGTCCTCATTATTTTGACGAGGCTTGTTTTTGTCTATTGTGCTGTATTTGTGTGTGATTGAAAAGAATGTGAATTATGCTGCTTTTGCCAGTTACATCTGGTTAGTTACTGGTGTTGTTTAGTTCTGCTGTACCTGGCTGATTTTCTGTCTTCTAGTTATATTCATTATTCAGAGAGAAGTATTGACGTTCCAACAATAAAAGTATATTTATCTATCTCTCTTTTTGGATTGATAAGTTTTTGCTTGAATTTAAGGCTATGTTTAAGAAGCATTCTCATTTTATATAGTCATATTGTCTCTGTAAATTGACCCATCACTGTGTAATATCCTCTCTATCCTTGAGAAATTTTCTTGGTCTGAAGATTATTTTGTCTGAGATTAGTATCGCCTCTGCAGCCTCACTGGATTAGTGTAAGCATAACAAACGTTTATCATTCTTCTACATTTAACCTACATGCATTGTTATATTTAAAGTATATTTTTAATAAACAGTATGTAATTGAGTCTTGTAGTTTATCCAGTCTAAAAATATTTTCATATAATTGATGTATTTACATCATTTAAATTTAATGTAATGACTGATATATTTGGAGTGTGATCTACCATCTTATTTTCTATTTGTTCCCTCTGTGCTTTTTTTCCCCTCTCTGCTTTATTGCCTTTAGGGAGTTAAATTTGTTTGGTATTACATTTTTATGTATCTACTGGGTTTTGAACTAGAAATTATAAATATGTAACTTTTCACAATTTAATTTGAATTTATTTCTAACCACTTCAGGTGGAATGTAGAAAATTTACCTCTACTTACAGTCTCCTTTACTCACCTTCTTTTTTGAAAACCTATAATATAATGTTAAAGTTTTTCTTTCTGGTTCTTTCTTCATTTTTGTTTTTCCAACATCCTTCTTAATATCATTTCCCTAACATCTGAAATAATTCCTTCAATGTATTGTTTTAAGAGTAAGTTCGCTGGTATAAAAATGGATTCTCACTTCGTACATATTGGATAGTTTTTAATAATCAAGATATATTATTTACTGGAGTTTTCATCTGCCATCTTTTATTTTGATGTTAAGCCAATCCAGTGAATGGTTTATTTTGGTTACTGTATTTTCAGTTCTAAAATTTCCATTTATTTATTTTGAAGTCTTCTATTTCTTTGTTGATTTTTGCATTTGTTTCCATTGTGTTTGATTTTATTTCTTGAGGCATGGTTATATTAGCTACTTTAAAATCTTGGTCTGTTAATTCCAACATCTATGTCATTTTCATATGCTGAGTAATCTCAGATTTATCTTGGAAATTTTGAATATTATGTTAAATGACTCTGAATCTAGATATGTTAAGTGTCATAGGATTATTCTATATAAATTTTGTGAAGAATTCAATGGGATTAGGTCCAGTATATAAGTTCTCACCTGCCTTCTGTTGCTTGTGGTTCTAATGTCAGTTCAGGTCCAAAGTTTTTGCAGTGATATTTAGCTACATCCTATGTATGTACCACTCTTTCAGTCTGGGACCTCATTAATGCTCTACCTTGTAGTTGATTTCTCAAAGCATTTGGCATGTTCTTTAGGGTCAGATAAAAGTATACTTAGCTTGGAGGTGAGCGCTAAAGTTAATGACAATTTTATAGGATCACTTTCTTGAGCTCCCTTCTGTTCCACAATCAAATCCACATTTTGTAGCTTTCCAGAATTCTTTTTCCTGGCCCTCCGGCTAAGAAGCTAAGTTTTTAGTTTCCCTACACAACTATATATTTCCTGTGATTTCCCCAGGATGTTGCATCTGAAAGGGAAAAACTGTACAAGAGACATTGTTCATTTTAAAACTTTGTTCTCCCTAAACTGCCTAGCTCTGTAACTGGTTCTTAGCTTTGTAATTACTTTCTTGACTGCTGTAACCACGAGAGCATAACTGAACATGAAGGATGCCTGATTCACAATCTACCTTTGTAACTAATGATCTCACACTGCCAGCTAATCAGAAGAACTGCCAGGCTGTTCTGTCTCGCCTTTGTACCTCCTGCTTGTGCATCATATAAAAGCCCTAGACCACCAGAGATCAGGGCCTGATATTTGGGGAGTGATCCCGATTGGTGCCCATCAATGTAAATAAATCTGCCTCCAAATCCCGGGTGTCGTTCTGGTTTTTCTGATTGCTGTTGCACATCTACTTCTCAGGCTAATTAATGAGAAGATCATGAGAGAAAAGCTTGCAATGGGAATTCTCCCTCATGGTCCTAGTATCATCGTTTCTTTGGTTGGCATTTTAGGTATCTGCCCATGTTGCTGCTATTGTCACCTGCTGGCCCATGACTGCCTGGGCTTGAGGTGAGAGAATGAAGAAAACAACAATGAAATTAGAGAATTTTCCTACTCTTCTGATCTACAAATTTCTCCTTTTCTCTTCATTGTATCAGAAACAGAATTTCTCCTGTAGCTTGCTCTTGCACGCTCTCTCTCTCTCTTCCTTGTATAATTCTGTTCTTTTAATTGGCTTTGAGTCCAGTCCAAGAGATTCCAGAGAGGAAAGTAAGTGAGAAATTTACTGCTGGTTTGACAATATTGTGAATTGTGCTTTTCTCCTCCAATCTGTCTGCTACCATTTTGCTTTGTATAGTCATCATAATATTACCCCATGCATTTGATCCTGGACATTTAGTTGCATCCCTGGAGGAGACTGGTGAGAGGGATAAGTCTCTTCTTGACCAGAACTGGAACCCCTTCCACTACCCATTGAATAACAAGTTTCATCTTCTTAAAATATTTGTTTCAGATTTCATATGTTGCATAAAGATATGTCTATTACTTAAATGAGAAAACTACATTGGATCATGCCTTACAGTAACACGCTAGTAAATTCTCTTCAATAGAGCAGAATGGCAATTGCTTGGTGAACTTAATAAATGAGTAAAAGTTATTGTTATTGATGTTCTCAAGAGCGTGTTCAGAGAAGATAAATAAGAACATGGCGAGTAGAGGAAAGCTGGCAGTTGTGGAGATAAAGACTATTATCTCTGGAACTGGAATAATTCTGTACACAGAATGAATGCACAGAATGCATATTAAAGGATCTAGATGGCACTGGAAATGAATGTTATAAGGTTTAAGTACTGGGTGCATAAAGAATTTAAAGCATATAGTAAATGCCCAACAAACATTGCTATAATACCAAAGTACATGTATGTGCCTTCTTAAAATCCACTCTTTGATTACTAATGGTATACATACACATACATAAAGTGTTACTAATTAATTGCACTTGTGAAAGAATAGCTTACATGGAGACTAATTCATAACATTTGATATAAACCTATGATATTTTTAGGTCAACAATAGGTTACTACAGTTACCCAGTATCTTTAATGTAATATGTCAAACTAAATTGATTTGAACAATAAATATTTAGATTTATGAAATGTTATAGAATAACCTAAGGAAAATAGAGCATAATTTTAAAAGAGAGTAGTGAGTAGGGAATTTAAACTCTACTTCAAATGAGTAAATTACTTCTCCGTGTTTCATGAGGAAGCATATTTCTCAGGTCTGTTGATTTATACAAATATAAATTGGTACAAAATATAAAAATCCATACAAATGGATGAAATGGTACAAAATAAATATCTGAAAAGTTCCTACGCAAAGATAATTATGTAAAGAAGAAAATAGGAGCATGTTTTAGAAAGTAACTTTTCAAGCTGTTGAATAAATGTAATGCTTTTCTGTGAGAATTTTTCTTTAAGGTTATCATTTTGAATGCAGAAGAAGAGTTGTTGGAAAAATTGATGAATCTAGTTACCATACAAAATGAACTAAACTCCCCAGAGAGCACTTCTTTCTATTTTCCATGTAAGCCATTCTTTCACAAGTGCAATTAATTAGTAACACTTTATATATGTGTATGTAAACCATGAGTAATCAAAGAGTGGATTTTAAAAAGGCACATACATGTACTTTGGTATTACAGCAGTGTTGGTTGGGCATTTACTATATGCTTTAAATTCCTTATTCACCCAGTACTTAACCCTTATAACATTTTAAAGATGTAGGTATCATTATTATCATTCTTCCAATTTTACAGATAAGAAAATTGAAACACAGGGAAGTTGAATTTATTGCTCACGGTTCCACGGCTAGTAAGAGACAGAGGCAGGATTGGGATTCACACATTCTAACTCCACAGTATGTGTGCTTTTTTATTACCGTCACATACCAACAATGAAAATTGTTAAACATGTATGGAACTTAGGGTGCTGTGTAGAAAGGAAACCAAATAGAAGACAGATATTAAAGGAACTTAATTATACTGTATGTATTCCTCCATTATAGTATGTTAAATTGATATTTCCTCATGTCAGCAATAAAGGAAGTCTTATGTAAGCAAGTGTATTTAACTCTGCTATCATTTAAGATTTAAGAATATTACTAAGGGGCCGGTGAGATGGCTCAGTGGCGTAAGCGCCTGCCTGGCAAGCGTGAGGGCCCGAGTTCAACTCCCGGATCCCACATATGAAAAAGGTGCTGGTGATATCGCTCAGTGGCACGGGTGCCTGTTGGCATGCAAGGTCCTGAGGTCGACCCCCCGGTACCCACACACAAAAAAAAATATTACTAAGGACAGTTCTCTCTTTATCTTTGTGCACATTCCAGCCATGCCTGTTACTTTAAAACTTTATAGCCAGGAGGTATAACTGATAAAGAAAGCATTCTAAAATAGGTTTTGGTCATAAGCTAAAAATAGGATTCAAATATTTACCTAAAATATTGATATCATAGGCATTGCAGTATATAAAAGTGATTTACTCTGCAATGGACACAGGCTAGTGTACGCATTTTTTTTTTTTTTTCAGGTTGTTTTGGGCAAAAGCCAACAGCACAATGGCTTGGAATCCTGAATGGGGTAGAGATGGGGATGAGGGTGACAAATTCCTGTAATTCTATATTTCAAAAATTAAGGAAGACAAATTTCCCCACTTGGCTTCTTTGGACTAGGGCTGGCTTTGTTTACCTTTAACTGTTCCAGATCAAAGAGAGAGACTGCACTGAAGGATTTCTGTGCTGCATGAACAAGCCTGTTCAATCACTCATGATGGATGAAATTTCTTGCATTTGTTTTCAACAGGCCTGTCTTGGTTAGAAAAGTACATCTCTTTTCCCCAGAGGACTTGTTAATCAAGGTAGATTGAAGGCATCCAGAATAAACTCATTTATTCAGGTGGCGGAAAATGCACTAGTTAGGTGTACGAGCCCTGGACTTAGGCTGCCTGGGCTGAAGCCTTGTTCTGCAGCCCCGCAAAGATACCACGTCACCAGTCATCACAGGAGGCAGTTCTGTTATCATCCCCGCTTCACAGATCAGAGGCTGAGACACTGGGAGGTTCTATGCCTGGTGTTTTACCTAGTATCTAGCGCAGAGCAGTTACTCAGTAGAAGCTGGCTATTTTTGTTAGAGTGTTTGGCGGCTACAATCTGGTGGCTGTAGAGGTCACTTCCTAATGCTGTCTGGGAGGCAAATTCTGTACTACATTTGTGGGCAAGGCTTTCCATCTGTGGTCAGTGGGAATATACTGAAGGTCTAACATCTAGGGTTCAATTACGTAGGGTAGCCCAGGGAAGGTTTGCTCTGTGGTATGGCTCCATTCTCATGTACTGTTTGCTGAAAATTTGTTAGCTCCACTTGGTGCCCTACTGTGGAGGAACCACCTGGACGGCTCTCCTTGAAAGAAGAGCAATTATCTCCACCTTGGCTGAACCTGGCCCTATTTCCACATATTGATATGTACAGAGCTGGCTAGGACTTTTCCTTATCTCTTCAATTAGCTTAAAGCAATGCAAATCAGACTAGCTGAGGTCCTGATATGCAGTCTTTGAAGCAAGGCGAAAGGCCTGTGTTTCCCCGCCCCTTTGCTCCCAATACATGGTTGAGCCTGGTGGGATGGAAAGCCGTGCTCCACGCTGTTGGCTGGGATCGAGCCTCGAGAAAGAGGCTATGACTTCCCAGGGCATAAAAGATTACACATCAGAGCTGAAGCACTGACCCCAAAACATCAGATACTATCTTGAATTGTGTTATGCAGATTACTCCTTCTGCATATCCTTCCCTCTGCATAGTGCAAAGGTGATTTCAGGCCACTTACCTAGCCCAGCTCATGGTGCTCAGTACTTCCCGTACTTCCCGCCACTCTCACAGTCACTCATCCCCGAGCCACTCCCCTCCTAGAGAATTAATAAAACCCGGATTTGGCCCTGGGTTGAGGCCTTTGTTCCAGTAGCCACCATCTTGGCTGGACTTAGGACCCCTTGGCTCCCCACAACTATAAATATGCCTTAGTGTCTTTATTCTCGTCGTGGGTTGCACTGGAAGTCGTAGATTAGAATTAACTTGCTAGAATTCCAATAACTTTTCCATGGGATTACAAATATAAACTTCCCAGACCTCGACGAGGTCATACCTTAAACCTACCTTAAACCAAAGATGGAGTTACCTTCCCCGTAGTTAATTATCTGGTGCCGTTGCCAGACAGCTTGGTCTTCCTGGTCTTTGATGTTTATTTGTAAGCACTTGTGATCATTTGGTTGATAATCCTGTTTACTGGCCTCTATAGGGCAAAGTGTGACACCTTTGATCTCTTCTGTTTCCTGCCTAACAGGGGAGCAGGTCCTTAGAGACTATGGGGTTGGGTTCTCTTGCTGCAAATATTAATGTATTCTACAGAAAGAAAGAGGTACGGACTCTAATTAAGAAACCACTTTGCTTTATTTTACATGAAAATCTCTAAAATAATGCTTGGGAAGTCTTTTAGTTTTCTTTAGAATTTTAAGAAACATCTAATTTATTTTCAAATGCTGCATTAAACATATTTTATTACTTTTTAAAGAAAATTAAGCTACTTCAAGACAAGAAATTAGAATGCTTAGGACTAGATTTAATCAATGGAGGATTTGTTTCACATATTAAGATCATTATGAATTTCTCTAGGCATAAGATCATTGCTGTTTTAAAGTCATTTCTACCAAACTGCAATTCACATTAATTCCACCAATTTGTTGCTCTGTATAAAAGATTTTATTTGTATCACACTGTGGTTGCTTGCAGCTGAATGGAAAATTTTATAGACATAAGAAACAGCTCAAGTACATGTCTAATAAATTAAGAGAAAAATGTAGGATCAAGAAGGGATGGCCGGGCCGGTGAGATGGCTCAGCGGCGTAAGCGCCTACCTTGCAAGCGCGAGGGCCCGAGTTCGACTCCCAGATCCCACATATGAAAAAGGGGCTGGTGATATCGCTCAGTGGCATGGGTGCCTGTTGGTGCACGAGGTCCTGAGGTCGACCCCCCGGTACCCACAAAAAAATAAAAAAAAGAAGGGATGGCCATGTAAAGTGTATAAAAATATCACATTCCAAGAGGAAATATTTGGGTTTATTCAATATCACATTTGTATTCCTTCCCCTTGGGCTTCCCTATTTGTGTCATTTTATTAAAGTTGCAATTTACATACATTCTGGTATTTTATGGAAAGAGTCGGACATGAAATTTGGTCAATGAGACCTTGCTCTGTAAACAAGCAAAGTTTTGCTAAACATAGTCTAAATGACAAGCAGCTATGAGTTTGACAGCTATAACGGAATTGAAAATTTTTCTGATAATATTATAAACCAGGACAGGGAAGTGGAGCATATGGTGGTATCATTATAACAGCTGAGCTGTATTCAGGTCATGCGTGCGCACCCGCGCGTGTGTGTGTGTGTGTTTGTATGTGTGTGTCTGCATATCTATTAACTTATGGTTCCGTCTTTAATGTTTATTCTATTGTGTTCTATTTGCCTTTTACTGATCCATGCAGTGACTCTTCTTCACTAGTTCTACCTCCTCCTAGTTTAGGTGCTAAGGCACAGGTGCACCTAGCTGTGGGCAACCCTGGCCAAATCTGGCAGTATTTAAAACCAGCTCCATCTCTAGGGGAGTGGAAGGGTAAAACAGCAGCTCTAAACTATGGTCTTGACACCAGCAGCATCAGCATTTTCCGGAATGTGGTAGAAATGCAAATTCTCAGGCTTTCACTTTCAATTTACTGGATCAGAACCTTGGGCAGCTGCCCAGCAATCTGAGTTTTAAGCACCCCTCCAGGTGTTTCTGATGCTTACTCAGGTTTGAGAGCCATTAGTTTTGTTCTCACTGCCCTCTATTCTGTTTGCCTGCCTTGACTTTCTGGTGTCTCCATATCTATGAACTTTAGTTTTCTCACTTAGATTTTCTCCTTGATGGGTCTCTGGTCTCTCTAACTATGTATCTGCTGATTTCAGATTTACATTCTAGTTGTCAGCTGAGATTATCATTTTGCCCGCAGACTGAAGCCCTGTCAGTTCTTCTCTTTAAATACTATATCACAGTCCTGCCAATACTCCTCTCCTTTCCTGGTTGGTGGCCAAGTTTGGCACTGAATCAACTGAACCATTTGGAGGCAATTCCCATGGAGCATCTTCATGACCTGGTAACTCCACGCTGTGCCCCAAGGCAGGCTAAGATAACACTGGCCGAGGCTGACCTCCACACAACTCTCCTTGGACACTGTGATCAACATCATTACTCTTTATAATTAGGCTCTGTCTTATAATATGGATAACTGTCCTAAACGGCCAAGTACCATTATTATACTTCCCTCTTATTGCTGAACCAGATATCAAGAAGCTGCATAAATTATGACACTTGTTGGAAGCCAACTGCTGTCTTTGGAAAGCACTATAGAATACACAGGTAAACACTTTAGGATGAAATATGTTATTGATTTGGGGACAACTTCAGGTAAACAAAGAAATAGTAAAGAACAAATTAATTCGATTAAGAAAATCTTGACATCTGTACCTTGTGTTCTAAATATTCTAATCTATATGAGAGGGTATTTGATACTTTTGTGGATGGTGGCATCCTCTAACCTTTGTTTTCCAAGCTCTCATTTTCCCATGCATGCATCCAACCTACTGAATTTTATTTTCCAGAAACCTGAATACAGCACTATCTTGCTAACAATTTACAGGAGACCTGTTGCTGAAGAGTTTAATGCAATATGTGTACTCACCCATAGGAGCCTACAGGTAACCCACTGTGAAAGAAATTGCAGGCCACATTTATATGGATAGAAAATAATTCAACAAGCATTTGAAAACACCCTCTATTCACCTTTAGTCAAAGCCCTGTTATGTGTTTAGCAATATTCACAGTACTTTGATAACTCCTTTTTCTCTTGAATTTGGTTTAATGCATAGCCCCTTGGCCTACTTTAAGCGTAAGCTTTCTTATATTAAATGTGTGAGGCCTGCTTATTCTTTCTTTTTATCAAATGGATAGAAAATTATTTGTAAATTATTAACAAAAGCATTTATAGTTGTGGCTGTATGTATTTAATTTTTCATGAATGATTTATTCAATCCTATTATATGCCAGGCCCTATACTAGGTGCTGGAATAACAGCATTTGTCTGCAAGAATCTTCTGGGAAGTCTTTTTGCAGTTAGGTAGATCTTTTCCTGGCAGATGAGGTAGCTTTGGATTTGCCTTCGAGACTGGGCAGGAGCTGAAGAGCGTCTCCCTGATCATCAAGATGTATGGGTTTGGGAAATAAATGCGATTTTGTCTAAATCATCATTACCTTCTGGGAAATGAAAATGAGAACCCATGTCACAGAAACATTTAAATAAAGATAAAAACACTTCGTAATAGATTTTCCCAATTGGCACCAGCTATCCATTTTTGTCTCATCATCTGCTACCTCTGTACCTCAGGTTTCTAGCAATCAGCTTCTAGGCATTGCTTACTAGAGGGTCCCTGACTGAAGCCTTGACTTCCTTTTCCTGTGAGAAAATATCTAGCTTCTATCCATAGCATTGCTTTGTCTAAACATATAATTCCATTGCCGAATACATTTAAACTTTTCTCATGTCCCTATTTCTATCTTAGGTGCTATGAAGAATTAAAAACAAACCAAATTCATTTTCTCCTTGGTATTACTATCTTTTCTGTAACAATCCTCCTGGCCTGTAAGTATCTTGAGGACAAGACATGTCTTATTTTTATAACTCTAGCATTTCACACTGTACTCCAATATTGTTGAATAGAAAAATTACATGAATAAACCTGTTCCTAGGAACAGATTATAAATAGACAACATTCTAAGATTTCTAAGAGTCTTGGAAAAGTCAACAGAGTTGATACTTTCATATCATTTCACTTTATGAGTGAAGGTCAACTTAATTGCAGGGAGAGTTAGGGTGTAGACTTCCCATTGTACTCTTGATTAAGTCAGCGCTACTAGAAATTGAACAATGCGGTTGTACCTCATATCGATATCCATTGCTAAGCAGTGCCACTCACCTGATCTGAAGCCAGGTGAGCATAGGGGTTGTCCCTCCTCCAAACACCCAGACAGTAAAGAAGACGAGGAGCAGCGTGGTGGTAAACATCATCTGTTTGGGCTGAGATTCTGTGTTCCGAATAGCTAAGGCAAATGCGATCGCTCCCCTCAAACCTTGCAAGGAAACGCAAAAAAGAAAATAAATGCTTTGCACACTACCTTCTTTTCAATATATTTAACCTTACAATTTACTAACACAATTACCTTTTAATTAAACTTTTTGTTTGGAGATAATTATAGATTCACATAGAGTTGTAAGAAATAACACAAAGAGAGATACTAAGTACTCTTCCCTCAGTTTCTCTCAATGATACCATTTTTGTAAATCTGTAACACAATATCTCAACCAGGATATTGACATTTATGCATTCAAAATACAGAGCATTTCCATTACCTACGGACCCCCCAGAAATTATCCTCTTATTATCATACCCACTTGCCTCCCATGCACACCATCCTTAACTCTGGCAACCAGTAATCTGCTCTCCATTTCTATGATTTTTTCATTTCAAGGTTGTTGTATAAATTGAATCCTACAGTATGGAGGTTTTTTTTTTTTTTTTGTGGTGCTGGGAATTGAACATAGGGCCTTGCGGGTGCAAGGCAAGAGCGCTACCACTGAGGCACATCCCCCAGCCTATGTATAGAACCTTTTGGAATTGCCTTTGTTTTTTTTTTCACCCAACATAATTCTCCAGATATTCGTGTCGCTGAATTTATCACTAGTGTGTTCTCTCATAGTGTGCATGTTCTCAGCTTGTTTCACCATCTACCCATTGAAGGACATCTAAACCTCTTCCAGCTTCTGGCCACTACAAATGAGACTGCTAAAATTTGCATACAGGTTTTTGTGCAAATGTAAATTTGTATTTCTCTTAGATAAATGCCCAGAAGTGCAATTACTAAGTAGTGTGGTATTTGCATGTTTAGTTCAAAAAAAATTATCAAATTTCTTTCCAGAGTGGCTGTACCATTTTATATTCCCACAAGCAATATAAAAATCATCCAGTTTCTTTGGATCCTTGCCAGATTTGGTGTTGTTAGTATTTTTTAGTTTTATCATTCTAATAGAGAGGTGGTGATAGTTTGTTGTGGCTTAAATTTTTATTTTCCAGTGGCTAGAGGTGTTGAATATTTTTAATATGTTAACTCATTATCTGCATACTCTCTTTGGTGAAATGTGTCTTCACATCTTTATCCCATTTATTTATTTATTTTTTATGTGGATACAGGAAGTTGAACTCAGGACCTCGTGCTTGCCAGCAGGTGCTTGTGCCACTGATCGATATCACCGGCCCTTTTTTTTCCCTTTACCTGGGTACCGGGAGTCGAACTCAGAACCTCGCTCTTGCCAGGCAGGCGCTTATGCTGCTGAGCTATCTCACCAGCCCCTTTATCCCATTTAAAAAATTGGATTGTTGGATTTTTACATTGCTGTTTGGAGATTTCTTTATTATAGAGATTAGCCTTTTGTTGGATGCAAGGCTTGCAAATATTTTCTTCCACTCTAGCTTTTCTTCTTATCCTCTTAAGATTCAAAGATTTTCCACTATTTTTTCTAAAAGTTTTATAATTTTACATTTAAATCCATATTCATTTTGAGTTAACTTTTGTATAAAGTGAGAGGTTTAGGTTGAGTTCCATTAAATTGTTTCTGGACCTTTGTCAAAAAACAGTTGAATTTGTGTGCGTCTATTTCTGAATACTCCATTTTGTTCCACTGATCTGTGTGCCTATTCCTCTTCTAATAGCACATTCTCTAGATTATAACTACATAATAAGCTTTAGTACTGGGTAGAGTGATTCTTCCTACCTTGCTTTTTTGCAAGGTAGGAAGAATGAAAACTGTAGTATTCATTTTTCTTTCTTTTTTTTTTTTTTCTTTGCCTTTACTTAAAACTTTAGAATAATATTGTATATACCTATAAAAAAATCTTCCTGGGAACAATCAGATATGTCAGGCAAGAAGGAAAACTAAGCTCAGGGACCATTGGAAATTATTAATTAATTAAATAATATTTAAAAACTATTCCAAAGGAACCCTTCTCCACTGTTGGTGGGAGTGTAGACTGGTACAACCACTGTGGAAATCAGTATAGAGATTCCTCAGAAAACTAGGATTAGAGGCCCCATTTAAGCCAGCTATTCCCCTTCTGGATATTTCCCCAGAAGAATTAAAAGAATCATACCACAGCAATATATATGCACCCATGTTTATAGCAGCACAATTTATAATAGCTAACAACCCAAACGCCCATCAACCGAGGAATTGATAAAAAAGATGTGGAATTTTCATGCACTGGAGTACTACTCAGCTATAAAGAAGGATAAACTTGAAGCTTTTATAGGTAAATGGATGCAACTAGAGACCATACTCATAAGTGAAATAAATCAGACTTGCACGTGTAAACATCGTATTGTCTCCCTAGTGTAAGAAACTGAAAGAGTAAATAAGATCCAAAATGTACAATAGATATTGTGAAATGGGAAGAAACTCCTCAAAAGGAAAGAACAACTGGGATAAGGGAATGGAGAAAAAAAGGAAGGAAAAAGAATATATATATATGATAGCTAAGATAATTATACTAATTTCTATTAGTTCATTGAAAAGAATGCTTTGTGCTTATATTGTTTGATCAGTTTTGCATGTCTATATCTTATAATCTGAGCAACTACTTTGAAGATAACAATGCACAATATATTAACCATTGTTAATCTCCTATTATCTTGTTCTGAAATCCTGTGTCATTTTTATAGTTTTTTCTCTTTAAAAAAATAATAAAAAAAATTAAAAAACTATTCCACATGGCTGGCATACCTTCATAATCTCTGTGATCATAAACTAACCTATTAAAACCTGGTTTTTCCTTGTTTTACCTTTTCCTCCTTAATAACGATATGCTAATTGAATTTTTATGAATACATATTAAATACATTTGTAAGTAGTAATAAAAATTAAATGCAAGGACTTTAAAGTGTGATGATATTAATAAAAATAGAAATGTGTACTTTGAAGAGAATAAATAAAAGCACAGGTAGAAAAGGAAAGGAGGTAAAGTGGAAGGTTTCTCTCTTGGGTAACCCAAGACTTGCAAGACATTTATAGTCCTTATCATATTGTGTAACAGGACAAATAAAGGTTTATAGTGACAGCAAGTATAAGTCAAAGAGGTAATTATTTACTTTTATAAGAAGGTTTATAGCAGATACATTAAATTTCAGCAATCTACTTTTTATAATGTGTACTGTAGCACAAGGTTTCTAAATTTCTAATTCTATTCATACTTTAAAAACGATTTTAAAAATTAGATGCATAGTAGGATGAAGAAGTTTATAATCATCCCGGTTTTTATTCCTGCATTCCCAACTTAGGATATAATGCTCCTCTCTTATCTCCATGCTGAGAATATGCAAGAGACAAGTGGCATAACACAAGATCCAGAGGCTTAGACCACGGAGATTTAATACATTTTGCCTGAAACAAGGGAGTTTCAGAAAGATAGAGGAACATGCACTCTGATTATAAAATACCTCCAAGGAAAAAAATGTAATGGAGGAAAGAAATTATTCTAAATCTCCATGTAGACAAGGAAATGGCCTGAAGATAAGGAAGATAACATTTGAAGTAGATATTAATAAGAAAAAGTTCCTGTACATCAGAAATTCTGAACACTTAAGATGGCTGTACTCAACAACAGTGCCCCCTCCAGAGGTATTCATGCATTCGGACCCTGCAGGGGATGAGAGGGTGGGGATATTAATAACCCTTCACACTGGGGACTATTTTTATAATGTTCTTTTCAGAAAATACAAATGGTGTCATTAGGGAATGAGAACTCAAGGAAACAGTTTTGCAATAGACTCCTGCATCTAAGGAGAGGATTAATAGGTCAAGGTAAAGCCCCTAGCAGTATTTAATCACAGTGCAAACCTGGAGATAGGAGATAATATTTTCATTTTCTCTCTTCCTCAAGCTCATATTGCTAGAAATGTCCAGAAAGCAGCACAACCACAAATTAGGTGATATTAGAGGCATTAGAGGAAGAGTCGCTAAGTATTTGTTTTTCTTGCTATTGATATTCATAGTTTGAGGTTTTTAATTGGAGTTTTTATGAGAAAGAAAAGATTAGAAAATGGAATATGAATTAAAACAAGTTAGATGGTGCTTACTGTAAACTCATGCTGGATATTAAGGGCAAGGTACTAAGCAATCATTAATCTTCCTAGTATGCTTAATAATGTATTGTTATTATATTAAACTAGTATAATTATGCTCACAAATCTAAATTGTCCATACATGAGCAGTTTGTGGCTTAAAAATATACTCAAAATATATCTTAGTCTGACTTCTAAAAATACATGCATCCTACAAACTAAAACCTGTATTCATAGGAGATGCGATGTAGAGATTTCTGAAATAAATAGAAAAAATACAGGTTATGGCCTTGTGGCAAGGGATGGACATTGTTAATTAGAGCCAAACTCTAAGATGCTGTCAAGAGGATAACTTCTGAATATGATGGCCAACTAGGAAAACTCAGAGAGAGGGTGTTTTTAGAGAAGAAGTCATCTGCCCATAGCCTGGTCGTGTGTAGCATATAGAGCACCTGCTACAAGCCAGGTGGTGCGGCCATGCTAGAAGCATGGAAATGAGAACAGTGAGTTGCTGAGTGGACAAAGTGAAATTAATTTAGAACTCCAGTTAAGAACTATTGGCTACTTTCTACTCATCCTTTATGACTCTACAAGTTGCTCACCACACACTTGGAGCCTAGACAAATGTCAAATCAATGACCATTCATTGCTTCATTTAATACATATATATTGATTACCTGCTATGTGGAAGCTTTGTGCATACTGATTCTGTCTTCTTAATACCATGGATTTAGGCTATAGAAGATTTTAGAATTGAAAAAATTACTAGGCTACCAGCAAAATACTTACAAATGAAATACCAATATTGATTTATGATTTTCTTTTTAGTAAAACATTTCCAAAGAACACGTACCATTTCACCCAGAAACTTAGAAAACACAGAATTTGTCAAAACTTGTTTTATTTTGTTCTCTGAATACTTTGACCCTTTGGTTTATTTTTCTTTTTCTCTTTGTTTTGGCCAACTAATCAAAAGAATTCTGTCTTTCTGAGAGTTGATAGACTATATTATTTCCATTTAAATGGGTTTACTTTGTACAGATTTTGACATATGTCATATCCCCAGTTGGCAAGTTAGCATCATCTTGGGGAATAAAGGAATTACCAACAATTAAATGTGGTTTCATTTAAAATTGTACTCTAAAGATTTCTTATGTTAATTATGTTGATGTTCTATTCATAACAACAGAAGACTACTGAACCAAGGAAAGGTCCTTTCTAGCAAGGACCCCTGCTGCAAACAATGCAAAGCTTCCTGTTTAAAGAGCAACAATGAAGCTTTTAATCAACTGCAAATTTGCAAATGGATTCTGGATGGAATATATATATATATATTCAAATCTATCTATATTCAAATCTATCTATATCTATCTATCTATCTATCTATATCTATCTATCTATCTATCTATCTATCTATCTATCTATCTATCTATCTATCATCTATCATCTATTCAAATCCCAGAAATATAAACACCTCACCTCTTAGGGCATTCTTATTTAAGGTGCAAAGCAATAGGGTAGTGCTATAAACATTTCTCGAGCATTCGCTAAGTGCCAAGCTTTATCCAAGACACAGAGTGGGAGTGCAACAATGAGGAAGGTTGTGCTCCTTTATCGCCTTTTATCCTTTAGTGCATGGTCCTGCAGAAATGACTCTCTTAAGAAGCAAGCTGTGGTCAGGTGTATTAGAAGTGCAAAGGAGATTGCATTAGAAGTGTGGACTGATGAGGAAGAAGGTAAGTTGCCTTGCCTCATGAAGGTTGTTTTAGTTACTTTTCTTGTTGCTGAGACAAAATACCCAACACCCAAAGTTAAAGGAGGAAAGGTTTACTTAGCTCTCAGTTTGTAGCGGTTTCAGTTCATAGTTGTCTGGCTCAAGGCTGGGTGGCATGGCAGAGGGGCATGGCAGAGGAGCAACAGTTCACGGCAGGCAGCAAAACAGAGCAGTAGCATAGAAGTGAAGCAGCGAGTGACAACAGTAGCACTCTTTCTGCCCCTTATTCTAGCCAGGCTACATGCCCTTAGGGCAGGTAGCACACCCAGGGTGGGCCTTTCCATTATCCACACCCAGAACTACTCCAAAACAATCAGTGGATAATTTAGTAATCACACACCCTTGATCCCAGCATCACACACTTAATTCCAGTATCACACACTCTAGATCCAGCCACTACTGAAAAGACCTCTGGTAGCATGAGACTTTGGGGGGACATCATGACAAAGGCCTAAGGCATGATAATTGTCAATAGATGTACAACATTTAAGGCACTGTAATCAACGGAATGGTGTCTGGTTTTCTATATCTGAATTGTTTGCTTTCATCCAGGTCTCTCCTGTTCTTTCTTCTATTACCCTCATTTAAACTTCACCTTATTCCCACTGTTCTTCAGAGCTCAGCTGAGACACTGCTTTCTCTGTGAATTTTCCTCTGAGGTATGAGGCTGTGTTAAGCTCTTAGTGTTACATTCCTAGGACAACCCGTATGTTTCCCTGAGAGCATTTACATGGAGTGCATTCTTATTGGCTGGTTCTGTTTATCTGCAACACCTGGTGACTATTATACCTATATATTACACGTATAATAGGTACTCAATAAATACTAATTGGACAAATCAGTGAATAGATGAATTTTCTGATTCTTTATAAGTCCAGATTGCATATGGAAAAGTGATTGCTACTTCTTAGTATAACGTAATGGTTGAGTAGTTATTCATGCAAGTTTAGTGTCTGTGTCTTTGTTATTCATTGAGAACCATAGAGCCTTACGTTGAAGGTCTAGAGTTCTGGAATCTGTTCTTAGGCCTCCTCTGAGAGGTCGCATGATCATAAACCAGTTGCCTCATCTGGATCTCTGTTGCCTCATCTCTAAACGGAGGTTTTAAGGCTGGATTTGTGGTCTCTAACTAGAAGTGCACATCAGAATCATGTAGAACTTTAAAATATACACAGTCATTCTTGCCAGTGACCTGGCTCTAGAGATTCTGATTCAGCAGGCAATGAGTTATATGATAGCTGAGGCTCCTCTCGCCGCTGTCACCGTGGTCCAAGACCCATCACCTCACACCCTGTCTGTGGCTCTGACTGGTACTCTGGTTTTGCCCTCACAGCTTCTGTCGTTTCCTCTTTCTACCACGTCTCTCAGAACAGTTTCCTCAAAACCTAGATTTCTGAGGCCCAGCAACCATAGCAGCTTCCCACAGTCCTTGGAAACCTTTCAATCAGAACCTGACCCCATTTTCCCATTTATTCCTTCGCTCCATTGAGAAGCCCCATAAGCAAGGCAATATTCAGTTATCACCCTTGCCTCTGTGCCATGACCCTGCTGTTAGCCCCTTGCTTCACCGACGGAATTCTGCCTTTCCTGTGGGCTTCTCTAAGCATCACCCATCAGAACTACCTTTCTGCCCTCACGGCACTCCACGAAGTTTTCCCAGAATACTTTAGTCCACACAATTCTCTCTTTCTTAGAAATCCTGTACAATATATTGCTCGTGCCACTTGGACTCTTAAATCATAGTTTGGCATAAAGCAGTATTTAATATGATCTGCTCTTTTTTCAACTCTTAAATCTTTTAAAAGGTTGAAATTACATCTTCTTTACACAATTCTTACATCTCCCATAGCATCCAGAACATGAAACTCAGTAAATGCTCTTAAATTAAACAACTGCTGTGGCTTTCAGACCCATAGACACGGATGATAATATTCAATTATTAATTCATTTGTTAATTGAGGCTCCAGAGTTTGGTAGCATTTAAGAGATAGTTCTTAACTGAAAAGTACTTCCAGGTGAGATATGTAAGGTGCTATGAAGAAAACCAAATTAGAGTAAGAGGATAGGAAGTGTGTATGTGATGGGTACGATGTTAGGGCAATTAAGAAAGCCTCTCTCATTAGAGACCCTGGTAGGAGAAGCCAAGTGGGTAACACCTTTGGGAACAGTAGTTGCAACACTGAAAAATAGTGTGCCTGACATGTTTAAGCAGCAGCAAGGTGGCTGAGGTGACTCGAGTGTAGTGAAGGGGGTGAAGCAGGAGGCAGTGGAAGGAGGCAATGCCAGAGAGGCAACAGAGAGCCAGATCATGCTGGGCTTTTGAATAGCAAGGTGTTTGCATTTTAACGTGAGATGGAAAACTTTAGGGAGGTCTTATGCCAGATGGTGATATGATCTGTTCAATGCTTAAAAGAGTAACTCTGGCTCTGATATGGAAACCAGATTTTCAGGCTGGGGGCTAGGCTGCCAGCGAGGGGGGTGGCACATTAGTCCAGGCAAGAAAGGGACATGGATCAAACCAGGGTGGCAGCATGGTAGGTGTTAGAAGTATGTCAAATGATAATGTAACTGGGACTTATGGGTTGGGCCTGCAGATGCCCAAAGAGTAACTAAAAGCAATGAAGCTTGGCATCTCTGCCTTTAATTTTTAGTCTCCTTTATTACCTTGAAACTTTTGTCAGATCCCTGCTCAGCTTCACACATAGGCATATTAATCACTTGAAAGGGTATCTGTATTACGAGATTTATTAGCCCTAAATTTACCTGGCCTGTATCATTCTCCTTTAAGACTGAGGACCCCAAGATGAGAGTAACTAAAATAATTTTCAGGATAGGGAGGGACAGACAACTGCCAGCTTTTACAACATCCAGTTCCAGACTCCTGGATCAATGCCTAGAAAATGCCCTAAACCTAATCTCCTCTGATTCAAGGAAAAGCAGAGCCATGCAGACCACCCTATGATGATACCACCTCCCCATATATGCGCAATTATCTTGTGACAGGAACTGGGTATCCCTCTCCAAGAGAGAACAGTTATCTTACGGGAACCAAATTACCCCGCAAGCCATGCGGATTTTTCCAGGGCTACAAAACCAGAACTGAGATAATTATCAACCAAACACTAGCCCATCCCAGCAAATCCATAAAGGCCGACCTCATTCTTTTGTGAATGGGCCAGTCTAAACCTTTTTGTTCACTCCTCCAGCTGCTAAAGCTGGAGTCTTTTCCCTATTTTCCCTTTCTTTCTAACTCTGCCTAATAAATCTGCCTATGCCTCATACTGACGCTCTCTGAATTTCTTTTTCTGTGAGGAGACTCAAGATTCTACTCTGTACCAGTGATTCAAAGTACAAGATATAGGCATGGTATCTTGTCTAAACAATATTAGCATAAGACAACAATACACAATGTATCAACTACTGTAACTGTCCTACTAACCTGTTTTGAAACTTGGTTTCATTGTTTATCTTTTTTCTCTTTAAAATAAAAAAAAAAAAGAAACTACTCCATGAGGCAAGTTGAGGTCCCCATCTCCTTTTAGGGGGACCTCCTTGGAGCCTGTGGAATAAAAATAATATTTGCTGATGGGTCACATGAGGGGTATGAGGAGAAGTCTTCAAGAATTTATGGTCTGATCAACTTGAAGAATTGAGGGAAACTATAGGCAGAGTATATTTGGGTGCATGGGGTGATTATATTTTACACTATAGCCATGTTGAATCTGAGATTCCTATTAGTCTTCTAAGCAGAGAGCTTGAATGGGTGGCTGAATATATGAGTCTGGAGCTCAGAGGAGAAGTTAGAATCTTTTTGTTAGAGAAAGTGAGAAAACGGGAGGACAGTTTGGAGTTAGGAACATGAAGTTTGTTTTAAACCACTTTTGTCCTTCCCTTAGGACTTCTGTACTCACTGCTCTTCCTGCCTGCAGCGCTCCTCCCAGGGTGCCCCTTGGCTGCTACGCATCATCAAGTCAGAAAGGCTGCTTGACCATCTGCTCTACACACTCCCCCTTCACATAGGTCTTTTCTGTATGTGTTTCCATGCACTTACCACCATCTAAAGTGATCTTGTTGGGCCAGTGAGATAGCTCAGTGGCATAAGTGCCTGCCTGGCAAGTGTGAGGTCCTGAGTTCGACTCCCGGAACCCACATACGAAAAAAGAGCAGGTGATAATGCTCAATGGCACGGGCGCCTGCTGACGCGCAAGGTCCTGAGTTCGACCCCCAGTACCCACAAAAAAAAAAGTGATCTGGTTCACTTTTCCTTTTCACTGACTAGAAAGTGAACTTGATGGGAGCAACCCCCCCCCAATTTGTCACATTTGCTGTGGCATTTCCAGTGCTAGAATGGTGCCTCTTACAGGGTGTGCATTACTTAAACTTACCCTGTGAGAAATGCAAGAATGAATAGATGAAGGAAAGGTCACTTTTGCATTTGAAAGTACAACTGGAACCCAAAAGGAAATAAGCAGGAGATGGACAGGAATGAAGAAATGTCCTTGAGGGACTGATTTTTCATTTAAAAGAAATGTCTCTAGAAGAATTATTTTGCTGCTTATCTTTCCATTTTGAATACAATCCATTGTAATCTTCCCCTTTTTTCTTTTCACTTCAACTACTCTGAGGGAGTTGATTTCAAAGATTTAACACATTCCTATTATTAGTCTGGTAAATCAAAGCTTGGTATGGATCTAAAATTGAATTATGTATTGCTTTTACACTTGCTAAAGTCTCATGACCTTGCAAAGGGTAACTACTTTCAGCAAAAATGTCAGACTGGTTTCAAAATACATTTTCTAGAATACTGCAACCTTGCTACATGGTTCCATTTTCAGTTCAACATCATTTTATCACATGGAAGTGAAGCCAACAGATTGTTTTCAGTGGAAAAAACCTTCTTCTTTCAAAAATAAATTGAGTTTTTCTGGAAACTAAGTCTGTGTTAGACAAGAAGAACTTTCTTCATGTCTCTTCCTGAACTTGAATCATTTAAACTTTAGGCTACAGAGAAGGAATGTAACATAACTTCAATATATTTTTATATAAAATGAAGTTTGTTTTTAGAGGCCCTAGGCAGCAAGGAGCGGTAATTGTAAATAGGATTGGCTTTGTCACAGCTCTGAAGTCAACATGCATAGATGCCCCTGGCTTTGGAAGTTCATTTCTATGTAGGTAAGATAGATGTGGTAGTAAACTGTGGAATAATCTTTACTACTAGCTGAAATCTTTGAAAGTTTCAAGAGAGAGGCTAACAGAAATCAAACTAACTAAACAACTTTCTGTGAGCAGTGTTCAACTTATGGCCAGGTCGTGTTCCAAAGTCTACTTTAAAAATTTCCTGCTTAGACCTGCAATTCTCAGTGGAGGCAGTTTGCTTCCCTGGGAATATTTGACACGGTCTGGAAACATTTGTAGTTTTCCACAAAGGAGTAGGTGTGAGGGTGCTGCTGTAAGTAGAGGCCAAGGATGCTGCCCCCACAAAAAGAATCAATCATTCCTGGGGTTGAGAAACTTCAGTTTAGACCCAGGATTACTTTTTCCCACAGGGGCAATGTTATAAACTATAGCAAGATTTCTATTACAGAGGGCTATTTTTGGTAAAGATGGCTATCGGTCCATCAAAACTTGTCCTTATATGGTCTGTGCTATGCTGCTCTAACTGCATACACTGTATTTTTCACCATGTCTTGTTGTGAGATGTTGCCATATGACTAGTTCTCATCAGAGAAATGAGAACAGGACTGATATGTGTCACTTCTGGGCCGAGGCTCTTTCCCCTCCCATAGCTGGATAGAAATCATGAAATGGTTCTCAAACTTAACTACACCAGAATCATCTGTAGGACTTGTTCAGCCTAGGATTGCTGGGCTCCACTTCTAGAGTGTGTGATTCAGCAGGGCGGTGATGGGTGGAGGGCGTGCGTTTCTAATGAACCACCATGTGCTCCTGATACAGTGGGACCACACTTCTAGAACCCCTGTCTGATGAAGTTACAAAGTTAGAAAATGGAAGAAGCCTGGTTGTATCTGAGTTACCACCTGGAAAAGGGGTACCCTCCCCCATGTTAATATCAACCCTGGTCTGTGACATGAGCCAGAAAGGAATGACTACAGTGACTGAACCACTGACGGTTGGGAGTCTGTGTCTCCGCAGCTTAGGCTTGCCCGGGACTCTCCCGAGGCTCCTGTAAAGGGGAAAACTCTGATTCACCTATGCCATATGTCTTTGTAGAATCACAGACTATTTTCTAACAGTTGAGAAAATCAGTGCTGGGAAAGATGGAGCAATGTGGCCAAAGTTACATACTGAATGGTATAGCTAGCTATCAAACTTGCATTTCATTCTTCCTGTTATTCAATTTTACCTATGGCCAGGCTCAATCATCAGGGTTATAGTAAGCATGTGAGTTCTAAGGAAAGATGAGAAGAAGAAAATATCTTTCCTCTTCCCTGGGAAAAAGGATAAATCCCAAGTAACATTTTGAAACAGTTGTTTTACTTCTTGTCTCCTCCCCCAACCTTTTCTATACCTTTGTTTCCCTGTACTCATTCTTGCTCTGCCCTTTTCTACAGTACTTTGGACATCTGGGACCATCGTTTTGCTCCAACCACCTCCTCCCCAAAATAATCTGGTTTTCATTCCCTGATTAAAACTCCCGTTTCTTTGGGCAGCCAGAATGAGCTTCATTTTAGGAAGAATGCAAAGGGAAGAAAATCTGTTGATGAAGGAGAGCACACAGTCCTGGCTAAGAGGAATGCATTTAACAATATTTAAGTCATACGCTTTGGTGTCTACTTGTGGAACTTAAAACAGCGTCAAGATGTTTCATGCACTGCGGGAAGGTGAGTGTCAAGGGTGACCGAGGTTCCTGCAAAGGGAGGGACAGACTAGGATTCACAGGTGGGGTGCTGGCCTTGGTGCCTCCTTCTTCCTTTACCAGGGAGCCCTGAGTCCTCTAAGGCTGTGGTGCTTTTGACTTCCTGGCAGGCTTGGTGGGAGGGGAGAGGCGGGGTCAGAAGTCTCGCTCTCCTCACAGACGGTTGGTCTGGGTGTGAAGGATGCTGTTGACCATTGTTTGAACCTCCTCAATATATCACAACTAATGCTGAAAACTCCTGAATTACCAAATGGCCCTATGGAAATGTAGCACAAGGCATTTCTAAAGGCAGCTGCATTCAGCTCATTTGGAAATATGACTTGAGTCAACTTATTGACTTCTTTTGAACGCTATCTATAGAACCTGAGGGCAGAATTAGAGGGATTTGTGCCTGACACAGGTAGATTAATTTTTTTAAATTGGTTTTCTTGTGTAGATGGCTTTCTAAGGTTTTGTCTGTCCCATGAACAAGCAAGCAATTAGTAAGTAAATTTAGGCAGAAAATGGGGAAAAATTACGTAGTCAATTTATTTGCCTCAGTGGATAGGTTAACTTAGTGAAAGCTATCAGTCAGATATTTATTCACTCTGGACATCTTGAAAAACCTAAATGTACAGGGAACATTTATGAATTAAGTAATAAAAGTATTTATTTTCTTGTATCCACCTAGGACCTTATGACTGCAACACAGGGATCAGTGATAAACATTCAGAACAGTTTCCTTTCATTACTGAGTGGGTTAGGGCTGCCATGCTCTTGCTGGCTGTATTATCTTAATATACAGGATGGTCTGGCCACCTCCAAGACCTTGCCACTTTTCACACTCAATAAATGTCAAAGTAGATCATGAGATTTTACATGTTTCAACTTGTTGTAGGGGGATATATTTATTTTCACAAAATCTGGTACTTGGAGTCGAGTTTTTGTTCACGTGTGAATGCAAGGAGTAAGTCACTGCTGAGATAGAAAGCAAAATCTCAAAAGCGGTCCTTACACAGGGAGGGAGGGGAGCAGGAGCCACAGCTGGGATTAACAGTCAACTCTTGTTTGGAATGAAGACCTCAGTTTCTGTTAGGATGTTTTCCTGAGAGCAGTTGTGATGTACATGAGCCCTATCTCTGTGAAAGCGCTACTGGCTGTCTTATCATCTGTGATGATTAAAGAAAGTAAGAGAAACTCCCGTTCTGAGTGTCTCCAAGGTGGCAGTTCCCTTGCTTGTATTTTCTACTTATTAGTTCAGTTTTTGACATTGACTATCTAAGGCAAAAAGTCTCCCTTTCCCAGCCACGGAGCTGTGTCTTGGAAAGGGTTAATCCCAAGGGCTGAGCCTGCTTCAAAGCCTGACATCCTTATACTTTTCCAAGACAGTAATGCCTATCTAAAAAATAGTGTGCCAAACAGCTGAACTTAATTTACTGCTTAAAAATGCAAAGGCAAGTAATTTTTATTGTAAATTTATTTTGGAGCTAAATGAAGAATGATAATGTTTGGGGTTAATAATAGGCGAAAACAACAGTGTGGGGCTGGCCATCATTCTAAGCCATTTCTCAGTTGTACTGAATTCATGATGATCACATAACCTTTTTACAGCACTTGAAACTATGAGAACATAATGGGATTTGCAACTCATGCGGGTCTGCTCTGCTTGTCTGCTCTGTCACAGCCACAATGCACATGGTTATCCATTATCAGGATGACTTTTCCTGTGACTGCTGGACACATTGGTTAAAACATTTTTGTGGCTCATTTCCTGCATAAGCTGGTTAACCATGCCCCATTTAAAGGCCTCAGAAGACATATTCCAGTCACTCTGCTCACGAATGTCTACCCCAGGTCACAGTGGTGACGACCTGAGAGAGATTGGGACTTGATGGAGTTTCATCTTCTCTAAAGGAGGAAAAGTTCTAACCCTGTACCACGTTAGCTGGTTAATGACCTAGTACTGGTAAGGAAGAGATAGTGGCCTAATTAATTGCCCAGGGCAGGAAGGAGATGCAGCGTGGGAAGGTGAACTCTGGGGAGAAGCACTGTAAAGAGGTAAGCTGGGCAAAGGATTCTTGTCAGCATGATAGGATCACACAGGCTTTCCTTGGAAGCAAGAACAAGGGAAAGAGAAGAGAAAAAGTGTCCAGTTCTTAGAGGTGCTCAGACTCTGATTCTTAGCCCTTGTATATAAATTTAAAGAAATCTTTCTAAGTTGGGTTTAGACTGATTCTTGATTCACTTGAGGGTTTGTAGTAGGAAAACACATTTCCCCAACACAGAGCAAGGAAAGATCTGAAAAAATATTCTGAAATCCACCTACCACTTTTGAGGAAATACTATTGTTATTTACTGTTATGAACTTCCAAGGAAAGTTTTGCAGTCAAATGTGACTAGGTTTTATTTGTTGATCTCCTGCCTTAAAATTATTATCTTCCACCTATGGAAGTAGGCAAGGCTGGTCTTAAAACTGCCTGTGGAGACAATTCCAGAATAGAAAGTTCACAGGGTAATATAATGGATAATTCTGAAGTGGCAGTATGAATGAAATGTACAATTTTGGTTAGGTGGACAATGCTGTGCCTCATTCATTCATTCATTCATTCATTCATTCATTCATTCACCTATTCTCCATTAAATATTTGTAAAGACTACTCAGTTTCAAGGAGTGTGCTGGGGACTGAGCTCTAGTAATGAGCATTTTGTCTTCACAAAGCTCCCAGCCTAGAGTGTGTACAGTTAGGCAACATGAAAACCATGGTAGAGTGTGATGCCTACTAGGAGTGGAGAAGTACTGGGTGCTATGGAAACAGATAAGAGGGACAACAACTTAGACTCGAGGAGTTACAAAGGCTCATAATAGGAAGGGAGGCCTAAGTTGAGATCCGAAGAAAAAAAGAAATTGCTCAATAAGACAGAGACGGTGGGTGGATATAGAAAATGTTCTGGGCAGAGGGACAGCTGAGTGAATGAGGGGAAACAGCTCAGCATGTTAAAGAAGCTGAAATTCAGGAATCAGGTAAACGGAATGCTATGCTGATCAGATGACAAAAGCAAGAACAAGAGCCAAGATTGGCATCTAGGAGGGTCTCAAGCAAAACAGAACGAGGTGGGAGGAATGGATCGAAGAGACAGACTCAGAACAGAAGCCATGAATTGTGTTTATGTTCTGGGACATTCCTTCCAAACTTTCACATGCACTTGAATTACCTGGGGGGCCTTGTTAGAATGCAGATTTGGATTCAGTATTTCTAACGAGCTCCCAAGGCATACCAAAGCTGCTGATCTGAGTGCCATATTTTTGTGTATCCAGAATGAAGAGGGCATGGAAATGTCCTTTTTGCATGGTGACTGGTAGTAATTGTAGGGAAGTCTGTTGGCTTACTGGAGTTCCATTAGCTTAAGAGAAGTCAGACACAAATGCCTGTTTCTAGGCACTGCTGAAACAATGACCTTCTTCACTCTACACTTTTATTTTCATTTTTTCTCATTCCACTTATGTTTTCTTCCTGGCTATCATTATTGTCAGCTAGATAAGGTCATTTTGGGGTTAAAGTCTCGAATTGGATTCTGATCATGGCTTGTTGAATGGCTCATCAGAAGGACACTGATGAAAGTGGTCTCCACCCTTGGCAGTGGTTCCGAAGCTATCCTTACATAGAACACTGGTGTTCTGTGACCTGAAGAACAGTGTTTCACAAAATTTGAATAGTAAGTTGAATCCCCTTTTGACATTTGACAGGGGGAAACAATAAATGCTAATGGATAATTTTTCTTAGTTTAAAGTTTCTCTTCCATGTCTTTCTCCTAAGCCTCTGGTGCTCGCAGCTATTTGAATGTTAATGAATGCTAGTGGACAATGAAATGAGCCACGAACATTAGCAGCAAAACCTGGGAACAGTCAGTGCTGTTGTTTTTATGGCTATGTGAGCTTATGGAGGACTTTTTATAAAAATCCATGAACTGTGGTCATATTTTCCTTAGTTTTGTGATAGGATATATCAGGATTTCAATGTCTTCTTCCAAGTGCAGCAGAAATGGGGGAATTTAAGAAGCAGTGGTTCTTTGATATGTCATCTGGCTCCTACCACATGCCCAGGAGCTTCCCTAGCTTCCCTTGTAGATAGATAAGCAAAGCAGCTCTGCACGGTGGGTCTCCAGTCCAGCAGGCCATAGTTCCCAAGTCACAGTGGTTTCAGGAAGGCTGCCAGGGCTCAATTAGGCTTGGCATTTCCCCTCCTTCTAGCAACTCCTGGCTCTTATTTAGATTTAAATTAAATAAAATTGCAGCACATGGATTTGAATTAAAACAAGAGGACTGATCTTTGTAATATGCACCACATCAATGGGGAAGCTAATTTGTGCAGAGCACATCTCTTTCTTTAATTTAAACCACAGAGCGCTGCCTCTTCGGTTTCAAGGGAACTGAGAACTGGGGCGGGGCTGCTCACTCATGGCATTAAGTAGGGCTGTGCTTGAGAGCAACATGAACAGTTTCAGGGGAGCTTAGCATTCCCTTTAAGCCCTTTGTGCTGGATGTCACATGATACACCAGAGCAGTTACAGCCTGCTAGCCTTGAATATAAAGAAGATCTTAAAATGTCTCGGAGTAAATGTCCCGGATTGATTCTTAACTCCATCTAAGCCACCAAGAACAGAATTTGCATTGCTAAAAACTTCTCAAGATAGAGAAGATGGACAGGGAAGACATACTCCTCACTTGGAGGCCTGTTAGTCATGTCCATGTTTCAAGGTTTCGTGTGTATAGATTGCTAGTCTATATGCAAAATAAACCAGGTGGGGTTTATGCAAGGTGAGAACTTCAGTCTAGGCCCTGACAGTCACTGCATTAATTTTAATTGGCTCTAGGGGGAAAGGGTGAAATAGGGGTAGAGGGTCACAGTGGCTGTGCCACACCCATAAACAATGTGAACTTTACTAAAATCAATGTTGAATTGCTGCAAGCCCTCTTTCAACACTCACTGAAGACTCATCTTGATACCAGGAGATGAGCAAAAAGGAGTTGGATTCCTTCTTACACTTTCACCTCCAGGTGCATCCAGATTTGGTTGCAGGTCTGGTTTAGGTTTTGTGGGACATGAAGTTTATGTATTTTATGGCCCTTTTTAAATAAAAATGAGTATAAGATACATAAGCAATGAATGTTCACCACAATGCACCACCAGGGCCTCTCCCAGGATCTTGGAAGGATGGTGTAAAAAGGGAAACTGAAATTTAAGTTTATTAATTTCACAGTGAATTCACCTCTGCTTATTTAAAGGGCTTACTTCTACTCAGTACCAAAAAGCCATTCAAAAGTTCAGGCTGAAGATAATGGAAAAAGATTTGTAAATAGCGGGTATGATTGACTAAAACAGAAAGTTTAAGTTCTCCTTTGACTGGCTTCTGAACTGTCTGAAGTACATGGTCTTGGTGGACTAAACTTGGGTCAGGTCTAACTTTCTTTTAAGGGCTAGGCCCTCATCTTTCTGTTAGCTCATCCAAACACTTGTGTATTATATCAATAAATGACTGCTGAATGAATATCTGGGTGACTGTTAATGAGTAAATGTAAAAATGAACTCACACTCCCATTTTAGATAGAGAATCACTGTTGCTTTTGCAAAATGTTTTGAGCTATGCAAACAAAGGCTCCATCTAAATTTATTTGTGAAGTATGGACAATTAGATTCTGTCAGAGGGCTACTAAGTCAAACCTCTTATTGGATGACCAAAAGCACTCCAGGCATGATTAACATTAGATTACATTTTGAAGCAAATATTCTTTAAGGTGGCTGGCAGGTATTACTTTCACAAACCCAGAAAAGACTGGCTTGTGTACTGTTGGACCTGTTTTGTTATCTTTTCTGATTTAAGTCATTTTAAATTGATCTTTTAAAGTCTTTGTTTCCAGGCAAACATATTTAAGACATTAGGTCTTGAGTGAGGTATAGCCATAAGAATTCATGCAGAAAATCGAAGCTGTGTCTGGAGCAGTCTCTTCTGAAAGAGAAAAACACCGGACATGTGGTAAACTCACCTGATACTTCATACATTTGGATGATGGCTGATGGGTGCAGTGTGGAGCCTTAGCCTGTGGCTGGAAAGGGGTCAACGTGTTGTTTTTTTTTTAACTTAGTGGGAGTCAAGTTTGCATGTGAGACATGTTAGATATGCTAGACTTTGCTTGGTTTAGGAAGGATATGTTTTGAATTTAGCTTTTGTTCTCATGACTTTGAGGGTAAATCTGAGGTAGTATCATGTAGATGAGAAGGCTCTAAATTCATAGTTAAGCCTGGATTCGATTCACAATTTCATTTCTAATTGATTGTGAAATTGTGAGCCAAATACCCAGTCTCTCTTTTGCTTTTAATCTTCACAAAGAGACCAATAATGGGATTCTGGGAAAATGACAGAGTAGGAAGCACCAGGGATATGTCTTCCCACCCAGATGACAATTTACTGACAGAATCCAATAGATTATGGAGTCTACTGGAGGTTTTCAATGTCCAGGGGGAAGGGTTGGATGGTAAACTGTGATTAATTTTGGTCAATTCCAGCTCTTAGTATAGCAGCAGCTACACATCACAGGGGCAGGAAGCTAATATGTGCTCCTGGAGTGCGTTGAAAACTTCTTGCAAGAGTCAGCTAAGCAAAAAGACCCCGTCCTCCAATTATCAGAGATCTATGCTCTGATCACAGTTTTCCAAGTCCAGTCACGGAGATATAGACAGAGAGGTCACTGCCCATTGTTGTTGTACCTTCTCCCATTATTACAAACTCTCGGCCTTCTGACTGAAGTGATTCTAGAAGACTTAAAGGTCCAGTGCTCTTCTTATTCTTCCTGACCTTGATTTACCTCCTTTTTGCTTTTAGGAGCCAGACTTTAAAGAGTAGGAGATTAAAAAATGAGTACATATAAATGGAAAATTAAAAAGCGACTATGCGAGCCGAGGGAAAACTACAGGCTCTACAAGACATAAAAAGATCTTAAATTTATACCTCAGACTGATCCTTGGCACAGAGACTGCCCACATCAATCAAATAAAAACAGTAATCAAAAACAGAACAAAAAAATCAAACCTTGGTGGGGCACAGCAAATCTGCTTTCTGGAATTACCACAATATTAGGTGCAGGTGTCTGATTTTCAACAAAAATCATAATTCATATAAATAAACAGGTAAGTATGGCCATTCAAAGAAAAAAAATAAGTGAACAGAAACTGTCCCTGAAGAAGACCTGGTGGCAGATACGCTGGACAATAACCTTAAATCGACTGTCTTAATGATGTTCAAAAGCAAAGGAAGATGGGGAGAAAGTCACGGAAATGATGCATGGGCAAAATTTAAATACAAAAAGGAAACAGAAAACATCAAAGGAAATGAAAAAGTAACTCAAGGGTTGAAAAGCACAATAACTGAAATGACAAGTTCACTAGAAGTATTCAAAGGGAGATTCAAGCAGGTAGAAGAAAAAGGCAATGAACTTGAAGAGAGGATAATGGAAACCATTGTGTCTAAAGAACAGGAAGAAAAAAAGATGGGAGAAAAATGAATAGAACTTAAAGGACCTGTAGAATAAAATTAAGCAGAAAGATTATGATAGTACAAGGAGGAAAGAAAGTGTCAAAGAGATTATTTCAAAAACTAATGCTTAAAAACTTTCTATTCATGTCTGATGAAAGACATTAATATAAACATCCAAGAAACTTGATGAACCTCAAATTATACAAACTCAAAGAGACACATATTGAAATAATCAAGTGTTTGGAAGACAAGAGTTTCAAGAGAAAGTCTTGAAAGTTACATGAGAGAAGTGACTCATTATAGACAAGGGATCTTAAGATTATCAGCAGATTGCTTATCAGAAACTTTGCAGTCCAAAAGAACATGGATCTATGTGTTCATTCAAAGTGTTAAAATGCCAGCAGAGTCCTTCATTGTGAATGCAAGGACACACGAAGCCATATTAAGGAACAGAAGCCTGAATAAGCACATGGACAATTAAAAATTTGGTAGTATCATCTAGTTCATAACTATTTTTTCATTCTCTATGTAATTTAAGAGATGAGTACGTTGAAAACCAATGATTGGTTTAAAAGCTAGTAATATAAATTTGGTTTGTCAAGCTCCAGTTTATTTTCTACATAATTGAAGAAGCTAATGTATGTGAAATAATGTTTAGTTTGTCTTTCTAAGGAACACAAATAATTTTGTGAATAATTTTGTGATATCACCATCAAAAAGGGGTGGAAACAGAGTTGTAAAGAGGCAAAATTTTTTATGCTATAGATTGTATAAATTTAAATTAGAGTGTTATAACTTTAAGATATTGAATGTAATTCCCATGGTATCTATAAAGAAAAATAGCTATAGAATATACACAAAAGGAAATGAGAAAGGAATTTAAAAATTTATTGTCAAAAAAATAATGAGAAGAGGACAATAATGCAAGAAATTAGGGACACAAAACTATAAGGTATATAGAAAACATGGTAAAATGACAGCAGTAAGTTCTTCTTATCAGTAATTTCTTTAAACGTAACTGTATTAAACCTTTAAATGGAAAGAAAAAGGTTAGCAGAATGGGTGAAAACATACGATCCAACTCTGTGCTGTCTACAGGAGGCTCATTTTAGGTCCAAAGTGCAAATAGATTGAAAATGAAAGTGTGGAAGAATATATTCTGTGCAAATAGTAAACGTGAGAGAAGGTTGGCTATACTAACAGCAGACAAAATAGATTTTGATTCAAAAAAATTTACAAGAGACAATGACATCGTATATTAATGAAAGGTTCAATACAAAAAGATATAACAATTATGCGCATTTACACACCTAGTGACAGATCATTAAAATATATGAAGCAAAACCTGACATAATTATAAGGACAAATAGTTCTACAATCATAATTAGGGACTTCAACACCTTACTCTCAATAATGAATGAGATGCCCAGACAGAAGATGTCAGGAAATAGAGGCTTAACACATTACACCAGTGAGATCCAACAGATACATACGGAGTATTTTATCAACAACAGCAGCCTGTACCCTCTCCTGGGAGCACATAGGGAATTTTCCAGGACAAACACATGTTAGATGGCAAATAAAAATACAACACATTGAAAAAGATACGATCATCAAAGTATTTTCTCTAAGCACAATAGGATGAAGTTAGAAGTCAGTAACAGAAGTAAAACTGGAAAATTCACAAATTTGAAGAAATTTGCAGATATTAAATAACACACTCAAATAAATTATGGACCAAAGATAAAATCAGAAGGAAAATGAGAAAATACTAAAAGATGAATGAAAATGAAAGTACATCATACAAAAATTATGAGATATAGGAAAAGCAGTGTAAAGGGCAATTTTATAGCAGTAAACAGTTAAATAAAAAATCAAGAAAGATCTCAAATCAACAACCTAATTTTTTAACTTGAAGGACTAGAAAAAAAAAAAAAAAAAAAAAAAAACTAAGCCTAAAACTACCAGAAGAATGAAAATGGAGCAGAGATAAATGAAATAGAGAACAGAATTGAAAAATTACAGAGAAAAATCAATGAAATCAAATGTTGGCTCTTCAAAAATATCAACAAGGGCTGGTGAGATAGCTCAGTGGCATGAGCACCTGCCTGGCAAGCGCGAGGTCCTGAGTCCGACTCCTGGTACCCACATTAAAAAAAAAATCAACAAAATGTATATACATTTAGGTAGATTGACTAAGAAACAAAACTCAAATTAATAAAATTGGAAATGGAAATGGGGATATTAGTAGTCATTATAGAGAAATGAAAAGAATTATGTCTATCAAGTTCAGCAGCATAGTGAAAGAATTATACAACATGTCTAAGTGAGATTTATTTTTGGAAAGCAGAATGGTTCAACATACCAAAATTAATCAAAATTGCAAACCACGTTAACAGAATGAAGAGAAATCTCCCTATGATTATCTCAATTGATTCAGAAAAAGCACCTGACAAAATTTAATGTCTTTCCTGATCCCCATCCCCCAGAACACAACAAACTAGGAATAGAAGAAAATTATCTCAATTAAATAACAGCCATGTATGAAAAACCTAAAATAAATATATTCAGTGGTGAAAAGCTGAAGGTTTTTCCTCTACGATCAGGAATGAATTGAGGATGTCCACGCTCACCACTGGTGTTCAACACAGTATTACAAGTTCTAGCCAGAGCAATTAGGCAAAAGAAAAAAAGAAAAGAAAAGAAAAGAAAAGAAAAGAAATAAAGGCATTCAAATAGAAAAGTAAGAAGTATAACAATCTCTGTTTATATATAAAAAGCCCAATAGATTCCACATATTTACACAAAAACTGTTAAAACTATTTAGATGAACTCAGTAGGCAAAAAGATATAAAGATAATACACAAAAATCAGTTGCAGTTCAATACACTAATAATGAATAATCTGAAAATGACGTTATAAAAATAAGTCCATTTACAAAGTCATAAAATCTTAGGAATTAACTTAATGAGATTAAAGGAGACTTGTATGATGAAAAAAACAAAACATTATTGCCAGAAATTAAAGAAGACATAAATGGAAACACTTCTCATATTCATGGGTTGTAAGATTTATTGCTGTTAAGATATCAATACTACTGAATAGAAATCCTCGTCAAAATTCCAATAACATTTTTGGTTATTTTGCAGAAATAGGAAATTCATATGAAATCTCAAGGGACCTCAAACAATCAAAACAATCTTGCAAAAGAAGAACATAGATGGAAGACTCAGGCTTCCAGATTTCAAAACCTACTACGAAGGTATCATAATCAAAACAATGTGGTAATGGCATAAAGACAGACATATGGTCACATTGAATACAATAGAGTCCACAAATAAATTCTTACTTGGACAGTCAACTGTCTTTTGACGAAGTTGTCAAGACCAGTGATAAGCAAAAGATACTCTTTTCAACAAATGATGCTGGGAAAACCAGATATCATTATGGGAAAGAATGAAGTTGGATCCTTACCTTATACCAGTTACGAAAACTTACTCAGTGGTTCAGATGTGTAAGTAAAGTTTAAAACTGTAATATTCTTTGAAGAAAACATAGGACAAAGCTTTACAACACTGGATTTGGTGGTGGTTTCTTGGATATAACATCAAAGGCACAGGCAACAAAGGAAAACATAGAAAAATTAGATCTCATGGAAATTTAAAAAATGTTGTGTATCTAAAGATAACATAAACAGAGGAATAATAGCAACAAATAAAATGGGACAGAATATTTGCAAATGATGTATCTGATAAGGACTGTATATTCAGCAAACAGAGAAATTTTAAAACGAAATGACAAAAAGATAAAAGACTCGATTTAAAAATTGGCAAAAGACTTGAGTAGACATTTCCCCATAGAAGATATACAAATGGCTATCAATGAAAGCAGGTCAACATTACTAACGATCAAGGAAATACAAATCAAAGCAACAATGAGATAATGCCTCACATCTAAAAGAGTGACTACTATTAAAAAAACAAACAAACAAACAGAAAATAGGTGTTGGTGAGGATGTGGGACTCTTTTTTGGTTTGTTTTTTGAGACAGGATGTTGCTATGTAGTCCAGGCTGGCCTTGACCTTGCAGTGATTCTCCTGCCTCAGCCTCCTGAGTGAGGATTATGGTATGCATCACTATGTCCAGTGAGAGACTGGAACTCTTTTCCACAATTGGTGGGAATGTAAACTGGTACAGCAACTATGGAACACAATATGGAACTTCCTCAAAACAGTACAGTTACTACATGTTCCAGCAATTGTTTCTGGATATATATTAAACAGATTTGTCAGCAAAGCTTCAAAGTCATATTCATGTACTGATATTTATAGCAGTTCTTATTCACAATATCTAAAATATGGAAGCAATCCAAGTGTCCATCAAGGGAGGAATGGATAAGTAGGATGTGTTATACACACACAAAGTAGTATATTATTCACACTTAGAGAGAGGAAATTCTGTAATATGTTACAATATGGATAAACTTTGAGGACATTATGATAGGCCAGTCACAAAAAGACAAATACTGTAGGACTTCACTTAGATGTGGCACCTACAGTAACAAAAATCATAGACAAAAAGTGGAATAGTGTTTGCCAGGGGATGGGAGGAGGGAAAACAGAGTTACCGTTAATAAGTTTAGAGTTTCAGTTGTGTAAGAAGAAAAGAGTGTGGAGATGGGAGGTGATGATGACTGCATAATTTTATGAATATATTTAATAGCATTGAACTGTGCACTTAAAATGATTAAGATGATAAATTTTATATGTATTTGTGCATTTTAACTGCAATAAAAAGTTGGAGAGAGAGAGAGAGAATCTTTTTTAACCTTGCCCTGACTTTTGGTTTATTACATAACCATGTAACATTGCAGTGTACTCATCTGAAAGCTAAGACACCTGTTTAGAAGAAATTCCCACATTCTTTCTACATACGAAATAGTACTATCGTTATTATTAACCTTTAATAAAATGACTATTAACATACAAAAAGAAACCTAATTTTTGTTGTTTAGAGTTATTTCAAAATAAAAATAGACAAAACAAAAATGCAGATACATAAAATTCCCACTTTGGCCCAAGGTGGCTGTGACATTTGCATTTAAGCTGCTGAAGTGCTAATGTTGACTCAGTGCCTGGCAGATGACACAGATGCTCTATGGGGAAAGTGATAGGTAGCATTCTCTGCACATCACAGTGGCATGCAGGTAGCTGTCCTGAAAATGTGGCATGCTGGACATTTTCATGATGAAAACTAGCTAACTGTCACTCCATGAACTAGAGTAATAATTTCTGCCCCATCAATATGATGGAATCATTGTTTTCCTTCTCCAGAGTGATCATGCTTTAAAACAAGGTCAGATAGTAAATATTTTAGTTTTTGTGACCCACAGGGTCTCTGTTGCAACTATTCATCTCTTCTCTTGTAGAATGACAATGACAAAAAATACATAACATAGGTAATGCACAAACAAGGGATGTACCTGAGTTACTTCATTAACAAGATGGGCATGTGCCAGATTTGGTTTGCTAACCCTCTGCGTTAGAATATCATGAAATCATCATTAAATTATGGTCCTTCTCACACCTCTTGGCTGTACTTATATACACCATATTATACTGACCTCTATCAGTTTTTATTGCAATGTGAATCCTACAGCTAAGAAAAAATTAGATGGTGCCAGCCATGGAGAAGCCATCAAGCCAGGTGGCCATTTGGGCAGAAACTTCACATCCCAATATGATTACCTAAAACCTTACATTATTTTCAAAACATTTTTTGTCAAAACGACATTTAAAATATAATATCCAAGTTTTGAAAATGAGCTGCTATTTCCCAGAGTAAAGCTACTGATATTTGGATGAGAAAGAAGGACAAATAAATGCTTTCCAGCACTTACAAATGTTTAAAAAAAATGCAACCTAATCCTGGCCTCCTATTTATCACTTGATCAAGTTTATCTTTTGCTTTCCAATAACAGAACTTAACTCACTGCCAAAGTTCATTGTTGTTTTAAGATGAGGATCACTCATCAGTCCAACATATTACCATCTCTCTCACTCTTTCTCTCTCACCCTAGCATGTCTGGGAATGCTAGGAAGTCCCATCAGAGGCCTTTGGATCTCGATGTACCTCTATGTGGTTAAATGACTACTTCTCAACATGGAAGCTGTCCCCACTTAATGTGTGGACCAGGCTGGAATAGAATGGAAGGCGAAACAAGCCTTTTGTTTCTAGTACTACTTCTAAAGATGTGGATTTTTAGATACGAGGTTGGATTTGATATGGAGCATCACAAATGTGAGTTCAGGAAACCTTGTTCTTGGCTGAGTAACTTAACTCCTTTGAGATTTTGAACTTGTTTCCCCATCTACAAAATGTATTAATGTGCTTCATAGGATTGATAAATCGTGAACAGCAAATAGAAAATATCAATAAGTGTTAGTTTCTTTCACCTTTTCTATGTGTTCCTGTGTGCTCCAAACTATATTTGTTTGCACTATTCTGATAGCAGATTTTTTTCTTTTTCCTTTCCTTTCCTTTCCTTTCCTTTCCTTTCCTTTCCTTTCCTTTCCTTTCCTTTCCTTTCCTTTCCTTTCCTTTCCTTTCCTGTCCTTTGCTTTCCTTTCCTTTCCTCTTTCCTTTCCTTCCCTTCCCTTCCCTTCTCTTTTCCTGCCATGTATCCTCCAGTGGCCTGCCTCTGAGTGTATTGTAGGTATATACACGTAAAGGCACGTAGGGTTTCTGAAGGAAGGCTCTACAAAATGAAAGACTACTGGGAAGAATATTGATGAACAGAAAAAACCTCCAGTCTCTAGAGTTGATCAGCAGTCAGCAAATTCATTTGGTTTATTTTCGTTTGGAAAGGGGCCTCCAGGTGTGGTTTCAACAATTAGAACATAGGTTACATCAACCAGTACCTAGGACTACTTTTGAGCACCTGCTGAGTGCTCAATTAATATCTGTTTTCCCGACTAGCTAACTGAGCGCACTTAGATCCAATTTGCTTTTGTGATAGCCACAAAAAGTTTCTGAAGTCTTGTATAGGGAAGAAGCAGATATTCTAAGAAAAGGCTTTAACACTGGACAGGGATGGCACCATTTACACACAATTTACCTTGAGCATGCAACTTAGAATAAAATGATAATTCATATTCTCCAATACACCAATTGACTTGAAATCAGCCAGGAAAAAGTCCAGTGCACATTTTAGGCACACTTTTTTAATACTGTACCTTGAAGACACATTAGCAAGTTCCCATCAATTTCATGTTCCACTTGAAAGAGAAATCCTGCTCTTGCTCATTACTAAGGGGATATAAGCTTGGTAGTAGGTACAGTGAAGCAAAGAAAACTTATGTTTCCCTGGATGGTTTCTGAGTGTCCTCATGGTATTCTAAGTTCTGTAGAAGCGTGAGAGAACAGCAGTAGTAACACATCTTATAGCTGACATACCTGAAAACATCATCATGTGCTGAAAGTTCCAGGGGATCCTCTGTTTTCGTCCCAGATTCAGGAGGAAGGAGAGGGGGTATATGTTGCAGGCTCTGGCAACAAAAATTGCTAGCTGTAGGTGAGCACAGGGGCACATTGAGGAAAATGTTGCTGCAATGAGAGTTTGACTCTGAGCATAAATAATATGTGCTCAAGCTTCCCTACGTTATGACCCAGAGAACAAAGATAAACATGTCAATTCATATATGTCCATCCTGCTCCCAAAATTCATCCTTCAGTGTCAATCCTTTACAGAAATAATAGAGAATCTCTGCCTTTCCTCGAATATATACTTGGTTTAAAATTGTTAGCCGAGTCATTTCAATCACTGTAAATCTTCTCATCCCATTTATGTTGTTGATGCCTGACTCTCGGCTCAGTTTTGCTGTAAAATGGGAGGCAGTGACTATTGTGATGTGAAGCATTATCTTCTCAAGCTTTGGAAAGGATAAATGTACTTCTGTTCACAATTTCCATCTTACTTTCTATCAGTTAATATGCCTGTCTCTAGCAAGCTTCACTTCCTTTTTCTTTTAGTGGATTTAATTTAGAGAGGAACTGCCTGTATAAATATATACTACAATTGCAGCTTTAAGAGGTATTTTACTAAAATCAATACTTTATGGGAAATCTATAAAAACATTGGTGGTATTCATGTCTCCTTTTTTCATTGTTGTTGTTGTCCCTGATACGTAGTTGTCTATTCCAGTTTGTGCCCAGTGGGATGAAGTTATTTGGGGAAAGGGAGCTTCTTTCTAAGATCTAGGTTTTGGATGCAATTGAAAGTTCAGCTGCATGCTCAGTGAGAAGAGACTGAGGGGCACGTGCAAGAGCTTAGTTGAGCAGGGCTGGAAAGAGGGATCAGCTTTCCTGGCTGTTAAGAGCATCTGCATGTGGTCCAAGGTGGGAGGAAGGACAGCAGCTGTTGAATAGCCTTGACTTTTCTCATGGCTCAGTATTCCTTTGGACAGACATCTCTTCCACTGGGAATGCCTCCTTTCCAGGCCTACGGTTAGGAAAATCTTCTGCATTAAAAGTGAGGTCTATTTTTTATCTCTTTTCCTAGGAAAGAAGAAGTGCTATCTTACCAAAATACATTTTCAAGTGCACAGTGCTTACAATGTTGAAAGTTATACCTACTGTGCTAAGATTCTTACTCTCCTAATTTCAAAGTCCCACTTAGAAAAAAATTTTTACTGTCTTAAAATAAAAACATTTCCAAACCTTATAATCCTGCCTGCCTTCTGATATACTCTAATTCAAAGTGAATATATTTTCCTATAAGAAATGTCTTGCCATAATTTTTATGTAAACAATTTATAATTTTTAGCTAAACACATTTTGAATACTTGAAAATTTCATCCTCCTTTAGCTTTTCCCTTTTATTTTCCTCAGTATTTTCCAATCTTCTTATCATGAACCACATGTTTTTAATAAAGCCCCAGGTTTTTAGGATGTGTTTCTCTCTAAACTGGAAATTTCATATCTGCCTTGACTTTGAGCTTTGCAGTGAACCTGAGGGCATAACTTTAAAAGTCAGTAGCTGGTTCTCCTCTCTAATCACCCCATGTTTTGTATTTCAAAGGATACAAAGGCTCCAAGTATAAAAAGAGCATTAAAAATATGATTCTGGAAGGTAAACAGCGCCAGGCCCATGTAACAGAAGATGACGTTCTCAGCCAAAAAGTTCATAAATTCAAACAACTGAAAACAAAACAGAAACCAAAAACCATTAATTGCAACTCAGATTCAAGTCCATTTTAATTTCTTGTGACCATGCTTGATGATGGGGTGGTCCTCTTTCATCTAGGAAACCACCCCTTTGGCATTGAGCTCAGTCTCCCGGGGGACATGGGCCCCACCCATTCTTCCAGGTCATCTGACTTACCTGGCTCACTACCCAGTGACATATGCCACAGTTGTGTCACTTTAAACCTTCCAGAGACACCCTCAGGGACTATTAACTAGCGTGATCCTTTCATAGAACAATTCCTAATAAACTGGCAAATGTTTCCTGTTAAAGAAACTGAAGCTAAGTGATGTGCTTGAGGTGTACTGTAATTAACAATGCAAAGATTATTTAGCCTCTTCTGTACACTACCTAGTAGATACACTTGAGTTCTCAGGCCCCGGAGAACTAATTTTTTTTTTTAAAGCTGAAGCTAAATTACTCTACTCAAAGGAGACAGGAGCTAATTTACTCTACACAAAGGCAAAGGAGACAAAAGGAAAACTTGGAAACTAGGAATAAGGATGAACATCAATTACATAGAATTTTAACATTAGAATGATCAGTTTATTTCAAGCCCCAGACAATGAGACTCATTAAATTGACTGATGAAGGTATATCCATTAAATGTCTACGATTTCTAGCTGGTAAAAAGAAAATGACCGATTTCAGGGATCAGTTTATTCAGGAAAAGCACAGTAGATACATCAAATTCAGTCAGAAGAATGGAGTAATAGCATATTATCCTGAGAAATACTACCAAGAGTTATTCTTAGACCATTAACTAAACAATTTAAGTTGAACAGGAAAAACATTTTCCAACTTGCATATTAAAAATAAAGGGGAAATTGGTCCAAAGGCCACAGTAAAGACAGATTTGGAGGAGACTTTATGTTCCAGACTTTTCATTTCGAAGTTGCTGAAACTTCATTCCCAGACCTGCATCAATCATTGTTAGGCAAATGTTTCTGGAGGGATTCGCTCGACTTTTTAAAGACTCATTATTTTTTCATGTAATGTATTTACAGCCCCACAAATAATGCCCAATACCTGTTCACTGACAGTTGACAGAAAGAAAAGTAGAATTGTGTCAGAAAAATTATTTAAAACCAGTAATAGAAAGAAAGGATTAAAAAAGACACAGCTCCTTGGGTACAAGATGGTCTTTCTGCAATGTCAGTCATCATCAATTATCCTGAGCATACTTTCCACATTTTAGGCTGGCTAACATAAACAACCACTGCCACTCAAATAACTGCAGAAAACTGGAAAACATGAGAGTCAGGGAAATACAGAGGACAGGGACATTTTTTCTACCTTATTATATTTTTACTTTTTCCAGAAGTGAGATTTGTACATCATCTTATTTTGTTCAGGTTACTGTAACAAAATATCATAGACTGAGTGGCTTAAACAATAGAAGTTCGTATCGAATATTTCTGGAGTCCAGAAAGTTGAAGACCAAGGTGCCAGCTGACATAACGCTCTGGAAAGCCTTTGCCATTTGCAAGTGGCCACCAGCTTCTTGTATCCTCACATACAGGAGAGAGAGATCTTGTCCTTTGGTCTTGTCTGATAAGGACACTAATTCAATTCATGAAGATTCCACCATCATGACCTAACTACTTCCTGAAGACCTCACCCCCAAATAGCATCCCACTGAGGATTAAGGAGTCAACATAGGAATTCTAGGGAAACAAAAACTTTCAGTTTAGCAGCTATTTAGTTTTTAACATTAAAAATCATCAAAGTTAAATTCATAGGGCTTCTCCTGAGCCGTTCCCAAGTACATTTTACCCCAGAGAGAATATTTTGGGACCTGGAATCTCTTTAGCCTCTTCTTATTAACCGTATCTCAGTTTTTCTCTGGAGGGTCTAACTTGTTCTGCATAGCCTTGGTAGCTCAGATAGGGAGCATGTAATTTAGGACTAAATCACTCAAATCAAGGCATTTCTCTAGGCAATGTGTTTGGTTTAGAAGAGGATGCGACACATTTGGAGCCAAAGAAATTCAATGAGACCTCTGTAAAGAATGGCAGGACAAAGATTTCCACCTTCTTACTGGATGAGAAGTTGAAGGATGCTGAGCAGGGAGCTGCTGGGAGCCATCTTGTGATCACAGGGGAAATGGCTGTCTGGGAGAGAAGCTGGGTATTTGTAACAAGATTTAAACTCCTGTATTCAACTTCTCCAAAACCAAAAATCTACCCTTGGAGTTTTGAATTAAAGAGACCAAGAAATCATTTGACTGGAGGTGGGGTTATATCATTTAAAATTATACACTCCTTTAAATACATGCACTAGTTAAGAAAACAAAAAAACTTTCCACTCCATAAAAAAAAACTTTTTAAATGGCGTGATGTCAACTTTTGACTTTTTTTCACATAAAAAGAAAATCTGTTTCTTTTGCCCATTACCAACCACTCACCTGTAATCTATTCATTACCTTAAAGAAACAGGAAATGTATATGGGACAAGTCAGTTATTTGTGTTAGTTTTTGAGATAGGATGGAAAGTTTTGCCACTCATTTTAAATGGGAGCTTGTTATTTTAAATACAGCAGTGCCTCAGTTCACGAATTTAATTTGTTCCACAATTCTGGAAAAGATGGGTGTGGTCATGTTCATCACCTGATGCAGAGTTCACAAACAAAAGCAAAATTTTGCCAAATGCTCTGTTTGCAGACCAAATTGTTCATAAACAAAAGCGTTTGTGAACCAAGGTACCACTATATTTGTTTTAGAGATTTGCTTCCTTTGGAAAACTTAGAATTTTACTTTGACTTATTCATTTAGTTTATTAAGCTATTGTTGTTTCTCCCTGCATCAATGCCACACTCTTCTACATTAATGTAGATACATAATTCACTGTACTATTTCATACTGTACATTCTCAGAATTTTACTGATTTTTCATGTTTAAAAAATATTTTTATTGATGCTTAATCATCCAGAAAAGTACATAGATCATGTTTACAGTTTGAGATTTAAAAAAGGATTACAAGCATCCCAGAATCACTCCTGTTCCTTTTCCTAGTCTTACTTCCTTGTTCCAGTGTAACTATTAGCATTTCTAACATCACAAAAAAGCTTTTCTTGCTTTTTCAGTTTTATATAATTGGAATTAGGCAATATGCACTCTTTGTTATATAACTGGAATTAGATTATGTGTACTTTTTGTTGTCTTTTACTTGACAATAAATCTGTGATATTCTTCATGTTGTATGAAGCAGTTCACTTTTTCATTATAGGAATATACATTTAGGTTGTTTTCCAGTTTGGGACTACTCATGCATTTTTCTGCTATATGTTAACCTTCCTGGAGAATTACTGGGATGTGGTGTCATGCAAAATTTTCCAGAGCAGTAGTGCCAGTTTGCCATCAGCAGTTCTAGTTGTGTCTATGTGTGTCTTACTAACATTTGGTTTTGCTGATGTCTTTTAAACTCATGGTTTTGCTTTTTGACATTGAATCATCTTTTGACTTCAGAATCTTGTCAGTTTGCACACAAATTACCTACTTGTTATTTCACTTGGAATTGCACCAAATTTTGTAAATAAATTTGGGTAAAGTGTGTACATCTTTTCACTACTGAAGTTCTGAATCCATGAGCATTGTTTAGCCTTATCACTCTTTTGGTTTTCTTTAATGTCTCTTAGTCATTTCTGAAGAAAGATTTTGAATATTTTTGTCTAGATTTATTTTTAGGTATTTAGTGCTTTTTGTTGCTTTTGCAAATAATACCTTTTTCAAAGTTCACTTTCTTCTTTTTTCTTGCTAGACTCACATGTATAGTTGATTCTTTAATGGACCTTTCATTTCATGTACATTTATTTAATAATCTCATCATTTATTGGTGGATTGCTTGCACTTTTCATGATCATGTTTTCTTCCTCTCTAGTCATTACACACTTTGTATCTTTTTGTATTTGTTATTGTTGCTTCATCACCCTTGATAAGATCTCTAGTATTGTGCACAATATGAGTGTTGATACGGTTATGTTGTTCTGAATCTCAAAGGAAAACTGTCAATGTTTTCCTACCTGGTAAGTTCATAGAAGCATTTAACAGACAACGTAAATGCCCTTCTTTCCTTGGTCTATCAGAGATGGTCACTTTAAAAAAAAATGTTGTTGATTTTTATCAAATACTTTTTCTTTACCTATTAATATGATCATATAGTATTTTTTATTCTTTTAATTAGTTAATTATATTAATTTTAAATGCTGAGACAGTCTTGCATTCCTGAAATATTCAAGTATCATAAAACATGTTCCCATTCTCTCCTGAAATTACTAGAAGAATTTTCTTTATGGGAAAATTTTAAAATTATGGATATGCAGTAATTATTTTAATAGATATAGATATGATTAGTCAGATTATTTTGTGTCAATTTTAGTAAGCAGCATTTTCAAGGATTTTGTCTTTCTTCTGCATTTTCATATTTACTAGTATACAGTTGTTCATAATACCCTCTACATTTTAATGTCTGTAGTTATGTCTTTCACCCAATCATTGTGGGTAATTTGTCTTTTCTTTTTTATTCCTGGTAAATCTTACTGGAGGCTTACCAATTTTGAGTGCTTTGAAGAAGCAACTTCATTTTTGTTGATTGTTCTGTATTGTGCCCTTACCGCATTTCATTCATTTCTCCCATCTTTATTTTTTTCTTGCCTACGAAACATTTCAGTTTAGTTTGTTTTAATTTAGTAGCTTGGCCTTTCAAGTCCTGGCTGTCCTGGCTGCTTGTTAGTTCTTCCAAACATCTCACTTTCTGCAGAGTATTCAGCTTTTCTAGTTGCTTTCTGAAGGAGAGTTGTCCTGACATCTGCAGTTCTGTATAACTAGCTCTTCTTATATATATATTTTTCCAGGTAAAAATGTTATTTTTTGTTTGCCTCCCACTCACTGCCAATTTTCTGGTATTTTATACCACAACAAAACTGTATATCAATTTAGAGGGATTTGACAGTTTTATAATATAATTGGGTAAAAAGATAGATTGTTTGAAAAGATTGTAGTACAAGTTGGCTAATTTAGGGGAAAAATAAAAAAACTGAAAAACTAAAGATGGATTCTTCACTTATTCCTTATGCCCAACTAAATTCCAAAATAATCAACAATCTAAACCTACCTACCTATGGTATTCAAGAAGTTACCAGTAATTTTGTATATAATCAAGATTACATAAGCATTTTTTTTATACCGCATTAGCAATAACTTGGAAGCAAACATCCATAATATAAGAGATGGTTAAATAATGATATATTTACATAATGTTATATCCAAGATCATTGTTAACTAAAGGTCAGCTGAATAAATAAAGAATATGTTTACTGTATGAATGTATTCATATATACTTATACACATAATTTTCACTTCACTTTATGGACATGTATCAATTTTTTTAAACATGAAACCATGTTGCTTTCAGTTTCAAAAACTAGATGAAAAAATTGGAACAAAAATCTTAAAGTAGGATACAAAACCTTTCCAAATGTTTCTTTCCTTAACCCTAGCTTTAATAATCACTCTTAATCTTCTCATTTTATGAAAGTTAGCAGTCATTCTTACCTATTTTTAGTGTCTTGATTATTTTGTTTTCTTCTTGCTGTCAAGTGCAGAAAAAATAACAACAAAATAGCAATGAAAGGACATTTATTCTTTCATAAAACCTCTTTTTCAGGGATCTCTGTTCATATACCCATAGATGTATAGTCAACATGTATAAGCTTAAATAAATCTGATCATATTTTTATGTAGACAACTTTAATTAATGCCATAAGATTTCATAAGCCACTTTCCATGCAAACAAGTTTGAATCTACTGCACAATAGTGGCAGCACAATATCCCTTTTTTATCTTTCTATTTATTAGATTTGATTTCACCATACCTGTTATTAGACAACTGGTTGTTTTCAGATTTTTCTACTTACAAGCCATGCTGCACTGAATATCTTTGCAAGGCACCTCTCTCTAGCTGAGCGATTACTTCTTTTTTTTTTTCTTTTTTTTTGTGGGTACCGGGGGGTCGACCTCAGGACCTCGCGCGCCAGCAGGCACCCGTGCTGCTGAGCGATATCACCGGCCCCTTTTTCGTATGTGGGATCCGGGAGTCGAACTCGGGCCCTCGCGCTTGCTGGGCAGGCGCTTAAGCCGCTGAGCCATCTCACCGGCCGAGTGATTACTTCTTAGGTGAAATTCCTGACATGGGCTTCTCTGTCAAAGGGTACACATTAATTTTCCTTGTTAAGCACACCACCCAGTCTGCCCCTCAGAAAGAATAAATTAATTTGCATTTCTACTCATGCTCATTCCATACTCTCACACAATCACCAACATTAATTTTTATCAGTTTTTAAAAATCTTTGACAGTCTGATAGATTCACCTATTTTAAATTGTAGATGCTTGTTAGCATTTTAGAAAAAGTTCCTTTAATAGTGATGCAGCCAACTGATTGGCACTCCTTCGTCTACTTATGTAACAACATTCCTCCGAATGGAGAGGCTTCATAATAATTTGCTTTTCGGGTCACCCAGTGAAAATCTGTGGGTGAATTCAATTTTGTTTCACATAAAAAACTCAGCTGAAAACATTTCTGAAGGAAAATCCACGGTAAGGCCTGCCAGCAGACACAGCCAAGTTAACTACTAGATTCATCAACTGACTCTGGATCCAGATAGTCAATCACTGAGGGAATGAATTTATTAGTCCATTTTGAAGAAAATAAAAATAAAGATAAAAAAGAAAGTTCTCTACCCTAAAGCCAATAATGATAAAAATAATAACAAATCTCAGACTGTCAACTCATAATTCAAACTAAATAATCTTGAATCTATTTACTGCCTATTCAGGGCCAGTGAAAAATAGACTCAGTTTTTTATTTATCAGCACAGTAAACAACATTTATTTTGTTTCTGCTAATTCACAGTTTGTGAGATTTTGGAAAGGACTCAGGTAAAAGTAACCTCTGCTGAGCAAAGCTTTTCTTCAGGAGGGAAAAAGCAAGTTAATAATGCAAACTAAACTAAGGAAAAAGTAAAACTGCATAAGAGGACAAACTATGTTTAAAAACTGAAAGTTCACAGTAATCATTCATATGCTAATGAAGCAATTTAGCGTCAGCAACCACGCTCTCTGAAGACTGAATAGATACCGTGCACTTTAGTCTGAGTTACTTACTATACTAAGAGTTTAAAAACTCATGTCTATTTTACAAAATGTATATTACTAATTCTGATTGACTTTTTTCCTACTTATGCAAAAGAATGAAATTGTATCACATTATTATGGCTCATGTAGAGAAATTTAAGGGCAGTTTAGTATAACTAGACTAACCTGAATTAATTAAACTCACATGAATTCCTCAACAGAGCTCATGTTATACCTAGTACAGTTTCACAATCTTCTGGCTTTCACCTACTTGTCCAAGAAAGGCACTGAAATTAATTTTCACCAGATGTGGTGTCCCACACCTGTAATCCCAGTACTTTGGGAGGCTGAGGCAGGAGGATCTTAAGTTCAAGCCTAGCCAAGGCAACATAGCGAGACATGGGCTCAGAATAAAAAATGAAAAAGGGCTTGGGATGAAATTTGTCTGTATTTCTAACTGGGAGCAGAGAACATTCCAGCTTATATACTTATATACTATTGAGTGTATCTATATTATTTTAATCAAGCTGGAGTATAAGTAAATACTTTTTATTCTTGCATTGGGGAACTCATAAATTTTATAGTAAATTTTACTGAAAGCTTTATTTTTATTTCTGGAATTTTAATATTCACATATTCCTAAGTACTCAGGAAATTAGTTCAAGGTGAACCCAATCATTCCTATGGGATGCAGAGGTGGCCTAGGAGATAAATTGTAATGAAGATCTTTGCCAATAGGACATTCTGAAGGCTTTTTTGTTGATCAAAGTCGTGGTTCCCAGAGTAGACCCAGATTTTATAAATCTGAGGATTAATAGTTATATATAATAAAATGCAATTTTTGGAGCTCCTTCTACATCTAGGACATTTTAATAATATCAATATTACTATTTCTAAAATAGTAATAATGCTAATGGTTCTCTTGGGGTTTTTTTAGGACCTACATTGTGCTAGGAAATGTGTTAAGGATTTCAATTAAAAAATTCTTTTAAACAATCTGCGTTATAAAGGCAACAAAACTCCTGCAGTGGTAATGCTATTTCCATTTTACAGTTAGAGATACTACATTCAAAAGCACTAATGCTTTTGCTCAAGTGAAACATAGAGGTGGCACACACCTGTAATCTGAAGATTCAGGAAGCTGAGGCAGGAGGATCTGGAGTTCCATGCCAGCCTGGGGAATTTAGTGAGTGCAAGGCCAGCCTGTATTACATAGTCAGACCCTGTCTCAAAAATCCAAAAGACCAAAACAAAATAAAACGAAGCCACACAGTACAGGGAAAAACTGAGCTGTTCCAAATTTCACACATGGTTCATATCACTCCTACCAGGATAGGGAGCTTCCGCATTCTCTAAGATACAGGTTCTGGAAGGAGATGTTTGCTCACGGAAATATAGGTGAATACTTGTAGTACTTTAGGGTTTGAGAAGCACATTCTTGTTTGATCATTAGAACAGCTAAGGTTGGAAGAGAAGACACCTGTGACCAACTATACATTTTTCAACTGAAGAAAAATGTCACTTGAAAATTTTTTTTTTATGAGAAGAAATAAATTTACCCAAAAAGATAAATTTCTTTTCTCAATTAGTGCAAACTGAGAAGAGATCTTGGGCTAGAATGGGAAATAATTATCACTCACCCACCCAAGCCCATCCCCATCCTCCTCAACCCTCCAAAGCCCCAAAGAAGTAAAAACAGCTCTTGCCACCTATTTGTGATTTCAAGACAAATCCCCTTTTAAATAACCTCCTTTCTGACCCATTTCTCCCTCAGAGACATTCTGGACTTTTCACTGTCCCTTATACCCCCAGGTGGGCCCCAAATCCAAGGACCACAAATCCAAGATGAGATTCTTCAAGGTACATATTAGGACTCATTTCTGCAGTAAAAAAGATATAGCACTTCTGTAATTCTTGGCAACGTATTTCTCAGTGGTTGAGAAATTTTGGGTTCCCTATGCCCTGCTGCCTGCTACTCAGCCCTCTCTCATCCTTTGCATTTTATTGTCTTTTTAAAACTTAATTTTATTTTTTACAACCATGAAGATTTCAAAGGCACAGCCTATAAAAACACAACAAAACACATTTTAGGAAGATGAATAGGCATCATTAAGTAAGTAAAGTTAATATAGGAAATAAATGTAGTTACAGCTGCAAGGAATTGAGCTTCATTAAACTGAATAAATACTGAACAAATACTGTAGCCAAGTTTTCACGAAATCCCCAGGCTTATAACTTAAGGGAAAGGCTATTTTCTCTGAATTTGGTAAATTACTTTAGCCAGTAAACACTGATAATAGTGTTATTTCTGGAGGTTTTCCACTTTTGACTCCCCCCACCAATTTTCAGTTGAAGTAAAAGTACAGGGTTGTGTAAGGTTGCATTTATGTTAATATACCATTAAATTAAGAATAGCTTCTTATGTGTATAATTTCACAAAGTGCTTATTCTCATGATATTGATCAGAAATAATGGTCTTAAAATGAGATCGGCCTTGGATCTGTTTTGATGAATTTAAACATACATATACACATGTGTACACACACGCATGCACACACACTTTAAGATCACGAGATGTCCGGGGTAGAGTCATCTGATGGGTAGTCCAGACACGTACCCGATCCTCTGCTGCTCCAACACTCTCGTCAAGGGGCTGCCTGGCTGTAATCGAACACCGCCAAAGGCAGAAACCTCACTAATGTCAAAGGAAGCAAATTTTTGGACTTACATAACTGTTACAAAATCCTTCATTATGTTGAGTTGAAATTTAGCACTCTAGCACTTTCAACTATTTCTTGTGCTACTATTTCTTTGGTTCATGGAAAATAAGCCAGATAGGGTATCATTTTATTTCATACTGCTTGGCTCTGGCAGCAGAGAGGGGATTTCTATCAGAACAGTTTTGATAGTAGGCATTTTACAGTATAGGCAAAAAACTGTCACTTTTCATTCAACAGTCTTATTAGTCTCAAGAGTAAACATTTTGCTGGGAGCTTGTGGTTGGAATGCGGGGCCTGGAATCTAGAATATCTGTAAAACCTGGGGGCAGGGCTGTGATAACGAGAATTACATTGAAATAAGTGCTTCCCAGAAGAATCTGTGTTCATAAATCTAATAGGACTGGCCTTTAGAAAAAAATAAAAACAGGGAATAACATAGTTAGTGCCTTTATAGTTCTGCCAATAAATACTAGTTAAAGAATACTACCTAGTTGAAACAATATACTTTGTGAAGAAATTAAAGTTGTGCTTTAAAAAAATCCCTCAATATATAAGCCAAGAGAAACTTCAATATTAATATTAGGCACTGGCATGGAAATTTAACACATTATCAAATTTTTAGAAAGTTAATAATCATTTTTCTTTAACTTTTTCATTTAAGGAGACTCTTAGTCTTTAAGACTATCTTTTTAGAGGCAGTTTTAGTTTCAGAGCAAAATTGAGAAAGAGGCTCAGAGATATCTCATTTATGTCGTTTCCCTTCATGTACATAGCCTCCCCCGTATCAGCATCCCCCATCAGAGTGGTATGTTTGTTATACCTGATGAATTGAGATATCAATATTGCCTAAAGTCCATAGTTTCCATAAAAGTTTACTCTAAATGCTCCACACTAGTTGTATGTCTTTTTATTTTTGTAATTAGCCTACACTACACTCTTGAATGGGAGTATGAAGAATACACATGGTGGGGCCGGTGAGATGGCTCAGCGGCTTAAGTGCCTGCCTGGCAAGCGCGAGGGCCCGAGTTCGACTCCCGGATCCCACATATGAAAAAGGGGCCGGTGATATCGCTCAGCAGCACGGGCGCCTCCTGGCGCGCGAGGTCCTGAGGTCGACCCCCCGGTACCCACAAAAAAAAAAAAAAAAAAAAAAAAGAATACACATGGTTTGTTTGATCTGCTCTAAAAATATACCATAAACTGAGTGGCTTACACTGCAAATATTTACTTCTGTCAGTTCTGGGAAGTCCTAGAAAGGGTGCCTGCACAGCCAGTGTCTGATGAGGCCATTTTTGGCCTGGTTTGCAAACGGCTGGTTTCTCACTCTACCCTCATATGATGGAAAGCAGCACGTGAGAGAGGAATCAAGTTCTCTTGTGTCTTTTCTCCCCAGCATGAGCTGTGTACTCTCATGACCTCATTACCTCCTAATACTAGTCTACAAATACCATTCATATTGGGGATTAGAATTTCAAAATCCACATTGAAGTTGGGGGAACTGGGCACAAATATATGGGTCTCTAACAATATATAAATAAAAAAGGAAAGCTCTTATCAGTCATCTGAGTGACAGTCAACTAAATGTGGCTGAGGATGTACCATTCCACCCACTGTGAGAACCATATAATCTCTCTACAGAAGGATTTACCACTGGCAACAAACAGAGTACTGAGCCTAGATAACACAAGCTGTGTTTGATCTCTCCATACAATCCCATTTTCTTGATGAAGGTATTGCAAACTAAATTATCTAGGGTTGAGAATGTTGTTCAGTGTTTCACAACTGGTTATTTTACAATGAAATGCATTCAATTGTCAGGACAAACACAAGGACATCAAAGCAGTGTTCGTTGTTTTAGAGTTAGAAGTTAAGCTTAGGTCTGTAACAACACTTAATTGCATAACCAGCTTGAAGATTTCAAGAGCTTATTTGCTTCATGTTGTCATTCCTGATAAACACTTACTTATGTTAGTGCACTTGTCATGTTCAAGTTCTTTTGATGAGCTTTTTAAATGAGGTAAATTCATATATTCACCTAGGGTACAATAGGAATCAGACATTCTCATTCTTGTTTATCATCCTTCCCCTGGCTTTATTTTTGAGGAAAATAATATGGCGATCAATTAAACTGATTTACTTTTTAACTTGACCAACTTCTATATTAAATTTTCCTTTTGCATTGAGGCGACCTTTTAGGCAATAGAAGGAGGTAAATATTTTGCAATACATATGTAATGAAGCACAGATGTTTTTCTCATCTTTCAATATGGTTTTTAGTCTAATAAATTTATATAGCACTCAACTTAGTAATCAGTGTAAAAATATACTCAAATTCTTAATTTTTATTCTCAGGTGGTTATAGACGTAATGATTTGACTGACAAAGGAAATAAAAAACCATGACAAAAAGTTAAAAATCATCTTCATTTTTGAACTCTGGCAAAAAGTATTATGGACAGGCACTCAATAGAAGACTTGAAGCTTAGAGTAGAACATTGATTCTCTGGGCCTGACGAAAAATTGGGGAGTGTGAAAGAGTCTTCATACATCAGAGAAATCAATGAAAATGAGAGATAAAAAATATGACATTACGATAATGCCATTCAATTAGAGAACAACTATCAAATGATTTTTATGAAGGCACGGATATCAATAAATCAATGGTTGATGCAAATTAAGTTTGCTTGATTTATTCCTTCATAATAGAAAGATAAAATATAGTGAATGTAGATTGTTAGTGCTTATACTAAACTCCAGAAAGTTCTTATTTTGTACAGATTAACTTCGTTGAGCTTTCTTTTTCAGCAAGATTTATAAAGCTCCTCTCCATAAAGCCTCTTAGTATTGAAGCTGTTGCACACTCTTGACAATATAGGCAAAATGTCAGAAATTATGAATTATTACAGTACACAAGTGTATTTCTCTTTGTTTCCAAGGAAAGCAGTTATACTTTCACACGAAAACCATGCATGCATAAATGAATTCTGAACAAGAGCTTTAGCCTTGACTTATTTTGGTGGTTTGGTATCCAAATTTATTTTTGTTCTAAACTGTTTAGGCACTTCAAAGTTACCCCCCGAAGATCTGTCAGAAAGTTCTCTTGGCTATATGTATGCTTATGATGATCTTCAAAAACTAGTTCATATGTAAAACAAGTCATATACACATAGAGGGGGAAGACTTTGCTATAGTTATGCTCTTAGTGAGTCCCTTCCTCTCGATTAACCCTCCGTTCCTTCTGTAAAACATACACTGACTGACTCCTTCTGCACACTACTGATGGCTTGTAGGTTACTCCTCAGTGTTCCCAAGTAACTTCCGCTCCCACCACACGAACGTTACGCTTAACAAGAGTTGATTATGCTTGTTCTAAAAATCTGCCTGCTTTACATTTGTATTTGTAATTGTGTGATTAACTATGTAGATTTATTAGATATGAATATCCAAGATAGCTGATGTTTTTCAAAGATCTAAATTGAGTATGTAGGAAGATTTGATAAAATTGCTTAGAAAATGCTACTAAACTATAGTGAGTAAGACAACTGTAAAATGTTGCAAAATACATGTTTAAATATCAAAGGAAGTTTCTTAATTTATATTGTTTTGCCAGTGTCTAGCACTTGGCTCAGAACTAAAAAGACAGAAATAGAAAATGGAAATTCCGGTGAGCTTTTGGGAGTACTCTGTGTAAGAAAGACAACCTAGAGCTCTAATATTCAAAAGGAAAGCCTTCAAACAGAAAATATTGCCTTTTGCTATATCTTGAATCTAAAATGGCCCCCAAAGGCCCATGTGTTAAAGGTTTGGTCCTCAGCCTGAGATGCTACTGGGAAGTGGCAGCACCCTTAAGAAATGAGGCCCGATGGAAGAAGTTAAATCACTGGGGATGTGCCTTACAGAGGACATGGGGACCTGGCTCCTCCTCTGTCTCTCTGCGTCCCAGCCACCAGGAGGTAAGTAGACCTTCTCTACCACGCACTCTTGTCACAGGTACTTTTGCAGCTACAGGCCCAAAGCAACAGTCAAGTGACCATAGACCAAAACTATTGGCCCAAATAAACCTTCTTTTCTTACAAATTGATTATCTGATGTGTTTTGCCACAGAAATGGAAGGAAAGCTAAAACAGTATTTTATCAATATATTGGCAAATAAATATTTATTTATATATTGTAAATAAAAATTAAATGTCTGAGATATTTGTGTCACTTTTTAAAATGATTTGATTTAATTGTCTTCTCATTAACCCATTTTTTGTTTACACACAAAAAAAGTGTAGCTTGCTGCCAATGTTCATTTAATTTTACATAAACATGCTCTTTGAGGCTGAAGCAAAGCTGAATGGTTTTCAATGTGCAAACAAAATATAAAAACTGTTCTTAGAATTGTTTCTAAACAGAACTTGTCTCTAATTCTAATGTAACAGAGATATATATGATGGTCAATATTTGATAATTTTTTTCATATGGTAAATTTCAAAGCATAGAACAACACAAAGCAGAACATTACATTCTGCAGAAAAATATCCCATTTCTCTTGGGATCTTCTTGCCATCCTTGTGTGAAAAGCAAACTTTGCAGTGACCATTTGGATTTTGCTTTTCTCCCATTATACATAGGAATGCTATGTTTTATAGGATTTGACATTTTCAGCAATCAAGAATTATTATATTTTGTAAATGGAAAACCACCATTAAAAATAGAATCGTATAAATAGAATGATTTCTTTTGTTTCCGAAGACTATCAATATACTAGAGCTATCTAAAAATAATAATAAAGCATGATATTTCATACAAAGTTTGAGGGTAAGGTTAAGACTGTAATCTGCCAGTTATTTTGGGGTAAATACTACAGCTGTACACGTGGTTCACAAGTATTCTTGGGCAACTGGGCAATGGGATAATTAACTGGCTCCAGTCTTGGGTTGGATAAAAGTAACTAGGCTCTGAGTGTCTGTTTTTTCTCTATTCCAGCTTTTAAAAATTAATATTTCCATTTGGTTTTTCTTACATTTCCTCATACCTGCTTCAGATTACTAATATGCTCTTTTTTCTTAGTGTACTAATTATATCTGTTTTAAATTCTTGATTTGTCTATTCCAGTAATTTTGCTTCAGGTAGTCTCTCCAAGTTTGATTTGGGAAGCAGGAACCACCAGTTGATGCTAGTTCACTGGTTTTTGTATCCTTTTTTGAAGTTAGAGTTACTGATTGACAATGCTAAGTGATACTGAGGTGTTAATCTATAGGGAGATGTGCTCACTTTAATTTGAGTCAAGTTACTGTCCCCATCAGAAGTGCTGAGCCCAGGGGCCGGTGAGGTGGCTCAGAGGTTTAAGCGCCTGCCCGGCAAGCGGGAGGGCCCGAGTTCTACTCCCGGAACCCACATACGAAAAAGGGGCCAGTGATATCGCTCAGCGGCACGGGTGCCTGCTGGCGCCCGAGGTCCTGAGGTCGACCCCCCGGTACCCACCAAAAAAAAAAAAAAAGAAGAAGTGCTGAGCCCAAAGTTCATCCTAAAACAGATCACGTATATGACAAAACCTAGCAATACCTGCTCAAGGCAAACCTGGGATTCTGACGTGGCCTGTGGCCTGTGCCCTCAGCCTCTCCAGATGAGGCACAACTACATTGCCGATTTGTTGTGACTGACCTATTTTTAAGTACTTTTTTGTCTGTATCTAAGTACAATTGTGCTTTTCTACCATTGCTTCACTTTTTGTTTAGAAAAGTTACTCTATGAAAAGAGATCCCATTCTTTGTAGGCCTTATACTTCAAATGCTGAATACCTAAGACCTTGCCTGCTGGTATGCCAATCTGAATACTCAGGAAAATAAGTAAAGTCACGCAATTTCCTAAAGAATATGTACAGATAAATTCAGCTTTAAGCCCCACAAAGGCACCATTGCCAACCACATTTGTTGTCTGTCACTGAACACCAGTTCCTAGCTGGGAGCTTAACATATTATAATGCTCACAAAACATCTGCTGAATGAATAAAAAGGGAAATCCCAGGAACTGTTTGGTGACACTGAAACTCTACAATCTTCCTGCGTGGAAATTTAAAAATATGTAATAAAAATTTATAGGGCATAAAACTTTGAACTGAGCAATTCCACTCCTTGGAATTTATCCTAAGAAAATAATATGACAAGTATACATTGATTTACATCCAGGATGCTCACTGCTTAAAATAAAAAAGGATGGAAAACAATAAAAACATACGCGAGAAGGGGAATATTTGAATAAACTATATAAAATGATCATACTTCTAAAGCTTCACCATCATATCTGATGTTTCCTATGTTTTTATTAGACATTTTTTAACAGATAAAGGAATTTTTCTTTTATACTTTGTCAAGAATTTTTCTAAAGTAGTAAATTGTACTTATGATTTTCTAATATTAGCGTATCCTTCCATTTTTTAGGATAAACACAAATTACTTATAAAGTATTTTTATTTTTATAAGGATGAATTTGGCTTGCTAATATTTTGTACATAACATTCACACTATGTTCATAAGTAGGATTAGAATATGCTTTTCATTTTTATTACCAATATTGACTGGTTTTGATTTCAGGAGTATTATACTAGCCTTATGATTTTGATGCATTCTTCCTTTCTCTTGAAAATTTTGTATAAAATTAGAAGTTAGGTAGAATTCACTTACAAAATAATGTGTGCCTTGTATTGGTAAATACATTTTTAAGTGATTGAGTCAATTTTTAATGTCTATTTAGGTTTCTTTTTTTTCCCCAGATACCTTGGTAAGTTATATGTTTCTATGGCATCGTCCATTGCATCGAAGTTTTCAGATTTATGTGCACAAGTTCTGTGTGACATGTTCTCATCTTTTTAATCTCACAGCACCTCTGGCTATGTCTTCCTTATCTTTTATGACATTGTTTAGTTTGCTCTTTCTTTCTGACTTACAGAAATTACCTATTCTATTGGTTTCGTCAAGGAAAGTACTAGTGACTTTATTGACCCTTTCTATTGTAGTTTTATTTCCTACTTCTTTTATTTTTGTTTTTATCTGTACTTTGCTTAATTCATCATTCTTTAGATTTGTTCTCAGTGCTCTTTTTCTAACCTCTCACACTGGTACCTTAACTCATTAAACTTACACCTTCTGTGGTTTTTAATATAAACATTAAAAGATATAAATGTTTTAATTTCAATTAAATGCTACATTTAATTAGATTTACCCAGCAAATTTTGGTATGCAGCTTTAATTTTATTTCTTTCATAAAACTGATTATAATTAAACAAGCATTACATAAATATGTCCTTAAAATTAGAATATTACTGATGATAGAGTCCCCTGTAGTCACCTGTTTTGATCCTCCCTCCTGCCTCACATAAAATATTTTTATTTACAGAGATACATTCATAAAATCATGACTGTTTTCATGTTTTGAAAACTGGTATTATTTAAAAATATAGTGAGGAGGGGCCAGTGAGATGGCTCAGCGGCTTAGGTGCCTGCCCGGCAAGCGTGAGGGCCCGAGTTCGACTCCCGGAACCCACATACGAAAAAGGGGCCGGTGATATCGCTCAGCAGCACGGGCGCCTGCTGGCGCGCGAGGTCCTGAGGTCGACACCCCGGTACCCACAAAAAAAAAATATAGTGAGGAATAATTGGCTGGTCACAGGTTTGCGTGTGATTAGATTTAACAGACATTACACAATTGCCCTACAAATGAATGTGACCATTTTCCTGTTTCACAGGCAGTTTCCTGGGATATCTGCTTCCTTAAGACCTTACTAATACCTAGTGTGATCAATATTTATATTTTTGTCTTCCTCAGGAATATTATGTTACATTGTTTTAATTTGTAGTTCCTGATTAATGAGTTTGAGCCATTTCTCGACTAGTCAACTGAAATTCCTTTTAATGAGTAGCCTATCCATTTCTTTAACAATTTTTCTTCTCTTTAGTTTTTTTGTTTGAAATTAGTTGTTATATATTGAGTAGAGGTTATGGGATGCTTGTAACTGTGATATATAAAAATAAATAATGCAATAAATATCTATACAATTCCCATAAGTTTGAAGAAAAATAACATGATCTTTACATTTCAAATTTGCTCTATGTTCTCCTGTAATCTCATCCCTTCTTATCCCTTTCTGTGGCAGTTGCTGTCTTAAATTTATGTACTTTATTGCCTTGCTTTTCATTATACTTTTATTACTTATATTAGTATCTCAATATATTACTTGGTTTTTATGTTTTTCAAGTTTACACAAATAAAATAAAGCTACGTTTATTGTTCAACATTTTGTTCTTGAGAGTCATTAGTGTAATTTTGCTGTAATTATGAATCACTTGCTATATTATATAAATAACTGGAAATGTATCTATTCTGTTGATGGACAATTGGGTTGTTTCTAGTTCTTTTCTATTACTAACCCTAGAACTTCAGCTATTCTTGTGCCTGTCTCCTGATACACACATACAGCATTTATCTAGAGGATATCAAATGGGAGTAGAATTGCTAAATCAGAAAGTATAACCATTTTTAGCTTTATTAATGTCAAAGTGTGTTCTTTAAAGTTGTTCAAATTACATCTCCACCAGCAATGTGTAAGTGTTCCACTTGCTCCATAGTCTTGCCAAAATTTGACATTTGTTTATTCACTAATTTAGTCATCCAATAAAAATCTACTGAAGACCTACTATGTGCCAGGCCCTGCTCTAAGTGCTGGAGATACAGCAGTAAACAAAACCAGCAAAAATCTATGCCTTTTGAATGTAAATTCTGTGGAGGAGACATGAAACAAGATAAGTAAATGGTGCTTTAGATATTGTTTAGAGCTAAGGTGAAAAAATAAAGCAGAAAAGGAGATATAAAATATCAAGGTAGGCATTATAATTTTAGTGTCCAATGAAGGTATCACTGAGAACACACTTTAAAGTTAAAACAAACAATGGTGAGGGAGCAAGCCAGGAGGACATCTAGAAGAACATCCCAGGCAGAATGAGCAGCAACACAAAGGCAGGTTGAAACAAGAAGCAGAGTGGAAAGAGAGAAGATCTAAGTAGGAACCAGGAATTAGATGATCCAGAGCCTACAGGACTTCATAAAAATTTTGGGTTTTACTGGGGAAGATGAGTGGCATATGGGCCTTTGAAGAATAGAGTGATCTGGTCTGATTATTAATATCATCATTTTAACTACTATGTTGAGAACAGCTTTCAGGGAGGCAGGACCAAAGTAGAAAGGTCAGCTGGAAGGCTAATGTAGTAAATAGTCTGGTTAGGAGATATCAGTGGCCTAGACTAGGGTGGTGGCAATGGGGTGTGAGAAAAGAAAAACAAACAAACAAACAAACAAAACCTCTGTATATATTTTCAAAGTAGAGATGAGGAAATTTACTGAAGAACTCAAGTTTGGGTATTAAAAAAAAAAGAAAGGAAAGATGACACCAAATATTTTGGCCCGGACAAATGAAAGAATGGTACTGTTCCTAATGAGAAAGCTAACTTGGGTTTTTGGGTGAGTGGGTAAGGAGTCCAAGGGGATATCAGGAGTCAATTTTGGATACATTGGGTTTTAGATGCATATTAGACACTCACATGGAAATGTCTAGAAGACATATGAAAGTATAAGATTATAAAGTGGGAGCCCAGGCTGGAGATATATATTAAATCCATTATTCTGAATGATATCATCTAGGATGTTACTGGAGACAGAAAACAAAAGAGGTCTGAGGGCATCCCACAATCATGACTATTAACATAGCTATGGATTGAATGTTTGTGTACCCCTCAAACTCACATGGTAAAGTGCTAATTCTTAATGTGGTAGTATTTCTTTGCTGGGGAAATTTGAGGTCTATGTCATGAGGGGATTGGTACTCTTAATGAGAACAGATGTGTGGGAGTTCTCTTGCTCTCTGTCTGTCAGGTGAGAATACAGCAGCCTTCTACAAGTCAGGAAGAGGATCCTCACCAGACAACAAATCCGCCAGGGGCTTGAGCTTGGGTTTTCCTGCATAACTGTGAGAAATAGATGTTGTTTAAGCCACCCAGCATATGGTAATCTGTTATACCAGCTCAAACTGACAAAGAAACACAATTAGTGAGTAGACTTTCCTATGTGCCAGACCCCATTCTAATACTTTATACATAATAACTAATTTTATCATCACAATAATCCGCAAGATAGTGTTATGTTTGAATATGGCTTATTCTCTACAACTTATATTAACATTTAATCCACATTATGAGATATTAAGAGAGGAGACCACATGAGACATTTAAGAGGTGATTAGGGGCCGGTGAGATGGCTCAGCGGCGTAAGCGCCTGCCTGGCAAGCGCGAGGGCCGGAGTTTGACTCCCGGATCCCACATACGAAAAAGGGGCCGGTGATATCGCTCAGCGACACGGGCGCCTGCTGGCGCGCGAGGTCCTGAGGTCGACCCCCCTGTACCCACAAAAAAAAAAAAGAGGTGATTAGAGGGCTCCCTTACGAGCAGATTAACCCATTCATGTGATTAATGGCTTAGTGAGTTCACGTGTTTTCTGGAGAGTGGGTCTGTCACAAAAGCCAGCTTAGCTTTGTGTCTCTTGTGCTCCCCATCTCTTGCCATGCAGCACCTTGAGAGTCTCAACACTGGACCAGAATCATGGTAAAAATAAACACCTTTTCTTTATAACTTATTCAGTCTGAGGCATTGTGGTATTAGTAACAGAAAATGAACTAAGAGTGGTAGGAAGAATTATTAGCCTCATTTATAGATGAAGAAACCAAAGCTCAAAGAAGCATAGTAACTTGCCCAAGAACACACAACTGGTGTTCAGCCCTGAGATTTGAATCCAGATAGTTAGACTTCATAGTCTGTGCCCTCAACAATTTTACTATTTATTTCATTATTTTCCAGGCTGAGAGTGGTGGTTTTAATTTTAATTTCTCATGTGACCATCGATGTTGAACATTTTGTGATCTACTGATTACCATTAAGATTCACTCTCCAAAATCTGTGCCAGCTACTCCCTGGCAGAGGGTTAATATCTAGAATATACAGGGAACTAAAAAATACTTAACACCAAAGAACAAGTAATCTAATCAATAAGTGGGCAAATGAACTAAGCTATTTCTCAAAAGACAGACAAATGACCAATAATCATTCAAAAAGATGTTCAGCATTGTTAACCATCAAGGAAATGCAAATCAAAGTACATTGAGATTCTATCTCGCTCCAGTCAGAATGACTATCATAAAAAATATAAAGGAATAATAAATGTGGCCAGGACATGTGTACAAAGAAAGCCTCACACACTGTCAGTCAGAATGTAAATTAGTACAGTCACTGTGGAAATCAGTATGGAGGATCCTTAAAAAATTAAGACTAGAACTATAAAATGATCCAGGTATACCACCCTTTGGCATATACTCGAAGGATTTAAAGTCAGTACATTACTGTATAGAGATACCTGCATTCCCGTGTTTAACATGACACAATTCACAATAGCCAAGTCATGGAACAGGCCTAGGTGCCTGACAATGGAGGAATGGATAAAGAAAATGTGGCAAATATACCCAATAGAGAATTATTCAGCCATAAAGAAGAACAAAATCATGTTATTTGTAGGATAATGGATGGAACCAAGGGTCATCATGATAAGCAAAATAAGTCAGATTGAGAAAGACAATTATTACATGTTTTTTCTAGTACATGGAATCTAGGAGGGAAAAGGTGACATGAAAATAGAAGGGAGACTATTAGATGATGGGGAGGGGTTCAGGATCCTGGAGGAGAGAAGAGGGTGAGGGAAAGTAGTAAGAGGTATGGTATGGTGAAAGTATGGTGTGTGCATATATAAAAATGCCACAATGAAAGCCAATTAAAGAAAGATTCTCTTTCCAATGAAAGCCAATTAAAGAAAGATTCTCTTTCCAATGAAATACACAATGATTTCTCTTATCCATTTTTAAAATCAATGGGTAATTTAACTTTCTCATTGATTTATAGAAATTCTTTACATACTCTGGATACTGACCCATTGGTAGTTATATGTCAAATTACAAATATATTCTCCTGTTTGTGACTAGACTTTCTATTGTTTTTATGATATTTTTGTGAAAAAAGTATTTAAATGTGTCAAATTTATTGATCCTTTCCTTTATGCATTTTTGTACTATAGAAATCTTTACAAATTCTGAAATGATAAAGTTTTTCTTCTGAATATTTTATAATCCTAGCTTTTCATATTTACATCTTTAGTCAAATCTGGACTAAAAATCAGAACTAATCTATGCTGTTAGAGTCAAGATAGCTACTCCAGGTGAGAGAACAGGAAGGTGACTGAAAGGGGCGTGAGGAGGGCTTTTGAGGTGCTGGTGATATTTTTTTTTTTTTTTTGTGATCTAAATACTGATCACACAATTGAGTTTGGTTTGTAAAAACTGAGCAAGCTGTACACTTACATCTACTTTTTGCATATATTTTACTTCAATGAGAAGTTTAAAAGTCAAATCTGACAGTCTCTCCCTTTTTACTCGTGAATTTAGTCTGTTTACAATGTTGTTTACTTTTGATATATTTCAATCTATTTCTACCATCTGCTTTCAAATTACCCTGTGTATTCTGTGCTTTTTAGGTTTGTTGTTGTTTCCTATTTTCTATTTTCCTTTGTGGTCACTCAGGTTTTTTCTTTTTCTACTTCCACACTAGGTGTGAAGTTATGAATTCTAACACGTGTAATTTACTTAAATGAGTGATTCCTAATATCCCTTAATGAGGACCTAAAATCCTTCTGTTTACTTTTGTTTTAATAATTTCTGTTCTCTTTTCAAATTTTTGCTTCCATCTTTTGTTTGCTTAAATCATTTTACATATGTACATTTTATAATCTTTATCCAATTACCTCGTTATCAGAAAACTTAGGGTATAATTTCATTGATGGCTATTTCTGCTGTTTCTGCTGGTGATTTGTTCCTTCTACATTTTTATTTTGAACTGTGAGTTAGTGTTGGCAAAAGTGACATCTTTGTGGTATTGGCTGAGAGTGTGGCCTTCCAAGGATGCTTTGTCTTCTTCTTCTTCTTTTTTTTTTTTTTTTGCTTTGTTCCAAGAGTATTTCCAATCTATGACTATGTTTTAAATTGACTTTTCAGTATGGGTCTCTTGGATTTCACAGGTAATATAAATTCAAACTACAAACTCCCATAAAGTCAAACTTGAGTTTCAAATTTCTTAGGAGATACATCCTTTCTTCAACCAGAACACACTACCACTTTCTGATATATTACAGATATAGTAGCTTGCATTTAAGAATGATTTTAAAGATAAATCTAGCCCATAAATCAGACATGAAAATAGTTACCATCATTTGCATACTCTCAATTCAATCACCATTTATATCCAAATATTGACTGACAGTCTACTTATTGCTACCAAAATACTAGACACTAGGGGCACAGTAAGGAATAAAACATACTGCTTGTCTACAAGGGGTTCATAATCAAACAGAAGGGTTTACACTTTTATTGCACAGAAATAGCCAAAACTGAGTACAGGCACCTCAAAATTCTTCCCTCCGTACCTGTGACAGGCACGTAATGATACTAGAACTCTTTCTAAATGAGTTCTGAGACAATCATAGAGTTAATTTCCACAATCACCGTCAATTCATCTGTGTCATCACTTATACACTCTTGTCTTCTCTGACCTAGAAGAAAAATTGAAAGCATCTAGTATTCCAACCAAAGATAATTGGGTTCCAAGATCAGAGAAGACTGGACACTTTCAGTAGCATAGAAATAATCAGACTTACTAAACAATTTTCTGAGATACCTTACACTGCCCCATGGTCTACCTACACTAAGACATGGCCTTTCTACTTCTTGCCAGTCTAATCACTACACTGGGAACCTGCGAGGATAAAAGAAAGCATAAGAGAAAGTATGCTTTAAATTCTAGTAAAACATTACCCTGAAAAATAGAGAGAGATTAATAGAAGAGATGGTCTGCTCAGGCTCTCATTAGGCCCACTGCCTGCTTCTTATTACATGTATCTCCCAATTCTCATTAGGTCTGCCCTGATTTCATTTGGGTCCCAGGTCATTGCTTAGTTTCATTTGGGAACTACATAACAAGGTCGCTTCTAGCTCCAGAATTCCATGAGGAGAAAAAGAGAAAATGTCAATAATTAATGAGCTGTCAGAGAGACACAGCTTCAGCACCTCCTTCACTGTGTGAAAATCCCTAGTCCACCAGGCTTGGGAATGACCAGCAACTGGCCAGCATTTAACTTTCCTGAGTTCATTTTCATATTTTTCCTAAAAGAATGCTTATGTCTGCTTCCAAAATGTATGATTTTATAAGGTAAGAATTGGTTGATTTGTAAATTGAAATAAAAAATGTGGATAGAAGTGATTTTTTTTACTTTTTATAAAACCCAGAACTTCATATTTTTCTTAAGTTTTAGAAAAATAAATAAATAAATGAAAATAATTCAATAGTTTTATTGACATCAAAAGCTACTTTCATGGGCCGGTGAGATGGCTCAGCGGCATAAGCGCCTGCCTTGCAAGCGCGAGGGCCCGAGTTCGACTCCCGGATCCCACATACGAAAAAGGGGCCGGTGATATCGCTCAGCGGCACGGGCGCCTGTTGGCGTGCGAGGTCCTGAGGTCGACCCCCCGGTACCCACAAAAAAAAAAAAAAAAAAAAAAGCTACTTTCATTAATCACCCCTCCTTATACTAGTAACTCAGGATCTGATGCACTTCGTGTTGGGTCAGGTAAAGAAAGTATTGGGTTGGAATGACACTGTTCGAATTCCAGCTACCTGGTTGTAAGCTACGTGAACCTAAGAACTTGAAGTTGTGACATAGTTACATATAAGACTGGAGAATTTAACATCTACTGTTCCGTTTATTACGTAGGCCTTCTGGCAAACACGGGAGCTCAATGAAAGGTAACTGTTATCAGTTATTTTTTCCATGATCCTCTCAATACCTGGGATGTAAGGTTTCTCCATTATTAACTGTTGGAAGACAATAAATCATGATGACATTGTGTGTATTACCTGTACCTAACAAACAATGAGAGCATAACAAAATGTTAATGGCACACGAATTATTTATTTTTAATCCTACCACGTGAGCTAGATAAAAAGAATTTGCTACAGATGTTGCTTTTACCTGTCATACAATGGAGTTTGACAGTAACGTTGCATTTTCCTTTGAATGGGGCGAGATGACCTGCTTCTGGGGCCCTTTCTCAATGTAGACTTTAACACCTTAACAGAACAGAGAGAAAACTGAGAAGGAAAGACCAGAAAGTAGGAAGAAAATCAGAACAGGGTTGTCTTTCTCATATGAACCAAGGAGAGAAGAGTTTGAAGAATCAATCTTGCCTACAATAACAAATGCCATGCTGAGAACCAGCTAGGAGAGAAGCAGAGGTGGAAGACATGAGAAGAAAAGATGAGGTAAGTCTCTAAGGAGACGCCAAACCCTGCTGAGGCAGGAGAGGAAAAGGATGGAGGAGCAAGGTTAACAGACTTCCCATCCACCTGACCGCCTCAGTCAGGCTGAGGACAGAAGACGAGGGAATATGACAAGGGAAGGCAGCAAAGGAAAACTTGTGGCCTGAGAAGGAAGCAGAAAGTGCAGTGAGCATGCTTCTATTTGTCAATGGCTATTTTGAAAATACTCTGCAGTGCTAAAATCAGCTTATTCTTTATTTTTGGTGAAAAACGTTCCTAGAATTTTATGTATACTAATCATTTGGACTTCCAAGGGTGCCCATCAGTATGCCAAATTTGTGGGATTACATTTCTTAAGAGTCTACATCCACACTCTACCAAGATGAGCAAGGCATTTCGAATGCTACACAGATGTCAAAAGTAACTGTGAGCCTTGGGAAAATATGGGCTACCTGCTTGAAAAATGCAAGCTAAATGAGAATACAGCTAATTTTTCAACAAGTTCTCCTATTTTTAAGGCCCATGGAAAATGTTATTTTTCTATTTTTGTAAACTATCACTTAAATTAACCTAGACTTGAAAAGGCCTCTTAGTGAATAATGAGGACAAAGCTCCAGTAAGGTTGATTATATGCTGAAAACAGCCTCCCTGTGTGAGGTAGGTACCTTTTCACACAGTATGTAGATGAGGTCTCTGAGGCTCCGAGAGGTTAAGTAAGTCATTCAAGGTCACACAGCAAGTAAGTGGCAAGTGAGGACTCCAATCTGGCTCAGCCTAGTGACTGATGCTTTCCGTAGAATAAGTCAGTGTATGAATCTCACTCTCCAAATCTTCCCACAGGCTGCTCTTTGCTATGAGGTTCCTGGGGAAGCATTTCATCACTTATGCTGGGAATTAGCATTCAAATGTCATCATAACCTTGGAGCACATTTCTGGTCCTGTGAGTACTGAGGAACATTTTATCCTTTTAAAACATATCACTTCACTCAGATAATGTCAATGATTTTTTGTGGAATCTGATTTAAATTGATGCATCAATAAGAAAAAATGAAATGATCAAAATCCAATTTAAACTGATGCATCAATATGAAAGAATAAAATTATCAAAATCCACAGGTTGTAACAGAAGAAATGTACATGGTATCTAGATAAATTTATTTGGCCAATAATGACTACAGAAAGAAAAGGAATTAGAATTAATGGAGAAATGCTTGCATCGTGACTGCAAAGTAGACAGTACATGTACAAAACTGGACATGTAGAGTTTATTCTTGACTAAAATAGCTGCAAAAGACTAGAAGGCAAAAATGCCAAAATATTGTCAGTTATAGTGGTTGCCTTCAGGTAGCAGGATTTTCTGTTACTCTCATTATTGTGTTTCATATTTACCAATAAACTATGAGAATTATACTACTTTTAAAAATGAAAAAATAAAGCCACCACCAAAATCTTTTGTCAGGTGGCTATAATGTCCGGGTCTTTTAAATCAAGACAGGAAAGTAAACCCTCAAACCTTAGAAATGCCTCCTTGCTCTGGTCAGGGAGTAGACAAAGCAGGTGCCTAAAAGCTCCACAAGAAGTCTCTTAAGTTTGCTTTCTTATTCCAAAGAATGGAGCCATCTCTAGTGCTGCACGTGGAAGTTTCAACTCACTGGTGTCCAGGCCGTGAGGTTGTGAGCAGTCACTCTCTGCTCACAACTTGGTAATGAAAGAAAAGAGGCAACAGTAGCACAGCATTTCCAGTTGGCTTAATGTAACTCCAAGCTAATATACTTACTTCCAGCATTTTAGCATTTATATCAGGCTTAAAGAAACAGACCTGGGCACAATTTAAGAGGACAAAAGCCCCCTCTCAGCCTCCAGGCCATTCCCCCCATGGGACCACCACACCCTGCCCCCTCACAGCTCTGCTCACCTCTAGCAGCTGATTCTATTTCTACAGAAACAGAGGACAATTTATTCAGCTTCAATTTGCTGAGAGGAAAAACCTCCTATTGTCTAATATTAATTCTTGAAGAAGACTCAAAAACAATTTTCATTCCTTGCCAAAGTTTGGGGTTTTGAAAGATATTAATGTAGACAGTCCTTGAAATATTAGGAGTTGGCAGCCATTGTAACGATCCCAAACTCAGCAAAGCATAAAAGGAAGTCTCGGGGTAAAGTATATGTTATCTTATGTGTTGAAATGTGTATCAAGCTTCCTGTGGGGTTAGGGGCTTTGGCACACCTGGGGAATTATGGACATATGTGTAGACGCTGTTATATTCACTTAAAGCAGATCTGCCTTGTAATAAAGATCAGGTTTATTTGGGGAGTTCTTTTCTTATTTTAAAGTAGGTTTTTACATCTTCAAGTTTAGACACATTACTTGGCAGTCACAAGCCTGCTGAGAACAATGGTGAGATGAGTTGATAACACATTTTAGTACCTTCATTTCTTTTCTGTAGATTTAATTTTTTTAAATGTTTTTACTATTTTTCACAGATAGCATGGAATATGTCTCCACTGCGTCTTTTTAAGCTTTGCCATAAGTTTAATAAACGTTAGCCTTTTAACTAATATATTAGCATATGAAAATCATAGTAGTCTTCAACACTGGTGTTTAATTGATGGGTGACACACTTTAACACTTCTTTTAATTGTTAGAATTTTTTATTGGTTCAAGATAGTAAATATCAGTGCACAGCAGCACAAGGATGAAGGATCTAGATTAGGCAGAATATTTTTTATTTGATTGACTAGTTGTCTTGGTGTCTATATGCTTAGCAGTGTTACATTTAAGTGTGTCAGGTCTTCTATAACGAAGACAATTGGACTGTCCTATAGGTTCCCTGCTCCAGTCCGTCCTCTACCGTATCTTTCTAAAACACACGTGTGCTCATGCCATTGCTTATGAATCTTGGATGTGTTCTTACTCTCTACAGAATAAAAGACAAACTGCTTAGTATCACATTGCAGACTCAAGATTCTTCCAGATCTAGCAACAGGCTGACCTTCCCAGTGCTTCCCCTCCTCCCCTCAGCCCCTCAGCAGTAGGTACAGAATAAAGAGGCTGCAGAGGCCACAGCTGAAAAGCTTTTCAGGGGGCAGTGGTCCAGGAAGAGGTGAGGGACAAGTTAGGATAGAGAGCGATGTCTCAGGGGAAGAACTGGGCAGTGCGTCCCTGGGAGAAGGTGGGAGGTGGGTCACCAGGCTGAGGCTGGGCTGTGTCCCTGGGAGAAAGTGGGAGGTGGGTCACCAGGCTGAGGCTGGGCTGTGTCCCTGGGAGAAGGTGGGAGGTGGGTCAGCAGGCTGAGGCTGGGCTGTGTCCCTGGGAGAAGGTGGGAGGTGGGTCACCAGGCTGAGGCTGGGCTGTGTCCCTGGGAGAAGGTGAGAGGTGGGTCACCAGGCTGAGGCTGGGCTGTGTCCCTGGGAGAAGGTGGGAGGTGGGTCGCCAGTCTGAGGCTGGGCTGTGTTCCTGGGAGAAGGTGGGAGGTGGGTCACCAGGCTGAGGCTGGGCTGTGGTGGTGCAACACTAATTAGCTGTATTTGCAAGGAGATTCTTGGCTTACGGGAGGGAGAGGAGAAGGAAGAAGACCAAAGCCAGAGAGGGATGCAGAAAACGCTCTATTCCTTTTCTTTCAGGAACCACTTTGATGGAAGCACAGACACTGTGGAAAGGAGGAATGGGTCTTCCTCTTTTGAGCGCTAACTGTGGGTCTGGATCCCTGTGTTCGGCTCCCTGTTCCACCACTATAGGCTCTGTGACCTTGGTCAGGTTATTTTGTTTTTCTGTGCCTTCTTTTACCCACTGGTAAAGTGGAGACATTAACTACTGGAAGAACAAATAATTAATTAGAAGACTTAAGAATTATTGGGGGGCTGGTGAGATGGCTCAGCGGCTTAAGCACCTGCCCGGCAAGCGCGAGGGCCCGAGTTCGACTCCCGGATCCCACATACGAAAAAGGGGCCGGTGATATCGCTCAGCGGCACGGGTGCCTGCTGGCACGTGAGGTCCTGAGGTCGACCCCCCGGTACCCACAAAAAAAAAAAAAAGAATTATTGGGAAGATTAAATTTACTGAGCTGTTTGCCTGTAGTGGGTCTTTAACAATCTTCCCTGTTATATTACTATGAGTTGGGACATTTTTTCTGTACATAATTTTTCTTTCTGTTTTTCTTTAGGAAATGAGACAGCTTGGAACACAGAATTGACTGCAGCGTAATGATCAAGGCAACCAAGTAGACCCACGTTGCTGTGCTACTTTTTCCCATTTTAACCTGAAAGTCCCACATCCTGGTAGCAGCCCCTCAATCCTGGGCAAAATGAGATGGTTGATCACCCTGGTTATGGAAACAAGAATTATTTATGAAAAGATCATTGAGTTGCTTGGCAGCATCACAGTACATTTTTTTGTAAACCATAAACAATCAAGTAGCAGTATTTTATATGGTCTGAACTAGTAAAAAGTCCTAACATGGCTAGGAGGAAGAAAAAGGCACCATTTGTATTAATTTCTACCCGGATATTTTTGTTCCTATAGCTCAAAAGAAAGAAGGGGCTACAAATATATCTTGAGCCCTTCCCATGTGCCAGGCATCAGATTATCTGAGACAGGAGGAGTTTGCTGTTTTTATCTTGGTTGATCTTCATGACTCAGAACTCAGGAGAATCCACATGGAAGGAAAGATGGAAATGTGAAGCCAGCCAGAGAATTAATGCCAAGGAAAAGGAAGGAGAGCCTGAAGAACATACGTGATACGTCTAAATATAAAGAGGAAAGAGCTAGGGCCTTGAGGGAGGAGATAGAGCTTCAAACCAGGCAGGCGAGAGGCCCTGTGTCACCAACTCCCCTCGTCAGTCTTGAGGGGCACGGACGCAGCCATGCCTCTGGAGCAAGACTCACAGCAGCCCCTTGGGTGGGAAATGGCCTTCGGGAAGGAAGTCAGTGTCTCACTGCCTGAAGCACAACACCAAGATGGTTAGGGAAAAACAGATTCAACTTTAAAAGAAAATTTATAAAAACACAGGAGAAAGAAAAGGACCAAGTTCATTTAGTATTTGGAAAAGACGCAGAGGATTTCTTAATTCATCTGAAGCATTTCTACTAAAAAGTTTTTAATTGTCTTTGATACATAATCCCCTCTAGGGGTTTGGATCGCACAAAGGCATTATGAAGTTTTGTTTAGGGAAGTCACCCTATGAAAAGATCTGCAAGGGGATTTTTGAAAGATACAACCCTGTTTTGGGGTGTAACTTTCTATTGGCTCAGCCAAACACATTAAAGCGCAGATTTTTAATTTTTTTTTTTTAAGGTATCAAGGATTGCACTTTCGGCCTTCACACTGAGCTACACCCTCAGCCCCTTTAAAAAATTTTTAGTTTGATGTGGGTTCTCATTAATTTACCTAGGCAGGACTTGAACTTGCATTCTTCTTGCCTCAGCCTCCCAAAGTGCTGGGATTACAGGCATGTGACTCTGGCTTAGACTTTCAGTTCTTAGGAGAACCTGAAGTAAAATTTAATAAAGATAAGAAAATAGAAGTAGCAATTTTCAATTTCAAAGACACTGTGATCCCTGAGTGGTTGCTGGCTTCTCAGGAGAAAATGAGAAGCCAGAGTTTTTTTAAAATAAAGGTTTTTAAAATTCAAATAAATTTATATAGTATTTATAAAGTACTTTATAAAGTCATTGATATATACATTAAAAAGAGAAGAATTTTCGAATAGAAGACTAGAATGACTGTATGCTACATCCGATGCTGTATTTCTAGTAAGTTTTGTGAAGGGAAAGTCTATCAAGGGAGAGCCCTATTTTGTCTCTGAGTTTCAGATGAAAGGAAGGAGCCACTGCCAGGACTCCAGCAGGGAGGAGGGAGAATGGCAGCCTGGGCTCTGCTGGCCTGGAGTCTAAGCCATGTGTCACCTGTTATTAGGACCCTGGGATGGGGTTTGGATTATCGTATCCTGAATTTAATGAGTTTGTAACCTGCACGGCACGGGGAGAGGGAATGAATGAGTGGCTGCCTTTGAGGAATTTGGAGGGCTGTGCCTACAGAATAAGAAGCACATGAACTACTATAGCTAGTAAAACACTCACGGTATAATTGCTAAGTTAATAAGGAAATACCTTGACCACATGGGAAAGTGCAAACGTGATTTCTCAAGTCGATCAGGAATCCCAGAAGCACTATTCAAATAGTTACTGCAACACAGAGAATAGAAAGACAAGAGCCAGACAGCTGTGAAGGGGCAAATGTGGCCTCTCACTGCTCTGCCAAGATACGTTTTTCTTACTACAGGTTTTCTGATCTAACACAGCTTCTGGTTGGTAGCTATCCTACCTGAATTCACTGAAAAATTGTCTATATCAAACTGTCTTCTCTTAGCATTAAATTTTATGCCATGGAATAAAATAATCCTATTATAGGTCAGAAGCATGAACTATAAGATAATTATGAGTCCTAATTCTAACACTCAAAAACAAAACAAAACAACCAAAACAAAATCTAATATGCATATAGTATCTGTTATGAGCCACAAGCACTATGTAAAAGCTAACGTGTGAAAGCTAATTTAATTTTGACAACAGCTCTATTTATTCAGCAACAGCTATGTGGTGAGTACAATCAGCCTTTCATATCTTCAGGTTTTAGATCTATGCATTCAACCAACGTTTGATTGAAAATATTTTTATTTTTATTTATTTATTTTTTTTGTGGGATCCGGGGCTCGACCTCAGGACCTCATGCGCCAGCAGGCGCCCGTTCCGCTGAGCGATATCACCGGCCCTTTTTTCATATGTGGTTTCCGGGAGTCGAACTGGGGCCCTCGAGCTTGCCAGGCAGGCGCTTACGCCGCTGAGCCATCTCACCGGCCCCTGAAAATATTTTTAAAATGCATAGGTACTGAACAGGTACCAATTTTTCTTGTAAGAATTCCTTAAACAATGCAGTGTAACAACTTTTTATATAGAATTTTTGTTATATTAAATATTACAAGTAATCTAGTGATGATTTAAAGTACACAGGAAGATATCCCTTAGGTTATATGCAAATACTATGCCATTTTACATAAGGGACCTGAGCATCTACAGATTTTTATTTCTCTCCCTCTCCCTCCCCTCCCCCTCCTCTCCTCTCTGTCTCTGTAGCAGGGGATGGGGGCGGGCGGCTAGAACCAATTCCCCGAGATAATAAGGGATGACTGTACTGTTAGAGACTCCGATGCTGTGAGGTAGAAGCTGCCTTTCTTTTTACTTATGAATGAACCTGGCTCACCACCTCATATCTCTTCTTGGACATGCTGGTCTTGCTCAGCTCGAGATTTTAAAACCTTCCTTGGTAAGGAATGTAAACTACATCTTCAGATTTTCTCTCTCCTGATCTCTGCTCTTAACTCTCTGGAAACCATGGTGACCACAGCTGAATTTTACCTATTTGAGTTCATCTTCAATGCATGGTAAGGACACCACTTTATGTCTTTGGGACAGGGGTTCAGCTGAGGAAAGGATGAACCCAAACCATGAGCAGTCACAGTACAGCCACTTGCTGGAAGTGGCCCCTGAGCCAAGCAAGACATGAAGTCTGAAAACCCCTGGGAAAGAGGCAGCCTTCACCCATCTTTGCTGAGTCCTATCCCACCTTCTCCTTATTCTTTTGTTCTCTCCATGATGTTATATGTGGGTATAAATTAAGAAAAATAGTAGGAAAAACGTGACCAAATAACCTAGGTAAATTTTCCTCAGCATATGTGATAAAGAGTCTCATTTTAATGAAGTAGATTTATACCATAGCCCATGACATATGTGTTTAAAAAAAAAAAAAGCTTTAAAAAGGTAAAAAGTAAAAGAAAAGAATTTATATGTAGGGACAGTTCTCAAAATGTGAAAGTGAACCTTGGGACTCCCTGAGACTTTTTTCAGGGAGATCGGCATGATTTTCAAAATTCTGTATCGGGAAGACATTCTTCTCCTTCTTTATTTTCATCTTCTCATGAGCGTATTGCGGAGGTTTCCAGGGATTACAAAATGTGCGACATCATAATAGATTGAATGCAGAAGCAGACATGAGAATGCAGCTGCCTTCTATTAAAACAGACATCAAGGAGATTTGCAAAAAAGGTACACAGGGGCCGGTGAGATGGCTCAGCGGCTTAAGCGCCTGCCCGGCAAGCGCGAGGGCCCGAGTTCGACTCCCGGATCCCACATATGAAAAAGGGGCCGGTGATATCGCTCAGCGGCACGGGCGCCTGCTGGCGCGCGAGGTCCTGAGGTCGACCCCCCGGTACCCACCAAAAAAAAAAAAAAAAAGGTACACAGTGTTATTTATGTTTACATGTAATAGGTTTACTATCGCTATTTTAAAGTCAATTACTAAATATTTCTAAACTTCTCATTTTAAGTTTCTAATATAATAAACATTTATCCATATAATCAGTGATGTGCTGGTAAATGTTTAACAGTTGGTTCTCCGGGGAGGGGGAGCCCTGATTTGTAGCATTGGCTGATTCCCTGGTGTAAATATTCCCACTATGGCTGACTGCAGGGCACCTGGATGGCAGGTGGGGGAGGGCAGCTCCAGCTGGCTCTAGCACCCTGCTGGAAGCAACTCACACAAACAAAAGCACTTTGGGAGGCCTCAATCATTTCTAAAAGCATAGAGAGGTCCTGTATCAAAAACTTGAGGACTACCAATGTATACTGTAATCACATTTTGTTTAAAAATATAGGAGCATAGAAAAATTCTGAAAGGATATACCTCCAATAGCAATTACTTCTGAAGTGGAGGGACTTAAATTTTACTTAACAAACCTCTGCATGGTTCAATTTTTTCAAAAATAAAAAGCACAAAATTCAAATAGGAAAAGGAAAAAAATTCATATCAAGATCTAAAACTTGCTCAGCAATCTTTGGGCCCACGTGGACTGGTGAAGTGCAGCTAATGGGGGCTAGGTCGGGTAATAATATTTCTTCCAGCCCCATAATTCTAGGACTAATGGTATTTCCCCTTATTTTGGTTTACATCCCCTCACTTACATAATCACTTTAGGGATGGACCCTGCCATTCCTCACACAAAGCAGATGGCTCCTGTGAGGAGGCCTTTGTCTGTGTGCTCCCATTTGTCCCCGCCTTCTGCCTGTTCACACCTAGTTCTTCTTTAAATCTCAGCTGAAGGGTCTCTTCTTAACGACTCATCCTCTGAACCCCCACCAAGTCAGGCTCCTCTGTTATTTACCCCAGAAGACCACATTAAGTACCTCAGAGTACTTAATGCCAGGTGTCATCTCTAATGACAGCAGATTCCAAGTGACTTTTTACCCACTGCTCTGGACCTTTACCAAAGAGAGCACCAAGATTCATTCATTTATCCCACAAATATAAAGTGAACACCTACAAGGTCCTGGGCATGTTGCTGGGCACTGTAATGTAACAGTGAACAGACCACAGATCTGCGTGTTTCACAAGACTGGGGCCTGGCTCCGTGACACACACATGACACTCTGTGAGTAGACCCAGGCTGGGAAACCAGCTCATCCAAGTCCAGTGCTTGTGTCTTACCGGCCTTACTTTCTAGGTGCTTAGGTGGTGTGAAGGCAAACCTTGAGACACACGGGGTAATTCAGTACTTGTATTCTCTGAATTCTAGGAGGCATCACGCCAAGTGTTAACAATTCTAAAAGTCATGGATCCCACCCAGTAGAAGATGTTTTGATAAAGATGAATAGTGAGGCTAAAAAAGATTGACGTAGTCAGATATATGAGCATAGCATATGCAAAGCACAGCAAAACTGATCTTTGTTGTGTCACTGATGCATAACTATGAAAAGAACTCCTACATCTTTAAATATCATGCATCTTTGAATCTTTTGGAGGTAAAGGCATTTTTAAAAAATGTGCCTGAGAGAGGGAGAAAAATAATTCAAATAGGCCATTATTGTGAATGCACCCCTGTCAGGGAAAGGTCTTTGTAGCTAAAGTGAAATGGCATTTCTTCCTTAATGAGGTGAGCATTTATGAAGAGCTATTATATATATTTTTCAAAAAATAATAATGTAGGTCTCTTCTGTAATGCAATAAATGTCTGGGTTTAGTCCACCTAGCCTATTGTCTAAAATATAATGCAATTTCTAACATAAGCACCTATGAATAAATTGACTTATATTTTACAAGTTGGAATAATTCACAAAGCTAGAGTAAATGCCTTTCTTATTAAAGATTTCATATGGTAAAAAAGTGAGCATTTAGTCACCTTGCCCCCATTTCACTTAAAAAAACAGAAGTTTATGAGAAAGAAAGCCCACATTTTACACAGTGAAAGTTAACTCAGTTATTGGATGATACCGTACTTCGAAATGCAAGACCAGCTCATAGTGATTAAATCACAGTACTGTTTCATGAATTAGATAAATCTGGAAGTCAAAATAATTTTTTAAAAAAGCATGTATTAGTGATTTTTAAAATTTGGAAATGAACTTTAAAATGGGTAACTTCTGTTCAGCAGACCCACAACTAAAATCATCTCACCATTCATTTAGGTCAAAGTTTGAAAGGCAAAGTATGATTTTATGATACGTGACTGACTGTGAAATGTGAATATTTTAGACTGTTTTTTTCAAAATGGCCGTTCTTGGGAAGTTTAAACTTCCTGTGGTAATTGCTCTCTTCCAGGGCACACTACGTTGAATGAGTCTCACAGAGCCCTGCATGTGTTCCTCCCCAGGATCAGGTCCTGAAGATGCTTGAATGCAGATGGCAGGAACATTTTACCAGGCAGATCACTGGCTCGTGTTAAGCTTTGGGGCCTTTCAGTCCACAGTGCTTGGGTTTACTCCTGGTAAGTGGCAACCGGGCAGATGGAGCTGGGGGGCTGACACTCACCCAAGCTCTGTGTGCTGAACAGCAGGGCAGATCTGAGGATTTCTTTATTGGCCCAAGTGTTTGCTTGGATTTGTATTTGAAAACTCTGGTCAATGAATTGCAATACTGGACTGTGGGATCAGAAAAATGTATTTGAGGTAAGCACTTTCAGTTTGGTTTGATGTTGCATGGAATCATAACTCTTATTGAAGCTACTGGGAAACTAATGGTGCACTTAATATTTTGTTTAAAAATAAAATTATTTTTAAAGAAAAATTACTTTTTGGTGCTCTGCAGTAGAAGATGAAACTTCTGACACAATTTAAAATTGAGCATTTTCTTTTCAAATAGAATTCCTAAACTGAGGTCTTTAAAGAGATGTGATAATAAAAAAAAAACTTTGATTGCATAAATCATTAGTATATTTAGGCGAAACAAAACCATCAGTCCTTCTAGAAGGAGACCTGATACTTAACTCCTGGAGATTACAACTTAAATCATAATCTTTGCCCAAATAAAACATTCAGGAAAGAATCAACCACTTAAAAGCATTTAAAAGTGCTTAGAAGGCATATATATATATATATATATATATATATATATATATATATATATTCATATATATTCAAGCAGTATATATATTCAAGAAGTATATATATTCAAGAAGTGTATATATTCAAGAAACATGTATATTCAAGAAGTATACATATTTAAGAAGTATATATTCAAGGAGTACATATATATGTATATATTCAATAAGTAAAACTAAGCTACTGATGAACTACAGATTAGAGCAAGTCTTAAAGACAGCTTAAACCAGTTCACATCCTGTCATGAAAATTAAGATAGCTTCTATAGCCATAATCTGCTGGTACATATTGTTTGTCAACAGAAAGATAGATGTGAGAAGTTAAATGATACCTGGGTGATATATTTCATGTCCAATTGGAAATTAATGATGAATTTGCATTCTTTATTTTCCACTTAACTTTAGAAAACATTGAGTGACTTGCCTGACATTAAATATTAAATATGCTTTTGGAAACAGGAACTCCTTATCTATTATCAAGTAGTTGAATATAGTGACATGGGACTGTAGAGAACTTTTGGCTTATGACACAAAGGTGCTCTTTGTGGGGGATTTGTGGAGTAAAGTATTCTAAGATGACAGCTCTTGAGAATTTTAAAGATTCTAAAATTCCTAACACAAACGTGTAGAATATTTGTGCATAAATTAAACTTGTAATACACATTTGATTTCAATATACTTTTTTACAATTCTGAAAAACTATTAAAGTGTGCTTTAGCCAAAGCTTCTAAGAAATAGACATGGTAGCCTTTCTTTTAATGCATACATGGTAGAGAATGCTAATTAGAATCACTGTCATTTAGTACACACCATAGCCTTAAATGATGAAAGTAGATATTTTATTTCAGTCTCTCAAGCCTTGAGACTCTAATATTGTTTATTGGGGTTCCAAATAATTTTACATGGAGAAGTAGAAAATAATTTTACTGTTCTGTATATTGTAGGATAGGATGGAATAGGATAGGACAGGACAGGATAGATAAACATAGGTTCCTACCTATTCTGTACTTATCAACTTTCTAAATGTATTTCATGAAATGAGTCATGTATACATTACTAAAAAAAACTGAATTTGGAAAATGAGAGGTAAGTTCTGAGATACTTTGATTCACTAAACAGAGATGGAAGCAAGGCGGGTTGTTGAGGTGGGAACAGAAGTAGACTTGTAATCAGTTGCAGTCTCATTTCTCCCCACATAATGACTTGGGAGATCCCAAGTAATTACTTCTCCTTTCCACATTCCAGTTTCCTCCTCAATAAAGTAGCTGCTAATAATACCTAGCTTGCTGGCTGCTGTCATGAGGGTTAAATACACTAATTTTCATTAAACTGCCTTAGACAATGACAGGCAAATAGTTAATCACATCTGTATTTTACCAAGTTAAAGATCAAACAAATGAAAACAGACTCCCAGTTTTTATGCAGTGTAACAGTTTTATGTGCTATGATTAGTACCATGAATCTTAAAGTGAAACCTCCACTACCCAGTGAGCTGTAAGCCGGTGAGCAAGTCACGCAATAAAGGAGCCTGTCAGTTTGGGTTTTGGCAGGGTGACTGCCTTTCCAGATCTAAGAATTGTGGGAATGCATATTGGGTAATGTCCTGGAAACTTCTGCCTATAAAAATAAATACATTTAATACAAACACTCGAGTCTTGAGGTGAGTCTCCACCTACTCATGCAGAACATAAAGTACTGTGCAGTTTTCTTTTCTCTTAAATATTCATGGAAATCCCAGAGGAAAGCTTTATAAGTGACTTTAATGTCCCGTAGGTCGCTGGTTCTCAAGTGTTGCTGCACATTAGAAGCACCTGGGGAATGTTAAACAATCCTGCTGCCTAGGCTTCACCTCATGCCAATTAAATCAGAATCTCTGAAGGTGGCACCAGATATTGAGATTTTAAAACTCTCTGGTTGATTCCGCTGTGCAGTCTGATTTGAGAGCCGGTTCCCAAAGCTCACCAGCATATGGTTTCTCCTAACGTCGTTTAGACAGTTTGAGTCTGATCTGATAGATAAGAAACCTTTCCATCCGGTGACTGAAAGGACCTCAGCCCTTTCCCTTCTAGTGTCCAGTATCTTTCTAGATTCTCAACCCTGGTCACCCATTAGAATCACTTAGGTAGAATTTAAAATATCGCAGCCCAGGCCCCAACCCAGACTAAATAAATCAGAAATCCTGGGCACAGGGCCCGGGCGTCTGGGATTTGTCAAAAATTCTGACATGCACCCAGAGCTGCGAATTACTTGTCTGGGAGTTTCCAAGAGGAGGATGCTGGGGTGGCACATAACATCAGATCTGGACCCCCCCCCCCGCCATTCTGGCTAATGTTCTGCTCAGCCAGAGTGGGGCTGGCTTCCTTCCAAGCTGCTCTCTGTGCCTCCACCTCTGCCCACCATGCTGCTGATTTGTTGCTTGCCATCCTAGGACTGTCTCCCTCCTGGAGGCATCTGCTATTTCTATTGCTGACACCTTAGGCTCTATATTTGCCCACCTCCTGGTCTCTGCCACTTATATCTTTCTTCCATTAGGAAAAAGTTGCTTTCTCTGTGTCCAGTTCTTTTAGAGATGATCCTTTAGAGTTACTTGGGCACCTGCTTAAATTCTTTAAGTTTACTGCTCAGCATTCAGGGAAGAGGGGTGGGCCCCAGCTGAGTCATTTGTGCTCCCAGTGAAACAATTCTGCTTCCTCCTTCTTCAATTATACCAATTAGTGCTGTCCTCCTTAGAGGCAGGCATGCCAGCAAGTGAGTAGGTAGGGAGGGGTATTTTCATAGTGTCCCATAAGAAGCTCATGACCCTCCACATTCTTCCCATTTCTAGGAATTTTCCTCTCAGAGGTTTATTTAACCATCCCTAAAACAGACTTCTTTCATTAACCCCTTCTTCATACATAAATTGTAACATAACTGAATCTCAATTATGGCTGAACTTTGGATTCCTTCCCTTGGGTTTCCTGGGATATAGGCAAATCAGGAACCAGGGTTAGAAGTATGTGTTAGTGTGAATATTCTGGAGACTTTAATAGGTATTTTCTGTCCAGAACATAGGGAAGACCCCTGAAGAGTGTTCTTGCCTTATTCTACAAGCCAGTATAAGTCCTAGGAATAGCAGAGCCATTACATGCAACATCTGATAGGGCCAAATGAAAGAGAAATTTTTCCTTAAAGTCAGGTTATTTTTTCCCTAGAAAGTGAGATCATCTCAAACTTTTACAGTCCTTAGAATATTTGGATGAATCAAAAGTCCCTATAGACTTCAACTTAGTATTACAAAGTCAAGTCAAAAGCCAAACAATAAATTAATACAAAGGGGGAAGTATCATGGTGTTTTCCCTGAGAAGTATTGTAAATTATTAATTTATGCCAAAAACAAGAACTGGAGGTGTCATAAAAATGAATCACTATGACACGAGCCTACAGACCACCATTTGAGAACACCTGTATAAGGACAAAAAAAGTGAAGACATAGTTCCCCTTGTGGCCCTAGGGAAGACCCTGCTCACAAAACTTCGCATTAACTAAGCAGAAACCTGCCAGGCCAGAACTCAGAACACTGAACTTCTGCCAGTTCTCGTTTTAAGTGCCAGCCCTCAACCCCTCTCTGCCTGTCTGCTTCCAGTTGGCCAAGGGATCTTTTGCCCTGGCCCTTTGTCAAAGAGCCACATATTATCATCAGAGCAGTGTCTTTAGAAATTAAACGCAAGTCAGCAGCCGAGTATGGAGCCATCTTCCTGGAAATCCAAAGTAACACGAGTCTCAGTGACCACGTTTTCACAGACCTCGGGGGAAGAAAAGGATTGCGTACCTTCGATGACTAAGACAAAATTAGTCATTATTTTCCAACAGAAAAATTCTTTTTTAAAAAATCAAGTATATTTTCCCTTCTAGTCTGCCTTTGAAAATTTAATTTGAACAGAGCATGGCACATTAAAAAGGGAAAAGAAGCATGCTTTAAAGTATAGTTTTTAACAGCTTGGAACCAAAGGAATAATACATAAGAAATACTTGCTGCCTACATGTTGCCTGTGGAAGTGCATCAGTTATACTGGATACTCTCTCCTCCCTTGAGACCAGATTGGTCACTCCTGATTCCAGTCAAGTTCATTTTCAATGCAACCCAGAACACTTGCATAAGTAACTTTCTTAAAACCAAACTCTTATTCTCACTTATATTTTGTTTTCAGGAGCTTTATTCAGAGTTCCATATCATCCACTGACAAGATTCTTTGAATTTTTGAGCTGTTCTTCTAGTAGAAAGCCATTCTATTTCTCTTCTGAAGGAATTGTACAAAGACCGAACATTTTATTAAACGTATTTGCTGTGTCTTACAAGACTATCAAGAAAATGGCACCCTTAAATTTGGCCACCTTCTTTAACACTCTTGGCACACATATTCAGCCTTGATGTTGTCTGTGCTGTGCCAATAAAATTTAATTAAAATGAGCAGGAAAAATTACAGTAATTTCCATTTATCATCCCAAAATGCTATTATAAGACTTTAGTCCTTCATACCTGCACCTATCAAGCAGGATGATAAAACTATAATGGGCTATTAAACGAGGTTATGCCATTGCCATCCTTAGAAATTTTAAGGTAATAATGGGCAACCATCTGTCTTGAATGTCATCAAAGCAGGGACCACGCCAGGTGATCTCTTAAACTCTATTCAGATAATTTTTTCTATTATGCACTGAATCGGATCCTTACATAGAAGGTTATGGATCATATACAATTTATATGTTGATTTTTATGCATTGATGAGGTACTTCTGTTCTCTAAAATTGGAAGAAATGAGATAGCAAAAGAGCACACTCTCTAAATTTAAAAGTTTATCATTATAGCTGCACCTAGTTCTGAACAATTTCTATTTTATAATTAAAATTCCCAGCTGCAATTACGTGCTATGATAAACAAACACAGATGTATGACTAAGAGAGGAGGGTCGATTTAATTGAGCAGTTATAACCCAGCTTTAGTATTTTCAGAGATAAAAAAAATTTACGTGAAAAATTTTCAAGAGAAAGCATGGTTCACATCTTCATTGTTTTTATTTCTCCTTGATCCCTGGACTCCAGTGCCTGGAACACAGAAGGAAGTCACTATTTAGGGTGCCAAGTGGTCATCTGTGGCCCCTACTGTAATTCGAGTTTGTTGTGGAGTAAAGGCTTATGGACCACGGATTCACAGGCAATAATTCTTTCTGGGCACTCAGAGTACAGTGTGTTCTTGCACTGATGTGAGAGCTCTATTCTAATTAGCATTTAAAAGGGAACACTTATTAGCTGAACTACTAAATGTCCTTTATACAATATAATGAATTTCACTGAAAAGAATCACCAGCTTAGCTAAGGAGAAATTTAAACACTTTGCCATCATTTATAAATTCAACTCTTTTAGGATGGTATTTTTAAGGTACTTTGAATGAAGGGAAGAAGAAAAGTGATAGAAATCTTAACAAAAGAAATGTAATTAGAGTGAAAAATAAAGGCAATTCTATGCTTTAGGAAGATATCTTTGATCTTCTCAGAAGCCAGGGAGGCAGGGGAATTGTTGCCCACGACATTCTCTTTCAACTGTACCTCGGAACAGGTAACTGGGATGGAACGTGACCGCTTTTATTAAAGATTTGGAGAAAAAAATGTACAAAACCATAATCAAAACCACTGTAATGCAAATCAATAAGGCAGAGACACGCTGTAGGAAAATCACACAGTAATGGAATTGTACTTGTTCTTTCTTCCAGTATCTTAGGATTACTCCAGACATTTGCCTTATGAATCCAACTCATTAAATTTAAATTAATGCATGATTCAGAATTAAATAAAACCATTAATCAGCATATATTGTTTCTCTTCTATTTTTTTTACCTTGCAATGTTAATGGTCATAATTAATTAACTAATTAATTCAGCAAGAATGTATTGTACTCCTAAGTTTGAGGCAGAACCAAATGGTAAATTTCCATAAGCTTTTCATACAGGCCATGGCATCCTAAGTGATTAGACAGGACAAAAATATATCTAGAGTTATAAAAAGTTACAGTTAGATGTTATATATGTAAGTAGCATATTAGAAGGAAATGAGGTGAGCATTAATATTGATGTCATGGATGGCAATGACCATGTTTGCTCATAACTCACCCTTAAAATCACTAACAAAAACAAGCATATTACCAATTCCAAAAGACCTGTTCAATCTTCCCCCCAATGATGCTACAATGGCTATCTTTGTAATGTAGAAATCAGATTATTATCATCATTCCCATGCCTGAAAGCCTCAATTAACCTTATAAGATAGAGTTCCAAAACAGTGCACTGAGACACTAAAAGGTTCATCTGAACTCACCTCACCATTTTAATTCTCAGCTTTCACCGCTATGTTTCCCAGCCCTGCTTCTCAGTGCATGTCAACGGTCAGACATATCCCTACCTACTTCTCTGGGGCAACATAGGTCCTATTCACAGTGTTACGTCTCTGTTTCTTGGACTTTTTGTTAGTTTTATATTTCTGCATACCCTGTTCTCTTTTCTTTCATGCCCCAAGAAATCTTCATGATAATATTCTAGTTATTTTCCTTGCATCCAAACTCCAGACACCCAACACCCAAATCAGCTTCCTGTAAATGGCTTGCCTCTAGTAAGCAGTTCAGTCCTTTGTTTTGCATGACCCATTGTTCATCCCTTTAACATTTGCCACCTGGGGTTGTTTGTACATGTGAGTGTGTATACATGTGTGGGTCTCCTGCTAAATGAAGACCTCTTAAGGGCAAGAACTATATCTTACCTGCCTTTGTGTCCTTGGCTTTTAGCATGATGCCTGCTATGCAACGACTGTAGTGCTTAGTATATGCTCAGTCTACGGTTAAATTGAAAAGCTGGAAAGCCCTTCAATTATACCCTGAGTGGTTGAATGACGGCAATATAAGGTGTGTATCCTCCACTTCCTGGGTGCAGACAGCCTTAAAAAAGCCACTGTAGCCAACCCACTTTAGAGCCAAGGATTCTCCTAAGACAAAAGCATCCAGCTCTGAGCATGATGTTTTTCATCTACATGAACCAAGATTTTTATATTGAGATAGGGTCCCACTAAGTTGCCCAGACTAGGCTTGAATGTGTGATCTCCTGCCTCAGCTTCCAGAGTGAAGGATTTTTACATTTAATTGGATTTAATTTGACAATTTATTCAAGCGGTCTGCCCAAGGGTGTGACCTCAAGATCATGGGAAACCGATCCCTCACCTCATCTCCATGTATTTCAGTTTTTAAGCAAGTGATGCTTGCCCACCTTACCCTAGAAGAACGGACCAGATACAGAACTTATGCTCTGTGTTCAGTCATAGAATATTAGGTTTAGAGAATGATCTTTAAAAACCAGTCATTTAGTTCAATAATTCATTTTATAGATGAGAAATGAAGCTCCTGTGTGTTAAATCATTTACCCAGGGCTCCACTATTAGTAATAGAGCTGGGGCAAGACCCAGTTTTCTGGATGCTCAGCCAAATATTCTTTCCACCATATCATCTTGCCTCTCCCATATTCCAGAGCTTTTACTTGAATTTTCTTACAAAGTTATGCACGGCACTTCAAATTTGGCTCCCATTGTCTTTTTTATTGGAAATTTAAATTTGGATTTGCATTGCTGCTTTTCCATTCCACAGCAATAAACACTAAAAATATCATCTGGGGGGGATGGAAATAAAATAAGCATCTGGAAAGAATGTGCTGTAATGGAGATGTCATTGTTTGCTCATGAATGCTAGGCAAAGAAACTGGCTTTTCAAGTAAATGCAAGAAAAAAATCTATGTCCAAAGGACCTGGCTTTTCAAAAGTAAATGCATAAAAACATCTATGTCCAACCTAATATGTATTATAGTTAAAAATTAAAATGCATTGAAATTGGTAGATTTTCAAAGATGATGGAATCAAATATAAGATAAATAACAATCTGTATTAGTTGAAAATATAATAAAGATAGCCAAACATTCATTCATTCATCAATCCACCCACTCAAGGATTATTGCTACAAACCTATCTACTAATAAAAATCTATTCAATAAGAGGTAAAATAATTTGATCCACAAAAATTAGAAAATCTGAGTTTGAAGTCTGCCACTTTTAAGACTTGACAAACCTACTTACATCATTCTTTCTTTACCGTATTATTCCCATCGGTGCACAAAGAACTGTTTTTGTTCTCATCTTAAAAATAAATAAGGTATTACTTTTTGGCTCCAGTTTCCCCAGCTATCAGTTCATTTCTTTGCTCATCTTTACAGCAAAGACTTGTCTGCATGAGGTTTCTAGTTTCTTTCCTTCCGTTCTTTCTTGAACCCATATAACCAGGCTTTTACCTTGCTATTCCACCAATATGGTTCTTACAGTGCCATCAAGTTTTGTGTTCTTCATCTTTCTTGATATTTCACCAGCATTTAGTAGGATTCATCATGCTCCTTCTTGAGGTACTTTCTTCCTTTGACTTCCCAGATACCATACTTTCTTGACTTTTCTTTTCCTTACTGGCTATTCCCTCTCCCTTGCTGGTTTCTGACTTTCTTAACATTTCAGTATCTCAGGGCTTGAGTTTTGGACCTCACCTCTGTCACTCTCCTAGAGATCTTATGTTAGTCACTCTTCTGTCACTATGACACAATGCCCAAGATAATTAACTTATCAAGAGAAAATGTTTACTTTAGCTCCCAGTTTTGGAGGTTGTAGGCCATGACTGATTGGCCCTATTGCTTTGAGTCAGTGGTGATGCAGTACATCATGGTAGGATTGTGTGGTAGAACAAAACTATTCATTTTATGGCCAGGAAGCATAAGAGAAAGGAAGGATTGGGGTCCTATCAGTCTCCTTTGAGGGCACATCCCCAGTGACCTAAGGAACTCCTACCAGGCCCCACCTCGCAAAGGTTCTACCACCTCTCTCTATTAAAAAGTATGCACACCTAGGCAGCATCCCAGAGACAAGCATTTAACACATGGGCCTTTGAGGGCCATTCAATATCCAAATTATAGCACATCTCCTCTAATATCCTGTTTCCAATATCATCTCTATGCTGATGACTCACACCATTATATTTCCAGCCTCGACCATTCTCTTTACATGCAGAATTTTACGTCCAGCTGACTACTCCACAGTTCTACTTGATTGGCTAATGCACACCAAACTTAGCAAGTTTACACTGGGTTCCTCATTGTCCTCCAACCTGTTACTCTTGAATTCTTTCCAAAATATTAAATGACTTTTCCATTCTTTTAAAATATAAGTCATATAATGTACATGCTTGTCCTTAAAAGTTGCCAGTATCTCTCTACATCATTCAGGCTCTCCATGACCTGCTCTTTGATATTCTTGCTGATACTCTCCTCCAGTTCACTGTGCTCAAGACACATTGGTACTCCTGTCCCTAGGAACTTTGTGGTCTATTGTTACCGATTTCTGAACAACCCTGCTCCAAATGTGCACATGGCTCCTTCTTTCATTTACTTCAAGGGCTACCTTCCTACTAAGGCCTTTCCTGGCCACGCTATCTAAAATTATAAGTCTGCCTCTCCACATAAACACTCCTAGCTCCATTTCCTATTTCGTATTGGCTTTATAACTTACTATAAACACACTGTATGTCTTCGTTATTTATTTTGATTTCAATAAAGCTCTTCTACTAAATATCCTTTGGTTCTTTGTTGAATCCCCAGCATTTTGAACAATGGCAGCAAGAAAGTAGGCTCTCAAAATAGATTAGTTCAATGAATGAAGATTATTAATGACAACAAGATTTATCTCTTAGGAAGAAAGGTAAATAGCAAATGAGATAAGTACTTCATACATGTCAATAAACAAAAAATGTTATTTACATTCATATATACCCGTGTGTATCTGCTGGAAATAATTTTTGGGTGAGAACTGCAAGAAGGGCAGGAGGAATTCTAGTTAAAAGGGATGCCATGGAAGCACTGGTTTTGAAACTGAGCCTCAGGCAAGGAAAAGACAGCTGATGGAAAACCTGGTATCTGGCAGAACTAACCAGCTCCCAGACCTGCCTAAAGGGTGAGGGCCTGAGGGAGGAAGGGCTGGTAAGGCAGGCTGGGACCTGTGTGTGTGGGCCCAGGGGTCTTCACATACTCTTCAGGGTAGCTCAGAGTGAGCCTGGAGGCTGCAGACTGTGGGTGCCAATGTCCATGTGAGCATGCCTAGCAGCTTTCAGCTTCCAGTACAGGAGGCAGGGCTTGCAGTATCTGTTTCTCTCTAGGACAGGATGTGTACAAGCTAAAGCAACAACCACTCCAAATCTGGGAAAGGGATTGCTGCCTAGGTGTGCATACTTTTTAATAGACTGTTTTGCCATTTAAATGCAAATCATGGTAGGTAACGGGCTCACAGTGACTCTCTTTTATGCTGTGTTGTGCCTAATGCATAGCTATATTACATGTTTTCTCATAGGCTCAAGCAAAAATTAGTTCATCTACATTTAGAGGATAATTATCATTTATAAAACATATTTAAAATGAAAGTGCAATTTTTAAAAAGGCAGTCAACTCTTGAGGTTATAAAGAATATATAATTCTCAAATCCTTTGTATCCAGATATAGCTACTTGATTAGCTGTTATAGACACAGATGATGAATAAAATTTCGCTGTAAATCACATCATCTTTGGATTTTATATCACAAAGGTGATTTATATGGATGTTCCCTAGACTTCCCTTTCCATTCTTTCATTACATAGTTCTAGGAAGAGAGACAAAGAGGCTATGTGACTGCTTCTTCTCCCACTGGCAGTGCGAACACAGTGTGGGCAGATGCAGAAAGAGATCTGCGGCTGCACCCATGTGATATCACATAATACTTTGCAAGCCTTTCCAGTTTCACAGAGGACACAGTGGCAACCTCTAATAATACATGCCTCAGCATTTCTCTACCATTTGTAATTGGTTTCCCAGAACTTACATTTTGCTTGCTACTCTGGCACAGACATGGCTGAGGATCTCTGATCTTATTTTTCAGTGTGGTGACCGTAAATTCTATACTCTAGAGTGTGGGTTATGTGTGGTATGTGTGTCATAGATATGCATGTATATATAAATATGCATGCATGTTATATGTGCATGCAGAATGAGAGAAAAATAAGTAGAAAATGATAGATCCTGGGAGAAAGGAAAGGAGGAAATGCATGAGAAGGAAATAGAAGGGGATTGTCATTTATTAAGCTCCTACTATGACCTAGGCACCCAGAAAAGAAGGTAGTGGAGGAAGCAGCAGTGAGGGTATGCAGTTACTTGGATGTTAAAGAAAGAACTTGTGAAAAGATCTCCTTCCTTAAAGGACTGTGCTGCAAAATGGATTTGGACAGCCCATCAGGAAGCACTTGTCAAACCATTCACAGGGAGAGCAGAAGGCTGTGGGCACTCACTGTGGCTCTGTCTCCCCTAGGTGCTGGGCTGCTGTCTCACCATGAGACAAGCTGTCTTTGATGTTCTGCTGAGCAGTCTACATAGCATGACTTAAAAGTGCAAGTCCCTAAACAGGGTTCAGCTTCCAAGAATACAAATGCTCTGAGAACCAACAAAAGAGACCAGGAAAAACCAGCCCAAGACATTTCCCTTTAAGTCCTGGAGAATGCTTGTAGTCTTCATAATTAAAAGTATCTTGGGAAGAACATGGATTAGAGATTTCTGGGTATTGGTATTAGTTTTTTTGTCTATTTATTTTTCGTTTTGCTCAGGGACACTCAAAATTTCTGTAATTGCATCTTGTGATTCCTCTGAAGCATTCAAAGTGATAGGGAAAATGGAAAGTTGGCCTTGCAGAGTCTTAGGCAGGTGGAGGTAGAGTCAGGGTCAGCTGAACTTAGGACATAACCAAGAGAGGATTAAAAGGGAGAGCCATCATGGAGAACTTCATAGCAAGCCTTCAGGAACTCCTGTTGAGGAATTCCTAGCCAGTTACAGGTTTTTCTTGGATGTGACTTTGTTTTCTCCACTCCAACTACCTCAGTATCACATCAGAAGTCCTTAGCATCATCAGTGTTGTTATAGGAGCTTCTCAGCCTTCATTTACATTTGGGATAGATCACATCACTAGTCCATTCTTTGCCATTCCCTATATCCACACTCCCTGCAATATGACTTTGCGGTACTCTCCCACTGCTTGGCCTCTAGACTTTGGACTGAGACATATGATTTTCTTTGGCCAATAGAAATTTTAGGAGATATGATACAGACAAATGATTGAAATGGGTTTGCTTCAACACTGGGGCTTGCTCTCCTGCCAGGAGAAGAATGACAAGCATGGCAATGGCAAGATGCCCCAGTCAAGTGGAAGAGAGCCCCCCACAAACCCATAGACATATGAATAAGCTCTACTGATGCAAGCAAAACCACCAGGCCCAACCCAGTTCCAAATGGCTGAATCTTGCAGATAAGGGATAAGTAAATGTTTATTGTTGGATGCCCCTTGGTCGTATGGTTGTCTGTTACACAGCAAAACCTATCTGATAAAGTGCCTTTGACCCATGTTTCTCTTATTTGCCAGAGTGATTATTTCTAAAATGGAACTGAAATTATGCTAAATTATTCTGCCTAAGCCTGTTCAATAATGTCCTATTGGGGATGAATTGGGTTCCTCCAAAATTCATATGTTGAAGTCCCAATCCTTAGTACCTCAGAATGTGACTTTATTGGAAACTAGGGGCATTGAAAATATAATTAATTTAGATAAACTCATATTGGAATAGGGTAGGCCCTTAACCAAATAGGACAGTTGTCTGATAAGAGGGGGACTTTTTTGGTGGGAGGTAAGACAAGGTCTTGTTATGTAGATCAGGCTGACCTTGAACTCACTATGTAGCCCAGGCTGGCCTAAAACTCACTGAGATCCTCTTGCCTCAGCTTTCCAAAGTGCTGAGATTACAGGCATGCACCAGCTAAAAAAGGGAAATTTAGAGTTAGACGGGCACACAGGGGAATGTCATGTGAACTTGAAGGCAAAGATTAAGGTAATGTGTCTACAAGCAGGGAACACAACAGATTTCCAGCAAACCATCAAAATTTGAGAGGGAGACATACGTACAGATTTCCTCCCAAATTTTAGAAGGAACTAACCCTAACAACACCTTCATTTCAGTCTTCTGGACTCCAGAACTGTGAAACAATAAATTACTGTTATTCAAGCCACTCCCCATTACCTTTAGGATAAAGTCTAAATTCCTTTACAAAGTGTCTAAGTCCTTTCATAAATGTGGTTGTATCTGTGGTTTCATCCCTTGCTGTGTCCCATTTTCTTCAGCCTTACCCCACTCACCAGCTATGCAGAACTGTTTACAGTTGCTTCTTTTTGTATTTTTGGGTACAGATTTGGCACCATCTCTGGGAAATTTCTCCTAACTTTCTTAATCCTAACCATGGGAGGATGCTCTATGAACTATTCCCCAGATACTTTCTACGGAAATTTCTTTTTCTCTTTGGGAACCGGGAATCAAACTCAGGATCTTAAACTTGCCAGGCAGGAGTCATGCCGCTGAGCTGTATCCCCTGGCCCTCTATGGATGTTTCTATCACACTACTTATCACACTACTTGCACACTGTGGATTCCTGTTCATGACACATCTTTGTCCTTATCCATGGACTTTATAATGAATCTCTTGAAGAGAAAGTCTTATACTAGTTTTGTATTCCTAGTACCTAGCACAGTGTTTGGCACAGAGCAGCTGTGTAGAAAATGTTTATAAAGGAGTCTGTGTATGTTCATTTGTAAATATCTAAACAGATGTGTTTTCAGAATAAGGCAGACATATTCTGCTGGTGTGACAACTGGCATGCAGTTGAATTTGCTTGGAAGCACACAGCACTCAGTTAAAGACCAAACATCACTTCCATATTCTTCTTCATTCCCTTTTTTCTCTATAACTACCCAATCTCACATGCTTTATAATGCATTTAGATGTAAGTGACTGTGAATTATTACAGAGTGTAGGCCTTTCATCTTTCAGACTGACAGTCCGCGTTCCACATCTCTCAGGAGGAAGAGACTGTTATAACTATATTTTTGCTTACCAAGAGAATTGTTAATGGTTATCCTGGAGGGAAAAAAATCTATAAATATCTAACTCATAATGAAGCCTTAAGCTTCATTTTTTCTTTCACTAATGAAATCCTTTTCAAGTGCACTGGCAGAATTGCTACACAACCATTACACTGAGAAAGGGACAAAATTTGTAGTGAGTTTTTATTTTACCTGTTTAGTCCTCATTTTGGAATCTGACGACAGATTGTTGTAGGTATAATGTGCCTGAGTAACTCCACAGAAAAGAACAGCAACTATCCCTGAAATTGAAAAACAGACAAGTCAAAACCAATTTTCTTTTTCATCAAAGTTAAAGGTAGCACTATCCCAGCTGGAAAATGGACTCAGTGTCAGTAGAGTTAAAACTCTTAATAATTAGTTCTAATAATCTCATGACATGAGGCCTGGGTAAATATTTCTACTCGCTTTGAACACAGGTCTTGCAGGGTTAAGCATAAAGAAAAGCACTAGGAAGTTGATTAATAAAATGAGAAGTAGATGCTTCCTGGAGGTAAATGATTCCCTGGTCATGAGTAGAAAATTATACTTGGAAACGCATGAACAAGACTTTATAGTCAACTCTGGCTTCTCATAGCCAGTGCCCATTACTTTGTTGCATTTTACACTAAATATTGGTGTATTTGCTTAGATATTTGCTTTCTACTGTGTATCTTGGGGAGTCTGAAAATGTTCCTGTCACACTACAATTTAGTATTAAAAGTCATGAGTCACAAACCTAAGACATTGACAAGAGTTTTGTTGCTCCAATGCTCCAAGTAAGAGAGAGGAGTCCTTGTTTGCTTTTTTCCGTCTTTGGCAAAGCCTGGTACTCTGTCTTTCTACAGTTCAATAATCTAATGAACACGACTACACAATGTAGCGAACACACGCACTCCTTGAAGGTAAATTGGTCTGTTCTTGTGAGCTTCTTACCAGCAATGGGCTGTCAGCTGCTACTTGCTATTGCAGGGTTCATTTCTTAAGCCACAATATACTCAGCTTTGAATGGTATCTGAAGTCACACATATATTAGATGCTCCTTGGGGACAGAATAGCAAGAACGGGACAATGTGTTATTCGACCCTGGGCTCTGTTATTCTCTGTGTTATTGACCTGGGCTGGAGTGGGGAAGTGGTGAGAGCTGCACTCTACTTTGGGTTGAAGATTAGATTAATTATGGGAAATTGTGCATAAAGGAGGGCTTTGAAAAAACACAAGATATAAGTATTCCGCAATTCAGACCAAGGGGATTGAAATGAATTTTAAGTAGTAGAATCTTTCCATCTAAAAACACTCATAAATTAAATGCTGATGATTCTTAAGAGCATAGAGATATGTGAACTGAATACTGACATTTCAAATGAATCTGCAATAAAGAATTTTGAAGAACTGAACTGGATGCATCTATTTACATGTTGGTTATTTTTCAGGCTGGCACTGGATAAAATGTTGCTAAGATACATTTACATAATATGAGTGCACAGATAGTTACATTACTTATTTCCTTTTAATATTATGCTTCAAAATTTTAGACAAAAGAATAAAATCAAGTAGGAAATTTTGCCAAGAGATACATATTCAGTAAGTGTTTCTAGAGAATTTTTGGTAACTTTTTAGTTCCTTAGCTTCTCTTCAGAAATTCTAAGAAAAAATTCTTATAAAGTATTGTATTTCACTGTTCACAGAATTTCTATTCAAAAACAGGGAAATTTTTAGAGAGCACTTTAAGTACTTTGAAGTGCTAGGAGGACTGGCACGTGTGTTGTTTTAATATAAAATGTTTCTCTTTTTTATTTTAAAATGAGATTTATCTATCCCTATTGAGTCTTTCGGGAGTTTTTCTGGATTAATGTTGGCTGGACCTCTCACTGCAGTGGAACTGTGTTGACTAAATATTGATCTGGGGAGAGGGCAGGTGGGTGGGGTGGTGAGTTAACTCATTTGGAGCATGAAGGTGGGTAAAGAGTGTTAGCAAGGGTAGGAAGGATCTCAGAATGGATGACTTCTGACTTGGGCCAACATGGGTCTAGTTTCCTTTTGATTTTAGTTATTGCATTGCTTCATTATCTCACTGTAGGGTTACCATGATTAACCAGCCCTCTCACTGCTTTCTTAATATAGTATTGCTTTTCTTCCTGCTGCTCAAGCCAAAGCTCTGGGATCACTCTGTACTTTTCCTCTCACTGAACATTAGCAATTTCATTGGCTTGTGCTTTGAAACTTATTCTAAACCCTTCCACTTTTCAACACCTCTATCCTTCAAATCTTTTTCCAAGCCATTATTGTGTTTTTCGTGGATTGCAGTAATATCTTCCTAACTGATTCCCCGTTTCTATTCTTCATCCAGAAATAGTGACTCGTAAAAAACAATTCAGATTACATGAGTCTTCTGATCAAAACTTTTACTGTATTCCCCATATCTAGTCCCACTTCCGGCTCCCCTCCCACAGCTCCCTGACTTCCTGTCGCATCACAATCCCCTCTTGTCTCACACTGTCCTCACTAAGCACATCCCACCACAGGGTCCTTGCACTTCCGTGGCCTGCTGTTTGGAAAGCTTCTCCAGGTATCACCATGTCCCCTCCTTCCTTCAGATATTTGTTGAGATGTTATATTATCAGACAAGATGTCTCTATCCATTCTATAACAATTATCCCATCATTCTCCACTCTCCTATTCTATTTTTTTCTATATTTTTTACTGCCACCTAACATTTTCTATATTTATGTGTTTATCTTCTGCCTTCCTCTACTGAAATGTAGAATTCTTTAAGGACACAGGGATTCACTGGTCCCTAATTCTTATAGCAGTGCTGGGCACATGACAGGCACTCCATGAATAGTTGTTAAATGAATAAGCAAATATTTGCATCTCCTTTGAACAAGACACTAAAGTAATTTACCCAAGGTCACCTTGGTAATGGTAGAACTGAGATTCAGTATTCCACAGACTCTGTGCTTTTCTACCTTCATTGGAGGATCTGTGAATGTTTTGAGGTGATCCTAAGACATTTAAAAGTATCATTTCTGATATCCCAGGGAAATAGAAATCTGGTGATGAAGGTTACAATCTGAGATCACTGGACTTGTCATTTGAGGATGTTTTCCCTAACTGCTCCGTTGGTTTTCATTCCTTGCCTCCAGTGGAATACTGATGTGAAACGTTCCTGCTATAAAGTCTTGGAGTCTTGTGGGTATGGACATATCAGATGAACAACAGAAGACAGCACACATGTGGCCAAGGGCTTGGTGTTGTAATTAAAATATAACAACAAAGTTGATCTGACCCTTAGTATTAGCATACACAATCATAATTCTATAGCTTGATAATTAATTGTCACACAAATTACTATAATTAGTATGACTTTAACAAGCCAAAACATAGTTTCAAAATGTCTCATATAAATATGTCTACTACAGTAGTGCCTCCTTATCCACAGGTTCACCTTCCATGGTTTCACATATCCACAATCAACTGTAGTCTGGAAATATTAGATGGGAAGTTCTAGAAATAAACAATCATATGTTTTAAATAACTCTAGTGTATTGATTGTTCTGCTTAATTATTATTTATTATTATTAATCTCTTACTGTGTTTAATTTATAAATTAAACTTTTTTTATCAGTATGTACAGGAAAAAATGTAGTACATATAGAGTTCAGCACTATTCATGGTGTCAGGCTTAGACTTGGGGTCTTGGAATATATGTATTTCACCTACAAGGAGGGTGGGGAGCTATTGTCTCTGTAAAATTCTTTGCCAAAGAAATAGATTCAAAATTGACAGTTTTCTGACTTGGAAGTAAACTTTAATTGACATTAAGTTTTTACACACCCATGTCTGCTAGTTGTGCCGCGGTTATGTGGAGCCCTAGACAAATCTCTTAAATGCTCTGAATCTCAATCATGTGTACAAAAGAAGAGGAGGATGACCAAGTGCTCTTGTGCCAGTTGTCAAACTAGTGTCTCAGCTCCAAACTCGCCCTTCTTTCCTGGCTCTGTGATCCCAGCACTGGGGCTCTACATTTTCCTTGGTCAGTGCTGCTGAGATCTGCCAGTCTGCTGCCCCAGATGGAGAACAGAACACAGGCAAGAATAGGACTCACTTCTTCCTATTTGCCTGCTCTTCCTTCCTGTCAGCTGCGTCTCAGCAACTGTTCCTCAACAGAGCTGTGACAGTCAGGACTATCCCTTTGCATGCTTTTTTCTCATGCCCATCAGACCAGCTGCATGACACCCATCTGAGAAAGCAACAGCAGACAGGCAGGGCCCTCAGCAGATTGGATCTTAGCCCAGAACTTCCCTTTTTGGAGCTCCTGGATTTGCTCCATTTAGACCTAATGTTCACACTTGCTTTGTGTAATTACTACCCCTCTGTTACATCAGTGACCCTCTTACTCTTTCAGTTTTCCATTGCCTGTTTACCTGCATTAAACTCTGCAGTAGCCAGATAGTTTCCCTTCTGAGTGCATCCTGATTGATAGTCTTGTGGGGCTTTTCCATGCTAAACTTTGATGGTCCTCTGAAACATCTGCTATTTGGAAATTTGTATCTTCCCTGTTACAACCAAAATGATGGGAGACACCAGTGGCGCTGAGATATACCCAAATGTCAGAGTACTGGACTCACACTTTCCAACTTGCCTATGGTTGGAACTGGTGTTCTAAAAAGTGTGGTAAGTTTCAGACTGAAATGGAGTATTTGAGGCTATGAATAAGAACTAATAAAAAGGCATAGTGTCTTCTGATTCCTAGTCCATAATAATTCCAAAATATAGTGAAGTGGCTACCTTGAAGTATGAAAAGTTCCCCATCATTTGAAATGTTTAGTCTAAAGGGTCATCTGCCATTGTAGAAAGGATTCTTTTCATTAAGTAGAAGTTTGGATTTCTTCCAATTCTGTGGGTCTTTCACGTTTGTGTACATTATTTCATTAACCCACTAGAATTAACATCTCAATTAAGTCTTCTTTTTTTTCAAGTTCAGAACAAAGACATAAAGATGAATACAGGCAGCCAAATTTTCTCAGTAAGTACAGACGAGGTAAATATATAGATTTTAAAATATTCTTTCCATTTTACACAGATAATTCTTGTAAAGTAAAATTTAAAAACATATTTTTACCATATATTCTACTAAATATTTTCAAATAAGTCATGAGGTTTAAATGTCTTCTTTCTAGAATTGAATGTTTCTAAATTGCTAAACCACAAATATTTGATCAAAGATCATAGACAGTGATGAAATCTGCTGTCTGTGCCCAAGTGACAGAGGCAGCTCACCCCCCAGAACCCACTTCCTCTTTGCTTCTCTTTTACTTCTGTTTTTCACACTTCACCTTGCCTGTCCAGTCATTCCCAGGCTGTGCTTATTTACAGCCTCTATCACTATTCTCTCTGTATATCAGAAGCCACTTGACCTCATCTGGAAGTTCGACTGTGGCCCGATAATCTGCACTAGGCAAGAAAGCCTTCAGAATGCTACCCAGCTTTCCTGGATGTTAATGTACATCTAAACTTCACCAAATCTCCTTAGGTCTTGGTTCAGTAGGTTTGGGGTAGGGCCAAGCACCAGGGAAGAAGACTGCAAAGTCTGCTAGCGAGCATCCACTCTCCTTTGCTGTGGCTTGGCCTTAACCTTGTATAGTCCTAAAGAGACTTTCGCCTTCTTCTTGACTCTTTCCCATTTTGGGACAATTAGAGGAGAGTGCCAGAGGAGCAATACACCATTTGTTAGCCCCCTTTTATTGGCTTATAAATGTCTTTTTCTAACGTGAAAAATTATATTTGTATGTTTTTATTCTCTGTTTTTCTTTCTCTGGCTTTCCAGAATTAATGTGCTTCTATGAAGTACAGTAATTTTAGTTTCAAAGAATAATTATCATCTAGGATATATGAGGAATTTTAAACTTTTCTTTATTTTTAAATTATCTCCTTTTAACCTCAGCAATATGAAAATGTGAAAGAAATTACACACATGGAATAAAATTGATAATATATTTTACTATCAACTAATTCAATAAAATTTCCCCCCAAAAAGCAAACGCATCACATCCTTTGATCACAGCATTGTATACAGTTGTCATATTATTTGACCAACATGTTATAAGATTAGAAATTAAATTGGAAATTTTAAAATAAATTATAAATAAATCTGGAGCTGATGATGCTCACTTAGAATTAATTAAATTAAAATTTTAATTGCTCACTTAGAAATAAATAACTGTAAGTGAATACTACATTCCTTATGAAAACCAATGGAATAAAAAACAATGATTATTTAGAAGAAAATATATAGCTTTACATGCATTTTACTAGGAAAAATAAATTGTTTTTGTTTTTATTTTTTTGAGATAGGGTCTCTCTATGTAGTTCAGACCTCACTATGTAGGCCAGGCTGGCTTCAAACTCATGGTGATCCTCCTGCTTCAGCCTCCAAAAGACTACGAAAAATTTTGAAAGCAACTGGACTATTTAAGAAGCTAGACTAGAGACATACAAACAGCTCTAAAAAAATTAAAAATTCTTTTAGAAAAAAAATTAAAAATTAGTTAAAAGAATATGTAAAAATATAGACTGGGTCAGTAAAATTAAGAGTTGTAAAATAATAAGGCCACCCAGCTATGGGCGGCTCTCAGGTGTCCTTCTTCCCCAGGCTCCCATTCTCAGGCTAGGACTGCTGGTACAACATGGGTGATGCTGGCCAATGATTTCACCATTTGAAGATTCGATTTCCATATTTAATAGCACCCACCTGTATAACAGGTTTGTTCTGTGTATAAAGCAATAATGATAATAGTAAAATGCTTTCCTTACTAAGCATACTACTAATAAATAAGTAAACATAAAGTTTTGCTATAATTATTAGAAAAGAAGGAATAATTTGGAGAAGCTAATTTCAGGGATGAACACAACACCCTCTATTTAGCCAGTTTCTGGGCAATGAAATAACACATGTTGCACGTATTCTTTGCCCTTTAATGACCTTTTGTTGCCTTCTCTCCCCCTTTATTTCTGTATCAAGGAATGCAGATAAAAATGTATTCCTTATTCCTAGTATTTGAAATTTAAGAAAATTCTTAGTAACATTACATTTAAGGTACCAGACTCTCAGAGTTAGCATGGGTATCTGCTACTCACTCAGTTGCTATTTATCTATTGAGATCTAACACGAGCAAAGCATCAGTCACAGATATGGGGAATGAAGCATGAATAAACCCAGTATTAGACGAGAAGCAGCTTTACATCTTCTAACAGAGACAACATGTGTACAAAGACACCTCATGCTAGGTAGAATGCTCTGAGTGGCAAGAAAATAGGAATCCAGGGACAGAGTGATTTCTTTCTGGCTGGGGGAAGTGGGAGAGGGATGGGAAAAGTTTTTCTGAAGGATGCAGAGTCTTAAGAGATGAGAAAATTTGGTGGGTGAAGGTTCAGGAATAAGGAATTCAATGTAAGCAAGTGGGGGAGAGGTAGGAGACAGGGGTGCATGTCTGAAAAACAGTTGTTCTACTGGTACCCTTTGGGTATGAATCCATCATAGATAAGAAATAAATACACATTGAATTAGTTAATTATAATCTTTCTGAATACAAATCTTAGGAGAAACAATAAACTCTATGGTTGTCAAATCATTTTAAGTACTGAAGTAAATACATGTTTTTATTAGTCCTAGCATCCATAAAAATTAGACATATGAAAAATCTACTGTGTCTATCCTTTGCTGGAAAAATATTATTTTTCATTTTCTTTTTCAACAAAAATAAAGTATTATTCTGTTTCCATCTCTGCTGGAAAAAACAAGCAGTCATTAAAGACAACTGCTATGCTGCATTCCTCAGATCTTGGGCTAACATTGTTTTGTGGCATCCTATGGTGGTGATGAATGGAGTCAAGTACATATGTTCATGTTTGCATGGAGTGGAGGATGCCAAAAATATCTGGGATTCAAAATAGTAAGGGGCTCTGAAAGAAATCAGGAAGTAGCCTAGAGAAAATAAGAATATCTGACTCATGTTTGTGCACGTGATTGCCTTTCAGCATTTGCCCAGTGAGATTTCAGTGGTGGGCAGGATCCCCAAAGGATTGGCTACAGGGACTCATTCATGTAATTTTGAACAAAAACTAGAACCGACACTTTTTGACACCAGCCAAAAGAACTGTTTTGAAAAATCCCATAGAAGTACACAGTTGAATTTGTTAATTGGCAAGCAAAGAAATGTAGGAGACAGCATGAGGAGGTCCATAATCATTTTGGAAAAATAATGATTCTGGTGGTAAGTAAATTGTTTCCAGGGATATCAATTTTCAGGACAATTAATGCTGTTTGATTAACAGAGTACCATTTATACTGTTCTCCATGATTCCTACTTTGGGACCCTCTCAGAGAACATATTGTATATATATCTACCTTTTTGCTTACATGATCAAGGTTCAGTGTGTGGTTGTAAATTGTGTAAGAAAAAGTGTACTACACTGGAAGTCAGGAGACCTAGCATCTACCTAGTCATAGTTTAAACACCTGTTTAGGTGACTTGCTCAATTTAAATTCATTATCTGGCTCTTTGTTTTTGCCTTACAATGAGGCGCTTACTGCCTTACAATATGTGGTCTACAGTAACGGTCTTCAAATTGGCACGTGTAAGATAACCCACAGAAGGGTGGAAGAAAACATGAAAACTTCCTAATTTTAATCAGCATTTTTGTATATTCTGAAGTAAAATAATTATCTTCATAGTCGACAACTGAACATAAGCATGTAGTACATAATAAAGCTACATTATATTTTGCCAAAAAAGCTTTGGCAAACACTGCTGTAGATAACCTGTAAGCACCTTCCAATTTTAAATGTCTGTGACATGTATGGCTCAGTTTTTACACTGCTTCAAGGTCTGCAAAGATAGAATGGAAGAATTTCATGCACAGCCACAGTGACTTTCTGTCAACTGGATTGTCTACCATCCCTCTCTCAACCTAGTTTGCCTTAAGGACTGTGTCCACTACTTTCCTCTTTGGGTTGTCCCCAACCCATTACAGTGCCCGGCAGACAACAGGTGCTCAAATTGTAGGTTTGTCAAGGGAATTAATTTCTATTTCAAAAAAATATGTATTTGCTTCAAAAAAGAGAAGATGGGGAGATTTTCGATCCTCACTTACAAATAGACGTTTGAATGGATCGATTAGTGGTAAGGTCCACTTTCTCCTTTTATTTAAATGTCCTACTCAAGACCGTTGTCTCTGTTACTGATAACATTATTACACAGTTTTTTTTTTCTCATTAAAAGTGGATGAACCCTTCAGATACAGATGCAAGAAATAAACGCCTGTCACATGGAGCATGATTTTCTTTGACATTAAATGCAAACTTGAGGGGTTTATAAGACTGGAGAATATTGCATTTTTAGACAGGAAATATTGATTATATCGTCAGAAGACAGAAAGAGAATAAGAAAGGAAAAAATTGTCTTGTTCTCAGACGGTACTCAGAGGGGCTTTAAGGTTGATGGGTTATTTTTCCACACCACATTTTTATTTACTCCTGATCCAGTGAAAGGAGACATTTTTGACAGGTTTCCTACCACCACTGAATGTGAACCTGGAACGGAGAAGTCAAAGATTTAATGAAATGGAAAACTCCTTCAGGGAATATGAAAGAATCCAAGTTTCCAAAAGACTACAATTACTGTCTAGTTCACCATATTTCACAACTTGATAATTGGCAGATTAATCACAAGTCTGTGGAATACAAGGACATCAAGTAGAAAACAGTATGAACCCATGTTCTTGTTTCTAACTTATTTTGTTTAGAGTGTACACGTGCATTTAAATGTTATTTCATATCTATGTTGTGTGAAGTTTATAAATGTCTAACAACAAAAATCCCCTATGTAACTTCTTGCTAATATAGTAATGAGTACTCATACAAACTAGCCTGAGATCTGGAGAAGAGGAAAAGTTTTTTCCTTTAGATCCCTGGCATTTACCCTGTTTTAGAATTCACCAGGCAAAGTCTCCTTGGCTTTACATTTCTTTGGAATCAGCTAACACATTTTCACCAGTTGCTTAAATCTCTCATTAGCCACCTATCTCATGCTGGATGTGCAGATCAACTGCCCTGTACCTTTCCACGTGGATGCCCCACACTTGTGCAGGATCCCAAAGGCCCTTGAATGAACTAATTCTTGTGCCTCTCTTTCTACTACAGTTATTCAGTCACTTGCATTCTCCAATTGATCCTGTTGATAGAGGGACCTGGGAACTATCCTTGACTTCTTTTTCGATATACCTGTATGTTGGTCATTTATATCATCTGACAAGTTTTTATATGCTTATACAGAATATGGGTGCTTACAAAGGAAATTTTTTTTTTTGTGGGTACCGGGGGGTCGACCTCAGGACCTTGTGCGCCAGCAGGCGCCTGTGCCGCTGAGCGATATCACTGGCCCCTTTTTCGTATGTGGGTTCCGGGAGTCGAACCCTTGCGCTTGCTGGGCAGGCGCTTAAGCCACTGAGCCATCTCACCGGCCCCCCAATAAAGGAAATTTTTTATTTTCCCTATGCCTTCTGGCATCTTGAAGAGATGTTAAATAATAACTGAAAACATTTATAGGAAGAAAGCAGGGGTAAATTTGTCCACTGCTTTAGCTACACATGCAGTTTGTTTGAATATTGAAATGAAGAGCAATTTGGTTCAAGAAAGTGAAGGTGTGAATTAATGAGTTATTATAGGAAGATATGTACTCCACAACTGTGTTTATGAGATGCCTTCATTGCGTGTTTGCCCTTGGTTCAGTGTGCTGGTTAACTAATCCCCTTGAGAACTTTGGATTCCTATTTCTACAGCTTCAATGACTAATATTTTGAGCCTCCATTTTTAATTTTTGGCTTGACAAACACTCACCACATCTCATTTGTTGGTGAACTGTTGGCTAAGTTGCATTTGCATGGTCCTACCAATATAGAAGCAAGGGCAGTTTTAAACTAAGAGATGTTGCCTAACAACATGGATTTAGAAGCTGAAACTGGACAAGTTTGTTTTGAGAAATAATTCAAACTAAGCCTCCTCCTGGCAACTTATGTTTTTTAGGGAGCTCCAGACATATTATTTCCCATCCGCTCATGCAATATATCAGTGGCAAGCCAAGTGGAATAAATTCACCTCTGAGCTGAAAGACGTCTTACGCATCTTATACCAATTTTTTTGCCAATCTGAGAGGTGATAGAGATGAGAGGTAATGAGCCAATTTCCTTACAGATTGAGCTGAAGTCCCAACATGTCCAGCGATGGTCATTTCATTTGAAAATAATCTTTCTTCCTTGTCTTTGGTTAAAAAGAGTTTCCCAAGTTACCCTTTTCCGGACTGCTTACTTCACAAAAGCATTTCATGAACAAACCTGACAGATGTGCAGGTCTGAGCTGTGGGCCTATGCTTCCACGGGTCAGCTCTTCCTTACCTTGACAGTGGAATCAGGCCTTTGTGACTACAGACCAGCAAGGCAACACACCTGGGTGATGGGAATTTTACTGCACATGTTGTGGTCAATAAGCGTGTACTGATGGCTTCTTTATTTCAGACATCTTGGTCAATTTTCTAGGGAATGGGCTAGAATGTTTCTTGCTTTTATCTTTCTACATTCAAATTTTTTTCAATCTTTTACTCTCTAGAATCAGACTAGAAAACCCCAAAAAGCATTACATAATAATCAGGGTTATTTCCCTTTCATGTTTTTATATATTTATTTTCTTAGATGGAAATCATTCTAAGCTGAGTAAATAGTTGGCTATGTTGTTTAACTTTTTGTATGAGAAAATGAGCCATAGTAATGGCCCTCTTCCCTCTGCTTTGCTTCCAATGAACATAAAATGGTCCCAAATCTAAAAATGGGAGCTAACGTTATCACAGGAGTGCCTGGAAGCAGGTAAATCATTAGACGTGGTGTCAGTGTTGCCATTAGAAGTCTTCCTCTTTAGGTGTTTAATGACAGACCGTGAAAGTTTCCTTCTGGCCAAAACCTGACACCCCAAAGTCTTACCTGTGAAGTCGATTATAAAAATGAATTTTTCAAACAGCATCTGCAGCTGTGCTTTTTAGTTTCTTTCTAAACTGAAGAGCAGCTTCTGTGGCAGGATTCAATCCTATTTGAGATTATACTACACACAATACTGCTGAATTATTTTCAATATTCAATTTAAAATAATGAGCCAGTAACCTAGTGACTTTTAGAAAATAGCCCTTTGAACAACAAAAATTCTACCTGATCAGAGATCAGGAAGGCAGGTGTACCATGGGGAGAATACCTCAAGGTCATGCATTTACTCAAAAGCCACATCCTACATGTGTACAATGTTCTTCCATTAGAAAATAATAAAATCCTTCCACCTTAGCAGCAAAGAAAATGAGATACCAATTAATAGAATGACTTATTTCCATCCCTCAGCAGTCAGCGGAAGAGCCAGAAACCCTCAGTGGCTGATTTTGTAAGTGGGGCAGACACATTCAGATACATTCCTTCTTCCCAGGCTCTCCTAGCTTGTGAGGAGTCCCTAAAGCCCATTTTTATAAACACTATCATCCCTTAGAAAGTCTTCTCACTTGCATTTTCTATTCTGCACAGTCTTTCCAGATAAAAGTTTTCTCCAACTGCACTTGTGTATTTCCAATAGCAGAAAATCCGACTTCTGGGTAATAGAAATGCCAAGCTTTATTTGCATGTCTAAAAGCCACTTGTTTCCATAAAGCCAAATTCTATCTGACTATTGAATATTTGCAGGTGCAATTTCCAAGAGATTGAGATGAGGTGGCTGCAAATGTGGCCCTTGAAGTAAAATATGATCAAAATAAATCAAATGATCATCATCAAATTAGTATCAACTGAAAGTGAAAGCAGAGAGGTGGTAATGAGCAAGTCCCCTCCCCCCACTGAAGGGTTCATAATGAATCTGATAAGAAGCTAAAATGACAAGGATAATGAACGCTGTGCAAACTGTCTTTCAGCTTGATTCTTTTTGTTTGCCTCTAAATATGCACCTGGCATAAGATGGTCCCAAGTATCCTTGCCTAGAGGCTGCTCTGTCTTTGAACCTCCCTTTCTTTCTGATCTGTCATCAGGTTATGCTGCTTCTTTTGTTAAAATATCATGTGAATTATTTTTCTCCTCATACCATTTATGTTTCTTTGTAAGCCATAGAAGCCAGAAGGGAAGTTATCGGAAGGAAGCAGGATAGCTCTCAGACAGCTCCCAGGATCTGGTGACAAGGATAGAAGATCTCAGTAGGGCTCTGCTACTGGAAAGAGCCAGTGTCAGCACTTACACACCCTCCCAAAGTTTCATGTCTGAGGGAAAGACTGTGTAGTTGACCTGGCTTCAGTTGTCCTCATGTTCTTTAGTAGCGAATGGTGAGAAAATCAGATGTCATCCAGTGTGTGTGTGTGTGTGTGTGTGTGTGTGTGTGTGTGTGAGGATCCCTAAGAAACATCAGGATGCTATTACAGTGAAAGTGAGAGTGGGTGCTGGACAGCCCAAACCAACTCATGTCCACCATGCTGGACACGGCAATTGTTATGTCTGCATGTCTTTATTTCTCATTTAATAGCTAGCAAAACAAAGTTATAGATTAATGTAATATATGATGCATCATTTACTCGATGTATGGGTCTGCTCTGGAATTTCCTGACCATCCAATGTAAAGGAACTGCAGGGATATTGTCAGGCACAGAAATATTACTCCCTCATAAGTCAGTTTCTACCTTACAAAGCACTATGTTGTTCAGATTTGGGAAGTTTTTCCTTTTGGTGAGCTAAAATAATTCATTAAGTTGCTTAAAAGATATTTGCTGAGTGCCTAGGATGCTTCAGTCATGCTGTTGGCACTGATAAAGCCCTCACAGACCTAATAGTGTAATATAACTTCTACCCATCAATCCCAATTCTATTCATCAGTACTAGTTCTGTATTTAAAAACTGCAGAGGGCAAATGAAATAGGCTGGTGAAACTAGATGTATGCGTACAAACAATAACCAGCTGGAACCTGTAATGGAAGAAGTCCTGCTCATTACTGCCTAAATATAAGGTAGTTAAAAAGATTCTTAAGAAATTTTTAGGTCTAATATGAACACAACTATAAAAATTTACTGAGAGTCATAAAATATGACTTGAATAAATGGAGAGACATAACCTTCCTGGTAGGAAAGACTCAATGTTATAAAAATACCACTTCTCTTCAAATTAACCTAAAAATTTGATGTACCCCTAATTATAATCTCAAAGTGCTTTTCTGTTTGGAAAAGTTATTAGCAAAGTTATTTTCAAGTCCATCTGGAATAATAAATATGTGAATATAGCATAGAAGCATTTGAAAATTCAGAGAGGCATGAGAGAATGATCTACTAGATATTAAAATGAATGATCTAGATATTAAAATGTACCATGAAGCTGAAATAATTAAAACAGTGATGATCAAAAGCTCAGTGGAACAACAGAAAGACCAGAATATACATATACATTCACATGTAGAATTTTAAATTCACATATAAGGGTTGATGATTGATTGTTAAGACAAATGACTTCCCATCTGGGAAGAAAACCAAATCCCTACTATACCCCACACCCATATCAAAACAAACTCCAGTTGGATTCTAGTGCAAGATTAAAATCAGACAATTATTAAAGGAAGTACATATTATTAAAAAAATACTTGGACTTTCTAAGAGATGAAATTAACCACATAATACTTGAAAAAGTTTATACTTATCATGATCCCTAACCCATCCCACCAACATATTTTAAAAGATACAAGTACAGACTGGAGAATATTTATTGTCTATATAACAGCCATGAGGTTAATTTTCTTAATAGATAAACAGCAACTAAAATACAATACAACAAAGACAAGCATTTCACCGGGAAAAAAAAGGACAAAGGGTACAAACAGGTGACTGACCAAAGAAAAAACACTAATAAATAATGACATGGAATTAAAATGCTTTTCTTCAGTAAAAGTATAATAAATGTAAACCAGAGTGAAGTGGAACTTGTTTACCAGATTACCAGTGATAAACACTGTTTAGGGTAGTGTGAACATGTGAGTGAATGAGCTCTTGTTCATATTGTTGGTGGGAATAGAAAAGGCACTAATCTTCCAGAAAACAATCTGGACAAATCTCTCCAAAACCATAAAATTTTAGCCTTACTATTAACCTGAATTTTGAGGGGGGTAGTTATATAAATAAAAATCCTTACACCTAGCTATAACAATTATTATTTCAATAACATTAAAAATCATAAGCAATCAAAAGGTCGGTAGAACAAATTATGGCAAGTTCATATGATGTAGTATTGGATATCATGAAAAAATATTTGCTATAAATTTTTGAGCTACAAAATCCAAGTTACTTAAAAATTAGAAAACTACAATTATATACATATGTATGTATGTATATATTTAAGTGTATGCATTTATTTGTGTATGTATATTATATATCAGTACATATAATATATAATTAGATGGATACAACCAAATATTAACAATAGTTATTAATAAAGTCAGTAAGAATATAAGTGATTCTAATTGTATTTCCTTCTGGGAATCTGTATTTTCTAAATTTTCTACAATAAATATGTATTACCATGAGAGTATGAAAATACACACTATATATTACAAAACAAGCTTTATTTAAGGCAGTAGAAATACTTTTCTTAAAAGAAACATGAAAGAGCCTAATTCACAGAATCTATAAAAGGGTGAAGTAGGGGTGGCGAGCTTGGAATCTGCTCTTGTAGTGTATGTCTTTGAGGACCCACTTTGAAATGTCACTGCCTGGGGAATTTTGCTGAGAAACCACTGCATGTTGGCAGAATGCTAGGGCCTGCAGGATAAGCTGTTTAGTGAGTTTGCACAAGTAAGGCCCAGCGATTGCTGCTCATAAACTAATAGCTCATTTCAGCTAGTTTGCTGTATTCATTGTTGTATATTCATTTGTTAACCATTTTTAAAAAGTTTTATAAATTTTACCTTTTTATCATACTAGAACAAAAAGGATTCTTTCATCATTACATTGAGATAAGCTTAGAGAGTTATATTTGGTACTGTACCCTAAGATTTCTTTGAAGGTTGACACAATAAATGGCCAAATGAACTATGGATCTTCAACGTCTCTAAAATTAAGTACATTTCCCATTCTGGTGTTCAATGTCCCTTATATGAGAATGCATATGATAAATTCTCCTAAAATTTTAATACCGGAAAAAAATGCTCATTTTTAAGTATATCTTCCTTTTATAATGTTGTTTTACCCCTGTATAACTCATGTTTCTCTTTTGACTTTGGCTTCTGGAAAGCACAGAGCTATATTTATTGCCAAACTATAGCAACCAACAGCTGCCTAATTTTGCAGAAAAACTCTGTCCCAAAACACATGAGTGTTTATCCTCAACTAAAAGGTCCCGTGATATGCATGGCTCATGTTATGAGTTGTCACAAATCCAATTTGGAAATAGGCAAGGATTAAATTATATACATGTATGTAATTTGGACAAGGCAGGCTTGGTCTTTGGCAATAAAAAATGCTTATACCTAGAGTTTGGTTTGCATCAAGTGGTTATTAGGCATATTGCCTAAATCTGGAGTCTGCTCGGGAGTTGAGTCTGGCCCTGAGCAGAGTTATGGTCATTTGGGTCAGCCTGCAATGAGGCCCCTGCCTGCATTCATCTATCCTATATCTGGCTCCTTAGATTGTCTGCATAGCACCCAGTGAGTGTAACAGTTTGAAAGGATGGTAAATGAGCAAGGTGCTAATAATTAGCAATTTACACAGTTTCCCATGGATTGTAACCTTTAAAGCAGTTAATAGAACAAGATCTTATTGAAATAGACCTGGAAATAGATAATTTTCATACACAGAAATGTATAATTCTTAGGTAACAGTGTGTGTGAGAGAGAACATGTGTATTTATTATAAACTTAATAGTAAAATAAAAAAAATTAGGCGAGTTACGAGATTTCTTCATCTTTCAGCAAGGTCAAAATTTATTCTAATTAACAATAGTTAGATGGTTTTAGAACAAGTTGAATGCTGAATAGGTCACAGAATATGGAAAAATGAGGATAAAAATTTTAAATGTCTATGATGTGAAAGGTTTACACACATTATTTCATTTAAGGACTATGATCACATTTTTTTTCTGGAATGCATAAACTCTTCAGCAACTTCCTTAATCATATGGCAATACGTTAACACCGCAGACTTCCTGTTGAACTAATTTGGCTATAAGGGCCCAGTGGGGTGGAATCTGGTCATGTGTTCTACATCATAGCGTTGTTAGAACTGTCAGGACAACTTCCGTGTCCGTATGGACACCCTTGAAACCTGTGGGAAGTGTGGCCTCTTGTGCTCTGCAGTTAGTTGGAACAGTTGATTAGAGCCACAGACTATCACCACCAAAATGATTTGCCCTGGTATTATTCATGGGAGAGCACAAACCAGCCCAAGAAGTGGACCAGAGAGGCCCCTGGGACCCCAGCTATCTTCCCACTCATGAAGGTCTACCTGGTACTCCTCAAATGGAGCTTTAAATCCAGCTAACTGTTGGGTAAGGAAACAGGGGCATCTTACTTTGAGTCTTTTTAAATTAATGAGATCATCTATGAAAGGCAGCCAGCCAGTATCAGGTTCATGATACATCCTCAAATATATGTAAATTATTATTATTATTTGTTATGTAGACTTAACATGCAAATACCTAGGGAGACATACCTTAGTGGAGATTCTCACCACTTGAGTGTCAGTTAAGATGTATTGGGCAGAAAGGGTGCCAGGATTGAAGACTGGGAGAAGCAGGGAACTGGGCTTTAGAAAAGAAATAGTTTTGACATTTGCTGGGAGCCCCAGTGATGCCTCTAACATGGAAAAACACCCAATCGTTGCTACGCAAGGACAAACCTTTACTGTTACAAAAACGCAATCTAATTATGAAATCCAGATCACAGGATCCATGGTCCTTGGATCCTTGGGACAGCTCAGAGGATTTTGTGTAGACATTTTGTGTAAGAGACACTGAAATGCAGACCCCACAGGTTTACTTTGTTTTTTGACTGGTCAAAGTGCATTCACACCAGGCCTCAATACTAATGCACTGGAGATGCACACACCTAGAGAGGCTGCCCATGCTGGACCACATGGCTGGACACCCACTGCCCTTCCCCACACAGCATGTGTGTGTGTCCTTTCACAAGGAGTGGAGACTTGTTATGTCATCCGTCACCACAATAAATCAGTTATTTCAACATCCTCTCCTGTCCAGCAAGGATAAAAAAGCATTCTGGAGACGTCTGTTATTTGGTACTAAATGGATGAATTATTATTATTTCTCCACAGGTCACCCAGGGAAGGCCTGAATGATACAAACATTCACATTCACTATTCAAGACAGATTTCACCTCCCACTGAGTCAGGGAGGAGTACACACACCCAGAGAGCCACACATCTAGTTCTCGGGGCAACATGAAGTACTGACCTGTTAGGCCGGCAGCCTCAGCAGACAGGAAGGCACTCCAAGAAAGGAGGAAAAACAAGCCTGTTTCCAGCATCGGGAACTCACACAGCCTGGTGAATTTGGTCAAGTGACAAAGGCGTGTTAAGGGAAACAAGGCTTTTACAGCTAAATCTCCTTGTTGACTCAGATAAACTGATCTGATAATAGTTTTGAGTTAAAGATGATTCTCAGGCCTGACTGGAAGGACATCACTCTCCATGACCCCTTCTAGAAAGACCACCATGAGTTCCCTGCTTCACTGAGGGATGAACATGCCCACAAAAATTCAAACCTCTATTCAGATTTTTAAAAAAGATGCCTACTAAGAGTACAAAACTGTGGTAAAAAGCCTCTTGAATTTGGCCTTAGCCATGCATGTGTGCTCCTAGGAGAACCATAGCAGATTTAGGAAAACAAAGGGAGTGTGGTTGGAATCAGATCCTGGACATGTGTCAGTGGAGAAGGTAGGGCTGCTCCCTGGGGATGGAGTGGGGTGAGGGGAGTGCAATCTGCACGCAGGCAGCACTTAGAGATAGAAATAGGGTCAGGAGAAGAAGTTACATTCAGTGACAGGGACCTTACCATTCCCTCTTGATATAAGTAGAATGCAGGAGGAGGAAAAGTTTTATTATTTCTAGGTCAGATGAGATGCCCTCGGGCAGGTAGTGGTTCATTTTGGCAAGGATGACACTTGGACAATAGTCTGTAAATTGCAAATATGACAAAGGGATAGTAGCCCAGGTTGGACAAAGAAAGGGTTATGAGGAAATGATTAGGAGTATGTGATTGGTGGGAAAAGATTCTATGTAATTTTGTCCAAATCAGGGATGAAACGCCCTGACAAATAAGGAGATGTGATCATGTTGCATTTTTATGCTTTTAGAACAAAATTTATAGCAGATTCCACATTAAAAGATATTTAGCAGCAGGTCAAGGAAGCAAAATCATGACTTCCAGCATGGAATATCTGGGTCTAATTCTTGGCTTCACCAGTCACTGGCTGTGTGATTTCTGATCAGTATATTCACCTTTTCCAATGTGAACTGGCAAGGAGAATAATGCTTATTCCCGCGGTGTGGAGAATGAAGTACGCTAAAACTGTCATGTAAAGTTTTAGGAAGCACAGAACAACTACAGGCAGAAACATCACTGGGAGTGTGGCCTCTGGAAGCTGACTTCACCTGGGTTCAGATTCACTGCAGCTACCTGGACCGTGTCTTGGCCTCTGTGCCTCTGATTTCCATTGGAAAATGGGGATAACAGTAAAATCTATTATCACCAGTAATATAAACCAGTTGATATGTGTTAAATATACAGAACAGTGCTTACCATGCAATAAGCGACATCCAGCTTTTTCTGTTAGTGATTTAAATTAATGTTTTTGGTAAAACATCTTTACTGGAAGTAGAATCTGTAAATATCTCGAGGCAATTCTTCATCTGGAGTAAAAAATGGGCTTTTCATTACCCCTTCTTGTTAGTTCCAGAGAAGCCTCATTAGTTCAGAGGGAAGCCTGAATTCTCTCTTCCAGGTTGTTTTAAAGAGAAAGACCAGGCCATTGCAAGTAACAGAGTATCAGTGGGCTATAGAGCATTCTCCTCCAGAAAACAGTTTGGTTCTCAGTCAACGCCCAAGTCCAGAGCTTGGTGCCACACCTGAGGAGACTGCCTCAGCACAGAGGAAACATGGAGGGAATTAAGGTAGAGGGAACAGAAGTATACACTTGCCTCCTTCACAACTTGTGTGTAGAGTAGGTTAAAAGCCTCTATTGTCATGCCACTGAGACTGAGCTCTCTATCCCCACCCCTCAATTCTTACCTCTCTGTCCTTTCTTCTAGACCTGATCCAATCTCCTGGCAGACTTTGCATCTCTAGGAACGTTTTCATTCCCTTATGAGCCTGTTTACCTCTGTGTCAACACCTTCTCACACCGGGCAAAGAGAGTTCCAATCTCAGCTTCTCTACCTGCTGCACTCTATGGTGCCGAACAACCTAGTTTGCAATCCTGGGCCTGAAATATCTTAACTGTATGGCCTTAGTCAAGTTGTTTAACCTTCATTGTTCCAGTTTCTTCAGCTATAAAATTAGGATAATAATAGTATCTACCTTGTAGTGTTCTTGTAACAACTGTCTGAGACAATCCAAGAAAAATGATTACAGCAATGGCTGGTACATGGCAAAGTTCTAGAAAATGTTAGATGATGTTATAATCATGTTCATTATGACTGATATGTGACCCAGAGTGAGCTACTTAACCTCCATAAGTCTCAGTTTCTACACGTGTAAAGTGAGGATAATAATTACCTGTCTTAAAGGGTTGATTCAAATGCAGAGGTGTACATAAAAGCCCCGGCACATACTAGACATTCACTAAATGTTCCTATCATTATCATTGTTACTCGTAATATTCTAAATAACACATGAACTCCACCACAATTCCACCTAATGATTAAGAAGTAGTAGGCAGTAGTGATTAGGAGCATGATCTGCTCTTGATTCTTACTCTCTGGGTTCACTTGCTGGCTGCATGACTGTGGCAATAATACCCTTTTTAAGCTTCAGTGTCCAATAAAAGCCGTATCCGGCACTATGATCTCTGTGAGGGTTAGGTGAGGTAGCACATGTAAAACAAGTAGCAGAGGAGCATGGCATCTCATAAGTACTAGATAAGTCAATTTTGGGTGTTGGAATCCAGCCCTGCATTTTGTCACTTACTTTATCTCTGCCAGTGGAGGTGCCACGCTCTAAGGGTTCTAGGAGAAAACTTTGGAGTGAGCTTTGACTCCTTTTCTTTACCTCTAATAAACAACTAGATCTTAGTCTCCTTCCTGCTGCTTCCTGCACTGTTCATCATTACTGTTTCCCTCAGTTCTAATCCCCTTCCTCTGACACACCCTATGTGCCAGGTCCTCAGATATGTTTTAAACACACGACTGTCAGGGTGTCTCTCTTCCGAGCAGAACCTTTGGGCAGCTAATTGCGGACTACAGAAAGAAGCTCAGACTCTTAGAAAAACACCCCAAGGGATCCACGAGCTGACTCCGCCCGCTGTACCGCCTCATCCTCCACTTCTCACCAGCCGGAGCCCACTGGCCCTCTCAGGCACTTCTGCTGCGTGCTACATCAGTCAGTCCTACCTCTGCTCATTAAAGGATACTACTCTGCACATAAATACTGCTTGTCAAATTATTTTCAGAATAATATAGTTGGCTAAGGGTCTACTGGTCCTTTCTAGACACAATGGCCTAATTTTTATAGTCCTAATAACAATGGCTTCCTCAGCTCTGGTTTTCTTTCTTTCTTTTTTTTTTTTTTTTGTGGGTACCAGGGGTCGAACTTAGGATCTCATGTGCCAGCAGGTGCCCATGTCACTGAGCAATATCACCAGCCCTTTTTTCATATGTGGGTACCAGGAGTCGAACTCAGGACTTCGTGCTTGCCAGGCAGGCGCTTATGCCACTGAGCTATCTCACCGGCCCCATTCTCTTTCTTTCTTTTTCTTTCTTTGTTTTCTTTCTTTCTTTCTTTCTTTCTTTCTTTCTTTCTTTCTTTCTTTCTTTCTCTCTCTCTCTCTCTCTCTCTCTCTCTCTCTCTTCCTTCCTTCCTTCCTTCCTTCCTTCCTTCCTTATTACTATTGATACTGGGGATTGAATCAAGGGTCTTTGCACTGAGTTATATCCTGGTCCATTTTTTAAGTTTTATTTTATTTATATTTTTGAGACAGTGTCTTAGGCTGTGCTTGAACTTGCAATCCTCTTGCCTCCAACTGCCAGGCAAGTTAGGGGATTACAGGAGTGCCTCACTATACCTGGCTTCATCTCTGAATTGTTATAGTTCTAATAATTTACATGAGCTTCGGCACTAATTTTCTATCTAGCTCTTAATACAGAGCTTATGTTTCCAAGTTTGTCACTCTCTGAGGGTAGAGACCATGTTTTATTCATCATCTGACTCCTTATAGATACTTTCAGTAAAATCGAGCCTTTTAGCAGCTGTATAGTGACTCTCTGGGCCAGTCCTCATGGAAAAAGTCCCCAATTTTGCTTTCTTTGTCATAGGCTTGGCAGACTCCTTCCTCTTCTTTTCCCTGAGGTCTTCAGCCCTTCTTCTTTTGCTTTGCCTCTTCTCTCTGGCTTCTGATAAGCCCCCACACTTGATAGTGGCCATCTGGATTTCCTCCTCAATTCTGACTTAATTTGCCCCATCCAGCTATTCTAGGTAAATAGCCACTAGATCAGCCTCTTTCTCTGATTAAATCCTGTAGGAACCCAACTCATCCTCTCAACTCCCTAACAAAAAAGAGGAAATCTAATGACAGAGTTACCCAACTACAGAAAACATGTAATACCTGCATTGCTCCCAGCTTCCCTTCTGCAAAGTTGATGTCTTTTAAGCCCACAGTGATCTTTGGCTTCCTACCCTGGGACTTAGTGTTTGGCATAGTTTAAAAATTAGGTTGAGCATACCCAATGTATTACCCCCAGGCAATCTAACCTTGCTCTTGACCTTGGATTTTCAGTTCTTCCTCTTGACTCTAGTATAAGAAATCCTTATATTCTCTGCCCACTCCTTTTTCTAAGTGGCAATTATTTAAGAGCTGTTCATATTCTAAGATCAGACACTACCAACAGGGCTAGAATTGACCTTGGGCAAAAAAAAAAAAAAAATCTGATCCTCTCTGTTATTGGTACCTATCTCTGTCTCCTAGAATCACTCAGCACTAGGATGGCTTCAACAGTGTGTATCAATTTGAACCAGAATACCTTGCCATTTATCACCCTGAAGGTTTCTCATCCTCAGAAACATTCCATGGACATTGGCCTCTCTCCACATAAAAAGGATATCAGTGCTGTGACAACAGCGTATGCAGACCCCATTGCAAATGAGCCGGTGAAGATCCCCAGGAAATTCCCCACAGACTGGAAGAATGCTGCAGTGTCAAATGCATTTGGATTCTCCTTGGGACTGTAAATGGATATGGAACTGAAAAGAGAAGAGGAGGCAAGTTAGTCAGTTTCTTCCACCTTACATCCCAGTCATAATTCCCCACTCACTTTGGGGAGAGGCACCCTTTCCTGTAAGGTTGAGTGCCAGTTGGATGAGTTGAGAGGAAAAAGGAAGAGGGGAAGAGGTAGAGAAAACAGAAAGCTTTCCCTTTCCTTGTAGCCTAATCCCATGGTATCCATATGTTGCTGCCAGTCAGTAAACATTTTTATATTGGAAAGGTCATAAAGAATATTGTTTCTGAGCAAACTAGGCATTAAAACATGGTAGGTGTATAAGGAATCTGCTGAGAAGATAGATAACTGTGAATTATTTAGTGGCCATATGTCTTCAGTGCTGTTATATATTCACAAATGATCCCGATAAAAAGTGCACTTTTATGGTCTGTGCACAAATGGGCGATACAAATCACAGCATGCACAAAATATTCGGCTGTGATCTTGTCATAAACCACAAAGCATTCCTCCTCTCCAGTGTAACCCTTCAGAAACAGAGCCCTGGTGGCAATCAGAATATCACAACATTAAGCCCCGGGGAGAGACAAAACCCTCATTTGCTCACCAAAACAAATGGCAGCAGCTGCCCAAGGTCATCTTTTATACCCATATTCTCATGGCTGCCAACAGACTTATTCTCATAGAGAAAAATCAACCCACCAATAGGCAGTCCATTCACTTATTTTCAAGGATGTTGTATTCACTTTTTTTTTTAAAAAGCAGGGTCCCAAATCCCAGACTGTTAATATGAAGGACAGCCATGTCTTATTTAAAGGAGTATGAACTGCATATTGCAGCATTAAAATGAGCAGATGTGGTAGAAATGGTTGCTTTAGGGAGACTCCTGAAGTAGCATTTTAGCTTTTGTATTTTTTTGCTGGTTTTAACATGGGCTCTTTAAATCTAATCAGGAAAAATCAAGAATTTAGCAGTGGATTCTGGAAAGGACTTTGTAGTGGTGTGGAGCACAAAAAGCACACCAGACATGCTGAGATTAGACTGGATTTACAGAGATGTAACTGAATCTTTTATGCTTGGATGATTACGGCACGTTAACTCTCTGACCTGGCTTTTTGCATCTAGAGACTAGTTAAGGGAGACAAGGGGAGAGGATTCCAATTCTCTTCTGGAAGATATGTGGCATAAAGAAGGTAGTTTTAAATGTTCTTAGTTTTGCCCTCGATGTCTTTAAACCCCCGAAGTAGGCCAAACTCTTCGGCTTTGATCCTGTAATTGGATAAGGAAGATAAATGTGGATCTTGAATGGAGCCCTGAAATGTATGCGAGAAAAGGACTGCCTTTGAAGTGTTTTTCTTTCTGTAAAGTGTTATGCTTTATAACAAAAAAGGAAAAGCAATTCCATATCTGGGTTCTTTGTATCTGCCAGTCTTGGAGAAAAGTGTAAAATCCCATGGCCATTAGGAAACCTGGTATCCAATGCTGTGAAGTTTGATGGGTTCCCCCTGACCAATTTACCATGATATTTCTTCATTCTAATGAGAAACAATGTGATACAGAAATACTTTATTTCATTTTGCCTTTCAAACAAAGCTTTTTGCAAATAACAGGGCTTTGTAAATAACTCTGAAATTACTGGAGCTGCTACCAGTAGATCTGACCCATAGAACAGGCATCTATTTATCTCAATCTCCATCTCCACACATTTAGAAGTGTTTTCTCTTTGCCCAGTGGCTTAGTTACCTTTCTTATTGCTGAGACAAAATACCTGACACCCAAAGTTAAAGGAAGAAAGGTTTATTTAGCTCATAGTTTGTACAGGTTTCAATTTCTAGTTGGCTGGCTCCAAGGCAGGGTGGCTTGGGAAAGGGGCATCGGAGAAGAGAAACAGTTCATGAGAGGCAGAAGACAGTAAGCGAGGAGAGCACCCTAGCCCGCTTTCTGTCCCTTGTCTTATCCACACCCTTAGTCCTAATGCCCTTAATCCTGTCACCGCACCATGAATCAATCCCAGCATCACAGTCTAGATCCAGCCACCTCTGGAAAGCCCCACCTATGACCACATGAGGCTTTGGGGCACATCTAGACACAAACCATAATACCCAGTTTCTGGAACTTGGAGCACTACCATTGCATGATTTGGCCATATCCTGTTATCCTTGTTTATGTATTGTTTTTCTTCAAACCAACTCATTTTTATTCTATTGCCAAAGCTTTCCTTTTTTTTTTTTTTTTTTTTTTGGTGGGTACCGGGGGTCGACTTCAGGACCTCACGTGCCAGCAGGAGCCTGTGCCACTGAGCGATATTACTGGTCCCTTTTTCATATGTGGGTTCCGGGAGTCGAACTCAGGACCTCGCGCTTGCCAGGCAGGTGCTTATGCCGCTGAGCCATCTCACCGGCCCCCTGCCAAAGCTTTTCTTAAAGAATATCTATGAAATCATAAGTTTGATGCACTAAATATATTTTATTTTATTTTATTTTATTTTATTTTATTTTATTTTTTTATGTGGGTACCGGGAGTCGAACTCAGGACCTCACACTTGCCAGGCAGGAGCTTATGTCGCTGAGCTATCTCACCGGCCCCATTTATTTTAATATATGCATGAATATGTAATTTGAAAAAAGTTCACCTGAGCTCATCTGGGTAACCCCACTGATCTGCAGTTTGTGTTTTCAGACACTATTTCCTTTCAGCCCACCTAATAGAGCACAGCCTCTGTTCTTCTGAGATTGTACCATTCCCTGTGGACTTTGGGTCAGCTGAAGAGAAAGCCTTAACTGCCCTTGAGCCACAGAGACTGTCCATCAGATCAGCTGGTCCAAAGTCTTCCTGGGATGTATGTTCTAGGAACAAGTTACCGCAGACAAGTAGGAAAGTGTACAGAGAAGGGAAGCATAATTTGATCCAATAAATGTTAACAATTCATATACACCGAGCATATCTAGGCAGACAAACAGTTCTAGTCCCAGTGCTGAGTGTGATGTGAGAGATACACATTAAATGGTGCAAAGGAGGAAAGGGGCACTGTTTTAGAATAAAGGAGATGACATTTGAATAAAGTATCAAATCAACAGACAGTGATGGAGAAAGGTATTTCAGGGAGTGGAAAGAGTGTAAAGAAAGGCAGAGAGGCAGGTAGATGAGGACACATACGAGCAGGGGTATGTGGTTATGGCCGGAACCCAGGTAGCATGAACATGGGCACAGCGGAGGGGGAAGCGGGTCAAGCAGCATCACTTAGAGCCTGCAATTCCATGAGCATATACAAAAGCTCTCCCATTGTCATAGTATTTAGTCCTCTATAAATACATTATAACTTTGTTTACTCTTATCTCTGTAAGGTAAATAGGGCTGGTATTCTTATTGCACCTTCACTCTCTTTTTTTCTTTTTATAAAATAAAGAAATTAAGGAAAAGAGAAATCGGGATCACATAGCTACGGACCTCACAATGTAGATTTCTTGTTTCTTCCTTTAAAAAGTGATCTTTTGGGGAATATAAAAAAGAAGCCACATAAGGACAGTGAAGTGACATTGCTACACTGACTTTAAGGACAACAGGAGTTCAGGACCAGAGCTTTAATTTTCATGCCTAGGAAGGAACGGGGATCTGGGTGTGGTGTACTGGGCATTATTTTATTTATTTTTTTTTTATTTTTAAAGAGAAGAAAAAACAAAACAAATCAAAAAAGAACAAATTTTCAAAACAACATAATAGGAGAGTAACAATGGTTAATGCATTACGTATTATTATCTTTAAGTTAGTTATTCAGGATACCAGATATTAGCATTCAATTGTCCAAACATTATTGGCACAAACCTTACTCTTCAATGAACTAAGTAAAATTGGTAGTGTATCTATCTTAACCATCTTATATATATATACAATTTTTTTCCTTTCCCTTCTTTCTTTTCCCTATTCCCCTATTCCAGTCTCTCTTTCCTTTTGACCAATTTCTTTTTGATTCACGATGTCTATTGTACATTTTGGATCTTATTTACTCTTTCAGTTTGTCATACTAGAGAGACAATACGATGCTTACACATGTGCGTCCGGTTTATTTCACTTAAGAGTATTTTCTCGAGTTGCATCCATTTACCTCCAAAAGTCTCCAGTTTATCCTTCTTTATGGCTGAATAGTACTCCATTGTATAAAAAGACCACATCTTTTTTATCCATTCCTCGGTTGATGGGCATTTGGGTTGTTTCCAAGATCTGGCTATTACAAATTGTGTTGCTATAAACATGCACATAAATCGCTGTGGTACGATGTTTTTAATTCTTCTGGGAAGATACCCAGCAGGGGAATAGCTGGATCAAATGGGACCTCCAATCCTAGTTTTTTGAGGAATCTCCACACTGATTTCCACAGTGGCTGTACCAGTTGACACTCCCATGAACAGTGGAGAAAGGTTCTATTTTCCCCACGAACCCTCCAGCATTTGTTATTAGTTGGTATCTTTACAATAGCCATTCTTTCTGGGGTGAGGTGGAATCTCAGTGTTGTTTTAATTTGCATCTCTTGAATGACTAGTGATGTTGCACATTTTTTCATATAATTATTTGCCATTTGTATTTCTTTATCTGAGAAGTGTGTATTCATCTCAGATGTCCATTTTTGGAGTGGGTCTTTAAATTTGGGAGGTCTGATTTTTTTGAGTTCTTTGTATGTTCTTGATAGTAATCCTTTGTTTGAGGAATAGCTGGCAAACATTTTTTCCCACGTTGTGGGTTGTCTCTTCACCCTGTTGGTGGTTTCTCTTGCTGTGCAAAAGCTTTTTAATAAGATGAGATCCCACTCATTGATTCTTTGTGATAGTTCCAGTGCAACTGAGGTTTTATTCATAAAGTCTTTGCCTACACCAATGTCTTCAAGGGTTTTACCTATCCTACCTTCCAGCAGATTTAATGTTTCTGTTTTAATATTTAGATCTTCGACCCATTTTGAATTTAGTTTAGTGCATGGTGAAAGATATGGGTCTAGTTTTAATCTTTGGCATGTGCAAAGCCAGTTTTTCCGGCACCATTTATTAAAGAGGCTATCTTTCTTCCAGTGAATGTGTTTGGCACCTTTGTCAAAGATAAGGTGGCTTAGTATGTCTGGGGTTGTTTCAGCATCTTCTAATCTGTTCCATTGATCTTCAGGTCTGTTTTTTTGTGAGTACCACACTGTTTTTATCACAGTAGCTTTATAGTATAATTTCAAGTTGGGGATTGTGATGCCCCCTGCCTTGCCTTTGTTGCCCAAAATTGCCTTTGCTATTCTAGGTCTCTTCTGATTCCAAATGAATTTTAGGATTGTTTTCTCTAACTCTGTGAGATATGCTGTTGGAATTTTGATTGGAATTGCATTAAATCTGTATAACAATTTTGGAAGTATGGCCATTTTCACTATATTGGTTCTTCCTATCCAGGAGCAAGGGATATCTTTCCATTTTCTTCTTTTTTTTTTTTTTTTGTGGGTACCGGGGGATCGACCTCAGGACCTCACGCACTAGCAGGCGCCCGTGCCGCTGAGCGATATCACCAGCCCCTTTTTCGTATGTGGGTTCTGGGAGTTGAACTCAGGCCCTCGCGCTTGCAAGGCAGGCACTTAAGCCGCTGAGCCATCTCACCGGCCCATCTTTCCATTTTCTGATATCCTTTTCAATATCCTCTTTCAGAGTACTGTAGTTTTCAGTGTATAGGTCTTTTACATCCTTTGTGAGGTTGATTCCTAGGTATTTAATTTTTTTGGATGTTATTGTGAAAGGTATTTTTTCCCTAATTTCTCTTTCAGTAAGTTTGTTATTTGTTGTAGTGGGCATTAGCAGGAGACTCAGGGCCCCTCACAGAAACAGACTCTTAAGTCTGCCTTCCACTTCCAGACTTTAAGCTTTGCTGGGCCAGGGCTGGGACTTGTTCCTCTCTGTTTGCCCAGGATAAAGCCTGGTGCCTGGCATGTGGCAAGTTATATAAAGGCTGGTACAATAGAAGAAGGATCACTGGGAAGTAGAAAGGAAGAAAGGAAGCAACGCAAGAAAGAATAAGGCTCTCAAAATGAGTCATCACTCACAAGATTTTTACTGGGTGTTGACTAAACATGGCTGTGTTTGAATATTTTGGGGTTATCAATCCATACTTGAAGCCAGTATTTGTGCCTTTTTACTTTAGCCAAAGATTTGACACCTATTGGCTGCCTGGCCTTAGACAAGTCACTTCATCACACTCAGAATCCGTTTCATCATGTTTTAAATGGGGATAATAATAGTACTTATGCTCCAGAAATGCTGTGTAGATATGAGGTACATTTAAAACTTCTGTTTTTCTGGTGGATTCCAGAGCCATTCACTGGCTGGATGTTTTGTGTACTCAAACTAACACCCACTGAATGTTATTTATCAACATTATCATTGTCATTCTGCTACACATTTACACAAGTCTCACAACTAGAAACATAGCACTGTGTGCTGAGCTAGTCCTAGGTGCCAACTGTGGGCTGAGGGGTGTGGCAGCCCTCCTGCCACACCAGGCTTTGTGGTTCCTCCTAGAGAGGAACTAGTCTCTTTTGCACAGGAACAAAAGTGAGTTTAGGGGGAGAAGGTACCTGGCAAGCATCCCAGGGAAATGGCCATAGGAATGAGCCTAACAGTTCTGATGTTTATCACAGAGCTCTTGATTCAGTGCATTAGGCAGGGAAGAAGTGTCCTCAGCAGGCTGGGCAGTGGTCTGCCCCAGGGACAAGAATAATCCTGGACTCAGCTTGAGTTGCATCCCAGCAGGTTTAATGAGGGGTGTTTTGCAGGCAATGCCCTCCGACTTCTGCTGAGAAATTCGGCAAAGGAGGCAGGAGCCTGGGGGACCATGAGGGATGCATCTCTCTGGGCTGCCAGCATTTTACAAAGCTGTTCCTCTAGGCCAGTGGTGGCAAACCTATCACACATGTGCCGGGGCAGGCACGCAGAGCTCTCTCTGTCAGCACACAAGCCAAGTCGCCCCAGCAGCCGAGCATCGGATAATGGTTGTTTTTTCTAAACTGAAATTTCAGTATTCAGGTTTAGTTACAGTGTTGGCACTTTGTGATAAATAAGTGAGTTTTGTTTTGCAGTTTGGGCACCAGGTCTCTAAAACTTTCAACATCATTGCTCTAGGCTCTCACTCCTGGCAAGAGACATCTGTCAGGGCTCTGGTTTCCAGGTGCAACACTAAGCATCTGGGTTGGAAGCAGCAGCTGCAGGGGCTGGGGGCTGGACACAGCCTAGGGTTTGGTTCATACATATAAGGTTTCCAACTTCAATCCATGGGATGAATAGAATTGTTCCAGTAGTTTCAGACCTTTGGATTTATCCCCTGTGCCAAGGGAGATGCTTAAACCATCAGTGGATGCAAATGCTGGAGGGGAGAGAAGAGGGGAAAATGAATGGGGTTATGTGTTAACCTGTGCAGTGCAGTGGCTGTTCTTTGGGACAATATAAGAAGCACTGATTATAACACAAGCTGGTGAGGGTGGATCTACAATCTCCAGATATCTGGAAAGGAATATTTAAGATGGTTGGAACCAATATCTTTGAAAATGATATGACCAGAAATACAAAGTAGTGTTTAAATATTTATCTCATAACTTGGAAATAGGTCCAGGTTATTGATTTGTTCTGTTAATGAACAGATTATTCAGGAAAAACTAGTTTGATGACAATATATTGTATCTATACTCAGAAATAAATGTGTGTAGCATCTTTTGTCCAAAAATTTTAAAAAGAAATGGATATCCTAAATTCTGTTAATGAAAGCAACACTGATAATAATCCTTTCTTTCAGTGCACCATTTAAGACTCACAAAGTCACATACACAATAAATCACCCAGTATTTCTCAATACATATCTTTTTCTCTATATGATGTATCTGCAAAGAATAGGCCTTGCAGTTTAAGAAGTATAAAGAGCATAGAATTCGAATTTGAAATCTGGGTGTAAATCTTGCTCAGTGCAACTGACTGTGGGATCTTGAGCAAGTTACTTAAACTATCTGTCCCTCAATTTTTATAAAATGATAATAGATACTTATCATATAGGCTCGTTAGGGGAATTAAATGAATTAATGTCTTCTGAAGCACTTGAAATAACATATCACACCTACAGGGAACTAGATAATCATTTCTTCCAGCGACCTGTCTCTTTTCTCTGTTTCTGTTTCTATCTGTTTCTGTCCCTCTGCCCCCTGTCTCTCTGTCTGTCTCACTTTTTGCGTTGCTCAGTTCCGACAGAAGTATTTCAAACTTTAAATACCAGTCAAAAACTCAACTCAGACAGAACTAGGGCTTCATCACCTGTCTCTCGCACTCTGAAATGACTGCTCACTAGTCTAGATCCCTAGGAGGCTGGGGTCATTTGATCATAAAAATTGTTTTGTGCAGAGCATTGTATGGCATATAGTAAATGCTTAATAAATACTAGTGCCAAAATAGGAGGAGGTGGGAAAGGGAGGGAAAAGTAAGGAGGAAAAAGAGATGTTGTCAGTGAAATTATTCGAGAGTGAAAATAAGATAACACGTAAAGAAATTACGATACCATTGATTTCACTGAGATTGCCACCGAGGTCATCCCCTCTTGACGTGGACCACCTTTCCATTCTGGGCCCTCCTGAGTCGTCACCATCCTGATTATTACCATTTTTTTTAAGGTCTCTAAGTTTCTAGCACCATCCACTCCTGTTACTCTTCACCATTATTCCTAAGATACTTTGCTACAGTTATAGAAACTACCCAACCACCTGAGAACCTCAGGCTCCCAGAGACCCGTGGTTCCACATAACATTCTCCATGACTGCTCTTCCCAACTTCATGGTCTTCTTGCAATCGTGGATACCTCATTAGAATAAGGTTTTTCTCGACTCATTCGCCCACTCTGACTTCCTCTGTAAACATGAAATCAGTGTCACTTGAGAGTTTACAAAAAGAAAGTGTTAAGTGAACACATTGTATCCTTTCAGAATTTCTATGAATTTAATCATTAAAGAAAAAATGAAAAAATAATTACTATACCCGAAGATATACAAAAGAACCTTCTATTTTCTCTGCCAAATCTTTAATCCCTAACAAAAAATTTCTAACTATTGGCACCAGTTCATTGAAGAGTTCCTGATTAGCTGAGAAATAAATATGAACAGTTTATTTTTTTTCCAAGTACTGCTTCCAGCTGCACTATATTGAATCGCCCTTCCGGCTGGGTAAGTAGTTCCACTAATGATGTCTTGGTCAAACTCCATTATTCAGTTTCTTCTAGTGATTAAAACTTACTGCAGGCCAGCTTAAAACTTAAATCTTCAAAGCAGCTTTCTTTTTCTCCCTATAGAATATTCTAGGGCATCAGCAGGATGACTTGGAATGAAGGAGAGGCAGCATGGTCCTCTTCCTCCCACTGGGGCTCCTGCGCCCCCTGGTGGTAGACGCTGGAGAGGGATGCCTAACTCTTGTCGGTAGTGGGTAGGGATCCCTCTCTTAGAGACTTGATGTGGTGGCACCTCTGTTTCGTTGAGAACCCCCCACATGGTCCACTCAATTTTCCATCTGCTCTGCCAGCTATACACATTCCCAGCTTGTTTCCGTGGCTTGGATTAGTGGTCACTTGGGCAGGTCGGTGGCTCCTGATTTTCTCTTGACCTCTACTTCCTTAGCATGGGGTTCCCCTGAGCACCTTCCCCAGGCCATGAAGCACTGGCGTGGATGGGCTAGCCTACCTGCTCCCCAAACACACTAAACCAGGGAGCCTTTAGGTCTTGCTTCACCGACTCCCACTTTCAGACCAGAGGCGGCACCAGTCCTGTGTTGTGTTGAAGCCTCTAAGGAGCCGTATTCAGAGCTCCCTTTTGAGATGGCCTTGGCCCCTCTGCAGGTTCCCCCTGGAGAATGCACAGCAGCCTCTGCCTCCTGGGTGACGCCAGTGGTGTCCCTTTCATTTGGCTGACACCAAACAGTACACATCCTCTGAGGAAGACCCCCCCATTTCCCCTTCCCCACTCTTCAGGAATGAGGCTGATCCATAAATTAAGCCAGTTAGGAGGTGCCTGATCCTCACTGCGGGGCAGTCCTGTTGCTTTTTGTAGAATGGAGCCACACAGTGACATTCTTTGCTTTCAGCTATAGTCCTAACCCCAGTCTGGAAAACAGGAAAAGGCCCCTGGGATGAACACATCTTGTGACTTGTGACATCATGTCAGAGTGCTTCCAGTTTCTTTTCTTTCCATCTACATTTGCCCTGCCATTCTGCATTTTGAGACACATTTTCAGGAGCCACACGACACAGAGGGGTAATGAAAATTCATAAAAGCTGCTGCTTTGTTCGGCCTGGGTGTCATAGGCAAAAATCAAGCTAGAGAAAAAAAAATAATTACAATGCTTTTTGTATTTAAAATTCTTTATGCTTAAAAAAATGAAGAGAAGAGAAAGAAACAAGTGGATCCTTATCTATTATTTATCTTTTAATAACTGCATCAACCTGCCCTTTCTCAGAGAAGTTGCTTAATTATGAATAAGGAATTGATTTTTATGGGGCCAAGAATTTTGTGTACACATTGGAATTCATTCTGGCATCTGCCTGCCCATTATTCTGGCTTATGTGCTGCCAAAGGCTGATGAAGCTCTGTCAGGAGAACTTGCTGTAAAACATAATGACTTCAGGAATTGGGGGCATTCCAGGCACCCTGGGAGGTTAGAAGAGCTCTCTCTTAATAATAAGAGGTCCTGGCCAGAAATTCGCTGAGCTTGAGTTAGAAGCATAGGGTTCCACCTTCCCAAAGGCCAGTGGCTCCAATGGCCCTCCAGAGTGGAGAGCTGTGCTTGGGGAGGCACATTAATTAACTCTTTCAGCTTCTGGAAGACCATTTAATGACTGCTCCCTGAGAATCCAAATTCCTACCAGCAGTGTGACTTTCCAAATCCTTGACAAATATCCTTTTGCCATTTTGATGTCAGGCATGAGAGAAAAAGACAAGAATTCTGTGGGACGTATAAGCTAGTGTATCAGCACCAAGAACAATACGATCTCAGATTTAATTGATCTCTTCCATCAACAAATACTCATCAAGCACCTACAGTGTGCAGACAGTGCTGTAAGTACTGAAGATACAGCAGGGAACAAAACACGGCTGCTGACCTCATGTTCTTTACATGCCGGTGGAGAGGACAATGCAATAACGAGCTAAGCGCATACATATATGATTTAATGACAGCATCTGAAAGGAAAATAAAGCAGTGTGAGAGGCTGGGGTAGGGAGTGGCAAGGTGCTGCTTTATAAAGGCTTCTCTGAGAAAGATGAGTAGGTGGAACCCTGAGTGAAATGAGGTGGAAGGAGCTTTCTGAGCCCTGAAACAGCTTACTCAGTGGGTCTGAGGAGTGCAGGGGGCCCAGGGTGGCTGGAGGGAAATAAGTGCACGGAGAGGGGTGATAACCCAAGGCGCCAGGTCTCTTCTCAGTTGTCTGGTTGCTGTACCTGAAGGAGGCCACAGGGGAAGATGAGGGTGAAGAGGAGGAAGACCACAGGGAAGAACAGAGTTTAGGGGATTGACAGATTTAGAAGAAAATGCTGCCGCAAAGGTCAGAAAGGTGGCCATACAGAGGAAGGGCTGGTCTTGTTCTTCCCAACAGGCAAGACCAAGTCCAAAAGTACAAAAAAAAAAAAAGCATGGGGGATATTTTAGCTCTATATTCTATTTCAAGAATTACTAGTTCTTAGCTCTGAATGAAAATGGGATGGGTTCTGTAAAAAGATGGTGAAGTCTCTAGTTGGAGATGCTTATACATTGAATGAATGACCTGCCAGGGTGCCGTGGAAGAAATGCCCACATTAGATGGTGTGACAATGTGGCCTTCCCCCAGTGGTCCCTGACCTGCTACTCCCCACTTCTTCCAGGCCTACCCGACAGAGACGTAGGATGTACTTAGCTTCCTGTGTTCACCCAGATCCTGACCATGAAAATGGCTGAGTGTGCAGCCAGAAGGAAGCAGTGCTTCAACAAAGGATGAAATGAAGGTGCCAATGATTCAGGTTGGAGCACAGTTAATAATGACATCAAGAAGAGTTACAAATTTCAGCACAGAATAAAGCCTTTGACAGTTTCCTAAGTGGCTCTGGTCCATTAAGTTCCAGCTCTAAGGTGACAAAGAGAACTCTGAGTTTAAAATTGGTTAAAAGGGAAGCAGAGTTAAGGGAGGTTTGTTATGAATTATATGTGCATTTTCTTTAAAAGGAGATCTTAAATTACTTTGCAATTTAGCCTGAAAAGCCTTGTCAGAATTGAATTAGTCTGTGGGCTTTGAGAAATTTTCTCTATATCTAATACTGAAAGTGATTTTGAGATATTACTAAAGATAAAAGTAACTTGCAAATACTGTTCTTCTTTCTTTTTCTTTGTCTTTTTTTTTTTTCCTGAAGGAGAAAGAATTTGAACCCTACTACTGCTGTGAGCCGAGAGAGAGAGAGAGAGAGAGAGAGAGAGAGAGAGAGAGAGAGAGAGAGGAGATTGATTCTCATAGCCTAGTGGGAATTTCTACCCTTTCTCCAACTTTTCAGTTCCTTTAATACTCATTAATGAGATCTTAACTCCAAAGAGTGCTGTGTTATATGAAACTTTTTATCATAATAGATACAAAAAGATATAGAAAAGTAGGTTAATAGCCACTAAAGATGGAAATCTAGTTAAAATTGAAATATAATCAAAAGCAGATACAAGTAAGACCAACTATTAATCCCTAAAATTGGAAATACAGAAAAGGGTCATAGTCTTTGCTTTGGTTTTACTGAGCACTCAAAAATATTAACTATTCATGCCTTACCATTCCTATGCAGTATCTGCTATGTGTCAAGCATTATGCTAAATATTTTTATAAGCATTGTCTCATTTAATCCTCACAGTACCCCCTCTGAAGTAGGTGCTACTATTATTTGTGTTTTATAGATGAGGAAATTATGGTTTAATAAGATTAAATAATTTCTACATATTTCATCACATTTAATCCACTCAATAGTCTAATAAAAGTATTCTCATTTTAGACTTAGGGAGGTTAAATCATTTACCCAAGTTAACTAGCAAGTCAGTGGAACATCAGGTATTCCATTCAGGTCTCTCTGATTGAAAGCCTGCAACGATACAGACTCAAAAAAGAAATGCCTGGATCCATCACCTGAGTGTGCTCACAGAGCACTCACAGGACTTAGGAAAAGGCCATTCATGGAAGTTGAAGATTTTAGGGCTCCTAGCCCTCATTTGCAAGAAGAAAATTGCATTAGTTAAGATATCCATTTCATTATAAAGAGTGTTGCTGACAACCAAGTGTTATTTTATTTATACAGTGCTTAGAACAACACCCAGAACATAGAAAACATTCGAAAGATGTTATTGTTATTATTGTTGTTGTTGTTGTTATTGCTCCTTATATTAACAGTATTGTTGGAACAACTACTATATATTTAATCATTTTTTCCAAAGAAATCAATACAAACTAAGCTCTATTGCTAAGAATATGGTGGCATTTAAGAATTCCAATTAATGTGTCAGAGTCTTATAGAAATCTTCAGTGTAGAATGAGCAATATGCTCAGTTAGATCAAATACTGAATTCAACTTTTTTTAATGAGGCCTAGAGAGCAGAGGGCTACTGGGTTAGTATCGAACAAGGGGGTGCATATAAAATTTTAACAATAACTGTGAACAAAAGATCCACTGTTGCCTTGCAAGGCAGCTAAAAATTCAGCTCTGTTAAATTTGTAGGGTAGATATACTATAGAAATCCTGTTGCTGTTCCTGAAGGAAAACATGTTTGTGAAGAGTGTCAAGTGAAGTTTTGTAGAATTACTGATTAGCAACAATCAAGGAAAAAGAATATAAAACCAATGGAGTATACTTTCACGGCGATCACCAACTCGCAGCTCACTGCATGTTACAGGGAGATAAAGAAGAAGCAGTAGGCCTTTACTGTATTGGAGCCTGCAGGGTTTCACAAAGATTGTGTGCTGAGGACAGTGATGAGTAGCTAAAGGAAATGCCAGTTTCCTCTGGCTGGGCCAAAGGACTTTTCATAAATGATGAGCTGCCTTCCTAATCTGGGGGTTTTCATTCACACGTGAGTCAAACACTTCTCCGATGATAAACAGCTGCCTGTGACAGCTGATGGAGTGGACAAGCCAATTTCTGGAAAACATTTGCATCGATCAGTTGATTCCCCTGACCCTTTCCTTCACCACTGCTCTTCCATTTATTAGCAATTAAGTGAGCATCTGGGCCCCAAATCACAGCTTAATTCAATTAGAATCTACATCTATCTTTTAGAGTTGCAGATAATTTCACTTGAGTTCAAGTTATCTTTGGGAGCAAAGTACATAGTTACCTGCTTGAACGAACCTATTTTATCAAGGCAGTTGCCTCACACCTACGGATTTTAATTTTGTGCTTGAAATATGGGAAATGTAGACCAACAAATCTTACCAAGGAGGGTTTTTCTTCCAACATATGTTCTTAAATTACATGTTTTTAGAAGTTGGTAGAAAGTGTATGTTCTGCAGAAGAGTCATCCGTGGTGTTGGGTCTTCAGGACACAGCTTTATTAGTGTTAAGAACATGGGCCTTTAGGTATATTTAAATCTCAAATCAATACAGCTTGTGAGAACTGATGGATTCCTGACTCAAGCATTAGTAGATTTCTCCCACTCTGTGCAATAAAGATAGTTACTAAAACTTAGAGTCAGAGACACAGGGCGAGGATGAACACTTCATCTGCCAAGGTCATTGCTGAGCTGCCAGAAACCATAAGCTATTTCTTAGTCTCAGCAACTAAGGCTTTGGGTGCTGAAACAGCCTTGAAGGACTGGGAGGCTGAGTTTTGCATGTGTGGGCAGGCAATAGCTGAGATCATTGGGTAACATGTAGGTTGGAAGATGTGGTAGTGGCTGGGGTGGAGGGCAATCACTGGAAAAGCTTCAGGCTCGAATCAGGTAAACAAGCCACAATTAGTATGTGAACAACATTCAGAGGGCCCAGAAAATCAGTGATTCTGGGAGTCCAGGAATGAATGTGAACCAAACATTTATAAATGCACATATCCACTTTTTTTCTGGAAGCAGATTCCTTAACTTTCAATACCTTCTCTTTGTGGTCCATGACCCCCCATATGGTGAAAAATCACCAAGGTAGGGGTATACAAATATTGATTGCAGAGCAAAGAGGAAGTGGTCAAAAGCCGAGGCAAATGGTGATCCTCAGAGGTGACACAAAAGGAGAATTGGATAATCAGTGCAAGAAACATGGAACAAGAGCACCTCTGTCCTGTGTCTTAAGCCATGACATTTAACACGAGCCCCATTCTGGGCTAGCAAACAACATGTGGGAGAATATAATTGAATAACGACAGATCAAAACAAATGACAGTTCTTGACACCTATGTAGATGTAGATAGAAAGGTAAGGTTTTGAGGGTTCTATATAGCTGGGAATGACTGACAAGTAGCATAGAGGGCACCACCATGAAAGATAAATTAATTTATGGCCTGGATCAAGCCTACTTTCTGTTTCTAGCTTAGGTAATGTTAATGATACACTTTCAATACATTCAAGGTCACATAGGCAGGACTCATCATCAATGCCACTGTAGCAAGAGATGCTCCCCCCGCCAGCCAGTATACTGCAGTTTGTTAGTTGCTCAAGTAATAGTTCCAGTTACAATTCCTGTTACTTTTGTTTCTTAGAAACGGCTGGTCACTGTGATGTGTAGCTGGCCACTACAATGCATATTGTAAGAACCAATCCCCAGTTGACAAGCTGTTCTGCCTCTGAACTTCCTGCTTGCTTATCCCATATAAACCCTAGACCACCAGAGATAGGGGCCTGATATTTTGGGAATGATCCTAGTCAGTGCCCGTCGACGTAAATAAATCTGCCTGCAAATCCTGGGTGTCATTTTGGTGTTTCTGTTTGCCATAGCACCACAAATACAAGAGCTCAGCTCTCTCAGGGTCAACAAAGATGTATAAGACACAACAGTGTCCAGGCCTTGGTTCAGTTAACCCATGGCTAGATCTTCAAAAGATCCATTGGCTTTATGTACACATCACAAGACCAAATGGGAGAACAAAAGCTGTTCTCTTCCCCCCAGAAAATGTCCCTTGAGTGCTAAATAGTCAAATAATACTTTGATTAGTCAAAAACATTTGGGATGCAGATGCTGCTGTCTGAGACAGCTTAAAACTAGAGAACTGCACAAGTGGCTCGCTAGAGCAAAAAGAGCTAGGCAGGGTGTGGGTCAGAAGGAGGAGTCAGTATAAGATGCAAGAGACAGTAAGGAGTACTTTTGGTAATTCCTTTCTCCTCTTCTTCTTCCTTTTGTGGACTCTCCCTCTACAGATTTCACTGATCAGGTCTTTTTCGTATTCATATTTCATATTCTATTTAATGGATTTGTTAGAAGTTGGTGCTGTGCTTTACTTCTCAGGTGGTACTAAGATTATACATACATAAATTGCAAATTCTTTTAGAGAAAGGGTAGAATTCAATAATAATACCTCACCATCTCCTTTGGATTAAGTGTATTCATTAGACTTTCATTCAAATCTATTACCACCTTTTTAGAAAATTCAGTTAAGAAAATGCCTCAGGGCCATTGTTAGAAAGCATCCAAATGGAAAGAGAGGTGAGCCAGTGGAGGGAGAAGAGAATGCCATTTAAATGAGGAAAAAAAGGACTGTGGCACCTTTCAGATACACGGTGTGTGTGTGTGTGTGTGTGTGTGTGTGACTCTAAAAAAATAGTACGATGAGAAATGAAAAAAATTCTGCTTTTGTTTATGAAAAGCCTACTTTATCACTACATGCTAATGAACATTATTTCCAGGAGGAGGTTGTTGCATAGTTAGGGATTATAGCACCCTGACTTCATAGGAAATGTGATAGTGAAGGCCCAGGTAACTCTACCCACAGGAAAAGTATAATAATCCCCACAAACCTAATGCCAGAATTTGGAGACTGTAAGGAAAGGGCACCTTAGAGAACTGGCACATGCCATTCTCTACCTTTGAGTTACCTGGCAAATGTCTCTGGCATCATTTATTTTGTCTAGATAGCAGTGGAAAGGGAGGAGGAAATTGGTTTTGTTAAATTAGTTACACTGAAAACATGCAGCAATTAAAATTCTGGATTTAGGAAAAAGAGCTTAATTGGAAAGATCTCAAGATGACAAGAGAGAGAAAAAATAAATAAATAAAACAAACCTCCTGGCTTTTCGAACCATGTAGAATATACTTGTAAGATATGAAAAGATAGTTTGTTAGTAAATTGAGTGATTACCCTGCACAGTGCCAGCTTAATGTTAATCTTAAATACTGAATTTGGGAAGCATAAATGGTCTGTTTTGGCAGAATGTGTAGTGTTGAAATTTTCTTGGACTTTGTGTTTTCTACTCTGCAATGTTAATAGCTGCCATTTATTGAGGCATTTATTTTACAAGTCAGAACTGGGTGATAGGCATTTTAATTCTCCCAATAACCCCATTGCAATAATTGTATTATTTACACATTACAAGGGGAAATTGAGGAAGGTAAAAAAAGGCATGTGGTGTGTAAGTGGTGTGACTGGAATTAGAATTTTAGTCAAGCTGTTCCAGAGCTCCTTTGTTGACCTCTAAGTCTTGATGCACCCATGCAGTGAATGGTTTAGCAAGTTTGTGCTTCACGAAAAGGTCAGTTGTAGATTGTGGTCCCATGGATAAGTAACTGCCTTAGGTAGTCCCCACTGGGGAGTCTTTAAAATATTTAGTTTAACTTGCATCTGCACATTGCTTTAGTATTTTTTTCTTTGCATGTTTATTTAGCAGCAAAGTAGAAAAGAAAAAAAAAATTTTTTTTTAAATGGTGGCCGGAAGTGGTATATCAAAAAAGAAGAACCTTTGTAACAAAAGTGGAACTAAGTTAGCTTTTATCCCAGACTTTCTTTGTAAGCACAACACAATGTTTATGTTTGAAAGATGGAATGTTTGGTTTTTATCTAACAGAAAGCATATCTGTCCTTGTCTACTACTAAATTTTATGGATAATTAAAACATTATTTTTCTATCCAAATGGAATATATTGCCATATAGAGACTCCTTTGGGGGCAAAACGATTTAAACCTACACCACCAAAGGAAACTTGAGTACATCTAGACAGGATGTCACTAAGAAATGGGCCCCTGGAATAGTGTTCTTTGAATGTATGATTTGGTCTTCAAAACACACAAGGGTTCCTTGTCTCTTGTTGCTGAGCTATTGAGAGATCATCTCATAAAATCATATTCCTTTAGGCTTCAGAGGTAGTTCAGCAAAACTGAGTACATTTATTAAGTGAGAAATTAATTATACTAAGATGCATTTTATGCCAGAGGGTGATCCCTTCTCTACCAACAACCCTTATCCAACATCGGTCTGAGGCTGCCCTACGCAGAAAAAGGTATTGACTTCTTTAGAAGGGAACGATTACCTCCTTTCTTTATTGCTGCATTATTTTCAATATTCCTTTTACTGCATCAGGATTTAAATCAACACATCCTTCATTCTTGCTTAGTTTAGTTAAAATTGTTAGAGTTACATCCCTGTGGAATCTCTAAGATATGGTTTGATATAGTGTCATGAATAAATTGACCAGGCCGGTATGGGTGAAGTGTGGAAATGAGAAAGAGGTCGAGTGAGAGAGAAGACTGAACAGAACCTACAAGTCTGACAGAAAAGCACACTGACTGAAACAGTAACACTGATGGCTAACACAAATGATACATGGGCTCAGTGTGGGCAATGAGACAGCAATAACGATTTCTCTGAAAAGGCCCTATCAAGTGGTGTTCTAATCCCACTTCTCATGCTATTGGGTACACATTTGTTCAGTTGCTTTGAATGAAGAACAGACCCAGCAGCACAAAGAAGGGAGCTGGAATACATTGCTTCCTGTACAGCAGATTCTAATATGCTGCCCTGTCCTATAATAAAAATAAAACAATCCCTGGTGGCTGGGCTTAAAGGCAGAAGGATTTTTGGTATTCAGTCATTTTCCAGAACAGGATGAAATGAAGCCCTTTTGCAATATGTTTTCTGCAGCTCAGGGCAAACATTTTCTCCATGGGGTTTTCTGCCCGTTCTGAATGATGGGAGGAAACCAACTAGGGCACCACATTGATTTAGTAAAGTTTGTGTGAAATATAATTTTGGTGGTGAAATACATGTTCTAAAGCTTTAGGACTAACTAAGACAATATGGACTGGATTTTGTTTAAGAGATTGGGACATTGTGAGAAATAGAGCAGATAATTTAAGTCCTGACATTTTCTCGAAGCACAACACGCTCACAGAGGTAGGTAGCCACGCACACTTGCTTGAGTCTTTTGTCAGGTATAGTTCTTTGGAAGTGAGCAAAGGATCTGGGTTTTCATGGATATTCTGGCTATGCTGAAGTTTTATTTGTCTGTAGTCCTGACACTACAGTCTTTTGAGGTTTTAGCTTTCCATGAGCTACCCAATATCGACTGTCAGTCTTTTTCCCTTCATAGACAGATCCCGTTGAATTATCTGGCTGTTTCCACCAAAGATATTTTTTATGGAATCATTAAAATGATATGATATATGCTTAGGGTATATGAAAAACTCAACACACAGACCTTTTGCCCACAATGTGGGATGCCACTACAGGAAATCTTTGTTTCTGAGTATTCCTCTCCACCACCTTAACATTCAGCAAAAAAGAAAATGCCAGATCATTTAGCATGAGCCCATGACAGATGCTGCTAATCTCAGAATTAACAGGAAATTTAAGCCTATTCTTAAACTATTTCATACTTATTGACTGAGACGGAAGCAAATTGCTTCTTATAGTCTCATATTTAGAGGTTCTTCAAAGCTCTAATGAAGGAAAAATGCTAAAAAAAAAAAAAAGCAGGAAACTGGCTTCAATTAATGTTCTGATCATCACTGTCATTGCTGTTAAGCACTTCTGTTTAGAGCAGCATATTAGCTACTGGGGTGTTAAATATGAGCCCTGTGCACTGCCCTCCCTAGAATTGCCATATCAACAGCTACTGCCAAACAGTTGGATTTTAACACAGGGCCTGCTGATAAAAGGCTCTGGTCCCACTTACCAGTTCCCTGAACCCTCCAGTTCCCTGGTAGATTTCTTTTGAGCACATTCTCACACATTTTTCTTTTTTTAAAACAGAAATGTTAGTGGGGAAAATCCACTGCAGTATAAGGTATACATTATTCTGAGAGCATTGCTTTCCCCATGAATATCAGCGTCACTTCCACTGCTCAGTAATAAGTGGCTGCTGCTGTTGCCATGGTGATTTTCATTTTTAAAACTGTATCCACACAAGGACAGACAATGCAGCTGTTTCCATGAGGCATCACAAATAAGCACAAATGTAATGTCGCTCCTGCCTGTTAGCAGAATGAGGGAGATGTGTCTCTAAGTCCAGAAAGGACCAACAGTAGGGCTGTGGCTGTACCTTGAGAGGGCCTCTTGCTTTCAGTTTAAGCCCAGTAAAGTAATGGATGGTAAATTAGAGCTAGTGAGGGTTCAATTTCTACCCAGTTTTCTCAGGCAGAGTCTCAGCACCGTTTCTTTGTTATTTACGCTGTTTACATAACTTCTTCCAATTGCATCCTTGAAAAAGACACCTCTTCCCCTAAATCTGCATGTGCTAGCAGGTACCAGGAGCAAGAACTGGTGAAGGGATGTAGTATTTGTTTACCTCAAATCCCACAGTTCCCTACCTACCTGCTATTAAAATGCTGCAAGCAAGTCAACAAGAAGTGTTTAAAAGCATTGCCACCTTCCAGTTAGAGGGAGTGTGCTGTTCTTGTTCTTCCATGGGGAGGGAGCTTGATTTTTCTCTATCGTAGCCCAGTAGGCACCAATAAAAGCAAAAAGATAAAAAAGGCTACAAATGGTGTTATCTTTCCCTTGAAGCAGAAATTTTTGTTTGTTTTTGTTGGAGGCTCTAATTTGCTAGCCAAGCCAGATACTGAAAATTATGTGTGTAGAACTCCCAGCCTTGAAATAGTGGCCTCGAATCCTCCTTGTAAACAAGATTCAAAGTAGTTACCCTTCAGTGACCCGGGAGGCTATTTCTTGCTGTCACTTAGGTGCAGTGTCCCACATGGGACAATGGCAGCATGACAGTGAGGGGAGGAAAGCTTACCCTGTGTCTCAAAGCGAAAACACTGGAAAAGGAATTATTTTCCCTGTCACCATGGCCCCATTGCGTATTACTATTGAAAGCTTAAAAAACAATTTTGCTTCTGGATTTTAAAATATTTTACCAAACAATCCATTATAGCTATTTTGTTGTTATAAGAGCAGTGAATTATAAACCGTATAAATCACCAAATGCCCAGGGATCCAGAAATAAAAGGATTTTGCTTGGAAAATATAAGTGGGCCTTTTATTCTGTGAGGAGGGCCTTTGCAAAGAAATACGCTGCTCTGAACATCTGAATAATCAGCAATCTTTGTGGTGTTAGTTGTGATTAAACCTAAGGTTGAGATTTGACCTACACATAATCCATGGGAGCCGTAGGCTTTATGAGCAAAACAGTTACCTGTGTTTGGTCCTAGCTTGCTATGGATACTCTCTGTGGTCCCGCCAAGTTGCACTTAAGTCCTTTTTACTACTCAAGGCCAACGGTGCTGCTGGCTGATCACAGACAAGCACCATGAGGAACGAGGAAGCCGAATTCTGGCAAGGTGCCTTTACATGGTAAAATTTCACACATAAACAAAATATATAATAAAATGGAAGTAGTCAAGACACACACAAACAAAATCTTATGAATCCCTCAAGACCTGTAAGGAATCAGACTGCCCCAAAATATTTCGTCTGTTTTCTCTAAGTATGATATCAACGGCTATTTCCAGTTCTTTTTTTAGGCCCAGAGTTCCCCCTGTCCCCCATGTGGAGAATGAAGTCACTTTTTCAAGCTCCTGCAACTAACCTTTAGGAACTGTCCCAAATACTGTTTTCTGATCCCTTATTTACAAGCCCACTGCTGTTCCCAGATGGTTTGCTCTGCTGCAGGGCTACAAGAATGGAGAGAAAGTCCTTCAGGGTGGACTAGAATTCTCTGTGTGAAAAATAAACACAAGCAGAATTCATTCATTTATAAAATTTAAATGTTCAAATCAGTAAGTCCATCCTGAATCTTAATAACTCTACTATTTCTAAATGCTAGTAAATGCTCAGAGAGTGGTGATATTCTTGTTCCTCAGATGGATCTGAGATCACCCTTCCACAGCTCCACTCACAGAAAATCAGGAAAACTGATCAGGATGAAAACATGTATGTTGGCCAGCAATCGTGGGTAAGGAAGGAATTACTGAATTATTTTCTATTTATCAAGAGAAGCTAATATGATGAAATAGAGGGAATACAGACTGCTGAGTAGACCACGAGGCTGAAAATGTTTTCTCTACTCAACTAATTCGTACCCTCTTTTTCAGTGGCTGAGAGAAGAAACCATGGGCTCACTTCTCTCATTTTTGGCAGGGCTGGCTGAAGATCAGGACAGTGTAGGAAGGAAGCTCAGTGTGATTTATTTTAACTAAGCAAAAGAAAATTGCGAATTGGTATGTAAACAGAAATGCTGCTAGTGTATTTATTTAAGCATACATTTCATTTCTCTTAGACATGGTAAGCCGAGGGGAGAAACAGTCTCAACAATCACACTAGGGGAGTTACTTTTCAAAATTTCTTCTCTTTGATGAAATTCTGATAAAATTATTTTGATTGAGATTCATGTTTATTCACTCAATTAATATTTACTGAGTACCTACTAAGCACCTGGCAGTGTTAGGGAAGATGCAGGTGAGAGTGACAACAACCATCAGTCTATTAAGATGGGAAATTATTTGTGATCCTTTCTGACCTCAAATTTAAAATAATTCTGTATTTAGAATTATAAAGCACCTTGAATAATATCTTCATTTCATCACAATCTATTAAGTAAAATTTTCAGTCAGCTCCATTTTGTAGATTTGGGGATTGAAATTCAGTGAAGTTGTGACTTAGCTAATATTTTTCAGAATCCCTATTCTTTCACTGTATCATATCCGTTCCATAAATTGTTTCCAAAATGTATACACCTATGTACAGTTTCCCAATCCTGTATTAAAAAACTATCCAAATTAATATATTTAACCCTCCCACTACTAGTGATAATTTATAGCACAAAAGATATCAAGTAGACCAGTGATTTCAATTTAAGTTTACTATAATGATGCTATGGAAGAGAATTTGATCAATAGGAATTCAGAAGCCTAGGTTAGTGTGAGTCCCAGGGACCTGGAAAGGTAGATGTTTAGAAGATAAAAATGTGGCTTTTTTTAGGTTTCAAAGAAGAAACAAGGTATAGTGATTTTTACAGCACAAGTTTTACAGATCCAAATAGATAGGCAACCTGTTTTGAGAATTGAGAAATGGGAGAGATAATTATGAAATGTGCCCTGCATTTTACATGGTTTTATATCTTTTCCCATTATAGTTCATGTGCTAGGAGAGTTGGTTTTCAGACCCTCTGGGTAGGAAAATGAATTCTGCTGTCCTGGGAGGCAGTAATTTACTGGACAATTTACTTAACCTTTCGAGGCACAAACATTTGCGGTACTATTGAAAGGCTGTAATGGGATAAGGGGCAGTGCTTAGCACATACAAAATAATTATTGTGTATGCAACCCCCAGGAGTTACTACTCTTTGCTTCTGTTGTTTCACATAAAAAGGGAGTCATAACCATCTTAGTCTCCCTTATTTATCTCTTAACATTAGTAAGTTCATTCTTAGCGATTCATCTCTTAGGGTTGTTATGATATCACATTTTATAGTAGATGTGAATGAAGAGATGTAATTATTGCTAAAGAAATCCTCTAAAACAGATGTCTGATGCATGGTACATTACTAGATTCAGCCTTTCATTATTCTTATTCACAAAAGGAGAGGATCCAAGTGCTCTGCTAAAGTTTTACTAGGGCCAAGGCAGCTAACAAATGAAGTGGCCCAGTTCTTAAGTTCTCATGGCCAGCGTCTGGCCAAGTACACCTTTAAGAGGCTATTTGTGGAGCTCATTACCTGGCCATCACGTAGCATCACCCAGAATGAAGGACCATATTTTGCATATCTCTGTATATTTTGCTGTGCGGCTGTATCAGTTGGGAGGTGAATGTGACTGTATAGGCACTGTCTTCAGCAGAGTTCTCTTGAGGCAGCACCCTCACAGGGCACAATCTTCTCCCCCCCTATTTCCTCACTGTGCCTGTGCTGTCTCATGCTCCCATGCACCCCTCCCATACCCCTCATTGCCCACCTCACGTTGCCCTCACTCTCCCCCCACATATCTAGCCCTAACCGCCATTGCACCCAAGGCCCCTGGCTGAGGATTGTGGCCCTGTTGTTCCTAGGGAAATTCCACTGCAGGGCATTTCCAGCCTGTGTACAACAGACTTCGCACGTCCACTTTCTATTTGTTGTGAATTCTTGGCCAATGCTTTTCTTCAATTTTTAAAAACTAGTTACTCCCACAGGTTTTTTGTTCTTAACACAAATTTAAAAAGTTAACTTTGTTGTCGTATACTATTTGATGTTTTAAAACAGCCAACATCAGGGGAGAGGCAGTCTGTTTAAGTGTTTTACTGGCAAAGTCTCTCACTCACTCACTATGGGACCAGCTGCACGTAGCTGGGGCTGGAGCAAGGGGCCCCTTCCTGACCTCAGCCCAGTCTCTGGCTCAGACCCAAGGACTCTAGGTCAACACCTTTCAAGATCTCAACATGAGATCTTAAAGTCCGCCTCTTAAGAAGCTCTCTCCATTGAGGAAGGCCAGCTGTCACAGCTCAGTTGCTCAAAATACTCACTAGCTGCCTTTAAAAGGACTTAGTTTATTTTACAATTCTTTCATCTTCCAGAAAATCTTAATACTTTAAAATATTCTTTAAACTCTATTTAATAATAGTTATTGAATGATTTGTTATTAGTTCCTTTAATATTTCATTCATATTTAATGGTTTAATAATTCTTTTTAAATGGCTATAGGAAATGCAGGCACAAGTGGGGGATTAGATATGTAGTATAAAGTAAGAAAGGCTGACTTTGTTTTTTTCCTGGATGAATATATCTAATGTTTATCTTGTAATACTGGATAAGTTGCTTAATCTACTTGTACAGAAGGGATGATAATAGGACCTGACCTTCCCCAGAGGACCCCATTTCCCTTCATTCAGTTTCAGCTCTGCCCCTTTAAGATGCAGTCCTACTGAGAATCAGGCATTTGAAATGGCACTGCCAAGGCTTGTGAGAATGCTACTAACCACGTGTGAGCTTAAAGGCAATATTTCCTATAACACATTGCATGTGCAAAAATCTGCAACCTCAAATTTTTTTAAGTATTCAAGCATATTCTGTTTGTTTGTTTGTTTGAGGAAATGGACCTTATCAGTGCAAAGATGAGAAAAATATGAAATTCAAGCCTATAATTTTTCACACCATTTGGTGTAGGTGCATGTGTCTCGTAGGATTAGAAGTATATATATTTATCGCTGATCAGTATCAGAGGCATTTATGTCTACCCAAAGAAGTCAGTTCTGCACAGTTTTTATCCAATACTTAAAAGTGGCCACATGTGAGGTTCTAAAAGGATCATCTAAAATGTCTGAGAAGCAAACATTTTTCCAGGTTACTGTGATAGCTAGTCTTCAAGATGACCTTCAACGATCTCTGACACATGGAATTCACACCGTGTGTGTATATATACATGTATATATATATATATATATATATATATATATAGTCCCCCCCACACATGGTACCATTACACTCTATGACAATAGATCCCCTGAGATTAGATTTAAAAATCATCTCATGGGTTGGGGACACAGCCCAGTGGTAAAGCACCTGCCTGACATGGACAAACTCTTGGGTCCATCTCCAGTACGGCCAAAAAGAAAAGTCACTGCCACTTCCATTTTGGTTTCTCTCTCACCCTCTCAATATTTCTCTTGTTCTCTCTGGGAGAAGCCAAGTCTTGTACAGCCTTGTCAAGAGTCTGCGTGGCAAGAAACTGAACGAAGCCTTTGATCAACAGCCATGTAAGCAAGTTTTGAAGTAAATCCTTCAGTCCCATTAGATCTACTGGTACTGCAGTATGGACCAACAGCCTATCTGCAACCTCCCGAGAGACCCTGAATCAGAGCTACTTGGCTGAAGACTACCCTTGGAAACTGAAATGACAAGTATTTCTTGTACTAAGCAACAAAGTTGTGGGGTAACTTGTTGCACAGCAGTAAACAACTGATAGTTACTTAAACTCTATCTTTGTTCACAGTTCATCAGGAAACAACTTTACAGAACTATTATATAGAGCAGTGGCTTTATTCAGTGAGGAATGATTGCTTTACATTCAGCTTCTACAGAGGAGTGGATTTTAGATGTTCTATTTGATAACTTCTTCGTCTTTCATAGCGCCGTAATCAAGAACATTGCATTTGATGTCTCTCCATGCCTTATTTCTCCTAGAGTGCAATAACAGAAAATATTGAAAAGCCCAACATGCTGATGATTTGTGTATTTTCTCTAACCACCCTGGAGAGCCATGTAAACAGAAGCATTTCCCTTTTTACTTTGCTGCCAGGAGACTCTTAACAAAATTTAGTTCTCTATTAGGTATCTAATTTGTTTTGATGCGCACTTTTTTTTTTTTTTTGGTGGGTACCGGGGGGTCGACCTCAGGACCTCGCGCACCAGGAGGCGCCCGTGCCGCTGAGCGATATCACCGGCCCCTTTTTCGTATGTGGGTTCCGGGAGTCGAACTCGGGCCCTCGCGCTTGCCGGGCAGGCGCTTAAGCTGCTGAGCCATCTCGCCGGCCCCTTGATGCGCACTTTTTGTTTAAGATATGCCTCATTGTCTTTTACTTTTAGATTCTTTGAAATAAATAATTAGATTCTTTGAAATAATTATTTAAAATAAATATTCCTGAGCCCTGTAAACCAGATCAAGTCCTTTGTATGAACAATTAAGCTTAATTCAAAATACTGTGAATTTGGTGAGCACCTATTACATGTTAAGCAGAGTGCTAGGCTCTGGAAATACAAAGATGAGTAAGTTAAAAAATGGAGCTTGCTTTTAAGGAAACTCAAAACCTAGTGGTGAAAAGCTATGCTGGAAACCGACCACAAAGACCAGTGACTAAAACAGCATGGGAGCGCTGATGAGAGAAAAGGACTTCTGACTTGATACAGCAATCAAACCCCAGCCTGATGAAGAATAGGCTGCCATTAGAGCTTTAGAAAAATGAGAGTTTAGGAAATGGTCAGAAGTGTAGTGTAGGTAAAGTAAGGGGTGGAGCAGAGGTGTAAGTACATGGGGTGCAAACTAAAAACAATTAATATGCCTCTGAGTACTTGGGAACAAAATTTATATGGAAGGGATTGCAGCACAACACGTCCAATTATTTTTTTATTTTATGAGCACATATTTGCAATACATAATGATTACATTCACTGTGGTGAGTTTTATATGTACATAACACACCTTAATTCTTTCTTTTGTCCCCTACCCCTCACATCCACCCCTGCTTCTTCCAACTCTTGGTGTACTTCCCATTTGCAAAAGCTCTATTTCCATTTTTTCTTCAATTCTTTCTTCTTCCATCCTTTTCCCCCTCCTTCTCCCCTCCCCCATCTCTTATTCTCTTATTCTCTCTCATTTGAAGAAATCTCCTTGCCTCCTACTATCTTTTATTTTGCTCTTTGTATTTTTTTTTTGTTTCTCTTATTAGAGAAACCATGCAATATTTAAGCCTGTGTGTCTGATTTATTCACTGAATATTAAGGTCTCATGATTTATCCACTTACCTATGAATGCCTCAAGATTATCTCTCTTTAGGGCAGAGTCGTACTGCATTGTGTATAAATACCACATTTTCTTTGTCTATTCATCTGTTGATGGGCATATAGGCCATTTTCAAGATTTAGCTACTACAAATTGTGCTGCTATAAACATGGGTATGCATGTGTCACTGCATTATGATGACTCTAATTCTTTCAGGAAGATAAATAGAAGGGGACTACCTGGGTCAAATGGTACCTCCATACTGATTTCCATAGTGGTTGTACTAGTTTACATTCCCACCAACAGTGTAAAAGGATTCCTTTTCCCCCACAGCTTCAACAACATTTGTTATTATTTATTTATTGATGATTTCTTTCTGGAGTAAGATGGTATCTCAGTTTTGTTTTAATTTGCATTTCTCTAATGGCCTGCAATGTTGAACATTTTTAAATGTATTTATTCGCCATTATACTTCTTCTGAGAAGTGTCTATTTACTTCAATTGCCCATTCTTATTCACCACCTACAGGTCCTGCCAGATGACTGATGAGGCCCCGATCGACTAAATCAAGAGTTAGAGTGTTGGAGGCTGTGCTCCTAGAGACCATAAACTTCAGAAAAGGAAAAACACACCAATATCAAGCAAAAGGAAAAGACCCCTTTTTTCCTAGTCTTTTTTTTTTTTTTTTTTTTAATACGTGGGTATCGGGAGTCAAACTCAGGACCTCGCGCTTGCCAGGCAGGCACTTATGCTGCTGAGCCATCTCACCAGTCCTTTTTTCCTAGTCTTTTTTTTTTTTTTTTTTTTTGTGGGTACCGGGGGTCGACCTCAGGGCCTCGCGCGCCAACAGGCACCCGTGCCGCTGAGCGATATCACCGGCCCCTTTTCCGTATGTGGGATCCAGGAGTGGAACTCAGGCCCTCGCGCTTGCAAGGCAGGCGCTTACGCCGCTGAGCCATCTCACCGGCCCCTTTTTTCCTAGTCTTAATCACACTGGACCCAGGCTGTTCACAGTTCCTACAACAGGCCTACATGTCTTCTCTACAGAGCCTCAGATTACTCCACAGGATAAAAATGTTTTCTTTGGAGCACTCCAGCTGAGCAGGCTCAGCATCCTGACCTCCGTGTGTTAGAGAAGTGCCTGCATGCTAAAATATTCGGAGGCTAACCAGATTAATCAGCCCTTTGCATAGTTATTAGAATCTTAATGGTGATTTTATTTGGCAGCACTGTGAATTTTTCTAATCTTTAGATCTGAAGTTGTAAACTCAGGTCCTGTGAGGCTGCACCTGTAAAGTAGAGGAACAAACTGTGGAACCAAGGATAGTCAGGGGATCCACTGGACCAGCAGCTACTCACACGAGGCCCAGTGCTGCCGTTGGAACATTCACTTTCTGGCTAGTTTTACATGTTTGTTTTTAAGAGAAACTAAAAATCTAAACCATGATGTAAAATTTTCAGAAATTAAAAAAATATAGGCTTGAAATGAAAATTTCAAAATAGGAAAATTTACATTGAGACAATCACCCATAAAGTATTTATTTTGATAGATGACAGATTGATCATTCAATAGATAGATATTTAGATAGATATGGAAAATTAAAAAGTAGAAGAGAAAAGATAAGAAGATTAAATTAGTTGGTCCAACATCTTTATTCAGTGGGTTCAATAGAGACAGAAGAGAGAAAAAATGGAATTATCAGAGAAATGATATCAGAAAATATCTAAGATTAAAGGATATATGTTTCTATATAGGAGAGTCCACTAAATATTAAAACACAAGGAATGAAAAAGAACATTATACCAAGGCATGGTATATGGGATTTAAAAAGGAGAGAGCAATAAAGACAAGAATCTTAGTGATTCTTTAGGATATAAAAGACAGACCACAAACAAAGGGATGGAAGTCATACAGCATTAGATTTTTGAAAGCAGCCCTGAAAGCTGGAAGAAAAAGAGACATGACCCAAAAATGTTGAGGTAGCGTGATTTCTAACCTAGAATTCTATAGCCAAAGTGTCATGCTAATCATGAGGGAGAAATAAGCCATGTTCACCAGGCAACATTTCAAAAAACTCATCTTTACATTTCCTTTGGCAAAATCTGTTAAAGGATGTGCTCCATAAAAATGAGATAGATGAAATTGAAAGGGTGGATGTAAAATGATGAGAATTTCTGAGATGTTGATGGGAATAAGAATCAAAAGAGAAATTCAGCTCATTTACTCTTGAGTATCAGAAGAAAGATGCAGTAAGATAAAGTGCAAAGGGTCTATGGAAAGGCTGATGGCAATCTAGGTTAGTGAAGAGTTGGAATGAATGGAAGTGGGAAAAGCACTATTAAGCATTTTTTTTTTTTTTTTTTTTGAGACAAGGTCTTGCTTTGTAATGCAGGCTGGCCTTGAACTCACTATAAAGCCCATGTTGGCCTCAAACACATGGGATTTTCCTGCCTCAGCCTACCAAGTGCTGGGATTACAGGCATGCTCTACCACACCGAGCCCTATTAAGCATTTTTTGAAACTTCAGAGCAGAAGGAAGACAAGTTCTTAGAAAAGGCAGTTTGAATAGAATAAAATGAGGGAATAAGCAGGCTTGATTGAGACAATGGATGGAATCAAGGGTTAAGAAGGAAAGTAAGAAAGTAGAATGATATAACTCATTTATTTGCATTGGTGGTGAAAAGGAGAAGAAAAATATATTAATAGCAAAATTAGACAGTACAGACAAGTAATAGTACTATTTAAGAGGAGCAAGTACAGACACATCCGAAAGATTATATAAAAAATGATACAGAAGAAGAGGCTCAAGATAGAGGAAGAGATGACTTTTAGAAAGTTTTAAAATGGACACAAAAGGATGGGGATCCAAGTGAAGACAGTCACTCTACTAGAGAAGAGAGACAATTTTTCCAAAAACTGAAAAAAATTAAGAAGATAAAGACATTAATATATAATGTTAAGGCCTGGTTAAATGTGTAAGTGTTTACTTGTAAGAGATGACAGATGTTTGTGTAAATAAGAGCCCAAGTCTTCACCTGGAGGAGTAACTCAGAAAGAAAGGAACGGAATTGGAAGTTTAAGGAGCAAGAAATAGATGTGAAAAATGTTAAGTAGGTAGGACATCTAGGGTCAGAAAGAACCATTCTTTGAGCAGTAGTGAGAGCCAGACATTTGTGGAAAAGTTTTTAGAGCTTCCAAAAGGGAACTTTATAGTAGAAAATAATTAGTTTACAAGAATTTTTTTGAGTAAAATAAAGTAGAAGAATAGATTACTGAAAAATTTTTCAACTTTTTTTTCATAAATAGGTAATTTGGGTATTCATTTAGTTTTATATTTTTAAAAAGATATTTTTGCCAATTTCCACAATTTTAAGAAAAGTTTCCTTTCCTCATATTTTCAGTCTATTTTTTATTAATTATTATTGTACTTACTAGTAATAGTAAAAATTTATCAAAAATATGCAATTAAATAAAACTATAGCCAATGATAGATGATTGATTAAATGCACTCTAAGTATGATGATACAATTTTTGCATAAGATATTAATGTATATATTAAGTATATGTTCAAAGAAATGATTTAAATTCATTAATTTTACATAACAGTGTGTATGGTTGTTTTTAAGTGGTTTGGATCATGATGGGAGTTCTAATTACTTCTTTTTGTTGTCAATAACTGATAATTTTCTTCTAAGGCACATAAGTTAATTTTATTTAAAGATAGAAAAGAAGGAAAAATACTAAAATTTCAGATTTGTGTATTTTTAATTTTTCCCTTTAATTTGCAAACTTTGAGTTAATTTTTAGTCAAGTATTTCTATGCAGCTCTCAGGTTTGTTCTGTGTTTTCCTTAAAGACTATGATGTGCCCTTTACACAAACACCCTAAATTAATGAGAAGGTGGAGGGAAACATTCTATTTAAACATGTTTTTGCCCTTAATCCAGTAAAAGTCTTTCCAAACAATCTTGGCAAGCACTATATGGAGGTTTTGTTTTTGTTTTTTTTTTTCTTTTCCTGCCAAATAGCCAAGACGTCAACCCACCCTGTCCCCGTGTGGGTGGGGTCACTGCAGAGTTGTGTTTGTCCCGACCCTGTGCAGGTGACTGCCACTGGCAGTATCAAGTTTGAAGAAAAATAGATCTCTTTGGAAGCACAGCAGTTACACTTTGCATTTTTGGCCTGTTTCTCTCAAACCCTGAACCCATGTGATTTTGCATGAATGCAGCCCATTAAAAGGAATATTGTCTGCAAGGCAGAACCAAACTCCATGTAATCCTTTTATCCTCCGACTGTCTCTCTCACTCATGGGATATGCTTAGGTGAGTAAACACAGCCAGCCTAGCTCGAAGTCATGCTGATCTGCGGGGTGGGACGCTTGTGCTCCAATATGTTTGCAAGAGGCATCTGGGGATCAGGATGCCAGACTGAAAACACAGATGCCTGATTGAAGGCACAGATAAATAATTGCTACTCTGAGGTTATTTCAAGGTTCCCCAACAGAACTGTGTGTATTTATCAAACCTCCATTTCATACTATCCCTTTTTGTTTATAGCGAAACAGACAAGAATACCTGCAACTAGTTTGAGCTGATTTGAAATGACAGGTAGAGGAATCCCCAGTTGATTTTGCAGCAAGTTACATTTTTGTACATCCCTGAGGGTAAATTCTGTGACACCTCTCACAGAAATGTTGTAGCATGTCACACAGATTTCAACTTGAATATTAAACATAAACAAAAGGAATTACCTCAAAAGCAGCTTATTTAAAGAACTCCCTTGAAACTTGAAGACTTTAAGAGAGCTAAATTGGACCAATATGGATTCCTTTTCCTACTGTAGAAAAAAAAGAAAAAACAACACAGCACGGGCTGAAATATGTGACAAACAATTTGGAAACAGCTGTGCTGATTGCAGTAGTCTCCCAATAATATACGGCTTGTATTCTCTGCTCAGTTTGATTCCTTGACTCCAGGAAGTACTGAAAAGATAGCATGCAAACTGCTTTTAAAATGACCAATTGCGGGCCGGTGAGACGGCTCAGCGGCTTAAGCGCCTGCCTTGCAAGCGCGAAGGCCCGAGTTCGACTCCCGGAACCCACATACGAAAAAGGGGCCGGTGATATCGCTCAGCGGCACGGGTGCCTGTTGGTGCGCGAGGTCCTGAGGTCGTCCCCCCGGTACCCACAAAAAAAAAAAAAAAAAAAAAAAAATGACCAATTGCCTTTCTTGCTGTATGCTGTGCTGTGGTTAGAACCAGATGATTAATGTCTAACTCAAGGGGTCTGAGGTATGCTTTTTTTCCCCTTTTCTTTTTTTAAAAAAATCTTTGAATTGACAAATGTGGAAAAGGAATCCCAAACATCAATTACAAGTGGTTAAGTTTTTGGCAGTTTATAGATGTAACTTATTGAAAAGAAAAATAAATACAAAATCATGATGAATTTGTGAAACTGTCTATAATTTCAATACATTTAAGGCCCTAGCTACCACAGTCTTCAAAATGTTCAATCTTTTCAAATTTCACAACAAATGTTATGACCAAGAACTCTTATATGAATATCTATTAAGTGCCTATTAAACAATACTAAGTAGTAATGAGTCAGGTATTCCTGGTGATTTATATATATTTTTTACATTAAAAATATTATCTGGAATCTTTCCATGTAAGGTACATTGGTAGAGTTGTAACTTTCTTTTTCTTTTGTCTTTTTATAATTGGCCACATGTCTCAACTTTACCTCTTTCTTAATTTCTCACTGAACTGCAATGCTACTTTTAAACTTGTAACACATGTGCATATAGTCCAAAGACACACATCTGTTTGTTTCTGCCTGTTTTATTGGACTTGTCTATTCTTATACTATTACCACTGTGATCATTACAATAATTTTATTGTTCCATTATTCTTTATTTTTCAGAATTGCTTTAGATATTGTATCTCATTTACTCTCTCATATGAAATTTAGGAAGTGATTAGGTCATAAAAGCTTTGCCTTCAGGAATGACATTAATTGTCGCAGAAGTGGGCTAGTTATCATGAATGGATGGGTTATGGAAGTGAGTTTGGCCTTCCCTTGCCCATCCATCTTCTGCCATGGGATGGTGTTGTGTGAATGCCCTCATCAGATGCTGGCAGCATGCTTCTGGACTTTACAGCCTCTAGAACTGGGATTCAAAGAAATCTCTGTTTTTTAAAAATTACCAGTGTGTGGTATTGTATTATAGCAGCAGAAAATGGACTAAGACAAGGGTAATTTAACACTTTTAATATTGATTTACCCTATCCAAGAATGGAGCATATTTTTCTTCTATTCAAATTTTATTGTTTCTTTCCTGGGTTCTGCACATGACCTCTGCTGCTTTGCACTATAGCAGCAGTCCATAACATGAATGAGCCTTGGTCCTTCCTTTGTTCTGGGAATCTTCACCAAAGCAGGTGATGAGGACACCACATCTGAGGGTTAAAAGTTATATTTTCTAGGCTAACTTTCATGTTTCTGATTTTGGTCAACTCTCTAAATAAGTCCCTTTACTCATTTGTAGTATGCCTGTATTAATTTCTGATTCCTTTCCCCCTCCCATCCTCACTATGCATCATTTGGCAAGCTGTATATTTGCTCCTGTGATCAGTCTTCAGGCCCTCAGTCATTTCTGCCTCTCTCTTCTAATGAGCCACAACGCATATTCAGGAAAACCTCCCAGCTTGGGAGAAAATAGACTGTGCAAAGCGTTCTTCAGATTCCAGGCACTTTAATTCATAGTTCTCCAACAGACAATAGAGTACATCTTACTGATTGCCTAATAAAAAGAGGAGAAATTGCTCCCTGAATGTACTGTAATTGAATCATGTCTTTACTCACATGGTATTCAATAGGAATGGAGGACAGCTTAAATTTTCTTATTGCTTTATTAGTATGAGGAAGATATAAACCACAGTTGGGATATCAGAAATTTTCTACTGCCATAGTGGGTGGTAGAATTATCAACTCACTTTCCACATTTATTAAAACCTTTTATGTGTCAGGTAGGGTACTTGGTGTTCTCTTAGATACTATCTGACTTGGCTTTTTAAGGAAGTATAGAAATGATCTCTGATAGTATATCCTTTGATTTGGCTTTTCAAAAGACATTCACGTACTCAGAAAATTTAAATTTGAAAAGGTTATAAAAGCTTAAATCCATGCATTACAATGATCAAGGAGATAATGAGAGGGTCTCTTGGGTGGTCCTTTGGACAGAGCTAGCCCCACCATTAAGGGAAGATAGGGTCTTAGGAGGAAAACTAGTTTGAATGTGGTTTTGACTCAAAGAGCTGGCTGGCTGATGTGTCTCTAGCTGTGTGTGTGAGAGAGACAGCTCCTTTCCTGGAAAAATCCTGGAGTTTTGGTGCTGCAAACCAGGAAGGCTAAGATAAAGCTTATTTGCAGAAAGCTTAGCTGTTATTGTCTACCACTGGAAATTATAACAGTATCCTGATAGAACCCTAAACTAAGGCTGGTAGCAAAGTTATAAAATTACCATATGGGGTAGTACGACCATTCTGTCATCCTTCTCTGCCCTCCTAATGAAAGGTGTGGCTTCTTGAGGGCTTGGTGCCCCAGTGATACCTGCAGGACTCTGCTGGCAACAGCAACTTACTTCACTTGAGCCCACCTTAGAGGTGCATCACTGTTTGTGGCATATCCAGAAGCCTGGAAGCTGTGGAATGACAGTTCCTAGAGCCCTGGATTACTGCAGGCTGCACTGCAGGCACTGACAGTCATCACCTGTGGGTGCAAGGTTAAGAAAGCAACTGCCACATTAGCACTGGCTCAGATGAAACTTTCATGGAATATAAAACAAGCTTACCCTTACAAGAAAAGAAATGAAATATCTGGTAACTGATCAAGATTGAACACAAGTATTAATTAAAATGGGAGTTAGGAACCCCTAAATAAGAATGATCTCCGGAGATCCTCCTGTCAGCTAATCTTTTGACCCTTGACTGTATGTGGTGCGTGCTACCAACGTGTTCCAGCTATACATCCTGAAACAGCACCGTCAAATATGATAGTTTTTAAGATGGTTTGAACACAGGATAGTTTATAAGACTCATCTTTGATGTGAGTTGGTCAGAAGAGAAAAAACAAACAAACAAACAAAAACAAACCACACCAAGCTGGTTATCAGGTCAGAAGAGAAAACAAACAAACAAACAAACAAACAAACAAACAAAAAACCCACACCAAGCTGGTTATCTAGGACCACCCTAGGATGCTGAACATGATAATAACTCAGAAACAATAATAATAATAATAATAAAAATAAAATAAATGTAGCAGGTATCATTTGTTGAGTTTCTATTTTCTATTGAATTAAGTCCTGTAAACAATTTATCATCCTTGACTCTTACAAAAACCACATGGAGGTTTATCCCACTTTATAGATGAAGAGAACGGTGTTCAGGAAGGTTAGGTACTTTTCCCCAGGCTGCACAGTGTAAATGAAAGAGGAGGAATTACATCTCCATCCCCCTAGCTTTAGAGTTTGTGCTATTTCAGTACAGTACTCTGTTTTCATTCATTTTTACCATCTATGTAACTGAGAAATTTGCAGAAGTTTAGTTACCTGGCATTATAATGTAAAATATTAGAAACAGCAAATTAGGAAGAATTGGAATACTGCTAGCAGTACAGAAACTTGGAACTGAAATTTAAGGAGGAAATTCAAACTACTTAAAAAAAATTCTCCCAAAACACCAAAAATTTCCCCCTCAAAAACTAAATTAGGATATTGAGTGAAGAAATAAATAGCTCTATGTCTCTCATAGATTGAAATTATCAGTAGAATATGACATTTAAAATGGATTTTCTATGCTTCTTAAAATTTTTGAAAAATTTTCTCAGAAAATATGAGGGAGGAGGGAACATTTAGGGATCCTCATGTCCAGTTGACTTGACGTGATTCAGGTCCAGAAGGCATCTGAGCTGGCCTACCCAGGTGCCAGTCACGGGCAGAGCTGAGCACAGACCTCACCTTTTCTAACTCTGGGACCAGAAGGCTGCCAGCTCCTCCTGGCTTCTCCCAAGGACGTTAAGGGACACGTTCTAGGAAGCTTCTCAAAAATACAGATAGAGAAAAGAGATCCAAAATAATGGAAGAAAATACAGAGGAAACATTTCATGACATTGGTAAGGCCAAGAATTTTTGGTTAAGACCTCAAAAGCACAAGGAACTTAAAGCAAAAACAGACAAATGGGATTATATCAAATTAAAATCTTCTGCATGGTAACAGAAACAATCAACAGAGTGAAGAAACAACCAACAGCATGGAAAAAATGTTATCAAACTACGCATATAAGGGGTTAACATGCGGAATGTATAATGAACTCAGACAACTCAATAGCAACAGAGCAAAAATAATCACATTTTAAAATGTGTGAAAGATGTAAATAGTCATTTGTCAAAAGAAGACATGAAAATGACCAAGTCCATGAAAAATACTCATTGTCACTAATCATCAGGGAAATGCAAATAAAAGTTGCAATGAGATGTTACCTCATTCCAGCAAGAATAGCTATTATCAAAAAGACAAAATATAACGAGTATTGGTAATGACAAGGAGAAAAAGGGACAATTACATACTTTTGGTGGGAATGTCATTGGTATGGCAATTATAGAAAACAGTACGGAGGTTCTTCAAAAATTAAAAATAATACTATCATATGACTTGGCCACCTCACTACTGGGTATTAACCAAGGGAAATGAAATCTAGTACACTGAAGAGACATTTCCATCCCCATGTTTATTGCAACACTATACATAACAGTCAAGATATGGAACCAACCAAAGTAATCAATAGATGAATAAAGAAAATATAGCATATGTACACAATGAGATAGTATACAGTATATCCGTAAAAATGGGTGCAGTCTCATCATTTGTGACAACAGGGATGGAACTGTTATGTGAAATAAGCCAGACACACAAAGACAAACACTAAATTACCTCATTTATATGTAGAATCTACAAAAATTAATCTCATAGAAGTAGAGAGTAGAATAGTGGTTACAGACTCCAGGAAGGATGAAGGGAAGAGGAGATAAAGAGAGGTTGGTCAGTGGGTACGAAGTCACAGTTGGGTAGGATAAATAGGTTCTGGTGCTCTACTGCAGCATAGGGTTATGTAGTTAACAATAATATATATTTCAAAATAACCAGAAGAGAAGATTTTGACTGATTTACCAGTAAGGAAATGATAATAGTTTGAGGTAATGGATATACTAAGTATCCCTGAATCAATCAATATATGATGGATATATATATATATATCTCAAAATATAACATTGTACCACATAAATTTATACAATTATTTTGTGTCCACTTCAAAATAAATAAGAAAAGAAATCTTGTGTTTGGCATTGTTAAATTAAAAATCTAGATTTTATTCACATCTCAGTCATTCCTTTTTGTTCATTAAGTTACATATTCTATAAGTGCCTGCCTGAGAGATGATCATGGTCTTGTCAGAGAGATAATAAAACATTGCAGTAAGAATGCTCCAGGTGAAATAGGAGCCCAGGAGCCTCTAACACTGCTGCGCTTTAGGAGGGGTCAGGCATGGTATCTTTTTAAGTCCAGTCTTGATGGATGACCAGGAAAGAGTCAGGTATTTCAGGTAAAGGAGCAGAATGTATGATGCATAGTGCCTCTGGAGAAGTATCGTTATCTTTGATTAGGCAGGACTCAGCAAGCTTTGGTCAGCCTGTGGACCAGAGCCAGCATACTATCTCTTTTGTAACTGAAGTTTTATTAGAACACAGCCACGCTCATTAATTTACATTGCGGGTATACCTGCTCTTGCACAATAACAATAGTTAAGTATTTGCCACTGAGAACTTATGGCCCATAAAGCCTAAAATATTTACCATTCAGCCATTTACTAGAAAAAGTTTGTCAATTCTTGGATTCGAGTAGATTCAGGCAGAGGCCAGACTGTACGTCAATGTCCCATGGGCTTCATCTCATTTCCTTGTTTTATTTGGCCTATTCATTTATTGTGTTTTCACTTGTTTGTTCAAAAGAAAATACAAAAATATAATTTTCAACATTTAAAAATTAGGATATTTCACATAAAAAACAGATTCCTAACTTCTCTTGAAAAATCACATCTATCAGTTTTGCACTTCCTTTCCTACATGGCAAGAATGAGACAGAGCTGAGCAGCAGTTCTCACCTCCCTGTGGCCCGAGCTCTCCCTTTTCCTGTCCTCCTCTCCATGTTCCCCTAGCCTAACCTCCCGAGGCCCTTAGATTCATACAGGATTCTGACTTTACAAATTCTTAAAGAGGCTGGAGATCAACGTAGAGGTGATTTAATGAAAGGTTTCGGAAAGCCTCATTGAGGAGTTTGGACTTCATCCTCAGATGCCCCTGCAGGACCTAAAACAAACAGCCCACTGACCTGACACAATTGACTTTTTAAAGAAAAGGACTCTGTTAGCAGTACAGACGATACACTAAAGGAAGCAGAGAGACCACTTAAGAGGTTTTGAAGAAGTCCAAGAAAGGGTGAGGAAAGGCTTTAAATTAGTGTCAAAGAGAGAGTAGAGAAGCCTGCTTCTAGGAATATTAGTGTGACAGCCAATAACAAATCTAGGACTGAAATTCATGTAGATTTTAGAAAGCTGTAAGGATGGGAGGAAGAGCATTAACACCCAGAATTTCCCAGTAGGGGATCCTCAACAGAGTCTTAAGTCAAGAAGGCTTAGGGTCTGCTTTGTGCAGCCACCTGATCCAACTTATGTCAAGACAGTTTTAAAGAAGCTCTTTGGAAAAGACTACGAAAAAGTATCTGGGGTTAGTAGTCAAGGCTGTGCATAATGGGGGCAGAATCTCAATGTGACGTGACTAAAGGGAGAAAAGGCTTTATTAGGCGTCTTGTGGTCCATTGCACACCCCCAACTTGAAAATTTGGGTAGCTATAGATAACAATAGATACTCCACCAGGGTTCAAAACAAGGGTAGAACTCAAGTGCCTCTTCCCCTCCTCTCCTAATTCTGCCTCCCAAGCCACGGGCAGCTCCTGATGGTGGAACAGAGGCTGCCTTAGGACCAGCTTGGCACTGTAACAGGCAATGTCGCATCCTTCTCAACCTCCTGAGATGCACAGCAAGAGAGTCCTTCGTTGCCAGCTGAAAAGATCCTCTTGAGCCTTCCAGTAATTCCCATCTAACAGGTAGGGGTAGCACCTTTCAAAATTGAAATTCTACTTTTACTTGTGAATTTAGAGATAATCTCAAAACAGCTATTTAGGGCCAGTGAGATGGCTCAGCGGTGTACGCGCCTGCCTGGGAAGCAAGAGGGCCCGAGTTCGACTCCCGGAACCCACATATGAAAAAAGGGCCGGTGATATCGCTCAGCGGCACGGGTGCCTGTTGGCGCGCGAGGTCCTGAGTTTGACCCCCGGTACCCACAAAAAAACCAAAACAAAAAACAAAAAACAAAAAACAAAAAAAAAAAACCCAGCTATTTATTTGAAGTGGGAAAAAGCATGTAGATAGAATTTCCTATAGATTTTGGCCTAGTGTTTTTCAAATAGAGAATGAAAGACACAGAGGGTTTCGGTCATTTCTCTGAGGATAGGAGAAAAGACAGTTTCCATGGAGCATCACATCAAAGGACTGAAACCACGATACCCTGCGTTTTGAAAATTGGGATAGCTTTCCCAATCAAGTTCATCATAACAGTGAAAAGAATCTCACAGAACAGAAAGGATTTTCCCTCAACCACCCACAAACTATCAAACTCATTCAGAGGAGTTGCTGAGGCAATTTTCTAAAGCTTGTATTTTATTAATGTCATAGAGAGATGTTGAAGAATGTCCACAAGGAGTAACTGGAAGATGAGAGGGAAGGTAAGGAGGTTAAAAAGAAAACCTAGCAAATGCTATCATATAAAGATTTCATAGGTTCTGAAGCAAAATACCAAGCAGTGCAGAGTTTTTGAGAGAACTTGTACTAAATTCTGTAAGCAGAGTAATTTTGTTTGTGTTTGGGGGGGGGAAGAAAGAAAATCCATTTCCAAGCAGTAACTAATATTTAGAAAGGAAGCTTACTCAAAGCAAAGCACAGCCATTATAGTTGTCTGATAAAAATGGGATTTTGAAATTTGCAAAAATTTACATTTTATACATAATGCACATACACATTTTCCATGCATCGCAGCCAAACATTAAAAACCTCACAGCTTTTATTTAGTTCAATGCATTTGTACAATGTTTTGTAATGTTCTAGATAAAAATTCATCTCATGGTGTCGTGTCAATCCTGAGGGAAGGCACGTAAATCCTCATCTTAACAATACAATAGGTTTGGGTAAGAGAATAAACTAGTCCTCTTTAATCTCCACTACTTTCCAGCTGACCCTGGAAGGCCACACACATGACCAGAAGTCTGGGGAAAACAAGAGTTTAAACACTTCCAAGAATGGTCCTTTTTCCCCCCAGTATCTCAGCAAGATCAGGCCACACCAACATAAGAGGCTAAAAAATAAATACTATTTTCATGTTTTACAGTTAACAAAAGGGCCCATTTTGTTAAGTTTCCTCCAAATTTGCACCTGTATCTTTTTTTTTTTTTTTTGTACCTGTATCTTGTTGAAAGTCAGGTAGGCCAAGTAACCTGTCCAGGACCATTAGGAAGTGGCCAAGGCAGATCTTCAACCCAGGTCCCCTCAGGTTGCCCTGGTCACCACCATGCTTTATCTAGGGAACAGACAGAAGGTCAAGGGAATCCCTTCTCCCCTGGTGGCTCTTGTCTTTAGGATTCATGCCATGGTTCTTTGTTTCATTTGCAGGGAGGTGCTATTCTGGTAGGACTTTGATTTCTTTTGGCATTTATTACACTTATCTCATTTAAATGTACCAAATACCTGAGCAGTAGACACACCCTAAATTCTGCCACTTTCTAGTTGAGAGGTTTAGGGCAAATAGCTTAATTTCCCCAAGCTTCATTTTTCTCATCTATTCAATGGGGATATATGTAAGAAGCATGTATAGCATAGTTGTTTTGAAAGAGTGAACGAGATGGTGTATGTAAATAAAGTATCAATACATGACATGTAGTAAACACTCAATAAATATTAAAATAAAACCTTGACAAGTGACTGTGCTGTGGTAAGTCAGTGGAAATGGGCCCAGACATGGGCCCAGAGGTGTGCATGTGGCCATGGGTGGCGGTGTGGGTTCCCAGCACAACTCCTCGGGGAATCTCAATAAAAACTCAAGGGGCACTGGAGTTACTCTAGTTTGTATCTACTCTTTGAAAAAGGAGAAACCAAAATGGAAGAATGATTATCCCATGACAGATGAACAACTATGCAGCAACATGGATGACTTTTGGGAGACTTGCATCAGCTTTTGAAAGCTGTTAAGAGATTTTGGGAAGCTTCAAGGTTGTTGCACGTGCTTTTGGGAGCGATGATCATGAAATGGCACAAATAGTCACTGATGGTACAAACATAACACAATCACAAGATAGTTATAAATTGGTATGATGAACTGGGAGACAGAGATCAACCTTTGATTTATTGCTTTGCATCACCGATCAACTCAAAAGGAAAAGAATAACAAAAACACGGGATATTTCTGAGTCACCACCCAGTTCTGATATGATTGTCAGCTCCATTTGACTTTTCTACACATGGGTGAAATCCCTCAGCTTTGTGGTGTGTGGCACAGAAACCATGTTCCACATGCAGAGGTGGTTACCTAGAGCAAAACAGTGGAACAGAGCAGCTGGCAGCCATCCTTTTTTGGCAGGCTTCTCACTTACAGAGTGAAGGTGGAAGAGCTGAGGCTCCCAAACGACTATGTTGCACAGACCGTAGTGAGCCAGGTTTTGCAGAACTCAACACCAGTTGAGAAACGAATTGTTCCAGTCAGCTGGTCCCTGGATCTTTCCATTTCTTTTCATTGTTATTTTCTACTATGTGGTACTTATTTTCACTTCTCTGAATCCCCTAATTATCAGTGAAAAATTCCATCTCTGATGGAGATCAACACAAATAATTGACAAAATACAAAGAGAATAATATAAAGCTGGTGATATACAGGTTGAATAAAGATGAATATTTACTTCTCCAGTTAAATTGGAGAATTAAATTATAAATTAACTATGAATTAAACAGCCACAATTAAACTGTAAATTGCCAGGAGGGCAGACCTTTATTTATTTACTGTATCTACATTTCTGATTTAAAGTATTTTCTGAATTCTGCCCTGAGGCTCTCTCCAAATATATGTTGAGCCTTTCTAAACATCCTTAGGAAAATATTTCTTCCTCACTGAGACCTCCTAGAAGGAGCACGCTTTTGTTAAGAATTTGAGCAAGTAGGGGCCAGAAGCTATTTTCCTAAAGGACAGATAGAGGAAGGATAGAGGGATAAAAGAATAGAAAGAATACTCTAACAACTATAATAATACTCTTAGAAAGATGTATATAGAAGTATTTGCATCATATAAATTGACCAATCATCTTCTGAACTACACTTTGTTGCATCAAAATTACAATACGTAAAATTAGAATCCATTTGGTCACCTCTCATTTTTTTTTTTTTTTTCTGGGTACCGAGGGTTGAACTCAGGACCTCGCGCGCCAGCAGGTGCCCATGCACTGAGCGATATCACCGGCCCCTTTTTCATATGTGGGTTCCGGGAGTTGAACTCAGGACCTCGCGCTTGCCAGGCAGGCGTTTATGCCTGCTGAGCCATCTCACCGGCCCCAGGTCACCTCTCATTTCATAGATGCTGAGAGTAGGAGCCAAAGATACATTTAAGATATCAAAGTCAAAACTGTTTTATTTTCTCCAGGATTAAAATTCTTTCTTGTGCAAAAAAAATTTTTAAATGTAGCTCAGTTAAGTATTTTTCTTTTGCCAAAAAGGTTAAAATGGATAGAAATGGCATCAACAGGGGAGCTTTATTATTAATATTTAATTAAGTAAAGTCTCCTTTTGTAAGTTCATTGACCATCTCCCTATTTTCCTCTGGAACATCTACAGGTATAGAAGTCATTTTTGTGGTGACATCAACAAAGGAAAAAGGTGATATTCTTTAAATATACTGGCTGATGGGACTGATTCAGTCCCCACAGTGGGGGAAGCACCAAAGAAATAAATGGTCTCTCCACTCCAATTGTTAACCAATTAATGGACAGTCATTTATTATGCTTGATAGCTCACCTGATTTTGTGTTTGTGTGTGTGTATGTGTGTTTGTGTGTGGTGCTAGGGATTGAACTCACGACCTCACACACACTATGCAAGTGCTCTACTACTCACTGAGCTACATTCCCAGCCCCTTACCTGATTTTTAAATTACTCACTCGACAAATATGTAGTGAGCATCTACCAGTGTAAGAAATTGTGCTGGGTGAAGATGACAAATTGGTGAGGGAAGGAAACAGCTAGTGTTTGTTGAGTGTCAGAAGCCAGACACCAGGCAGGAGGACTCCAATGCAGATCAAGAGAGAAGCATCCCTCGCCCTTTTGGAGCTGTGTCTGATGGACCAACTGAGGATGTCAAGACACAGCAGCAGAGAAGCTGCTTTTAACAAGGTAGTACAGTTTATATCTAGATGTCCTCCCAAAGCCTCATGTGCTCATATGCGGGGTTTTGGGGAGGTGACTGTAATGGGGGCATGATAATCCCCAGTGGATTCGTTCACTGATGAGTTCACAGCTGACTTGCTGTTAGGAGGTGGGGTCTGGCCGGAAGAGGTAGGTCACTGGGGGCACAGCTTGGAAGGGTTTATCTCCTGCCAGGGCTCCTCCCTTCACTCTCACTGTGTCCTGTCTGTCCTGCAGTGAGCTGCTCTCTTCCGCCATTCTATCCTGCTTAGGAGCCAGCTGGCTATGGACTGTAACCTCGAGCCAAAATAATCTTCTCCTTTAATTTGCAGGTGTTGTACATTGTGTCTCAGTGATGAGAAAGTGACTAAGACACAAGGGAAAGGAAGATAATATAACTACGACATTTTTATTTCCTTGGCTTCTAATGGGAGGCTCAATGAAGAAAAAAACAAGGTGTATCTTCTGTTGAATTCAGTGTCTACTTATCCTCACTTTGGTTGGTGTGGGGAGGTAAGAAACGGAAAGACAATCTTTGCTATCCTTTACAGTGATTGTGTTTAGGTTACTCATCAATGAGTGAAAACTGAAATGAACTCTCTAGAGAGATTTTAGATTCATTTAAATAACTTTCTCATTCAGTCAACATGAGTGGAGGGAAAAAGCAAAACTCAGAAAAACAATACCACAGAGCAACCACTTATCTGATCCACCAGGCCATGGGAAGAGTAGAGACGCTCTACATGTGAGACAAGAATGAGATAATAGGTAAGATCTACCAATGTAGTCATCTAAAAAATTCCAGGAAAACTGAAAACACTTTACACTTCATCATCTTTTCGCTTTGAACATATTGGTTTACTTTGAGTGAAGGTGTGGCTCTTGTGGAGAAGAACACGAAGGTACTCCTTTTATTATAGAAGCTAAAGTAGATTCTTTCTGCCTTGACTGTTATCTGTTAGGTTTTTTTTTTTTTAGATAATATCTATTTATTAAGGATAATGTAGTTTATGGGAAAATGATTAGAGATTAGCTATCAGATTCCCAGTTGAGTTCATTAGGTGAAAGTTGAAGAAGACAAAGTGAAATTCTGATTTACAGCTCATTTTTTAATTTGCTCCCCTGAAAAAAATAAAAAATGAATTTATATTTCATATATTTTCTGAATATTATGGATTTTGCTTGAAGTATATTTCTTTGGAAATGCTTTTATGTGGGGTTATTCTTTAGTAAATAGCCTAAAACAAAATCTGTCAGGATCATTATTATATGATAATTAATAATTAAGAGACTGGTTATGTCAAACTAACTTTTAATACATGTAGTCTATTTCTCCAGCCTGTTCTACCTTTTGGGAATCTTGATATTTTATTCAGTGTATTTGCTATACCTCTCAAATCCACATCAATTGCAAATTTGACAAGCCTGCAATCTGTCCCATGACTTCAGTCATTGAAATATTAAACAGAATAACTCCCTAAGTAAAGCTCTCTGCCAAGGTACTAGAAATATTGGATTTTATTGCTACATAAATCAGTACTCAATTACTTAATTTTGTCTAACTCTAAAGTCTCCATTTAGTCCACAGGTTTCTGATGAGAGGCTAAGCACCTTGCATAAATCCAAATAAAATTTAGTAAGGATTAAAAATAATCCCTGGATTTGCATCAAAAACTTTACTGCACTTTAGAAAACACAGAAACAAACTTGTTCACAGTAGAGCAACAGGGATGATGAGTGGAATCAGAACTATGTCTTATGTAGAACAGAAGTGGAGATTTGCACAAGAGGATGCTTTTAGTTCTTAATGTTTTACATTTTTAATATTTAAAAGATTTTCATATCAAGGAGAGGTGCTCTTATTCAATACCAAGAGTGTCAAATTCAAATTTCCCCAGGGGTTGGGCAGGCAATGTGAAGAGAGCCTCATTTTTAACTTTTCCTTCTTTGATAAAGACATGAGAAGAAGAAATACTGCTTTTCCTCTTAATTCTTCCATGAACATCTACTGTGCAAACTCAGTAAACCCTGGTACATGACCCTTTCACTCAGTTTGGAAGTAGTATGCTGGGATTAAAGAGGAGGGGTCCCACTTCCTAATGCCAGCTAACTTGTCAGCAGAAATGCATCTATGCGCTCCCAATAGTGCATCTCTTAGCTTTTTCAAAAGAAGCCAGAAATCTGGATTTTTTATGTTAATAGTTTTGATTTTTAAATTTGGATAACAAATGCAAATATTTCTTCAAAACATTAATAAATCCAGCACTGTTCAGGCTCCCCCCAAAACACAGGCTATTATATTATTATATTATTATATTATTATATTATTATATTATTCCCAGAGGTTGTCCTTGGTCAGTGGCTAAAGGTATAGAGAAGCCAGTAAGAGGTGATGGAAGGAAGAACTCACTGCTTCTCAAAGCCATCCTGCCTTTTGAGATCATCAAATCTGGGAGCATGACCTCACGCTGATCATACTGGAATTCAGTCCTATCTGTGCCTGACCGACTGATCTTAGTCTCTCACTGTGACAGTCTATGGTTCCAAATAAGCTTTCTCTGGAGGTTCAGAGATGGAACCAATGGCTGGAAAGTTCTTAAGAATGCTTGTTGGAGATACAGGACACGATTTCAGCACTGAAAAATGATTGTCATTTGGAGATAGAAGACTTGGAGAGAATTTTTTGTTGATAAAAGAGCAGGCACAGAAGAGGAAAGGTGAAAATGAGAATAGCCTGAGAGGGAGCTGGCAATGAGAAGATTCTAATGAAAGAGGGTTTATGGCAATTAATCTTGTGATCACAAATTTACTACATCCATATATCAGCTATAACACTGTGTGAAATTTAAATGGGCACCTCTGAAAGTACTTTTGGAGGTTATGTGTCTTCCACCTAGCCCCTTGTCCCACCCCATCTTGTTGTCTTATATCCTGTACCTCCTATAATTACATTACTTGATTGGCCCACAAAGCACTTACATCTTCCATCCTTGGCAATAAATTTCAATTTTCTATAAAAATTTTTTCCAAGGACAAGTTCCTAGTGTACACATCTAAATCTTCATTAAAATTTTAACATTACTAGGAATTTGAATCTTCAAAGAATTAAAAAAATCAAAATGCAAAATTTAAGATTTAGTTTAATGCTAGAGGAAAATTTCTTTTCTATTTTTGGAAGCCCACAGATTGGGTGATATATCTCAAATTTGGCTTACTTGATAAATTGTTCACAGAGCTGGAGATACAACTATTTCACAAAACTGGCCAGTATTCTGAGCAGGTTTTTAGCACTCTATCAGATCTGATTGGAGTTATTCTGTTCCAGGACAGCTAATTAAACCATCTAGCTTATCATTCAGACAACTGATTGTACTGGAATCAGAGGCACATACATCATTCCTAGGGTTTTACTCTTATTCAAAAATCAGGTTGTGCCTTTACATTAATACTTTATGCTATATAAGCATAAGGATCAACACACTGAATCATTACATACTATTCATTCATTTGTTAGTAGAGACCTACTAACAATAGAAGGCCAACTATTGTGCCAACTGGAGGTAATCAGAAGCATGCACAAATTTAAACTTCTGTTAGGTGAGTAGGAGAGATACTTTTATTCCCACTAAAATGAATTTAATACTCGTATCATTTTTATTACAGAGGTAAAGCAGTAACATATTCTGGCTTGAGAGTAAGGTAATAGAAAAGTATAAAGAATAAAAACAAATGTCATTCTGATGCATTTATTTGCATTTATACACAGATATTTTGTTTAAATGCTATTATATATATATTCATTTTTCAGAAATTTTATTTTGTAAATTAAGATGTCTTTAGATATTTTTCTATGTCATACACTTTTTTTAAGCTGCTAAGTTTTCCACAGCTTGTATGTAGTACAACATATCTAATTTCTTCCTTATCAATAGATGTTTAGCTGTTTACATTTTTTCTCGTTATTATAATGTTGCAGTGTGCAAGCATCTTTGTTGATATAAGCAAATATTTCTTGAGGTAGATTACTAGAAGTAGCTTTGCTGGGCACCTTTAAAATTTTGACTGATACTGACAAAAATTATGAGTTCCTAATTCTCTTCATTCTTGTCAACACTCATGAGATAATTAGGCACTCATAATTTTTGTCATATATGTTATACAGATGTGTAAATATATATGTGGAAACATATATGTGTGTAAATATATGTTACACAGATGTGTAGATACATATGTGGAAATTACTTGTCCATATTTTTATTACATTTTTCATATTGATTAGTAGGTGTTCATTGTGCATTTAAGATTGTCAAAGATACTGCAAATATTTTCTTCTAGCTTATCATTTGTCTTGTAGTTATACTGTTATCTTTTAAATTTTGTGCATAATTACATTCCTTAATTTTTTTTTCTTCACATTTTTCTAGGTTTTGAATCTTATTTAGGAATGCCATCAACATTCCAATTTTTTTTTTTTTTTGTGGGTACCGGGGGGTCGACCTCAGGACCTCACGCACCAACAGGCACCCGTGCCACTGAGCGATATCACCGGCCCCTTTTTCGTATGTGGGTTCCGGGAGTTGAACTCGGGCCCTCGCGCTTGCAAGGCAGGTGCTTACGCCACTGAGCCATCTCACCGGCCCCAACATTCCAATTTTTAAAAAAACATTTCTTAATATTTTTCATCATTTTTCTTAACATTTAGCTCTGTAATTCTTCCAGAATGTTTTTTTGGGGAGCAATGTGACTAGGCATTAACTTTTTCTCACAAAGGAATATTCCATTGCCCCATATTACTTATGAGAACACTCAATCTGTGGCCTTTATGTTGGAAGGACAGTTTGGCTTAGGTTTCACATTCCCTCCCTTAGAATTGAAAATGTGCTGCTTTTCCATCTTTTGAAACTGAATGTCACTGTGGTCAAATTGAAGACCGATCTGATTATTTCTGCTCCTGTAAAGAATTGCCCCACAATTCTTTCCTTTAACTTGAAATTCAGTAATATCAGATTATATCTGGTATTGTTCATTCCAAATGAAATTTTCTTGGAATCCACTGGGTCTTTTAACTCTTTCAATATATTTATTACATAATTTCTGTAGAATATTGTTTGACCATGTTTTCAAATATTCTCCGTGCATTTTCTTCTTTGAAACCACCCAACTGTCTGTTATCCATTTCTATCATATTTTGTAAAGTCATTATTATATGTTTTATTTTCTTTTCTACTTTTCTACTTTTGTTTGGCATCATTTTCCATGGCCCATCATCTATGGTCCCAACAATGTTTTCAGAAAAACTCATTCTATTTTTTTTGCTTCTAAAGTCTTTTGTATCTCTCTTAAGGAAGATTAAAAATGTGCTAGTAATGCCCAGGAGAAAAGCTGGAGAGATAAATAAATGTCTGGAAAGTCCTGTCATATATTCAGTTTCTCCAGGTAGAATTCTCCACACAGCACAGCTTAGCTTCCTCATAGTATGGAGGCTGAGTTACAAGAAGTTTTCCAAAGGACAGGAAGTGGAAACTGCTAGACTCTGAAGGCCTGGGCCTAGAACCTGGCATTAGCAACCCTTCTTCTGTACTCTATCAATTCAAGGCAGGGTTGGGGGGGGTGCTGGAGGTGCACAGAACCTTTCTGAAGCCTCAAAAAATTTGGATACTGTATTTTAAAAACTGCCACAGGTTGTCTCAAGCATTTCTCACCAAATTTGTTATTTCTTTTCTGTTGGGAATATATCTTTTTGTACTTCATGGCATGCAAATGGAGGTAACATAGGGAAAAGCCCCAAACATCGCAAAGGAACTATGTTTTGATTTGAAAATTGCTGTCCTGCCCCATATTCATACAAATAGCCTCCTCAGTGTCCCTGACCAGGAAACTGAAAATGAGCCAGCATGATTTCTACTGCTCTGCCATTCTGAAGATCAGACTGTTTTGCCCCATTTCCCCCTTGACCCATCCACCTGATCTTATCTATCCTCTCAAAATCAGAATATTGGCTGGCCCTTCTAGCAATGTGATGTGCTGTCAGCTGGAGAGGAACTGACTTAGTTCTGTATGTTTCCATCTCTTCTCTGAGGTTTCACATTATTCAGCAGTAATGCTTCATACTTAAATATTTCATAGTTTATGGTTTAGAGTTGTAACTATTTTCCTGTTACCAGAGCTATGGAATTTTTCTACTTTTCAATGCTTTTTTAGTTTTTAGTTTGTTCTGAAGAAGTCTAGTAGAATAAAGGTACTTGATCTTGCAGTCTTAAACAGAAGGTTATTAAGGACCTTAAAATCACATATAAAATAATCTGTTGGGGGCCGGTGAGATGGCTCAGTGGCTTAAGCGCCTGCCCGGCAAGCACGAGGGCCCGAGTTCGACTCCCGGAACCCACATATGAAAAAGGGGCCGGTGATATCGCTCAGTGGCACGGGCGCCTGCTGGCGCGCGAGGTCCTGAGGTCGACCCCCCGGTACCCACAAAAAAAAAAAAAAAAAAAATCTGTTGGGAAGTGAGGTTACTCCAAATATATAGATTGCACGGGCGAGAGCTGACTGCTGTACAGTATTGAATTTCTCCATCTTATCTCAAAGTAGTACTCCTCGTTTTTTGAGGCTAGCTTTCATTCTTTACCTAAATTAAGATTTTTCTTTTCAGATATCTCATACATTTATTAAGTGTAGTCTAATTATTTCATATTTCAAATGCTACTGTGAACAAAATAATTTTTCTCATTACATTTTATCATTAATTATTTCTGAAGTCTAGGAAAGCTATTGATTTTTGTGTGTCAGTCTTTCCTCTAGACAGGTTTCTTAGTTCTGTAGTATTTTGCCATTGGAGTCTTTTGTATTTTCTAATTAGGCAATCATACCTATAAATACTTTATTTTTATATTTTAAATTGGTATAATTTACTTTTTAAAATTTCAACCCATCTCTGTTTTATGGATATAACAACCTTTTAAATACATCTTAGTAAAAAAAACATTATACATGCTTTGGGCTTTTGTTTTCTACCATTCTGTTTCCACATAAAGTTGGATCTTATCTGCTTCAAGATCCAGAGCGTCAATGTAATCTCACTTCTGCACTCCCAACAGGTTTTTATTTCTTAAGGTGAGGTGTACTAACACTGCCATCTTGATAAAATGAGCAAGCTGACCGGAAGAGCCGAGCTGACGTGCTGAACAATCCGAAGTTAGAAAAGGAGAGTCGGGATCCTGACTCCAGCCCATCTCCACCTCTCCACACCATCCACAGCTGAAGTGTGTTCTAAGGTTAATGTTCTTCCGCCAAAACTTTTACCAGAATTATGATAAAAATAAAATCGAATGTACACACATATACTTTCCTATTTTCATAATTCTTTCTTATAAGCATGCTATCGAAAAGACTAAAATTCAACAACTATGAGAAAATTGTCTGAAAATCTCGAGGGCTGATTCTCAAAGAAGAATTAACTCTACTGTGATGATACTCTGATTTCTATAAAAGCATAGTGAACAGATAAAGATGGGAATGGGAATAAAGCTGAAAAAGGACAGACCCACAGACAGGTAGGCGAGAATTTAAATCAATGGCCTCAAATATGGCATACTCACATTAACGGCATTACATTAAATTTGACCATTTAACTGTTATTTAGAAAATAAGTTGATGGCATAGGCTTTGGAATTTGAATTTCATGTATACTATTTGAATTAAGCACCTATGGGAAAATCAGATGAAACTCCACTATGATTCTGATATTAGAGGATAATGTCAGCAAGAGGGCGGTCTGGCTTTTTATGTACCTCATTTCACGTGAGAATTTACTGACACTCACTCGACTAACTTCAGAAATGAGAGATTTGCTGATAACCCATGGAGAACATCTAAATGATGAAAGGATTTCTTCCTTTTCCATTCAACACTTCCTACCCTTCTGGCGATGAGCAAAATGATATATTTCGGGTCCCCTGGGACAGGAAAATTGATAAGAGCTCGCAACTTCTTTACCATAAACAACCAATATCTTAAAGCTATTAGCAGAGGAGCTGAGCATTCAAAGACAGTTCATTTATCATCCGGTAGCTGGGGAGGGTGTCAGGCTTTGCAGTCTGGCTCTGAAAAATGGGCCCTGAGTTCACCTTCTGTTGCCGAATAGCTCCAGTTTTAATCAGATTCTCTAAGCATTACATGCCCCAGTAAGGCCGAACCCACATAAAACCTGCAATAAGCCTGCCATGTAAATTCATTGCAAAGCCCAAGTAATACGGACAGATTATATTCTCTAGGCCAAGGGACAGTTTTTAATTTGGGCCAAAGTTATGATTGCATATTGATTTGGCCTCTTATTCTATGAAAAATTTTTTCTTAGGGAAGATTTCAGAATTGATCACCTTAACTGAAAGATATATTCATGGTTGTTCCGATTGAAAAGTCAGGCTTAAAAGCATTAGAAAGAAAATACACTTTAGGATGAAAAATTCTTAACCCAGAGTTCCTGAAACTATAGAGTTTTGTCTTTTGTTGAGATGTGCTTCCCCCTCCACCTTAGCCAAAAGCCACAACCTTCTTCAAACTTTAAGTATATGACCTCCCTTACATTTTTGGTGTTTCATACCATATTGTTACTAGAAGTCAGTTTGTCAGCCTTTAGAAATCTTACTGCACATGAAGCCAAAGTCATGATGTGTTCTCATGGGCAGTAACCCTGATAGCTATTTATAAACTACCACGCACCACTAGGCACCATCTTATGAATATAGGCCACTGGTCAAAACAGAAAGAAACGGGAGGAAACACTTAATCCCCTCCCATCAGATATTAAAGGATGCTAGATAGAGACAAGTGGTATTCTTGTATCATGATAAAAGTATGATGAGTCAGTGAAGAGAATAGTTCAGTCATGGAAGAATGGAGAAGAATCACAGAATCAAACACTGCAAGTCATTGTCACAGCTTTGTGTAGTAAGGGAACAGCTATATTTACTTAACTTACCAAACTTTGAGTAGTTTTTAGTTATCCTACATGTTGCCATGGATGCAGAGGGGTGTTGTCAAGCACTTCAAAATTGTAAGTCTCATTGCAAAAATGCTTTTTCTATGAAGGATGCATATAAATATCCAACATATCTTTCTATCCTTTATCTCTCCCCTTATTAACATACAACCCCTGAATATTATTTGCTTTAATATGCAGGCCTGCTACAAGAAAAGCTGCTTTTATCATGTGATCTTTGGGGTGCTTGAAATCCCAGTGGCAGTAATTTCCTATGGTGAATTAATAAAGTGGATGCTGATTATGATTTGGCTTCCTAAGTAACTTTACCATAGAAAGAAAAGAAACTGATCAGACCCACCTGGATATTTTGATTCTAGGGCCAGTAATTTCTTATAGTTTATTCTGCTAGCATCCTGCTTCCCCCTCTGCCTCATGTGCATTTTGCTTATAAGAAGACTTCCTCTTAATATGTGACCGGTCATTCTGGGCCCAGCCTACAGAGCATCACTGTGTCCTCCAATCTAGACAGACAAATGATGCTAAAAAGAATAAGAAGCTACTTTGACTAAATGATCATATGCAGCTGAAGAAAGAAATATCTCCTCTAACTTTCACTCAAAATTGTTTTGTTGTCTAGAAAAATGAGCTCAAAGTCACTTGGACATGTACGAGACAATTTTATTTTTTACTTTTTTATTTTTTTGGTACTGGGAATCGAACTCACAACCTCACACTTGCCAGGCAGGTGCTGTGCCACTGAGCTACGTCCTTTGCCCCAGGACAATTTTAAAAACACTTCTACTACACAGCACGTAGTAACTGGTGTGGCAGTGTTCCCAGCTTACTACCCAGGGAAGTAACTTCTCCCTAGAAATTGGAGAGAAGTGAATAGGTAGATTCCTAGTGTGGATTCTAAATCTGACAGAGAACATGAGGTAATCATAATAAAGTAAGAGAAACAACCATGCAGGTATTTATGCAGATTTCTAAGTTCTATAATTGCCAGATTTAGAATATTCATCTTAACCCACAGTTTTTTCCTTTTATGGAAAATAACTTTTTAATAAAGATTCCATAATTCTTTGCAAAAAAAGAGAGAGAAAAACTAGAATGACAAAGGGAAATATGAAGGTCTAACATTTAGGTATCCTTCACACAGTTTGAAATTGTGAAAGACTACCTACAGCTTCAACAGTGGGTATAGACTAATTTCAGCATTTCTATTCCATATTGAAAGGAATGACCTGTTGCCAGACTCGCACCACTTTGAAAAACATTTAGATGAAGATGGCTAATGTGAAACTTGGATTGCTTTAATAAACAGGTCTTGCTGTGTCTCTACTTTGTGTCCACTGTCTTTTTCCATGAACGCTTCATGTCCTCCATCTTTGAACACTGTAGTGGATTATATAGTAATTGGGTCTACCTTGTTTTGTTCTTCCATTATTCATCATCATTATATTTTTTATAGTCATTCCTCACAATTATGAATGTTTCTTCCAATTTCTTTAACATCCTTTGCTTCTTGCTTCCTTCTTAGTTTCCTATTTCTACTTAATTGTATCCTTTGAAAGATCTATCACTGATGAGAGTGGTAAAGTGTTTACCTGAACATGTGTTTCATTTTTATATTTAGACAATATTTTAGTTGAATTTAGAATGTAGGCTATTGGTTATTTTCCCATGATATTTTGAACATATTATCCTCTCTATCCTCTTGCTGCTGTTGTTACCAATGAGAAAACTTGTCATCCAAACTGTAAGTGTAAGTAATCTTCATTGTAAGTAGTAATTTACCTTATTTCTTTGGTTGCTTTTGAGAGTTCTATTTGTCTTTGATGATCTCATTTTTCATTGCACATTAATCATTCAATCAGTTTACACTTTAATTAGTCAATTATTTCCTTTGTTTTCCTTCTTCAAGTACCTTATAAACATTTTCCATTAGTGGAGTCCCAGCTACTTACAGTCTGGTGTTCCCCAATTCATGAATCACTAGCTATTCAGATAAGCTCTTTAAAATTAAACACACACACACACACACACACACACACACACACACACACCCTAAAAACTACAATGTATTTGAATTTGGATTAGTTTTGATTAATCCAGCTCTGGACATAGTGTGATATTTCAATTTGTCTCTTTAATTCTGGAAAATTATTATCCATCATCTCTTCAAATACTGCCATAAATCAATTTTTTATTTTCTGCTTTTGAAATTTTTATTGAGGTATTCTGGATTTTTAAATTCTATCTTCCATGTCTCTTAACCAGCTTCTCATATTTTTAATCTGTGTCATCCTGGGTCATTGCTACCTTTAGCTTCTGTTTTGCTAGCTGATTTAATATAACATTTGTGTTATCCATTTAGTTTTTAATGTCAATATGTGCATTTTTCATTTTGAAAAGTCCTTGTCTATTGTATGGTTCTTTCCCAAGTTTTCTACTCCTCCATTAATTTCTTTAGTCATTTTTTAATATTCCCATTTTATTTATAACCTTACTCTGATTCTCCTAACTTTGGGTTTCGTTCCTTAAGGTGCTTGTTCTTCTGATATACATTTGTTTTGCTTATCTCCTTCATAGTGGAGTTTCCTTCATAGTGGAGTTACTTCCTTTGGAGGCCTTTTCCTTTTTTTGTGCGTTCGTTTTTGGAAGGATTGTTTTATTGTTCCTGTGGGATTTTCATGTGCCTGGGTATGAAAATATCATTTTAGAGCAGTTTTGGTGTATTTGGAATTAGGAGGTAGGAATGTGGCTGAGGCAGTTGTTTCAATACTTCTGAAAGCTTTTTATGTTACTTGATTAGCCTGTACTTCCTGAATCACAATTTCCCAGGCCAGGGGTTTCCTATTTCTCAAATTCCAGAGAGTTCCCTCACTATTTCTTAAGGCTGGTGGACAGCGTCTATGTGAATAAAGGAACACTTTAGAACTCCAGGCCTTATTCAAAAACTTAAATTGTATTAAATGACTAGAAGATAGGCCTCTGGTTTCCATATGAAAATGGAATTCATACCTCCAAAACTTCTGGGCTTTTACAGAGTTACATGGCCACTGACAGTAGTAACTTCCCACTTTTGGTGTGTTTCTCACACATAAGAAATTTCCTTTTCTACTCTTCAAACTCTACAATTTAGAAAAGAACGTTTCCCTTTTAAAATAAAGCATTTTTCAGGGTTGTAGCTTCCTTTCAATCTACCATGTTCTAAACACTCTATTATGAAGTATAGTGGCTACTATTTTGGGATGCCCATACTTGTCTTTCAACCACTTTCTTCTAATGATAGATTCCATTAGCCATTGAGATGGGGGATATGACACAGGTATGACCAGTTACTATGTTTCATTCCCTTAGAGTGCTTTGTGATTTCCCTAGGAGTGATCTTCTGATACAAACAGTCAGTTAGGGTCTTTGTGATTTATATGCAAATATTGAGAAAACGGAGTGCTATTTTGCACTAAAAAAACAGGCCTGGAGATGCCATTAGTCACCCTCTCTTAATTCTTGGAATAAGCCACTTGTCTGTACTGGGAAAGAACATGGGTACCACTCAGAGGCAATCAAGACCAAGAGAGAAAAAGAAAGAAAAGACAGCCATATTGGAATCCTTGAGCCTGACGTGCTCAGAGTCAGCTAAACCCCTGTTAAACAGGCCAATGATCCCTTTGCTTAAGCTAATTTGAATTGAGTTTCTGTCACTTACATCTGACTTATGCCCCAATAAATTAAAGTACAATGGAATTGAGATAAGAAACCATCAATATGGATTTCTTTTATTTATTTATCTTTGGTAGGCAATTTGTCATGCATGGCTTGACATGAACAAAGTTCTCCAGCGAGTGAATGTCAGATCAAATCTGAGAGACACGCGTGGATGGGAGTCACAGGGTAAAGCCAAGGTCAAGTCCTAGTAATCTGAACAGGAACATTAAGAGATAGGGTAGGTGCAATGTCACAGTGATAGCCAAGCAATAGGAATGAGGAATCAGAAATGAGCAAAAATAAGCACGAGGCAGGGGTGTAGGCAGCCCACACCCGATGTCTGACTGACAGCTGCATGCCAACTGAGCACAAGTGCCCGGCTTCTTTTTTATGTCTCTCTGTTTGTTTTTGTTTTTTGAGACAGGGTCTTGCTATGTAGTTCAGCCTGGCCTTCAACTCACTTTGCTGACCAGGCTGCCCTTGAATTCATCCTCCTAAGTGCTGAGATTACAGGTATAAGTGACTAAGCCCAGCTATGCCTATCCTCTTTGTAAAGATCCCAGGGTAGCCTGCAGTTCTGCACGTGACACCACCTAGTGTCTGAGTGATGAAGTCAAACCCTGAATTGACTTCCTGGACGAGAAGTTCTTAAGCAAAAAGGGCCATAACTTATTTTTATTTTAATCATGTATTACACCAGTACCAAGACAGGAATCAAAACAAATGAGTTTCACGGTAATTATCAGTTTCCATGCAAGGGTCAAAGTGAATGACTCTTAGAAAGATGTGTCAAGATGTAAGAACTTGTAATTTTTTTTTAAAATAAGCAGATTCATGAGAAATATTATCCTTTCTGGTTTTGATAACAGTTTCAGTTTATTATCATCAAGAAGGACACTTTACAACTTTGTGTTTACAAAGAGAGGTCAAATGGGAGGAGAAGAGAGCTAATGAGAGTAACTAATAAGGCCTTTTAAATAGTTGGACAAAGCAGAACAAAGAATATTAAATATTCATCCTCTAGAATAGGTTTTAATGAGAGCATCAGTAAAATGTCTCCATCTGCATCTGAAGGGATAGATTAATTGTCTCAATTCAATCATTATTGGAGAACCTACCCAGTAATTAGCTGTGCACTGTGGGAGTGGAGAAAAGTGTAACTTGCCTTCACGGAGCTTGCAGTCGTCCTAGAGATGATATTAAGAGACAGAATGGAATATCCATAGACAAATATTTTTATACCAAATCCTACAGCTATTTTTTAGATAATTTTTAGAACCAGGTTTTGTTACACTTATTAAAATCCCATTACAGCTGTTGTTTGCCTATTTCCGTGTAGAGTTATTGAGGGCAGGACGGGTGACCGTGCTCCTCCAATCTGTATTACCGACACTCCACACTGTCTGGCTTGTACTTGTGCTCAGTACATTTCTGTTGAACAGCTAGATAATACCTCAAGGTTCCTCTTAGTTCTGTGGTTGTTTGACTCTCACAGCCATCCCATTAACTTTCATGTTAAATTTCCCTTAAGATGCATGAGCTACAAGAAATGTGGTCTTTCAAAATATCGCTCACTCTAAGTGCCAAGCATTCACTAGCATCACACATTAAATGACATTTTCAAGTAAGAACTTCTAAGCAGCATAACAGTCTCATTTAAAAAGAGAAAACTGATGCTCCATTTCTCCTTCTCTTTTAATGAACCACACTGAATTTCCTTATAAGCATTTGCTTTACAGGGAATAAAGGCACCTAGTATGTATTTATTGTCATCCAAGAGCCAGCTGTTTAATGAGATACTTATTTTATGTCTAAGAAAATCTGGAGGCATTTGCCTACTGTAGAATTATTTTTCAAGTAGATGTTTCAGTACGATAATGGCAATATTTCTGTTTTGCAGATAAACGGCCAAAAAAAACCCCAACATCCTCTTTCTGTTCTTTCATGGATAGGAAAAAATTCAGACTTTATTTCTGTGGAATCTGCATTTTAAAGATTGCCAGTTCTTAATTATTCTAATGAGGGTTCTTTGGGCTGGAGTTGGCCGTAAGTAGTTTATTCTACTTCCCAAAAAACACATAAGCCAAAAAAAAAAATCACCTGTGCTTCCATGTAATACTTTGAATGTGTATATATATAAATTATACTTTACATAAGGAGAGGACATTTTGTGTTATTTATGTAATTTACATGTAGATAACACAAAATCATTTTTATAATTCTATCTGTAATATATGGGTAAAAGTATAATTTATTTATAACAAATATATATAATTACACATAAACTACTATATGTTAATTGACAACATACCTATTATAATTATATTGTATACACCCACATATATTTGGCTGTGATTTTAAATCAAACTAGGTCTTATTATATATCAAAATTTCCTAGAGTTATTAAACATAAATGTTACTATTTACTAAATATAAATATTATATACTAAATTTTCTTATTTGTTTAAATATATTGTGAATATCTTTTTACATCAATACACTTTATTCTATATCATTTTTAAATGATTACTCATGACATCTATATATTAGAACTTGTTCAACCAACTACAACCATTGTGCACAACTTCTTGCTCTAATAATTGCACTCATTTTCATTCTTGCACATGCCTTTAATTACTTCATAAATCAAATTTCTAGAAATGAAATTGCTGCAATGATTCTCAAAGTCTAAGGACTCTTAATAAATATTGGTAAATTTTCTTTGTAAAAGTTTTATCACTTTTCTCTTTCATCACTAACAGAAAGATTCCCCATTCCCATACTCTTACTCCAAGTATGATTATATTTTTATGAGTTCTGAAGTTTTAAAGATTTTCTAGGTTAAAAAAAAGTGATACTCTTAAGTTGGCTTGATTTTTCTCTTTCATCATTAGTGAAGTTAATCTTATTTAGTGCAATTATTGGCTATTTATGTTTTTTCTTTTGTTCATTGTGTGGTTACATCCTTTGCTCTTTTTTCTGTTATGTTTTTCTTTTATTAGAAGTCTTTGATAATAGGAGTAATAAAAGTCATTAAGATTTAACAAAGTATTGGGTTATGAACTGGGCCATGGTCTAGCTATTTTATGTTTAATCCTATTCAATGAGGTAAGCACTCTTAATCCTTATTTTACGAAGGAGGCAGCTGCAGCACAGAGAAGTAACTTACCCAAAGTTAGTCAATTTTATGTATTGAGGACATTAACAATTCATTATGTATATTATAAAGACAAACTATCAACATGTGTATCGAAAATGCTTTCCCTGGTTCATCATTTGTCATTTGATTTTCTGTAGTGATTTTTGCCCACTAGAATGGCTTGACTCAATTAAGTAAATGGCTTTTCTTTCGTACTTTCTGCTTTTGATATCTTTATCATCTGAAGAAAAATATTAAATATTATAATATATTAAATAAATATAATGTAAATACATCAAAAACATGCAGATAATATAGCACAATATAAAATAAGGAGTTAAATGATCTTATCTCCTTTGAACCACAGTCTTACATAACAAAGTTATCAGTTTTTAACCACTGATTTTTTTTCTTCTGATGGTTGTCCTACAACTCTTAATAATATGCACTTTCATTTCTTTATTTATCAACTCTATACAATACTGATATCTTACTATGAGAGATGTGGAATTTTAGCTAGCTGATCCCTTTCTCTCATTCCGCCTTTACGTTACTTGAATAATATCAACTTTGGTTGCAAGCACTTTATAGGTAATACATTTCAACCTCCATTTCTGGATTTATCAACTTTAGTCAGTATATTTTAACTAGTGATTCATTCCAAATGGAGGAAATCACATGTGAAATGGTTATTCTCTGTTCTCTATATTCTTTGGATCATAAAATGCCACATTTATGAAGGAATGTTTTACTAGATGCAGATCTATATTTAATCATTGTAATGACACCAGAGAGGTCTGTGTAAGTCGAATGAAAGATATTGATATAAATGATGATAATACAAGTACATTTAAGTACTTATAAATAGACTATATACATTATAGAGATATGAGCCTTCCCAATTGTATTTGCTTTATTTGTTTCTCATAATAATTTGTAGTGTACAAAAAACAACTAACAACTGTTCTTACATTTTAAATAAAGAAACAAGTACAATTTCTGGTCACACAAAATCACTACACTGGTCACCTAGGTTTTGTTGTGTTGTATTTATATCCATTATCAATTTCTTTATTTTCTTGGCAATTTTTTTTTTTCCTGTGGGTACCGGGGGGTCGACCTCAGGACCTCGCGCGCCAGCAGGCACCCGTGCCGCTGAGCGATATCACCGGCCCCTTTCTCGTATATGGGTTCCGGGAGTTGAACTCAGGCCCTCGTGCTTGCCGGGCAGGCGCTTAAGCCACTGAGCCATCTCACCGGCCCTTTCTTGGCAATATTAACTTGAGCAATAATTCTGCTATCCCCTAGTCTCAGCTCATTTGGTTCCAAGTGAAGCTAATCACACTCTTGAAGTTACTAAGGGTGTGACTTAGACCTGAGCCAGTACATGCAGTACATTCCCCTGGCCACAGTGACTGGCTCTGAGCAAGTTGGGAAATAATTCAGAATCTATAACGTGTACCAAAATTTAGGCTGAGAGTGGTAGGTCTAAGACTCCTGTTTTATGAGACATCCCTGGGAGGTGCTGGAAGTCACTGCATGAGTAGAAGAGGGCACTCATCATGAAGAAATGAGTGAGTGCTGCTCAGGTCACTGGGGCCTTTCTTGAGGTATTTCCACTCATGCTGCTCATTTAAATCAGCTAACATGGATTCTCTTTTTGTTCACCTCAGTTTGGGTTGGTTTCTTGTCAATAGTAATAATTGCACAGTTAATTAATGGCAATCCCAACACCAGATCTTTTGAATTTTAAATTAATGTCTTCATCAGGATTGAAAAACATACACCCCCTTCAGATCTCTCCCTTCACAGCCTATTAAATAACTGTTAGAGGCGCAAATCCATCATGTGGAATTCATTCATGAGCTAGTGTACATACATGTTTGGGCATGACATTCTTATATATTTGAAATAGCAATATGGGTCAGAGACAAGCTAATTTCAGAAATTTTATGTTAAAATTACTTTTATTTTAGGACAAACAATACTGGGAACATTTTAAGCCATGGGAACATGATATAGCACCCATCATCTGGTGCTACGTACAAGAGTTATGTTCATCAAACTTAATAGTAAGTTATGTGCCTGAAATTCAGACAAATTATTGGCAAAGAAATAGTATTATAATTAATAATTTACTTCTTAAGCTAGAGAAGGAAAGCTGCTTTAATCTAAAATGTGGCTAAATACTAGAACACAGTAAGGAATGTAAGAATACTAAAACTGAAGAGGATGGTTCTTTTTTTTTTATGCGCGGGTACCGGGAGTTGAACTCAGTACCTCGTGCTTGCCAGGCAGGCGCTTATGCCACTGAGCTACATCACTGGCCCCAAGAAGATGGTTCTTAAACAATATTATCTGACAGGAAATGGGAAGGTGAATGAGCATGTAGCCATTCTAATTAGGTCTAGAGACTGCCAAAAGGCATAGTTGTAAGTGATTTGGGTTTTTTATTATAGTAGTCTCCATTTATCCATGGTATTGCTTTTTGAAGTTTCATTAATTCATGGTCAATGGTAGTCCAGAAATATTTAATTCTGGAAAATTTCAGAAAAAATTCACTTTTTAATGACTTTTATTACTGTATATTGTTATAATTGTTCTGTTATTAGCTACTGTCACTCTTTCACTGTGCTTAATTTATAAAATAAACATTATCATGGATATATATGTATAACAAAAATGTAACATAGGGTTTGTTAATATCCACGGTTTTAGACATCTATGGGGAGTCTCAGAATGTATCCATTATGGATAAAGGGGAGACTACTATGTATTAATTTCACATCAAAATGCATAATTTTTATTTTCCATGATATAAAAATACTTGTATCACTTTTTTTTTTTTTTTTTTTTGCTATGCTGGGGATCAAATTCAGGGCTGCATGCATTCTGGGCAAGTGCTCTAGCACTGAGATATATCCTTAGCCCCATTATTCCTTTTTTTTTTTTTTGTGGGTACCAGGGGGTTGACCTCAGGACCTCACGCGCCAACAGGCACCCGTGCCGCTGAGCGATATCACCGGCCCCTTTTTCGTATGTGGGAGTCGAACTCGGGCCCTCGCGCTTGCAAGGCAGGCGCTTATGCTGCTGAGCCATCTCACCGGCCCTAGTCCCATTATTCTTAAACTTCAAAACCATACAGAGGTATAACTAAGAAAGGGAAAACACAAAAAATGTTTTCATTTGTTTTTTTAATACATACTTCATGTAATATACTCTGCTTTCAAAATGTTTGTATCATGAGAGGCAAATGTACATGTAGATCCAATGTTAGCTGGATGAGGAATTGATAGAGGTAGGTGCAGGAGTGAAGAAGGGGTTTCAGCTAAGGGATGGTGGTTCCTGCAGGAGGAGACTAGGATAAGAGTTGAGACTTGATTAGGCAAAGCCAGAAGCTGGGGGCAGGGGGAATATAGAAAAAGGAAATTTTGTGGGAAGGCATGAAACTGCCACACAAAGAATTGTATCAAGGAGGTATGCATGATTTAGTGTGAAGGGAAATACAAATGTATAGATAAATGTTTGAGCATTTAGTCTGAAAGTCATGGAAAAATTTTAAATGATATTTAAATAAGGTTTTCCTATTGGTCAGAAGAGGTGTGGCACATTAACTAATGGTAAACTTGTAACACCCAGCTGAACTGAATCAATGTGGTTCTGGGTGTGGAAGGCCCACCTGAGGATTGTTGCCAACAGCATAAAAGCAGAACGGGAGGGGAAGACTGTGCTGTTGATGCTCCTGGAGAAGATTGTCGCCCTGGTTTTCCTGATATGAACTCAGCTGTTCTCATCATCGGAGAAGCCATGTCCTCACTGTCACTGAGGATGCCTGCGGTTCTCTTTGGAAGAGCTCTGATCCTTACTTTGAGTGTCACTTCCTGGCTCCAGTGCAGATCCCTCAGCCTGCTGGCACAGAGCCTTCATCCTGCTGGCGCAGACTTTCTAGCTTCCACCACTGACCTTCGGGCCTTCCCAGCACAGGTCCTTGATACAGATTTGCATGAGACATTGTCATGGGCTCTAGGTCTTCAGCTGGACTCATGCAGGACATTGCTGTGGGATGCAGGCCCTCAGCTGGGTTCTTGGGTCTTTAGTACATCAGATTTTTTGCACTCTTCTGCATTTGACTTTTTGGGTGAATATTATAAAATAGTCCTATAAATTTTGTGAACTGTATTAAATCTATTCCCTTGAAAATCCTGACTACAACAAGAGGAAAGATGGGGATGGACCATAACAAGGAGAAGGAATGTGTACGTATAAGTGGATATATAAACAGATCACAGTGTATGTTATAAACTAAGCTTCAGAAGCAAGTGAAGAAAACCACACATGAAAAATTGTGTAAGTGGAAGGAAGTGGTAAGCATCAGACAGCGGTAGACAGACAGTCCAGACAGAGAATAGAGTTCATGGAAGGGGCTGGTGAGGTCCAAAGAGCCTTTAGATTAGAATGTGTAAACTTTTGGGAGTCAAACATGCTTGCTTAGTATTAATTTTATTTTAACTGGAATTCATTAGGATTACTTTGCACATTTTAAGAATCACCAAGACTGGGGAGCACAGGATTTCAGCTAGAATGGCAAATGTCTATTCCCTAAAAAGAGACCAAGCCATTTGCAAAACACATTTTATGATTAAGACACTATGAAAACATGGGTAGAGATGTTCGAGAGACATCAGCAGTGATGACCATGTATTGACTTAAAGAGATACAAAACTGTTTCAGATGCCCCTAAGGTTTATGCTTGACAGTGTCAACATTCATCTTCAGGATTTGCATTTTTAATAGAAAACTACTGTGAGTGGTTGTGCTGGAAGCAGAAAGGCCAAATCTTCTCTCAGCTGTAGCTGCATGGTTCTTTTCCAAGCTCATTTGTGATTTAGTAGTTTTGCTTTGCTTGGCCTTTTACAACTTGGCAGCTCAGGAAGTGAAAAATAAGGAACTCAGCAGATTTAAAAAATTTTTTTACTCCATATGTTCCTTGAATGTTAGTATTTCTTAGACAGGGATTCCTGTTGTCCGAATTAATTATTGGCGTTCTTCGAAAGTAGTCTAGCATTTGAGAATCTGCCCAAAGCTTTTAATTTGCACTTACTGTATTTCTGTGGCCAGGTGAAAGGTAAGCACTGTATTTGGAGGCTTCCTTGGAAATTGATGAATTTAGTGGCAACTTTGGGGTGGCAGTTGTAAGAAATGTCAATGGGCGAAAACAAAACAAAACAAAACAACAAAAACAAAAATAATGCTGCCTCTCTAAAATACTTACTGTTTTACTCCTATCTATGAGATCTGACTTAAAAATCCTTTGTTGCTTTGTAATACATTTTCAACTGCATTTGAAATAATCAACACCAGAGATAGGGTCCTGTTGTCACATTTAATTATTGGATAGCTACTTTCCTCTGGGATGTCTGACAGTTGCCCAAAATGTTGGTCTTAATCTAAAACCAAGAAGAGACCTTTGACATAGTGAAAGCTACCAAAGTGGCATTTATTAAATATAAATGGTAAGTGTCTAAAGAAGAGGTGAGGAAAGAGCATCTCAAAGAGAAAATCCTCCCAGCACTAAAGGAAATTACATTAGCTCTTAGCTGAAGCTCCATCAGTTTCATTTGTCACAAGATAATTTAAAGATGTGTGCATTTCCATAAAGCATTACATTTGCATTGAGAAATAAAAAGTATTCTGACCCTCAAGTTCTAACTCCAATCTGCCAAACTCTTTATAAAGATAAGGACTTCTGTTAGTCTGTTACCTGGAAAGTGACTTGTCTGAGGAAAAAAATTAAATGATATTGATTTGAAATGAAGGAAGTTCATTTATGTACACTTTATAAACCCTAAGTGAATCAGCCAAATATACACATTGAGAAAAAAAATATCTGTTACCCTCTGGGTACTATCTTGTAATAAGCTGGAAATGTGAAACCCATTAATAGTATTAGAAATTAGGTGCCTAATGAATTGTGCCCATTATTGGAGATTTTCTGTGATAACAATTCCTTAAAAGCTAGAAATTGCCCATCACTATGACACAGAGAAAAGATTTCATTAAAGACATCAGGAATTATCTCCAAGTGGTGTCATATTTCATGTGGTTAAAGAAACATAGGCTGAGTTGTGGTACTTACTATGTGAGGACTATGGCCACTGCATCGTTCAACACACTCTCTCCAAACAAGAGTGTATACAGGTCAGGGTCGACATGCAATTCATGGAAAATGGCCAGCACTGTCACTAGGAAGACACACAAAGATGAAGAGTTAGCTGGCACATGGTCATGGAATTTTCCTTTCCTGAGACACATTCAGGAAATACTGATCTTCTAAAATTCATCCTTTATACCAACACTAGAACTTTGTTCAAAAAATATCTGATTTTGTCATCTCCCTGCTTAGAGATTTCCCTTGGATCCCCAGTGCTTACAGAGAAAATTTTAGCTCCTTGGTACATGTCCTTTACAATCTGCATCCTGCTTACCTTCCAGCAACTTCTGTGTTTGTGCAGCAGCAAGCAGAAGCACCGAAACAATACCCAGATTTATTTATGTCGATGGGCACTGATTGGGATCATTCCCAAAATATCAGGCTCTGATCTCTGGTGGTCTAGAGGTTATAAGGGATAAGCAAGCAGGAAGTACAGAGGCAGAATGGCTTGTCAATTGGGGATTGGTTTGTACAATGTGCATCACAGTGACCAGCTGTTTCTAAGAATTAGAAGAAAACAGAAATGGAATAGGAACTACTTACTACCTGGGCAACTAACAAACTGAAGTATACTGGTTGGAGGGGGGGCATTTTCTGTTCCATTTGCACCCCTTCCCCACCCTTTGCTGCTTCCCTCAAGCCACACTGAATTTGCTATAATTTTGCAAACATGCTGCATTGTTTCTTGATTGCTTGTGCATTTTGATTCCATCTAATAAGGCAGTAATTTTTGTCATCCATCTGCTATCATTACCCTCAATTGCTTAAATGCACATACTTCTTGCTACAAAAGACTCATTTATTCATTTTTAAAAACCTCTCAACTGACCTCTTCTCAACCCCTTGACTTCCTCAGCAGTGGCCTGGCTCATTCCTGTCTGGTACTAGCATTGGATCAAATCACAAATTTATCATAGAAGGGACTGTGAGATCTGTAGAGATAGAGTCTGTCTTTGCAACACATGATATTGGCTAGCACTCAGTAACTGTTTGATGCATAAATGACCTAGTGAATAAATGAATGAATATTATTACAGTGGTGGAAGGGGTGGTTGGCTCTCATTTACTCCTGAGATCACATTCATCTATAAAGATAGAGTCAAGGTCCATAAGAGGAGGACTTGTTTCCTGTGGACTGCTGTATGGTTACTGTATGCTGTGTATCTGCACTGAGACTCTGTGAATACCTCAGGATGGTAAACAATCATAGACTGATTATCTGTGTTCATCAAAACCATTCAGTGTCTTGATATTTGAAACAGTTATGCAAAGTGTGAACAGCAATCATTAGGAAAATGATCCATTGGTTTGATTGCCAAGGGGGAAAAAGAGTGGTTGAAAATGACACTGATGGTAAATTTTTAAGACAGAGTAGATGTTTTCATTTCTGTTCTTTTCCATTTCATGGACTGTGAGGATAGTAAGTATGCTATAAAAGAATGCTATAGGGAAAAAGTAAGAAAGGCAAGTTGAGTTTTAAGGTTTTACAAGTATAATCAAGAAGATTGGAGATTTCCCTGCCTGCCACAATAGGGAACGATGGAAGGGTTTAATAAGGGGGACGACAGTTTGATTTGGAAATAAAGATCACACAACAGGGCAAGGGGGCAGAAAGGCCACGTGGCTGGAGGTTTGCCAGTGGTTGAAGTAAGAGATGAGTCATGCCAGGACAGAAAGAGACCTGGATGAGGCCCTCAAAGTCCTGTACGTTCACCATCCTGGGTGCTTACTGGTCAGTAACTACAGTGTTTTGTTCTTTATTTATTCATTGGCTCTCATCTTCCCTATGTGTCACCAGCCTGTAGCACAGTGCCACAGTATGTAAGCCTTTAATGAGAGATGAATAAGAGGTAATGTCAGTGAGGACAGGGTAGAGGAGAGACATTTGAGATGGAGAACTGGTGGGTCTCGGTGCTTAAGGGACAGAAAGGAAGGGTTGGATTTCCATTTGTTAGAAACATGGTGACTATATTTAAAAACAATGTAATATTCACTTGAAAATGGCTAACTGGGTAGATTTTAAGTGTTCTCGCTATGAAAAAATGATAAGCATGTGAGATAACACAGACATTAACTCTGAGTAGCTTGATTTAGCCATTCCACAATGTTTGTATATCCCAAAACATCATTTTGTATACCATAAATATATATAATTGTATTTTTCAATTTAAATAAATACTTTGCTTATTTTTCTTAAATGTTTGTTTTTAAAAGAGAAGTTACTACAAGAATCCAAAAAGAAAAAAGAGAAAAACCAACAAAGAAATATCATGAATTGTCATACCAGTTGGTTAGATCCTACAATCAATTTCATTAATCATACCAGGTAAAATGGCAGAGATCTATTCTCTGCTAAAGTGTAGCTGTGAGCCTTTGTCCCAACCCTTTGCCTTTGTAGGTGGTGGTGGAGGGGAGTAGCAAGTAGTTTTGCTAAGGAATCTCTCTCTCCTTCCTGGGTAAAGTCAAGACCTTGTATCTAATCAAAACAAAGAGGTTTCAATTAGGGTTTTAGTTAACAGCATTTTCCTTTTGCTAGGATCAGGTGGAATAAAAGTAGTTCTTTAACAGAAAATTCTAACGCGGCAGCTCTATTTTTGACGTTAGTCTCTGTAGCCATTTCTTTGTAATTTTGAGCTCTGAAGATGACTTTCCACTCATCTCCATTCCAGGGAGTTTCCTACACTCATGAATAGGGATGCAATGGCCAGGGTCCTTTTCTTCACTTTCCAGTTATGGAGTCCACTCTTATGGGGATGAATACATCTTTCCAAGGAGAACTTCATATTTTCAGTGGAAAGCCTTTTAATTAAATATCCAGTTTGGTTCAGAACTTCTCTGACATTCCCACAATTCCTTTTGAACGAAGAACTGAACTCTATTTCATAAACAATATCCCACACAAAAGAGAAAGCTATTACTTCATGCATTCCTATCTACCCTGTGAAGAAATGGAACAGCTTCGAAATAAAGCCAGACACTGTGTCCTACAACAGGCAGTATTTTGTCAGGACCACAAATGAGTCAAATAGGTGAGTCAGGAAATTAGCCACCCACTCTGCTGCTGAGCTGGGAACTTTTAAAAAAAAAAGCACATTTAATTAGCTTGCTGGCAAGGCTCAGTCTTACACACAATGTCCAAGGGCATCTTCCTGGGGGGAGCTAAGGGAGCAGTGGTGGACATGCGTGCTGCAGCTCTGTGCACATCTTGTTACATTTGTCAGGACGAAACTGGCACAAGGAGAAGAGCTATGCTTCTTCAAGATGGGCCTTCTTGTGATAGCAAGAGAACAGCACTCTAGATGCCATATGGATGAGAAGGAGAGAAGACAAAGACACGGATTTCTTAAATCTCTGATTTTGCGAAGGGATTTGGTCATTTTGCCTTTATCATCCATTAGGTCCAGTTGTCTTTTCACGGCCAGTTGGTTCACTTATGGCTTGGAGTTCATTTCTTCCTTTCTGATATTTTAGCTACAGAAAAATATGCTTTGCCTCTTAAATTGTTAATAAAGAACATAAGTGTATTTGAACACCTTATGCCCAAGCAGATGAAGACACACACACACACACACACACACACACACACACTTTATTCTAAGGTAGTGGAAGAGTGTGATAACTGAGTAACTGAGAAATGTCACTGAATTTTTGGAGATCTCTGAGAAAAGTAGTTTCAGCAGCCAAATAACAAGGGCTATGGAGGAGCGAGGCAGTGTGGACTGCACTCCTAAGAAGCTGGTGATGAGGGATGGAAAGAAAAAGCCATGGCCTATGGGTAGAAAGATAAGTGAGCCTAGATATCTAATAATATAGATTGTGTAGAAGAAGCCAGGGGCAAGAGAAGATGAAGGCAGAAAAAACAAATGGAAGACTGCTGGAGCAAGATCTGGAAAGGCAGAGGACAACTGAGGGCAGATGGAAATGTGTTTCCTTAGTAAACAAGGTGGTCTGTGAGAGCCAGAGGGCAATGCATGAGTCAGAGGCTACAAGAAGGTAGAAATGCATAGACTATATGTTGGGGGAATGCATTTAAGGTTCACGAAAATTTGTTACGCTCATTTATAGGATATTTCTCAATCTGCAAGAGAAAAACTCTAACACTGAAATAATATATTTTGATTAATTACTTCATCAAACCAAGAGTCTCATACCCTACTACAATCTTACTATAGCATCAAAGCTAATCTTTTATCACATCAAAGGAAATAACCATACCCATAGATAAAAATGCAGATGATGACTGCCTGACTCCCATCAGTAACTCGATGTGTTGACTCTGAAATGATGTTTTCTTAAACTGCGAGGTCTTCAAATGACCACTTTCTTGATGCTTTTTCAGAAACTTCTAAGTCTTTAGGGTGAGTCAGTGACAGCCAGTTCCCTAGAATCTCTGTTAGCAGCTTTCTGACCCATATTTTCTTAGTGTTTTACAAGGAATTTAAATTTCAAATGATATTTTAATGTGGCAGCTCTCAGCAACCTACCACAGATTTGTCTGGGTCAATGGACAAGAAGAGACAATAGTTCCTACCCCTGTCGTTTTAAGTCATCATTCGGCCTTGTCAAATACTGGCTGTCTCTGGAGAGCCCACCCCATGGTTTTCTGTGCAAATGAGTTTGTATGACCCTTGTCTGCAACACAAGGAGAATCAAATGTGCCTCTGGCTTCTGCAGCTGCATTGGTGTTAGGCCTGACAGGTGAAGAACCCTGGCATTCTCATAAATGACATAGCATTCTTCAATTTCCAAATGTGATTACTGCAAAAATTTATTTTCTTTTCTTGATGGGAGGAAGGTGGTGATTCTTCTGCAACTTTTCTCACTTTCTGAAATACTGTACATAGTGAAATTTTAAGGAGAGATTTCTAAAAATGTTGTGGTATCTGGGTACAAGCTGGAATACTGGAATTATTTTGAGCCTATGCCTTCTCAGTGAAGACCTGGCAGCAGAATCAGTGAATGGATGGGTTTCACCAGTTAACCTCTGCTGATCATAATCCTAAAAATACAAGTGGAAAACCTAACCCTTCTGAGTTAGGACAAAGAAATGATGGCAGATCTAGAAAGCTGGCCATTAGATGTTACTTCATTGAGATCATTGTATGTTAGAAATTACACAAAACATTATGATAATTTAGCCCTAAAATATTGAGATTTTATTTTGAACCTCAGTGTGATTTATCATTCTGGCACTGAATTAGCAGTGGAGATGAACGAGATGAACACTATATGCAAGCACACTATTGCAGCTCTTCTCACCCAGGGTTCCTTGGGAGAAACAAGTTCTAATGCCCAAGACAATGGTTTCAAAATATGACTCAGGGACCCCTGGGGGTGTCTGAGACTTAGTTAGGAAGATATTTAAAGTCAAAAACATTTTCACAATAATCTGAAAATGTTACTTGCACTTTTCACTCTTATTCTTTCATTCATTTATAGTGGAGTTTTCCAGACACTGCATGATGTGTATTAGTGCAACAGATTAAATGAAGAAGCAGATGCAAGAACCTGGCTGTCTTCTATTGAACCACATATTAAAGCTCTGCAAGAATACCACTCTTCTCAATAATCTTTTAAATTTCTTTTGGAAAATGAATTTATTTTTCATAAAATGTTATTTATATTAATATATAAATGATTGCTGTCTTAAATTAATCAATAAAAAGGTATATATGTGTGCATAAAACTGTTAGGGATCCTCCCTGATTTTGACAAGCTGTAGAGTTATAATACCAGAAAACCTGAGAACCTTGTCCTAAGATATTTGTTGTATGTAACACATTAGCTCACTTTTTAATCCATGGAGAATGATACTAGTTAAGCGTCATGTTTGAAGAGAAAGGAGAAAATACTCCTTCAAGTTATTATCTGTAGAGCTAATTTTCATGTCGGATCCCTGTTGAGAAAGACTCCCAAGATCTTAATATCTTTTGCCATACAGTAAGCAACTGATTATTTGGGCGTACATATAGATAAATTCTAATAACTCTTAAAAGAGGGACATTATTCTTTTTACATTAACTCCACTAGCATATTTCTAGAGGTACATTTCTGTTATTGGTATTTGCATTTAAGTACTCTTAAATGTTTAAGTAAAAGTTTAAGTACTCTTTTGAAATGTAAGTGATTTGAGGGAAGAGATTTTTTCTTCAATGGATGAGTGGATTATAAAAATACCAACAATCACACATCCTTTCCTTGACTTCAACCACAGCTGACCAATGTTTCAGAACAATCTATTTCTCTTTTGCTAAAAAAAAAAAAAACAAGTACAATCCCTAGCAGTCACAGAGAGTAGAAGAAGGTAATCAGAAGGTCATGAAGTTTGATAATAAAAAAATTAGGGGCCGGTGAAATGGCTCAGTGGCATAAGCGCCTTCCTGGCAAGCGCAAGGGCCCGAGTTCAACTCCCAGTACCCACACACACACACAAAAAAAATTAGTATATTAGTATACTAATACTAAAGAAAATAAAGACATATAAAGGTTGAAAGGGTAGAAACCTATGAATAAATCCAAATGAGGAATACATTTTTAGATCTTGTATCTGGGAACTTATGGACTAAACTCTGCTGGCACTTTAGTTAGTTCCTTGAAATTTTTCCCAAAGGTACCTACAACAAGAATATTCTAAATTTAACATTAGTGAAGAACATAAACATTTAACAAAGACCCAATTTTCTCACCAATGGTGTTTAATGAGCCATGGTGCAGTTTAATGGGCAATCTATGCAGTGTGCCCAGCATCTTCGTGAAGATGGCTCACCCCGCCGTGTGAGCATTCTCCAATCAGGATTATCACTTAAGCACTTTGCCATTTTAAAAATGAAAATGATGGGCAAATGTTTACCTTTGAATCATGAAGTAAATTCAAAGAAAAGCTCAGTACAGCCAAAAAGCAGCCAGTTAGCATGGGTCACTGAGAAATCAACACTTGAAGGTAAAAATAAAACTGTGATTCATTACATGCAACAATTGTAAGGAAAGAGACAAATCAAAAGACAGTTGTGTTAGTCATAGTAATGGCTATGACTTATTTTATAAAATAAGGGGGCTTCACAAACAAGTTTTTTTCTCTTACTATAAAAAGATATGAACCAAACAGATACACCCCTCACTTCCCAGCATATGGATCAAGATCCTGTGGGACATTATAGAACTATTTCAAAACGGAAGGTGAACATTAATACTCTCTACACACAGTTGCAAAGCTACTAAGGAAAAAAAGAAATAATATTGAGAAGAGAGTCAATGCTGGGCCTGTGTGAGAAGAAAGGAAAAAAGACTGGAAGAAAGGGGTCAAATCATGAATCGACTCAACCCTGTCATCATCCTGCCTGGGAGGCTAAGTAATAGTTGCCCACACAAAGATGTCTATGTTCTAATTCCTGAGATGTGTGAATATATTACCTTACATGGCAAATGGGACTTTGGTGATGAAATTAAGATGATAGATTATCTAGAGGGTGGGGGTTGTCCAATCTAGCCACAGAGAAATTTCTTAGATTGGAGTCAGAGATTCAATGGATGAGATATGAAAAAAAGGGGAAGTGGGGACGATTCCAAGAGTGAGATGGCTTAGGTACACCCTTGCTGACTCTGAGGAGTGAGGCTCACTTTCAAGGGACTGAAAGAGGAGCATCTATGAGCCAAGGCTGACTCTGACTCTTGGCTAGCAAGGAAACAAGGACCTCAGTTCTATGACTACCAGTGTCTAAATTCTGCCAGTAACCTGAATGAGTTTACAAGCAGATTCTTCCTATAGCTCCTTGGTAAGAGCCAGATCAGACAACACATGGATTTTGGCCTTATAAGACTCAGAACAAAGAATCCAATTGAGCCAATCTGGTCTGTCTACTTTTCCCTTCCTCTCCCTTCCCTTCCCTTCCCTTCCTCTCCCTTCCCTTCCCTTCCCTTCCCCTCCCTTCCCTTCCCTTCCCTTCCCCTCCCTTCCCTTCTCTTTCCTTCCCTTTTCTTTCTCTTTCTTTCTTTCTTTCTTTCTTTCTTTCTTTCTTTCTTTCTTTCTTTCTTTCTTTCTTTCTTTCTTTCTTTCTTTCTGGCAGTATGGGGATCACATTCAGGGCCTTTGCACTGAGCTACACCCCTAGACCTTTTATGTATCTATCTATCTATTTATTTATTTTTAAAATTTTGAGACAGGGTCTTGTAATCCTCCTACTTCAGCCTCCCAGAATGCTGGGATTACAGATGCGTCCCAAGATGTGCCTTGTTTGTGGCAATTTATTGTGGCAGTCCTAAAAAACTAATGCACTCTACTCCTGTCTCACAATAGCAACTTCAAAATGGTGAGCAGGCTAAGCTCCCAGACGATCGACTTTGAGTACAGGAGGTGCTGAGTGGGGTTGTGGCTGGAATGATTCCTTATTCTCAGCTACTGCACAGCCCTTCCTTCCCCTAATTCTCTGCCTCTAAGAGTCCTTTCTTCCCCATTGGCAAAAGTCATTAGACAAATCTGTATTTTAGATATGCTTAATGAGAAGGCTGGAGATTATTGACTATGAGTGTGTACAGGCCCTGGGCACGGATGAAATTATCCATCTGTGTACCTCTTTTTTTTTTTTTTTATTTTTTTTTTTTTGTGGGTACCGGGGGGACGACCTCAGGATCTCGCGCGCCAGCAGGCGCCCGTGCCACTGAGCGATATCACCGGCCCCTTTTTCGTATGTGGGTTCCGGGAGTCGAACTCGGGCCTTCGCGCTTGCAAGGCAGGCGCTTAAGCCGCTGAGCCGTCTCACCGGCCCCTGTGTACCTCTTGGTGTCCTCATCACACACAGTAGGTCACTCATTGACTCTAAATGTATTTATAGCTCATTAAATCACCTTACTCTACAGTGTTTATCCTATCTGAGCTACAGTGTTGAATACAGTCACTATATGAACCTAGTGCGATAACACACGCCTGTAATCCCAGCACGCTGGGAGCCTGAGGCAGAAGGATTGCAATTTTGAGCCCATATTGGGCAATTTAGCACTTCTTTGAGACTCTGTCTCAAAATAAAAAAGGGCTGGGGATGGAGTTCAGTGCAAAAGGCCCTGTGTTTAATCCCCGGTACCTTAAAAAAAAAAAAAAAAGAAAAAGAATTGCTGTTCAGATGAAAATGACACAGCCCAAACCAGGATACAGGGTTAACCAGCTGAGCAAGCCAAGACTGAGGAAAATAAGCCAAAGTCTTAAAAAAGCTCTCATGATAGAAGCAAGCAGTAGCCATTTAAATTTTCTTCTATGAGTATTTTTGTATTTTCCTGAATTTTTCACAATAAACCTGCATTATATTTAGAATCAGAAAGGACAGAAACCATCTACTAAATCAGCCAACTTAACAAGAACATAAAGCATGGTTCTCAGAGTTCCCTTCCGAAGGCCAAGAATGCTGCCTGTGAGGACTCCTAGCCTCAGAACTTCTCCGTGGGCCTCCAGAACTCTGGCCACTCTAAGTGGCTCTTCTGGTTTCTCCAAGAGCTTTCCTCCTTTGTTTCGGGGAAACAAACCTCTCATGGTTGATCTTCAATCTCTCTTGCCTCCTGTTCTCTCTCCATGTAAACCCACTTTTTTACTACAGATACGTTGTAAACATCCTCCATTCTCTTCTCACTCCACAAACTCTCCCTGAGCAGTCTCACCCACACCCAGTAATCTCAATCTCCAGCCTATCCATTCTTCCTCCTCAGATACAGCCACTCACATCCAGCTACAACCAAGACAACTCTACCTGGAGTGGGTCTACATGAATAAATCCTCATTAAACACCTGCTATGTGCCCAACATTGAGTATGGATGCTTTATAAATTCCCCACTCCCTAACCAGCCAGAGTAAATTGGCTTCTCTTGCTCTTGAATTACCTGTCTTGAGGAGTGGCATCATCACAGAACCAGAAGCTGTGTGTGTGTGTGTGTGTAAATTGTGAGTTATCTTATTTACAAAAAAAAAACAGGCTTTAGAGAATATGCTGAGTCAAGCCACAATTTACAGTTCAAGAGTTTACAAGGTCAGGTAAGGAGAGAAAAAGACACCAGTTCCAGAGGTGCTATATTACATCAGATACTACAGCACGAACTAGCTTTGTCATTCCTGAAATTTTAGCCCTCTTTTCAGTAATCCTTTCTGGACTGAAAAATAATATAAGAATAAAAAAGTTCAGTTGCAGATAAGTGCATTTTCTTATGTAAAAACCACATTAAAAAAAAAAAAAAAAAAAAAAAAAACCTCCCCAAGAAATAGTCTGCAAACACTTTAACTTTTCTTTAAACTGATTCTCTTGGATAAAAAGTTGGTCATGATTGGAATCAGATGTTCATCCATGTATTTGTCAATGCCTTGATAGTTCAATGCAAGCAGTGGGCAATTAATTTTGTTTATTGAATGCATCTCTGAAGGTCACACACCATGTGGTTAACTCTGAAAGATCAAAATACTGCCTGCCTCTTTTTTATTCTCCCACAGGAATCAGGGGCTCCTTTGCTCACTCAATGACCTGACAGTACTTGTTACAAAAAGCTATCTCTATTTCAGTTCATAATAATAAACTGAACCACAAAATATTTCTTATCCGTAGTACCCAGGTAAAAGGTCAATCCTTGTACTTCCTTGGTCTTACTCTAGAAGGAAGGAAGCTGCTTTTCAAGAAATCCTAAGCCAAGAGTCTTTGAGCAGTAGGAGGAACCAATCCGAGTCTGCCGCTAGAAGGCGCTCTTCTAGGCAAATCACCCTTAAGGGAGCTGTCACCTTGAGGATTTTACAAATAGTAGGCACTGATCTTGCACTTCCATGAAACTGAAAGTGAGTGCCTCCTTAAATGTACTCTAGTTGCCTCACTTTCCCTTGGTTTTTAACCTCACCAGCAGGCTGATCCCTAAAAAGAGCCAGACTATAAGGAAACACTAAAACATTTTCTCAACCTCATTTGTTCCAATGGGCAACATCTTCTTTAATACATAAATAGAATGTGTAGGCTAGACACTGAGTTTCAAAATTTTGAAACTGCAGGTCTATCTTTGAGCATTGCTGAGAATGAACTGCTTTCATTTAAACAGAGCCATTCTCTTCCCCCAGACCAACAAGCCAGGTCTGTCAACCACAGCTGTTTCCCAGTTGTCCTCAGAGCTGCTGAATTGCTTCAAATGGTTTTTCAGTGTGTTCTTGAAATCCCACCCTCAGAACACCTGGAGTCTTGCTTTATCCACTTTCTATGTCCTGAAGTATTTATATAGTTGCTTGTCATCTATTCTTGTCTCCAATTCTGTTTTGTGGGGCTGATTTTCCATAACCGGGCTTCCAACTTCTGAAGCAAGACCTTTGTGCCAAGACCTTGCTATTCATAACTGTCATTCGGTACAGAACAGTGGTTGGAAACTGGACTCTCATCTCAGACCAACATGTGTTGAGATCCCAGTTGTGGTAGAAGTGAATTTTGTGATTAGGAGACAGTTACTAGATGTCATTGGTTAAGTGAGGGCAAAATACTATCTTTGTCATAGGCTTTTGTGGAATGATTAAATGGAATCATCTATGCAAAGTGCCTGGCATAGGTAAGTGTACAAATAATGGTGGTTACTGTTGTTATTATTGTTCATGTCATCAAAAGCCCTAACAGATCGGTCCATAAAAGCAATGGCACCTTGTACTTGTTTGGTTTTCCTCTGACACCCAAAAATATTTCAAGGGAAGTTTTTTAAAAAAGGTACTAATAAGCAGACAAGTGATGAAGACTTTTCTCTGCCTCCATTCACTTCTCACAAACTACCCCTTGAATTTCTGCAGTTAGAAAGAACACCAATACCTGTTTTGTGTGCCCTTGGAGTCTCTTTCTGAGTCTGAAGGTCCTCAAATGATGAGGTTGAGCAAGATTGTTTTTAAGGTCCTTCCACATGTGAAATTCCATGGCTCAGGCTTCAAACTCCAAACTGCAGACATAAAATGTTTATATTTTCCTAGTTATATTGATGAAGCCCTGGTATGATTCAGGGATCAAGGTGTGGTTTGTAGAGTTGAGGAGCAGCAAATGCAGTGGGCAGAATAGTGTCCAGGAAAATTATCGTGACTTTAACACTTCTCTGCTTGAGTGAGGAGGGAACTGTTATAACATCAAGAGCATATGCCCTTGCTTTGCAAAACACCATGAACCCCAGTGTTTTAAGACACAATAACCACAAGAATGCCTGGAGCTAGGATATCTTGCTAATGTTGAGCAGCTTGTGTTTTCTGTGGTCCTGGATGAAAATGAAATACCCCTACTTATAGACCTACCTTTTACAGAAGAGAAATATAGTTCATGGTTTTTCCAGCTGATGTGTTAGTTTCTTCAGTCAGACCAAATATTAATTTGGGGTGAGGGAGAATTTAAACCTCCCCACAGCCTTCTCTCCACCAGAGTCATGTTTTCACAAAGCTGCCTGGACTACCACTGTCTCGTTTAAATTTATTGTCTGTGATTGTATATGCATCTCCTTTTAGACTCAGAGCTCCTGGAGGACAGAATCTGTACCTGGTTTATCATCCCCTGCCTCAGTCACTCCTACAGTGCCCCTTACATAGGAGGTGCTCAATAAAATTCTGCAAAATGCAATCAAAAATAGAGTGAGAACTTGATTCTTGGCTATTGGGCTTATTTTTTCATGCAAAGCTTGACTGGCACATCACTGTTGTTTTGAGAAATAGCAGTGGTATAGGACAAAGAATATTGGGCATGTTTTGTTTCCCATCTCTGCCACTTATGAGTCTCGTAAACTTAAATCAAGCACTGAAGTATTTAGAACCTGTTTGCTTGGGATGGAGAACATCCACTGGTTGTGGCTATGATTAAATTAGATAATACATTTGTATGCACTTAGTGACTATTATCACTGGACTACATAATCTCCAGGTAGACAAATTCAGATAGAGCTTTTAATTTTCTGCCAATTAGTGGCTTCAGGTTGCTTCCACACATTGACTCAAGTGCAACTATTTCTTTGATAAGTAGAATAAGGACTTTACTGATTTTAGAACTGGCTGAAATTTAACTAAAGTCAGTAGGATATTTTTATCACTTTGATCTTAGTATCTTACAAAAACCATCTAGAAATCTAATGAAATAGAAATGTTGGTTTTCATAACTGTTTTCCATTCACTTACTGTGAAATCTCAAGTCAATCCTGAAATTTCTCTGCACCTCAGTTATTTCACTTAAAAAGTGCATCTTCTTTATCCAAACAATGATATGAAAAGAACTGAAACACTGTGTGAAGAAGCTACTTGTGTTCTTTGAAAGAGATATGTGGTATAAATCCAAACTGCTATTTTTATTTCTGAGTAAATTTGCTCAAGAGTAGAATCTGGGTATATCTGATGGTGTTTTGTAGACTTAGGTTTATGCAGAGGCTTTTAAACTGATGCTATCGCAGTGTGCTTAACATGGAATTGGAAAGACACAGAAAACAGTTGAGTACTGTTAAATGACACCGTGCGGGTTTGAAACACAGATTGCATAGTGCAAATGGCCGGTCTGTCTGCGGTCTCTAGACGCCTGCTGATTTCAGCGGGAAATACTCAGCTCTAATATCTTCTGACTTCCTCAAAGGTATAATTTTTCCCCCATTGGAATTTAACAAAAGTACATGAATATTCCCTCACTGCTCCTGAGCAAAAGCAAGTAATATTTCTCTACCAAATATTGGATGTTAAAAGTAGAGTCACCCAAGTTTTTCAACAGATGACTGAGCAAATAAATCAGGAACATGAACTTTTCTCAGTGAGCATTTGTTTCTAATTTTTAAGAATATGGGTATAAAACCATGCTGATCGCGTCCTGTGCTGGTTAGCAGGTATTAAATGAAAGTAGTCTTTGTTCCCAAATCCAGCCCTGGTATTGAATTGTTGTCAATTGTATCTTATTTTTTTGTCTGAGAATAAAAAGTTATTCAGTTTTCTGTTGAATTCTTATGTAGAATGTTGATAACACCAGTTGACAAGATATCACAAACCTTGTATAGTCTGAAACAGACATGCAGAGGCAGAGAGGACCAGAAGGTGAAAAACGAACACTATAAATTATTTGAAATAAGCCAGGATTCAGACAAAAGAAATAAATGAAGACCACAATTAAATATTGAAATATAACAGTGAACAGAGAACGTGATTAAAGAGATTGAGGGAAAATAAAACTAAAATGTAACTCTTCTGACTATAACAATGTTAGTAATCATTTCTCCTGTGTTAAAAAAATGAGTTTAACCAAAGAGTTCAATGACAAATGAAAAATTATGACAGACAGCCCAATTAAGTCACCCTTACTGAAGAGGCTTTTCTCCAAAAATAACAGTTCTGCTTTTAATTATAGGTTCTTGGTTCTGTTAATCAGCCATCTTCCTCAAGGCTAAGCTTGGTACAAATAACAGGGAAGGATTCAGCAAAATGCCCTGTTTAATTAAGAAGAATTTAATTAAAAATATTTTTATACACATGACCAATCATCATTATTTATGCAGATGTTCCCTCATACTTCTTTGGAAGTGCTCTCTCCCCCCACCCTTTTAAAATATGCCGTGCTTCTGCGAGAACTACTGTGAAATGAGAAACACTATGACTGGTAGTTAATACCTATTTTTATCAAAACAGCAGTGCAGCTCACACATCACCCGTGCAGCTGTAACCATAGTAACCCCAAATAGATAGGGTCTTTGGATTATCAACATGATCAAAGGTAAAATAGTTCATATGCCTCTGGAATAGTTACACTGAAGCAAAGTTGAAAGAATAAAGGTGGCTCTTTTTTTCTTTTCTTCCTACTATTTAAATGTTAAGTTAAAATTGTGACTTGCAAAGATGGCATATAAAAATGCGTTTTATTTTGGATGACTCTTATTTCCTCAGTGTTAACACTAGAAAAGATGAAAATTCAATTCTGCACATTTCTCTAGTCCTTCGATCTGATTATGCCATGGAGACAACAATAATCATTTTGTCAAATTGGAAACTTTTTCAGAGAAAAAAAAAAAACCCACACATGAGAGCCCTGGAAAACAAGAAGCCATGTTTTGTGTCCATGTCTTCATAAGAAGATGACTATGGGTGATGTTGAGTGTAGACACATTCCATGGGTTGAGCCATGGATGGCGACTCAGGATGTGGACTGGCAGTTGGATTACAAAGGAGGACATCTTTAATTAGAGAAGCAGTTAAATTAGTTTGAAATAGCAGTGAAGTACTAGCTCAAACACAGATCTGGATTTGGTTGTATAATTTATGGTTGGGGTAGGATGGGGTGGGAAGGAATGACAGGACGGGAATAAAAGGTTAAAGTGCCATGTCTAATTATACTGTTAGAGTAACTATGGTTTAGATAACCCAAAACAGAGACCAGTGTAGAAACCTTTACCAGTACACTTTGTAATGCCTGGTAGGACTCCAGAGCAGCATCTGGAAAGATGGGGAAACTACTCTGTATTATAAATATGTAAATGCACAGTGGATATTACAGACAATTTATCAAGGCCACTGTAGACTAGAATAGATATCTGGTAATTTTATGTTCAATAATAAATAAATAATGTTATAATAATGCTATCTAAAAAACCAATAAAGTGCCCAAGAAGAATGCATTGTTCGTGAAAATCTATTTTGAAACACTTAGCAATTTACAAATAATTTTGTACATAGCATTTCATTTGCTCTGACGACGAATCTGTAAAGAAATGGGAGGTGCTTTCTCTTTTGTTTTGACAGTGTCTATTTTAGGCATGTGGCAAATGAAATTCCGAGAAGTTAAAGCCCTAAATTGTAATGTTTCATTCACTCACAACGTCAATCTTGCTTTAAAGAACCAACACTTTCAACATCCACGATGTTTTGACCACTGGAAGACCTGATCCCAGCCTATTTTTGGTAATGCTCCTACCCCATCGCATGTTTGTTTATTTTTTAGTGGTAGTTCCTTTTGAGATTAAACATTTAGGATCCATCCCTATGATCTTTTATACAGCTAATTTTCTAAGAGATGCTTTCACCCAGGTACATAGGGGCTGGTGACGTTCCCCAACACCCAGCTCATACTTCCCCATGCGAACACTTCACCCCAGAGTTAGAGTGACACCTAGCAATCATTGTAGGTAGCACATCCTGGGAAAGCTTATTTAGGCCACAGCCAAGAGACAGCAGGACTTGCATTTCTGGAGGACACTATTCCCAGAGGCAGAAGTCTCGGAGGTTTTCTACTGGCACTTTTCTATCCTTCTGCAGGCTCCTGGCAACAAGGACTTCTGCAATTCACATTATCTTAGGAGGTAATACGTATGGGGGAAAGTGATCTTTATTATAATCACACTAAGTAATTAAGATGTACCACCCTTTCTTGAAATTACAGACATGACCTACAGGTGCATTACCTGCTATTTATTTCAGTCTAAAAAAGCAGTGCTTAGCTTATTTTATTTAATAATTCTTACACACTTATGCAGAGAAACAATATTTCACTCATCAATTTTTATATTCATCAAGTCTCTGGACTTGTACCACTAGCATCAGTGAACACTTGGTAGAAATGGGATTTCAGACCCGACTGTGGATTTAGAGTCAGAATTTTTGGGTCTCAGTACTCTTATTTTAACAAACTCTCCCACTGAGTTTTATGTATGCTTCAGTTGGAGAACCACTAATAAAGAGCAGAAAAAAAAATCTCAGAAATCATAACACCCTTCTAGAAATATATGAGAAAATTAGGGCCTAGAAAGGTTAAGTGGACAATCTGACTTCTTCCTGCGCATTCATAACAGGAATTGAACTAGACCTCAAGTCACCTAACTCCCAATAATAAAAACAGCCTGGTGCTCTTACATGTGTCAAGTAGAGGTTGGTTGGGCTCAACATTTGCAAAACAGAGACTTTGATTTTATATCTATATTCTTTTTGGCTTTTAATTTCAATAAATGAAGTATCACCCACGCATTTAATTTAGTCTCAAGACAAGATAAATCCACACTGAATTTTCTAAATTCAATTAATATGAGCCAGTAGTCTCTTCATGAAAGCCAACATCCAGTGCTCAGGTTTTCATTAAGCACTTTGGATTCTCAGCACACTTTATGGGTTGGAGTATGCTGCGTGACTCACGTGTAATATGCAAATTTATTGAATTTTTTGACATCATGACATGAACAATATCATACTGAGCTTAAAGATTTTCCTTTAAGATCTTTTCATTAAATGTCATGGTGATTTAGTAACATGATATAAAGTGATTTGCTACTTTTCTCACTTTTATGAAATTCTGAAATTTTCTTTTTCAAGTCCACACACACGCATAAATGTGATCATAATGTTTGTACTCTTTATTTGCTGACTTTGTTTTAATTCCTTTTTTTCTTTTCCTTTTTCAGTATGCCACCATCTTTTCCTATCCTAAATTCTTATGTCCTCTCTTTTCATTAACATCACTTTACAATATAGTATATGTTGCACCAATTTTTCTTTATACCAAAGTTATCTGTATTTTAATCACCACACACATTTGTAACATGTTAAATCAAAACTTTACACTGAGGAACAAAGAAAAAACATTCTCTATAATGAGATACACTGGAAACCAGTTGTAAGACTCTTTAACCTCTTTCTCATATTAAGATGGTGAAAGGGTCTCAAGATCCTATCCTAGAGGTTAAGACTTAAAAATGGCTAGGTGTGGTGGCACACATCTGTAATCCCAGCATACTGGGAGGCTGAGGCAGGAGGATCAAAAGTTCAAGTCTGTCTGGTTAACTTAGAGACTTAGCAAGACCCTGTCTCAAAATAAAAATAAGCTCAGTGTAAAGCCCTGGGTCCAATCCCAATGTAGAAAATAAAAAACAAAAAACAAAAAAAAAAACAAAACAAAAAACCAAAAAAAAAAAAAAAACTAAAACAAAACAGAAGACTTGAGAATTCTTTTGCTACTTGAGAGCTGTGACTCTCTCATGTGGGGTGGGGCTTAGGGATGTCTCCTCTCAAGCCTATGGATAGAGATGGTCCCTTGTCATCAACTAGATGAAGATGTCATCTGTAGAGTTTGGGGACACTGTGGAATACTGCTTGACTCTCAACAGCTGTGGTTCTGTAGCTGCTCTGATGTGGCTTATGGACAATCAAATAAAAAGGTTCTTTTTCTCATCTCTTTCCCCCACCATGGAGAACTCATAAACTATATCTAGCATGGAATAACAAGGCTTGTGAGAAAAAGAGAAGACCCCAACCACACCTGTTCTCCCCAAGGCAGGCATTCTGCCTTCAACAGGCTAGACAAGATGTGATAAAGCCTTACCTTAAATTAAACAAAACATTTGCACCATTATATAGTATTAGAAATGTTCATTACTGACCAGAGCCTGCTGGCAACTTAAAGACCAAAGGTTTTTTATCCAGAAAAAGGGCAAACAGTAGCCCCAATAGTAAGTACTTTTAAAGAGCAGTGAAAGGAAAAAAAAAGCTGTTTTTATCGTTGTACGCCCCAAGCTCTGCTTTTCAAGGTACGTATCATATGCAGGCACGGGACTGGTTTCCTATGCATAAATACATGAGAGTGACAACTATTTTTAAACTTTTGAGTATCTCATATATGATTTTCTGCATCTCACTTTACCTGGTTAACAATGCCTCCTAGAATATCCTCGAAACACCCCTGTCCATATATCCTTAAGAAGTAGTGTTTTTACTTCTGTGGAATAAACTGTCAGGAATCCGACTGCTGGATCAAAAGGAATATATACTTTAAGTTGTAATCGCTGTTGCCAAATTGCTTTCCAAAAATCTCTTAGTGGTTTAAACGTCATCCAGAAATGTGTAAGAGTCCCCTTTGCCCTGCATCTCTGCCAGCAGTGACTGTTACTTGGTGTTGTAATTGTTGCCAAACTGCTGGGGTAAAGTGATATGCTGTTACTTTATTTCACATTTCCATGAATTCTCCTGAATTTGAACAAATCTTGTTTGTGTTCCAAGTGGATTTGCTCTTTTACAAACTGCCTTTTCATAATCTTTGCTCATGATTCTGATATTTATTGTCAGATTATCATTTTAAAGTGTGCTTTGTGTATTAGAGGTAGTGATATCCTACCCTTGGTATTTAAATTAGTTCCCTCAAGATGATGATTTCCCATTGACTTTGTTTATGACATCTTTTCCCATTTAAAAGTATATTCTTTTCATATAATCAAATATGTCTTCCCTAGGGCCGGTGAGATAGCTCAGCGGCATAAGCGCCAGCCTGGCAAGCCTGAGGTCCTGAGGTCAACTCCCGGTACCCACATAAAAAACAAAACAAAACAAAACAAAAAACCAATATGTCTTCCTTATTCATGGATTAATTAAAAATAAAAAATTTACATCCACAATCTGTTAGTATATATTTACAAATATTCTTGCACAACTTTTTTACTTTTTTACTTTATCAAATACATTTTAATGTATTTAATTCTAAATACATTTTTGTAAATGATGAATGTCAAGTTTTATCATCTTCTAAAGGAATGGACAGTCAGTTGTGCAAGTGCCATTTGTCAAAACAAGTTTTTCCCCCAGAACTGAAGTACCACCTCTGTGAAGTTTTCATTTGTATTGGGATCTGCTTATTGATCCTCTGTTCTTTTTTTCACTGTACTTTCTATTCCTAGGCCAAATATCCTGTTGATTTGCTTATAGTGGCATTATGGTATATTTTTACATATTGTTGTGCTTTTATTCTGTATCACAAGCTTTAAGGTAATTTTATCCAGTTTTAATTTAAAAGTGCTAGGTTTTCATTGGAACCATGAATTAATGTATTAAGTTTTAATATTAATTTGAGGGAAGGTAACATTTTATGAAAGTATTCTTTCCATCACCAAGATGGTAAGCTTTCATAGGCTACTGGCTTCCTTCTTGAAGCCAAAGTGCAGAGCTGCAGAGGAAAAGTGGACCTGGAATAAACAACAAAAACTAAAGCCATGAGAAATCCCCAGGCAGAAGGAAGGAGATTTTGGATTGCCGTGTATAGCAGAGAAATGGTAAATAAAGGGGGAGGCAATGGTCTAAAGTCTACCTTTTTGGCTCACTTGCATTTTCACCAAATAATTATTGCTCAGCTCCTTGCTACAGAAAGCACACACGATTCAGAAAACACTGGGAAATGTGTTCCTGGTGGTCATATCAGAGCAGTGCACAAAAGCTTGTGGGGCTCAAAACTGGATGGAGTCCGACTAAACTATTTCTAAACTATTTCTCTACAAATCCTGGGGTCAGTGAATTGCACATTTTTCTTTCGAAGGATTTAAACTCTAATTAATTGACTAGGGGAGGGTTTCTCAGTCTTGGCACTACTGATGATTAAGGCCAAAAAATTATATGTCATGGGAGTTTGTCCTGTGCCTTATCAAGTTTCACAGCATCCTTGTCCTCTACCCATCAGGTTCCAACTTCCCCCAGTTGTAAGAGGCAAAAGCTGTCTCTATAGCTAATGTCTCTTGGGAATGAAAGTCACTCCAGGCAAGAACCACTGAGGCAGTGAAATGAGAGCAAATGACAGTGAGAACTGTAGTTTTTTTTTTTTTTTTGTGGGTACCGGGGGTCGACCAGCAGGCACCTGTGCCGCTGAGCGCTATCACCGGCCCTTTTTTCGTATGTGGGTTCCCGGAGTCGAACTTGGGCCCTTGCGGTTGCCAGGCAGGCGCTTACGCCGCTGAGCCATCTCGCCGGCCCGAGAACTGTAGTTTTGAGGTCCTTCTCCAATATATACTGTCAATTCAATAGCTGACATTCTAATGTCTCTAGAAGTGTACCTGGACTTAATACAATCGTCTTACATGTTTTATATGTTCTTTGGCCTATTAATCTGGTTTTCAACCTGTATATATGATAATAACTTTATAAGGTCTTATAAAAATAAATAAATGAATCTGATGCTGGAGAAATAAAAGAGGGTTGGAGGGAGGTGCAAAAAGAAGAGAGCTGAAATGTGTTATGTACATGTGCCAATTCCCTACAGTGAATGTAATCCTTAGGTACTACAAACATGCACTAATAAAAGTAAAAAAAAAAAATAGCTGACATTCCTACATCAAGAGCATAAGTGAACATGCAAAATAACTCGACACTGGAGGGTTACAACAACCTACAGAGAAAAGGAAGAAACAGAAACAGCACTATTATAATAAACATATCAAACATTTAAATAAGCTTATTAAATTAAGAATAAGAGGAAATTTTAGGTGTAAAAATTTAGCAGTTTGAAAAAGAACATAATGATAATAAGATAATGATACAGCTGTATAAATGAATTAGGTAACTGGGAAAATCAGTTGAAGAACTCTACCAACAGGAAACAGAAAATATTTAAGAGATAAAAGTACATTTTAAAAATATTAAGAGACATGGAGAGTAGAAATAGAAGTGCAATATTTGAATACTAGGAATAACAGATGTAGATTAAAAAAGCAATGTAAAAAATAAATATTTAAAAGAATAAGGGGGGCCGGTGAGATGGCTCAGCGGCGTAAGCGCCTGCCTTGCAAGCGCGAGGGCCCGAGTTCGACTCCCGGAACCCACATACGAAAAAGGGGCCGGTGATATCGCTCAGCGTCACGGGTGCCTGTTGGCGCACGAGGTCCTGAGGTCGACCCCCCGGTACCCACAAAAAAAAAAAAAAAGAATAAGGGAACAAAAGTGACTTTGAACCTCCAATTTTATATTCAATATAAGTGTTGTTCAAATATGAGGACATAATGAACATATTTTCAGGCATACAAAGCCTTGGAAAGATTATTACACAAAGACTGACATTAAAAACATTTTCAGAGGATATATTCAAATAGAATGAGATATAGAAAGCTGCTGGAAGATTTAGGAGAAATAATAGGAATCATATAGCCTACTAAAGTTTTTTGTTGTTTAAAAAATACTTTATGGAAAAAAATCTAGGAACAAGTGAAATAAAAAGAGAAAGTACATTAATAATTAAATCTCCCATCCTAGAACATGTTGTCTTTTCATTTGTTCATATCTTGATTTATATTTCATACCCTATGTTATAATTTTCCTTATTAAAGTTAATTAAAACATTTATAAATTTGCAGGTACTACTTTTGTCTCCTATTTCTAGACACCTTATTGCTAAATTTCTTTAAAAAGCTAGGAATTTTGTACATTTATCTTATATCCAGAAACCTCACAATATTTTGTTTTTTTTTTTAATTTTTATTTTTTATTAGTACATCTTTGCAGTACAAAATGACCACATTCCTCATGGGGAGCTGGTACCTGTACATAAAACATCTTGATTCTTTTTTAATATCCTTCCCTCCAAATTCCCTCCATCTCTTGCTCCCTTTACCATTTGCAAAAGATCTATCTTTTTATTTCCTATTATCTATCTTTTATTTATATTTTGGGCTTCTCATATAAGAGAAGCCATGTGATATTTAATTCTTTTTATTTAAAAAAATTATGATTCTTTTTAAAAATAGTATAATAATGACAAAAATGGTAGCTTTAGGTCTTAATTTCCATTTTTATGCAGCCTTTTGCTGTGCTTATTTTTTTCCTCATTGCAATTACTAAAAATTTCATTGCTAGTATCTTCTTTTTGTCCCTTGATTCTTCACTGTGTATCCTCTGCGTGGGCAACCAGACCACATGTTTATATCAACACATTCCCGGGCCCTCTAGTTTATGATTAAGTTTGGCTTATTAGGGAGTCCCAGGAGGGATCAAAAGAAGGGGTGGAAGGGAAATGTAGGTATTTATTCCCTTACATTTTTGCTGAAATGTTACCTTAAATTAAAAGAGCCTTTCATCAGAAATGTAGTGCTCTGCAAAAGATACTAGAATCCACAAACTTTCCCCTCTCATTCCTGGGGTATAGAAGTGATAAGCGTTTGTCTACTACTAAGCTCCAGATTTGTACACTATTTTTTTTTTTTTTTTTTTTTTTGCTCTTCTGTACCTACACCTTTGGAAAAGGTTCTCTATAAACAAAATCTTGAATTATCCAATTTCATATTGTCATTTAGTATAATATTTACTATTAGATTTTGGAAAATATTTTGAGTTACATTTAAAATATTCTATTTTGTTTTTTTCTTAGAATTTTTGTTAGTAATACTCCTGCATATTACTAAATGCTTTTTCCTCCTTGATATGTTTTGTTCTCACTTATATTATCAATGTAATGGAGTATGTGGTGGATTTCATGATACATGATCATTCTTTCATGGAATCATTCTTTCATGGAATATTATGCTTAGTGCTATTATTCTATTGATATATTTATTTGACAAATATTTATTGATGGTCTCCTCCGAGACAGGTTACATTCTTGGGCACTGGTGATAGCATAATGAATGAAATTTCTGAATTTTTCATTTATCATTGCTAGGCTTCATTTGAAGGTGTTTCATTTCAAACTTTTGTATTTACCAGTACAAGTAGGATGGTTTACTATTTTCTCATTTTGTTGTTGGTCTTTATTTATTTATTTATTTATTTTAGATTTTGATTTTAGCATTAGGTTATTTTAAAATAAATTGGGGAAGTTTTTATGTTTCTGTTATCCAGTAACAATTTGCTCAACAAAATTTTTGTCAGAATTCTCTGTCCTTTAAAGTTAGTTGTGAAACTCTGATCACAGTGCCTTTCCAGTGGTAGATCTTTAGTCACCTTTCCAATCTGCTCTGTGGTCCTTAGACTGTTTTCATTCTTGGAGCAATATTTGTAATTTGAACTGCATGAATGTTACTGTAATTGGAGTAGTATCTGGGGATATGTCTCCTTTTCATTATCCAGTTTTTTATATTTTTTCCTTCTTTTTTCCCCTCAGTGAAGCTCTTCAGGATTTCATATAGCCTCATGGTTTTCCAAGAAATTGATTTTTGGTCTATTTATCTTTTTTCTTTTTTGCTGTTATTTATTTTTTATTTTATTATTTGAGGCACTTCTCTTTATTAATTCACTTTTCCTGGTTTCTTTTATGTTAATTTTGTTGTTCCTTTTCTGGTTTCTTACAATAAGTTCTAAGTTCCTTTATATTTTGTCTTCTTCAGCAATGAAGATATTTAATGCTAGATCTTCCTTTTGTTTTCTTCCTTTTCAAAATCTCCTAGGTATTCAGCCAAAGTGTCTTTACTTTGAACTCTAGATATTAACAATTTTTCCTCTTGACTTCTTCTTAATTTTTAATTTGATAAGATATTTTTATTCTCCTCATTTATTTTTAGGGACTGTAGTAAGACAAGTTGTAAGTAAATTCCCTGCTATTCTTAGAATCTGTTACTGTTCCCTTTATGGCTAAATATATAACCAAATGTTGAAAATTTTCTTGGATATGAGAAAGCCATTTTTCATTATTAGGAGAGGTAAAGATCTACTTAATATACTGTATATCATGTCAATTAATTGTATTATTCAATTCATTACTTTTTATTTCTCTATTTTATATAATTTAAAGAATTATATTGCAGCTACCCAGTACAATTACATTTTAATTAAATTTTTCTTGCATGCCTAAAATTTTTAGACATATATTTAGCACCTATATTTCAGTGCATATATGATTTTTATGTGTGTTATATTTTCTCAAAAATTGTGCCATTTGTAATATGTTATGTACCTTATTTAGTGCTTTTAACCTTAAATTCTACCTTGTCTGATATTATTGTCACTGAGTTTTCTTTGTGTTTGTATTTTCCTGGCATCTCTTGTAACAGTAATTTAGCCTTCTAAAATCGCTTACATATGTCTTGGTAAACTACATATAGGTGGGTTTTGATTTTTAACTATTCAGAAGATTCTTGCTAGAAAAATTCAATCTGTTCATATTTACAACTGAAGCTGTTCAGTTAGATTATTTTCCAGCTTTTGTTCCTCTGCTGTGTATTCTTGCCTATTCCAAATAACTTTCCTTTATTCAGACGAATGACATCTTGGCTGGGTATAGGATCCTTGAGCTGCAATTATATCTTTCTGTAGTCTGAAGATACTGCTCTTTGTCAACATCCAGTGTTGCAGAAGAGAAACTCAATGATGGTCTGTTTTTATTTTATTTTCAGTTGATTCTTCCTTATAATTTAGGAATTTTGCCTGAATATATACTTCAAGATTTTCTGAATCCTGTCTGAAACTGGGTGAATGCAGATGGATTTAATCTATAGACTCAAGTCTTTTTACAAGCTCTGAGAGATATACTTCATTTGTTTAATTATTCTTTATTCCTCTATTTCCTTTTCTCATCTTGCAACTAGTATTATTCACATTTGATGTCTCTTGGACTTACTCATCCATCAAGTTTCTATTCTTTTCTTCATACTGTGCATCTTTTTATATTTTATTCTGAACCATTCAAGTATTCTATTTAATATTAATTCAGGTCTTAACTGCACCATATTCTTCCTTATTCATTCAGTTGCTTACTTGGAAACTCATGAGTTGTATCTGTCCTAATCCCCTTCAGATCTCTTACAAGGCTGCTTTAGTTGTCTTCCGACTGCTGCCGGATTTTATTCAGTGGCTGCTGCTCTGCTAATTCTGACTGACCTTCTTCTCAAGCTGTTGGAAATTCTGATGTGTTGTTGTTGCTGTTGGCTTAGTGGACTCTGTGAGACTGTTAGACTACCATCCACGACAGCAGTTCTGTACCTGTTGGAATATGGGTCCATGATGTGGAAGCAGGTTGGCCATTCTTCAGGCACTCAGAGGGCACTGCATTACCCAGGAATCTAGGAGATCAAGTTCATTCATGTGGGCCAGTGTCAACCTACTTATCCCTTCCTACCACCAAGGTCCAAGGTACTCAGATTTCTACAACCCAAAACTTTTTTTCAGGATTCATAACTTTCCATTTCCCATCAAAAGCCTTCTCTCAGGCAGGTATCCAGGTGCACATGCTACTCAGGGTAGAAAAAGCTTAGTACCTATTTTGCAAAAACTGTTCAGAGCTTAAGGCTTTACTTGCATTCAATTGCATGTAGGAACAAATACTTCTTCACCTTAGCAAAATAAGATAGAGAGAAGTAATAAAGGTCATGGGAGGCAAGTTATGGTCATCATTTTCCCAGAATCCTCCATGGACCTAGGGAATTTTCTTACACTGATTATAATGTCAGGTTTTCAAATGACTGACTTAGAGCCAAGTTACTCAAGTCTAAACCTTAGTTTGCTTGTTTGTAAAATAAGAATGATAGGTTAAATGATTCCTAGAGTTCCTTTTCACAAAATATCCTACAATGCTATTATTTTAAATCATTGTCAAAAGTATTGTGCGGACATTTGATCCTTGATCAAAGAAAGCAGCTATAGCAATTTTTATGAGAGAATTTGGGAAATTTAAACCTATAGATTGAATAACATTTAAGAATTGTATTAGTATTCCACTGCTACTGTGAAAAATTATCATAAACTTAGTGCCTCAAAAACCATACAAATTTATAATCTTATAGTTCTGTAGATAGATATCTACCATGAATCTCACTGGGATAAAATGAAAGTGTCAGAAGGGCTGCATTCCTTTCTAGAGGTTTTCAAGGGGAATCAGTTTTCTTGTACTTTGCCGCTTGTGGAAACCTCCTACACTCCCTGGTTTATACCCTGCTTCCTCCATCCTCAAAGCCAGAAGATTTCTATGTCTCTGTGCCTAGGTTCATAGACATATCTTCCTTGACAACAGGTAAGAAGGATTCTCCAGTATGTAGGGCTCATCTAGATTGTCCAATGTAATCTCCACTCTCAGGGTCCTCAACTTAGTCACACCTGTAAAGTCTCTTTTACCATGTAAATTGATGTGTGCATATTCACAGGTCTGGAGATTAAGGTTTTGGAGGGCCATTATTTTGCCTACCATAAAACTTACTATTAATATTTTAGGTATGATGGCATTGTGGTTAAGTGTTAAGGCTATGTTTATAATAGAAATTTGCTTATGGCTGCTTTATTTGAAAGAGGATTCCAAAAATACATGTCCATATAAAGAGTGTTTTAAAATAAGAAAAGAAGATATTTTGCTGCAGGAATAATTCTAGCTAATAATTTGAAAGAAATGATAGTTAGAAAAAGAATTACTATTTTGTCACTCCTAATGAAACTAATAGATCCAGGCAATCAACATCAATAAGAAACCAAGACATGAAAGTTTAGTGGAGGAACTGAACTTTCACTTAGAGAAACATGAGGATACAGAAACAAAGAAATAATACTGTAGGAAGCAAGCAGATCAGTTCAGAATGTGGTACTTCCTATAGAACTGACCCAGTTTCTTCAATAATAGCATTAAAAATAGTGATATTGCTCTGGACTAAAAAAGAAGGCAGAGATGTGACATCTAAATGTCATATGTAAATCTAATTTGGGTTCTGATGAAAGACAGAGGAAAAGATCAGAGAAATCTGCATATGGAGTCAGTATTCAATGATAGTAATAGATTATGGAAATTTTGCAGGCTTGAAATGGCTTCACAGTTACATTAGAAAAATGTCCATCATTTTAAAGTTCACATCAAAATAGATAAGGGTAAAACGACAATGTCCAAATTTACTTTAAAAAATTACTACCTAACACCTATGAAAGTAAATGTGAACATGTACTTGTTTTTTTTCCAAAGTAAGTAACGTTACCAGATTACGTATATTATACTCCCAACTTTAATCAAGCAATTCATGAATGTATTTGGTCAGTGGAGCACAGAACTAACCAAGTATGAAGGTTTATTAAAAATTATTGCTATTGCCAGGAAGACAAGCAAAAACGTACATGTCTTACTGTCTTATGCTGATGTTAAATAGCATCCCTGACATAATAATAATAATAATAATAACATATCTTATGTAATCTTTATGACAAAACCTTAAAACAAATCATATTATCCCCATTTTGTAGATGGAAAAACTAAGGATCAGGAGGATACGATAGAATGGAGATTCAAACATAGGCTTGGCCCACACCTGGGACGGTGTTCATAATCAATATTCAATGTCTATTCTATTTATTTAATAAGTATTTCCTGTGTATTATGCAAAACTTAACAATTCCTTGTATTTTTTAGATCTAGTCATTAAATATCATTTAGTGATGATAAAGAAATGGATCCTATGGATATTTGCCTTCTTTAATTGGAAAACTAAACTAGTAATTTACATCAGCTAGATTTTTAAACTCCGAATTTGATAAAAAAGAGTTATCTGCTGTATTTTACCAACTGACTACACAGGTAGTTTCTATTTACTCTTTTTTAGATAAATATTTATTTCTGATATCTAGTTTACCCAATTTAGGAAAATTACATGTGTCAACATACTTTGAAACAGGGCTAACATAATGTAAGGTCAAGTTCTTTGGATTTGTGACAAGCTATATAAAACAAAACAGTAATGGGCATTGGAAAAAACAACTGAGATTGTCAGGTCTTAAGAACTTGTTATTTATGTTCTACTAAGAAAAAGAACACAATTGAGACTTTTGGCTGAAGCTTATTGAATTTGCTTTTTCCAAGTCAAAGGCTGCAATATTTATAGCTTAGATGACACATCTGTGATATTTAAATCATATAGATATTTACTCCCTTTTTTCTCTGCTGTGTTTCTGAAGCATGAGTGTAAACTAGTTTATGGATGATTATATATTGGAGCAGAAAAATGAGACTGGGAAACAAGACTTCAGAAAGAAAATTTCAGACATCTTAGTCCAATCTCATAAAAACAAATTGCCCATATTTCACCAAATGCTATAATTTATGCAGTGTAGCATATCTTTGCTTAATTATTTCACTGAATTTTAAGTCATTGGTGTATTTTTGTTAAGATTATGTATCTGGCTTATGACAGTTATAATTCTATATTGCTCTATAGCAATACAAACATAATGCAAACCACATAGGTAATTTTAGATTTTCTAGTAGCCATATTTAAAAAAGTAAAAAGAAACAGGTGAAACTAATTTTTTTTTTATATGCGGGTACTGGCAGTCAAACTCAAGACCTCGTACTTGCCAAGTAGGCGCTTATGCCGCTGAGCTATATCACGGGCCCCTTAATTTTTTTATTTTGTGGGTACCGGGGTCGAACTCAGGACCTCGCGCGCCAGCAGGCGCCTGTGCCACTGAGCAATATCACCAGCCCTTTTTTTGTATATGGGTTCCGGGAGTCAAACACAGGACCTTGCGCTTGCCATCTTATGCCGCTGAGCCATCTCACCAGCCCGGCCCCTTAATTTTAATAGTATATTTTATTTAACTCAATACTAAGTGAATAGTAACATTTCAACATGTAATTAATATAAAAACTTATGGGTTAGGGGTGCAGCTCAATGGTAGAGTTCCTGCCTAGCTTGCAAAAGGCCCATGCTTCAATCTCCAGCACCACAAAACAAACAAACAACCCAGAAAACTTACTAATGAGATACTGTACTTTTCCATATTAACTATTTGAAATCTAGGGTACATTTATATTTATAGCATCTATCACTTTGGACTAGCTACATTTTAAATGTCTAATAGCCACATATCTCTTGTAGCTTTTTAGAGAGAGCACCTCTAAAGCATACCCTATTCACGGTTACCTAAACCCAAAATACTCTGGATTCTCTTGGGAGAAAATTGGACAAGTCTATGAGGTAAGAATTCTTTGCTAATTTTGAATACTGGACCAATACTTCTGGAGTTCAAAATACTACAGCTGTATTTGAATCTCAATGCAGCTGCCTCATATAAAATGAAGACTTTTTAATCTAAATAGAAAACAGGGAAATTGATGAAGTGAGAAAATGCAGAGATCACATGTATTTGAATAAGTAGTTTCCTGGCAACCTTGAAGAGAATGACAGTCCTGTAAAATGCCAGGATGAATTTCTGGCATCTTATGGGTGATTTTTTAATACTTGATTTAATGTGCTAAGTTTTTAAACTTTTTTTATTTTGCAAAAAAGAACCCAGAATCTTATAATTGAATAATAAGAGAGTAACAAGTCATTACAGTGTATCATCTTCAAAGTGGTTACTCAGAGTACAAAACACAAACCAAGAAGATTCTTGTGTTTAGTTGTTCCTTTTCTTAAAGGAAGCTACTATTTTGAATAATTTCCAACCTAAAAAGCCAACATTATTATAATAGCATCTGCAAATCTACAAACCACGGCATGGTGTTCTCTGGAAAGTGTTAAACTACTGATGAGGGTGAAAGAAATGCTAGCTACATGGCTGGACAAGAAGAAAGGCATATATTTTTATGTTAATTGAATATATCTTTTTCAGATGACAGGAACTGATATTGCCATCAGCTATATGCTGGGAGTTCAGCTGTATTCTGGGAGTTCAGCTGTATTCTGCGAGTTCAGCTGCATTCTGCGAGTTCTACACACACCTTTTGTCACTGTCCCTCCAAAGCTGTGAGACATTTTATCTCCACAACAAACTAAAATAGTCAATTGAATCTTTTTTTTTTTGGTACTGGGAATCGAACTCAGGACCTCGCACTTGTCAAGCAGGCGCTGCGCCACTGAGCTGTATCCCTGGCTCTAATCAATTGATTCTTATCTAATATTTGAAAAGAGATTTTCTTCCATGCTTCATATTTTGCTCTAGTAGTTTCTTTTACAAGTGTATTAATTCATTAATTTAACAAGTATTTATTGAAAATCTATTGTCTAAAATACTAGAAATGTCAGACTGAAAAGATTGGGGAAAATCCACAAGAAAAGGGGGGAAATACTCTTCCCATTTATGGTATAGACAATACATAAATTAACAATTAATTAAGACAAAGAGGGAGTGGGAAACATTGTGATTTGGGGGTGACTATATTTAGAGAGGAAGGGGAGATTTTTGATAGGAAGAACAAGAAAGGATCTCACTGAATAAGATGACATTACTTCAAAGGTGACATTTGAGAAAAGACCTGAAGAAAGTGAGGAGGGAACAATAATAGCATTAACAAATGTCTTAGGGCAGCTGCAAAACTGGGCATGTTCAAGGCACATGGATATACTGGAATTCTCAAGTGTTTTTACATAACTTAAAGACCTCTGTGTTTATCTCTTCTACCCCACATGAAGGAGCATCTTAACTGTTAACCAAATAGTTAAAATTTACCACACTGGGATCCATGTCAATTACAAAAGAGACAAGAGGCAGGAGACAGGAGGATAGCATGAGGTCAGAGGGTTCCCTCATAGGCTATGACCATCTGTAAAAAGTGGACTAAAGGTGAAACCCTCTATTTCCAGTTGATGGGGCTTTTGCTGGCTTGCATTTTGTTTACTTTTCTCTCTTCTTCCTCATCCTCTTGCTCTTCCTTTCCTGAACATACCTCCAGAAGAGTAGGCCCACCGATTGAGACCTCTCTTCCCTCGCTCCACCATTTACCACACACATCTCTTCTGGGGTTCTGCTCACAGTTATCCACTCATTATTAGTGCTACTGATGACCTTTACATCAGCAGCAAGATCCTCACCACTGAGGAAAGGAGGAAGTAAGATTAATCAAATAAGCCAAATCAACATTAGCCAAATCATCCTAATTAGAGCCAAACTAAAAATTGGCTGAAGAGAGTCTGAAACATGTAGGCAGAATTATAGTTAAGTCTAAATGTATTATCTGTAAAAGATAAATATGAATAGATAATAACACCTCACTAAGATTTAGCTGACTAGGAAGAATTAATTTAGAGAAGGCCAAGAAATATCAGATCTAGAGAGTATAGGTTCTCTTTCACAAATTTATGAGTCACAAGAATTTAGGCAATAAATGAATAATTGTGGGGTAAGATTAACTAGGTGTTATAAGGTTGTTGAAGATCTTAAATTATACCAATTTAGCAGAGAATGGGTTTAGCATGTTTTAGTGTAACAATTAGCTCTCAGTAAAAAGGGAACACAAATGTCCCTGCTTATATTGTAGGTTTCTATTGTATAAGGGCATCTCTGGCATTTGCTCAGCTGGAGTTAGAAATCAAGAATATCTAGGTGACAGACTTTGGGCTGACTTTTATTTTCCTTAAAACAAAAGCTTAATTTTAAAGTAAAACCCAATATCACAGAAATAAGAATCATGGAACATTAGAGCTGGAAGGATAGTAGAGCTTTAGGTGAAACTTTTCATTTTACAGATGAAGAGTCAGTTTCTTCATTTGGAAAATGTAAGGGTGAAATGAATGAGATTGCATATCTACTACCTCCATGATCCATATAACCTAGAGAAGCTAAGTGGTTGCCCAAATTTACACAGCTGGTCCAAGCCAGACTTGGAAAATGGACTTGGTTCCCAGGATTCTCTTTATGGTTGTGAGGCGATTTTGTAGTTTAAAAGTCCAGTAAGCTCAGTTGTTTGACACAATGCAGACAAATAGCCATCATACCAGGTTGGATTTTTTCCCCATTACAATCAGTTTTTCTGTGACATGGAAACACAACCACAGGGATATCACCAGCCACAGAAGGAGTAAAGCTTGAGCACAACTCAATTGTGCTTGGAGCAGGCTCAGCCACTCAATAGACTGCCACAAACTCAGACTTCAGCAGCGAACTCAACCTTCAGCATTGAGACTAGGAAACAATGGATGAAATGTTTTTCACCACACAGGATTGTGCAAAGGTGACCTGAGACGAGGCCTGACTCTGAAACACGGAACGTCCATATACGGAAGAAGAGTACAATCTTATAGCAAAATCACTAACGGGCAGAAGATACTTTGTGTTGAGTCCATGCTTCTGGTCAAGAGACTTCTGCGCTTCCCTGGGGCTGTGTGGGGAGAGAGTGAAATATTTCAGCAAGTACCATGCGAAATCTTCCAGCAGTGATGTAGTGCCCAGGTTATTTCTGACCCCGAGGATGGAGCGCGCTATCTCTGCACACCACGCTGGGGCTCTGATCCTTTAAACTACACCGTGGATTCCAAACCTGAGACACATTCATTTCATCCTTTTCCAGGAAACAGATCAGCATCACACATTAACTCCTCTTCCCGACTTCACACACCCATAAGCAAACTAAAACATGAAAAGCTGGGAAAAATATTTGTAATTTTATATACAGAAAAAAGGGTTGTATCTCTAATATATCAAGGACTTATAAAACTTGAAACATAAAAGATCAACAACTCGGGCCGGTGATACAGCTCAGCAGCATATGCGCCTGTCTGGCAAGCGCGAGGTCCTGAGTTCAACTCCCGGTACCCACATATTAAAAAAAAAAAAAAAAAAAAAAAAAGATCAACAACTCTATCAGAAAATCACATCTTATAAATAATTGATTTTCAGAAAAATTCTTACATCCTCTAAACATATAAACAAATGTTCATCCTCATGTATAATAAGAGAAGCACTAAGTCAAACCAGAAGGAGATAGAAACCCTCTCCTAGCAGATGGGTAAAAATCCAAAATTGTGATAGATTACTATATTTCCAGGACTGTGAAGAACAGGAACTGTGATATACTGATGGTATGAGTGCAAAATGGTACAAACTTGATGGAGTTTCCTTAGCATGTAGGTAAATTACAAATGTACTTAACTTTTAAACTGTTTCTAGAAGTCTATCTCAAGGAAACACTGGTAAAATATGAAAAGCTATTAATTTCAAGGTTATTAATTGCAGTGCCATTAATAATTGCAAAAGACAAGAATCCGAGAGGTCCACTGACAGGGGACAGGCTAAATAAAACTATGGAGTACTCTACAGCTACAAAACAGAATGAGAAAGAGCATTCTATGTTGCTATGGAGTGATCCCCAAAATAGCATCAAACAAAAGTAAGAAAAAGAATCATGAATAAAGTAGCATATAGTAAAGTATGTTTATGTTTGTGTATTTGCTTAAATTTAAAAATGGAATGGTAAGCTGAAAACCAACAGAAATGGTTGGAAAATTAGGGTAGGGGAACAGGGATAACAGCTAGATTTTCTTACAGTGTTCTGTGGTTTTCATTTTGGAATCCTATAGACATTTAATGTAACTTTAAAACAAAAAGGTATAGGGTCGGTGAGATGGCTCAGCGGCCTATGCGTCTGCCTGGCAGCGCGAGGGCCCGAGTTCGACTCCCGGATCCCACATACGAAAAAAGGGGCCGGTGATATCGCTCAGCGGCACGGGCGCCTGCTGGCGCGCGAGGTCCTGAGGTCGATCCCCCGGTACCCACAAAAAAAAAAAAAAAGGTATAATGAAACAGAGGCACATATAATGTGCATTGACTTGTGGCTTAACCACATAGAGGGATAATTTCAAGCGAATTTCAGAACAGCAGTTTTTAACTGTACATCCCAAGTGGAATATATTTAAAGGTTAAAAATAACCACAATAAAATCTTAAGTGGTTGTCAGTTATGGCATTTTTAGTAATATATGTAATAATTTTGAGGGTATATATTTTAAATAAGTATGAAATTATATTATTGTAGTAGGATGAAGAAGAGTAAGGAGACGAAAAATGCAAATGCATATTAAGATTCAAGGAAGTAAAGATTTCTATAATCCTAAATTTGAACTGAAAACATAATACAAATACGTGATATAATTTCTCTAATAAAAAGGGCCTAGAGATGATGACCAATCTACCAGCAATGAAAGCTCTTAATGTCCCAATTATGATCTCTAAATAAATTTCCTTCTTGAAAGAACCAACGTTCCTTGGAGAAATGGCTGATTCCAAGTCAGGATTAAGGAAACCTTGAAGATAAGGTTAGGGACATCTAGTCCTATCTAAGCACAAGAAGCTTATCAAAGACCAGTGTGGTCATGGCATAGGGGTGCAAGAGAAACTTGGAGAGGTTCCTACTTACTGAAAATGGAACATTTTGATCATCGAAAAGAATAACCACAATAGTCGCTTGAAATATATCAACTATGTTAAATTCATGTATTCATGAAAATACTTCAAAAAAAACCCCACCTTGTTGGTAACATGGAATATTTTAGGGAAACAACACATTATTTTGAAAATTGATAAATGAAGGAAAAGAATCAATCATTTGTCCTATTTTTTTGTTTGTTTATACTATAAGATGAATACTCAAATAGTTGAACTGGAAAACTACTTCTTTAAGGAGAGTACCAGCTAATAAATGCAAAATGTAGACAGAATTTGCATACTATTCATTTGTAACTCCTAATAAATACTGAAAGAAGCAGCTACTAACAAAAGGTCCTAGTGCCATTAAGTGAAATGAGAAACTCTAAAATATGGAGTTTCTCAAACTTTAATGTATCTATGAATTACTTAGGGGTACTGTTAAGCTCTGATTTCAGAAGTCTGGGGTTGAGCCTGACGGTATTTATAACAAGTCACCATGCGGTGCCAACATTGCTGGTCAGATTATGTACTGCAAACATATGCTAATGAAAAAACAAAAATTGGAAAAAAAAAGACTGGAGAGAGAGAGAGAGAGAGAGAGAGTGCCCTGACATTCAAGAGTTGGCCTGGTACTGTTATCTAGTCCTTGTGTTCCCCTGTTGAACATCAACAATTATCAAACAAAGTCACTCGTTACTATGATGGGTCCAGACAAAAATAAAACTAATACATAAGCATGTGTAAACACAAACAATGAATATTGTCCAAACCACAAAACTGACCAAACAACTCCCTCTCCTAGTTATTAGGCTAGACCACTATTTCTTGACCAGTTATAGTTTTAGGCTTAGTCTAGTCTTTCCTTCTTCTAGGAATGACTTAATCAAGTTACCAGTCATGGAATTGCTTCCACTTCCTAAAGCATCTATTCCAGGGCAAAGCTCCGACTCCTTAAACATTCTCTAAAGTCACAAGCATAAATCCAAGTGCTATCATAAGTCCTGTCTAACCACCTCTAAGACAACCCATGGTCTCCACAGTGAGTATTTGCTGTCATCACAGTATGTAGCAAACTCATCTTGTTCACCTACAAGTGTGTTCTTGTGGTCTTTGCTAGAGTAGCAGTTCATTAATGTGGATCAGCCTGACAGCTCAGGCGCTAATCAGTATTTGCCTCCTGACATGATGCAATAGAAGGCTCACAGTGTCACCTTTAGAGTAATTTTGACAAGAAACGGTGAACCTGAATCTGATTAAGCCTCTACTCTAATCATCAGCTTACAAGATATACGGGAAATACAAGAACACTTTATGGAACCATATTCAATTCAACCACGAGGCAAATTACTTCTTTCGTTTAAACAATAAATGACATAGAAAATGGAGAGGAACTTAAAGGTTAGAAGAAATGCAACAGTCATTAACAATCAACTGTGATGTGCAATCTTTGTTTAGATCCTGATTTATACAAATGGCTACACAAACTAATAATGGTAATAACAAGACAGCTGTATTTGAACATTGACTTTGGTATTGTTAAATCATGCTTTTGAATATTTTTAGGTTTTATATAGCAATGGCCATTTTTCAAAATATTTACATATCATATACTGTGTAGGATTTGTTTTAACCTAATGCAGTCATGATGAGAAGGAGAAGGTTGAGGAGTATAAATAAAACATTGACCATATTTGGTAATGCTGAAGGGTATATGATGTCTTTTTGCTATATTCCCTACTTTTGATATACTTGAAAAGTTCTACAGTAAACTATATTTAAAAGTATTTTAAACCTTTTAATTCAATAGATGTTTTTGAAGGAAGATATGTTGATTAGAGAAAGATTAAAGAGTATGACTCAAAATGGCTATGAATTCTAGAGAAATAAACTGTAATGACTTTAAACAGTCTCTCCCAGTACTGAAATTGCTTTCTCATTAATTTCTTGAGTGTTATCTAAATATTCACCTATTTCTTTTCCTTTTCTTTCTTTAAAAAATTGCTAACAGATATGTCAACTGCATGTGACAAGGAATAAGTAATTATTAGTAGGAAGGTTCAGATAATGGCTTTTGGAGAAACATTCAATTTAAATGCTTTACTCTTTGGATTGAATAGAGGGCCTTCACACTGAGCTACATACCTAGTATTTTTTTCCTGGATTTTTGAGACAGGGTCTCACTATGTAGCCCATGCTGGCCTTAAACTTGTGGTGATCCTCCTGCCTCAGCCTCCCGAATGTCAGGATTGCAAGCATGCGCCACCCCGCCCTGCCTAAATGCTTTACTCTTTACAAGAAGGGAATGTGTTATTTGAGCAATTACCTGGATCTGTAGCTGACATCAGTGAACCAAAAAATAAACAGTCAGTGAAATGAAAGTCTCCATTTTTCAGCTGACCAGCATATATCATAGCCTTCACAAAACCATACACAATTAACCTGTAAAAGAGGAAAATAAGATCTTTAAACATCAAGTTCAATCCTGTGTAAATCCATGCTATCGTAGCTAACATTCTAATATGCTTCCTGAATATGTATCATGCACAAATCACTACCATACCACCAATTCATTGTCATGCTAGCTCTCAGTTCAGTATAGTCTCCTGGCCGTGAAAGATACTTTTACTCAATATCACAATTCATTCACCTCGCAAAAGGTAACAGAACATTTTATAGCATATTTCAATGAAAACAAGATAAATCTCAAGGATATAAAAATAATCCGTCAAATGTGGCACAGCAAATCATGCCTGCAAGCACAGTGGCTGTGTTGACATCTGTAAATGGATTGCTTTTCAGTTTCCCTTGCTTTTTCTGCTGTCTGAAAGGGTTTCAAATTTCAAGTCTGTCATTGCAGTGAGAACGATACTGTCTCCCAGGGCACAGTCCCCCAGTCACTTCACAATATAGGAGTCTCCCTTGCTCCTGGTGTCAGGCCATTTGCACTCCAGGTGGAGAGCACCATTAGGTTAGAGCATGTACAACTTCAACAAGCACTAAAAATAAATACTGAAGGATTACACATGTTGATCGTGCAAGGGAAAAATGTCCTTTTAGTAAAGATTTTAGGCCAGGAGTGGTGGCTCATGCCTGTAATCCCAGCACTTGGGAGGCGGAGGCAGGAGGATTGCTGTGAATTTGAGGCCAGCCTGGGCTACATAAGCGAGTTCAAGGCCAGCCTGAACTACACAGTGAGTTCCTCTCTCAAAAAACAAAACAAAACAAAACCAAAATAAAGTTTTTAAAAGGTTTTATAACCTTAGTATCCCCATGCCATAGAACGCAAAAATTGTGTTTGGGTCATGCGTTGCCACCCTATAGTTTTGAAATTGTATTTAATTTTTTAATTGACTGATTTTGCTCCAACCCTAATAGAGAACATACAAAGACTGATAAAATGAACCATAGTACAGACCTAAGGAAGGTCTGTAAGGGTCCTTAGAAACTCTAGGCAATCAAACCAATATATGGGTGCTTAAAGGTGCTTTAACAATTGTTCTGAGGTAGTGAGCATGGCTAAAAAGGCTAAAGATCAGATATTAGAAATTATAATTTTAACAAGAAAACAGATACTTCATATTCTGCTCAGGGACTATCTCCATAAGAGACTATATCAGATATACCTGCATTTAAATATAGGCCCTACTGCATATTAGCTCTATGGTTTTAGAGTATTACTAAAAAAAAATTTTTTTTTTTTTAATATGGATACCAGGGGTCAAACTCAGGACCTCGCACTTGCCAGCAGGCCAGCAGGCGCTTGTGCCATTGAGCGATATCACAGGCCCTTTATTCCTTTTTATGTGAGTATCGGGAGTCGAACTCAGGACCTTGCGCTTGCCAGGCAGGCACTTATGACACTGAGCTATCTCACTGGCCCTAAAAAGTTTTACATCTCAATGTATTTATTCATGAGATAGGGTTACAATAATGACCCATAGAGTTTTTAAACTGAAATAATACATATTTGATGTCTAAGACACAGTAAGTTGTCAATGAGGTCATTATTGCTGCTAATACGACCAGAATAGCAAGTAATATTTACTTACAATTCCTACTTATTCAGTTAATCCACATACTGATTCTATAAGATGAGTATTATTACTTACATTTCATGCATGAAAAAACAGAACACAGTGTGATTAAGTAACACATGTGTGATTAAGTGACATAGTAACTTGTGATCCCAGATTTGAATTAAGAAGGTATGGCTCTAGAGCCTGGGCTTTTAACCTCCATATCGTATTTCCTAGAAAAATGGTTTTATATTTTAAATGCTATGTTATATAATATACTCTCCACCACCCATGAGGTTGTTGCTGTAGGTGGTTCAAAGGGGCAGTGGAGTATCCCTAAGAACTCGCAAATAATACTATCATTTGAGGTAAGCTATTAAGCTGATTTATAATGAGTTGGAGGCCCAACATTGGTTTACTGAATGTGGATTCTGGCTCAGGAAGCTGAATCATAATTAGGCTGCAGTTATTAAATATCTGCAAAAGACTGTGCCATCAGGATACAAAAATGGAAGCTGAGAAGTGTCAGGTCCAAGAGGCCTCACTCTTGGCCACTCATTCAAGTTTAACCAAGGGAAGATACATACTGGTTACCAAGTGTGTGATCTCTTGATGGGTATAGGTTAGCTTCATGCAGAGTATTTGTTTGTTCAATACATATTTATTACTGAACCCCTCCTATGTGTCAAGCTTTCTGCTAAGTGCTTAAGAAATATGTCAATAAAATGGAGATCCTTGCTTTTATCAAGCATGCAGTTTAATAGGATGAACAAGAACAAAAATAATCAGAAATTCAAATTACGTCTGTTTGTATGTCTGATCAACATTAGGGCATTCTGAAAACATTGCCGGAGAACTGCCCCTCCTTATTTACCCCGCCAGCTCTTCTAGTGTTAGCTCAACTTTACTATGGTCCTTTTTCATTTGAACTACACTTCAAATATTTAGCATCAACAGGCTTTGGCATCAATGTAAATTTTAAGATCTATGACTATATCTCTGAATTCTACATCTATTAGTTAATTTTATAGGTTAGGAATCTGAGGCTCACAATTGAAATATATTTGCATATTGTGTAAAAACCATTATATTTGCTATCCAGGCTTGGCAAGATTACAATGAAACTAGAAACTTTATATACCATGGCTTGAAATGAAATTAAAGTCCTCATGGAAGCCGATTTAACAATTTACTTTAAAGTACAATTTTTAAAATATTTTATATTTTATTAAATGGTTTCCTATGGTTTTATATCAATAAACTCATCAAATATGGACCAAAAGATATATATTCAAGTTATTTTAGATCACAAGTATTTACTGTAAGTAAAATATTCAAAGCAAATTATAGAACATACATATGGTAGACTAACATGCAACTACTAAAACTATACGCAGGAATGTATATGGGGCAAAAAATTAAATTACTTAAAAGTTAATAAATAATAAATACAAATATTCTAAAAATTAACTATACTTAAGCATTCAATTAATTAGAAAAAAACCAGAGAATGTAATCCATTATTAATGTGAATAGCTGTCATATAAATGAACTTAAATGTGACCCTTTTCTTTTTTGCTTTGCTACATTTTTCCAATTCTTTTAAAATACTCGCCACGACAAAAAACAAACAACAATGTACATTACTGAGTGCTATTATGGATGCAACAGATACTCATTGTACTATTTAGTCCTCATAATCCTCTGAGTTAGGTACTATAATTATTCCTTTTTACAAATGAGAAAATTAGGAGTCAGAGAGGTTAAGTAATTTGCCTACATTGTAGTCACACTGTTAGCTTGTGACAGGTCTGGATTTCAGTGGAGGCAGATGGACACCAAAGCCTCACATTAACCACAAAGTCTATAATGCTTTTTAATTACTTTTGAAATTATGAGAAACACACATGTGTGGGTGGACACACATACACAAAAGCACACGTACAATTTGCTTTTTTTTTTTTTTTTGTACAAAAAGTACATTTACTTATCGACTCTATATCAACTCCTGGACCTAGAGTAACTATAATTCTACCTAGCTGTTTCCTTAAGACAATACCAAAAGACAAAACCAAAAAACAAAAATAAAAAAACCCGTCTAGTATAAGCTCACTGTGGTCATTATTATTACTGATCTGCCAGTGGTCACTGTCAGTGCTAATTATAATAATCCTATAAATACTGTGCCATCGACTGTGTGCCAAGCACTTTTATAAATGGTAGCTATTGCCATTATTGTTACATTATTATTAATAAAACCAATTAGCTTTTAATACATAAACTGGGAAGCTAAAAAGTGAACTCATTAGTAGTCACCATATTTTCACAGAGTGGTACAATTCTATCGGCACTCACAGAAAGTATTTTACATAGCCCAAGATACAAGACAGATGTAGTTTGATGTTGAAAGGGATGTCCAGTGTGTTCAGTGTCTTGAAGATAGCAAACCTGACATGTTTTCCAGGGTCAATCTGAAGTTAGTGATAGCCTGGACTGCAGGGGTAGGGTGGAGCAGAAAATATCTCATAAAAAGCAAAAGTTCTGATAACATTGATTTCAACTTAGTGTTATTCTACTGTGGCAATGTTCACTTAGTGCTACACCTTAAAAAGCAAATTGCTGATGCTATGGAGGATACAAAGACAGAAATTCATCACCTGTCCTCAAAGAATAGAACAGGATGGTAGTCATGTTACTGGTTTAATAAAAGGCAATGGGCAAAAGAGAATTTGGGGAAATGCTCAGTGCAGTACTGACCACATTCATTTTGCTAAGTGTTTGTGATGCATGGACTCATCTTAAATTAAATGAGCTTATTTCACACCTTTACATCTCTACCCCTAAAGGCATATTGCAAAAGAGAAAAAAAAGAAAAGAAAGAAAGAAAGTTTCAAAACAAAAAGTTCCAAAAAGTTCAATAGCTTGGATTATTTTAAAATATGCCATCTTAATCTCAGTATTTTTAGAAAAGAATCCTTCTCCTCTGCTTCCTCCTTCTTTCTCCTCTTTTGCCTCCTCCTCTTCCTTCTCCTTTTCTTCTTAAAATTGCTTTTAACAAATCATATCACCAGAAAAAGGCAGGCTTTTTAAAATTGTTATGGATACGCAAGGGAAATTTATGTCAATATGGAGACAAAGATGTGTGGACCAGCCCTGTTAACTGTCAGAAGAGTCACATTCCTGCCTGTGAAAGCGTAGGAAACAGGCCACAAACAGAACTCACTCTTCAGTGAAACCCCAGGGTGCACAGGCCCTGGAATCAGTAAAAGTTATGATGTGCATATAGATTTCTGAACTCTATATCCAAATGTCTTCTTTTGGGTAATATCTTTTCCTGTTTATTTGTTCACATTTAATGGATAGCTTCAGTCACATGATTTCTTTTTTCTGGTTCATACATTCAAAAGTAATATCTCACTGGAAAACTGAAAATTCTTAGTACTGAGTCGGGTGGGATTAAGAGGGTCTTCTTGCCAAATTCATCCTTCTAGCCATTCACTCATTTGCCAATTAACTCCTTCATTCAATAATTAATTAAAAGTAGACATAATTCCTAACTCAAGGAACTTAACTTTTTATTGGAATAGTCTAACATTTACTAGGTCATTCATAATTTGTTACTTTATTCATATCTTGGTTAAGCTATAGGGAGAAGTACAGAATGCAAACAGGCACACTTCTATGTACTAGGGAACAACAAAGGGGGACTTTATTTTACAAAAGTAATCACAAGCTTAATTTTTAAGATGTTGAGTTTGGGATTGTTGGGTATCCAGACATGGATCTCAGTGAAGTGTTTCTTAGGAAACAGATTTGAGAGCAAGCACTGTGTAGGGTGTTATTGTAGTCTTGTGCATAAATAAGATCCAGAAAAAACATGCAGTGGAAAAGTGCCGACAATTGAGGATTGGGAACACTGCATTTAAAGGGAAGGTAAATGTGGCTAAGTCAGCAGAAGATATCAAGAATCAGTTAACAGAGATATGAATGGAAATCCAGCAGAATGTCACAGAATTCAAAAGGAAAAATGTTTTTAAATTCTCAAGATAAATAAGGTTGAATATTGCCAAAGCATTTATTACAATAAAAGTTTTTGCTACATCCTACAAGAAATGCAAAAGTGAGTCTGACACATGGTTTCCACCCTCAGGAGAAAGAAGTACCCCATGTAAGCAGAAAGCCTAGTAGAAAGAGCTGTATCCTGTGAGGGAACAGATCAAGTTTCAGAGGAGAAGTAGCTCTCTTTTACTTGAGGACTCAGAAAAAGCTTTGAGAAGAAGTGGCATACTTGTTGAACCTGAATGTTGCGAAGTAGGAAGACGGCCCGCTGTTCCATCTATATGTGTAATGTCACAGATTCTGATTTTATTCCTGCACTACGAAACCTTTCTTACTGAAGGTGTTTCTTTGTGAAATAGTAGAGAACCCCATGGACAAATAAATGAAACCCTCCAAGCAGTCCAGGGAACTATTGCTGTCTGCCTCCCACTACAGAGATCAGGAGGAAAGGCCAGTCCTAAGTGAGCTCCACTTACAGATTTCATTTGAGAGCCCAGTATGGGATTTTCTACACCAAGGAGTCCAGGGGGCCTCTGGAGATCTGTTGCAGATGAAGTGGGTATTCGGTTTTCTTACCATGTTGCATGATCCTCCTTTTCCCACTGGACTCAAGACGTTGTCCCTAAGGTTTTTTGAAGGTTGTGGAGAAGAGGATGAAGGAGTCAACGGGATGGTATATGGGCATTTAAAAAGAAAATAGAACTCCAAGCAGTTCCTATATCAAATATCATGAACAAGGTCCCAGGAAAAATTCAGGTTGCCTGCTCTTAATCCTCTGTCTTCTAAAACTGGAGGAAGAATACAGGCTTCAGAGGAGGAAGGTTACATACATCTTGTGTGTGTGTGTGTGTGTGTGTGTGTGTGCATGTGTGTGTGTGTGTTTATCTTAAAGAGGAAGCTGGTTAGAGAATGGGATGGGAATAATAGGAAGATGGATAACAATGGGGGGCAGGTCATTGTCAGGGCTATAAGTGAAGGCGTTGAGGTTGGAAATTCTGTGGTAGGACATTCGACCACCCAAAACTATTTTTGCAAGGGCTGTCACCCAAACCACAATAAACCTATCTTCTCACTATCCCTGACCTCTACTCTCTTCCTAGGTCTTTCCACCTCATGTTTCCCAGAGTAACTATCTATAATTGGTATTAGAATTTAAGAAGACTGTGGTAGGAACAAAAGTATAAGGGGAAGAAGTGGGAGGTAGCAAACATTTATTATTTGCTTTGTGCCAAGCACCATTAAGCACCTGGACTGGCCTCAAACTTGTAATCCTTTTGCCTCAGCCTCCTCAGTAGCAGAGATTACATGTGTTTTATATATTTTTAAATCCTTACACCCCCCCCCCACAGCAGTTGGGCAGCCATCATGATTCTTATCTCATAAATGGAGAAACCCAACAGGTGATAGAAATGAGCTTGAAACACATTTCTACTCCATACCGTCCATGATTTGTCTTCAAGCTAGCCTTCCTGGGGTCCTACACATGTCCACCGTGTTTTTCAAGAAAGCAGAAGACTATAGACAAGAGTTTGTGATGGAATACACTGTTATTTATTTTTGGATGAGATCCCAGTCTCCTGGATGTCAAGGCACTTGGAAGAAGGTTAAGTGAGTCTGTTTCTAACACTGCTGCTGCCTCGTTGCCTGCAACTTTCGAGTTCCTAGGCCTCCTCTGGGGGCTTTATTGGCCTCTGAATTTTTAAGCCAGCTTTTGGTGCTATAGCAACCTATGCAGTAGCCGGCAGGGGGTCAAGGCTCCCTTCTGTGAAATGCTTCAAAGTTCTTGGAAAAAAATATTATATAAATCCCACACATGAATGTGGAATTGAGCATATACTGCAATGTTGAAATGCGGGAGAGGTAGAGGTCGAAGATGAACTACACATAGGTGAGAACCTGACAAGACATCCTGACTGTACACCTATCACATCCAGTGTCCGGGGGCATGCTGGCCTGTTCAAGGATGACAGGGGATCACTTCCATACCTTGTGACCTGCACATAGCAAACTTGGCTGCTCTCCGACCTGAAGTACACTCAGAGAAGATGACTAAAAGGAGCAGTGAAGGCAATATTGGGCCCAGCCACACTCACTAAGGGCACCCCAAACCCAAATGGCAACTTCCCTTGCAGAGCTGGTCAGCCTGTAGCAGCACACAGGGATGTGTGGATCTACAATGCCCTGAGTGATCTCAGCGCCTCACCTCTCTAACTCCTGGGTGTTAACCTCCTTTTTTCAAAGATCATAAGTAGCATTCGCTAGATACGACTACTGCTCTCTCACTTCCATCCCTCCTTCAACTTGAATGTCCAGGACACACACTCTGACCCAGTTTACAAAGTTCTGTCCTTTATTTCATCCATATCCTAAATTCTACCCATGCATTCTTTGTGTGTCCATATTACCTGGCCATTTGAAAAGAGACAACACGTTTAAGCTGTTCTGCCTTCTGTTCTCTCTGCTCCCATCTCCATTCTAGTTCACATTACTCAGCCTTGCTACATGCTAAGAAGTTAAGATGTGGCTTAAATCCCGTGGAAGTCACAGCTTAGGGAAGTGGTGGTGAACCTATGGCACGCAGGCTACAGCAGGCACGCAGAGCCCTCTTTGTCTGCACACGTGTCAAGTGTACGAGTTGCCTTTTCTAAACTAAAACCTCAGTATTCAGGTTAATTCCAGTGTAGGCACTTTACAATAAATAAGTGGATTTGGGGTTGCAGTTTAGGTACTTAGTCTCTAAAAGGTTCTCCATCACTGGCTTAGGAGGATGAGTGAGTGGCACATGTAAATAACTGAACTACTAAGGGAAAATGAAAAGTTCAGTAAAAAAGCTAAAGATAAAAGGATAAAAGCTTCAAAAGAGGGAAAGGGAGCCACATTTGGGGGAAGAAGGCATTGAAGTTGAGTCTCTCCTGAAGGGCAGATAGCATCAGACATGAATTGTGGAAGGAGAAGAAGGGACAGGGAATGTTACTGCAGGTAAAGCTGATGTAGTTGTCCAAACAAGTGGGACAAATGCTCAAGGTGTGGGCAGCAAATGTAGGGTAATTCAGTTCAATGAATTTTTCCACTATGTATTGCTATATAGTCAAATTTCTTGGTCCCCAAATTTTGTTGCATATCAGACACACAGGACCTATGAAAATTGTGATGCCCAGCCTCTACCCCAGATGAAGTAAGGCAGAATCTCCACTAATATTTTAAAAAATTCTTCCACTGTTCTAACATGCACCTGGTGTTCAAAGTAAATATTGTAAACCATCACTTCCTCTACTCTAATGTCCACGCCAAGGAATCGGAGGGCCGTTAGGGGGGCTGAGATTGTGCATTTTGGATAAAGTCCAGCTGGTGTCACTGCTGCTGGTCCCAGGTCATTTTCTGAGTAGGAGACTCTAAATGAGTATGCAGTTAGTCAAGCAAAATAGCTTTGCCATGTTTGCACCCTGGTGGAAATCTCCTTAAAGGGCAGCACTTTGAATTCACAAATGGAGCTTGCCTGAAATGTAATGAAAGAAGGTCCATGTACACATAAGCACTCAGCACACACTGTTTGGTTACCTAGTCCCCCTGCTGGTACTTGGATGACAGAAAATTATTGAATAGCATTATTATTGAACAACTTGTGAGGACTCAAGTTGATGTTGCTGCTACTTTACTTTGGAGCTCCTTGTAGGAATGGGGTGGAGGAGACAGAAAGAAAAATACGTCACCATCTAAAATGTAAAATTTAACAGACGTCCACTGTCCCTTTGGTCTGCTGCTCGCGTCATGGAGACTTGTGCCCTTGGTGCTGAGATGCACCCTTTTCTGACAGGAAAGAGACTGACTTTGTACTTTGCTTTCATCACATTTGATGGTGAACATAAAATCCTAATGAGTTGTCAAAAGGTGGTAAAGGCAACCCTCAAGAGTTTCACTTTATATATTTTAAAAATCCTACCAGAAATTCTATGACTGTTAAAGGAATATATGCTGATTAATAAAACAAATTCATAGGGTTTTTTTTTTTTTTGCTTTGGACTGAATTATGTGAACTTAGAAACTCCAATTAGCAGTGCAAATATGTATATGTATGCATGTGTGTTTTGTATGTACAATACATATATACATACATATATGTGGACCCATATGTACATATATTTTTTTGATGAATTATAACAAGTAAGGGAATTTCTCAAAAATATCTCAAAGTATGAAATTCACCTAGGCAAAAGCAGGAAGACAAAAGTCCCCCTACTCTGTGAATGTACATGGGGCTCTTGATGATGACTTTTCACCTTTAAAAACACATGCATGGCTATTATCTTACTCTTACCTTTCCTGAGAAGCAAATAAAATCAAGATCCCTTACTCCCCTTTCATAGATGATACAACTTCCTCAAGGCACTTAGAAGCTTATCCACACCCAAACCATGTGCTCTGACATTTTTTCATAAGTTATGAAATCCACACACTGTTTGGAATCAGTCGTTTAGACCAGACAAATGGGTAAAATCCAACAACTTAGGAATTACTAAGTCCAGAATCTCTTTTTCTAAAAATACAGAAATCAAGATGCAGCCAGGTTGGTGGCTTGCTCAAAGTCACACTAAACCTGGTGGTAGAACCAGAACAGGAATTCTAGTTTTCTCCTAAAGACAGTTCACCTGAACTGGTAATTTCCAGAGGCTCCCAGCTGTCTGAGGTTTCAGCATAGGGACTAAAACTTGTGAATTGAATATAATTTGCCTAATATATCACTCACAGAAAATTTTCATCTCTTTTCATATTTCCTAAGGTAGGTTTATGTTCTCTAGCTGTACCATTTGGAACCCTGAAACCAACTGCTGGTTGCAACAGAATGTAAATAGTAAGAAAATGCAACTGCGTGGATTTTCCCCAGACAGATCAATTTTCCAGAAAGTAGCAAGGTCACAAATAATGTAGATGTTTTATACATACTCAGTTCAAATTAAGATGTTACACTATTTATTCTATGATTGATGGCCTTAAAATATATTGTTATTATTAGTGACAAGATAGAATGAACAATTTATCTTATAAATGATGAAAATCAAACATCAATTCCTTGCCCTGATTCTTCATTTTCAACCATGTTAATATATTTTTGAAATGTTTTACATCTAGAATGGAGGCCTTCAAATGATCTGTTTTGCTTTTGATGCATACAGTACAACTTATTACTTGAAATTCCTTTGAGATTGTAAAGTACACTTCTTTTTATATTTCAATTCTCATTTCAGAGCAAACAGACTCTTGTCAGGGTTCTGTTCTAACAATAGAGTTTACCCAATAATCAAATATAGAAGAAAACTACCAAATGCTGTGGAAAACAATAACACAATATAACATTTACTCATGCGTGTGTGGTACTGGAGATTGTACCCAGGGTTTTTGCACTTAGATATGTCCCTCCCTCTTCTTTTTCCTTTAAATTTATTTTGAGAAAGTTCTCATTAAGTCACTGAGTTGGTCATGCTGGACTCGAATTTGTGATCCTCCTCCCTTGGCCTCCCAGAGTGCTGAGATTAAACACATACACCACTGTGCACAAGTTAAAATATCTACTTTTAAAATAATTATTCCCTTACATATCCTGAGCTCAGAGATCAGTACTTCTACTCTACACTACTCCAGCAACACAAATATCTGTTAAAGATGGTACTTTGGTTTGCTAAACCTTGTTATTCCCAAACATCCCTGACATAATATTAATTGAGCAGACTAAAGGTACATCTATGTGAGGCTAGTGCTAACTGATATATGGGATCATTCCCAATAATCACCCAGTGATGTGCTCTATGCAACACTATACAATTGACACAATTTACTCTTCATTTGTACTCCTAATCCCCATTCACTAATCCCCACCAACTTGACATATAGACTGACTTTACACTATTAGGCATCAAACTAATATAGTTCTGCAAAACTCTATCTGATTTGAGTTGATTAGGTTGTGAATTCAGATGTAAGACAGAACCTGGGGGCATGAACCATCTGCAGATGAAGACCAACAATCAATGGGCCACAATAGTTAATGATTTGACTTAAAAACTCCATTTTTGTGGGGAGGAAAGCACCTATTATTATACAGCTTGATTTGATCTTTAGGATATAATACAGAAAAAGTTGGTGACTTTTCTTTATAAAAGGTTTAAGAGGAAGAGTAAAGAATCAAGTTTACTTATTAAGCCATATAATACATTTTTAATTGCATGACCAATATATGCCCAGCACCCTGGCCAGGTGCTGACATGAAATGAAAGAAAAATAAGAGGCAATAGTGGGGTGTAATTGTTGATACACTGTATCAACTTGAGAAGTTTAGAAGCTTAACCAAGTAACTCAGCAGTTCTACATCTTAGGGTATAGAGGACAAGCCCTAGGGAGCTATTTAAGGTCCAGAATATTGTCATGGTTTATTCATTGTGTCAACTTGAGAAGTTTAGAATTTTAACTAAGTGACTCAGCAGGGGACCGGGGTCCTCACTTTGTAACCATCATGAGCCTGTGGAAAAGGAGGGTAGGGAAATATGAGTGCTACACCCACCCTGGGGGGGGTAGCCTGCTTACAATATAAGAGAGGAAAAAAGGTGGCTCATTCCCTCCTTTTTGCTCTTGTTGCTTTTGCCATCTTCTGCCACCGTGAATGGTTGCCCCTCTGCCTTGTGCCACCTGCCTTGGAGCCAGCTGATATGGACTATGTGGTGGATTGACAACTGGTGGTCAACTTGTAACACCCAGCTGAACTGAGTCAGAGTGGTGCTGGCTGTGGATGGCCCACCTGAGGATTGTTGCCAACAACATAAAAAGGAGAACTGGAGAGGAAGAAGTGGTGCTGTTAGTTCTCCTGGAGGAGCTTGTCACACTGGCTTTCCTGATAGGAACTCCGCTGTTCTGTCGGAGGAGCTCGGGACCTCGTTGTCGCTGAGGATGGCTGTGGTTCTTTTTGGGGGAGCTCTGGTCTTTACCTTGAGCATTGCTTCCTGGCTCCAGTGCAGATCCCTCAGCCTGCTGGCACAGATCCTTCATCCTGCTGGCGCAGACTTTCTAGCTTCCACCACTGATCTTTGGGCCTTCCCAGCGCAGATCCGTGAGACAGACTTGCACCGGACATTGTTGTGGGCTCTGGGCCTCCAGCTGGACTCATGGAGGGCATTGCCGTGGGCTCTAGGTCTTCAGCTGGACTCATGCAGGATATTGCTAAGAAATCCAGGCCCTCAGCTGGATTCTTTGGGTCTTTAGTTGTGAACAGATTTCCTGCATTCTTTTTGTATTTGACTCTTGGGTGACTGTTATAAAATAATCCTATAAATTATGTGTCCTGTATTACATCTTTTCCCTTGCAAACCCTGACTACAACAGACTGAAACCTCCACAAACTGTTAGCTAAATAAACCTTTCCTCCCTTAATTTTTGGTGTTGGGTATATTTTGTCTCAGCAATGAGAGAAAAGGGGTAACAGAGAAGTAAACAGAAACAAATTCTGTGTGGTAAGCATCTCTGTCACTAGAAAGACCTTGCTGTTTGGCAATACATAAATTATTTCTCTCTTTTCCTCAGTGTTTTGTCCATAAAATGGTCATAATAATAACAATCTTCCTTTCTGTGTTGTTACCCAAGAACCACTGCTGAATGATCCAAGGAATTCTTTACTTCTTTCAGGTATCACTTTTATTGAAAAGTACAGAGGACCACTTAGCATTAATCATCTTCCTCAAAGAACTAATAAGCTGAGAAAGTCTCCAATTTAGAAGCTGTCAAGAGAAACCTTTAATAAGATGTTTTCAACATAGAAAGATGTTTTCCATCTGACTTCACTATAGAAAGTTGCTAAGACCTCATTGGGAAGAGAGAACTCCTTTAAATGATTGAGTCTTCACACCGGATATTGAAAGTGGATATGGTTTTGTTAAAGGCATGTATCAAAGTGACCATCTCTTCCAACCCCACATCCAACCTCAGGTCCTCCTGAGGAAAGTACAAAAGTACCCAAGCAGATGATGGTCGATCCTAGCTTACCAGAAAGTCACAAACAGATTAGTAGGTTTCGTCACTCACATAACGAAATTTATATGTTGTTTAAACTTCACAAAACACTTGCAAGGCCAAGTGAAGTGCCAGGAAATAGTAAGAGAAGGCAGATCTATGGCAGAAGGAGCTGGAAGGTAAGGAAGAGACCTGTATCAATAGAACCCAGAGACATATTAATGTCTCTGTATTCAACAATGATCATATCTCAGCTATCATAGTTTTTTGTTAAAAACACCCATTTAGAAAATGCCTCCTAAGATGCTAAGAATCATGTTAGGTGACCAAGAATTGTAGCACTGCCTTTGTTGTGTGGGAGAAGGCCAAAAAGGAATATGGACATAGAGTTTGGAAAATGAAGGCGATTATAAGGAAATGAGAAAAAGGATTTAAAAAAGGATTTCTGTGTTGCTCCAGAAAGCCAGAAAGAAAAATAAGGGGTGGTTATTACACAGAATCCGATCAACTTTTTGAAAAACTGCCCAAAGAATTCAGTGGGAATAAACCACTGGTGGGAGGCAGAGAGCTTCTTTCCCTGGAGGAAATTATATATCCTTTAAGTACTATATAAAATACATACTGGTTTATTCCATAAAAAAATACACATGTGTACTTGAGAGAACAAACTAGGGGGATGGAAATAAAGGAATTTTAAGTTGATTTCAAACTCTAAAACTTTATGGTTTTATAAGAAGCTGAAAAAAATATAAAAACAAAGACCAAGATCAAATTGATAATATTTTCTAGCATTTAGTCACTTATCAAAGAAAAATAAAAACAAGTGTAATAGGACCCAAAATTAGGCACTGAATACTGATTTTGTTAATCACCATTCTTTTTCCTAAGTTGACAGTAGCTTCTTCACAAGTGGTCATTTTGGGATTAGGATGAGAACAGATAAAATTTCCTTGTCTGTACTGAATATCTCAATTTCCCCAAGAGATGTGAGGTAGCATTCACAAAATTCATTTAGCTCCCCAAGACTGGAGAGCAACACATTTTACTTTCCAGATCGCCTTAAGTAGAACATCTATCAGTCTCTCCACCACATTCGACACCAAGGCTTCTTATTGGGTTTGGAGGAGGACCTCTGGCAACTCAAATTTACTAGCTCTAAGTCTGAGTCCAGGAACTTATCTAGAACCTGGATTCTGCTCTAGTGTATCATTTCTTATTGAAGGTATCAATTCCTATCCAGAACACTGGAAATCATTTTGAACAGATCTCTACCTTCTCACCATACATAGTCCATCTTTAAATTGTCATTTTTAACTTTTAAATTGGTTTCAAATTCATCCACTATGTAGACCAGGTTAATACCACACCTCTGGACATTTCTAAGGATGCTGAAATGGTCTCCCTATAAGTATTATTTTCTCATCAATGTATAATGAGAATGATTGCTTTAAAACACAAATTTGATAATATAGGTCCATATTCAAAGCCTTTAATGACTTCCCATTGCACTTATGCCTCCCCGGATCTCCATCCTTTCCACCTTACTATGTTTCCCAAAAGCATGCCCTGTATGGGCTCCATCAATGGCCAACTGTGCTTTCTGGCTTCTAATTAGATTTGACTAACTGTAGTGAAAGGGTACTGTGAAAATATCAGAGTAGGGAAGATGTGTAAAGTTGAGGTTTTATTCTTTATTCTCTCAGTTTCATCTCTTCTGGGTCCATATGTAGTTACTTTGTCCTTCAGTCAAAGGTCACTTGCTCTATTCAGGAGGTCCTGTCCATTCAATCCTCTCTCCAGGTTCTAGTAACCACTTGATCCCTTACCCCTTTAGACAGCTGCAGTGTTGCACTGTGGCTAGCCCTGGGGAACTGAACTACCTTTTACGATTTTTCTTTACTTTGCCTACATCTTTTAATTCTTCATGCATTACTCTCTTAAGGAAACCTTCCTGGGTCTTATTGCAAAGTCAGATCTCCTTAATAAAAGCTTCTATAATGCTTATACTCCTTCATTGTCCTCACCATAAAGTTAAACGGTGAATTGTGTGATTGTCTTCTGCCTGTCTTTCCTGCTAGGATGAAGGCATAGATTATCTCTGTTTTAGCCATCCTTAGATAACCTACACAAAGGGGCTCAGTAGCTATTATCAGATTAAAGGGATGATAAGGGTGGGAAGGAGGGAGAGATAGAGATGAAGGCCAAGGTATGATCGAGAGGCCCTAGAGTGATAAGGACCATCCTGAACCAAGGACTCCACACTATAAAGCTGAGAAGTGAAGGCAGCATAGAGTGTCCTCTCAGTGTCATAGAAAAGCTGGGAGTGGTGTGACATTAAGAAATCAGTGAGATAAATTTCCCAAAGAGACTATTTTCAAAGAGGATATCTTCAATTAAATATATTTTCAAAATGTGAGATTAATACCCCCGAAGTCATTTTCTATCCTACTGCACATCAAGTCATCACAAAGCATAGCAATTTGGCTGGATTTAACAGAAGTGTTATTTTCAGCTATTTTCAAAAGAGAAATAATGCTTTTTTTCATGACTCAACTGTCAGTGTCTTTTAGGATAAATCACGTACAACTGGCCCTCCATATCTGTGGGTTCCACATCCATAGATTCAACAAACCATGAATGGAAAATGTATGAAAAAAGATGTATGTGTACTGAGCTTTTACAGAATTTTTCTCGCCATTATTCCCTAAACAGTGGAATGATGATTTACATAGTATTTATATTGCATTAGGCACTATAAGTAATCAAGGAATTATTTAAAATATATGAGAGAATGTGCCAAGGACATGTGTAGATAGGGGACCATTTTATATGAGGGCTGTGAGTATCTGCAGATTTTAGTATCCGTGAGGGGGGAGGATACCATAACCAACTTTCATGGATACTAAGGGATGACCACTTAACATCTTATTAAGTATTAGCAATTTACATCAAAGAAAAGATTAATTATAGTGTCTCATCCCAGACTCCTGGAAAAAGGAAAAGTGGTCACCACTGGCCTCGAAGATAGGCAAGACTTGGGCAAGTTTTTCATTTCGTGAGGTTGTCAACTCCGGGAAGCAGAAGGGCACTCAGAAGCATCCTAAGGAAGTGATGGGGGATGGGGCATTGGTGAGACTTTGAAGCAGCACCCTGGTAGACAACAAGCAGGCAGCTGCACCTTTTGGCAATAAAGGGGGACAGTCAGTCAGGCTGTTAAATTAGCAAACCACTGTATTCCTTGAGATAAGAAAGTGGGATTGGCAAGCAAGCTGGATGAGACCAGTGCAAGCAAAGATGGTGATGGATCTGATCTATCACCAGCTGACCTTAAACTCCCAAACCCACACATGCATAGTAACTAAACCCCACCAAGTCTGGAGACCTTGACCCTTTTGGAAAAAAATCATGAATGACATTCTTTGGGACTCCGTAAAAGTGAAATGCCTTCTTTGTTCGGGCTGCTCTGTGGAGTAGCCAGCTTCACTGTCTTTTTCCTGGGGCTGCCTGTGGTGTTTTTTTTCTGTAATAAACTTTTACTTTATTTTAGTCTTGAAACTGGCCCACCTATGATTTCCATCTTACGTGCAGCTAACAATTCATGCTAGCTGGTGACAGAAGTATTGAGTCAAAGTTAAAACATCAAAAGAAGGCTAGTGTGGCGTCACATGCCTACAATCCCAGCACTCCAGGAGGCTGAGGCAGGAGGCTGGCAAGTTCAAGCCCAGTTTGAGCAATTTAGGAAGACTCTGTCTCAAAATGTAATAGAGAGAGACAGACAGACAGACAGACAGAGATGGAGACAGAGAGAGAGAGACAGAGACAAGAGACAGAGACAGAGACAGATCAGTGTGAAGGCCCTGGGTTCAATTCCCAGTACTGCCAAAAAATAAAAAATAATCAGTCTAGAGTGGGGATGCCAGATCAAATGGTGATGGACAAAGGATTGAGATTGAGGCAAAACAAACAAACAAGCATAAAAAACACTCCCAAGAGGGGAGGCCCAGCAAGCACCTGTGCTGCACAAGGGAATGCAGAGCAGGCAGAAGGGAAGAAAGAGAGAATTCCAGGATAAGGGCGTAAATTACTAATGCTCTTCATACGGCTCTTTTGCTGTTGGCTTGGGCTTCTAGGAGGTCTGCAGGTGTAGCAGCTCTGAGTTCACTGACCGTAACCAGTGAGAACAGGAGCGGGCAAAAGAGGAAGGGCGAGAGAGGAGGACGGGAGGGAGAGCAAGCAAACAAACCACAGCCTGCCGCTGCTTAACAGCCAAGGCAGATGTAGCTCCTAGAGGTTAACAACACCTCTGCTGATGACTCCCAGAGTGGGTGTGTTGCAGTGGAGGCGCCTCTGGGACTTCAGGGATGTCCTTATACTAAGCTCCTTCAGGCATCAGTGCTGCCCAAACTGCTCTGCAGACGAATCACTTGGAGGTCTTGTTAATATGCAGACTATGATTCAGCAGATTTGGAGAGGGAAGAGTTGAGAGTCTAAATCCTAGTCCCAGGTGACATCAGTGCTGCAGATCACTGGGCCACACTTTAAGTCGCAAGGTCCTAAACAACACCTAGTGTCGTCATTTCCTAATGAATGGTGTTATCTCAGCGTACTTTCTCTTATTTATTCCTTATATTCCACGGAGGTTGTAAGTTAGTGTTTGAGTGGCAGTAAAGTATTTTAAATATTGTTAGAATTAGTTTGCTGACAATAAAGATGTTTTATATAAAAATTCAAAATATGAGCTTCTCCTGAAAAAAAGAACCGGCAGTGTTGGGCTCTTGTTCCCGCATGGAAACAATCCATCAGAGCTGAATGGTGCCTGCTCTGTTAGATGGGGACACTGTCTGCACTTGCTGCTGCCTTAACTACTCTTATATCAATCTTCAACCTCCAATCATCGTATCAGCATCTGAGTCCTTTTTTTGCATTTGTGCTTGTAAATTCTGATATATTAGTTTGAACCAAGATGCACTTCATTTATTGGAACAATGTTTGTTTCCAGTAAGGTCTTTTTAGTAATCAATGTAATTTTCCATTTTGGGGACCTACGTTGTGGGGACTGAGCATGGAAGCAAGTCCATAAAGAACACATTTGACTTTTGAGGGTGGCCTTGTCCATTTGCAGATAAGAAAAAACGAGTAGCTGTACAAACAACAGCAGGGGTGGTAGGTCTACATTTCAAAATATAGATGCAATATTTTCATGTGGCAAAAACTGAGCAGCTGATCCCTTTCAGTGACAACAGAAGAATGACTCCAGATGGTTATTTAAAAGTTCAAGTCACAAAAGGTGAAAATCAAATAGGTCTTGGAGATTTAACATGAAGGAAAAGAATGCCTGAAGCCAAGGAGAAGAAAAAGAAAAAGAAGAAGGTAGTGCATCTCTCCTAAGCTAATTCTTAGGAATTGGCAAGTTTAGGAGCCTCTGACTTGAAAACATTCAGAACAAAAAGCAACATTCAGAAAGAACAACACCGGGCTGAAATAAACTCCTTTTCCTCCTTGTAATCTTTGGAGGTGCAAACTCGCCTACTAGTTCGATTTGCCCTGTTTATTTACATTTTTCCATTCCTCTTACATATTTTCCCCCCACACATAAGATTCTGAAAAGAAATTCAGGGGAAAATGTTATCCTTGCATAATTCTTTCATGCTATTGTTGATACAGTATCTACAACACCAACAGAGTCCTCACAGAAAGAACATTTCTGCCTTCATTATGGAATTGAAAGATTTGAATTAAAGGCACAGGCAGTAATGTGCCTGTGAGACTAGTTCAGACTCAGCCATGCCCCACATCTGTCATTGCACCTCGCACCTGGACCAGAGAGGAAATACCTGGATTCCAACATTTTTTCCCCAACCCTTTTCACTTAGCAGATGGACAGCAGGTCCTGCCCATCGAGCCCTTCATAGCTCCCCATACAGGATGTCTAAGCTCAGTTCCACAGCAGCTCACCTAGATCACCCACGTGGGAGCTCTAGCATATTGAAATTTTCCTTTTCCTTCCTCCTTTTATTAAAAATTAACAATCATAAACTCCATTCCTTTGGAACCTGCTTTCTGAGTTTATATATGATGGATATATATATATATATATACATATATATATATATATATATATATATATAGCATTTGACTTGGAATCAGAAACTCGGAGTTCAACTCTGAGCACTGCTGTTCAGTAGCTGTTTAACCCAGGACAACTTAACCTCACCAACATCAGTCTCCTGCTCTGCACACTGAAGATAACCATACTAACCTGGAGGGCTGCTATGCCCTGTATCGAGTAGGTATCTCTTACTTATTTCTTAAATATGTTCTATTAATTCATCTTTGCATGCTTATACAACACAACGCACTTAACTGAGAGGCTCTATCTGTGGTCATTTGTATTCCATGGACGATAAAGGGCTCAGATTTTCCTTGTGCAAACACGACTTTGAAGTTAGTTGGGTAACTTGCCATCTTTTAGACTACAGTACTAGCTCTTTGAGGCAGGACCCATAATTCCCTCAAGGTACCTCCATTCCCAAGGGGGAAAATTTTTGTGCACAAGCATGATGCTTGATGATAAAATCATTAATTTAAATCTTGTTTTAACTTAAGAAACAGTCTCTTTTTCTTGTGTGTTCTCAATAAAATTTCAGATGAAGTAATGAAACCCAACATATTCCTTAGCTTTAAAGTAGGGCCTTTCACAGATGGGATGAATTAATATAAAAGAATTTTAGATCTTCAGCCTTTAACTGTCTCTGTCCTGATTAATCTAGTCATCATTTTACCTGAATTGTCTGCTTGTTTCTCCTAATATGGAGACGGTGACTTCTTAACAGTGATGTGGAAGATGATGACACTGGAAAAGTACCAGAGCCCATATTTTTACTGAAAACAAAATATGTGCAAATATGTGTATTCCTTGTTGAACAAAATGTAGGGCTACTGCAATCACAACATTTGTTTTCTTTATGTCTCCAAACCGTGGTATCTGCTGTTTCTTTCCCTTGAATGCTTTCTGTCTCCACAATTCCCATTCTTCAATGTCCACCTGAAATATTCCTACACATTCTTCAATTCTCATTTCAGGGACCACTGTCTTTGGAAAGACATTGTAACCTGCAGACCCTTTCCCCTGCATCTTTCAAAGTATTGCTCTTTTTTCCTCTTCTTGTCCATGGATTCAATAATAGGTGTAGCATCATGGGGCTCGGTTACTTTTTTCTTTTTGGTACTAGGGATTGAACCCAGGGCTTTCAAAGTGAGCTACATTCCTAATCCTTCTTTACTCTTTGAGACAAGGTGTAGCTAAATTGCTAAATTGCCTATGCTGGGCTCAAACTTGCTATCCTCCTGCCTCAGCCTCCCAGAGTGCTGGGATTACCGGCATACACTACCACATCTGGCTGTAACTTTTGTTTACTTTTGTTTTAACTAGGTGGTGGATGCCCTAGGGAAGGTACCATGTGACATTTTTCATGGTTGTTCAGAACATTTATGATAAATTTAAAAAGGTAATACTATGCTAGCAGTGTTGGATTTTTTCTAATTCTGGTCTTGTGTATGCCCTCTGGTCCTCCAGTCTGCAATATTACCTGTGTTAGTCAGATTCATGTTACTATAACAAATACCAAAGATAATGCAACTTACAAAGAGAAAACTGTTTATTCTACTTATTTTGCACATGGTTGTGGAGGTTTCAGCCCGTGATTGCTTGACCCCATTGCTTTGGACACAGCAGAGCAAAACTATGGCCAAGGAGCAAAATGACAGTGTGTGTGTGTGTTTGTGTGTGTGTGTAGGGGGGAGCTGGAGTACCAAAATCCCTGTAATAGGCACACCCCCAATAACCTAAAGACTCCCTACTTAGTCCCAGGTCTTACAGGTTATACCACTCCTGAATAGCACCATTCTTTGGACCAAGCCTTTCACACATGAATCTTTTGGGAACATTTAAGATCCAAACTATAGCATTACACTTCACTCATCAATTCATATGGCAGATTGAACATGGTAATACTTTTGCAGGCTTAAAAGGAGGCCAACTTCCAGTCAGAGAATTGGAGGTTCTCCCAAGTGGAGATCCCTTAGCTACCTCCTGGAAAATTGCTCCTGGTAGTGAGTATATGCCCAATTTTTCAAGGAAATAACTAATCTACTATTTTTCTCATTTTTGGCTATAATTCTTGATTTTACTTGCTGTAGAAGTAGAAGTATTTTTAAAAGGCTTGCAAATGTACTTCCTAAATAAAGCCTAAATAGTTGGTATTTATAAAAATTCAGATAATATAATATATATGTAACTATCACAGATAGGTAGATGGATATAAGGAGTTTATTAGATATACTATATCATATATGAGATGTAACATAATAGCATATGGTATATGGAGTGATATATGACATGCAAATACACGTGTGCATGTGTGTAGATCGACTGCCACATGGGCTCTTTCCTGGTATTGTAAGGCAAATATTCCAAGAGTTCCACATAGCTATAGACATGAATAATCTGAAAGGGCAAAACAGATTTCTGTTTAGGCCCATGACTTTTCTTTTCTATTCTTTTTCTGGCACTTAAAGTCAGGACCAGTGCTGTGAGACTGGGGACCACTTGAGGAGGATGTAGTTGGCTGCCAGGGCCTCCGGTCTTCCTTGCTGAGGAGACAACAAATGAGCAGGTGCGCAGCTTTACCATTTTTTTTTAAAAATTTAACCCAGATGTACAGAGGTGTCAGGAAACAGGCTCTCCTGCCAATATAAACCTCCTTAAAATGTCTCCTAGGTCCACAGGTGTCCTGACACACCCTTTATAATTGCAGAGAGTAGGCATCTCTTTCCCTGTCCTCCTTCTGTTGCTTTCAACCATCTCTCCCTCTCCGCCCGTCCCAGAGGAGCACATGCAGCAGCTTCAATGAGGAAATAGGCAGAACACTGAAAGATGCCTTCATGCTCAAATCTCCTTCCTCCGTGCAGTGTAGGGAGGCAAAGGGAGGGGTAAGGTTGGCTTTAGAGATAGAGGAAGGGCTAATATAACACTTTAAAGCTACAGCCCGTGTATAGTTCAATCCTTATGTATTTTCCTTAAACTTTATCCTAGTTAAAAGAACAAAGTTAAGAGCACCAGATACACATTTTGTATCCTCTTAAATACCCTTTAAATTTAATTTTAAATTAAATTTTATGTTGGCTTGATCAAGGTATAGAATTTTAATTTTAAATACCCTTTAATTTAATTTTAATTCCTCTTAAAGACCCTCTCCTCCATCTCTGCATTCACAAGCCAGGTGCTCAAAGGATGTGAGAGGGAGATATGTGAAGGAGCCAAGTCAGAAAGCCTGAACATGGGCAGACGGCATTCTCCTGGAGCCGTCCACTGCTTACTGTTTTTCTGCCATAATCTAAAGAAACACTTTCCAGCTATCTCCTCTGAAAACAAGGTGGTTCCTGTGTCTAGAGGAAGAGATGACAAAAAGAGGGGAGACAAGTCCTGACGGTGATTCCTGGCAGTCCCCTTGCTGGTTGTGGACAGGCATTATTCCAGGGCACTGTGGACAGGGGGACTCTTCCCCTAGGCACCTTCCTCGTGGTTGCTGGAACCAGGGCTTTGGAGTCCCTCACACCAGCCTTGAGCACAAGTGAGGCATGGACTCAGCAGCAGTGATAGTTGATGGTTTCAAGGCTGAACAGTAGTGGTGAGCAGGGAGGGAGAAGAGGCCACTTAGTCACTGCTCAGAGCAAGGAGAGAAAGCAGGTAGCCCTTTCTGGGGTGAACTTTGACAATGAGGAACAATCAGGTTAAAAACAATTTCTTTTTGGCAGTACTAGGGATTAAACCCAGGGCTTTCACACTGAGCTACATCCCCAAACCTTTTTAAATTTTTTTATTCTGAAACAGGGTCTTGCTTAGTTGCCCAGGCTGAGCTCGAATTTATGATCTTCCTGCCTCAGCCTCTTGGAGTGCTGGGATTACAGGTGTGGGCCACTAGCTCTGCTCATCATTATTTTTTAACAAAGGTTTGCTTTTATATTTCAGCAACCTGGCTAGTCAGTGTTTAAGACAAAAATGTTATTTTAGAAGCGGCTTTTAAGAACATTTTTTCTAAACCAAAATTTAAAACTGAGTGAAGGGTAGCAGTATTGTTAAGTGCTAAAAGAATGTGATGGATGAGAGAAAGGATGTTAAACTTAAATTGTGCCAGGTGGAAAGCCTGATGACAATCCCTCTGCTCCTGAATCCAACAGTTCTTCTGGCAGATTCAACTGAATCATTGTCATCTATAAAAAATGGATAGGCACCCTAGATCAAGCCACTATTCCAAAGGCTTGTCTTTCCAGTGTCTGATAAAAACTGCAGAAGTCAGTAGGGCTCAGGTTTCCCTGCCTAACCATTTCCCAGCCTAAACTAAATCCTCTGGCTTTAACTTTCTTTTCTTATTGTTTTCTCTTTCTTGTTTCTGGTAACATTTTCTTCTCACTTCCCAATTTCTCTCAAACTTTCTCTTCATTTGTAGCCAGTGTTGTCTTGTGTGGTCACTAATTGGTCTCTCTGCTACATTTTCCAAGACCAATTTGTGCTTATTTACCCCTTCTCTATTCCTAAGGTTCAATTATTGCTGATAATTGCTATTTTAATATTCACTGAGTCCAAACAGGGCTCAGGACACAAATAACTTGTCTGTCTCCTAACTCTCTCCATTTCATTTAAAAATGAGTTCCTGTGTAAGTTGGATCCCACATCACCAGTTTCAGAGATTGCTAATGCCACCTATTTTTCTGTACAACTTTTAAGCTGTAATTTTTCTCCTCAGTCTCCTGACTATAGGGTGATGATTGCTCACTACTTCTCTCCTCTCTAGTCAACCTAACAGGCTGATTTAGTTTGGGTACCCCACCGACAAACAAACCCAACAATGCATAAATCTTCTCTGAGTTTCAGCCTCTGCCTTCCTTATGTGATAAAAATAATGTCTCCCTGGACATGTGATTGATGGAAGAAAGATTGCTTTTAGAAATCAACAAACCAATAAGCAGAAAACAAAAACAGAAAAAAAAATCCCATGCTATTAAAAAACAAGGTCAGGACAAAAAATTTGCTCAGATTCCTGCATATAGAGTTAGTTGCTAAACTCCGAAACCAGGTGTCCTGGGTGGAGGGACCCAAGCCTGCCTTGCCTTGGGACTGGGCGAGGATGGTGATAGATGGTACCTCTACACCCAGTGTATGGAGCCTGATGACTTGGAGCAGGATATGATTTTCACATTTTTCATGTTAATCCAAGGATGACACATTTTCCAGTAAGAAGGCTAAATTAGTGGGGTTGGTTGCCTTCTTGAAAATGTGTATTTTCAATAACATTTCCAGCATTGTCAGAGCACTGATTTTATGACTCACTAAAGGCATATTCCTTTAGTGTGTTAACATTTCTAAACCAAGCATCTTTATTATGCATCTTTTATTACAGAAAGAACTTGAAAAAGAGTGGTTAGTGGATCCATTACCCAGTTTTGTTGGGCCCTCTAACCCTTACCACTGCCAACACCCCTCCAGGTGTGCTCCCTGGTCCAGGAATATCTGCCTTACCTGGGAGCATGTTAGGAATGCAAAACGTCAAGCCCTACCCCAGTCTACTGACTGGAATCTGCCATTTTAAGATTCCCAGGTGACAAGAACATGAAAAGTTTAACTTATTAAAGTTTGGGAAGCATTGTCTATTGGAGGAAAATAAAGCACCCCCGTGGTCAGAGGCGTAAGGCAATATTTAGAAAATACTGGTAGTCCAACTATTCATTTGGTTTCTAGAGATGGATGGTTTCTAGGTTTTGCCTTTAGTGGAATTGAAGCCAATTGTAGAGATGGCTTCTCCCATGTCTTTGCTTCTTAGCTGATTCCACATTTAAGTGAGTTGTAAAATAAACTTTATGGAAAGGTACCTGTGGGCAGAGGTAACTGGCCAGCAGGGAAGATGAAGGTGGTTGAGGGCAGCCTCATAACTACTTCCCGGCTGGAAAATATCAATTAACATATTTCTCAAAACTGAAAAAATGGTAAATCCTTCAGATTATTCCAAATTATGTAACTCCAATGATTGCTTTTGATGAACAGAGTCTAATATGGTGAACATTTAAAAAATTAACCTGTATGGGAATGTATTTGGTGAGTGAAGTCAGACATTTCACCTACCACAGAGTAATCACCGACTTCCACACTCATGAGGACCAGAGAAGTCACCTGCACGTGTAAAGTGTATGAGGCCTATAGAGGTCAGATAACTCAAGCTCTTTATTTTATGGTGGTGAAAACCAAGACCCAGAGTTAGAAACAGAGTTTGCTCAAAAACTCAGACCCCCTTTCACTCCATCACTGGCTGGACCCCGGTGCACAGCCTTGATACCTGAGTATGTATAGCACTATTTTGCTATTGAATTCTTCCAGTATTCATTTTTCTTCTCCTATTATTGTTTAAAGACTTTGAAGGTAGAAGATCTCATGTCTTTTCCTGTATTCTTACCCAGTAATTGGCACATAGGTGAAACATAGTTCCAATCAGTGGGTGCTAATAGGGGCTATTGGTCGCTGGTTATTGGTAGCTGGGAGAAAGAGGACCAACCTCACATGGACACCATGGGAACTTTTGGGGTAATGGGAACACTTACATTGATTGAAATTGTGTTAATTGACATATATATTTGTTAGAACTTATTTAACTTGTACACTTAAATTGGTGCTTTTACTATATGCAAGTTATAATTCAATGGAAGTTAGTTTTTAAAGGTAAAAAATAGGGATCATTATTTTTAATTTTTAGTCTTATAATAATCATTAGATTTGCTCTTGCTTCTAAATGTTCAGAACATCATCTATGACACATCTAGATGAGCTACTTCCCTGAATAAGCTACAATATAATGCAATATATTTTTCAGGATAAGAGCCAATAGCAGAGCTGAATGCATGTTTTGTGGCTAAAGGTTTTTTGGCATTTGGGGATGAGGTGTCACTACGTCCCCAGACTGGCCTTGAACAGCTGATCCTCCAGTTTCAGCCTTCCAACAAGCAGGGCTAGAGTTTCTAAAAGTATCGACCCAGTTAATTAAATGTCTTCATAGGTTTGGGGAAAAAAATCCATCTTCTTTCTTAAATGCCTGAGGGACAAAATTATATTCTGGGAAGATATGTTCAACTGAAAATATAGTAACCAAGATAAGTAGTTATCCTTCCTTAAGTCTCAAGGAATCCATCATTTAAAAAGCATTTAGATAAAATTTAAGGGATTCATGCCAGAGCATCTAAGATTGGACTTACTGTGATGTTTCATTATTGTGGGAGGGTTAAGGTGAATCATAGAAGATTTTGAACATAAAAGATCTCTACCCCACAGAAACTTATGAGTAATTGAAAAAAAAATTAAGAAAAGGAGTCACCTACCTAATTATAGGACAAATGTGATAAAAGCCTAGCATTTAACATGATAAAAGAGAACAAACTTTAATTAACACTGTCTGGCACATAGCAGGTATTCAATAAATATTTGTTGACTGATAACTACAGATTGACAAGAAAGTTCCTTTGAGTACTGAGTATAAAACACTCTAAAACCTTATGTTTTACTTCCAGCCAAGGTAACTCAAGTACGTGACTGCATTTCCAAACACAAATAGTGAATGAAGAAAATTTCATAAAATATTTTCTCTGAGAATGCTACTTGTGTCATCAACGAAGCAAACCATTGTTGCATTTTAAAAACCAATTCCAGTGCCTTGGGCTGCTATGCTATTTGAATTGTAAGCATTCAAACATATCCCTACACACACTACATTAGTGTATAAGAACCACAGTATGTCTGGCCACTTTTCAGTCTTCATTCTAGCTATTATTAGATTACTCTTCAGTGAATCATATTCTCTTCACTACCAAGGGAAAAGGCTTCTGCTTCTATCCTGCCAAAATTTTATGGCTGGCAGAACTCATCTTCCATAACAAAGTGGATCTTGGCTTCAAATTTGGATAATAAAGGAAAAAAAAGACAGCTGAGAAAATAAAACATTATTTTACTGAGTCCTTTCCCTTCATAGATGAAGAAAATGCTTTTGGCAGTGACCCATCTGTACTTGGGCTATTACTTTTATTTGCCACCACGGTCTCTGCTACTGTTGGATTATTTGTCTCTGTCAACAGACTTAGTAAATCATTTAACTAACATTAATTTATTCAACAAACACTTATTGATGCTTATTTTGTGCCAGGCACTCTCCAGAGTAGTGACCAGAACCCCATGCCTGCAAAATCAAAGTGATAGCCATTTCGCTCCATTTACGGTACAACTTTAATTCTTCTCTGTGCTTTTACACATATTCTGGCCCTTGGCTATACAGAGTTCTATGGTTGCTACTAGGTGGAACTGTTATTAAATAATCGGCAAAAGACAGCCACATTTGTAAGGACAGTGGCTATTCTGGTCTAGCCACTTGGGGTTGGATATGAAGAAAACAGACAAGGTACTGCCCTCTAGGGAGTTTAAGGACCAAGAGAGGAGACAAACAGAGATGACCTGTGGAGAAGATGCCAAAGAAGGCAACAGTGTCAATGATGGATAATAAATTGAAGCGGGACAGGGGCGCTGGAAGGAGAATAGAGGAGTAAGGCATCATTGAAATTGAACTCTGAAGGATAAGGAGAAAGTCAGGTGAAGTTCTGGAACAGGACCATTCCAGGCAGAGATATTTCATGAACAAAGGCAAGAAGGAATGGAGTGCCTTCTGGGATCTGGAAGGAAATGGAGATGAGAGGGTGCAGTGAGCGTGGAGAGGAGGGCAGAGCCTTGCCGGCTAAGGTATGGTATTGGGATATTATTTTATTTTTTGAAATATAAGAGAAGCCACTGGAGAATTTCAAGGAGGGAAGGAAGGTATGTTGTCTGAGTTACTTTTAGAAGATTTCTTTGCCTGCTGAATGGAGGTTCAGAGGTCAGCTGAAGAGACTCATAATATTTCAGGTGAAGGATGATGGTGCCTGAGCTTGGGGGAAGAGAGGCAGCAGCGAAGACAGAGAAGGAAACAGATCAGAGATATATTTAGAAGGGATAAAGAGCCTTGAGTCCTGATTAACCGAATTTGGGGTAGGGGAGATAGAACAATCAAGATAAATCTCAAGATCTGGCAATGGGATTTAGATGAGAGCAATTGTGAAATGACTGAAATGTCTATTAGTTATGCTAGGGTTGACAGTGTTCAAACCAGTCCTCAAAATGTGATCGATGATCTGTTCTCTGCTTCATAATCATCTCCCCCAACCACCCTTCCTCATCACGCCTGCTGCATCGGGTTCCTAGCTCTGCATACCACCAAGCAGTTCCCGCCTCCACACCCTTGTTCACTCCTTTCATCACCTGGCCAACTTTTTATAATTTTTGAAATTTAGCCTGTTTATCAGCTTCCTAGAACATCTTTGTTGACACTCAGTTTGAGTCAAGTGCCACTGCACTGAGCTTCCAAACTTCTATCTTGTGGTGTCTCTGAAATCTGACAGAACTGAATTTGAATCTAGAGTCCTCTACATTTTAGCTGTGAGATACTGGAAAAGTTACTTGACCTCTCTACACTGTAGTTCTTCCTCTGCACACTGGCACAATAAATAATGTCTATTTCATGGGATATTACGAGGAGGAATACATAGTATAAAGCAGGTAGAGGGCTGCCACAGGCCTTGCCTCTATAAATGTTAGCGCTCCTCTTCCTGGTCATGTGTCTGTCTCCTTCACTTGTCCAGACTCCTCCTAAGCAGGGACTATGTCATATATTTTTAAAACTGTGAATTCTAACACAATTCTGGTCATGTGAGACACATTAAACAAATACACAATGAATGAAATCCAGACTCTTCAGGATGACACACAATAACTTTACTGGTCCAAAGACCCTGCCCATCGTGCATCACCCAGGCTCCTTTCCACAAACTACCACTGCTGCCCCCAAATCACCCTATTGTGATTCTTTCTCCCAGTAGATTTTTACCTTGGACATCCTCTCCTACTGGGGTTCCCTGTCTTTGTTGTTCCTTCTGTTTGAAAGGCCTTTCCTGACCTGTCAATGCTTACCATTACTTATCATTTAATATCAACAAAAATATCAACTACTTTCTGTACCTGGCCAATCTGCACCCCCATTGTATCTCCCAAGGATTTTACCTGGGTACATGTTTTTATTCTGTTTCCTATTGTATGATAGTTATTTGTGTGTGTGAAGCCTGTGAGCTTCTTAAGTACTAAGTCTGGTATTCATCTCTATATCTCATTCTTCACACTGTATAACATATGTAGTAGGCACTTGTTTAAATAAATATGTAATCAAAGTGTACACGTTAAGACCAAATGGGGTAGAAGGAAATACTTACCTGATTCTGACAATCAGAACAAAAGAGTGGTCACACAGAATTCAGGGAGCATTGCTCATGTCTATGGACACCTTTGAAAGGGAAGTATTTAGATTTTGGCAGCACTGTAGAACTCAAGAACAAGAATTAGTGTTGTAATCTATCTCCCACCCTTCTCTTCCTCCTCATACTCACTGACTCCTTCTTGCAGGATCTATATAAACTGACCCTTTTTCTTGTTCATCATCTTCTGGACTTCCCTTTTGCTACAGAAGGTACATTTGCCTGCAATTCCATCTGGATTTACATCTGGGGAAAGAACAGTTGGGATTTCTTTACTTCTCTTTGCTTCTGCGTTTCTACTGCCTACCACATTCTGCTGGTTAAAGTTTGATCATTCTCAGTATGTTTTTCTCTAACTGTCAAGGAGATAAGAACTCATCATTCTCACTCCAGATGACCAAGACATTTTGTACATCCCTGTGTTTAAAGACTTATTATATTCGTGTTATCATTTGTTAACACAGCTGTGAGTGCTGGAGGAACAGGGGCTGTTTATAATTTATAATGTTCAGTGTTCATCAAAATGCCTTCCACATCATAAGCACTTGATAAATGATTGATGGATGAACAGATGGATGGATGGACAGACAGATATATGATGGATGGATGATGGATGGATGGATGGACAAGACAAAAGATAGTCTTACAGACTGACCTATTCTACTCCACACACCTCAACCGAGCTTTCTGAAATTTCAGTATACCTTTTTTAAAAATATCAGTGAAGATGCTATAGGATACAAATGATCAAAAAAATCTCTTTCACTTATATTGGTTATTTTCCAGTTTTACCATTTTTATTTGATGAGCAGATGGATTGTTTTATGGTCACAGGATGGCTGTAGCACTTTGTTCCAGTCATTACACATAGACATAATAATCTCTGGGGATGAAAAGTTATTCCTCTTAGGAGAGAGAAAACTTCTCCCAGAAGTACCCAGAGATATCCACCAAGTTTCACTGGCTAGGTTTGGTTTGCTGACTTCCAACCACCCTCTGGCAGGGGGTCTGGTCACAGGTACAGAAATTCACTATCTGCAGACCCATGTGGGGAAGGGGTGGATGTTCAAACAAAAGAGAGACTATTGGTAGCAGAAGGGAAACAGGATACTGAATAGATAACCAACACTACCCTTTCTAAGCCTAAATTCTCAATCTATTCTCTTAATTTATGTACTTACCCAAACAAGGTCGGGTTGAATTCTGCTGCTACTTCCTGGACCTGTGAAGGGTCTATAAAAGGATGGAGAGAGTGTTCTTGCTTGTTTTTGGACCTCATTTCATTTCCTTTGCTCTTGGTTCTCTAGATCCACAGCTGCTCTCACTCATCTTCACACCTGCAAGCTCAGCCTCAGCACACTTGTGTTCTCAACACACTTCTGTGGCAGGAAGTACTTGGCTGTACTTGCCCCTTCTTCTATCAAGTATCCTTCCTGTCAGCATAATCTAAGATGTCGTGCCCCGTGATGAACACAGGACTCCTTAAGATGTGACAAAGTGACTCTTGCTATTTCCTTGACCCAGGATGTTTCTTGAAGGTCACCGTCTCTTTCTTGGTGCCGAAGTTGCAGTCATCCCTCTGTATCCATTGCCCCTTTCTGCAGAAGTCCTGCTACATCTTTAGCTCTGATCATCTTTGGGCCAAATCATTTTCTCTAACTGGTAAAGCACCTCTATGGTCTGTTTGCCTCTGTCACTCTCCAACTGAATGAGGATGTGAGACATCACTCGAAATTGTGCTCCAGTGGCTCCTTTAAGCGCTTCTCTTGCCTGCCATCTGTTCAGCTACAGCAGTGTGTCCAGGAACTGCCTTGATGTCTTAGTCTGATTCACTTTTGGCACATGACCTGCCCAACAGAGTTTATTTACATGGCTTCTGTTCCTGTGGGTTGGATCTGCTCCAAGAACCCTGTGTTGGTTCGTGACTAGAAGCTGTCACTTGATGTTTATTGGAGCATGTGTCACTGATTCAGAGGATAAACTTGATGACAACAGAAGGCCCAGATCTCACACCTCAAAAGGTAAGAGCACTGTGCCATGAATTTAAAATATTTTTCTTTGTCTAAATCTTGGAGTGAATTTGTGTCTCTCTGTTAAAAATAAAAAAGTCTCTTAACTTAGCCTCCCAAGGCCTATACAGTATTTATGTGAAATCTTACTTTGCCATTAATCTGAGATCTATTTATAGACAAAGTAGCGTCTCCAGAGAAAAGTGGGGCAGCTCTTTATTGCCTTCTCCTCATGGCAGAAACACCCAAATGCTATTAATGACCCATTTCTCATAAATGAAAGTGTGTGTTTATGGCATTAACCTCAGAGAAAGAGCTTTACACAACGCTGCCCTCGGCCGCATGTGCACTGTCTCAGTGAGACCTGGGAGAGTTGTGGATGGGGACTTGAGGACAGCCCCTGACCACTTTGACTTCAACTTCTCATTAACGAAGCCGTCACTTAAATGTTTAATGTCCAGTTTTACAATAGACAAATGCACGCTTCAATGGAATCCATCTAAATACTTCATTAACCTCCTCCCCAGCCACACCTCCCGGGATTCCAGGGCACCACTGAGTTATCTTCTGCAAAAGAGCTTTTCTTACAGAAAATAATGGTGACCACTTTGTGAACTCTAGGGAAAGGAAACTCGGAGCAGAAAAACAAAAGGTAATAAAATATGGCATTGTTCTCATTAAAATATGCTCAATCAGAATATGTCTTTCTTTGACTGCTCTGTGTGACTCTAATAAGTACTCTAAATGGTGCAACTGAGATCAAAAAGTGACCAAAGCTTTCAATGACCTGAGCACCATTAGATAACGAACATACTTTGCTTTATTATCTACATCAAGTGGGTATTTGGTTTCCTCCCTAAACAGTCCCTTCCATGAACTACTACTTCTATGTGGTCTCAGCTCAGCTCAGCTCAGCTCAGCTTTTGGCTACAAAATTCCTAGATTTTGACATGGTTTCTCTTATATGAGTAATCCAAAATATAAATAAAGAACAAAATAAAAGATAGATAATAGGAAATAGGGAGATAGATGTCTTAGTTACTTTTCTTGTTGCCGAGACAAATACCCAACACCTAAAGTTAAAGGAAGAAAGGTTTACTGTAGCTCACAGTTTGTAGAAGTTTCAGTTCCCAGTTGGCTGTCTCCAAGGCAGGGTGGCATGCCACAGAGGCATCACAGAACATGGAGGCAGAAGGCAGCAATCAGCATGCGACAAGTGACAAGCAACAAGCAAGGCCCTCTTTCTATTCCTGATATTCTATCCAGGCTACCCACTCTTAGGGTGGGTAGCACTCACAATCTTAGCCAGAACTATGCAAAACCAATCAGTGGGATAATTTAGTAATCACACACCCTTGATCCCATCACCACACAGTCTAGATCCAGCTACCTCTGAAAAGCTCTCTCTATGATTTATGAGGGGGACATCTAGACACAAGTCATAACAATGTTCAAAAGGTAACTAAAAGCAAAACAAAGCTTGACGTTCATTTCGTATCTGTCTCCATTGGGTCAGATCTTTGTTCTGCTCTGTATATAGGAACCCTACTCATTTGGGGTGTGTCTATCTAAATGCTGGCAAGATGAGATTGTTTAGCCCTAAATTTATATATATATATATAACTTATATCATCCCTCTTCAAGTCTGGGGACATAAAGTGTAGAGATTTACATGGACATAGAACTACCAGTGGGTACCTAGAAGTCCCCAGTCATTGCCCTAGACACACGGTCACCTTGAATTCCAGCAGAACCTCCACAAAACTGAGGCTACTCAAAGCAGAGAAAACCATTTCATGGAGACTAGGTTGCCCCCACAAGTGATAAGGACTACTCCAGAGCCACCTTGCAAAACCAGAACTGAAATAATGATCAAACAGACCATATCCCACCTCAGCTAATCCATAAAAGCTGGTCTTGGTCCTTTGTTAATAGGTCGGTCTGATCTCTCTTATCACAGATGTGCCCCCTTCAGCTCCTCCAGCTGAAGCCCCTTCCTATATTCTTCTATATTTTAACTCTGTCTAATAAATCAGCCTATGCCTCTCACTGATATGTCTTGAAATGCTTTCCTGCAATGATGTTAAGAACTTCTCCAGACCAAATTAAGGTCCCTATCTCCTCTTTAGGGGGATCTTCTCAGACTCTGTCTTGTGACATGACTACCAGCCAAGTTACAAGCAACATAGTAAACTCCAGAGGCCTTGCTGTACCAACAAGGAGGACATGGTGGTCACATGCTTGGACCAAAGATGAGGAACTATTCAGGATGTAGGTCAAGTTGTAGACTGTGGACAGAATCAGTGAGAGACTGACTGGTACCTCAGCCTTCTCCCAACATTGTGACTCTTACAGTATTCCCAAGAAAAGAAAAATAGAACACCTCAAACTGACCAAGGATAATTTGGATTGAATAAAAAAACTTGACTGAAATTCATGGAACTAGTCAAGATTTTTTTTCATCCCCATGTATAATGATAATTTGAGTTATAGGGAAATAAAGTTGTATGGTTTGTCTACCTGAGGGGTGTATGTGTGTTTAATTTATGAGAAAATAAATGCTTGTAAATCCCAGGATTGTTAAATTATGTCTTAGATTTTATTTTTATTTCTCATAGGTTTCTAAAATTTTAAATATTTTTGAAGAGGACTTCTCTAATGTTAAAAATGAAATTATTAGTTATAAAATAAAGAATTTATATAAGTCATCATCAATTTATGACCCTCAGAAAAATGAGACTTGAGTTAGTGAAGATCCCATTGAAGGCATTCCCATTCTGCAAGTTGATGTGCAGACCCTAGTGCCCTCTGTCACAGGAAGTGGCAGGAACTTGGATCGCTCATCCTATGCCTTCTCCTCCTCTTCTTCATTGACTACAGAACCCTGAGTTTGCTCAGATAGCTCAGAGTGCAGGGGGAAGAAAACCCAAGCCCAGCCCTGGAGTAAGTATGACTCACCTAAACCAATGGGCGTGGAGGGCAGTTCTGGCCAATTTAACATGAGGGATCTGCTGGGGGTAGATGGGTATTGTGGGAAATGTTTCTCAGCTTTTAACAGGAGATTCAAAGAAGAGATCATCCTCTTTCGCACTTCTGGATGTCTCTGTGAGAAACAGCTGCTTACAACTGTGTAGGCAACTGTCAAATGATGAGGTGGGTTAGCCTGAAAGGATGAGGATGGAGGGCAGAGCGAAAAGACGGGAGAAAACTGGCCATGATGTAAACTTAGTGTAAGTTGCTCAGTTAACTAACTGTGGGACCTCTCCCTGTCTATTTATTTAGGATCATAAATCCATTTACTGTTCAGGGCATTTTTGAACTGTATTTTTGTTTGCTTTTATACATTGTACCCAGTGTACATATTTAGCATGTTGTAGAATCAGTAATGAATGATTTACTTTGTTGCTTCCCATCCTCTGAGTCCTTATGCATTGTGAACATCATCAGAACAGGGACCAAATTTTATTTATCTTTACATACCTAAGCCAGAGTTCTGAAAATATAGGTGCTCAATGAATTTAAACTCAATAAACTTTTTAGCTGTAAAATGGAATGATGTTCTGGTACATGTTATAGTATGGATAAATCTTGAAAATGTTACTTCAGGTGAAACATGAGAAAACCAGACATCAAAGGACAAATGCTGCATGATTCCATTTATATGAAATATCTACAATAGGCAAATTATAAAGACAGAAAGTAGACTAACGGTTACCAGGAAGTTGGAAGAGCAGAGAATGGGGAGTTATTGCTTCAGTTGGGTTACAGCCCAGTTGGATCCATCTACAAAATGACAATTTTAACATATTCAGAATCAAACATTTGCTTTGGGTGGCAGAAGGGTCTGTCAACTAGGATAAAGAATACAACATGAATGCATGCGAAAGCCACACTTCTTATCTTCTTGGTAAAATAAAATGAAAGTAAACTCTCTTCTTTTTTTCCCACACTCAAAAGAAAGCAATGGCTGGGATGGCTTTTGAGAACAAGCTGCCTCAGTTAAGACCTTAACTATGTGTAAAGCTTCTGCCATCAATAATAGGAAGCAGAAAAGTAGACTACAGACTCTAAAGTCCTGAAATAAAAGGACTCTTGCCCTTTGGGGGAACTCCAGGGATCACTTGATAAGTAATATTTTATTTAACCCTGAAATCTTAGATTCAAAAAGATACGCTATTAGTCAAATTAGAATTGTGTTAATGCTCTGGAGACCCTGGGAAAAATAAAAGTTGGAGATTATGGGGTTTTTTTCATTGTCTGTGCAGAAAAACCCAGGGCAGAGTGCTGTGATTCAGTGTCCAGCACAGATCCTGAGTACCTGAGCTTGGAACTGCTGAAGGAAGGAGCAAATGAAGCAATGAACCAGACAAGAGGTAGAGGGAAATACGATTCTGTAAAAAACATTCAAATTATAGGCTTCCTTTTGCTTTCAGGTCACCAAATAAGTCTTTGAATAACTAATTTGATTTCTTGCAGATAATAATTCAATGAAAGAATTGAAGAGATGCCTCACAATACTGCCAATGATGAATAAGACTATGGCTCTAGAAAGGAAGATGTGAGTTTATATTCTTGCTTTGCCATTCACCACCATGTGACATTGAGCAACTTGCTCGGCCTCGCTAATCCCTGGTTTCTTTGACAGTGACTATTCCATCTTCAGTTTCTCCTTTCAGCTGATTTCTTCTTTCCCATGTGCTGTCATTTTTCTTTGACCTTGAAATCTCAAATATTTATGGGTTATGCAAACAGCTTTATAGTTTTATACTTTTATAGAAAATGTTTCTAAATAAATAATTCCTTTATATATGTTGTGTTCTTTTTCTGGAACCTTCCTTTTGGCTTTTGAGTTCCTGACAATTCTCTAAAACCTATGTGCCCTCATCCCGGGAAAGGATGCACTGCCTCAACTCCCAACGTTTTTCTTCCTCCTGCCACCAAATTTAGTCTCTCCCTGTCTCACATTCTTCCTTGTACCTATATTATCTATATTATAATAATAATCTATGACCTACTACCATATATACCTGAGCTCTCTCTTAGCACAGGAGCTCCCTAAATGTAAGAACTGCATGACTTGATTTCATTTACTCATTAAACAAATATTTATTGGGCATGTACTGCATGCCAGAAACAAGTTTAGGCATTTGGATTTAAAGGTAAACAAGATAAATTCTACCCTTTTAGAACTTGTTTTCTAGTGGAAGAGGATATTTAAAAAATGTTGAATAGGCACAAAGCACAGGGGGCTCTGTGGAAGTAACCATTCTTTCTTTCAATTTTTATCTAAATTATTGGGCTACTTTTTAACCAATGGTGAGAAGGACAAAGAGTGAGAAGTGTCTCTCCTATTTGTTCTTAGTTCTCATGATGTTCTATTTTGATGACAGTAGATGATGTCACAAAAGACAAGTACAACACAGTTCTATGCTCCCGCATACTAAGGAGATGGTAGTTAAGTGGCTCACGATCAGTTCTTGAGCAAAAGGCTAACACTATAATGGGCCAATGATGAGACAACGCTTCTGAGCCAGGCTGCCGGCTAATCACATCTGGTTTGTAAAGTATTAATCAGCTCTGAGTCAGTGGGTAGGGAACATTAAGAATGCAGTTACTTCCTAAATAAATTATTTCTCACTTACTCTGACAATCATAATTGGTGTATTTAAAAGAATTATTTTAATATACTAAGTGGAGCAAAGCTCCAATTTTGAGTCATTTTAATAATATTCTTTGATTAAAATACCAATTATAATATTTTATATTACTCAAGATTTATAGTAATAACAATGCAATAGACTTAATGTCACATTAAAAAACGCCTTAGCAGTATGTAACATCTTAAGATTTATTCTGGAAAGGTCATGCTTTCTAAATCTTTTCCATCATTTCATCATGGAAACAATTTTTTACCCCAGTATTTTAATTAGTCTTAAACTGGAATTGTCCTTCTGGGTCCACTGAAAAAAAAAAGTAGCTCTTTCAATTTTCCTGTTACTTGTTATGTTCCAGATACATTTAAAGTGCTTCAAAGAATGTGCTTTAAAGAATATCTAGTCTCACTTGCCCCCCTGAGATAGCACCATCATCAGGAATGCTTATACTTATGACAATACATGTATGAAATTTCCGTATGCTCTGTTAATGTTTTCTGTGCATTCTTTCATTTAATCTTCACAAAATCTTATGAGATAAGAAGTTCAAAACTATTTTTATGTGACTAGTATTTATTCCTATGCTTTTTGTGCTTTATCACCAGTTTGGAAGACCAAAAACTACATCTCTTAGATTCTGTTTCCACATAGTCTCTGCATGCAATTTACATTTTAACTGTCTAACAAAATGCTTTAGAACTAGAGGTCAGAAACAGAAGGGAATGAGAGACTATTCTCTTTCCTCCTGCAGTAGCAGGCATGTAGAATTTAGCAGAAGTTACTTCTGCAATGGCCTCTGAGTCCCCCCTCTCTTCCAACCATGTACCTCAGGACTTAGGCTGATTGAGGTAGCGGCCAGGTTTCCTATGATTCCTCATGTCTGCATGGAAGCTGTAATCCCTCCTTTTCCAGGGGCACAGTTGTAAAAGCTATTGGCTACCACCTTGACTTCTCTCTCTAGATTTTCCAACAGAATTTTCAGCCCCCAAATATTACTGCATACTTTCTGTTTGTAAAACAGAGAGTGGATATGTTCTCCTGATTAAAACTTTACTATTAACAGCTAAATAATTTTACTCCTTGGTTGTTTTCTAACACCAACAATCAATTTTCCAATTCCCCCCAATACCAACTGGTCATCCAACAATTCAATTCAATTCTGAGACTCTCCTCCTGGAGTTAGTGTCAGATCCCATAAATTAAGGGACTTGATCTCACAAGATTGCCCTTACTGCAGATGCCAATTACAAGACCTAGGTCACCTGTAGTTCTGATTCACTGGTTATAAATCAGGGGCTTCCAGAACTCACTTTCAGTTTAAATAATTTGTTAGAACAGCTCAAAGAACTCAGAAAAATGCTTTACTTATTAATACTGGTTTATTATAAAGGATACAGCTTAGGAGTAGCTAAATGAAAGAGATGTACAGGGTAAGGTATGGGGGAGGGGCTCATGCCTTCTCTGGGCAGGTCATCCTCCTAGCACCTTGATGTACTCATTAAGCCAGAAGCTCTCTGAAACCCGTTGTTCAGGATTTCATGGAGGCTCCATTATATGAGCATCACTGAGTAAATCATTTGCCACTGGTAACTGAACTCAACCTCCATTCCCTCTTCCCCCTGCTAAGGTTGAGGCAGAGTGGGGTGGAGACTGAAGTTGAATGTTCCAACCCTTTCATCATGTCTTTGACTATGTAGTGACCAGTCTCCATCCTGAAGCTATTAAGGGGTCCAGTAAGAGTCATTTCACTAGCATAAATACAGGTAAAGGTAAAGGAGAATTGTTATTAACAAAAAGAATTCTCCCATCACTTTAACATTGAGGAAATTTCAAGGCTTTTAAGGTTTTGTGCCAGACAGGAGGGAAAAAGAACAAATACATATTTTCCATTATATCATAACTCCTATATCATAGTGGAGGACACAAAGAGATTACACACCTCATTTGAATACCTATGACTAGAAAGTGTCAAAACTAAAGTTGAGGCCCACTGGGTCGATATCTGGACGCACCACCCAACTCATCTGATAAATTATATCTCACTTTGGAACATTTTAGTCTAGTCTAATTTTAACAATTTTTACTCATTTGTAATTCATACCTCTTATAAAATGCTAACATTTGTTATTTTTTACATTATATGATGATGATTTTCTGTCATTTACACATTTGACTTGTAGGAGCTGCAGAGCATCCCATCATTAATATTTAACATAATGTATTTACACAGTCCCCTAATATTGGACAATTGGATGAATTTCAAGTTTTGCTCTTAAAGAATGCTGAAATGATTATCTCTGTTCTCCAGCTTTGCCTACATTTCATTTGTGCCGTACAATGTCTAAAACTTGAGTTATGTTGTGTATTTTTGCCTCAGAGTATGAATTATTTTAAGATTTTGATGCTTAAATTTTAATTTAGTCACCAAATAGGCAAATAAAAATAAATTGGAGGTGTTTTCAAACTAAACAAAATTTTAAAAAATTTCTTCCTTTTATCCAAACTACTTATGTCTGTCAACCACTGCTCAACAACAGCAATAAAAAGTCTCTGATTTAGGGCCGGTGAGATGGCTCAGCGGCGTAAGCGCCTGCCTCGCAAGCGTGAAGGCCCGAGTTCGACTCCCGGAACCCACATACGAAAAAGGGGCCAGTGATATCGCTCAGCGACACGGGCGCCTGTTGGCGCGCGAGGTCCTGAGGTCGTCCCCCCGGTACCCACAAAAAAAAAAAAAAAAAAAGTCTCTGATTTAAAAAAATCAAGCCTAAACAGAGTATCTTTGTGATACTTATTAAAAATCATGTTATTTGTCCTGAAAGAAAAGAATTATGATAAAGATGATGATGAGATGATAATTGTCACTATCAAATTTACACTAAGCACTTCTTTATTCATGTCATCTTATTTTGTGATCCACAACCACAATAAAATTAAGAAAACTCCAAGGTCTAAGTTTACCTTCATTTAGATACCTAAAATTTCATTTGAGGATTTTACCTTCAAGCAATGAAATTTTCTATAATGTTTACATGGTTAGTTTGTCCTGCTTAAGCTACTGCCTGAACTCCTGGACCAGTGAGGTCTTTATACTCACAACTTTCGTATCTCCTGGGAATTTGTTCGAAATAAAAATTCCTGGATTTCACCCCAATGTATTGAATTAGAAGCTAGAGATAGGCCACAAAAATTTGTGTTTTAATTCACTCATGTTTTTGTCACTGTCCCTATCCATGTCAAGATATTTTGGTCTTATCCATGCTCCATCCAAGATGCTTTCTCAACTGGGTTTTCACATGGTAAGTTTGAGCATTAGTGTTGCCACCAGGATGACCTTACTTAAGATGCTGCCAAAGTCCAGCTTCTCTTTCAAGGTGAACCTGGAGTTCCCAAAAATATGCCGATTTAAAAAAGTCACCAACTTGATGGGAAGTTAACCAAATTATGGATTGAGTGTTGCCTTATACAGTATAAAATTATGTGACATGAGTTAAAGATAGAAACATTGTTCTTATAGACAAAATATTGAGGAAAAATATATATGGACAGATTCTTGTTTTGAATTGTTGAGGGTGTCATAAATTGGGGATTTAAATAAGGTGTAAGATTTTCAATGGACAATACATTAAAAGTAATTTGGGCTAAGACATAAATAGGCCCAGTGCATAAATTAATTCATTTCCCAAACTTGGGCTATTCCTTGGTTACTGTAATTTTTTATTTATAAGATTCAGCTTTTAAATTAAATATATTTATCCTAATTAATGTTTATGAAAACATAGTTTTTAAGTCCTTATATATTTTCTAGTAAAATTAAAATAAATGTATATCCACTGAAACAAAGAGAGATACTCTTTTTTTTTTTTTTTTTTGGGTACCAGGAGTCGAACTCCGGACCTCGCGCTTACCAGGCAAGTGCTTATGCCGCTGAGCTATCTCACTGGCCCGAGGTACTCCTTTTAAAAACCATTTTGTGATGTGTTTTGACGAGTGTGAGATTAATTTATTTAATAAATTATCCTCTTTTCCCATTGGGGAATTCCAGGAAAGAATGCAAACTGATAGAATCTAAATGTGTTACTAATATATGAAACAACATCACTGAAAAGAATAAGAGATAAGAGCTGACCTTAAATTTTTGGAAATGAATGGAGTAAAACTAAAAGTAAATGTAACTATACGTAGTACTGTATTCTAATTGATAAGGTTGTTTTTCATGGAGGTAGAGGTGAAAAATTCTGATACTGCTATACATGTGTACTGGAATAAAACAATTTAGTATGTGTTCACTGTGAGAGTAAAGTTTATAGATCGGCAAGTGGGGGAGTTTAAAATATAGTAGAGGATTAGATTTGGAGATGTAAGTAAGGACACATTTAACAATATAGATATATATGATAATGTACAGAAAGATTTATAAATATATATATATATTGGTGGACAGATTCATATATACACTTTTTGTTTTTACTTTTTCAGCTTATGGGCCTAAAAGAATTTATTTACCAGGAGAATCAAGCATACCTATTCTTCTGATCTTGGTTTCTAATGCTGTTCTCCAGTGAAAGGAATCAGGGCTCCTTGGAGAAATGGCTGATTCTATCGCTGGTCAGGAAATACAGTGCTTAACATAATCCTAGAGTATCTTATAGTACCAGAAAGTAAGGAAGTGGCTTACGTCTGCCCTTTCCCCTTAAAAAAAAATCCACAGTGATGAGAGTATGGCAAAGAGGCATGGGAATCAGCCAAAGAGCTCCCAATGGCCAAAGCTGAAACACAGTTGAACATAAAATAAAGTAGTTTTAGAATATTAAAATACAGAAGAAATATCCACACTGATAGAAAAAATACTTGAATAAAGTAATAAATAGAAAGATCCACATCTCCATATGTAGAAGAATTTTTTAAGTGCAGACATTCTATCAAAACTAGGGGGAAAATAACTCTCCACTTCCTATGGGCTGTGCATAGGAGCCTCCTTCCAAAGAATACATTATGGAAAGAATCACGTTACAGTAGAGGAAACTATTAAACACTGCCTCAGCCAGGTGAGCAGGTCAACATCAATAGTGATATGTTGATGTTGTGTACCCCTGACACGATATATGGAAATGGTATATACTTCTGCGGTCTTCCTACCTCAAACTTATAACACCACACAGATTCCATTAGAGCATTCTGAAATATACCTAGCCAATTCGCAAAATCGTCAACAGCACTTGAAAAAAGAAAAGTCTGAGAAACTGTCACAGCCAAGAGGAGTTTAAGAGACCTGATAACTAAGGTAATGTGCTATTCTGGTTAGAATCCTGAATCAGTAAAAGGCACTAGCTAAAAACAAAGGAAATCTGACTAAGCTATGAACTTTAGTTGATAATATGTTTGAATACTGGTTCATTAGCTGTAACAAATGAACCAATTAACTGTAACAAATTAGTGCCAAACTAATATGGTAATAATAAGAGAAATTGTATACAATGGACAAAGCATGTAATGAGAACTCTCTGTGCTAGGTGCTCAATTTTTCTATAAACCTAAAACCACTCTATAATATTAAATAGAATCAACTATTTAAAATTAAAAAATAAAATATACACATCACAATTTCCCAGGACATCCTGTCGTCTGTTCCTGGGAGATCCTTTTCAGATCATTCCAGTAGCACTGCTGTGCCAGTCTATGCCATTTTAAGGGGGTGATTTGGAGCTGAAACTCTGTTTCTAGAACCAAAGGCCCAAGTGATAGGGTGCACCGGTGAGGAAGGGCCATTCTTGTGAAATTTACATAATGGCATTGATGTGTTTAATAATGGCCATTTACATAATGGCATTGTTATGGTTTGCATGGATGCATTTGTTTTCCCATGGCATTCCCAATTATTTCAAGAATGGAAACATGAGTGTGAGAACACTATTTTGTCTGCTGCACAATCATTTAGATATGAATGCAAGTGAAAAATTCAGCTTAATAATTTCTGACAATTTTAAACCTCTAAAGACAGATGTTTGGACCATATGACCAGCCAGGAATTATCATTCTATGAATACAGGTGATCTGTAGTTAATATGATTAGTAGTAATAACATAACTAACATCAATTAAATATTTACCACATCCTAGACATTGACAATATAGAATTCAAAGTAATTTTTAGCTTTGAAAAGTCCAGTTTGGCTGGGGATGTAGGTCGGGGTAAAGCATTTGCCTAGTACTATATATGCAAGGCCCTGTGTTCAAATCCCCAGCACCATGAAAAACAACAAGTGAAAAGTCCAGAATTTCTTATGCCCCAGGCTAATGTCAATTTTCTATTTTACCTTATAGAATAACTGTTTCTGTTGTGCCCCTAGAGCCTGTGGACATCCACAGTGCTGATAGAAATCTGCAGATATCCCCTGTTCTCTTTAGGAACCTGGGCATATGGCTGCTTCACACCCCTGTCAAAATCATCCCTTATTGTGTCTCTTGATTTGGAGTCTGACTGTCTAAGTGGGCCCTAATCATAGGACCGCAGCCTGTGTTAATCAGAAATGACAGACACCCATACATAGTCATTTCCCACACAGGTGTTCCTAACTCAAAACCCCTTCAGAGCTGAACCGTAATGATAGAATTGACCCTTCTTCCCCAGGCTGAATCTTGACTCACCAGCCCACCTCAGCCCTGCATGTGTTTTCATCATTCAAAGAACTTCCTGATTCTTTTCTCCCAACTTACCTAGATAATAATTAGAATTCACCATATTGTGCTCTGTGTTTTAACAGGCTTCAAAAATCTCCACTGGTCTAGTAGCTTTAGTCAAAATGAGTGAGTGAAAAACAGCTTTAAATGTTTCCTGAATTTGGCAAATAAGTAATGATTAAGTTTGATTAAGAGGAGAATTGGAGGAAAGAGGTGTGAGCCAGGGATAGCTCTTTACACCAGGCATTTACCATGCCAACATCCAGAGGAAGTTTTTAATGAGAAAGAAATTAGGTAATATTTATCAGAAGTATGGCCACTATGGGAAACTACCTGAGATATGGTGGGTAACTCAGATGCAGAGTTGGACGTTCATTTCCAAGGCAATCAAAGTCTAATGGCCAATTAAGGTCCATTTGTTCAACTTCACCATCCTCTTTTGTTGTTTACTGCTTCAACTTTGAATGCCAAAGCTTTTTAAAAAAAGAACTTGACCTTTCCACAAAGAAATGTTTTCAGTTTAACCTCTAATTTAATATTACTGGCATACAAAATATACTAGTTTGATGCTCAGGCAATAACTCAAAGCAAAGAGTGATGAGGCTTCCAGACAAAACATAGCATAGAGACTATTAAATAAAAATACTGACCATTGAGTATTTTTAAGCAACTGAGACATGCTTTTTTTAAGAAGCTTCTCTTGTGAAGAATTTATAGCTATTTATATTGTTGAGATGCAAAAAAAGGATCCAGAGAACAAAGGAAGAGGCATAGCTAATTCAAATTATCACAATTTTATCTTTTGGACTGTTCTTGTTTTAAAGTTAGACTGTATTTTTTTAAGTTCATTTTTACTTCTGGGTCATAATTCTATCTCAGTGACTAGCCTAGGAGTCTGGAAAGAATAGATTGCTAAATTGTCCTTTGTCAAAACTTTACAGTGTGCATTGTGATCTTCATGGGATTAACTCTTAAACTTGCTTAAAGGCTTGGAGTAATAATGTCACTGTTATGGCTTGTGTCCAAATGTCCCCCAAAGCCTCGTGCAATTTTAGATGGGCCTTTTTCAGAGGTGGCTGAATCTAGAGTGTGTGATTGATTGGTGGTGCAATGTTGGGATTAAGAGTGCTGGGATTAAGGTTGGGTGATTGCTGGATCAGTCCACTGATCGGATTGTCACTGCCCTAATCCCAACAGCCTGGACAGAGAATAAAAGGGGTAGAAAGACACTGTTAAGTTCCGGTTGCTGATTTTGCTGTCTTCCGCCACCATGAACTGTTGCCCCTCTGCCATATGCCACCCAGCCTTGGAAGCAGCCAATTATGGATTGAAACCTCTACAAACTGTGAGCTAAATAAACCTTTCCCCCCTTTAATTTTGAGTGCCGAGTATTTTGTCCCAGCAATAAGAAAATTAACTAAGACAGTCACCAATGCCTAGGACACTAGGGACCCTTTACATTTATTTAAAAGATTTTTTTTCATCAAGGTACTGACCTTGACCAGTACAGACTTTGAATTTTCATATCAATCCAAGTACCAAAATTTGCATCTATTATGTGACAGGTACTGAGGATAAAGTGTTGTACAAGATTAACAAGGTCCTTGTCTCCAGGAAACTGCATCTCAATGAAAGATGGAAGAAAATAAACAGATAAGATCATTTTGGAAGTTAATAATTCCTATAAAGAAAAAACATTGAGAAGGGCTTTATGTGTGATGGCCTGATGAGTTCCCTCAACAAGGGTGTTATGGCTTGTATCTAGATGTACCCCCAAAGCTTCATGCACTCCTAGGTGGAGTTTTCAGAAGTGGCTGGATCTAGGGTATGTGAATATGGATTAAGGGTGTGTGACAATTAAATTAGTCCACTGACTGATTTAGCATAGTTCTGAGTGTGGCTAATAGGAAGGTCCACCCTAAGTGTGAGTGGCACCAACCAATAGGTGTGTAGCCTGATTGGAATAAAAAGGGAAATGGAGGCTTTCTATTGCTACTGCTGCTGTTGCTGCTGCTTCTTGGTGTCCTGTTGCCTACCCTGCCATGGGCTGTTTCTCCTCTGCTGTGGCCCTCTGTCATGCTGCCCTGCACTGAAGCCAACTGACTATGGATTGAAATTTCTACAAACTGTGACCTAAAACAAACCTTCTCTCCTTTAACTTGTAGGAATCAGGTACAGTATTTCTCCAAGCTATAAGAAAATAACAAAGACAAAGGGAGACACCTGAGCAGAGATCTGGATGAAAAGGAGCCAAGTAAAAACAAAGGAAACTGCAAGAGCAGAGATCCTAGAACAAGAACAAGCTTGGATGCTGTGGAAAGAGAAATAAGGCCAATGTAGCTGATGAACAATGACACAGGCCAACATTTTGTTGGGCCAACAATAGGCCATGGCAAGTAGATTCAATCTTTTTTCCAATGAGGTCAGATAAAGTTGGAGGTTTTAGGCAGGAAGAAAACCTCCCCTGTGGAGAATGGATTTGAAAGTGAAAAGTAGCATTTGGGGAAAGTGTGGAGGGCATTGAGTGGCCCAGGGAAGAGATGATGGTAATTTATTCTCAGGGTGGGAGTGAGGGGAGGGGAAGAAAGGACTGCAGTTCGTTTTTCAAATATTTATTGAATTCTCCTTGAATGTCAGATACTTTCCTAGGTTCTCCTTTTTCTCCACTTGGACCTTTACCCCAACCATTTCAGTCACAGCCTTCTCACAACACTTAATGTATTGCATTTTCATTTTCTTAGTTGTTTGTTTCTGTGTCCCTTTCACATGCTAAATTGTGAGCTCTCAGGGGACATGTATGGGATATAATATATCTTTCTATTTTCAAACTAGTGCCCTGCATCTAGTGGTCTCTAAATAAATGCATTTTGAGTTTAATTGAAAAGTTGAATTGAATTCAAGACTGTTATGTCAAATTCTCAGGAAAAAATGCTTGTCATCAGGCCCTGTCAATTTCAGTGCATTCACCTTTTTAAAAAGTGCTCAAATGATTTCTTCCCAGTATGGTATAGTTTGCTGCCTGCTCATCACAAGTAAAAATAGCACCGATTAATAGAAACAAAATTAGAAAAACATTTGGCTGGCCGGTGAGATGGCTCAGCGGCATAAGCTCCTGCCTGGCAAGTGTGAGGGCCCAAGTTCGAACCCAGGAACCCACATACGAAAAAGGGGCCGGTGATATCGCTCAGCGGCATGGGCGCGCCTGCTGGCGCGTGAGGTCCTGAGGTCGACTCCCGGTACCCACAAAAAAAAAAAAAAAAAAAAAAGAAAAACATTTGGCTAAAAAGTCTTGCTTTTTTTGATCTGCTATCAATTTTCCTCCCTAATCATGGAAAACAGTGACCAAATTTAAAAATTAAATTGTTATCATGATGACAAAATGTCCAATATGAAAATTTATTATTCCGTATTGATGTAAGTAGTGAGTTTAGTGGCTTTTTCCCTCAAAAGTAATATATTTTTAAATTTTTTAATGAAATGCTATCATTTGAATCATCAGTGACATGCTGTGTTAGGCTGAACATAGTCCCACAAAGATGTCAGATTCTAATCCCTGAAACCTTAAATTTTAATGTAATTAAAATTCTTGAGATAGATTTTCCTGGATTACTCACTGCACTCACATATATCCTTATGGTGGAGTGGCAGAGGGAGATTGAAACACACACACAGAAGAGGAGATGTGAAGATGGAAGAGAAAGTGATGTAAAGATGTTGGTCTTGAAGACTGGAGTGATGGAGCCCTAAGTCTGGGAATGCCCCAGCTACCGGAAGCTGGAAGAAAGAGGGAAGGGATTCTCTACTAGAGCATCTGGAGGGAAAGCGGCACTGTTTACACTTAAGATTTTAGCCCATTGATACTGATTTCAGGTTTGGCCCCCCAGAGTGTAAGAGAATATATTTCTGTTCTTTCAAGCTTCCAAATCTGTGGTAATTTGTCACAGTAGCCATAAGAAACTAATAGAACCATGCCATTCTTTGAATTATTCATTTCTAGAATTCTCCTTAGGGATCTGATCTGCTTCTTTCTGTCCTCTGTATCTTCTCACTTCATCTCTCAGCTTTACTGTACAGGCAACACTACCTTGAACTTGACAAGATACCTGCCCCCCCACACACATTTGATAGGTCCTGTAATTTATACACCGGTTACAAACCCTGTCTAGTGGACCAAAGGATGGAGAATACATGAGCCCACAACCCTTCTAACAAGCCAAGCCATCTGGTATCTCAGAATCCCCTGCTATAATGGTCCAAGACTCTTTTGGGTCTCCATAAATCCTTAGTCTAAGTTCGGGATGAAGTCAGAATGGGTATAACAAACCTACTGCCTCTAAACAATACTGAACTTGGAGTTTCGAGAATTCTAAATTGAATTAGAATTTCAGGTCATTATGGAAGAATATTTGTCAAGGTGGAAGTATCAAACATGTTTATTTAGAAGTCATCTAACTTGATTTAAAAGTAAGTATCCAGGCACATGATTTTGGGGCCTCCTCTTTGCTTTTGTTCTAGGACCCATAAATGTTAGAGATTTGTGACTAAGTTAGGACTCAGGAAAGCTGATAAAACTAATGTTGTCACAAAAGACACCCAAACTGTAAACCAGGAGTCTGTCAGTTCACTTCACCATCTAAATAGTCTTTGCTCTCAATATCCAGAGAGCTTCTCAATTGGCTACTCTGTAGACTCAGAAACTGGATTTAGAGCAATTAATTTTTGTTTTACTTTTTATTTACATAGAAAATTTCCTCATTAAATGCATGTCTGCATCATCTAGCAAAAACCTTCTACTACCAAATGATTTAGTTTTTCCTTCATAAACAATGAGTGACTTAAAGAGAAAATGGACTTGTATGCAAAGGCATGAAGAATTTCTTCACCTTTTCTTAAACAAGATGATGGACTCACAAAGATTCTCTCCTTGATCAAATTCTAGCCTGGCACCCTGGAGCCTTCTTTCAGTGAGGGACTGTCCCTAGGCTTTCTAAAGAGCAAGAATCCTGGTAAGTCAGCTTACTTAGAGTCCCTCACTGTTGATACTTGATTATCTTGCCTGACCTGCCCTCAACAAGAAGCTTGTTGAGGTTTAGCAAGAACAACATACCCCCTGCTCCTCCTGACCCCTCTTGGTAGTTTTTCATCCACTGACCCCACTCTGTCTTAAATCCCACCTTTCCTTTGTTGTGTTTGAAATTGAATCCAGGTCTATAATGAAGTAGCTTTCCCACTATTGCAATAGTTCCGGATTAAAATTTGTTTTTACCTCTTTACGAGCAGTTCTAGTTTTCTTTGACAATACTTACCTGAGAAAAGTATCCAAGTACTTCCCTCCACACTTAGGATAAAAGTCGAACTCTCCACCACAGCCCATAGTATGTTTCCCACTGACTTCTCCTCCCTGTTTCTCCCTTGCTCACCTTTCTCCAGACCCACCTTCCTTCCATTTGCTCCTTGAAGACACGGTGGTCATTTCCATCTGAGGATCTTTGTGTCTGCCTCCAAAGTTCAGCTGTCATGTCTCTTTGTGACTGGATTTCTTCTAACGACATCATAGCTCACCTATGTCTTCCTGTTATCCCACTTGCAGCCATTCTGGATCACGTGGTGCATTAATATCTACTTGTTTGTGTACTCACTAACTGTCCTTGTGGAGTAGAAAGCCATGGGTAGGGATCCTGCTGACTGGTTGCTTGCTATCTTCTCAGTGCCTAGCACAGTGCTTGCTCTATGGCTACTTCCTGTATGAACATTTATCATAGGATGCTCTTGGGGTCTAATGAGTCAGTCACCAATCTCATGTGAGGCGCTTCGTAAATTCTGAGCTTCTTCAGCCCTCCCTATGTAATGTGGCTTATGACCCTCTGACCTCCTTGCCTTTTGTGTCAAGAATGTTCAAGCGTCATTTAGCACGACAGCACTTCTCTTTCTTATCATAACAGGAACAATCTGTCTCTCCAATGAAGCTTTCTGCAGCTTGATTATTTTGCTCTTTTTTTTAATTAAATGCCTGGTATTTTATTTTATTTTATTTTATTTTATTTATTTTTGTGGGTACCGGGTGTCGACCTCAGGACCTCACGTGCCAGCAGGTGCCCGTGCCACTGAGCGATATCACCGGCCCCTTTTTTCATATGTGGGTTCCTGGAGTCGAACTCAGGACCTCGTGCTTGCCAGGCAGGCACTTATGCTGCTGAGCTATCTCACCAGCCCGATTATTTTGCTCTTGCTGCTTTTGATTTTGCTACCTTAATAACAAGGATCTTTCTCCTGAGAAGTGCCTATTCTTCCATCATGCCTAAACACACATATTTCTAGAACTTATCTGAGAGCCTGTATACTCTTCTGTCTTTTCCCAGAGACTACGACCCCATGAAAGCAAGAGCCACTTCTTGTCAATCACTTTTTTTGCACCAAGTGAGAATCCAATAAACAATGAATATGTATGCTCAATGCATATGTTTAATACATGTAAAAATCTATAAACAGCATTCTTTCTGATTGCACTCATTTGTTTATTTAAGTACAGTCAGCAAGAGGTGCAAGGCCATTTGTGCCCATATTCTTGTAAAAAATGTACTTGTTTATTCTCTTGCTTGCTTTCTACTACTATCCTCCATCCCAAATACACACACACAGAACACACACACACACACACACTCCATAAAAATATTTCCAAAGCCTTAAAAGTTTAATATCAAATATGAAAGAGGAGTAAAAGACATAAAAATAAAGATAATGCTAATTGAAGACAGGCAAAAGCTAAAATGGTAGACCAAAAAAACTCCAAACATAAAACAAAGATTGTAATAATGTTAAATAAGCATATGATTAATTAACATGTCATTTTCTCAAAATAATCAAATGTGCCAATTTACTTTCTAACTTTTTTTTTTTGGTGGTACTGGGGATTGAACCAAGAGATTTTTCACTGAGCTATATTACAAATATTATCAGACTTTTTTACTTCTTATTTTGAGACAGGGTCTTGCTAAGCTGCCCAGGTTGGGCTTGAACTTGTGAGCTTCCTGCCTCAGCCTCCCAGAGTGCTAAGATTACAGGTGTACACCACCATACCAGCCTGAACTTAATTTTCACACAGTTTTTCCCCCTTGACCTTCATTTGCTTCAAACATATTAATAATGTACAGATATAGACTACTAAAATTTTTTAATTATTATATTACAAATATTGTGAACACATGGTATTATACATATTACTTTAAAATTTATAAATCCTTCACATATCACTTTGCTTTATTTTGAGCATTGAAACCATAGTGTGTTACAAAATAGCTATGGACTCATTCTTTATCACAAACATTTGAGATGTTTTCTTTCTTTTTGAAAAATGTATCTATGTTTAAAATTAAGAAGAAAATTAGTTGCAAAATCACATTTCACAAACACTGCAGTAATTTAAGAGTCATAACCCACAGCAAAAGGCTCTGAGTCAAAGTGGTAGGCTAAGAATTCCAAGTCTGAAGCCCGAATTTGAATTCCCTTTCTCCCACACAGGAAAGCATCAACAGATGCCAAAGATTAAGCATGCTACTTTATGGGACTAATGTTAAATGCTCTCTAATTCATTCAAAATTAAAAAGCAAGTCATTCATATTCTTCAGTACTCTATCAGTAGAACAATATTTGTGTCATACCTGAAAGCTAAAGATGAGAATGGTTAGTTTAGACAAAAGATTTCAACCGCAGTTGGATTTTCAGACTTAAGTGGCTCCATGTTAGATTTTTTTTTTTTACTATAATTCTCAGATAGCCTAAATTGTCCTTAAATTCCCTTAACTGGTCCACGAAGTGCAGCGATCCTTGTTTTGAGTATATTTCTGTATGGTAACCCTTGAGCACACTAAAATTCGAGGACCGTTGCTAGACTGAAATAAGAAACAAACAGAAAATCTATATGGCTTTCAGATGTGATTAAATCCTAGCAGTGAGTTGGTGGAGAAATCTGAATTACGCAGGCTCCTCTGCAAGTACTATTCCATTGTATCAAAAAATTAAGCCCCCAGGATCTTAGTATTTGTTAGTAGGTTCTTCACTGTCAAACAAACAAACCAGCAACAAAGAAACAAACAAACAAACAAACCCTCCCAGCAGCAGAGACAGACACAGAGAAGGGGACTGAGAGAGAGAGGTCCTAGAGTAAGCGCCTTCTTAGTTAAGTGAGTGACACTCCGTTGACTTGATATTGCAGTGAAAAACGTCCTGAATTCAAATGGAAGAGGAACAGAATTAATGCACTTAAGAGGCCTTACTTACAAACATGTCTTTAGTTATAATAATTTATTTTGAACTTTGTTTTAACTCTTAGTGGAGCCTTTAATGGCTTCAGTAAATGACAATGTGTTTAAATTTTCTCTGGCACTATTCTTACAAGCTTCATGTTTCTTCACAGAGCCTAAATGTCCTTCATATTGTACTTTTTTGATACCTGTAATCAGGGTTTTCCCCAGGTCTTAAGCAAACCTAACAAATAATTATCCTTCACAATAGGGCTAAAAGCAGGAGTCTAATTAATTAAAGCACTAATTGAACTTCCCCATTACTGATATATTAGTTCCTGCTCTGACATAAACATTAATCAAATTCACTGAATAATTCAGCTCTCTACTTTCCTCATCCCTGTGGACAAATTTGCCCACTGTCCTGTAATGATAAAATAGATAAAAATGCTTCCTGATACTATCTGATAATGCCTGTTAAGTGCTAATAACCGATAACATTCTACCATAAAATGGAAAGAAGGTACAGAGTAAGAAGCATGCAACTAAAATATATCAGATTTATATGTTACATATTTATAGCTAATATTTATTTGCTTTTGCTTTTAAAAAATAAACCTATGGAGGAAAAACCTTTTAAGAAAATAGTTGAAAGTATTTCACAAGAACTTCTGCACTTTAATGAAGTAGGCCATTTAGACTGCAACTGTACAGGGCGGTGGATTTCCTCTAATTATGTGATTAGATAAATATTTATATATTTTTTTCTCTGTTGAAATCCAAGCTTCCTGTTGCGTCTGAATGCTGGCTCTCTCCTCTCCAGCTGGCAGACCTAGTCTTTGGAGCTGCTGGAGAAGACGCACTTCAGCTGCTGCTTCAGTGAAATAGGAAAGCAACATTAATAGGCAATTCTGTTTCTGAAGCCAGGCTGAGTAAGACCTGGGCTTGGCATTGCAGGGTGAGGCAAGAGTGCAGGTCTTGCTGCTGTCTAACCAAGATCTTGCCTGGGACTGCCTTGGTTGAAGAAGTCTACATTGCCCACAGGCTTATTCCCTCCATGGGCATCCAGTGAGATAGAAAGCATAAAGATCTGGACTCCTGTGCCAGTGTCAGACAACTCTGAAGGGCTGTGCTAATTCCAGAGTCCTCCACTCCTTAAGGTCAGCTGTGTGGAAGCTCAACTTCTCCCTCTGAACCAGCCTACTTCTTCCCCTTCCCTTCTACAGCCTTCCATCCTAAGAGCACTCCCTTGTCTCCACCCAGGAACCTCTACTTAAGATTCAGCTTCCAGGGAGATTGACCTGTGACAGAGGAAAGGTGGTTTCATCCCCGAAGTTAATAGTAAATAGTATGTCATGTTCACAGTACTGAGGTGGGTGTGGCCTTAACATGAAAATGCTGAAAGGAAGTAAAGGAAAGGAAGAAGAGGTACACAGGAGAACTAGACCACACCCAAGACTAAAATAGAAAGATCTTTTCCTTTCTCCTTACGACTTCACTGAGTTGAGTGTGATTCCAGGCCAGGAACTGGGGCATCCTCAGTGAGGCAGGCTCCCCAATATGGCAGGCTGGTGAGAGGAAACAGCAGCCAGGGTTTAGAAGAGAAGGCTGTTCCTCTATCCAGAGCCCTTCTAGTCACCTCTCAGACACTCCTCGAACTCTTCAGAAACAGGTTCAGAGTTACCTCAAAGCAGACATACTTCAAAGTTGTGTTCAGAGATTTTAAAATAAACTGCAGAGGTCTTAGAAATCTCAGCAGCAGCAGCACAGCAGGCACCACACGTCCCTTCTTGTGGAAGGAAAATGAGATTTCAGAGATCTGTCTCATTATCAATGAGAACAGCAGTCATTCTCTAGCACTGCTGATATGGACACAAACTATTCACAGACTTCTAGCAGAATCTATCCGCCATTCTGTGTGCTTTGAATTTTTTTTTTTAAATCACCTTAGCCACGTGCAGTTTTGTGAGTTTCCAGATAAAACTATAAGTTTTAGACACTATTGCCTGATGAAGGTGAGAAATGATTTAGCCCAGGTCATTCTCACTGTGCTTTACTGACCGATGTACAAAGAAAAAAGCCCAGCTGCCCCTATAGGCCTGCCCACTGTGGGGAGGTCAGGGTGGGTACTGTAAGAAAGGCAGAAGGTAGGGGCAGGAGCATGGCGGCAACTTTAAAGAATGAGCATAGGCCTATTACTTGATGATGTCTTTGTCCCCAAAAGCCATCTCAGGCCTGGCTGCCTGTACAGAGCCCCTACTCATGAAAAGGCACCAGGAGAGCTGTGTGAAAAGGTTTCTTTTTTTTCTCTTTTTAAAAGTTATCTGCTAGATGCTCTGAAAAGAGCTTTTTGTGTTGAGCTTAAGGCAGCTCAGTTTAACTAGCAGTAGGTAGAGCATTGTTAAAAACGGATAAAAATGGGAGATAAGCTTTGCTCCCACAATCTGCTTCCAATGGATATGGAATAGAAAAAGAAGTGGCTCCTTGGAGGCACATTGTGGCTGTGCTTCTTGGACTCAAAGGCCTTCCTCTGGAATCAATATTTACCTCCAATTATAGTTTCCTGGGGTGAGGAGTCCCCACCGATGATCCTGCTCTGAAAAGCTTTGATTTATTGAAGGAGTAGGCAAATCCACTCACTTATGTACCCCTTCACAGAAAGGCCCAATGAAAAGATTAAAATCAGAGCAGGTGGAATTTTTATTTACATTTCTTTGAAGTTCAGACTTTCACTCCTTTCTTTCCTTTCCCTTGGAGCAGAGTGGCTTCAAGAAGTTTTGCTCTGCTTTTAGAAAGCTCACATCTGCCTCCAGGCTGTAGCTTTGCCTTCTTCAATTTTACCACCATTGGAAGGCTTTTCTGTCTTCTTGAAGATAAAATTTGGCTAATGTGGAAAAAAAAGGTGTAGATACATCACTTTGTTCACACCAAGTACATTCAAGGTGCGGAGCAGCAGAATAGCTGGACTTTTCAGAGACAACAAACATTGATCTAAAGCTCTGCTTTCTTTTCTTCTTCTTCTATTATTTTCAACCCATACAGAGTTCCAGCCCTTCTCTGGGGAGATGGAATAATTCCTATAAGAGAGGTAAAGAAAGCAAGCCAACGAAGGCCACTCCCTCACCTAATGTAGCTCTAACCTTTGTTCTTTCCTGGTGTCCTTCAGGGCATTCACTGGTGACCAAAAATGGAGTTTCAGCACTGTGATTCTCTGTGACACAGAGGGTTTCACAGGGATGCATTATCTGTTTATCTCTGACTGCACATAAATGTGGCTCAGTTGCCGAGCACAGAGGGAATTTGGTCCTCTGCAGTCTCACGCCACAGCCATCCGCAGCCAGCCCAGCCTTGTTGGGATCAATTTATTACCTATACTGCTTGGAAGTGCATGCAAAAATAATAATAATAAATGCAAGATAGGTCTTGAAATCAATTTTCTAGTATTCTATGCAAAGAGAAGAAGAAAGAGGGTATAAGGAAGAAGAAAAAGATGCTTAATAAAGAGAAAAATAAAACACAACACCGTCCAAATCTCCAAAACTGCTAGCCAAAAGGGGGCAGACCAACAATGAGCTGTTCTTTCCCTCCAATCAGGCCTGTCTGGATGTCTTAGAATTTCTCTTTCTCCTAGAAGCCAGGAGAAGTGTTTGAGGCCCAACTGTTCTCCAGAGTTTTGAACAGGCTTTTCAGAGATCACAACTGAGAGACTCTTAGAATAAAAGTATGGAGAAGGGACCACCAGTTGGCAGGATTAACCATCTGAACCCACAACAGTGGACAATTGAGACAAAAGGAATGGAAAATAGAGCAGCACATAACCATTGGTACAGTAGGGAGGGTGTTCTTGCAGGCATTGTCTCTTTTAACAAAAGTTAATCCCAATATGGTAACTCAGGGTCAGGATATGATGCTTCACGATTTTTTTCCTGCTCTTATCCCTCTGAACAGGAGTAAGGTGTATGGCTCAGAAGCTCCTGCCAGTGAATATTTTTATTCTTCTTTTGTTTGGCTTTTCCTTTTCAAGCTCCCAACAAGATCATTGTGCCAGGGGAACGTTTGCTTGTGTGTTCAGGGTTTCAGGGATTGTTTGCTCTGAAAAGCATCTGCAGACAATAATTAGGAAATGTGTTAAACCTATCAATTTGCTTTATTGATGTGGGAGCCTCAGTGGGTCCTGTGCAGAATGGACCATTCCCCAGGTGAGCAAGCCACTGAAAAGGCTGCATTGCTGAAAAAGGATGAGTCAGACAGAGTCAGAGCCATGAGAGGAAAAGGACAAGGGAGAAACAGAAGGGTAGGAACTGAGCCAGAAGTCCTGAGACAAAGCCCGTGACGATAAAAACAAGCTTCTGGAGGTACTATAAAAGGAAAGCTGGTTATCACAGAAGCTCCCCCAAAGAGGAGTTTTCAGAAACTAGACAAGGGTGAGTGGTGAGGAGAAGTGAGGGAGTGTGTGTATCAAAGAACCCATTTGGATAGATGGTTTCTGACTGTTCAGCTGTTCAGTTTTAATAAAACACCCCCCCACCCCGCTGCCCCCAAAATAGGATTTAATTCTGCCATAGAGAAATTCCAAGTTGACTTGGTTTATGGCACCTGGACAAATGGTAATTATCAGCCTATAATTCCCTTGAGGAGAGCTGATATTTCAATAAATTATAAGAGCTGAGCTTGAGTAGTTTATAGCACCATCAAAACCTTGCGATGTATAATCTTATAACCACAACCTGCTAGTGAATAAATGTTTGTTCAGTGAGTGATTTAGGAGTCTCCAGTTCTTCCCACAGAGCACAAGTTGCTGCCAGGCTACTGCCCAAGTACCACCACCAAATGAAACCAAAGCCACTTCCCCTCTCAATAGGTTGCCAAGGCTCACTGCCTGGGTTTCTCCAAGTTGAACACATTTGATCCACACGCATACAAATGCTTATAGGACCACAGGAGTCTTTTTAAATGTTTAACGTGTTAACAGGCACCTCAGAGTAAGGAGGAGTTTTATACAATACATCCAAAAAGCAAGTACCTAAATCAGTATGTACCTTTGGTCATGATCAGATGGTATTAAAATTTATAAGATCTCCTGTTTTGAAAATAAGTTCAAATTAGAAGCAATAGAGCTCAAGTCATTCAAGAAATATTTACTGTGAGGCTCTGTTATGACTACACATAAATGTCCTGTTAATCAGGAAGAGAGAAAGAAATACAGCAAAATTTTTAAAAAGCATCAAAAAAATCTTGCTTCATTATTTATCTAATTTATTTGTAATATATATACTTGACTTTGAAAAGGAATTTGACATCATTTAGAAAATATTGACTATATATATTATGCCAAATAATGCCTTATATATTTTAATTATACACTTTTTCAGATGTATCAGGGGAAAGAATAGGAGAGAATTGTGTTGGGAATCAAGAAATAAATTAAAACAAGTTGGCTCTGAATTTCTTTTTAAGTGTCCTAGAAAAGAGAAAAAGAAAAGATGATGGCTACAATGTAACTCTTGAGGAAACTGAGGTTTTGTAAGAAACTTGTTCAATGGATAACCCAGGTGACGTGGCAGTGGCTCCAGGGACCAAGTCCCTGCAACACACTACCAGGTTAATCACCGCTTTTTAGCAATCAAGTCTTCTCCCTCGTCTCTGCACCCAGACAAAGTCAAACAAATGGCTTTTTATCCTTCACACTGTCTCATAAAGAGAAAATATCTAGAGGCCTTTCTGTGCCACAATTACATAAGTGGACCGCAGAATTCAGGAAAGGAAGTATTTTCTTTACAGAACAGTGGTAGTAATCAGGCTTTATAATCCTTGGAATAAATGAATTAAAGCTGTTGAGTGACCAGGCAGGGGCTTTACAATGAAAAGCAGGTGACCTATTGGTGTAATTCCCATACATTATCTGACTCTAGTGCTCCTTTCTTTAAAATATCTATGTCCCAAATTTCCTGACAAACTTCGGCATCAGCATCCATTTTTGTCTTATAAACTTTGTGGATAAAACATTTGAATATCAATGTGCAAAGATTTTTAAAAGCACATACAGTCATCCTTCTGTATCTGTGGATTACACACCCATGGATTCAACCAACTATAGATCAAAGATATTCTGAAAAATAGTTGCATGTGTACTAAACATGTACAGGGCCGGTGATATGCTCAGCGGCATAAGCGCCTGCCTGGCAAGTGCGTCCTGAGTTCGACTCCCGGTACCCACATATAAAAAAAACCTCCAAAAACAAAAAAACAAAACATGTACAGACTTTTCCTCTTGCCATTCATTATTCCCTAAACAATACAAGAACCATTTACATAGCATTTACATTATATTAGGTATTAGGAGTAATTTGGAGATGATTTAAAGTATACAGGAGGATGTGTGCAGGTTATATGCAAATACTACACAATTTTATGTAAGAGACTTGAGCACCCTCAAATTTTTGAATCTGTGGGGGTCGTGGAACCAGTCCCTCACAGATACTGCACAGGATGTTTGTATTTGCAAAAGCATTATGGGTCCTCTGCACCCTTGCACATCAGAACCCAGGATACTCTGGGGAGAATGTTGGTTTGTTATGTGGGTAATTCATTGTTGTAGCAATACAGACAGGATGGGAAAATACCAGTAGAAACAGTTGTATTATAAAAATCCATGAAATACAATACTTTTAAACTTCAGTATCAGCCCAAGAGCTCTTTCTAAAGGTGTAAGCTTCTCTTAATTGGACAGTGAGGATTACTAGCCCATTCTTTCATTTATCCAAGGAAGCACAGAGTTAAATTAAATGTCTAACTGAAGTAACAAATTAATCCTTTTAATTGATTTCTTAAATGGCTCTGTTCCTATTTTTAATTGTTCTGTTACTGTATGCTGCCTCAAAGCTTTTTAGAAAAGGCATAAATCATGTATAAGCAAATGTACAAAATAAAAATACCTTCTACAGTAGCTTAGGCAAATTGTAGGAGAAACCAATGAATTCATAACAGAGCACAAGAGAAATTGGAGAATGAACATTCCAGGAACTGGTCCTTGTAATGCCAGAGATGATCCACGGGGCCAATCTGTTCACATATGCCCGAGGAGGAAGAAAAATCAAACCGATATCAGGATGAGTTCAGGGCTTGGTTTTCTTTTCAATAGTATAGATCTGTGATACCTAAATCAAAATCACCAGGCAGAGTCAAATGCCTTCAAGTTCCAAGTGAGTAGCACACATGAGTGACCTAGAGAAAAGCATCAGAGAGGTGTGCTTTATGGGGAAATAGAAAATGTACCTTCCACTGTTCAAATTTAAATTTTTGTGTAATATGCTTCAGGTTAAAAAAGACATATCTGTTGGTCACAAGTATTGGTTCCATGTCCATTTTCTGAGCCCTGATCTAAATCATTTGTGGATTCCAATCCACAAATGATTTCTTGACTACTGGCACTTGGGGTATGACACTGTTTCACTGTGTACAAATTCTCAAATCAATGAACGTCTGGGTTTCCCATAAACCAAAAGCCATACAGACCACTCCAAAGGCCCTCTCTCCCAGAATTTCAAACAACTGCTTCCCTACCCTCGCCCAGAGTGAGAACCAGTGTGACCAGCTCCATGGATAACTATTCCATCTCTTGACATTTTCATATCTCACCTTGTATTTTTGCTTCTTTGCAATAAACGTGTAACATGCTTTTCAAGTTTAAGAACAGTATAATAGGTGACCCTTTCCTTTATTTTACACTGGATTTGCAGGGGTACCCATGAAGGGGTTGGCAGGAAATATGAAGATAATGAAATGAGGAGGAGGAGGAAGAAATGATCAAAGGCAAGTCAAAGCAGTCACTAGGCAAAAGAAACAGCAGGGAAAGTATGTGCTGAACCCGTCATCTTTGTTATTGCTACCACCACAGTTTTTCAAAGCTGCTCTCTTTCATCCTCTTCCATCACCTTGGAACTTTCCCAGAATGCTCAATTTGAGAAACTCTGCATTTTGTATCTTTGGCCCTTAAATAAAGGTAGAATCCTGTCTTAATGACTAGCATTTATTACAAACATCCAGTTCTACATAATGAGGTCACAGCCAACTCATGGTCAACAGCCCTTACTAACCTAAGGTTGCTGTCATGGGTATAATTAGCTTCCTTAAATGAAAAACTCATGTAGAAAAGATGCATTCCCAAGTACTTATTTGTTTATAATCAACGTAGTTAATATACTTATTATACAGTGTTGTATTCAGAAATAGAAATTATTTTTGCATGATCATGTTGTAATATTCTTAGCAAATCTGACATTGATTCTCAAAGTAGGGCTTTTTTTGTTTTCTGTGAGTGGAGAGTACTTCAAACCTATAAAACCTAGTGGTTGTAACCATCTCCCTGATGAGAAAATGACCTTCACACTTTTAAGAAAGTAAGAAGGTCTCAGGGATATGCAGACTTGCAGCTGTTTGAAGATAAAGTTGTTAATAGAGAAGAGAAAATGAGCCAAGTTATGGGTAGTGGGATGATAATTCAATCGGTGTCAGACAATTTGAAAACTTTAAAATACAGGAGAGTCAGAGAGGTAAAGTACAGCAGAAGATTCAGATCAGGTAAAAGTCAAAAGGTATAAGTGATTCTAAGGTTGTGGCAGAAGAACAAGGAGTAGCAGGGGTGGGGGAGGGAGGAAAAGGGATCCCCTAAATCTTACTGTAATCCTTAGTATAAAACTGGGCTTTTAAATGTAATGTCTATGCTTACTGACAATATAGGGAAGATTGCAAATAAGTTATTGACAAGCTCCAACAGATTCTGAAACTGACTCAAGGCAATTCTGAATTTAAACAATCAATCTGTGCCATTTATTAGTTACAATATATACAGTGAATATTTATTAATTACATTCTGGGCACTATGTTGTGAACTTTATACAGATTAACTCTTCATCTTAACAACATGTGCCCTCATTGTACAGCTGAGAAAACACTGAACAGCTGTGGAAAAGTTAAATAACCTGTCCAAAGACATATGGTACAAAGGATAAAGCAGGGAATTGAGCAAAGTTGTCCAGTCTCAATGCCTGCTTTTACCCATTGGGCCACACTGCCTCTTTTCCATGTTTAACAAGCTCTGCTTTTCCCTGGATGTCAGACCCCTGGAGGACTACCACTGTGGATCCATGAGTGGGCCCTGACGTCACGTGTGCATTCCTCCTCCCCAGGTCAGAATTGTTTAAATCAAGGTGGGCACACAGCCTTACTCAGCCCATTCAGACTCTCCTCCCAAGAATTTGGGATTGGAATAGAAATGACCAGTATGTCTGTTTGGTCTGTTTTTGCAGAGAAATGATCAATGCAGAGACCAGGAAATATCTTCTTTCTTCCCTCCAGGTCTATAGCAAGGAAGAAAAAGGGGAATAAGTGGAAAGACACAGAGAAGAGGAAAAAAAAATAGACACTTCCTTAGTTCTTGGTGGCTGTCCAGTTCCTTAGTTCAGTTTTCTCTGGAGGCTCAGCTCCTTTATGCCATCAGACTTGGTGAGACACCCTCTATCCTCATGCTAAGCATGCCTTTGTTGCTTAAACTGCCCTGTGTTAGTTTCTGACACAAGCAGAGACATGACAAAAATACCATAGAAGCATCTCACCTGTGATTTCTATCTTCCTATATTTAGTTTACTATGTGGTACATTTATCCTGTTCAACATTTTCTGTCTTCTTACAAACAAATGAAACTTTCCTAAATCCCACTGATATTTAGTCTTAGAATAATTAGCAATATCATAGGCATCAGCATATCCCCATCTTCTGTTGTAAAGACTGGCAGGAAAACAACACAACCAAACACACTGCAAGTTGGATCACTGAACTAAATAGCACACACTTTATTGTGAGCATTCATGGATCAATCCCACACAGGAACCGAGCAAGTGGATAGATTCAGAGCATTAGTCTCTCGGATGCCTTCCTCTGATATGACCCAATAAGCCCTCTTTAAACATCATCTGATAAATTGGATACTGCTGCAAACATGAAGAAGGCAGCAAATGTTGGCTTTATAGAAATGGTTAAAAAAAAAAACTACCACCCTAACATCTAAAATCATAAATACCCCTCTTCTTTGTAGAGTAGCTTCAATTTTAATGGTATTTGGGCTATTCTGATAGTTTATCAGTTTCCTTATGTTCAAATGCCACTAAAATCTTTAATAAATAAATAAAATAGTCCCTGATCAAAGCATAATTTCTGTATTCCAAAATAAAATATTGCAATGAGTTGCTTTATTTTTGTGATGATCACCAAAGCAACTTTCCCTAGTAAGCTATATCCTTTTATAAAGGAAGTGGAGGCAAAGGTACTACCAGGGATTATTTTCTCAAATTGATCTGAGTTTGCCTGAGCCATTAATATGCATGTGGATGAACACAGAACAAGGAGATTGTCTTCTCACCCTCCTCCTTTTACAGATGAAGGTGTTGTGGCCTAAAGAGCAAGGTCACACAACAGAGTGGCCAAATTCTCCTCCCAAGAGTTTTTTGGGATAGAAATGACCAGTCAGACTGATTGAATTCTAGGTGTGCTGATATTCTTCCTTTAAAGCTCTATATTTTACCACTTTGACAAGGCTTGGAGGCCAACTCTCTTACAGATTTCATAACCATAGCAGGCAAGCCTACAGTGAAGAACTCAGAGCAACTCAGAAGAACAATGAGAAGTAGTCGGCAAAATGCCTCCGCACTGGAGAAGGCATTCTGTTCTGGGCTCTACCATTCTCTCATGCTCTGCTTTGGGCTCTATTTGGACAAATAAACAGGAAATGTAAAAAAAAGAAGAGGAACCAAGGTTTTGTTGATGTCATGGGTAGTCTTCAGATGCCTGAAGAAGATCTTGCTAGCTCCCCACGACCCCTGGGCTCTTAGTGGCAGCTGGCACTGACTCCCATTCAGTGTGCAGAACTGGAAATCCATGTCCCCTTTGTGAGATAAGGAGTCCCACAACCTTCTCCTTCAGAACCCAGGTGATATGCATGAGATGTAGCCCACAATGGCATTCGGATATTCATGTCAGTCCCTAAAACAAGAGCTATTTAGTTTACATACCCAGAAATTCACATCCTTCTACCATTTAAAAATTCTTGACCTACTAGACTCCAAAACAAAGAAATTTTGAGTTGAAGGGATCCAGTCATCTAATTTAAGGTCGATGTTTTCATAAACAAGTAATTGATGTGTGATTTGATCACTGTTGTTTTAGAGAGAAACACAAGTCCCTTCCATTTCTCTTCGATAATAAAATACCATCATAGGTTTATATTCTTGGTTTCTGGTATCAATTCAGCTGCTTGTGATAGGTGTTACTAAAAAGCTTTGAAGTACTTGTTTGTACATGCCAGATTTTCTTTAATATATCAATCGATAAATAATTCCACTGTGCAATCTTTCAGAAAGAAAAAAAAAAAGCCTTGAGAATTGAAGAAAATAAAGCAAAATAAAATATTTTTCATATTTCTTCATTCTTGTCATAATCCATGGAATATGGCCCAGGGTCTCCACCTAGTGGATTTTTTAGATAATAACTCAGCTATGAAACCTCTGAACACAAGAAACTGGGATGGAGCCATCAAGTAAGCCAAATTATCCTTTTCAACTCAAAATACATTTATTAAGTGTCTGATATAGTAAGTTGGCACTGCTTTTTTTTAAGTAGCAACATCTATATTCCCTAGGTTATTATTAATAGATTGCTCTCTATTAAGATCCCTGGCCCTCAAAAGCCCATCCTTTGCCATATTGAAAGCAGGATAATGAGTGTTTCTTCCTTTTCCTTCCCAAATCCATATTATAGAATTTTTCTGGATTTAAAAAAAATCCACTCTGTCTGGGGAAGGAAAGACAAAGAGATCACAACTCAGGAAAAGCCTAATCATTAAATCTATAAAAAGTTTGATGGAGAAAGTTGTCGATGGTATCTAACCCTTGGCGAAAGCACTCTGAGGTAGTTGAAAGAGTCATGATAAGTCAGGATCTCTCGGTCATAGGCCTCGCTATCTTCTCAGGGGAGACAGAGCCTATTTCCATGCAGAAGACTGGAGACTTTTCAGTAATTGCATGTCATTTTCCAGATAGGATACTTCTAGCACTTTCTCCCCTTAGAAAGTAAAAACATGCAATGAAAGTTGCTCTTCCTTAAGCAGTGCCAACTGCTGTCCTTAGAATAACTTTTGGAAAACTGTTAGGTGCACGGTCTCCACCTCCTGTTCTACCCCAATCATCTGGAAAGGCTAAGAATTTCTTCACTGAATTTTCCATCTTCTTTTCATTATGCCTGGTATTTTGCTTCAGGTCCCTGAGTTCATCCTCAAGCCAGGAAAAATCTCTAATTTCTAATTTCTATGTTTCAGACCCTAGGGTCTGTCTCATTGTCAATATTCTACCTAGAAAAGATGGGGGGTATCTGTTATTCAGCAGGGATCTTTTGTTATGGTAATCAATAGGTTAGCTACTTACTAATGACTAGCACATCTTATTTGGCAAAGAGATGCTTATTAAATTGAATTAAATAGCATTAAATTATATATTGGTTGGTTTTTACTACAAAAAGCATCAATTGTTTGTTGGTGCTGAGGACTATGCTGCATGATAAATATAAATCTATGATTGCTGACATACATCCCTTGCTTCAAAGCCAACCTGGATCCTGGGCAGCCAAGTTCAATATTATTTTTGTGTCATACTTGAGTTTTATTCAGATAATTGTGTTAATGGCCCCACTTTTAAACCTTCTGCCCTTTTGCCATGTAACTTTACATTGTCCTGTCACTGTGTCATCAACCATATGTCTTGTTCTGACCAATCTTGTGTTAACAGACTTAGCTCAACAGGCACCTAAAAAGTGCTTGCACATTTCTACTTCCTCTCTCACACATCTGCAAACACCATAAAAACATGTGTAGACAAGCCTGCTAGAAGATGAGATGTATGTGACCCAGTAACTCTTGTAACAGCAGACAAATATCAGACATGTGAGCACGACCAACTGATACAAGAGGAACAATTCAGTGGAGCAGAACCAATGCCTTATCCTGCAGATCCTTTACACCACTGGGTTGTGGTGGTTTCCTACGCATCATTATTAAGGCAATAGATGTCCAACATAGGCTGCATGATAAGTTTTGGAATGGCCTGGGGTTAACTAGAAGAAGTTCTAATTGGACAACAGTGAGCTGTAAGTAAAGAAAAACAACAGCTTATAATACAGAAAGATGAGAGCAAGAGGGAAGAACAAAAGTGAGAAAGGGCCTCATATTGAGGATAAGTTGAAATTTTAAGAAAGTTGGAAAGGATGTAGTCAAACAAGACCAAATGAATAAAAACACAAAAACACACTAGTTAAAAGTATGGAGGGAAAGAAATCTCAATGTAGGAGGATGGCTACAACATGGGCTTTGTTCTCATCACATGTTTAAACATAGTGAGCTAACTGCTTTAGCTATTAGGGAATTGCAGTTGTGATTAATTCTACAACCAGATCTCCAATTAGCAGTAAATGGAGGGATAGGTAGGAAGAGTTCTAAAACTCCTTCCATGAGTCCCTTAATTCTATGATTTCAGTATACCAATTTATGATTTTGCAAAATAATCTTAAAAGGTGTGATAGTCATACTCACACTTGTAACCCAAGAGAAAGCATTATCTGTGGCATTAATGTCACTATTATTTGACCTGGAGAAATATGCTAATACTGTGGTGAGAGTGTATGTTTCATTCAGGAGACATACCCCTTTCCTTGATCTCTCAATATTTCTGCAGGGTTCAGAATAAAGGAACTGACTTTGGAATAGATTACTGTGACCAAACATCCTGCATGTTATTCATGCCAAGGAATCTTTGGGCAGGACTGAGCAACAAGAGCTTGGAAGATACAGAAACCCCCCCATCTATGCTCAATTTCCCATACTGAGTAAATTTTCATCCCCATCATATACACATATGAAATAATATTGACCTTCAGGTGATTTATTTTGTGAATCTGTAGGGTGTGTGTGTGTGTGTGTGTGTAAAAATAAGTAAATTTCAAGGGCTACATTGACTATGGGCTGTATTTTGGGAGAAGTTTCTCATGAAATTAAGGTTCTCACAGGCCAGAGACCCATCCAATTCTTATTTACCTGTAGCATTCAAGTGCAGTGTAAAGAAAGAACATTGTAGAAGCTCAACAAACATATTGTATTGTTTCTCTTCTTTTCTAGTAAGGAACTTTTGCATAGTCTTGTTTATATGGAGGTGAAAATGTTTGGAATTTCTTCAACAGTAAATGAGACTTTTCATCTATGCTCTACAGCATGATTTTTTGAAAATCAATGAATATTAAAAAAAACAGCCTAATATTGTGCAGAAATGGCTATTTCTACGTCTAGCTCCCAACCATCTCTGTCACTTCATGCATCTCTATGACAACTTTCCATTTTATAAAGTAATAATTATAAAGGGGAAGCTTAATGATTTAGAATTGACCATATAGACAGTAATTATAACTTTCTAGTTTTTCACTCCTTCAGAATTTGGTTCATGACAAAATATATTTTATTGAAGTGAGCCAAAATGAATTCTAATGTTTTATCTGCTTGTTAATTAAGGTAAGCAGAGGACAGCCATAACCACTCCTTTTGTCCTTCCCACTGGACATTTCCACCTTTCTCAGCATTTCCTTTCACTTATTCTATACCACCTCCTCCCCTCACTTTCACACCACACTCACTGACCGACACAAAGGGAACATACACAAGGGGCTCCTCACTCGCACCTATTCTAAACTATGGGGTGGAAACCAGATAAACATTTCCACCTAATACATAGTAATAATGACTGCTAATACACAGTCAAAAGAATACTACTTCTTGAGGGGGTACTATGTATCTGGTGTTATTTTAAGAATGTCATAGATATTAGTCTTTTTGATCTCCACAACAACCTGCCCTGGATTTTATTCCCAAGTTAAAGATGTTGAGAAACATTGTGCTATTTTTAAAGGAAAGATGATTCTCTTGGAATCAGATGTACCATGTTTCCCTGGAGTGTGTGGCTTTGGTAAGAGAATACTTCTTACAATATATTGGAGCTCAAAGGGTTATATCCTATCTAAACACTGGAGGAAATGGCTTAAGATACTAAAGAGCTATTTTAGGTTAAAAGAACTAATTATGGATACAGTAAAATACAGATTCTAGTGTGGCTACTGAGATGTGCATGACTATGCCCATAACAGGTGTTTTGAAACTAATTGTAGAATAAACGACATGGCATATTAATGTGTTGCTATGTCTCTTTATTCAGTAAAATGTGGGATCCAGTGAAACAATATAGAATTTCTTGGGAACTTTTCTGATTCTGATATCTTAACACTATATTATTTCAACAAAAATAGACTCTTAACCACTGTGAAATATTACTATTCATGCTCACATTTTATCACTTTGACAAAATATTCTATTGGAAAATAAAGAGCTAAAAATAATATCTTCTAGAATATAGTCTGTCATGAAAGATTAACCATGGCTTGGTGATTAAGTGGTCAAGTTTCTACACACATTCCCCCATTTAGTATTTGTTTCTCAGCTGAGTTATCCAACTTTTCTAACCCTTGATTTCCTCATCTGTAGAGTGAGAAGAAACAACATGATATTTTTCAGAATTCAAGGAAAAAATGTATGTCGAATATTTAGCAACTGACACATAGTGGATAGTAAATATTAGTACTACTAGTGCTTAAAAATGAAATAAGGAGATGATGAGGTAAATGAATATAAAATTATATTTTATAATCTTAACAAAACATCAGGGTTTTCTTAAGCTCTAGCTACAATCTCAGATTGCTTTGGACTCCTTTCTGCATCATGCTCTTCTGGAAGACCTAACTTCTCTTTACTCCCTTTGGTGGAGCCATGCAATCCTTACCTATGTTAACATTAGCTAAAACAAGTCCGTAATGAATTCAGTTATAGATACCACTGCAGTCTATTTAATGTTTTACCGTTATGTCCCTATGGCATGTCTCTGAAACAAAACAAAATCAGGAGAAAAATACAAGAAAACATGAGAACTACTTCTTTTCCACACTATTACAGATGTTTTGTTTTCGCTACTTTCTGAGAGTAGCTATATGGCCCCTAAATCCCCAAGAAGCTATGCTAACTTGTAATTCCATGTGAATTGATGAATAAAAGTTTTATACAAACATATAAAAATACAGCAGCAAGTTAGGCCAATATTTAAAAGGTAGTACATCATGAAAAGGTCAGTAGAGTACAGCAATCTGCATTACATAAATAAGAGAATGTGCTCTGGCTGAAAATCAGCTCCTACCCCTTGTGATGCAAAAGCCAGTGTTGTTTTCAAGTAGAATATACTCTTTTGAATGCAGAGATCAGATAGACCAAGAGATGGGGGGAATTCCTAGGGAGCTAGCTGCAATTCTGCTTCCTATTAAAGAGGTGGTGTATCTGAATGCAGTTAAAATGAGTGCTCACAGATAGCCTGGAGTCTATTATAACTACATAAAAATATAAGTAATTCTCTTCCATTGATACTTCCTCATTTATAATAAATTACTTGCAACATCTCATACTCTTGAATAGCAGAAGTCAATCTGATAAATATATGACTCTAAAAGTTAATCTACAAGTTTAATGTAATTCCAGTAAAAACATCTAGTTTTATGATGGGTGTGGTGGTACATGCCTGAAATCCCAGCAATTTAGGAGGCTGAGGCAAGAGGGTGACAAGTTTGAGCCCAGACAAGGCAATTCAGCAAAATGGTGTCTCAAAATAAAAAAGGTTAGGGATGTCACTCAGTGGTAGAGTACCCTTGGATTCTATCCCCAGTACTGCAAAAACAAAACAAAATAAAACAAAACAAAATGCAAAATACCTAGTTTTGGATAATTTGGGTGAAATATTAAACAGGTGAATCCCAAATTAATAATGAAAATAAACAAGCAAGAATGATAATAAAAATTCTTGGAAAAAAGAAAGAGACAATAGCCTATCAGATATTAAAACATATTTGACAAGCATAATGATTAAGATAGTGAGGTACTAGTTCTTAAAAAGAAAGCAATCAATGAAACAGGATATATCATTCAGGAATGGGCCCAAATATGTGAGTAATTATGATGTGTGACAAAGATAGTATTCTAAACTAGTGAACAATAGATAGATTATTCAACAAATATTCCTATAAGACTAGCTAGGTAACTATCCTCTGTGTTGGGGGAGGGGGAGGATCAGGTTGGACATTTACATCACAACTTCCATACCAAAAATTAGAGGTAACTCAAATAATTAATCTAAGCACAAACAGACATGTAAGTACTAGAAGGAAATGGAATGGGAGGGATTTTAGTTTTAATTCAAACTGGGAACAGCCCTTTTTCAAAAGTCATAAATTCTGTAAAACAAAGGATTTATACTAACATCAATTATTTCAAAAAATTCCTGCAAAAAAAACAAAACTAATGGTAAATAAATAACAAACTGGGAAAAATATTTGCCACTCAATCACAAAAGGCCAACCCCACTAGTATATAAAGAGTTTTTACATTTCAATAAGAAAAAGACAAAAGATATGAAGGCCATTCACCAAAAGAAAATACACAAATTTAAAAATGCTCACATCTAATCACAATAAATGTAATGAAAAACTATGGTGAGATACTGTATTTCACCTGTCAAAATGTCAAATCAGATCAGAATGTTTGTAGAAGAGAAAATGCCTCCCCAGTAATGTTCTTCCTGGAGTCTTGATTCAGAACACACAAAAATACAAGGAAGCAAGTGGCTCTCATGACGAGCCTGGATTATAATGGCTGATGAGAGTGCCTGTAGGGAATTGGGAGAAGCCTGCTTTCTAAAGAGAAGTGATGTTCACCCAGTGCCAATTGCTTTAAGATGCAGCCGTTCTTTGTGATGTTCATTTTTTGTGTGTGACATTTTGGGTGGGATCATAGTTCAACCATATATGGTATATGATATGAACAAAAAAGGGCAGTGGTGGAGTGACTAAAGCAAAGCTTGCCTTTCCAGTTAAGAAACACACACACACACACACACACACACACACACACACACACACACACCTTAAACTCACAGAATAGGTGTTATGAGAGGAAGTTTGGAATACTAAGCTCAAGGATAGCTGGAGATACAAATGGGGATTTATTCTCTGCAATAAACTACCCTATTTCAGCCTAACTTGTAATTTAGGGTTCAGGAAACTCCTTAACTGTAATAGGAAATTTCAGTGAGCTTTGGAGTGGACGTGGTTTAAGATGCTTTCCTTCCTACTCTTGTTGCTTTTCCTTACAGTGCTTCTTGCCGTGGAAGTAATGAAAATCAGTCAGATTGTTCCCTTGCCATCACTTGGAGGCAACCAATAGAAGACTTTACTTCCTCTCCTCATTTACCAGGGGATGGAGAATTGACCACATCCTTTCCCCAAATAACAGAGAGGAAAAAGGTGTCTCCTTTCCAGAGAATCTGATGGTTGGGCAGTGGTGGCAGCAAAAATGCCCAGGGATGGACAGAGCCACATCCGGGTCTTAAACTAGGCAGATGGGTCCAAGACAGACTCAGTGCATGCCCAGTGTGTGTGTGTGTGTGTGTGTGTGTGTTGTGGGTGGGGACAGCAGAATGTTTCCCATCTGACTGAGAGTGACACAGGTGTCAGGCAGACTGCTGGCATCCTGGGTGAGACTTTGTGCCAGGACAAGGAAGGGTGAACAAGTGAAGTATGTGATGAATGCCTGAAATTCAGTCTATGGCATCTCTGTGAACCCAGCACGTGCAGATAACAACTGGCCACAGAGGTGCCCACCCCTGATGCCCTGGTGCTCTGGGGCCTCCTCGATAGGACACAATCCTATGGAAAGAGATTTAGTTTCAGGCACCCAGCATATTAAATGCTCAAAACAGAAAAAAGTTTTAGTTATAGAAAAAAAGTAAAGAAAAATTCTGGGTATACTCTGGATTGTGGTTTAACATGTGTTTAATACTGATATTAGAGAAGGAAGGCTCTAGTTAGAATAGCCTGAAATTCCAAGTTAAGTCATGTGCAATTTATTCGGTAAGCCCAAAGACTCTATGGATGTTTCTGAGCATTTTGTCTGTCTTGTTGTTATCTGAAGTGAAAGCAGTCCCTGGAAGGAACCGTAACCACCATCATAGTATTTTACACTACTGGTTAAATATTGCAGATGCCTTTTCACCTGAAGAATAGGGAGGTGATTGCTACTGTGAGGTGCTGATTAGCAACCCGAGTAGTTGTTTCGAGTCCAGTTTGTGGAGAACGGGTCTGGAACTGTGACCTGAAACATCACATGTACCACTGCTCCCAAGTGGTCCCACCCAGCTGGTTCCGATTTCAGAAGCAAGGCATCAACTCTGTATTTCCATGTGCAGATACAGAACACAGACTTCTTGAGAAATAAGGGAATGGGGTTGATTTTAATATTAGAGGGTAGGTAGTTAATACTTTAAATTACTATAATTGAGAACCATGATGGGGCTTGTTACTTGCTTTGTTCACGTTAAGTTTTGAGTGTGTGAACTGTTCGAATCACTGATTCTATTTTGCTAGAGGTTATATATTAACCATCATTGCAATTAATGGTATTCTGCTAATGTTAAAAACTGGCCATTTAGCAGTTTTTGATTTGTTGATTTCCATGGAGCAAATATTCACACAATAAACAATTTGAAGCTACCCAAGTGAGGTCTCTGAACCGAGACTTGGGAGATGTTCAGTAGCATACTTTTACACGGAATTTCCACTGTACAGATACCATATCTACTTCCTGATGACCATGATAATGAATGCAGCCAAAAGTTAAGAAAATGATGAATTTTTAGTATTTATTAACTGTTTTTAATATAATTTGCATATTTGTATGTTTATATAATTGAACTTTAAATAAAAGTCACATTTGACAGCTAGTTTACAAAATTACTGAAATGTTAACCCTTAGCTCTTAGACGCTAGTACAAGTCATTGTATCTCTGATTGCATCCCTGTCCTAGGATGGTGATTGCCGCTAGCATGTATTGCGCAAATGTTTGGTGAATTAGTTCATTAATTAATACATGACTGCCAGAGCTAAAAATTTTCCAAATTCGAATGCAATAAAAAATTCAGGTTTTTTAAATCAAATATTGAGGTGAGGCAAAAGGCACGTAAGGTAAAAATTCTGTCTACCTGGCCTTAATAAATAATCAATCAACTAGTAAGCTGCTCCTTGTGCTACTATGTAACAGTCTAATATTCAACATAGAAATTGGATTTTCAACTTGGCAGGATACGGTAACCAACTGTGGGCCACTTACTTAGCTTATTGGACTGGTTGACTCTACTAGAAGGAAGGTACACGAAGGAAGTCTTCGCTGGTACCAGTGATGTGTTTTATTTTTCAAGTTGAGTCGGGGATTTGCAGATGGTTGATTTGTTGTACTAACTCCATGCAGACACTGTGTACTGTTTAAGAACACAGGCTGAAGTTCAACAAACCGAGTTCAAGTCCCATCTACTAAGACTTTCTGGCCATGTGACCTCGGCAGGGTACCTATTCTTTTTGCACCTCAGGCTCAGCATGCTGGGAACAAAATACTACACACTTCACAGGGCGTGTATGGAGACTGACTGAATTAATACAAGTTATGTGCTTAGAACATAATCATACTAGATAACCTGTGTTAGCTTTTATATTATGTGCCATGTATTATATTGTAAAAAAGAAAAACAATTTTTTAAAATCCAAAAACTGAATTATATAATTGTTGTAACAGATAATTCTAAAGTTTTCAAATTCTATACATATTTGCCAAATCTTACCTTTCAGATTGACCTGACAGTAGCCTTACCAGGCCACCCCAAGACTGAGTGACAATGCCCCATTGTGCCCTCCAGGACCCTATCAGCTTCCCTCCAGCTGCTCAATTGTCTCTGATGCCTTTTCTCCTTGCTTTCCTAGCTTCAGTAGCTGCACTGTGACTCTTCACCATGGACTTTTGTTTCTACCAGACCCAGGAACAGGTTTCCTGGACTTGGGTTCACCACTCCCACTCCTGACTGGGTGATGGAGCTCAGATCTCAGGCCTCTGGTGTCACTGTTACAGGGAGAACAGGGGTGGGACTCACCTCTTTCGGTTTTGGCCCTTCTAGGCCCTTCTCTGAAAGGGGATAAGAAACAACATACTTAAAGCCCAATATGCAGTTATTCAGAGACTAGAGATAAATTTTAGCCCTGGGAAGACCTTAAGGTAACAGGGAAAATGAAGAGGGAAAGCATTATACTAAACCCTGAGTTAATTAGATTAAGTTAAATGATGCTCTATCAGGCCTGACACTTAAGTATTCAATAATTAATACCCTCCCCAGGACACAGGAGAACTAAATAATAAATAGTTCACTTCTTTCAAGCCCCACTAAATCATTTATTATCTCCAGGTAAAATTAGGAGGTTAGTTTAATTGATACTTAAGGCAACTCCATCTCAAAAAGTCATCATATATTTTTCCTGAAGTTGAAGTTTGATTATGCAAATACCCAGAGATAAGAAACAAGCTTTATTGGGTCAGTTCAAAACTGCTGAAATTGTGATTTATAAAATTTCCCACTAGAGGGCACAATATAAAAGCCAATGGCTGTTGAGCTACAGTTGGTGTATTTACCTTGTGTAGTTGTTTCATTCTGTTGATTTTGGAATTGGGTTTCCGATTCTTAGGTGGTGACAGTTCCCCCCTCCTGTTTAAAACCCATTTTAATATAACCCACACTTCATTCTTCACATGTTTAGGGTTTGCCTGACTGAAATCTACAAATACTTTTACCAAAATGGCTTTTCACATCTGCTTATGTTCCAAATTTCTTTCCGAGATTGCAACTTTGAAACAATCTTAAAAGTTAAATGTAGAGGGCTGGTGAGATGGCTCAGCAGCATAAATGCCTGCCTGGCAAGAGTGAGGGCCCGAGTTTGACTCTCGGAACCCACATACGAAAAAAGGGTACGTGATGTCGCTCAGCGGCACGGGCGCCTACTGGCGCGCGAGGTCCTGAGGTCGACCCCCAGTACCCACCAAAAAAAAAAGTTAAATGTAGAATAGCACACTGTGTTATCTTTTTTTTTCTTTGTAGCTATTTATTTATTTTACTTTAGTAGTACATGGTCATAGTACATAATGATTACATTCATCATGGGGAGTTGGTCCACATACCTAACACATCTGAATTATTTTTTCAACCCCTTCCCATCTCTTTTTCCCCCTCCTCTCCATGCCTTGACCCCCTTCCCTTTTGCAAAAGATTTGTCTCCCTGTTTCTTATTATCTTTTATTTTGCTCTTTAAGTTTCTCATATAAGAGAAATTGTGCAATGTTTAAGCTTGTGTATCTGATTTGTTTCACTTACATTATAGTTTCAAGATGCATCCATTTTCCTACAAATGACTGACAATTAAAATCAGGCTTCACCTCCAGGTGACTGTTGCTGGTTAGAAAGAAAGGTGTAGCATTATCAACTTCTTTGTACTATGAATTTAGTTTATATACAAATCTTTGGAACAGTAAAGAAATTGTACACAGCCTTAACATGTTCTAAATAAAGTATATCACCTTCAAAATTTAAAAGTAAGTCTAACATACCACCATTTGGGGGCATAAGTCCCTATTGTTTTCTGCTTTCTCAAAATGTGTTTTTATGTAAACTATCAGAGGTTTGAAAGGGTTTTAATACATATGACAAATTATATCTTATTTCTATCCCTAGAAGGGAATAGGTATAAAGGTTGTTATTAATATTGCTCTCAATCTTTGGGCCAATGGTAAAAATTTTCCTCTATATATGCAAACCAAACTTTATGAAGGGCATTTATACCTAGAACTCTGTTCTTGATAGTGATTTAATGGACTACACAGTAGGGCTGTAGGTGAGTGAGAAATATTAAGTCTTAACCACAAGGCAGGCGATAAAAACAAACTTCAAAGCATTATAGTCAGCGCTTCCATTTTGAGACATATAATTTGTGATATTTCCTTTCTCCTTTTTTTAAAAGGGAGAAAGCATGTAAAATACCATTTAAAAATAAAAGCTATTTTCCATAACTATGACTTCATCTGCAGACCAATGGATTTTTATAAACTTTCTAATTGGAGAAAAAAGTCCAAAATTCAAGCCAAAAGAAACAAAACTCATAATCACTATGTACTACAAACATATACTAATAAAAAAGTTCTAAAAGAATCAAAGAAAATATGTTTATTTAGATCAGAATTCTTTTTGATTATAAGTAATACCGGTATTCCAATGTAATATCTTATTCCCTTTTTTTTTTTTTTTTTTTTGTGGGTACGGGGGGTCGAACTCAGGACCTCGTGTGCCAGGAGGCGCCCGTGCCACTGAGCGACATCACCAGCCCCTTTTTCATATGTGGGTTCCGGGAGTCAAACTTGGGCCCTCGCGCTTGCCAGGCAGGCGCTTATGCTGCTGAGCCATCTCACCGGCCCTCTTATTCCCTTTTCAAGGTGAATGTGTTTCAAATATAACTTTGGTTGGAATGTTGTTTCAGTGGAGGAAAATGTATCCAATATTTGTTATTGTAGAAAGACTGAACATTTTGAGTATTTTTTATTAAAGAATTTTGTACACCCACTTAATGCCATGCTAAAATATCATCTCAGTGTAAAAATTATCTTTTGAGGAGAAAAGAATTCACAACATTCAGGAGCTGAATACCTATGTGGTGGAAGACACAATAATAGGTTCGCCAAAGGACACTCTGTAGCCTCTTCCCAGCCCCTTTCTCTCCCTTGAAAACACTGGCCTGGTGTTGGTGTATGCACCAAAAATCATGCCTGAAACGCAGCTCTTGAGAGCCCTTCCTGGAAAACAACCACTTTGACTTAAAAGTGAACAACCAGAGTTACTTAAAACTCAGCCGTATCACACGTAATCAACATGGAAAGTTTAAGACACAAAGGAACTCTTAAGTATTGAACTACTTCCCCCTTCTCTCTGATCTAGTAAAAGAAAATCTGAGTCAAATTTTTTGAACTAGGTTGTTTTTTGTCAAAAAGCTTCTTTTAGAAAAAAGTGTCATCCCTAAGAAAAGTGCTTAATTTTCCGATGAACTTTAATCGAACTAGAATTTTTTCTTAGAAATTAGTTATCTACCTCATGAACTTTAACCGAACTATTTTTTTAAACCAAAACCTAAAAATGATTCTAATTTTTCTCTTTTCCTATATGAAATGTCCCTACCAAGAGGAAATTGTCGACTGATCTCCCCTAGTATTTCTTCTCAAACTCTCTATGATAAACAACCTAAGTAAATTTAATTAATTATTAGTTCCAAATTATTTCTGCTGATACTTTCACAAAATCCAACAAAAATGAAATGCTGAATAAATGACTTTTTATATTAAACAAAATCAGCCCAAACTTTTTTATATCGTATTTAGCAGACATAAAGCAATTCTCTCAAATCATTATAAACATCCTTAAATTTTTATTCTCAGTTTTCATATTTACTTTTCTCAGTCCAGTGGTACTCAGCTGACAGCAAGAGCCTGCAGATAGCAATATCAGTAGCATTATAATGACTTTTCTCCTTATTGCAAGATTGTAATAAAATTTTGATAAGTGCTTAAATTAAATTCTCTGAAGAGTATTAACACTACTCAAAATGTGTTTCAAAGTATCTAAATAGCTATGAACAACTCAAGGTTTAACTAAAGTTTCTTTCATTTCATAAGACTTAAAAAAAACCCCACAATTGTTAGTGAATGCTGGAATTTTTCTATACAGCAGGAATGGAAACAGAGAATGGGTTTTGGAACTGTATATCAAAGTCTAGCTAAGCATGTCTGTGTAACTTTACCCAAATGGAGACAAGGAAGAAGAAATAAAAGGAGGGTTGGAAATCATCTGGTAACCATATAAGAAAATATTTTTAAAAGTAGCTGTATTTTCCTAATCTGACATATGGAAAATCAGTTAAATTTAGAAGAAAAAAGAGAAAAATCTTTGGGGGTATTTCTGTACTGTTTTTCCAATAGGAAAATTAATTTACACACACACACACACACACACACACACACACACACACACACACACACTGAATGGAAGCAGCCAAACTAAAGTGTACATCAATGAAAGTGAATTTAAGATTGGAGACACAGCTTCTGAAAAGTATAATTTGGGCTGCAATTGAGCAAGTTAATGCTAGCTGACTTACAAGCCCTGTATGTAATTTCCTCTGAAATATCTAAATTCAGTTCTCCACACTCCTCTGAACACAGCACTATTAACAATATTAGAATCTGCCAGTGACATGAAGTTATACTTTGTATTAGTCACATTCCCATCACTAGGACAAAATACCCAACACCCACCAGATAAGGGAGGAGACGTTCATTTTGGCTTATGGTTTCAGAGTGTTCCATCTATGATCCACTTGCTCTGGGGAAGAAAATCATGGCAGAAGGGCATGGCAGAGCAAAAGTGTTCACCTCATGGCAGCTGGAAGCAGAAAGCAGTAGAGGAGGCACCAAGGGCAGGAACGCACCCTTCAAGTCATGCCCTAGTGACCCACCTCCTTCTTCCAGGCCTCCCTTCCTAACAGCACATCCAGCTATGAACTCATCAATGGACCAGCCCGCTAGTGAGTGTAGCAGTCCCATGATCTAATCACTTTCCAAAAGCCCACCCGGGACCACTAGAGATTTTGCAGGGACATTTTAGATCTAAACCATAACATACTTCCATTGTCCTAAACAACTACACTGGATTTGCAAGCATTTATGGAGGTTGCTTAGGGATATCTTTTGGAAAATTTCATATTCCAGCTGGCTTGATGGGGAACTGAAATAATATATGTAAAAAATTATTAAAATAGAAAGTTTTATGTAAGCGTGTATAGATATGCATATGGAGATGTATAAATAATGTTATAGTATACAGTTATTATTTATCACCATCTATCAAGTCTCAAACTTTGTTTTGAGTAGTTAACAAGAAAGTGAGTCAAGGCTTAGATATGTCCCTAACCAATCATGAAAAGTATTTGCAAAGTTCTATGAGTTAGAAGAAATAGATATTTTCCTAAGTTTTGACAAATTTCAACTAACATTATTAGATAAAGTAATTTAACCTTAGTTTGCTTATCCATGAAGTAAGGGTAATTCCTGCCTAACTCTAAACAGGATAACCTATGTAAAAGAACTTTGTGGAGAAGGTAGAGGGCTGTAAAAACAGTACATTTTCCCCATATTCCTATAGTGAGAGTGCCTTCCCATAAGAACAGGCCATTTTGAAGAGAAATCATTTCCTAAAGCATGTGCCATGCACAATAACTACTCAAATTCTTTCAAATGAGTTCCCATTTGCTCTTCACTCTTAGAGGATAATGTTTACCTGTTAAAATACTCTTAACTTTTCTCTCTGCTGTGATAGGGCTGTAATTGTATTTAGCTCTGTGAAGTGCAGTGTGGATAACTTAAGTAATCAGGTCATTGATTTCTGTGGAGGCCTTAAGTCTGTATCCTAGAATAACCAGCATTTGGCTGAAAATTAAAAGCAACATCTTCACAATCATGTAAGCAATTTATCTGCATATGTTAGAAGTCACTGATTTGCCTAGTGACAAAAAACCAAGTTATGCAAAATCAATAGAAAAAACTAACCACATAAGTAAAACTTTGAAACAGAAGTAGCATGTACATGTATGACCTATACAGTACCAGCTAGTAACAAGGTGATGAAGTTACGGTAGTATTTGCAGGGAAGAAACTGTTGGCACATTACAGGTAACCAAAAAAAAAGTGTGTGTGTGTGTGTGTGTGTGTGTGTGATGATATTACAATCACAATTTCGAAGAAAATGATCTCTAGAAATATAATTAATGAATATCGGGGACTGACAGAACAATAGGATCACTTTCATGAAAAGCTTTTATCTGATAATGATTTTGTCAACAGTGTATGTGGACACTTAAAGAAGGAAAGTAGAATATCAGGAGGGCTTATATCCATTCTTTAAAATAGAGGAAGTGAGGTTAAACATGGGCAATTAGAAAAGTATTATCCTCATAACATAGTCTAAGGATTGTGAAGGGGACCATCACAACCAGTAGAAAGTTTCCTAATAGCCATAAAAAGTCCAGCTTCTAAAGTTATTCTTAAGAAGCCTGCTATGAGGCAGAACTGACAAGTAGAAAAGTATCGAACAGTATGCTGCCACTAAACCAGGCTCCACGAGCTCCAGGAGTTCATAGTCCTAAGAGTTATAGTCCTAGGTTTAGAGAGGGACTAAGTATCTCGTTTTCATACAGTATTGGAACAATGGGCCATAAAATATTTGTTATATTCTTTTTGCTACCAAAGAAAGAGTTACAGATTTGTAATGTGGACATTCTTTTTTAAATTAACAGACTTATTTAGTAGTTTCAGGATACAGAAAAATGGAGCAGAAAGTGTACATCCCCATATACTCCCTCATTCCATTTTCCTATTGACATCTTGTATTAGTGTGGTACCTTTGTTACAATTAATAAGCCAATACTGATACATTATAATTAACTAAGCCCACAGTTTACAATAGGCTTCGCTTTTCAACTTCACATTATACATGTGTGTACTATCTCTACTGAGATCTCTAATATAAATTTGAAAATGCTTGAGAAGTGTATTCTATAAATAAGAATATCTATAAAATATCTTTTTAACCTCTTTAATATTGTACAGGAAAATTAAGAAGTTGTGTTGATAAAGAAAATGTGGGGGCTGGTGATACAGCTCAGCAGCATAAGCAACTGCCTGGCAAGCGCCAGGTCCTGAGTTTGACTCCCGGTACCCGCATTAAAAAAAAAAAAAAAAAAAAGTTAAAAAAAAAATGTGGGAAATTTTATTATAGAAATAAACACAGATATTCTTATTTTAAGAAATTGAGTGGAGAATTTGAGAAGCAGAAGAGCTTGCTGAGTATAAATGCAATGGCTGCCAAAAAGTAAATACTTAATAAATGCAAGCACTTGTCATTGTAGCCAAGATTTCTCGTATGTTATAGAATTTATCTGAAGAAGGAGAACAAGTGATGCGGTATCCTTGGTACACTGAGGAAAAGACTGAGTAATCTGCTTCATAACACCGGGAAAATGTTCCAAGAAAAATCCACTCAAAATAAGAACATATTCATGTAATCTGAAATCACTCTTACAGTTTAAAGGAAGGAGAGAGACCACAAGAAGGCAAGTTTTTAAGAGTCATAAAAAACCAATTTTAGGCACTTATGGTAGCAATGACCTTCAAGATTTCACTTGCTCATCACTGCTAAAGCAATGATGTCATCATTCGTATTCATGATTCTGTTGATAATGTAGCTAGCCTGTGGGAAATTTTCTTTACAGCTACCTTTCATGCAGTGGGAATTAGTACATAAGGGTGAAACAGAGCAATAAAACATCTGAGCTCTGTAGTTAAGATTGACTTCTACTCCTTTATTGGGGCCATTTTAATTTAATGGCATCAGAGTATAATTGCTAAACCAAGTTGAGCTCCTCCCACACTGGAAGTGTTAAAATCTTTAGACCAGAACACAAAGCATTTTTCACTGTGATAGTTCCGTGTGCGGGACTAACAGTATCCTACCAGTTATCTTCAACGTAATACACATACTATATTTGATCCCGACACATGCTATATAAATGTTGTGGATATGAATTATGAAATTAATTTATTATCCAGGCTATATTGAAACTGAACTATTTGGTTCAGTTTCAATATAGCCTGGATAATATGGATTAAATGCTGGTTAAAATTATCTCCATTCTCGTAGTCTACCCTTACTAAATCCTAAGTAAGGTATTAAATCTCTCTGCTAGGTTTGGGAGCACAGCACAGCAAATTTTAGTGTGACTAGGAATCACTGAGGGCTCTTGCTAAAATGCAGATAAGGGACCGGTGATATAGCTCAGCTGCATAAGCGCCTGCCTGGCAAGTGCGAGGTCCTGAGTTTGACTTCCGATACTCACATATAAAAAAAAATAAAGATAAGGATTCAGAATATCTAGGATGAGGCCCAAGACTCTGCATTTTTAACAAGAGCCTGATGCTACTGATATGATGTGTTTAAGTTACAAGGGTGAAGTTAGTGTACAAACTCTGGAATCAGTTTCCAAGTCACATCTTGGAAAAGTTGCCTAAACAATCTGAGCATTAGACATCCCACTTTAAAGAGGGAACAACAGAAACATTTATCTCTGCTGCTGGTTGTGAGGATTAAATGAGATATTGAGTGCACAACGGTCAGTTCTGGGTCAAGCACACAGAAAATGGACTTAAAATGTTAGTTCTTGTCATTTTGGTTATGGGTACTCTTGTCAATGAAAGGCTATGCCATGCTCAAATCTATTCATTAATTAGTTGATTTACTTGGCAATGCAGTTAGTGACTTAGACTGAAAACAAGAGCAGTTTCATTGCTCTTTAAAAACTGAGAGATTAAGCTTAGTAGGAAATAAAACACAGATGGAATGAAATAACAAATGAGGTCCAAATGATCCTACATTTGACAGTCAGCTCCATAGAGCACATATGGTGAGAAAAGTTGATAGTCACCCATGCTGGCCTTCACCTCTCTAAATCTGATCAACAGCCACATTCTGTTAGCTCCATCACTCAAACACCTCTCAAACCCAGCCAAGGAGCCTGCAGATTCAAACTTCCATCACCTCTGAGCCATTCTCTTGCTTCCTTTCTTGACTTCCTTACATCTGTTTTCATATTCTAGGTGCAGAATCTTTTAAAAGTGATATCCCCATCTAGCACCCCACAGCCTAACATCACGTCCAAACTCCAGAACAGAACACAGGCCTCTAGTCCCAGCTGATACTGCCCTCTTTGCCATCTTGATCTTTGACTATGTCATGCCTGCACCCTGGCCTCCCTAAACAATAGGCACTGAAGCCCTGCCTTGCTGCTGGTCCCTACCGTGCCATCCTCTCTGCCCAGATGCTGTCTCTCAGATGTTTGCCTGATGTTTTCCTCTGTAATAAACTTAAGATCTGAGGTTAGAAGTTATTTCCCTAGAAGCCTCTCTTGGACCCCTATGTATGCTCACCAATCCCTATTCCAGCATAGCAATTTTCACTTATCATTTGATAAACAGAATAGATACAGTGTAAAAGAGTCACACATTTGCATATGATCAATAGAAGTGGATAAACTACTGCTAAAAACTATAATGTAGATGAATCCTGGGAAAATTATAAATAGATTTTTTAAAAAAGCCAAATGGCTTGACAACCTAGAAAATGATATGTTTTCATAATACTAAAATATACAGAGAAACTGTAAATAGAATTCAGGGTAAGATTCACCTCTAAAGCCATGCATGGTAGTACAAGGCTGTAGTGTCAGTACTCTGTGAGGCTGAGGCAGGAGGATCACAGATCTGAGCCCAGCCTGGGCAATTTATGGAGATGATGTCTCAAAAAAAAAAATTTTTTTTTTTTTAATGTGGGTACCAGGAGTCGACCTCAGGACCTCGCGCTTGCCAGCAAGTGCTTGTGCCGCTGAGCGATATCACTGGCCCTTTTTTCATATGTGGGTTCCGGGAGTCGAACTCAGGACCTCGCGCTTGCCAGGCAGGCGCTTATACTGCTGAGCCATCTCACCGGTCCCCTCAAAATTTAAAATGAAACAAAACAAAACAAAACAAAAAGAAATGTTTTAAAGTGCTGAGGAATTAGTTCAGTGCCAAGACCCTGGGTTCATCCCCAACATTGGAAAAAAAAAACTCACAAAGAAAAACCAGAAACTAGGAGACTGTGGGTGTAGCTTAGAAACAGAGCACTTGCCTAGCATGTGCAAGGCCCTGGGTTTGCTCTCCAGCATCACAAAAACAGGAAAAACAAACAAACAAACGAACAAAAAAGATTTACCTCTGAAGGTAGAAGAGAAAAAAGAATGAGCAGAAGCACATAAGTAAGTTCAATATATTTGACAATGTAGTTTACAGTTTGGTGTAGCATTTACAGGTTTCATTTGCCAAGTTATTCTCCAAGTTATTTTCCCTAGAAAGGTGTAATAAAGGTCATGTGGTGTAGCTCCTTAAACTGTTCTTAAACTCTTAAACTGTTTAAACAAAGAGAATAAGCTAGGAAAATCAAACTTTTACCGCCCCTACTGCTCTGTCCTCTCCCACAGTACACTGCCATTTGCACCCAGACAAATGTGAGTATAAACCAAGTTTTATACAATAGTCTGGAAGAGAGATGTTACTGCAGTTACAGCTAATGTGGCCACACTTGTCCGTTTCTGCATGGCTCATAATTAAAAGAAAAGTAATTAGATTCTCAAATTCAATAAAATTTTCTATAATTCCCTAGTCTGGCTGAGCAGGGGTCAGTTTTCTATAAATGGTCATGGATTGTTAGCATACAAGGCATAGTGAATCACATTCTTTATCTCACTTCTTTCAAGTTATAGGTGCATTTTTCCACAAAAATTTTGTATCTAAACGTAGAACTTTACACAATACTTCTTAATAAGTCACTTAAGTCATCAGGGCAGGAATTCATTGTACATTGGTCCTGGAATATTAAGTTTAATGAAGGAGGTGGTGAATTAGCCTCCCTATGGCTGACAGTGCTAACATCCTGATCTTGAACTTCAGCCTCGAGAGCTGTGAGAAATACATTTCTATTGTTTATAAGCCTCTCACTCTATGGTACTTTGTTATAGCAGCTAGAACTGACAGTCTGAGAATTCTTCCCGTCCCTATATGCATATATCCCTTTGCGAAGTGACTTTATCAAACTTCTCAACAAGTGGTAGAACCCATTTTCCTATGTGTTGAATCTCAGTACTCTTTCAATAATCTGGCCAACACAGTGGAGTAAAAGTGGGGTTACCTGCCTTCCGGGACTGGGCCTCAAAGATCTTGCATTTCTGTTTCCACTATCTTGGAATGCTGAACTGAGACCTTATGGAGAACCCACAGCTGGCCTACTGGGAATGTGAGGTTACATGAAAAAGAGATCAGTCATCTCATCCGTGCCCCCCAGAATAATCAGCCAAAAGTCAGAATCAACTAAGAGACGTATGAGTGGTTGCCCCTTTAGACCATCCATCCAAACCAAGCCACCAGATGACGGTGATTGTATGAGCGACCTCAGATGAGAACCACAGATCTGCCCAGTTGAGCCTAATTGAACACCAGAATTATAAAATTATTAAAATTATAGAATTAATAAAATGGTTGTTGTCACAAGATACGAAGTCTTTGGGGTGGTTTGTCAGACAACAATAGATAACAGATATACCCCCCACTTTATTACCACTTACTTGAATGGAGTGTGTGCATGTGTGTGTGTGTGTGTGTGTGTGTGAAGAATGCTGTGCCACATTTACTATAATTCTTTCATTAGATTTTGGTCAAAGTGAGAAAAAAATTTGACTTTACATCTGAAGCTACTAAAGAATGAAGGTGAACTGGGTACATCCAAGATTTGAATATTTCACATAAAAGGAATCCAATAGCTAGAATCCTTACTATTGAACGTTCAATAATAAGGCTTATTAGAATAGAGGAAGCTTAATAGGGCTTTTCCAGAATACTTTTCAATTATATATACACCTTTCCTTCATTATTAGACATTTCTCTTCCTTTACCATGATATCCTACATATCATTCTTCAACATTTCTTTTCCTAATTTGGAGTTAGGTTTTATTTGTTTCCCTTTTGGATTCTCTCAGAGTTTGTCTCTTTTTCTCTGTCATTCTTATCCCCAACACTGTCCAAGGCTGTGGCAGGAGAACTAGATTAGTGAATAATGTGTACACTCTTATGGCTTTGAGGGTTGACCTCTTTTACCACCGAACCACATCTTTGATGTTCTCCACAGTCTCTTCCATCTTACTTTTTGTTTCTTTTCCCTATAAACTTCACTCTCTTCTCTGCTGCCAGAGATACAGCCCATGGACACTGTGATATGGATATGAGAAACCACACTGCTAAGCAGCTCTTGCTGTACTTGACAGATTAGAGGTTTTTTTCCTTTAATTTGGCTGTGTCTGGGAAGCAGTATACTGTATTTATTTTTCTCTTTGACACCAGTGATAGCTATTATGGCCAGCTCAGAATCCAGAGAGTGCATGAGTGCACAAAGATGTGGGCCTTCCAGGCTGACTCAACACACTTCCCTGAGCTCCACTGTTCCACGGCGCACAGAAAATGGAGCTGCAGACAGTGGCAGCCCTGACAGTCTCCATGGCCAGTGAAAAAACACAGCTAGGCGGGAGGGTCAGGGACTGAGAAGAATGAAGCGGTGTAGATGGGAGAAGAGAGCAAACATAAAGGGCTTTGTGGGTGACAAAAGCTAACCCGGGGATACTGGCAAATACATTATTGGCATTTTTTCCTCTCTGCTGCTGCCTGCCAACCTTAGTTGTTCTTATTAAAAATACACAGAAAAAAAAATAGAAGAATCAATTTCCTAGGAATGGAAATAAGCACCATAATCCAGCAGTGTTATAAAATCTATTCAATAGCTCCTTTTATTTGTGTCCTTTTCCTTTCCTTTTTAACATAATTGGTACAAGCAAGAGAATATATAGCAGATATAGGTACATTACTGTGTATGTTATAATAATATATTGGATACCTGGAAAAACACCCCAACCCATGAGCCAGAACACTGTCAAATACTTATCTTTCTTACATGTTTCTTTCAATTCCATTTTTTTGCCTCTCCTCCGAAATAATCATGCCACTGAATTTTATGTTTTTAATTTCTCTACTTATCAAAAACTTGCATAAATGCCTTCACAGCTACACGCATAGAGGCTTAACCAGTATTAGTTAATCATGGTCATTTGTGAGCATCATAAAGATGATGCCATACTAAAATGAAGTTTTATAAGACTCAGTTCATTGATTTTACATTGTTTCTGAGATTCCTCCATGCTGTCATATCAGATTTTATTTTATTGTTACTTGACCATTGTGTAATACTACATTATGTGAATTTGTCTTCTGTCAGTGTAATCTGAGTTGCTTTCAAATTTTTACTATGGTAAGTAATATTGCTACAAATATACTTTTGCATGTCTCCTCTTGTTCATGTGCAAATGGATCCCTGAGGAAAATACTTAGAAATATAATTATAAAATATATAAATATGAATAAAATATTTAAGAATATATTTATAATTTTTAAAAAATTGTATACTTACAGATACATGTTTTGGAGTACATTTATATGAAAGACTGAAGAACTAATAATACAGTACTCCTGAAGAATATCCTCTATGCCTTTCTCTATAAAATATAAAGATTATGAAGCTATCATAAATAGGACCAACTAGCAATTGTGTGGTCTTGGTGCAGGGACAGATTATAGACCAGTCAAGTAGAATTAAGTGTCTAGAAATAAAAACCATAATACATGGAAGAAAATCCTAGGGAAAGGCAGGACTAGACAATGAAAGGTAGAATTATTTGCTATCTGAGAAGAAAAAACATTTAAGTGGTTGCCTATTTTCTATCACATAGAAAAATCAGTTCCAGAAAATAAAATTGCTGCAGAAGAGAAAATTTTCAAACACTTTAGGAAAAAAAATCTTTTTGTCTCTGGGATGAACAGGGGCTTATTAAATAAAATACAAAAATGCTAACCATACAAGAATATATTTATAAATTTAACTATGTTAAAATTAAGAACCTGTTTGGTACAAGATAAAAGTACAAGCCATAAATTAAGATGTATTTACAAATACATATATACATTAATATAATATGTGGAACATATAAGAACTTTAACAAACTAATGAAAATATGACAAAGTAACTTAATAGAAAAATGGACAGAAATTTGAGCATGTATCATATGAAAATAAAATCAATTTAATAGGAAAATACAAATGAAGACCCCAATATAATTTTTTTGTTTGTGTGTGTGTGGGTACCAGGGGTTGAACTCAGGATCTCGCGCGCCAGCAGGCGCCTGTGCCGCTAAGCGATATCACCAGCCCTTTTTTCATATGTGGGTTCCAGGAGTCGAACTCAGGACCTTGTGCTCGCCAGGCAGGTTCTTATGCCGTTGAGCTATCTCACCGGCCCCCAATATAATTTTTATAACTACTTGATTGCTAAAATTTAAGAGGAAAAAATGGTATCATTGTTTTGAAAAAGAATTTGGCATTATTTTGTAAAAAGTAATATTCATTTGTAGACCTGTAACACAGTGCTTCTATTCTTAGGGATATATGCTGGATGAACTCCAAGTTTGAGAACATGGACAAATACATAGTAAGTAGTTTATTACTATTACCTGCATGCATATATCTAGACTTTATGGCCATCCTGAAGATAATCTAGAGACGCCTTCAGTTCCAACTAAACATGGACATACATAAAATCCTCTGTCCTGACCATATCTTTATCCAGGCTCTTAAAAAACATACAAATTCTTTGCTTTTATGGATTGCAGTGCCCTGAAGAATCTCATGACTTGTGAAATCTATGCACTCTCCCATAGAAACTCACAGTTAACTGAAGGACCTAACTGCCTCTTTAAAGTCTTTCTGTGCACCATCTCAGGGCACTGGTTCCCCAGGTTAAGACCTCTGCTCTAAGTCACTCTCTTTGCAGGGTCAGAGTCTAAAGCACTGAGGTACGACTCAGCCACCAACTATGAACTATATGGTCAGGTTTGGGTTCCAGATTAGCACTTGTGTCCCTTCTAGGATTTAGTATTTTGCGGCAACTGAGCCTCACCATAGCTTACCCTAGTTAAGGACAGAGCAACAGTAATTCTAAAATCAGTGCCAAGGTCATTTAGGTCTGAAGGTCCTCAGCCAAGCAGGCCAGATAACACAGAGGGCAGAGAAAGAGCATCTATGAGGCCCCCTTCAGGTCTATACCTCATGTACAGATGGACAGAGAGAGCAGGCATGGCCTTTTTGGAGCCCGACAGGAAAATCAACAGTCCTGAGGAATGTTGACATGCATAATGTGAACAACATTATGTTTATAAATACAGGTTTTCCTGAGTGAGTTACCAAGAATCCAATAATTCTGAAGATGTAAAATGGATTCAAATCATCCTTCCAACCACTTCCAATAAGAAAAAGACAGGTTTCACCTCTCTCTCTGAAATTATTTCCACAGCCAATTTTTTTTTTTTTTTTTGAGACAAGGTCTCACTATGTTTTCCAGGCTATCTTGGAACCCATGCCAATCCTTCCTTAGGCCTTCCAAGTGCTGGGATTACAGGTGTGCACCATCATACCTGGCAACTAACTCTTAAATATTTGGATTTTTCATAATTGCTAACCCTAATGCTAACTGTGAGAATCTGAAATTATTGAAGCCTTAAGAATGTATAGTTATTAATTTTAAAATGCTACAAATATGAAATATGAAGCGTTGTATTAGGAAAAGAAAGAGAAGGACAAGGAGATTCCAAGAGTGAATGTTCTGAAGTCAGGCTGGCTTTGTCATTTACTACCATTTGTGTACTATGAAACTTTGGACAAGTGTTAGGCTCAGCATTCTCATATTTACATGTGAGGATAACAATAGTACTTACCTCATGAAAGTATTATGACAGTAAAATGAGACAATACAAGTAAAAAGCTTAGGTCTAGGAAGAAATTTTAAAAATGAGCCATTCTTATAATTCTTAAAATGACCCCATTCTTGTATCATTTTGACCCATGCTTCTTTCTCTAAATGCTTTTTATATGCAGAATTTGTTTTATTTCCTCATTAACAGAGAAACTAAAAGAAATTAAAAGAATTTTCATTGCTCTTTAAAAAAAACATTTCAGGGATACTAATGAGTTGTTAGGACAATATATATAGATATTATATATATATATAGTCCTAATATATATCCTATATATATTGTCCTATATATATATATTTCCCTAATATATATTATTAAATATATATACTGTCCTAATATATATATATATATATATATATATTTTTTTTTTTTTTTTTTTTTTTTTGTACCAGGAATCAAACTCAAGGCCTTGCATTTGCCAGGTAGGAACTGTGCTGCTGAGCTACATCCCCAGCCCAGAACAAAATATCTTGATTATCATTGTGACACACTGTGTAGTAGATAGCATAGAGACAGGGTCAATGAAAAAGAAATAGCTCCCAAAGAAGGAGGAGCTAAATAGAGATGTCAAACACACAGGTGCTTTTAAAAAGGAAGATGTACCAAAAATAATACTCCTACATGATAAAATGAGAGATGATACTAGGAAAGACAGTTGAATTCTTTTTTTGTGTGTGTGTGGGTACCAGAAGTCGAACTCAGGACCTCGCGCTTGCCAGGCAGGCGCTTATGCCGCTGAGTTATCTCACCGGCCCGACAGTTGAATTCTTGAAGAACAGTTCATGCTTAAAAAACGATACAAAACCAAAAGGTTTCTCTGCTATTATTACCAGAAGAGTTATTGTTAATCTTTCCCATGTGATGGGAAATATAGTTTACATTTAAGTATTGAAATGATAGCGAGTTAATAAATTTAAGAACTCACTCGTATGAGCCCAGTGATTTCAGTTCCCGTGAAGTTTGTAGTGCAACTCTAAAGCCAGCCTGTAGTTTGATCTGATACAGTCTTTCCCTTCAGAAGACCCTGGCTGCCTATTTGAGTTTCACTGAAGTCCCACAACTCACATACCATGGACTCCACATCTCATTCTGTACTGATCTGAGGCTTCATGGTCTTCTGTCACTGATTCTCCAGAATCCCCAATCTTACATCCTCTGACACTGCTATGTGAAACCTACTCTCCAACATGGAACTTTATCCAATGTTTTCCCCCTACACACTGCAACTAATGAACTCAACAACACGCAAAGTCTGCCTCATGCTTTTCCATGAAGTGACTTCCAAGGATCCACTGATTCTGTGAAATCATTCTCGTAGAGGTCATCTGGCTATCCTACAGCCTTCCTCCTACCTGGATCATGCAAGCGCATCTGCATAAACTCAGACATCTCTTCTTCCTCTTAAAAATGTGAAATTTTTATAGGCAGTGAAACAGTCATGACATGGTCAGGGGCCACCACAGAGAACAGGCAGGAACCTGGGCACTTACCTGCTACTCATTAAACATAGAATTTGTGTTTTCTTCTGAGACAGTCAAGGACTTAAAATCCAGTTTTGCTATGATCCTTCACTGAGCCTACAGATGCCTAGAAGATAACTAGAAGTAGAACAAAGCTTGACCTTCATTTTGTAGCCTTTGTTACTGTAAACCTTGAGTCAAGTCTCCTCTCAGCTATGCATAGGAGCATGTTGAACATTTGGGGAACGTCTCTCGGAGCAAGGCTCTGAATTTATATGATCTCATCCCCTTCCAAGACTGAGGACACCAAAATAAGAGGCTTTCAGGGACATTCAACCATTGTCCTAAACCTGTGATCACCTGGATTCCAGGGCAGACTGAGCCCCACATGACTGAGAGCACCACAGACAGAGACAATCCTTCCCTGGGAATAAAACCATCTGTCAGCCATTAGGATTCCAAAGCTACAGCACTAGGACTGAGATAATGATCCACCTGACCTTGGCCCACCAGCTAATCCTTGAAAGGTGCCCTCCTGCAAGGCTAGCTAAATACCTGTGCTAGAGTATGCCTTTCCAGCTACATAAACTAGAGTCCTTTCTTACCTTCCAACTAACTTTCCAGTTAAAGCTTCTTTTTCTGTAAATTTGTGCTTTAGTTTTAATTTCCATTTCTACTAAAGCAAAGACCCATGCTAGCCAGCAACAAAATTCCCAAATAAAAGCCTCCCATGTCTATGATAATTTCTGCTGGGCTGATGAAGAAACAGATGTGAATATTGATTGAAACATGAGTGAATATTGATCGATTGGGTGAGTTGACTTTTTAGTGGTTATGTTCAATGAGATAAAACTTTTTTTTTTTTTGTATTAAGAATTTGATTCTGGAGCCAAACTAGTTACTAATCTCAGGTCTGTAACTTCACACTGGGTAATTCTCCCTATAATTTAATTGTTTCATCTATTAAATTGGGTTAATAAGTAATATCTACTTAATAGTATTATTTTAAGGATTAAATGGAATGATCTATTTAAATAACTTTCTAAAAGGCATGGTATATATAGTGTAATCAATAAATGTCTGTGGTTGTTCTTATCACCATTAATTTCCTAGAAAAATATAGTCAATCATTTCCTAAATTTTCAGTATATCTGATTTAAGGGGGGGTGGTCACCAAATTATGAAAGTATAAACTTGGTCTGAATTTAAGTATGCACCTCTCATTCAAAGGTTCTGAAATTGTAAATCAAGATTAACAGCATAGAAATACATTCTTTTTTTTTTTTTTTTTTTTTTTTTAATGTGGGTACCAGGAGTCGACCTCAGGACCTCATGCCCGCCAGCAAGCGCTTGTGCCGCTGAGCAATATCACTGGCCCTTTTTTTCCTTTATGTGGGTTCCGGGAGTCAAACTCAGGACCTCCCGCTTACTGGGCAGGCGCTTATGCCGCTGAGCTATCTCACTGGCCCAGAAATACATTCTTGGTTCTTACAATATCCCGTTTTAAATGACTGGACTTACCAATCATCTTCCCTTATTTCTTGAAGCCTCCACCTTTAGGTTCTAAAATCTTTAACTTATTCGCTGCCTTAACCATGCTGGATATTTTCATGTTATGTAGTCAAGTTGTTCTAGTCTTGACTCAACAAAAATTTGGCAGAACCTTTAACACAGAATCCCCTTACTTTCAGTTTGAATAGAGACATTTCCTTAGCCTTCCATTGGAACACACTCAACACTCCATAAGAGAAGGGCTGGGGTTTTCATAAATGTGTGTTTTCAGCATCCGTTTCTTGTTCAGGGTTATAACAGCTAAAAACCTATAGGCCAGAGCCTAATTCTGTGGCATGGGGGATGCAAGCACTTAAACAGTAAAAATCAAGGGTAGTGTTGGCTCTATCAGACAATTTAAGACATCTACATCATCACAGTCATTGTAGTTGGACATTCTTTCTGCAGTGGAACTTTAATGTATTGTTCAGGATTATAAGTGAATTGGACAGGCTGTACCATTTTGGACCACATTTTGCTTTATGATAAAGTGCAAGCCAGAGTCTCTACAGTTTGATTTAGGGCTCAGTAGCATAGCCGATAAAATATACTGAGGGGAAAAACATCCACATTCTACAGTGTATTGACCAAAAAGCCATCCCAGCATTAAAAAGCTTTGCTGATATCTGGACATATCTGTTTCAGACTGCTCTCTTGTAAACTTCCCCTTAGAAAGAAAAACCTTTGACATTTAGTTACTATTGTACTCCTGTCAAATACAGATAGGGCCTTACAAAGGTGAAGGGAAAAATAATGCAGTGCATTATTCAAGCTAAAAAATAACAATATGCTTCACATAACTCAACTCAAGTGATCCACATTCTCCAAATCAGAAGTCCAAAATTCACAGAGAAAATCCCACAATCCGATTGCAGTTTTCTTTGACTTGAAGCTTGTGTTTCTGAGAAGACATGTAAACTTTGGAATTCAGTTGGACAAAATGTGTAAAAATGTGACATACTAGGGCTGGGGACGTAGCTCAGTACTGGAATGCTTGCTAGTACCCAGAAGGCCCAGGCTTCAATCCCCAGCATGGCAACAAAACAAAGGAAAAAACAAAACAAAAATCCCAGATGCAATATACTGAAAAAAATAGGTAATTGGCCCAGCCAGCATGAGTACAGGAAGTTTGAGATCCCTCCTGCAGATCACTGATCCCTGGTCACCTGGAATTTCACCTTGGGCTCTGAATGTCACTTACCCTATGACGATACAGGAGATGGCAGTTCCCAAGAAGGCATATGTTAAAATAGATCCTAAGTTTTGAAAAAAGTGTCTCTGGGGAGAAAAAAAAATATTTCATAAGAGTACATCTGCAGGTCTTAGTGTAACAGGAAATAAAAATAACTACGTGCTTTTCACAGGCCTTTTTTTCCCTACCATTTAGGCAAATTTTGTTTTTGGAGCCTCATTTCTGACCTTGCTGTGTCCATAGAGAAGAAATGATTTCCCTGCAAGGGACAGAGGAAAAAAGGAAAACCCTACCTAGAAGATGACAGAGTAGGGATGAGAAAACTGCCCCAATTAACTGAGAGGAAGGGAAGGGGCTTGGGGCGATGTCTACCCAGAACTCTAGGACAATTAATAGAGGAAACAGTTTTCAATAAGTTTTGTTGTAAATGTAACATCTTCAGCATTTTAAAACATACTATTCTATATAAGTTGCTTTTTGGTTTTTAATGGATTCTCTTTTGTATATCTCCTGACTGTCATGAAACCAAACTTTAAAAGCCTGAATGATTAATGAATCAAAAACAAAACAATGCCTTATATTGGGGCTGGGGATGAGAAAAGATGACCTAAATAAATCCAGCCTTCTAAATCTCTTCAAATGCTTGCTTAGGAAAACTCCCACTTCTTTAGTGGATTTGAGTGGCCAGCACTGACAGCAAGAGGGAGCCTGGAGTACACACCAAAAACATTGGGTCTGTAATGCGGAAGCTGCCTGGTTCCTGGAAATGACAGGCCAAAGAGAAGAGAGCCCAAGGAATCCCTGAGTGGGGGGTGGGCAGCAGGAAAGCAGCTGAATTACTTCTTCTCTCAGAAATCTACAGGTCAGATCCTCATTCTGCATGGGGAATGCCAACACTTAAACTCTTACATGAATTTTTAATCCGTGAAATGTGCAAGGTCAGGCCATGCCTGTGTATCATCAGGCAAGTGCATAGAACATGCACAACTGTATAACAACAGTAAGTTCTTGAGTTTATACCCAGATGGATAAACATAATGTTAATTAATAAGTAAACTCTTCAGTTACCATCTAGAACAATACTGCCCAATAGAAATATAATGCAAGACACATATCATTTACAATTTTTTTAGAAGCTGTATTAAAATAAATTTTAAAAAGGTGAAATGAATTTTGATAATCTTTTGTTTAAATCAACATATGCAAAATACTTTCATTTCTGCATGAAATCAATGTAAAACATTTCTGTGATAGTATATGCTTTTTTTTTTTTTAAATGCTAGCTCTTTAAAATCTGGTGCATATTTTATACTTAAAGAGCAACTCAATTCAGACTAGCTGCATTTTCAGGGTTCAAGAACTGCATGTGGCCAATGTCCTGCATGTTGGACAAAGTAAGCTTAGAAGAATTCTGACTACGTAAGGTTTGAATCTTTATTACATAAGATAATGATATTTTTACCAAATAGGCAGGTCTATAAAATAATTCTTTTCATTAGTATTGGTAAATTCTCCACTTCATGATAAAAGAAAATAGTCCCTATATATTTACCTTCTTTAGACTATATCCTGCATGAAATATAATTGGTGGCAATAAAACATTGAAGAAGATTTCTGGGTCAAATGTCATCTGCCAGAAAAGAGAAAAGAGCAGTTAGAAATATATTCCTTTAGGCCATTAAAATGTATTTTAAAAGCACAATTATAGTCAATTTTGCTAAGTTGTATGAGACATGCAAACACTTAAATTAGAGATAAAAATAGGAGAAAATGAAAATTTGGAAGTTCATAAGTACAGTATAATGAAAAGTAATATATTAAATGCAAAATTTATAATTTTTGTCTTATTGTTAATAATAACGGCAGCTGTAAAAGTGTAATGAGATTTCTCTGGGGGAAAATTGTTTTTGAGTATTAACTTCTCATATTTGAAATGTTTTCATTACATTTTTTTCTGATATAAGGACTTAGTGCTCAGCTGTTTTGGCTTCAGCAGGATTTATAAGAAAAATTAAAAAAATTTGGATTTCATTTTCTCCACTTTTCCTATTCCAAAATTTAAAATATTTTCCAGATTGTGGAAAACACATTTGAAAATGAAAATAAATTTTTGTAGTATTTCTTTCTTGCTTTTTATTTAAATTTTTTTCAAAAGTGGGCCAAAAAACATATATGAGTTGGTATAAAGTACAAATGAAATGAGTTATATAAATTCTTGAATCCAGTATCTACTATATTCCTTGGTAATCTGAAAATAAGATTTCATTTAATCTTCAAAACTGTCCTTGCCTTTCCCTGCTTCTCTATACCTGCTATCTTTCTCCTTCCTTCCTCCCTCACCCTCTCTTACACACACACTGCCATTTATTATTTCACCACTAATACTTTCTCACCATTAAGGCACTTATCAAATCTTTCACATGTATGGGTTTCACAACTATAATTTGTACTCCCCCCACCCCGTATGGCTTTAGTCTTACTCCTCTCTGAAGCTGGATCTCAAGTAATTTTCCTATAAAATCTGCTTGATCTCCCAGGCCAAACTGACCATACTCTTCTTCTGTGTTTCTTCAACATGTTGGGCCTTCCTTGTAGCATCCGTGTTTCATGACATATTTTGTATGATTATTGATTTGTGTTTGACCATTTTCCCCATTAAATTGGGAGCTTGTCAAGGATCAAAATGGTGCCTTAGTCAATTCTGTATAGCCTCAATCCCTCCCCACTGCCTAGTTCACTGCCTGATATATTATTGATCTTCCAATGTCATCCCATCCATGAGAAGTGGGATGTGATGGGCTCAGTTCAACCTTTCATACCAGGACTAGGGGCCTCTTGGGCACTGGCACGGTCATAGACTGGCTAACTTTCAGTAGGTGACAATTCTTGGGCCCACCAGCCAAGCATCCTAGAGTCTACCTAAGCTCTCCCTCCTGGGGAAATGAAGCTAGGACTAGATTTCTAAAATTTAGTCCACCTGTCATGCAACCACCTGTCAGCATTTAACATGATGTGCTACATATAGAAAGAAGGAGAGTAACAGATTTTTCTGACCAGCCTTGCTTTTAATCAGGCCTATGTACTTAGGCTTTCTTGTCTTAAGAATGGTTTCACCCATGTTATTCTGGTTTCTTCTACTAAAATGTGAACTTCTTTAGCTAGGAACTCGTCCTTACAATGGTATATTTCTTCGCAAGATAACTAGTTTAGTACTTGTCCAGTACATTTTGTAGTTTATTCACTGGTTGGAGAGAGTGCCTGGGAAGCCCTAAATGTAAGAATATTCCTCAGACTTCTCAAGCTTTTCCATGGCTTATCCAAAACCAGGGTATTATATTATGGATACTATCTATGCCCAAACACTTGAGAAAAAGGAGGTCAGCAAGAAAAAAGGAAGACATGTCTCCTTAGCAGTCCATGTGCCTACACTCCCTGAGGCACATCACTGAATAAGTGCTGCATTTCATTTAGTCCTCACAGGAAAAAAAAAAAAAAAAAAAAAAGGAAGAATTCGTGCATTTCACTGGATCATAATTAGGCCATCATTTCAGGATGCGTATTAAGCATTAGCAATCAAATGGTGCATAAATCCATTTACAGAGGAGGAAATAGAGGTTTTGGCTTGTCAAGGTCAGGCAGCTAGTAATTGATGGAACTGGGATTCTAGATCCAGGTTATTGTTTCCGAAGCCTTCTTATATACTCTAGCATACTGCATACTGTAAAAAATAGTGAGTCTACCTCCTCTTCTGCCATTACGAACTATTTAAGATTTATTCTCCCAATAGCTTGCTGTTCTTGAGGGGATTTTGTTAGTAGAGTTGTAAACAAAATAACTGACTTTAGACAGTTTACTTCAGTGTCATTTTCTAAAAATGACTGGCTCCTATCAAGTGGGAAAATTAATTTGTTTGCACAATAGTCACAAACAAACTCCTTGTGCCAGCATCTGTACTAGACACCAAGACAGAGTGGTGACCAAGACCAAGCTCCTGCCTTTTGAAAACTTCCAGATAGTGAACACAGATGAAACCAACTAGTTAACTGCCTGCTAACTAAACTGACCAATAATCACTCTGAGTTATAGCAAGTACTGTGAAGAAAATGACCAAAGGGCAGTGACAGAGATAAAAAGGGTTTGGGTTTAGATATGGTGGTCAGGGAGGGCTCCCTGAGGAGGTGACATGTAACAGGCAGACAGAATAACACATGCAGAGACCTGAGGTAGGAAATGCCTGCGTGCGTTTGATGATGTCGAAGACCAGGACAGTTGGGCAGAGCAACCAAAGACAAGAGTGTGGGGAGATGAGACTGAAGAAGAGGAAAGTAAGATTGGGAAGTGCTGGGAGGTGATTCCAAATAGAAAAGATGCCAACACAAGACTGGAGCAGGTATGTGAAAGGATTTGATTTGTGCTTTGAGAGACTCACTTGGGTGACTGCTACATAATCCAGGTGAGAGATGATGGTGGTGTGGGGAGAAGAGGGCGGCTTCCAGATACACTGAGACAGAATGGGCAGTTGGCAGATTAAGTGTTAGGAATAGCAGGAAAGGAAGAATCTGCTTCCAGGGTTTTTGTTTATATAACTAAGAAAGCCTAAGGGCTGCTAAGTAGTTGTGGCTCATTAATTATTGTTTTCCTCTCACTGTCTCACATCCCACAGTTTTAGAAAAATTGTATAGCTTGTATTATGCAGAAAAGATTAAACTCTAGTTATTTCTTTTATTATATTGGCTCATTCCTGTCTCAAAAAAGTCCCTTTGAGTGCAATAATCAACACAAAAGGTAAAAATGATGATCCATCCCATATATAAAACAAACATGTTACATTATTTTACTCTTAAATAATTAGCCTAAGTTTACCAGGCTAATTATAATTTATAATTATGTTTTATAATTTATTCTGGGTTCTTAAAACATCTTCCTTTGTGTCCAGAAATTTTATAACTGCTTTTGGCCAGAAGCATTAGAATTTTGACTTCGCTTTTTAGCTCCTGAACCTCTAGCTTTTAATGCATGAAAATGGAGTCAGTTAGTTAATGTAAAAACAAATCATTTCAGCTCATGATCTAGGTTCTTTCTGTTATATAAATTATCTGGAGTGGTTTTAAAGGGTGGATACTCAGAGCCAAGCTGCCTGGATTCACATCCCAACTTCCTTGAGTTAGATGGCTGTTTAAGGTCTCCGTGCTTCAGTTTCCTCATCTTTACACCAAACATAGTAATGTGATACCTAATAACAAGGTGGTTATAAGAGCTAAATGAATTAATATTTATAAAGTTTTTGCAGAAATGCCTGACTTCTAGTAAGCACTTTGTAAGTATTTATTACTAAGAAAATAAAGTATGTGAATAGATATTTTTGAGTCTTTGTAAAAAAAACTTCTTTTCTCCATTCCCCCATCTCAGTTTCTCTTTCCTTTTGAACAGTTTCTTCCCATTTTTACAATATATATTGTACATTTTGGATCTTATTTACTCTTTCAGCTTCTCACACTAGGGAGGCAACATGATGTTTACACATGTGCATCTGGTTTATTTCCCTTATGAGTGTGGTCTCGAGTTGCACCCATTTACCTTCCAGCTTATCCTTCTTTTTGGCTGAGTAGTACTCCATTAGAAGGAAGGGAAAAGAAAAAAATATATATATATACGATATAGTTAAGATAGATACACTACTAATTTCTTTTAGTTCATTGAAAAGAAATATTTGTGCTAATATTGTTTGGACAATTGAATGCCAATATCTTGTACTCTGAGTAACTAATTTAAAGATAACAATACGCAATGTATTAACCATTGTTACCCTCCTATTATGTTGTTTTGAAATTTTGTTCTATTTTTTCTCTTTAAAATAAAAATTTTTTAAAAAATTCTTTTCAAGAACTCTCAGAGGTTACACAACTGCTTAAAATGTGGGAAGATTTTAATTTTCCTTCTAAGTTTATTCTCTTTTCTAAGAAGATCAGATACACCATTGTTGATCTATTTTTCTATGAGGCTTCCTTGGGAGTAGAGCAAGTTGCTTATTTAAAGTTTTTAGCATAGAGATGTATTCTGTGCTGGAGGGTTGAAGCAACGCAGCTGTGATTATCTGGAAGAGAGAAACACGGTGGCACAACCTCCGGGCAGAAAATCCCTTGCCTCAGCAGTTTGTCTGCAAAACTCGGGTTAATCACTCAACAAGAACATTTCAATAATCAGAATGCTCCATTTCCTGCATGCAGGTTAACTAATGTGCTATTTTATATTTTCTGGAGCATCCAGATGAAATTGGCAGGCTGAGAATGGCGTGCAGTATATGAGGATTTATTTGTATATACAAAGCAGATTTGTGTTCCTTTCAGACTTGCTATAAGCTTAGGAACTGCTAAATCAGAGTTCTGGGAGTAACTCCAAACCCAGACAAGTTCTCAGAAACGGCTGGATCTGCTGCTGTACCAACACCCAGATGGGAATCCCACATGTCGTTTTTCTCGGACTTTGGGTTCAAACCATAGTTTCAGAGGTGAGGCTGTTTTCAAAGCCTAAACAATTTCTTTCTTTTTTTTTTAATAATATGAAGGAAATAAATAAATCTATGTGACAGGGTGAAGGAAAAGAGCAAAAAGCTAAACATTTTCAGTAAAAGGACTTTCATTAGTCTTTTAAGATACAAATCTTACAGACAAAGCTCTGCCCAACAGAAATTTTTATGACCATGGAAATATTCTACAACTGTATTGTACAATATGGTAGCCACTAGCCACATAACCTATTAATTTAAGCACCTGACATATAGCTTATGCAACTGAAGGACTGAAATGTTACTTTTAACAATTGTGGCTAGTGACAATCCATGTATTTATAGATGGTTACCAGAATTTAAAATTTATACCTTTTACTTTTTAAATGTTCTATTATACTACAAGGTGTGACTAATTTGGAACAGACCTGAGACCGAGATGAAAGCATGATATATGTTTTATGAAAGCAGTGAGATTTTAAACTCTGGAATTCAAATGTTAAAGATAATATGGAGGATAGCAATATGTTTAGAATATTTTAAATATTACCCCATATATACCCCCAATATTTGGCTAGAAATCACTCCAATATGTGTTCATGTTGATAAAGAACTAGAAAATTTCCAGGAGTAGAATGAATATACCAAGTTTGATTCCCAAGATCTTCAGAAGGTTATAGATACAAAATTCTATTTGCAGCTGAGTATTAAGGCACACAGGGACTCAATATGACTTATCTGAGAAGAAATATCAGTGTTCTGCTGAACTACTAAATAAATAAGCCCTAAAATAACCATCCTAGTGAGCAAGTGTGATTTATGTGGCATAGTCCTTCCAAAGAGGTCTTTTAAAGGCATTGTTTCATCAATTCTGACAACATTCCTAAGCAGTAGCTGGCAAATGCATTTATCCCCATTTTCCAGAGACAGGAGAAGAAATTAATGGCATGCCCAGTGTCAATCAATGTGACAGGGATATCACTGGGTATTAGATGTATATGCATGGGCAAACTAAAAGTGTGCTTTCCAAGGGAACACTGGGCTAACACAACTACTTTAAGCAAGATTTAGGACTAAGAACTAGGCTTTTGTTATTTTGGCAATTGCTGATTCCTTGGACAAGTAAAAATGGTTAGCACAATAATGTGTGCAATCCCCTTCCATGCTTTATTCATTAAAAATGTAGCGGGCCTCTTCATGCTCTAAGGAATATGAAGAAACTATGAATGATACAAACTGATTCCATGAAGGTTATAGGCAAAGAAAGGAAAGATGCTGTACGATTGTAGAAATAAGGCACTCAGGTAAGATGGCATTGAGTTCTGCAGCACAGAGACACTGCTTTTGGGCTTCTGACCCTGCAGGAATGCTTGATTTTGAAGCAGCAAATGAGCTGGGTTTTGAAGGATGGGGGAGGTGAATCTACCCATGGAGCAACACCCAGAACTATGATCTTTTGGCTTCCCTGGCGCCAGTGGACAAGGTTCCCCAAGCCACAGAGGAAGCTGGCAGCTTTCTGGAGTTTCAGTTATAGTTGGTAGCAAATAATTTAGATCATTTTAAATATTAAAATAAGTGCAGATGTGTTTAAAAATGAAATTCAAGCTCTGTATGCATTTTTAATACAAATAGGAGACTTCAAAGAAAGCTTGGAACACACCTAAAATTGCTCAAGGGTGTGCATTTTCTTTCCTCTGCTTTAAGTTGTTTTGCACTGAGAAGCATCAGAGTGAGAGAAAGAAGGGCAGACTCGGAATGGTTAGTAAAGTATACCATATCCTGGTTAGACTGGTCATCTAACTTGATGTCTTAGAACCTCAGTTTTTTCATTTGCACTGTAACCATGAAAATATCTACCTCATAGAGTTGTTTTTAAAGATTAGCTATGAAAATGAATTTAAAATGTTCTGGTTGGTACAGACTTGAAAGAAAATGTTGAAGCAATGTTTGGGGATAAGAGGCACAGACACATTTGGGGAACAGAAATAGGTAATACACTACTCAGCCATAAAGAAGGATAAACTGGAGACTTTTATAGGTAAATGGATGCAACTCGAGAAAATACTCATAAGTGAAATAAACTAGATGCACATGTGTAAGCATCATATTGTCTCCCTAGTGTGAGAAACTGAAAGAGTAAATAAGATCTAAAATGTACAATAGATATGGTAAAACAGGAAGAAACTGGTCAAAAGGAAAGAGAAACTGGGATGGGGGAATGGGGAAAAGAAAGAAGGGAAAGAAAAAAATTATATATATATGTATCTTATATATATATATAAGATATATATATATAAGATAGTTAAGATAGATACACTACTAATTTTGCTTAGTTCACTGAAAAGAAAGGTTTGTGCTAATATTGTTTGGACAATTGAATGCTGAGATCTTGTACTCTGAGTAAGTAATTTAAAGATAACAATATGTAATGTATCAACTAATGTTACCCTCCTATTACGTTGTTTTGAAATTTTGTTCTATTTTTTTCTCTTAAAAAAATAAAGTACAAAAAAAATTATCAAAAAACCTTCTTCCATCAACTTACCTCAGACTTCTTACTCCAAGGGGAAAACCATGCCCATCAAGGGCAGATGTGATTGTAGAAGAAGAGAAGGAAGCAGACTAATACTTACAACATGCTTGATATTGAATATAACTTTTCTTGTTTCATTCTAAAAAGCAAGCCCTTAAAGAAAGCATCCTTAATTCCTGTATTACAGATAAGAAAAATACTAAGAGAAATTAACTTGTTCAAGGTCTCAGTGCTTTGAAGTACCAAAGATAAGATTCATTCCTGGCTCTAACAGTAGAACCTCATGCACTTCCGTACATCGTCTTTAGAGGCAGATTTTAAACTAAAGCTTTAACAATGGATTTTTTCACTTGTGTTTTTGTTTTTTGAAACAGGTTATGTATTTCAGGCTGGCCTTGAACTCATTATGTAGCCTAGGCTGGCCTTGAATTTGTGGTGATTTCCTGCCACAACCTCCAAAATGCTGAGATTACAGGCATGAGCCACCAGCCCTGGTAGCTTAACAATGGATTTTTAAGATAGCTATTATAGAAGAGGACTTTTTAGGGATGTAAAAAATGAAGTCTTTGGTTATTCTCAATTCCCCTAAAAATACAATTAAGTAAGAATGTAGTGTGCTAGTAGATCACCCCGTAGAGGGAAACAAACAAACAAGCAAACAACCCACAATCATTGATTTGTAGCACTTGCCAATTTCTTTGATGTAAGTACTACCACTGTGTCCCATTTCATGTTTCCAGTGGTTTAACAACTGGTTGTCCAAATTCCTGAAAATGTAATGAATTATCAGCTCTCAAGTGCTGGGAGAAGCCTGCTGTAGCACTCCATTGTGGTCATCTTACTCCAGTTCTGTTTTAATTCAACATTTGGGTCCTGTTTTGGGCATAAAATTGGTAAAAAGCCTCCCAGCTTATGAGGGTTCAATGTGTGGGACACTGTGAGGTACCACTCAGATTTCCTTTCCCTGAAGGCCTGTGGTTCCTGTTTGTAGGAGTGTAGTCAGCTCCTTCAAAGGTTGCAAAAACTGCAGAGAGCCATCTCACCCAAGGTCCCACTCCTTTCCAAACCCAAGGACAGAGCAATTTGATTGTTCAGGGACCTTGCCATCTGAGTCCAAGTGAGGCTGACTCTGGGGCCCTAGAGCTTCCCAAGGAGATAGCAAAATCCTTGGGCATCATAGCTTAACTTCCCCATCTGTCACTAAGGCTTACTTCCTCTGTTTATAGGTGTAGCCTAAAGGGCACTTAATAAACATCCTGCCCACTAACTCCATCTCAGGTTGCCTGCTTCTCTGGCAAACCAATAGCAACAGTCTGGAGGAAGGGGGAGGAAAAGTAAAGATACCCTGACTTTGCAGTATGTTCTTGCTCCATGCTAGTCTGGGGAAGCACTTGATAAATCAATTTCCAGTTAGCCTTGTTATTAGAAATGGATCTTAGAGGAGCAATGGCAAGAACCCTGGACAGGCTTAAATGGCAACAGGAGACAACCTGTTTACCTATCCAGCTGCCTTGTGTACTGACCCCTCATGAGCCAGCTCTAATGCATCCTACCTTGGGTGTATAAGCTACCCAGGAGGAGCTTCTTACTGACATGGGGAGAGAAGGGAATGGAGTCAGATGGAACCTTATATAACTGTCTGCTGGAGACCAATGATGATAAAGTACATTCCTGCCACAGTTTACTATTTTAGGAGGAACAAAGCAAAGGAGAAAGAACTGAAACATCCATTTTAAGTTTTATCTACTCAGGATTAAAGTATACTGGGAAATCTCTTTTTCTTTCCCCCACTTCCTATTTTCCATTTTGTGCTCAGCATTCTCCTTTGCTTTGTTTTTTTTTTAAATTATTTTTTTATTTTATTAAGTTTATTTGTACAATTTAGATATATACAATGATCACATTCATCATGGGGAATTTGTACCTATACATGATACATCCTTTTTCCTCTTTTTTTTTTTCTAAATTCCTTCCTTTCCCTTCAACCCCTCTTCCCCTCCTCATTTACAAAGCTTTGTTTCCATTTTATCCTTTTTTCTTAATCATTTTTTTCCTTTTCTTTTCCCCTCACCTGTCCCTAGTTCCCCTTTCTTTTGAACCATTTCTTCCTATTTCACTACACCTACTACACACTTAGGTCATTATTTACCCTTTCGGTTTCTTACACCAAAGAAACAATGTGATATTTACACAAGTAAATGTGTGTAAATGTGTGTAAATGTAAATGTGTGTCAGATTTATTTCACTTAAGAGTATGGTCTCAAGGTGCATCCATTTACCTAGGAATGTCTCAAGTTTATCCTTCTTTATGGCTGAGTAGTACTCCATTGTATAAAAGAACCACATCTTTCTTATCCATTTCTTGGTTAATGGGCATTTGGGTTGTTTCCAAGATTTAGCTGTTACAAATTATGCTACTATAAACATGGGTGCACATATATCACTATGGTATGATGTTTTAATTCTTCTGGGAAGATACCCAGCAGGGGAATTGTCGGGTCAAGTGGGACCTCTAATCCTAGTTTTCTAAGGAATTTCCACACTGATTTCCACAGTGGTTGTACAAGTCTACATTCCTACCAACAGTGGAGAAGGGTTCCTTTTTCCCCATAGCCCAACCACTATTTGCTATTGGTTGATTTCTTGATCATAGCCATTCTTTCTGGGGTGAGATGGTATCTCAGTGTTGTTTTAATTTGCATCTCTTGAGTGACCAGTTATGTTGAACATTTTTTCATATATTTATTTGCTGTTTGTATTTCTTCATCTGAGAAGCATGTATTCATCTCAGATGCCCATTTTTGCATTGGGTCTTTAAAATTGGGGGGGGTCTAATTTTTTTCAATTCTTCATGTGTTCTAGATATTAGTCCTTTGTCTGAGGGACAGCTGGCTAAAATTTTTTCCCATTCTGAGGGTTGTCTTTTCACTCTATGGGTAATTTCTTTTGCTGTTCTGAAGCTTTTTAATAGGATGAGATCCCAGTTGTTGATTCTATGTAACATTTCCCGTACAACTGGGGTTTTGTTCATGAAATCTTTGCCTACACTTATGCCTTCAAGTTTTACCTATTCTCTCTTCCAGAAAATTTAGTGTTTCTGTTTTAATATTTAGATCTTTGATCAATTTCAATTTTAATTTAGTGCCTGGTGAGAGACATGGGTCTAGTTTTAGTCTTTGGCATGTGGAAAACCAGTTTTTCCGGTACCATTTCTGAAAGAGGCTGTCTTTCTTCCAGTGATTGTGCTTGGCCCCTTTGTCAAAGATAAGGTGGCTGAGTGTATTTGGAGTTGTTTCTGGATCTTCTAATCTGTTCAATTGATCCTCAGGTCTGGTTTTTTTTTTTTTTTACCAGTACCATGCTGTTTTTATTACAGTGACTTTGTAGTATAATTTCAACAAGGGATTGTGATGTCCTCTCACTTTGCCTTTGTTGCCTAGGATTGTGTTTGCTATTCTAGGTCTCTTCTGCTTCCAAATGAATTTTAGGAATGTTTTCTCTAGATCTGTGAGGTATGCTAATGGTATTTTGATTGGGATTGCATTAAATTTGTATAGCAATTTTGGGAGTATGGGCATTTTTACTATGCTGATTCTTCCCACTGATAAGCAAGGGATATCTTTCCAATTTCTGATATCTTATTCAATCTTTTTCAGAGTACTGTAATTTTCAATGTATAGATCTTTTTTTTTTTTTTTTGTGGGTACCGGGGGGTCGACCTCAGGACCTCGTGTGCCAACAGGCACCCATGCCGCTGAGCGATATCACCGGCCCCTTTTTCGTATGTGGGATCCGGGAGTCAAACTCGGGCCCTCGCGCTTGCAAGGCAGGCGCTTATGCCACTGAGCCATCTCACCAGCCCTCAATGTATACATCTTTTACTTCCTTTGTTAAATTGATTCCTAAGTATTTCATTTTTTTTGGATGCTATTCTGAAGGGCATTGCTTCCCTAATTTTTCTCTGTGTGTTTGTTGTTTGTGTACAGGAAGGCTATTGATTTTTGAGTGTTGACTTTGTATCCAGTTATGCTACTGAATTTGGTTATTAAATCTACAAGTCTTTTGGTGGAGTCTTCTATATAAAGTATCATATCATCTGCAAATAATGATAATTTAACCTCTTCCTTTCCTATCCTTATTCCTCTTATTTCTTTTTCTTATCTAATTGCTCTGGCTAATGTTTCCAGAACTACACTAAATAGAAGTGCTGATAGTGGACATCCTTGTCTTGTTCCTGATTTTAGAGTGGAAGTTCTCAGTTTTTGACCATTTAGTATGATGTTGGCTGTTGGCTTGTCATAGATGACATTTATCAGATTGAGATAAAGACCATCTATCTCAATTTTCTATAGGGTTTTTTTTTTTTATCATGAATGGGTGTTGGACTTTGTCAAATGCTTTTTCTGCAAGACCCTGCCAGAAGAGATTTACAGGCCAATCTCCCTAATGAACATAGCTGCAAAAATCCTCACTAAGATACTGGCAAACAGAATGCAGCAAATAAGGAAGATTATTCACCATGACCAAGTAGGATTCATCCCAGGGATGCAGAGATGGTTCAGTGTATGCAAATCATAAATGTAATACACCATATCAACAGAGCCAAGGCTTTGTTTTGTTTTGTTTTGTTTTTTCTCTCCCTGCTCTGCATCTCTCTCTACCTCCCTCCCTACCTGATTATTTGGGGGAGATTTATAGCACTTCAGTGCTCTGAGTAGTAAACAAACATACCAAAGCCCATATGCTTCACTCAAAGGAAAAAAATGCCATAGATATTTGGATACAAAATAGCCAGTAATTAAGGCAAGACAAAGTAGCAGTGAGAAGTAACAATAACAAGCAGAGAATGATAGATACCTAGTTACATCATCTCTTCATTTATAAAGATCCAAAGTCTCTACTGTGTGCCAGGCATGCTGGAATAAATAGGAACCATCAAATAGACCTAATCCCTGCCCTCTTGGAGCTTATAGTCTAGTAAGGCAATAGAAATTAATAAAAAGCATTATAGATATAAATATTCTTACAATTCAGCTAAGAATCAGTGGGAAATGGGGGCTATGAGGCTATGGATTTATGACACAAAATAATGGGATATTGGAGTACAATAGTTTGGAATCATTTAAATTGGGGGCAAGTGCTTCCATAAAGCTAACCAGCTCCTAAGAACATCCCTATATTAGGACAAGAGCATATGCACATACTGGTGCTTTGAGACTCAGTACTAAAGACTTAAAAAGAGTGGGATTTTTAAAGAAAAATATTGCTTTTTAAAAATCTAAACGTGGGAATCTTAATCTCCAATGCAACAGTGTTGAGAGGTAGGACCTTTTAGGTCAAGAGGGCTCTGTCCTCTTGAAGAAATCAATGCTGTCATTTCAGGAGTGAATTAGTTACCATGGGAGCAGGTTCCTGACAAAAGATGAGTGTGGTCTCCTTTCCTCCCTTCATGTTCTTCCATCTTGTGATGCCTTCCACCACATTATAACACAGCAAGAAGGCCCTCACCCAACAGGCCCACTCAATCTTGGATGTCCCAACCTCCATAACCATGAGCGAAGCCAAATTTCATACTTTATAATTTTCCCATTCTGTGGTATTATGTTATGATTGCCTAATGGATTCAGACAGAAGTTATCAAAAATGGTGAAAACTAAAGTACAACTCTAATAAAATACGTTACTTTGGTATCAGAGGTGAAGTATCCATATCCTAAGGAGTGGAGAAGATGCTGTCTATGTGGAGAGAGAGAGAAAGAGAAAGAGAGAGAGAGAGCGCAAGAGCTTGCTTTTGTATTTTGTATTTACTTCAACATTTTTGAATTCTAGTTTTATATATGCTTTATAACATATACAATGCATTGGTATGGTAGTACTTGCACCTAATTTGTAAATAAATGAACATATATTAGATAAATATGCTTAAGGGCACTTAAAAGATGGAGTGTGCTATGGCTTGTGTCTGGCTACTGTCCCTCAAGCATCCATTGTAATTAAAAGTTCTTTCTCTCTGTTCCTATTCAAGATGTGACCCTTTGCTTCTACACACATTTGCATTATGATGTGCTGGCATCCAATGCCCTCACCAAAAGATGAAACCAGTGGGGCTGCCTGATTTTGCCTTTTGAATCTCCAAAACTATAAACTATATAACCTTTTTCTCTTTATAAGTTAACTACCTTGGGTGTTTTCCTATAGCAATGCAAAGCTGACTGATAAAGGGCATATAATCCAGAGTTCAGAATTCAATGTTTTAACTGTTGAGCAGTTATCTGGTACTCAATAGTAATAGCTAATATCTACTGAGATCTTATTACGTGCTTGGCATATTAACACTTCACATAAATCATTGCACTTAGTCTTCATAATAACCCTTTGAAGTAGATGCTAATATTGCCTCATTTGAATAAATGAAGGCAGTGAGGCTTAGGTCACTTTCTGTTTCATTTTGATTTGCTTCTTTGGTCCTGGGGATTGAATCCAGGGCCTCGTGCACTCTTACATAACCTTTTAAGATCACCTGGAAGCTTGAGGATAAATCTGGGATTGAACCCTGGTACTCTGGATGTGCAGGGTACTCTCATGGCACCCTGTATCCCTTGGCATAGAGTGTTCCCATCCTTTTGGGGATTTCATTCCCCATTTCAGGTTGACCACTCTTCTTCTCCACCTTTCTCAACACAACAAATACTTTTTCTAAGACTCCATGTAAACCATGGAATATGGATAAATAAGATAGCAAAGGCTTATAAAGGGGGAAAATGATTTCCAAAAAAGAAAAAAGAAAAAAAAAACCCAGTAAATATCAAAATGATTTCCAAAAAAACAACAGGCATCAAATGCTGATTAGATTTGTCCTCCACAATATCATGCGGACTAATAAACAATAGTTACTACTATGTAGGTGTCGATGCTCAAAGGTTGATACTTTATTCTTCAATAATATGTAAGGAATCCAGAGCTGATAAGAAATACAAAAAGTGGAATCAAATAACAAGGCATGAGTCACAATTTTCAAAGATCCAACTCTCGTGCAACAGGATAACTCCATGATCTTTAACTGAATGGGTAGGGAGTGGAGAGAACTCCATAGACTCCAGCCACCCACTCTGATCAAACAGCTGTGGAAAATGGTCCTGTGATATCTATGAAGATGGTGGCTCCTCAGCATCCTGAAACACTGGTCTACAGCATGCTCTGCGATAATGGCTCCATGTGACCTTGCTACCACACTAAGTCCCTGTTGGAACTAGATGAATGAATGAATGAAAGAATGAAACCCTGTGTTTTTCTATACACAGTGAAAAATCCAAAGCCTAGGAACCATCAGCATGTCTTTGGTGGTGGTCCGAGATCAGACAATAGTGAGAAAGCACAGGGACTGGAAGATTAGCAGCATCCCAGTGTTTCTCCCCAGGGATATTTTCTGCAGTTTAAGGATAAAAATCTTTTGGAGAAGTCATTAACTTTACTACCATAGCCTTTCTCCTATTTTCAAGTTGTGTCCATTGGAAAGAATATCAACCCCAGTGTCCAACTTACTCGTGCACTTTTACATGATTTCTCTCCTTTTCCAAAATGAATGGGTGTGAGAGACATCAGCACATATTTCCCTTCAAATCCCATGGCACTCCATGAGACCTTTGTCACCAACAACTTTTACATTATTTTGAGTATCTAGAGTTTTTTGTTTGTTTGGTTGATTTTTTTTTAAGAAATAAAATTGGGTAGGTATTTGGAATGCAATTTCTGCCCCTCAGATAAATGTTTGGGGACCTGTTTCCTCAGAATGTGAGTCCCGAGTGATGATCAGTGGTAAAGGAGGAAGAGGACAAGGTGATGGGGCATGGAGAAGAGTCCTCCACCCAGTGTCAGAATTTCACAGTGCCGCATACTCAGCCTTCTCTACAAAAGACAAGCTGCATTGCAAGTGGCAGCAGCTTAACCTACACTCTCCCAAACTTTATATTTGGTGAAGGAATAGTGTGGGATTATTCTTCTTAATCTTGCAGTTCAGTTTTAAGTTACACCGAAAGTATAGATAGAACAACTCCTTGCTGCTTGCCTGTGCATTATTGAGGCTAGCCTGCAGAAAGGGCAGGGTGCTCTCATGGCACCTTGTATCCCTTGGGGCAGAGTGTTACCATCCTTTGGGGGTTTTTGTTCCCCATTTCAAGTTGACCACTCTTCTACTCCATATTTCTCAACCACAACAAATATTTTTTCTAAAACTCCATGTAAATCATGGAATATGAATAAATAAGATAGCAAAGACCTAGGAAGGGGAAAAAATGACTTCCTAAAAACCAACAGATATCAAACTGATTTCCAAAAAACAACAGGCATCAAATGTTCTTTAGTTTTGCCCTCTGCTTTAACATTATCTTCTTCCAGATCTCCATGTGGCTCACTCTGCTCTTCATTTCTGTCCCTGCTCCAGCTTTGCCCCCTTGGTGAGGGCTCCTTTGCAGGACATCTCTCAAAGGCTTTTTTCTTCATATTCTCACATTGATAACTTTTCCTCATAGCAGTTGTTTCCCCCTCAACATCAGAATATAAATACTTCTGTTAAACTGTTCCATGGCTATCATTCCCCTAGAATCTAAATTCCCTGATGAAAGGGTCTTTGTTCAGCTCACTGCTATATGTGGAGCACCTAAAACAAATACTTATAGTGTGTGTGTAACAAATAAATATTGGTTGAATGACTAAATAAGTGAGAAAACCTGTGTTCATTGACTACATTAAAACCTAACAGAATAGTCTTGGAATGTTTCTGCGATCCTCTTGTAAGCATTTTTTTTTTTTTTTTTGCAAAGAAAGTCGAATGCAGGTAGAAGAAAACAGCTAGAATAAATAAAATTTCAGTTTCTTTATTACCAACTTATTTGTTTACTAAGATTTAGGATGAAAGCAGCTTAGTCTGTCCAAAGTTCAAACCATTCATTGCCAAGACTGAGGTTCTGGGATCACCTCATGGAGTAAGAACCAAGACTTCTTAGGTTAGAGAAATAAAAATCATTAAGCCCTGTTCTTTGTAGGATGGAGGAATAGAATTCATTCCACTAGAGAGTAGCCCCCAAATGCTTCTTCAAACCCCAGACACTGATATATCACCCTGTTGCTTGCTTTCTCTGAACATGCCTAGAAGAGTTTTAAAGGAGCTTTCTTTCCAGCCCTTTCCTTATCCTTCCCCAAAGTGTCCCAGCAGTAGCTACACATATTTATCTTGTGGGCCAGTGACTCTCTTTGGTCAAGCTGTTCCTGCTACAGGAAGAGCTCTGCCCGTGGTCTCTGCCGCTAGAATAATCAAGTAAAAGGCAAGACTGGAAAGTCCAAAAGTAGTTTAAAATAAATATATGAGAATTAAAATGCTGAGCTACAAAAAGTCAAAATTACCATCAGGAAAAGTTGGGCAGTGAGAAAAAGACTTGATTTAGTTAATATATTTAATGATAGAAAAATAAAATTAGAAAGCAATATATGGTTAGCTGTTTCTATAAGAGTTTCCTTAAAATATACAGTCTTATCAACACAATTGATATGATATCTAGTTATTATTTGCAGCCTGAAAAATTTTCCTCATTGAAACAATAGGAAAGATTGCTCAGCAGTGTAACTTACTCCAAAATAACTTCCCTTACCAACTGATATTGTCGCTTTTCACACAGGAAGTGAAGACTTGGCAAAATTCTTGCTGGGTAGTTTCCTTTGACTTTGTGCATTATAGTCAACTGATTTACGAGTGAAAGGAAGTATAAATTTAACTGTGCTGACAACTTTTTGAAAACATACTGGGTCTGCAACCTTCTGAGCCAAATGGCCTGCTGACCCTTCCAACTCTATATAATAAACATATAATATGCTCAAGCAATGGTAAATAAATAATGAGATACATCGATTGATTTATCAGATTGAAACCACACTTGTGATTTTTCCCTACGTGCCATCTTCTTCTTCTAAACTCTTATTGCCCCATTTCTGCCTCAATCTCTTTTTGTGAACCCACAAGAGCAGGGAAGCAGAGTACATTGTTCTCCCTCTTTTTCCTCATGCCACATTGGTTGAAAACCTACATAGCCTTTCTTCTTCATTTTCTTCCACCACACCCCTCATTATCTCCCAGGTTTAGGTTTCATCTGTCTCTTTGTTTTTGCTTAATATCCTGCTCATGACATCTTAAATATCCCTTTGTTTTTGTCAAAATTACACTCTCGGTTGACTACAAACAAGGTAGGCATACTGAATCTGGCTTTTAGGAGCTACTGTAATCAAGATCTGCTTTTGTTTCCAGCCCTGTGTTTTGTTAGTCTGCTGAACTTTGACACTGGAAATGTGGTCTTTCCTGGGATATTCTTTACCCCATTTTTCTTCTATTTATTACGTTCTTCTCTATCTCAAATGCCTTCCCACCCTCATCCAGACACTACACACACTACTAGCCACCAGACTCTATCAGTACTCTTTGAAATCTATACTAACAAGAGTCAGCACAGCCCCTTTCTGAGCATCTGTGCTTCTTGTCCCACCCCTTGGTACTTGCCTTTTAGTGCTATTTATTTACTTATTCATATATCGTGTTTTTCTTTAATTTACTAGTGTACTCCTTGAGACCATGGAATTAAAATCAATGGGACTCACTCAGTTCATTCATGTTGAAAGAATACATAACTTAAAGCACTAGTAATGGAAGAATATTTTTTGAAACAAATTGCTTGAATTTCCTATTGATAGGAAATTCAGAAATTCCTAATAGACATTTTGGTATTGCTAAGTATTACACAGGAAACTAATGTCATAAAATCAATGTGTAATAAAATTTTGGCCCCGAAAGTTTAAAACTAATTAAGGATATCTTAGATCCACAGAACAATTTGGCAAATGGTGTTGGAAACGTTGACTAGATGTTTTGTCCTGTTAGTTTTGTTCTGTCAGAGGTTGTTTTTAGCTCATCATCTGCTCATAATATAGAATACTGTTTTCACCACTTTTTTCTGTTCAAAATTTGTGTGTGGAGCATGAACAAAACAAACTTGGCATATGGTATTTCCTGAAATTTTGTATGTTTACATATGGCATAAAAGTATAATACATTGCTGTTTATATAAATAGCAATAGTTCTTATATTTTCCAGTTTTATACCTTCTTCTTAGAAGACACATATGGGGCCGGTGAGATGGCTCAGCGGCTTAAGCGCCTGCCTGGCAAGCGCGAGGGCCCGAGTTCGACTCCCGGAACCCACATACGAAAAAGGGGCCGGTGATATCGCTCAGCGGCACGGGCGCCTGCTGGCGCGTGAGGTCCTGAGGTCGACCCCCTGGTACCCACAAAAAAAAAAAAGAAGACACATATGAAGCCATTAAGCCAGGTTCTGTTTCCAATCACATTAATGCTTAACCATCTCAGAAACACATGTGCTCTTACAAAATCTTCCAAGAGGTGATTACGCAGCACAGGAATTCATTTCAGCCTCTCCAAATCCTGAAGTCAAGAATTTCATCCAAGCCTCTAAACTACATTCTTTTACTACGAATAAGGCTTGTTTTCAAAACCTGTAATTTCTAGAAACAAAGACCAAATGCTCCCTTTCGTGCATACCATGACAGAAAAGGATGCAGTGAGGCCTCAGTGGGTGACTTCTGTGCCACCACCATTCTAGACCTCTTCTTGAACTGTGACCAACCTCCACTTTTTCCAGCTCTGGTCATCAATGTCTGCCTGCAACTGTGGAATTCCTTAGGCCTCAGCCTGGGAACCTTCCCCTTCTCCATGAATGCGATCTTTTAGAGAGCCTGTGCAGTAGAGTGAGGCACAATTAGGCACTCAGGACTCACGATCAAGGATTATAAGTGCCAGTTGTGCCTCTGCCAACTAGTAGTGCAAGTCTGGACCCATCTTGTTATCTCTGGACAGTAATTTACTACCTACATATGCACAGCAAAAATTAGAGAATAATTTAGATTTCTTTAAGCATTAAGCATCCAAGGCACTATATAATTCTACAAATTTCAAGATGATAATTTTAGAATATTGTATATTTATTTAGTTATAATGCTTTGCTAAGGTCTCAAACTCATTCCAATACTCATTAATTCATTCACCAACTTTTTATTTAGTTGTTATTAAGCATGGGACACCATGTTACACTTTGGTGATACATAGGTCAAAAGAGGCATGGCCCTTAATTTTTGACATTTACCAATGTAAGAATGATAATAAGCAAAAAGCAAGAAAATAAATATAGCATTTCATCTGGTGCTAAGTACTATAAAACATAGAGGGAGGGAAGGAGAGTGGGGGAGAGAGAGAGAGAGAAATTGAGAGGGTGCAGTGGCATGTCCTCTTTGAAGAGATGGGCTTTCAAGCCTAGGTTACTAAGATGGGAAGGAACCTGATGTTTGAAGGCAGAAGCAAGCTCATTTTAGCAAAAAGAATGACGTGTGTGGAGATACTGAAGCACAATAGTTCTTGGTGTGTTGAAGGAACAAAATAAAAGAGACCAAAGGATCTACAGCAGTGGGGACAAAAGGAAGAAGAATAAAGTGACATCTCTCTCCTTATCATGTTCACCTGAATTCAATGTAGGACTTAAATCAGTGGTTTCCAAACTTGTCTGTCCATTAGTAATCTTCTAAACATCCCAAGACTCAGGCTACTCCAATCAACTCATAAACTCAAGGGGTGGAACATAGACATTGTGATATTTTTCAAGCTTCCAAATTACTCCATAGTGTGGATAGATTTAAGATCACTGACTAATATCAATTGTAATGCTTAAGTGCCTGTTTTATACATCTATAAAATGATGAGATTCCACTGAAAGAGGTCAGGTTTCCTTGCTTTTTACTTAGGTGATCTCTAGATGTAGATCCAGAGTAATCTTTGTCTCTCCTCACTCTCAAATCTTCTTTCCCTCCCTCACTTTTAGCCTGGGACCCTGTATTTTTCCATTCAAGAAGGATTCTTGAAATCCTTAGAATCTTGATACTTCTTTGTACAGTTCCCATAAATCAAGGGAGCTTTTTTGATCCAAAGTGTCTGCCCTTCCACAAGGCCCCCTTCTTTTCTTACCTGGATAACCACACACTGCAGTATCGCACTTTAATCCATCTTGCCCTAATGACCTTTCTGAGCTGAATTCCGACCTGGGCTGGTTCACCCCTCCCTCCTCAGGCAACCTGGTGGTCCCCCGCTCCTGGACACCCACTCAGCATAGCACACTGCAGCCCAGAACTCCTGGCCTCAAGTGATCCTCCCACCTCAGCCTCCCTAGTAGCTGGGACTACAGGTACATGCCTCCATGGCTGACTGAGCTGAATTCCAACTGCTTACCCAAACCACATCCATCTTTCAAAGCCATTCTCAAGTGCTGCCTCCCCTAGGAAGCCTCACAAACAAGCCCAAATGTTGGTGACGATCAATCTGTAAAGTTTTATAGTCCTCATAATCCATATGTTTCAATTTGTAACTGAATCATGGACAGGCATATATTATACATTGGTCTTATCCCTCCAAATGGGTGTTAAATAAATGAATAAAACAGACACATTTTATTAATTTCTTACATATATTAAGCATTCAAACTTTGGCAGTTTGAATGCCAAACTATAGCATTACCATTGGAAGTAGTGAAAATGGCAGTGACTTTGGCAGTGGCAGGGCAGTAGCAATAGTTCTGGCAGCAGGAGTAGTGTCAGTGATAACAGTATGACATAAAGGCACATTGCATATATCATCTTATTTAAACTAAAACAGTCCTACAAAATAGGTTTTAGTATCCCTACTTTACAACTAAGAAAGTTGATCTTATAGAGGTTGAGAGTAAGGGAGGTTGACTGATGATACTAAATTACCGTTAGATAAAAGTCAGAAGTTCTGCCGTGCTACTGTACAGTAGGGTGACTATACACAATAATTATGTAGTTAGGATTCTGATTGTCTTCACCATAAAGAAATGATAAATGAGAAAATTGGTATGTTTAATACATTATAGAACATATACATGTGTAAAAACATTACATAATACTCCATTTATATGTACATTTTGTGTTTTTTGTGTATCATTTAAAATAAATTAAAAAGCAGTGGCATAGGAAGTTAAAGGAATTTAGGGGGGATGATATTTCTGTGTAATCCACATTACCTCCTACAAGATTTACAATAAGTGGACCTAGATTAATCGGTTGATTGATATGAATCATTGCACGTTACTGAGGATTCCCAAAAGAAAGTTAGTCCAGAGGTTGTTCATTTTCTCAGGCCAACTTGTGTCCACCATTACTGGCTCATAAGCAACATATATGAAGTCAGACATGCTCCAGCCATTTATAAATAAGGTTCTTTTTTTTTTTTTTTTTTTTTTTTTTTACTTAAAAGCGTCTACTATAACAAACATGCCAGTAGGTGCCCCTTTCTCCATCTGCAAGGAGGGAAGGATTTCTCTGGGTGCTGGGTCACCAAATACCAACCCTAGATGTTTGACTCAAAGAATCACATAATTGGGGCCGGTGAGATGGCTCAGCGGTGTAAGCGCCTGCCTGGCAAGCGCCTGCCTGGCAAGCGCGAGAGCCCCAGTTCGACTCCCGGAACACACATACGAGAAAAAGGCCAGCGATATCGCTCAGCGGCACAGGCAACTGCTGGCGCATGAGGTCCTGAGGTCGACCCCCCGGTATACACAAAAAAAAAAAAAAAAAGAATCACATGATTTAAAAGTTTATCTAGAAAATTATAGAGCCATTTTTTTTTTGTGGGTACCGGGGGTCGACCTCAGGACCTCGCGCGCCAGCAGGTGCCCGTGCCGCTGAGCGATATCACCGGCCTTTTTCTCGTATGTGTGTTCCGGGAGTCGAAATGGGGCCCTCGCACTTGCCAGGCAGGCGGTTATGCTGCTGAGCTATCTCACCGGCCCCCTATAGAGCCATTTTATGTGCAGAATTTATAAACCACTAACTGATAAAATCAAGCGGGACTAGGGATCTTAAATATCTTGCCTTAATTTTTCAAAAGCAAATGCTTGATTTTGGCTGCTGATAAAGTAATCAATTTATGAAGGATACAGTATCAAAATTTCTGATTGGACATGTATTGGCTATCTTGATAGAGAACAAAATTGCTATAGCAACAGAAATAATTATCAGCATCATTGTAAGATTAAACTGGAGAAATAGTACTGTGTAGGAATGTACACAGTAGGAGAGTGAGAGAAGAAATAATTTATGGCAAGGCACTAATCAAAGTACTAATCAAACTGAAGAGTATATTTAAATCCCTGTTATTACCAGGTCATTTTATTTTTTTAATTTTTTAATGTGGGTACTGGGAGTCGAACTCAGGACCTCGCGCTTAACAGGCAGGCGCTTATGCCACTGAGCCATATCACCAGCCCTACCAGGTCATTTTAAATTTAACTTCTTTTCAAGAGGTAATTATCTATCTGTTACCCATGTAAACAAAAAAAAATCACATGGAAAAAATAATCCAAAACATAACTCTGAGAAGTTACTCCTATTTATTTCAGAAATACATTATTTAACTTATCTTTTGTGTGTTTGAATTCAATTTCCTGGCTAACTCTGATTTTGGTTAATATTATAATTAGTTTGATTTTCTTGAGTTCTAACCAAGAGCTGTGAGAAAACTAATCTAGAAATATATTAATCAAAGACAATGTGAAAAATGAGTATAAATTAATCATCATGAATGAGGAAAAACAGCAGTTAGAATACCTCTCCAAATGCCTCAAGCCTCTCAAAATGGAAAATTACTAAATAGCTTAATAAAAAAATTAAGTCCGTATGGTTTAAAAGTGGTAAAATCCAACCCGTCACTGAATCTCTGATGTTGAGTCCTGAGGGCAAAGGAAAGTTTTCCTTCTAGTAACTGAAGAAGTTTACAAATTTACAATAAAACCTTTTTTTTTCAATGTTGGGAGTTGAATCCAGAGCTTCAAAGTACTGGAGAGTGTTCTACCACTGAACTGCAACCCTAAATTTAAACCATTTTTAAAAGACAAATCATCCACAATTTTTCTTTTTCTTTTTTTTTTTAACCTAAGATTCCCTAAGTAAACTTAAGATTCAAGACGTCTTGAGATTGACTGCATGTCAGTGTATTTCACACAGCCAAGTGGGCAGCATTTTGTGTTGGCAGACAAAAGCCAGTCATCCTAGGTCAGGTTTACAGGGGATTTTTTTTTTTTTCATTCCTCTCTTTTCCCTTTGGCTTAAGCGAGATTTGAACCAAATAGCCAGCAGGCAATATATACAATGACACTTAAAACACACATGTAAAAGCTTGTATCAAGTATGAAGAAAGACAGAGTTGCTGAAATTTTTGCATCTTTTTAAAACCTTAATAAAGTTCTGGCTTGCAAAATAATTATATTAAAATCCTGTCCTAAATTCTAGGACAGAATATTGACAACTGAGCTGATTACTGTATAATAAGATGACAATGCAATGTATTGATTTATTAGTTAACTAAATGATCATAATATTATGGTATTGAAAAGGACACATATATGTGTGGGGATGCTTTTCTTATGAGAAGATCACATATGATGAAATTGTTATATGAAAAAATATATGATCAGACAGGATCCTTACCTTTTCAAGTAAGGCATTGCCTTGGTGAGGACTGATGTTATGCTGGCTTATTTCTCTTTTATATTTATATTCATAAACTTGGTCAGTAATATTAACCAGAAGAGTTGATGGACTGAAGTTCAGTTTTCCACAGTCATAGACAGTTCCACTTTCAATATCAGTTGGTGCTGTAGCATATCGTAAAATTAATCCCATTATAAGACCTAAAATAAAGAATAAGTAATTGCACTATAGGAAGGCAATTTAAAATGTTCACTTTTACGTATTTTTAAATGACTTGGAACCTTCAGAAGTGGCAAGGCAAAGAGTTAGGTCATTTGCTCCTGGATACCAGCTCAGTGGAATGTCTCATTAACATTTGTAGTGGATACTATTGCTTAAATATTCAGCATGACTTTTTTTTCTACATAAAAGACCATAAATTATATATAGAAGAGATACCCACCTCTACTATCCATCCAAGAACATCAAGAAAAACTTTCTATGGTAGAAACAAACTAATCTAACCAATCAGAGGATGGAATGTTTATGCTCTGCAGCTGTGCACATATCTAAATTAGTCCCTCCAGATTAAAAGGAACCATTTATAGTCCTTGTTTGTGGTAAGGGGTTGTCTTGTTCTCCCTCTCTCAAGACATGACCAAGGCAATATTTTCTCCATTTTTGCTATCAGGCATCTTGTGACCATGAGGGAATTTAATCCAAGGACACAGTCAGCATCCTGGAGATGGTAGGACCGAGATACAGACAGACCTCGGGTCCCACGTGATATCTCTGAGCCACTGAACCTACCAACCAACCTCACAGCTGCCCTAGTTTTAGATTTTCTGCTATGCGATATAGTACATTCCCTAATTCTTCACAAACAGTTTGAGTCAACTTTCTGCTTACTGGTAGCCAAATGCATTCTAATGATACAACATTCCTTTTCATGATGATTTGAATCTAAGTGATACTCTTTGATTTTTAAACTTATAAACTTGTTAGGTTGCTCATAGTAATCTGACAATTGTGAACCCTGTGAATAGGGATTTACTAACAGAAAGAAATTTTAGAGGCCTTAACAGCTCTCAATTTAAAATTAGGATTGATGTATGTGTTTTGGGATGATCCACAGTTCATTCTTCAAAACATCGAATTTTAAAGGTTTTACTTTTCTTATGAATCCGATGGTCTAATAAGCTTCTATTATTTAATAAGACATTTATTGGATTCATATCTTTTGCCAGAAATTTATAGATTTAAAATAAATATACAGTCCCAGTTCTATAGGAGCTCAAGTTTATATACGTGAACTCATAGGCAAACAAAAATAATGCTGTGTAACATGTGCTCTGACAGCTAGGAAACACTATTATGGAGAGGAGACACTCTGAAGCCCTTTGACTTATGCAAAGCTTCAGTGAATCTTAAAGTTCATATAACATTTGCCTATGTAAGCTGAATCAGAGAAGAAACTGGAATGCCGGCTGCACATGTGAGTGGCCGTGTGTAATAACAAACAGTTGTAAATTCACCAGGACCTAACTCTCTCCATGTGTTGAACTCTTGCTGGGAAGTGACTGCTAAGCCTGGTCTTTGTTTTCTGCTTGTCTTGCATTTGGCCAGTTCTCAATAACAGAATACAAGCAAAAGTGACATGTGACCCCTCCGGGCTGCAGCACTGAAGTAGGTAATGATACTGTTACCACTCTTTTCTCTCTTCTATGTTATATTAACTGGATAGAAACAAATCAAAGGCTCTGAAGTAGACAGGGTCTCTAAGTTTAAAAAGCCTGGGTCCCTGAGATAATAGGTGGAGGAAAGCTATCTATGAACCAGGGATACTTACATTGGGCTGTTTTATGAAAAATTAACTTCTAATGTATAGTCACTGACATGTTGATGTTTCTGTACTAGTAATCATTAATGGTAACCAAATTAGTGCATTGTATATACAGAGAGACAAGAGATCTGGTGTACACTTGTAGTGTAAGAAGAAAATAAATGGAGAGAGAAAAGAGAATGATAGACTGTGTAGGCTATAGGTAGGTAGTTAAGGCCAGGTCATAAATAGACTTCTCTGTCATGCTGTTTTAGCTTTTTTTTTTTTTTTTTGTGGGTACCGGGGGGTCGACCTCAGGACCTCACGTGCCAGCAGGCGCCCGTGCCGCTGAGCGATATCACCGGCCCCTTTTTCGTATGTGGTATCTGGGAGTCGAACTCGGGCCCTCGCGCTTGCCGGGCAGGCGCTTAAGCCGCTGAGCCATCTCACCGGCCCCAACTGTTTTAGCTTTTAACTCAATGGTAATGCAGAACTATTGAAAGATTTTAGGCAAGAGAGTAAAGCAATCAGATTTTCACATAAGAATTATCACTTTGGCAGCAATGTGGAGAACTAATCAAAGTGACAGGTAAGAATGAAAACAGATTTCCTTCAAGAATACTTTATCTTACTCACTCTTATTTCAGTGTTTGGCCCATTCTTCCATAATAGTTAGACATATTGTATCTTAACTTTTGTGAACAAGAAAAAATAAGTGATGGACCTGTAACTTTCACTGAGTATGTGACCTGCCACCGAAAAATAGGAACCTCCAGGAACCCTGTTGAATAAAACTAGTTAGGAAAGAGTAAAAAGATACATCACCTGTATTCCAAGTGGTTTGTGGTGCTTGTGCAAGTACCACTTTTTAAACATTCATGTCCTAAAAATTATTCAGCAGGCACAATGAATGACACTGTTCCCACTCTTTCTTACTCAAGTGAGATACAAAGAGAAGAAGCCCAAGTTAGTACCTGCATGGGGTCTGAATGGAAAAAAATCCATATTAATGTCATTTAAAACTTCCAGTCAGCAAGTCGGGCCTGGTGGCACACACCTGTAATCCCAGCACTCAGGAGGCTGAGGTAGGAGGATCACCATGAGTTCGAGTTCACCAGCCTTGGCTACATAGTGAATTCAAAGCAAGCCTGTACTACATAGCAAGACCCTATCTTAAAAAAACAAAAATAAATAAAGAAATAAATAAAACTTCCAGTCAGTGAGTCATTTATTTTTGCAAAAATGCTTTCAGAGAAATAATGAAAAGTGAACATGAAGTATCTACTGTTACTTCCCAACTGGGAAAACCAAGTCTTTTCCATAATATTAAGTGCCTAGTACTTAGTGTGGTTAAATTCACCAAGGCCTCAAAACTTAATCAGTTCTCTCTGGCTTTTTGCACCATCTCTGGTCCCAATCTTCAAGAAGAAGCACACAGAAGTAAATGGATGAGGATGCTTGCAACCAGAAGTGACCAGGTATATTAGCCCTAAAGTGCACCTCTCAGATCTCTCATGTTGAGGAGTGCGGCTGACCAGTGGTCTCAGCTCCTGTGCTCTGGAGTCCATCACTGCCTTCACCCTGAGACTTCCTAACCCCTGTTCTCAGGCAATGACTAAACACAGCAGGGTTACTAAGGCAGGGAGATGGGAACTCCTCTGAAGGACAGCCACAAGTCAAGGTCACTCCATAACCCTTGACAAACCTTTCTTAGAATTGCACTATAGCCTAAAGAATTCCTGCTCAGCCTTTCTTTCTTCTCCCTATCCATAAGTGTTGGGCCTGCATCAGGGACTGACAGCTGTACCAGCATCCTCAGGGTTCCTCCCCACTCTCTCTCAAAGAATTTCACCCCATTAAATCTTTTAAATAATTAATCTTTTTCAGCATCCACTGCTTAGAAGACCCAACTTAACACAGGAGCCAAAAGGCGCTGGCCCTTAATTTTCCCCAAAGCCCAAGCAATGAGAGCAATCAATATCTTGGCAGATTGCAAAGGTCAGTGAGAAAACCTCAGCCTCTTAGTACACTGGCTGTTACATCCAAATGCCCATTTGTGCACCCCTGCCACAGGAGCAGAGACTGGAAAATCTTTACTTGTCAGAGGCCAGACATTTGCCCACAGAGCTTTCTAATGCTTTTTATAGCCAAATTCAGTGCTTTGGCCATATGTTGACACAAATATGAAGTGCTGAATTGATGCACAATAGCTCTATATAATATAGACTATATATTAACTATATAAGACTATATAATAACAGATGATATATAAAGGAAGATTGTGGGGGGATTCTAATGAGAAGGGGTTGTTTTTCTACCCCCTCAAGTTTACAAGATAAGAAAACATCAGTCATTTTTGCACAGAAGGAAAGACAAGACTGGCTGTCGTGGCTTATCAGTACAAAATCACCATGCTCATCGCTAAACCATGAAAACAGAGCCATACCTGCCAGGAGAGAGACCACAGCTGCTTCCACAAAGCGATACCCATGCAGCACATGTATGCACAGCCCTAGTCCCAGGTTGTGTCCACACACACATAGGATGTACCCCCTTTCCCATTACTGGCATTTTCTTCTCCAGGCAGAATCTCTATTTCAACTGTATCTCTTGCTTCTTCAATTCCGGGCATCCGGACACTTAGGGTGGCATCAAGGTGAACCTGCTCTCTGTAGAACACTGACCTTCCTCCAACAGCATACAAGCCCTTGTGGAGACTGAGCAAAGAACTTCATCCCTAAAGCACTCACTGTCCTAACAAGTCCTTCTGGGGTCCCAGGTGGGGAACCAGTGCCCTGATACAATCCGTGCTCACTGAGCTCCTTCGTTTTTGAGGTCTTATAGTACTTAGAGTTTGAACCGCACACTTTAGGAGCCAGTTTTTTAAAAACTTACATTGTTTATGTGGCTCCACAGACTCTAGGTTTATTCCCTTGACGATACAATGAGACTGTTCAGTGCAGAGACTCTGTACTATTCTTCATTTCTTTTCATATAGAACAGACACTTCGGATTCAATTATAGATGAACTTTCTCCAAGCCCACAACTTCCCTGGAGTCAGGAAGAAAGGCTCCTCCATGTAGTCTTTCAGGTAACAACATTTTTAAGTCTCACATGTAAGGGACATCACAACAAATACTGTGATGTTCCTGTCCTTGCAGAGTTCTGGCAGAGCTCTCAACGTAACTGCCGTTTAACAGATGCCTGCCATACAATTGCCACTGTGATGTTTGTCAGGGCAGGAATAGGGGGGAGGGGGAGGACAAAACAGCCTCAGGAGTACTCATACCCAGGGACATTTATAAATATGAATCTTGTTTTTCTGGACTAGCTCTCATTTCTTTAGCCACATTGAAAATATGAGAAAAGTTCACTTTCTCTCTTACTGTGCTCTTTCTGCTTTTATGCCACAGACATAAAAGGTATTGCTCTGGGGCTTGTCAGAGTTATAAAAGAAAAGAATACAAATTAGTCTTCTCCCTAAAATATTTGTCTTAGTTACATCCCTTGTTGCTGGAACACAATATCAGACATCCACAAATTAAAGGAAGAAAGGTTTATTTTGGCTTGCAGTTTATAGAGGTTTCTATCCACAGTCAGCTGGCTCCAAGGCAAGGTGGCATAGCAGAGGGGTGTGGCAGAGGAGAAACAGCTCATGGCACAGCAGACAGGAGCCAGAGAAGCCAAGGGAGCAAAGAGAGATATAACTTTCTAGGCCACAACCCCAGTGATCTGCCTCCTTTGACCAAGCTTCAACCCCTAACATCACATTTAACTTTAAACTCATCAGTGGACTGATCCAATTACCTCCCAAAAGCTCCACTTATGAGTTTAAGAGGCTTTGGGGGGACATCTAGATATAAATCATAACAATATTAGAATATCTTCTTAATGGTTCCTTTCTTCTTGTCCAAACTTGTGATCCTACTTTCCACTAAGAATAGAGTACAAATGTCTTATTATAATAATAAGCCTAAATTTCATAACCAACTTTCCTTTCATACTTTGTTTGTTTGTTGGATTGTTTGTGACAGGTACTCTCTATATAACCCAGGGTGGCTTCAAACTGGAGATCCTCTTGCCTCACCCCCCCAAATGCTGGGATTACAGGCGTATACCATCCTGCCTGGCTCTTTCCTTGCATCTTATTGATAATCATTCTTATAGGATGCCGAAACATTTTCCCAAGGGGGCTTTTTTAGAGGAATATAAATGGAGACTTAAAATAGAACAAAACCTTAGTTAAACAGTATTTCAGAATGGTCTTTTAGACACAAAAATGTCAAAATCTCTTTGGTTCTATTCGACACTGTGTTCACACTCTCACATACAGCGCCCCACTACATGGCAAAACATCAGCTTGATCCTTTCTGATTCTGTTTCTATAGGAGTGTTGCTTCCCCGGAGTTGTATAAGGCAACAAGCCCAACTATCCACATGTATCTAATTAGACTATTACAAAGGTATACATTATAATATTACATGGTATCAAAGAATTTCAGAGCCAAAAACAAATTAATTAGTAAATGAAGATTGTGAAAGAACTGAATTCTGTAGTTCTTTCACTGTCAATGTATGGAGCACTGACAAAAAATAATCTTGATTAACAGGGCATTGTCCCTTTACTAAAACAAGAAGATGAACCTTAAACTGTAATAATATCTAAATTATATTTCTACCTGATAAGTGTATCAGATGCTACTGATTGTCAATTGGCATCCATTCTCCTTTTAGTCTAAAGCCCTGTCTTGTTCATCTATCCATCCCTCCTATATGTTGCAGTTAAGTTAACCTGTCAGCTCCAGGGATGGTCCCATTCCCCCTTCTAGTAATTGGCTCTAGAATGGGTTCTGTGACCCTGCTACAGTCAACAAGAAGTGAAAGGAATCCAGCCAGGGGACTTCTTATAAAAGTCTTGACAAAAACTGTGAATATATTTCAGTGGAAGAGCTCTTGTGAGCATGTGCAAGGCCCCAGGTTCAATCTTTAGTACTGAAAAAAAGATTTTAACACTCTTAAGAAATGGACCCAGAAGAGATGCTTTCTTCTTTCTCAGAATGTTTCTGGGCCTGGTTGGACTCCAGGGACTGCCACCCTGACACAGAAGTCAGCACTGAGAAGAGCAGAGCAGAGCAAAGGAAAGGACCTGACTCAATGATAAAGTAGGCTGCCAAAGCAACCCGCCCTGAAGACTGCATTTTTGGATTTCCTATTATGGGAGACAATAAATGTTCTTATTGCTTAAATTTGTTTCAGTTAGGGTTTCTGTTACTTGCAGCTGAATGCATCTTAATAGATATTAAAACTTTTTTTTAAAAAACAAATGATTGTACAAATTTCCAAGAAACACTGAAGGAAAGATCAACTAATCCCACCTTCCAAATGTTGGTGAGAGCTTTACAAAGAAGGTTCTTATGGATGGGTAAGCGTGCATTAGACAGAGAAGAAGACATAACCTTTTAGGGAGAAGTATACAGAAATCAAAAAGCTTAGTACTGATGAGGAACACCAGGCAGTTTGGGGTGGTGGCCAAGGGCAGCTCAGATGAAGGGACTCTCGGCACAACAGAGGAACGGAGAGGGTTTGAGTGGTGGTCGAGAAAATCTTCAAGAACTGAATGAACTACTTGATCAGAGGATCATTTGTTGTTTTGGAGCAGAAGAACCAGCATTTGGAAACAATTATTTGAAGAGAAAAAAGAGAATTGAGGCAGAGTGAGAACATAGAGGGAAGTTAATATCAGATTAAGTTTACATTTACATGACAAAGAATTTAGAATATCCGAGTAGAATTTCAAAGAGAAAAGCATTAAACAGAGGTCAAGGAAGAATGTTCTTTACTATCACTAAGACTTTTTACATGTAGAAAGTGTGTGATGGTATTATTTAAATCATTCATATTCCAAAAATATGACCTAAGGATTCCAATGTAACAATAAAGAAGGAAAAGACATAATAACAAATAACCCAAGAAAGGCAAACCATTGGGAAACATTTAATTGTATGTAAGATAATACTTACAAATACCAGATATTAACTACATTTCCATACTTTTAAGTATTAATTTGAGATTTATCCATCCCCACCCCATCTTCTCAGTCTTTATTAGAACACTGACTTAAAGAATGATGATGTTGGTTTGAATCTCAAATTTCTAAATCCCTTTCCTAGTATTTTCCTTTTTAGTGGTTTAGTTTTACCCTGAGATGAGTCAGGGATGAAAGTGAAAGTAAAAATATACAATGCCTTGTGATTATTTAGGGTTTTTGTTCTTTTTCTGCCTTCCCACCAACCTTCTAAATTCAGAGAACTAAAGAAAAATGTGGATGTTGCTAAAAGGGACACAATTTATGGGTTTGTGCTAGCTCACTGTCCAGTAGCTCTGGGGAAGAAAAAAATATCATCATGACTCCAGAATAAGTCTGTGACACTTGCTAGGAAGAGTATCTCATTATCCAAAGTGGAAAGTGGTCCATGAAGCTATTATGGAATAGAGTCATATGAGAAATGACAGAAAGTCCCAACCATCAGAATTTCTGCAGAGTACTGTATTTTATGTTCACCATCCATTCTCAGTGTACTCCAGATACCACACAAACATACAGCACATACGAACACATGCACATACCTATAACACCCTCCACTGGACTCTGGGATTTCTAAGATAGTGTAGATGACTTGTCTCTAGAAACTATCTCAGCTACCAATTTATTCATAGCTAACACACTTCCTGGCCATCGTTTTAAGAAGTTGACAGGAGAAATACAAAATAGAGATCTCTAACTATATACATGTTGACTAAACACATGTTTAGTTTACATAATGTTTACACATAACAGTCTCCAGTGGTGACACTATAAAGTGTTGTAGACAGTGAAAGGGGCACTCTCCAGTAAGGTGGGATGTTCTCCAAGACCCTCTCTTCACCATAGGAGGGTTATGGGGTGAGAAAGAAAAAAAGGAGAGAAAATAGAATTGAAATTAGGAACTATACATTCATTTTTTTCTTAGTGAGGTAACTCTCAACCTTTAGTGAATTAGAACCACTTGGAACAAATTCCCTATGATGAATGTGATCGTTATGTATACCTAAAATGTACCAATAAACTTAATTAATTAAAAAAAAAACACCTGGAAGATTTGTTAAGACACAGATTTCTGGGCCAGAGTTTCTGGTTCAGTGTTGAGGTCCATGTGTTTGCTTTTCTAACAAGTATTCAGGTGATTTGATGCTACCAGTCTAGGAACCACACTGGGAGGGGATACTGTCCTATAGCACTATGTTTGATTCCTGTCAGTAAATGTTGTCACAGAGTTGGAATTCCATCATAATCCACACCGATTTAAGATCATGCTCAGGTTTCAGAGTTTTGAGAGCCCAGACACATAATTTGTGATTTTGCCTTTAGTTTCCTCCAAAAATTAAATTCAGTTACAACTGACACAGTTTTGCATAAACCATGGGACGCCATGGTCCCTTTCTCAAGCTATTTACAGTACCTGCCATACCCATTCTGATAAGCACAGGCATTTAAAACCTGAATGTCCTGAACTTGCAATACTGTTTTCCCTGATGCTGGCGCAGGTATTTCCAACTCAGCCTCATCACTGTCCCTGGGATATTTCAATTCTAGCTACTTGGCGTGGGTGCGCTTTCTCAATATGGCTCCCACTGCTTTCTCCCTGCTGGACTTTTTGCTATGGATAGTATAACATTTGTGAGGCTTCAGGGTAAAACTGAAACTCAAATACCTCTACTCCCAACCATTCCCCACCCCCAACTTCATGAGCAGACTTTGACGAGAGAGCAACTAGGACAAAAATTTGAGATCACTAATTTTTAAAATAGTTTTTCTCGCCGAAGATTTGTGCAGCCTTGGCTGAATTGTATATTTTCTGTAAGTTTCTGTTATTGTAAGTTTCTGTTTCTTTATGTTTCTTCTGTAAACTTCCTAAGGTACCATTTCCTGGCACTGAATAGACATTTATTACATGACAACAACTATTTGTAGAACTAAATGTGTGAAATAGGTGAAAGAACATGGATTTTTCTAGTCCTCAATTTGAAGCACAGGTCTTTTGGTTACCAGCAAGTCATTTTATTTCTCCGAGTTGGCTTCCTCATTCATAAAAAGAAAATGTAAAAATGTTAAGACTACACTCCTCTTTCCTACACATGCATGTGTGTACACACACAAACACACAGATTTGTGATACCAGATTGCCACATGAAACAAATCTATCAAAGGTTTAAGAACTGTCTTGCATTTAGCAGATGTGTGACCTTGGACAAGGTGTTTAATTTTCTGATGGCTGAGTTTCCCTATCTAAAAAATGGGTATTGTAAAGAGTAAATAAGTTACTATATGTAAAATACTTACAATAGCATAGCTTACATTCCAAGTGCTATTTGTGTTAGCTATTATTATTATATAGCAACTTTTTGACATACAGATCTTAGTTCTACTTGTATACATATCATTAACCATATAACTTTAATTTGACTTAAACTCTAGACAATATCTATATAAATAAGTGGAATCATAAATCCATTTTTTTGGCATGCACACTCAGTATTCTTTAGACCTGAGAGAGGAATCTTAGAGGTACCATCGTAGTTTTGGCAAAGGTTCCTCAGTAGTTCCTTTGAAATTCAGAATCACAGCAAAATGTATAGGTTATTTATTAATTTAGAATATAGACTGAAATCAACTTTTAAAAATCTACAGAGAGAAAGTGTCTTTGGTTCTTACACTATTTTATCCTTAATTTGGGAAGCACCTTACAACACGAAAGATTTTCCAGGTCACTGAAGTTTCTAAAAATCTCCCCAAAAGGAAGAACAAGTTTAGTGTATTGGGCTTCTAACTACTTATCCTGAAGCATCTTTAAAATTAAATAAGAGCCACCCTGGTTTCCATGAGAAAGGCATTCACAACACAAAACACGCAGCCCTCTCAAACTGTTCTGATGCTATAATTTGTCCTCAGCTTTCTGACAGAAATTCAACAGGATTTACTGAATATTCTTATAAATCAGAGCAGAGATGGAATAACCAAGAGTGATAAAATAATGATCACTGAAAACCTGTCTAGGGGAAAAGACTGGATATCACTATCTGCTGTAAGTTCTGGGAAGAAAGCTCCTGGTTTGGGCTGGAGTAGCTGAAAGATGCCTGATGATTGTGTTAGACTTGGCCTGAGTTTTAAAGGACTTCTGGAGTTGGGTGGGAGCTCAGTGATATCTGTTCATTTCCTCCTCATTTCACAGATGAGGAAACTAGCAGAAGTTAAGACATTTGCCCAAAGCAATACATCTAGCTACTGAGAGAGAAAAAAAAAAAAAAAAATCAGGGTTAAAAATTGAAATCTCAAAGAAAGAATCTGGTTTCTTCACAAAGCACACCATGTTTGAATAAGGAAAGCGCCTCAGAAGGACTCTTGCAGCCAAGGGGAGGGGAGTGACATGGTAATAAGCGTCTCTTATGGGCTTGGCAGGCAGTGTGTCAGCTCCAAACTGGAGAGTAAAACTGGATCAGTAGGGTGGAGACGCGCCATGTCCAACAATCCAATTTTATCTTGAGGGGCCTCTAGTGAGGGCTAGGATGAAATTAATGCCTGCAGAACATTTTTAGAAAAGATTGTTTTAAATCCTTGATGATATACTACGTAACTATAATTTTCTTTAAACCTTGATAAACTTGCTGTTGATTAAATTAAATTGGTGCTATTAAATTTTAGCTAAGTGTACTCAAAAAGGATCAGAAAACACTATTATAACACAGATTAATGAATTCAAAATGTAAATTTTGTGACTCGAAATTCCTTTTGTACTCTCTAAACACCGGGTACAATTTTCACATGAATTTAGAGACCATCCCTAATATAGGAAGGCCATGAAATCAAAGGTAGAATTCTATGGTTTAAATTGCTCTGACCCTAAGCTCAGATCCCAGCCCTCAAATGCATGGCATTTTAAGTGTGCTATAAAGTGTGGCAGCCCCCAGTGATATATAATGGAATACTAATGCTATCAGGGAGCAAGGAGCAATTTTTCTTTTATGAGCACAAAGCAGTGATACAAGGCCCTAAGTGAACAGTGCTAAGTGTACCAGCTGCTGTCAATCAATATTTTGACCATTAATACTCATTCAGGCTTTTAGTCCAGTTTAAATGCATATCACCATGGCTTATTTTTAAACCGTTTATAGATTCTAATCCTTCAATTTTAAAATAATGAGACCTGTAGAATGTATGCCTGGTGAAAATGTTGTTTTAATGCTGCCACTAATTTTTAAAAGCATACAATGACCCTTAATAATGAGAGAAAAGCTACTTTTCAGGTACTTGTAGTATTAGGTTTATTTTAACACAATCAACACAAAGGCAACCTGATCATCACACATTATTTTTTTCTTGGCCTCTATAGTCCTTCAAGAAAATGTTTCATTACAAGTCTATAGTATAGAGATGATAAGTCACAGTCTATTCACAAACGTTCATCCTCTTTAAAAAATAAATTTAAAAGTTTAAATTATAATCATAGTTTTGTTTCTTTCTTTCTCATTTTTTATCACTATGTTCCCAGAAGAGTTCTTGCAAAAACCAAGGATTCCATCATCAGATGGAAAAGGGGACCAATACAGGTTTACCCTGAAATTTTCTTTTTAGTCCTGGGGGATTGAACCCAGCACTCTACCACTGAGCTACATCTCCAATCTTACCCTGAAATTTTATGTTTTCAGGCCTTTTGGAATAGAAAATCTCTCTGACCAAACCTGAAAGAGTAACCATTAAGAGGATGCATCTCATCTCACAGACACATCCTCTCTCTTGGAAGATCACTGAAAGAATGTACTTATTTTTAAATATCTCAGCATCTTTTAGTAAAGAGATACATATGGGTGACTCCCAGCTCAGTGTCTAATAACATGACCTTCACTTGTGTTAATCCTTTTATCTTTGTCTGCAAAATGAGTGTGTTGGGTTTTCTACGGCGTCTTCCTAATTTATAAATTCAAATTCATTTACAGATACTGGACATTTATTTCACTTGGCATCTCATTTCCCCTTATGAGTAAAAAGTGTTTATTCAGTTCCTCTTAATTCCTCTGTTTCAGACCATTTTATTGCACCACTAACAGAAAGTCCCTAATAAACATTACAGATATAACATTTAGAGCATCCTTGGAGAAAAAAAAAATGAGACCTCAGTAATGCCATCCACCTGGACTATTTTCAGAGACTAAGTTATAGGGTGAACATGAATGTAATTAACACATTCAAACAACTGAAAGTACAAGGATTCTGTCCTGAGTGGCTATTCAGTTTCAGGAAGTTCACTTCTGTAGGATTCAGTTTTTTTCTCTGTAAAATGAGGCTGCTAAAAAAGATCCCCTTAAATTCCAATAATTATTGTTTTATGATAACAAAAATTGAACACTAAAATATGTCTCCTTTTTATTTATATAGTTCAAGATAACTCAAAGATGTGCAAAATTCTATATATTCATAATTTTTATAATCCTTTTACATTGCACAGGTCATTGCTTTCAATGACTTTCTCATTAAAAAAAACTTATGAAAGAAGACAGAAATCATATAATCCACCCTTATGCTTATAAGTTTTAAGCCTAAACTACCTTAAGAATAGAAACTTAGAGAAATGTTATCTCAACAATAGTGGATAATGCACTAATATTTTATAATTTTAACCAGAATTTTAAAATATTTTATGGAGTTTTTGATGATGAGTGGTAATCTGAAATTTTCTAGGTTCAAGAGTAAAATTTACTTTATGTGTTGGGAGTACAATGCGTGAATTTAATTCAATCGAAATGTGATTAGTTTTACAAAAGTATATTCCCATTATAGACAAGCTGGAATTGGTAAAAGAGTCATAATTCAAGCAAATTTAGGGTTATGAAGAAATATCGCCCTTCAATAAGTTTGATAATTTTAAATCTGTGTGGTTTTGTTAAAGTCTATATAGCCCTTTAATATGATGACAAGGATTATATTGTATCTGGCTTCCCAGATTACATCCTATATTGTTGATTATTTATTAGCCACGACAAGAGAAAAAGTCTCCATTGATGATGGAGAAGAGCAAATGACTGAAGTCAAGGGCTTCATCTCTGGTAGCATTCTTTCCTTTCTGTTTGGTTATTTCTCTTCTATTGGATAATGATTCCCCTCCCATGATAGTTTTATTATGTTAAGAATCTCGGTACAAAGGAATTTAACTTTGTCCTCTGAATGGATCAGCACATTGGCCCCTAAAAAGAAATTACATTGCTTGATTTGGAGCTTCTGTATTATAGCTCAAGTCCCTCATAGTGTGATCTAGTTAAGGCATAGGATTTATGTTCTCAAATCATGACTGTACATATTAACATTGGGACATCACATGGTTAGCATGTAAAATGTGCATTCATCTTGATGCCTGGACTTCAGGCATATACAAGGGCTTCAAGATTTCCAAAACGAAGGAAGCCCCCAAAGTATGCTCTTTGCTATGAATTATAGCATTAGTTTGTCTGTTTCCACTGTATTCAAAGTTTCTGTCCATTGATAGGCTAAGAGTGGTGATGCCAACTATTTCATCAATAACATCAGTTTGAAACTACTAATGTCTTATATTTTACTTTAAAAGATGATAGTACAGAGTGGGTAATCTTTGTAATATTTTATTAAACTTTCTGAAATGGATGGCATGGCATATTGCATAGAAAACAATACTTTGGGAGTTTAAGAACTTAAAAATGCTTTTTCCACACTTTGCCTTCAGAGAGAAAGAGTGAGAGAGAGCAAATAATACTAATAATGATAACAATTAAAAATTAGAACATCTGAAATCAGGCTAAGAAATGAAAAGTGCTGCATAAGAAACTCTTGTTTACATATAACACTTTTTATTATAAGAAAATAAAATATCATTTATTTAATCAAAAATGATTTGGAAAGTTATTCCCACAGAAGGAGTGGGATCTGTTTCTGCAAGTTTTCTTGTTGAAATTACTTGATATAAAAGGATTTACTCCTTACAATTTTAAGAGAAGTCATTTCTAGAACTTTATATTGCTCATCAGTGCTGCCTGTGAAAAAAAAGGCTGCTCTGTGTCTGCAGAGCCATCACTTCCCAATATCTTTATAAAAACAAACAGCTCCCCTGGCTCGACTCCCCACACAACAATGAACCCACGGCTATCAACAGACTTGCATTGTGTGCTGCCTGAAAACATGACTATGACATTTGCTCTTGTGACAAGGCAAATTTCAGCAGCTCCTCTGGAAAGAGATTAGCATTCATTACACTACAGCACCTTTCATCAAGCTAATGACATTTCAATCAGCACATTTTTCTCCAGTTTCGGTACTTTGCCATCTGAGCACAAGTCTCTAATTACACCCAAGCAACAAGTTTCACATCAATCCCATAATTTATGCACTCACCATACACCATCGCTCCTCCAGTTTCATGCAAGAAGCGGAATCGATGATTTTTAAATAACCAGATTGTCAGAATGGTAAGGATGAGCAAAAAATTAAAGACAAGCAGCTCCACAGCTCCCTGATGCTGAAAGTGATACTCATCCTTCTCTGACATAAACTTATGCTGTCTCTCCATTCTGTAGTCTTCTTGGGATTCCTTAGATGAAATCCTGGATAAAGGCTATTTTATCAAGATTTGCCCAAGGCAGCCTGGCTGCCAGAGAATTACGGAATAAACACTGCTACTTTACTTGCCACTTCACAAGCATTCTACCCTGGCTTAGCATTCAGCCGGCTTCTAGTTACAACTTCCTGTTTCTCTCTTAAAGCAGCCTCGGCTCTTTTCGAACTCCAGAGTGTGGTTTCATCATCATCAATTCTTAGCATCTTTAAATGATTCATTCCCTGAAAATATTTTCTATACTGGCAAATCTACAAGCAATAATTCTGAGATCTTGAGTCATGATCTTATTGTTTCAAACAAGTTTTCTTAAAGTGCATGACTGGTGATTTGTAGATTAGTATTTTAAAAGTTCACTTTATATTAGCAATATTTTCTGGGCTCAAAAAGGCAGTTTCCAACTCATAAATTTATCCAGCCTCTCCTACTAGAACCTGCTAATAGGATGAAGCTTGATAACTCTGGTTTGACCTGAAATGATTTCACAGGAATTCTTTTTTGAAGTTGAAAAGCATGAATTTAGTATATGACTTTCTGTTTGAGTTTCTATAATGGGTTATCACATAACAGAATTTAAACTCTGGATCTATTGTTTTCAACAAGAAAAAATAAAAAGAAAAGTCAAAAAGAAAATTCTATCCCATCTTACCACTGTGCTGTTTGGATATGTTGAGTCATGTTGTTGAAGGAGGAAATCATGCAGCCACCCTCAGCAATGCACATACATGTGTTTCTTTCTGCAGAGCTTCTGGCCCTGACACCCAGGACTTCCAGCAATCCGTGGCAGATCACAGCCTCCTCTGTCCTGTGGTAAAACAATGTTAATCCCTGACAAATAGTTCTGCCACCAACAATGAAGCCTTCAGAATCAGAAGAGTCATACCAGTGAAGGTTCTTCAGAACATTTCTCATTCCACAGGCTGGTTCTGCTTGGTCTATATTTTTATGCTTTTAGGAATCCAGTGGCTCAAAACAATACTACTATGAGTGCTGCTACTTTTTAAAAACAAATATTATGACCTGCTTGACTTTAACAAGAGAATTTGGTATATTCTGAGGTTAAGTGAGGTTTTTCATCGTTTCACCAAATTATGGTAATACAGGAATATTAATCATCCTGTATTCCCATTTTTGTAGTATTAGCATTCATACAATGTGATTCATTGAATAGGCAGAGCTCAGATATATCCTGAAAAGATCATTGTCACAAAAGGCTAAAGTACAAATACATAATAATAGCGGGAGTTAACTACCTTCTCAATAAAGTATTTCACATTCAGAGAAAGTTTATCAACCACTTAATACGAAACTGCTCATTCAGCTTCTTTGCCTTGTGAAAGTTTGAAGCTGATTTCCTCTTTGATTTTAACTTGGCAGAGGGTATTTATGTGCACTGCAGATGTTCTATCATACTACCCTTTTTGTCAAGCGTATCTGTGATGACTAATATTCAAACTGTTTTGAAACCTGTCAGCTAATGCTTGCAAGCATTTTACGGAGCTTTGCTAGCATGTTCTACTTTTATAACTTTGCAACCTCACAGGCTTAGTCTTGAGTTGTTAGATTTACAAGATAACACAAATTCAATTCCTCACCCACCCTCTGAGAGGGTAAGGCAGGGGGATCAAAAGTTTGAGTCTTGCTTGGGTTATTTAACCAGACATTGTCTCAAAAAAAAAAAATAAAAAAGTAAAAAAAAAAAAAAGGGCTGGGTATATAGCTCAATGCGGAGGTGCTGTCTTCAACCTGTAGTAAAAAAAAAAAAAATTTAAAGGAAAAAGAAGATTGAAGAGGATATCAGAAAATGGAAAGAAATACCTTGCTCTTGGGTAGGAAGAGCCAATATAGTGATAATGGCTATACTTCCAAAACTGTTATACAGATTTAATGCAATTCCTATCAAAATTCCAATAGCATATCTCACAGAATTAGAGAAAACATTCCTGAGATTCATTTGGAACCAGAAGAGACCTAGAATAGCAAAGGCAATTCTGGGTAATAAAGGCAAGGCCGGGGGCATCACATTCCCTGATTGGAACTATACTATAAAGCTACCATGATAAAAGCAGCATGGTATTGGCAAAACAACAACAACAACAAAAAAAAAAAAACAGACCTGAGGATCAATGGAACAGATTAGAAGATCCAGAAACAACTCCAAACACACTCAGCCACCTTATCTTTGACAAAGGTGCCAAACATATTCACTGGAAGAAATATGGCCTCTTTAATAAATGGTGCTGGAAAAACTGGCTTTGCACATGCCAAAGATTAAAATTTTATCCATATCTTTCACCACTAAACTAAATTTGAAATGGATAAAAGATCTAAATATTAAAACAGAAACATTAAATATGCTGGAAGATAGAATTGATAAAACTCTTGAAGACACTGGTGTAGGCAGACTTTATGAATAAAACCCTCATCACACAGGAAATATCACAAAGAATCAACAACTGGGATCTCATCTTATTAAAAAGCTTTTGCACAGCAAGAGAAACCACCAACAGAGTGAAGAGACAACCCACAATCTGGGAAAAAATATTTGCCAGCTGTACCTCAGACAAAGGACTAATATCTAGAACATACAAAGAACTCAAAAAAATCAGACCTCCCAAATTGAGAGATCCAATCCAAAAATGGGCATCTGAGATGAATACACACTTCTCAGATGAAGAAATACAAATAGGAAACAAGTATATGAAGAAATGTTCAATATCACTGCTCATTTGACAGATGCAAATTAAAACAACACTGAGATACCATCTCACCCAGGAAAGAATGGATGAAATCAACCAATAACAAATGCTGGTGGGGCTATGGGGAAATAAGGAACCCTTCTCCACTGTTGGTGGGAGTGTAGACTGGTGCAACCACTGTGGAAATCAGCATGGAGATTTCTCAAAAACTAGGATTAGAGGTCCCATTTAACCCAGCTATTCCCCTTCTGGATATTTTCCCATACCACAGTGATATATGTGCACCCGTGTTTATAGCAGCACAATTTGTAATAGCAAAATCTTGGAAACAATCCAAATGCCCATCAACTGAGGAATGAATAAAAAAGATGTGGTTTTTTTTTAATACAATGGAGTATTACTCAGCTATAAAAAAGGATAAACTGGGGACTTTTTTTTTTTTTTGTACCGGGAATCAAACTCATGACCTTGCGCTTGCCAGGCAGGCGCTGTGCCACTGAACTATATACCCAGCCCAATAAACTGGAGACTTTTATAGGTAAATGGATGCAACTTGACTCCATACTCATAAATGAAATAAATCACACTCATATGTGTAAGCATCATATTGTCTCCCTAGTGTGAGAAGGCTAAAAAGTAAATAAGATACTATAAATGTATATTAATTCTGGAAATAATGGCATGTTAGCCTTCTAAAGTTTTTCTTCCTTTTAAAAATTGTTCTAATGATTTCAAGTCTTTTGGATTTTCATGTCAATTTTAGAAAAGCCTGCCAATTAAAAAAAAAACTGGAATTTTCATTAGAATTAGACTATTAGATCAGTTTTTGGAAAATTGTTATCTTCAGTGTTTCACCTTAAAATGTTTCTTGAAATCTTTAATTTCTCTGTAATGTTTTCTAGTTTTCAGTATATAGGTCTTATAAATTTTGTGGTGAGATTTATCACTATTTTATATTTTAATACTCTTGTAAACAATGTGTTTTGTTTTGTCACTATGAAATGGAAGTACAGTTGCTTTTCAATAAACATTTATAAAAAATACCACTTCAAAACCTGGGAACTTCCTACTTTATTTGATCATCACTAAATTACTTTGGTTTTATTTTATCACAGTCATCCAATCTGAGTAAAATAAACTTTATTTGGTTATCTTATGACATCTGATTTCATTCTCCTACCCAATAAAGAGACTCAACAAGAGGAATAAAGACCCTTGGAATGTTTTGAATGGCTTATATATTGTTTAAATTTGATGTCAACATATTCAAGTCACTAGATTTCACATAAAAATCATATATATGGTTTCTTGAGAATAACCTTGTAAGATCTTACATACTGGACCCTCCTCATTTAACCATAATCTGTTAGGGTGGAGTAGTTGCTTGCTCCATTTACCATGAGCTTACTCAAATTCATTCATACCATTTCATTCATTCATGGTCTAGTTGTCACCCTTGCAGTCATTTGAGTAAGTGGTCCTTGGCTTATCCCAAGAATGGAATACGTTTGCTATTCCATTGTCCAGTCCTGATGCTACTTAACACTGCGGTAGAAAGCTGAGAAAAAGTGTGTGTGGGGGGTGGGAGGTCAGGAAACTTTTCAATTCCTGCACTCAAAAAAGCTGACAAGCTAAGGCCTCAGGGATAAGGAGGGTCCCAGATGGACACCCCCTCAGCCTCTTGGCATCATATTTCTGTATTGTAGCATTTTGTCCATAGCACTTCACCCCTTTTCTTTTAGAGAAGGCTCCTCTTTAACAGAAATATTAAGCTTCAGTCCATCCATCCTGTTTTCTTTCTTGCACATTTTGAAAAGTCAATCATGATAAAAAATGTAGTCTCAGCTGAATGTATATAAGGCAGGGTAAGTGAAGCTGGCCACAGTGTTAGGAGCCAGCCCCCAACCCAGGATGAAGGCTTCAGAGACGGACTGTGGTATGAGCCCTGGAGCCAAGGACGAGGTGGAGAGACAACACTCCAAGTTTCAAGTTATTGTAGCCCCAAATCCTAAAGTCAAAGACCCAAGGAAATTCATGTCTTTGATCTCCTATTAAATGTACACATACATATTATATACTTTCAGTATAAAACTTCTACTCTGCATAATAGTGAAACTAATAATTCCAACCTTGTTAGCTAAAAAAGACTGTTATCTTGTGTCTCTGTGTTAAATTATAAAAACTTTATATGGATTAAGAAAGTTACCAGGTTTCTCATCTCTTCCTATTCTCCGCATTTTTTTTTTCTCTAGAGAAAATAAAAATACAATGGGAGAAGAGAGGATAAAGTTCAGACAAGGAAAAGTTGAAAAGTCTGGAAATATTTTCTGAAATGAAGTACGTATATTCCAAGCAGATTTTGATGGAGTTACCTCTTTGTCCCTCTTAATTCAAATGCCAGCATTTGAGGCAGTCATGGTTGGGAGATGTTTTAATGTGGGTTCCCTCAAAACTGACCCTGAGATGATGACTTGGGTACAGACAATCTATGTGAAAGACAATCCAAGAAATCACTAGTGAGGAACTCTGCACAAAGACTGGGAAATACCATTTTTCAGAAAGAAAATTTGAGTTTTCACTATCATGTAATCCATTCTTCATTTCACCCACATCTTTTTTTGGGAAGAATCTGTGCATTTTAACTTTAAAAAGTTTGATTTATAAGTGCTTAAGTAGCATCTAAGACAAATTTTGTGTATGCATATGGCAACAAAACTATATAATAATTCTGTGACAATCTTAGGAAGTTAAATAATGTCCTATGATTAGCCAAGTTAAAACTTGATTTTACTTAAGGAAGAAAATTCAGTTTGCTTGAAATGACTTTCTGGTGGCAATACTATATCTGACATCTAAGCTTTAAGGTTTAAAACTAAATTGGTATTCTTTGAAGACTATATAACTCGCATGTACACCGACAGACACATATGTACACTATGTTCCATCATCAAAGGTCTCCCTCCAAATGAATATTAAATCAACCACAGGTGGTTGATTTTAATCCAGACTAACAGATTTTCAGGGATGCCATAGAACAATGTCATTTTATTTCTGTGAAAATGCTCTAAATTACTCAAGGGGAAAAAACACAACAATTTCCCAAGGCAAGATAGAGCTTATAATATCAATAATTTTCAATGAATCATATGTAAACTCAAGAATGTTCCTTGCTTGCCTAGACTAAGTATGGGTACACAAATAATGACAGTTACATCATTCAATAAGAAGAGCCAAATATCTCAATAACCTGTTCTCATTCCTACATTTATAAGTGTAGGAAAGAATTGTTTCTCAGAATACAATGAAGGCTTATAAATACTAGTTAAAGCTGCCACAGAAACACTGCTTCATGGCAGGTCTCACAAATTCCCAAATCCCTCAGCGAAATAACTAAAAAGATGAATAACTATTAATATTTGCTTGGCTGGGTGAGGTGGCACAAACCTATAATCCCAGCACTCAGAAGGGAGACTGAGGCAGGAGGGTCACTGTGAGTTCAAGGCCAGCCTGGGATACATAGTGAGTTCGAGGCCAGCCTGGGATATAGAATGAGTTCAAGGCCAGCCTGAACTACATAGTGAGATCCTGTCTTAAAAACACAAAAAGCCCAAAATTGCTTACTCTTTGTATACTTGCAAAAAGAATAATCTACAAGGGGTGATCAAAATATGCTAAATGTTTAAATTTTAAAAATGTATTACAGTAATAGACAGATTGCCATTAATCTCTCTCAAAATACCCTCCTCACTTTGAACAAGATTACTTTGTCATTTTTACCACATTCTGAAGCAGTTCTGGAAGACCTCTTTCATGAGTGTCTTTTGGAGGAGAGGGAAAAAAAAAAAAAAAAAAATATATATATATATATATATATATATATATATATAGTGAATGCTGCTGCTGAGTGCCATTTGATGAAAAGACAGCCTTGTAAAAACATTATCGTGTGTCCTCAACTGCCTTATTCACTGGATCTGATACTGTGCAATGTTTAGCTTTCTGCAATGTCAAAATGACCATGAAAGGTTAATCTTTTGAATTAACTCAGGACATTAAGGTAGCCACAACAGTGCAACTAAAGATACTCATGAAAGAGAACTTCCAGAACAGCTTCAGAAAGTGGCCAGAATGACAAGTGTGTTCAAAGTGAGGGGAAGTATTTTGAGGGGAATTAATGGCAATGTCTCTTAATAATAAATTTTTAAAAATCAAGCATTTACTGTATGTTTTGATCATACCTTGTAAATAGTTTTTCTCTAATAAATTTAGGCTTCCAAATTAAGGGACCATGCATACATAGTTTTGAAACATTAAAAGAATATTTAAAAAACAATAAAAATGTCTTCCTTTGAACTTACTTCGATCTTGTCTGTTAAGACGTAATTTTGAGAACTGTCAAAGTTGGAAAAAGCAGAGCTACATGATCGTCAGCAATTTAAGATTCAAACTATATTGTAGTCTACCAAAATCTACTTTTTAAACTAGATTTATCTCCATGTGAAAAATAGAATTTGTCTGTTAAAGACTCGACAGTCTAAACCTCATGCTCCTTCCCTTCCACCATCTTCATCAAAGGAATATATAAGGCTTTTGATGAACTATGCTTGAGAACGTGCCTTAAACCACAGGCTTCACATCTCTCCCTTCAAATCTACAGGGAGGCTGAGGACCACACACCTGCTGGGATAAAACCTGGTTTGCAAAGCAGAATCCACATCCATAGACTCAGCTGTCTTGAGCAGGGAGATCTACTGCAGAGACATCAGTAGCAAAAACAAACAAACAAAGAATGTTATGGCTCGACCCACTCCCCTTAACCTTGTGGCCTGACTTTGGTGGTTACAGAAGGAAAGAAAAGTTTCATACCTGTTTGCTCCTAAGCCCAGTAAATTCACCTCTAGCAAGGTGTGACCCAACCAGTGTGATGCCTGGCTTACCTGAGGTAGGATAGAAGAAATAATGATAGGTAGAAAAGAGAGAAGGAAAATAATAATTTAAAATGGTAATGTTAAGACCAACTGCAGCTTCAGAACACAATGTAAGTTACTCAAAATTACAATGCCCTTCCAGGAAACTCACTCAAAATAAATTAAAAACCCTTGGAGGAGTCTTAAAGATACAATAAGCCTGTAAATTATGCCCCATGATTTTCACCTGTAAATTGAGCCTGTACTATTCCTCTGATAGTTTAGATTCACAAATTCCACAGACTTCCTTCCTCAAGGAAATAGCACTATTAGGTGGTATCATATCTCTAAACATCAAACACATGCAAATAGCTTGCATTCTGACCTACCCCAATAATAAGTAACATGACAGACAGTAAGAATATGCATCCTAGATCATCCAAGGCACACCCAAGTCCCCATTAAAAACCCCCAACTCCAGACTATATGTTCCTCTCTTAAGGACCCATATTTTATTTTCTCCATGTACTTCTTTAACTCTGCCTAGTAAAATCTATCTGTGCTTCTCCCTGATTAGTCCTAAAATTCTTTTCTGTGACAACACAAGACAAGATGAGGGTGAGTTGAGATCTTCATCTCCTATGGGGAGGACCTCCTCAGACCCCATGTGGACCATTTCTGTTCCAAAGGGTCAACAATGGGGGCAGAAGCTCCTTTATGGCACTTCCAAGTGGTTAGGAAAATAGGTAGAAGTTCTTTCATGTATAGATTACTGTGAAAACGTGGAGAGAGGAGCACAAGAGTGCCCCATTATCTCTCCCCAAATATTTGATCTTGAAACCTGTTGGGGGTGAACTGTATCTCTGCCTTCTGAAGGTTGGTGATTGTTTCTGCTGTAATAAACTAACAATAGATTAACAGGAGAAAAGGCATTGAAAATATTTAGCGCAAGTGTATGAGGGCATTGCAAGGAAGAAAAGTGAGTGTCTAATAATCCAATGAAAGGTAGAGGTTTATATACTCTTTATAGAAGAGAGGAACTCTGGGAATATAACACATCTAGAGGAAGATAAATGATTTTTTTAGGGTAGCTGAATGGGCTTAGAGAACAGACAATAGCCTGGGACAAAGTGAGCTCAAGGGGAGGAGGTGACAGACTTTTGGGAAGGGGAGAGGTGAAAGTGCACTATAAGCACTTATTGCTATGCAAATAAACTCTGTCAGGGAAGAACGCTCAAAAGAATAGATGGAAAGCCTGTCTGGGCAGGTGTGATGATGATAGCATTTAGCTTATTCTCTGATGATTAACCTTCCCTGGTTAATGAGATTTCACTGAGGCAACCTAAGACAATTGCATTCCTTCTGGAGGAATGAACTCCCTGTGGCAGTTAAGCCCAACTGTCAGTTTGACTGGATTAAGTGACTCCTGGAGAGGCGAGTAGATCACTGCTGTTCCTAGCTGAATGTGTTGTTAGGAGGTGGGGCCCAGTTAGAGTGGGACCCCACGGGCTTTGGAGGGTAGATCCCTTGTTCCTCTGCTCTGCCTCCCAGCCACTGGGAACTGATCACCTTTGCTCCATCACATCCTTCTATCATGATGCTTCTGCTTTGGAACCAGCTGACCACAGACTGAAAACTCTGAAACCATGAGTCAATTTAACCTCTCCTCCTTTTAGTTGTGAGTGTTGGGTATTTTTGTTCCAGCAACAGGTAAACTGACTAATACACTCTCTTAAATCAGACCATGGAATTGCAGAGAAAGCCCCTCCCCGTGCTGCAGGAAAGAGGATTAGGTGATGAGGGGCCGGGAAATGTCGTGGCTGGTTCTTTAACTGATGTCAAAGGGCCATAATTTGGGTTATTGTTTTCTGAGCCACAATACTTCCACACCTGTTGTGACCAGGGGCCAGGCTGACCCACTCCAGGGAGGAAGGTCTTATTCCTGGTGAGCAGGTTTATTCCTATGTCCACATAAGGATTTTTTATTGTATCCTTCAAGAACCTATGTGTTGGGGCCGGTGAGATGGTTCAGCAGCATAAGCGCCTGCCTGGCAAGTGCGAGGTCCTGAGTTTGACTCCTGGTACCCACATATGAAAAAAGGGCCGGTGATATCGCTCAGCGGCACGGGCGCCTGCTGGCGCGCGAGGTCCTGAGGTTGACTCCCGGTACCCACAAAAAGCGAAAAAAAAAAAAAAAAAAAAAAAGAACGTATGTGTTGAGTGATCTAAATGTTGACCCAAAGTGCTCTGAGAAGGATGGGTAATTCACTAAATTTACCTTAACTCCACATCATACATCTCAGGATGAAAATTCCCTCTTTTTTCTTATTATTTTTTAATCAGTATATGTTTGCAGTACATAATGATTACATTTATTATCAGGAGTTTGTACATGTACATAACACATCTTAATTCTTTTTTGTCCCTTACCTTTCTACCCCTCTCTCATCTTCCATCTATTGGTTTCCTTCCCATCTGCCAAAGCTCTATTTCCATTTTTTTCTTTCAACTCATTTGGTACCCCCATTTCTCTCCCTTCCCTCCCCTCCATATCCATCTCTTGTTCCCCTTCTCATTTGAAAAAAGATTTCCCTACTTCTATTTTCTGCTTTATTTTGCTCTTTATTTATATTTTTGGGTTTCTCATATAAGAGAAACCATGTGATATCTAAGCTTGTATGTCTATTTCACTTAATATTATGGTCTCAAGGTACACTCATTTACCTACGAATGCCTCAACTTTATTGTTCTTATTGTGTATAAACACCACAGTTTCTTTATACATTCATCTGTTGATGGGCATATAGGTCATTTTCAAGATACAGCAATTATGAATTGTACTTCTATAAACATAGGTATGCATGTGTCACTGAAATATGATGACTTTAACTCTTTTGGGAAGATAACTAAAAGTTGGGAATAGCTGGGTCAAATGGAATTTCTACTTTTAGTTTGTTGAGGAATCTCCATACTGATTTCCATAGTGGTTATACTAACTTACATTCCCACAAACAATATAGAAAGGTTCTCTTTTCTCCACAGCCTCACCAGCATTTGTTATTTGATTTCTTGATGTTAGCCATTCTTTCTGGAGTAAGATGGAATCTCAGTGTTGTTTTAATTTGCATTTCTTTAATGGCTAGTAATGTTGAACATTTTTCATACACTTATTGGTCAATTGCACCTCCTCTTCTGACATGTGTCTATTCATTTCGGCTGCCCATTTTTTTTATTGGATCTTTTGTTTTGGGGCATCTAATTTTTTTTTTTTTTTTTAGTTTTTTATTCAGTCTAGATGTTACTCCTCTGATGAGTAGCTAGCAAACACCCATTCTGTACATTGTCCCTTCACTCTGTTGGTCTTTTCCTTTACTGTGCAGAAGCTTTTTAGTTTGATATGATCCCATTTTCTGATTTACAGTATTATTTCTTGTACCCTTGGGGTTCTTTTCAGAAAGATCTTGCATATTCCAATGTCTTCAAGAGCTTTATGTATTTTATCTTCCATGAGATTGTTTCTGTTTTAACACTTAGATCCTTGATCCATTTTGATTTTAATTTAGTACATAAAAATTCACTCTTATTCAACTTTTTAAATTGTATTGACCACAAGGTATGTTGAATTTCTGTGCAATAAGATTAGCAAAAATGATACAATTTTTATGCCAGCAGAAAAGTGCTCAAAAGTCTACCATACAATAAAATTTAAATACTTCAAATTTGAATACTAGTTGATTATTAAATTTTTAAAAAGCACTAAATTTCTAAATGAAACTCCTCTTCCTTCTATAAACTAAATTCAATGTTTTACTGTCGCTGCTTTCTATTGTTCGATTGGTCTCCCTGTGATGGGTCCAGATTTTACTCAGGAGCTGCACTGTTTTGAGCCACTTTTGAGGCACTAGAAGTGACTATAGCTTCTTAGCAACTACAAAGTTGCATTAACCCAACAACAAATTATTCATGCTATGAAAAGTACAGGAAACCCAAGAAAGAAAATCCTATGCTATTAGAGCAATTATCCCAAGCAAAATTATATGTTCCTAGTTTCACAAATAGTACACTCCAGATCCACACTTTTATTGTCAACCATGGAGCACAGCAGAGAGTTTTATTCTAGGGAAAGGCAGGCACAGGAATAAAACACAGGTAAAACATTTGATTTCAGGGTGGCCAACAGAGACGTCAACTGGGCATATGATCCAGGGGTCACTACTAGAGAATTCAAACCCACAAGGAAGCAATCGCCTATTCACTATAAGGCTGAACTTCCTGTGGCATGGAGATCACTTCTATGTCCTGTCTTGCCATTGAAAAGTGTCGACTACAAATGAGTCTTTGGGGAACAGTTCTGTTTTAAAACTTCGAAATGTGAAGGGTTGACTCTTCTAGTCCCCTGCTTTAACACATATTTACTTTGGTCCTCGTGTTCATCCTGTTAAAAATTTAGTGAAATGATATGAAGTCTAAACCTTTAACATACTCCACCATAAAACCAAATAATACGTAAAAACAAGAATGGAGACAATTTCATGGTTGTTGGTTTGCATGGTGGGAACATTCTGTATTATTCTCTCTACCATTGTGCATAGTTGAAAATTTCCACAATAAATTATTTTTATTGCATTTTTCTTTCTTTTTTTCAGTGCTGCAGATCAAACACAGGGCCTGCCACATGCTTGGCCAGTGCCCTACCATTCAGCAATAGTCCCAGTCCTTTATTTCTTTTTGATTATTGCATTTGAAGGATCCAGTGTTCTTTGTGTTTGACGCTGCCTAGTAATGTAGCTTCCATTTCCTCCTTAAGCACATTCATGGTATGCATTCTCTGAAATCCTACCTTTTTTTTTTTTTTTGTCCTCTATTTCTCCACGTGTAATAGAAACCCAAAAGAATTTTAGATCTAAGCTGTCCAGCTGTGGTCCCGGAGTCCCTTTAAACCAGGATATCTGTCTTATAGATAAAGTTCCTTTTTAACAGTAACCTCATTTAGAGAATTACCTTCTGCAAAACCTTAATTAAAACCACTGTGGATATTTCTAAGTAAGGATCATTATATTGTCATGCATTTTTCCTTAAACCTTGCTTTTCCTGGGTTTTTAAATTTTCCAAGCCTTGAAAATCTTTCTCTTAACATGAGCAAAACTATTCCCTCACCACGTGGTATCCTGTAGCGGTAGGATGTGTCCCTAATACTCCATTTTTTCTCTTCTTTCATAAATTCTGCAGGATCAGCACTTTTTTCCTTCCTGGACAGCACTGATTGCTGGGTGAGAGTTTCTACTTTTTGTTTAAGATTGGACAGTTTTTCTGGAGTTCCCCATATGAAATCTATGTCTTCTGGGTTAGCTCAATATGTACTTTGTTCAGACATATTCGGTCACTTCAGCTTTGCCATAATTCTGCTGATAAGGCCCAGCAACTAGCCCTGCTCTAGAATTGATCTTTTGAACCTATTGGTTCCCCTTTAATATACTTTATCTTATCCAAACCTGGGCACCTTCCCCCAAACCATGATTCTATGAGGTTAGACACCTGAGATGGTCACCTTCAAACTCAACTAACAATGCTTCATGTATACTCTGCTAATCATCCTAGTACTTCTTACGTAAATGTTATCTAACATTTCTAAAATCCCATGCAGCTCTTCCGTGAAGTTTCCTACCTGCTCTCCTGCAGATATGTCAGAAAATTAATGACAGTGTTTCCAGATCAAATAAATATCCATTACAAATTGGATGGATATTTATTTGATCTGGAAACACTGTCATTAATTTATAAGATCCAAAATGTACAATAGATATGGTGAATCAAAAAGAAACTGGTCAAAAGGAAAGAGAGACTGGAATAGGGAAAAGAAAGAAGGGAAAGGGAAAAAAAATTGTATATATATATATAAGATGGTTAAGATAGATACACTACCATTTTTACTTAGTTCATTGAAGAGTAAGGTTTGTGCCAATAATGTTTGGACAATTGAATGCTAATGTCTGGTGTCCTGAATAACTAACTTAAAGATAGTAATACGTAATGTATTAACCATTGTTACCCTCCTATATGTTGTTTTGAAAATTTGTTCTTCTTTTGATTTGTTTTGTTTTTTTCTTCTCTTCAAAATAAGAATAAATAAATAAATAAATAAATATCCAAAAAAGTAGAGGGAGGTAGAGCTATTGTTAGATGAAAATAAATTTAAGGATCATATAGACCAAATACAATATGAAAGTTTTCCTGATTCAAACAAGCATGTGTGTGTGTATCATATATGTGGCATATATATGGAATTTATAAAACAATGGTGAAATTAGAAAAATAGACATTGTATAATATGAAAAAGTTATTCATATTTTTAGATGTGAAATGATACTGTGGTTAAATTTTGTTTTTTAAATTATTATTATTTTAAAATACTTCATGAAATCGAATGAAGCCTGCAATTAACTTTGAAATAATCTAGCAGGTGCTAGGGTTTGGAGGAAGAGTGAAGAGTTACTGAAAAAGCATGAATGTTGATAAATGCTGAGAGATGGGCACATGGACATTCATCACAGTATTCACTGTGTTTTTGGAAACTTCTAAAATAAATTGAAAATAAAAAAGAATAAAAGAAAAGACCAGGGCATCTATCAATGGTTTTTCTGTGTCTTGACTCTCCCGGGAAGAGTTAATCTGGTAAACTCTCATAATTTTGTCTTCCTTATTTGATCTTTTGGAGTACTCCTCATTCCAAACCTTCCTTGATCGAGTAACACCTAAAATATTTACTTTTCTCTTATTCCCATCTGTTTCAAGAATTTAAACTTTCTTCAAAGAGAAAGCTCCTCTTCCCTTTCAATATGTATGCCTTTTACTTTCATTTTTTCTCATTGCTGTACTTTCCGCTTGCAAGATCAAACCTCTTTACAAAGAAGTTTATTTTCCTGATATGCCATTAAGAAAATCAAATTCCTAATGACAGAGCATTCTTGAGAGAAATTTTAAAATGGTTTCTCTTAGCCTTTGGCTTGTAATAAGGATGACTTTACTCTACTTTAGCTTAAAAATGTAGCATATTCTCCATAGGAGAAGTTCAATATTGATCTTTGTTTCACAACCCTTTTGTGGTTGAAGCTAAACTCAGGATCTCAAAAATCCATACTCATGAGCAGACTTTACAACATAACCAGTTCAGAGACAACTTAACACCTGAAGGAAGAGGTAGGATATTTCCAGAACTCAATGTAGAAACCTCATTAGCTAAACAGATTAGTTGGATCTTCGTATCATTTATAGCAAGATGGAGAAGTCTAAATTTGGATCAACTCATCTGGATCTGCTACTGAGGCCTGGCTCTGATAATCTAGATTCTATAATGAATATATTTGTACGCTGTGCCCCATAAGAAATGCAATTGCCTTTGCAGACATAGGTCAGAAGCAGTATATGTGGAGAAAAGGACATTATGAAAGCAATCTGCACTCTCTCATGAACATCTAAAAAGGCTTTACACAGCAAAGACCACCTGTTTAGAGATAGAACTTAACTGGAACTCTCTCTGAACACTCCTGTATCTGATGAACCAGCTGCAGTCATATTACACATCACTGTGAGCTTCCCTACCTCAAGTTGGCAACCAGGTCCTATACAAAAATCCTTGCACTCTTTGTACCTGCTTTTTGCTGCCCAAGTGCTAGATATAGATATAGATATAGATGTAGATGTAGATGTAGATGTAGATGTAGATGTAGATGTAGATGTAGATGTAGATGTAGATATGTACTTCCTAGCACTACATTTTAAATATGAACTGTTCCCCAAAGACTCATTTAGTGAGGGCTTAAGCTCCAATGTGGCAATGTTTTGAAGTGGGGCCTAAAGAGGTGATTGAGCCATAAGGGTGGTGATATCATCCTTGGATTAGTCCATTGATGAGTTCATTAGCAGATTGGGCTATGAGCAGTAGAGCTTAGTTGGAGGAAGTGGACCATTGGGGGACTGCCTTTGAAAGATCTGTATTTCTCTCTCTTCCTGTTTTCTCTATGCTTCTGGCTGCCATGAGGTGAGCAGCTTTCTTCTACCATTCCCTCATGCCATGATGTTGCTACCTTGCAGCTAGCCAACCATGGACTGAAAGCTCTGAAACCATGAGCCAAAAGAAATCCTTCTTCCTTTAAGTTGTATATGTCAGGTATTTTGTCTCAGCAGGCGAGAGCTGACTAATAAACCCAGCCTATTTTATAAGACTTGTAGGCCAAAAATTCTCTCCCATTTCCCTCCATGGTGTTGCCTGATGAAGGAGGCACTCAAGTGACAAACACCCAACTGCATTAATGGCTTGCAAGGCTCTTGCTTTTGTGTGGAGAATGCAGCTTAGACTAGGATCTATACATTCACACTAAAGAGGTGTCCAGGCCTGCATGTAAGACTGTCAGTCCTGTTAGCCAGTTGGCTGCAAGAACAAAGCTGCATTCAACACTGTCTCCAGTAGTGACTTCTGCCTGTGAAAGGAGGATGCCCAGTTGGGTGCACTGTAGAATGCTAGTGGCAGCAAGATTGTTTACACCTGAGAGCTCAGGGAATCAAAGAAAGGTAGATAGTCCCTTGTTCTGTTATGAACATGGTCCTGTAGTGCACAACATGGCCCCAGCTTACCATGCTCTGCCACAAGGGATGGAGAAAGGGACAAAGGCTTCCTTGCCAGAACAATGCCAAGAGGACAAAGTGTTAGTGAATGTGTCTTTCTCTCTGGGTGAAACTGGGACTGTGCGAAGAAGATAACGTTTCCTCTCTAACTTATTATAAGTTTTTTTTTTTTTTTTGTGGGTACCGGGGGGTCGACCTCAGGACCTCGCGCACCAGCAGGCGCCCGTGCCGCTGAGCGATATCACTGGGCCCTTTTTTTGTATGTGGGTTCCGGGAGTTGAACTCGGGCCCTCGCGCTTGCCGGGCAGGCGCTTAAGCCGCTGAGCCATCTCACCAGCCCTCTAACTTATAAGTTTGAAGCTTTAAAATTGAGGAGACTACAGCGGGAAGGCTAGAAATTGAAGCAAGTCATCTAATTAGAGAAAGTTATAAGTTTCCAATGCTTCCCCTATAAAGCATCACAAAACAATTTGATATTAATATCAATATTAATATAATACTAAAATCAAGTACCTTGTGTATTAATGCATCTAACAAAGTTTTTCTAAATTCTAAAAATGTTATCCTTGGAAATACAAGCTTATATTTAAATATCGCTGCAGAAATGGTACTTGCACATAGCAGAAATACTCTCGCTTGTCGAATACTACAGTTTTCAAAGTGAATTTCCTGGGCCAGCAGGAGCAGGTTCACCTGGCAACTTGTTAGAGTTTCTACCCCAAAAGCTTGTAGGATTCTTCCACCCCAGATTGAATTATATGAAATCTGGTAAGGGAGAGTCTAGAAATCTGTGTTTCATAGACCTCCAGATGATTTTGTTGTTGGCTAAAATTTGAGAACTGCTGACAGTGGTGATCAACCTATGGCACACATGCCTCAGGGGTCTCTTTGTATCATCAAAAGCTCTAAAGGGTTCACCATCTGTTGTAGTTAGGGTTTGCAAGGGAAAAGATATAATACAGGACACATAATTTATGGGATTATTTTATAATACTCACCCAAAGAGTCAAATGCAAAAGAGTGCGGGAGATCTGTCCACACATTAGAGACCCAAAGAATCCAAATGAGGGCCTGGATCCCATGGCAATGTCCTGCATGAGTTCAGCTGAAGACCTAGAGCCCATGACAATGTCCTCCATGAGTCCAACTGGAGGCCTAGAGTCCACAGCAATGTCTCATGCAAGTCTGTATCAAGGATCTGCACTGGGAAGGCCCAAAGGTCAGTGGTGGAAGCTAGAAAGTCTGCGCCAGCAGGATGAAGGATCTGTGCCAGAAGCCTGAAGGATCCGCACTGGAGCCAGGAAGCAATGCTCAAGGTGAGGACAGAGCTCCCCACAAAAAACCACTGCCATCCTCAGCAACAGCGAGGTCCCAAGCTCCTCCAATGATGAGAACAGCCAAGTTCATATCAGGAAAGCCAGCATGACAAACTTCTCCAGGAGAATCAACAGTCTGCTTCATCCTCTCCAGTTCTCTTTTTTATGCAGTTGGCAACAATCCTCAGGGGGGCCCTCCACACCCAGCACCACGCTGATTCAGTTCAGCTGAGTTTTACAAGCTGACCACCAGTTGTCAATCCCCCACACTATCACTGGTCTAAGAGACTGTTTGACAGATGTATGAATCCACAGAGCAGTACATGTATGAACCCATACCGCAGCATAAGTAAATGGAGCCAATACACAAACAAAAAAGTACTAAAGGCTCATTTAAAAATAGTGTTAAAATATAAAGTTAGGTAGCACTAAAATTTTAAGGAATTTATCTGAGCTGAGAGGGATTCGTGTATTGGGCAGCATCAAAATACAAACAGTTTAGGCTCCACCAAAGGGCATGAGAGAAAAACTTTTATAAGATGGCTGTGGAAGCAAGATAGAAAATATTTGATTAGTTAAACTGTTGTCTCTAGTTAGAGGTTAATTGATGGTTTCAGACTGGTTAAGCTAGTTTCATTTCACTATTTCCATGAGTTGGTTTCGGTTTGCTCACATAGGAACCCATGGCACTGGAGCAGGAAAACGAGTTCCTAATTAACATTTTAAAAACAAGAGTAGAATAGCTGGTTCAAAATGTCACACATAAATAATTACCGCTCATGTGAAAGCCTCCAAATGACAGTTAACTCAGTGATATATAAATCAGATGCCAGTGTGTTCTTCAAGAAACAGTTGTTTCTTAATGTTATGATTTTTTTTATGTGCAAAAATATAGTAAACATCTGCTCATTCTCAAGGTGTTACATCACTTCCATGCCGAAGAATTTAGCATCATCCTCTCTCCAAAGTGTCCCACAGGACCGGCCTTTCCTCTCCTTAATTTATCTAATACCGCCTCCTCTGCACATATGCTGCTTCATCAAAAGGCATCATTGTTTTGAAATAAGATTAGATATAGTTTTTCCCACAGTGCCACTAAAAACTTAGATACAATAGACATGAAGAGGATTAATTGTTATGCAGGCATGTGGAATAACAACATATTATTCCTTTCTCCCTTCTTTTTTCCTGCCTCTTTGACTCTCAGAATCTCCTCCAAGGTACCATTTTTCCTCTTCCTTTTATGCAGCTTTAGATCAATACTTCAACCCCCAGTACCTAGTGAAGTCTTTTGATTCTGTGCTTGACTCATTCTCATGGAAACTTCTTTCTTTCCTGTGTTTTATTTTCTTTCTTCTTTTGTTTTCTTTTTCTCCTCTTGATTTTCCTTCACTCCTGTATTCTCCACCAGATCCTTCTTGTTCCCTATTGTCTTCTCTTCTTCACCCTTCAACTCATTTCCCCTTTGAGCCCAGTTTTAGTCACAAGAGGCTGTGTGATTCCCATAGAACCAGTAGAGAGGCAGACAGAAAGCACTAGAAGTGGTCTCAGGACACTAAGAAAACATGGCAGTCTGAAGGTGAAGAGCCCAATCCTTTCCTGTCAGTAATAGTATATAGATACTAGGAGTGACCCGACATTTATGGTCTGGGCACATTTTTTTCAGTAGTGCACCAAGTTTGCTTCTTCTGTTTTTAAGTTATTCTTGCTACTGGCCTCATTTTCCTCCTACATGTCACCCACAACACCCCTAAAATTATTTGCTGTATGAAACAGGCAATTCCTGTTGTAATTGTAATCCTCATGCCCCCCCGCTCTTATCAATATAAAACTAGTGTAGTAAAGATTGATAATGATATGTACATACACAACAGCCTTTTTAAGTCTCCCAGTGATAGAGATTTAAACACTGTACAAAATTTTCATTCTCCCAAGCTGTGCACTTTTCCCGTAAACCCATGGACCTCTGAGAAATCCAGAGGGTACATCAGAATTCTACTAGCTATTCTGGATTTCTAGGAAGTGCATTTTGGGGTATCCATGTGCTTCACATAAAAAATAATTCTTAACATTTTTCAAAATCATTTTCTTCCCCTTTATAGTGGATTTCTGTTCAGAAACACCTGTGATCTTGCTAAGCTTTACCTTTTTCATTCTTAAAATTCAGCTCTACCTGCTTTAATGAACAATGACCATCATTGTCCTTAATAACAGACTGGACTAATGTGTGTGTGTTCTTTGTCACCTCTCAAGGATCTGCTCTGGAACTTTACAAAGTGTACTTGATATAGGTCCTGTGAGACACTTGCTAACAGGTAAAGGGAAAAGATGTAAATAACAATAATTTAAACTCAACAGGAGCTAGTGGAGGAGTACCACCTTCACTGACCTTCCAACCAGGCTAGAACTTCAGACAGCTTTTATAGTAGTTGTCTTATGTGCTCATTCCTTACTTGTATACATTGTTTTATGGCTTTTTCAGACAATGGTAACAACCAACATTATTGTTACTATACCATTTCGTTTAATCCACCCAACAGCCCAGTGAAGTAGGTACTTATCACGTTCCTTTACCACATGAGGAAATTAAATGGAGAGGGAGTAGTTGGCCAAGGTCTCACGGCTAAGAATTAGCAGAGGCAGCATAGGAAATTCTTACATTAGCCTTCTCTAGATTTGAAAATAACGACAGTGACACTATAGACTTAATTAAGGCCCTTTTGTATTTCTGTTTGATTTCCTTTTTTCTTTTTCCCTCTTTGTGATCTCATATTATGTTAAACTTACTAACACAGAATTTGGATAAAAGACTTTGAAATGCATTACATTTGTTCTGGAAAATAACATCATTAATTAAAGGCCAAGTTTCTGTTTCATCAAACAAAACAGTATTTAAATTCCAGAACATTTTCTTGGGTTGAAGGTGTAAGAAGATCCTAAGCACCACACTTCAGAATGAACTTTTGATCATGTGTAATTCTTTGCCTTTTTTTTTAAGGGTGGACATGAATCCACTTCCCACTGAGGCAGTAAGATATTTCTCTTTAGGCAAGCATGGTGGCACACACCTCTAAACCCAGCACTCTGAGAGGCTGAGGCATGAGAATCAAAAATTGATGGCTCAAAATAAATAAATAAATTATTATTAATTTATCTCAAGATAAGTAAATTAATTAATTACTTAATTTAAAAAGGGCTGGAATATAGCTCAGTGTGAATGTGCTGGGTTCAATATCCAGTACTGAAAGACACTCTCTTTATTTTGCCTTTGTTTTTTAACATGTAATTTCAAAAGATCTAACCTTTACAAAATAACAAAGTAATCTTCCATAATTTCTTTTATGCCAGAATTGGATGGAACTGTCAGGTTTAAGTAGCTTTAAGTTCATTAGTGGTAGAAGTATTCTTTTCTTGTCCTCTTCTAATGTACATAAAAATATTTTATTTGCAAGCATAAAAATCCTATATTATTAGCTGTATTTTTTTTTTTTGTGGGTACCGGGGGGACGACCTCAGGACGTCACGCGCCAGGAGGCGCCCGTGCCGCTGAGCGATATCACCGGCCCCTTTTTCGTATGTGGGTTCCGGGAGTCGAACTCGGGCCCTCGCACTTGCCGAGCAGGCGCTTAAGCCGCTGAGCCATCTCACCGGCCCAGTATTTTTTTTTCTTATGTGGGTACCAGGAGTCGAACTCAGGACCTTGTGCTTGCCAGCAGGCGCTTATGCCACTGAGCTATATCACCAGCCCTTTTTTTCCTTTTATGTGGGTACCGGGAGTTGAACTCAGGAACTTGCGCTTGCCGGGCAGGCGCTTATGCCACTGAGCTATCTCACTGGCCCAGTTGTATTATTTTGAATGTACATATAAGGTACTGTTTTTCTAAATGCTTACATCTTCCTTGGACTGTGCCATGCTCTGCATATCAAACTTACCTGATAAAGCCAATTATACACTGGATTGCTAGATTCTTTTATTTTTAGTTCTGAGTCTGCCACAGGCATATGGTATCTCTAAGAAAGTCTTTGAAAGACCTTGTTTGCACTCTTCCATTGTAAAATGAGGCTTTACAATCTGCTGTGGAAATTCTGAGCATTAAATATCAAATGATGGCAGAGTACTTTGAAAGTACTAAATGGGTTATTAATAATTTAAGAAAGAAGACTTCATCTGGGTTGTTGAATATGTGGCGTATTTATTTCATCCTTTATCATTTCACTGAAACGTCTACCTCGAACTACTCAGAAAATCATTTGATTCCTTTTAAAATAAGACTTTAAAATTAGTTCTCATTTTAGAGTTTTCAATGTACTTTCATACCAGTCTTGTTGTGTTCCTAAAAGAAAACTTAGGTGATATAAATAATATACAGTGAACCCTTCATATCTGTGGGCCCCACATCTATAAAGAAAACCCACATCAGACAGAAATATTCTTTTTCTTTTTAAAAAGGGGTGTCTCTACTGAACATGTACAGACTTTTTTTCTTGGTATCATTTCCTAAGCACTACAATAAAATGATTTACATGACATTTACATTATATTAGCTATTATAAGTAATGTAGAGATGTTTTAGTATACAGCAATCCTGTATAAACATAGCTTATATGCTAATACTATGCCATTTCATACAAGAGACTTTACTGGGAGACTCTCCAGAGCCTTTTTTTTAATCTGGTGTCAGGAATCAAACTCAGGACCTTGCACTTGCCAGGCAGACACTGGGCCACTGAGCTATATCCCCGGCCCTGAAAAAAGAGACGAGCATCTAAAAAGTTTGGTATCCATGGGGTCCAGCAGGGATGATCTTAGAACAAATGCCCTGAGTATACCAAGGGATATACTCTTTTGTAGGAAAGAGACTGCAAGAATAGATATCCTACAAACACTTGCTTAAACAAATAGGGTTTCATTATTCTTGTGTAAGGAAATAGCTGGGATAAAGAGTCCAGGGCAGCTGCAGAGGCTTAGTAGTGTCATCGAAGATCCAAGTTAATTCTGTCATTTTGCTTTGCTATCTTTGGTGAATTGACTTGTCACCTCATATTCACAGAATGGCTGCTACAGCTTCAGAAACCATATTTATTTTCAAGGTAGGAGGAACAGAAGAAAGGAAACTCCCACTAACTGTATCTGTCACTTTATAAGGAAAACAAAATGTTTCACAGAAGGTACTTCAAGCAGAGTTCCTCTAGAACAGGATCATTTATGTCCAATGCTAAGGCAAGAGAAGAAAGTGAGTATATGGCTTTCTGAGCTAAGCGGAGGGAGGCAGCAGGAAAGGAGGGTGGAGGCTGAGGACAGCTTTCGGGACGCCCAAAGCTGGCTCAGTGCAGGAAACTGTTTTGAAGAAGGATGAGAGGCATTAAAAAGTCAATTTCTCATGCTGGGCATGGTGGCACATGCCTGTAATCCCAACACTGGGGAGGCTGAAGCAGGAAGATCATGAGTTGAAGGACAGCCTACACCATAAATTCAGATCCTGTCTCAACAAATAAACAAACAGTTTCTCAAAGTGGCATAGCAAAAGGAAGTAAAACAGTTCTGAATCTCTCTAAACAAGTAGAAATATCTAACACTAACTTGTAAAAGTGTGACCATGCTGCAGTCTACCCTGGGAGATTTGATTACATGACCACACTGCACCCCTGTAACTGCACTACAGCAGAAGACTAAGCTTTCCCCCTTATAGACATGATGACCCTGTTTGCTATTGTTTTTAAGGCATTATCTTATATCAGCATTCCAAACCCTCAGCCTGCCCCTTCCCTGTCTTATTTTACTCCATTATGAAGACAAGCTCAGCAAGGTCACAATGCATAAATTGGAAAAATAAGTCACTTAACAGAGGATTGCTGTGAGGAAGATAAATGCACACATTTAAATCAGTCAGGGTTTGGCTGTTGGAGAAAATGTTGAAAGGATGTGGTGCAGAGAACTGGGCGCCTAAGTAACTGTTGAAGTAGCTGGAGGAATAGGGACCAGAGAAGAGTCCCAGTCAACATCACAGGACAGGCCTACTCAGGAGCTGCTACTTAGGACACATTCAGACATGTGAGACTCTGGGAGATGACGTCCTAATTGATTGATTTCAGAACATACTGCCAGTGCTGTGATCCAGGGATTAGCAAGCTGCAGCTCTGTCCTCCCCATCACGTAGACTCTTACCACACACAGGACTAGTGAGCAGACCTTGGGCTCAATGCCCTCCCAACCAGGCTTGCCAGTAGGAAGAGCCAAATCAACAGAAATATGGCCCTGACCCTCCACCGCCTTAAAGACTCCATATAAATGCAACCACAGAGTCTAATTGGTATCCAGTATTTGGGAGTTTGGAAAAGGTGGGTTTTAGTTCACCAGCCTTTGTAGGATTCCAGGCACACTTGAAGGAGGCTGGAACTGATGCTGAATGACAGCCTGCCACATCCATAACATGCCTGTCCTCTCAAGTTTGGATGGACGCAGGAACCGAAGAGTTAACTGTGAAAAGAAGTTTCCCATTAGCAGCTTAGCTTTTGTCCAGGACTTGTTCACACTGCCTAAATTTAGCTATACGTCCTACTGTCAAAGGTTTAATTTTTGATAAATCCCACAGGATATCTGATCTGGTGTCTGATACATAAAAATAAAAGTCATTATTCACTGGAGACTTATATTGTGCCAGACACTATTGCTAGTGTTTCACACATAATTTATTAAAACTCACAAAAACCCTGTATGGCAGGAACATTAAAGTGAATGTTCAGGTAAAGAAATTGAGAAACAAAGAGATTACTTCCTCAGCATCATAAAGATATCAGTGGTGGAGCCACACTGAGCCGGAAGTCTGGCTCCACTATTCGGGTTCTTAACAACTCTAGTATATAGTACTGCTGCTCCACAAAAGTAGTTTAAGTATAAAGCCACCCTGGAGGAATTTGCCCCTCATATTCTCTCTATTTACTCTTAGAGTCCTGGTAGTTCTCTAAGCAATGGATCTCCATGACTTTTATAGCAACAATCAATGATGGAATTTAAAGGAATTTCTGTTCAGTGAATCCCACTTGTCACTGATTCCTATCGTAAAATTAAAGCTGTATTTTCTTGAGATTCTCTTAGAGATGTAAGTGAATATAAAGAGCTTCTTTTTGTAAAAGATTCTGCAAAGTCAAAAGCAAGGGCTACTTATTTTCCATTTTCTTCTCCCCAGAAAATAGTTTCAATTCTTATGCTGAGCCATAGGGACTGAAGGAGGATAGAGAAAGGCTGGTGGAGGGAGAACAAGCCCTGAAAGTGACACACTGCTGATCTAACTGTGCCTGCCTGAGACCCAGTTATATCCTTGTTTTTATTATATGGTGCTACCTTGGGGTAACTTCTCAAAATCTCCTCAAAAATTTCCAAACATCTCCCCTGTATTCCTGTTATTTATCATCATGTAACAACAAACAATCCCCAAACTTAGTGGCCTAAAATAAAGCGTCATTTATTTTACTACGAATCTATAGTTTGGGCAGAGCTGGGAGAGAACAGGTCTTCTGCTCTGGTCAGTACCAGCTGGAGTGGTTTGAAGGCTGGGGGTTGTACACGTTTGAAGGCTGCCCTCTCTCTCTAGTCTGGAGTCTGGTGGGTGATGCTGGCTGCCCTTTGGAATCTCACTGAGGCCTGGTGTAGGAACTCTTCCCAAAATTATTCAGCAGGGCTGCCCAACTGCCTTACAACACGGCAGCTGAGTTTCAAGAGCGAATATTGCTACAGAAGAGAGCCAGAGGGTAGCTATATTCCCTTTCATGAAAAAGTGTAACTCACCTGAACACTGACAGTTCCTGACAGAGGGTGATTATGAATTTTAACTTGAAATTCAAATAGTCTCTTCCACATGGTTCCAATCCCTGCCCCCCCCGCCTTCAAAGGGAGTGTCAGGGACATCTTATAAGAAGTGATTATGGGATGCAATGCATGGATATGGTATCTTTGGGACATCTGATCTGCCACACCCTCTTTAAAGTGATACTCTGTTTCTTAAAAATAAAAGTGTTTGCTATTTACAAACAAGGGTGTTTTAAAGCTTTTAAACAGATAATACATTTATGTGGCTCAAAATTCAAACATACAAATAAGCACATGTGTGTTTGTGTACGTGTGTACAGATAGAAATACTGGAAAATATTTCACTCTTTTCCTAACCCTTTTCCCCTCTGTGGGGGCAACATATGCTGTCAATTTTCTGTATGTCCTTCCAAAGGTATATTTTGCTTCTTTGGGCAAATAGAGTACACATAGTCCAGCCCCTCAACCATTCTAGCAAATGGTAACCCCTCTTCCAGTACTTTGTTTTTTCATTTATAATTAGGAGTTACTATCTACCTACATATCTATTTACATATATCAACCTTTTTAGAGTTTTCATATTCCAGTGTAGAGATGTACCATAATTAATGTAATGAGTGACCTATTAATAAATATTTTAGATTATTTCTAATAAAGTGCTATTACAAATAAGATTGCAGTAAATAACCTTCTACATCTATCCCTTTGCTACACTATATACATTTCCTGGAATTGGAGCTGATGGGCCAACAACTTACACAATTGCGAATTTTGGTAGATTTTGCCACGTCTCAGCAGTGATTTATTTCAGGCCTGATATTGACATGCTTTAATATTGTCTGTTTTGTGACCTGCTCCCTACACAGTGTGTTGTCAGACATTTTAATCTTTGTCAGGAAGCTGGGCAAAAAAAATGGTTCATCTGAGTTATGCGCATTTCTCTTACTATCAATGTTTCTGAGTATCTGCTCATATCCTTTGTCCTCCAAAAAGTGCTTTAATAAGCATAAAACTCATTTTATTATTAACATTATTATTATTATTATTACTGTTAGGCTTCTTCTCAATGAACCAGATCGGATCCACTGGCAGATATCTGCCACCACTGTTTGGTGCAGAGGTCAGTGGTAAGGACATAGATGGGATGTCGGATGGGCAGGACATTACAGTGATGAACATCAAAGTAAAAGAAATATTATTTAAGAGTTTTTAAAAAACTTATTTCATGATGCAAGTGTAAAAAAGCCTCTGAGTGAACCACTCAGAGTAGCATAAGAGGGGGATTTATTGTCAGTAACTTAAAGTAGTAATCAAATGCATGCCATCTTTCAAAAGCAAAGGAAGGAGAAAGACCATTAAAGGGTAATTTAGATAAGGTTGCAACCTCTAGAACTTGGTCTTTAGGGACGAACAAAATTTCTTGAGGGGTGGTTCCTATCTTTATTTGACCACTTCAAAAAAAAAAAAAGCAGAAATAAATTTTATAGAGGTGTAAATTGTCTGTTGAATCAACTTCTGGCAAAGTTGTTTTGATTAAAATTATAGTGGTAACAATGATCTGAATATAAAAGTGGTTCTTCTGGTTATTCTTTCTACTGTAAACATGATCTGTATTTGCTTGCTTATTCATATAATTATAGAACAAGATTCTCCAGGTTTTCTGATCATCATCCGAGAATCTAGTTCAGTATGGCAATCCTGTTGAGACTCAGTGTGGGGGTACTTTGTGTCAGTGAGTTTGAAAATGAAGAAGGGCAATGTGAATGCGGTAGTCTCATGCTACCAAGCTGTGAGGCTGCTACCTTAGATGTGGCCAACTTTGCATTTTCCATAATACTGAGGGCAACAGGACAGACCAGGAAGTGGATACCATGCTAACAACAAAGAGGAAAAGAAAGCATCTTCCCATTATCTCAAGCCTTTCTGGGAAGCCTTATAAATAGTCCAAGTGATTGACTGAACTCCCACTCTCTTCCTCCTCTGCCATCTTCTCAGGAAGTGCTTACAAGGAGAAAGGGACACAGATAAACCTCAAACTGGTTTGCCTGTATTTGCCCATGCTAGTCTATTTTATAACTTTGCTGCTCCAAGTTATAAAACTGGATAGCCAAACTTATTGTAAATATCTTAGTCTCTAAATAGAAACAGCAGCATAGAGTTAAACAGAGTTAATAACATGAGTTTGAACCCTTTGATATAAAAAATGAATGCTGATTATTTCCCCCTGCAGGAGGAAACAATTACCTGTAATCTAGATATGTGGGCAGAATGAAAGACATTAACTAAGACTCATTATTGTTAGCCTTGTGACTCCCATAGATAAATTAAACTGCAGTCATCTTTTTTTTTTTGCACATCATATAACAAAACATTCCTTTTGTGCAATAAGAACAATCATATTAGAAAGAAAATGGTCAGTTCTGAGCAAAATCGTGAGGCTATCACTGTTATTAGCCTTCTGTGGGGTTCACCTCTGAGTTCTTTCCTGTGTACTTGTGACATACCAGCTAACAGAAGCTACTGTCTCAGCTTTTGACACCCAACGCTTTTACTTCCAACAGTGCGGAGTTTACACTTTGAACGTCGGAACTTAGGCATTGATCATTCCTGAGCATGTTGGCAGGATGGGGGAGCAGGAGATTCTCAGAGGAAAAAAAAAGGTGCTTCCAGATGGAGATGACCCTCAGGAGCATCAGTGTTAACTGTTAACATCAGTCAGTGATAACAAATGAAGGGGACAGACTAATATTCTAAAATACCATCCAATGTTGTCTCTGTGTAATGCAGCTTTTTTTTTTTTTTTGTCTTCAACTATGTATCATAAAGAGCAATCCAGAAAAGCAAGAAATGTGTAACACCTGAAGTTAAGCAGACTTGTTTGAACTTTTTTCTCAAACATCTAGCAATTTTTCTCTCCTAATAAGCTGTCTCAGCAATTATTTTTTGAATATCCCCAAACTGGGTTTTCAGACCTCAGGCTCTAAAGCTCGAAGATCAAACAAGGAAGAGAAAGGACAGAGGTCTTCCAGGGACTAGAGGTGAGAAAGACAGTCTCTGAAGTTGAAGGAGGACGCTATCTTAGTCTACTCGGGATGCTATAACAAAGGACAGCTTAAACAACAAAAATCAATTTTGTTTGATATGTTTTTTGAGACAAATTCTCACTATGTTGCCCAGGCTAGTCACAAACTTCTGCCTCAAATGATGCTTCTGGCTCAGACTATCAAGTAGCTGGGACTATAGGCACAGACCGCTATGTCTGAGGGACAATAGGAATTTATTTCTCTCAGCTCTGAAAATTGGGAAGTCCAAGATCAAGATCCTAGCAGGTTTGGTTTCTGGTGAGGGCCAACTTCCTGGTTCATAGATGACCATCCTTTCCGTATGTCATCACATAGGCTTTTATTGGTGCATGTTCAAAAAACAGATGTTTCTTTCTTCCTTTTCTTGTAAGGAGTCCATGAGGGTCCCATCCTAATCTAAAGTTCATTACCTCCCATAAGTCCACCTCCAAACACTACTACACTAAGATCTAGGATTTTAACATATGAAGTTCGGGTGATACAAACATTCAGCCTGTAATAGGTAGGTTCTGGGAAATTGAATCATTGTGACAAGTTCCCTTGGTTCTCTGTGAGGAGCCTGGATAAATTACAAGCCTCTCATTTCTCCTCCAAACCCAGTGGGGAGAGGTAAAGCAGTGATGGTTGGAGAATCAAATACAGATATCTGAGAACAAATTCACAGGGCCTGATGAGTCTAACAGCCTGTGGATAAGCAGCCAAGAGTCCCCTCGAGAAAGGAGTCCAGAGGAGATCTGGGGTCAAATGAGCAGGCTGCAGTGTAAGGGGACCTGACAACTGAGGGCAGTAGCAAGGCTCAGGGACATTCTGACCTTGACATTTATAGGCTGTGGGCAAGGTATTTAATCTCTCTAAGCCTCAATCTCCTTACTTATACCTATCTCACAGCAATTATTTTTTTTTTAAATATCCCCAAACTGGGTTTTCAAACATCGAGTTCTAAAGTTCTCACAGAGCTGTTGTTAGAATTACATGAGCTAGGACACCTCAAGTTGTTAGAACAAATGTTCTTGTACTTAGTATATAGTCAATAAAATCTGGTTGCTATAAACTCAATGATAAACAGTGTCCAAACACCAGGTAGGACCAGCCTTATTCCCATGACTGACAGAGCAGGACTCCAGTTAATAAGAGACAACATAGCAGATGTGACAAGTGGCCAAATGAAGTGAAATACTTATTGAGGGTCAGCAAAAACCAAATGACACTTCTCTGGCACCATATCCTCCAGATTTACATCAACCAGACAAGGAAGAAATGGAAAAAGCAAATTAAAATACATAGATATTTTTATTACCATAGATAATTACCCAAAATAAATGAGATAAACTAGATAAAAATAACTGTATCTAACAAATCAAATATTTTCTACCATTAAGAGACATAGGATTACTCATGGAAAATAAAGGAAGTTTCTTTTTATACACACCTGAGCCATAGAAGTGAACTTACATGTTTTATATATCTGAACTTGTTTGTAAGGCAATAAAATTAATTTTATGCATGTTTGATTCCTGTTCAACCAGTCTATATTTGTCAGTGTAAGTGCTAATGACCATCAACAATCATTGATAAGAATTTCTCTAGCAACTGATATTTAAAATAAATAAATTTTATGAACTTTTCTGACTTTATCAATAAAATGTGAGATTTAAACAAAATATAAAGAAGAAAACTTACACTATTAGTTTTTCTACCAACCAGAATTTTAATGAATCAATATTATAAGAATTTACTCCAAATTTTTATTGACATATACTTTTTTAAATTATGATATCTACATTTTTATATATTGCTTTTCTATTTATCATTATGCCATGCACATTTTTCTTGGAATTAGTTGGGAATAAAAATTTATTTGCAAATCATCTTAATGCCTAGGTAATAGTCTATCATGTATCTAAAAAAAAATTTATTAAAGTTTTTCCTTATCAAAATTTATTACAGGGCCGGTGAGACGGCTCAGCGGCTTAAGCGCCTGCCTTGCAAGCGCGAGGGCCCGAGTTCGACTCCCGGAACCCACATACGAAAAAGGGGCCGGTGATATCGCTCAGCGGCACGGGTGCCTGTTGGCGCGTGAGGTCCTGAGGTCGTCCCCCCGGTACCCACAAAAAAAAAAAAAAAAAAAAAAAATTTATTACAGCATTTCTTTAAATGTTGGACATTTACATTGTTTTCAATTTTTTACTATGACCAATGATTCTATAATAAATGATTCCTTTTACCTAAATCATTTGACATGTCGTATTCTGGACTAAGTCTTAAAGCAGAATGAACTTCATATATTTTACATTCTTATTTCCAAATTGTTTCTGAAAATAATTGGGTAAGTTTAAACTTTCACAAGCAGTATATGAGAGTACATTTATCCAAAAGCTAATGATGAATAATGTCCCTTTTTTGAAAAAAATCTCTGCATAATTTTGGTCATTTTCCCCCAGTCATTCATCCACTAATTCATTTTACTCAACAAAGTCTTAGAGAGCACCTGTCCTGTGCTGAGCACTGTGCTAAGTGTGGGATTACAGCTATAAAAAGAGCCCCAGGGCCGGTGAGATGGCTCAGCGGCATAAGCGCCTGCCCGGCAAGCGCGAGGGCCCGAGTTCGACTGCCGGAACCCACATACGAAAAAGGGGCCGGTGATATCGCTCAGCGGCACGGGCGCCTGCTGGCGCACGAGGTCCTGAGGTCGACCCCCCAGTACCCACAGAAAAAAAAAAAAGCCCCACCCTCATGGAAAGCTAGTGTAATAAAGGGGCCAGACTCGTGCTGTTTAAAAATCAATTTCTATGGTGACCAACCATGGTAGCTTACCTGGGACCATCTCTGTAAAATCTCACATCCTGGGGACCCCTTCAAAGTCATGCAAAAACTGGACGTAGCCCCCATAGGAGAAAGAGGCTGAGGCAGGAGGTGAAAACAAAACAAAACAAAACAGGAAAACCAGCCTATAGATCCCTTAAGGGATGAGCAGTGGAAGAGGCCCACCAGGGGCATTTTAGGATATCCCCTGCAATCATCCCTGCAATAATAAACAGCCATGTTAAAAACATCTTTGACAAGGAGAGAAGCCAGTGCCAGATTATATGTGCTTTTCAATAGGACTTTCTGTTCCCCTTGGGTCTCTTACTTTCATGACAGCGAGTGAATGGAGGGACTTTTTATTATTTAGAAGTGGTTGAATAAATGATGGGATCCACATCTCCAGGAAGGACTCTAAGTACATAGAAGAAGGGGCCTAACAGCTGGGATGATAGAGTGAAAATATAAAACTGGGTTTCCCAGCCTTTATCAATGTTACTGTTACAATGTTTTCACAGGTCCTTTTGACAACTTCTAGCCCTTCTTCTCTAGGTTTGTAAATTTAGTGTTTAGGACTATCTCTTATTCTCTGTTGATTCTTCTAGAAATATGCTATTTCAATTGTTAGTATTTTACAGTATACGTTTTTGAAAAACTTCACAAGTTCTCAACATTAAGCCCATTAGAATCTCAGTTGAGATTATATTAAAGTACATTCATGGGCAGGTGCAGATAAAAGGAGACAAGGGAATGGACCTTTCCAAATGGGAAGGGGTATGGGAGAACAAGGGTGAGGGAGAGGAGAAGGGGAAGGGAAAATCAGTAGAATAAAGATATGCCATAACCTCAATGAATGTACACTTTATATGTCATAAACATATGCTAAGATTAATAATATCAACAAGAATGAAAAGGGGGAAAGGGGACTTAGAGGAGGAGGAAGGGAAGTGGGAGGGAAGGGGAAGGGGATTAAAAAAAAGAAACAAGTTGTGTTATGTACATGTACCCACTCCTCAAGATGACCATAGATTGCATATACTGCAAACATGTACTAATAAAAAAACAAAATTAAAAAATCTTCCTAGACTGTTTGAGTTTAAATGAAGTCTTTGATACTTGTAAGCTACGTCAATGGCAAATAGGCAAACTATTTAAACTTAAGGCTTAGTTTCTTCATTTATAAAATAAACCTAATGATCATACCAACTTCAGAAAGTTGTAGTGAGGATTATAATAAATTAATTAATGTAAAACACTTAGAAAGGTGTAGCATATAGTAAATGTTATGTGTTTGCTGTTTTCATTTATTTTTTATTAGCACGTGTTTGCAGCACATATTATATTCTTTGTGGGAAGTTGGTACATGTACATAACACATATTAATTCTTTCGTCCTCTCCTTCCTCCCTTCCCTTTTCATTCATCTCTTGATCCACTTCTCATTTGAGAAATCTCTCTCTCTCTCTACTTCCTATTATTGATCTTTTATTTTGTTCCTTATTTATCTTTTAAGTTTCTCAAATAAGAATAATCACGTGATATTTAAGCTTCTGTGTCTGATTTATTTCACTTAATATTATGGTCTCCAGGTCCTTCTATTTTCCTACAAATGATTCAAGTTTATCCTTGCTTGTGGCAGAGTTATACTCCATCGTGTGTAAATACCAAATTTTCTTTATCCATTCATACATTGATGGACATATAAGCTGCTTCCAAGATTTAGCTATTATGAATTGTCCTGCTATAAACACAGGTAGGCATATATCACTGTGATATGATGTCTTCAACTCTTTTGGGAAGATATCTAGAAGAGGAATAGCAGGGTTAAATAGAATTTCTAGTTTTAGTTTTTTGAGGCATCTCCTTACTGATTTCCATAGTGGTTGTACTATTTCACAGTCCAACTAACTGTAGAATGGTTTTTTTGTTTGTTTGTTTGGTTGGTTGGTTTGCTTTGTTTGTTTTCATGCAGTCTCACCACCATTGTCATTATTTGATTTCTTAATGATAAGGGGTAAGATGGAATCTCAGTGTTGTTTTAATTTGCATTTCTCTAATGGTCAATCACGTTGAACATTTCTTCATAAATTTATTGGCCATTTGTACTTCTTCTGAAAAGTGTCTATTCATTTCACTTGCCAATTTTTTTTGGGGGGGTTGACATCTTATGAATGATTACTTTATACAAGGTCAATTTAGCTAAGCTAGCTTAACACCCTCCCCACACACATATGGCTCTGGTTAGGGTTGTCCATGAGAGAAATTTGTGGAAGAGATGAAACAGGGACCAGGCCCACAACAACTCCTGTGTATGGGAGATCTCCGTCCCCAAGTTCTCTGTGTCTGGGCCCAGGTCATGCAGTGGGCTCTCCAGGAAGAGCACCAGTTTATCCTGAAAATCATCCATGTCTTTAAGGTTGGATATGAAGAAAGACATAGGTTCCAGTTTGTCCCTGCTCTTTCCCACTCAAAACATCTTTCCCATTTCATAGTTCAGTTGATATGAAGTCAGCACCAGATGCAGAAACAACAATCTTATACTAACTTCTCTATGGCTCCTGTAATTGAATAAATCTATTCTACAGCACTCATGGGGTTGCTTCAGTGATGGAACCATGACTGATATTATGTGTGAAACTCCTTTAATTTTCCATTATACTTCTGAATAAGATGTAGTTTACAACATGTGTGTTCTACATATTTCTTGATAGGATTATTCATAGCTATTTTTATGTGTTCTTTTGACATTGGGAGTGGGAGCCTTTGTTTTCCTTATCATGTCTTCCAACAAATAAATTTAAAGAAATTGTTGATTTTTACCTATTTTACATTGCACATGAGCACTGTAGCCACTCTTATTGCTTCTAAAAAATTTTCAGGTACTCTTTACACCACTTAAGAAAGAAGAAAGTCTGGGAGCATAGTTCTCTGTGTACCTTTTCTTAGGCATGTCTCACCTGTCCCATTAACAATCCCTTTGGTTTCCCTCCAGTTATTCCCTCCTTCTCACCAGGAATTTTCTCTCCCTTCTTGGTTCTTGGACAAAAACTTTGAGATTTGCTCAGCTTTCTTTTGGAAAATAGTGTTTGCAAAACTCTTCCATCATACTATACTTTTGAAAAATAAAAACAACTGCTCTCTGATTTCTCCCTTTCACTCCAGCCCTTGGGATGGGGTAACCAGTTCAGACCACAAAATAAATTTCTCTTTTCTTCCAGCCAGTGATAATCAGATCAAATTTCAGGCTTGAAGTGTAAATGACCCAGAATCTGAATGAACTTACCCCTGGTGAAATTTCAGTCCCACAGAAAATTGGGTCTGACTTCACTCTGAAAATCCAGCAGAGAGCCAACAGAAGCAAAGAAAGCTGAAAAAGAGAGGACCAAGATTAAATAAGCAAATCATAAACAGTTAAGGAGAAGAATAATTTCTCCAGTCCATGAGGCTATTAAAAATGCAGTTCTTAATGACCAGAACATAACAACATTGCTTACGTAAAGAGGACTATTCTTCATCCACGGCTCTTCGCTGAGTCACTGGTATTTAACCCACAACACAAATCATACTTTAAAATGCTATAAATGAAAAAAAGAATGAATAAATAGTTTTGCTGAGTGAAAATACTTTGCTTTATCTAAAATAGATGGGAGCAAAAAGCTTTCTGTTCGTTGGAACCTGGAGCCAAATCATGCCCACCATCTGTTACTGTATAGGCTATAGGCTAAAAATGTTTTTATATTTTTAAACCACGTGAAAAATCAAATAAGTAATATTTTGTGATATATGTAAATTATGTGAAGTTCAAATTTCAGTGTTCACAAATAAAGTTTTATTACAACACACATAGTCCTGCTCATTTGTTTACACATTGTATATGTCTTATTTCACATTACAAATCCAGTAGTTGCAACAGAGTATAGCCTAAAATGCTTACTATCCATTCTTTTTTTTTCAGTTTTTACTTTTTATTAGTACATGTTTGCAGTACATAATGATTTCATTCCTTGTGGGGAGTTGGTATATGTACATAATACCATAATACACATCTCAATTCTTTTTTCATCCCCATTCCCTCCCCTGCTCCATCTCTTGATCCTCTTCCCATTTGAAAAAGATCTATTTCCCTACTTACTTCTTTTTGGTATTTCAATATTTCCATTCTTTCACTTTTTAAAATTAGTACATGTTCGTAGTACATAATGTTTCCATTCCTTGTGGGGAATTGGTATATGTACATAATACCTCCTAATTCCTTTTTTTATCCCCTCCCCCATCCATCACTTGATTCCCTTCTTTATTTTTTTTTGTACATGTTTGAGGTACATAGTGCTTACATTCCTTGTGGGGACTTGGTACGTGTACATAATACCTCTTAATTCCTTTTTTCATCTCTTTTCCCCTCTCTCCCCTATCCCTCCATCGCTTGATCCTTTTTCTCTTTCGGAAAGATCTACCTCCCTACATCCTATCATTTAACTTTTGTTTTGCTCTCTATTTAAACTTTGGATTTCTCATATAATAGAAACCATGTGACAAAGCCTCTGTGTCTGATATAAACATTATGGTCTCAAGGTGCATCCATTTTCCTACAAACAACAGAGAAAATTTGGTGACACCTGAGTAAACCAGAGTTTCTCAATGTTGGCACTACTGATAGTTTGTGTCAACCACACATTCTTATCAAAAATGTCTTCAGACCTTGGTAGCCATCTCTTGGGGAGCAAAATCCCTCCTGGTTGAGGCTATCTGGATGATTCAGGTTGCTATATGATAAGAAAGGTAAGGGGAAGGGAATGAGAAAGGAAGAGAGGCAAGCGAAAAACAAAATGTCACCGTATTTTTTCTGAGATTTTAAAATGCTATTTTTAATTCTAAAACTCCCCAAGTATGAACTGTATAGTGGCATTAGAAAATAAAGCACATATTGATTGAAGTATGAAGGGATTGTAAGGTTACTTTTGATTTCAAACTTCAGCCTTCCTCTTAGCAGCCCCAGTAAGTAAAATGCAGCACCTTCTACTTGCAAAGATTTTTATAACGTGGATTTTCTGACAACTCTCAACGGAATTCTGAGAAGCCTAATGCATTAATTTTGTTACAGATCTTGGGCCTTGTATTTTTAGATTCCAGAAAGATCTCTGCTGAAAGATTTTCTCAGTAAGCAGAGAATTCACCCTGGGGAAGAACTTTTCCCCACAGAGTTCTTTTTGGTTTACTCTTTCTGACCTCAACCTTCCTGACTTTGGGCTTATGACCTGAAAGACTGGTTTCCCACCTGTGTCGTCTAGGAGTCCTACCATGAGTTTAGCTGTGATTCTGACAAGTCTGGCATTTCTAGAAGACGTGGGGTAGATTCAGTAACAGTTTTAAGCCTGAGGACTAAAGCCTCCTCAGGAGAATTTGTCCAGGGGGATAAAGGTGCCAGATACATGCTCTTCTCCCAGAACATCTGATGTGGGTACAGTGAGCTATCTCTTATGCATGTTTATCTCCAGGCTACTAAACGAGACTCATATCACTAAAATAAACCTGGAAGAGCAACTGCTCCCAAATACTGTAAGACATCAGGTATTTTCTACCTAAGCAACAAATATAAAGACACGATTTTAACATTTTTGTGGGGTTTTGGTTTTGGTGATTTAATTGTTCAATATCACCCCCATGAATAGTTTTGAAGTGTCATCTGATATCATCAAGTGCAAGAAGGCTGTGATGTGCCTTACGGAGAAAATATATGTGTAAGAAAGCATTGTTATATATAGTGTTTTTGGACATGAGTTTATTGTTAATAAATTAATAAGATATTCCTAATAAGGCATCTTTCAATAGAAACCCATATAAAACAAAATTTTATATTGATCAGCTGACAAAAACATTGCAACCAGAAAATTGTAGGTTGATAACTCTATGTTTCTTCCTGGAGTTACAGTTCAATATTAGCTAATTCAGTATTCTTGATGACTTTTCAGGACATAACTATCTAGTATAATAAGAACCAGGTATATATTCATTCAGAAAAATAAAATATACTGAGAAAAAAATCAGCAAGCTGGATTTTAAAAACATTGGTCTGTGACACATGGACAATAAAATATTTTATTCAAATTGAAAGAAATCATTTTTTTTTTTTTTTTTGTGGGTACCGGGGGGTTGACCTCAGGACCTCGCGCGCCAGCAGGCGCCCATGCTGCTGAGCGATATCACCGGCCCCTTTTTCGTATGTGGGTTCCGGGAGTCGAACTCGGGCCCTCGCGCTTGCCGGGCAGGCTCTTAAGCTGCTGAGCCATCTCACCGGCCCAAGAAATCATTTGTTGCTTACCAATTTTTTGTAAGTTAGCACATTACAAAATCTAAGATTTACTCAATGTAAAGTCAAAGTTACAGTCATTTAAAGCATCATATGAGGTGTTATGGTTCAGATCTAGGGGATGGGGCCTGCTTGGAAGAGGTGGGTCACTGGGGGAGTGACCTGGATGCGTGTATCTCCTGCTCTACCTCCTTTCTTCACTGTCTGCTTCCTGGCTGTCATGGGATGAGCAACGTTCCTTCACTACCCCTTCTGACATGTGCTTTTTGCCTTGGAGCCAGCCAACTATGGGAAAAATTATGAGCCAAAATAAATCTCTCCTCCTTTAAGTTATAGGTGTTGGATATTGTGTCCAATGATGGGAAAGTAGCTAAGACAGATTTTGATACCAGAAAAGTGCGGTCGTTGCTGTGACTGTACCTGACCATGAGGTCTAAAAACCTTTGGAAGTGGTTTGTGGGAGGAGTTTGAAAACATTTGGAGGTGACAACTAAAGACCTGGAATGCTGTAAGAGAGTCAAGTCAATGCTCAGAAGACCAGAACGCTGATAGAAATGCAGATGTAAAGATCAGGCTCAGGAGGTTTCAGTTGGGAACAAGGACTTCATTGGCAGTTGGACTAGAAACTGTGTGTATTATGTTCTGGCAGAAAATTTGTCTGCATTTTGACCACGTCCTGAGACTTTGCAGGAGAATTAAAGGGCAGCAGACTAATTAATCTGGCAGAGGAAATTTCAAGGCTGGTATATGGGCAGTTTTAGGTGCTTTTAGCCACATTTAAAGTGAAAATTAAGAGCCAATAACACAGCTGAATAATTTTAAAAGTTTTGCAATTTCAACAGAAAGAAACTGTTTGCAAAGTGGGGCAAAGGATAGCATGGTTGCTGAAAAGATTAGAATTAAGAACCAAGTACTATGTATCAGGACAATAGGAAAGATGGTTTAAAGGCATCTCAGGAATCTGCAAAATCCTACCCTCCTCAGGCTCAAGGGTACAAAGCTGTAAAGCTCCCATTTGAGAAAAGAGGCCAAGAAAGTCCACCTTATTCAGGGCCAACTAGGAAGTATTTTACCAAAGTTCAGTCATCCAAGCATTCAGAGGCTCTACAGTCATGATCCAGGGGGGCCTGGCTACTGTTTGAGCTGACAGCAGATCATGGCATCATCCATATGGTGCTGGTTTTACAGGGTTGTGGAATGCAAGGGGTCATGAAAGCTTCCACCTAGATTTTAGAGAAAGATTTGGGTGGCCAGGAAGTGTGCCCTGAAAGAGCAGTGTGTGAAGCTTTAAGAGTGCAACTGAAAGTTCAGTGATCTCAGGAAAGTGGAACATCTGTTGATGAAAGCCACAGGCAGTAAGCAAAGCCACCCAATGAGGGATGAGTGCTACCACTGGCAGTGCTACAAGGATGGGCTGCCTGGGCCCTTTGGGGTCACATTTCACCATAACTTGCCCTGGGCACTGGATATGAAGCTACAAGATTTAATGTTTGCTCTGCTGGGTTTCAAACTTGCTTTATTCCCATTCCTTTCTATCCCCCTGTCTCTCCCTATTGGAATGGGAATGTTTACTCTGTGCCATTGCATGTTGAAAGTATTTGTCTTTTTATTTTTCTAGGGCTCACGGTTATGAGTTTTCCTTGAGTCTCAGAGACTTTGGACTATTCAGCAATGCTGGAACTGTTAAAACTTTGGTGACTCTTAGAGACGACTAAATGCATTTTGCATAAAAAGATGGACATAAGTCTTTGGGGGGTCAAGGGGTAGAATGTTATAGTTTAGAACTAAAACATACCCCCAAAGTCTCATGTGTTCAATGTGGGACTTTTGGAAGGTGATTAGATTAAGAGGAACTATACTCATCAGCGGATGAGAATCAGTGGATGAGAACTCTCATGAGTTCATAGGTGAATGTGCTATTAGGAGGTGAGAGTTGGTCAGACGAGGTTTGTCACTAGGAGCATGACCTAGATGAGTATATCTCCCTTCCCAGATCCTTCCTTTGCTCTCTGCTTCCTGGTTGCCCTGGAGTGAGCAGCTTTTCTCTACTTTGCCTCTCTCCCACAACCTTTTTGCTTTGGAGCCAGACAACCATGGACTGAAAACATGAGCCAAAATAAACCTCTCCTTTAACTGTGGGTGTCAGGTATTATGTCCACTGACAGAAAAGTGACTAAGACATGAAGCTTGGCAGAGAGTGTTTTAGTATATATTTTCTCAATCTTGGCTTTTTAGGCCACATAACTCTTCATTTTGGGATTCTGCCTTGTGCATTGTATGATATTCTAAAGTATCCTCAGCCTCTACCAATTGTAACAATTAAATGTGTATCAACTGCCAATTACCCCTATAGAACAAAATCATTCTTATCAGAGAATCACTAGTTTGATATAAATTTGAAAGGTACATAATTATCTTTTTGTTCTTTTTCAAGGATTTGGATGATTTTTCTTAATATACTTAGGACAAGTCCATTTTAGTAACTATAACAAAACACCATAAACTAGGTAGCTTATAAACAACAGAAATATATCTCTCAAAGTTCTCAAAGTTTCTCAAAGGCTTGAAAGTCCAAGGTCAAGGTCCCAGAAGATTTGGTGTCTAGTGGGACCCATTTCTTGATTCAAAGATGGTACCTTCTAACAATGTCCTTTCATGATGAAAGGGCCAAGGCAGCTCTGTGGGGCCTCTTTTCCCATTCCTGAGAGCGGCACAATCTAATCATTTCCCAAGGGCCCACCTCCTACTACCATCACATTGGTGGTTAAACTTTCAACCTATTTGTATAAATTGACATAAATATTCAGATCATAGCACTCAGAATAGGATAAAGAAAGGAATCATTTGCCCAACTTTCCAATACACAAGTTTGAAACTTTCAGAACATGTACCATAATTTGAAGTCAAATATGTATATATATATATTTTTTTAAACTTATTATTATTTACTTATTACTTGCCTTGCCTATAGTAGGAGAACAAAGCACAGTGCCATAAACACAGAAGACTCTTAATAAACATTTCCAGTAGGAAGTCATAAGGCTTTTCAATTCAAGGCTCTCAGCCAAGGGTGAGGGATGGACTGAGGCGCCTAAAGAGAGACTGGCCAGTTGAAGTCGATTTTATTCTATCTCACAGGAGACAGTTTTCTGCCACCTGCCAGATGAACTAGAGGGCTTCAATTTATAGAGAACAAGCCCAAGGATGAGCAGGAAAGGATGGTCCAGATGGAGCTGTCTCCATTCGTACACACCAACTGCTAAGGCCTAGGAAATTAAGTGATAATGACATCAGCCAGCGAGTTGTCCCAAGAATGGCTCCATGAAGCACGACTCCATTAGGGGACTGGAACCTGGACGCCGAATAAGTGCAATTCCTGGCTCCTGCACTGATTACTTGGATCTTTTTGAGCCTTTCTTTCTCAATCTATAAAATGGAGATAACAGTAGTAGCAATCTCATAGCTTTGTTTAGGGGATTAGATGAGAAACAGATGTACAACTCCAAGAACAATGTTTCAAGAACTCCCTATGTTTTTAACAATTAAGACAGAAATTGAAACCACAAGGAGTGAAACCTGACTGTTCAGCTGACGTGGAAGTGCCCCCCTTTACACAAAATTTGTGGTCTAATGGTGATTTTTATAGCAACAGTAGCTGCTATGTTTATTAAATTACTTTGTAATTAGAAATTATGAATAAGTACCAGTTCACAGTATGCAGTATATTCACATGTTTGATTATTTTATAGCTACCAAAAAGGTATTGGTCACAATCTGTAAGAGTCGATTTAAAAAAAATTATACAACATTGCTTTTTTAGAAAAAGGTACTGACTGTTAAGTTTTATTCCACTCCCAATAGATTTATTTAATATGTGACCTCAAAGAGCTCATAAGTCTACAGAAAATGGGGAATTGTGGTCTCTATACAGTTGACATAATGTTTAGCCTAAAACTAGGTGGGTTCTGGCTAGGGATGTAGTTCAGTGGTAGAGACCTTAGGTCCAATCCCCACTCAGCACAAAAAGAAAAGAAAAGAAAAGAAAATAGGCTTGGTAGGTTTTATATCAAATAGTTATATGGTTTGTACAGAGTAGGATATAAATTAATGATCCAATACGAACACAGTGTTTTTCTAATGGAGACATTTTTCACTTTCATTCACAATGGTTGCTCTCACTCTCAACACTTAATAATTATTTAAATCTTATTCATATATCTTTTCTTTCCATTATCAACGCCTTTGAATATAATACCATCTACTTACATGTCTGAAAATGTGCAGAAAATAACTCAGAAGACAGACATTATTCTTGGCTATGCTTAGAGCTTCAGTCAGTAAAGACCTGGCCCAAAACAAATGTAATATAAGTTTCAAGGGTACAGAAAAAACAGCATTATATGATACATATTTTGGGGATTTCCCTGACACATGTTTTCCAGGAAACACTTTATTTGCATAAGTTCATTGAAATTAGAAAAATTTCTTGGTTTATAATGTTTGGATAGAAAATATTTCTGATTAAGAAAAATTTTAGTTTTAAACATCGGGGTATATATAAAATGGCCTTTTGTTTGAGAAAATTGGCGAACAGTAATAAGTTTTGCAAAAGGTTCCTATCAGTTGCTTAAATACGAAAGTGTTTAGAGAGGTGCTGGTGCGGCAGAGTATAGCCTGGAGGTCCAGAGCAATGGAGGTGTGCTGAAGTAGGCCACAGGTCCTCTTTCACAACCTCAGGACACCTGTGCATGCTAGCTTCCAATGGGATGAGGATCAGGCTCATGGGCACAGCCTCGGAAATGTTCCTTCAAGGGAGACAAATAGTCTTTAAAGATACTTTCCCTGCAGCTTTGAATTAATTTACAGATATGGAGAAAGATTAAGATCCTGTTATGGTTTATATCTAAATATTCCCCAAAGTCTCATGCACTTGTAAGTGGGCCTTTAGAAAGTGATTGGATTATGGGGGTTTATAGCTGACTTGCTGTGAGGAGATGTGGTCTACCTGGAAGAGATGGGTCACTGGGGGTGCGGCCCTCCCAGGCTCCTCCCTTCACTTTCTCTGTTTCCTGTCCACCATGCTGTGAGCTGCTTTCGTCTGCCATGCCCCTCTGCTATGCAGTCCTGCCCTAGGGCCAGTGGACTATGGACCATAACTCTGAGCCAAAATAAAACTCTCCTCAAATTTGAGGGCATGGGGTACTGTGTCTGAGCAACAAGAAAAGTGACCAAGACATGCCTTAAGTGAATTCCTTGCTAGCAATTTACAAAGCACATAGGAATTTTACCCTTCAGACCCAGGTGTGCAAGAATGTCATGTCTCTATGTCATGATCTGTCACAGCTGTTGGGAAACTCAATATAAAGATTATTAGGCCCTTTTGCTAGGTTATGGAGTAGTCCTGGCAATCTTATACACCAAAGAATATTTCAAATAATAGAGAAACATTTGAGAATTTGGCCCCACTTTGTTACATGCGAACCCACATGGTTCCTTCAAGTCAGGGGCACTGCTCTTTCCTGGGCTAGGATATAAGATTCTGAAGGCAAGACCATTGTCTGGCATCTTCCAAAGACACCCAGGAGACCTCAGATATCTGACCTCGTTCTAGTGTGGGGTTACTGTTTCCCTTTCTTATGCTGCTCCTAGGGCACCTTTGGAACACTCTCAGATCTACCTAGATCACTGTATCTGAGTGTGATCCCATGGCCAGACGCATCAGAAACACCTGAGAGCCTGTTATAAGTGTAAATTGTCAAGCCCTGCCCTTGACCTATTAAACCAGAATTTCTAAGGTAAAGGCCTAAGAGTAAGTATTTGAACATACCCTTTAGGTAATTCTGTTTTTTTTTTTTTTTTTTTTTTTTTTTTTAAAGAGCAGAAAAAACAAAACAAATCAAAAAAAGAACAAATTTTCTAAACAACATAATATAAGGGTAACAATGGTTAATGCATTACGTATTATTATCCTTAAGTTAGTTATTCAGGATACCAGACATTAGCATTCAATTGTCCAAACATTATTGGCACAAACCTTACTCTTCAATGAACTAAGTAAAACTGATGCAAGTTTAAATTTTAAGAAAAGGTGACCTTACCCAACTCCACCAATTATTTCAGATTTTTGAAAACAAAAATATCAGGTAATTTCTGTTTTCAGCTTTCAGTGTATAAAACCCACCCCTACTCAAAGCAAGGGAAGAAAGAGGTCTGGTTATATTAGAGAATAAACACTAAACAGAAAATATAAGCATGTTTCACTTTCTGATTTTTCAATAACAGGAAAATAAGCACATGAATTAATATCTGTCTTAGTTACTTTCTCATTGCTGTGACAAAAAACCCAAAACCAACACGTTAAAGGAAGAGAAGTTTATTATGGGTCATAGTTGGTGGAGGTTTAAGTCCATAGTCATCTAGCTCTAAGGCAAGGTGGCATGGTACAGAGGCATGTCCGATAGGAAGCAGAGAGAGATAAAGGGAGGAAGGAGAGAGATATACTCTTCCAGGCCACGCCCTTACTGATGTACCTCCTCCTCTCTTTCTCTTTTCATGGAACGGAACAGGCAGATACTTGTGACTCATCTTTGGCCACATGATAGCATGGAAGCCAAATGAAGGGAAGTGAGTCCTTGACTGGCCATATGGGGCAGAGAAGCCCAACTACCTATCCTGGACCTTTAGGCAAGAAAAATAATTTTTCCTTAATCCAGTGATTTGTTGGGTTATTCATTACCATAAGATATTCTCATATAACTATATGAAAACCAAGGGCCCTAGTGAATACTCAAGGTAATGCTTATAATTTATTGAAGTTCAAATGGCACCAAAGCCCACCAGTGTCTGGCATTCTGCAGTTGCTCCACAAATAGTTACTAAATGAATGATTGTGACACCATTTGAAGCTGTTGAGACAAGAGATGTCCCACTGTCTCATAAAATACGCTGCCTGAATTTATCTCTAAATGGCATGTTACAAATGATGATAAGAAGAACAAACAGCAGACAAATAGTAACAAAGGTTAAAATCAAATGGAAATCTTTGAGAGTACCCTGTAGAAATGATTGTTAATTATACAGCCGTCATTTAACTGATCTATAGCTAGTAATCACAGTCACTATCATTTTCCAAAACAAAAGACTTACACATGCACAGACATACACAGACAGGTAAATAATTCTTTTAACAAGTTTGATGAGACATCAAGATTGCTATGCTGTACATAGTCTACAAGAAAATGAAAATCTATTGCTACAATATGCAGAGTGAATACAAAGCAGCTTTTATTGTGTAAAAGACATGTTTTGGTAGCATATGGCATGACTCCAACTCCATTTGCTGAACATTTTTGAACATCATTTCCTACTATGTGAGAGATACTGGATTAAATACAACTAGGATTTCAAATATACCAATAAAAATATACATAAAAGTATAGGAAGGAGGGAGTATTACTAAAAATAGATGTTCAAATTTCCAAGAAATTGCAATTAATAGTGTCTACACAGCTTTACCTATGTTGACACTTTGTGTGGTGTCTCTGTTTTATGTCAATCACATACACTGTTCAAAGTTTAAATGAACTAACAGACCCAAAGCATGTAGTAAGTACCTTGAGTGACCTCTAACAAATGCTAGTTCCTTTGTTTCTACCTTGTAATATAGTGTTCTAAAAATGTGAAATAATTTTCAAAATATCTAATTGATGATTTGTTCTGGATCCATAAAAAGGATGTTTGGCTATCACAAGTGCCTACATGTAGTATATACTTACATATACCTCCATCCAGGCCAAGTAAAGAGCATTGTAATTTATAAACCAAAAAATAATGGACTATGGTAGACATCAAGGGTTTCAGATACAAGCAAGGAAAATATAACTTAATCTAAAGGCTGCATATTGAAAGAAAATCCAGTAGCTTATAGAATCCACAAAAAGCTCAAAAATGACTTGCCGTCTCCCTTTTTCCCTAACCGTGGGGACAACTATTATAATCTCATTACTGGAATGGGCCAACTTGGAATACCAGATATGTCTTTAAATAATCTTCAGTTGTTTCCTTGATTATCTACTGGTCCCAGGCCCTGTTACTGTAGTACCCCAAAGTTTATGTCCTAAGTCCTGGGCTACTTGCAAGGTGGTTTTCCAGGCGGACAGTGCCATAGATGGATCATCCTGTTTTGGCAGTGTTAAAAGCTCTGCAGCAAACATCTCTCACTCTCCTATCTTATTAGTCTTCTATTTTATCTACTGTGCAAGTTTACCTACTTTATCAGTCTCCCCTGGGGTGGGATTGGGCTTTGCATGGTCGATTTCTTGCCATTATGGTAAAGTCAAAGCAGTTTCAGTGCTAATTTCACCTGTCTACCAGCACAGAGCCTTGCCCAAAAGTGGCCCATAAGACCTGGTTCCATGACTCATATAACTGAGACACCAATTGTGTCTTCTTAAGAATCTGAGGCCAGCTTGGACATGTATCACTTTGTATTTTCTTTCCCTCCTCCTTTGCCTCACTTCCCTCTTACCATTCATTTCTGTTTCCGTGATACCTACCCCCAAAATCTTGACCTTTGAGGGTTCCCCCCCAGTTTCTATTTCCTACAGAACCTGTACTAAGTCAGTGTCGTGCCCTTAAATTTCAAATTTCTGAACTGGAGCAGACAGCTGTGTGATAATAATACTGGGCTACGTGCCATATCCTTGCTGCCAGGGAACTGGGAGAAGGAACATCTGTCTCTCTCTTTTTTTTTTTTGTGGGTACCGGGGTGTCAACCTCAGGACCTCGCGCGCCAACAGGCACCCGTGCCGCTGAGCGATATCACCGGCCCCTTTTTCGTATGTGGGATCCGGGAGTCGAACTCGGGCCCTCGCGCTTGCCAGGCAGGCGCTGAGCCATCTCATCGGCCCGGAACATCTGTCTCTTATGATACTTGGGTTGGAGGTGTAGTCCTGCCTCATATCTATTGAATTAATCCTAAAAAAGTAACATATTTGAATTCTGAACACAATGGTGAAAATGCCCCCTTTGAACTACTTGGCCTTAACAGCACACTTGCTGCCCATGCTTTCTCCAGGTGTGGTGTCTTCCCTTCATGCAGTACTACCTTAGGTATCCCTCCGCTGCCATCTCCTAATCCTGCCAAATCAATCTTTGTTGAGAACTACTGTGACTCAGGTGTGCTTGTTTTTCCTATCTTTCCCCTTAGGCCATATGTTCCATACGGACTCATTTGTCCTAGTCTCCCAATTCCCAAATGCATAATTAATTCTCCTTTGCATTTCACAGTCCATAGGCCAACTAGTTGGCTCTCGCACTTAGTCCTGGCATGGGTTAACATCCAGTCTTTTACTGCCTTCAAAATAAGAGTAGATAGCTTCAGGTATAAATAGGAAATACTGGACATCATACATCCTTTAGAGTAGAGGAAGATTAAGTCAGAGTCAACAGGAAATCCAGTTCTTTGGAACAACAAAGTGACCAGATGTCTCAACCTTTCTTTATTTAGGAAATGTCTGTAGGGAAAAAGTCTTGAACTAGCTTCAATGGATATTTTCTTGTAACTGTAGATGTCCTAGACTATAACAGTAGTCATCCTTTTGGTAACCTAGTCTAGTGAAAATGTATACATTGTGTGATTGTTTAGGGCTAGCATTCATTCTTGCAAACATAAGTGATAATGTTCCTTTGGTGAGCTCTCACATGCCCAAATTAGCAGGTTCTCACTCTCAAATACATCTGGGGATCCCAAAACATGCTAACGCATTGCCTTCTGTCTAATTGACATAGATGCTGTGTTTGGTTCTGTGATGTACTAAGTGTAAGGGGACTATTCCTATTATAAACATGGGTTTGTTGTAACAATTGTTTTCTGGCATATAGTAGTGAAGGGTTTTGTTTTAACAAATTTGGTATATTGTCAAATTCCTGCCAGCAGTAAGAGTACTGAAATGCATTACTTTTTCTAGTTTTTACACAGGGGCCATAAGAGCCAACAGCACCTCTCTCTATCACTTATACAGGCAAGATAACAAAATGCATCCAGAAATCTTAAAGCCTATAGATTCATGGCTATTTCTTTTACCATATTGTTTCTGTGGGTTGCTTTAGATGTTCTCATTTAAAAAATTGTTCCAGTAGAGGTCTCTCTCTGCACATGGTACAAAAAATTCTTAACAGTTGCAGTGCAATATTTTAATTTTGTTTATGTGTCTTACAATGTAAAAGGATATGATTGTGAAATATGTCAAAACTATTTTCTTATAGTTATAAAACCATTGAGACTGTAACATGATCTGGGTGATGATTAAACAGGTGCATTCACTAGGTGAGAATTTGTCAAGTAACACCTTTATAACTTGGACATTTTTAATTTTTATGCCTTATACTTCAAAAATGCATTTTAAAGGTGTGATCCCTAATTTTATTTCTACTTACATGTCTCTTTGATTATTTTGTTTCCTTTGTCAGGTACCTACAGCACTGGATATTTTACTCCTGACCACGTCCCCCCACAGCAACCACTACCATAGGACTTCACATTCAGCTATATCCCTCTCCCTCAGTTCCCCAGCGGTTCTTTTATTTACATATTCTGTTGAATTTTATACATATTTTACAAATACTAATGTTTAGTGTATGTGTGTTGGTAAAGAAATAGGGAAAAAATAAAAAACATAGTTATAATATTCAAGAGAAAAATTAGCCTTGTTTGAAAGTGAAGATAATCCAGTAAAAATGGTTTGCACTGCTCTTCAAATTGTGAACGTTTGGAGAGACATTGTCATTTTTATCATCTAAGCTTGTGAGAGAAATCCCAAAGATCAGATAGAAAATGGTCTTAGGATGTGATATGTAGTTTGGGCCATACTTGTGGTGGGAGCAGGTGAGTGGAGCCTCTGGCCACTTAACACTTTGGCCTCTCTGAAGGTTTGTTCATAACTGCTGTCAACCAGTTAACTTATTCTGAGAAGAAAAAATGGCTACTAACCACCCTTTACCACATTAGCAAATGATGCCTACAATATAGTGCTTGAGAGAAATGCCTGTCATTTTTAAAAAAATGCTATTAAAACTTCTGAGACCATATTTCTGCAGACTACCCAGATGGTGGGTTTTATTAGTGTGCTTTAATCTCAAGCTTTTGTTATTTTTCATTTGCTTTATTTATTACGACTGCACCTATCATGTGTCCCCACTTTTCTATTGTCATTCTTTTGGTAATCTCTTATGCCTGAAAATCATAGCTCAACTCTAGAATAAAAATTATCTACATTTTAGTGGCATCTCCTAATAATGTATATATTTTCTCTTCACAAAAATTAATATTGGATTATAAAAAACAATTCTGATTGGTGATAATGAAACATAGAAAATATTAAGTGCAAATGTTTTATTCTGAATGACATTGCCACTTACTCTTTAATAGCATTAAAGTAATTATCTTAATTCTCTCATGGAAAAAAATCCATTAAGACCCTTTAATGAAGGAAATACATATTTGTAATGGACCACATGGCAATGTGCCCTTGTCTGAAGCAATCACAATGTCCAGTAAAGGAAGCTCAGCATTCAAATGCGGTGTCTCTGAACACCAAACACTACAAGAACTCCTAGTCAGCAAGATGCTGTGCCAAAAGCACTCCACAAATTGCTTTACCCTTTCTTACTAACTTACGGCCTCACTGTAAATATTTCTTCAATATGAATATTAGCACGCTGTATAGTTCCAATATAGAGTTTAGTATTCTACACTTATCTAACTTTGGGCTACTAAAATCAATACATATTAAAAATCCTCATTGAATGTGCTTTGCACTCTTCATGTTTATGTGTTCCTTCCTGCCTTCCTTTTTCCTATGCAAGCCACGTCTCTGCCCTCTGTTTTGCTTATTGTTTCCTTTCTCTCTTGTTTTTTCAGCTTCCATGTAATCATTTCTCTTTGCTCTGGCCCCTGCTCCAGCCTCGTGTGCATTTCAGTCCAACCCTTTCTTCCCCTTGCAAACCTCTTTGATTCCAGTTGACAGTATAAAATATTTTTCTTTTACTTTCCAGAGGTTTTTGTTGTCATAGTGATGCTTGATGATTATCATGACCATGACTACTTCCATTGGCACTTCAGTTGCTATAACAATGCCAGTTAGCAGAGAATTCTGTGCAAACTTGTGAGAAGGATTCTAGTTCACACCTTTCTGTGGGACAGCTTGCCAAGAAATGTTTTTTATTTAATAGTTGTTCGTAGTAATAAAACTTGAATCCATAAACTTAAGGGCAACTCTTTTCTGGAACTAAAACACTAAGACAGTAATATTTACTCTTCACACCCTGCAAAATTCCTCTCCTATTCTTGGCTTTGCTTATTCTTTTTTCCTACTCTTTTTATTTTTTGATATTAAAAATGTGCTTTCTATAGACTGAACTGTGTCCTCCCCAAATTCATATGTTGAAAACATAAACTTAGAGTGGCTGCTTTTGGATATAGGGCTTTTAAAAACTAGTTAAAATGCAATGAGCTCATGAGATTGAGAGCCTAACCCGATTGGATGGGTGGCCTTATGAGAAGAAGACACAGCAAGACGCCAGTCATCTCTAAGCCAGTGAAGAAACCCCCACCAGAAACTGAGGCAGCTGGCATATTAATTTTAGATTTCCCAGCTTCAAAGCTATAAGAAAATTAATATCTGTTCTTAAAGCCACTTAGGCTATAATATTTATTATACAGGCACAAGATTATTAATATAAGCCTGAATATTATTTAACATTATAATTCCTATTAGTTGTTTTTTTTTATTTTAAGCACATCAGCTTCTGAAAATGTATCTAAATAAGAGAATCACAGAATATTTCAATATACAAACTTGGTATTTTGTCTTTGAATGCTAGGAGAGGAAAAATGACACCACTTGCTGCAATTTTTGTGATCATTTTTGTTGTTAAAACTTTCCTAGTCTCAAGAAAATGTAATTACCTTCTTCTTTATAGATACTATAACTGATTTGTGAACAGTTGAAAAGCATTTTCCTTTTGTTGCAACTGTGTCACCTTCCGAGATTGCAAAGTTAGGCAGCTTGCAACCATTCACACTGGTCTTCCCATTTGTGTGAACCTGTGTGGAAGAAAAGAGCGGCTATGGCATCAAAGCTTGCTTGGAACTAATGTCAAAAGACCTTTCTAGTGGCACATGTTCTATTACACAAAAATGCCAGAAGAAGGTCAATCACTGACAAAGCACTAGAAAGAAGAGGAAAAACAGACACATCTCAAAGTGTGTTAAAGAAAAAGACGTCAAAATATAAATTTTACTAATGAAGAGTTCACAAATAAGTTCATTCATTGCCTCCTACATTTGCTTCCACCAAAGACATCAATCAAAATAATATTAATTTTTTGACCAAATGTGAGGAACCATTGTGCTGCAAAAATAATGTTAGATTTTTGATATTTTCAGTGCATAATTTTCCTGAAAAGCACAGAGTATAAATATTTGGTAATTATGTGAACAGTCCTAGGGAATTTTAAGAAAAATTATTTGAAGAAGTTGTTGCCTGTACACTGACACATACAAAAAGTAGTTTATAGCTATTATAATTGTTCTATGTGTGCTAGAAAAATCAGCTATTTTATTATCATAGCAGAACATGAGCCTCTGTGCTATTATTATTAATGATAATAGTAATAACTTTCTGTTTTGTGCCAGGCACTATGTTAAGGAATTCACTTCTATTATCTCCAATTCTCAATATAAACTTGAAAAATAAACTAACAGAGGAAGAAACTAATATTCTGAAATGTAAGGTGACTTGTCTAACTTGGTCACATTTCCAATTTATCGCCTCTGGCTCAAGAATTTAAACTATTATACCAAAACCCAAAACATGATTAAAGGAGCATACCAGAAACCCTAAGGTTGGCCCTATACCGAGTTGCATAAATTCTGAGCTCACAACTGAGCCAAACTATTTAGTAATTGCTACAAATGCACATGCTCTTTCATTTGATGTGTTGGATTATTTCTTTCACTATCTAGGCATTAACCCAAAGTACTTCATCACCCTCTTTTAATGAAATGGGTAGAATGTGGCTTGAAATAAGTAAATGAGATTTGTAAAAACTTAAGTAATTTTAGACTAGGTTTAATTATTTAAGAAAACTTCAAATCTGAAAATGCAGCAATTTTGATCTCCAAACTGCTGTAACTTTGAGTGACTAAGTTGCTGAAAGTGCACATGTGCGCATGCAGACATGTGCATGTGTGTGTATAAACAGAGAAAAATCATCAGATGAGCCAGAATGAAAGCAGAATGACTCAAGAGAAATCAGGTCAGTTGCTGTATTTCATAGCTTCATCAGTCATTTTATGAGCAACAAATCAGAAATTATTGCAATATAAAACTACAACCAATTTTAGAATATCTACATATTACTAATTGATCTATAATATAAATAAATTGCCATCTCAATGTTGTGATTTTACATTCACCTTGGTCACTGAGAATCCCAAAGTATAAATGATTCTGTCTAATACCTGAGTTTCTCAAACCAAACCTTTCATGTTCCTTAAGGGAAAAAACCCAATCAATAAAACGTTCTTCAAAGAACGAACTTTTCTTTGAAAATGTTCACATCATACAGAAATGTGAGCAGTCTCATATTTTCTAAGAAATTCTCCCAGTGAAAGGACAGGAGAAATTGGAATTTTAGGGATAGAATGAAGGAGGGCCAGACTAACCTAATAGGCAATCAAATAAAGGCCTGTGGATTGCTGGGCTATTTAACACCTGGCCATTCTATATCCCCTTTGCTCTCAGTTACTTTCATGAACTAACCAAACAAGAGGAGTGGGCGGGGAGGTGGGGGTTTTCCTAGTGCTTCAGTCTTGGATCATCCAAAGCATATCCTTCAGGTTACTGTTTGGAATACAAGACCACTTGATATGAGAGAGAATGATCTCCTTGAATGATCCCTAGAAATGAGCAAATCAGTAAGTGGTGTGGGTATAGTGTGGTAAGAAGAATCACTATGTACTGCAAACAGGTACTACTGATAAAAAAGGACCGAGTGAAGAATCAAGAGATATGCCTTATTATTCCACTTTTCTCACTCCAAGAATAATTTTGGCCAATTAATTAATATTCCTAGGTTTCAGTTTCTTAACATTTAGGAGTATTTCAGATATAACTTGAAACCATCTCCAAAGTGATCATTATGGCCAATAAACAAAGAGCTAACTTGCATGCATTTCTGCTCTTCCGACAAGGGTGATGTACGGTTTTCCCTTGGAGACACGATGTTATAACACATTCAGTAGAGGAAAGGGAATGGACTAGATAAATGAGCTTCCGGTTCCTTGACTCCAGGATACTGATGCTTTTAGAATGTGAAAGATCTTACTTATTAACTTATTTACACTTTCTTGCCGTGTGAAGTATTTGAGGTGATTTGATATATAACAAGTAGATTAAAATAATTTGATGAAGCAATGGGAGAAACGGGAAAATGTGTTCAAGATTAGCACTTCAATAGAAACAGGAAGTTTCTATTTGAAGCAGAATACTACTTCCTACTGGAAGCAGAATTCCTACTGGAATTCTGGATCCTACTGGAAGCAGAATTAAAAAGATCCTACTGGAAGCAGATCCTACTGGAAGCAGAATTAAAAAGAAAATATAATCAATGACAAAATTTCCTGTATTTCTAAATCCTATGTGTGGTGGTGGGGATGAAGTAGTTTGCTCTGGACAATTGGTCCTACGATTGAGGCAAGAGAAATATTTTCCATGCCTTCTTTTAAAAGAGACATATGTGATATGTAGTAATACTGCTCAGTTAGGATGTGCAACAGAAGAGGCCTTTATTAATATATAGAATTATAATATATAACATAATTCTGCCCCAGTCTCAAGGTCATAATTCAGCAGTTTGGCATCTGTATATTGAGAACTTCAGGTGCTCTTGATATAGTCAAGTCTGTGCACATGTTTTAGGAAACACCTGTAATAAAGATGTTTTTATTCCGTGCTATTTTTTCATGCATTCTTTAACAGACGCAAATAGCATAATGACAAAGTACAATTAAATAAAATAATTTTATGTGGACAAAAAGTATAATTTGGATATACAGATCTCTGATATTCATGTTGATCTCATGCTAAAATTTAAAATATCAAGAGGGATTTAAAAATAGATGACTCTGTATGGTGAGCTTAATGGTAGTCCCTTTACGATGGAGACTGGTAGCAAACAGCAGTACTGTTAGACTCAGCTGTAGGGGGAAGCCAGAGTATGTGCAAAGTTGTCTCTTCCTTTGATTCACATTGATTATTACAATCTCTACATAGTCACAGAGGGACTGACAGGTTCCGGGTTGGCTTCTTGACCCTTTTTGTCTGTAGTTTGATAAAAATCTAAAGCAACCCTACGTGTCCACTCACCTGAAGCTGAAAGTTAGCCAAGAAACCCTCCTTTTGATTCTCTCCTGCCCCTCTTCCTGCCATTGGTTGTCATTTTCACCTTTAGTTTGCCTCACCTTCTTTGTTTTAAATAATTTTATTGAGGTATAATTTACACAGAATAAGGTTTAATTGTTTGGAGCACACATTTCTATGACTTTAGTATATTCAGACTTGGGCAACCATCACAATAATCATTTTTAGAACACTTTTATCACTTTTTCCAAAACTTCATATACTCTTTAGTTATCATAATTAGTTCATTGTCCTTCCTTTCAGTTCCTGGCAACCACTGATTTGTTTTCTGACTCTATAAGTCTGCCTGTTCTGGACATTGCATACACATGGAATCATACAGGCTTCATTTTCTTTTGCGAGTCTTCCCTCTTCTACCTCTGGTTCAACCTCTGGTGCTAGGTTGTTCTTAAACTATATAGATCTATGAATGGGAAGAACTTCTAATTCTATTTTAGGAGGTTCTGTAAATGAAAGGTAAACCACTCTTTAGTTAAGAACTTTTTGGCAGTTATTTCAGTTTGCCAAAAAGGCTTGTCTATTAGCTTCACCTCCAGAAGTAACTGGGTTCAAGGAAGGAAGTAGAAAAGGAAAAATTATTTTATTTTTTTTAATTAATAAACCCCATTTTAGAACAGTTTTAAATTTAAAGAAAAATTGAGCAGAAAGTAGAATCCTCTACATGTCCCCTCGCATGCACTCGCATGTCCCTTACTACTGACATTATGCACTACAGCAATACATTTGTACAACCAATTAACTTGCTTTGATACATCATTTTCACTAAAAATCCATAGAATGTGTTAGTGTTCACTCTTGGTGTTACGATTTCTATGGTTTTTGTCAAATGTATAGCATCACGCATCCACTAATGTAGTATCATACAGTAGCCTAAATATGCAATGTATTAACTATTGTTACCCTCCTATTACCTTGTTTTGAAATTTTGCTCTATTTTTTCCTCTTAAAAAATAAAGAACAGTTTCACTGCTATTTCTCAAAGCAGAAGTTTTTAGTTTTAATGAAGTTCAGCTAATCAATTATTTCTTTTGGTCACAGCATACCTTTGTGTTTTATCTAAAGTCATTTACATAACCCAAGGCAATTTAGAATTATTTTCTATTTTATCTTCTAGGAGTCAGACAGTTCAGCATTTTGCATTTAAGTTTACAATCCATTCTTAAAATTTTTATTTTTATTAGTACATATTTATAGTACACAATGATTACAGTTATCATGAGAAGTTTTTACATGTACATAACACATCTTAATTCTTTTTTGCTACCCTTTACCTTCCCCATCCCTCTCTCTTCATCTCTTGTACCCTTCTCATTCCTAAAAGATCTCCTTGTTTTCTATTATCTATCTTTTTTTGTGTGTGTGTGGGTACAGGGGGTCGAACTCAGGACCTCGTGCGTCAGCAGGCACCTGTGCCACTGAGCGATATCACTGGCCCTTTTTTCGTATGTGGGTACCGGGAGTTGAACTCAGGACCTCACGCTTGCCAGGCAGGCGCTTATGCTGCTGAGCCATCTCACTGGCCCTCTATCTTTTATTTTGCTCTTTAATTTATTTATACTTTGGGTTTCTTATATAAGAGAAACCAGGTGATATTTAAGCTTGTGTGTCTGATTTCTCACTTAACATTATGGTCTCAAGGTGCATCCATTTTGAATTAATTTTTGTGAAGCGCATAGGACCTGATTATAGATTCTTTTATATTTTTTTATGTGAATGTCTAGTTGTTCCAACATTAATTGTTGAAAGATTGTGCTCCATGGTATTGCTTTTACTTCTCTGTCAAAGATAAATTGACAGTATTTATGTGGGTCTATTTCTGGGCTTTTATTCTGTTCCATCAAAATATTTATCTATGCTTTCACCAAAATGGCATGGTCTTGATTACTGTAGCTTTATAGTAAGTCACAAAGTCAGGTGCCTTGAATCCTAAATATTTATTTATTTATTGTGTATTCCTTGAGCCCTGCTAAGTGGTATATTGGGGGACCTGCAATTGCACATGTTACCAGTCATTTAACAGAATCAGACATAGTCACCAAACTCAAGGAATTAGAGGGAGGCAAAACAGAAGGAATGATAAAATCACTATTTGAAAAAGAAAAAGTTGTCCCAAACCCAATCTGAGCAAGAATATATTTCAAATGATGTAATTCATGATATCCTTTTGGGAGAAAGTATTATTTCTGATTAACCTTTAAGAAATTTTCCTAAAATTTTGGATTAAAGTTTATTCTGGGAAATTAAGTAATCTGCTACTCAGATGACCATGAATTAAGAGTTTACTGACTTTTTAAATAAATATGCTTTCCTTTTTCTATCAGGTTCAACAATAATTAACTATTCTTTTGAATTATAAAGTTTGCAACCAAGGAAAAGTTGGTCTCCCATAGGCCTTTTCATTGAAGCAATTTTGACACATCTAATTGGGCTGAAGAGCCTTCTTAAACATGGCAACATAAATTAAAATTTGTGACAGAATTTAGAACAAGGATGTAGGGGACACCTGAATTTCAGATGTAGGAGTGGGTTGAAGTGGATTTGGAAAACAATTCCTCCAGAACAATATCTAGATTGAATATGATTCTTCTCAATTTACAAGAGCAACACATCCTGATAAACCCATAGTAAGTGAATAGCGTTAAGTCAAAAAGGCATTTAGTACACCTAAGCTATAGAAAATCACAGCTTAATCTAGTGTACCTAAACACACTCAGAACTCTTGCATTAGCCTACAGTTTGGCAAAATAACCTTGCAGAAAGCCAGTTTTGTAGCAATGTTGAATATTTTATGTAATTCATTGTAGGCCTATTGTTCAAAAATGTTGAAAACACAGCATACTGTAGAATATCAGTTGTTTAACCTTAGGATCAAGTAGCTGACTAGGAGCTGTAGCGCACTGCTGCTGCCTAGTATGAAAAGTGTATGATGTCACATGTCACTAATCTAGGGAAAGAACAAAATTCAAAATTCAAAGTAAGGTTTCTACCCAATGTATATCACTTTTGTACCACTGTAAATTGAACTTGAACAATCATAAAATATTGAGTGTACCACAGAATATGTAGAACTGTGGAAGATAAAGAGGTGGAAAGAGTCTAAGGGAGTAGCAAGGAAAAGGGAATAATAAGAAGAAAAGTTTTATCTGTGCAGCAGGCATGAGGTTCTGTTATTCATGTCCCTAGAGCTGCAACACATCTTGTCCAGTAGTGTACTTCTAACTGCCTGCATTTGCATCTCTACCTGAGGGCTTTCACCCTGGATTCAGAAAGCCACTTTTCCCTCTCTTGGAAAAAGCAGTACATGGCATGAGAAGAATGACACCCCAAGAGAACCCCCCAGAAAAGAGTGGCATAGTTAATATGTAAATAGCCCATCTCTTCCCACCATAGATGAGATAACTCTGAGTGTGTTTTATAGTGTTTCTCAGAATTTTCCCATAGGATTCAGTTCCAGTTACCCACTGTGTGCACGACCTTTTCCTGTGTTATCTCCAGCCCCATCAGTGCTTTCGGTGATTCCTGAAGAAAGTGCTTGCACTCCCTTCCTATCACAAGGTCTGCTCTGGGGAATCCACACTGAGCAGCCTGTTAGAAGGAACTGTAAGTAACTGAGCAATAAAGGGAACTTGTAGTGTGCAAAGAGGCAAAAAACAAGGCTGGGTCACAGTATGCAGGACCATGATTTGTCAGATTTAGCACGTAAAAATATACAGATGCCCAGTTAAACTTTTATTCCAGATAAACAATGACAAATTTTTTTGGTGTTAAGTATGTCCTATATAATATCCATATACTAGAAATTATTGTTTATTTGAAATGTAAATGTAATGGCATCCTGTGTTTCACCTGGAAGCCCTATGAGACCTAGAAAGGGTTTGGGACATTCTCTGTAGGATACCTGAGCTCTAGGATAGAGCGTGGATTTGAGCCAGGCTGGGGAGATCCATGTGGAGGTTTCAACATTTCACAGGAAGAGGCCTGGACCTGGCACAGGCAGGGGGATGGAAGAAATGGATGGGAGTCACAAAGGCATTTGGAAAGTTATCTGTACTTCTCAGATAAACTGCCAGAGCAACAGAACTATCTTATTGAAAAGAATGGAAAGAGGCTTCCAAAAATGAGTTCAAGATGTCCTGGAAAGGTCCTGAGAATGTTTAAAAAAAACCCAAACTTAGCAATGTAGGTCCGCCTTTTCCTGCCTCTGTCAGATATTCCTCCCTATATGTTACAGCAACCTTCCTCGTGCCCAAACATCTAATGCCCCAGATCAGGTGGCTGTGGACCTGAACACTCCCTATAAGCTGCACTGGTGACACGTGTTAGGGTGGGCGCAGCTCAGCCCTGTCCCACATATCAGTAGGCACATGTTTGCTGAATCATCAGCTCTGCATGGCAAGAGGCATTAAAGAAAAGCAAATTCTCTTGTAGCTCATTTTCTCTCACCTTCTCTCTCTTTTCTGAGAGAGCCATGTTCTGTTAGATATTACCCAGCCATCATACCTAAATTTCTCAAAGCAATGCCACCAAAGGAAGTAAAAAATCAGTTCTCATTGTGGGGATGAAATAGGAAGCGTGTTTGGATCATGCGGTCTTCTCTGTGTGAAGAATTCTTCAGTTTCACTTCAACTTTCATGAAGGAAACACTATTCTCGTGGGAATCCATTTCAAAAACATTAGATTAGAAAAGAAAGAAGAAAAATGAAACCCATTATACCAAAAGTGGGTTCTCTTTTCTGCTTTTTCTTTCTATAATTTGTAAAATGCAAATGGGAACATAATTTGAATTGTTTCACTACAAAGTTAAAGTGTTGAAAGAAAAAAAAAAAAAACTGCACCAAAATAAAAGGCCTTCTTTTATTTCCTAACACCTGAAGTGGATTGTGACTTTCATTTTTGAAGCTAAATAGGGTTTTTCTCTCAAACTAAGTTACATTAGACTCTAAAATGGAATATCCACGAGCAGTTATGTAAAGTCCCTTGTTTCCACCTCCATTCACCCACACAGGCACAGTCGTGTGAGCTGCGCATCACGTGTGCAGCGGCCCTGCAGCTTTCCAGTGCGCAGCACAGGGTCCGCAGGTACACTCTGTGCCAAGGAGCACTTGTGTTATTTACATATGTATGTAACTTTCGTATTTAAATTATGCAACTTATTTATGTATGTATTTAACGTTCCATAATAACTTCATAGTGTGGCTATTCTTCCCATGTCACAATTGTAGAAACTGAGGCTCAGAAAGGTTAAATGACTTTCTCAGGGTCATACAGTGCCTACTTGACTATTACAGACTAAATTGTGTAGCCCCGGAATTCATTACTTTGAAGTCCCAACCCCAGTATCTCAGAATGGAATTGTATTTAGAGATAGGGTATTTAAAGAGATAATTAAGTCAAAATTAAGTCTTTTGGATCCTAATCCAGTATGACTGGAAGTCCTTTGAAGGAGAGTAAGGGAGATACTAGGGATCTATGTACACAGAAGGAGACCATGTGAAGATACAGGGAGAAGGGAGGAGGAAGATATCTGTGAGCCAAGAAGTGAGGCCTCAGGAGAAACCAAACCTGCTGACACCTTGTTCTTAGACTTTTAGATACCAGAATTGTGAGAAAACAAATTCATGTTGTTTATACAATTATATTTTGTTATGGCAACCTAGCAAACTATTTACAGTGACCAAGCCAAAAATTTCACTTAGTCTGTCATTCTCCTGAACTCATGCTTAAGGAAATCATGTCTGGGAAGGAATAGTTTTAAGAGAGAGTTAATTTTATTTAATAGCCATCATCCTAAAAGAAACTGGGATTGAGTTATGCTAACCAAGTTATTCAAGATGACCAAACATAGGGCCGGTGAGATGGCTCAGCGGCGTAAGCGCCTGCCTGGCAAGCGCGAGGGCCCGAGTTCGACTCCCGGAACCCACATAGGAAAAAAGGGCCGGTGATATCGCTCAGCGGCACGGGCGCCTGCTGGTGCGTGAGGTCCTGAGGTCGACTCCCCGGTACCCACAAAAAAAAAAAAAAAAGATTACCAAACTTAGTGGTAGTAGTGGGTGTTCTGTGGGGGAGGGCAGAGTGGCAGAAAGATCTGGACAGTGACAAATAAATTTCTGAAATCCAAGAAGTAGCAATGTTCTATGTAATCAGTCTGTTGGCATCAGACCCGACTCTAACCAGTCTCAGATGCAAGATACAGTCCTTATGTAACACAGCACAAAGGACCGGGAAAAGTACAGCATGGAGCCCTACATTTTTTTTTTCCAAGGAGCCCCTTCACCAGACAGTTTCCTAGACATTGGTTAAAGGATCAGGCTCCTCTGGTCCAGCACAAATCTGCTGGGATTGGGCAGGTGAGAGCAGAAAGAAGGCCCAGGCCCAGTGGCCCAGACAAGCTCCCCAGAACGCTGAAGGGAGCAGCTTCTCTTTCTTGCAATGTACTTTTCCCTCTCAAAATTTCCAGGGTCTCCAAAGGAAACACAATTATCTAGAGGATCCAGTTTGCTTAAACACTACTTTGAAAGAATAAGGACTTGCTTCAAATAAAAGCAATTCCTTTCTCTTTCTTATTGTGTGATTTCTCAGAGCAGAGGATAGGGTTTTCTTTACTTACCCCCTCCCCACCATCACCACCACTCTCACAGATGACGCTTCTCAGCCCCGCATCCTCTGACCAGTGCGAACTCCCAGTTCAGCTCATAAGTCCCTGTCTTTTAAGTCCCACTTGCACTATCAGCTGCCAAATGTTACGGTTTAGATCCAAAACGGCCCCAGAGTCTCATGTGTTTGGAAGGTGACTGGATCTTGTGGATGCTGTACTCCTTGATGGATTCATCCCCCGGTGAGTTCAGTAGCTGAGTGTGGTGTTGGAGGTGGGGCCTGGTGAGAAGGGGTGGGTCACTGCGGACATGACTCAGAAGGGTGTATCTCTGCCCAGCTCCTCCCTTCTCTCTGTTTCCTGGCTGCTATGACACGAGAAGCTTTCCTCCACACTGGACTCTTCCGCCATGCTATTTCTGCACTTGTGAAATTGCGAGCCCAGGTAAAGCACTCCTTGTTTAAGTTTTGGGTGTCAGGTATTCTGTCCCAACAAGAATAAAGTGATTAAGACACCGAACATCCAAAAATTATCTCCACAGTCTCCACATTACCTATATATGATAGGTAGTATCATATATATCAAATTACCAGTAATGGACCCTTTCTGCACAGGTGTAAGTGTGGTTTTGAGATATCTAGGAACCGAAATGTTGAATTAAAATTTGAGGACACCCTGAGGAAAGGCCTTAGTGGCAGAGAAGACCCTACCATTTAATAGAAAAAAAACAAGGTCTATTAACTGTTGAACCTAAAACTAAATCCATTCCCACTCCACCCAACCCTGTATCATCACTGGCAAGAATGAGAACTCCTAAGGCCCCTATTCTGTCTTCCTATAATCAGGATCAGCCAGAATAGGATTTAGGAAATATCTGATAGATGGCCTCAGTACCTCTGCTGAGTGGTCTGGGCATGAACAAAGTAGTTCTTAGTTGATATAATGACTGGGTATACGTTCATGGCCAAAAGAGTCTATGCATGAAATGGGAGACGCTAGAAATGATATAAAGTAGTAAGATATTCAAACTACTATTCTCAAAATTGTTGGTGGATCTGAAATGAACAACAAACAGTGTAACATCCAACAACGTGAACTAAGAAGAGGAAACTGGCCAGAATAGCCTTCTGTTATAATTATTATAGCTGTTCAGTGTAGAATTATTGGTAATACATAGACTTTCTCACACATACACATAAATTCCTTAGAGGTGTGTTAAAATACCACAGCACTTGATCCTCTAGGTAAGTACTTACATCAGTTGTCTTGTAGATATAGATGCTTTCTTTCTCACAGAGAGTGAGCTGTGTTGTTGTTAGTAATCAAATTATGTCATGAAAATCAAGTGAGATCCAGAATCTTTGGCCAGAGTCTCAACTTTCAGGTGCAGGTTGAACTTGATAATTAAATGAACCCTGCAGTATAAGCAAGATCATCCAGATACAGAAGTTTCGGGTTCTTTTTTCTGTAGTGAAGTCTGCCTTCCCAAGACTGTTTCTTATAGGATTGCTACTATTTACAGCCTTGTTGACACTGGACATATGTAAATTAGTGTAACATGTTAATGCTTAAAAGCTGAGGTGGCTCTTATTGACAGTAAGCAACCTTTGTGCGCAGGAATTGATTAATTTCTGTGACCAGAACTGGCACCTACAGTCACAATTCATATAATCATATATGCTGCACACTCAGTATTGTTTTCCTTAACTAATTCTCTTAACTATTTCAGCTAACTGTGCCTTCTGAGATGCCATGCTGAACCAGAAGATCCATAAATATTAGAGTGATAAGGGACAGCATGATGTCATCTATCCCAGTCTTACCTGATGAGGGAATCTACTGCTATGTCTCTAAAAAGTGTCAACCACCCTTTCTTCAATGTTGATAATGTCAGAAAATTCACTACATTGTGAAAGAACCTATTCTATTTTACACAGCTCTAAACTAGGATGTTTCTACTTCTGTTTCTTTTGTTTTTAACATTAAGCTAAAACATCCAGGCCCTCCTATTATCTCTACCATTCTGGATAGGATCTAGTGAGTTTGCTGATGAACACTTTCCCAAGTCAGTAGTTCTCAAAGTGTGCCCCTCAGGGTCTACAACCCACTCCTTGAACTCACCCCTCCTCTACCCTCTGGCCAAAGCAGTTCCACTTTCATCTGCTCTTTACTTGCCATCCTGCATCCTGCTTGCAATTTCATTTTCAGAATGGGCTGTTGTGTCTAATTAAAGGGACCCCTCCCTAATCCTGTAAAGCATGTAAAGAGCATGTTCCATCCTGCGTTGTCTATGATAAACAATGGGTACCCATTCTCTGGCAAGACTGACATGGCGAGCCTCACGTGGGCTATGTGCATAAATTTATATAAACTAAAATGAAGGAAAGACAACAGAAGTATAAGGTACTTTATAGCTTGCTCTTTATTGAACAATTTTGCACACTTAAAACTTTGTACACCTATCAGAAAATTAAGAAAATTGGCCTCTCATAGCCCCCGATGAGAACAGAAAAATTGTAAATAAAGTCCTCATGATCAATTATCCTTATTGCACATACAAGAGAGACAACTATTCTTAATGGAGAAGAAGAGTAACCAGATTGTGCCACAGAGCTTGACCATAAATGACTTTCTTCGAGGCTCTCCTGAAATGTGTTTCTGTTCTTTTTCAATCTCTCCTGAAATGTGTTTCTGAAATATTTAGAAGCAAGACCTCACTTGACAGAGCTGAGAAACTAGTGCAGGTAAAATCTGTTACTTCCTGCTTTCTTAAGGAGATAACTAAGAAAGTTATGTTAGTCAGAATTTCATCACTGTGACAAAATACCTGAGAAAGACAATTTAAAGGATGAGAGATTTATTCTGGCTCATAGTTTCAGAGGTTTTGGTCGATGATCAGCTGGCTCCATTGCTTTCAGGCCCATGGCACTGCAGAACCATCATGGCAGAAGGGTGTGGCAGAGGAAACCTGCTCATCTCATGGCAGCTAGAAAGCAGAAAGAGTGGAATAAAACCAGAGAGGAAGGGGCCAAGAACCAAATGTAGTCCCAAGCTCCCATCCCCACAGTTCACTCCCTCCAACTAGTCCTCACCCCTTAAGGCCTCACCCCTTTTATTTCCCAATAATGCCCTCAAATTATGATCTCGTCAGGGGATTGATCCACTGATAAAGTTAGAGCCTTCAACATCCAAGCACATTCCAAAAACTCCACCTTGAACACCTAAGAATTTGGGGGGACATTTTAGATCTAAACTGTAACACAAGTTTATTTATTTATTTTTTGTGGGTACCGGGGGTCGAACTTAGGACCTCGCGTGCCAACAGGCGCCCGTGCTGCTGAGCGATGTTACTGGCCCTTTTCTTGTATGTGGGTACTGGGAGTCGAACTCAGTACCTCGTGCTTGCCAGGCAGGCGCTTACGCTGCTGAGCCATCTCACTGGCCCCACAAGCTTATTTTTAAAACTTGTCTAATGACTCTCTGCATTCTGAGCATTTTATTCACTGTTTTATATATATATATATATATATATATATATATATATATATATATCTGTTCATTTGAGACCTGTCAAAAAGAAGGAAGTCTTCCCTAATCTTTAGCCAAATAGTTACCTAAAACATTCTTAGAGAAGAAGAAAAAAGCGAGGAGGAGGGGGAAGGGAAGAAAATGAGAAGGGGGATGAAGAAGAAAATGAGTAGAAGGCAGACAGAAAAAGGAACAGTGAGTTGAACAGAAAGGAAGGGAAAATTTCCATCTCTTTGGATCTAATGAGCTAAACTTCTTCAGTTGCTTAACAGAGGGGAATTCTCTTTTCAACTACAGACCTGTGTAATGAGCAGACAACATCGTTAGTCACATCCACTCCTGTGTAATGTTTCATGATGCCTACTACATTCTGGGAGTCAATATTCATTTTTTTGTGTGTGTGTGGGTACCGGGGGTCGACCTCAGGACCTCGCGCGCCAGCAGGCACCCGTGCTGCTGAGCGACATCACCGGCCCTTTTTTCCTATGTGTGTTCCGGGAGTAGAACTCGGGCCCTGGCGCTTGCCAGGCAGGCGCTTATGCTGCTGAGCCATCTCACCGGCCCACGGGCGTCAATATTCTTGGGAAGGGTCTTTCTAAAACTTGTTGCCTTCCACTGTAGGATTCCTAAGAGGGCCCTTGTAAGGAAGTAAGCCTGGGGCTGATCCTCACATGTCTTTAGCCAACCTTCAATGCTGTACTGCACTTCTTTTTCTTGAACCTTTAACTCAAGTCTCTTGGCATCGCTTAGCTCAAAATCTAGTATAATTTCTCCTAGTAGCATAAGAACTACACTAACCAGCTCTGGACCCTCTTGGATCAGACCTCCCAAAACCCCTTTCCCCCAGCATAATAAAAACAGATGTTGCTCCAGTGCCCAGGCTGAGATCTGCTGACATGACTGTCAGCCTTTCCTGGGTAGGCGTTCCAATATATATAAATGTTATGGACTGAATGTGTCCCCTCAAATTTATGGATAGAATCCCTAACCCCTATGTGACTGTATTTGGAGATAAATCCTTTATGGAATTAAGGTGAGATAAGATGATACACATAGGGCTCTGATCTAATAGAAAATAGACTTCTAACTATTCTAATAGAATATTAGATCTAATAGGTCTAATAGAAGTATCTTCTAACAAGAGATACGGAGAGCTTGCTTGTTCTTTCTTCATCATATGAGGACACAGTGAGGAAATGGCCAGGAAGAGAGTCTTACCAGAAAATGAACCCTGCCTGATTTTAATCTTAGACTTTCCAGCTACTAGAATTATGAAACACCAAGCCTCTAATAAGTTACAGTCTCTGGTATTTTCTTACAGCAGCCTAAGCAGATTAAGATAGTAGATGAATCAAGCACGTTTATCTCACAGTTTTCAAGGAAAACAAAAATAACACTAGTTTCTGTAAATATCCCTAGATACTTTACAAAGATTTACATATTGATTATTAAATTACGGCCTAACTGCAGGCCAAAGTAGTACATTGTAATACTATTTTTACAAAAGGAACATGAAAAGGAAAGTAATTTATGTAGTAATTTATGAGGACATGCTAGGAAAGAATATCTAGATCAACTAGAAATGTCTGCCACAGGCACAGGAAGTAGGTACACAGTACATGAGTCTGATACTGTGAATGCTTTTCTAACCTTGAGGACAAAATAGAATCCTCACAGATGAAGAATAGAACATTTTAGTAGGAAAAATAAAAATATTTTAAGCCAGATTGGTCAAAGACAGTTTTATTCCCTTAGAATTCTTTTCTGAGTTACTTCTCATGCTTCTGTCTGACTTCTCATTTTTCTCTTTTGGTGAAAGTTGAGATCTAAATTCTAAAAGAAATTCCTTACATGAAGATTTATATGGAACTTAATGAGTGTTTAAGGGACAAAGTCATCAAGATTTTACAGTAAATGCTGAAGCAGATTTCATAAAATACTGATAAGGGATAAAATTGGTTTTCAAGAACATTCCAAACAACTGTCTCAAGGCTGGTAGAACAATTGGACATATAATCAGAAAGTATACAACTTTGATTATAGTGAGCCATAATAACAGTACTGTAATTATATGTCCTCAGTTAGGCTTCAAATTCTTTTTTTAGCAAATAACTACTACAAGTTTTACTGGAACAGATCCAAGATAACAAGAAACATAAGCACTCCAGTAAGAACCCATTTTGACCAAGGAAGTAACATTATGCCCCTCTTTAATTCTCCATTTTAAGCTTCCTCAAAAAATAAATCCTTTTTTTTTTAGGACAGCAAACTCCAAAGCATACTCAGATTTTAATTTTATTTTTTTCTTAGTTATCAGTCTTACATAAACTACATGCATACTTTCAGTATAGATACATGTTAAAATTATTGAAAGTATTAAATGACTTAAATAAGACTGACTGATTTGGCAATATTGATACTTCATGTACTTTTCCTACCTAAAACTTATAGAATGCCACTTCCATATACTAAAAACAATGAAAGTTCCTATATTTTGATGGAAGCCAGAAATATATAAAGGAGATCATATTTAGAATAAAATTAGAAAATGTTTTAATTTTTTATGTTGATGAGTGTCTTGGATACTTTTCTCTCATTGCTGAGACAAAATACCCAATGCTCAAAATTAAGGGAAGAAAGGTTTATTTAGCTCACAGTTTGTAGAGATTTCAGTCCATAATCAGCTGGCTCCAAGGCAGGGTGGCATGGCAGAGAAGCAACAGTTCATGGCAGCAGAAGACAGCAAAAGCAACAAGAGCAAAAAGGGGAGGAGCAAGCCTCTTTTCCTCCCTTATATTGTATGCAGGCTACCCACCATAGGGCAAGTGTAGCACTTACACTCCTAATCCCAGCACTAGACAATGAACCAATCACAAACTCTAGATTCAGCTGCCTCCACAAAGCCCATCCCCCCCATGACTGCATGAGGCTTTGGAGAGACATCCAGACACAAACTGTAACATTCTGTCCCTGGTCCCCCAAAGATTCATGCACATCCCTTTATGCAAAACATATTTAGTCCATCTCTAAGAGTTGCCAAACACCTAACACTTTCAACACTGTTGAAAATTTCAAGCCCCAAGTCTCCTTCAGGATGTAACGCAAACTCTTAGCTGTGAGCCCCTGTACAAATGGAAAGAAAGTTAAATACTTCCAACATTAAAAGGCACAAGATAAACATTGCCATTCCTAAAGTTACAAATGGGGGATACAAAAGATTGGGACCAAAACAAATCCAAAATCCAGCAGGGCAAACATTAAGTCCTGTAGTTCTATGTGCAGGATCCAAGGCAATCTGTGGCAAGTTGTGAGCTCCAAAGGGCTCGTGTAGCTCCACCCCTATGGCACTTCTGGTGGTAGTAGCTCCCATGGCTTCTCTGTTAGGCTCACTCTGCTCCCTCCTTGCAAGTTGCCTCAGACAATCCACATTTCTGGCTTCTCCAAACTTGTGGGGTCTCCACTGCACCTTTGGCTTCACACTCACAGTTTCATACACTGCTCTCCCCAGAGGCACACCGCCTGGCCACTCAGACCTTCTGAAATCTGGGTGGAAGCCTTCTTAACCTCTCAACTCCTGCATTCTGCATGCACCTAAAACCAGCGCCATGTGGATGATCCAGTAGCCAGACTTCCTTCTCTCTTGGCTATAGAGGTTGAGTGCCTGGATTGTTAAGCACTCTGTATCCAATTGTGAGAAACAAATTCTCTATGCTGCTGCCATTTTGGAACATGGTTCGACCACTGCTGTTCTGGAACATGGTGTGGCTGCCGCCATTCTGGAACACGGTTCCTGCGTCTTTCTTCTCAAAGCATAGTCTTTCACTTTTGCAATTTTGGGGCTGCAAAGGGTGGAGACTTGCTCCTTCTTGTGATGCCCTCAGGCCATCTTTTTTATTCTCCTGTTCCTCCTCCGCAATTGAGATCCCTTCTGTTCTATCTTTCCAGTCCACAGCTTTACTGGAGCTTCTTTTTTGGCCAAACTCAAAAGCATTTTAAATCATCCTGCTGGGCTCTTTGCTCTTTCCAACATAGATCTGGCTAAAAGCCCCCAGCAGTAGCCATGCCACCACCTCAACATTCAACTGCCTTGAAGTTTCTTCTACCAAATTAATTAGTCCACCACCCTTAATTTTAGTCTCAGGCAAAGTCTCTGGACATGAGCAAAATGCAGACAAACTTTCTGCCAAGCATAACACACATTGTCTGGAGAAGAATGTTGAGTCATTCAATACTGTTTTCCAAAATACACTGAGTTATTCTCTAACTAGTTTGAAGTACAACAACTTAATCCAATCAGACTGTTTTTATTGAAATTTTATTCCACGACATAACATTTATTTATATTCTTCATACATACCCATTTAATTTATTGCTTTTTAAAGTGACCTTAAAGCCTTATTTACAATGACATTCAACACCTGCGATTGAGAGATTGCACTGGAAAATAATGACTACAGCTGGGTTAAATTACTTTGCCTCCTTTTTTATAACCAGTTCCCTTGAGTAAACTTAATAAACAACTGAAATTAACATTGATGGAACCTGCTTTAGGAATCGTCTCCAAATCTTCCCCAGTGATTTTTTTCCCACATGAAACTACTGAAAGAATGTCTCATAAGATGAGACTTGAATTTAAGGTTGGTATCTGCTTTGGAGGCATAAAAATTTTTGAGGAAAAAAATCAAACCCTTACTTTATATTCTAGTATACAGCCAATTGTCCCTTAGCCTCCCACTACTGAGAGTACCAGCTGTTAAATTTTTCCTTATTATACATATATAATTTACAGTCAGAGTTCTGTATCCACAGGTTCTGCATCTGCAGATTCAACCACTACAAGGATCCAAAATATTTGGGAAAAAATGTCTGTGTTGAAAATATAGACTTAGCCAGGCATGGAGGTGCATGCCTGCAATCTGGCACTCAGGATGCTGAGGCAGGAGGATCACTGCAAGTTCCAGGCCCCAGCCTACAAAGTGAGTTCAAGGCTGGTCTGAACTGCATAGTGAAACCCTGTCTCAAAAACAAAAACAAAAAAAAAAAGAAAGAAAAAGAAAAAATAGATTTTTCCCCTATCATTTTGCCCTAACAATATAGTGTAACAACTATTTAGATGGTATTTACAGTGTGTTAGATATCACAAATAATCTAGAGATGGTTTAGAGTCAGCAAGATATGCATAGTTTATATGCAAATTCTAGGCTATTTCATATAAGAGACTTGAGCATCCATGGATTTTTGTGTCCACAGTGAGTGGCTATGGGAGCCTTTGAACCTGTAACCAATCCCCATGGATATTGAGAGATGGCTGTATATCATTTATCTTTATGAGAGCAACCATATATTACAGATGACAAAACTGAAGTTAAAGAAATGAAATGACTTGCCATAGTGTCACATCATCAGGAAATAAAGAAATTGGGCCATGTCCAGTCAAGCAATTTTTCTTAGAGTAAAATAAAAGCAAAATATAGTAACCTGGTTAATGACTGAGATTAGGGGAATGTTTTTCTTGCATTTGGCTTTGTAATATCAAAAATACATATAAGCCAAGAATGATGGTACATACCTGTAATCCCAGTTACTTGAGAGACTGAGGCAGGAAGATATCAACCCTAAGGCCAGCCTGGGCAACTTAGTGAGACCCTGTTTCAAGAAAAAATGGAAGGGGGCGAGTGATGGGAGATGTAGCTCCGTAGTAGAGGGTTTGCTAACATGCATGAGGCCATGGGTTCAATCCCTAATACTGAAATAAATAATGAGCAAACATACTTATAAATATTCATTGATTACATAACATTTTCAAAAATCCTTTGAAATTTTTGTCAAAACCCCTTTTACCTGTGATAGGATCATATATTACCAAGTTCAAGGGTTTCAATAATTATTTTATCTTTATTATTTTTGCATTTTAAGGAATTTTTACATATACTAAAATAAAAATCCATTCGATATTTGTTTTTTTCAAAATTTACACATTTCAAAGACTGTCTAAGGCAGTTTTTGTTCCCATGACTGTGCTGATGTAGAAGATATTATTCTCCGGAATCTCAAGGACGAGTTATCAGGCGAGTACGCAGAGACAACTGCTCTTCCCAGGAGGTGGGAAGGTCAGAAGTAAAGCAAACGTCCAAAGGGGTCAGGCCTGGACTAAGGAATAGGAAATGTTGTGAGTGTGGGTGAGAGGATCACTTGCAAAGGGACAGTGAATGATTTTAAAACAGCTGCTCTAAGAATGAAAATATGCAGGAGAGTTGATAATGGAGCCATAGGGAGCTTCACTATATGATGCACAGTGTGAAATCTTTGTGCCACCCCTTTAGGACAACAAATGCCCATGTTGTTATGCGTAGTGGGGGTGGGTGTCTCTGAGTGGTCCTCTGCCTCTGTTTGGGTCTTTGCCCTCCTTTCAGTGAAGAATGGAGAAGTGGGGCTTTTAGTGAGAAATGGGGGAGGAATAGTGGGAAGGCTGGTATAGTGGGAAGCAAATGTTTTATTTAAAGTGTGCAAATTCACAAAAAGCAGAAGGAAATCTATCTTAGCAGCAGAATGATGCTACAAGATAGGGGGCATCTGGCTTGGGATGCCCAGTGAGTATGAGATGTACTTCATACTTATAGAGGTAAGCTGGTTTCTAAAAATAACTGTTTCACTGATCGGTGGTCTAGGCCAATTAGGGTCTTATCCTTTGTTTCTGGGAAGGGGACAAAGTCAGCATAAGTATATGTAACACTTCCATAAGGATACAGTGGGGCACATTTTCTCAAGTACATGGTACACAGATAAGCATGTGATGATCTTACAATCATCAGTCATAAACATTACAATGTCATCAGCCAGAGATAAACATGATTTTACAATGTCAGTCACCGGTTTTTGTCCTGTGTTTTTTTCTATGTCCCTCTGCCCCTACAGTATTGTTCTTTAAGACTGACTTTGTGTTTTGTATAAAAACCCCTTTGGGGGTAACGTAGAGAAAGTACGGATAATCAAGCTAAGTTCTCTAAATAGGGCTGACTGGAGTTCATTGAACTGCACAATTCTGGATTCGGGACAAACATTTAACCTTGAAAAATGCCCAAGATTTTGCCATGTGCTTCATTCAGAAATGAGAAGTCTTGTTTAAGGTTCTTAGGTCTAAAATAAGTATAAACTTGTTCTTGGTTCCTAAAATGAATCTGGCAGGAGGAAGACACCAAAATGCCAACTTCTTCATGTGTAATAAGAATTTTGTCTTATGTATTGGAATGCCTGCAGTTATCCTGCACCCAAACACTGTCATAACCTACTTAATTAGCTCACCTCAAGAAGGCACTACCACAGGAATTATAAGTGACCCAAACTCATTTAATCAGTGTAATATATAAGCCCATGTGAGTCCAAATCAAGAGAAGGCCCTTGTTGAAATGTATCAGGCCAAAACTCTAATTTAAACTTTAAAATGAAAATGATCTTGGTGTAAAAACAAAGAAACAAACAAAAACAAAAAGAAATCAAAACTTTCAAAGTCCTTTGGTTACATTCTCTATAGCCATAGCTACACTAGGACTCATCTGAGGTAAAATACTCTAGCAGTCCAACTGCTAAGCAGATCCTCCTTGACCAAGCAGCCCTTACATTACTGGCCAGTGCTTTTGGAAATGATTCAGTCATTGTGAGGATTGCCATGACTTTTTTTTTTTTTTTTTTACTTTTTTTTAAACCTCTATGAGTACACTTTCTGCTTTAATCTTCAACTTTAAGTATCATTTTCAACACCCCACCTAGATCCACACTGCAAATTTCTGATAAAAGTATTAACATTCTTCCAAAATAACAGAGCCATAATTTCTGTATCAGAAGCTCTCCATTTATTTATTTATGTTTTGAAGGGTACTAGAAATTGAACCCACAGCCATAGCAATGAGTCACATCCTCAGCCCTTTAAAAAAATTTCAGAAAGGGTCTCACTGAGTAACTAAGTCAGTCAGCCTCCAAAAGTCATTTATTCCTGTTTAAAAAGAATTCTTCCCTACATTTTTTTCCTTATTGCTTATACCTAGATACACGTAAGGACATAAAAATATTATGTACATTTTTGAAAAATATTAAACTGACATTCTTTCTTGAAGCTTCAAGTTTTGTAGATTGTTAGATTAGCAGAAGGTAGATTTTTTAAGTATTCTACTCAATGCCTCATTTGCTCACTTTCAACATTTTTAGATTTGAGAGTAAAATTTCCCCCGTCTCTTCATTGCTAAGTCCAAGTGGAATTCTTGCATATAAATTACTTATGATGTAGGTTTTTAAATTTTTGGTTTTGTTTTGCAGTAAACTTTTTTTAAAAAATTGAGGGAATGCCTTTCAGAAGGCTCTTTAATTCCTGGGATAATTCTATATCACAGCAACCACTAAGCCTAGTGAGGGTACGGGGGACAGATCTGGGAAGCATTTACTCAGCTTATTTGTGACTTGGGCTTGTTTCCCTCACATTCCAAGAATTAAATAATGCATGAAGCCTTCTCTACTCATTCTTATTAATTATTCATTCACAAATATTTACTGAGCAACTCTACAAGGCATACGACAAAGGACAATGCAGTTTATACCTCAACTTAATGTCTAGAAATCTACAAACTCTTTTTTTTACATTTAACATTAGTTTACTAAATTTTGCACGGTAAGGCATATGATTCAAAGACTACTACTAAATTAGACTATATTCTGAATGTGAAATAAATATATTTTTTAATCTTATTCTTTTAATATATTTCCTGAGATAACTTATGAGGTATGATCAGAAAATATGGTGGATGTTTAAATTTTAAAAAATCATTACAGCATAAAACACATTGCCATTAATCTCCCTCAAAATATTCCCTCTTGTTTTGAACACACGTATCCCGTGTTTCTTGTTACTTTCTGAAGTCACTTTCTGGAAGTCTTTTGTGAGTGTCTTTAGTTTTGCTGTCTCAATGCTGAGTCGATTCAAAACGTCTACATTTCATGTTCGTTTTGTTTTGGGGAAGAGCCCAAAGTCTCACAGTCTGAGATGGAGTGAATAAGGTGGATGAGGATGCACCGCAATGATTTCATGAGTTGCTTTTCCATTAGATGGCACTCAGCAGGAGCATTCATTGTTTTTCACTAAAAATTATATTTTTTCTTACAATAACATGAAGATTTAACATGCCTTGTTCAATTGGCCATAGCTCACATCTTATTCTATAGCTATTTAAGTATATTATTATCCCAAAATACAGAAAGTTCCTTGAAGCTAGAGACTGTGACTCATTTTCTCCAAGTATGTTTAACTGAGTGTTCAGGACCTTGTAAATGCTAATAAATCCCATGCTGATAAAAATTTTAAAAACATAAGATCCTAACATTGACCAAGAAGTGGTAAAAGAATTAATAGATGCTGAAAATGCATAGAAGGGTGATCAAAATATAAGGTAGACGTTAAAAATTTATTACAGTATAAGACACATAGCCATTAATCTCCCTCAAAATACTCCCCCCTCACTTCAAACACACTTATCCAATTACAGTATTCACGCCACCTCTGAAGCCTTCTGGAAGTTCCTCTTTGTTGTTTTTATACCTCCGTAAAGCAGTATAACTGACATACAGGAATTGTATGTGTTTGCTTGGCTTTGCCAGAGCTGAATGAATAACTGAAAATAGCACTTTTCTGGTTGGTTCCATCTACAGTGCTCAGCAACTGCAGAGTCATCCTGGACCTTGTGTTCAGCCCATGTGATCTGAGTGTCCATGACTTCGACAGATCCTGCCCAGCTGTTTCACTGGTATTTGCCCTAGTTCTAATCTCCTACCTCAAGATGGAAATAAAAAAATTAACAAATATGTGGAAAACAAACTCTACACTCTTGACCTTTGGTTCAAACAGGAAATCAAAAGACAATTTAAAAAATATATCAAAACAAATGAAAATGGAAACACTACATACCAAAAGTAATGGGACATAGCAAAATCAGTGCTAAGAGAAGAGAAATAAATGCCTACATTAAAAAGAAAAAAGATCTCAAACAACTTAACATAATTCTTCAATGGACTAAGCTAAAACAAAGTCCAAAATTATCAGAAAGAAGGAAATATAAAGATGAGAGCAGAGATAAATCAAATAAAGAATAAACTATAGAAATACTCAGTAAAACTAGATCTTCTAAAAAAGATAAAATTGACAAACCTTAACCAGACTTAAGAAAAGAGAGGACTCAAATAAACAATATCAAAAATGAAGAGATTACAACAGACACCTGAGGAATAATAGAAGATTGAAAGAACTATTATGAACACAAATATGTAGCAAAGTCGCCTAGAAGAAACAGGTAAGTTTCTATAAACATACAACCTTCCAAGACTCAACTAAGAAGATATAGAAAGAACAGACCAATAACAAATGAGAACTTAAATCAGTAAGTCAAAAGCCTATTAGAGGGGCTGGTGAGATGGCTCAGCAGCTTAAGCGCCTGCCTGGCAAGCGCGAGGGCCCGAGTTCAACTCCCGGAACCCACATACGAAAAAGGGGCCGGTGATATCGCTCAGCGGCACGGGCGCCTGCTGGCGTGCAAAGTCCTGAGGTCGACCCCCGGTACCCACAAAAAAAAAAAGCCTATTAGAAAAGCCCAGAACTAGACATCCTTATGGGTGGATTTTACTGACTATTAAAAGAAGAATTAATAGCACTCTTTTCTTAAATTCATGAACTTCTAAATAGAAGATGGAACACTTCCATATTCACTTGTTATATTTAGATCTAAAATGTTCCCAAAAGTCTCCTGTTCAGAGGGACTTTTGAAAGGATCACAGGGGTGCTGTATTCATCAGTGGAGTAATGATAAATTCATACTAAATATGCCATTATATTCCATTTGAGTTATGGTTTGTGTCTAGATCCCCCCCCCCATAGCCTCATGCAGTCATTTTCAGAGGTGGCTGGATCTACAGTATGTGATTCTGGGACTGATTCATGGTACAATGCTAGGCTCAAAGGCACTAGGATTAAGGGTGTGAATGCTACCTGCCCTAAGTAGCCTGGATAAGATATAAGGGATAGAAAGAGCTGTGGTTGTCCCTTGTTGCTTTTGCTACCTTCTGTCCACCATGAACTGTTTCTCCTCTATGATGCCTGTCTGCCATGCCACCCTGCCTTGGAGCCAGACTTCATGGACTGAAACCTCTATAAACTGTAAACTAAATAAACCTTTCCTCCCTGAACTTGTGGGTGTTGGATATTTTGTCTCAGCAAGGAGAAAAGTAACTAAGACAATTTGCATAGCAACTAAATAAAGTGTGTGCACAGTACTTTGATGACCACTGAAACTACTGATGATTTATGCATTCAACCTTGATATTTAAATAATGAATTTGTGAAGTGAATGTGTATTCATTGATCTATTTTACAGATGAATAGACCCCTTTCAAAGTGTAATTTAATTTAAGAATTTCATGTCAATGTAGGGTAACAACTGAGGAAAAAAAATAGTTCTTCAAAATCTGTAATTTCTCAGAAATCTGTAATTTCTCAGAAATAAAATTATGTTATGGCTTTAGATTAGTAACTTAAATAATATATGACCTGATATTAGTTTGCCAGTTTGAAATTCTAATGGAGAAATAAATATTTTGCCTCATAGTTCTAGTTCTTTACCTTTATACCAATCAATATGTGTTAGTTCAATGAAATGCCAATATATATACTATAGCCATTAAATATCTACTATGCAGTTCATAAACTAGTATATTGACTAATAATTGTGATTCTTTGCTACTTTTACCTTAAAAATAATAGAGATGCTATTGCTTATTGCTGTAATTCATTTTATTAACATAATAATAATTCTTTAAAAAAAAAAAACCTTTTTGGAAGATGAACCGAAAGGCAACAGCAATAGACGTGGTTACTAAGGATGTGTTGGGTAGAGGAAAATATCATCACATTTTTTTAAGGATCCTAGAATCTTATATTTAAAACATGTACATATTTGCAAATAAATGTATATGTGTGTACGCTTGTATCCACAAATTACAGTACAGGATTTCAAAAGACAGGAAATTCCCTTAATAATAGAATAAATCTTTAAGATTAAGAATAAAGTATTTGAGCTCAAAAAGGAGAAAGCAAAATAAAAATGAATGGAAGGCAAACAATAGAAACAAAGTTTTGTAGGTGAAGAGAGGAAGGGTTAAAGGGAAAGGAGGAATGGGTAAAAAGAATTCAACAAGATATATTAAGTACAGGTACAAATTCCCTATGATAAATGTGATCAGTATATATGTCAGAAATTACCAATAAAATTAATTTTTTTAAAAAGGGGGAAAGCAGCTTTTGAGAAATCTCTGCAGTTATTCCCTAGAGCCTTCAAAAGCCTCACTTTAGATCTGATGTAGAATAAGAATTTTTTAAATGGAAAAGGGGAAAAAATACCCTAAGTAAAAAATTATCAGCTAGACTATATAATACAGGGGAGAGATGGCTATGTTTGAGATATCTTGATAAAAGCACTAAACTTTTCATCTTTAGGAAAGGTAAAAATGATACAAAGTTTGGTCTTTGATATTTTCTTATGAACATGGTCCCAATTAGAAGGGATAAAAATTTCTGACAATTTGTTTCAACAGAGAAATTTTATCTGTGAATGGATGGTACTAAATGGCCAGAGTTGCTGAAAATTTTGACTGGAGAGGAGAAATTTTGTCTTTACCACTCCAGGATTTTTCTCTCTCTGGACCTTCTTTCTTGGAGGGCCTTAATGTTTTTCCTACTTCTCTCCCTCATACCTTTGTATTTTCCCTGTATACCACCAAAACCTTCTCAGGGAAGGACTTGCTCAATTCATTTATAATGAGCCATAAATGGCTTCTAAAGAGATTGTACTTTGTTTTAGAGGGAATTCCATTTACGACAAAGGAATAAATTTCTAAAGGTAAGATTTCAATTATCTATTCATGGCTGAGGGAGGTATTTTTGGCAAGACCTTCCCACCTAAAATGTTTTCATATCCTTGATATCTTCCACTATGCAGTGAGCTACCTGACAGATGAGTAAGAAGGACACATGAATATGTTTTATGAAAGCACTTTGGGAAATCTAAATCACCACAAAACTGTAACTTGGGGAAATAATTATTACTGGGCTACTATACTTTCTCAATAACTGCCTTTATGATTTTTATCTAACTTCATACTGTCTTGAAGTTTTATGTAATCTTACAACATCTCCATATTTCTATGAAAAATTTTGGCCTGGAGGTGCTGTTTGAAAGCAAAGGGGTTAAATGTTAATAATTTATAGGCACTGTAAAGTTAGAATAGTTAAATCACACTAAAGTCAATTTCAAAATGCAGTTGTCATGAACATCTATGTCAACTTCTACTAAATCAGCTACTGCTTTCCTCCAGCAATCTCCTTTAACTAGTAACTGCCTCTCATCCGTCACTTGATCCCCTAGTTCTGGCAGAAGGTATTATGTTCCAACAGGACTGTTTTCCCGACCACAGTTATGTAATTTGTCCAAAGTCCAGGCAGCGCCAATAATATCTCCCTGGCACTTTTTTTTTTTTAATTTCATCCTGACTGATGCTGAGGTGTACAAATTAGGACTTTATCCAGTCTGTTTTCAATGAGGGTAGAGATAACCACAGAAAAGGAGTAATGGTGACATTCAAGCAGCAGCTGTCCCTTCATTCTTGAGACCTTCCTATGGTTTTATTGTTCTGGGGATTTGATGCTGAGTATCTCAGGATCCAAACAGCAGCATCAGTTATTGATGAGGTTGACTTGAATTTGATTTCTGTCAAACTGAAGTGCTTCTCATAAAATGATTCTAGGATGAAGCACACCAGAATTGCTTAGGACATTTGAGAAATAGAAAGATTTCCAGGTCTTACCTGAGACCTAAAGAATAAGAATCTCTGGAATTCTGTAGATAACTCTAACCATGAATATTAATATTTAATAACTATAGGAGTGAGATGGTATAAACAATGGCCAGGATAGCAGTAGGCTTAGAATAATGTTAGTTTTTTCTGTTTGAACCCATAACATCCTTACCATCAAGCCAATGTCTGGGTGTATGTTTGCTCAGAGGAGGAAAAAGAGTTCATAGGAGGAAAATGTTAAGGTCCAGTAATGACCTGTTTATAACTACTTGGTTTTCTTTTTGTTAATAAAGTTGAGCTCTGTGAATAGATAAAATAGTTTTTTTCTAAATAAAATTGTAATATCAGTTCTTAACATTTTAATTAAAAGATTCCAGGCCCGTGATATGGCTCAGCGGTGTAAGCGCCTGCCTGGCAAGCGCGAGGGCCTGAGTTCGACTCCCGGAACCCACATACGGAAAAAAGGGCCGGTAATATCGCTCAGCGGCACGGGCACCTGCTGGCGTGCGAGGTCTTGAGGTCGAACCCCAGTACCCACAAAAAACAAAAAAACAAAAAACAAACAAACAAAAGATTCCACTATTAAGCCATACATAGTGGCACACACCTGTAATGCCAGCACTCAGAAGGCTAAGGCGGGAGGGTCACTGTGAGTTCAGGATCAGTTTGGGCTACATTGTGAATTCAAGGCCAGCCTGAACTATATAGTAAGACATTGCCTCCAGAAACATTCCATTATTGTAATTTTATGTGGAAATTTATGTCTAAAATGAGCTACTGACACATAGATGACAGAAAGACTGTAATAAATATTAATCAAGTTTTGGTTGTTTTGAAGAAGTTTTTGTTTTTGTTTTTTTGTTTTGTTTTGTTTTTATAAATCCATTGCCTATTTCTGTACCCTTATTTGGACAAATAAAAGTAATAATTGGAAAACATTTTTAGTTCTTCATGTGCTCAGAAAATTAATGAGTTGACACAGTCAATAAAAGGGCTTTGAAGAAAAACAGAAGACTAAATTAAAATCAGATAATAGGTTGGGTTAGAAAGAAATAGTAAGACAGGTCAAAGAAAATTCTTGGACATCCTCAGCATTTTTTTAATGACTTAAATCTGGTTCACTTAAACAAATGTTGAAAGAAACAACTCTCTAGGACTGCAATTTTAGTCTTTAAGGGTGAAAATTTTCACTTCCTGTATTTCTACAGTACTTACCTCATAACATACAAATGTTAGTATGGATGCTTCCCCTTATATAATTTATGTCTATCTTACAACCTGATGTTGGAACAGACAGAAGAAACAAACAAGCTATGTGACAAATAGTTAACTATCACTCCATTTCCCCCTTGCTCTTTATTAATACAGTTTTACCTGGGGATGAACCTAGAGACTATGTTTTCCAGTCTGCTTCGTAGTTTGGTATGGCCATGTGATTAAATTTAATCCAGTGAAATAAGAATAGAGTAATGCTTGCCATTTCTAGGCTTCAGTCTTAAAACACTGGGGATGAGTGTCTCATCCTCTTTCCCTTTTTCCGGTAGGCTGAAGTATAGACATGGCAGTGGCTCAGCTTCAGCCATCTCAAAAGGGAAGGTGCCCTGGGAATGGCAGAGGAACAAGATAGAGGAGACCTTATGCAACAGCGCTGTCTCTCAGCCTTGGATGGTTAAGTCAAACTAAAATACAAAAAAAGAAAAGAACTACCATCTTATTTTATAAATAGTCTCATTTCTGTCTTTTGTTATAGCAGCTTGATATTTACTATAAGACAAAACAAATTTTAAAAATAAAGTGATTGACTGACTGTACCTGGAAAGTCTAGAGGTTTGTTGGGTCTCAGGACTGGTTTGATTAAGGAATCATTGCTTTCTAAGTCTCTGTCTAAGTGTCTAAGTCTCTGTTTCTAAGACTTGTTTATTAGCCTCGTGCTGTGGCTGGCTTTCCTATAGAGGTACACACATCAACATATCACTGAGGTCAGGCACAAGAACAGTATCTACCTTAGGCCTGCGCTTCCTGTCATACTGTAGAGCCAGGAGGATATGCATTAGTTATACCTAACAAAATGAAAATTCAAGGAAGAAAAGGAAAATAGACGTCAAGAGATAAGAACATCATAATGGTTCTTTTTTTTTTTTTTGTGGGTACCGGGGGGTCGACCTCAGGACCTCACGCGCCAACAGGCACCCGTGCTGCTGAGCGATATCACCGGCCCCTTTTTCGTATGTGGGTTCTGGGAGTCGAACTCGGGCCCTCGCGCTTGCAAGGCAGGCGCTTACGCCGCTGAGCCATCTCACCGGCCCCATAATGGTTCTTAAATTTCCCACTACAGTGGGATTTTTTTCTTTAAAGGAAAAGAAAATGTTCTCAGATCTATTCTTTCTCCCTGACCGCAGGTCCTCTGAAAAACCTATGCCATGTAGACTATGAGCTCTTTGTTTGTTGTCATTCCCCTATTAGGATGTGTGCCAGGTACATAAAGGCCAAAAAATATTTGTTTAATTAAATCCATTTAAATTGAGTTAAAAAGAATAACAGAAGAGAGAAATCATACTTAGGCAAAATTTCAGGTGTAAAAATTTTAACTTGAATTTAAATTTAGGATATTGGGAGGAATAGATTGAACTAAATGTCTGAAAGAAAATTAGAATTATTTTGGATGGAGTAATTAGTATCTTTCCTTTAACATATAGTTTTAAAGTCTTTAGGGTTTCTTTCATGAAGATTTTGTTACACTGTACTAAGGGGAACAGAGGGGTGGCGTGGGGGTGAGATGCTGACTACTAACAGTGATAGGCAGTATAGGATATAAAAAGACAGAAATGTCACTAATTATGAATTACCATGATGCCATCCATGCTGGAAAAAAAAAGTAGCCTCTTTTATTGAGAAAGAGCAGAGGAACAGGTTGGGATCAAGTCAGCAAGGGTGAAAGAGTTCAGGCAGGAAAGGAAAGAGAGAAACTTCAGAAAATAGGTCAGTTAGGGGATGGAATTGGGTCCATGGAGATGTGTTTAACCTACAGTTTGTTTTAGTTTGTTAATTCAAGTCCACTGGGCTCTCCAAAGTGCCCCCATTCCTTTTGTCACTCACATTGGGCACTGTCAAACATTTACATAACAAGCTTGATTCCTGAAGGACAGGGAGCTTATCTCCTAAGAACTAGAAGTAGTCAGTGAAACTGCTGGATGAAGGATGTATACTCACCCTCCCACTGGTGGCCTAGGAGAAAACCCAGCAATGCCACACCAAGGAGCAATCTGAAATTTGTTTAGAGCCACAGTCTATACATAATGTATACTATACATAATAGTCCCATTTAAAATGTTTATAATTCTTTTATACTTATGTTTGAGATTTTATGCTTCAGTTACTGTTTAGAAAACTGCTCCTTTCTCATACAAGAAGTGAGTCTCCATTTTCTCCCTTTGTTAGTCTTTATTCCATTTATTAAAGATATGGTTGAGCTCAGGCCTGGATCTAGCTGACGGGTGTAGGTGGAACTATGGTATTCACGGTTGGGGAGCAGACCAGGAAGGCAGTACCCAAAGAATGCTGTCTTCCAGGAGCTTATTCCTTTCAAATCACAACTTTGGTGTCTTTCCCAGAAACCATCAGTTCAGGGCCTACATGGTTTCATTCCAGCAAAAGTATTGGCCTTGTGGCTATACTCTTGTGGCCTACAGTCAAAGGAAATATCTTTTCTTTTTCTTCTTTTTTAACTAGCTTGAATTAACAATAGGGTAACGGTTGTGAAGAACCATATTACCACTATACCTGGGTTGCAACATACTATTTAAGAGAGAAAACATAATAAAGCATACAGTGGTGAAAGATAAAAGGCATATAAGCTCCACAATAATTAGATTATAAGCTTCTTGAGAGAACTGCTTATGTCTAATCTGTACTTCTGATCCTGTAACAATGGCCTCAAAGCATATTTAAAAATTTATTTTGATAAAAAAGTTACTCATACAGAACAGCCAGGTAAATAAAATCTAATAGATACTGTTTATAATTGAATTGCAGGCAAAGGGTAAATAAAATCTATTAGCTACTCATATTCCTAAAGAATTAGAATATATTTTAAAAATTGCTTTGATAAAGTATTGCCAGGTACCCAAAAGCAAGTACTTATTTTTTATTAAATATATACGTAATCATCAGCCTGTCCCCCTCCCCCCCCCAAGACTTTAACACTGAACTACATCCTCAGCCCTTTATTTTTTTTTATTTTGAGATAGGGTCTTGCTAAGTCACTAAACTTCCTAGGCTGAGCTGGAACTTGTGATCCTCCTACCTCAGTGTCCCCTCTTCCCCTGCCCCCCCCAGAATGCTGGGATTACAGATATTTAATCATACCTGTCTTCATTGATCTGTTTTATATTAATCTGTCCCCAAATTGTCACCAAACTGTAATTGTTCCTTTATGTTTAAGAAGTAATTGCTCTTGTACCTTTAAGAAAAATACATTGTTAAAAATAAGTCTGTTATAAACTGACCTCATAGAAATTGAGAGTAAAGTGATGGTTACAGTAGGGAGACTAGGCACAAGGAGAATGGCAAAATGTTGATCAATGGATACTAAGTTATAGTTAAGAGTAAGAAGTTCCGCTGTGTTGTTGCACAGTAGGGTGACTATGAATAATAATAATGTACTGTGCATTTAGAAGGCCAGAAGAAGGGATTTTGAAGGTTTATAACACAAAGAAATGATAAATGAAAAGATATGTCTGACCTGACTTGAACACTGCACAATATATACAGATATTGAAAACATACATGGCACCTCATTAAAATGTATAGTTTTTATGAATCAGATAAAAAATAAATTCTTTTTTTTTTTTTTTTTTTTTTTTTTTGGTGGGTACCGGGGGTTCGACCTCAGGACCTCGTGCACCAGCAGGCACCCGTGCCGCTGAGCGATATCACCGGCCCCTTTTTCGTATGTGGGTTCCGGGAGTCGAACTCGGGCCCTCGCGCTTGCCAGGCAGGCACTTAAGCCGCTGAGCCATCTCACCGGCCCCAATAAATTCTAAAAGGTATCTTTTAGAGACAATACTAATCTATGGTGATAGAACTCAGAATGACTGTGAGCATGAGTATTGCCAAGCAAGGATCAGAAGAGAAATTTCTTTTGCCAGGATGGAAATATCTATATCATGATCTTGTGATGGTTACAGAAGTTTATAAGTATGTAAAAACTTATCAAGCTTTATTCTCAAGATTTTTATATATTGCTCTTTAAAATATAACTTAATTTAAACTTTACAATGCATTTTATGTGAAATTTCAGGATTAAATGCTTTTAGCTTCAAAAATTCATTTTGTTTAACACATGAGCATAAGTACTGCTTGACACATCACACAGGTAGCATTTTCTAAATTGTACTGAAATTCTGCAGGGACATCTCATTCTATAAAATAAAATAGTGTATAATGTTGACTAATATTCCTCAAATTAATAAATTTTTAAGAGAAAAATTAAAATGAGAAGAATTTAAAAAAGAATTAAAAAAATTCTACAACTATAGCTAACTTTGCTGCAACTGTGGGACAGTGGAGCAATGTTGTAGTCCAACCACCATAAAGTCCTATATTCCTGAAATTGTGCAACTTTGTAGCTATAATTTTTGTCATTGGTTTTAATACAACTCTTTCGATATATTTATAATTTAAGAATAAATGTAAAGTTAGAAGGAAAAATATGGTATAATAAAAGTTCTATATATAAAATTCAGTGTTGGGTCAAATCAAAACATTTTATTGCATTTTTCATTCCTTTTGACAAACTCCCTCCCTGTTCACCTATGGCCACTGCTAAACTCACAAAGTCTGTTTAGCATACATACAAGAATTGAATGCCTGTAAATTCCTAGGCACTCAGGAACAAAGGAAAAGAAAAGAAAAAAAAAAAAAAAAAACTGGTCCTTTGCCCAGCAATCTAAATGAGGAAGCAAGTCAGTTCATTCAAAAATTATTTTATTATTACTAAATTATTTAATGAAAAAAATATATATGTAAATGTATAGACACACACAAGTCACTAATAGTGGTATGTTGGTAAATATTTACCAACTGGTTCTCCAGTATTCAGAAAAGAGCCTTGATGGTAGCTTTTGCCAATATCTGTGATAAAATACTACAGCCATAGCCCAATGCCAAAGTAGTAATGTGAAATCAACTAATTTGTAAAATTCTTCAAATTTTAACAGTCTTCTCACGTGAATTGTTACACACCTGTACCGTTCCAGCATATGCTGCTTAGATGTCTCATGAGAGTGCAAATTATTTCTATAGAATTCACATAATAATTCACCTTATTAAGTGTGTACTAAAATCATTTTAGGAACAAAGATGATTAATTATAGTGTCCTCCCTCAAGTATTTTATAATCTAGGGGAGTGGGATTAGATAAGCAAATTACTGACTGTAAACACTGGCATTAAATATTATAAAAAGTAAGTATACAAGAAAAAGCAAGTAATTGGATCATGGGTTAGAAATACATCCATTTAGTGATATCTGAGTTGAATGTTGGACGTGAGTAGGAAGTATTTATTCTCAAGCATTATTGGAGACCTGACTTTAGCAATCTTAACACTTGGGGTTAGGCAAAAGTTTCATATATATAGATATTTGGGGAAATGCCTTCATATGATTTTTTCCTTCTAAGTCTTTTCAAAGGCAAGAATTTTAAGAAACAAAATTTTAAACCATCTAATAGAGTTAAAAAATAAATGAGTGAAATAGTATCAATTTTGTTAGTCATCAAAACCAAATAGGATGCCAGGATATCCCAAAGCAAGTTCCATCATATGTTAATAAAAACACTGAGAATAAGGTTTCATAGTTAAGTAGGATTGGAAACATTTCAGGAAGAAAGTTTGGTAGGTTACTGAAATACTTCCTTTAATCAGTTCCTGTGCCTTGACATACTTTCAGATCAGGCTGTAACATGTACAAATGCCTTTACAGAGACTCATAGGATCAGTCTTCCAAGACATACTTCTGGAAATGCAAAAGTACAAATGGCTCATGAACACAGTTTAAAATTTTTTTTTTCAAGAACAGACTCTTTGGGCCGGTGAGATGGCTCAGTGGCATAAGCGCCTGCCTTGCAAGCGCGAGGGCCCGAGTTCGACTCCCGGATCCCACATACAAAAAAGGGGCCGGTGATATCGCTCAGCGGCACGGGTGCCTGTTGGCGCGCGAGGTCCTGAGGTCGACCCCCGGTACCCACAAAAAAAAAAAAAAAAGAACAGACTCTTTGTAGACACACAGTTAAACCAATAACATCTCTGTCATTACAAAAACGTGAAAAAAAATCACATGACTGAATTCTATTTCATCATTCACCTATTATATCATGGATAGTACAATACTGACAATTCAGAGAAATTTTAAATTGTCTTTAGAATACTAAATAAGGTTTTATCAACATGAGTAGAAATAACACAATTTGTTTTTAAATCCCTAATGGCATTTGGTAAGATGATTCAACTCTGTACCCCAAACCTTGGTTCATTTCAGTATCAAGGTGGGCTTTACAGATGATGGTTTCCATAGTAAAATTTGCCAGAATGGTTCTTTTGTCCTCATTTTCAACAGAGCAGAGTTTTAAGTACTATAGTAGACCCTCAATTTACGACCATCTCCACATACTAACAACTTGGGTTACGACCAGAATTTTAGGTTTAACTTATGACCAAAGTCTTGAGTTAAGGTCCAAATGCCCGCCCCTTGTTTGGTTGTAGACAAGCTCATGATGCCAGAAAAGTGTGTGTAAGTGTACTTAAGTGTCAGTCTGAGCCCAGATGCGCATGTTCGTGGATGTGATTTCAGTCAGTGGTTTATATAATCATTTCAATTATTGCTATCAAAATGGCCCCAAAAAGCTAGAAAAGAAGATAAGGAAAGAAGGGAAAGTAAAAAAAAAGCAATCACAATGGAAAAGAAGAAGGAAATTGCAGAGAAATGTGAGAGTGGCATTTGCGTGACTGATCTTGCTAATATGTTGAAATCCACCATCTCAACAATCTTACAGAGAAAAGATTTACATAAGGAGGGTAGAGTTGCTAAGGTGTTATTCAAATTAGTAAGTCATGATCAAGAGTGTTAGATGAGGTGGAAAGGCTATTATTAGTGTGGATAAGCAAAAGGCAGATGGCAGGTTATAGCCTATCTGAGTCTGTAATTTGTAAAAAAAGCTAGTCTATAAATGCAGATCTCATAAAGAATAATCCATCAACAAATGATAATGGTAAAACATTTCATACCAGTAAGAGGTGGTTTCACAATTTTAAAGTGAGAACTGGGGTTCACAGTGTAACTAGGCATGGTGAAGCAGCCAGAGCCGATAAATGGGATGCTTAATATTACATACACCATTTCAGAATGATGACACAGAGAAATGGCTTTTGCTCTCATCAAGTTTTCGACTGTGTTGAAACAGGCCTTTTCTGGAAGAAAATGTCCAGGAGAACAGACATGACCCAGGCAAAGAAGAAAATGCCAGGCCACAAGCCTATGAAGGATAGGCTAATCTTGTTGCTCTGTGTCAATGGGTGTGGTGACCTTGCGATAAAGCCTCTCTTGATTTATCACTCTGAGACACCTAGAATATTCAGAAAACATAAAGTCATGATAGGCCAGGGGTCATGTAGAGATATAACTCAAAAGCCTGGGTAACAAGAGTACTTTTTCTTGAGTGGATCAGGGAGGCTTTTGTCCTACTGTTAAGAAATAACTAGAGGATAAAAGTTTACCACTCAAGGCTCTCCTCATCATGGACAGTGCTCCTGCTCACCCATGAGATTTGAAGAATTGGCTGAAGAATTCCCATGGCTCTGTCAAGTTCCTCCCACCTAACATAACTCCTCTACTGCAGCCTATGGCCCAGCAGGTTATAGCTAACTTTAAGAAGCTATACACCAAGGAACTATTCATAAAGTGCTTCCAGATGGTCTCAGATACAGATTTAACCCTTAAAGTGTTCCGGAAGGAACATTACAACATCCTGTGTGGGTTAACTGAAAAATCCTGGGCCAATCTCTAAGGACATTGAGATCTGCCCAGAAGAAAGTGTGGCCTAAAATTATACAGAAGAGAGATTTTGAAGGCTGTGTAAAGGAGCCTGAGCTCCTCTTCAGTTGAAGAATTGACCTTGTGGTTGGTGACACTGTCACTATAGCAGAGTCCACAGGCTTGCAGGTAGACAGTGGCGAGGTTGAGGTGGAGGAGCACTCAGAGGAACTGTCTACAAAGGAACTTCAGCAACTTCTGCCTGAGCACCAGAGAATGGCAGCTGAGGAGCTTTCTGAAGAGGAGAAGGAGTATCAACAATCAGTGCAGTAAAGCTCTTCTGAAATAAAGGAAATCCTTAAAAAATGGACAGAGCTACAAACATCTGTAGAGAAGACCCACTCAGAGAAAAAGCCAATTGTTGCATTCACTTGCTTAATGACAATGTCATGTCATACTACAGAACAGTGTTAAAGAAAAGACAGGAACAGATAACCTTAGACCAGTTTTTAGTTCTGAAAAGGTTGAGACCTAGTGAGCCAGAAGCAGGTCCTAGTTGGTTACTGACTCTCCCAAGGAGAAAAAGGACACAGAGAACCAGATTTCTGTTCTTATGGAAGGGGACTCTCTTTCCAAACAATAACCACCTTCCATTTCATCTTCCCTTCCTGCAAGCCAAAGATGTCAACTTGAATGGAGTACAGTATGAAATTGTTGTTTCTGGTAAACCAGGCACATTTTATAACTTTTTGATGAATATCAAAAGGAAAACTGTGGGCGTTTCTGGTAAATTAGGCACATTATGAAGCACTTCTATGTTATGAAAAGGTTAGTTAAGGTGTGCTTTGGAAGGTTCAGAACACATTATGGGTATTTCTTATGGGAAAAATAGTCTTAATTTACAACCAACTTGAGTTACAACCAGCTCTTGCACAGAAACTGAGTTCGTAAGTCAAAGATCCACTGTACTTTTATTCCTTCCTTACCTTTTCAGGCATTTTGTGAAGTCTTCTAATAAAGGGAAATTCCATTCTGAGGGATTTAACAGATTTCATCAGATGTTTTCTAAATGAGCATCAGCAAGAATCTTGTGTTGCAAGGACAGCTATAGAAGCAAAAAACTTTAGTCTGTAGGAAAAGAAAAAGATTTTTGTACAGTACAGAATGCCCTCATGTGACAGTAGTCCAGGTTTGGCAGCAGTGAAGTATCTGATTTAGTGAAGCTTCCCCAGAGTTGAAGTTTTTCTCTCCTTCTGGCTTCTTATCTCTTGCTACTGTTAATCAAATACCCAAGGGTGATGTTGTCTGCTCAGGTCACCCTCCCAGGAGACAGGAGGGTACAGCAGGGAGGAAAAGGAAGTCTGTGCAAACTCTGGGAGGCTGAGGCAAGAGGATTGCAAGTTCAAGCCCAGCCAGGCAATTTAGCCAGACCCTGTCTCAAAATAAAAACTGTACTTGCAATATAGCTCAGTTCTGGGTTCAAGCCCCAGCACTGCAAAAAGAAGCGGGAAAAAAGTGACAAAGCCAATCACTGTCATCTCAAGCTCTGTAAAAGGTGTAGTAATGTTTATGAGAACATAATATCAGATGTACTTCATGTCAGAAAAATGAGTTTGGGTTCCAGGTTCTTGTAATGTTACCACACACTGTCTGCCTAAGAGATACAGCTTGCCTGACTTTGCCTTTTCCCAAACAGTCTCAATATTATGGGATAAGTATATTGAAATTTCTATTTGGATAGACCTTTTTTATCTTCTGATTTTTAAATTTTGTATGGCTATCAATCATTAGACTCAGAGATAGCTGATAAAATTTCTGCAAAGAAATCATATACAACAAGGAATATTGCTGAAAAACTGTTTTTATTTTAACATTTGGATAAGTGTTAATGAGGATGTCTTCAAACAATAAAAGACAAGAGTTTAAGTAAGTCATGTATCTGTTCACGACCTAACTCTTAGTAAGCCACTTTGCAGATTCTGTGGGAAGGTTAGAAACCCGACTGTACTTGGCAATCTGGTTGGGAAAGGAACATCTTAGAAATGTGAATAATGATTTTCTGTTTAAAATTTTCATCATGCCATTGTTTCCATACTCATAATGAACCATAAGTGATCCTTCTTTGGGCCATCCACTCATCCGAGAATTTCTGAACATGAGAGCATGCCACCTGGTGGTAGAAAGGTGTTTGCTTGATATTTGCAAAGGAACTTTTATGGACAGTGTGACAAAAAGTATCCTTGAAGCTTCTGCTTACATAATAAATTATTCACCCGATTTTTTCCAATACTTTTATTTTCCCAGAATTAAAGTCAGTTTTATTCATTATTACTATGTAAATTTTGTTTTACCTGGTTAGTATAATGAACAGAATATAGGCAAGAAGAAATAAAGGCTTAGACCTTGAAGGACTGCTATCTTTCTTACACTTTTTAAGGACCTAAAGTGAATTTGAAATACAGCATTTGTGATGTAGTCCATGATTCAGAGATCATGCTTAGAGTAGGTCTTGAAAATACCAAATTTTCCTTTTTTATAATTCTAGTTTATGATATTTGATAATTTAAAAAGAAGTATTGGAGAATTTAAATTCTAAACTTACTTGGAGAATCTATAATGCACAAGAACTCATTTTTTTTTTTTTCCTTTATGTGGGTACCGGGAGTCGAACTCAGGACCTTGCGCTTGCCAGGCAGGTGCTTATGCTGCTGAGCTATCTCACCAGCCCTTGTCTCATTTTTTTGATTATTATGTGAAAGGTTTTTTAAAGAAAAATTAATTTCATTTTTAAGGGTAATAGACTGTTCTTATGATAGCTTTGTATACCAGAAGATAGAACAGATTAATACTTCAGTGATGAATTGTTTAGCATTTTTAATAATGTGATCCTTTTCATAAGAGAATCTCTATGGTTCCTTCATCAGGAGAGTTGGCAGATAAAATACATGACACCCAGTTAGATTGGAATTACACATACATGATGAATACATTTTTAGCATAATTATGCCCCATGCAATATTTTTTTTTTTTTATTTTTTTATTTTAAAGAGAAGAAAAAACAAAACAAATCAAAAGAAGAACAAATTTTCAAACAAACATAATAGGAGGGTAACAATGGTTAATACATTACGTATTACTATCTTTAAGTTAGTTATTCAGGACACCAGACATTAGCATTCAATTGTCCAAACATTATTGGCACAAACCTTACTCTTCAATGAACTAAGTAAAAATGGTAGTGTATCTATCTTAACCATCTTATATATATATATATACAATTTTTTTCCCTTTCCCTTCTTTCTTTTCCCTATTCCAGTCTCTCTTTCCTTTTGACCAGTTTCTTTTTGATTCACCATGTCTATTGTACATTTTGGATCTTATTTACTCTTTCAGTTTCTCATACTAGAGAGATAATACGATGCTTACACATGTGCTTCTGGTTTATTTCACTTATGAGTATTTTCTCGAGTTGCATCCATTTACCTATAAAAGTCTCCAGTTTATCCTTCTTTATGGCTGAATAGTACTCCATTGTATAAAAATACCACATCTTTCTTATCCATTCCTCAGTTGATGGGCATTTGGGTTGTTTCCAAGATCTGGCTATTACAAATTGTGCTGCTATAAACATGGGTGCACATATATCGCTGTGGTACGATGTTTTTAATTCTTCTGGGAAGATGCCCAGAAGGGGAATAGCTGGGTCAAATGGGACCTCCAACCCTAGTTTTCTGAGGAATCTCCACACTGACTTCCACAGTGGCTGTACCAGTCGACACTCCCACCAACAGTGAAGAAGGGTTCCTTTTTCCCCACAGCCCCTCCAGCATTTGTTATTAGTTGATTTCTTAATAGTAGCCATTCTTTCTGGGGTGAGATGGTATCTCAGTGTTGTTTTACTTTGCATCTCTCGAATGACTAGTGATGTTGCACATTTTTTTGTATATTTATTTGCCATTAGTATTTCTTCATCTGAGAAATGTGTATTCATCTCAGATGCCCATTTTTGGAGTGGGTCTTTAAATTTGGGAGGTCTGATTTTTTTGAGTTCTTTATATGTTCTCGATAGTAATCCTTTGTCTGAGGAACAGCTGGCAAACATTTTTTCCCACATTGTGGGTTGTCTCTTCACTCTGTTGGTGGTTTCTCTTGCTGTGCAAAAGCTTTTTAATAAGATGAGATCCCAGTTATTGATTCTTTGGGATAGTTCCCGTGCGGTTGAGTTTTTATTCATAAAGTCTTTGCCTACACCAATGTCTCCAAGGGTTTTACCTATCCTACCTTCCAGCAGATTTAATGTTTCTGTTTTAATATTTAGATCTCTGATCCATTTTGAATTTAGTTTAGTGCATGGTGAAAGATATGGATCTAGTTTTAATCTTCGGCATGTGTAGAGCCAGTTTTTCCAGCACCATTTATTAAAGAGGCTATCTTTCTTCCAGCGAATGTGTTTGGCACCTTTGTCAAAGATAAGGTGGCTTAGTATGTCTGGGGTTGTTTCAGCATCTTCTAATCTGTTCCATTGATCTTCAGGTCTGTTTTTTTGCCAGTACCACACTGTTTTTATCACAGTAGCTTTATAGTATAATTTCAAGTCGGGGATAGTGATGCCCCCTGCCTTGCCTTTGTTGCCCAGAATTGCCTTTGCTATTCTAGGTCTCTGATTCCAAATGAATTTTAGGATTGTTTTCTCTAATTCTGTGAGATATGCTATTGGAATTTTGATTGGAATTGCATTAAATCTGTATAACAATTTTGGAAGTATGGCCATTTTCACTATATTGGTTCTTCCTATCCAGGAGCAAGGGATATCTTTCCATTTTCTGATATCCTCTTCAATCTCCTTTTTCAGAGTACTGTAGTTTTCAGTATAGAGGTCTTTTACATCCTTCGTGAGGTTGATTCCTAGGTATTTCATTTTTTTGGATGTTATTGTGAAAGGTATTGTTTCCCTAATTTCTCTTTCAGTAAGTTTGTTATTTGTGTACAGGAAGGCTATTGACTTTTGAGTATTGACTTTGTATCCAGCTACACTACTGAATTTGCTTATTAAATCTAGCAGTTTTTTAGTGGAGTTTTTGGGGTCTTCTGTGTAGAGTATCATGTCATCTGCAAATAATGATAATTTAACTTCTTCCTTTCCAATCATTATTCCTTTTATTTCTTTCTCTTGTCTAATCGCTCTGGCTAAAGTTTCCAGAACTATGTTGAATAAGAGTGGGGACAGTGGACATCCTTGTCTTGTTCCTGATTTTAGAGGGAAGGCTTTCAGTTTTTGGCCATTTAGTATAATATTGGCTGTTGGTTTGTCATAGATAGCTTTTACCAGATTGAGATAAAGACCCTCTATTCCAATTTTCTGTAGGGTTTTTATCATGAAAAGGTGCTGGACTTTGTCAAAAGCTTTTTCTGCATCTATTGAGATGATCATGTGATTTTTGTCTTTGGTTCTGTTAATATGCTGTATTACATTTATTGATTTACGTATGTTGAACCATCCCTGCATCCCTGGGATGAATCCAACTTGGTCATGGTGTATAATCTTCTTGATGATTTGTTGGATTCTGTTTGCCAGTATCTTATTAAGGATTTTTGCATCTATGTTCATTAGGGAGATTGGCCTGTAGTTCTCTTTCTTAGTTGGGTCCTTCTCTGGTTTTGGTATCAGGGTAATGCTTGCTTCCAGGAATGAATTTGGGAGTATTGCTTCCCTTTCAATTTCATTGAAAAGTTTGAGAAGTAGGGGCGTTAGGTCTTCTCTAAATTTCTTGTAGAATTCGGCAGTGAATCCATCAGGGCCTGGGCTTTTCTTTGTTGGGAGGTTTTTAATTACATCTTCAATTTCATTGGCTGATATTGGTTTATTTAGGATTTTTAAATCTTCTTGATTCAGCTTTGGTAATTCATACGAATCTAGGAATCTGTCCATTTCTTCTGCATTTTCCATCTTAGTAGAATATAAATTTTCAAAATAGGTATAGATGATCTTCTGGATTTCTGCAGGGTCTGTCGTGATATCACCCTTTTCATTTTCAATTGCATGGATTTGAGTCTTTTCTTTTCTTTTTTTAATAAGGTTGGATAAGGGTTTGTCAATCTTATTTATTCTTTCAAAGAACCAACTTTTTGCTTCATTGATTCTTTGTATTGTTTTTTTATTCTCCAATACGTTAATTTCTGCTCTGATCTTTATAATTTCCTCCCTTGTATGGGCTTTTGGCTTAACCTGCTCTTCTTTTTCTAGAAGCTCGAGGTTCACCCTTAAGTTGTTTATTTGCGCTTGCTCTATTTTCCTGATATAAGTGTTTAATGCTATAAATTTCCCTCTTAGGACTGCTTTCATTGTATCCCATAAGTTCCGGTATGTTGTACTGTCATTATCATTCAGTTGTAGAAAGTGACTAATTTCTTCTTTAATTTCATCTGTGACCCATTGGTTGTTCAGGAGGATGCTGTTTAATTTCCATGTGTTTAGGGAGTTTTTGTGGGATCTTTTGCCATTGATTTCCAATTTCATTGCACTATGGTCTGATAATATGCATGGGATAATTTCAATTCCTTTGCATTTACTTAAGCAGGTTTTATGAGCTAGTATGTGGTCTATTTTGGAGAACGTCCCATGTGCAGCTGAGAAAAATGTGTATTCTGATGTTGTGGGATGGAACACTCTGTAGACATCTACTAAGTCCATTTGTTCCAAAGTTTGGTTCAGTTCTACTATTTCATTATTGATTTTCTGTCCAGTTGATCTATCTTTTTGTGACAGTGGAGTATTGAGATCTCCCAATATAATTGTATTAGTGCTTATTTGATTTTTCATGTCCTTTAGTACTTGTTTTATATAGCTGGGTGCATTGGTATTTGATGCATATATATTTATGATCGTTATCTCTTCCTCTTGGATTGTTCCCTTTACAAGGATGTAATGACCGTCTTTATCTCTCTGAATCCTTCTTGGCTTGAAGTTCACTTTTTCTGCAAAAAGAATAGCTACCCCTGCTTTTTTCTGGGTTCCTGTGGCATGGAGTATTGTTTTCCATCCTTTGACTTTCAGTCTATGAATTTCTTTCTGAATTAAATGTGTTTCTTGTATACAGCATATTGTTGGATCTTGCTTCTTGATCCATTTCGCCAGTCTGTGCCTTTTGATTGGTGAATTGAGACCGTTAACATTGATGGTTAAAACTGATATGTATTGACTTGTCATGATATTTTCCTGTTGTTGGTTCCCACTCTTTGTTTTTCCGCTTTCCGGCTATTTAATTATTTGCCCTGCCTGGTGGATTCCTTCTGTTGGGGTTCCTATCTCTTTCTAGAATGTCCTTCAGAACGTTTTGGAGTGCTGGTTTGGTGGTCATAAATTTTCTCAGATGTTCTTTGTCATGAAAGTATTTTATTTCTCCATCAATTTTGAAAGATAGTTTTGCAGGGTACATCAATCTGGGCTGAAAATTATTTTCCTTTAGAGCTTGCAATACATCATTCCAAGCTCTTCTTGAATTGAGGGTTTGTGCTGAAAAGTCAGCTGTGATTCTGATGGGTTTTCCTTCATAGGTGATTTGTCTCTTCTCCCTAACAGCTTTTAAGATTCTGCCCTTCTGTTGAATTTCTGGGATCTTGACTATAATATGTCTGGCTGAAGTTTTTTTTTGATCATGTCTAGTTGGTGTTCTAAAAGCTTCACTTATAGGGGTGTCAAATTCCTTTTCTCTTCCAGGAAAGTTCTCCCTGATTATGTCTTTGAACAAGGTTTTAATGTCATTGATGCTATCTCCTGCTTTTTCATTTATTCCAATTATTCTTAAGTTGTTTATCTTTGAGTCATCTAGCAGCTGCTGAATTGATTTTTCATGGTCCCTTGCTATTTTTAAGAATTTTTCCATTTCATGATCACTAATTGCAAGCCTGTCTTCTATATCTGAGATCCTGTCCTCGCATTGGCTTATTCTGCTACAAATACTTTCAATGGAATTTTTTATCTCTTGGATATCTGCTTGAATCTGCCTTATAGATTCCATTTCTTTCCTATGCTGAGCATTCATGGTTTCTATAGTTTTCTTTAGTTCATCTATTTTTTTGTCTGTATGAGCTATAGTGTCTTTAAGCATGGTCTTCATTGTAGACATTATCTCTGCAGTTATCTGTGAGATTATTTCTGTTTTAATTTTTTCCAGAACCTCATTCAGTTGCTTTGTTGTTACCACTTCAGATAGGCCAGGTGGGTGGCTTTCGGATTGTCCCACCTCGTTGCTCCCTAGGTTTGCCTTTGGTGAATTGGATGTGTGTGGTTGCATCTTGTTTAAGTGTCGTCTCATTTTTTCTTTCTTTAATTCCTGGGGTGATGTTTGCAAATTACCTATAGTAGGTTACTTTATTGCTAGTGTTTAAGATCTTTAGAAGATGACTACTTCTCTGCAGTATCTTCCAAGTGGAGCTTGCTTTTAGGTTTTGAGCTTTCTGCCAGATCCTACCTCTTCAATTCGTTGGGTATGCGAAGTTGCTACCTGTTTGGCCCAGTCCTTGATTCTTTGGTACTGTGCCACTGTATTTTCTGTGTCCCTTAGTCAATCTCAATCATGAAATATCAGGAAGGAAAGATGTTTAGAACAATTATTTCACATTTGGCTATAATGTTAACTAAAGCATCAAACACAGCCTAAAAAATGACAGACTGAGCTAACCAGTTATTTACCACTTTTAGCTGTATAGAGTTGCGGTTATATAACAAAATCTAAAACACACCAGAAAAATTATATGCAGTATACAAGTCCTATGAATGTCAATTTTTCCTTGAGGAGTTTAAATTTAAGATGAGTTAAGGAGGAAATAGAGTATTGGGAGAAGAGGAAGGAATTAGATGTAAGGTTAGAGGACCAAGAGGGATCCCACTAAAATTGGGACACTAGTGCAGAGGACAGGTGGTAAAAAGAGAAGGAAGGGATAAAAGGAAGAACAGATCACAACCACAATCACAAAGAAGTTAGAGGCGCTGTTTATACTCATATAAAAAACCAGAGAGAATAATGAAGGAAAGAGCAAATACACATACAGAAACAAAAACAAAGATAAAAACAATAAAACAGACAGATCAAAAATAAAACCCCACCAAAAAACAAAACAAAACAAAACAAAAACAAAAAAACCCTTCGCCAGAACAAAAAAACAAATCAGTGAGAAAAAAAATAAAAATAAAAATAAAAATAAAAAATATAAAAAGAATCAGTTCCAGGTGTTGACTCTGTTGTAGGCAGGTACCTTGTGACAGAGTCCTGTTCTGTGCAGGTCCGTCCCAGTAAGCCAGGAGCGCCCTCTGGCGGGTGGTGAGCAGAGGCGCGTACTTTCAGGCAGAGACCAGTCTAGCTCGCCTCCGCTCTCGCCGCCCTTTCACGATCCCTGGGCCTGAGAGGCTCAGCCTGCTGTCCGGAGCGCGGGTTCCCTGCACTGGTTCCCGCCGCTCTGGTTTTTCGCCACGCCCCCCACAATGGCGCCGGGCCAGTCGCTCTCTGGCGCGGGACAGGTGTGGCTGAGAGTCCAGTCTCGTTCGCCTGCTGACCTCAGCACACTTTCGTGGGCTCAATTGAGAGGCCCTGTGCTGCCCTGTCCGGAGCACAAGTTCCCAGAGCAGTTTCCGAGCCGCTCTGAGTTTCGCCACACCCCCCACAATGGCGCCCGGCCGGTTGCTCTCTGGCGCGGGGCAGCTGTGGCTGAGAGACACTCACCGCCGGTCAGCGCCGTTCTCCGCCGCTCCCCTGCCCCGCCGCTGTCTCAGGATCCTCCGTGGGGGCTCCCTGGGCGCCAGCTGCCACCGTGTGTCCGTAGAATTGAGCCTCCGCCGGCGCTCCAACTCCCGGGATATTAGAAGGTGCAGGCGCGCGGTCTGCTCCTTCTTTCCTTCTTCTTTGTTGGAAGTCACCCGTCACTGGTGCCGGGGGTCCCAGATTGCGCTTCAGAACTTTTCTGGGTTTCGGGGAGGCATCTCCCCCCCTCCTGCGCTTTCTGGGTCGCTATATTCCCGTGTTCCAATGGTAACTTTTAGAGAGAGTTTTGCTGCCTGCTTCTTACTCATCCGCCATCTTGAGGTCTCCCCATGCAATATTTGAGACACATGTTTCTTTAAAAAAGTTCTTTATCTAAATTTTAAATTTAACTGGGAGTCTTGTATTTTTATTTGTTAAGTCTGGCAACTTCATCAGTAGACCCTGTTCTTTAAATGGTTTTCAAGTAGTTCTCATGAGTTCAACTGCCTATCGGCACTCCACAGTGATTCATTAATTTACTCACTAATTCATTTAACAGGTATTTGAATACCTCAGTACTACTGTCTACACTACAAATTGTTTTGCAAAAATACCCTGCCCCATAAATTGTGGTATTCGGTCTTGGTTGTCCACTGTAATGAGCTGGGGATTTAAAAAAAAATAGTTAAGGCATCCCCCATCCAAACTTTAAAGATTCTAAATGACATATTCTGGAGTTTGTCCTAATCAAAACTTATAATTTTTCTGGGTGATTCTAATGTTCTGTAGATGGAGGCAAATTGTTTTCTTTTTTTTTTTTTTGTGGGTACCAGGGGTCGAACTCAGGACCTTGCACGCCAGCAGGTACCCGTGCCATTGAGCCATATCACCAGCCCTTTTTTCATATGTAGGTACCGGGAGTCGTACTCAGGACCTTGCACTTGCCAGGCAGGCGCTTATGCCCTGAGCTACCTCACTGGCCCAGCAAATTGTTTTCTTAGGGTTATCTTTGTAATTCCTGTACTTACCACCAGCTGTGCCTTTAAATGGTTTTCTCAGCAGATCAAAAATTTGCATACAATTTTAGCTGACTGAAATGTTTGCAAATAAAATAATTCTTTATTAAGCTAATATTTTATACATGGAATGATCAAAATATACAGTGAATATTTTTAAAAAATTTAAATTAGTACAGTAAAAAAGCCACATTCTCATTAATCCCCCTCAAAATACTTCTCACTTTGATCACACTTATCCCATCATTCTTGCCACATTCTGAAGCAGATCTGGAAGTCTTCTTTCTTGTCTTTACAATGTGTGATCAAAAATAACATGAATGGTGTTGTTCTGTGTCACCCAACAGAAAGGCATGACAGTGTGTCCGCATTCACCTTATTCACTCAATCTGGCACTACGCAACTTCTGGCTTTTCCCCACAGCCAAATGACCATAAAAGGTAAATGTTTTTAATGGATTCAGGACATTAAAGGAGTCACGACACTGTAATTTAAGACATTTACAAAAAAGGACTTCCAGAACTGCTTCAGAAAGTGGTAAGAACAATGTGATAAATAAGGTATTTTAATATACCTTGTATTTTAAAATTAAACTATTTTGCCTCAGCTTTAGAACGATGAATACTTAAATAAGTGTATACATTCATTCACTCAAAAGTGTTTATTTCAGTCTAAACACTGGACACTGCACTAGATACTGAGGATGGAACCATGAAAAAGACAAAGCTTGTATTCCTCCAGAAAAGATAGACAATTAATATGGAGACAAAAAATTATTGCTATGAAGAAAATAAATCAAGGGGTAAAAAGGAATTGAATAGTAGGGAGCCATACATTTTATTTATTTATTTATTTATTTATTTTTTGGTGGGTACCAGGGGTTGACCTCAGGACCTCGCGCGCCAGCAGGCACCCATGCCGCTGAGCCATCTCACCGGCCCCTGGGAGCCATACATTTTAGATAGAAAAATCAAAGAAAGTTCTTTAGGGAACATCTGACCAGATTCCTGAATGATGAATGAGGAACTGAATCATGCAAAGTACTCCAGAGAAAGGTATAAGAAACAGCAAGTTGAAAGGCCTTCAAGCTCGAGCACGCTTGGTGTGTTCTTCATAAAAGCAGAAGGGTAGGGCCAGTGAGATGGCTCAGTGGCATAAGTGCCTGCCCGGCAAGCATGAGGTCCTGAGTTCAACTCCCAGAACCCACATAAAGGAAAAAAAGGGCCGGTGATATCGCTCAGCGGCACGGGCACCTGCTGGCAAGCGCAAGGTCTTGAGGTCAACTCCTGGTACCCACATAAAAAAAAAAAAAAGAAAAAAAAAAAAAAGTGGAAGGATAGTGTGTGACTAGGGCAATGTTGGGGAGACAGTGGTGTTAGATGAGGCCAGACAAAAGGGAATGTAGGCCCATATGCCAAGACAAGGACATTGAGCCATATTCTAGAAATTATGTGACCATAACTATTGAAGTTTTGAGCTGTGGGGTAACAGATATGGTATAATTTATATTACAAAATTATCACTATGGCTTTCATGTGGAGGTTGGATGGTAGGGTAATGTTAAATAAAAGCAGCCAGACATTTAGGAAACTACTGTATTGTGAAAGTTCAGGCAAGAGATAATGGTAACTTTAGAGAGACAACAATCAAGGTTTCGAGAAGTGGTTGGACACTGGATAGATTCTGAAAGTAAATCCAATAGTTTCTTATGGATAAGTTGGATGTAGGATGTGAAGGAGAAAGGAAATAAGAATGTCCTGGACTTTAGCCATCTATTAAAACAATGTTCTGGAATTTAGCTGACACAAGAGTTCTGGTAGAGCTATAAGAAGTGTGAAGTATTTAATATTCATCCCAGTGGATCGGTCAATATGGCAGATATGCGTATCTCGAGCTCAGAAAAGCAGATCATCAGCTATTCAGGGAAGTGTTTTTTTTTTTTCCCCTCAAGTTTAACATATTAGGCTGTTTTTATACAAAGGGCAGTCATTCCCTTTCAAAGTCTTTCTCCTGAAGTTACACCTGTGACCTTCTAAACTGCACTGGCACCTGATGACTTATAATCCTTTAATACAAAGAATGTATATAAAAGGAGCCATTGCTGCCTACAATTTTATAAAATGTTCTTGAGATGCACTCATGAAATAATTGTGACAATTACATTGGATGTTTTATCATATATTTCTGGAGTATACTTAAAAGAAACTTAGTTATAGCTTTTCCCTTAAAATTATTTATCATGTATTTTACTTTTCAGACAATCTGGACTATTTTTAATAAGTAACTGATAAATAAAAAGTAATTTTAAACTACTCTAGTTTTTAGAGTGAAGTTAATATAAGTAACATTATTTTTTGATAGTTTAAAAGAATTTTAATAAATGAAGTAAATTCTAATACTCACTAGAGTACATTTTGTTTGTACAGTTGTCAGGATGCTGAGTTGTAGTAGGAAAAAAGTTCAATTTTTCAATTTTCTCACTAGTTATGTGATTAATGACAAATTCTATAACTGCCTTCTAAACCTCAATTTATTTGTAAAAAGGTGATAATCTACCTTGAAGGTTTTTGTGATAAGTGAAATATGTAAAAAGTATTTGATAAATAATAAAAATCATATGTGAAAAACGTACAATAAATCATGGAGTATTATCTCCATTCTATTAGCAAATGTCATATATCTGGTACGGAAGAACCCAAACCAAATGGCAATGATGTTAACCTCACTATGATAAATTAGTGAACAAAGAGTTTTAAAGAACGTAATGTCTGTCTCACCTTTTGTTTTTTCATTTACTTGTTTCTGTGGTGGTATTTATTTTTCTCAAACTGTTCATGTAATTGAGTTCTTTTTTTCTCTCTCTCTCATAAAGTGAGCTATTTGAGGTGAAAGTTGCCACTGACTGATGGAAAAAGAAAAGAGCTGTAAAATATTTAGCTAAGGCACAATAAACAACTCACTCTCCTTTTAAATTTACAGTATAAGCAATGTATAACTATATGAGTAAGTACTACATTTGTGAAGAGACTTAATTTTAACTAGTCAGCAAAGTGCTATTACTGTTCAACATTTAGGGTATAGAGAAACTGTTGTATTAAGCTGCAGTAAGATTCCTATTTTTAATCTTTATTTTCCGTGAATTCTGGTTAGGGTAGAAATACCACCATATATTGGATACTGATTTAAAGTAAGGAAAACATGGGAATGGTACCACTCACTATTACTTATATTTGTTTCTGCTGCTGTAGTATACCACAGACTGAGAAACTTGTAAAGAATGGAAATTTACTTTCTTACAATTCTGGAGGCTAAGAAGTCCAAAATCAATGTACCAGCAGGTTTAACTGTCTGTTGAGCAACATTCTCCAATCCCAAGATGGCACCCTGTTGCTGTATCCTATGGAAAGGAGGAATATTGTGTCTCCTCACATAGGAAAATGGTAGAAAAGCAACAGGGGTGAACTTCCTCCATTATTATACTAGTAATACTTTAATCCCATTCACAAAGGAGAGGCCCATAAGGCCTAATCATCTCTGAAATGCTCTATTTCTTAATACTATCACACTGGCAAGTTCGGGAGGGAATATATTCAAATCATTGCAGTCCCTTCTCTGTCAACTTCTACTGGTCAAAATTTGAGTTTCAGGAGATACAAGGACATTTCATTGTAAACACAGGATTGAAGTTACGTATCTATAAGCCAAAGAATGCCAAAGATTTAGGGTTAGGAGAATTTACCTAAAAGTTTCAGGGGGAATGGAGCCCTGGTAACACTTGGAGTTTAGACTTCTAGTCTACTGAACTGTGAGATGATAGATTTCAAAATTAAGAAGGTGCAGGAAACTAACATGAATTGCGTTGTGCAATCTTTAAGTGAAAAAAAATGTTTTGCTCTCCACAATAAAGCCTTTTTATTTAAGGGAACAAAAGGGTGATACAAGCTATGGAATCAAACAGCAAGTGGTCCTAGAGCCAGTGTTACAAGAAAATGGGTGATGATGATGACTTAATATCCAATAATGTTCTTTCAAATTTTAACAGAACCAAATGCCTAAAAGACAAGTTACATCACCCAAACTTCTAAAGTAGTATTTGATTTGGGCCAAGGTAGTGCACATGCTCCAAACAGATGGAGGTGAGGGACAGGGAGAATTTTAAATAATCCCATAAGGAAACTCTTAAAGGAGTATAACATTCATCATTCTGTCAACAATGATTTGGTTAAGGCTGTGATTTTAGACCAGTTCAATAGAGCTTTGAAATATATAGTATGGTGTTATTTTACTGCTCAAAACTATTTTTATTCATTAATATAATTCAGTACTTCATCACCAATTGCTAACAATCTGTGCAAAAATGTAAATATCATAGCCACAGATTCTTTAAGTAAAACATGCCTCCCCAATTTTATGAGAAATAAAATCTGAACATGGAACCTAGGTTGAAGAAAAGTATTTGAAAAGAGGTTTTAGGGCATAGTAACAAGTGAGATATATTTAGTAACAGAAATAGTAACCAGGAGTTAGCAACAAGTTCATAATTAAAAGATTATGTTGGAAAGGCATTGTTTCAGGACCTCTACATAACAGAAAGCAGGTTAATGAAAATGGTTTCTACATTGCACTACCCAGGAAGACTTCATTATCCATTCACCTGAAGCTTAATATATCTGATAGGTAGGATTTGACCAGACCAAGACCCAGGACATCAAGAAACCGCCCTTGAAGATGCTACCTTCATACTCTCCAGAAATATAAATATAAGGTATCAAGTAGATATGCTAATATCTAGAACAGAGCAAATTATCTGAAGTTATCTTCTGTAGCCTCTTCATAAATTTCTGGATCCTTTGCTTTTAGCTTGCCAAGAAAGTGGGAAAAATCTCCTTAGTTGCCAGCCCTGGAAATGGGTATCACTTCATCACATCACTTGGGCAGATTCCAGTAACGGGGCCATATTGCTGCAATGTGGAGAGCTAGGGTTGCTGTTCGCTACTTGTTGCTTATTTTTCTTTCCTAAGATTTTTACAAATTGAGAAGTACAGGGTTATTACTTCCTTTTATATCTGTATCTTCTCTTCCACACTAAGAATCTTGCTCAAGGCCACATAAAATGACAAGGTCACAAGATATCAAAATGATTCACTTGCTTTATCTTCTTTTATAGTCAAAGTCAGAATAACAATATTAATATAACTATTAAGTACGATTACTGAAGATTAAATGAAAATATTTTTCCATACACTTTGGCCATTCACCTCCCATCATACTATCCTTTCAGATTATACAGATATAAAATACTATAACTTCTCCCCTTGTTATGGTTTGTGTCTGGATGTCCCCCCAAAGCCTCATGTGGTCAAGGTGGGGGGCTTTTTGGAGGCAGCTGAATCTAGTTTGTAATTGGTTAATTGTCTGTTGCTGGGATTAGTGATATGAGTGCTACACCCCCCCCCAGGGCAGGTAGCCTGCATACAATATAAGGGAAGAAAAGAGGCTTGCTCCTCCCCTTTTTACTCTTGTTGCTTTTGCTGTCTTCCCTGGCCATGAAAGGTTACCCCTATGCCATGTGCCACCCTGCCTTGGAGCCAGCTGATTATGGACTGAAACCTCTACAAACTGTGAGCTAAATAAACCTTTCCTTCCTTAATTTTGGGCATCAGATATTTTGTCTCAGCAATGAGAGAAAAGTAACTAAGACACCCCTTTTCATTTCTTATTTCTAAAAGTAAGTGTATTTTTAATTCTCCATTCCAATCTTTGGATTGTTTTCTCTCATTACTTTTGATGTCTTTTGTTTTCTGGTAGATTACTTCAGAAGCACTCAGGAAAAATGATTTCTGAGTGTGTAGTTATAGGTATCAGTTTGACCCTGCCCTTTAATAAACTTTAGAATAACTGTTGGATGTAAAATCTTTGGCTCAGATCTTTTCTTATCTTAAGGAAATTAAGATTATCCAGTGCTTTTTAAAAACATATTTACTTTTTAGTACATGTTTGCAGTACATAATCATCATATTCATCATAGGAGATTTGTACATGTACATAATACATCTTAATTCTTATTTATTTTTTGGTTCCCTTACCCTCCCTCTTCCCTCCCCCAATTACAAAAGCTCTATTTCAATTTTTTCTCCAATTCTTTTTTTTTTAAATCACCTTTCTCTTCTCTTCCCCTCCCCCATCTCTTGTTCCCCTTACAAGTTGGAAAAGTTCATTCCATTTCTTAATATTATTTATTCTTTGGGATTCTCACACAAGAGAAACAATGTGGCAGTTAAACTTGTGTGACTGATTTATTTCACTTAAGATTATGGTTTTGAGATGCATCCATTTACCTAAAAATGTCTTAATGTATCCTTCTTTATGGTAGAACAGTACTCTATTGCATATAAATACCACATTTTCTTTATCCATTCATCTGTTGATGGGCATATGGGCTATTTCCAAGATTTAGCTATTATAAATTTTGCTGCTATAAATATGACATATGTTATGCATATATATGTTATGCCTATATCACTATATTTTGATGAATTTAACTGTTTCAGGAAGATAGCTAGCAGGGGAACAGCTGGGTCAAATGGAATCTCTAGTGTTAGCTTTTTGAGGAATCTTCATACTGCTTTCCATAGTGGTTGTACCAATTTACACTCCCACCAACAATGAAGAAGGGTTCCTTTTTCCCTGCAGCCTCATCAGCATGTGTTATCCGTTGATTTCTTGATGATAGCCATTCTTTCTGGTGTGAGTTGGAATCTCAATGTTGTTTTAATTTGCGTCTCTCAAACAGCTAGTGATGTTGAGCATTTTTTCATGTACTTATTGGCTGTTTGTACTTCTTCATCTGAGAAGTGTCTTTTCATTTCAGACACCCATTTTTTGATTGGGTCTTTAAATTTGGGGGGTTTAATTCTTTTGAGTTCTTTATATATTCTAGATATTAGTTCTCTGAGTAGCTGGCAAAATTTTTTCTCATTCTGTAGGTTGTCTCTTCACTCTGTTAGTGGTCTCCTTTGGTGTGCAGCTTCTTTGTTTTGTTTTTAGTACCAGGAATCGAACTCAGAGCCTTGCGCTTGCCAGGCAGGCTCTGTGCCGCTGAGCTATATCTTCGGCCCCGCTGTGCAGCTTTTTAATTTGATGTGATCCCATTTGTTGATGCTTTGTAATATTTCTTGTGGAAGCAGGGTTTTGTTCATAAAGTCTTTGCCTACACCTATGTCTTCAAGAGTATTCCACCTTCCAGCAGATTAAATGTTTCTGTTTTAATATTCGGTTCTTTGATCCACTTCAGTTTTAGTTTAGTGCATGGTGAGAGGTATGGGTCTAGATTGAATCTTGAACACGTGTAAAGTCAATTTTCCTGGCACCATTTGTTAAAGAGGCTATCTTTCCTTCAGCAAAGGTGTTTGGGCCTTTTGTGAAAAGGTAGCTAAGTATGCCTGGAGTTGTCTCTGCATCTTACCCAATAATTTTGATGCTTTTATAAAAAGTGCTGTTTAAAAAAAAAAAAAAAAAAGTGCTGTTTTCTCATAGATTCCCAACCATTTTTTCTTTTTATTTCAAACTTATTAATTTTATTAATATATGTCTTGGTTCTGGTTGTTCTTCTTAGCTGATTTTCTCAGGTTATAGTATGCTCTTTTAATGCATATTTCACAATAGTTATTTTCAGCAAATTTTAAATATCTTATTTTCTAGATATGGTTTTTTATTTATAGACTTATTTATCTGTGTCTTGAATCTTCCTATTTCGAATCTTTCCTATTTTGACATTTTCTCTCAAAATGTTTTGCCTCTTCATTTTATTTTCTAAGAACTCCTTTTAACTTGCTAGTTTTTACAAAGCCATTACTTGTGTTTGGTGTATGTGCAAAAGTATAGTTTACAAAGAATGGCTGCTGCAGGAAAAGTCACTAAAATAAATCATTTTTCAAAGGAATTAAACACTTAACTAAAACAAAGACTGGGTTAATGTCTTATCTGCAAGAATTGTGATTATTCCTTAAAAACAGATACGTATATAGATTTTATGCTGAACTTGTTTTTTGCTTGTATCTTCCTGGCATTAGCACCAACTAATCATCAAATAAGATCTTCTATTTGAATGCCTGCAATTAAACACAAGTTATGCTGAAAGTGTTAATTTTTTAAACATTATAGTTTATCTTGGAACATCTGCATTAACATTTGTATTGATGATTCAAAAGCAATGGGGAGTAAAACTGCTAGCATGAATCAAATACTTCAGTTCTTCTTTCCACATACATACTGTTAAAAACAAAAGCTAGTTTTATTCAAGACTGCTTTTAAAAACTTGGTAAAAATGATTAATTATATCGAGGACAAATCCTTTTAACATTCGATGTGATGAATGGGAAGTATCCATAAATTCTGCATACTGAACTACAATGTATTCAGAAAATCTCTTGTGCAATTCTTTTGAGTTGTAAGTTCAAAATACCTGCTTTTGTCATAGCACACTTTTGGCTGAAACAATAACAAAGTGATTATTTGGTCATTTTCTTAAGTAGAAAGGAAATAGTTCTATTACTGGAAGGTAAATACTATAACTGAATTTAATGCTAGTGGTAAAACAAAAACAAAACAACAAGAAAACAACAAACAAACGAACAAAAACACAGGGTTGGAATGAACTCTTCTGACTCCTCAGAAGCAAATCTAAATTTCTCAGACCTGAAATTTATACATTGGGGAAAGGGGTGGTGATAGTTCATATTTAATAAAAATAATACAAAGTAAATATAATATTCTGTACAAAGTCAATTTTTAGGTAGACTAAGAAAAAACAAATTATTTGAGGGTTAATAATTCAGGTCCCTTTCTTCAGAGGTATCTTTAGAGAAATACTTTTGACTGAAACTTGGCTTTCCTTCTGCACCCAGAACTTAATACTCCCAGGAACTCCCCGACTTACAGGGTCCCATGAAAATGAGGGGCCCTGAAGCTTAAGTTTCATTATTTGCACAGCAACTCGTTTTTACTCTCATGTGCATTACAGTGTGATTGTCATGCTTCTCCATATGACATTCACTTAAGTTTACATCATTTGGTGAAAAGAGAACCTTTTCCCACTGCATTGCTGCATCAATTTTGCCAAAAACCAACAAATCTGTGTGCTATTTAGATTCTCTATTTGATCCCGTTTATCTTTCTATTTTACATTAGTATCACATTGTCTTAATTACTGACTTGTGGGCCGGTGAGACGGCTCAGCGGCTTAAGCGCCTGCCTTGCAAGCGCGAAGGCCCGAGTTCGACTCCCGGAACCCACATACGAAAAAGGGGCCGGTGATATCGCTCAGTGGCACGGGCGCCTGCTGGCGCGCGAGGTCCTGAGGTCGTCCCCCCGGTACCCACAAAAAAAAAAAAAAAAAAAAAAAAATTACTGACTTGTTATAACAGTACCCAAATCTATTAGGTTAAGTCCTGCAGCACTGATCTTCAAGACTGGCTTGGTTATCTGTGGCTCTTGGTACAGCTATATGAATTTTCAGTTTGCCAATTTAATTTTAAAAAACCCTGCTGAGTGTATGATAGGAATTGTGTTGAATTATAAATTAGAATCTTTATATCTCATATCTTTACAATTTTAAACCTGCTAACCCTTAAACCATAGTATATTCTTTGATTTTTTTATGATTTTCTTTAACTTGTGTCAATAATGGTTTTAGATTATGCTGAATAAGACATGGCCACTGATTGTTTAAAAACAGGAAATCTTAACTTCATAAAAAAAAGTCTTTTCACAAGGAAAAAAACCCAACATTGGTACTGCTGGACTATGTAACTGTGAACACTAGCTACACATTATATCTTTAGTTATGGCTGACTTTTATAATCTGTAGAGACATTAGGTTGAAGATAGTACCTGTCCATGTTCAGTACATGTGCCAACCCATAAGACAGATAACAATAATGTTAATTTACATAGGTTTACACAGTTATACTTGTCTTGGGCTAACTTTTCTAAAGATCTTAACAAGTGGGATCTCACTGAAAATGACAATTTTGCATATATTATTTTCTCTGCTGAAAACCAAATAAATAAATAAATACATAAAGTTTAAAAAATATACTGAAGAACTTATTTCTCTGAATTAACCTAGCCAATGTGGAAAACTCACACTACATTATAATCTGAATTATAAATAATAAATTATAACACTGCATTTGTATTTGGACTATTTCCTTTATTATGAACAAATCAGAAAACTTATGATTCAATTACTACAAGCAAACTCAAAGATTTGGTATGAGCTTGACAATTCTATTTTTACAACCAGCAGAGCCAACTATGAAACCAGAAAAATCCTATGTAGACAGTTGTTAGTTTATAATACAGTCAGATGTATTTTAAACACTCAATAGCTTAAAGAAAAACCTTTAGCAACAAAACCTGAGCTTAAGGTTCAATCTCCTAATATATATAAATGAGATAATTAATAATACTTAGTAGAAGTGTTTCGATTAATATTGTGAAGTGTGCAACTTGAAGGTAGAACAAGGGAAACGTCCCATTATTTTGTGGGAAAATGACTGTTGAGATCTTTTAAACTGAAAGTAATATACAGTATTCTTTATATTTTGATAGATAAGTACAGATTTCAACAGAAAATTAAATTTAGAAACACAAGCGTGCCACTGAAGAAAATGGACAGAAGAATTATACTTGCATCTTCCTCATCCTATTCCTCTCAGTCTCTTCCATGTCAGTAAGTGGTGCTGTGATCTGAATGTTTGTGTCCCTCATAATTCATACGTTGAAACCTAACCCAATGTGATAGTATCTGGAGGTAGGGTGTTTGGGAGGTGATCAGTATCCTTATAAAAGAAAACTCAGATTTTGTGCTCCTGCCACGTGAAGACAGCAAAAATACGTACATCTATGAATCAGGAGACACCATATTTTGCAAGTACCTTAATCATGGAGTTTACAGCCTCCAAAACTGAGAGAAATAAATTTTTGTGTTTATAAATTATCTAATCTATGATATTTTTGTTGCAATGGCCCCAAAAGACTTAGACAAATGGTAACTAACAGTTGTTTAGGACCACAGGCATGCAGTGGTATCTGATGTTTCCCTTTTACATCCAAATCTTGAGTAAATTTCCCTCACTTTGTCTTCAGAATACTGTATAACCAAAATGTACAAGTTTTCACCCATAATTTTTAGCTGTGTTATAATAACATTTAATCTGATGTTAATATCCATCATTTCTAGCTTGGATTATTATAACATTTAATCTTGAAGTGTATATCCTTTCAATTGTTTATCCATCTATCTAACAACTACTAATGGAAAAACCATATATATCAGAAAATGCTCAGGGCACTTTAGAACAGAGGGAATTGAACGTTTACAAAAAGAGTTTCTCAGGCCGGTGAGATGGCTTAGTGGCATAAGCGCCTGCCCGGTAAGCACGAGGTCCTGAGTTCGACTCCCAGAACCCACATAAAAGAAAAAAAGGGCCAGTGATATCGCTCAGCAGCATGAGCACTTGCTGGCAAGCGCGAGGTCCTGAGGTCGACTCCCAGTACCCACATTAAAAAAAAAAAAAAAGTTTCTCTTACCCATCCACAAGCATAATGAGTACATGTAACAGAACACTAACTGCTAGGGCACAAAACAGAAGCAATATGAGGAAATAATTCTAATGATTAGGTAAGGAAACATTTTCCAATCTCATAAAGAAATGCATTTCAATAAAATCTTACACTTTGGGGGCCAGTGAGATGGCTCAGCAGCGTAAGCGCCTGCCTGGCCAGCGCGAGGGCCCGAGTTCAACTCCCGGAACCCACATACGAAAAAAGGGCCGGTGATATCGCTCAGCGGCACGGGCGCCTGCTGGCGCGTGAGGTCCTGAGGTTGACCCCCCCGTACCCACATAAAAAAAAAAAAATCTTACACTTTATGTTTAATTATTCAAAATTGGGACATTTATGTTGTTTGACCAGCCATACACTAACAATAGTAATAAAAACTTTTCCTCCAAACTGACTTAACATTTCAAACATTATGGTCACAAAATATGCAATAAATTTCAATATACACTTATTTTTTGATGTAAGTATGATAACCAGTAAGACTTTCATGCCTGAAACCAGACTACATAAGACAATTCTGTAGGTCAAGGTTTCTCAAGGGCACAATATCGACATTTTTGGTGAGTTAATTCCTTGTTGTCAGGAATTGTTCTGTGCATTGTAAGATTTTTTGCTGCATTGTTGGCCTCTTCTAACTATACACCAGTGGCATCCCACTCCCCCATTTATGATAACAAAATAGTCTTCCGACAGTACAATGTGAAACTTCAACTAGAAAAATAGATTAGTATTGACATGTTATAGTACTTAATTCCAAGAGATACATTTAAAGCAGTGACAAGTTATTGTAAAATGACATTTTACAATGTACTGGAAATTACACTTGCTATTATTTAACATAATGGTCAAGAACTTTGGATAAGTCAATGATCCACTAGCCAAAAGCATTCTGTAGTTTACAGGAAAGATGACGTTAACATTCATTAATATTCATTTAATGATCTTTTTTTAATCCCTCAGATGGTACTTCAGAACATGAGTTTATCTCATATGGTTCTCATATTCCTTTGGAATAATGTATTAAATTCTTGATAAATGTCTAGGAACATCAGAGCTTTTAAACAAATGTGAGCTACTTAGACACAAAGTATGTATTTTGTCAAAATCTAACTTGCGCATACTAGTAACTTTTCAAAAGCTGCCTATAAAATTTTAAGGCACCAATAGTTTAATAACTCCAAATTCCATACAGAGAAGCAGTCCCACCTTAATCCTGTTACTAGTTACCTAACGTCCTAGTCTTGTCACCATGCCCCAATTCTCTCAGCTTAATGTTTACTGGCAAGACCAATCATTAATTCAAATATAAATATAAAATATACTGTACAGAGCCCTTTGTTTTAAAGCAATTGCACACATATTACTAGTATTAATCAAACAGCTCTACGAAGCATATAGAAAATACATCACACATAACAAATGTGCAATTTAGTAATAACTTGCCCAGTTTAAAATTCAGCAGCAGCACAGCTGAACTACAGTTCTGGTCTCCAGACCAATCATACAAAACTCTTCCGAGGAAAACCTTAATTTGAGCTTTTGTTCCTAATTGTCTTGCATGGAGTTCTGGGATACTTGAAGGCAGGTTAAAATCCTGCTAAATGTTGATAATCCTGCGAAATGTTGAGAGGATGATTTATAATCAAACAATACAGAAAAGTCAGACAAACGAATCTGATAATCTGGTATAGGTACTGCTCATTAAGTCTGCAAAGAATTAACCTATACTTGCCAGTTACTATGGTCTTCCTAAATAATTGTTCGACTCCTAAAATTAACTCAGTGAAAACGTAGACATTTAATAACGTTATCAGGAACCACCTGATCCATCAGACCGTCACTCATTTTACCTATCCTGGCACTAACAGTAAAAAGCATTTTAATAAAATACATTGCAGCTACCGCTAAAGAGTATAGGCCTCCTAAAACTTGCAACAAAGCGCCTTAGCTCAGCTCTGCCGAGTTATTTTAGCAATCTTGCGTGAAACGGAGCACCAGCCGCCTCTGGTCCCCATGGCTACCGCCACGGCAACGCGTCCCAGCTCGCGAGTCAGGCTGGAGCCCCGTCAGGCGGGGGAGCCCTCCAGCCCCTCAGGGACCCTTTCCGGGCAGCACTGAGAATTCATTCCACCCAGAAGGGAACTGCTTCATGGCTTGGCTGGTGAAGCAGGTGAAGAGCAAAGGCAATCTTGCTCATCCCTGCTTCTTCGCGGAGATTAGAGCGCGCCAAGCCACGCCACTTCTCCTTCCTCTTATTTTCCCTTTAAGTCTTGACGTTTTTCTGGGGTTGTTCAGGAATTTAAAATGCCTTCACAGACGAGACACTAAAGACGCAGTCCACCACAACACACACCTCTTCCACGTCTTCGCGCTGGCTCCGCCTCCAACTGTGAGGCGCGCGACCCCGGGCCCCAGCTCCCGCCGGCGCGTCTCCGCCTGGCCCCGCCCGCTAGGAGCGCGTCCATGCAGGCTCCGCCCCGCGCGCTCGGATCAGGAAAAGGGGCGACAACAGATTTTTCCTCAGTTCCTTTCTTTCCCTCCCCTCTCCCTTTAGAGGACCGTCCCACAATGGCAAAGCAACAGGCAGGGCGCAGGAAGACTCAACAACCACCAAACACTAAGTCTTCTCTTCTCCAGAGATCGCGAGTTTACCCCTCCCACAAACGCTCGAGCTCCGCCCTCGCCGAGCCGTTTCCCCCACGGCCGCCCCCGCGCCCGCGCTTACGCTTTCCGGGCGGCGCGCGACGCCCTGGCTCCGCCTCGTCGGCCCCGCCTCCGCCCCGCCCTCTCTCCTGAGAGCTAGCGTGAACGAACAGGGGCGTGCGGCGTCAGGGCCGCGTGGGTTCTTCATCCTTCGCACCTTCCTACACTGTTGCTACTTTGAGGAGTGAGACATTCCAGCCCCTTCCTTTTTCCCTTCCGAGAGTCCCTCTTTCCCGCTGCTCCCAGACCCCGCTCGCCAGCGGCCGGCCAGCGCCGCCGCAGCGCTCGCGGCGAGAGCGAGCAGTGCGCGTGCGCGTGGCCGTCGGGTTCCCGCGCGCCCTCCCCCTTCCTCCCCTATAACTTGGCTGGCGTGGAGGAGGCACCGCCAGAGTCGGAGGGCGGGGAGCTCGGGAGAGGCTGCTCGAGAGTTGTGGGGACTAGTGACTGGGAGAAGTCGCAGCCGGTTCGGGTCGGCTCCTTCCCGCTCCCAGTCTCCCTCTCTCACACACCCACTCCGCCTCCCGCCCGGCCCGCGCCCTCACTGCCTCCCTGGCCCGGGGCCCCTGCCCGTCGCACTCCCGGCCGCGGCGCGGTGGGGGCTCCCCGGGGGTGCCCTCGCCCGGGGCGGGCGGGCGGGCGGGATGTGGCGCCTAGTGCCCCCGAAGCTGGGCCGCCTGTCCCGCTCGCTGAAGCTGGCGGCCCTGGGTAGCCTGTTGGTGCTCATGGTGCTGCACTCGCCGTCGCTGCTCGCCTCCTGGCAGCGCAACGAGCTGACCGACCGGCGCTTCCTGCAGCTCAATAAGTGCCCGGCGTGCTTCGGCACGAGCTGGTGCCGCCGCTTCCTCAACGGGCAGGTGGTGTTCGAGGCGTGGGGCCGCCTGCGCCTGCTGGACTTCCTCAACGTGAAGAACGTCTACTTCGCGCAGTACGGCGAGCCCCGCGAGGGCGGCCGCCGCCGAGTGGTGCTCAAGCGCCTCGGCTCGCAGCGCGAGCTGGCACAGCTCGACCAGAGCATCTGCAAGCGGGCCACCGGCCGGCCGCGCTGCGACCTGCTCCAGGCCATGCCCCGGACCGAGTTCGCGCGCCTCAACGGGGACGTGCGCTTGCTCACGCCCGAGGCTGTGGAGGGGTGGTCGGACCTGGTGCACTGCCCCTCGCAGCGCCTGCTGGACCGCCTGGTGCGCCGCTACGCCGAGACCAAGGATTCGGGCAGCTTCCTGCTCCGCAACCTCAAAGACTCGGAGCGCATGCAGCTGCTGCTGACCCTGGCCTTCAACCCCGAGCCGCTGGTGCTACAGGTAGGCGCGGAGGCGGCGGGGGGCCCCGCGCCGGGAGGGGCCGTGGGGGGCGCGCGCGCCGGGCTGCGGGCGTGGGAACCCGCGCGGGACCGGGTCGGGTGCGCAGGGCTGCTGGCGGGCGGAGGGGCTGCTCCTGTCACCTAGGCGCGGTGCAGCTCGGAGCTGACTGCGGGTCCTTCAACGCCAGAGGGAGTGCGTCTCGTACGCTCCCAAAATGTCTCTCCAGCGAGTTTCCTTCCGCCCTCCTCGCTGCCTTTCTGGTTTTACGCGCTGGGCGTCCTGTCCCTGAGTCCCCGGACCTTTCTTAGGTCTTTACGCATGGTTTTATACCGCGTTGGTTCTTATCGTCCTCTTGGCTGGCCTAACTTCGGCCTCGGAGTCTCTCTTTGTTTTATTTCTTCGTTATCTAGCAGTGGTTCAGGGCAGGGTGGGGAGGATAAGGTCAGAGATTAAGACTGTGGTCAGGGATGGGAGTTAATCATGAGGAGTGGTTCCAGTGAGAACCCGAGAAACAGAAAAAAGTAAGATACTGTTGGATTTGGGTAGGGAATGCTAAAGGCCAAGCCGGACATTTTCATCCTGATCTTTTGACCTGCCTGCCTATTCATCTGGTAATCGGGTTGCTGGAAGGAGATGAAAGGTTAGGCCAGGGTGAGAAATAGGGAGAGGAGTTTCTCCCCTCTTGCCTAATTGCCTTATTTGCCCTGTTCTGATTTTATTTTGGAAATAAATGTGTCTTTTAGGGGAATAGAATGGGATCTTGCTACTGGTGATAGCAAAAAGAAAAGAGAAAAAAAGTAGTTTGCCTTTGGAGTAGTTGCTTGAGTTTCTGCACATCCCCACCCGGCTATAGCGCGGTGTCCTTGAACAGTGATTACAGCCGGGATCGTGGTCCCTCCTGGTAACTGCAGGAAAAGTTACCATGTGCCTCTTCCGTGACAGTTTTGCTGCATTTCAAATGTAGGGGAAAAATGATTTAAAATTTAACGGAGTAATTTTGGTATATAGTTCACGCCTTTTCTGTGGTACTAAGAATGTCACTAATGCCTTTAGGGTTTGTACTTTTTTTTTTTTAATCTAAAATGCATGGATAGGAGTGTGTAGCATTTGTTTTCCTTTTTCAAGCTCTCTACTGCCCATTTTAGCTAATAGAACCCAGCATTGTTTGATTAGTTCAGCCATATAATCTCAACACAAATATTTCTCCTCAAATGAAATTTTAGTGTGAGTCTTAGTAAATTTTAAGGTGTCCTAGGGTGAATGTAATAGGTTAATTTTAAACTTCAGGTTGTATATTAAATGCTGCTGTATCTTAGTGGTATATAGAACTAGTTAAACTTTCTTCAAAGAAATTTACTTCTTTCAGTAGCTCCAAAACTAGTCTTTAAAGGTTGAGTCCATATTTATGATACATACACAGCTGAATTTAAGTGATATTTTTTTTCTCCTAAATTGTCTTTCCAGATAGAAATTGTATTGTTTGTATCAGCATGATTGGTTCCTGGAGAAAGCTTTACTGTAGTTTGCTGAGGGAGGTAGTCTGTCAGAGCCTCTGGGACCCAAAAATTTAGTAAGGAGCTATCTTAGTAATACATATTTCCTGTATTTAAAACATTGGCCGCCTATTAAAAGAATTTTACGAAGTTATCATGAATTGATGTATTAGAGATAACTAATATCAAGGCTAATGTTTTAAAACATGTATCTAGTTCTAGTTCTTCATAAACATAGCCATAGCTTCTGAATTAGAGAAAATTTGAACAGTGATTTACACTAAAGTAAATCTGCTTAATTTAGGAAGCTATTCTATTTTTGAAGTTCTCTTAGCATTTTCAGTTTGCTTTAGAGTTGAGATAGTTAAATGTGCTTGTTTCTTGTTTTCTGATTCTTTCCTCAGACTTTTCATACTTAGTGATAACCATGTGTTAAAAATTCACAGTTATTATTTTAAACTTGGTGATGCAGTTACTCTTAAGTGTTTGGATAAAGTATAGGATGAGTTTGTTTTTAGTGTGTAAAATATGTATATCAACCTTGTAGACTATGACATTTGTAAACTGTATTTTTAATTTAGACAACCCAGTTCCCAGGAATAGTACGATTGTTTCATAGCTAATTACAACCTAAATTTTGTAGTCTTTACTGACAGTCAGTCATATTGGCATGTTATTTTTCTTAATCTGATAAGTAGAATATGACTTTTTAAAATGAGAAATCTTTATGTAGCTATTTTCTTCATAAAACCACTCTATCTTTGGTTAAAAGTTAGCGAATTCCAAATGTAGGTGGTATAATTGAGGATTGATGATGGTATAAAAGTAAAATGAAAAGAACTTTTAAATTCTTTACTGACATACACAGATAGAAAAATCAATCACTGAAATCTGGCTAGTTACATTTTTCTGCTTCATGTAGTTTTAAAAAATGTCTTATGGGAACCAATGCGTGTTTTACAGCTTAAAGAGGAACTCACATTTTATTTCCAGGAGAGGGAGCTGCTTGTCGAATTTTTGGAGTTTTTGACAAACTAGATTTTTTTAATCTCCTGTTGTCCAAAAATTAACTACTTTCGGGGGAAAAAAAAGTCTTTAGAGTTAACTTCATCAAACTATTCTTTAAAAAAAGTTCTGTTTACTAAACATGCTTCCAGGACAAGCATTTAAAAATTTCATGATAAGGTAGGTACTAAAGACAGACCTGAAGAATACTTAGAATCTATTTAGCCCATTGGTTTCTTCTGATTTGAAAAAATTAAAAAAATTGAAGTCTCTATTATGTCTTGGAAGGAGTTACGAGAGTTTATAAGATATGTGCATGCATAACTATGTAGGTTTATGATGTAGATTTCTCAGTATGAAGCAGTTTGGGAGTTGGATGATTTTACAAGTTTACAGCAACTAATGTAGCTCTTAGGAAAGTTGTTCAACCACAGAATTATCTTCTGAGAAATTTTTATAAACATTATGCAAACAAGATAATGAGTAGTACCGTTATCTTCTACTAGGGTACCTTCTTTTCCTCTACACATTTTTACTTCACCAAGAGAAATGTTTTAATACCAAGTATGTCATAATCCTATGGAAAAGAAAAACTGGGGAAGGGGGGCTTTGTTGATTTTTGTGTTGTGCGATAACAATCTTGGAATATTCACAAATTGAGGTGTTATGGCACTTGGCAAGACAACATGTTATTTTACTGATAAATTTTCTGTAGTATTTGTTCCTCTCTGTTCTTGAATTTACAAAGGACCATGTGTGTTTAGGGAAGAGGAGGAGAGAGACAGACAGAGACAGAGATATACTGTCTGGATTTTTTTGAAGCCCAGAAAGTATCTTTGACTTTGAACTGCAAGTACTGAAGATGTTCTTGTTTATAGGACATGAAGAATGATCTTAGTTATTGAGGCGGAGGTTGGAATTAGTTTTAATATTGTATTTGTAAAACTTTATTTGCCTTAACATTTCTGAATCATAGTTTTAATATGGCTTAATATTTATGTAACTGTCATAGTTTAAGCTATGGCTTTTAAGCTTTTATTTCTTGTAAATGGCAAAATAACATGCAAAGTATTTATATAGTATACCTGGTACATAAGCATTAAATGAATGTTAGTAAATAGGTAAAAGTAGTAACTTTTATCATTAGTGTACTTGACTAGCTGCTTCGTAGCTTACTTGGGATATGGATCATCTTAAAAACAGTGATTCTATCGGCCATATCTCTAACTATACTGATTTCTCTTCCTACATTAAGGGATGAATTTTTGTAGAGAATTTTGAATGAACGATGTTTTTGTTTTAAATAATTTATGTAGCAGAGAATATATTTTGAAAGTGCACTGCTGAAATTACAGTTTTTGAAATAAAGAAAAGATTACTGCTATTTAGCTAATTTATCATTTTGAGCAAGTTGATAAGCTTCTTTATGGGACTCACTTTCTACCTTATAAAACGAGGCTGTTCTGTTAGATTTTTTTCCTATTTTTGACCTAGCATTCTGAGGCCTTCAAATTCTTGGTTTGAGAAATGTTTAGTTTTTTGTTTAAGGTATCTTCTGAGTTTGGTTTTAACTGATGAGTTTAATTAGGGTCTTCTAAAAGTGAATTGGGAATTTGGGTACTAGGTCTTTGCTGGGATATGAGTTTTTATATTAAAAAATTTAGGTGTCATGGCAGTTAGCAAGATAGCAAGTTATTTTACTGATATTTATGTTAGTATTTTTACCTGCCTATTGTTGAATTTACAGAGGACTTGTGTGTGTGTGTATGTGAGATGGGGGAGAGACTTAGCTTAACCTTCTTTTAAGCCTTTTCTTCCTACCTCAGAATTTTGATACACATGAAGTCAGATTAAAACAAAACAAAACCCAGAAATTTCTTTTAAGGGGAAAACATACAAAGGTGTATGTAGCCAAGCATTTTCTGGGGCAATAGTGTCTGGATGAAAGGATGTTCTCTACTTTGTCTCAGAGATTTTCAAACAACAACTTAGGAGCCATCCCCACTGGCTGTTGATGTAGTAGTTTAATTTCTAGATTTAGGCTTCAAAACACATTAGCATTTTTTATCTAATAAGTTCATAAGCTTTTGAACTTTGTTTTTTCACTTGAGATTTCATTGACACTTTTGACACTTGAATATCCTTCATGAAAAAACAAAGCTGGGTGTGATGGCACATGCCTGTAATCTCAGCATGTTTGGGTGGCTGAGGCTGCAAATTTGAGTCCAGCCTGGGCAATTTAGCCAAGACCCTGTCTCAAAGTTAAAAAAAATTTAAAAGGGTTGAGCATGTAGCTCAATATGAAAGCCTGTGGGTTCAATCCCTAGTACTACAAAACAAAACAATAACAAAACTAAGTAAATACCTACTCCAAAAAAGGAGGGTGACTTAATTTAGGAAGACCCTAGAAACAGATAATCATCCTCAAGAAAGCATCATTTCAGGACCAGTGGAGCATAATCATGTAACTTCTTGGTATAGTCTCCGGATTTATCTGTATCTTGACCATTGTTAATACTATCCTTTCTGTGTTTTCTAATCTTCAAACTGTTCTTTATATCTGCACTGTATGGGTTAGTGTATATTCTTCACATATGTTGCTGAAAAATAGTAAGCTTGCTTTTTTTGTGAGATTCTCCTTTCTAGAGTTGGGTGGCCAGTTTCCTTGGTGATCATCAGACTGGTTTTTATTGTTTTTTTTTCTGGCCTACTTCTGTGCTACTGTAATTGCTGCTAACTCTATAGAATGCTGACTTCTTTCTTCCCTTTCCACTCATTACCTATTTATTAACCTAATAATGGCCTTAGAATGTAGAATCTGCATTTTTCTTATACATGTGATTAACATTAGTAAATGGTTGTAAAATGTTTTAAGATTGAAAATTACTAGCGTAAGGTAGGGATGGTCATTCATCTTACTTGTAGACCTTGCAAATTATTAAATTATATATTAAAATCTTACATACAATTTATAGATTCCTGATAAGAAGTTATCTGTGGAAATACCTGGGAGCTCTTTGGATTTAGAGTCTAAACAGAATTGTGTGTTCATTTGGCAAGTAGTCATCTTACAGAGTATTTGGTTTGATAGGATGGAAAGGGCGTTTAGCTTAATGTGAAGGATTGGAGATATATATATATTTTAATATATGTAATATATAATTACAATCAATGCAGCTTAACTAAGCCCTGAAATAAAGGTATATGCACACTGCCAGATGACTCATGTAGGGTAAGATGGGGTATATCTTGGTAAGAGTGGATATTAAGGAAAGTTTCAGGGGAGAATTGAAACCTGAAAGTTGAATGGAATTTGCCAAAATAGGAGTAAGGGGTGGCAGGAGTGATGCAGACTGTATTAGTCAGCTTTTCCATTGCTGATACACAATACCCAACACTTGCAATTTAGAGGAGGAGAGGTTTATTTTGGATCACAGTTTCAGTGGGTTCAGTCCATGGTCTACTGGATCCAAGGCAGAAAACCCTATGGTGGAAGGGTCTGGGTGGGTGGGGGAGTAGGAAGCTGCTCACATCATGGCTACCATGAAGCAAAGAGAGAGTGTTGGAGCTGGAGAGGGAGGTATACACTCCAGAGACATGCCCCAGTGATCCAGTCTTCTGGCCAGGCCTCCCTAATAGCACATTTGGCTGTGAACTCATCATTAGATGAGTATAGTGCTGCCATGATTCATATACTTTCCAGAATCTTTCCCTCTGAACATGAGACCTTTGAGGGATGTTTTAGATCTAAACTGTAACAGACAGTATTAAAAACAAGACAAAACAAAATATGTGATTCATATGCTATATTTCCACAGAGATATTGGATGACATTGGGCAAATCACTTAATGTTTTAGATCCTGGATTTTTTAATCAATAAAATAGGGATGTTAGTACTTATCTAACAAGATTATTTTAAAAGTTAAGACAAAGTAGGATTATTCAAGTAATATATGTTGAATATCTTTATTGTAAAGCTTTTTGCAATATATTTTTTGCAGGTCAGTTTATTCAGTTTTTTTTTGTTTGTTTGTTTGTTTGTTTTTTTTTGTGGGTACCAGGGGTTCGACTTCAGGACCTCGCGCGCCAGCAGGCGCCCAGGCCGCTGAGCGATATCACCGGCCCCTTTTTCGTATGTGGGATCCGGGAGTCGAACTCGGGCCCTCGCGCTTGCAAGGCAGCGCTTACGCCACTGAGCCATCTCACCGGCCCAGTTTATTCAGTTTTTATACAACTGTAGCATTTGATAAATTCATTAGTACATTATATTGACATCTGTTTCAGAAGTATATAATACAAGTTTATTGGGTATAGTAATTTAAAAATGGGTTAGGGATTTGTCCCAGATAGAATAAAATGAATAGAATTAATATTGTAGGAATAGGGTTTGGATAAGCGTTCAAAAGTACAAATAGTTTGTTTTTCTCTGTACGTCATTTTATTTAATAATTTAGTACATTTATGAATGATATACTGAAAAATGGAGATTATATCTTAGTTATATATGAACATTCTTAGAATCTTAAAAGATTATTATCTGAAGTAAGTATGCTGCTTCAGGATCTTCATATTTTTCTCTTCTAGTGCTCTTTTGGGGTTTTAGTTGTGAAGAGACTTGATAAGAATTGTGTAGTATTGTGCAACAGTGCCAAGAACTGATCTCTTCATCCTTGGGATACAGTAAGGAATACAGGCCGGGGCATATTTTGCACAACCTTTGCCTTCTGGAACATTAAGTGTGGGCAGGAAACAAAGACCATGATAATTTTGTATATTATATACTATAAAGAGAACATCTCTGATGATAAGAGAATTAGATTCTCTAATTGTGTATGGAGTAGTAGTTTAAAATGAGTGGTGAGGAAGAGCACCATTTTAGCTGAGGTGTGAATGATGAGAAAAAGCCAGTGGTGCTGAGTTCTGCTGGCTAGAGTTTTGGAGCAAGAGATATGCAAATCTTAAGGCTCCAAAATAGGATCAAACATGGGAGTAGGGAAGTAGTAGAATACAAGAGAGAGGTGGGCAGGGATTAGATCCTGTGTACCCTTGTGCCATGCTTAATAGACTAAGAATTTATTTTTAGAGCAGTAGGAAAATTAGAAGTGATTTTAGCAAGGCCTGATTTGTGGACAGTGGACTTATAAGGAGAAAGAGAAAAATCAGAGTGGGAAGCTTCTGCACTAGTTTGTGGGAAAGATCTTGGTGGTTTGGATTAAGAAGTTGCAATAGTGATTATGAAAAGCAGTCAGACTGAATTTATTTCAGAGAAAAAGCTTCTAGAACTTGCTGTTGTGTTTAAGGGAAAGGGAAAAATAAAGGATTATCTTGGGTTTGGGGCCTAAGCAATTATTGCATGACTGTTCCTTATTATGATGAGAAAGCCCAGAGAAGAAATAGGTTGAGTGAACCAAGAGTTTTGTTTTGGCTATTTTAAATTTAAGGCAACAAGAATACCAATCTAAAACCACTGTCCAAATATTTAATGCAGGAGGACATTACTTGTAAGCAAACAGGCTGTTCTTCCTAGGTACTGTGTTAATTCAGCTTGTGTTTTAAAGAACCAGGGAAGTTAGTACTGTTCTACTTGTCAATCTAGGAAGTATTGAGTCCAGAAGAAGCTTAAAATTGTCTTTTTTTTTTTCCTTTGAAATTTTGTTCTTCTTGGGAGCAAATGTGTGAGTGTGGTGTTTGTAGTTATATTGTATATTCAAGTTAGAAATGTAAATCATAGTTGGTGAGAGTACGAAAGGATCAGTTGAACTAGTACTTTTTGCATATTTAAAACTTGTAGTCAAATGAGATGATTTTTTTAGGGGGGAGCATTTTTTAAGCTGTTTATTCTAAAATATGATTTATGTCTGGTAAATTCACATATTTTTTGTTCTTAATGTATGTTAACATTGGATTTCAATTTTAGAGACAGCTATTGCACATGATATTTAGTGGATAACACAACCTTACTATTTTCAAGGCATTGCTTAATATTGCTGGAATTTGAGGTGGGTGGAAATGGCATTCAGAAAATTATTTTGTAATAAATGGAACATATCCTACAATTTAAAAATCTTGAGATTGTTAAGCTTCTACAGTGTTTACAATGGATTTTGGCCATTACTTGGCAGTATAAATAAAGAAGCTAAGGTCATGGACAAATTCTAGCAAAAGTTAGGTAACCATTAAATCAACCCAGTAATTTTACTATATTCCCTCTCCAGACAGTTCACAAAACTGTGAACACATTAGTCTGTCACCAGCACAGTACAGTTGACTAATCTGTATGAACAGCTGTTATAACATGCATTACCACAATGGGATTTCATTCAAATTTGAGCCTTTAGAAATAATTATAAACTTTAAATTGAAACTTTAACTTTTTTATGCTTTAGGTAACACTTACTTACTAAGAGAGTTCTTAAGTTTAAATTTCATATTGTTTTTGTGTGGAAATGCCAGTTACATAGAAAATTTGACCATCAGATTTTAGATTGTATATTCTGATTATTAACAGACTTCTTTTGAAGTTAGTTTCTTTATACTAGGAATTCCTTCCTTTTTAAAAAAAACAAGTTTTGAGTGGTAATCTCTTGTTCTGTATTCATTTTATTTTTCTTTTATAGGTGAAATGAAAAGTTATGTTCCTTTCAATGGAATGTTATGAAGTAATCAATGATTATAAAATATATATTTCTGGTATGAAAGGAATTTTGATCTTTTAAATTTAGTTTACCAACACTCCTTTGATCACACAGGAGAAAAAAGGACAATAGAACACAAATGCTGTTAAAGTTGACCTTATTTTAATCTATAGGTTCCGTGTCATTCATTGTTTTGAAAATAAATAATTCAAAAGATACTCTTATGTATTTTTATTCGTACATTCATGTCTACTTTTTTTCATGGCTGTTATGACATGTTAGAATAAAATGACCTTTTTAATCAGGATGATAGCTGTTGATCAAAGGTTATATTGTGATATTTTATAAACTTATTATTTATATACTAAACTTTATAAACTTATTTATTTATATTTTATAAATTTGTTTTTGGAATAATGTTGTATATCACAGGATAATGGTTGATTCCAGTGTGTAAGGTAGTCCTGAACTTCTAAGATTTTGACATGTATATGTTTTTCATAACCTGAAGTGAAGACCATTTTGAAGAATTTGTGTTTTATTCTGTAATCCCAACATGATCTATTCCTTACCTCCTCTCCAGACTCCACTACTTCAAGCTATTCATTTCACTGCAGCTTCACTGGCCTTTTTCTTCATCACTTTACCATATGTGTGGAGTGTTCTTACTGCCCATTCCTAGTCTGTCTTAATATTTCACTCATCCTTTTTGCTCCATGTAAGTAGAGCTCTCCTAGGGTAAATAATGTCACATTGTTTTTGCAGCATAATGTTTGTTTGCTTGTGGGGTACTTCTCTGTAGCATATCTTTCTAAAATCTGAAAAACTTCTTATTGGATTAAAAAGTTCTATGAGTCTGTCTTTTTAATCCATTTTGACTCTTGCAAAAAGAATTACAGCTACCTTGGTTTTGCTTTTTACTTCATATATGACTTCAGGCAAATTAACACTGTACTAATAAGATTGGATTGTATTCATCATTCGGGTACCTTCCAACTCTATATTTCTTTCAGTTCGCATCCACCCTTTTTAATCATTAAAATATAATGATTTGGTTTTGATTTAGGTAGTCATTTAAGCATTTGGAATTTGTGGGTTTTGTTCACGATAAGTAAAAAGTACTATCAAGTGCTATGTTTATGTGTATACATGTTACCACACTTTTGATTTCTTTTATTATTACTGTTTGTGAATGCTCTATGCATTCTCATAGCATCACATCTTTTTAAAGTTTGGTAACCACTTTATATACCTCATGATAAATTAGAAATTATAAGAGGACAGTGAAGATATTTCTCTAACTTAGTATTGGTTATGTTTGGAAGGTGTTACTCACCTTTTGGTAGGTGTTGAGAAAATAAGCACATTTTGATGAATGTCTACATTATGGTATGCGGTTCTTTATAAAGTATATGATATGTCATATCATTTTTTCTTTGAGCATTGGATTGCCTGACAAATATGGTGGTACAAACACTATCCCAGGTTTAAGAGGAAGAAACCAAGAAGTTATACTTCCCATAGCTATAGCTAGTGAAATGTAGATAACTGAGGTAGACATCAAAATTTAGCCTTGTATTTTCAAGTTCATTATTCTATTTATATAATGTACTATACTGCCCTTTAAATGTAGAAATTTTGTTAAATATTATATGCAAGAATGTAAGTATCTAAACTTGTAAATCTTTAATATCAATTATGTATATTAATATAACCTCCATTTAATTTTTCTTTCTTACACTGGATGATGACCTTAGTGGTTTTGTTTACTTGTTTCTGAAACTGTGGTTTTAAAATACTGTTAGTACATACAATATTGTTATTGATACTCCCAAAAAAGAGATGCCTAGATCTGATAATAAGGTTTAGTAATCATGTGTTTTATTTTTGGAAATTAATAGTGAAAGTATTTGTAACATTTACTTGAATCTTAGCAGCTAACTATGGCTTGTTTCTCTTAAGTTTCTTTCCTTTATTTATTTATTTATTTATTTATTTATTTTTATGTTGCTGGGTATCGAACCAAACTATCTTGTGCTTTTGCATAGTCTTAGCTATCAAATTATCTCAAATTGTGCTGGGCAATTTGAAACTCTGGTTTTCAGATTTTTTGTTTTAAATAAGAAAATACAGGCCTCTACATTAAACTACTTATCCTAGCCATTGTGTTTTATTCCCTTTGGGAGTTCAGTAATCAGGAAGAACTTGTTTTTCATATTGCTTGATATATTTAACAAATCCAAGCTCTGATGTCTTAATTTTTTCTCTCTCAAATTCTGCTTGGCCATTTGCTTCAAATGAAAATTAGAAATATTTTGGCTTCCCTTGAGGAATTTTTGTGTACTACCATGTGTTTAATAGAATTCTATTCTCATTAATGAAATCTGATTGTTTTAATTACACAATGAAAAATTCTCATCATATGAGCAAATGAATTTATTAAAGTTCTTCCAAAATATTAGGTAGCAAACTATATGAAAGAATTGTAATGCTTTTCTTAAAATGAGGCATAACAGGATTTCAGTTAAAATTGTCAGAAATCACTATAGGAATATAAAGTTGCTCATTGTGACATTTGTTCGTACATTTTACCCTCTTCTATGGGGGACTTGGGTAATGAAGTGTAGATGTGACTGTTGCTTGCCAGTTGGAAGGGCTCCAAAAACAAGGAGGCATTTGTACATGTGCAGATGTTGGCAGGGTTCCCTTTTCTCCTGTTGTCAAAGACCATTTTATTTTCACAAAGATATGTTTGTATCTGTTCTACAGTATGGCATGTGAATAATATGCCAATAGTGTATGGAGGAGTGTTTTGTTTTACTTTTTCATGGCAAAATTATATAACTTCCCGTATTTACTTATTCTTGGTGTTTTCACTTTTTATATCGTGGACTTTCTACATGCACATTTATGGAAAATAGTTAAACCTGCTGTAATCGTTTGTGTAACTAAACTGTCAAGGTCATAGGTATTTTAAATTGGCAGGCAAAGTTAAAAATAGTACTTAGAAATCAGTTATTCTACTACAGATTGAACATGAGTACCTTTTCCTAAACCCCAAAAAGAAATTTAAAAATCCTCAGCCACAAGATTAAAAATGTGTTTACCTAAAATTGTATCAGTTTACCATAAAGATTCATAGTATATAAATTTTTCATAGAATTACTATTTTATCACAAAATGCAAATCGTATGTATTTGAAAAGATATAGGCACAAAAAACAAGTAAGATGGTTATGCATTAATAGTCTTAAATTGAAACACAAATGAAAATCGGGAATTATGGATGAAGTTTTAAAAGCCTTTTTTGTTAACACAGTTAATAAAAATTTTAATTTAATATTGGTATTGTATTTTGACAAAGCTCAAGGTAAAGTTAATGTTGCCCATTTTCTTAAGATTTAAAGAGCCTCACTGCTAGCACTTTAAATATATGTAAGTTGTTTAATTTTTAATGGTGGAAGGAGGCTACATTTATACTCAGTAGTGGTTTATTGTAAGATTATACTTAATACTGCCTTCCCAGTCCTCTTTAATGGTTGTATAAACATCTTCTCATAAATTCTTTTTTTCCAATATAAGGGAAAATTCCTAACCTGAAGGTTGGCTCTCAAAACTCACCTATGGTCTTGTGATCTTATCTAAAAAGTTGTTTAAAATATCACTTTCTATCCTTCTTTCTCCAGTGCTCATTTTGTAGTTACATGTTTTAGTTGTAAAACTCATTAAATAAGGCTGGACCATAGTGAACAGAAAATGTGGTCTTGGAAAGGAAAATAAGACTAACCTAAGGCTTGGAGTAGGGGTTGCACTGATGAATCAGTTTGTTCTTTCCCTGCTTTTGGATGTAGTTTAAAAGCCCAAGAATTCCTCTGACCACTTCTGGAATAGCTCAGGCACTTATTAAATGCTGTCATGGGCCTCTGCCACATTTTAGCGACTGACATCCTACTCACAATGATTTGTTTGGTGTCTGGTCTCCTAAAATAAAAACCTATGGCTACAGAGACTGTTTAGTTCATACTTACTAACAGCATAGGACAGGTAAATATTTGCTCGTTAGGAGACCTGCAGTCCTGTCTATACAAAAATAGGGATTGGTTGATCTCGTGTACATGAATGAAGGTACAAGAAAGCATACTTTTAGATTTGGTAATAAAGACAGAGTGTTGCCTTTTATTGATCAGTTTTATTCTGAGATTTTGATAAGCAAGACTTGTTGAATCTTTTAACCATAAAAATGTAAAGTTACAGTCCTTGGAGCTTGAGTGCTCTGAAACTCCTTGTGTGAATGTGTGAATTTGGTACTCAATACATTTTGACATAAAAAATTTTGTCCCAGTACTTGTTTGCTTTGCACTGAACTTGTTGGTATTGGTCGCCTCCTATCTCGCTACCCTTTCCAGCCACCCTCCCCCCAAATAGTTTGCTGCTCATCGCTTTTGGTGTCTTCATGCCTCTTAGAATCAATTAACGATAAATATCAAGGTATCACTGTTTATTTATAGGGATGCATAGTAATGGTAAAAATTGCAGAAGAAATGAAATTTATCTCTAATGAAGAGTTGACTATAACAAGAAAATCCAAACTCATTCTAGTAGTCGTTTCTACTGAGAGGGTCTTGAGAGAAACCTAGAACATCTTCATCAAAATCTCTTATAATATTAAGATAATTCTTTTGTAGAGTTTTCCTTCGGATGAGGGTTGGCCATTTGCAAAATACCTTGGAGCGTGTGGAAGAATGGTGGCTGTAAATTATGTTGGAGAAGAACTGTGGAGTTACTTCAATGCACCATGGGAGAAAAGAGTTGACCTTGCTTGGCAGTTAATGGAGATAGCAGAACAACTTACAAACAATGACTTTGAATTTGCACTCTACCTCCTGGACGTCAGCTTTGACAATTTTGCAGTTGGTCCTCGAGATGGGAAGGTAATCATTGTGGATGCTGAAAATGTTTTGGTTGCTGACAAAAGATTAATCAGACAAAGTAAGTATATAACTTTTAAATTTATTATAAACATTTTTTCTCTGTCAAAATGATGTTTATATGAATTAAACCTTGAATTTCCTCCTTAGATGACAACCTTGCATCTTTCTTTGCTTTATATAACCTGTATCAGATAACCAGCATCAGTGAATAAATATATATTTATTAAACTTCCACTCTTAGCATTTTCTGCATATATTGTAAAGTATCTTTTGGGTTCAAGTGAATACAAATATACTGTGTGTTTCCACACACATGTGCATGTGTGTGTGCATATCTTTCACATACTGTGTTCTATATTCTGTGGGTAAGTCTATAAAGTTTGTATTGTTTACAACTTTCCAGAGAGACTTCATGTTTCATTGGGGTCTCTTATAGTTGATGTTCTGTTTTTTCTTCTCTGGGGTTCCTACAATGATAGTTTGGTTTTGTTTTTAACTGTTTGGATGATTCCTAGCATCAAAGATCTGACTTTAGTTTGATATTCTGATTATTGCATTTCACCCAAAACTTCGTTCTCCATTTATTTCTGAGTTCTCCACAGGATAAATAGACAGAGTACATGAAGTGTTTTGATTAAATGCCATAGAAAATTTAAAGTGTCAAGGGATAAAGCCTGTAGTTTGGAACCAGTTCATTTAGAAAAAAAAACTGAAGGGTTGTTGCTCTGTGTTGAGTCTTACATTTTGAATCCCATCCCATTATCTCCTGTGGTAGAAGGGAAGTAAGCATTGCTAGATTAACAGAAACTGCACATTTGTGGCATCCAAGGAATGCAGCTAGTATAATAGTAATATATTGACAATTTCATATGATCTTAGCATTATCCTGTTAAGTATTTGATTCTTCTCACTGTACATTTTGATTCTTTGCTCACCCTTGAAAGGTGCTATTCTTGCTAAGGAAGTCTTCACGTAGAGAATGAATGCCCTACTGGAGTGTTCCACTTCCCACTTACCTCTTCGTACTTCTGTGAAAGTTGTAGTAGCTTGCACTGTGGTTTTCTTTTTAAAAAGTGTACAGGTCAGGGCCAGTGAGACAGCTCAGTGGCATAAACGCCTGCCTGGCAAGCGTGAGGTCCTGAGTTCAACTCCTGGTACCCACATAAAGGAAAAAAAAGGGCCGGTGATATCGCTCAGCAGCACAAGCTCTTGCTGGCAAGCGCGAGGTCCTGAGGTCGACTCCCGGTACCCACATAAAAAAAAAAAAGTGTGCAGGTCAGTGGTTTTTAGTGTATTCATAGTTTTTGCATTTGCCTAAACTTTTCACATTTTCATTCCAGTGTTTGTAATTTTTTTTTCACTTTATACAGATATTCTTAGAATAAATGTTACAGTTTTATACTTTTTCTTTACTTTAGTGAATCCAACTGTATAGCTTCTTCATGCTTGCATTTCATACGGGGGCATTGTTCTAGTACTACTTTAACTGGCCAGCTCTTCTCAAATGTCTTACAATAGGACCTGAAAATAGCCATTTTACAAAAGACCTTCATTCACTCTTTTCTTTTCATTTTCTAGTAAGTGACTTTTTTTTTCTTTATAGGGAAATTGAGGTTTTGCTGTGGCAACTTCCTCAGTGCCCTTCTCTTTATTATCACTTCCCTTTTTTTAGACAGCAGATCTTTCTTTTAGAACTTGTATCAATTATCTTCAACTTCCCACTAAAGTTAATTTCCAATTTTTTTAACTTCCCTGTAAACAAGTACATACAAGAACTCTTTCTGTTTCTCCTTGATTTCAGCTGTTCTTAAAAGTATTGTTGATTTATGTATGTCTATAATCTCCCATTTTTTTGGTAGTTTTTTTAATATAATTTTTTATTTTATTAGTACATGTTTGTAATTCACATTACAGTCATCTTGGGGAATGGTTACACGTGCTTATTACAGCTTGTTTCTTTTTTTTTAATCCTCTTCCCCTTCTCTCCCTCTCTCTCCTCTTCCTCTAGTTCCTCTATCCCCTTTTTTATACTTGTTGGTATTATTTGTCTTAGCTTATGCTATAGCATGTAGTGTTTACATTGACTGTGGGGTTATTAGGTTCCTGTACATGGCACATCTTTATTCTTATTTTCCCTTCACCTCCTCTTCACCCCTTGCCTTTGTTCTCTTGGACCACTTACCTGTTGCATGAGATCTGCCCCTTTGTCCCTTCTGTCCATCCTTTATCATTTTCTTTGTACTTTGCCTCACTCAATGTGGTATCCATTCATTTAACCCATTAGAACCTAATTCAGATTGCTGCTTTACCATTAGGAAGCACCTCATCAGTAAATGGGGAAAGTGACTTTTTTTTTCCCTACAGGGCTTTGTGCAAGTGCTCTACCACTAAACTACAGCCTTTTAATTTTTAAGACAGGATCTCACAGAATGCCCAGGTTGGCATCAAACTCAAGACCCTCACACTTCAGCCTCCTAGTTAGTGGGAATTCCAAGTGTGTGCCTTCCTGCCTAGTTCAGAAAATAACTCTTGATTAATAACAACTTGAAATTCTTTCCCTCTTTATCTTCCATTAGAATACTTTTTAAAAACATGAATCAGCTCTCACTTGCTTAAATGATTTTAATGACTTCTCATTGTTCTTCAACTAAAATCCAGATTCCTTACCAGGGACAATCTGTGTGAGCTGGCCTCATACTGCTTGATTTAGTACCCCTCTGTTCCTTCCCCTTGGACTTTAGGAATAATGGCCTTTTGTCCTCTTGAGTGAATCTTTCTACTTCTGGGCTTTCCCCACTGCAGTTTCCTCTGCCTAAAATGTCTCATCTTTTTTCCATATACTGTATAGCTAGCTATTTGTCTTTTGAGCCTTGGCTCGATCAAGCACATGCACGATAGTGTTTTATAATATGGTGTTATACTTCCGATCTTAAAGTTGTAAGTTTCAAGTCTGGTTCAACTTACATATGTGACATACCGACTTAAATATCTTAAAGCTATTTTATTTGTATTATAAAAATAGATACAAATATGTTATTAGTACTTATCTTGTCCTCCAGTTAGAACCTTTACCTATACCCATACTTTTACCTGTCAATATTTGTCTCAAATGTTTCTCCAATCAGTTTTTATTTCTATGCCTTCATTGGTTTCTCTTGTCATCTTAGTGCCTCCAGTCTTTAACCCAGAGTTATCTTTCTAGAAAACAATCATGGTCATAATTCTGCAAGTTATACCCTGGTTCTCTAACCTTTGCTCTACCACCTTTCTGTACCTAATCTCACAGTCTAGCCACAATGAAGTTCTCATTGTTTCCTCAACCATTGGACCAATCTTTTAAATGCATGCCTGGACCTAGAATGCTGTTTTCCTTCATTGCTTTTCTGACTTGTTTTATTGTAAGACCTAAAATCAGCTGTACTCCTCTATGCAGCCTTCTGTAGCTCCAGCCAGAAGTAGTAGATCTTCTCCAGTCTTCTAGTATTGTATCATACTTTATGATTCTGTGTATGATGATAAATCAGTAGACTGAACCTGTAAGTGGTAAGGATCTTACATGATTATTCTGTCAAGATTGATGGACTCCCAATAAATAGTTATGTAAATTAATATATTTAAATGTTTACATTTAGAATGTATTTTTATGCATAGTAGTATAGAACAAATGCTTTATGTTAATTACTAAAATGTTCTGTTTTTGGAAGCAATGAGAACTTTTAAAATGTATTTCTCTTCTTTCTGTTTTTCCCTTTTTTACAGATAAACCTGAAAATTGGGATGTATGGTATGAAAGCAAATTTGATGACTGTGATAAGGAGGCTTGCTTGTCATTCTCAAAAGAAATTCTTTGTGCTCGTGTCACTGTGGACCACAATTATTATGCTGTTTGTCAAAACCTCTTATCCAGACATGCCACCTGGCGTGGTACCTCTGGAGGACTTCTTCATGATCCACCAACTGACATTGCCAAAGATGGCCGACTCGAGGCCTTACTGGATGAATGTGCCAACCCAAAGAAACGCTATGGCAGATTCCAGGCAGCAAAGGAACTGCGGGAGTATCTGGCACAATTAAGTAATAATGTCAGGTAGTCTAAGGTGAACTTTACTTTTTTTTCTTTTCTCCATTTAAATAGCACTGGCAAAACTAAACCACCAGAACCTATCTGGAAAATGGAATTTGGAAGTGTTATATTCAGAGGATGCTAAACTTGCACTGATATATCTTACATTAACATCCGTCAAAATAAGACATTATTAGAGAATTCACATGATGCTTCTGCAGATAAGTACTTCGGAGACTTGAGTTATCAGTGACTGCTTTGCCCCTCCCCATGCCTGAGTGGATTAATGAATATTGTTAAGCTATTGGAACTGAGTCTGATAGTTACATTGGCTTGTGTATCAAAGGGTACTTGGTAACTTAGTTTGCATTACTATCATGATTTTGTGAATCTCTTGCATTTACTTTGAATGTCAACTTAGATTGGCCTGTTTTATAGGCCACTTATTCCTTCTGATGTATAGGTGTTTTATTTTCCATTTTTATGATTTTTTTAATTAAATATTACACATTCAGGTTACTGTAGGTGTTCATTTAAATTTTAGCTAGTTTTCATTCAGCGCTCTACGGTACATATTTACTGTTAAGGCAGGAGTCCCTGGTTTATTGTGTTATTTCCAGAAAGCTGAATGTTTTATTATGTACATACTTCTACTATGTGTTCTGTGGTTTTGCCATTGCATGACATAATTTCAGGTTGTTTAAAGAATTACATCCTTCTATGCCAATAATTATAAATGTATATCAAACATGAAGTTCAGCATATGTTACAAAATGTCATTTCATCCTTTACTAAAGGCTTTAAAAAGAATACACCAGTAATCAACACCTTGATAATTGTGGTTCAGAAAAAAACATAACCTAGTATTTTTAAAATGCTAACTAGTCCAAGATAGTAATGCATATGCCAAAGAAATATTAGACGTAGTCCTACGTTTAGAATTTAAAATAGATTTGGTCACCTTATTCTTACTACCGTACTTCCAGTATTTTAGCTTTGTCATTATTAAATTCAGATCTCCTTGGTTATTCTTTAAAACACGCTACTGCTTTCAAGAATATGTGACTTAAAGGTATTTTACACTTCTATTAACTGGTAGTTTTGCAAAATTAACATGGTAGTCATTGAGTTTGATCAAGCATCAAAACCTTTTATCTATAGATAGGCTAATAATTTTTACTGTAAATCAGACAATTAGCCAATCTGCCCGGCAGGGTCTTCTTTACCCAACTGCTAAACATCAAAATATCAAATTTAAGCATGTGGATAAAAATCAACAAATGTGTGAAATTTGTAGGCTATTTAAAAAGTTATTCTGACTATAACATATGTAATATTTTTCTGTTTGAAGTTATTACTCATGTTTACAGCAAAGTTTGGAGTAGCGTGCATTAGTTAGTTCTAGATTGACTTTACCTAAATCAGAATGTGATTAAAATATATACAACCAAAGCCAAGTTTTTCTTTTTCATTCATTCAGTGACTATTTATTGAGCATCGATTTTGTGCTAGGCACAGTAGTAGCTGCTATATACTGAACATGACATATAGTTAAGTAATTTTATCAAATACTTTAATGTAGCTATGTCTTAAGTTGAAATTACATTATTAGGATGATGTGTTCACGTTATTTGACTTTTGTGATGAAAATTGTTTGTACCATCTGAAATTAGGTTGCTGCAAAAAAAAAGGAAGATGAAATTAATAAAGCTATTTCTAGTTTTAAAACTGGAAAAGAGTAAGAGATTTCCATTATAAAGTACATTGCATTATGTTAACTTTTATATATCAGTTCATTGCATAGCTCTCAATGAAACATTTAAGTGCTGAACAATTTTACTAAGATGACTTTTTACAACTTTGGAAGGATTTTGAAAGGAATAGGAAAAATCGCTTGTCCAGCATTACCCTCTTAACTCAAAACTACAAATAAAATATATAATTTCAAGGCAGGACATCTTTTATATTTGATAAGTACTCATTACAAACCTTAGAATGGTTTAGCTAACATTTATCTTACCTTTTGGATGAGTGGTTATAATTGTGATTACAGAATAAGAAGTGAGAAAACACTGCCAGCAGTGAATGCTACTACTTGAGGTAGTTTTTTATGACTGCCCTTTCCCCCCATGAGATCATGTGGAATTTCTTTAACTTTAGAAAAGATTGAGAAGAGAATAGAAGAATTAGAAATTTAAAATTACAGGGAAAAATATGTATGTGAAAAGCAATAAATATTTTGTTCACTTTGCTATCAATATATTCACTATTAGATATTTATTATACAGCAGCAATTTATATTTTTAATCATTGCCCATTAATAGACACAGTAAAATATTTTTGAATCAGACATTTGGGGTTTGTATGTGCATTAAAATTGTCTTTTGTACTGTAAGTTACTGTTTAATTTGAATATTTTATCAGAACTGTCTCCCTGTGCCTTTATAATAGAAAGTTGTTTCTACAACTTTTAATGATCTTAATAAAGAATACTTTAAGAATCATACTTTTCAGACTATCTCTTAACTTGAATTATTTACATTTTTTTTTGAGTGCAAAATGTAGTTTTCCTTTTGCATGTGTTTTTGTTATAATTTTTGAAAACTATTTGGTTTAATGTAAGTTGTGTGTTTTATTTTTCTTTAATAGAAGTATCTTAACTTTTACTACTAAAATGGAATTTGTAAAAACAGTTTCATTATGGGAATTTTCTAGTGTATCCAAGAGAATAAATGTAATGAATGGCAGTATAACCATCATTACACCAACTCCAAATGTTAGCAGCATGAAACCAAACTTAATTCATCTTACTATCCCTAGTTTATTTTCAAGCAAATGTGAGCTATATGATTGTTTTGGAGGGGGTCGAGACAGTGTCTTGCTTTGTAGATCAGGCTGGCCCTTAACTCAGTAGCCCAGGCTGGCCTAGAACTTGTGGCAATCCTGCCTCAGCCTCTCAAGTGCTGGGATTACAGGGGTGTGCCAGCTTGGCCGGCCGAGCTATACAATTTGATTCATGTGTACATGGTAAGCATTTTTTCCTCCAACAAAATCACAATGCCATTTCAAACCAGAAAATTAAAAGTAATATCTCAATAGCACCAAAGCAGAAAAGCTCTCAAATACCTTTGATTTTTTTTTTGCAAAAGTTCCGGATTCAAATGTGGGGATTCTGAACCACTGGCTGTATATACAGACCAATTCCATGGTCAGTAACCATAATAACTAAAATGAATTGAAACATGCATTTGAAGTGATAGTAATTACAACCAAAACAATCAACTTGGTCACCTTTGAAAGGATCTTGAGGAATTCTGAAAACTGGTAAATTGGAGATAAACATTTCTCCTGTCTTAAGTCAGGACAACCAAATGGTGAGGAGAGAATTTTGTAGAATACATGGAATTATTCTAGTTAACATATACAGAAGTATTAGAATATGACCATTTTGCAATTTCTGAGGCATTTACAAATCTAAGCAATACTCATCAATGTCTACTGAAGCTATTAGTTGAAAAATTGATAAGGTACACATAGTTCAGAATGGCAACACCTGAACCTATAGATTTACCTTACAATGTGTCTTTTGATAAGAGTCAGAGAACAGTACCTAGTATCATCTATGAAGTATCTTGCCAAAACACAAAAACAAACTGGAATTTGATGAAGCCCCTGTATCTTTCCATTCATGGGAAGTACACAGCACAAAAGGGCATATTAAAGGACACCATGGGAGTTCAGTCAGCAAAATACAGATATGGGCAATTTTATAGAAATTTTATTTCCTTTAACAAGTTGCAGGGGAAAGGAGGAGGAACCTTTCCATTAAAAAAGACTTAAAGGAAGTGCAAGTGTCATCTTCCATCCTGATTTGAAGAAATCGGCTATATAAAAAAATAGAACTTTGGACACTAAACAAAATGAATGCTTTTTGTAATCTCATCCACTTGAATTTTTCACTTTAATATGTAGAAAAGCCATAAAATGCTTATGCTACTATTAAACTGTAGTTTACTAATGTGTGATCTTAAATATTAGTCTAAACTTCAGACAAGAACATTTTCTTTTGAAATATTATTTATCCATAGTTACAAAAATGGGTAGTGGTTAGATCTGAGGCTCAGTTTTTCTGACTGGCTTCTGATTGATTTTCTGATTGGCTTGAACATTTTTTCTGCGTTACCATCTTTGACAACTTTTTTTTTTTGTGGGTACCAGGGGTTGAACTCAGGACCTCACGCACCAGCAGGCGCCCGTGCCGCTGAGTGGTATCACCGGCCCTTTTTTCGTATGTGGGTACCGGGAATCGAACTCAGGACCTCGCGCTTGCCAGGCAGGTGCTTATGCCACTGACCTATCTCACCGGCCTGACAACTTTTAAGGATGAAAAATACACTTGACAAAATCATGTAATTGTACAAAGACAAATTCTTACCCATTTCTTTAATTATTATAAATTAATGGAGTGGAAGATTTGTGAGGGCAAGGAGCAGTAAAGTTGTCCCAAAAGATAAGGTAAAAAAAAGAAGAAAAAGTCACAGGAGAAAAGACAGTTGAAAATAAAGACAATAAATTGCAAAAGAAAGGGTAAAACCTTACTCCCTTTCACCTTACAATTTGAGACTTCCCATGTCTACATAGATTACTTAGGTTACTCTTACGGATCTCAGACTATTTTTCCTTTCAACTTTATCTATAAATACTGTTGAAACTATAGGCCATTCTTTTTGTACCCTAAGATCTAAGAGACTTGTAAGAAATTTTCACTTTTAAGGGTACATATCATTAAAAATCCATTCAATAATTATTCAGAAAGGCTTGGAATTGTGTTAATTTTGGCTTTCCTTTTCTATGTATATTCTCAGGTGGTAGATAACTTCAAGTTTTCAAAGAAGTGACCCCTAGACTATGAGATAAAGACAGGACCAGCAAACTCGGTATTTTAATCCTGGAACAAAACCAGTGGCACTGCAATGTGGTTAAAAGGTGTCACCAATTTTGTATTCAGACATTGGTTATTGATTTTAGTGTCTTATACTGTCTTCATCCATATTTTTAACTACCTTGATTAATAAGGCCTTCTTTTGTAGGTTATCTTTCCATTTTTAGAAAGACATAGTAATAGTGGATATGTGGGAAGGAAATGGGGGGGAAACACCCACCCCCAGTTGTTGCCGTAAAATGTGTTTCCAGTTACAAATAATTGTAAAAGACAACCTTTTAGGTTAAAACAATATCCATATGTTTATAGTAATATCACAGATTGAGCTTTTTTTTTTTTTGCACTCTTACCAGGACACTATATTTTCTATAGTCTTTTTATATTATGATTTTAAAACATTATTTTCAAATATTTTGAGAAACAGAATATATTAAGAATTAGAAGTTACAGGCTGGGGGTATAGCTCAGCGGCAGAGCACCTGCCTGGTAAGCGTGATGTCGAGTTCGATCCCCCGTACCAAAAAAAAAAAAAAAGTTACAGATTTTGGCCTTATGAAACTAAGCATATTGGTGTTAGTGAAATGTAATGACATTTCGAGCGTAGTTTTTTCTTTCTCTAGTGTTATTTTCCATTTAAAAAGTCATTGTTCCTAAAACTGTAGAAATCTCAAACACTTGATACCCACTTTTTCCAAAGAAAAAGGTAGATTCTCTGATGCCATTTAAGAAAAAAGGCAACTTAGAAAAAATATTTGAACTGTTTAAAATGAATATTTATATGGTTTTGAGAGGGAGAATTTGAATCTTTTCTTTGACCGTTGATAGTTGTAGCTCTAAACAACTTACTTAACATCTATGAGACAGTGTCCATACTTTAAAAAGAGAATACTTTCTTTGACTCTTAAGAGATTATGAGACTGATAGGATAATGTGTGGGAAATTATCTTGAAAGCTGTGAAGTGCCACACAAGAATGTTGCAGTAACAAACATTGATTTTTTTGCCCAGAGAGAAAGAAGGACCTTTATCTAGGATTAAATAATTGGTTTCTTGCTAGCTGGCAGCACCCTGCCACCAATGACATTTCCTCTTTATAACTCAAGACTGTATATACTAGTTTTAGCTGAGGGAGAAGCATTCAGCAGGTATTTTTAGAAAACCTCCTGTGGTTTAAATGAAATTGCTAAGGATATGATTCAGCATGAAAATTTCAAGTTTTCAGTTCCTTGTTCTCCATAGGCTAATCATTTATAATCAGCTGAGGAAAAAAGTAACAGTTTTGGGGAGAAGAAAGCTCTGATCCAAGACTGGTTCATGTTATCAAATTCTTATTCTTGAAACTAACCTTTCCATTTTTTGTTGAAATATGAAAAGTAAGGAAAAATCTCAGTTGCCATACTTACTGTATGACTGACTAGTTTTCAGTTTGTGGTTTCATGTAGTTTTACATCATCTTTACTATGACTAACTTAATATATTATTTGATATAACAGTATTTATGTACTTAAGAATGCATATATGTGTATACATGAAGCCGGTTAACTATAACTTACATCTTTGAGGTCTTAAAAGAAGCAGCACAGTGGAACATACCATGACCAGATATGCAGTCTTATTAAAATCAAATAATGCACCACTATCTCTGCCCTCACTGTTGGAAAGAAACAGTACCAGTAAAGATGATAAAGAATAAGTATGAGTTCTCTTCTAGGCTTGGCAGAACATGAATCTTTTTTTTTTTTGTACCAGCAATCGAACTCAGGACCTTGTGCTTGCTAGGAGGGCAAGCCGTGCTGCTGAGCCATTTCCCTGGCCCCACAACACGAATCTTAAGTAAGGATGTGTGTGAATCTCAGGCAAGGAGCTGCTTGGGGACAATAAGAAAACCTTGGGTGGATCCAGATAATTATTTGCTTTATGATGCCTGCACTAACAAAAACTAGCACACACTGCCTTTAGCTTATGGATCACAGTTTGCCAGCCTCCATTCTAAGTTATTGCATATTATTTCTGCATAAAAACATGCCATTTTGTTTCACCATTTCGCCAGCTAATCATGTCCAATTTTTTTAATATTAAACGTTGTAATGAGTATCATACAGATAATCATACAAGTTTGTACTTCCATAGGAAACGAAACTGCCAGTTCAAAAGTGCATATTTAGTTATGTAAATTAGCTTCCAAATTCCCCTGGAAAGATCTTGACCACTAGACTCCCCAAAATAATGTATGAGAATGGATTTCCTACTTCCCTGTGAATACTAGCTTAGCATCTACTGGTTTTATTTTTACCAATATGTGTGAAATACTATTTTCCATGTTTTTATTTGCAACTGCTTAATAACAAATTCATGAGATTTGGGACAACTAATATCTCCTTACCTTCCTGCTTACTTTAGAATAAGAGATAGATGCAAGAATTAACATGGGGGAATATTTCCTCTGTTATTGATAAGCCTGTTAGCATAGCCTGTATCAATGGTAATGAATTTTCCTAATGCTATATGTCAGAGTTAATCTTTCACACTTTATCACAGGCAAAGTAGGAAAACCACAAACCTTTTGCCATTGGCATTCTCCCTTTGAGACATGCAGAAAAAAAAGCAGAGAATTTGTGATTCATGATATGGTCATATCCTAAAAGGAAAGAGAAAGTGGCCAAATAGCATATGCCTTGTTCATTCTCTCAAACTGACCAGGCAGATGAGTCATTGGTAAAGGGGAGAAGACAGATCATGAATGCTACTCTTTAGAAGTCCTTTCAGCCTGGAAAATTGAGAAGCAAAAAGTCAACGTCTTCTAACAATACCTCAAATGCAGGCTTGCTGTCTTTCCAGTGAGTTTGATGGCCATTTAAAGAGGGTGTGTGTGTGCATGTGCGTGCGTGTGTACTATTTTATCCTAAAAGACAGAGTTCTTACCACTTACATTTTTATTATATATATATGTATATATTGTTTTTCTTTTTTAAAGACCTTTTGGACCTTTACTGTGTTTATACTTGGAAAGCACAAGCAAGAAAGATTGGCTAACATATTTGCAAATCATTTTATATTCAGAGTTTACCCACTTTATATTGGTTTAACTTTTCAGAGTCTTGTTATACTTGTTTATCCACTCTGTATATCATCCCAGTGTCATCAAAAACATTAGTGAAGTCACATTTCTCAAAAGAGTGCACCAGTACTATCTCTGGAATTTTCTTCAACCCCATAGCCTCCAGTTAGGAATATTTTAATGTTCACTTCCTCCTGAATTTACCAGTACAGTAACAAGGTTTCAGACAAAAACTGGATCCATATTTTACTTCTTACATGGTTCTCAAATACTTCGTTGTCTGAAATGTTTAGGGATTGCACCTTTCCAATAATAGGAATAACAACCAAGTTTGAACATGTATAGGCAATAATAACACTTGAAAACTGCCTGGCTGACAGCAGATTATAAAAACTACTGCTTGGCTGACAGCATTGTTTATAAAACATGTTTGATTTCAGATATGTTATAATGTGGAAAATGTTTTTGTTATAATTGATGAGTTATAGTACTATTTTCTAGTGTCACATATATATATAAATAAAACCAAATTTGCCATTTTAACCATTTAAATGTAAAATTAAGTTGTATTAATTACATTCATAGTATTGTAGAACTATCACTACTGTTTATAAAATATTTCAGCATCCCTAACAAAAACTCTACTAAGCAACAATTTCTCATTTCCTTTTTCCCCAGCTCTTCATATTTTCTAACTTATTTTGTGTCTATGAATTTGCCTATTCTAGATATTTGATATAAGGGGATTCAAACATAAGTATATAATTTTCAAGACTCATCCATGCCATAGCATGCATTGACATTTCATTATTGTAGCCCACTAATATTCCACTGTATGTATATAGTTCATTTTTTGTTTGTTTTTTGAGACAGGATCTTGCTATGTAGTAGGCTGGCCTCAAACTCACTGTGTAACCCAGGCGGGCCTCCTACTCGTGGAGATCCTTGCCTCAGCCACCCTAGTGCTGGGATTACAGGCGTGTGCCACCATGCCTGGCTGCATTTTGTTTATTCATCTGTTGAAGTATATTTAGGTTGTTTATATCTTTCGATTATTATGATTGATGCCACAGTGAACACTTGTGGACAGGTATCTGTTTGAATCTTGGTTTTTAATTATTTGGTATTTGTGCCCCAGAGTAGAATTGCTTGTTCATATGGTAATTCTGTGTTTAACTGAGGAACCATTAAACTGTCACACATCTTTCAACTCTAATGTCTGATTAATGTTGTGGGAATGAATAGAGAGTTGTCCATTCTTGTTCCAAACCAGTAAGGGAGTGGCAATGACTGTGAGTGAACTAGGAGTGGCCATCTGACAATGGTGTTCAAGCAGATTTATGTCTTACAAATGCAAGAGCTGGCAGAGGTTCTTTACTGACATTTTTTAGTAACTTTTTAGTAACTTTTGTAAATAAACCTAAGGACTAAACGTATTCCCAGAGGGACTGAAGAATTTATATTTTAAAAGTTTGGAATAGTAGGTAGAAATTGCTGAATGACTCTGCTTGACAAAGGGGGAGAGAATGAGATCACCAGGGATCATTTAGGCTAGGAAAGGGAAAAGTTAATGTGCTAATGTGAGGAGACACACAGAATAATTGTTAGTTCTATTAGCATCATTTTAAATAATACCAGTACTCATGAGCATGCACTGATAGGCATTATGCCAAATATTTTTATCTTTAAAGCAAGTTGGTATGCTATTTTCATTTTACATATGAGGAAAGAAACTGTGAACTTAAAAGCTAAGTGACTTGTGTAAGGCTACAGAGCTGGTAAACTGCAAAGATGGTATCTGAATCCGGGGTTCTCTGGTTCTCTCACCTCCCCACCCCCCGCCAACCCTTCTCACTCCACCACACTAGTGAAGTTCCATGAATGCAGTTTTTTTAATATTCTCTGGCACTTAAAATGATAATGCAGACATGTATTTATCCACTTGAAAACAGCTGTGATTCCATGCTTTCTGGGGCCTAAATCTTCCATTATTTAGGGACTACATTTAAGAAAACAGTAGATTCAAGTACTTGAAGGAGGCCTATGCCAGTGTGGGGCTTTGAAGCTAAAGCCTCGTAAATATACTTCATTAAAAAAGTAGTTTTCTGAACACCATTTAAAACTTTCTTATAGTCTTACGAAATAAATACATATGGACATGGAATGTATGTATATATTGATATTACAAAAAGGCTTAATGGACTATGCAGCCAACAGTTAGAAGAGGTTATATGTTGTACTTTTATTTTTGGTATATTTTTCTTTATTTTGCATCTCTGCAATGCTGTGATTACATAAGTGTGTGTATGTTTATGTTTATGTAAAAGTGTGCATTTTGAAAGTACTTACCAACCTAAGGATAGGGTTTGTGTACATTTGTTTTTGTCTTTAGTTGTACAATTTCTAGTCAAAACATTATTTTTGGGGCCGGTGAGGTAGCTCAGTGGCATAAGCGCCTGCTCAGCAAGCGTGAGGTCCTGAGTTCGACTCCCGGTACCCACATATGAAGAAAGGGCTGGTGATATAGCTCAGCGGCACAGGCGCCTGCTGGCGCATGAGGTCCTAGGTTCGACCCCCGGTACCCACAAAAACACACACACAAAAAAAACTAATTTCCAAAGTTACCTAGGTCAACACCTTTTCTTTAAATGCCAGATTACTGTATCGTGAACTGGCACTCCAGGTGTGAGTGACGAAAAATACATTAAAGATATAGTAGTTGATTATAAAAATAGAAGACCCAGTAATCACTCCCATCCTGTATGCAAGTCTCTTTACAAAGTGACTTTTTTTCCTCCTCCCAGGAAGAAGTATATTCTATGTTTCCATCCTTGAATCTGAGACTGGATTTTTATTTGCTTGGGCCGATGGAATGTGGCAGAATAGTGTTGCTCCTAAACCGGGGCATCAAGAGGCCTGAAGTTTTGTTCTTGACTTGTTAGCACACTGTTGCTACCCTCTGAAGGAACCTGAGCACAGTGACTGAAGACATATGGCTCAGGTGACAGGCAGTGTACATGCCAAATATGTCTGTGAGGCCATTGTAACCATTCTGTATTAGCTGAGCTACATACTGCCTGCAGCTATGTGAATATCCAGGCAAAACCAACAGAGCTGCATAGCTGAGCCAGCTGACCCACTGAATCATGAGAGTGTAAGGTGATGGTTAATTTGTGCATATACTTTTTTTAGTAAGTTTTGTAGTAGTTTGTAAAGCAGCAATATATAAATGATTGGCCCCGATACAGCCTGGGCAGTTTTTCACATTCAAGGTGGTTCTGTATCTTTCCCCACCTACATTTTTAGAATGTTCACAATACCGATGTATTACAGCAGCCATTTTAAACTATTGTAGGTCATGTAATAAAGAGTGCTGCTATTTTTGTAAACAGATGTGAAGTCCGGCAATTCATTTCACATTGAATGAATTTCAGTTAAGAATTTTAAGCAAATTCATATTTAAGACTCTGATTGAAACTATTTAAATACTTTTTTCCACCCCTTTTGGGAATTGAACGTAGGGTCTTTGCAATGAGCTATATTCCCAGCACCTACCTTCCTTTCCCTCTTTCCTTCTTTCCTTCCATTCTTTCTGTCCTTCATTTGTCCTTTTGTTCTTTTTTCATTCTTTTTACAGTCTCACTGAGTTGCCCAGGCTGGGTTTGATCTTGTGGTCTTCCTGCCTCAGCCTTCCAGCTAAAACATTTAAATCTTGTATAATTTCCATAAAGGTTTCTGATGGTGGATTTTTAGAACATCAAAGGTTAGCTAGAGTTTCCATTTGTGTAAATAAATATGGCTGGTTAGAGATCCCAGCTCATAGTACTTCTTCAACCCTCATGGCCTCTCTGCTTCCTCTTTGTAAATTTAATTTACTGGTAGACCTTGTTTTAGAATGAGCAGCTTTTTATACTTTCTGATTGCTACCATCTCTCCTCCCCCTATTCTTGCCTCAACTTATATGTAGATGATTATGTATTTTTCTATACCTTTTAATATGATGCTTATTGTTTTTCTCCAGTATGAGCCTGGTGACTTGTGACCTGCTACATCAGGCTAGCCGGGACAGTGCTGTCACAGGGCTTGTAAGGGAGGCATCATCTTCACTCCAGGACTGGGTATTATCTGATGGTACTCAAAGCACATTTTCTGACACATAGACTGGCAGCTTCTGTGAAGGACCACCAAAAGGCCATCAAAGTATTTAATGTCGTTTGTTGTAGTCAGGGTTTATAAGGGGCAAGATTTAATACAAGACACATAATTTATAGGATTATTTTATAATACTCACCTAAAGAGTCAAATGCAAAAGAGTGCAGGAGATCTGTCCACACACTAGAGACCCAAAGCATCCAGCTGAGGGCCTGGATCCCATGGCAATGTCCTGCACGAGTCCAGCTGAAGACCTAAAGCCCACGGCAATGTCCTGCATGAGTTCGGCTGAAGTCCTAGAGCCCATGACAGTGTCCTCCGTGAGTCCAACTGGAGGTGTAGAGCCCATGACAATGTCTCATGCAAGTCTGTATCAAGGACCTTCACTGGGAAGGCCCAAGGGTCAGTAGTGGAAGTTAGAAGGTCTGCACCATAGGGGTGAAGGATCTGTGCCAGCAGGCTGAGGGATCTGCATTGGAGCCAGGAAGTGATGCTCAAGGTAAGGACCAGAGCTCCCCTTCCACACCCAGAACCACACTGATTCAGTTCAGCTGGTGTTACAAGTTGACCATTAGTTAATCCATCACACCATTAATGCAAGCAATGCTTAGATTAATGATATCACTTTAACCCATGGCAAGACAGCCATAGAAAGAAACATGTTCATTACTCTTTAATAGAGAGAATTGAATTATATCAAAAGATTACAGTAGAGATCTTTAAAAGCACATGACTAGTTCCCTTATTTAGAAGGTGGGGCTGAAAAGGATAAGAGGCATAGAGTCCAATAGTTTTTGAAATTATTATAGGCATAGAAAACCTATGCACAAACAAAATCTCTCATGGGTTGCCGACAAGGAGAGCAGACGACCACAGACCCAATCTGACTGTTGTGGGAGCTACAGTATTGTTCCTCCCAGAGGAGCACTTCCTCAGAACCCTATTACTTCAAAAAAACAGTTTAAAAATAATCCACTGAATCTGTTTGTGGTTTTTTTTTTTAAGTTGATACAGGAGACAACAGTCAAAGATGGTACTGGTGGGGGTTAAGATTGATTTACACAGCCAGTCGTGGGGGCCGTTGGTGGTAGTACTGAGCCTGGAACATGGATATTCTGATCCAGTTGGGGACTTCTTTCACTACACAGCCTACTTTTCATTAAATCTCTCACTCAGTAATCTTTCCTAATTAGATTCCACATCACCGATATTTCATGATCTCTTTTTATCTCACCCATTTTATTTTGTTAAGATTTACTTAAATTGGATATGTTTCTTAATATCCACTATGGTAGGATGATAGATATTTAAAAAGGAGTAGTAGGTAGAATAAATGCTTTAGAAAATACTTTAAAAAAATACATGTCTCATTTTTAATGACAACCACAATATAAATCTAAGTCAGAAGGTATAGAAACATTTTATTTTTCTCCCGTGATCCTAATTTTCTTCTTGGGATACATACTTTTCTCAAGTACAGGTATTTCATCTTGATTTTGAGAAAATGATTTGTCCACTTTTTACTGAATTCATAAAATTAATCTCTGAATCATAAGTGTGTTAGTTAGCTTTTAATTGCTGTGATCAAATACCTTGGGAAAACAATTTAGAAGAGGAAAGATTTACTTTGGTTTATAGTTTCAAAGTCATAGTCCATGGTCTCCTGGCTGCATTGCTTTTATGCCTTGGCAAGGCTGAAACATTACAGTGGGAAGACATAGCAGAAGAAAGCTGTTTACCTCATGGCAGTCAAGAGGCACAAGGAAAGAGAAATAACTAGAGAAGAAGGAGGTGGGGACATGATATAGTCCCTATAATCACAACACCCATCATCTATTCCCTTCACCTATCCCCCCCCTTCTAAGATCAAATTGTGATCCCTTTGGGGGATTAATATTAATCTACCAGTGATATTAAAGCCCTCACTCCAGTCACTTCTCTCTGCTTCATCTCTGGGCATTGCTGCATTGGAGATCAAACCCTCAATATATGAGTCTTTGGGGGACACTTCATATTTAACCCATGGCAGTAAGTATGCTACCGCCATCTCTAAAATCTAGATGAATCTTGGAAATCACGAAGAAAATTCTTAAATTCTCTAGATTTTTAACAGTGCTTTTGTTATTCCTACAAGCTGTTCAGCTGTCAAAAACATATCTAGGTAATTTGTTCCATAAATAAAAGTAATTATTTCTTATCTTTGGAAGAAGAAACTTTTCCTCTGCTTTTATATAAATAGTTCAGTAGTTTGCATCCCACTTGAAATTTCCAGCAATTCTTCTTCCAAAATGCTTTTAGTAAACTAGTACTGTTTCAATTAAGAGACATTACTTACTTCCCTTTTTGTGCATTCTATGGGCATAAAAAGAGGGATTATAAAAGCTGAATTCAAGCCATCAGTTTTTAATTTATTCCTACTGTATGGTTTTAATAAAAATTCTAAATCTTTATTTTGGCAACAGCTAAAAGTAATGTTTGTGTCTGTTTTGTGTTTCCTTTTAAGAGAATCTTAATTCATATATTAGGAAATGACCCATCAGATGAGGGGAGCTTTGTATTTCACATGACACCTCAGGTTATATTTAGTGCTACTGGCAAGAGATTTTATGGGTCTGTAGATCTTTTAAATTAGTTCAAATTTTTGGCAAGATTTTTTCTCCATGTATGATATTTGTTTCCTCTTGGCAAGTTTCTGACAACTTGATGCTTTTAAAAATGTATGTCTATGATGTGATCTTCAATACTTGCCTTGCACCATTTTATTTTTTGACACTAAAAAGTTAGCTTGAACTGGGTTGTGAACTGAACAAAATACATTCTTATACGTGCTGCTACATTTGAGAAGCTGCCCTCTCTTTGCAGGCATTTCTATTTGTGGATGAATGCACCCAGAGTTACGTATATGAAATACTGGGAACAAAGAAGAGTTGTGACCACAGGAACTCATCCTTCATCTCCTTGCCACCTGTCTTCAACAAGAACAAGAAGAAATGATGGATTGGTTTTCAGTCTGTTACCAAATAAGAGTCCATTGAAAAAATCATTCTTAGGAGAAAAAGCCTTGTATAAAAGAAAGTGAAACACTTTTTTTTTGTCTGTTTATAACTTGTCTGTTTATATTTCAAGGAAAGCCAGTTCATTTTACCACTTTAAAATGATTTAAAAGGAATTAATATGGGCTGTCTCATCAGAGCTAACTATTAGTCCGTGAGTTGACTGTAAACGCTGGCTTGAAGTTCTATCTGTATTCACCTTTCGGCTTCTTTGCTATTTTTCCAGAGCTGAGTCACCAAGAATAATCTTTTTAGCTTTGAGGCTGAGTAAATCCTGGAGGACAACATAAGAAAATGTCTCCTTCTTAAGGCTGAATTAGGTCTTTGGATTTCAAAATTAGATATTCTTTGCTGAGAGCTACTACAATGTCTACCTAAATGTCTTCATCTTAGACAGTGCATGCACCAAGTTCAGGATGACTCCAGCTGGGAGGCAAAGGCTGTGTTTACTTTTTTTTAACCTGATTTGATAGATTTAATTGCTGCTGTTTGGCTATGTTGTAACTAGTGTTGTCTATTGGAGTAAACTTAAGGCTATACATTTTCAGAGCAAATATAAGTGTGTTAAAGCTATTTTACCCAAATCTTTAAAAAAAATTCAGTTTGCTGGCATATAATTCAGAGTATTGAATTTTAAGATTTGGGCCATTTATCGAGTTTTGGAGAAAGATGTGATTTGGACGGATGTAAGGATATTGAAGGTGGAGCTCTGGTTTTACCACTTATAAGTTGAGTGAGTAATCTTGGGAATATCACTCCATTTCTTTGTTTTTCGACTTTATCCTCTCAAGAGGAAGCAGGATTAAATTATTCCTAAGGAATTTTGGCTGCAAGTTTCTTATAATTACAAGCTGATTTATATTTGTTGTACTCTCAAGTACACTTAAACATCTCATTTTAATGATTTTATTAATTCTCAAAAATTTTTATTCTAAAATAAAAAATGCTGTTGTGGGATAAATCAAATTGAAGATGTCACTGAAAAGTTGTTAAATACTTTAAAATTTTCTTTAAATAAATATCTATCCCCTTAAGGTGCTTGTAGTCTGTCAGTAAACACATAATTACACTGAGACAAGCTGACCTGTATGAAAAGCTTGCTGGAGGATCAGATGTATTTTGGAAACTGTGATGGGTCATAGCAGATTTTGTGAGAAACATACTCGTGCAGAAAATAAAACCAAAGGATAAAGTTCTTTTACCTGCTTTTCCATATTTTCTTATGGCCAATTTCAGTATCTAAATGAAATATGTTTGCTTTCATAGACATACGTGTGTGCATGTGCACATGTTCAGTTTGTTGGGGTGGCACGTGGGCTTGGTAGAGATGAGTGTGGAGGATGATCTTGTTGCTAAATAAGTGCTAGACTGTAGAATTTGGTAAAGTGTTTTAATTTATAGAATCTATCTGTAAAGCTTTATTCTTTTAAGTTTTTAAATAGCTTCATGTTTCAATAGGTCCTAAACTCATTAAGGTTCCTGTCATATTTCTCTTAAATATTTGTTATATGATGTTATATTTATAATTGAAATTATATTTGAAATTATATTTATATTTGAAATTTATATTTTTCCTGTGGAAAAGACTCATGCATATTAGTATATCCCTTTCTCGACTTATTTTTCTCTATGGCACTTTGTATCAACAGATATATATTTAAGTTATTTATTTATTTTTTTAATTGCTACTCTCTCCCTCTCCTCCTTAGTGTTTAGTTACCTTCACTGGGGTAGGGTTTTTCATTTATTTTGATCACTATTTTAACCTCAGTGGCTAGAATGTTGCCTGGCAAATATATGTAAATAATTTCTGTTGATAGAATGGGTGAAAACACATCCTAAAATTTTTAAAATTGTATTTTTATTCAAAAACAAGCTTTAAACATGTGATGACTCCATTATGTAGCATGCAAACAACCAGAAGTTTTAAACCATTAAATTTGTGCCTGCTTGCATTTTTCTCTTATGAAACAGAAGTTTTTCATTAGCCAACACTTGTCTAAATGTTGTTTTTTTAAATTAAAATATGTAAGGCATAATTCCACCAAATGTAGATGGAGTATTAAAATTACCTTAGAAATAGTAACAAGTGATCATTTATTCATATCGAAAAAAGGAGACTTAAAAGTTATTTGAATCTTTCAATAATTGGCTGTTTTCAACAATTTTTTCTTCTATTAAAGCTGTTCAATATAATAATGATAATGGCTACTTAAAATGGAATTTATGTTCTTAGGAAACCTTATTTTCTTTAGGAACAGATGATAATTTTTTGTGAAGCAGTTTCTATTGTCTCTTTTCTTTCAAAGTTTTAATGGACATTTCTGACTTTATTTTTTGTGTATTTATTTGTATATGAGCTTAAATTTTTACAACACCTACTGAATACATTGAGAAGAAACTGTGACATTTTCATATATTATTACTGATCAAAGAATAAAATATGGCTATTTTGTTTCGGCAGAGCCCATTGAGACTTTTAGTAACACCAAGGCAAATATTATAAGAAGATTTGTCAAGATGTTTACAGGGGAAAAGCAGTAAGACTCTAATGTCAAATAGAACACTAAGGAAAAAATGTAAACATGACAGAACCGGGAGAATGAATACATTATCAACAGGAATAGTTATTAGATGAAAGATATGATGTAAGCACTAGTTGAACAATCTGAAGGCTAAATGCTCCCAGTATTATATTTAGAAAATAGTATAAGCCATTAGTACTTGAGGAATGATAGCCTGTGTAGTGAAACTTCTCCACCATCAGGAACAAACTGCATAAGAAAGCCACCCAAGTGTGGTCACTTGTCATCATATGAAACTTCTGGATACATAGTTCAGAACCAGCACTGACCAGAAAATGTAAAGGGCATTGTGGTTAATACTCTTTAATTGCAAGTTAACAGAAAGTCATTTAAGCTAGAATACATTTTAAAAAATAGTACTTTAATTATCTCATGTTTCATAGCAGGAAGGTAGCCAGGCTTTAGGAAAGAAGTGAAGCTTAGGATTGGAAAACATCAGTTTCTTCTTATTTCTTAACTCCATTTCTTCCTATAAGGGTGCTTTGAGGACAGAGTACCTCCCACCATTTTTGCCTGGAAAGACACCCAAAGGCAGTTCTACACAGACTTGTGAAATATAGATAATGGAGTTCTTGGAGTGTTTATTACTACTAGAAGGTTGGACCTGTGATGCTGACCTCTTCTGATGAGAATCCTTAGAGCTTGAGCTTAACATTGGAGAAGTAGGGGCAAAATGGAGGAATAGGTATGTCATGGTAAAAGGTCAGAAAGTCATCGTCCATGAGATATAATGTCCAGAAAGTCAGAGTGAAGATTGGGAGATTTTGCTAGGGGGGTACTGGATTTTACCTTGCCCTTCCTGCTCTTTTAATTTGGAGAAGACTTTTACCTAGGTTCTTTGTATGACTTGTATTCAATGTCAGGTCAAATGTCGTCTATTTAGAGATCCCTTCTGTGACCATGCTATCTCCAGGAACCTCTGCATCACATTCAGTTATGGTTTTTTTTTTTTTTTAATCTCCTTTAAAGAAACTTATTTTTCTGAAATTATCTTATTTGCTTATTATTGTTTTATTTCTTTTATTTTTTTAGATGGTTATTATTTGTTCTTAGCTTCTGTGTCATTCATGACATTGAGGGCCTTTTCTTCCTACTTATTCTCTTTTGTCTCTACCATCTAGCAAAATGCCTACCTAGCACATTATATGTACACAATACATATCTATTGGATGAATAACTGGGAACATAATCACGACAGTAGGAGTGAACCTAAGAGTAGTAAAAACCACTAGAAGCTAGGAGATTGTATGGTATCTTAAAGTTCCACACCAGAGTGAAGATTTTTCTACTTCTGCTGTAGGTAGAATGTGCCCTATGCTTTGGGATCCTTAAAATATTTATTTGTTATATCTGTGCCTCGGTGAGATTAGAAAATCAAGACTTAGCCAGTTTTGGACCACATCTCAGTATGGTACAAGGGATTATGTGCTCATAGTATAAAGGGCCCTTGGGCACATCAGATACCTCTATGGTCTGTGAAGGAAAGGCTCAGCTATCTCTGACAAATTATTTCACGTCTATGGACTGTTTCCCAGACTCAAGGGAAGACAACTGACATTGGTAAAAAAGAAGTGGCTATAGCTATTACCCTGGGTTTCTGGTAGAGATTTTGTCGTTGGTGATGGTGGCTAATGGAGCAAGAATTTAAGTCATCTGTTTACCTTTGAAGGACCTGAATTAGATGCTATGAAAAGACAGGACATGTGCAGGTAAGCCATATTGGTTTTAGGATATCATATTTTTCCTATGAAATTTATCAATGTGTCAGATATCTGGGGAGCCAAACAAAGTAATATTAGTATATAGTTTTCTTCCTTTTCTTTTTGTTTTGGAGGAATTATTTTCATGATAAGATAAAAAAGAATATTTAAACAGGAGGAGTTTCTCCAAGAAGGAAGTCAGAGTGATCAGAAGAAGGCAGAGAATTTGGTCAATTGGAAGCATTAATTATTTACTAAAACTTCAATTCAAATGGTATGTTCTGCCAACAGTGCATTAAAAATATTTTGCAAGTGGTATATATTATACCCTGAATACTATTATTTTTTTCTACAATGGTTATTTCTTTAATTGTTTTGCCCTAAAATTACACTCGTTTTTGCAGAGTCAGGAAACATTATTCTCTAAATGTCAAGTTTTAACAATCTTTGACTAAACAAATGAGTTTAACCTTAGGAAATTGTGGCTTTCACCACAGATTCTTCTGCCTATATTTATGAATCCATTATTTATAGGCTTTTCTGGGAGAAGTAATATAATGCAACTATGGTTTGCTTTCTCTAGAAATTACTAGGAAAGGAGAGATTTTAACAGCATTCCTCCTGATTTTTCCGTTTAGAATTTATACTTCAGGATCATGTACACTTTCCAGAGGTGATGTGAAAATACATTAAAAAATTCATCCCTCCACAGAGATATGACAGGTTCTAATCTCACTTCTGTATCCTTAATTCCAAACTTCTAATGAACTAGCTTTGATCTTCCAGAACTATTTATTGATCTTTCAGAAAAATCTACCAGATATTTGTTCCTTATACAGAAAATTAGAATCCTTGGCCTGTAGCTATCCCCCTTTAGAAAATGATACATTTTCTAAGGCTGGATATTTTTGCAGTTGGGTGAAGGTAGAGATAAGAGAAACAATAAAATTAATGAATGGCAGTTGCTAGAATGCCAAATCTCATTGAAAGGTAGAAGGGAGTAGGCAGGTTTGAATTTCTTTCTTTCTTGACTCTACAGTTTTCACATCTGGCATTGTTCAAGATTTTCTCATCATATTTCTGTTTTCAGCCAAAGTAGGGTAGTAGACATTAAGTTTATCCTCTTGCCAGAAACAAACAACAAAACTAAACAAAACATATGAAATGGCAGTTTTTGAGACATGGGGCATCAGACAATGAAAGATAGGGATTCCTAAGAGGTGGGAAACATAAGATTTGTTGTTCTATTATTTTTTTATTGCCTGAGAGACTTCCCATTAAAGAGAAACTGAAGCAGAGGACAGACAAGTCCCTGAGGTAGAGGAGATAACGCCAAGGATACAGAGAGATCAAGACATGTAAGGTGCACAGGACTGATTACTGAAGAGAAACTGCACAGAGAGAAAATCTTAGAAATATGCAGAGGGTCCCCTGAAGTGTTCAGTAGAGTACTACTCAATACATGCATGGAAGGAAACTGTTCAGGGAAAGAACCATCCAGAAATGATTAGAGATATTAAAACCTGAGGTCCAAATACTGTCCAGAAGAGGACTTAACCCCACCAGCCAGACTAGAAAAACCTCCTTGATAATAGCCATTCTTTCTAGAGTGAGATGGAATCTCAGCATTGTTTCAATTTGCATCTCTTGAATGACCAGTGATGTTGAAAATTTTTTCATATTTTGGGGAACCACTCAGACTGCTTCAAAACTCAGCAGCATCTAAGGACACCTGAGGATGTGACCCTGCTTTTCTAACACAGGTGCGCAGTGGGAGATACAGTTATGTAACTATGACTTAGCATAGGTAAACATGTATGCACTGGTTACAGCACTATGTAAGAAGGTAAACATGAGCTAACAACTCATATAAGAATTATACAATAGGGCCGGTGAGATGGCTCAGCGGCGTAAGCGCCTGCCTTGCAAGCGCAAGGGCCCGAGTTCGACTCCCGGATCCCACATACGAAAAAGGGGCCGGTGATATCGCTCAGCGGCACGGGTGCCTGTTGGTGCACGAGGTCCTGAGGTCGACCCCCCGGTACCCACAAAAAAAAAAAAAAAAAAAAAAAAGAATTATACAATAAAGATGCAGGCGGCTCTGGCTCTGGCTCTCTGCTCTGCTCTATTCTGCCTGCTGTTGTTGCTGATGTTTTGCACACATGCATTTTTTAACCTTGGGACCTGATCGCAAAAATCTCCCTTGGGCCCCCCGAGCGGGCTGACACATATATTTATTTGCGGTTTATACCTGTTCATCTGAGAACTGTGTATTCATCTCATATGCCCATTTTTGGATCGGGTCTTTAAATCTGGGGGGGGGTTCTGATTTTTTTTCAATTCTTTACATGTTTTAGATATTAGTCCTTTGTCTGAGGAAAAACTGGCTAAATTTTTTTTCCCACTCTGTGGGTTGTCTTTTCACTCTCTTGGTGATTTCTTTTGCTGTGCAAAAGCTTTTTAATAAGATGAGACCCCAGTTTTGGTTGTAGTATTTCCTGTGCAATTGGAATGAATAAAAAAGATGTGTTTTTTTTATACAACGGAATACTTCTCAGCCATAAAGAAGGATAAGCTTGAGACATTTCTAGGTAAATGGATGCACCTTGAGACCATACTCCTAAGTGAAATAAATTGGACACACATGTGTAATTTATCATATTGTCTCTGTGGTATGAGAAACTTAAAGTGCAAATAAGAACAGAAATGTATTATAGATATTGTGAAATAGAAATTGTTTAAAAGGAAAAGTGAACTAGGAAAGGGGGGAGAGAGAAAGTAAGGAAAGGAAAAGAAATAAATGAGAAAAGAAGGATAAAATGGAAACAGAACTTGGTAAATAAGGAGGGGAAGAGGGGTTGAAGGGAGGGCAGAGGAATGGGAAGAAAAGAGAAATCAAGATATATCATGTACAGATACAAATTCTGTAGGGTGAATGTGATCATTATATATATCTAAATGGTACCAATAAACTTAATTTTAAAAAAAGAGAAACCTCCTAACTCAAGGAATATTGGGTAGAGTGCTCAGAGGTCACAGTAGCAGATAATAATTAATTAGCTCTAAACTAAATACTGCTCTAGTCCCACCTGACAAATCTTAAAAAAAAAAAATTTATGTTTTAAATCAAAAAATAAAAATTGCATATATTTTGTACAAAATAATGCTTTTATATGGGCTAATGTTTTTATGTATTAAATATTGTGGACTGACTAAGTCAAGCTGATTAACATATGCATTACCTCATAGACTTGTCATTTGTTTGTGGGGAGGACCTTTAAAATCTACTCACTTATAATTATGTTAAGTGAAATAAGCCAGATATAGAAAGACAAGTATTCATAATCTCACTCATATGTGGAGCATAATGGTTACCTAGTGAGAAGGAAAGGATGGCTAGAGGTTGATCAATGGGTATAAATTTCGGTTATATAGAAGAAGGAAGTTTTGGTTGCTATTGCACAGTAGGATAAATGTATATATGATTATGCATATCTGTTTATCCTAAACAGCTAGAAGAAAGGATTTAGAATGTTGTCACCGTAATGTAATGGAAGATGTTTGGGGAGATAGGTATGTATAACTTGATCTAACTATTGTAAAATATATGTGTATATACTGAAACATCACATAATAAGCCATTAACATGTCCAATTTTTGTTTCTAAGTATCAGTTTAAAATGTAGTTTATTTATTTGTTTATTTATTTATTTATTTATTTATTTATTTATTTATTGAGGCAGGATCTTCCTGTGTAATTCAGGGTGGCCTTGAACTCACTATGTAGCCCAGGCTGGCCTCGAACTTGTGGTGATCCTCCTGCCTCAGCCTCTCAAGTGCTGGGATTACAGGTGTGCACCACCATGCCCAGCATTAACATGTAATTTAAATTAGACATAAGAAGTAAAAATAAACTTTTTCTCTAGCAACATAAAATCTACTCTTTGAGCAATTTTCAATTATATAATAAATTGCAATACAATTTATATGAACTTATTTCTCCTGTAAAATTTAAATTTTGTATCCTTTGACTAGCATCTCTCCAGTCCCTATCCTTTCCATCCCAAACACTGGTGTCTACTACTCTCTTCTTTGTTATATGAGTTCAGATGTTTTAAATTCCACATATAAGTGACATCAGGCAGTATTTGTCTCGGTGTCTGGCTTACTTAATCTTGTCCATTCATCTGTTGATGAATAGTTATCACCTAACAAATCTTGAAAGCAAGTTTCAATAAAGATGAAACTTTGACTGAGTAACTCAAGTATGATGAAAAAGAAAGTTTCAAAATACTACTTATAAGAACACAAAAGTATATAGTCCCTAATAAAATAAAATTCATAATATTTGATAATCTAACAACATTAACAGGAACTCAAAGAAATGAAAACATATATAAGGAGAAAAATCATTTAATGGAAACTGACCCAGAATTGGGTCAAGATAAGGACATCAAGATAGATTTTTTTAAAGTCATGAACATATTATACATGTCCAAATTCTAAATAGAACACTTTAAAAAACCCAAATCAAACTTCAGAAGAGCTACAGTGGCCAAAATTTTAAAATGCACTGAATAAGATAAACAGCAGATGAGACATTTTGATGGGGGTTTAATACAGGTGAGGGCATAATAAAAATTTCCCAAAATAAACCATAGAAAGAAAAAAGAATAAAAAGAGACCAACATGTACAAGCCTTGGATAAACACCAAGCAAATTGATATGTGAGCAATTAGAGTCTCTACAAGGGGAAGAGTGTAAAAATTTTGAATAAATAATGGCTGCAACATTTTTTGGTCTTGTTTAAGGTTTAAAGCCACAAATCCAGTAAGTTCAACAAACTCCATGCAGAGGAACTATGAAGAAAATTATACCTTGGCTCATTATAATTAAATCAATAGAAAGGAGTAACAGAAGGAAAGCCTTGTAAGCAGTCAGTCGAGGAAAGAAACATGCACACACGAATAGATGAACGAAGACAAAATTGACAGCAGATCTGTCAGAATCAATACTAGACAAGTATGTCAGCTCTGACTCTGCTTCCTATTCTGCCCGTTGTGACACCGTCCTGGAGAGGGCATTGGAAACATCTTACAGCCTCTTAAGGTGGGAAGTCTAGGCTCCCTAATTAAACTTCACAGGCATGCATGGGGATAGGGCTATAATCTTCTTCTCTTGTGTTTGGTTGGAATGTAATGGTGACTGTCTGAAGTATTTTATCTCTAGGTGTTGCTTTCCTAATCCCTTGTCTTGAGAGAGTAGGTTTTATTGGGGCTGTTTTGCTTGTTTGCATCCGTTGGTCTGTCTGCATCACTGCCTTCTTCAAATTCTTAGTCTAGGTTATATGAGGCCAAAACAAAACCTATAGAACTCACCAATTTGTCATCCCTTGAGTTCTCTGCATGTGTGAGAGTCTTCTTGTGTTTATTTTGTATAAGATGTCTAATGTTTTTAGTTGTACTTTGTTGGAGTAATGGGAAAAGTACATTTAGTTCATCTTGCAAGAAGCAAAAGTCATTGTTGACAAAAATGCAAAGCTAAATCATTGAAGAAGAAATAGTTTTTTCAGCAAATGTTTCTGGAACAACTAGAAATCTATGTGCAAAAAAGAAACCTATTCCACAAATTACACTATATAATACAATTAGTTTAAAATAGATCACTGGTCTAAATGGAAAACCTAAAACTATAAGCTTGTAGAAGAATATATTAGAGAAAATCCTTGTGGCCTTAGGCTAGAGAAAGAATTCTTAGATACAATGCCAAAAACAATCCATAGAAAAGCAAGGAAACAACAAACAAACTGATAAATACTTCATCACATGTAAAAACTTTTGCTCTTCAAAAACCACTGTCAAGAATAAGAAAATAGAAGCTACACATTTGGAGAAAATATTTGTACAGTACATATGTATTAAAGAATTTGTATCTAGAATATATTTTTAAATCCTCAAAAATCTGTAAGAAAACAAACTTTTCAAAAAAGGGCAAATGATTTGAAATTATAATTCACAAGAAGACATACAAATGAAAACTGATCACATGAAACAGTGTTCATTATTATTATTATTTTGTGTGTGGGGGGGTACTGGGGGTCAACCTTAGGACCTCGTGTGCCAGCAGGCGCCCGTGCCGCTGAGCGATATCACCGGCCCTTTTCTCGTATGTGGGTTCTGGGAGTTGAACTTGGGCCCTTGCGATTGCCAGGCAGGCGCTTACCACGCCGAGCCATCTCACTGACCCCCATTATTATTTTTTATTATGGAAATGAGAAATAAAATCACAGGAAGTGCTGCTGTGTACCTATTAGATTGGCTAAAACTAAAAAAGAATGACCACAGCACATGTTGGTGAGGAACTGGAACTCTCCTACACCTGATGATAACAGTGTAAATTGTGTAATAACTTCAGCAAACAGTTTGACAGTTTCTTCTCAGGTTAAACATACAGCTGTTTTATGTTTCAGTCTTTCCACTGCTACATATTTATCCAAGAGAAATGATAGCTTATGTAAATGCAAACACTTGTTCACAAATGTTCAGATCAATTTTATTTGTAGTAGTACAAAACTGAAAATAAGTCAAATGTCCATCAACAATTTAATTGATAAATTGTAAGGTGTCCATAGAATGAAATACTAGTCTGCTATAAGAAAGAATGAATGACTGATACATGCAGCAGCTTGTATAAACTTAGAAATAACTTCTGAGGGAAAAAAGCCAGCAAAAAAAAAAAAAAAAAAAAAAAGCTATTAATCCTATTGTGGCTTGTGTTGTGTCCTTCAAAAAGATATGTTGAAGTTCTAATCCCATTAAGTATGAATATGACTTTATTTGGAAGTATGGTCACTGCAAATGTGATTAAATTGAAATGAAGCCAGACTGAGTTGGTCTGGGTCCTAACACCAGGTACCAGTATTCTTACAAGGAGGAGGAGATTTTAAGATACTATACAGGAAGTAGAAGGAAGAAGCCAGTGTGAAGACAGAGTTAGTATTTAAGTTGTGCTGCCACAAGCCAAGGAACGCTAAGGATTGTTAGCAAACAACAGAAGACAGAAGAAGCAAGAAATAATCCTCTCATAGAGCCATTGCAGGGAGCATGGCTCTGCTGACACCTTGATTTCAGACTTCTATCTGCCAGAACTGTGAGAGAATACATTTCTAGTTTTAAAACACCCAGCTTGTGCTACTTTGTTATGCCAGCTCCATGAAACTATTATGAAGTACTTATTGAATGATTCCATCTATAGAATATTTTAGAAAATAATGAAAGCAGATTACTGGTTGCCTGGAAGAGGAGTGAGGAGGGGCAGGTGAGAATCAGAAGAAGACATTACAAAGGGATGCGAGGAATCTTGAAGTTCATGGATATGTTTACTATACCTTGATTTTGATGACGATTGCATAGGTGTGTACACATAACAGTGCTTAAAAATTGTGTACTTCAAGTATTTGCAGTTTGTTATATGTCAACTTAACTTTGATTAAAAAAGATTAAAATCTCACTATTGTGATTTTCAGTACTGCCTTTTTCTTGTTTTATGAAAGTAGTCATTAATGTTCTCTCTCTCTCTCTCTCTCTCTCTCCCTCTCTCCCTCTCCCTCTCTCTTTCTCTTTTCTTTTATTTTTCCTGTACTGGAGTTTGAAGCCAGGGTCTTTGCATGGGAGCTACAACCCCAGCCCTTTTATATTTTTTTATTGTGAGAAAGTCATAAAGTAGCTAAGTTGTCCAGCCTGGGCTCAAATTTGTTATCCTATTGCCTCAGCTTCCTAGAGTGCTGGGATTATAGACATGTTTCACCACACCCAGCTATTAATTTTTATAGATAGTAGAGTACACATAATAGGTTATAAAATGATGCCATATAAACTAATTTTAACATGAAGTCCTATTGGTTGGTCCTACAGTATCTTAAAAATCAGGAGATTACATAGAAATTCATTTTTCTTGGTGCCCACAAAAAGGTAATAAAATCTAACCACCCTAGATCCTCATTATTGCATGGCAACAATTGGCCGGGCCTGAGAAGCAGGTGCCATCTTAGATGGACATGTGCCCTCCTGTCTCCTTAATCTCTACCTGTTACCTTTCTGGTCCTTGTAAGCATTTGAATAATGATTGATTTCTGTTTGAAATGTGTAAGGAGAAGGAACATTATTTCCATTTACCTGGCTGCTTCTGTAATTACATAGTTTCATATTTCCCATTGTTACATAGAGTTCTCTTTCTTCCTTTCTTACCTTCCCCTAGACCCAACTTTCACACTGGGGCCCCTTCAGTCAGCTTATGTAACAGCACATTGTCCACAGTGACATTGATATTATCAGTGTAATGGCTTGATTAAATACTTCTTTTCCTGTAGATTTTTCTTATCTCCATCTGTACTAGTTGCAATAAAAAGAATGATCGAAAGTAACAGGAGCTCCATAAACAAAAATTCATAAAAATGCCAAACATAACTCATCTGATTCCAATTAAACTTCTAAAATTGTACTGAAAATAGAATTTACTTTATGTTTTCTTGTTTTAAAATAACTATCTTGCCCCATATTGGACATTAAGCCCTCAGTGAAATTTATGATTTAGAATTAATTGTATTGCTCTCTAGTGCTGCAGTTGACATGCCCTCACCTTCCCCCAAGGCCTCAGGCTTGTAAGGATTAGGTTCTTGCATTTGTTTGCACTGCCTTCTCCTTTTTCTTTATTTTTTTTTCACTCTAAAATATGTGCCCAAAGTGGAAAGCATAAAAATATGTAATTCCAGAAAATAATTCTTTGTTATTTTCATTTGGTATTGAGACTTCCTTTCTTATCAACTGAAGGACAGTGAAAATTAATCTTTAGTAATAATATTCTTCACATTGAATTCTTACAATATGTGAAGTGTTTCATTTGTGTCAAGCAGTCCAAACTAAGCATTTATATTCTCTTATAATATATTAACTGCAAACGTATATTTCTGAGACATTTCTTGTTTTATTTACGGAATTCATGTCCCTGGCAAACTCCACTCGAAAACCCCACAATAAATCTTTCGGACCACAGTTATAGTTCTAGAGGATTTTTTGGGGTCAAAACTGACTGAAAATTGTGGTAGCTTTGAAAACTTAGACCCACATATAATCCTGCACAAGGATAATTATAGTAACTTTGTTCATAAGTGCAAAACTTGGAAGCAAAAATGATGTCCTTCAGTAGGTGAATAGATTAACTGGAATATTATTCAGTACTAAAAAGAAATGAGCCTTTTAGGGCTAGGAATATAGCTCAGTGTTAGAACACTTGCTTAGCATATTTCAGGCCTTGAGTTTGAAGTTTGATCCCCATCAACAGAGAGAGAGAGAGAGAGAGAGAGAGAGAGAGAAAGAGAGAGAGAGAATAAAAGAAATGAGCTCTCAAGCCACAAAAAGAAACAGACCTCAGATGCACATTACTGAGTGACTGAGAAGACTGAGTACTGTATACTTACCATTACATGACATTGTGGAAAAGCCAAAATGTAGAACTGGAAAAAAAGAAGTGGTTGCCTGGGGTTAGGGAGGAGGGAAGGATAAATAGGCAGAGCACAGTAGTATTTTAGAGCAGTGAAATTATACAAATTATAGTGTGCTACTGTAATGGTGGATACATATCATTTTAGAATTGTCCAAACCCATAGAATTCATAATACCAAGAATGATGTAAACTCTGGTCTTTGTGTAATATGTCAAAGTAAGTTTGATTCCCAGTACCAAAACAAAACAAAACAAAACAAAACAAAACAAAACAACAAAAAAAAAAAAACCCAGGTTCATCAATTATAATTAATGTACCATGTGTTGTAGACTATTGAGATGAATTAACGTTGTTCACAAAAACTGTTAACAAACATAGGGTAAGACCTTTATGATCATGGCACAGGATAAAAGGTACACTTCTGTGGGGCAGACAGGATCTTTTTCTTGTTCAACATCAAATCCTCAGTTCCTGGCATGTGATAAGAACTACATAAACATTGTTGAGTGTATAAATTTATCTGTATAAATGACAGTAACTTAGAGAAGCTAAATGAGAAAGTGAGAAAGGGAAATAGAATAAAGGAAAAGAGTTTTCCTTCCACGCATATTGTATTTCCACAGCTGAGACTGAGAGCAGTTGATCATCATTGTGTTATTTTATATCATCATCAGGATCTGCCCAGCAATACTGCTCTCCAGATCTTTTGTCATTTTTTCCCCTGTATTTCCAGTGCATTTCTAGGGTGCCTGTGTCCGTGTGTGCGTGTGTGTGTGTGTCCATGTGTGTCTGTGTGTGTGTGTGGTGTGTGACCTTTCTCTTAGATAAGGAGTTATTGAAGGAATGGTTTTTATTGCTGTCACTTCTCCTACCACAAGTAAGACTTAACAGCTCTAACCAGTGCTCCATTCATTGATAGCACAGAGGCTCAGCAACAGGAGACGGACAGAGTGTATTGAGCTGTCTGACTCCAACATCAAATTCTAAGGGTTGATTAAATCACCTGTGTGGTTTATGTGACTCATTCTGTGCTTCATCTTTCTATGCCAGAAAGGCCCAGTCAATATATGACCAGATATAACTTGGTGGCTTCCAACATGTTATTAACTTTGATTCCTCCTGTTCCAGTATCATATCCACGAGGAAATTTGTGGAGATATATATTGGCACAAGGCACATAAGCATTTGGGACACTGTAAGAACGAGCAGTGCAGATTTTAAGGATACGGTCTGTAGATACAAACTTCTGAAAGTCACTGTGATCATTGTGTTTTCTAGCTGAATGCCTACATCATGTTCAAAGTCAGAAAAGAGTTATTGTAGCCTGCACTTTGTCTTCAGGGCAGAGTCAGAGAAGTCTCCACCCTCTTGCTGCCCATCCTTCACTGCCCCTTTTCCTTCTTCCACACCTGTTGTGGCCATGTCAACTTAAATAAGCATTTATGCAAATACAACTAGTTATAAGTTCCACTTTCATTTGAGAGAATTTTCATATTTGAAAACTGAAAAAGTGACAAAGCTATCTAGGAAATGTTATATAAAAGGCCTTAGGGTTGAGCCCAGAAAAAAATCTTCATACAAAATTTGCAACTATCATTCCCACACAATTACCATGAAAAAATAATTTTAAATATTGTCATATAAATGATAGGCTCAGAGAAAAATCAAGGAAGTCACTAGCCTGACTTAAAACCTCACTTTTGACTACAATGTATTTTCTGTGAAATATATTTTTAGGAAATTCAGGTAATATTTTTTCATATATACATTATTAGTAAATATTAATTTTACAGAATAGTGGATTTCACTGTGGTATGTTCATACTCAAATAATGTTTTTAATTTTTATTTTAGTGGAGTAGAAGAGGTACTCTCAAGTATTCTGCAAAAATTACTGAATTAAGGACCAGATACCTCTGCTTTCTTTTCAATACTATTAAAAATTAAGTATAAGTAGATCAAAGATTATTCATTAAGGCTTATTAGAGAGGAAGACAATTAAATGCAATGTAGAGTTATTTTGCTTCAAACAACTTAAAAATGAGTCTTAAAATGAACAGCTTTTATTTATATTCATTATTATCAAAAATTTAAAACAAACACTATAATAAACACCCATATATACACAATTTAGATTTTACAATTGTTAAAACTTTTGGCATGTTTACTTCATCTACTTTTTCTGAAGCCTTAAAAAAATAAATCATGATCTCATAATGTTTTATCCCTACATACTCAGAATGTATCTCTTTAAAACTGAGGATAATTTCCTACGTAATTACAATTCTATTATCCCAACCAAAAATATGATTAAAATCGCCTATACTATCTACTACTGAATTCAAATTTAAATTTTCCATCTTATCCTTAAAATATCTTCTATATCCTAATGAGAAACATACATTGCATTTAGCTGTGATGTCCATGTATCCATTTTAATCCGCAACACTGTTTTCCTCCCCCCTCCCGCCCCCCAGCTAGGGATTGAACCAGGCCTTGTGCTTGCTAGGTACTTTCTCTACTATTGAGCTACACTTCTAGATTCTACCTCCTTCTTGATATTAACTTGAGTGGACTAGGTCAATCGTGTGGTAGAACAGCCTGCTCTTTGAATTTGTTTCCTGGTGGTGCTGCTTTAATTTGTTCTTCTATCGTATTTTTCTACAAATCAGAAGTTTTATCTTTAGGAGAGATTAGGTTCAGGTTGAGCATTTTTGGCATGAATACTTTGTGAGTGATGTCACCTGCTGTGTAATGTGTGCCATTAGGCGGTGCCTGAAGTGTGGTCCTCTCTCCGCTGTCATTCCAAGCCTGAGTCCCGAGCCAAGGTGGCTCAGCCACATGCTTCTTCTCAAAGCCTTTTTTCCAATCAACAGTTTTAAAAATGATGCCTTGACACTGCCTGTAGCCGGATTTTTAAGAATGATTACACTTTTGAAAATAGAATCCTCTCTGTACGTTCAAATTTAAATACAATTTTAAAAGTCTCTTCTAATATGTAAAAATACCCTTGACTTTGAAATATGACTGCCTCAGATCAGCTCTTATCAAAAGCAATAGAAATAACTATATTGGACCAAATGACTTTTACTGGTGATTAACTTTTTCTCAAGTATAAACTCAAAGTATTTTTTTAATTTTCACGTTCTGTTAAATAAACATATTGATATCCTTTATTCAGGTTTCAGAACTATGAAGGTTTTTGCTGTGTAAGCACCCTGGGGGCCTCACGCTGCCTCTTTTCTGGGGCTCTCAGGACATGAAACACAAGTATGCTTTTGTGTGCCTTTCAGACCTTGCCTTCTGCCAATCAAAACTGACTGTTCCAGCTGTGCCAGCCTCTTGCAGTGGTTCCTGGGCTTTTGCCAGTTTTGAAACATGGCAATAGGATTTGTACTGCAAAATTTGTGTTGTTACACTTCCGACTCACTTTAAATTCTGGGCAAAATTGTGACTTTAAAATTACTTTGGAAAAGTACTTGACTATTCCTTTCAAATTCTGGACTTTGGGCACATGGATTATCTGATGTATTTGTATGGAAGTAGTCACAGTTTATGCAACTGAAGTATAAGTGAATGCCTTTAAGCAAAATTGACTGCATTTGCTGAGGTTGTTATTAGGTATCATTTGCCTAATCAATGGAATATACACTGAATTCATTAGTATTTTAGTAACATTTCAGGATGAAAGTAAGATACAGCTCTTGAATTTTATAATACTCTCAGTGTCGTTATACTTGAAAATTGTAATGCATTTAGAATAAGTAGGGGAGGAGATTGGTCACCTACTTGATGTTTAACTCAGTAGATTTAAATTTCAGGATGAGTCCTTGGGTTATTTTTGCATTTGAGAAAATATGCTTTTTTAAAGATGGAATGTTGAAAAACTTCAAGAGTCAGAAATACTAGAAAGGTAGACAAAGATGTAGGTATAAATAGAAACTGATTTATTTTCCAGTGTTCTGAGTAATCTGCTTTCCTTTTTAGAGCTGCCTTTGACTGGAAAGGATTATATATTGTATGTTCTCCAAACTGTTATGTAAAATTTTATTTTTTCCATGAGTTCTTTCTAGAAGCCAAAACACTGTTTCTTCTGGGCCTAAGTGCATTGCTTGATCTTCCAAAGCCTATTTCATGGTCTGCTAGATTCTAATGGAGATGGTTACTAATGAGATAATATTTATTTATGTAGAAAATAAATTTACAACAGAGTGCAAAAAGCATGTAAGCAAGCATTACCAGCTTTTAAAAATTTATAGCGAAACCATACAAATGTTTCTAGTTTCTGCAAAAGAACCCTTTTCCACAAACATACTATAAATTCCTCATGCACATACTTATAAACATATATATGTTTCTTTTATTCAGGTACATGTGCACTTTGGTGTACTCATGATGGGCATTAATTGCAATTAAAGTTTAAGATTCTTACTGAGTTTGCTTTTATTGAAATAAATTGGTAGCAAATGTTAAAAATTTTTGCTTAAAGTGAGCCCTACGCACCAGTTAAATGATTTATGTATTTTTCCATGTAATAACAGTAAAAGAAACTTCTGTAATGTCTTTTGGTGACCTTGATAGCTGATGTGTTAATAACATTTCAGACTGACGATTTGCAGCAGGCTTCTTGCCCAAAGCTCTGCAGTAAATTATTGGTGCATTGCAGATTACAGTTAATTCCTTAAGAAACACTGCATTCTTAGGTTCTTGTTGATGTTTGGGCTGCAGAAGACAAAACCACACTCAGTCTGCCACATCTTGCAAGAATCACACATATATACAGAACTTAATGTGATTCATAAATACAATTTTCACCAAAAACATACTTTGATTAGTGACAACTCTGGGAATTAATCTTTTTTATGTTGAAGTTGGCAGTGTCAAAACTGTGGGAAGTGGAGCTTTGTATGTGGTTAGGCTTGACAAATGCCTCTACATAGCTTCCACTTGTCCTGCCTAAATAAAAGTAGACAAGGCTGCAATGAGTAAAATTGTGAGGCCTTCAAAATACACCTCACCTTCTTTTTGCTTTCACCCACGATAAGTCTGTTCCTTCCCATACTCTTTACTCTCAACCTTACCAGAATAGAAGAGGGTGTGGTAACTCTCCTAGTGACTGAGTACTTTTTGATGATGGGGTCCCAAAATGTGAGTCTGAATCCTGAGTCTGGCGAGCAAAACCGTTTTGTTTGCCCTCATGGTGCTTGGCTTTATTTGCTTTAATGGGTTAGTTACCAATATTTGAAAATATAAAATGTTTGCAGATAAAAACCAACATCTCTCTTGAAATATAAGAAGCTCTTGCAACATTTCTTACCAACCAGACTTTCCCTTGGCCTCCCTCAGCTTAAGCTATATGATAGTTGCTCTGCAAACAAGGCATCTCTTCTGCAGTTCCCCCTCCTCACTCACGTAACCTGCTGGTTCCTGTGAGCATTTGAGTTTTTGACTAGTGGTTGAGCTTTTGACTTTTGAGTATATTTAATGACTATATTACACTAAATCATATTTCTTTGTACAAACTTGTTTATACCTGTTTTTACCAACTTTAAAGGGAAAGATTTGGTTTCCACTAAAAAAAAAATAAGACTCTGAGAAGCAGGTGTGTAATAGACTCAAGGCACTAGTGTTTAAAGCCATGAAAATGAAGCTGAGTTACAGTTATTGAAAATGGGAGAGGGTGTGGAGGTGTATCTCTTAGCTAGCAGGAACAAGGCCCTGAGTTCTATCCCCAGCACAACTCAATCAATCAATCAATCAGTCAGTCAATCAGTCAATACCTCAGTCTTGTCCCCAGGAAAACTCCACTCTGTCTACCCTTCATTTTTCTGAATCAGCAGTGGAAACTGCAGCAGCGACGGGAGCTCCATGAAATTGTGTCTTTTATTTGAGCATCTTACTGAAACCCTTTCACACGCCCACTAGTGAGTCTTCCTCAACCAGCCTTTCCCCACCTTTTCACCTCTTTTGACAACAGGGTTAATTCTGCTTCCCCCTACTATGAGTTAGTGTGATTTCCCCTCATTTACATTTATGCTAAATTTTAAGGGATCTATTTTGTTTTCCAGCAAATTTAATACTATTTTCCTTGGTATTTTGTCATATATTTATACTATATGTCATATTTCTGCCCTCCTACCTGAATTTCTGAAGCTAACAACTTGATCTGTTGTACTTTTTCTGTATTGCTTATGAAATATCTGGTGAATAAATGTGTCATTGAAAGGCATTCTTTTCATTAATAGTGGTATTACTGCAAGCCCATGTTAATATCCCACTGGAAATAAGACTGCAGGAATGCTCATATTTTCAACAGGTTTTATTTACTGAATTTCTCCCTGGTGTATTCTTTCAGAGTAAAGTAAGAAAAATGCATTTCTTACGCCTGACATTTGAGTTTTATTTTAAAACTGCCCATTGTTTTTATTCACAGTTATATACACTGCTGCCTAAGGCTGCTTTGTAAAAGTGCTGGTACTAAAAGCCTGTTGATAACAAAGTTCTCACTTTGGGCATTTCCGTTTAACCCTGAGTTGGGTCTGCTGACTGAGCAGTGGATGCAGACAGAAACCAGTCCTAGAGTATTCCTTCACCCCACTCAAGACAGGACCATGTACGGTGCTTTCCATTCTGTCTCATTTGGGATTTTAATAGGATTTTACTAATCTAACATTTGTCAGGCACTGTTAAAAATCACATTCAGAGAGGAAGAATATTTTTTTCTCATGTGATCTTAGAGGCAAAGGTGTAGTTATTGAAATAAGTAAGAATACAGCTTGACCAGAGTTCATTCAGGCTTTCTGTGCCCAAATGACTGTAGATACCTCAGTATAGATGCAGGAATGTGGGTTTAGAGGACAGGGCACCACATACAGAGGTCACTAGGGAAAGGGACATGTAATGAGGGGAGGTAGGAAGAAGAATTCCATGAGCTCTAAGAAAAAGTCCTGAAGGAAGTTCTAAGGATTATTTCTTCAATCCACTCTTTCCTCTTATTTTACCTACTTTGTAAACATGTAGGGATGGCCAAGGATTCTATCCATGCCATGCTCTCAATGAAAAACTGATCCGGCATGGGTATTGGGCCTCAGGGCTCAAGAGGGTCTGAGGGACTCACTTGAGTAAACTTTTCCATAGTATTGATTTAAATAGAAAATTATACTTGAAAACTGTTATGACACCAATAAAAGTACATTGCAGTAATATTTAGGTTCTTGGCTATATTTTCTTAAACAGTAGGCATAGTATTATGTTCCTGGTGAACATTCAGTGTTATTGTATTGGACATAGAAATTAGGTTTCTAAAATCAGCACACAGGCAAAATTATAGTCAAAATTACCCTTAAAGATCCCTTAAATGGCCCATAAAATAGAGTATATGAGGCTTTATAGGTATAGCACTGAATGCTAATTCTTATGCACACTAAGTTTGAAAACTCTGAGCTAGTCTAAACGAAAGAGTAAAAAGAAACATACGCAGATGTCTAAAACTTCAGACTGCTCAGGTTTTACACTAACTCTAAAGTTTCTATCAGTGTATTAGCAATAGCAGAGATTTTGGAAAAATTCCTGTCTGCCTGCAGATTTGCTCTATGCAGCTTTAGTATTAAATTTCTGTAATAGATAATTTTAAAAGTTGCTTATAATTGTGAGGATTTAACTAATATATGTACAAGCAATTACGATTCTCTTTACACTTTTCTTTGGGCATCTCATGCCTCATCAGCTTTAGTGGCTTCTTTTTTGAGACTGTATCTAGATATACATTTCTGCTGTTCATCATGTCCCCAATTCTGGCCCCACATTTCAGCTGCTAGTATTTACTTGGTAGCTCGCTGGCAGCCCCTCAAGTCCTCTCATTGGTCATTTTATCTTGTCTTTTCCTGCTTCCCCTTTGAGTGATGCCTTGTACAACAACCATGCCAATGATTGGTGACTCCACCCTCTCAGGCCCACCCATGGTACCTCTTCAAGGAAAAATGGGACAGGGAGGTTTCTACGGTCTTTCCTCTCCCATCTCCTCAGGCATTTGGTTAATCATCAGCCTTTTGGTATACCTGCTTAACTGATCTTCCTGTATCCAAAACCTCACTTCAGCCCAATTTTTCTGTCATCAGAAAATCAGGTAATATCCCTGCTCAGAAGCCTTTGATCAAACTCCAACATCTGTAGACTGGAGAGCTCAATGTAGCATCCAAGTCCCCTTATGACTGATCATAATTCATTGCTCCAGGCTTATCTCTCATTTAAGATTCTTGTGCCCCTGGATTTCTTCTCACCCCTTCTCTTGATCAGAGAAAAATGCCCTTCTAGTCATTTTGCTTATTTGCTACCTTTGAAGGCTAAATTATATCTACCAATTCCATGAAAATTTCAAGAGAATACCATAAGGAATAATCAGTTCTTCTGTTTTTTTCACTGTATTTTGTTTTAACAAGTCTATTGTTTCACATTCCATTTGCCTTATATTTATAGTTGTTCTTATCCCTATCTTAATTTTCACAAAAAATTACATATATATATGTAATATTATATGTATATTACATATATATATATGTAATATATGTATATATATATTCACTATATACAACATATAATACATAATCTCAGAAAAGATTTTATGTGTGTGCATGCACACAAATTTAGAGAAAGAATTTTGATGCCAAATTCTCCTGCTTATCCTATATGATATCAAGGATCAAAAAGTACAGGTGCTCAAACTCTTTATTTTTAAAGTTTTTATTACAAAAAAATTCAAAATTTATGAAAAAAGAGTTAGAATAGTATTAAAATCTCCATACCGAGCTTTAACAATAATCATCTCTTCACTAATCTTGTTTCATATACTGTATGTCATCACCTATTTTCACCCACCTGTATTATTTTGAGACAAATCCTAGATATTAGTATGCATTTCCAAGAGGTAAGGATTTTTTTAAACACATATCCACAAGGCATTACCACAAATAAATGCAATTAACAATTTTTTTATTGAAATCTAGTCTCATAAATTAATACTTTTTTATTTGAATTTACTTAAGTTATTTGAATCAGATCCACATATTATGATTAGTACAATTTCCAATCTCTCATAATCTCTGGGTTTCATATCTTTTTTTTTTTTCCTTCTGACTTACTTATTGAAGAAATCACATCATCTGTTCAGTACTTTCCTACAGCAAGTCCTTTGTTAATTTAAATTCAAATGAAGCCTCAGGTATTATAGCTACCTGTGATTTAACTGGAGAGGAAAAGGATTAGAGTTTATGGTAAAAAATTAGCAAGCCATGTAGTGTTTGAGGGATACTTTTGTGTATGGAAAGTTCCTTGACAGTACACATATTTATATGATCATGAAATTTCCAACACAAATATATGAGATTTTTCAGAAACTATTCCTAAGAAGGATGTAGTCCTTGAATAGCATCACTTGTATTACTTAGTATTTCTAGAAGCACTTAGCAAATAAATTCAGTGCCATGGATTTAATGTAAATAAGCATAGTTTAATTGTTTTTTTGGGTGATGTTTCCATAAAAAACAAATAAGCCAGTAAAGAAACATATTTAAAATAACAAAAAGAAAAATAAATAAGTTAGTATTGAAGCATAAAATTGTTCTAAACTCTCAAAGGTATTGTTCAGTGTGTTCTCGGTCGTTTGTTTTTTGAAGAGAGTGATGAGCTCATGATGTTTCAACTGATGGATTTGTTGTCAGGATGCATGGGGCAGCGGAGGAACAGAGGAATGTGTACGGTCCTGGGAGACCTCGAACAGCGATATGGTCGTCCTGATGTTGAGATACAGCATTCCTATGGCCCCAGTGGCAGCTCTTGGAGCTGCGCCCCTCAGAACCAGCATATTTACTCTGGAGGGGCTCCTCCTCCTGGCAGTGACCTGGACACCCTTTCTGCTTCTATTGTTCCTGCCTCTACCAGTTAACTTCTCTGCACTCTTCTTCTTTTGGTCTCATGGCTGTTGATGTCCTGGGGCTTCTACCACCTCATGACTTCTAAAGACTCAGAGCTGCTTCTTACTGCACTCCTTCTGAGGGTCTCACCGCTTCTGATTCTTCCACTTACTCCTATCTGCAGGCTTTTCATTCGAACATCCCCTTCAGAGACTGATTCAATTCTTCCTCATATCCCTCTCTTGTATCATATAAATTCTGGGTATGTTTTTCTTTCAGTTTTTACTCTTTGTGTAAATCCATCTCTTTATATATTCCGTACCCAAGCTAGTGGTATCAGTTATCCAAACCACAATCCTGTGTGTCATCCTTTCTCTCATCTCAGTTAACTTAACGGCTACCAACTCCCAGTGATTCCACATCACGAAGTCTTCCCAAATTCATCTTCTTGATCTCCTGGGCTACTCCCTCATTATCGTTCACTAGGATGACTCACTTCCTTAGGAAGTCTTCCTGTTTCTTATTTTTTCCATTACTCTCACATCCACACTGCAATTGTAGTGATTTTTGAAACTTACACTTTAAAAATATTACTTTGCTTATTTTTAAACTTAAAAAAACTCTTCCTCTTTGACTATGAGAAAATGTGAACTCCTTAAAACACATGACAAGATTCTTCACAAGTTACCCCACATTCATCCTTGGCCCCATTTCTCACCAGCCTCCTCCCATGGGTGCTATTTTCAGCAACTAAGACCCATAAACAAATTATTGCCCTTCCTTCATCCATGCTTTTTGTTGTCTCACTTCCCCACCTATTAAATTTCTACTTCCCTTCCAGGCAAAACTGAAGGTCATCTCATTAGTGGTTCTCCAAGATGATGGAGCTGTTCACATGCAGTGTTTCCACGATATTTTATATGCCCATGTCAGACTGCAAGACACATTGTTCCATTATTTATTCCTATGCCTGTTTTTACCACTGCCGAGAGGCGTCTTTTAGGACACAGTCCTTGGGCTCCTCTGGTGAGCCCTGGACCTGCACATAGCAAGCATTTACTTAGCACATTGTTGTGTTATAATGGTAAAATTACTCTTTGTTCTTGATGCATTGTTTAAAATTTTTTTTTTCTGTGAAAGATACAAGATTATTGCAGTATCATTTCTAAAAGATTATCTTGCTGAAAATGTGTAAAATGAAATTGCTGCCAGTGGTAAAGACTAAACCCATTGTTACTAAGTTTCACTAACCTTCGGATCAGTAGATACCACAGAATAGCTGCTTGGGAAGATGGTCTCTTTTTTGTGTGTATGTCAGTGAAAAGTTACCACTTTCTGATTATGAAGAAGAAAAGCAAAAATTCAAGACCATGGGGACTTCAGCATATGGGAAATATTATTCTGTGTTCTGCCTGTTTTTTCTTTTTCTCCCATGTGGAACAGAGAGTCTCTGGGGACCTGAACCTTGGGAAATGAGTCAGCAAGTCCTGAAGTGAGGGAAATCACTAAATTATCCTTTGACCTTGGTACTGATGACCACCAATTATAAAATCCATCAAGAATTTCAGTGCTAAATTGTTCAGAAGAACAATTCCCTCCAGAACCTTGCCTCTTTACTCCTATCTCCTATGCAAGTGATTGTTTTATTGTTACTTCCTGTGGGGAGTTGATTTAAAACCTTGAAATTTTTTTTTAAACTGTAAATTTTATAAAGAGCTCCTTTACCTTCCATGGAAAACCACAATTTGGGTTCTTCAAATAGCCGATGTCATCCCTCATCGTGGGGATGTCATCCCTCACTTCGGGCTTACGGTAGTTTGTATAACTGCTAAAAAAGAAAAATAAACAAATAATAAACACAAACTGCAGCATGATTCCCTGTATTGTCACTACAAATAGCTTCCTGTGGTTGTACTGTAGTACTAGGTTTCAACTACCTATGTGACCTTGGGCAAGTCTCTATGTCTCAGTTTCCTTATCTATAAAGATAAGAAACATAATGATACCTACTTCATAAGAGATGTGGCTTAAATGAATTGTTATTCATTAATTGCTAACAGTGCTTGGAACACAGAAAGAGCTGCAAGTATTTAATAAATATACATATCACCAAAGGAGTGGAAAGTACATGTGACTATCATTCTTCAAGTGACCTTTGGTAGAAAAAATGCCAAGAATGGTAGCCTCATTTATTAGTTTTTAACTTTTTGACACAGTGTCACCTATCTCTTGTTTGAGTTCTACCACAACTGTCTGAGGGAAAGGAATGATAAGTAAATCTTTAATATCTGAATGACTTACTCAAGGTAATATAGATACGATGGAGCACAGAGAGAGGTAACATTAGATTCCTTTGGCTTTCCAGATGCATCCGCATTTTTTAAAAGTTAGACTACATGAGTAGAAATCATATGATAATTTTAAAAATATTTTATTGACAAATGACAATGACACATTTTACTAACAAAATGACAAAATGTATCCTGTTTGTTTTTAAATTCATATAAATGTAGTGTAAAAAATAACTTTGTTCAACTTCGAAGTGCAAAGTCAGAGTTCTGGATATTGATTCTTATCTAATCATTAACAATAATAATTTTTCATATAGTAGAATAGCCTTGTGCTATGACCAGAGCTGTTTGGATATTAATTCTGTACAAAAATATCAAAATCTTTGTGCCAGGAGAATGTTACAATGAAAGATGTTACAGTGAAAAATTCTTTTAACAAATTCTACCAAGTGAAAGTGTTTCTTAGCAGATACCATGGAACGTATTATTGAATCTAAGGGAAAATCACTACCTACTGTCATCAGACACTTGGTCAATAAGATATAGGTTTTATTCCTAGGCTTTCTTATAGATTAAAGGAAAAGATTGCAGACTCTGACTTTTGGATCCTAGCTTTTGTTATTTATTTAAAATTTTCTTTTGGTAAGAAAGAAGGGAGCATTTATCAGTCAGAAGTCAGACACTTCAGTTTGTAAGATATCAATTTATATTTTGAAAATGGGAAAATTAGAAGTAAATTAGATCAAATATGAATGTTCAACTTTAAAATATACATTTTAAACAAAGAAGGATATCATAAATAAAGTAAATATAGATCTGCAAAATTCAGGTATACGCTGAAATGAATTAAAGTCATGATATGTATTTTGGAAGAACAAAGAGCATTATGACATTGAAGGGTTCATGAAGTTTGTTCCACAAAGGGAAAATAAAGTTTTTTTTTAATTGAGATTTTAAATTTTAGAACATGCATTATACGTTTTTGTTGACTGTAGAGAGACTAATTTTTTTCTCACTATATTCTCCTTTTTGGATATACAAATTCATGTGTTTACGGCTGTATATTTTTAGCCTTAGCTCTGCCTTTTTTTTTTTTTTTTTAATTGGTATTAGGAATTGAACCCAGGGTGCATCCCCAGCCCATTTCCCACTTTTTATTTTTATTTTGAAACAAGGTCTTTCTAAGTCACTGAGTTGCCCAGGGCGGGTTTGAACTTGCTACCCTTCTGCTTCAGCCTCCTAGAATGCTGGGATTACAGGCATGTGCCAGTGCCACAACTGCCTTCAGTACTGCCTTTTCAAGGCACTATCAATGTTCACTGCAAGACACACTTGGGGAACTGGACATGCTGAGAAGTGGATAAGAAAGATCTTGGTATGCAGCAGCAAACTACAACTGCAAATGAGGAAAAAAAAATGAATTCTGTAACCACTACTAGCCCAGCAGATTTACCAGTTTATGCTGTAGTCCAGAGTTTATTTGACCTGTGTCTTCTTGTAGTTCCTCCAGAATTTCTTGCAGCTGTGGAGCATACTGTAGACACCATCCAGATGCTCTTCTCAGGAAATATTCTGGTACCCAGTTACAATTGGTATATCAGCTACTGCATAACTTCAAGAAGGTAGTGGTCCTATGGGCAATTTCCCTGGATTCTCACTATTCCTAGAGCCAAATTCTTCTGATTACTTACAGAAGTTTTTATCTGTCACCTAAGTCAGCCTCGTCACTCTGGTATCCTAAGAAATGTGAATTCTTCAGACCCAATGAAATCTCACTTTCTTTTATATTCTTCTGTCCATACAATTCTTACAAACATTTATTATTATTTTAATTAAGTCGTGCATATTTTATATGGCTTTGTCTGACTTCAGGTCACATTTTATGAAGAAGCATTTTTGCTGATATTTCTCAAAATGCCTTCTAACTGATGTATTTATTTTATTTCTATACTCTTCATGGATATAATACACGATTCAATAAGATCATCTTGACTGAATAGAAAACCAAATAAAAATACATTTTCTGTATTTGCCTCATTTAGATAATTTTAGGTTAGTTTTTCTTTTCCATACATCACTATGAACTTAATGCTTTTCAGACTGAATATATAACAGTTGACTTCAGCCAGTTTTTTTCCTTTTGATGCTCAGAAGACCACAACTGTAGCTAAGGGAAGCCCCTTTTAGATTGGCTTTGGTGTAATTTTGACATGACACACAAAAGATTGAAACCTTTCTTGTTTTTTGGCACAATTAAGATGATCTCCAATCACCTTTCTGCCCTAAGCACAGCATCAATCATTTCTGTAGGAAGTCTTAGAAAAGTAATATTGAGGCCAGACATTCTTCCATGGTATTTTGTGGGAGTAATATTGTTCCTGGGACATTCAGTCCACAGAGCTAGAAAATAGGTCTTTTGTTTGTTTCATTTCAAATATTTTCTGTAAAGGCGTCAGATAATCTCACCTCATAGGAATACTTACCATGGGAATTTCCAAATTTATTCTGTTGGTAGGATATTTCAACTTTAATTCTTTACTTAAAAATATTACCTTCTTTCTTTTCTGCTATACAATATTATAGTATATTTTATGTCTTATGGGACATAAATTATGTGCAGCACATAATTGCTTAGTGATGGGTAGTTTGGTCAAGTTGTTTTCATCACCTTTCAATTTGAGGGCCTTAGCATTCTTTTTTTTTTTCATTTAAAAGAGAAAAAAATAGAACAAAATTTCAAAACAACATAATAGGAGGGTAACAATGGTTAATACATTGCATATTGTTATCTTTAAATTAGTTACTCAGGGTACAAGATATTGGCATTCAATTCTCCAAACAACATTAGCATAAACCTTTCTTTTCAATGAACTAAGCAAAATTAGTAGTGTATCTATCTTAACTATCTTGTGTATATATATATTTTTTTCTTTTCCCTTCCTTCTTTTCTCCATTACCCCATCCCAGTTTCTCTTTCATTTTGAGCAGTTGCTTCCTGTTTTACAATATCTATTGTCCATCTTGGATCTTATTTGCTCTTTCAGCTTCTCACACTAGGGAGACAATACTATGTTTACATATGTGCGTCTGGTTTATTTCACTTAGTATGGTCTCAAGTTGCATCCATTTACCTATAAAAGTCTCCAGTTTATCTTTCTTTATGGCTGAGTAGTACTCCATTGTGTAAAAAGACCACATCTTTTTTATCCATTCCTCGGTTGATGGGCATTTGCGTTGTTTCCAAAATCTGGCTATTACAAATTGTACTGCTATAAACAGGGGTGCACATATATTGCTGTAGTATGATGTTTTTAATTCTTCTGGGAAGATACCCAGAAGGGGAATAGCTGGGTCAAATGGGACCTCCAATTCTAGTTTTTTGAGGAATCTCCACACTGATTTCCACAGTGTTTGCACCAGTCTACACTCCCACCAACAGTGGAGAAGGGTTCCTTTTACTCCACAACCCCTCAAGCATTTGTTATTGGTTGATTTCTTGATAATAACCATTCTTTCTGGGGTGAGATGGAACCTCAGTGTTGTTTTAATTTGCATCTCTCAAATCACCAGTGATGTTGAATATTTTTTTGTATATTTATTTGCTGTTTGTATTTCTTTGTCTGAGAATTGTGTATTCATCTCAGATGCCCATTTTTGGATTGGGTCTTTAAATTTGGGAGGTCTGAGCTTTGAGTTCTTTGTATGTTCTCGATAGTAATCCTTTGTCTGAGGCACAGCTGGCAAACGTTTTTTCCCACGTTGTGGGTTGTCTCTTCACTCTGTTGGTGGTTTCTCTTGCTGTGCAAAAGCTTTTTTTTTTTTTTTTTTAGAATGGATTAATCATATTTACACTGAAACTTATGGGAAAATTTAATTTGGTTCACAACCAAAATCAGTTTGTGAGCACCTTCATAGTGTCAGAAAGGATTAACCTTGTTTATATTGAACCTCATGGGGAAATATGATTTGGTTCATGACTACATATATCTATATATCTCTATCTCTATCTCTATCTATCGAGAGAGAGGGAGTCAAATATTTAACTTTTCATTAAGGGAACCACTAAGATGACAAAACTGAGTCAAAGCAGGATTCAAAAAACAATGGTGACATAAGAGTGCTAAATTAGGTACGAAACAGGAAAATGAACTTTATAATAACTTTAGAGTTATATTTTCTACAGAACTGAAATGATTTACATCTCTATCAAATCAGAATAATTTGCAACTTACGATTTTCCACAAGTTAGTAAGAATTTCACAGAATCTGGACTTTAACCAATGGTGTGTTATCAGCCCAAGAGTCATAAGCTGACATGAGGCAATGTTTCAGCCAGACAGTGGAAGGATACGCAGTCATCCTTTTGCTTCGCTTCCAAGTTCAGTGGGTCATCCACATCTGGAAGTTCTGATCTGTAGATTCAACTTTCCTTGGATTAAAAAAGTATTTGAAAAAATTACAATTAAAAAAAAATACAAATACAAAAACTATTGTATAGCTTTTACACTGTATTAGGTATTATAAATAACCTAGAGATATTTGAAGTGTATAGGAGCTAGGGAGGGGGAGGGGAAAGGAAGGAAGGGAAAAGAAAAATTGAGAAAAGAAAAAATAGAAATAAAGCTTTTGTAAATAAGGAGGAGAAGAGGGGTTTAGGGAGGGTGGGGGAATGGAAAAAAAATCAAGTTATATAATGTGCAGGTACAAATTCCCTATTATGAATGTTATAATTATGTATATTTAAAATGTAACAATAAACTTAATTAATTGAAAAATAAAGTTTATGGGAAGATGTGCATAGGTTATTTACAAATACTGCATCATTTCATGCAAAAGATTTGAGTATCTGCAAATTTTCACATGGGCATCCTGGAAACAATCTTGTGTGGATTCTGAGGGTGCTTGTATTGGATAAATCTTTTCCAACAAAGATTTGTAACTAAAAGTGAAGCAGAATAATCTTCAAACTTTCGATGAGTATTTTGAAAAGAAAAATGAGATAACATATGATTACATGGAGGAAGAAGGAGATAATTATGTCACCTCTTTTTCAGTTTTCGTGAATCAAAATTTTTGATGGTTGCAGATCTTTAAACTGAGAATATCTCTTCTTCCCCCTTCTTTTATTTACTTGCAGAGCCTATTATCAATTCCTTGCCTTCATCAAGATAACTTTTTTTATTTTGTCAGTTAAGACTGATAAGGAAGCAAATGAAAATTATTTAAAAATTTTTAGTTTCATACACAAATTTTCAGGGTCACTCTGTCGATTTGGTTGAGAAATTAAGTATTGAGTGTGGTGGCTTGCACTGTAGTCCCCACTACTCGGGAGACTGAAGCAGGAGGGCTGCTTGAGTTCAGTGTTACAGTGAGACCCTGTCTCAAAACAAATAAGTAAAATAAATAAGCAAATCCACCATTATATCCACACAAACTAGTCTAATATTGATTCAACAAATCTTATACTTTTTAATCTTATACACTTAAAACTAGAAATTTTATGAGGTAAATGTTTCTGGAGGGCACCTTCCCAAATAGGCAGTTCTTAAGATTCTTAAGAAATTTTCCACCTGGAAATGCAACAGGTATGTAATATGTTTGTAATTATCCACGCAGGTTCTTATTTTTAGTTTTTTTAGGATAACACATTCTTTCATTTATAAAAGAAAAATTACCTAAAACCTGAATCAAAGCTTGTTGGATTTCAGTATCTAGTTACTGCTTCCTGCTAGATAATACTTTTTCTGTCTTACTATCCTTTGTAATCCGTTCATTTCTTTGAGGAAAGAGCTTATTTTGATACTATTTCAATAATTTAAAAGTGAAAATATTATATAAATATAATTACAAACATAGTATGAACCGTTGAATTTCCAGGTGGAAAATTTCTTAAGAATCTTAAGATCTGCCTATTTGTGCAGGTGCCTTCCAAACACATTTACCTCATTAAATTTCTAGTTTTAAATGAATATGATTAAAAGTATAAGATTTAAGTGATATAGAAAGTGTTAAGAGGTGGTAGTAGGGATAATAGGATAGATAGAAGAACAGACACATACAAAAGATGGGCTCAGTATGATTCAACCTAAAATGATGGGAGCTTATGAACTGAAAATTGCTCGGGAAAGGTCTTCAGGAAAGCATGACATTATGAGATTTTTCTATGTGCTAGATGGATTTTTCCATGTGCTATGTCTTGTAGCCCATCTCTTCATTTTCAGGGGCTGTTCCGTTCCAGGTTTTTCCAAGACTACACCAAAATGTGGTGGGGAGAGACCCTTTTGGGTCTGAAATGATGGGGCCGACTACCACAAACCACATGCCAAAAGGTATCATCAAATAATTATTAACACACCTTTACTATTAAAAGCATTGAAGTGTTCATCTTTCAAATTTAGGAGCTAGCACTTTATTTTTTTTTATTTTTATTTTTTGTGGGTACCGGGGGGTCGACCTCAGGACCTCGCGCGCCAACAGGCACCCGTGCCGCTGAGCGATATCACCGGCCCCTTTTTCGTATGTGGGTTCCGGGAGTCGAACTCGGGCCCTTGCGCTTGCAAAGCAGGCGCTTACGCCGCTGAGCCATCTCACTGGCCCAGGAGCTAACGCTTTAAAAGGTCAAATAAATATTTACAAAGAGATTCAAATAAACTCTGGAAAACCAAGGGGCTTTGTATAAATAAATAAATAAATATTTGAAAGAAAAAGGAATCAAGTATTTCTTCAGAAGAATAAAAGAGAGTGCAACAATGAAAGGGTCATATCTGAAGTTTATTTGAAGCAATGAACTCCTAAATTTTTTTTTTTTGTTGTTATTGGGGTTTCTAACTTTCAAAATGCAGGACATAGATAGTAAAGTACTGTGAGCTAAGGAGAGCTTCCTTCATTATCATTACCTATGGGAGATGATACCTGAAGCAAGTTATGTGACTTTTCTCTGCCTTTGTTTCTTCATCTGTGGTGCTCTGCACATCTTAGAGGGCTGAGGGACATTGCATGAGTTTCTACAGGTAGGAAGCTTAGAGCATTGCCAGACACCCAATAAACAACTGGTAAATGTTAGCCCTTTTTATCTTAAAAGTTCATTCTGATGTGAACACAAATGATGCTCCCCTACCCGAGTGGACCAACTAATGTCCTAGGGCAGTGAGTTGACGGAGCCTGAGGATTTGGAATCTAGTTGAGCAGTAGGCTTAGCGTGTTGGACCTGCTGGATTTTATACCTAGTTCATTCATGTTCGTAGACACTGTATAATACTTTTAGTCAAGATAAATTGTCATTTGATTAGCTTTCCTTTTGTCAGAACACACAATTTAAGGGAGGAAATGGTTTATTTGGTTCATGGTTTTGGAGGTTTCACCCACGGTTGACTGGCTCCAAGGCGGGAACATCATGGCTGAAGGGTGGGGTGGAGCAAAGCTGCTTACATCGTGGAGTCTGGGAAGTAGAGCAAAGGGAAGAGTGCCAGGGAGGGAGCCAGGGACCAGACAGAGGCCCACCCAGACACACCCAGAAGTGTGTTTTATTAATCCTCTATATAGCTCCCAAGCCAATCAAATTGACGATTATGCTTAACCATCACAACTTTTAACGCCACTTATTTTATCAATGAAAATTCTTTTTTTATGCACCCCCCCTGTTAATTAACAAATATTCTGGAGTGGATTTTAATAGGAGCATTTGAAGTGCTTAGCAACAACTCTATAATGTAGATTTCTTTTTTTCTTTTTTTTTTTTTGTGGGTACCAGGGGTCAACCTCAGGACCTCGCGTGCCAGCAGGCGCCCGTGCTGTTGAGCGACATCACCAGCCCTTTTTTCATATGTGGGTTCGGGGGGTCGAACTCGGGACCTCACGCTTGCCAGGCAGGCGCTTATGCCGCTGAGCCATCTCACCGGCCCTATAATGTAGATTTCTGATTGGAGTCTCTCACCCACTAATGAGCCACTCTAGGGATATAGATCTAAGTTAACACAGACATAATTTGACCTCTCAGGAAGTTTGGACGGAAGGTTAAGACACAAATCAACTCTGACTCTAGGACTGCCTGTTAGATTTTTCTGTCACACAAGATTCTACTGGAATGTTTATAAATTGGGGCCTGTATTTAATATTTTTACCATTTTTCTCTCTACCAATAAAACTTCATTGATTTAACTTGGGCATCGGGGTGGTATTCATAAAGTAAAATATTATTACGGAAGATAGTTTATGTGATAGGAAATCAATCTTGTGGGTCCTATGAAGAATTTTAAATGTCATTATATCAAAGCTACAATTTTTCATGCTTATGCAGAGAATTCTCTTAAAGGGAAAGATTAAGGACAGATTGGAGAAAACTCTGGCATGATCATAGAAAAAGCATTCTTTTTCCGAAAGAAAAGAATTCAGAACTTGAGAATGTAGCTCTGACAATGTAGAAAAGCCTAAACTCACAAAATATGGCTTCTTTTGTGAATGTGAAACATAAATGAATAAACAATTTTAAAGAAATTGAAGTAAAATGATGAAAAATAGAGAATCATAAACCTAAGAAAAATTTAATAAATATTTTGAGTCATATATTTCAGTAGCAATTAGAACAATAATACTGAGTTCAAATATACCTCATAAACATTTTCCCCTATTATTTTACAGTATCATGTTACTTTTTTATAATAAATCAATTTTAATTATTATTAGTTAAAGTCTATACTTTATTCATATTTCCTTAGTGCCCTTTTGCTGTTTCAGGATACCACATGACATTTATGTTTCTTTAGGCTCTTTTTGGACCTTGTTTTGGATGACCATAAATATTTTGAAGGGCACAGGTCAATTTCTTTATAGAATATCCCTAAGTGGACTTTGTCTCATGGTTTTCTCATGATCAGACTGGTATTATGGACATGGGGGAGGAGACCACAGAGAGGCAGTGCCATCTCAGCACACCAAGGCAGACAGACTGTTGACCTGGGGCATCTCCATGGGTATTGACCTTAGTCACCCAGCAGAGGCAGTGTTTGTCATTTTTCTCCACTGTAGTGTTACCCTTCCCCTTTTCCATACTGTACTCTTTGGGGGAAGTTACGTTATGCAGTCTACATTTAAGGTATAGACAATCTTAAACTTTAAAAACTGTAAAAGTAATGCAGGAAAATGTACACAGAAAAATGCCAGTATGTATAACTTAGTAGCTTACTTTTTCACCCGTGAGTGTATTATGAAAATATTTTCATGCCAATAGATATGTTTCTATAACATAATGGCAACAGCTGCAGTTATCCCATGGAGCTAATGTATCATCACCCATTCAGCCGTCCCATGTTGACTGTACCAGAGCAAACTGAACACTAAAGCCCGAGGACACAGCTGTGCAGTTTTCACACCAAAGGTTAGTGCAAAAGACCTGGGGAGAAGGCTGTTGTTAGCATTACATGTTTTCAGTTTCCATCATAATATGGTACAGAGGTCATTTATTTCTAAGTATATTCTTCTACTTACATGGGAAAAAATAGAAGACAGCAAGGCAATATTTTGTTTATTTAGAACATTTGAAGATATGTTGTAGAGAGATATAGGCGAATCTCCAATATTGTCAAAAACTTATTTAAAACTTGGAAATAGAGTACTTGGGATACTAGGTACTCTTTTAGTGCAATGCTTGGCATTTACTGACTAGAGCATTTATAGCTTGATAGGACAGAAGTTAATTTGTAGATTTTTGGTAGGTAGAAATGCAAATAATTTCTTTCCAGTGGAACAGAAAACCTCAGTTTATGACTCTGCTGGGCATTAATTAGTTTTAAATCTAACCCATCTTTTCAAATGTTCTTTGGACTAATTTTGATATCTTACTGTTTTTTCCTTAAATAATGAATTAAAATCTTAACACTTGTTAATATTTGCTTGAGAGTAATGATTTACGTTTTTGAAAATTACACTTAGACAATACTATATGATGAAAGTTATTTATACTTATATTTCAGTGCTATTTTGTGATTTTGAATATGCTTAGCTTATGTTTTAGCAGAATATTTTATTTTAATAAAATTTTCTTTATAATCTAAAAGCACAATCATATGTGATGCATTTTTGTTTTAAAATACTTATTCCCTTAAAACTGTTAATTTGATTATATATTTAGAATTTTTCATTCCCTACATATATGTGAAAATATGATTTTACTGTAATTAAAAAATGCAAGTGGGATAGATGCCAAACACCAAAGTTATTAGGTAAATCATGAAAACATTTTTGGGTCTGATATCTATAGTAGGGCTTGGCTTTACTCAGAAGTTGGAAAATGAGCTCATGGGTCCAATTTGGTTAACACAGTTTTATTAGCTCAAAGCTGTGTTCATTCTTTTATGTATCACCTATGGCTGCTTTCATGCTACAACTTCAGAGCTGAGTAGTTCTAACAGAAGCTATATGGCCTGCAAGGCTTAAAATATTTACCATCTGCCTTCAGAATAGAAAACAGAAAAAGTTTGTCCACCTTAGCTTTGCTTAGTTTAAACTATGACTTTTCATATGCTTGGTTAGTGTTCTACTTTATTAATAGGCAGAAGATATTGAGCAGAAAAATACCCCATAATGGCAAGAAATATTTTCTGTTTTGTAATGGAAATACTTTTAAAAACTTAATCCACTTCTGATATTGTATTTATCAATGTAAATATTCATTATACCTATTAAATAAATGTACTTTATCCACTCATAAGCTAGTCTTATGTAATCAAGCTTTTAAAAATATTTAAATTACACTGTTGACAATTGGTTCTGAGTCATAAAATATTTTAATAGCTCAGTCTGACAAATAATTGCCTGCCTTGGACATATAATGGCTTTTGCTGAGTGAGGAGTAAAGGATGCTTCTGTCATTTTACTTTCAGCCCATTTTCTGATGAAGTGATTGCAAGCTAATGAATTTTGGGTAATATTTGTAAAGCTGAGTTTTGGTAAATGAATTTTAGAACAGAAGAGATCAGATCTCAGACTAGTGCAAGAATAGAGGAGAAATGCATGTTTTCAAATATTGCACTAAAATATCTTTTATTTTCATGGATTGTTAATCTTCAGAAAGGAAAACCTCAGGTATTCTATAATTTAAGAGAAGACAAGTTCTAAAAATGCCATATCTTTAAAGTGTAGCTGATAATGACAGTAGCTTGATAAGTTTCCAAACTTACTAACGTCAACCTCTATCTACAATTCTTTCTTCCATTTTTAAAAAATTCATAAGTGATTGTGCTGGCTCTTGTCCTTTAATCTATTGAAATTCCTCTATTCTCTGTTCTGGGCTAAGTGCCTTCTCAACAGATGCTTACCCAGAGTTTTTTTGAGGCCAAAAGGTTGAGTGGTGTTTACAGATAAAGTAAACAAGAGGATAACAAGGAAAGGATCTTGCTCTACTAATCTTTCTTTCTATCTGACAATAGCCCTGAACATGACAGAAACCTAACATACTTATAAGGATGATGAAAATCACCTGCAAGTAACTCATACGTGTGAGACGTAGTTCCTGGACTCTAGGATGATGTTCACTGGCTGCTGGGCAATCACCAAGTGTGCCATTTTCCAGGACTCTCCACTAAATATTTCCCTCCATGCTCTAAAATCACCAATAGACTTTTCTATTAGTATATGTTGTGATACATAATATTTAAATTCATCTTGGGAATTGATATCTATATATCTATATATCATATATATATTTATAAATATATTATAAATATATATATAGTTATTTCCATTCTTTCTTTTCTTCATACCTCATAAAGGATGCTAGTGAGAGGCTGAGGCTATCTTATAATTCCATTCTAAATTTGGAATTTACAGTTAGGCAGATTTATATAACTTCCTAGCACATGCTTGCTCTATGATTTTTCATAACTAATTACAGTCAGTCCTCAATATCATGGTTTTCGTATCTATGAACCTGAAAATCTCAGACTGAGAATATTTAAGAAAAACAAAATTGCATATATTGAATATGTATGGACTTTTTTCATTGTTATTATTCCTGAAACAAAACATCATTAGAACTACACAGCATTCACATGGTATTAGGTATTATAATTATCTAGATATGATTTAAAGTACATGAAAGGAAGAGGTGTATGCATTATATGTAAATGCTATGTCACATTGTATAAGGAGCTGGAGCATCCATGCATTTTGGTATTTACTAGGGACTTGGGGTGTCCTAGAACCAGTCCAATCCTGATGCTGAGGGAAGACTGTCTTTCCAGTTTGTTCTCTCTGAGCCAGAGCCATGGAGTTATTTTGATAATCCAAAGTCACATAAGTGACTTGCATTTTGTGGATGTGAGTATGACATCTTTTAAGAGTGATCGAATTTATACTCATAGCTTGAAGTTAGAACTCTCACGTTGTTGCGTCTTGCCCATTATATACCACTTAAGACCAAGATTTCAAATTTAAGCCTGAGATATTTTAGTTTCTGTCTTCTTGATTCAAGGGCAAGAAATGGTGAGTTGCAAAATGTGAAATGCTAGGAAACACATCATATATTTTTTGGACTTCAGGAAGGGAGGCTCTTGGTATGTGCCTACCAGTACACTATTCTACTTACCCTGTGATGTGGCTGAATTCTTCTTGTCAGTGTTGCAAAATCAGACTCTATTTTTGTTTGCTTAATTGGGAAAGTGAGCCAATGCTTTTCTAGGCAATCATTGAAAAAAATCATTAGGATAATCTTTGTTTAAAGAAGCAAATGCCAGAGCTACAATCTGAACTGTGCTAGAATGTTAAGGAAATTCTCAAAAATATTCTCCTTTTCTCTGATTTCTATTCTGGTAATTCTTTTATTTTTCATTTCCTAATAATATGGCCTACTATGCGTTGGCCTGACTTGTTCTTTCTGTTTCTTTTAAAGTTTAACCTATGAACAAGCAAGGCATCTCCAATCAGCAGATAAAACATGAAACCTTTAACTGTGCTTCCAAACATTGCTCAAGAATAAATACATCCAAATTGGGAGCTAGTGGTTCTTCTGTGTCAATCAGGCCGTCTTTAAGATTGTCGACATCAGAATCTCTTCTCTTTATCATCCATGCATATGTATATTTATGGAGGTCAAAATAATGACCATAAGGAGAATCTTAATGGTATATTGTAAATGATACTTGAACCTGAAAATAACAAACCCCACATTACCCTAGAACCATGAATGGAATGTCAGGTAATTTTCTAAAGTCAATGACATAGGCTAGCCCTAAATTGAAGGTTATTCAGATACGGAGAGCTTGGCAGGCTTGCAGACACTGTTTTGGTTCTGTCAACTCTCTGAAAGGTGCCAGGCTTAATGGAATTTAGATAAAAACATTCTCATTTCAGTTGAAGGCCGAACATTCCTCTGTGTCTGATTCATCTCTGTAATATTGTCAAGTCTGATAGAATTTCAGAAACACTTCAACATTTTTAACAGTCTCTGTTCTTGAGTAACCTGTCACAGTAACCTGGGGATTAGGAGAAAATAAGGAGGATCATAGTCACTCTAGATAGGTGAACTTGAGAGGTGCCAAATAATGGAAATATTCAGTACAATAACACTCAGGGCAAAACTGAATTAGCTGACACAAGTCAATTAGTTAGCTTCAATGTGTTGGGACTGAGTAAGTCCAGTGAAACTTCTGTGTTTGCTTCAAAATCGTTCTCTCATTGCCCTTAAAACACTTAGAGATTCATAAAATAAGTCATGGCTGAGTGTGGTGTTGCATACCGGTAATCCTAGCACACCGGGGGCTGAGGTAGGAGGATCACTGTAAGTTTGAGGCCAGCTTGGGCTACATAGCGTTTTCAAGGCCAATCTGAACTACATAGTGAGATCTTGTCTCAAAACAAAATAAAGGCTCAAAAATCAGCTATTAATACCTTGCGAGAGTCAGCTTTTTTTGTTGTGTTTTTTTTTTTTTTTGCAGTGTTGTAGCCTGCTGACAGCAGGTTCCAGTAGGAGTCACACAATGAAAAAATAGAAAGTAATGAGAGGCTGAGGTGAATGCTGCATGAGATACAGGCATGGGCAGTTTGGATAGGGTAGGAATAGCAAGTGAATGAGTGTTTCAGAGAAAAAACAGAGCCAAAAAGGTGACAGAAGAGTTCCAAAGGCACACAGACTGTACCCTTAGCACATCACTTAAAGTGCAATGTGTGGGGCAGAGGTATCAGCAGCACCTAGAAAGAGGTTAGAACTCCTAAGACCAGGCCCACTGAGTCAGAATGGGCACTTAACAAGATCCCTGAGTGACACACACACACACACACACACACACACCCCAAGTTGAGAAGCACTGGTTTTGTGTGCTTTTGTTAAAGACTTGCTCAAGCAAAATGGAGTTCAGTTTTCTTCTAAAGTCATTTGATATGGGGTTCAGTTTTCTTCTAAAGTCATTTGATATGGAGTTCAGTTTTCTTCTAAAGTCATTTGATATGGAATTCAGTTTTCATCTAAAGTCATTTGATATGTATTGGGGGTGCCCTCTTCAGTGCACTGATTCACTGGCCAAATGGGGAATTGAATTCACTTTTCAGGAATGTTATTTCACTTAGTGACTATTTTAGCAGAGAGAAAGGAAATTAAACCTTGTCTATTGCTATGGATGAGGGTGTCATTGAATTTCTAGGAAAAATATCTTTTAGGGATCAAAATATGTCCTATGACAGAGTTAAATAATGGTTATAAACAGGCAGTTATTTGCAATACTAAGACATTTAGAGGTCAGTGTAGCAAAGCTGGAGGTTTTTTTTTTTTTTAGTGTGATGGAGAAGCTGGTTTTTTGTTTCATGGTTTTTATTGTTTTGTTTTGTGTGTGCATATGTGTTTCATGTGTGCATATGTGATACAAAGGGTTGAACTTAGTGGTACTCTACCACTTAACTACATCCCCATCCTTTTATACTTGAAAAATTTAAATTTTGAGACAGGGGCTCACTAAGTTGCCTAGATTGGCCTTGAACACATAATCCTGCTGCCTCAGCTTTCAGAGCAGATGGGATATAGGTATGTGCCACTGCATCCAGCTTAAAGCTGTTTTTTGTTTTTTGTTTGTTTAATTATCCTTTGGCTGAAGATGCAGCCTAGAAATAGAGCATTTGCTTCCAATGGGCAAGACCCCAGTTTTGATCCTCAGTAATGCCAAAAAAAAGAAAATTACTTTCAATTTTAAGACACAGAATCTAAGTGTATTATAAAAAGTAAACTTTGTGGGGAAATTCTTTTTTTTTTTTTTTTTTTTTTTGTGGGTACCAGGGGTCGAACTCAGGACCTCATGCTCCAGCAGACACCCGTGCCACTGAGCAATATCACTGGCCCTTTTTTCATATGTGGGTTCCGGGAGTCGAACTCAGGACCTCGCACTTGCCAGGCAGGCGCTCATGCCGCTGAGCCATCTCACCAGCCCTGTGGGGAAATTCTGATGGGAAAAGCTAGACATTTTTGGTTTTCTGTGTTGCTAGGGATGGAATCCAGGTCCTTGCCATGCTAGGCAAGTGCTTCACCTCTGTGCTACATCCCTCAGCGCTCAGGCTTTTCTTGATAAGGCTGGCAGCAGAGTCAGGTAAGAAGTTGGAGCAGATGAAGAATTGCTGAAAAAGTTGAACCTACCAGTAAGCATTAAGGAAATTCCACCATCAGTTGGATCTAGGCCAGAGTTTATGGAACTGACATTTTCTATCAGGTATCCTGCTCGATGTTAATGATAATAACACGATCTTTTTCTGGTTTTCAGTTGTTCAAGTGAAGACAATTAGCCATAGGACAAGCCAGCTTCTGGTAAGTGGCCAATAAAAGAACATGAAAATTTTGTATTTTATTACAAGAAACAAAAGGATCAAAGTGGATGGAGGTCATTAAGATATGGTGGTTTGGTGGTGGTTTGGCCTCATGCTATTTAGAATATGTGATTTAGAAGCTGGCAGTGCACTTGTCTCAGTATTTTGCATTCTTTTGAGTCCTATGAGAACTTTCTAGTTTCCTACTCAATGCCTATAAACAATTTGGCTTGCAAAAAACACCAGCTGTATTATTAAAATTCCTCCTTTGCTTTGATTTCTTGTTGCATCTTGGTTGCCAAGACTTCATGGTGGTTTAGCATTAAGATTCTTAAATGTTTGAATGCTTTGCATAATGTTTAATTTTAACATGATTGATGAAGATAAAAATTAGTAAATCTTCCCTGTACTATACTTAGACAGTTGATTAATTGATAGGGACTTACTACGCTAAGTGGCCAATAGGAGTAGTTGTTTGAAAGCCAAGCTGGTCTCTGGCAACATAGAAATAGATGAAGCTTTGCATGCAGCCTCATTGCTATTATTTGGAATTCTGGGTCCTCAAAGCTTCACAAACTCAAGTACTCCATTTGTGTGAAAAAAATCTTTGATTATTGCTTCATTTACATGTAGGCTTTCTTATGCTACGATCTTCAGCAATTTTCTTAATCAAACTCTCTCATTTCCATTCTCAAAACCTAGCTGTCTTGTGTTGCATTTCTGTTAGTGTTAGATTTTTTTTCTGATTTTATAAACTAGATGGTACGATAACTGCTATTGTTCATACTTTACTTTCCAGATACTATAATTTAAATGGCATTGTTTAAGGAGCAAGTATGATGGGAATTTTAGGAACAGGGAGAGAAAAGGCTTCAGCAATTACTTCATGTAGTGATTTCTTTTTACGGAAGTAGCAAAATAGTGATTGGATATGGACCACAGTTTTTATTTGTTTAGTTTAACCATCAAAGGTTTTTATTTAAAATTTTGTTTAACCATCAAAGGTTTTTATTTAAACATTAAAGGTTATTAGAGAGAGAGAGAGAGAGAGAGAGAGAGAGAGAGAGATTTTTTAATGTGATGGGGAAGATTGTTTTTTTGTTTTGTGGTTTTTATCGTATATATGTGTGTGTGTATATATATGGATTTTTGGCTTCTCTTGTTTGGAAGCTCTGGTTTCACCTGATTTACATTTTCTTTCAGCAAATGTTGGCTCATGATGAATGGCCGTTGCCTCCATGACTGGGCTGTAGCTTCTTACAGTATCGTGCATTTCAACTTTTCTCACATTCTTTCTTGATACTCCTGAGTGTTTGCATTTGGAAATCCTTGTTCAGTCAGTCTGTGTGGGCCTTGCCCAGATTTAGGGAACAAGTAAAACTAAAGAATGAGTTAAATATTTTGCCTCTTTGAAATCAATTTAAAAATGTAAATATCTACTCAATTTTCAATACGAAGAAAAGGTTTTGAATTTAATAAATTGAAAATCATAGATGAATCTTTCTATTACAATGATCAAAATTAGTCATTACATAGAAAAATAAGTGGTTTTGTCTTTTGAGAAAGATTTCCATACTTTGCAGGTGTATTTTTGAGGCCTACTGGAAACTGAGCCCACAACAACAAAAGGAAAGAGCTAAGCACATTATCTTTTAAAAACTTCTATTAATTCACTTTAATAAAATGTTTTGAACTCAAAAAGTTGAAAGTGACATTTAGTAAAATTCAAATATTACAAAATGAAGAGATATATTTGATCTCTCTTGAGAAGTAAGGCACAAAGTCAAGTATAATTTAAAACCAATTGGTTTTTAATAAAGAAAGGAGGCAGTAAGATTATCAAGCAAGATATTCTAACATATTACAAACTTAGTTGTGCTAACTTATGCTTTCTATTAAAGAGGTGCAAATACATTCATGTCATTTCATAAAGGTGATTTTCCTTATTAGCCTTTGTGGTTAATGTTACTATGAAATGTATAAACTCATAACTATGAATTGTTTTTAACTTCTTATTTCATTGTGGAATCTCCATTGAAGCAAATATGCAGATAAAAAGGATAAACTTAGTTTAAGATAGTTTGAAGTCGAACTAAGCTATTTCTATTGTAACTAATGCTAGAGAAAATTTGAAACATATGATTGGGTGAAAAGACACTAAAACATAGTATTTGTGCTAAAAAACAGAGCTGTGTTTGTTGATATTCATTAGTAGTTATCATTCTTAATCCCAGAAAAAAAGACTGAGTTTTCTCATCCCCAAATTTGTCTTTATCAACTGCAATAACTTGCCACCAGGTTTTCAACACCTCTTCAACCCAGGCAGACCTGTCTTTGAGGGGTTTGAGTGTGGGGTTGTGTGGGGGTCGAGCTGGTTTTGGGGTGGATAGAGCAAAGACTTCTATTTTGTATAACTGTTTTACTATCTATCTATCTAGATCTAGATGTAGAGTTAGATTTTTTTTTCAAGTAGTCATTGTCTTTTATGACAAATTCCCAATCCTGGTTTTCAAAGTGTGGTAATATTGCTAGAACAACCCCTCCCGGACCCCTCCCACTTTAAAGGCAGAGTGACTTGCCCTGCGTTAGAAACTCAATGACCTATTCAAAACCTACTCTACTGCACTTTTGTTTTTTAGCCGGAAGCTATTATCTAGGTGTCTAAGCCTCCTCAATGAGGTATTTTTGAGTCAATGGATTTGAACATTCGGACACCAGGAACCTAGATCAGAAACCTGACTTTTAGGAGCAATGGCTTGATTTCTTCCTTATCCAGCTAGCAGTTTCAGCAGCAGATCAGCTAAAGAAAGAGAGATACAGGTGTGTTAACTTCAGCAGAAAGGAGGCTTGTCCTTCCTTTTTTTTTTTTTTTTTTTTGTGGGTACCGGGGGTCGACCTCAGGACCTCGCGCGCCAGCAGGCGCCTCTGCCGCTGAGTGATATCACCGGCCGTTTTCCGTATGTGGGTTCCGGGAGTCGAACTCGGGCCCTTGCGCTTGCCAGGCAGGCGCTTATGCCACTGAGCCATCTCACCGGCCCTGTCCTTCCTTATTTGATGGCTGCTTTTCCCAAGGGGCCCTAAGTCCCTGGCGAGGCTGGCCTCCTTGAAACTTTAGAGATTATTTCTTCCGTAATAGTTCTCCTTTACTGACCCACAGGTTATTTATTCTCTCTCATTTCTTCCCCATAACCTACAAGGGATGATCGGAAGATATGGTGAACGTTTAAATTAAAAGAAAAGAAATTATAACGGTAAAAGACACATTACCAAGAATGATGAGATAAATGTGTTTGAAGTGAGGGGGTAGTCTCATTATTTTGAGGGGGAAGTTATTGCCAATGCATCCCTTATTGTAATTTTTATTTAAACATTCACCATATTTTACTATCACCCCTCACTGATTAACCATTTATAGCAATCTCTGTCAAATAAAAACAGTGGGTCTTCATTCACCTGTTTACCAGATCTGGCATTGTTAGACTCATGGCTCTTCCCCAAAGTCAAAATAACCAGGAAAAGTAAATGTTTTGAATCAATTTAGAGCATCCAGGAAGCCATGGCAGAGCAACTGAAGACACTCATGATAGAGGACTTTTAGTACCGCTTCAGAAAGTGACAAGAATACATGTGTTTGAAGTAAGAAGTAAGCCGTATTTTGAGGGGAATGAATGGCCTTGCATCTTTTACTGTAATAAATTTTAAAAATTTAAACATTCACAGTATATTTTGATCACACCTCATATATTTATTTTGTGCTAAAAATTTTTGGACCAACATTTTCCACATGTGTTAATAAAAAGAAATCTTAGCTCATTCAAATAATCATTTAAGACATTTGAATTGTGAAAATTTTGTTTAATATCACTTAAAAACTCTGGGGAGCTTATAAATGCATTGGTGACCTATCACTAAATTAAGTACAACATTTATGTATAACATTTATGGTTTTTAAATTAAAATAATATATGGTCTAGTAGAAATATTAGGAAAACTTTTAAAAATAAATAGAAATATTTTTAAACAGGAGTAAATTTTGATACAGTTTTCTCAAATATATTGTCTGTGATATTCTATATTTGTATTTTTTACAGAATTTGAAATCTCACTGTATTTTTGTATCTTGTTTTTTAAAAATTAACATTTCATCATGAAAAATTCTCTGTATAATTATACATTCTCAGAAAACATTACGAATTGTCAAATATCATTTTATCATTGTACTTAGGAAGAAACACTATTTAATTAGCCACTTATTTTCAGTCATTTTGGTTATTTCCACTGTTTCCAATTACAAACAATTCTGTGAGGTCTTTTTACCTACTGTTTTTCTGTGTCCTTCCAATTATGTCTTTAGAACAAATTCCCAGAAATTGAATGCTGAAACTGTTCTCAGTAAAATACTAGTGACCTCTAGGCTGCAAAATCCCAAGGACACTTTTCATTCTATTACCTTCCTTCTCAGGAGTGCTACGCCCACAACACTTTTTCTCTGCAATTCAACAATTTTAACAGCAGCATCCTTTTCTCCCTCTCTTTTCTTAGCCTATTATTTTCCTGGCTTTTTTTTTTTTTTTTTTTTTTTCGCCCCGTGGGCCTCCCTTCCTCACTCCAGCCTTTTTGAGACAGGCTGTCACTAAGTTGCTAATTTGCTCAGGCTGGGTTTGAACTTGTGATCCTCCTGCCTCAGCCTCCCAAGTCCCCATGGCTTTTAGATGCAAATTCGGTTGACAATTCACTCTAATTTCTGTTTCCCTCCCAGATTTCTTTTCTGATTTATTTTTTGATAAATCTTCACTTAGAACATCTTTTAGGCATATCACACCTAATATCTCCAGACCTGATCTTGTTCTCTTCCCAGCCTGTTTCTCCTCTGGAGTTTGTTCCTGTTGGGGAATAACGCCACTATTTAACTAGCTGTCCAGTTGCTTGGTAGCCTAGTTAAGGAGTTCCTCATGCTAGGAACTTGTTCTTGGTAACAAATACCTCATATCAAGTTCTATAAATTTTATATTCAGAATGGATTTCAAGTTCCTCTTTGTTTCAGTCCACCATTTCATATCATTATTATTTTAATAATGTCAAAGATAAACTGAACAAAAGGGATTTATTTTAATCAGTTATTGAAATAAGGAAAATATCCTACATCTCCATATCGGTATCCTGATAGTCTGTAGAGTTTTTATAGGGGTTGGTATTTTACATTTGAGAGAGTTTTGCAATCAGGGAAAGTCTCACTTAGCTGTGTGAGAATGTTTATTTTAGTATCTAGCTGTTTTTAGAGAGAAGTAATTCTAGCTTAAGTTAACTATTCATAAGACCAAGCATGGGAAACTGGAGGAGCTGGGGGAAGGGTTTGCGATTGGCCTTCTCACAGGTAAACAGGGGAGTCTTCTTCTAGTCTTACAGGAGAGATAAGAAAAAATAATTGGGAATGATGGGTAAGTTATTGGCAAAGGGGTGTCTTTTGCTTTAAAACCATTTCCTGGAATGCAGCGTGTTGAGATTTTGTTACTGTTCTCCTGGGAGTACAAGGGCCAAGTGAAGTTCAGTATTACCAGTGGCCTTCCAGTTGATGTTCCTGAATTTCCTTTAGTCCCTGCCCAGTGAATTTTCCATATACCAGCCAAAAGGATCATTTAAAATTATAAATTGGTTGACTTATTCTCCGCTTTAAAACTCACTGACTTCTTTGTTGTAAGATGCAAATCCCTTAAGTCTCCCTACCAAAACTTTACTGTCTTTGCTGTAGTCCTTCATACTATGCTGTAAGTATGCCAACTTTTTCCCATTTTCCAGAAGCCTTCATCTAATGTCTTTCTCCTTGGATTCTGTTTCTTATCCCTCTCCCTTGCTTTATCTGACGCTCTACTTATCCTTCACAGTCAGCAGAAAAGCCATTTCTCTGAATACATAGCTCCACTAATCCTGTGATTAGATTAGGTCCTCTCATTATTTGTTCTCATGCTAATCTATATATTTTCATGATAACGCTTAAACCACAAATGATTGTCTAGTTATTTCTAAAAACTTTTTAAAGCTTATTTTTCACTAGATTGTGAGATTTTTACTGTGTGGGATTCTGTATATTTCACTCTTGCCAGTGAAAGGTGAGGTAGAGTATCTGGTATTATATAAGGCACTGAGTAAATTTGTCTTAAACTAGTGAAATAATTCATACCACCAAATGACCTTTCAGAAAAATTGTGTCAATTAAAATTGTATCAGTCATTTAAATTTGTGCTGGTTTTCCTGCAATCTTCACCAAGTTGATAGGAGGAAGATGGTGTGTGTTTTTTTTTTTTTTTTTAATGTGGGTACCAGGACTTGAACTCAGGACCTTGCACTTGCCAGGCAGGCGCTTATGCCGCTGAGCTATATCTTTGGCCTGGTTTTGTTTTTAAACTTACAATTTTTCATTATGAAAATTGACCTAAAGTTATATCTCTTAACTATTAATTTTCTTTTGTGAATGGTTTCATATCAAATTTTTATTGGACTCTTTACCTTTTAATGATTAATTCTGAGTATTGACACGTGAAGAGTACCAATCTTTTGTCAGTAGGTGACAAAGACTCTCTCCTTCCACTAACTTGAATAAGGCTCCTCTGAGTCTGCTTTCTGACTTTCCTAACTTTGGGGTCTTTTCTTAATCCAGTGGCTCTGCCTTCTTAGCCCAATTTGAGCAAGAGTCCTAGCGAGTCAGTTTAGCAAAATCCCCTGTCCTTGATATATGATGAAATTTCTTATCCATCATCTTAAGAATCACCCTATGCTCCCTTTAACAGTAAACATGTCAAGTTGGTTTAGTCACCACCCAGTCTAGCCCTGACGTTTCTCTCTATAGTTTTCCCGTTTACCAACCCCATTCTGCTCTGTGTTTTGCCTCATCTCCCCCTACTATCACAATACCCCATTGTAGTAGCACCCTCTACCCCTTAATAAAGTCTGCCTTCCTTTTTGTGATACTGAGGATTTTTTCTTAAATTTAGAGAAATATAAATATTTCCCTAGTTTGTCACCTGCCTTTATTTTATAGTATTTTTTTTTTTTATGCTGGTACCGGGAGTTGAATTCAGGACCTCGCGCTTGCCAGGCAGGTGCTTATGCTGCTGAGCTATCTCAGTGGCCCTATTGTACTTTTTGAGATGGGCCTCTTATGTTGCTCAGGCTAGTCTCAAACTCTTGGGCTCGGGTGATTTTCCTGCCTCAGTCTCCTGAGTTACAAATTCTATAGGCTTGCGCCATTTATCTGGAACTGCTTTTTAATTTTTGTGTGTGACATTCTGACACATATAAAATTTTAATTTTTATTATTAAATTATATTAATGATTTTATGGTTTTAAATTTTGCTTTTATGCTTAGAAAGTTTTCATCTTCATATGACATTGCTCACTTATTTTTAATACTTAGCTTAAGTTTTTAAAAATACATGTAACTGTTTTTTTTTTTTTTTATGTGGGTTCTGGGAGTCGAACTCAGGACCTCACTCTTGCCAGGCAGGTGCTTATGCCACTGATCTGTCTCACCAGCCCATGTAACTGTTTTTTATGAGTAGAATTTACTTTGGTGATTGGTATGAGGTAGGGTTATTATTTTTCTCATATTGTACGTTTAAAACGAAGAAGCATTTTATCTATTGAAATAATATTAAATACATAATAAAAATGTAAAATTCTTGGAAATTTTTTTTTTTTTTTGGAGACAGGGTCTTGTTATATAGGTCATGCTGGGCTTGAACTTGTAATCTTACTAACTTCAGCCTTCCAAATACTGGGATTACAGGTCTGTACTACCGCTCAGGTTTGGAAATTTTTCATCAGTAAGTTAAGCATTTTTAATTTGCTTTTAGGTATTAGACCTCCTTTTGTCACACAAATTGCTCTCCATTGCTGTCCTTGAGTAGGGGTGGTGTGTGTGTGTGTGTGTGTTGGTGTAAGTGCATGTGAGGGCCTGGGCAGCATTCTATCTTGTTCCTTCTGTCTGAGGTCCCTTGCTATTTACTATCAATTGTTCCACATTACCACCTTTTCCACGTCTTGCATATTAATAATTTACTGTGGTTAGATACAGTAACCATCCATTTTTTGAACAACGCTTCATGGGGTAGGGATGTAAATCAGTAGTAGAGCTCACACTTAGCATGTGTGAAGCCCTGGGTTCACTTCCCAGTATACACACCCACACACAAGAGGCTATTACTATTTACGATTGGGATTTCATGTGGTGAGACCTTGGGTTCAATCCCCAGCACCAAAAAAACCCTGGTAAAATATTAATAATGTTTAGTGGTAGTCAAAGTACTTATATGCAATTTCTTTCAAACCTCAAGTTATTTCTTGAAAGAAATTATGAGAAAGTTCACTTATTTGTTCTAATTAGCATTGCTAGTAAAGGACAGGTCTGAGACTAGAACTGACTTTCTTTAATTCTCAGTCCAATATTGTTATATTATATATGAGTACTTAGGATAGAACCTTGTAATATTGATCTGCTTTATTTTTTTGTTGTTGCTATGTATTATGAAATGAGGTTGCTTACATTTCAAGTCCTATTGTTCTGTGTATTGAGCCCTTTACTTTTTAAAAAATATACTTACTTGAGATTGGGAACACTAGTCAACTTCAGGACATGCATAAAGGATTATTTTGATTACTCCAGAACAGGCTCAATATTTTCCAGATTTATTTCCTTTCTCAACATTATCACACAATCATGTGGCTCTTGACATTTTAGCAGAGCTACCAGGACTTTATGATCTTGGCTCAAAGTCTGTTACAGCATGAAGTTAAAACCGAAGGTGATGGCTCTGAGCTCCATACTTCAAACTGAGTATAGTCTCCTCAAAGAGCGGAAAATGATTCCATAGTTTTTAATAACGCTATTATTTCTTACAATTTAATGCCTTTTTCGCTTCAAACTTCTTGAATGCTTATCTTTATTTTTCCATATCTGGTGGTTTTTTAATCTGGAGTTCTATTTCCACTGTTCTGGATGTTGGCAAAATTTATAAAGAGTTCGTATTTCATTTCTGAGTGGCTTCTGATTGAGAGATCTAATGACACAACCATTGAACAGTTAGCTTGCTGTAGACATAATGAAGCAAGCAAAATGAAATCTTCCAAGGATATCCTAAAATATTCTTTTTATCTTTTAGGTGCAAGGTTGTGCCATCTGATTTTCTTGCCATGGGCAAAAAGGAGCCAGATTTAGGGGTTGGGTTTTATGAAAAAGACAAGGAACAAAGAGGGAAAAATCTTTCAAAAATAAGTTGCAGTGTGGTTGGAGAGAATAACTGAAACAAACCACATATAGACATTGGTGTCCCTAAAATTTCTCTTTTTAGAATTATTTTCTGTTTAAATATTGTTTCAGTGTTAATGAGCAATGAGTATACGTAATTCTTCTGTTCAAAAGAGTAGTTTCTCACAGCTTATGGTATAATTTATTGGGGTGACAACTCAAACCTGGTTGTAATAAAAAGACTTGTGAAAACATTTTGCATCAGATGGCAGAGGAATGATTTAGATAATTTCGATTAAACACTACATTCACATCTTTCCAGGTTTTAAAAAATTATAGCAATTCTTATTTTCATTTCCATGGCAATGCATCAGAAGAGTCTAGACAAGGTATCTGAAATTAGAAAATAGTCCTTTTTATCTGCCTCAAAATATTAAGCTTTTTTATACTTTAAGACAGTAAAATATTGCTAATTACTGAAATGTTATTGCAGAAACTGGAAATTTTAGAAAAAATATAATGATGAAAATAAATACGAAAAATGACAATTATGTCATTCAGATCAAGATTAATTTCTCTGTTGTCTTTTAATCTTTTCTTTCTTTTGTACATGAATATAGATAAAACATTTGGGACATCCCTAAATTTCTAATTTTCTTTTTCTTCCCCATAGTATTATACAATATTCCTTTTTATATATGATATGAGCCAGTATTCCTCTACAATATAAAAAGTGTGCTGAACCAAAGCCAAGTTATTAATATGTTATACAAAATCACAGAACCTTGAATAACAACTACAGCTGAGAAATCCTTTGTGGTACTTGATTTTAGTTGTTCTATTAATCATGGTATGTATACATTCTCAAAAATGTTCAATGAATGTTGAATTTCAGAGTGAAACAATAAAAATGGGCTAAAGCAATACAGTTCACTGTTTTCACCTCTTTTTCTCCATTCATTATTTTGAGTCTAACAACAAGCAGATGCCAACCTGGAATCAGATTGCAAAAAAAAAAAAAAAAAAAGAATTACTGAATGAAACCCCTGGAAAGGGAAAAGTGGAGGAAGCTGGAGGAAGCTGGGAGGGTTGTCAGACTGATGCAGATCTGACTTCTGTGAAGGTGAGAGAGAAGGAAAGAGAATTAGATTGCCTGAATCTCAAACTGCAGTGCAGTTCTGAGAAAGTTTCCTCAACAAGTTCTTACGCCAAGTTCTGTCAGAGCAATCTTGCATCTTTCAGGAAGAGGTTTGCTTTAGTACAGCTGCCACATCACTCACTGGCTGAGAGCACCTGGGGACACCTTTGCCTTGGTGTTAGGGCAGTGGTGGATTCAAAGAGTTGGGAGACTCCAGTCCGTTATTTTCTCTGCAGCAGATCACAGCGGTGCACTCGCACTACAGTGGCGTGGTGGTGACAAGATACCCTACATTTGCTTTTTACAGGTTTTCTGTTGTAAGACAGAAATTGGTACTAGCATCTATCCTTTCTCCCTACCTAGAAATCTTAGCATAATAACTGAGTTTTCAAGCCCTTTTCACTTTTTCACAAGTCGCTTTCACATGCTTTCCCTCTGATTCACCCTGACCACAAGGCGCTGGTTCTTCAGTTCTCTTGCAGATGTTAAGAGACACTGTAACTGGTCTCGCTGCCTCTAGTTTCTGTCATCTCACCAATTCACCCCACAGTACCAGACAGCCACTCCTACGACACAATTCACCCTCTTGCTTGAAACTTTTCGTAGTTCTCAGTTACCTTCAGGAAAAAGCCAGAATTCCTTAACCAAAGATGTGAAGCCCTTTCTATCCTCAGTCCTCACCACTTCGTACTTAGCACATTCTCCTAGAAGCACCCTGGATTCTTCACCGCTCCCTTCAATACAACATGCTCTTTCTTGCCTCCCTGCTTTGGACCTCATTCTTCCTCGCATATGGAATTCCCTTCCCATGCTGCTCTCTGATGAATTTAAACTTATTATCACCCCCTTAAGGATTAAGAAACATTGGGATTTTGTCTTATCTCTTATACCTACATTGAAATATAATTCACATACCATAAAATTCACCCATTTAAAGTGTTCAACTCAAGGTTTTTAGTATATTTATAATCAATTTTAAAACATTTTTTCACTTTGAAGAGTAGCTATTAGTTGTTCAGTTAGTAGTTATTTTGTTTCCATACTTCTGCTCCTGGCAACCAGTAATATGCTTTCTGTCTTATGGATTTACCTAATTTGAACATTTCATATAAATAGTATCATGCAACATAACCCCTTCTATGACTTGCTTTTTCCCCTTAGCATGATGTTTTTCAAGGTGCTTTATTCACTTTGTATTACTTCATTGCTTCTAATAAAATGAGATTTTATTGAATATTTTATTGAATACTTTATTGAATATTAATTTTATTGAATGATATACAAAATTTTATTTTTACATTCAGCATTCATTGAATAATTGGGTTGTTTTTAATTTTGGCCATTATTATTATTCATGTTCAAGATTTTGTGTGAATGTATATTTTCCTTTCTCCTTGGTATACACCTACAATGAACTTTCTGGGTCATATAGTAAGTGGGTCAAAAAATAACTATGTTAATTTTTTGAAGAATTCTCAAACTATGATTTCTGCTTTTTAATTCAAAGGTTTTTAATCTTTTATAGTTGAGTTTTTCAGATATAATTTATATAAGATAAAATTCACCCTTTTTAGTATAGTTATTAATATATGCTAAGAATTTTTAATATGCTTGGCATTACAATCACGGCACAGAGGAATTCTATGACTGTCCCCCACCAAACTTTCTTAATATTCCCTAGTACCTAATTCTCCTCCATCTCCAAACCCCGTTAACCACTGATCTATCTTTAGAGTTTTGTCATTTCCAAATATCATGTAAATGGAATTAGAGGAAAAAAGTCTTTTTAGCCTGGTCTTTAATGAATTTGACATTTATTCATGGTGTTTATGCATCAATAGTTCATTTCTTTTTACTGCCAATTAGTGTTCTATTATACAGATATACTATAGTTTCTTTGTCTATCTAGCTATTGAATGATATTTTAACTTTTGGCAATTTTGAGGAGGTTTGAATAGGTTATGAATAGGTTTATGAATAGATTATGAATAGGTTATGAATAGATTTTTTGTGTGAATTTATGTTTTGTTTCTCTTAGGTAAATAAGTGGAAATGAGTTTTTGTGTGTAATCATAAATGAATATTTAACTCTATAACAAGCTTCCAAATGATTTTCTATCAGAAATGTATGAGAGATTTAATTGCTCCACATCATGTGAGATTCTGAGAACAGGAATGTCCAGCATCTTCTTTTTAGTTGTTTTTTAGGGCTGCAATCAGTCAAGTTTCCTACATTCACAGTAAACTGTGATGTGCCTGTTCATCCCTACATGGTAGCAGTGGGTATTGGGAGGGTGAAGGACATGAATATATTGGGAAGCACAGCCTGGCTCTGATTCAGCTTTCCATGAATGGCCCTGCAGCAACTGTGCATACCTTTGAGGAAGACTGGCACCCAGTGACTCCAGAAGTGACCAGCAAAAGGATAAACTGTGGCTAAGGTTGGAAGAGTGACAGAGATATGGGCTTGAAAAGGAAGAGCAGGGCCAAGGGGATGGTACAGGAGTACAAATGACTTTTGCCAATGAATGGGACCAGAATGTAGGATATTGAGGCAGCACTGATGGATCAAGTATGGACAGACATCATGGTCTGAATTGCAGGAGGCATTCAGAAATGGGGACAGATTTATGGTGAAGGGATTGAAGTGACCTTTATTACATATACAACAACAGGCTGTATGGTATGACAAATTTATGTAACATTCCATTCCTAAAATTCCACTTCTAAAGTTACACCAAGACCAGCTGAGTGAACAAATAAACAAATGATTGTATAAACCTTAGTTATAAGCATCATTTTACATAGCTCCAGTCAAATTATTGCATTAGTGACTTGAAAAATTCTTCTAGATTGTAAGTAAGGTCTTATAATTGCAGACATCTTCTTCACATTTTAATTGATGGCATCAATTTTAATGTTAAGTGCATGCTAATCTGAACACATGAAGTAGATAAAGTAATTCCAGTATTTTAAAGTAGTGACACTGGCTGAATATTTTAATCACCTGGAAAGATTTAGAAAATACTGATGCCTCTAACCTGTAGAAATTTTTGATTTAATTGGTCAGGCATGGGGACAGGACACTGGGATTTTTAATACTACCCCAAGATTATTTTAATACTTCCCCCAGATTATTAATGTGCAACGAGATTAAGAATCACTTTTTTTTTTTAATATGCGGGTACCGGGAATCGAATTCAGGACCTCGCGCTTGCCAGGCAGGCACTTACGCTGCTGAGCTATATCACCAGCCTGAGAATCACTTTTTAGATTTAATTTTGTGTGTATATGTGGCACTGGAGAGCAAACCCAGGGCCATATGCATGCTAAGCATATGTTCTACCACTAAGTTATATCCCTAGTGCTCTAAATTTAATTTTTATTTTAGTAAAAATACAATATATGTAACATAAGCCATTTTAACCTTTTTTTCTTGTGCTGGTAGGGCTTGAACCCAGAGAGTCATATATGCTAGGCAAACACTGTACCACTGAGCTAAACCCCTAGCTCATTGTTTTAACCATTTTTAAGTATAAAGTTCATCAGCACTAAGTATACACACGTTGATTTGCAACCATTAGCATTTTCCATCTCTAAAACCTTTTCACCTTCTCAAACTGAAACTCTGTGCCAATTAAACAATAACTGCCCATTGCCTTTTCCCTCAAGCCTCTAGTAACTACTAGTCTATCTTGTATATCCATGAATTTGACTCTTTTAGGTACCTCATATAAATAGAATCATATAATATTTGTTCTTTTGTTATTTCATTTAGGGTAATGTCTCAAAGTGTATTCATGTTGTCAAATGTCTCACAATTTTGTTCCTTTTAAAGGGTGGATAGTATGCCATTGCATTTATATACCATATTTTGTTTATCCTTTCATCTGTTGATATATACCTGTTTTGTTCTATTTCTTGGGTACTGCGAATAATGTTGTTATGAGTACTGGCATATAAATATGTATTCATGACCCTGCTTTTAGCTTTTTTTTTTTTTTGTGGGTACCGGGGGGTCGACCTCAGGACCTCGCGCGCCAGCAGGCGCCCGTGCCACTGAGCGATATCACCGGCCCCTTTTTCGTATGTGGGTTCCGGGAGTCGAACTCGGGGCCTTGCGCTTGCCGGGCAGGCGCTTAAGCCGCTGAGCCGTCTCACCAGCCCCTGCTTTTAGCTTTTGTGGGGGTGTATACTAGAGGTGGATTTACTGGAGCATATGGTTATTCTATATTTAATTTTTTAGGCACTATCATATTTTCCCAGAGACACCCCTTTTTACATTCCTACCAACAGTAAACAAGGGTTTCAGTGATTTTTGCTTTCATGTGTTTGTTTGTTGTTGTTTTTATAGCAGCCACCCTAATGGGTGTGAGATACTATTTCATTATAGTTTTGACTTGCATTTCCTCAATGATTAGTCATGTTAAGCATTATTTCATGGGATTATTGGCCATCTATAATCTTATTTGGAGAAATCTATTTAAATCTTTTGCCCATTTATTAATAAGAGTGATTGATGTTTTGTTGTTGCTAAATGAGAACCATTTTAATGTTTTTCTTTAAGCCATAACGCTCATGTCTTTTTGACACCAAGAGTAGGAAGCACTTTGATGCTTTTCTGCTGTGGTGCAGACCACAGTTTGGCTTGTTCTATAGTTAATATTTTCATTTGACAATTGGAGATCAGAAAAAGGTCACGTTATGTGTTCTATCCTGATAAATAGTACATTTCTTGGAAGGTAGGTGGTGTGTCAGTCCAAAGAAAGGAATCAGACATGTGTTTAAAACAACAACCGTGTACTTTCTCATGATTGTGTGTGTTGACACACAGAATCTTTTGCTGATCTTTCCTGGGGTCATTCAGGGACTTGCACTCAGCTGGCAGCTGGACTGGGTAAGAAAGTTCATGGCCACATCCAGAGCCCCATGTTGCAATTCTTGATGGGGATGCTTGGAAGGCTGGTAGCATTCTCTGTCTGCAAGGTCATTCCCCACTCAGAAGCTTGAACCCTAATTCTTTACATGGAATCTGACTCGTGAGAGGTAAAAGAGGAAGCTGCAAATTCTCTTGAGATCCAGGTCCAAAACCCAAAAAGTGTATGTCACCAGGCCAGCCCAACTTCAAGTGAAAGGAAAACAGATACTGCATCTCTATGAAAGGAGAGTACAGTCGCATTTGTGAGAATCGTAGAAGTGAGTGTCTGTTGTCATCTTGGAACATAATATACCATGCCTAGTAATTCTGATGTGCCCCTAGGAACATGACTTCTTTGCTTCGAGAGTCACCAGTATGAAAACTCAACTGTGACAATGATTTCTCTCTTTCCTCCACATCTACCACTCTGATTGTGTCTGCTTTTTACGTTCTATAGAAATAAGACCTATACAAAAACTTATTATGGGAATGCACAAAACTATGGCAACTGATTTGTAAATTTTATCAGAGCTCTGAGGACAGAAATAGCCCTGAAAAAAATGCCAGTTTCTGAGTTGACTGTCTGTAATGTAATTATATTTTTCATGGAAGAAGATAGGTAGGTAGCTCCTGAACCAACATTGGTAGAGCATTCATTTTGAGTTGTTTTCAATGATTCACCTACAGCCTTCCACTACTAGATAGGCCTTGTGGCCCACAAAGCACCTTTATGAGACAACTCCTGACTTAGCTGAAGATTGGCTGAAAAAGTTGGACAAAGCCAATGTACATGTGTGCCCCATACCTTTATTTTATAAGAAGATCAGTGTGGAGAAGAGGAAAGAACCCAAGATATAGTGGTGTTTTTACTGCCAAGTTATGTTGTAACCTTGGCTATGTCAGCTGAGGAGCCCTGATCTTCAGTGTTCTCATTTTGTAAATTTACAACATATCTCTCAGTGTTGTGAAAAAGCAAATAAAACAGCTGGTGGCTGCATTATCTGCTAGCACAAGTATAGCAACTAGCTTCCAAAGCAAAAAACTAGACATAAAGGTCCTGTTGATAGATTACCATACACTGAGCTCTTGATACTGGCTTATTGTAGGTAAAAGCGATTTCCAGGTGAGGTTTCTATTTGTACTTGGCTTCTACTCACTCTGACATAGTCATGACTGTAATTGTTGCTGTGGTTGCTTAATTCAAATTTGGTTGCACTGGAAATAGAATATTAAAAGGAGGAATGTGATTCAACTTACAAGTTTTTATTTAAACACTTGCCACAAGCACATTATATTGTTACTGTGTGTCCACTTTCTTAATTAGATTGATAGTTTTTGTTTTTGTTTTTTTTGAGACAGGGTCTCACTGTGTAGTTCACATTGGCTTTGAGTTCACTTTGTAGCCCAGGCTGGCCTCAAACTTGCAATCCTCCTTCCTCAGCCTCCCGAGTGCTGGGATTTAAAGGTGTATGCCATCATGCCCGGCCCTAGATTGATACCTTTTGAGGGCAGAAATGGGCCTTTGTATTGTCTGGATCTCCTGTGTTTGACTTGGCCTCTTGTTAAAATTTGGTGACAATCATGATAAGCAACTTGTTGCATAAAATATGGTATGGCTCTCCAAAACTGTACATGATTGGTAGTCACGTCTTATTCTGGGTGGAATTTCATCCACCCCAAATTCATATATTGAAGTCATAATCGCCAGTACCTCAGAATGTGACCTGACTTGGACACAGAATCTTTACAGAGGTAATCAACTTAAAATAATTGTTTATTATCATTAGGGTGAGCCCTAGTCAAATATTACCGCCATCCTCATAAGAAAATAAATTTGGAGACAGAGATTCAGAGAGAGAGAAAGCAATGTGAAATGACTTAGAATAGAACTACTTTTATTGGTAGGCCAAGGAGAGAAGCTTGAAACTGACCCACCTCACAAACCTCAGAAGAAAACAACTCTGCTGACACCTTGAATTTTTGCTCCTGGCCTCCAGGAACAAGCAGGCAAATGTCTGTGAAGCCCTCTCCCCCACCACGAGTCTGTACTACCCTGTTTTAGCAGCCCCAGTACAGTAAGGCTACATGATTTAGCAAAATCAACAGAGCTCTGCCCAGCATCATTTGCTACACATAGAGAGGAGCTGTTTACTGTCATGAGTAAAAAATTAGTGATCATCACAACAACACATACAAGTTGGGGAAGTTTGTGTCTCTCTCGTGCAGGCTGAATACAGCCTTCTCTTTAATGTCTATTTGAAAGGCATTTAAAAGAGAAATCGTAAAGATACTTCTAAACTCATATTTCTCATCAAAGAAAAGAGATGGAGACCTAGGTATGACTCTTATGTCTAATTTGGACTGCATTCCTTCACAAGTACAGGGACAGCTTTTTAGTAGATAGATGGAGTAAGGTTTTCTTAGTTAACAGCAAATATTACTTGATGAGTTAGTATTAGTGATTAATTTGCATCTATGTGGTCTTCCGCATAAAAATAATGTGGTGAAAGGCATTATTTACTAACATGGTAACTCGTACTAAAGTGTAGTTAACCAGGCTTTGGAAGAGTGAACGTGAACCTCTATCCCACAAAACTCTGAACTACAACAGTGGGACCACAACTGTACATTTTGGGTATATCTTAAAATTATTTTGCTTTTGTTTGAGATTCTGCGGATATCTCTGTCATCACTTTTCCCTTTTTTTGCAGTAAATATCTATTAAATGCCATGAAAATTTATGCTTGAGCTGGGTAAGAACATGTTGAATGAGATGAGTATATGTGAATTCTCCTGAGGCTAATTTCATTATCAAATTCAGAGTCTAATTACTAGTCTACTTAGGTTTTACAGGCATGGGTAGTATTTTTTCTGCATAATTATGCCGTTTTACTACCTAGTTCTTAAGGAAAGAAAACTGGAAGAAATTCAAATCTTGTATATGTGCTGCCAAAGCGAGCACAAGAAATTCGAATCTTATAAAACCCCAGAGCAAAGGACACAGTTTCTTGCCTGGCTTGCACAATCACCAGGCTTCAGTAAGGAAAGATACCATTACAACTTTTTAAATAAACAAGAAAATAGGCACATGTGTGTGCATATGTGTGTGTGTGTGTGCATACATGTGTGTAAACACTGTGTGCTTAGATGATGGAAAATTTCACTTGATTATGATTCTATAATCTGTCCTAATTTTCTCTGAGAAAAATAAAGAAGCGGTGAGCAGCCAGAAGTATCAGAAAAGAAAGAAGCACTTCTTAGTGAAATGTAGATACTACAGGTAGGTATGGGTTGGAATTATATCCAACTGGAACACTTAACACTGCCCTTCAGTTCTATTGTAATGTAGAAAAGGTCTTTGTTAAGGTCAAGACAATGAAATTCATTCTTTTTCTCTTTCTGTAGCTTTTTGGGATGAACTGTTTAGGAGATAGTAGTCTTTGTAAACTATAACTAATCATGAGTTTTGGTAATTATGTTTTATGGAAAGATGTCATGAGGAATGAGATGATAGATATGAAAACACCATAAGCGTCTAAGGAGAAAGCTATTGCTATATTAGGTTTCTTTATACATGTGGATAATTCACTTTCCTTGGTTTTAAACATTATGAATGTGCATGATTAATTAAGGAATTATGGCCTTCTTAGATTTGTTTTTAGAGAAAAAGAATAGTGTTTAATTTTAAATATTAAAGAAATGCCTACAATGTAAGGTCAAGTTAATAGTAGAGATTGATCTTATATGAGCTAATAGAAGTATTGTATCTAGAAGAATTTATGTTTTATTCTTCCATTGCTAAGGTGAAAGCCAGACTGGAACATTAGCCTTTTCTCTCCAGATATGGTGACCTTTGGCACAAACAGACCTGTCACTTGCCAGCTGGTTGGTTTGGGACAAATTATTTAACTTTTCTGGGCCTCAATTTCCTCAGCTATAAAAAGGGCATAATACTGTTGTACTTCCACCAACTCACATACTGAAAGTACTTCACTTATAGAAGGTGCTCAGATGTTGACCTTTAGGACCGTTTGCTCTGGGTCCTATGTTTGTAGTGAAAACATTTTAGCAGAATAAGAAGAAAAGCAATAGAACTATTCCTGAAAGAATGTGACATTTAAACCAGGAAAACTTTTTCCTAATTCACTTTATTCCCCAGAAGATTGTCCAGAGAGCAACATGTACCACGTGACATTTGAGTATGGATTTTCCTTGAGGAAACCATTGCAATAAATGGGGGAAAAATAATGATTCTATTTTAGTCCTGCTGAATACACATTAAAATTTGTGCTCTTTTATTTTGCCTATATTTTGTATGTGATGTTACTGTCCTCAAAACAATAAATATTGAGTATTCAGAGTATTCTAGAGTATTAAAGCTTTCTCTTTTGTACTGTGACTTCTTTAGTTTCTGATAAGCATGCTTATTTCCAGGAAGACAAATAGATTTTTTTCAGATCTCTGATGCAAAATTGCCATTTGATTGCAGAGTTTTCCATTTATGCAGCATAATTTATTTCAATCATTCATATTAGTGTAGTCTTTGAAATGTTAAAATATTATAAAACCTCAAGAGGCATTTTTTAGATACAGTGTATATCTGGTGGAATCATTTATATATTTTACACACACACACACACACATATATATATATACACATATATATAAAATATTGTATAAATCAACAATATTTTTCTACAAACAAAAGTTTTAGTTATTCGAAGAGAGATGCTCTACTTTTCTAGTACCTGCCCTTCTTTATCCTTTTCTTATAATAGAATTTTTACAAATTTAATCAAGATGCAGCCATTATCTGACCAGAAATTAAGAGGGCAAGTAAATATATGGCTGTAGATCTTATTTTATCACTCACTAGCTTTAATTTAGTGTCTTTATCCCTTCCTGGAGTTCACTAAAAAGATAGGTTTCACAAGACAGCAGAGTTTGGAATTTGCAGATATTGGGTTTGTATGGGAAGAACCAATGGATGATATACCTTACAAAGTTTTCTGGGTTTGGTTACAGCAGAACATCAAAACAAGCTGAGCCCTGACCTCTGATCATAACTTGCTCATTTACTAAAGGATATGTAGAAGAAAGAATAGCTTTTGGATTTTTCCCCTCAAAATAGTATTGAACTGCTTCAAATATTTTTGCATAATTTTTATATAAATCCTGGAATATAGAAAATATGATTTTTTAAAAAAAGGAGTTAAACATTCTCTTAGATTTGTATAACTGAAAGATTATTCATAATGATATATCAATCCTCTCTAACAGATGATAAGCCAGAAGTGCAGAGGGCTGAAGTGATTTGAACAAGAGAGTAAGGTTAGTTAGTCAGTGACAGAGCTGGAACTCAAATCAGGATGCCTCAATTCAGTACTCTTTCCCCTGAGCCAGTCCATCTTACATCAAGGATTTGAGTGTTCTGACAGCCAGGGTGGTTTATTTAATGGGAAAATTTATATTATTTAGGGAAAGAATGTAATGTCAGATGTGCTCTTCATAAAAGGTATTTATCCTGGAGTTAGGAGAAATACAAGGGTTTGCTCTCATCTTTTCTAAAAATACTTAGCTCTGTCACTCATCATTTATCATCTAAGTAATAAGTCTCAATTACATGTCTAGCATGTTCTATGTCTGTGCTATTTCCTTAGGGGTTGAAGGTAAATGAGACATTGTCGAGGATCTCAAGGAGCTTATAATTCAGCACTGTGTTAACTAGTCTTCCCTCTGCATTGAGGTGGAAGAACAGATCCTAGCCTTTCTAAGTGTGTTTGTTTCCTAAAAGAAAATTAGCTTTAAAAAACATTTAATATACAGATCAAAATAGCTCATGTGAATAATTTACAAATCATTGTGCTCTCATTGGAGATGGATATGCAAAATATTATTTTAACTGATAGAGGTGTGTGACCAGAAATGTTTGGAGGTCCTTACAGTAAGAGAGATAGATAAGCCCAGTGATTTTGGAAATTCATGCAGAGGATATCTTTTTGATAGACTGATTTTAATATTATAAAGGATGGGTTCTCAAAATAAGAAGGAAATCCTCCAATATTAAGGCATGTAGTTTTATTTATGGTTTGAAAAATGTGTTCTGTCTTATTGCTTTAATTTATTTTTGAGATATAATGCTTAATTTCTAGTATTATTCTGTGTTGGCTGAAGTGTTTCTAGTCAATAGCAGGCATAGAATAAAAAGAATGAGATAGACCTTTTGAGTGAGGTATAGCGGAAAGAAGGACTTTATAATAAGCCATTAGAAGGTTCAAATCTTTGTTCTATTTGCAGGGGGACAGTTTCTAGTAATCTTGGTCAAGTTCTTTATCTCATTTAATCCCAGTTTCTTCAGCTGTAAAGTGAAGATGTCAGTAACAGTTAAGTTGTGATAAAGCAAAATAAAATGTACATGCCCATAAAATTCCATATAGGTAAATATGCCTAATAATTGTCTTCCTCTTTTGTAATAAGATACCTTAAAGATTAAATACACATCCTAATGTGAAACATTGGCTTCTAAATATTAAAAATGTACATTAATCCTCCAATTCTCTATGAGAATATAATTTTCACATTGCCTGCAATATTAACTGTATTTATGGCATGGTACAATGTTTGTATTTGTTCCATAAAGAAGAATACAATGAAGTTGGTACACTATGGTTAAATGTAAAATGCTACCATGGATTTAGAAGTGAGTTTAGAGATTAATAAAGCAAGGAAGAGAAAAAGGCAAAGCACAGCATGAAAAAGAAATTAATTATACAATATCCTTGCCTTCTACACTGGGACTTGAAATGTTCATATTTTCAAAGAACTTCTTGACAAGCAGGGATGAATGGCATGCCCATTAATGTACCAGATGATAAATGATTTAGTTAGGGCAAAGATGAGAAGGGATCTTTAAAGACTCCCAGAACATACTAAATAGATTAGATAATTGTGAAACAAACATAGTTAATTGAGGAAAATGGTAGTAGGTGAAATTCAACATAGACAAGTGTGAAGCAGGGTGCACTAAAGACAATGATGTAAATCACTAATACACATTGTACATCTCTAATTGATTTTAAAACCTCTAAGGGAAATGAACTAACAGGTATTGTGAATTAATTACAGCAAGAGCTTGCCTGGTACATGAAAACTGTAGAGTAGGAACATTTTCTCATTAAAAGCATTATCTAAATTCTTAAAAATATCCCACTTGTGTTTGTATAGAACATTTGCAAAGACAAATGGGAAAATACTTAGAAAATGGTAAATGGTACTGAGAAAAGACTGGGAAAAGTACACGAATAAAATTTGTGCACAGTATCTAGTCTGTGCCAGGCACTGGGTTACCATAATGAATTGCATGACTGTTCCCAATTTTTTGCCATTCTCTCTATTCAAGTCTTTGGCTCTGTGCTATTTGATATAGCATTTTTTGTCAGGGGTTAAGGGACAAGATGCTGCCAACAACATGTTATTAAACTATAAAATTAGAACTGAAGTCTCAGTTCAAGTGCTTCATGGTAAAGCTATTTAGGGCAGGCCTGTATTGTTAAAGCTCAATTTCTGTCTGAATCTTGCCTTTTCTCCCTCAAAAGTTCTCTCCACATCCAGGTATATTTGCTTGTCTCCTTTAAGTGTTCATAAACCAGTTAGGAAGAAGCCAGGTGGAATGTGTTTGATTCTATCAAGAATATGAAAATAAATATCTCATTGTTTGTAACTGGAACTAGGTAAACTTGAAATACATGTTTCTTACATTGTGCCACACTGGAGCTTTGTGAGGTGCAACTTTAAGTCAGTAAGAATACTCCTGAAATATACCTCATTTTTAGAGACATTTATGTTTTTAAAAAGTCTTGCCAACGTTTAATAGCAACTTTTGATCATTTACTTTTGCATTTCTCTTTTTACTGCTTTTCTTTTCTGTTTTTAAAAGTAATATAGGCTCATCAAAGCAAATGTGGAAGAATACAAAAATTATAAAAATATAATTTGTTCACATAGTCACAATCTAGACTAAGTGCTAACACTTGGGTTACTTTGTTTCTATAATTCTTTGATCTTCAGTAATCCTTCCCTGGGGGATGACTCCCAAACCCATCTTGTTAGTTTCAAGTTACACCCTCCTTGTTGGACAATTTTCTTCTGCCCTCTCAAATTCAGTAGGCCCCAAACTGTCTTCACCTTTTTCTTCTGGGTTGTTTTTCTTCTAATATCCCAATTTCTCTGTTAATGGTACTTAAAGAGTCTGAGTAATGTTGGTTAGCAGGTTTTAAATCATCTTGTATTTCTCCCTCTTCTTATCCTCTGTTTTTCATAATTTATATGCTCCAGTGGTGAGATTTTATCAATGCTGTTTACCTTTGTGTCTTTCCAGTCCTTTTTAAACAACCTCATAAGTAAAGCCTGTTTCGGGGAAGTGCTTGTTCTGTTACTGTGGATACCACTGCCACCTTCTAGTGCCCCTTCCCTTGTTTAGGCAACCATTATCCTCATGCATGTCATGATGCTCTTATAAATAGAGTCCAACTGAGATGAAGCTAGTCTCAAATTCCTTTAGGAACTATAGTATATCAGTACTGAAGGAAGCTTTCATCGGAGAAGGAAAATGAGGCTTAAAGAGATTTCCTGATGTCAGGTAAATGTGAGTAGCACTGGAACCAGGTGTCCTAACTCCTAGAGTTATTTCCATTCAACTACATCTTCTCCAGAGCTTTCTTTGTGTATGCGAAACTAACACCCAAACCTTTACCCAGCAATTCCAAGCCTTTCACAGTGCGATTGTCAGTTTGTGCTTCCAGCTTTCTTCCTGTCCCTTGAACATCTCTCATTGCTCTCCCTAAATGGCTCCTGCTGTTCTCCCCTCCCAGGTGGCATACCTGCCTCACCATTTACCTGCCCACACTGTCACAGATGAGAAGCTCTTCATGAGTCAAAGCCAAGATTCAACCTAACCTCTTCAATCAAGTCTTTCCTGAAGCTTCCTTTTTTTAGATAGTCTTTATTCTGGCCTCTAAGCTCCAAAACACTCAAGCACACCATAGTTATCACTTCAAGTAATGTAGATTTTACATAGAAGTACAGATTTTAGCATACCTACTAATTTTTATGCTCCTTGAGGAAAACATAAGTAGTTCTTAATAGTTATTTCATTAAAAGTGTGCAGAACACAGCCTTATGTATAGGTCAGTATCATGAAATACCTTTTTAGATAAAGTTATTCTCGCAAACCAAAAAGTCTTATAGTATGAGAAATATGAAAAAATTCTAAATTGAACAACTTTTAATATTGCATGAGAAAGTGTGCCTGTACTAAAGTGAGTTCATAACATTTGAATATGAAAAATAAGTATAGGACTGTTATTTCTCTCTCAATCTTTTAAAAAGTACTATTTCTTGTGTACATTTTAGAATCCGCACAAACACATGTAGAACATTAAAATGAATGAATGTACATAAATAGCAGGATGAAAAAATGAAAAATTATATTGCTGATTTAGGATGTAATCAGAAATGTATGAAGAATTCCATTTTTGGCAGTAGCTAACTGGACAGTCTGCACAGCACTTACACTGTTACAGAGGTTTTCTTAAACAGCTCTCCACAACTAAAATCAGAGGCATTTTCTTGTTACTCTGTGTTCAAAATGAGTATTATGTGTACTTGATTAAATTGCGATCTTGATTTCCATCTTTAAGGAAAACAGTCTCCACAAGGATATGAAGCTTAGTGTTGATTTTTATCATGTGTCAGGTTTTGTTGGTTTGTGGTAGAGGAAACAGTAAAGAGGCGTGCAGGTTGGCTCTTTCCCTAACCAGAAGGTGCTTCTTACGAACGGAGTACATGGTGTTGCCACTGATTATCAGACAGCATGGTTTTGCTTTCCACACCTACTCAATTTTCAGACACATTTTGTTATAATCAATATTAACCACCCCATATACATCAACCTTAGGAACAGCTGATAATTAAGTAGCAAAATATTGTTTTAAGTTAGAAGATATACTCATATATTCTGAAAAATTATTTTTAATGTATTTTTTCTGGATAGAAATCTATAATGTATACTTTTTCCTACTGTAATGATTACTGTGACATTTTATCAGATAGATGTTGAAGTAATGTCTTTAGTTTTATAAGACATCTATCATAACAATTTAAAATTGTATTCAACCTCGAATGGGAAATGTATTCATACTGTTAGAGGCTCAAAATATGTAAAATAATTTACAGTGAGAAGAATCTTTCTCCCAATTCTGTCCCTCAGTGATCAAGTTTCCTTCCTCACTGGAAACCACATAGTTCCTAAGGTATCCTTCACGATATATTTTAGGTAAATACAAGCAAATGTTGGTGTAAGTTTCTCTTCCTTTTCTGGGGAAATGATACCATGTATATTCTTTTGTATTGTGCTTCTCTGGGAATTTGTTATCTATCGCTCTTACTATAAGGACCTCCAAACATTTTAGGTCACACACCTCTATCAGTTAAAATAATTTTTTGCATATCCATCTCCAATGAGAGCACAATAATTTATAAATTATTCACATGATCTATTTTGATCTGTATATTAAATGTTTTTTAAACCTAATTTTTTAGGAAACAAAGTCCTTCTCTGAAATATACTGTATATATTCTTTTGTATTTACACTTCAGTGTGTATGTCAGCATCGCAGTTTCTCTTTTTATTCTTTGCTTTTCCTCACATATATGCTTTCTTTACATGTATACAATGTATTTTATTTTTTATAACCAATCTTCTGTTGATGAACATTTAGATATTTCTAGTTTTTTGATTGTAAAATTATTTTTGTAGTGAGTTATCATGTTGTCACAGGTACACATGTAGGATAACTAAAAGTGCCTTTTCTCCGTCAGAGGGCATGTGCATTTGTGGTGTGGCAAGCTGTGGGTAATTTGTCTCCATAGGGCCCTCCCCAAGTCTTAATCCTGTACATAACACATGCAGCTCCTGCCTTCTTCAAACTTTTGGATCTTTTCCAGTTTGACATGTAAAAAATGATATAGGTCTAATGTACATTGTTCAGCTTTTCACTAAGGTTGAGTCATTTTCATTATTTAAGGATTATTTGTATTTCCTTTTTCAGAATCTGCTATTTATAAACTACTCATTTTTTAAATTGAATTTTCTTTTAAGTTTGAAGATGCCTTGTTTGTTTCTCTCTTTTGTATATATATCTATATATCTATGTATCTATGTATCTATGTATCTATATATCTATGTATCTATATATCTATATATCTATCCTACATACACAACACGTAGTCCATATATATAATGTATATAGTCCATATATACTATATAGAGTCCCTATAGAGTCTCAGCCAATTATACAATCCCTTTCCCCTTACCTATATAGTATTTATGGACTATATACATTATATATATGGACTATATATGGAATATGTATAAACATATTTATATAGTCCATATGGGCTATACAGTATATGATATATACAGTATATGATATATATGTGGGCTCTCTATATTATACATATATGAATTAAATCCTTTTTCTGTGTATTAGTTATAATTTTTTGAGACAAGGTCTTTTTTTGTTGCTCAGGATGGTTTTGAAATTGTGATCCTCTTGCCTCAGCCTCCCAAGTAGCTGGAAATACATGTGCGTGCCATTATGCCCAGCTCATGAAATTGTAACATTTTAAAGCAGTTTATTTTCTGTTTATTACAATTTAATCTGAAACACTGCAGTATCACATCACCAACTTTCTAAACTTCAGTCTAAATAAAAATAATGAAGAAGAGAGAAGAAATTTGAAATGGAAAAATACATTTTCATGAAGGATAATTAATAGTAAATTGAAAAGTGACATGGGATTTATGAATTTCCTTAGTATCTACAAATGAGGACATCATAGCTCAAAGGTATTAAATGTTTCACACAGTCATATAGCAAGACAGAGTTAGACTATTCAGCAGGCATTGCTGGTTACCAATCCTTCATCCTACAATTGTGGTTACATATCATAAATTTTTAGATGTCTATCCTTATCTCATTGACCTAATCCTGTTTGGTCTCAGCCAATTATACAATCCCTTTCCCCTTACCAATGACTAGTTTAAGAAGGGGCATATGAAATAATATTAATAACTGATTAATGAAATGAGAGGGAAATTTTGTTGAGGAACTTCTTGTAGAGTTTTTCTGGCTTGTGAAAGCAAACACACAAAACAGCAACCATCTTTTTTTCAGGTACACATTCCTCATTAGGATTTGATGCCACTTTGTTACCACGAAGGATGCTAGCTTGAAGGCAAACTGACTTGAAAAGTTTAGAAGAGGAAAAAGATGGAGATCACTGGGGTTCTTAGTAACATTATTGAGTGGCCGAAATCACCAATTTTGGAAACTTCCTGCCCCAGATTTTTAATTATATGAGAGAATAATTCATCTCCGTTATTCAGATCAGCTGAGTTGGGGTATTCTATCACTTACAGCTTAAAGTTTTTTTAACAAAGAAATCTAAAATTTAAATTTCCCATTCCATACCAAGTGAAGTTTTGAATATGCTTCATTCTCTGCTCTTAGACATCAGTTATGAAAAATCTTGTCATTTTGGTGGAAAAATACATTGTAAAATTTTCTAGGATAAAAATAATATCAGGTTTAGAAACACACATTTAAAAAGTAAATTTTAATGAAACCCAAAGTCCTTTCCCTTTATTTCTTGCCAGGCAGAATAAGTTACTTGTTCCATATTGTAATTATTTTTCAAATGATTTTGCCTATTTTTAGAGGTATTTCTTGACATTGAAGTCAAAGGTGATCCTGATATTTTAATTTAGTGCTTGCTTACTCTAAAGAGCATATCTGTGAATTTTTAGTCATTTTCCTGATCTTTTAAATGGGATGTATGACATAATATAAGACCTTTCTGTACAGCACCCCAGAACCTCCAAATCTAGTCTCGACTTACTTTTACCACTCTCTTTCTCACTACATCTCATGATTTATGCTTTGTACCAGTGAAAGTGGGTTAATGTCTCACCTCTGCTGAGACCTCCTCCCCATCTTTGCCACGTCCTCCTGTCTCCTTTACACTCCTCTCTCTTTGCAGGGCATAATTTTATGTTTGTGCTTGAAGTTCAAATCCCTTTCCTCCAATTCCATCTTCCCCTTGAAATCACATGTAATACTTTCTTTCCCTGCTCTCAACCCAGCTGGAAGTATTGCTCCTTATTCTGAACTCCAATAGCCTTTTATCTTAGCCTCTTTAATAAGTCGATGCCTTGTAGTTATCTTTATATTTTAAATATATTTTTCTTCTGGTTGTTCTCCTTTGCTTTTCAAATATCTGTATATTTGTAAGTATGATTTAAAAAATGGGATTAATGAAATAATCTTGAATTCCCTAAGTAGATTCTAAGCTTCTTGAAGGAATATTTGTATATATTTGTTTCATTTTTATAATTTTCCAATAATGCTAGAACTATCATTGAGCTTTGCCCATAAGGGATAGAAAATATTTGTAGAACAAATAAATATGTTGGATAGATTGCCATATTTCCCCTCAAATACTACTTTTACAGCTTATTTGTGTGTGCCTGTATCAACTCAATTAGCCATCAATAAATCTCAAGAATTGTCTCTCAGATTTGAAAAGTAAGGAGTCAATAACACCTCATAATTCCTCAAAAAGGAAAGGATTTCAGTAGTGTCAGGCAGTGTTTATTGGAGTAGCTGCAGCTGCCATTCTTGCTAGCCATAGTCTGTATAATGTTATAGCTAAAGTTGGATGTTTTCCTGAGTGATTACCCCACTTACCCCACTGAGTGACTGTCACATTTTCAGCTTGGAGATTACAGCAGAACAAGATTCTAAGAAATATTTCCATTGAGTCACTGAATTTTATTAGTTAATTGTAGAGGGGAGAGGCACTTTAAAACTATTTTGCTTTGCAATAGACTGATCATAATATGCTTTTAAAATATACATATTTTCATAATTAGTTTCTATTATAGATTATATTACATTACTATTTATGTTAAATTCTAGGTTACAAGTTTCTCTTGGGTAAGAATGTTCATTTACCCTTTTTGTCACTTCAGGTCCTTCAGGAGGCAGCGGCTAAGACAATAGAAAGTACTGGAGTTTTATGGGGGGCTACACCTGTTCAAGGGGAGCAGGAAAGGGCAAGGAAAGCTTTCAGAACAATGCAATACAGCAAGGGCTGTCACTTGAGAATGTGTGGGAAGAGCTTTGGGCTACGACGCAGCTCCAAGAAGTCGTGGCCAACCTAAGGAGGCCCTCTGGTATGGAGATGGCCCATGGAAGAGATCTGGGTTGTGCAGAAACGGTTGGGCTTCAGTACACCCTCTGTGCTGAGTCACTGGCTGGAAGCATCCCAGTGAGAGAGTGGCTGCTGTGACTTGAATACTGTGGTAGATCAAAAAAGTGCTGGGTGTTGTCAGGTACCTGCATTTCTTACAGCAACTTCTCTCTTGAGAGAAAAGCTGAGGACTCTACTCCATAGCTGCCACAGCAATCGTAATATAACGTATGATCTCGTGGAGAGTAGACCTTCAAGCATAGGCCTGCACCTATGCCACACTTTTTAATATACAGATTATTCAGCCATAGAGAAGAATGGAGTTCTGTAATTTGTAGCAAAATAGATGCAGCTGGAGGATATTATGTTAAATGAAATAAGTCAGACACAGAAGGACAAATACCACAGTTCTCTCTCATATGTTGAGATTAAAAAAAAAAGTCAATCCAAACGTAGAATGGTGATTACTAGAGGGTGGGAAAGGTTGATTACAAAGGGGTAAAAAATGGTGTGTGTATGAGGGGAGGCTGGAAGCAAATAACCAAAACAGATAGAAGGAATATGTTCTGGTGTTCTACGACACAATTCACAGTAAACCATTCTGCGCTTAATGACGATTCAGAAGAGAGGAGCTAAACGCCTCCAAAAGTAAAGAAATGACAAGGAGAGGAAAATGGTAATTAATTTAATCAGTGCACCCATATGCATGTTTTGAAATATCACAGTGTGCCCTATTAATATGTACACTTAATACATGTTAATAAAAAAGAACGGAAAAAGAATGCATAAATTAAAAGTATTTAGTTTCTTCAGTGCTTCTATCAATGCACGGGCTGCGGCTCATTTACAGATGGGCGTGTTTCTCTGTAAATAGCTACTATGTTAATCTGTTCCCACTGCCATAACAGCATATGATGGAATGAGTAATTTACAAATAATGGAAATGTCTTTCTCACTATTCTAGATTCTAGGAAGTCCATGTTCCAGGGGCCAATCTAGAGCCTTCCCCTAGATGGCATTTCCTCACCTGGCAGAGGAAATGGAAGGGCCAGTATCTCACCGAAGCCTCTTTCAAAGGACTTTAATTCCACTCTTTAGGAGGATCTCTTGTGACTTTACTCTTCCTCATCTGGTCCAGGCTCTTGATATCAACTTGGGGTTTCAATGTCAACATGAATTTTGGAAGGATCCAACTTCCATACCATAGCATGTATTGCTCAAAATTACAATACTAGCAAAAATGATGTCTTCAGATTTTCCCCAGTATTTCCAAGTGCCTTTACAGTTTGCTTGCAAATCATTGACTTTAAATCACTAATTACTTTCACTTGAATAGTATCACTATGGCCTTTGATTAAAGCTAATGATAACATTAAATATGGCTAAAAATGCACAGTCTCCTATCTAAAAGCTGGTAATAAGATATGTAACTTGATGGCATGTATTATACGACTGCTCTTTACACTTTACATATGGGTCCATAATGAGCTCTCACCCCATAAGGCAAATGTTATTCTCTAGATTTTATAGACAAGCGAACTTAAGCTTGACACTGTGAAAGCTCTAAAGTTAGATCACGTTTAGAAAAAGGCAGGGCTAGTAATGGCACCTAAGACTCTCACTGCTCAGTCTGCAGTTTTTCCACTGGCTTGGATGACTAATAGTTTACTCACAATTAATTATGTATACATTTTGAAACGTAAGGCTCCTGCCAGAAAAGAAAAGGGGAGGGGGCTCAGTTTTATTGAGACTTCCTTTACTTTATCACCATATAATTTCAAATATTCTAAAGTTGAATGTGTCAAGCTGTTTGCTTCATACCACACAGACTTTAACTCGAGAATATTAGCTAGGTTTTATTACATATCATGCCAATTAGAGTAATGTGTACACAAAGGAAATGAACACATACTATACATCTTTATACAAAAGAACTAGCTATATGTTAAAGCTTGTGTCTAGATGCCCACCCCCTAAAGCCTCATGCAGCCATAGGTGGGGCCTTTCAGAGCTGGCTGGATCTACAGTGTGTGATGCTGGAATTAATGATGTGATGATGGGATTGATTCATGGTGCAATGCTAGGGTTAAGGGTCCCCTACCCTGGGTGTGAGTGCTACCACCCTAAAGGCAGGTAGATTGGATAGAATATAACAAACAGAAGGAGGGCTGCTGTTGAGGCTGCTTGTTGCTTGCTGCTTCCTCACCACTTCACTGTTTTGTTGCCTTCTGCCCACCATGAACTGTCTGTCCTCTGCAATGCCCCTCTGCCACACTGTGCTGCCTTGGAGCTAACCAACTATAAACTGAGACCTCTACCAACTGTGAGCCAAAATAAACCTTTCCTCCTATAGCTTTGGGTGTTGGGTATTTTGTCTCAGCAATGAGAAAACTAAGGTACTGTATTTTTTTTTTCTTTTGGTCACTTGATATTTCTCTCTTTAGATATTTATATCTTCCTATGACAATTTCATCCCCTGACAGGTCTTTAAATTTAATTTCAACAGAAGAATTTTTTAGGAGTCTAGTGGTGTTAAACAGAACTTGTACCTAGTAGAAATTAAAGATGCTGTGCAAATTGTTAAATAGAAGCTGTTTAACTGACAGGAAATCACATTTTTAGTAAACTGTTCAAAAATTATTCTTTTGCAATAGATATTAACTTTTTGTGACAGAAGCAGTTTAAAAATTACAGAATGCTAGTAAATTCTTAATATTTTTACTTTGAAATATTTAAAACCAAACAGACAAGTTTGGCAAATAACATAAGGACCATCTCATCCTATCTTAATGCTCTATTAAATCCTAAATTTTGTCCTTCTTGCTTTATATTTTTTCTTTAAAAATTACAAATACAATTTAGGCACTCTTTGGAATATTCCCAGATCTCATTCTATCATTCTGCTTTTTTTTCTCTTTCTTTTGCAATGCTGGGGATAGTTCTCAAGGCCTTGTGCATGTTCAGCAAGCACTCTACCATTAAGCTCAACCCATCCCAGTCCTACTCAATTATTTAAAAAGAAGTGGTCTCTGTTATTACCTTGGTATTTATCATTTTCATTTATATGTTTTAGTCTGTGTACACACATACTTACAAGTAATATATAGGCGATATATAAATTATAAGTATGCATAACAAAGTTTATGTAAGTAGTATTAAACTGACATTATTTTTCTGAGACTATTTTGATACATGGTACATAATATATGTTCTAGAGGTTGTTTGTTTTAGCTGTTGTGTGATATACTACTGAATACACCACATGTCTAGACTCCATTCTTTCTGATGGGTAGGAGTTCATTTTTAGTTTTCACTATTATGAAGAATTCCACCACATTCCTTCTCTTTCATTTTTCTTGGTCATAGGTAGAAGAATTTCTATAAAACTTATAATGAGAATAGAATTGATGGTTTGAAATTTATGTGTATTTTTAAATTCACCTAATAAAACGAAATTGTTCTTTGAAATAGTTTTATCATGTAGACACGAGCTGTTTCCACATTCTTGATATTACAAAAGTGGAATTATTAGTCATTTTTACTTTTTCTAGTATAATAGATATAAAGTCACATAACATTGTCTTAAATTTTATTGTCTTGATTGGGAAAGATGTTGAGTAATTTTCATATTTTTATCAGTTACTCAGATCTCCTGCGCATTGCCTCATGATATAGTTTGTCTACTTTTCTATTTGATTTTTTCTCTTTTTCTTACCAATTATTTTTGAATTATTACTATATGTTTGCAATGCATAATAATTACATTCATCTTGGGGAATTGGTACATATTTTTCTTGCCAATTTGGAGAAATTATTTAAATATAGATACAATGATTGTTATTTATATCATTGCAAATCTTTCTTTTCTACTGTATTGTTATTCTGGACTTGATTATAGTTCCTTTTGGAAAAAAATAGCTTTTACTTTTAGATAACTAAATTTATTAAATTTTCTTTATAATTTGCATTTTTGTTGTTTTTAATAAAACCTTTTTACTCTGAGATAACAAAAATAGTCTATTTTTTCTAAATGTTTAAAAATTATGTTTTATGTGGAAGTCGTTAATCTATCTGAAGTTAATATTTGGATGGAAATGAGTGGGAATTTGTTTTGTCATACCCATAATTAATTGTGCCAGCATCACATTTAGTATTAATTTACCCCCTGTGAGAATTAATTTTGTGTTTCAACTTGGCTAATCATGGTAGCCAAATGTTTAGTTATATAGTATCCTATATAACTAGGATACTAGTTTCCATGAAAGTATTTTTAATATGAGATCAACTTTAAATCAGTATAATTTGAATAAATCAGATTATTTTCCATGGTGGGCCTCATCCAATCAGTTGAAGGTCTTAAACTTTCCTGAAGAAGGAGTAATTCTGCCAGCAGACTGCCTTCAGACTAGAGCTGCAGCACCAACTCCAAAGATTTGTAGCCTAGCAGCTTACTTTGCAGATTTTGAATTTATTAGCCTCCACAATTGTGTGCACCAGTTCCTTATCAGAGAGAGAGAGAGAGAGAGAGAGAGAGAGAGAGAGAGAGAGAGAGAGAGAGAGAGAGAGAGAGAGAGAGAGAATAGCAGTTTCCTCTGCTATTTTTTCTTCAGTTCAGCACCTAGTTAATTGGATGGTGCCTGCTCATATTGATGGTGGATCTTCCCCACTTAGTCCACTGTTTCACGTGCCAGTCTCCTCCGGAAACATGTTCACAGACATACCCAGAGATAATGCTGTATGAGTTCTTTAGGTATTCTTTAATCCAGGCAAGCTGACACCTAAAGTTAACTATTGCGTATACATATATGTATATGCATGTATGTGTGTACACACACACACATATATATAATATATATACAACCCTAACACATAACATATATATATATGTATATATACAACCCTAACACGTCCACTGATTTGTATGTTGTACATCATCCCCATGAAGTTTCTGTACATGTTTGGGTCTTTTTATGGACTTAATTTCACTTGCTTATTTGTTTATGCCATTACTAGTATCTTTAATTAATTATTATCTACTATTTGGCAGGGTAAATTTTACCATTTAATTATTCTTCAAAATTAATTCTTCACCATTTGCACACTCATAGGAATTTTACGACTAGCATGATAATTTCATCAAAAACTTAGATTTTTGTTGAAATTGCTTTGAATTCACTGATTAATTTGGTGAAATTAAGTCTTTATACAAATTGAGTTTTTATCCATAAACATGCTATATCTTTTATTCAGATTTGTATCTTCTATTAATAATTATTTATTTTTTATTATATTATATGATATTTATTTATTTATTTTTTGTGGGTACGAGGGTAGACCTCAGGACCTCGCGCGCCAGTAGGCGCCCATGCCGCTGAACAATATCACTGGCCCTTTTTTCATATGTGGGTTCCGGGAGTTGAACTCGGGCCCTCACGCTTGCCAGGCAGGTGCTTACGCCGCTGAGCCATCTCGCCAGCCCCTATTATATTTTAAAAATAACCTTTTAAATACTTTTTTATCTTTTACTACATATTATTTTTGATTTCAGTTTTTTCGATTTATTCCTACATATCATATCACGTAATATTGTTATGAGTGGAAACTTTTTAAATTGAATTTTTAATGGGTTATTACTATTTTGTGGCTATATATTATCTATCTATCTATCTATCTATCTACCTTCCTACCTATCTATCTAGAGATCTGCTAACTTTTTAACTGGGAAGAAGGTTGCCTGAAATAGAGACCATATTTCTCAGCTGAACTGGAAGCTGTAGCAGGTATTTCACAAGCTGTGGTGTGCAGTTTATTTTGACATTTAAAAATGAATTACATAGTTTTTTTATATATATATTCAGGTCACTAAAACAATTTCTTAAAGATTGATATTTTCAGTTATGAAGTTTTAGTAGAATCACTTGTATTATTTAAGCTTGGTGTCTTGGTGGAGAGAACTTGCTCACTGATGCAGGGTCTTTGATAATTGTTTTATCTCAGTTTTTCTCACTTTTTCTGCCTCCCTTCCATGACACCTAAGCCCTACTGTCTCTCTGGCCTGTTGTGCTTGTGCTACCTTTTCTGAGGTTGCTGACCTCATTAGCCTGTGCCACTAACCTCCATCTGGAACTCAGCATGTGGTTCATCTGATGTTCCGGAGCTGGCTCTGTGTGGTGCCTGGAAGGAGACAGCAAACATGCTGTGTCCTTTCCCTCTCCACTTTGGTCTTTATTTTTATCAAGATTGGTACTCTACACTGAGCAGACCTGAACTCTTTTCTTTCCTAGAAGGCTAGTCCAGCTGTTTGCAACTTTCCCTTTTGTCTCATGGGAGAAGTCCAATGAAGTTTTAGATACTTTACGAATGTCAGATAAATCTCTGATGAGACCTCTTTTTTTCTAATTTAACTTCCCTGCCCTCAGATTCTCCATCTCCACCCAAGATACCCCTATTCTTTTCTCCTCCTTTAAAAGTACCTCTTCTTAAGGAATAATTTTGTCTTCCCTGAGTTATTTTTCACTTCTCTCATTCACTAAATCTTTCCTACTCATTAGGGTAGAGGAGTTCTTCCAGTCCCATGGGTAGGGTGGTTAAGTTTTCTTTGATAGTCCCTCTTTATGAGCTGTGAATTATGGACTGCCAAGCTGCATACTTAATAAGGGAAGCTTGTTCTCCAAAAGTAAACTTCAATGTTGGTGAAGAGGGTATTTGTTTGCATTTTAGTTTTTATTTTTCCTCCGATTTTAATCAATATCGAGGCCTTAGTCCTGCCCCAAGAGACATGCGTCAATATTATGTTTGCGAGAAGCACTTGGTGTTTTCCTGCTCATCTTAGATGTAAACTGGCCTCAGAAAAGAGCTCCACTAACATCTGAAAAGTGTTCTCTCCCACCCTGGAACCCAGATTATTTGGAGTCAGCAGTCTACTATGATAAGGAGAAAGCAGTAGGAGAAACAAGGGGAATGAACTCCTTCCATTCTCACACTTTTTTGATGAAGAATATCACCTCTGTTCTTTAAATTGCTAGAAAGCATGGTGAGTGATGATGATGATGGTGATGATGATGATGATGATAAATATGTGTTGAGTTCTTCTAGTCTCTATGCTGAGAACTTTACATGCATACTTTCATCCTTACAACCTTATAAGTTACAAATATAATCTCCATTATATAGATGACAAAACCGTGATTAGATGATAAAGAAGATTATTCAAAACCACATAGCTGTAAGTGCTGTAAATTTAAGCCTAAGATTAGTCCCAGACACTGTGTTCTTAGCCACTAAGAGAATTTCTTCCCTATACAATAAATGACTTGTCATCCCTTATGAGTGGGAAGTCCCTCTCTTAAAATTAAAATCTTAAAATTTTTGATGGGGGACAACTATTTTAACCAAGCAACTCCTCCAACTTCATTTCTTGTGATGCTCTCTCCTCGTGAGTTACTGCTGCTATCATGTGCTGTTCTGGGTAGGACTGTCCTGTTTTCTTTGCTCTAAATACGCTATTATGTTTGTTCATTATTTTTTTGTTACTGCAACCAGTAACAAAAATACCAGATGCAAGGCTAATTTATGAAGAAAAAGTTTTATTTAACTCGAGATTCTAGAGGTGAAATCTCTAGGGGTTGCCTCTGGTGATGGTCTTCTTATTGGCAGACCATAGGATCACATAGCGTCACATGACATCACATGGCACACCTGACATGACACAGGTACTGTGTGCATCTATATGTCTGACTGTAAAGCCAATAGCATTCAGCATGAGGGTTACACCCTATGACCTTATTGTATCCTAATCACTGCCCAAAGTGTCCACCCCTAAACACAATATTTAGATGAAATTTCCACTAATAACTCACAATGGGGATTAATTTTCAACACATGAAACCTTGGGGAACACTGAAATTATAGCAAACCATAGCAGCTGGCATAACAAAAACACTTCTAGATAATATTGAGGAAGATCATGAGGAAAGCAAACTAAGAAAACATGCAAAGCTCAGAAACCATCCAGCTTGCAGTTTTGTGATCCTGTCCTTACTGCTTTTTCCCTGTGCTTGTGAGTCTGGCTCCATTCCACACCCTGCAGGGCATTCCCCAAAGAAAAAGACATATTTTTGCTTACTGATAGGTGCCTACCACTAAATTGAACAGCCTCTTGTTCCTCCAGCAATTGCCAGTATGCTCTGATCAGCATGACAATGTGCCATTCCTGTGGGTACAGGCAGTCTCCCTGAGCCTGGGGCCAAGGTGCATCTCCGGAAACCAACAACATAACCAGCAGTGGCAGGGGCAGGGGCAGGGGCAGGGGAATTCTCTTCCATACTCTGCTCTTTACCACCTGAGATACAGCTGTTAGAGAAATAGCTCACAGCAGCTTGTTTGTTTGACACCTGTCACAGCTCTCAGGGGCCTGTGCACCCAGCAGGCTTGCATGGGCTGTGCTGCCCGACTCCTTCTGATCCCTTCTTTATGTATTTGAGTGGAACCCCGGCCCCGTGAGTATGGGAGGAGACAGAGATAGCGAGATAGAAAGGGGTGGGAATGGATTTGCTAATAATGCCTATTGCAAGAGAAAAGTACATCCTATAAATTACTCCTGAAATTTCACATTCCTTTTCCGGACATCTCTGTCTATCCTGCTCCCCACTTTCCAAAAAAGAGAGTTAGCTGCAAGGTAAAACTTCTTTCTCACTGCAGTAGTTCCACATAAGGATTTATTAGCCTATTTATTTTAGGTTCAGCTTTGGCCTTCAGAAGTTCTCTGCTTAATTTGTTTAAGTCCAACATTTTTCTCAGCAAGGCACTCATGACTTTGGAAATGCACTTTGGTGCTTTTAGGCTGCTAATATTGTCTATGGTCAAAAATCCCATTTTGGAGAAGAAACAGGTTGAGAGAGAACAAATGATTTACAAAGTGTGGGGTCTGTTGTTTGCCTTTGAAATGTGGATTTTCTCTTTGTTTCTTTATTTCTTTCCCTTAACATTTCGCTTTTATGGACCTCTGAATTTAATCACTTATCAGTAGATTTTAAAGGAGTCAAAAAAATTCAGAAACCCATCAAAAAATTGTACATGTAAAAGAGGAACGAGGATGTGATGTCAGGAACCCTGTTGTTAAAACTGCGTAAGGAACCTAGGTCACGATTGCTAATTTTCTGTTTCCTGGATCTCAAGAGATTTTTAAGAAGCTCCATATGTTTCTCATATTTGATTCTTTTTTTGTTGTAATGACCCAGGTTGCTCAGTATAAGAAAGAACTTTGCTCCAGTTAGCTACTTCTCCAAGAAATTTAAGGCATCTGGAGTGAATCTGGTCCTGATGCATTTTGGAGCCAATTGACAGCCAAACTGTTGACCTAGGCTTAAAAAAAAATTGTGCTTACATTGCAATCGTCTGCATTTTGGGGTAGTTTGTTACTAGACAACTAATACATCACCCTTTACTCCCCATTCTACTTTCTCCTGAATAGCAGTACAACTTACACAACTCAGCTCTCCTCTATTTCTCTGGACCACTTGGAATGTAAAAAAATTCTGAAATCTCTTTTTCACTCTAAAAACTTTGTCTTTAAGTTTAAGCTACAAACAACACAACCATTTTTAGAATGTGAAATACTGTGAACCTGAGGAGACAGGAAACTGGACGTTGTCTGGCTATAATCTCAGATGCCAAGTTTATAGCTAAAGTATGTGCCCTGTCCTCTGAGAAGAATTTAATCATTCCTTCTACTATTGTTTCATGTTCTTTAGAGAAACAGAAATAATCACTGGCACTTCTCAAGGTAGATGGCACCTTGAATAGTCAGGTTAATGTAGTGATTTATCGTGGTTCTGTGGCATGCTGCCTTTGTACCACTGGTGCGACCCTCTTGTCCTGGCAGGACCCACTTAATTAGATCTTGCTAAAAAAAATCTTAGATATATACATATTGTTGTCTTTGAGTAGCTGTTGAAATCAGTGTGTAGCACGTTATAATTTTTACTTTAAAATTTCTCTACTAGTATGAATACCAAGACAGTATTAAAGATGATCAGGCCTAGTCTATAATCTTTACTATAAACTACCTAAGTGGCCTAGTAACATTTTGATGAGAAAAATATCAATGTACAATAACTTTTGACTAAGAGATTATGAAGAACAATTCCATTTCAAGCAGGTATTTGCATGATTATGTGTTAGATTATGAAAAGAGGAAGCTATAAAAAAGTAGAGTTCCAATATGCATTACTCCATAAGGGTGCCAAAGTCAAAATTCATGTCTGCATCTGAGTCGTAGTTATAGGTTCTCTGTACTTTCGGTGGTCTCATTCTCCTTCAATCCACATCTTATAAGCTCTTCATTTCCCACATAATGTTTCACCATCTCCCACCTTCTGACTCTTCCCTTTCCCTCACCCCTTTCTCTCTCCCTCCCTCCATCATCTGCTTCTTCTCCTTCTCCTATCCTCTCCTCCTCAGATCCTTTCCTCCTCCACCTCTTCTCCTCCTCCACCTCCTACCCTCCTCCACCTCCTACCTTCCCCCTTCTATCCTCCTCCTCTTTCCCTCCTCCTCCTCCTCCTCCTTCTTTTCTCTACCTTCAAAACATGTAGGTCATATAGTCATAGGGAGTTGCATTTTTATTCTAAGGTTCTTGAATACATCTACACATTTATGTAATCTTAGTTTGTTTTGCATTGATGTATCATAAAAACATGGATTGGGTAAATAATAAGCAATACAATACAGCTGGAGGTTGGGAAGTCTAAGACTGAGGGTTACATCATGGGAGAATCTTCTTCCTGAGTCATTATACAGTGGAAGGTGTCATGGTGAGAGAGTGCGTGAGACGGAATGGGAGCCAAATTTATCCTTTTATCAGGACCCACTCCTTTGATAATGGGATAAACCCATTTATAAGGATCACCTCTTAAAGACTGACTGACTTTTGTGGTGCTGGGGATCAAACCCAGTGCCTTGTACATGAACTTTACTGGTAGGCACTCTACCATCAAACTAAATCTCCAGCCTGGACTCATCTCTGCATAACTACCCCAATGGCAATTACATTTCACAGGGTGCACTCAAACTATAGCATTTGTATATTCTCAGGCAATAGATATTAAAAACATAACCAAAATCATATTCTTCCTCATGCTCTGTATACCTGTATATGTTTGATATTTTAAAAGAATTCTTTCTGGGTTGCCATATACAACCACACAGCTTGTACACAACAGACTATACTTGACCCTAATGTCTCATACCCAGATGGGAGTTGGAACTGGTTTGCACTCCACAAACCACTTGTGTTAATAGTATTCTGTGTCTTATATATGTTATGTGTATAAGGCTTGTCTCCTTGGCAATACAAACTCCTTGAGGTTCAAATAACTTGACTTGTTTTATAACTACAAGAGTTAAGCATATAATAATAGAAGCAAAATGAGCACACCTTGAATATTTGCTTTTCTGGTATCCACCCTACCCTATTCACTTGCACAGCCACGGTATTCAGGCTCCATCTCCTTCATCTTCCTCGGGAAGCCTACTGAAGCCTATTTTAAAGGAAGTTTGGAAACACATAATACACTTGTTGGTAATCAAAAAAGAAAGCTGTCGTGACTTCATACAAGTAAAATGTGCATTCCTGTGTGCATGCACATGTGCACACATAGTTAATTTTAGGATTTAAAATCTTGAAGGACAGATTATAAATGATCTACATTTATTAAAATCCTCATCAAATTCAAGTGTTCCAAGCACTGCAGTACAATCATGAGAAACAATAATTTTCAGGACTAATAGTTTGGTAGGAAAGTTCAGGAATCTACAGAATGACTATTTAATTTTGCTGCCACTCACAGAGGGAGGTAGATGCACACAGAAGACAAGCCCGCTCACTCTGGAGCTGGACTGGCTTGGCCGGCATCCTTGTTTTCCCCACCTTATTGTGTGCTTTTGAGCACTCCACTAGGCCACGGAACCCTGATGCCCGATTTCCCCTCCAGGTAATAACTTTACCTGCCCCCGGGGTTGTTGTGAGCATTACATGGATCTCAACATTCAAATACCATGATCAGTGCTGGGCACAGCATGAAGACTCAACTCAATGATAAATACTTGTATTATCTGAGTTTCACTTTGCAGTTTTTCATATCTGTAAGATTAAAAAAATAGATCAGATGGAGTAAATTTGAGACAATGTTTTATAATGTGAAAGAACTATACAAATATATGACATTATTCCTTTTAAAATGCCACTTTGAAGCCCAGAGGTGACTTCTTTCCTTCATTTGGAAATTTCTCTCCAAATGCCGAGTGCTTTGCTTGAGTGATTGGATATCAGAATCATGTTGCATATTACTCAATCATGTTGGTTATTACTAGTTATTATTATTAACTACAGTTAATGTTTAGTCTCAAGATACCATCATACATCTGTCTTAAGGATATATTTTGTTATTAAATAAAGGTGAGAATTGTGGTAACGGTGGTAATTTTATGGCAGTGAGTAAAATGCCACCTGCTGTTTGAAAGTTTGGTGAGTGTCTCAATGTTCTGTTTATTCTACAAACAGTATAGACTTTATAAGCCAATCCCTGAGGAGAAACCTGTGAGACAGCCAATTCTGCTGCAGTCAGGGGTGGGTTTAGGAAAATGCTGACTTCTGCTTCTCTAGCACAGAAGCCAGCAGCAGTCAGCTTGATGTCCAAGCCACCTCCATGTTCTCGCATGTGCTTTTCTAGAAGTGCTCCCCTTCCTTTCAACACTTTCCTTAAGGCACGGGTCCATTGTCAAATTTGAAGAAGCGTTAGAAGCACCTGGAGGGTTTGTTTAGGCCCAGGCTGCAGGCCCTTCCCCTGAAGTTTCAGGTGCAGCGGGTCTAGGGTGGGGCCCAAGAATTTGCATTTGGGACACATTGCCAGATGTTGGGAATCCTGTTGGTATAAGGACCGTACTTTGATTACCAAAGTCCTAGACTAACTGCTAATTCCCTGGCTTAAAACTCCCCCCTTATTATCATTATTTTATTGTTAGCCATTGTCATTTTCCCTGGACACCATTCTCCACCATGTCACCTATGAAAGCTCAGAGCTCTTTCTTCTTCATAGTTTATTTAAAATATCCTTCAAATATGCTTGAAGCTTTATCGATGGCTGTGTTCCAGCTCACTTCCAATGGTATGGGTTCCCATCCTTCCCTGAGCCCCGTTATTGCTCTGATCCCCGGATGTGCTTTCTTTATTTCCCAGCCGGACAACATGCTCCTTGGTGACAAAGGATTGAATCTGAGTCTTCTCTCTTTAATTCTTACTTTAAATTGCTTCTCAGAAAGCTTAGAGTACATTTCTTAATAGGATTCAAGTTTACAATTATATCTATGGTAATGTTGGCTCTTTCTTCTACCCTCATTTCTACAAAATCTAATATTAAACATGTTTAAACCCAATATGTACATTTCCCAGGTTTTCTATCCTGGCAGCCAGGCTCATATTTGATTGTGTTATCAAAAGGGTACTTTTTGTTCATTGGTTTGTGGACTCCAAACCTCTTCTTTGGCATTGTGCTTAATCTTTTTAAAAACAGTTTGTGACAGGAAAGGGAATGGCTTTTAAATAATCCAAATTTAATTGGGAACACTGGATGAAACTGTGATTTTATTTCCCCTTTTTTTGTGACAGAAGCTCTGTCTCATTCTTTCTGCATCCATTCTACTCTTTCCTCAACCCCTCCTCTTTTTGGCCATTTTTCTCTGTTGACGATTAAATCCAGGGGCTCAATTCCCAGAGATTTCATTTCTCATTGTAGCATGTGGCTTTGGGCAGCTAAGCAGACATGCAATTACCAGAGAAGTCTAATAAGCTAATGACGGCCCCAGGCATTTGTTGGGAGGGGCTTGGAGACTGCGAAAGCCCTTTGTGCCCATCACCTGCCAGGACATGGAGAGAGCTCTGTGCTCACACACTGCCCCCAAGAAGGGTAAACATAGGGGTTTCCTCGGAGATGACTTTTCCCAGAGTTTGAATGCTTGCCTTTCCCACCCTTGTCCAGAGAGGCAAATTGCCAAGATTTTATACAGGGCTAGTTTCTTGATTATCTAATGAGAAAAACCGCACCCCAGACTGTACTATGGTGAAATACTAGATATAATATTTTTCCAACTCTGCTTAAAATTTTGTCACCTATATTGTTGCTAAGTTCTTTGAAGCAGACAATATATACATTTATTTGAAAGTCATTTGTACATTTTTTAAGGAAGAAAATGAATTGTTTGCAATTATTTTATAATTTATTTGCAGAAAGATCAGTAATCTTTTTCAGTTAATTCTTCCCCTATGCTCACAAAAACAACAAATCACCAAGAATAGTAGATTCCTTTATTTTTTGGTGTATAAACTTGAGGGTTTTTTTATTTTCCAGGATACATACACAATTTCCCAAGACAAGGTTTAGATCAAGACTTGAAGGCTTGGTTAGAAGGGGATACCAGTAAAGAGGGTAAAAGAAAGAAAGATTGAAGTACAACTTCTGGAGTCTAAAAATAATTAATGTGAGTTACTTAGCCAGAAAGAAGTAACTTCCAACAAACAATATGGACTATTGTGTAAACACAAAATTTACCATTCGCCAAGTCTATAACTGGGTACTGAGGCCATGAGAAATATGCAATGTGGCTGGTTGGGACAGGTTAGGGATGTGAGCATGGAATTATGTGGAAGGTGAGGAAACCTCTAAATGTGCTGAATGGGTGTGCTTGGTGTTCTCTCTCTCTCTCTCTCCCTCCTCTCTGTTCCTTCCTTCCCTTCTTCTTATTCTCTTTTTCTTATTGTGTGTGTGTATGTGTGTGTGCATCAAGCCATTCCCTGGTACATACTGTGATGCTGTTTAGCTACCCTTTGGCCTTTTCAGAGGAGCAGTTCGATGGAAGCAGCCTTATGAGATATGTTCTGATTATTTCCTTTGATGAGGTCACACCAAGATTCTATCAGCTGTTGACTCACCAATCTCTAATAGAAAATGGTTCTTACCTGAGGCTAAGTAACCAGAAAGAAAGGAGAAACGCTGCTTGTTTTTAGGAGGCAGATTAAGTGTTAGACGTTGCTGAGACAGAAATTAAAATTCCAAGCACAGTTTAGCTGGAGGTACTTTCATTGGAATAAATGTTTATCATTTTCTCAGCTTTTCTGTTTCTAATTTGTCCATTATAAGCACCAGAGGCATAATAATAAACTCTAATATAAAACTCCCTTCCCCCATCTAGTTTTTTAACTGTTTTGCAGTGCTGGGGATTGAACCAGGGCCTTGCACATGATAGATAAATACTCTACCACCGAGCTGTACTCCCAGCCCCTGAATTTGAATTAGAAGTAGCACTGGGTAGTGGAAAAAGTATGGATTCAAAACTCTAGGATTCAAAAATTGATTTTATCCTTGAGACCAGTCTTACTTCGAGCAAAGTAACTAATCGTGTTGGCCTTCAGCTTCTTCACTTATAATCAAATTTACTTCATGGATTAAAGGTGGCACAAAATGTCCTACATTTAATTTAGTGCCTGGCTCATATGCAGCTGGTAATCATCATTAGTTTCCATCCTCCTTCCTTCAGTTGTGGTTGGATCAGTGGCAAAATTTAACAAATGCAGCCATTGGAAGTTTATATTTTTGTTTTTAATATGATACTTGGTATTGAAACCAGGGCCTTTGCACTGAGCTATAACCCCAGGTCTTTTTATTTTTCATTTTGAGATGAATTCTTCCTAAGTGGTTGAGTTGCCTGACCGCCCCTCTTGTCTCAGCATCTTGGAGTGCTGGGAACACAAGCGTGCACTGCCATTCCTGGTTTACTGAGAACTCTACTGTTTGACTCCTCTATCATTTTTACATATACTTATTGTTGTGAGCTTTCTTCTTTTCTTCCTTTTGTGTACTTTCTTACTTTCTGACACTGTGAGATGCTTCAGGGTTCTGCAAGGAATCTTTGTTTTTTAATATGAAAATTATTTTTTAATTAATTTTATTGGTACATTTTAGGTATACATAATGATAACATAGGGAATTTGTACCTGTATGTACAATAAATATCTTGATTCTTTTTTTTTTCCATTCCCCTCTCTTCCCTCTTTCCCCTCTTCCTCTCCTTATTTATAAAAAGCTTTTTTTTCCTTCTATTCTTTTTTTTTTCTCTTCCTTTCACTCTTCCCCAGTCCTAGTTCCCCTTCCCATTTGAATATTTTCTTCCTATTTCACAGTATCTATTATACATTTTGGTATTTATTTACCCTTTTGGCTTCTTACACCAGAGAAACTGCGATATTTAAACATGTGCATGTGATTTATTTCACTTAAGAGTATGGTCTCAAGGTGCATTCATTTACCTAGAAATGTCTCAAGTTTATCCTTCTTTATGGAAGAGTAGGAATCTTTGTTTTGAAACTAAAATCTGGGTGCTAGATGTGCACACATGTATTATTATTAGTAGTAGTATACGTTATTCTTTTTTTTTTTTTTCTTGTGGGTACCAGAGGTCGACCTCAGGACCTCGCGCGCCAGCAGGCGCCCGTGCTGCTGAGCGATTTCACCAGCCCTTTTTTCGTATGTGGGTTCTGGGAGTCGAACTCGGGCCCTCGCGCTTGCCAGGCAGGAGCTTATGCCGCTGAGCTATCTCACCGGCCCTGTACTTTATTCTTTACAACAGCTTTAGGTTATTAGAAAAATCGAAAAGATGGTTCAGAGAGAACCCATATAAACCACGCTTGCTGATTTTTATGATATTATATTTGTTCAGTCATTACACATTGGAACCTTATTAAATAAAACCTACCCTTTTTTAACATTTACTAAATCTTTACTTAATGTCCTTTTTTCTGTTCCAAGGTTTCACCCAGGATACCATATTACATTTAATTTTCATCTTTTTGGCGTCCTACATTTTCTCAGACTCTCATTGTTTTGATGAACTTGATGGTTTTGAGAAATACCAGACAAGTATTTTTTTTAAGGCTACCCCTCTGTTGGGATTTGTCTGATGTTTCCTCATGGCTAGACTAGAGTTATGGTTTTGGAGAAGACCATACAGAGGTGAAGTGTAGCACTTATAATATCATATCAAGGATCCATATTGTCAACATGACTTATGACTATTGGCAGTGACCTTGCTTATCTACAGTAATGTTTTACAGGTTTATCCCCTGTAAAGTTATTCTCTCTCCCTTGCACAGTATACACCTTGGAAAGTAGTTTCTACATACATTTGTTGGAATTCATGGCATGGGGTCTTTAAGCAATGATTTGTTTTCTAATATTCGTTTCTCTATGCTAGAAATGAAGTGTCTATTATACTGTGCAATTTTGAATTACGCAAATGCATACTCTTCGACTCCTTAGATATTTAGAAAAATTGATAAAAATAGCATATTTTATATCCTATTGTAACTCACTTCTCAATTCTTAAATCTACAATAATGTAGGAAGTCTGGTTCATTTTTTCCTAATTGAACACTATTTTCTTAGATAGATATGAAAGGTAGCAACAATATCAATACTAATTAAATGTTACTTTTCATTTTTAATATATCTGCTAACTCTACGTGGTAAAATATTTCCAAGTTTCCCGGTGGCTGACCAGGGGAAACTTCGATACTCATCTTCGTTTAAAGCCTAATTGCCCACTCAACACACAGGCAAATGAGACATATAGTGAAGAGCACATTTCCCATAATAATTACTAGGTTGTTTCCTCGTAAATGGCAGAGTTGTACAGCATCACATTAACTTTCAGAGTACATAGAAGCTGAGAGGAGTTTAAGGTTAAAAAAACATAATACTCCCTGGGGTTTTAATCACTAATTACAGGTCTATAAATAACCATTTCTTGGATTCAGAAGGCATTTGGTCTCCTGGATATGATTTAGCTTGGCATATGGGCTTGCCAGATTTTTCCCCCTTTTTCTCTTTGTGAACTGCATGAAATAACTGGACAGATCAGACATGAAGACAGGTGGTGAAAATGTTCAAGGGATAAACACAAAAAGTAATTGTCTGGATTTGCAAACTGTTCTACTTAGTGACCTGAAGGAGTTGACCCAGCACTATATTTAGGTCTTGCAATATAGATACCGTAGCATACTGTTCACAGGCACTTATTTTCATTGAGAAGATTTAAACTAGTTTGTTGTAGCACCTGGTGTTTTTATGCATAAAAAGACCTCAAACGACCAGTGAGAAAGACTGAAAATTAATTTCAATACAGAAGTATAGTATAGCTATTTTTCTCCTTTTCTTGAATGAAAATTTCTATGCATTTCAAATGCAGCAACAAAACTTTAATATATTTATGACAACAAGCGTGGAATCCTTTAAGAAAAGTGATATTTTGAAATCAAATTTGCATAACTTGCAAAAGACTTTTAGTTATCTGCCGATATTTGTATTCTGTTTTAGATATCATTGTTCTGTGTAATTTAGGATTATATCTATTTTGAAGACCCTGCTGGATCTGAGAGTATTGTCTATTTCCCACTATTTGAAGGAAAATTAACACCCAGGTGCTAATTATGTCACCTATTTTGATAGAACATAAATTCATGTACAACATAATTAGGTTGGTTTCAAGGTATTTCCTGAGGAATTAGAAAAATCTCTTCATCTTTTACTTCAAAGGGAGATATAGTTGAATGTCTGTGAGTTAAAAGTTCCAGTCCAATTCAGAAATAATACTGTTTCTTTACTTTATAAAGTTTAGTTTTTTCCTGAAGTTACTCAGTGTTTTACATGTATCTTTTCATATTTTTTAAAGGTGGACCAGAACTTAACTTTTTATTCTTATATTATTTAGTAGAGTAGTAGAGTAGGAGCTTGGGACACTGAGAGTTTGAATTCAATGGGTTTGCTAAAGTGTTTGGGATTTTTAGAACTTATTCTATCAGGACCTCATACTAAGATTCTGAAAATTTAAGATTAAAGTTAGTTTAGAAATATTTGGTACTATTCTAGAAGAGTCTCTCTGCTCTCTTTCCTGATTTCGGTCAACACACAGTAGACTCTTGAATGACAAAGAAAACCTGTTCATCAAGCAAAACTAAATTTATTAGATCTTCCATAGTAAAGAAGAAAATAAACTTGACAGTCTCAGCAGTATATTGGAAGAAGAATTCAGGGAGGCTATTTATGGGGTTTAGGCCTGGACTGGGTGATTTTGTGGTGAGTTTTACAAGGCAAGAAGTATTTTAGGATTGGACAGAGTTTATGGCATACTCACTTTGGGTAGTCTTGATGAGAAAGCTATTAACCCACAGCCTTGTCTTTAAGGAATAACTACTGTGTTTCCTTGAGCAAGAAGCCAAGTTATTATATGCTTATTCCCATTACCATTTCACACAGGGGGAAGGAAACTATGCCTGGTTCTCAGACTGTTTAAAATAGGAAAAGAGCTTATGTTGGTTTCAGGCCTCCACATACACATCCAAACCCTCAACACCTCTCAATGCTTTCACTCCTCCTTTCCCCACTGCTTCTACTGTAGTTTAATCACCATCTTCTGTCACCTGGAATGTCTTAATAACCTTCTTATTATGTTCTTGCATTTTCTTTTCTTTTCTTTTTAAAAAATCCATTCTCTCCATAATTGTAAGCTGATCATACTTCCCTTACTTGAAATTTTCAAAGGTTTCTCACTGCATTCCTTGAGCAAGTGGTGTCTGTAGGAGACCACCAGGAGAAGATATCCAAGTACTTCTACCCACTGTATCTTGCAGTTGCCGAGGAAAACACAAAGTCAAGAGTGGAATGGAGCAATGTTCTGCTCGCATAGAGAGGAGATAGCATATCAGCTTCACCAGTAGGAGTTGGTCCCCCCATGACTCAAAGGTCCCTTCCATCAGCTCTCATAGGGCAGTTGGCTTGCATACTATCCCAGTCCCCCCTCCCGACACATACACAGAAGGCAGATAAAGGATTAGTGTTAGCCAATTTTACCATTAATTGACTCATATCATTAAGCAGAACATACTGAACCAGAAAGAGGAAAAACTATCTTGACCCAGGGTGGTAAGTGCAGCACAGGTTGCAAGGACTCTATCTTATGGGAAGGAAGTGTTCTAGAATGAGCAAGGAACTACCTTTCCCAACAGCATGCAGAATGAAATCAAAACTTCTTTCATTGACAGAGAAATTTTGTGCATAGTCCTGCTCCTGCTGTCCTTTTTGACATCAACTCTCACTATTCTCCCTGTGTTCAGCACTGTGTTCTGCCACAGGGGCTTCCTTTTGTTCCTGTATTACAGCCTATGGGCTATTTCTCCAAATTGTTTGGTTTACCTTTGCCCCCAGTCTAAGGATAGTTGTCTCCTTCTTGTAACTGAGATCTCATTTCAAAGATCATTGCGTCAGGGGGAACTTCCTCAATTACTAAATCCGAAATAGTCCCCTTTGCCCCATATATTGTGTGATGTAATTCTCTGTGTTGTAGTTTAGATCTAAAATGTCCCTCAGACTTTTCATTTTTGTAGAAAGTAGTTGGATTATGGAGATGCTGTACTCCTAGGTGGATTCATCCATTGATGAGTTCAGTAGCTGAATGTGTGGTTAGGAGGTGAAGCTTTGCTGGAGGTGAGTCACTGTAGGCTTGACTTGGAAAAGTGTGTTATTATTGTCCCCAGCTCTTCCCTTCCTTCTTTCTGGTTCCTAGCTGCCATGGGTCGAGCACCTTTTTCTCTGCCATAACCCTCTGCTGTCCTGTTTCTGCCTTGGAACCAGCCGACCATGGACTGAAACCCTGAGCTAAAATAAACCTCTTCTCCTTTAAGTAGTGAGTGTTAGGTATTTTGTCCCAGTTTGGGAGAGTAACTAATACACTCTACTTTCTCATGTGATTTACCAGTGTTTGAAGTTATTTTCTTAATTTATTAGTTCACTTCTTTTGTTTCTGTCTTCCTTTCTATAGAATGCAAGCAGGGATCTTTGTTTCATTTAATTCTATATCCCCAGTGCCTAGAAAGTTGCCATGTACCTAGAAAACATTTTAAAAATATTTGTTTCCCTCAGTCTGTGGATGTTTATGTAAACATTCTCATGAATTGCTGGTACAGTATATTTTAGGAGAAAATTTGGTGATCTCTGTTAATAACAGAAATATTCATGCCCTTTTGTTCAGTATTTCTATGTATAGGTATCCTGTAGCTATCCTTGCACATGTACAAAATAAGGCATATTAAATGATATTTATTGTGCAGAAAAGAGTTAACACTGCAAACCTGAGGCTGCTATCTTAGAAGGGCTTGCTTGCAAAGTTAGCTTTCAGCTGGCCTCTGAGAATTGGCTGGTAAACAGTGGCCTGCACTGACATGAAACTTCCTCTAAGTGATAAGGCTATTTTAGACACTTGAGAATTAAACCTCTGTTTTTCTTCCAGAGATTTGGAATTTTAGTGGTTGCTAGGCAGGGGGACCTAAGTGAATAGTCTCCAGAAAGGACCTGGGCACTGAGTCCTTGCTGGATTGCTTTGGGAGGAAATATTAGAAACACTGCACGTGCAGTTTTGTTGTTGATGCTGTTGGTTTGTTTGTTTTTTGCTGCTGAAGAAAAGAAGAGCACTATCAGTGCGTCCTCTAATGGAAGGAAAAGGACATGGAAACATTTCTCCAGACCTCACTTGTATCTTCACCCCTCGCTGATTCTGTTATGTATTCTCTTGCTGTAATGAACTTTAGCTGTTAGTAGAACTACATTCTGAGACTTGTGAGTCTTCTAGTGAATCATGGGATATGAGGACAATTTGGAGGACGCTGAAACATTTATTATAACTTTTTTCCTAGGAAAATATTAAAATAAGTAAAATGTTCATGTATAGAGGGCTTTGTGGCATTCACATAAGTGTAAATGCTGTACATCATTTCCATATGAAGCAATCCTATCTACTGATGTGAAATGTTGATCAAACATCTTGTTAAGGGGAAACAACCACGATTGAAAGTGATTTAGGTACCTTGAATACTACTTTTTTGTGTGCATACATTCATATGTATGTTTCAAATGTATAGAAAATCACTGGAAATACATTCAAGAATCTGACAACTGTGCTTACTTCTGAGGAGAAGAACTTGGAGACTGCAGAGAAATAAAAGGAAAGAGAGGCTTTACTATTTTTCTGTAATATCTATCAAGTTGGTTACTAGCCATATGTGGCTATTTAAGTTTAACTTAATTAAAGTTAAACATAAATTTTGTTCTTCAGAACCAATAGTTACATTTCAAGGTGTAATATCCACACAAGGAGAGAGCCACTGTGTTGAAAAACACAAATATAGAACATTTCCATCTTCACAGAATGATGTTTTGGATGGCACTGATCTATATCATTTTTACTGTTTAATATTTATGCCATGTATGTATTTCATTATTCAAAAACTAATAAAACAAAATATTAATTCGGTTGGTAAGTGATGAATGTTTACTAAAAAGTCTCTAGTGGGAGACTGTTCTAAGAATCTGAACAAGTAAGATTGTGTCACTCATTTTCTGTTGGTTGTTTATAACTAGTTAAGGTAGGAAAGGTAAACAGCAGGTTCAATTTTCAGTACTTTTTTATAAAGCAGATCTTTAGCTTAGGGTAGCTTTAGGTAGATCTTGGAAACCCCAGCAATTTACCAAGAAGTGTGCCAAGGAGCACAGAGTGGATTATTGGCTTCTCCCCATTACCGGTTCCAGTAACTTATGCCGCAAGCATTTGGCTAGCTCTAACACAGTGCTGTGCAGAGTAAGCAGAGCTCTTCCCTGTGTGTCCTCCCCTCCTGCTCTCCTTTAGTGTCCTCCCCTCTTATAACTTTTAGAAATTACAATCGATTTTGTTCGCTTGAGTTGTGAGATGTCAGCAATGGCACTATTAGTATTTTTACAGTTCAGTTCAGTATTTATTAAGTACCTACTGAATAATAAATCTTATTCCTTGACGTCCTTATGATCCAGTATGAGAGCTGGGAAGAGGAAACAGATTGTGTTGATAAAAATAGTGTTAAATGGTGCCAATGAAAATGTTTGTTCAAGATGCAGTGGGACATGGAGAAAGGATGTCTGACCCAGCTGTGAAGGATGTGTAAGATATTTTAGGTAGAGAGCATGTGAAGAACGTTCTAGGAAGATGACAGATTACCTTGGCAAAGACAAGAGGATGTGAAATGGTATTACTTTGGGAGCCCTGCAGTCATTGAGTGCTAGAACTCAAAACTACAGGTAAAAATGAGGACAAGAAGTGACAAAAAAGGGGAACATAAGGGTAAATGATGGAAAGTCTGGTACTAAATGCTGAGTAGGCTGGATTGTATCTGGTAAGAATCATGAAAACAGGAAAGATTTTGGGAGCAGGAATATCAGGTTTGTGTAGATTTCTCTGCCTGAACAGGGGGAATGGATTTAGAGAGGCAAAATCCAAACAAGGTGCCCCATTAGTAGGTGGCTGTCGTAGGGCCATTTTATAAATGCCTTTCTGTTGGCATTTCTCTCTTCCTTTTCTCTCTTCCTGTTTGCTACTTTGTCACTTTAGTTCTTTATATCATCTCTCAAATAATCTTCTTGAATCCAGGTCTGCTACAAGGAAAAGAAAAGCAGTGAATTGTCAGTACAGTCAAATGGTGCACAAAAGTCCAGTAAGATAACAATGGAAAGTGGCCGCTGGCTTCCCTCAGTATGAAAGTCATTGGTTTCCTCAGACAAGCATTTTCAATGAAGTGCTGAGAGCAGAATCCAGATTGCAGAGGAGTGGTTTTGAAGTGGCGAAGAGGGAAAATGCGTGTAGATGAAGCTTCTAAAACGTATGTGGCAAGTGATGGGTCACAAATTCAAGGCTAGAACTCTTTTAGAGTAGAAGATTCTACAGTGGTTATATCGGACAATATTACGACTTTATCCATCACACAGCTACTTCTCAAATAATCTTAATTGGCTTATACAACATCACCACACTAGCAGACTGGCAGTGAGATGGAGAAAAGTAGATTATTGACAAAGTCATTAGAGTTCCTGGACCCAGTCATGCCTGAAGCTTCCAGATTTCCCAGTTAAATGGCTCGAGCCAGATTTAATTGGTTTCTGTAACTTGTAAATTGTGACTAGCACAGATCTTTCTTCCTTAAAGCTAACTGGAAACATTTCTGTTTTTACAGCATGTGTTTGTATATGCATGTAAGTAGACACATGTGCACACACACAATTATTGCAGTATTAAAAGGCAAAGAGAACCAGTCAGCAGAGGGAAAGTGGGAAAGTGATATAAAAGAGAATACTTGATGAACCAAAGTTCTTGAGAAGATCGTAGCTGATGCAACCAAGAACTTGAGTAGAATGACCACTCAAAATGTTTTTTATAATCTGCTGGTATGAACATTTTAAACCACACAGAAAAGTTGAAGAATTATAAATGTAGTAATCACATATCTGCTGCACAAATTCTGTCATTAATGCTTTGCTACATTTTCTACTTTTGTTTTATCATACATCGCATGTCTGTCCTTCTGGCCATCTATTGAATCATCTTGATTTTTAAAATGCATTTCAAAATATATTGCAGATGTTTGTATACTTTATTCCTCTACATACTTCAGAATACATGTTATTATGCATATTTATATCCAAATTTCTTTACCATTGTAAATATATTGAAAAAAGTTATCACTTATACCTGTTATTCTACTATGTTTTACTTACCCTTTTTGTATTATCATAATTTTGTGATGTTTTTCTTGTTTCTCTCATAAGAGCTTAGGCCTATTAAGAGCCTTGTCTGTGTAGCAATGTCTGGTAGAGTGATTTTGGAGAAAATATAGTTTAAATATTCCATAAAGATAACTATTTTGTATAAGAATCTACCTTGGTCCTTATTCTAGATTTTCATGATACCTGAATACTTTGTTTTCCTTATAATATAAATCTTTGCTGTATGGGTTTAATTCCTGGAGATATGTGTATATCCTAGTCTGGTATCATGTGCTAAATTGCTACTGAATCATCCTAGTTGCTAAATTATCTATCCGTGCTTTTTCTTCCTGATCACACAAGGGACTCTGTGGTGACCTAAAGGGGCTCTATCAGTGACACCCAAAGGACGAGGGTGTAGGCTGGGAGTAGGAGGCTGAAAACAAATTATAGTCCTGGTCCATTCACACTGCTTGCATTTATGTGAATTTTAAAGGTAAGTCAGATGTGTGTTAGTGTCCTCTTTTCTATGATAAGGTTGAACAAAATGCCTAACTGATTAGACATGCATAAACAATTTATCTGAAAAAGGGTATCACAACGATCTGTTCAGAATCTGAAAGAGCTGCCCTTCTCTTTCCTCAGTGGCTCTTTTCTTTAGTGTGCTCTGGATCCCAGTTTCTCTCTCCTCATATGCCATTACTATCACATATGCCCTTTCTCTGGAACCTTTACTGTGACCCTCTCTATGTTGCATTTCCTCTCAGCGCATAAGCATGCACAGCTCTCAGCATTCTTAAATTTTTTTGAAAGGTCCTTGTTTGGCCTTATATATCCCTCTGAGGGTTGTCTTACCTCTTATCCCTCCTTCTGTGACTTATCCACATTTACTTTCTTCCCTTCTTTACCTTTTTTACTCTTTAGTTTACTGCAATACTGCAATTCACTTTTCACCTCCCAATGACAGTTATTTTCTCCAAACTCAGTTAATAGAGATTATCCAGTCTTAATTCTACTTAATTTATTTTGCAGCCTAGTAGCTAATATTTATTGGAGGCTATTATATGTCAGCCTTAATTGAAATGTGAACAGTCTGTAATGAGGTTACAATTTTTATCCCTGTTCATCACCCAGGAGACAAAAGAGGAAGGTTGGAAAAGTTCCTTAAAGTCACCCAAAATTAACTGGTGGAGCCAGATCCCCAAACCAGGCAAGTGACCTGATTTGCTGAATGTGGGATACCACTGCTATTCATCCCATCCCCTAACCTGTGAATATATTCACTTCATTCTCTCTCAAATTTGTCCTATTTTTTTCACTTTGCTGCCATCATTGTAATTTAGAGGACATTTACCTCTCACCAGAATTATTTCTAACACTTCCTAAGCAGTTTCTCTGCTTCCAGGCTTCTGTCCACTCCTTTTCCAGCCCACCATCAGGGCGGCCTCGCTGAAGCTCAGATCTGATCATGCTTATTGCTCTGCTTAAAATCCTTCCATGACTTCTTGATTTTTTACTGAAAGCACATATTCTTTCATATAGTCTAAAAGGACCTTCAAGATGTGAATCAGGTCAGATTAACCTCTTAGGTTTCCTCGCTGGCCATTCTGCGTCTCTCTGTGTGGATTCTGGTCCCTGGCCCATGCGCTCTCTTGCTTCAGGCTCTTTATTGAGGCTCTTTTTTGTTTTCCCTGGGAATTACTTGCCTTCAGCCCCTTTGGTCTGGTTTCCCGGGTACATTCACTTTGCCCCCTTGGGTTTGGTTCCATGGCCCCTGGTGCCCTCATAGCTACTTTCCTATACTTGCAGCCTAGCATTTACCATTGTGTATTTTAATTAGCTTTTGACTGTTGCTTTCTCCATCAGAGTGTGTCTTCCTCACTAAGCATAACATATGGTACATGGTAGGTGCTCATTAAATAATAGTTGAATAATCTAATGAATGCCAAGTATTATAGAAACTTTAATATTAAAATATGGACCCCCAAACACATTTTAATTGGTTTCATGATGATTTTGTTCCTCCTTTTATTGATTTATAAAATGAGGGTATCATGGGTATCATAATTAATATAGTTTTATCTATAAATTTAGAGGCATAACATTGAGCACAAATTAAACCCCTCAAAATCTACAAACAATTTTTGTTATTAACAAGAAAGAATTAGATTATATACAGTTTGGACATTTATATACTCCTATTCATACTTTAATTTTTATCCATTTTTTTGGAGAAATGAAATGGTTTAGGATAAAATATTAGCTAGTTGGAAGTGTGTTTATTTTGCTTGAATAATAAAACCATGACATTATAGCTTTTCAATTGGTAATTAACAGAGGAAAATGATAAAGGTCAAAAAAGAAATGGTACATTTTATGTATGGAACAATGTATCAAAAGTAAGGAATTTATTTCCATTTGATTATGAAAAGAAATTATTCTATCATCCATTTTTACTTTGCTTGAAGAAACATAAAAAAACAAGGAAGTTTCCATTTATTGAGTTTGTTTACAGCTCTTGATTCACTACATCCTTTCTCCAGCAAATTTTTTTCTTGAAACTCACTAGTTCAATCCTGCTTTATGTTCCCTTATAAACAGTTCACTTCTACCTGTTCTAGTATTTTTAGTTTTTTTTTTTTTTTCACATTTCTTGGCATACAATTTATATGTGATTTCTTGAAAGCTTTACCATCAGCCTGTATTTGTGTGTGTGTGTGTGTGTGTGTGTGTGTGTGTCTCAGGCAGGATATTGGGTTATGCTGAGGTAACCTCCAAATCTTGTATATAGCTTAGAATAATCAAGTTTGATTTTTCATTTAGTAATGGGTACTGTGAGTCTGTAAGGGATTGGCTTCATCATAATTCTTTAGAAACCCAGGTTGACAGAGTAGTCACCCATCTTGAATGTGACTGGCCATTGTGCTAGAAGGAGTAAAAGAAAGCTTGAGCAGCTCCCTGGCCATTAAATGTTCTGGACTGGAAATGACGTACTTCATTTGAGCTCATGACTCAAAGACCAAAAGTAACCACATGGCTCCATTCACAGGGACATCTTGAAATTCCTGGGAGATGGAGTTCTAGATACACTCAACAGCTAAGCTGACCACCTCAGTATATGCCTGATGTCACTGCCCAGATAACTGGACTTCCATCACTACTCTATAACATTCTTCCTAGCATTTTCAAGAGTTATTATTATGAATATTTTGCCAAGACAGGCTGTACATCTTATCCTCTCTTTGTCAAAGGCATAGGGTCATTATAGCATTAGCATGTTCCTGCCATTGTCTGATGCTGGTAGTGTCACTGTCACATTGCCTGGCAGCTTTGTGAAACTTTCTCTGTTTCTGAGAGGCAGGCCATCACTTCTTCATTACACCCACTTCATTTTCTCTTTCCATGGCACTAGTATCTGAAGGAATAAGAAGCAGCCATTTCCTCACCCTATGAATTTAGACCCTTAGAAAGGAGCTGTTGGACCACAGAAATTCCAACTACTTATTTCAAAAATGTCACTTGAGATTGGCTTCCGATATCCTAAGATTCTGACTAGAAGGAGAAAAATGTCAGTGGAGCACAAAAAAAAGGCATGGTGCTCTCATTAGAATAGCATTTCACTCCAGGGGTTCACTGAGGGTCAAGGGCTGTCCATGCCTTATTAGGCACTCTGCCTGTCTTGTGTTTGTTCATTAGTGTATGTTTGCATCAACTTTGACCATCTTTTCATTAAAAAGAATTTTAAGGTGACTTTTTGTATTCATTTATTTATTTACTTATTTGCCAGCCTCCAAAGTGAAAACATGGATTTATAGCTGGGTAATTTGATTACTTCTTCTCCAAATATGGACACAATTGACTTGTTACAGGTGTTTTCCCAATAAATTAATAGGCCATACATAAACTATGGCTTTAGCCAGTTTTGTACATGCTTCACTATAGGTATAATGCTTAAAATTGAAAAGAGGAAGGCCAGCTTTTCTAAGTTTTCCACGCTACTTTGGGAATCTTTCTTATAATAGAGCCGTCTTTTCAAAGTCCCCCTCTCTCCCTTTTATAATCATGAATGAGATTTTAAAACATTTAATATCTCTCTGAACTATATAAAGTGTTCCACAAATTATTCGTTTTCATCAAACAGTCAATTATATCACCTATAAATACAGGGAGCCAATGACAGAAACAGATGACTCTAAGAAGAGGCCGCTGCGGGTAAAATCTTCACAAGGATTCTCTCCAAACAGAACCTTTATTAAGTTGGAGTGTGAAGAAGAGTATAATGGTGACAGCAGTGTGCCTGCTGCCTACCAAAAGTTGAATTCTGTGTCAGGAATGATAATTACAAGCTCTGAAGCAGAAAAAACCATCAACTCTGTCCTGATTACTAATTAATCAGGTGCTACAGACATTTAAACCAGTGACCCTGTTTCAGCAGTGGAAATAACAAAGTGATTTAAAGGGGTACTGGGCCAACTCCTCCATCCACTTAAAAGGTTATATGCAATATTAAGAAAACTTCCTGTTAGTTTTGTTGGATTGTTTGTTTTATTTTGGTCATTTGTTTTCTCACAGAAGCAGAATTCAACAGAGAATGTAGCTCTGAAGGCTCAGGTTTGAGCTACAGAATGATACCCTCAAGAGGGCTTCGTTATAGTTTAGATCTAAAATGTCCCTCAGAAGTCTCATGTATTCAGAGATGGGGCTTTTGGAAGGTGATTGGATCATAGCTGAAAGTGCTGTTAGTCTGGGACCTAGGTGGAGGTAGGTCACCGTGGCATGATTGACCCAAAAGTATGTATGTATTCTTGTTTTCAGCTCCCGCCTTTTCTCTTTGCTTCCTGGCTGCCATGAGGTGAGCAGCTTTCATCATGTCCCTTTCATCATGCCATTTCTGCCTTGGAGCCTGCCAGCCATGGCCTAAACCCACTGAAACTGTGAGCCAAAATAAACCTGGCAACCTTTATGTTGTGCGTGTCAGATATTCTGTCATAATGATGGAAAATTGCCCAATACAGGCTCCTAGAAACTACACATTTCCTTCTCCACATTGGTAAAGGAGTCAGATTCATCTTTTTTTTTGTGGGTACCGGGGGTCGACCTCAGGACCTCGTGCACCAGCAGGCGCCCATGCCACTGAGCGATATCACTGGCCCTTTTTCATATGTGGGATCCGGGAGTCGAACTCAGGCCCTCGCGCTTGCCAGGCAGGCGCGTACACCACTGAGCCATCTCACCAGCCCCAGATTCATCTTAATGGATGCTTTATTGTCATTTAAATTGTTTAGTTTCTGTCTTTCAGTAATACTATTCACTGATAATTATTTCAAAAATGTGAAAAGTAATGAAAAAGTTACACATAATGGTACTAGCTTATATTTTCATTATCTTATGTATATTCATTTATTTATTATATATTTTATATATTATTATATATAATATATTACTATATAATATATGTAATTATAGTATATTATATATTATTTATTTATATTTATATATTTATGCACCAACTTATTAAATCATACTGTGGCTCTTTTTTCTATCACTTGATAATTTTATAAACATTTTATGACAGATTTTATCTTGTCATATGTCTTTTTATTATTTGGTGATTATCCAATTGAATAAATATACTACAACATGTCTTTACCTATTCCCAGTGATTGGACATATACTGATTCTAATTCTATTCTTCTGCAGCTACACATTATATAAATGTGTAGCAAAGGACATAAACAATTTTAAGGCTTTTGACATACTGATAAAACACTGTCAAGAAAGTCATACCTGTTTTTATCAATGCCAGCTGTGTATAAAAGGATTTCTTTCCTTAACCCTCAGTAATACTGAATATTAATTTTCTAGTAAAGTTTTTATCAATGGATAGGTGAAGACAGAATTTTTCATCTCAATTTACATCTCTTTGCTTCCTATGGATTTTTAAAAAAATTGCCAATTAATGTATTTTCCCTGTTTTCCCTTTGGGCTGTAATTTATTATTATTATTATTATTGATCAATAGGAAGTTCTTTATATATTAAGAATGTATCATCATAGATGATACATCTTTTTGGACTAGTTTGTCATTTGTACTAGAATTTCCTTTGCTTTTTTGTGCTTCAACAAGTGTTCACTTCCAGTTATTACAAACATGTAATTTAGAAAAAGGAATTTTATTTTTCTTGGAATCAGTAGCCTCGTCTGTAGAATGTGTGTTGGGAGAGGCATGGTTGTAAGTAAAAAACCAGACAGGATGAATGAAATGATCTGTTGCAACTCTTCCAGGTCTAAAATCCTGTAATACCATTATTTCTCAGTGCTCTGCTAATTAATACATACAGTCAAGCCATATGTAACTTTATTGATCTTGTATATTTGGGGCAAGCATTACTATTACTTATAAAGTTACAGTGCTACAAATTTAGGGTTAATTTTCTTTTAATGAAGAAACTTCTGCATGCCCCAGGGCTTTTTTTCTATTAAACTGTTATGAACCATTTCCATTTAGAAAACACCAAGAACTTTAATGAGCTAAGCCTCCCACTTTCATGAAATTGCAGCTAATGGATGACCTTGCAAACAGAAATGGACAACACAATTAGTTACCGAAGTTTTCCTTCTGACTCTGGGGCTATTTAACTTTTTCATCATATGCATGGACACACACATAAAGCCTCCAAAATATAAAATAATGCACTGTGGCTGCACTGTGTTAATAGAAGAGACGAGCATTTTACTGGAGCATCACCTGTGAGGTTTATTAGGAGAGCTGCAGTTTGTTGACAGGTGGTTCTTATAGTGAGCTACAGTTATTAATTTTGGAGATGTCTATATTTTTAGATTTATGCATCCTCTCTACTTTTATATTTTAATGGAGTAGCCTGGAGACACCCCAAAGCATTTTCTTGATTAAGAACATCAGCATTTGCTTCATGACACTGGCAGAATGTTGAATAGGACGATCTTGAACTTGTCCGTATGTGTGGCCTACCTTGATAGATTATGGGAGGCCTCTGCAAGGAACTAAGGGTCTTTTTTTTAAGGCTTTGTTTTGCATCACCTTATAAAAGTGCATGTGGATCATGAGTTCTACAAGTGGGCATTTCCTGCAGAAAATGTCTGTGAGGACCCTGACTCAAGGCTGTTTCTCATTAAGGGCATGTGTTTCCTGTTTTGTTCCTTATAGTTTTCAAAGATCTATCTTATGGCCAATTTTCTCAGAAAAGCTTAGTTTATAATTACCTGGAATCCGAACTTTATTTCTAATGAAAAAGTTACCCCTTCCCCCAATCTCACTGGAGAAGAGTCTAAGAAGCTTCTCTTCTGGAAATTACTTCCTTTAGCTGAAGTAACTGGATTCCTGCTACTTCCCTGAATTTTAGCCCCCAACCCAATATAATTTATTTCACTTTTTTCCTTACATCACTGAGTACTTGGAAAAGGTTATTGCCAGGGCTTTTTTTGGAGGTGAAGAGAGGGTTATAAACTAATGCAATGAGTATGATAGTTTTGAAAGTTTCTTGATTTAGTTCTCTTTGATATTAAGTTAATAAGTTCTCTTTTACTCTATCTACTATAGTGGCATAGCCAAAACAAAACAAACAAACAAACAAAAAACAAACAAACAAAAAACCCTTGAACTCTGGTGAAAGAAGTTACAATACAAAGGAAAGAAAGTATGAAAGTAATAAGAATTAAAAGAAAATCTTGGAGTAGCAGTTTTGGAAGGATTATGGGAGGAAGAAGAGAGTGAGAGGTGAGAGAGATAAGGGCAGGATAGAGAGCCTCTCCTTTTTCTGGCTTTGGCCTGTTCATGGTGATTATACAAATGGAAAGGAATGATGTGAGAAGAGTTTTCTTTTTATTCATTTTGGGATTCTATGAAAAGCCTGCCTGATAGCTTACTACCCTACTAAGCTGAGGAGCTCCATGAAATTTTCTGAAAATCTGAGTTTTTATGTCTGATCCTTTAGCTGGCGTGTGATCTAAATAGAATCTAGAAGTTCTCACATATTCCTGTGGCAGTTGTGGAAGTAAGGTGGCTCTCTGGCTAGACACCTTCCCAGAACAACAATAACAATAGTAGTAAACATTTATAGAGTGCTTATGTGTGCCTAATACTCCTCCTGGTGCTTTTTCTTTATTAATTAATCCTCATAGCTACTCTAAGAGATAGATGCTAGTAGTATTATCCCTTTCCCCACTATAGAGATGAGGAACCAAAGCACAGCGATATTACATAGCTTGTCCAAGGTCTCAGATAGTAAGAGATGCCTTGAAAATAGACAATTTGACCTAAGAGTCTGGGAGATGACCCCTGCTAAGAGTGAAATGGTCTTGTGGAGGACCATGACACCAATAAGAATTAGTTAGAGAGGACTGTGGAGCCCTGATGGAGTGAAGAGGTAGAAAAGTGCTGGGCTAATACTATTCAATAGCAAATCCTACATGCTTAGCAGTGCAAGGAATTAGTAATGTGGGGAATTGCACAAGCAACGCAAATACATATTCTCACTGCCCCCTTTACCCATTGCTCCAAGGGCCCCTCAGTCCCTGCCATGTATCCACTGAGGAAGGGAAAAACATGGGGGTTGGAGATCCGTGTGAGTGGTAACCTCTACCAAAATGGGACACTGTTACCTCAAACGATGGTTTAAAGGGTAAGATTTGAAGTGAGGTCATTCTATTGGACTAAACTTTAGGGTTTTTTTTCCTACCACCCTGTGGGTAGGGTTCAGGGTGGTAGAATCAGGAATCAGAATCTGTGGTTGAACATTAATGGAGCAACATTTTTTCCTTGCACATCTGAATGTAGCATAAACACCCAAAAGATTAGGTGTAATTTTATTTGTCTGTGTGTTAAAGACACAGGAATATAGTTTTGTCATCATGCATAAGAGAAAAAATAATACCTAGATGCTTTATTACCATTTTCCACTAATGAGAGTGAAGTATTTCTCAACCAATTGTATCTAAGTGTTTTTGTTTTATAAAAATGACTGTAATTCTGTGACTCCTGAATTATTTAAGATTATGACACAGCGCGTTTTTTTTATTTTTTATTTTTTAATTTTTACTAAAGTGACCATTAGAACACAATTCCCTTCATCCTCACACAATTTATTTTGATGGCTAACATAGGAGACAATTACCCTTCTATTTCTGGGAGGTTAGGGGATAGTAAGGTCATAGGGGACAATTGCTTAATTTAACACTTGTATATATTTGCCCTGACAAAGGCCAAGTTGACTGTTTGTTATGGGACAATTGAGGCTATGGATGGGCAATGCCGTCCAGATGTGCCAGTGCCAATCGCAGCAGGTGTGAATGCCTGGGCTGCTGCCCAGGTCAACAGTGTCCCTCGGTCACACCTTGAGATCCTCAAGTTGAATCTGCTGGAACTCTCTGAAGGCAGAGTGGGACTCAGACAGGACTGGAGTTGAAGTTTTGATATCATGTACCTTACACTCTAGGAAATGTAAGGGTTATACATAGTCTTTCAAGGACTTTCAAGAGGATCCTACCTGGTTAGGATAGAATGTACCAAACTTTAAGCATTCGAGGACTACTTTCACTCTGACCACATGTGGTATTTATTTAATTCTTTAAAAAAAAAACTGACTTTACTTAAATGAATTTTTTCAAAGTTAAAAGAAAATTTATGAAATATAGATAAAGCAACAGTAGGAGAATATGTGATATATAAATTTATAAAACTTTATCTCTTATGACTGAAGTTCAATTTTTTGAGAACTAATATAGAATACATTCTGCAGTCCATTTGTTCAAGAAGGCAAATTTATATGGTTATCATAAATAGTTAAAAAAGAAGCCTTTGCCACAAACAGTTAATATCAATATAATACCAAAACAAAAGAAAATGGTAGTTTAAAATATAATCCATCGCTGTTGCCCATGTAAAGCTCTTAGCATGTAGCTCTGTTTGTGTAAAGGAGTATTGTCTAAGAAGGGTTAAAGGCCTAGTTAACACAAACTTAGACATTTTCTTTGGTGTAAATAGGACTGAAAGGAAATTGCAAAGGCCATGATGCTGTTTAATTCAATGTTCATGTACCACGGAAACCCACCAATTTAGTGGAAAATATACATGCTTCCTCTTAGGACAGGTGGCCTTGCCTCACCCAGCCAGGAATCGCTGGAATTGCCCCAATGAAAGGCTTCAGAGAAGCAAATAGTGAGTCTCCCACTGGGATCCAGCCAGGTAGTACAGCTCTACTGCCTTCCGACCAGTGCTATCTATGCTGTAGTGTATCACAAACTCCCCAGAATTTCTCTTTATTTTAAGATGAAAAACTAAAGGGAAACCCAGGCACTGCTCATTTGGGCCCTCCAACCACAGTGTACCATATTTCATAACATAGATGTCATGACAAGACGATTGTGTTTGTGAACAATGAAAGGAATTCCAGTTGGCCTTGAAAGGCTGGTAATTGATACCTGCTACTCCAATGTGTGGAATTGATAATGTAAGGGATATATTAATTTCCTGAGGGTTAACAAATTACCGCAAACAACATGGATTAAAACAAATATTTATTCTCTCACAGTTCTGCAGGCCAAATCTGAAATGAGTTTCACTGGGGCAAAATCTAGGTGCTGCAGGTCTGTGCTCTGTCAGGAGGCCCTCAGGGAAAGCCCACTCCTGGCCTTTTCCAGTTTCTGGTGGCTGTCAGTATTCTTTGGATTGAGTCTGTATCTCTACATCCATAATCATTGTTATCTCTGTTGGGCCTCTTGGGATCCTTTGACAATTTTAGTTTGGAAAGCCTGAGATAAAAGAAATGCAGATCAATGTCTGCTGAGACCTGTCTTTCTAGTTAGCAGACAGTTGTCTTCAAAATGTATTCTCACATGTCTGAGAGAACATAATCACCTGTCTTGTGTTTCTTTTCCTAAGGTTACCACAATAATTCCATTCATGAGGGCTTCACCCTTATGAATAATTATCTCTCAAAGGCCCAACTCCTAAATACCATCACATTGAAGGGAGCGTGTTAGGATTTCAACAAGTGAATTATGGCATGAGAAAGGGGTGTCAGACATTTAGTCCATAATAACTCTATCTTATAAGGACCCTTGTGATTTGATTTAGAATTCATCCAGATAATCCAGGATAATCTTATCATCTCAAAATCTTCCATTTAATCATGTTTTTAAGGGCACCATTTTAGAAAATAAAGTAACAGAAATTAAGATGTGGATGTATTTTGGAGGGTCCATTTTTTAAAATTTTCTTTAGGGTCCATTTTCTAAACCTATCTTAGAATATGAGGTAAGATTTGGAAAGCATTCTCAGTGAACCAGATACTTGGTGTATAATTAGTATGCGAGTATAATTTGTATTTACTCAACAACAATTTCATAGGGTATTGTTCACATTTCACAAAAAGAGAAACTGTAATAAAAAGTTTAAAAACTTGTTCAATATTACAAAAGTAGCAAGCAGAAGATACTTTAACAACCCCAGTTTGCTGGCAGCCAAATCACATTATATTTACAACCTCACTGATCATATATTATCAAGTGAACATGTTCTGCATTCTTGGATGCACTGTACCTGTTTGTGGTGTACAAAAAGCTCCTTTTATTTGCTGCTGAATGAACCTTAAATATAAGTTTTCTGTGACAGGCCAGAGTGAGGACATAATTCTAGACAATATCCTATAGTAGTGGCTACACTGAATTCATGAATGAATGTGGACTTCCTTAAACGCAAAAGAAGAAAAGCACCACCCTAATGCTACAGCATGTCAAATATCTTCTTATTTAATATCCAAGCCACTTCAGAGTTAGTCAAGTGTTGGACAGTTTTGCCGAATTAATCAACCACAATGATAAACTGTTTATCTTGCCTATAGGAGGCAGAAACTTTCAAACTGTTCACCTTCACGCACGCTGTCCGTGTTGCTGTGTAGGTTATTTTTAGTAGGTGCTGTAACTGCTGATAAGACTGAGCTTCTTAAGGATCTTAAACATGAACCTGTCGAACAGCTTTATTTTGACAGAAGTTTTGCAAGGGTAATGAAACATTCAGGCAGGAACAAACCTGCCTAGGATGCTTCGTTGAAGGTCTAGACTCAGGTAAAATATTAGCAATGCCCTCTATGCGTCCTCCTTCAATTCAATTGAAATTAGAAAGCAAACGATGAAATCTTTCTACTACCTTCTGGTAATATGACTTTCTAATTGTATCTGTCATGGACTAAGCTTAAGGAAGAAGAGTGGCAAGGAACTAATTCTCCACAGACCAAAGTTGTGTTGATGTTGTTTAAAATCCCTGTCAGCGCCTGGTTCTTGAATCCCAGATAAAATGCTGCATTACTTGGAGGTGGAGAAGTGACCTAGGGCATCAGTGTGGGGGTTTTCTGCTGACACTTCGAGAAACAGATCTCTGGGTGGCTTCATGTAAGAATATTCAGTGTTTTGTTCCAAATATGAAACTTTAGCAGCATGTGTTTATTTCCATAGAAGTGAGACTTAAACACACGAATAAGAAGATTTCGGTCATCATTCACATAGGAAAAAACAGACTTCATCTTGTGATTCAGAACTGTTTGCTTTGGAATGCTCTTTTTCCTTTGTAAACTGGTTTAAATGAGGGTATTGTATTTCCATGACTCTTCCTTCTATCTCTCAAACATCAACCCCAGGCAGGTTCCCATGATATTAAACAGCTGCTCCTTTTCAATTCCGAAAGGTTAAAGCTCTGTATTTTTTTTTTTTTTTTTGTGGGTACCAGGGGGTCGACCTCAGGACCTCGCGCGCCAACAGGCACCCGTGCCGCTGAGCGATATCACCGGCCCCTTTTTCGCATGTGGGTTCCTGGAGTCAAACTCGGGCCCTCACGCTTGCCGGGCAGGTGCTTAAGCCTCTGAGCCATCTCACCGGCCCTTTTTTTTTTTAACATATCGTTGAGTTGAGCTTATTATGCTTTGCCACTGCAGAATTTATTGTGTGAAAGGGCCTGCTGCTGGCTGTGAGCTAGGAGTAGTAAGTCCAGAGTTTCAGTATCCTCATGAATTAGGGCACCAGATGCCTAAGTAAGATAAACCTGCTGCTCCTCCAGCCCTTGGGATGAGATTTCTCCCTCTGAACCTACCTTCTGCAGAGTTAACAATTTAGATCAAATTAGTTGGGAACACAAGAAGGCAATTCTCATTTGTAAAGGGATTAGTTTTTTTTTTCTTTTTAGGCTAGAACAATATAAACACAAAGATAAATGAAATGGGATTTCATTTTTAAATGACTTTCACTATACAAATAATAGGAAAGGAAAGCTATTTGGGTAATGCTGAATAGTGTCTGACCATGGCATTTTAATAACTATAGAAAATACATTAAAGTTTTTAAATTTGTGATGTTAGTGTTTAAACTGCTTTATGGAAATGTACCAGTGTGGACTATTCTTCCTGTTAGAAAAGGTATTGACCTATCAGATCCTACAGTGGTGTCCTAGGCCTGAACAGAGAGAAATGGTCTTCAGTTTAGAATAATTTACATTCATAATGCACCTTAATCTGTAAAACATTTGGCTGAATGTTTTATATTGGGGAAACTCATTCATTCTATAAAATATAATCAAATGCATTTCATGGTAATCAACTACTCAGATTTAATGAATTTTCTTTAAATTTTAATGTCCTATTTTAAAATTGCTTTCATCTAGTGAGTATGTAAGTGAATAATCACTTACATAGTCTATAGAATCTTTCATATACACCAGGAAAATGGAGGGGAAAAATGTGAGCTCCATTTTTCCATTTGCTTAAAACGCATAATTATTAAAAATAAGCACGATGGAAATTTTAACATGTTGAGACAATGCATACTTTTCTTGAGCTCAGGGACTTCTGAGGAAATGGTGCGGTCTCTGTTTACCACCTGCTCCTTTGGTCATAGATTAATAACATCTGACCAAGCATGAAGGCATGCTGGGGCCATCTGCCATCACACATAGCAGGATGTGTTTCACTTTTTCCAAGCAGGATTCTGACAAACTACATGACACCACTCTCAGTTGATAGTCATCCTATTTAGTTATATGACCCAGTTATTTTGATAAAAGGAGTCCAGTACTCATCTCTGTCAAAGGAGAGCTTCTTAGAACGCTTGTTAGTGGTTACAGCACTGAGCCACCTATATAATATCAATAATAATTATAACCCTTCTTTTCTGTTTAAATATTAAGAGGATGTCAAATAAGATTTGAGCATTTGTCTCCATGCTTTGATTTAATCTACAATGTTGAGAGACATAGATGCCAACAACCTCCATATTCTAAGTGAATTGAATTCTCTTTCCTCTACATCAATTCCTCACCTCCTACTTTCATCACAAAAACCCCACCCCTGTCTTCACTGCTACAGTGATCACTGTCTTAACCTCCAAATTTTCCTTTTATTTAAACCTTTTGCTTTATAAGTAACCAAGATGCTCTGGAGGATGGAAAGAATGGGATGATAGAAAAAGATGCCACACTGGCTTGGTAGCCACACTATAAAGGTTTCTATGAGTCAGAGACCCAGTCCTTTCTCAGCCATTCTCCTCCAGGTTATGGAGCAGTCCCAATGTTGCTTTTTAGCATTCCAAAGGAATCCCACCCAGATGCCAGAAAGGGGTGGGCACAATGGCAATGATATCAGACAAAGACTAGGAGACTTATTCTAACTATAACCACCTGGGGGCAAGCCATTTGAACTCATAGTGTTTTAGTTTTTCATTGAGAGTTGATGGTTTAGAAATTGTATTATAAAATTTCACAGTGGTAGTGGACTAGCGGTCAGTCCTGACCTCTCCCTTCCTTCTTCCACTTCCACTGAGTCTGATTATCTGGAAATAAAGCAACTATTTTGTGAGCATAAGCCAGCCAATGTGAGGACAGAGACTATGCCCATTCAGTCTTCCTGAGTCCCGGGTCCTCCTGGCATCACTTGGGTGCCTCTTTCCGCTAGATTACCTTTCCCCAACTCGTTCTATGAGACAGAAAACTCACATAGTAAAGCTACTCTTAGTTTTCTGTTACCAACAGGTGGATGTAGTTCTAATGAATACTGACTTAAACTAGTGAAAAACTACTTCAGAAATCAATACTCATGCTTGGCATTCAGTTAATACTGTATTTTGTAACCATTCACAGTGTAAACTGTTTCTACCACATTCTTAAAGATTTTCATTTCTTCTAATGGAGTTTTAGCATCTCTGCAGGCATTATTGTTTCAATGTTCTTTAGAGGAAAATCTGAGCACAATATTTATAATCTACTTTTTCTTTCTAACTGATAACAGAAAGAAGGTACTTCATAAAACACAAGATATTAGATTGGAAAAACTAATACTCCATCATTGACAACTGATATCGTTAATCATGGTGGATTTTTAGACTAAAAGAGAGGGTTGATTTCTTATTCCCTAAAGTAACTAACTTCATTGCTAATTTTTAGATGCACATTCTTTTCTTTTTTCCTTTAATAAAGCAAATATAGTCATCACTTGACAAACTGAATGAAAGGTAATATGGCTTTGGAATAAAACTTGAATCTAAACTGCATTTTAACAGTAATATTGATTTAATATGTAAATATTTATTCTTTAAGATTTGGATGAAATAATCCAATCAATATATTTACATTTGGTAAATATCAGTGAATTGGTAAAATAAATTGAAATGCAAATCTAGTCTTCAAACAAACACAAAGAGCTTTTTGCAATAAGATTCTGGCTTGAAATTTAATAATGTTGAAGACACATTTGGTTGAAAGATATAGTGGAAACATGTTACCTAGGTTACGTGAATTTATGATGAAATATAAAACAGATCTTTTATAAGTATATAATCCACCTCCTTCCAATTTATTTATTTATTTATTTATTTATTTATTTATTTATTTTTTGATACCAAGAATTGAACTCAGGACTTTGCTTTTGCCAGGCAGGCACTGTGCCACTGAGCTATGTCCCCAGCCCTCCTTCCAATTTAAATATATCTCAAATCTGTTGGCAAGGGCCGGTGAGATAGCTCAGCGGCATAAGCGCCTGCCTGGCAAGCGCAAGGGCCCGAGTTCAACTCCCGGAACCCACATACGAAAAAAGGGCCGGTGATATCGCTCAGCGGCATGGGTGCCTGCTGGCACGCGAGGTCCTGAGTTCGACCCTCGGTACCCACACACACACACACAAAAATCTGTTGTCAAATTTGATAACTCCTGATTTATAATATTACTTATATTTTTTATATCAAAGGGAAACATTTTTTTCAAGAGAATTAATATTGCTGTTCCAGGGCCGGTGAGATGGCTCAGCTGTGTAAGCAACTGCCTGGTAAGCGCAAGGGCCCGAGTTCGACTCCCGGAACCCACATACGAAAAAAGGGCCGGTGATATCACTCAGCGGCACGGGCGCCTGCTGGTGCACAAGGTCCTGAGGTTGACCCCCGGTACCCACAAAAAAAAAAAAAAATATTGCTGTTCCATAAAATATAATTTTTTTTATAGCATGCCATTTTATCTTAGGTCACTAAAGACAGAAATTGTGTTTTCTTTTGAAGAGTGCAAGATAATAATAGAAATTTTAGTTTGTATGTCTTACTAATATACTCTGTCCCTGGAAAATAATTTACATTTCTGTAAGTTATGATAGTTGTGAATTGTGACAGTCTTTGTCCTCATACTGGTTGGCTTATGGTCACAAATAGCTGCTTCACTCCCAGACTCATTCCAGGTGGAAGGAAGGAGGAAGGGAGAGGTGAGGACTGGCCATAGTCAGAAAGATACCAGGTATTGGAACATGAGAGGTTGTCAAAGACTTGCATTAGAATCCTAGTTCTTGAAATTCTGTTTGTAATAGATATTTGTTTGGCTAGTCCAATATTCCTTCCCCAGAGTCTTCCATTTTCCCTAGAGGAAGGTTGAGAAAGTAAGAATCTAGCTTTCTCAGACCCCCTTCATAAAAAGAAGGTCATTCTCTTTTGACCATTATTCCTACTTCATCCTATTTTGTATTTGCAAATGGAGAAAATGGTTGAGGCCATCTTTTGACCCAGAGAAGGACAAGAAGATGCCATTGACCCTGACCTAGTGCCCCTTCCTTGATGAATCACTGACCTAATCCTGGGGCTACTAGCTTTCTGCTTTATAAGTTATAAAGAATACTTCCACTGCTTGTATCCAAAAACATTCCTTTCTGATGTATGGCATTTTATTTTCTATAACATGGGAATAGTATCTAACGCATAGTTTTTGGCTGTTGTTTTGTAAGAATTCACTGAATAATATATTTGTCTAGAATAACATAGTAGAAGCTCACTGTTAAATAGCTCTTGTTAGCTGTATTAGTTGGAGCTGTATTGCCTTAATCAAACTGAGGAAGGTATAATTTAATAAGTTTGCCAAAGCTACATGATACTTAACATAATTTCTTGTTTAGTTTTTCCAACAAATCTACAAGAAAGATACAATTGCCCATTTACAAATAGGAAAAGTGAAGCTTAGAAATAGAAACTGTTCAGAGGTTACATAGTCTGAAGGTGTCAGAGTGTATTTTTTTGCCCTAAAAATTATCCTCCGTACTTTGGGGGACAGGAAAGCTCCAAACTGTGACCACTAAAGGCATTAAACTAGAAAAGGAGCAGATTTCAATCTCTGACAGACAGGACTCAGGTGAGTGCCAAAGACAGAAGCTTAGAGGTCTGGAATGTGCATGTGTATGTGTATCTAAGGATGCTTGTGGGAAGCCGAGAGAAGGACTTGGGCAGCAACTGTAACAGAATTTAAGAGCTGTGGCCAGGAAGCAGGAGCCAAGGATCAAGGTTCAGAAAAACAGATAAAGCTGTTGGTAACTCACATACTTTCACGAGGCAAGAATGTGTAAATCTGGTAGGAACAAGACAAAATGGATACAGGGGTCAGGCAATTGGAAAGAAGTACGTGCCCCAGTGAAAGGGAACTAAAAAAATTTTATATGCTGTGATGACAAATAAGATACATGGAGAATATTTGATTCTTGGCCATTGCTTTGTAATCTGGAAAGTAATGTAGCAAGCAGCCCACATTCTGATGTAGTACAAGCTCACATTACAAATGACTAATTAGACTAAGCTATTTTCCATAGAATGTATTATTTAATATTCATTTACTCTTTCATTAATCCATAGGCTTTTACCAACTAGCAGCATCATTTGGTATCTTTGGACCAGGTACTGTGCTAGGCACTGAGATTATTGAAACTCCACAATGTAACAATACACAATCCCTGTCATTAAAAAAGAATATTATATCTGTTGATAGATTGTAATAGTACATTAGAGGCCTTAAATGGCTGTCCTGCAGAGTGCTTTGGAGCACAAAGGACAAAGAAACTGACCTGCTACTACTGATCATGGGATGCTGTCCAGAAAAGTGAGATATTACATTTATACCAATAAAAATGATTTTGCTTTTGCTGCAACGTGTACATGAGATAAAGGCCAGTGGTTGGAGGAGGAAAGATTAAGAAGAAGAAACTCTGCTTTAGTGAATACATGGGAGCGATTTTATTTTGTATATCGAACTTTCTGGCTTAAGTACTTTATTCCAAGCAGCAGGAACAGCACAGGCGAAAAGCAAGAGACACTAAGGTGGGGGAAGGGATATTCTTTATCAAAGCACTGAGTCTGGATGGATGGCCACCAAATAAAGGACTTTCATGACAAGAAGTCAGGGCATTTGGACTTTATCCTGCAGGTGTTCGAAGGATCTTAATTTGAAAATTCACGAGTAAATTAGGATTTAGAAGGAAAACTTCAGGATCTCTGTGGAGGGAGAATATGGAAGGAGAAAGATTAAATAAAGACAGAGACCATACATAGGTTTCTTCCATAGCCTGGGTGAAATACAATACAGAGTTGGATTGGGGTCTAGGAAAGGAGGAGACTAATAGGAGAAACAGAGTTACAATGATATGAAATATTTTAGCTTGTTGTTCAGAAAAGGCAAGAGAAAAGGAGAAATGTCTAAGGTGGTGACTCTTAAATTCCAGTAAGCAGCAGCACCACTTGAAAAGCCCCTAGTAATTCTGGGCTAGAAATTTATTTGCATTTTTAATCAGTTTTTTCTTTTGTGCTGTTGATGCTGCTGCTGCTGGTTAGAGTACTATTCTTCAAGAAGTTGGGTAAATAGTGAATTGGCAGTACATCTTATTAACAAATTATACGTTGTGTAAAATAAGTGATCAAATTGGAAGTACACATTTGCAAAGTCTCAAATTTCAATATGGACTAAGATGAGATGGAGTTTTTAAAACACCACACAATTTTATTTACCATAAGTGATAGTGTAATTGAGATAGAAGGGATTAAAGGAAACCTCATCAATTTAAGCTTCTATAATTAAGAATGTGGGATAGTTTGGAGAGATGATTCAATGGCATTTCTTTGTCACATTATAAGAGCATGTAAGCAAGAAAATACTATAGAGATTGAAATAATATTCATATTCTAGAAAACTCTTTAAAAAGGAAATACAGAACATGTTATTTTCTGAGAAAAGCATCCCATAGGTAAAGTTTGGCTGGAAGGTAATAAATAAGCCCATTATTTCCTGTAGAATTTTAAAGATTACTACTGTCTTGTGATTCCACTTTACTGTGGTGAGTCCAACTGTTGCAAACATATTTGGGTGTTTGTGCAGCTGTGGCTGCGGATAGCAGTGTTTTTAAAATGTGGTCCTAGGGCTTCCACCAAAGATGGACTCAAATTAGAATCTTACTGTCTTAGTTACTTTTTTCCTCATTGCCGAGACAAAATACCTGAAACTCAAAGGTAGAGGGGAAAAGGTTTATTTAACTTACAGTTTGTAGAAGTTTCAGTCAATAGTCATCTGGCTCCAAGGCAGGGTGGTGTGGCAGACAGGCATTGCAGAGGAGAAACAGTTCATGGCAGACAGAAGGTAGCAAAGCAAGAAAGAGACTTTAGCACCTTCATTCTGCCCCTTTTATACTCTATCTAGACTAGTGGGATTAGGGCAGTGCCAAATCAATCAGTGGATTGATTTAGTAATCACACACCCTTAATCCCAGCATCATACACTCTAGATTCAGACACGTCCCAAAAGCCCCATCTATGACTCATGAGGCTTTGGGGGGACATCTAAACACAAGCCATAACATTCTACCCTTGCCTTGGTCCCCCAAAGACTCATGCACACCCCTTTATGCAAAAGGCACTTAGTCCATCTCCAAGAGTTGCCAAAGTCCTAACAGTTCCAGCATTGCTGAAAAGTCCAAGTCCTAAGTCTCCTCTGAAATTTAAGGCAAACTCTCAGCTGTGAGCCCCTGAACAAATGAAAAGAGGGTTAAACACTTCCAACATACAAAGGCACAAGATAAACATTTCCATTCCAAAAGGTACAAGTGGGATAACAAGGAATGGGACCAAGGCAAGTCCAAAATCCAACAGGGTAAACATTAAGTTCTGTAGTTCCATGTGCAGCATCCGAGGCCATCTGTGGCAAGATGTGAGCTCCAAAGGGCTTGGGTGGCTCTGCTCCTACAGCAATTCTAGTAGTTGTAGCTCCCATGGCTTCTGTCTTGGGCAAGCTGTGCTCCCTCCTTTCAGTTTTCCTCAGATGATCCACGTTCCTGGCTTCTCCAAACTTCTGGGGTCTTTACTGAAGCTTTGGCTTCACACTCACAGCTTCACACACTGCCCTGTCAGGGGCACACTTCCTGGCCTCCCAGGCCTTCCTTTGAAGTCTGGGTGGAAGCCTTCTTGACCCCACAACTCTTGCATTCTGCATGCACCTAAAACCAGCGCTATGTGGATGACATCAAGGTCTGCTGCCAGCTGGAGCAGGAGCCAAGCTTCCTCCTGTCTTGTCTTGTAAGGGTTGAGTGCCTGGATCACTGAGCATTCTGAACCCCATCCCAAGGAACAACTTCCCTGGGTCACTGCCATTCTGGAACATGGTGCTCTGGGGTTCTCTTCTCAAAGAAAGTCTTTCACCTTCACAACTCTGAGGCTGCAAAGGATGGAATCCTTTTGGTTCTTGTGATGTCCTCACATCATCTTTTCTGTTTTCTTCTTCTGAAATACTTGGCTTTTTCTTCTTAGTCTTTTCAGCAACCAATTTCTCCTCTGTTCCATCTTTTCAGGCTACAACTTTACTGAAGCTTCCTTTCTGGCCAAACTCAAAACTTTTTAAATCATTCTGTGAGACTCTTTACTCTTAATTCTCAACATAAATCTGGCTAAAAGCCCTTAACACTAGCCACGCCAGAACATCAATGTTAGACTTCCTTGAAATTTCTTCTGCCAGATTAATTAGTCTACTGCCCTTAATCTTAGTCACAGCCAAACTCTCTGGACATGAGCAAAATGTAGATAAAGTTTCTGCCAAGGTATAACACACATTGTCTGGAGTGCAACACCCAATACAGTACTGCTTTCCAGCAGAAACCTCCAGATCCTGGTCTTTACCAGCAGCATTTCTATCAGCCTTCTGGTATTCTAAGCTCTTACCAGAATCTCCCATCAAGTACTGTCTAACATTTTCCAGTTCTACTTTTTCAGCTGGCATTTCTGAACCTTCCCAAACTCTTCCCACAATCCAGTCTCAAAGGCTCTTGAACTGCATGGTCAGGTATCACAGCAATGTTCCCACTTCTCTGGTAACAAATCCTGTCTTAGTTACTTTTTTATCATTGTTGAGACAAAATAACCAACAGCTAAAGTTAGAGGGGGGGGAAAGTTTATTTAGTTCACAGTTTATAGAGGTTTCAGTTCATAATTGGCTGGTTCCAAGGTAGAGTGGCATGGCAAACGTGCATTGCAGAAGAGAAACAGTTTATGGTAGACAGAAGGTAGCAAAGTAAGCAAGGGACCTTAACATCTTTCTTCCCCTTTTATACTCTATCTAGACTACTGGGAATAGGGTGTTGCCAAACCAAGCCAATCAGTAGACTGATTTAGTAATCACACCTTTAATCCCATCATCAGGCACTCTAGATTCAGCCACCTCTGACCTATGACCTATGACCACATGAGGCCTTGCAGGGGACATCTAGATACAAACCATAACACTCAGGGATCAAACTTTGAATCTATATTAGTAAAGCCTTTCCAGATGATTCACACCCACACTTAAGACCACCAGCATAGATATTTGCTTTCAGGAAAAGTTTCCTTCATTGATGAGAAGAAATTTTTATCACTTATATCTATAATGACTTAGCTTTGTATGACTAAACCATTGTCTCTTCAAAAGCAATTACAGTAGGTACGAATTTCAGTCCAAAAACTCTGGTGCATAAGAAGTCAACTCTGGGCCAGTGAGATAGCTCAGCGGCATAAGTGCCTGCCTGGCAAGCACAAGGTCCTGAGTTCAACTCCCGGTACCCACATAAGAGAAAAGGGCCAGTGATGTCGCTCCGCGGCATGGGCGCCTGCTGGTGCGCAAGGTCCTGAGTTCGACCCCTGGTACCCACACACACACAAAAAAAAGTCAACTCTGTTTTTATCCTCCCTCCCCGGCCCCCCCTTCCTTCCTTCCCCTCTCCTCTGTTCCCCCTTCCCTTCTCCTCCTTCCCTCCCTTCTTTCTTCCTTCCTTCTTTTTCACTCTTGGAACTTCAATCACTCTAGAAAGGGGAAGTCTTAACTTTACTGTGGCATGGAAATCTGAAAATGCCCAGGATCCTTTTGCAGAATAAGTTTTTAAAACTCATAAAATGCACAGAAGTGCAAAAGAAATTCATTGATTAACTTTCAAATATTTGCTGCAAATTTAAAAATCTGTTCTTTTACTGTTATGTAAAAAATCCTATTGTATAAGAATAATTGATATTCCTCTTCATGGATACATTAAAAATAAATGTATGAAAATATTTAAAATAAGATCTAGATGTGTTTTGATAATTGCTATAATTCTGTAGCAGTGAGCATAAATGGTATTGTCAGATATCTATAGCACTCCATGTGAAAGTGTTGGTGGTTTCTGTTGGTGACAGATTTTGCTTAACTACTTGCTATGTATCCTTTTAGAAAGAAATGCTAAATGTTAGTGAAAAGTTTGTGGATGAAAATGTTATTTTTCTCCCATCGAAGTTTTAGGTAGGGATTAAAATGCCCTGTTCCAGTGTGTTGGAAACTTCATCACAGTCAGTTCAAGGTCATCTCAACCCTTCATGTCATTATGTAAATTCTAGGGATTTATCTAGTGCCAGTGAGTCTGTGTTAGGTGTTCTGGTTGTCTACTGTCACCTTTTCTGGCTAGCATTGCTTGAGCTATTCACAAATCTCTCCTCAGATGTCAGTTAATGCAGACTGCTGCTCTGTCAATCTACATTTTGTTTCAAAGTTCCCCCTTAGGTCATTGATTCCATCTATCTTCTCTGTGTCAGTCTGGGTACAGCAGATTCCTGATATTCTTGATTCAGGATGGAGCATGGAGAGTGTTGTCAGATATTCTAATTCCCTGTGCTTCCAGGTACATGGCACAGCCACTTTCTCTGGAATGACTTGCTACCTCCTCAGGGCCCTACCTGGAAGAGAGTCCCTGTTCTCTCTGCTTGGGGATCCTACAGACCTAGCTGAGTATTGTTTCCATTCTACCTCTTTCTTAGCCAGGGAGAGATTTGGAGTGGGTAGCAAGATACAGGTACCGTCATCAGAGTTCATACAGAACCTAAACCTTTATTATTTTGTGACTTCTTTTTCATCATATCATTGAATTAAAATTCCATTCTAATCTGGTGGCTGGAGAGGGAAAAGTCTATACTTATCAAATACCATTTGAAACAGAGAATCCATGAGTTCTTTCTAACATCATTTTCCTTTGAAACTCTTTTATTCTCCTCTTTCTCTCTTAACACAATTCCCCAAAATAACCGTTCTTCTAAGAAGAAGACCAATGGGTGAGCATTTCCAGTTGGAGTCTGGCTAAGGTACTATAACAAAAAGACCTTAAATAGAATGGCTTAAATGAAAGAGAAATTTAGTTCTTCTTATATGTGAAAGGAATGTAGGGGTCACCTGGGGAGAAGCTTAAACAGGGCAGGTAGGCTGGTGGTTGAACATATGTGAGATTCCTCCTGGGACTCCCTGGATGGGACATTTGCATTGGACTGGAACTCTTAAATCATTGAAAATAAAAAAAAAATGTAAAAGAACTTATACTTGCTAACTTCTATATTCAAAATTCTACAATTAAAATTTGAAAATACTCCATAATTTAAATTCTATTGATTTATACTGAACAATACTTCCTAGAGCTCTAACTAGCATGCCTTAAAATTTTGAATTAGTAGAGAAAAGATAGCAATGCAAGGTGAGACAATATGCACTAATAACTATAGCAAAATTGCCTTCCATCTGTATTTCCTGTTTAATGCATTGTATTCACCTTTTTATTATAACTTATTTTGTTATAGGTTGCTAAAGCTGAAAGATGTTTCTGAGATTAATTATTTATAGATGGGAAAATCGACAGCCCAGAAAGGTTAAGTAACCTGCCTAAGATCACATAATTTTTCTTATTCTCTCTATTAGCATGCTATGCCATACTTCTCAATGCATGGCCCACTGCTTTGTTCACTGATGTGCTGTATGAATCAGCTGAAATTAGCTAAGCTGATTCTTATTTATAAGAGACGAATTTTATATTGGAAATTAGAAGTAGGACTAAAATCTTGTGAGAAGCTATACTTTAAAGGCACATTTTTATGTAAGAAACTAAAATTTGGATGCATCCTTTATTGGGTATACTTAAACAGAAATTATATTTACCAAACATTTATGTAGTTCTTATGATGTGCCAGGCATTGTTCAAAGTGCTTTCTAAATTTTTACTCCTTTAGACTTCAGGATAGGCCTAACAGTTATGTTACTTTATTCTCAAATCATAGGTGAGGACAGTAAGGCATGGAGAAACCAATAACATTTCTCATTGCATAGCGAATAATTGTAGGGCTGGATTGAAACTCAATCTGTATAGCTGAATTCTGCCTCTCCAAGGCTGCAGACCAAAGAGGTTTGGGCAATCTCTTCCTTCCTCTCTTCCTTCCTTCTCATTGCTGAAATGTAGTTGCTTTTGCTGATTTCTGCATCCAGGTCACAATTACCATGTGAGACTCCAAAAAGCCAACAGTGGTACAGGCTACACATCCTCAAGTCAGTGTCAACACAAAACCCACCACAACCAAACCTGATGAAACGCATGAGGGTCTGGGACTCATGCCCTACAGAGGCCTGAGGCAGAATCACCAAGATGGAAACTTGTGTGGCTTTGCTGACACAGCTTGCCAGCCTCAAGAGGCTGCTGTGGTGGAAAGGGTGGTACGGAAGAAAGTTAAGATTCCCTTCCAGCACAACATCAGAGGTTGTGACTTTCCCTCTGCATTTTGCAGAGGTTGCAATTCACTCTGGGAAGAGCAATAGAACTATGTGCATTAGACCTATGTCCTTGAATGACTTCTCTCATCCAAGATCTGAACAAAGTACAAAAGTGTTGAAGGTGCCGTTTAGACTCGCCAGAGAACAGAGCAGTGACTGGAGCAAGCTGCCATAAAAGGAAAAGTGCTCATTTCCAAAGCCTTTACCCAAATGATTGCTTTACTCAAATTTCAAATTTTCCCTGAAAGATACAAAACTAGCCAAACATTTTTGGTTCAAACAGAGCTTGTTTTATCTTAATGACATGTAGGGATAGAGCAGTAGAAAACTGGGGAGATTTTATACTCCAGTGTAATCAAACGCTGTTCTTTTTTTTTTATGGGATAGTGAAAAATAGATTGAGAATAAGTTGTAGAGGTATCAAAAATTAAAAAAAATCTTTAACATGTTCTTTGTTGTGATTATCATAATACACCAACATTCAATACTCTTATTTGAGCCCTTTCAAATTCTTAGGCTGCTGTGATTTGCTAGTATAGAGAAAGGGGTTACTCATTTATATTTTGTAATTTCTCAGGCAAAGCTTTATCTTGGGACAGACTGCTTGTCATCTGCCTAGTTATTTCATTGAGATTCAACAACGGGAACATCTTTTCTGTTATAAAAAGGCAATTCCATTTTTTAAAGGCTCGATAATTATATACAGTTTAAATCAACCCTGAAATAATATTGGAGCAAGATCAGATACTGAGATTTAAAATGGCTATCTTGGGACATATTCAACAGTTGATGAGAAAAGCCCACCTCTTGGGATTTATAGTCTGACAGGCTTTCATTCAATTTAGAAACAAATTAAATGGAAAGACTTGAGCAGAAAGTACAGCTCCCAACAATATGTGGGGTTCAGACATTCACTATAAATTTTTCAAAATCAGAATACATATTGCATTCCAATAAGGTGCCAGGTATAGTGTTGTATAGTGTGAATAGGGGCTAATTCGCAACTTAAGAAGCTTTACAAATTAGACTAGTTTAAGGAATTGTCACAGTTTCTGATCTTTTTGGTATCATGGGACTGGATTTGTTAGGAGTACATTCAGCTGAAAGTAGCAAAAAATTACAACTGACTATGGCTTAAAGAAGTTATAGGTTATTTCTCCTTCCTGAAAACTGGGCAATTGGTAATTAGGACAGCTCCAATGACCATCCAGGATATAGCCTGTCATGGGTGTTAAAGTCATTATTGTGAAATTGATACTCTGTGTTAACATGGAAATTGTTGGAGAGTTTCCCTCATTTGTTTATCCTGCATATTAATCTCATAACAAACCTATTTAACACTACCTCTGACATAAATATTAATTTCCAGTCTCTCTTGCTCTCTCCCTCTCTCTTGCTTACATGTATGACTGACCGGCAAGTGCTAAGAATTAATTTCACTATTCAATTCATAACATACTAACACATTGTACTACGTGAGACTTCGTTCTTAATTTTTTCTATTATGCCCAATCCCAATCCTTTCCTGTACATAGACATTCACACTAACCTACTTGATCAATGTCCTTCAAAATGTCTGCATCCTTGTAAAATATACAAGTTTTGTATGTGTGTGAATCAGTATTTAAATTTATAGAAATATTATTCTGCAGATCTCCCTTATTTTTAAAATCTAAACACTATTCTTTAAAGTTATACCCATATTTCTGTACATCTATTGAGTTATTTACTTCTAACCACTACCTGGGATTCTGTAACATGCATCCACATCTCTTTACTGACCCCTTCAAGATAATAGATCTTTTGTGTTGCTTCCAACTCCCCCATGCTACGAACAGCACTTTTGATCACATCACCTGAGATAAAATATGGGAAATGTAAGCAATACCTCTCAGTGCAAAAGCTCCAAGCCCCTTTAGGCTATTAGTTTTTATCATTTTTCTTGGAAGTTTCCAATGCTTTTATGGTGTTTTCAGAGTTGAAACTACAAAACCTGCTGGAACATCAACAAAGCTTCTAACACTGTGGGTCACAATAGGGGGCGATTTTGCTACATTCAGGTCAGGAATATTAAACAATATCTGGAAACATTTTTGATTATGATGACTGGAGAGAGTGTACCTGACAATTGGTAGGTGGTTAGAGACACTGCTAAATGTACCACAATGCAAGAAAGCCCACTGCAACAAAGAATTATTTAGTCTAAGATGTCCATAGTGTTAAGGCTTAGAAAACTTGTTATAGCAGAATTATTTTTAGCTCTGCAAATGAATGTCTTTTATAGTCTTTTAGTTTTGATCTGATTTGCTTCTCTGGCTTCTGCTTCCTTGCTATGCAGTTACACTGATATCCCATTCTTCATTTGTCCTGTTTAATTGGCTTTTGTCTTCTGCTCTATCTTACTTCCCTAACTGTAGTTACCTGTTTTGTCCATCTATGTCCTTGCAGATGGTTCCTACTGAGTAGATTGACTTGACCCTCCACCCCAATTCTTGCTATTCCTCAATGTAAGACGACGACCTTTCTTGCTGTAAATTACTAATGTGACATTCTGATTTGCACATCTATGAAAGAAATGCTAGTTTTCAATTAATCTCCACTTTCTACTTTTGTCTTATAAATAGGGTCCAAATTTTTTTCCATATGGAATAAGTAAAGTATTATATATCCAGTCATTCTTTCCAGTTATTTGAGATATGCAAACAATGATTGTTTGCTTCCAATTGCACCTTAAAAATAGACATACAACTACCATATTTCTTTATTTTCTTCACCCCTTCATCCCTATTTCTTCATGGAATGTGGACATTATTGTTATTGGAGTTCTGGCATCCATCCTGAATAATGAGGCACACTTGATAATGTAAATCAATGGTAAGAACCATGGAGTAGAGAAAATTTGAGTCCATAATGATAGTATAACTGCTACACCTGCCTGGTTCTCATTTCTGGACTGATTTTATGTATGTGAGAAAAATAATAGTCTATTTTATTTAATTGTACTATGAGTTGAGCTTATGTTACTCACTGTCAGGTAGAAGGATGTTCTTTGGGTACACTGGCAAAATGAAATCCTTGAGTATAGAAAATGAAAGATAATAGTACTAGACCATGCTGCACTCATGAAAGTAAGTTCTCTGTGAGGCACCTCATGTATCTTCCATCTTTCCTAGGTGATAAACTTTAGTCTCACCTGCATTCAAGACTCAAGATTCAAACGATTTTAAGCTTTCAGTGTGAACCAGGCTTCATTTGACCTTTTTTTTCCTAGCAAAATATTAGTTCAGACAGTATTAACAATGTATACACAATACTTCAGGTATTATTTATGGGAAAATATTATCAAGAAACTGCTTTATAATCTGGAAAATATACTGACCTTAATAAAAACCTACAGAAAACAATACATTTTCAAATTAATCAAGAAAATGTTTAAGAATAGTTACTGATTTAAAAAGAGCATTTCGGGCCGATGAGATGGCTCAGTGGCGTAAGCGCCTGCCTGGCAAGCGCAAGGTCCTGAGTTCGACTCCCAGAACCCACATACGAAAAAGGGGCCGGTGATATCACTCAGCAGCACAGGCGCCTGCTGGCGTGCGAGGTCCTGAGGTCGGCCCCCGGTACCCACAAAAAATAAATAAATAAATAAATAAATAAATAAATAAAAAGAGCATTTCAGGGGAAAAACCTGTTGTTTAAGATGCCCTTTCTCTCTATTTTTTGGGGGATGTAAAGAACACGTGGATTTTATTTAAGGGGCCAAAAAGCCTGTTTTCAGAGGACCTGTGCCAACAGATGTGGCAGGTCTTTCATTAAAAGTGTGCTGAGTGATTGATTGATAAGTTAGTGTTATAAGAATCTCATTGGCGGTCTCTGTTACAGGATATATCATGTAACTAAGGATGTGTTGTGGTACTGCTGTGTCTATATCTTTCTTTCACATTGGAAAGAAATTGTGCCAATGTAGTTAGAGTCATTGTAGTTAGAAGAATGCCAATGTGACAGTGACGCCGTGCTCCGCCTGAACTGTGATGTGACTTTTACGAAGCTAGTCAAACAACCGCATTACCTATGTCTCTCATCCAGAGACACAGAGGTGACTGAAAACTAGTGTGTATTTAAATTTAAAAGATTATTGCAGTAAGACACACAACCATTACTCCATCTCCAAATACTTCTCGCTTTGAACATTCTTGTCTCGTCATTCTTGCCGCTGTCAGAAGCAGTTCTGGGAGTCTTCCTCGTGAGCGTTCTTTACAAGGTATGGTCAAAAATGTGGTGAATGCTGCCATCCAATGGAAAGGCAGGTTCCCAAAACCATTATGGTGTGTCCGCATTCACTTTTACTCGATATGTCACTGAACAATTTCTGTCTCTTCCCCAAACCCAAAATGGCCATGAAAGGCAAACATTTTGAATCGGTTCAGGTCATTAAAGTAGCTACAACAGCACAAATAAGACACTCATGAAAAAGAAACCATAAAAATGACAATAATCATTCTAAGGACCTACAGCTGCTGAAGTGGAAATAACAGCTCTACCACCTCACAATAGCAATCTGCTTATCATGTAAAGATCATACCTGATCAAGGTATGGAGGAATTAGAGGGAGGATAGGAAACACTGCTGCTGCCCTTGGGAGTTTGTAGGCTACAGTCTGCAGCCTCAGGAATGAGTTTTTATTCCTTTATTTGGAAGACTGGTGCAGGCTCTATGTTTGTGGCAGATTCTGAAGAGATTGCTGGCTGAATAAAGTGGTTCCTAGTCACTGGCGTTTGCCCAGGTGAGCTTTATACCGGCCTGTACAGTGTTCAGAATTGCTTTTATTTATTTATTTTACACCTACTGAGAGATTTGTAAAAGAAAACTTGAAAAAATTGAGGACTATTGGATTATAAACAACATAGTTTTGAATTTTGAGTTAACCACCTTAGTTTTGAGTCCTAACTTGTAACTTGTCCCTTTTTTGTGGTAAACTTTAAGTACAATCTTTACATTCATCACCATGCTGAACATTATCTCCATCCTTTAAATTTCCAAAGCACAAGGAAATATGACCTAAGTTGTAGTTTTCCTGTAGATAAATAGAGGTACAAAGTGGTTAAGTAATTTGTCCAGTTATACACAACTAGAAAGTGAGAAGATTACACATGGGACATGTTCTCAAGGACCTTGGAGTCTGTGACAAGGCAAACAATGACTATACAGAGTGATGAGATGTGCTGCACGGTGGGACAAACAGTGGACTAGTCACTTACCTAGTAAGTAAGAACTGCTTCAGGCAGGAAAGGTCACATCGCACTAGAGTTAAGATTATGAAGACAAACAGCCACTCAAGGATTAGGAGCTGGGAGAGCTGGGAGGTGAGAATGCAGCTATCCTGAAGCACCAAGAATAGTGGGAGGAAATGGTAGATGTAAATAGGAGAGTATTTTACATAGAAGTGTGGCATGCTGAGGCATTTAGGTTTTATTCTGTAGATATCAGAGGATCACCATAGTAGGATTTTGAGCAGAGGCATGGCATGACTGGATTTGAAGGCTATGACCATTTAATGAATTCCTTCTTACTGGAGCTGGTTACTAATGTCAGGACTCAACATGGTTTTATGCATTCAGGAATTGCCCAACACAAGTTGACTCACTGCGAAGTAAGCACTATATCTAGCATGTCATTTCTCCCACAGTTGCAAAGAAATAACCCCCTTCTCCTTAAAAATATCTGGGTGTTTGGCTATTTCAAGCCACAGGGTACATCTTTAGAGCCTTGAGCTCTAAAGTTGAACATTCCTTCCACTTCGCCCCCCCCACCTTCCTTTGGAAGCAGAATCAGAGCCCACAGAGAAGGATCATCTTATCCAACCCACAGACTGTTCATCACATGTGCCATTAGTTTTAGCCAAGTTTCTGTGATGTATCCAATTAAAATCTTTATTCCTCTTCCTTCCTAGGAACCCAAATCAGCAGCCACTTCCAGTTATCTCCTTCACAGATGTCTTGGAATTGAGATTACCTGCTCCACACTACAACAGTTAAAGGCATAAAAATCTTTTAATAGAGACTCACTGGTTCTAAGAAATAATACTTTTATAAATATGGTGAAAAAGCTCTCATAATTTATTTAAGATGTCATAAAGTTTTAGCCAAATCTGCCTTTTCAAACCACAGCCTCAAATTCTAAACTGGAGAACTGAACAGCAATTATCTTAAAATTCTCCTAATCATTTGGCCATAAGTAACCTTTCTTCAAACGTCTAATAGCAAACGAATTTTCCTTCAAAGGATATGTTCCAACCTTTTATTTATATAATTTTTCCCTAAAACAGTTGAAATATCTGAAATATGCACAAGACTTATAAAATGGAAATATAAGTACTTTAGTAAAATTTAAACTCATATTGAGTTTCCACAGTAATAGTTCTCCTCCCAGACTGGCCTGAGTGAAATGATACCATAGAAAATATTTGCACATAGCCTGTTAGGAAAATTTTTCTTTCTCTCAATGTCATTTCAGGCTTTATACTTTAGTGTGACTATATGGTCATGTATTACTTCTCCCAGAAAGTACATTTTCATTTTGAAGGTAATTGTTACATCAGAAGGTCCAGATTCATCTTGGAGTGAACTGGATGGAGCAGAGTGGTAGGGTTGGCTGAACTCGGCCTCTCTTTAACAACTACCAGCATGTACTGTATTTATTAATTAGCATAGTGAGTGAGGGAAAAATAATTGTGTTTATCATTTGCTTTTGGACTTATAGAGACATTTCCAATGGACACCTAAACAAGGGAACCTGATCTCAGTAATCCTGTGACAGATATGTGTGACTACTTGATTCCTGTTTACCTCTCCCGCTGTAAGCTCCATAAGAGTGCAAGAGTGTGTCTTTTTCACTATCATTACATGTTCATCTAAGCATAGGCCATATATGTGTAAATCAAAATTTGTGAGAAGAATAAAATGGCCTGGAAGCTACTTCACATACATGGACACAAGACACACACACACGCATATATCTCTATCTATCTATTTATCTATCCATAGAGAAGTGGGGGAGAGATATTGGTATACAGGGAAGAGAATAAGGTTTCAGAGACCTAAGGACCTGAGGTAAACTGATGACAATGTCTTGGTTATTTTTCTTTCATTGCTGAGACAAAATACCCAATACCCTCAACTTAAGGGAAGAAAGGTTTGTTTAGCTCACAGTTTATAGAGATTTCAGTCCAAAATCAACTGCCTCCAAGGCTGATGGCAGAGCAGACAGGCATGGCAGAGGAAATGGTGGGCAGAAGGTAGTAAGGAACAAGGGATCACCACAACTCTTTCTGTCCCTTATATTTTGTCCAGGCTACTTAGGGTGGGTAGCACTCACAACCTTAATCCTCATGCCCTTGAGCCTAACACTGCACCATTAATCAATTCCAGCATCACATACTCTAGATCCAGCCACCTCTGAAAAAGCCTCACCTATGACCACCTGAGGTTTTGAGGGGGACATCTAGAAACAAGCCATAACAGACAATTTACTAATGTTGTGCACAGTTTCAGACAATTCAGCTTCTAATACTCAGTTTCTTTAGAGGCTTATGAAAAGAATAAAGAATACATACTTAACACTTGACATGGATTTTACCATAATAGGAAACCAATAAATATTGACTTCCATTATCATATGGGACTATCTCGGGGCTGGCCTCAGGTAGGACTGAGATGCACTTGACCAACACAGTATTGTAGAAAGTCCAGAAGCTTTCTTATATAGGGATTTTTGTGTGTGTGTGAGTGGGTACCAGGGGTCGACCTCAGAACCTTGCTGCTGAGCAATATCACCGGCCCTTTTTTTCATATGTGGGATCTGGGAGTCGAACTCGGGCCCTCGCGCTTGCCAGGCAGGCGCATACGCTGCTGAGTCATCTCACCGGCCCTACATAGGGATTTTGAATCAAGAAGGAATCTGTGTTTAAGAAGCTAGAATACTACCACATAGTCATCATATAGGAGAGATGGTTTAGGTGATAAGTGGTCCCTCAGATCTGTGTGAACCATCAATGGATTTATGCCCATGTACTGGGATAACTATTTCTAGAAATACTTTAGTTCCTTTTCTGGTGGGTGGAATTCAACCTGAGCAGAAAAAGCCAAGAGACAGGTAATCTGGGTGATTCCTGCTAATGTAGCTTCTTTGGGGCTGGGGAGTCTTGGGCTTCGTTACTGGCCAGTACTTCTCCTGGCTACTTAGTGAAGTACATAGGAAATGAAGCTGTGCTTGCAACCAGAAGTCTCATCTGGAACAAACTCAGTTCTATTACTTACCAGGTACATAAACACATTTTCACCCTGAATTTTACCTCTCTTATACGTAAGATGGTGATCAATATGCCCCATAGGATGACTTTGAAGATCACATGAGGTAAAGTATGAAGTAGTTGGCACCTAGTGGGCAGTGAACATGTTGAACTGAGTTGTTTGGGTTGCAAAACTCATGGAATTTTGCTTGCTCTACAATCAACTATCTGTGCCCACTTCAGCAAGTCTTTAGTAATTGCTGATTTACTGGATATTACCATCATGCTACCTGTTGAGCCTACCGATGTTTTTTTATTCATTTCCATTTTGCCAGAAGCCAAAGGTTTTAATTCCTACATCTTTACTGCTGAGGCAGCACTTTGAATGATTCCTCACTATGATCTCAGAAAAGGGGATCCTATTTGACTCCTACTGCGTCAAACTAGTGAGGCCATTTCCTGAGGAATCTTCCCCCCTCCCCCTGAGGAAATCTGCCTTCATTATTTCTCAAGCCATCAATCTCCAGATCTGGGTTAAGACATTTATTCTATTTGGGGCTAATTTCCCATTTTATAAAATGGAAGGTGTTGGAGTGGGGGAGATAAGTTTAAAAATGTATTCACTGCTAAGGGCAGTCATTCATGAAGAGAACTTAATTGTTACTCTGAGTAAGATCCTCAGCTTTAGCAAATATTAAACTTGTAATAGACTTAAGTTATACGTTCTTTGTATACTAATATGACTAGTACCTTATATTTTTCTCCATTCTGTGTTCTTTCTAAAGAAACATAAGGAATTAATTGGTTTTCTTTCCAAGGTCAGAGTTCTCCTTCCTACCAAAGGAAATTAACAGAGTTTTGTGAGGAAGAAGAAGGAGGTGGTAGAGAATGGGAGGGGGAGGGGCAGGGGAGGGGGAGGGAAATAGGGAGGAGGACAGGTTTTAGGTTTGGTAGAGATGACACAAAAAACAGGGAAGAAGTTTGGAAGTGCTTTGTGTTCTCAGTGCAAAATTGCTCCACCCAGGATGTTGGTCCCTCAAACATTGAGCTGGAAAACAGAAAGGTTTTAGGTTGTAGGCTGACACACAGATACATGGAGGTGGCAGGACCTTGAAGGTATGCCTGTCTGGAAGAATAAGGGGTCAACAGTATCAGTGAAGTTGTCCTGTTCATAGGCCAGGTCAGCGAGGGTCCTCATCATTGACAAGGTGGACTGATAACTAGATGTTTCATTCTTATCTTTGCACTCAGAAATCTGGTGTAATGAATTTGAGGATGATGAAAACAAAAAATTATGATATTTGAAATCTTGTTGACTTGGTCAACAGTGTAGGGTTTTGGTCAAGTTAGTAAAGCTATGGAAAGGTAACATATCTTGCACATTAATGGTTGTGAGCAATTTATACATGTTACTAGTTTGCTGCATTAGGGGATAACTACCCCACTAAGTCATTCATTGTTTACATAGGGGCTACTTATGAAACAGTTTATTATTTTGTTGATGGGAAAGCTTTCTTCAAAACCAAACCATAAGTAAAATATTAAAAAACAAATTTTAGAAACAGTCTAAATATCCATGAGAGGAGAGTGAGTAAAGTGTGATGCTTTAATGCAATAGCATTCAGGCAATTTATTATTAAATTTTAGTGTGCATTTCAATCATGAAGGGATCATGGTAAAGTATAGACTACATTTCTGTGGGTCTGTGGTGGGTCCTGCAAGTCTGTATTTCTGACAATGTCTCAGGCTATGTTGATGGTGCTGAGCCACAGATATGACCATGAATAGAGATGTTCTATGCAACAGTTAAAATGAACCAAAGCTATATTTGTTGAATCTCAAAAATATGAGGTGGAGATAAAGAAAGTGTTAGAGGGCTATGTAGGGTATTATACAATTTATGTACATTTAAATAATGCAAACCAATCTTATATATTGTTTGTTGATGCATGACAAATATATAGTTAAAATATAAAAACAAGCATAAGAATTATAAACATTAAATTGCTTATAGTAGCTAATTTCAGGGAGAATGGACAGGAAAAAATTTGAGGTTTCCCAAGGGGATTTTCATGATTTTCAGCCTTTCTTAAGGTTGGTAGTAGACATAGAGGTGTTCATAATATCATTTTCTACATTTGTATGTCAATAGTAGGACTAAAACTGTGCATGTGTGTGTATGTGTGAATTAATTCAGTGGTTCAAAAGATATTACGTAGTAAAAAATGATTTTTCCTTGTTATCTTTTGTTTTTTAGTTGGAGAATAATCACAACTGATTTTACTCTTTAGTAATATACAAGGTGGAAAATATAGTCCAAAGTGCTATATTTGAGAAAAGGAAAACCTGGTTTACTTGTTAAGAAATATGACATTTTCATAAGTATCTTTAATAAGAGGTTTCTGCTTTTTCTATGACACATAATTCTACATATACTTAATTGTTAACATTTAAGATTTGCCAAAGAAAAAATGTTGACATTCTGATAAGAGAAGAGCTCACAACACATTGTGAAAATATTATTTAAAAACAATTCATATTTTATCATAGGTCACAGGTAGGTTTGGCGTACTTACAAGGAAACATTTTTTTTCTCTTTAGTTTTTCTATTTCTGTTTAAAATTAGTTGTAACTATTTTTCTCAAGGAAATGAAAAGGAGTACAGATTTTGGTGAATAAAGTATACATCACAGGAAAAAGGTAGAACACACAGGTATAAAAGAGTAAAAGATACCAATTGAATTCTGATGGCAAATGAACAACAATTAATACACAAATATCTAGAAGTATTTTCAAGTTAACTATGTTCAAAGAAGTACATAGTAAAATAGCTATGAATGATGATCTTGCTCTTCTAATTAGCCAAAAGCTTTCTTCAAAATGTAATATTTAATTCTTGGGAGGATGTGACAATATAAGCAGTTTATTTTTTTAATTGGTATTAGAGTAAATTGTAACGGTCTGGAACACTTTGACAATATGTGCCAAGAGTTTTAAAACTATTTATATTGCCTACTGAAAACTCTTTTTTAAAGGGAATTTTATCTTAAGTTCAGAAAAATATGCAAAATATTTTCACCACAGTATTATATGATAGTAAAAATTCTGAAGGAATCTATATTAATTTGGATGCTACTGGAAGAGGATGTGAAGAAGAGAGTATATATTTAAAAATTTTATTGGGTGAAATTTGTGTCAAAGATTAAAAAAGAGAGGAGTTTTTTAAATTTCAGAGATTTTAAGGAATTTCTATACTATTAGCATGGGATAATTCTCAATACAGGGCTCTCCGATCTACTGAAATGTGTGTACTCTGCCCTTCTCCCACTCCTTGTCTGCATCTACTTCCAGAACTCAGTTGCTTTAGCCCACTCCTGCTCCGGCGGCCTCCAGGGCCACAATCTTTCCCTGTAGTTTTGTGCTGTTTAACTAAAGACAGCTTTAATGTCAGCCTGTACTACAACCTTTAAGCCATCCCTGATGAATTAAGATTCATGCCACATCTCTACTTTAACAGCAGTACTTTAAAATAGAGCAAACCCTTACACACATATATCACTTTAAAACACACAACAGTTGGACATGTTTTAAAGTATAAAATTTTTTCCCTGATTATGCATCCTGATATGAAGTAAGTAAACAGTAAATGTTGTTCTTTTCAACACCAATCTGCTATTTTCAAAACAAAATTTTCAGACCCCGGGGTTCTCCACTCAGTGGTGACATTGGCTTCTATGTGCCGGTCTCAGTCTTGTCATCCAGATGTGACTAAAACCAGCTAAACTCATTTTCTAATTGGCTTGAAGTTTCTGAAGCAGCTGCAGGTGATATCTGAGAAACTTGTTTGATGTTAATTTCTACCCTTAAATGAAGAGGCTCAGTTATCCTCAACCACGAATCTCTAAATCTTATTTTCCCATATGCAGATACCAGCAACAAGTTGGCGTAGAATTTTACCCACGGATATATATTTGCTGAAACCTTATCACAATCACTCCCATCTATGCCAATTTTGATTACTAGACTGGACCCTGACCTAGAATATCTTAAAGAAATTGTAGTTGTGTCATTTGTTTAAAATAGCCACATATAATGCACTTGTTTCATAATATACTGGCCCAATTTCATTGTGATGCACAGAAAATATTCAACATTCCTGATGAAAAAAAATGCCAAAAATGGCTATCAGCTATTTTCTGGAATGAACTTTTGCATTAGAATGGAATCTGGGTCTAGTCAATCTTAGGTGGTGGTCCTTAGGCTTCAGAGCTCAGATGATAATGAGCAGCTTCATTAGGTTATTTTTATTTGAACATAATGTATCTGTGAGAACTGACACATCTATGATTTGTTAATTTTGGGCTTTGGATGTCTACTATTACAACCTATTAATACCCACATGTCCAAATATGGACATTGTTAAGTGAAGTATTGCTGAGGACTCTTAAATATGTCCAACTCTTTGGGAGATTTTGCTTTAGATAGATTCCTGCTTTATTACCCTTTGCTCACCTTAGACATACAAAGACGATAGTGTAGAAAAAAAAAACAGCCTATTCTATTCAGGTGCAGTTGTGTAGGCATACAATCCCAGCATTTTGGTAGGTCGAGGCAGGAGGATCAAAAGTTTGAGCTCCACCTTGGCAACTTTACAAGTGCCTATCTCAAAATAAAAAATAAAAGGAATGGGAATGTAGGTCAGTAGTATAATGTCTGTGGGTTCCATCCCCAGTACTGCAAAAAAATAAACAAAAAAAAAAAAAAGAAAAGAAAAAGAATAGCTTTGTCTCTTGTCTTTTGATTCTGGGATTACAGGTAAATGATTTCTACTAACATTATAAAGAGTCAGGCTCATACAATGTTTGACATATTTTTATCAATACATAGTATTGCTACCATGGTGGAATTAACAATGTTCTCTCATCTCCAGATTATCTTCTTCGCTCTCCTGCAGAGTCTCAGCATTTCTTTTTCTGGAATGACTTGACCATAGTGAAGTGGCACCAGGCAGAGGATACATGTAAGTCTAATCAATAGACTTCCACCAAATAACCTCTTCTTATTAAATCTTTTCTTCTTTAGCAATTCTTCAACCTGTTTTCAGATTTAGTTTCAATGTCAACTCATGTCCTTTTATTGGCAGTGGTGCTTTTTGTTTCTGTGTTTTTTGGTTTTAATTTTAAATATAAAAAATGAAACCAAGTTTCAAAACAGGTTAGTAGGACAGTTACAATAGTTGATACATTGCATATCATTGTCTTCACAGTAGTTATTCAGAGTTCAAGATATAGGCATGATATCTTGTTTAAACAGTATTAACACAAATCATTCTTTTCAAGGAACTAAGAGAAGATAGCTGTATAACTATCTTAATGATCTTGCATATACATATTTTTTTTCATTTTCCCTTTCTTCCTTTCCCCTTTACCCCATCACTGTTTGTCTCTTCTTTTGAACAGTTTCTTCCCAATTCACAATATCTATGGTACATTTTGGATCCTATTTACTTGTTCAGTTTCTCACACTAGCTAGACAATATGATTTTTACACATACGGGACTGATTTATTTCACTTATGAGTATGGTCTCAAGTTGCATCCATTTACCTATAAAAGTCTCCAGTTTATCCTTCTTTATGACTGAGTAGTACTCCATTATATAAAAACAAACACATCTTTTTTATCCATTCCTTGGTTGATGGACATCTGGGTTGTTTCCAAGATTTAGCTATTACAGATTGTGCTGCTATAAACATGGGTGCGCATATATTGCTGTGGTATGATGTTTTTAATTCTGGGAAAATACCCAGAAGGGGAATAGCTGGGACCTCTAATCCTAGTTTTTTGAGGAATCTCCGCACTGATTTCCACAGTGGTTGTACCAGTCTACACTCCCACCAACAGGGGAGAAGTGTTCCTTTTTCTCCACAGCCGCACCAGCATTTGTTATTGGTTGATTTCTTGGTGATAGCCATTCTTTCTGGGGTGAGATGGTATCTCAGTGTTGTTTTAATTTGTATTTCTCAAATGACCAATGAGGTTGAACATATTTTCATATTTTTTGCCACTTGTATTTCTTCCTCTGAGAAGTGTGTATTCATCTCAAATGCCCATTTTTAGATTGGGTCTTTGAATTTGGGGGTCCTGATTATTTTCATTTCTTTATGTGTTCTAGATACAAGTCTTTTGTCTAAAGAACAGTTGGCTAAAATTTTTCCCACTCTGTGGGATTTCTTTTCATTCTGTTGGTGATTTCTTTTGATGTGCAAAAACTTTTTAATAAGATGAGATCCCAGTTGTTGATTCTTTGAAGTACTTCCCATGCAGTTTGGGTTTTGTTCATGAACTCTCTGCCTACCCCTATGCCTTCAAGATTTCTACCTATTTTCTCTTCCAGTAGATTTATTGTTTCTGTTTTAATATTTAGCTCTTTGATTCATTTTGACTTTAGTTTAGTGCATGGTGATAGATATGGTTCTAGTTTTAGTCTTCAGAATGTAGAGAGCCAGTTTTTCCAGCACCATTTATTAAAGAGACTATCTTTCTTCCAGTGAACATGTTTGGCTCCTTGTCAAAGATAAAGTGGCTGAGTGTGTTTGGGGTGTGCCTGCATCTTTTATTCTGTTCCACTGATCCTCAAGCCTGTGTTTTTGCCAATACCATGTTGATTTTATCACAGTAGATTTGTAGTATAATTTCAGGTCTGGGATTGTGATGCCCCCTGACTTGCCTTTGTTGCAGAATTGCTTTTGCTATTCTAGGTCTTATCTGGTTCCAAATGAATTTTAGGTATGTTTTCTCTAGATTTGTGGGTATGCTAATGGTATTTTGATTGGGATTGCATTAAATCTGTATAGCAGTTTTGGGAGCAGTGCCATTTTCACAATGTTTGTCCTTCCTATCCAAGAGCATGGAATATCTTTCCACTTTCTGATATCCTCTTCAATCTCCTTTTTTAGGGTACTGTAATTTTCACTGTACAGATCTTTTACATCCTTTGTTAGATTGATTCCTAAGTATTTCATTTTTTGGATGTTATTGTGAAGGGTGTGCTTTCTCTAATTTCTTTCTGTGAATTTTTTGCTTGTGTACAGGAATGATACTGATTTTTGAGTGTTGACTTTTTATCCTGCTACACTACTGAATTTGGATATTAAATCTACAAGTTTTTTGGTGGGGTTTTTGGGGTCTTCTATGTAGAGTATCATGTCATCTGCAAATAATGATAATTTAACTTCTTCCTTTCCTATCTTTATTCCTTTTATTCTTTTTCTCTTGTCTAATTGCTCTGGCTAATGTTTCCAGAACTATATTGAATAGGAGTGGTGATAATGGACATCTTTGTCTTGTTCCTGATTTTAGAGTGAAAGTTTTCAGTTTTTGACCATTTAATATGATAGTAGCTGTTGGTTTGTCATAGATGGCTTTTATAAGATTGAGGTAAAGACTATCTATTTCTATTTTCTGTAGGGTTTTTATCATGAATGGGTGTTGGACTTTGTCAAATGCTTTTTCTGCATCTGAGATGATCATGTGATTTTTGTATTTGGTTCTGTTAACATGGTGTATTACATTTATTGATTTGCATATGCTGAATCATCCCTGCATCCCTGGGATGAATCCTACTTGGTCATGATGTATAATCTTCTTGATGATTTGTTGCATTCTGTTTTCCAGTATCTTATTAAGGATTTTTGCATCAATGTTCTTCAGGGAGATTGGCCTGTAGCTCTCTTTCTTGGTTGGGTTCTTCTTTGGTTTTGGAATCAAGGTAATACTTGCTTCCAGGAATGACTTTGGAAGTATTGCCTCCCTTTCAATTTCTTTAAAGAAGTTCAGCATTAGTAGCATTAGTTCTTCTCTACCTTCTTTGCCTCTTTTGATCAGTTTTGTCTTAAAGTTCACATTGTCTGCAAATAGAATAACTACCCCTGCTTTTTTCTGTGTTCCTGTGGCAGGGAGAATTGTTTCCATTCTTTGACTTTTAGTCTATGAATTTCTTTTTGGGTTAAATGTGTTTCTTGGATGCAGCATATTGTTGGATCCTGCTTCTTGATCCATTCTGCCAGTCTGTTTCTTTTGATTGGTGAGTTGAGACCATTTATGTTGATGGTTATAACTGATATGTTGGCTTTTCTTTTTCATGTTGTTTCCTTATTGTTTGTTCTCTATCTTTCTGCTGTGTTTAATTGCCTGCCCTGCCTGGTGGCTTCTTTCTATCAGTGTTCCTGCATTTGTGGTCCTCATTATCTCTTTCTAAAATGTCTTTCAAAGATTTCTGTAGAGCTGGTTTGGTGGTCATAAATTTCTTCAGTTGTTCTTTGTCATGGAAATATATTATTTCTTGATCAATTTTGAAAGATAGTTGTGTAGGGTACATCAATCTCTGTTGAAGATTGTTTTCCTTTACAGCTTGAAATACTTCACTCCAAACTCTTTTTGATTTTAGGGTTTGTGTTGAGAAGTCTGCCGTAATTCTGATGGGCTTTTCTTTATAGGTGATATGTTTCTTTTCTCCAGCTGTTTTTAATATTTCATTCTTGTGCTGAATTTCTGGAATCTTGATTATTATAGGCCTTGGTGTAGATTTATTTTGGTCATGGCTATTTGGAGTTCTATATGCTTCATTTATTTGTATGTCAAGTTCTTCATCCATGTTTGGGAAGTTTTCTGCCATTATTTCTGTGAAGAGATTTTTAAAGGCTTTTACGCTGTCTCCAACTTTCTCGCTGATTCCAATCAATCTTATGTTGTTCTGATTTGCTTCACTTTGTAGCTGTGGGATTGATTTTTCGTGGTCTCTTGCAATTTTTAAGACATCTTTCTTTTCCTGGTTACTAGTTGCATTCCTGTCTTCTAGATCTGATATTCTATCCTTTCCTTCATTCAGTCTGATGCATATATTTTCAACAGAGTTTCTAATCTTCTGCATTTCCGTCTGGATCTGTTTAACTGATTCCATTTCTTGTCTATGTTTGGCATTCATAGTATCCATCATTTTCTTGAGGTCCTCTATTTGTTTATCTGTGTCTGCTTTAATGTCTTTTATTTTGGAAGTCATTTTTTTTTGTACTTTAGAGATTATTTTTTCTATAGCCTCTTCCATTTGTTTTTTTCACTTTTGCTGCTATCATTTCAGAGAGTTCTACTTGTTGGCTTCCGATTTCCTCTATCTCTTTGCATTCTGGACTGCATTTTGCTTTCTCATCTTGTAATTTTCTATTTTCTATTTTAGTTTTCTGTGTTGATGCTGTTAGATTACTAATGTTAGATAGCATTATTACTGATGCGAAGGCTTTCCTAGGAGGCGTCTGTTCCTTAGGATGTCTCCTGTAGCTGGCACCACCATCACTCCTCTCACCAGCACTGCAATTCTCCTCTTGCTGGCTAGCCATTCCAGGGCAGTGGAGGAAGCACAAAGCACAGACCTACACTCCACCCCCCGCATCACCAACCTGGGGCAGTGGAGGGTGCACAGAGTGCAGACTCACACTCCACTTGCTGGCACAACACGAGGTGATGGGTGCAGAGTTCAGATTCAGACTCTACTTAGCGGTGCTTTATCCTACCTATTTCCCTACATGTTGGAAAGATAACTGTCCTGTACTGGATCCCCCTAACATTTATGGAGGAACTGCAGCATTAACTGCCTCTCCCCCTCCTTGTTTGTCTGAGTCTGAGGAAGACAAACACACCCTTGCTACCCTGTGCAGTGAGCAGAGCACACTGGCGTATTTTGTAATTGGAGAGGGTGTTGCTCCTCTGAGGCACAGCTCCCACGTGACTCTTGGGTTTACATATCAGCTGCCCATGAGAACAAGTGCAGGGGGTTGTGTAAATTAATAAGTGTAATGCTAGTAAGCTCTTTGAAGTTGAGAGTTACTTTAGAGCTGCTAATTATAATGTATTAAACATTTTTATGATTTTACCCTGTAGAATTCCATCTATAGAATTGTTGTTGACAAGTTAAATATGCTGAAGTATCCTTGCTTTGATGCAAAACATTCAAGTTTAAGCTCAAATGATGAATCCCAAAGTTTTCTTTTGGAATTGTTAAATCCAAAGAAACAAAATAAACCATGGGAAAATACCCAAACAGTGTTGATGCTCTTACTAATGCCCAATACATTTTATTATGTCAACATATGAGGCGGTGTTAAGTCATTAATATTATGAGTTTTGATGTTCCTGACCTAGGTAAAACGTTCAACTTCATCAATTACTACCTGTGAGATATTGGGCATTTCTTTAAACTCTCCAGGCCTCAGTATTCTCTTCTGTAAAATAGGATGTTCCCAGGACTAAGTATGATAAATAATATTTTTATGAGATAATGACCCATTCAAAATAAGTGCTCAGTAAATTCTAGAACTTATTACTTTACAGTAACACAGTGTGTTCCAGTATTTCATTTATTCAAACTCATAATCTTTGGCCAGCATCTGGACTGATTGGTTGATCTGCAGTTAATTCGTTGTTGCTTTTGGCATACAGGTGGTTAAACACTTGTTAAAATAACCCTTAGGTAATTGTATGTTGTGAAACTATTTCAAGGTTTGAATTTTTTTAGAAAGAATAACAAAGGTAAGTAGGTTCTTTCTTGGAGATAATTTTACTGATACATGTTTTCTAATAGAAATGTAAAATTCAAAGAAACAACAATTAGCAAAACTCTAAAGAACTGCTATTGGTTTCAGAAAATCTTTCTCAAACTATTAAACTTTTAGTTACTTAATGTATTAGACCAAATGCCAACTTAGTATCTCTGTTTATTATCTTTTGATTAATCTTGTTACTTACAGCAAAGGTTTCTTTTCTTCCTCCCTTTTCCCCTCTCTTTCACTTCCTTCCTGTCTGCCTTCCTTTTGTCTTCCTTGTTATCTTACTGCTTTCTTCCCTTCCTTTTTTCCTCCCTTCCTCCTTTCCTATATCCTTCCTCAGGAGGTGGCATAGCCTTTGTTGAGTTCTAAATTGGGAGACGTTGGTTTTAGTCTTGTTTTGCTGTTTGTTTCTGGTCTCCTCACATAACATGTTTGATCCTCAGTTTTCTCTACTCTTTTGGTAATATGGTATGTGTAAGTGGACATAATTGGGTTTTAATAAGGATATTTTGGCTCAGAATGTAGAAATCCCTAAACTACTTTCTTTCCTAAAAAATTTATCATTCACAATAAACAGAATGCAAACCAAGACTACCATGGCAATAAAATAAAATTGGCAATCACTTTGGCCCTCAAATTTAGGCAGTTCTGAGAATCCAGCTAAACTTTGAGGAAAACTCCTTTTGATTTTACATTAACACTAAATAGGCCAAAAGGAACTTGAAAACAAAGCTGGCTTTGCCTGTTTTTCCCATGAGAAAAATACAAAAACAAAACAAAACAAAACAAACAGAGTCTCTGCTGGTTGAGGCTAAGTTGTAAAAGAGAAAGGCAGCAAGAGAGCAGCCAGGACCGCCTGTCTCAGTGAGACATCAAGAGTGATGGGAACAGGAGCGGAGAGGGTGGGGAAAGAGAGATGAAAATCTAACAACACATATGTGTTGATCATTCAGAGGGTCCAGAGAGAAGGAACAGCCTCATGACTAATGTTTGCCTGGGCATGGTAATGATGTTGGCCATTTGTGCAGTCCAACATCTGTGAGGGCCTGGTTCACAGGAGATGCTCAGCATTTTTAGTAGTAATTGGAAAAGCTAGGGTATTTTACCTTTTCAGTTGAAAGAAACCAACTTTGGCTGTTTTCCTAGTTAAGGAATTAGGGAACTGGAGCCAGGCATTTTATGGTAAACAACTTGAGCTGGGTAAGTCTTTGTTTGAAAAGAGCTGATGGTTTCATTTGACGCTAACAGTAGTTGGAGAATTAACCAATTATTGGAATGCCATTCTGGATTTCTCTGTGAAACAACTTTAGTTTGATTCGGTGGTTAAAAGTAGAGACTCTGAATCTGAATCCCAATTCTACCAGTGGCTAGGTATACAATCATGGGTGAGTCATATGACTTCATGCCTCAGTGTTTTATTCTATCTTTAAAATTACTAATATCTATCTGTGCAGTAAAGAATTTAACCTTGTCCAAAGAGAGGATTGGCCTTTGCCTTTGACTACTGAAAGTTATTTCTGGGTCCATGGAGTGTTCTGACTGATAAGAGTGTCTTGTTTTCCTGGAACTTTGGACCATGTTGGAAAGTCTAAAAATGTGATTTACTATGGGGGCTATGGGGTTTTGGTGTTAGTCTGGTATTAGCCCAAGTAAAGACTCTGGGCATCAGAGCTCAGTGAGGTCTCCTACTTGGCAATCTCCTATGTGTGAGGCAGTCACCACTGAGAGGAGTTAATGTTGTCCATGACTACACAGGGACAGGACATGTAGGAGTTCAATGTTGGAAACTCCCCTGGACTCTGCCCAGTGTACTTCTTCCCTTAGGTGAATTTAATCTATATTCCTAAACTGTAATAAACTGTAACAATAACATCGTAGCTTTCCATGACTTCTGTGAGTTCTTCTAGTGAATTACCAATACTAAGAGTAATACTAAGGAAGTCCAAGTAAGTCTGAATTTTCTGTTGCAGTCAGAAGTGTGGACTGTGCTCTCTAATGTATACTAATAGGGCTTTGTAGAAGATCAATGTCGATAATGTACATTAAAGCACTAAGAATAGTGACTGGCACAAAGTTAACTTTAATTAAATTGCTGTTATTGCTGTTATATCTCCTGAGATAATGCCATGTTGTGAGTGAAAGGCCTGAAAGTCACACAGAAAGCATTGCCAAACACAGAAAATAAAAATATGGAATATACTTATACTATAAAAAATTTATTCCTCTGAAAAGCAAATGTAACTGGGTTTCCTATACCTTATCTGGCAAGCCTAAATATGGCTTGATCTATTTTCTAGGAGAGGTTGATGTTCACAGAAGTTGTTTGTTTTGAGATAGAGCCTCACTAAATTGCTAAGTTGGCCAGGCTGGGCTCAAACTTATAATCTTCCTACTTCAGCTTCCCAGAGTGTTGGGATCATAGGTGTGCATCACCATACTTGGTAAAATTTAAGTTTTATATACTGGGACAGGAAATTTAAAATCTATTTTGAGTGTAGTAACTTTTCCGAATGCCTTACACTGTAAATTTTTGTCTATGTAAAAGACATTGGTATTTTCTGAGTACCTGTCATGCATATTTGAGTAAGATTAGTGCTATTCTACACTTTAATTCTTCACAGTTACCAAAACATTAGTACTTCCATTTCCCCAATAAACTAGAAAAGTAGACTTAACAGATAGTTGAGTCTCCATTTTACAAATGGGGAAATAGGCTAAAAGAATGTCGGGCATGTCCAAGGTCACTGTCTGCTGAAAAGAACGTATTAGATCTTCTGTCTCCTGGTCATGGGATTTCCTCGCTACTTGGCAGTTCATGATTACAGACATAGGTTAGATAAAGTAGAAATAAGATAGAGAACCATTTCTTTCCATTAGAGTACCTTTGAGTGGTAATTTCATTATTAATATTGAGTAATGTAATGAAGAGGAGTAAGATTTCTTGCAATTTCTTGATGATAAGATACATCCCTATCTTTGCCATGTAGTGATTGAGGTACTAGGAAAGTTAACCTCTGTGAGCTTCAATTATATCAGGATCTATCTGATAAGACTACTGTTTGCCTGAAAATATAGTGGTTTTGTTAAAGTGCACAGCATATTCAGAAGATACTGCTCAAATATTAATACACTTTTCTTTTAATGCTACAAACAAAGAATAAAATTAAGTATTGATTAACTTGTCGTGATTGTTAAAATTTGGTTTTAAGGGACAGAATTGTAATGCTGTTCATCAAACAAATTTTTAGATTTTTTTTCTAAATTATTTCCAAAGATTCCTGGTTTTCAAATAACATTTTCTTTATCTTTTATAGCTTAAACATTCATGTTTAGCTTGTAGGATCCCTGGAAAATCTTTTTATATGGGTGGTCTAAAACTGACTGGTTTGGATTAAACTGTTTATATTGCATATAATTCAGTAACAAACTTGTTTTGACTTTCCTGGCATGGGCAGTATCATGTTTTACAAATACATGAGTGAAACTTGCTGATACAAAAAACAAAGGGGCTTTCATTCACAACAAACATAGCCACCCCAAGTCGTGAGAATCAATTGAGACTTGTGTATACTTCCTTTCTGACTAATGCCTGTATCATATTTGGCTACAGAAGTTGTTTGAATCATCAGCATGGAAACATACAAAGCTAACTTCATAATGGGCTACAATTTAGTTTTTGTGTTTGGGAAGGAGTTGCAGAGCCACTGTGACCTCCTTAAAAGGAAAGAGAGTTGATTTGCACTCATGATTTTGAAATTTTTCAACTTGACTTTAGAAATTAAAAACATTGGTGCATGAGAAAGAGTGGATTCAACCTCTCCTTTTTTGTGTGATTTTAAAAAATTAAATACCTTGCCTTATGTCCTTGAAATATTTAAAAGGAGAAATCTTTAGTTTCTTGTTGCTCTTCTTCTTAAAATATTGGCTTCAAGTGGAATTCTCCTGAGGCATTATTGTTATCCTGATGCTGGAGTCTCACTTAGAATAATTAAATCAGAGCTTCTGGGAGTGGGATACAAGCCTAGGTATGCAGTGTGATCAAAATTCATGGGGAATGGGTGAATGTTTAAATTTGAAGAAGTTAGTACAGTAGAAGACACACTGCCACTAGTCCCCCTCAAGATATTCCTCCTTGGTTTAAATACTCTTACCCTATCATTCTTGCCACTTTCTGAAGCAGTTCTGGCAGTCCTTTGTGAGTATCTTTAAGAGGTATGATAAAGCAAAAACAAAACAACACGGTGTCTTAGTTACTTTTCTCCTTGAGAAAAAATACCCAACACTCAAAGGACAAAAGGTTTATTTCATCTTACAGTTGGTAGAGGTTTCAGTCCATAGTCAGCTGGTTCCAAGGCAAGGTGGTATGGAAGAGCGGCATCAGAGCGGAGAAACAGTCATGGCAAAACAGGGTGGGCAGAAGGCGGTGAAGCGCCAAGCAGCAGCAGGTGCAACAGCAGAGACAGCCTTCTTTCTGTACCTCTGTAAGGGTTGATACACTGTGTCAACTTGAGAAGTTCAGAAGTTTAACTCAGCAGGGGGTCAGAGTCCTCACATTTTAAACATCTCATCCTGTGCAAGAGGAAGGAATGGAGATGGTGTGAGTGCTACACCCACCCTGGGGGAGGGTAGCCTGCTTCCAGTGTAAGGGAGGAAAAGAGGCTTGGCCTCCCCCTTTTGCTCTTGTTGCTTTGCTGTCTTTTGCTGCCTTGAAGTGTTGCCCCTGTGCCACGCCACCCTGCCTTGGAGCCAGCTAACTATGGAATGAAACCTCCACAAACTGTGAGCTAAATAAACCTTTCCTTCCTTAATTTTGGGCGTCGGGTATTTTGTCTCGGTAAGAGAGAAAAGTAACTAAGACGACCTTATATTCCATTAAAGCTACCTGCCTTTTGGGGAGGTAGCATTCACACCCAGAGTGGGGAACCCTTAACTCAGCATCACATCCTTAATCCCAGGATCACACACCCTGGATCCAGCCACCTTCAAAAAACCCCACCTATGACTGCATGAGGCTTTGGGGGACATCTAGATACAAGGCGTGACACCTAATGAATGCTGTTGCCTAATGCAATCCAACAGAAAGGCAAACTCAGGCTTGTAAAAACATAGTGGTAAGTCCTCATCCAGCTTTTTTTTTTTTTTTTTTTTTTTGTGGGTACCGGGGGTCGACCTCAGGACCTCGTGCACCAGCAGGCGCCCCTGCTGCTGAGCGATATCACTGGCCCTTTTTTCATATGTGGGTTCCGGGACTTGAACTCGGGCCCTCGTGCTTGCCAGGCAGGTGCTTACGCCGCTGAGCCGTCTCACCGGCCCCTCACTCAGCTTTTTTACCAGATCTGGCACCATGCCACTGCTGACCCTTCCCCAATGTCAAAATGACCATGAAAGACAAACATTTTGAATTGATTCAGGACATCGAGACAGCAAGGAAAACCCTACTAAAGATATTCAAGAAAGAGGACCTGCAGAACTGTTTCAGAAAGTGGCAAGAACAATGGGATGTGTGTGTTTGAAGTGAAGGTGAGTGTTGTGAGGGGGATTAATGGCAATGTGTCTATTATTGTAATAAATTTTCAAAAGTTTAGATTGTCACCGTAGTTTTGATCATACCTTATGTTATTCTAAGACTCTCTAAATACTTCCAGTCAAGATTCATTATCCATTGTAGAAAAAGAAAAAAAAAAAAAACTTTTTCACCAGAACAGTAGTTTTCACCAAGTTGATGTCACCTGGGGGACTTGGGAGACACTCTCAGTGCCCAGGGCCCTATGATAAGGTGCTCTGGTTTCATTGATATGGGGTTTTTATTTATGAGACAGAAATTCCTCTGTAATTCATATCTGTAACTAAAACTATAGCTTTGATTCCTCAAGGAAAGGCAGAACACTTCTTTTCTTGCCTTTTCAATTTTCAGGATGGTGCTTAGTTATGCATATCCAGGTTCCATTCTATATCATTAAATGCTTTATTTTCCACTTGCATATAAACACTCACATGATTAATACAAAACAAAACAGATGAATAAGTAATTCAAAAGTGACAAATTTTGGATACAAGAGCAATGAAAATTATTTAAAAACAGAAATGTTAAAACAAAAACACTAAGAACAACAAAACTGAATAGTAGTTAAGTTATCGTTGAACATTTACAGCGTCGGGAACTATGTTAAATGTTTCTTTGTGCATTTTCTCATTTAAATCTCACAACAATCTTGTGAGGTAAATATGATTGTTATCTTCAGTTTTTTGACATTAAAACTGAAGTTATATGGTTATACTGAGATTTGTTCATTTGCAAATCACGTAGCTATCAGGTGGCTGTGTTAGATCTGAGAATTTACCTCTCTGGTAAGCTAATACGTTAACCTCCTCACAGTTTCATAGATACTGGGAAAAGACACAAGACTCTTGGATACAAAGGAGTTGTAATAATAGCTGGATCCTTTGACCTTGTCCTTTGCAAAGCTGCCTCTTTTCCCTTTGCCTGGCTTTCTAAATTCTAAAGAAAAACCACATGTAAATAATAAAGATGTTAACTGCTAAATAATTTTCCTTTAGATTTGCAGAACTCAGAACGTTCAGTGGGCCTCAGATTACATCAGAATGTGTAACACCACTCCTTCTTCAGTACTGTGCATCACGTGAAGCATGCAAATCGCTGGAAAGTTTAACTTGGAGAAAAGTAATTCATTTACATAAAGAAATATAGGAACAAGCCCCAGACAGTTAAGATCAATTAGGATGTTTTGGCCAGAAAAAGGAGAAAAAGACCCTGCCCAGCATGTGATCTTCCTGTCCATTGCCCTTTCCTACTCTTCTCTCACCCTGTACAAGCCCTTTTGTGTACTTGAGTTCTCTAAGATGTACTTTTTTGGGGGGAATAATAGCTCCCTCAAATTTCTGAGGTATCCAGGCCTTGAATAAACTAATTTTCTTCTCAGCAATGCTTGTCTGCCAAGTACTGGCTTTGTAGGTTGAGCAGATGGACTAGAGTCTGGTAGCAGAGCTGAGGGGTAAGGCAGGCAGCTTGACTCTCGCGGTCCTGTTGTTCATCTTTGCCACACCCAGTTCTAGCAGGATATTGTGAAGGCAGACCCGGCACTGTGCATCCAGTGGCTTTGCCTCACTGCCAAGGACTTAAGCTTAGGAAATCCCTAAGCTCTGATTTCCGTGTGTTCCATCCAAACTCAGGTATTGCCAGTGTGATAGTGTTAAGAGGCGGAGTCTCTAAGAGGTGATTACACCTCTTTTGTGAATGTGATTAGGTTCTTACCGGGGGTCACTACGGAGGGAGTTAACTCCCTTTTGCCCTTCTGCCTTCTACTAAGTGAGGATGCAGCAAGAAAGTATCACATACTTTCATCTCAACTTTGGACTTCTCAGAACTGTGAGAATTAAGTTCCTGTTTCTTTATAAACTCTCCAGGCTATGGCATTCTGCTGTATCAGCACAAGTACTTTAAGACAAATTGTGAACCTAGAAATTCTAATTTATAAAATGGGTTATATGCAAGCTTATCCAACATTTGCTCTGGATGGATATGTTAGCTTTATTACACTGGCTGGCAAATAAATATGCTGTCTGCTCCAGAAACACTTGGGCTATCTCCATTGTCCGCAGTTGCTCACTAGTCTGTCTTTGAATATATTCCAGAAAAGCAGCTGTATATTTTTCTGCTGGCAAGAAATACAGAAATGCAAGAAATCCATAAAGAACTGTCTTCCAATGTGGAGTGAAATATTTTGATCCCAGATGGTTTGACTACAGTCAGTGCTTTTAACTATGATACAGCCTCTGTTTGATAAGCTGGTATATGTAATCGGAAGTAAGAGATTACAAGACGAAGTTCAAAGGGATGGAGGGGGAAGCTGTGGAGTAAGAATTGAAGTCGTGAAAAGAACTAAGTAATTATATACTGTTTCCATTTTTCATGTAGTTTTTACTGACTCAGGATGTGAATCACCTTATCAGGAGTGAATCTTGATTTTGTTAGCTTGGGTTTCTGTGAGTAACTGAGATTCCTGACTCTTTTGCCTGTTGCTGGAACTTTAAGAAGCCATAAAAAGATACAGAAGGTGGAATGGGGGTTTAGCTCAGTGGTACAACATTTTTGCCTAGTAAGTATGAGGTCCTAGGTTGATGCGTAGCTCATGCAAAAAAAGTATACAGGATTAGAGATGTTGTTCAATAGTAGCAAACTTGCCTAGCATGTACAAAGCCCTGGGTTCAATACTTAGCACCACAAAATCATCATCATGTGTACAGACTGATTATTTTTATATTAGAATATCATGCTGATAAAGTTTCTTCCAGGATAGGATGATTTTATTTACCTCATTAACCTTATAAATAAAACAAAATTATTAATATAGCATTGAGGCCATAGATTAAAGAGTTCATAATTGTATTGTTTCTATATAAATTATGATTTTAGGTAACCAGCTTTAGAATGAACTTTTTAGAGTGCAATTCATTATTAAGGGAGAATATTTATGTGATACTATTGTTCTGCTCATTTTCTCGAAAAGGCAAATTCGAAGCCTAATTTTTGATTTTTCTGGAGTGTAACATGACCAGGTATAATATATCTTCTAATAAATTCTTAAGTGGAAAAATTCAAAAAATTGCGGAGAAAAAATACCTTAGATACAATAAGGCTGCATGCATTCTATCAACTGGATAAATTAGCCAAATATATAATGTAAGAGTAGGATAATGAATGTAAACTGAAATGGTGCCTACATTAACATGACATGAATTATATTATTTTAAGATACAAAGTGTTTCTCAATTCATAGATGAATGCAGAAGTTCAGTGAGTGCCTTTCTGGCTTCCTACCCTTACGAGAACAGCCAATAATTATCTTAATATCTACTGAAATGATCTACAAGTAATTGAAATTGATGACAACTTGAGTGGTGCCAAACGGCTTGGCAGCAAGTCGGAGACTTCTTTGAACATGACCATTTGTGCTGACCTGGTCTGTAACTCGATATAATGTGATCTGACTGATGCAGCATAACATTAGGCTTTGAGTACAAAATTGGGAAGTATTACTCCAAGCCATCAGCCTGATGAAGATATGGCTCTGAACTATTGAACACAACTACGGTGTTGAAAGGATTTTTCTCTATTTAGCTATTTGCTGGGTTAAGGAGAGACCATTGAGTCTGGTGCAACTGGCCTATGTAAATGAGCTGGATACACCCAGAGGGATCTTTGATCCTTCACCATCACCAGATAATATACTGGCCAATAGATGACAGAGAGTTGAAAGCAGAGACAAGGTTTTGCCCCATGATATTTTCCTGTGGATTGGTGGCCTAGAGAAACCTATTCTCACATTTTAATACCATTTTTTCCAGCATTATTAGTCCCAACTCTTTCTTTCCATTTGTAGCTTTAATTCAAGCTGAAAAGATATTCACTTACTGTCTTGCAGTTATCCTTATCACATTCTTGGCAATATATTACTTTCCCAAATATGTCAATTTAACAGTTTTGCCAAAGAGTAAATTGACTTGGTTGTGAGGGTTGGAGATAAGATTGCATCTCATCCATTTCATCTATTTTCACCTGTGATACTGGTGACATTTTATGACCTTTCCATTTCAATATCCATCATATGGATCAAGCTTTTCTACTTTGTTACAATCTTCTTTTCATTACCACATGCTGATTTTTTTTCAAGAATAGTGTTTTATTTTTGGCTCCTCAAAAAGATGTCACTATTAGGGGTAAGTTTTGAATAGAAGCTAATTTTTAAAATCTATTTATTAATTTCCTTAATGAATGAGCAAATAATAAATGTGAATCCACTATGAAACAAGTAGAAGGCTATATGCTGCAGACACAAAATGAATTATACATAAAATCTACAACTAAAGAGTTTGTAGCCCTGCCTATCAGATGTAGTGTCAGTTCTCCTTGCTGAGTACATTTCTTGGATTGGTTTTCATTGCAGGATTTCTTTTTTTTGTTTTTCAGTAACATAATTGTTTATTATCATACCAAGTATTATGTACTATAGGTAACTGTATGTGAGATACTTCACAATAGTAGCTTAGTAGATTTCTTTAACATAATCACAAACACGAGTAAGACACTTTGTTATGACATGAGAGCTACAATAGCACTAACCAATAAGAATTTTTCAGCTCCGTCTTAGTCACTTTCTCTTTGCTGGGACCCAAAACTTGACACACACAATTTAAAAGAGGAGAAATTTATTTGGGCTCACATTTTTATTACTAGCTCCATGGCAGGGTAGCATGACAGAGGTCATACCAGAGGAAACGCTGGTCACATCATGGCGGCCGGGAAGCAGAGAGTGAAGGGAGGAACTGGAAAGGGAGATAGACCCTTACAGACCTTGCTCCCTGCTACACCACTTGCCTCTTCCAACCAGACTCCCATCTCCTAACAGCAAGTCAGCTAAAGCAACCCCATGGTTCAGTTATCTTTTAAAAGTCCTATCTCTGAGCATATGAGGCTCTCGGAGCACACCCGGATATAAACCATAACAAGCTTCACTGTAATCTTATGGGACCACCATCATATATGCAGCCCATTGTTGCCCAAAATACCATTATGTGGCACAAGCAATATTTTTATTGCACACAGTGGCAATGTTATCCTTAAACCAGTCAATAAGGATCTCTGCCCTCAGTTCTGTGTATGATATCCTCTTTGCCAGGGACCACCCCAGGTATTTCCAATTTTTTTATTGGTTATCAAGATTAATAGATTTAATTTTGGCAGATTCATGCATGCACATAACATAACTTGATAATTTTCATCCCTTCTTACCATCATTGGCCTTTGCCTAGCTGGTGTACGTATGACTTTCCTAAAATTGAGACAACTAGATGAAACATGTTAAATGAAATATGTTGACTTATTTCTGATTGTTCCCCAAATCCTACTAAAATGATACCAAGGCAATTGAAAAAAATTTAAAACCTACAAGAAAAAAAAAAAAAAGAATAAAGTAGAAGACTACAGTAGACTAAAAATAGAAACCAATATTTTAAATGTTGGAAAGCTGGTAGATAAGTGGTAAACGACTTATGAACGGTACAAAATTTACTCTAAGCCTGCTGTTGGGGTAGCCTAGATCCAAGCCAATTTTTCCTATGTAGGTCTGAAAATGCTAAGAAGGTGGTATTGTTATTTAAGCATTGAAGCATAGGGCTGGACTGAAAGCAGAAAAAATAGTTGAAAGTCATGAAGGCATCAACTAGATTACCAGATCCCTTCTCAGTCCTACAGGGTTATCTTTCTCCAATCAGGATGACTGGGATAACATTTTCTCTCTGTAGAAGTTGATTGAGTCAAGTTCTGATTGGGCTACTGAACATATGTGAGGGTGACTATGAGCCACTCTAAACCATGGGAATCTTACTGCATTAGGAGATCCTTACACCATTCCTTCCCCTAACTGGACTCTAGAATGTTCTCAGCTGGGTGATTTCCCCAGATGAAAGGTTGGAAAATTGCTTTTTCTGGGAAATTGACTAGCCTAGGAGAAATGTTCTACACAGTAAATTTGGGTTCCCCAATGAAATTCCTAGGTTTTAATTTGATCATGTTAGGATAAAGCTAACCAGTTGTCAACATCAGTGATGAGTAAAGAGCTTTCAGTTGTCATTCTTATATTTTGTTCTTAAATGTGAAGGAATAGTTAAGAGAAACAAACCTTTCAAGGAGACCTCTGTTAGACAGGGAAGGAGAGAGGGAGAAGGGAGAGAGAGAAAACTAGAAGAGAGACAGGATAAAATCAGACGAAACAGAGGCAATTAGGGTAGTAGGCAAAAACATATGTATAGACACAAACACCTATATTTACAAATATTTCTTACCCTACATCATAATTAAACTTTCACAGAGAATGTACATATTATATAAAAAGCAAGAGACCATAAAATAAGGAGAAGGCAGATAACAAGAAAGAGCTTTTAAAAATGAAAAATGAGAGACTAACAAAATAGGAATGTTGGAAGATAAATTATAAAATATTTACAAAAAGTACAATTAAAATTGTAGAGATGAATTAAAATGATAAACTTAGTCTGGTGTGATGGCACAAGCCTGTAATCCCAGAACTCCGGGAAGCAGAGAAAGAGGATTGATTCCCGCCTGAGCAGTTTAGCAAGACTCTGTCTCTAAATAAAAAAAACTCGTCTTCTTTGTCATAGAAAAGCCTGATGTTTTCATCAGTTTGAAAGATAGTTTTGCAGGATATATCAGTCTGTGTTGGAAGTTGTTTTCTTTTGTGGCTTCAAAGACTTTAATCTCTTCTGTAATTCAAGGTTTGTGTTTAGAAGTCTGCTGTAATTCTAGTGGGTTTACATTTATAGGTGATTCATTGCTTTTTTCTAACAGCTTTCAAGATTCATTCATTGTGTTGGACTTCTGGGATTTTAACTATGATGTGTTGTGGAGAGGTTCTTTTCTGATCATTGCTATTTGGGGTTCTTTATGCATCCCTTATCTGTATGTTAAATGCTTTGCCCATATTTGGAAAGTTTTCTGCTATTATTCCTATAAACAGATTTTTTATATCATTTGTGCTATCTTCTGATTTTTAACATAATCACATATTTTAAGATAATTTGGTTGTATAGTTCTTGATTTCCTCCCCCTTGGTACCCCATGTATCCGCTTTGGCAGAATTAGGAGTTTTTGGAGGCATTTTGTTACCTTGTCTTCTCATGTTTCTATTTGTATGTGTGTGTGTGCTGATGTTTTCAGGTTGATTATAGTAGATGACTTTGTTCTAGTATTGAGACCTCTTTAGAGAATGTCTACTTTTGGGTGATGCACTCTAGGAGTGACTAATGGTAGGGCTTTGCTTCTGTCCCAAGACCCAACCACCTCTGTTTATTTGAGAGGGGAGGCTGCAGTATATTGACCCAGCACCCAGTTCTCCAGGAATGGGTTGCAGTATTAGTGACACAAAGGCAACCCAGATACTGGCAAACAGAGAAAACCAATTAACAGCAACAAATATGCTACCTTGGCAATAGCAATAAAATTAACAACAGTAATGGTGTCAAAGTCAAACTGGATCTGGACATACCCTAAGAACCAGTACTGTACCCTAAGCCATGCACAAGAGATCCATACTTATAAATACTATGACAAATCAAATACTGAACACAGTAAATATCTACTACATGGAACAACTATGTCTCCACTAATAATAGAATTAATTATCTGAAGAGTCATAAAGCTTAGTGGTTATACTAATAAGGATAAACAGGATAGGGAACTGAGAATAAAAAAAGAAGAATTTGAAAAATTAATCAGTGGAAGATGAAAGACAGGAGTGAAAAATGGGATAAAGAATCCTACTGAGGAGTAAAAGGAAATTAATAATACAAGATAAAACTATCAGAAAAAGATAAAAGAGAAGAATAAAACAGAGCAAAATAAAGGGAAAAAGAAGGAAAAATAATTAAAAGGAGAAAAGGAAAGAAAAAGAAAAGAGAAATGAAAAACGGAGTACTTTCCCCAAAAAAATCAAAGGAAAAAGAAAGAAAAAAATTACCCCCCCCATTCTTCTGTCTTTTTGAGTATGTGGTTTCTTTCTAGGATCTCCAGTCTTGGAATCCAAGAAGCCGTGATTTTTCTGCCTAGCTTTACGGCCTGTGGGTTTGTGAGTTGCTCCCCACCTTCCCAGGGGACCCTCTGTCTGTGCAGCCCAGACTGTGGAAACTGTCCATGCTGAGGCATGTCCTTGTTCATGTTGGTAGATGGGGAAAGCAATTAGACCACTGGTTTCTGCTGGAAATAGGGAGCCCACCAGGGGTTCAAGTGGTTTGCTGAACTTAATGCTAGCACTTTCAGATCCAGCTGCTTCTGAAAGCCACACTTGCTGGACCTCATATCTCACCATGGGGTTGGTTTCCTTCCCGGCTGGATCTTAAACTTCTCAGAGGGTACACGTGTAAACTGTATCCTCTCCCCAGCTGTCTCTCATGGCTATTTCTCACCCAGTCACAATGGGAAGGTAACACTGAAAACCCTGAAGTGGAATTGTTCTGTAGTTGTTCTGTGATTCAGTTTTAAACAATTAACTTCTTCCCAAAGTATTGCCTGATTAAACACTCTCTGGCAATATGGAGGGCACTGCACTAGGTTACTTCTCCAACTCCAGTCTTCCATGAAGGAGTCACTATCAGGGTGAAACCCCAGGCTGCTTTTGTAATTTACAATAATTGTGAGATTTTGTTGGGGCTAGCGCTGCTGGCCTAATCTGTTATGTATCCCTGGAGCTGCCAACTCTCTGGTGCTTGCCCTCTTTTCTGGGGCATTGGCCTCATTCACTACCAAGTTGGTCAGATGGCCAGTGATTTTGCTTTCCCATGCTGAGGGGAAACAAACACAGAGTAGGATGTGAGCTGGCATGTGTCCACTGCCAGTGTGCAGAATCCATGGGTGTGGAATGGGTTGAGGATGAATGCCAAGGTGGGTAGGTTCCATTCACAGTGTACAAGTGTGGGTCCCTAGTCTTTAAAAAAAATTTTTTTAAAAAATAAAAGTTGCTAAGTTGCCCAAGCTGGGTTCAAACTTGTGATCCCTTGCTTTAGCCTCCTACAGTTGAATATAATCTTCAGAATTTGTTTTTAGCAGAACATGACGATACAGGTGAATTGGAAGCCCTCTGCAATGTTGATCACTGAGCGGATGCAACTACCTTTCTAGTTTAGAAAGAATCCATCTTGTTGGTGTTGTATTGAGTAGATTGTCCATGCTGTATCTCAGGTGAATCCTACACAATTCCCACACTAGACTTTCCACCTTCAAACTGCATTCTGAGACTCCAATAAACTTCTAAAAACTTCTCTTTTTGGGTAAGTTTACCAGAATACATTATCCTTTTTTAAATGTATGAGACAAATTCCAAGACCCCAGTAGAACTGAAATTGTGGATAGTACTGTACATTATGTGTACTTTTTTTCCGTAGATATAATGAGGTACAGTAGAAGATAAACAACAATAAATATTAGAAAATTATAACTATGTACTATACCAAAAGTTATATGAGTGAGAATTAGTTTTTGAGCTTCTAGACAAATATGAACAATTTTAGGCTGTGATTGATCATGGGTAACTGAACCTGAAAAGCAGTATCATGGGTAAGGGAACTACTCTAATTCTACTGCTTTTCAGGTTCAGTTACCCATGGTCAACCACAGCCTAAAATTGTTCATATTTGTTGTCGATGTAAAGTCAAAAGTTGCAGACTGTTCAGGCAAATATGCCCAAAGCTTAATGGTGTGAGTCCTTCAACAGTTATGGAAAAATAATTAAATGTAAATAGCAGGAGAAATAGCGCAGATTGCTGACAACATATTCTAGCTCCTAATTGTATTGGACATGTTAAAATGAGCATATTGCACTCAAGAAGGCCATAAAGAGGTTGTGTGGTTGGTAGAGGGACAGTGTCAGAGGGTGAATTAAGGGACAGAGAATACTGTGAAGAATTTAAAGGTAATCCCTACTCAGAGTGGGCACAGAGAGAAATTGAAGTCAAATTTTTGCTTTCCACTAAGCCTAGTTCAAATGCATGGCCATCTTCAAGCTATTTATTAAAAACACCTAAGCTGATCAAAAGACTTAATAATCTTACATTGTAGTTTGTATGAAAATAACAAAGCAGGTATTGTAGAAGTACACTTACAATATATGAAGTCCCAAGGGGGCTGGGGATTTAGCTCAGTGGCGCAGCGCCTCCCTGGCAAGCGTGAGATCCTGAGTTTGATTCCCAGTACCCCCCCAAATATATATGAAGTCCCAAAGAAAGGCGTTAATATTATGCTTATTATGACCCTGGTTGTTGTTATTTAGATCCAGTCATATGATTCATGAAATTTACCCTAGAAATTATTATTTTAAAATTCACCAGTGAAAAATAATTCTAAAAGCCAGTTTAGAGTAATAATTTGAGAATAATAATCTAAATACATCCTTTATTACTGGGAAGTTAAAAATATAGCAACAAGAAAAACTCTACTGAATTTGTGAATTCAGATATGAATATATACTTTTTTACAAACTTTTTCTTTTAAAGACTGCATTTCAGTTGCCTTTCCTTATTGGTTCCCTAGGAAAAAAATGATGGATATGATATGATAGAAATATCAGTGTGAAAATCAGAAAACCTGGAATCAAAGCTCACTTTTGCACCTGTGAGAGACTTAGCAGTCACAGCATTATTTTTATAATGAGAATATTGATCTCTACCCCCAGTGTTGCTATGATCATTACATGAGACGTTTGAATGAAAATATTTGTAAAACATAAAGCAGGGTAAACAAGTGAGCAATTATTATTAATAATGAATATACATTTTAGTATATTGAGCTTATTTCTCAGAAAACAACTAAAGCAGGACAACATTTATTTTTTCACCTAAAAATACTTGTTAACTTATTGTTATGTGTCTAGAAGCATTTTAGGCACTAAGGTTAAAACCATAAACAAAACAGAAAAGTTTCTGCTTTCATAAAGCTTATTCCAGTGGTGAGAGACATAGAAAACAAATAATGGCCTGTGAGATAGCTCAGCAGCATAAGTGCCTGCCTGGCAAGCGTGAGGTCCTGAGTTCAACTCCCAGTATCCGCATATAAAAAAAAAAGAAAAGAAATAAAATTCAAACAAATATAAAACATTATTTTAGTTTTTCCACATGTTGGCAATATATTAAAGCAAAATGACATGAAAGTCAGTGAAAGGAGAGTTAGTTCAGGTTACAACTCAGAGATGGTAACAGAATTAACAAGGAAGCTAACAGTGAAAAGCAAGCATTCATTCATGAATATATTCAATTGGTGCATCAAATGAGAATGTGGTGTTTAAAGGAGAGGTTAAAGATCATGTTTAAATTTTAAGTGGGGCCGGTGAGATGGCTCAGCGGCATATGCGCCTGCCTGGCAAGCACGAGGGCCTGAGTTCGACTCCCGGAACCCACATACGAAAAAAGGGCCAGTGATATCGTTCAGTGGCACGGGCGCCTGCTGGCGCGCAAGGTCCTGAGGTCGACCCCCGGTACCCAAAAAAAAAAAAAAAAAATTTAAGTATTTAGAGATTATTTAAAGCCATTAAAAAGCTTGATGTAATCTAATGAGGAAATACCTTAAAAAGTTAGAAATACTCCGAAGTATGAGCATGGAAAAGATTAGGTATAAAAGAAGAAACTGTGAGAGACTAAGACTGAAAGTCAGAGAGGCAAGGGAAAAACCTCAAAGAATATGAAATCATGGGACAAGAGAAGAGTGTTTATACAACAAATACGTGCTCAATTATTTCAAATACTACAAAGTTTGTGTACTACAAAGAAAGAAATGTGGCCATTGGACTTGGCAATATGGAGGATACTGATGACCTCAAGAAGAGCAATCCTATAGAGTGTTACTGGTACAAGATAGATTTTTTTCAGGAATGAATGGAAGTTTGATAAAATTGGATTACTGGTGTCACAAAAAAATATAAGCACAGATCCAGTGGATCCAATACGTAGAAGACTGGGATTCTAGCTAAGAATTAAGATGGTAGAATGTAAAAAATAATCACACGTAATGAGTTAGTTGAACTCAAATACAGACGACTCTTCAGAATTATATGGCTTACTAGATAATGACCTTCTTTTCCATTTTTTAGTATGAAAAAGTGTAAACCTACACAAAGGTAGGCAGAGTATGCAACTACATGTACCTGCCCCTTAGTTATAATCATTGACCTTTGGCCAATCTTGTTTCACCTATACCTAAATCAATTTGCTTCTCACAAATTACTCCAAAACAAATCCTCAAAACCATATTGTTTCCCCTGTAAACATTTTATTTTTATTTTTTTAAACAAAAGCTTTCTAAATATATGACCATTAAACTTTTTTTAATGTCAAAAATTTATTTGACAGTAGTTCCTCAATACCATCAAATAAGTTTATGTGCGAATTTCTAATGGTCCCATGAATGTCACAATTTTTTTTTTTTACCATTTGTTCAAATCAAGTCTGAAATAAGGTCCTCATATAGGAATGTGCTGGTATGACTCTTAAATGCCTTCTATAGTTTTCCTCTCTCCTGTAAAGATGTATCGAAGAAAATATGCTTTATTTTCCCCACAGAGATTTCTAGTCTTAATTTTGCAAATTGCCTCTTTGGTGTGTTGAATAGAAAAATCTGTATTTTCCAAAAGAAGGTATTTGGATTTAGAGTCTTGACCAGAAAAAGGGTTGATTTCAGAAGTACACAAAATCTGTCTTTTGTAATATTAGAAGAAATTGAAGATCAATGCCTACATACATCATGTTTTGAAAAATACTGCTGTTCTGATCTATAGTTCATTTCTTATCTTTTGAAATTATAAGTTGGTTCACTCATAACTTATATGCTTTATTTCTTATATCATACAGACTTATAGATTTAAGTATTTATGATGTTTAAAACTATTTCACTTATTATTTTTAATGTTTAAAATTCCCATCTTTCACTGGTGTAATTCAAATTGACTTCTGTGTGCCTTTAACAGTAACCTAGCAGTCTTAGAGAATTAACTTGCTGTGTTGTGTGATAAAGTACACAGGGACCGTTTTGTAAATTTTCCTCCCAGACCTGATATCAACTATTTCTCCAAAGACCCTTGATTCCTATTAGTGGGAAACTGTGTGGGGTGACCATACTCTGGGTCTGGAGAGTGTTCAGTATGAATAGGGTGGTTCTTCTTTTGTGGCATTTTTAGGATTCAGAGTTGGAGAATAATTTATAAAAGGAAAATTCATCATGACTTAGCATTGGTCTGTTCAATTCCCATCCAAGATCACAAGGGTTTTATTAACCATTTCAATACAGTAAAAGTCCCTGACTTATGAACATTCGAGTTTTGAACTTCCACAGATACAAACGGACCTTGAATTATGAACATTCGAGATGCAAACAAATTACGGAAGTAACTCATGTGTCTGCCGGATATTGTCACAGTTGTACTGCTGTGTGTTTACTGTACAGTGTGATAGTGTACAAATACTGCAGTAGAGTCAGGGACTTACTGTATTTTTGTGTGTGTGTGTTATACTTTATATTATATGTTTGTGTCAAAGATGTGTGAGACTCACTTTGTGGGTCTTATGAATGAATCTGACTTAAGAATGTTCTTTGGGAATGAAATTCATTCATAAGTTAAAGACTTACTGTATTACAGTTTCAGGTCCTTTTTGTTTTGATCCTCATTCTCAATTACATGAGAGAATTACACAATTATAATATGGCATCATATTCATATTTTTGTCCAAAACTATACCCTCAACACTTTTTAAATTTATTTTGAGACAAGGTCTCTCTAAGTTACTACATTGCCAGAGCTGACCTCGAACTTACACGCATCCTGCCTCAGCTTCCTAGAGTGCTGGAATTGCAGCCAAGTATTGAATATAGTGGTACCTTGGTTCATGAACTCGATTCATTCCATGATCTGGAAAAGGTAGCCATGTTTGTGTTCCTATGGGAAAGATGGCCATGGTTGTGTTTGTGACCTGATGCAGAATTCTCAAACAATAAAAAAATTTTGCCAAACACTTCTGTTTGAGAACCAAATTGTTTGGAAAGAAAAGTTTTCATGCACTGAAGTACTGCTGTATAATGACCATAGCAACATTGGGGTAAGAATCCTTGTTCTCATTATAGAAATGGAGAATGCTGTGACTGCAAAGATTCTACAAGTGCAAAAGTGAGTTTTGATTCCAGATTTTTTGATTTCCACACTGATATTTCTGTCATATCCTCACATCCATCATTCTTTCTTAGGGAACTAATAGGGAAGGACAATTAAAATTCATTCTTTGAAACAAATTGAAAATGCATTTTTGAGTTATTATAAGTGAAATGTTGATATTAATCATTAGGACCTGACTGTGACTCAGGAGTAACATGAGGGAGGCTCCATGAAAAATCTATTTCACTAGGCTTCCTAGCCAAAGCTGCACTTAATCTCTTGGCTATGAGGGGTAAATTGTCTCCAGGATGAAACTCCTGGCACAGAAATACCTTTACTGTGAGATGCAAATAAAATCTTACCCCTGGCAGTCATGTATACTGTAGTCTAACCTGCTGGATGTATTGGTGCCAGTGGTTATTCACTCACTGAGCTGGTTCTATGGTGCAGTTGTGGGCATCACTTATGAAATCTTAACCTTTAATCTATTCTTCTATAACTCTCAAAAATGTTCATGCTGTCCATAGCTTTATAATGAAATCCTTTTGTGCTTAAACCATCAAACTAGCTTGCTTTTCTTATAGCCAATAATCCAAAGTGATACAGACACTGATTACAGAAGTCATTGTAGAAATCAGAACCAAAAGAAAACAGGAAGTCTGGGATTGGCTTTCTGTTCTGATTCAAGCTGAAGATTCTGATATCCAGCCAATATGAAAGACTCTCGGGAAGTAAAGTGAAATAGCCCTCTAATTTTCACTTGTGGTCCCCTCAGTGAAGTACTCATAGAAGGTGTGTCTTTGAGGGAACCAGGGCCACAGCCAAAGAACTGCATGCAGAGGCATAAGGAACTCAAGGATTACAGAGTAAGTGTTTGCTTCTTAGGTATATGGGGACTTAAAGAATTGTGATCTCAATGTCAAAAATTCTTGGTTCAAGATAGACAAAGAAGACCATAGAATTTTGTGATATTGTCTCTATGGTAGATGCCAATAAATTGTATTGTCAAAATAGTCTCCAAAATAACTAATATTCTACATATTAACCCAAAATGTGTAAATGTACACACTATATAATGATATTTCATTGTTGTTGTGTTTTTGTTTTTTCTAGTGGTAGACAAAGCAGTGGTTCTCTAACAGTGTCCTCATCCTAATCCCAGAAATCTGTAAGTGCAGTACCTTACATTGCAAAATTACTTTGCAGATGTGCTTAAGTTAAAGATTTTAAAATAAGAAGATTACCTGGTTTATCTAGGTGGGCCCATAAAATCACAAGGGTCCTTAAAAGATGGAAGAAAGAGGCAGAAAAGTCAAGGAAAGACATGAGGTGACGAGCAGATGTTAGAATGATGCTATTGCTTGTTTTAAAGATGGAGGAAAGCTATTATTCAAAGAATGGGGGCAGCCTCTACAATTTGAAAGTCATTTTTTATTGAATGCTAGCCACTATATGTACTAAATCATAAACATCAAGTGATATTATGTTCTCCCTGGCGAATTTACTCTTTTCTATGCAATTCACTGTTGAGACTGAGCATGTTAATCTTGTCAGACTAAGCTGATTCAAAGTTGAGTTGAAATTTCTGCTGTTATTCAGAGTCCTCTAGACTGGGAGGTTAGTATGTTATCTGAGACTCCTGTCTGGTCACTCTTGAACTCGTCTTTGCCTCCTTGACATAATGCGCTTCCAGAAAATTCTGATTTGTCTGCCTGAGTTCACTCCTTGGGAGACCTTCATTCAGCTCCATTCCCTGAACACCTTTAGAATTTTACAAATATCTTGAGAAGAATACCATTAAGTCTACAGTTATTTTTCATCTTTTTAGAATACCAAATATATGGTAGGTTTTCTATTCCTGGAAGGATTTCTCTGCATAGGCAAAATCCAAATGTTTAGGGTTGAGGTATAACTCAGTAGTAGGGTGCTTGCCTAGAATGCAAGAAGACTGCATTCTATCCCTAGCTCTGCAAAATAAAACCAACCAACCAACCAACCAACCAATAAACCAACCAACCTGTTCTTGGCCTTTTGCCTCATTCCTCAAATTAGCAGTTGGACCAGGCAAAAAGCAACCACTTTGGGCTTCTACTGTCACCAAAATTCAGACCTTGGAGAATTTATTGCTTTGCTTCTGTGTTCCTCCAATAATATTGCCAAATATAGAATTCTTGTTTTTCTCTTGCTTTTCCTGTGGTCCTCATAAGGAATACCAGTCTGCCACAAACTACTCCAGCTTACCTAGAAATGCGTTACTATCCTATTATATAAAATTCTGCACAATCAAATCCTCTTGTTTATTATATCTCCTGGCTTTTGCTTAGGTACGTTTGTTCCCCCTGTGTTTTGTTAATGGATTGTAAATTAAGTTTTAGTAGTGTGTCCTTTATCCATTAGTCTTCTGAGGCCTGCGTTGTGACCAGGTCCATCTAGTCATTGACTATACTACAAAGCCACTAATTCATTGGAGTGAGTAGCTATTTGAGTATTAAGGCATTTTGCTGTGGTCCTAAGTAGAATGAATGGTCCCATGCTACTTTTCAGTCTCTATATGAACATTAAAAATTAGGTCTATTAGTTTAATAGTACTGATGTTGTCTCCCCAGGTATCTTCGGTGTTATTTCATACACATGTAACATTGGTTTTCGTACCCTTTTGATGTTTATCATTTGAAAAGTGCCTTTGACCCCACCTTTTTATCAGGATAAGCTATGTGTTGAAAAACAATTCTTTGTTTTTTACATTTTATCCAGCTTTTTGAAATGTTTATATTAGAAGTTTTAAAATGCAATTGTCTAGTATTTTGGGTTTTCTACTGAAAAAGAAGAAATTTAAGGGAGATTTTGCTAAAAATGTCTTAGCAATCCAGTGAACAAACTGTTTCAGGTAACTGAGAATAAGTATATGTATTATACAAATTAGAAATCATTTTATTATTTGTATTCACTGAAGCGGTTTATTAAGTATATTTTTATCTGGTTTGAGTTATTGAATATACTTAAAGGAAAAAAGACACAGTAATTCAAGAAACAAAACAAGTAAAATGAATAATTCATAATTCAGATTTACCACTCTCTCAGATCAGTGAAGATATACCATTTTATGTATATCAAGAAAAGACTTTTAAGAGAATTTTAAAATGATTTAAACTTTAATACTTGAAGCAATTTGGCAATAGAATGTAATTTAGGGCTAAAGAGTTTTGATACTGCAATGAACAGAATAGGAAGTTTTTGCAATCATAACGGCATTTTAATACAACATCTAATTCCATGGGTGGGCATCCTCTGTCCTTTACTAAACAATTCAGATCCAAAATGTCTTTTTTTTTTTTTTTTATGGGTACCGGGGGTTGACCTCAGGACCTCACAGGCGCCCGTGCCGCAGAGCGATATCACCGGCCCTTTCTTCGTATGTGGGATCCGGGAGTCGAACTCAGACCCTTACACTTGCCAGGCAGGCGCTTACGCCGCTGAGCTATCTCACTGACCCCCAAAATGTCTTTTTTGTATAGCATGAGATACTTAGTAATAGTGGAAGGAAAAGAGGCAATTAAGACAGCGTCATTCTTTTTGATTACAGCAGGCATTCTGAGATTTTATTGTTGCTGAATTTTAAGCCATATCTGACACACTATACTCAGATTGATGTGTAAATATTATATTGCTTGATGAAAATTTCACCAAGTGGGCCTTTCCCCAAAAGTCTAGAATGGAAGTCATTTTATGATGCACTAGCTTGCATCATTAGTAGAGACAGTGGAGACTTCCTGAGTTTTTAATGCATTCTGGGAAACCACCACACTTGGCAAAGTCTTTCTGCGGTTGTTTTATAGTGCAGAGCCTCACTCTGTGTAGTAGAAATAAAACCAAATCCATTTGGGCACAGTCTTTTAATTGCTTTATTTGATTTTCACTTTGGCATATGGCCCTTAAAGCTTTAACAGGGCAGATGTGGCTTTGGAAGAGCGGACTAATCCAACTTGGTTAATGGCTTCCATGGTAAAAGCCAGCTCAGCAGTTTTATTCTCATTGCATATTTAGTTCCTCTTCTCTGTGATTTTTCCTTTGGTGGAAAATCTCTCTATGCGACAACCTATTATCAGATATTTTCCTGAATTTTGAGGTAACTGCCGTAAGGTTTCTGGATTGCAAAGGCACAGGCAGAGTAAACACTACTAAAACTGAGCCATTGATACCCGTGGGGAAAAGAAAGAGTTGTGTTTGTATTTTCATCTCTCTTCATGATCCACAGCGTGATGGCTCCAGATTGCTCTGTGGCATAGAGTTGATTGCGATAGGTTAGAATTTGGGAAAACCCTAAGTGAATTTGAAGTTTTGATCATCACTGGTGTTCCTGATGTCATTGTGGGACGATAGAAAGAATAGGGGCTGTGGACCGGGGCAGTCTGTCCTTTAGGTCCTGGGACTGCATGATGTTCTATATCTGAGTCCAATTCCTGACAGTCCAGTGTATTTATGGTCATATTACAGGGTTTTGTGAAGATTCAGAAACAAGAAATGGTGTTTTCTGAACTATAGTTATTTACACACTGCATGAGGGATTTTTTTTTCCATTACATATTAAAATACACATAAAATAGTCCCTCCCACACTGTGAACAATATTGTTGCGGTATAAGACTTGGATAGTACTTAGTACAATAGCTTTAGTTGCACTAGTCTGCATCTCCCACTAGACTGGAGCAGGGACTTTCATCCAATTTATTTATTCTGATATTCTTGATACCTAGGACAATCTGGCACAGCAGAGTGAGGGGCTCAAATTGTCTGAAAATTATCTTTAGTATTACTTGGAAAAGGAGCCAGATGGGAGTGGAGATGACTCCCTCTTCCCATAGAGGTGCCTGCATCCAAGCTCAGCATCCTACACTGTACAGACTGAGACCTCCTTCCTCTGGCAGTAGGGGGCCATGCTTGATATAAATTTCCCATGAGTTCCAGGGGTTGGGCAATTGACTTTCTCAGATTACTGCAGGAACTAACCTGTCTGCTTTACTCCCCAGCATTCTGTTTATCACAAAAATCTTCATGTCTACCAAACTCTTTCTTTCTTGCCTTTTCCCCTGCTCTCCATTACACACACACACACACACACACACCTTGGAGGAGGGGAAGGAAGGAAGGAGGGAAGAGAGAGATTGAGAGAGAGAGAGAGATTGACATGATTGTTTTCATGTTTTCTTTATGAGATGGTTGACCAACAGAGGCATGGGCCTTTCCATTTACCTCTGATGTACTTAGGCTGGATACATATCCCTGCAGAATGATAAAAAGATAGGGGTCCTCTGCCTTCTCTTTTCTTATACCCCCAGTCTTGGCTTGTAAATTTTCTCATTAAAGCCTCTTCTTCAGTCTATGTTTTGTGAGGTTTTGGAAATCTTCTCAAGCTCTCCTTAATGATGACTGGTAAGCAGAAAGGGACACACCCTACATGACCACAGAATGGCAGGATATATATGAGGTGTGATTAAAATGCATAGTGAATGTTTAAATTTAAAAAATGATCACAGTAAGAGATACATTGCTGCTAACCCTCTCAAGATACTCCTCCTAACTTTGAACACACTTATCCCATCATTCTTTCCACTTTCTGAAGCACTTTCGGAAGTCCTCTTTCATGAGAGTCTTTAGTTGCACTTGCCTGTTGCCTTGATGTCCTGAAATGACTCAGAATATTTACCTTTCATGCTAATTTGACTTTGGGAAAAGTCAGAAGTCACACAGTGCTAGATCTGGTGAATAAGTGGATGAGAACATGCCATAATGTTTTTAAGAATTTGGCTTTTCATTGGGTGGCACTCAGCAGCAGCATTCACCATATTTTTAATTACACTATGAGGTGCTATGAAAGGTGCTATGAAAGAGGACTTGCAGAACTGCTCCAGAAAGTGGCAAGAACAATGGGTTAAGTGTGCTCAAACAAGGGGGTGTATTTTGAAAGAGACTAATGGCAATGTGATTTTTACTGTAATAGATTAAAAAAAATTCACTATGTATTTCAATCATCCCTTGTACATAATCTCACATTCAGTTAAATAAAACCCTGAAATCATAACATACTTCTACGCAGTGTCAAATTCCTGACACACAGCAATACAAAATAAGTGTTTGTTGGCCCCATGATAAATGGGTAAATGAATACTTGTAGTTGGTAAAGTTAAACAGCTGAAGACTCTTTTCATAGTTGTTTCATGTTGAGTAGAGTGAGAAATAGAAATATCAGAAGACCAGTAAACCATAATTTAAAATAGTTGGCCTTTTTAGGAGATGGTTTATTCTGGATAATCAAATTTCCAAAACAATTGAAAGGATATATTTACTTTTGAACAAGTTGTCTTTAAAATTGTGTATCACTTCTGTGACTTATGAAATTGAGTATATTGGATGTAATTTAACTTTGTCCTGAATATTTATTAGTAAAACTAGCACTTTAATAAACTATTAAAATAAAATCTTGGTCTAGAAATTTTGTCAGTCTCCTTTTGAGTTTTTTTGCTTGTTTGCAAAAATTATTTGTGTGACCAAAGGAAACAGATATAAAATGTGTAGAATGTGTATGGCCCTTGTTATGATTTTATTTTTTTCTACTTTCACAATTCATATTTCTGTAGTGACAGGAATTTTGAAAGATTCCATACTGTATTTAATTTAATTGTTCTACTTCTTATGTGTCAGCTTGAATTCTTAACTCTTCATCTTAGTTTCTATTTGCAGAACAATACAAATCAGATTTTATTTTGATTTGAAGTTCTTTTTGTATCTTTTTAAAGGACTACATTCAGTTACAGATGTGTAAAAGGAGATTTTCTGGAGTAGACTTAAATAGTTAATATTTTTTCAACCCAGACTACTGCCGGCTGTATTCTAAACAGTTAAACTTTACACTGATTCACTCATTCAATCTCTCTTGTGACTATATGAAATAGTGACATAATTGCCTTCATTTTATAGATGAAAAGTGAGGCAAAGAGGGTTCTGGTAACATTCATTGCTAGAAAAGATTTACCATCTCCTCACTAGTATTGCTATATCTTGCTGCCTTAGGGTAATATCTCTACCAAGATTATCCTTGGCTTTCCTGTCCATTGATCATTCTTGGTGACCTGGTTTTCTCCACACTAGACCTTTATCTTCCCCCATTCCCTTAAATTGTCATAGATTTACATTAATTTTTAGATTATTGAAGATAATTAAGTTTAAGAAACACCAGTGGAAAATTTAGCATGCTGTTAGCAATGGCTTTAATGTTGATGTTGAAATTCAACATGGCTACAAAATTATTTAGCATTCTCAGCTTGAAGGACTTCTCACCGGTCTGCCCTTCATAACACCCACGTGCCATGTCATTGTAACTGTGGAGCCTCTTCTCTCTTCCCTCCATTTCCATTACCCTCCCTACTATACTCAGGGCAACCCAGGGAAAACCAAAATTCCTTTGAATTTACTATGCCAGGCAGCTAACCTTTCTCTTTGTAATTTCTTTTTCAAACTAGGTATTGATGATTGATTTTCATGTCCAAAGAGGATTTTCCAGATATTTTCCTAAACAAAAAAATCATCTTCACTAGTACGGAAAGGCAACTACAGATAATTTTGTTTCTTTGTTTTAAATATCAATACATTTTCTTCTTACCACATCTATTAATGGGAAAAATAGAAAAAAAACCCCTTAAATGTATGATAATAAAAAGTTTAGTAAATAAAAGACATTTTACTACATGTAGAATTATAAGTTTAATTACATAGGAAAATGTTCACTAAACATTACGTGAAAAAAGTGATTTACCAGAGTACATACCATAGTATGTAAGTTGGATACATTTTTCTTTTCTGCATTCTTCTTTTACAGAGGAGCTCAAGAACAATATTATAAAAACCATTGTTTGTCACAATCTATGAGTGATTCCCATTAAGGCCTATTTTGATATGTGAGATCTTTTGCTCTAGCTCATACTTTTTAACTATTGTGTTTTCCTAACCTTTACTAACAGCTGATGATTACAAAAGGCATGCTCTGTGCCAGATGTTTTCTTTGTACTTCATAGATATTAACTCATTGAAACTCATTCGAAACAACCCAGGGAGACATGTTTCCAATGAGGCACTGTTATCCTCACTTTATAGCTGAGTAAACTCAAGAACAGAGAAGCTAAGTATCTTGCTCAAATCATAAAGCAGCAGTAGCAAAATCAGATTTGAACCCAGAAGTTCTGTTTCTGGACTCTACAATTTTATCTACTAAACTTTGGTGTTTATCTTTTTTCCCCCTTTGCTTTCAGATAACATTTTTTCCTACTTCTGTTGGTTCTGCTTCGCTGAGACATTGCCACTTTTAACATGTGCTTTGTTGGGATAGAATGAGGATCCTTAAACACAACCTAACTTACTCAGTTAATAACCTTAACTTTATGTGTAATATTAAATCAATAGTTTCTGGTCAAAGGCATGTTTATAACAGCCCCATTGTCCCTTATACAGAAGGAGAAGATTTTTCGTGCCGTTTAGAGACTTCGTTGTTTAATACAGGTATGAAGCTGTTTTCAGTAATTCGATGAGTGGAGGTCTATCAGGTAACTGCTGAGGCAATTGCATACGCCATTTGCTGGTTAATATCTTCACTCTCTGTGAAAGAACTCAGAGATAAGGGGATTTAGGGAGCATCTGGTGCCCCCAGTGACAAACTTAAAGAAGCCCTATGTCTGTAAATAATAGACTGTAGGTATATATATATATATATATATATATATATATATAAATATAATTTATGCTTGAAAGTCTTCAGGTGAAGGATGGTGGGTAGGGGATTCCCATGTAACCTACTGACACTGATCACAGATTTGACAGAGGGCAGAGCATTTTCTTCCCTGATTTATTTTAGTCAAGTCTTCGACAGTATTCTAGAAAGTCACTGTCTGCAGTTGTTGCTTTCTCACTGGGAGAAGAGAGCAGTCCAGCTGGCAGAAGAACAGTGGGCCTCAGAGGACTTTGTTGTGAGAGGACGTTTTCATCTTGTTCCAATCAGTGCTTGGCTGGAGAAGAGTTTCTTTTTTGTGAGGGCACATCATAAGTGCGTTACCACACCAGTTCCCTGTAAGAACCTGCAATTCTTTATATCTACCTTCAAACACTTTAGTAATCAATTTCCCTGGGGTTTCCTGCTTAAGAAGTTTTTTTTTTCCATTAAGAGAGAAGATCAAAGGCAGCTGTACAAGTGCAGGTGCTAGAAAGGGAGGAAAGTAACATTGAATTCCAGTTGATAAGAATATGTTTGTTGTTTCACCACGGTTTCCAACTTGAAATAGGTGACAAGAACTAGACAAGAACTAAACATGGAACTCCTGGATGAAGAGCTTGCTTGCACACAAGCTGGTTTTCCTTGCAGATGTGATTGCTTTCTGTGGCTGCAGTGGGAGGGGAAAGCCAAGGATGACTGTGTGCAATGATTGGAGAACAAATCCTTTGCACTGAGCTCATCTATCTCTCCAGTAGCTTGATGTGAAGTTCTGCTCTTTTCACTCCCCGTCCCACTGCTTCCTACTTTATACTATTAAACTATCTTTTACATGAATACATGTGAAAATTTTTAATATAAGCACATTGGATAGTCATCTCTTAAACATGATAGGTTCCTTTTGACATGCAAGAATTGCATATGCTACTGAAGGATACTACCGTTGTTTCATTAGAGTGGCTGCCCTGTGGCCCTTTGACTGGGTTTGTTTTATTATCACAAGGTGTCAACCTACATTTGCACCGTCACACAAATGTGCTGTTGGTAGCTTAGTTTTGACAGTTTTAGTTATGTTTCTTCTTGTAGCATATTATCACACATACACTTGCAAGAAGAAATGTAGTATGCTAAATATAAATCCTCCTGGAAAAGGAAAGAAGTAGCTCTTGAAGAAAAAGCTATAAACTGTTTTTGAGTTAATTTATTTCATGCTGGGTCATGTTGGTTTGGTTTTATATGTGATCCAAACATGTTTTAATATCTAGTTTATAAGAAACTAAGGATTTAAAACAGGAAATTAATGGATGATTTTATAATTTCAAATGCTGATCCTTCATTTTTGTACAGATTCTGGTGAAAATAAGGATGTATTAACACCAACATTACTTATAACTGTAAGAATTTGTACATGTTCTTGTTCTGTCAAATGACATTAGTACTCTGCTTATTCTTGCTTGTGCTCTCAGAGGGTCTGTGAGTCCAGAAGGGTTGAGAATTATACCAGCCTAGGCATACGTTGCTCCTCTGGTATGCAAAGAAGGTAAGCTACCTGAGAGACATCTACTCTCAAGCACAGACTTACTGGGGTACTGTAGATTATTTTTACAAAATAGGTCTCAGCTGATCAGCTCCATTGGTGCAAAATGAAACTATTTACCTCCTGGTTGAATCCATGTTAGGTTTCAGACAATAATAACACCAACAGGTTTCAGTTTTTAAGCCTATCGTATATTTTTCCTACTTTTGTTCCTATAGATTCCAATTTTAATTCCCTCATTTTATATCTTTTCTTTAGTTTTATCTGAGCAGCATTTGAAATGAAAAAATTCTTAGCCTATGAGCAAAGTGTTTATTATCTGACATACCTTAAGTCCAACTCGCTAAAATGGCTTTGCAAATAGGTCAAACCTACAGCAAAATCTAACAATCAAGATTTTTATGATTGGTCTTTCATTCTTTCTCAAAAAAGATGAACTTTTAGGTATCTGCTCCTGTGCTCAGATTGTCCCTTTGACCTGGGATGTTCTGATAGCCTTTCAATTTTTTTTCTCAACCTGTGCATCCTTCACAGCCGAATTCAAATGCAACCTCCTCATTTGTCCCTCTGTCTTATTATGTAAATATACCCGTGTCCCTAGAACTTATTTTATTCTTTCTTATATTCTTATTAGTTGATTTTGTGTCTATCTTTCCTAAGGATTCTAAATTTCTCAAATAGAGGGAACATTTCTTCTTTATTGCTGTTTTTACATGGACAGTAAATGCTTGGTAATTGCAAATAAAAGATCCTTGATGAGACCCAAGTACATGGAGAACATGTTGTGGTTACTCTAATAGCTTTTGGTCTTAGTGATGTTTCTTCTAATGGTACTTAAATATTTTTGGTTGATTTGTTGGGAAAGTAGGTGACCCTGAAAATAATTTTCTACTCTCATCACTGACTTTAGTGTTATGTTTTTGTTATTTTATTCAAGTGGAATTTCAGTATATTCACTATAAAGACTACATACTGTAGTTCAAAATACAATAAAACGAAAAATGAAAACAAACATGAAAACTAAAATGAAATAATGAAAGCCAAATAATAAAAGTGAGCAGGGTAAAATAAGCTTGAAAACTTGACTTACTTAAAGTAATCTCTTGCGTGTTCACTGTAAGGAAACATTGAAAACTGTGTGTACAGTGTCTCTGATATAATTTATCTAGAAGTTATTAAGGCAATTATTTGGGGAACCAAATGGATTCATTAGCTTATTCTATAAACACTAACAGGATCAGTTTGATTTTTAGAACCTGTATAGAAAGCAAATATTGAGATTTCTCCTAAATATTTCAAATGGAGATAGCCTGAGGCATTGGGAGAGCTTCCCAATCGAGAACCCCTGCTACTTGGTTGTGTCCTTCTGGGCTGACAGCTTTGAATTAAGTGGAAAGGAGGTCTTAAGTAATGAGTTTGTCATCCTTGGGGTGTTTGATGATCCACTGGTAGCTGCTTTCAGGCATATAAGAAATTTCAGTGGTATTTCTGCGTAAATACTGTCACCAGTAAGAACAAAGTGTTATAGAGTAAGAGGTATAACTTACAAATGACAGGTACAGTATTAACAGAACAAAGGTTTCCTCAACTCTATACCATTTTAAAAGACAAGATAAAGGTGGAAGGTGTTTAATAGGAATGAGTGGAATCTCATCAACTGGAAGGACAGATAGTGGATCCAAAATCCACTTCCTGTTAGTTAAGGGCCTGAGATTCTTCTTCTCTCTAGCCTATTCTATTCAATCTGTGTGCTTCACATTATAATCTCTTTGCAGACCACTTTTCTCTGCTTCTTCATGTAAGGACTACGTATTTTAACATGAGGCACGACAACGCAGTCATCACATTTAGATGTCTTTAAAAATCTATTGTCATTAATAAGTGACTAGAAACTCTGATACCTAACCTAAACTTCTCAGTAGGGAGGGTCTGATGAATCCAGCTTGGCTCAATATCTACCTTAATGAACCCAGAGTGGCAATGTGAAGGTTCCTAGTTTACTGTTGGAGGGGGCTTTAGAGGAAAGAGGAGGCTTGGATAGCAGATTTCACGAGTCTCATTTAATGAATATAGGTCCATGCCTGTGGTAAGTGAAGAAAAACCATGTGGGAGTTGCAGTCTACTATAGAAGACCACCAGAGCATTCAGTAATCAGCTTTTATTTCCTCTTTTGTTGTGGAAAGAAATATTTTTCACCTTGACGAAAGCTGTACTTTGATCATAAGTGATAATATATGGAAATAGTGAGTTTCGGTCTTACTTGTAGAAGGTAAGAGAGTGAGGTTCACATATACTTGTGGAAATCAAAGGATGAGTAATTGCTTCTATAATCATTTCTACACATTTATCTTAACAAAAGTTGTATCTAAGGGTAATAATTAATCATTTTAATAGTAGCTGGCCTTTCATGTTGTGGACATTAGTCAGGATTTACCCTTCAACTGTGACATTACACTCAACCACTAATCATTTTTTTATCCATCTAAAATAAGACACAGATGATATCAGTTCCCTTTGAATCATCAACAATGATGACAGTTGTGGTGACAGTAGCAACTGGCAACAGCTACTTTTTCTTTCCACCATTAAAAGGGCTTCCCAGCAAGACTTTTGTCTTCTTTTGCTACCATTTTCTCTTTGCCTTTTTGTGTCCCCAGGGGAATTTGTTCTGTTTTCAATATTTCTGTAGCGTACTATATGATTCCATAGTCATACCACCCATACTCCAGCTATTGCACAGACATACTGTTTATGCTTTACTCTTTTTTCTTTCTTTCTCTCTCTCTTTCTTTCTTTCTTTCTTTCTTTCTTTCTTTCTTTCTTTCTTTCTTTCTTTCTTTCTTTCATTATCTCTCTTTCTTCCTTCCTTCCTTCCTTTCTTCCTTCTCATCTTGCTGGTGATTGAGCACAGGCCCTTGCACAAAGGAGTTAAGTGCTCTACCATTGAACTATATCCCTAGCTGCTTTACATTTTTAAAATAAAATACAGACATTTATGGAAATTACATTTAAAACATAAATTACATTCCTGAGTCAGACCCAACCTACAGCAAGCACTTTTTCAAATTTATTCTGCAATGCATTTCTTCCTTCTTTTAGTTGTGTTTTTTACATTATGCTATGACTTTCTTTGTTATCGTTCAGTACTGATGACAGTGATATTAGAATAATGATAGTGTATGCTACAGTAACTGTATAGAGTGAAACTTAGCACCATCCATTCTGAATCATTAATAAAAGGCTTGGCTCTGAGTGAGCTCCAAGGGAGTTGAGAGCAAAGGCGTAGATCCAAGCATATAAAGTTTGTCCAAAGCAAACTAGGTATTATGACCATTTGAAAAATCTAATAGTTACATATTTTCCCTTTTGTGTTTCTGTTGTTACAGAAAATATAGCAAACTTTCACTGTTCCAATCTACTCTTAAGTAGCTGTATGACAGGAACCTTTCCATACTTTTCTCAAATCACCTCAGCTGAATACATAACAGGTGTTCAATAAATACATGCTTCTTGCTTCATGTAGACAAATAACTACTGATACTTGTAAAAAAGTTTTTTTGCTTTTTAAATAATGCTCATGAATGTTCAATGTCATACAGAATGCCTAACAATACACGAGTTTCTTCTTTCTGCTTCCCTTTCCTTTCTTAATAATCTGGGTAGGGTTAGGACAAGGGTAGGTGTCCATTGTCACTGGGAGTCCAGTGCAACTGGTAGTCAAATGCCAGGCAGATAAGGAGCACATCTGCCTTTGATGATGTTCAGCAAGGTGATGCAGAGCCTGAGCAGTGGGAGAGAGAGATCGATGGATTTAGGAGGCCTTCTGCAGTGTGTCAGAGCTTGAGTAAGTTGAGGCGGTATTTTGGGGAAGGGCAGGTTTAGCATAGAAAGTAAGATTCTTAGCGAAGTGAAGCAGACATCGAAGCAGACTTTTGAATATTTGGATGGAGAATGGGTGACAACAGAAATGGGGTATTTTTGTATACAAAAGAACTGATTAAATAAACAAATGTACTAAAGAGATGGGAGTCAGTTTTTTACTACTGCAAAAAGGGTTGTAAGTACAACAAAAGAAAACTAGAATAAACCCTGTGGATTGGATTAAACACCTTTTGTGTGACTTCTGTTTTTTAATATATAGGTAAGTATACATGTATAGGTATATTGCTCCAGAAGTTAATATATATAGTTGTCTGTTTGCAAACATACTGAACATTGATAATTCTGCATCTGTGTATGTGAACATACATGAACACACTTGTATTTTCCCTACAAACTGGAACCAGAGGTCCTTTAGAAATGCTGTTTTCAAGACTTGGGCAGGGAAAGTTTTGTAAGCCCAAATCATCTTAGTGGAAAGAAGAAGCCAAACTTTTTAAAAAGGGTTCCCGCTGCTCAAACCAAGCTAAATTTCCATACCAATATATTAATAATTTTATTAGGCCTTTAAATTAATAATTTTAATAATAATTTGAATAATTACTCATTGATAAAAGAAGAAACAGTCCATGATGATATAATTAAATAAATGAATAAACTGAAAGATTGATAAAAAACTATTTAAATAGTTTTAGTGTATATCCACACAAAAAGAGTTACCAAGTAATTTTGCAGGAGAGAAATATGGCAGATTCCTTGATAGTCCAGTAACCAAAGTGAACATCATCACCAATGGGACAAAATGAAATTACTTGTCAATTGTCAATTCAAATGCATAACATCAGGTAAATCCAAATTAAAGGATATTTTACAAAATAGTAGCTGTTTTGAAGTGTTAAGGTCCTTAAAGTAAAGGTGAAAGAGAAAGTGTTGAAGACCGAAGGAGTCAGGAATCCGTTGACAAGTATATGCAACTCGTGACTCTGGAATTAGCTCATGCGGTAGATTGATAACTGGTGGTCAACTTGTAACACCCAGCTGAACTGGATCAGCGTGGTGCTGGGTGTGGAAGGCCCACCTGAGGATTGTTGCCAAGAGCATAAAAAAGAGAACTAGAGAGGATGTGGTGGTGCTGCTGTTGGTTCTCCTAGAGAAGCGTGTCACGCTGGCTTTCCTGATCTGAACTCGGCTGTTATCATCGGAGGAGCTCAGGAACTCGCTGTTGCAGAGGATGGCTGTGGTTCTTTTCGGGGGAGCTCTGGTCCTTACATTGAGCGTCACTTCCTGGCTCCAGTGCAGATCCCTCAGCCTGCTGGCACAGATCCTTCATCCTGCTGGCGCAGACTTTCTAGCTTCCACCTTTGGGCCTTCCCAGTGCAGGTCCTTGATACAGACTTGCATGAGACCTTGTTGTGGGCTCTAGGCCTCCAGCTGGACTCATAGAGAACATTGCCATGGGCTCTAGGTCTTCAGCTGGACTTGTGCAAGACATTGTCATGGGATCCAGGCCCTCAGCTGGATTCTTTGGGTCTCTGGTGTGTGGACAGATCTCCCGCACTCTTTTGCATTTCACTCTTTGGGTGAATATTATAAAAATAGGGGCTGGTGAGATGGCTTAGCGGCGTAAGCGCCTGCCTGGCAAGCGCAACGGCCCGAGTTCGACTCCCGGATCCCACATACGAAAAAGGGGCCGGTGATATCGCTCAGCGGCACGGGTGCCTGTTGGCGCGCGAGCTCCTGAGGTCGACCCCCCGGTACCCACACACACACACAAAAAAAATTATAAATTTTTTTATAAAAAATCCTATAAATTATGTGTCCTGTGCTATATCTTTTCCCTTGCAAATCCTGACTACAAAAGATCATGTTTTTCTAAGGATATTATTAGAAAAACTGAGAAACCAGAATTATGGCTATACATTGGACATACTATCTAAAAAGGCATACTTCTAATCATATCTTAATTGTAGGTGTCATACATATTTATTTATTAGTATTAATTCCCTGATGTTGATGGTTATAATGTGGTCATAAAAAACAATGTCCTTTGGTGGTTTACGCAGTTTAAGATTCAGGATTGATAGAACATGATGCTCATAATTTATTCTCAAATAACTTGGAAAAAATATTTTGTGATATACTTTCAAGTTTTTGTAGGTTTATTGTTATCCCAAAACACAAATAAAAGACAAAAAAAGTCTTCTGAATGCAGTGTGAGAAAGTGTGAACAAATTATTTAACATAAATTTTAGAAGTTATTCCTGGGCTGGGGATATAGCTCAGCAGCACAGTGCCTGCCTGGCAAGCACAAGGTCCTGAGTTTGATTCCCAAAGGCAAAAAAAAAAAAAAAAAAGAACTTATTCCTGTAGCTTTAAGAAATTATTGATGTATCTCTGAATGTTATCTTTATAAATTTTTAAAAAGTTATTCTCTTCTATAACCCTAGAAACAGCAAATAAAAAGTGTGTCTCTTAAATAATTGTAACTGGCGAGAATATTTCTTCAAGTAATAATCATGGCTATTAACGATTGCTAGATGTACATTTTTTATGCTTACATTACATTTTAGTTGGCCCTGTTTTAAATAAGTCTGCTTATCAATATTCCATTTTCTAATCACAATTCTTCCTGCATTTGATTAGTTAAAAGACTTCTTTTAAACATCATCTACTTTTCTGTGCTCAGATACAGTTGAGAGTTTCGGGATATATATGGGCGTACAGGACTTTTTATTCATTATTAAATGGTGTTAAGGTTCTTATGTTTTTTTCTCTGTTTTACCTCTCTCTCACACTCTCATTTCTCCCTCCCTGTTTCCTTCCCTCCATCCAACTTTCCCTTCTTTTCTTCCTTTCTTCTTTCCTTCCTTAACTTCTCCTGGGGCTTATTCTTACAGCCTGTATTCACTGTGTTAAACACTGTGTAGCAAGTCAACTAGCAAATGGTTAACTTTAAAGAGTTTAGAGTTTACTTAGGAAGACAAAGAGGAGAATAAATCATGACACTGTGGCAAGTGCTATGATACAAGTATAAAAAGAGTGATGTCCTTGGAGAATTTTCATCAGATGGCCAAACAGAGAGAATGGAAAGTAAGACTATCCAGGAGAACTTGGCATTTGAGCTGAGTGCTGATGAGGAACATATTAGATGAACAAGTGAATGCCTAATAGAGCAGGAAGAAGGTATTTACACAGACAAAAGCTAAAATAGGCATACAGTAATCAACCAAAGCAATAGGTGGCAAAATTGATAAACATTTGTTAAACTTGATCAAAGGGAAATAACATGAATAACAGTAATAAAAACTAAGAAACAAGGCTCTAACCAGAGTTGTGGAGATAAATATATCTGAAGAAAATACTACTTACAGATTTGGAACCATATATTAAATCTTCAGGGAGTAAAAGTTGTTTTTCTAAGAAAATATTTTTTTTTTTTTTGTGGGTACCGGGGGGACGACCTCAGGACCTCACGCGCCAACAGGCGCCCGTGCCGCTGAGTGATATCACCGGCCCCTTTTTCGTATGTGGGTTCCGGGAGTCGAACTCGGGCCTTCGCGCTTGCAAGGCAGGTGCTTAAGCCGCTGAGCCGTCTCACCGGCCCTAAGAAAATATTAATGAGCAGCAATGACTTAAGAAATAGCTTAGGGCCGGTGAGATGGCTCAGCGGCATAAGCGCCTGCCTGGCAAGTGCGAGGGCCTGAGTTCGACTGCCGGTACCCACATACAAAAAAAGGGCTGGTGATATCGCTCAGCGGTACAGGCACCTGCTGGCACACGAGGTCCTGAGGTCGACACCTGGTACCCACAAAAAAAAAAAAAAAAAAAAAAAAGAAATTGCTTAAAACTGTCAGTAACCATAGAAGAAACTGAAAATATAGTTAGAACTTTATCTCAAAAAAGACAACAATGCCTGATGGTTTACTGTTTCATCAAAATTTAGAAGAATATTTAATTCTTATATTTAGAAATTCTTCCAGATGATCAAAAAGATGGAAAGCCACCTAATTAATTTTCTAAGGCTAGCTTTAGAGGAATACCCCAAAAGCATAATTTAATACACAAAAGCATATTTCTAATAGTATCCTAATTATAGTAGTCCCCTCCTTATCTGAGAAGTATACGTTTATCTGCATAGATGCCCAAAGTCATGGATAGTACTGAACCCTATAATTCAGTGCCTTTTCCAGCTTCACGAAGCACTTATCACTCACTATGCTGTAACTTTTGAAGTTTGAGGTGAGAGCAAAACTAGCACAAAATTCTTTTCACTGCTTCACAATTTCACAGATAGAAAATTCTTACCATAGACCTTAGAAGCCACAATTTACAGTTCCTTTTTTTTCCCTCTGAAGTCAGTAACTTTCACATTTTCACTAAAAGAGAGCACTTTATAGCTTCTTTTTGGCTTCTCTGAATTGCCAGCACCAGTGCTTTTGAGCTTAGGGACCATTATTCAATGATATTATAGTTATTTGAACACAAGCACTTTGATGCTGCAATATTGAGACAATCCATCTGGTAATTGAGACAGCTGCTAAAGAAAAAACAGGCAGGTAGTTTATACAGCATGGATACATTGGACAAAGGGATGGTTTATGTCCTAGGTGGGATGGACAAGGACCCTGTGAGGTTTCAGTACCCATTCAGAATGGCATGCAGTTGAAACTTATGAATTGTTTATTTCTGAAAAATTTCCTTTGATATTTTTGGACCACTGTTGACTATGTGTAACTGAAATCATGGAAAACAAAGGTGCAAATAAGAGGGGATTACTTCACAGATGAAAAATTTTAAATAAATTACTAGCAAGGAAAATTCAATGAAGTATTGAAAGTATGATTCAAGGTAGTGTTTTTCTCAGAAATTCCAGACTTTTCATTATCAGGAAATCTTCTAATGCAATTCTCTATAGAAACAGATTAAAGGTGGGGATACTATGTAATTATATCAGTTGATACCATTTGAAACATTTAATAAAATCCAATAACAATTAAGGAGAGAAGAGGGAGGAGAGGGGAAGGGGATGAAAACATAATTGTGTTATACACACGTCCCAACTCCCTATGAGGAATGTAAGCATTATATACTGCAAACATATACTAATACAAATACAAATAAAAAATAATGTTAAATACTCTTCCCTTACAACAGAAGGGAAATTCCTTAATGTGCTAATGGCTATCCATCAGGTATCCACAGCAAGAATCACAGAGAATGGTGCAACTTTTGAGACATTTTCAGTCAGGAATAACAAGATGCTAATTATAAATGCAACTCTTCCTACAGTGTGCTAGAAGCCTAAGCTCAAACAATAAATTAGATAAAAAAGATATAAGAATTATTGGTAAGTAACAGTTGTTTTTATCTGTAGATGACACACAGTGGACTAAATAGAAAATCATGGAATTCAATGGAAAAGCATTTTAAACTATTAGATACTTAAGCTATTAGAAATAAAAGACTTAGGCTTATGAGAAGGGTCACTGTGAATGATGCCCTGGTTCCTTCTTGGCCAGGCAATAAAATTAATTTCATATTAAAAATATGATTAGATATTTTACTTTGTAAGCTCAAGTTATTTCCATTAGAATCTACTTTGTTATCTTTAAAAATGAAGCTTCTATGGGTTTATGTCATTATTTGGAAAAAGTTTCATAACAGAAAATAGAATTGGGCTAGGAGCCAATAGATTTTCTGTTCCTCCAAACATCCATTTTCAGGTGCTTCCCTTTTCATCTGCTTATGCAAAATCATCACACCAGCAGATTCACATATGCAAATTACATACAAACTTATATTCTGTATTTATAGTGGAGTTCTACTCTCTTTTTATTTGTATGACCCTCTGAGTCTTCAAAATTATTATTATTGTCATCATTACCTTCATGCTTCATTGAACCCTTTTTGAGCCATTGATCCAAATTTTCAAATAGGAGCATTCATTCAGCATGATACTTATAATAGAAAATACTAAATTCACAATTATAATACATCACAAATCATGGAAAAATAATGAACAGAGACAAAAATACATTCTGTGAGCTGAAGAATAGTCAAGAAGAACTAATCAACATACTCTCACAATGCCTACAATAACTTTTTAGAAGGTAGTGATATCATACATGTGACAGTTAATCAAATCATTTCACATCTTAGGTTTCTGAAATATTGGTTATGTAATTATTTCATTATTTTTTTTCTGAAACTTCCACAGTACCCATAGAATTTTTGGTTAAGCACTGGATATCTAGAAATTTCACTTCAGGAAAACTCACCCCATGTATTTGTGTAAGGGGAATTGAAACAGCATGTGGATTGAAATGACACTAATGTGAAAAAGCTGAGAGAAGCCACTCATCTCTCTCCTGTCCTCATCATATATTTCCATCTGAGGAGAAGCTTAAGTTATTTCCCGGCACTGAGCCTGAACTTGTTACTGACTTCTACATTACCATATTTGCAGATTTTTTATTTGGTGTAGAGTGAAATTTTCCTTGGTGATGATGGCTCTTAGAAGTCACCGAGAGTGGAGGAGCAGAACCTCACAGAACTTTTACTCCGGTTAAATCATCTTTTTAAACTTCCTGGATCTTGTCTCCATTTCTCTGTTTTCAAAAGGAACATATTAAACTTCAGTTCAAGGGAACTTTTTCAAAAATAGTTAATCTAATTTTCTGATTATTACAGTAATGAAAAAGAAACCATTCAGAGTGCATTTAATATGATATATGATGCTTCTAGACAAAGAAAGCAAACAAAAACCTTCAAATGGTTCAGGAAAATATTAGACTTTGGTGTAGGCATGTGAGTTTGGGTTTCTGCATGTTAAAGGCATTGTACACTTTGAAAGTATAGGTATTGAGATATGGAACAGTCAAATAAAAATGTGTGCATGCATGTGAGTTGAGAGAGAATAACAGACACAGGGAAAAGAGAGAAACCTTCTTTAAACTCTGCAGCCTATTCTCTTTGTTAACCTTATGTTTTGGGGGACTGTAAATTGGAAATATCTGATATTTCCAGTCTGGATGAAATCACCAATTTCTAATGAGTTTTCTTGATATTTTCTCTGACCTGATTCAGATCAGCTTATCACTTCTCTCTTGTAGTCCAAAAGCAGGACATAAACCTCTTGTTCATTAAAGTTTCAGTGAGTGATCTTAACTCAAGCATTTCTAATTAACATATAAAGATTATTAGTATGCACAATTATGGAGGTTTTTCTTTCAGCACCCACTGGTGCTGAACAATTGCTACTTTTGGCAAGATTTCAGAATAGGTGAGATTTCTGTCTGCTACCTGAGCTTCTGTTGACAACTGCAACCTTGGTCAGGCTCAGGGACAAGGAAACTGAGATATATATGTATAGTCACATGGTAGCAGATCATTGTTATTTTCCCCTTTGGGCTTCAAGAATTCAAGTATCTATGTAATCTCCAATCATCTAAAGCATTCTTTTTGTGTTATCTTTTCCTCAAGATAAATGTTACTTTTGACTTGACATTTTAAATTGAGATATTTACTGCTATTTGATAGTAAGGAATTTTTTATTGTAGATGCTAACTTATTTCACTTTGATATGAAAATTGTGCAATTGTGACTAAGTGAATCTTTAAAGGCCTATGTGTAGGAATTAAATGGAGGATTTAATTTACTGCTTGTACTACTTATGGTATATATTTATGTGTATATATATTATTTACATATGTGTGTAGTGTTAATAAAACTAAACGGCATAGTCATAAGGAAGTGCTATTGAAGAATATAAAGAGCTGTGCGAGTATCCTATTGCTAGACCTTAGTCATAGGGATATCAATGTGGAGATTTAAAATGAATCAGAAATAAGAATTATTTCTGGTGCCATAAACCTCTAGCAATTACAGAAAACTTGTTAATTGTTTTTATTAGCTTCTCTATACCGTCATGTCAGCCTTGGAACCATTTCAATTATTCCAATATTATTATTGTCTCTTTTAAGGATTTGGATCTAGTAGAATAAAAATAATTTCTTCCATAATCAGGGTTACTGTGCTACTTCTGTGGAAGATCTTTATTTGGGTTGTGATTTCAAATTCAGTTATTCATGACCCATATCCATTTTTATACTTTTCAACTTATTGATTAACTGTGTTTTAAATAATTGAAGAAGAAATATGAGCATTGCTTTTATACTGTCTTTATATAACATTAATTTAAAATTTAAAAAGTTTAGAGACTGAAAAGTTACACTGTGCTGTGATGGGAGGCAGACTATTATTCCCTAATATACATGAAATAAGAAGGTACTGAATTTTATCCGTATAAATTCAAATGTTCACTCTACAAATATTGTTAACAACTTGAAGACATCGAGATAGTCATCTGCTTCTGATGATAGAGAGAAAGACTGTTAAAATTAGAGTTGAAGTTAGGAAAGAGACATATTATGAAAAAATTACTATTATAATGAGAACAGGTATTGCTCAGATTTTCATTCAGCATGGTTATTGGAACATACTAGATAGGTCCAATGACTATATTTTAAAATTGAGATTGTTAACTGTAAACCAGCGCATCCAACTGTCATACTTTAAGCATTTATAAGTCAGAAAAATGTGATATCATTGTCAATATGGCTAATATGCCAATACTTCTCCATTTAAAAATATATGCAAGAATGTACAATGGCCAAGGGACTCTTAAATGTATTTTTAATTGTTCTAGTAAGCAAAATGCAAAGTTTTATGGAAGAAGATCAGGGGTAACATTTACTCCAAGTTGAGTTTTTCAAAGCCCACAAAACTGTAGCCCATTAGAACTAATATCTTTTGTTATGTTTTGTTTTGGAATCGAACTCACAACCTCATGCTTGCCAGGCAGGCGCTGTGCCACTGAGTTATATAAATGGCCCCATTAGAAGTGATTCTCAAACTTGAGCGGGCATCAGGATCACCTGGAGGGCTCATTAAATCCATGTTGCTACAATGCATCCTCATAGTTCCTAACGAGTTCCCTGGTGACATTCATGTGGCTGTCTGGGGACCATCTTTTGAGAACCACTGCATTAGAAAAGTGCCCATGAGGTTTGAAGGAAAGATTTCTTTGCTTTATTTTAGTTTCTACTTGGGGTACGAATATTCTTTTTCCTTGTGGAACTCATCAGGAAAAAATGACCTTAACCTTTTTTTTTTTTGTGGGTACCAGGGGGACGACCTCAGGACCTCGCGCGCCAACAGGCACCCGTGCCACTGAGCGATATCACCGGCCCCTTTTTCGTATGTGGGTTCCGGGAGTCGAACTCGGGCCCTCGCGCTTGCAAGGCAGGCGCTTACGCCGCTGAGCCATCTCACCGGCCCAAGTGCTTTTTTTTTTTTTTTTTTTTTTTTTTGTGGGTACCAGGGGTCGACCTCAGGATCTCGCGCACCAGCAGGCACCCGTGCCACTGAGCGATATCACCGGCCCTTTATTCGTATGTGGGTTCCGGGAATCGAACTCGGGTCCTTGCACTTGCTGGGCAGGCGCTTACGCTGCTGAGCCATCTCACCGGCCCGACCTTAACCTTTTATAACATCACTATAAGGTGCTGTCTGGAATTATTTTCACACCGGTTTGGGTTATGTACACATAGCAACAAACATATGTGTGCAAAACATATGTTTTCATAAATGTATTTATATCTATCATCTAACTATCTTTATCATCCGTGAAAATACAGCTTCATGCTGGGTTTGCTTTAATTGCGTTAAACTCCTAAATACTTCAGTGATTTTTAAATTTGAATTTGGAAATGGTCGTTGAAAGAGTTTGAAGTGGGAGGAAAATCTCTAAAGATTTAATACCGCATTTTCCCCAGGTTGACATTCATGAACTATCATTAAGTTTACAGAGAGAATTGTTAAGAAAATTTTGTAGGGATTAAAGACATAAGGTATTGTGAACAATTTTTCCCTTTTGTGGAACTATTTCAGCATTGACATGTTCTAATCTCTAAGATTGATTGCATTTAAAAATATCCATCTGTGGACAAATGTGAGTAGTTACTTTGGGTTCACTTTTTAAACTACTGTATACACTTTCTAATCAGTCCTCCTCGGTCCAAGCAGCACTTCACATTGACAGTCAATAGCACAATCCTAATGTCTGTAAAGCCCTGCCTGGCAGCTGAGCTGACAGGAGTAGATGTTTGCCAAATAGCTGTCCAGCATGTGTTAGAGCTGCCTGCGGGTCCTTGCTGAGGTCTGCTGGAACACACACACGAAGGTTCACCCTCTTTCTCCTCTAGTTCCCACTTGCCTGCACTTGACTGGATATTTAAATGTCAGGAGGCATGATCAGGGGAAGGCTTCTTAGCAGGGGAGATTCCCCAGCCTCCTCGAGGAGTCTGTGTGTCTGCTCTCCATGACATGGCAAGTGACTTGGTGCCATATCACCACACATTGGCTGTCTGGAGCCAGGCTAGGCAAACAGGGAAGGCTCCAAGTGATTGCCTCTGATGTCTTTGAGCATGATTTTGACATCTGGTGTATGGCAGGTTAGTGTTCAGCCATTTATGTACACCGAAAAAAATTTTAATCTTTATTTGATTAGAAACTACAAGAGCATGATCACAGTAGAACTGTAAGTGAATACATAATGTATGAAAGTAATTTAGGAGGTAGAGACTATATTCGTAGGGAGAATGAGAAACATTCAAAGAAGAGGTGGCAACATAGGCAGGTTGAACCGTATGTAATTGTAATAGCTATACGTGTAAAATTTTCAAACAATACATACACGTGATTCTATGTGGAAATATTTAAAGCATATTGTTCTGAAACAGTTTTTTTACTTAAAAGTATATCATGGACATTTGTCCAAGCTGAAAAATACATATATTGTTCAGTAATTTAGGAGAATTTCTATAAGATGGATTCCTCAAATCTAAAATTTCTGGTTTGACGTCTGTGTATGCACATTTGGAATATTGAGGTATTGTTCTAACTGACCTTGAAATTCTTTTTTTTTTTTTTTTGTGGGTACTGGGGGTTGACCTCAGGGCCTCGCGCGCCAGCAGGCACCCATACCACTGAGTGATATCAACCGGCTCTTTTTTCATATGTGGGTTTTGGGAGTTGAACTCGGGCCCTCACGCTTGCCAGGCAGGCGCTTACGCCGCTGAGCCATCTCACCGGCCCCTTGAAATTCTTACATTAGTCTCACCAACAATGTTTGAGAGTGATTTTTTTAACCCTCTCACCTGTTGAGTAGGTACCTCACTTTACATTTATTTAACCATATTGAGGTTTTTACTGTTTCATGTTTATTAGTTCCTTGTTTTCATAAATTTCATTACATCTTCTGATTACAAAATTTTTTTCCAAATAATATTCTAATACTCATGAAATTTTATTTTACATGTTCACACATTAAACAGCTGGAATCTAGTTTTGAGTAAGGAATAAGGTGGGGGAATCTAAGTTTATTTATTTTCCAAATAAATAGCAAATTCTTCCAATGCTATTTATGAACTAAATAATTAGCATGTTATTTCAATTTCTACCCTTTTAATAAAAATTCTTACATCGGTATCTGGATTTGCTTCTATTTCATCTGAAACAGAAAGTTCATTGTTGGCTAGCTTCTTTCTGGTAGGGATTGTTATGAGTACAAATTCTTGAAAAATGAAACAGTAGATACAAAAGCCCAGAAACATGGGCAGTGTGGACAATAAAGATATTTCAGTATGAAAAAAAGTTTACAGATATCTCTTGGAAGTCTGTAGCAAAATCAGGGAAAAAAATCACCATCAATAAAACACCACTCTTAAACAGAAGCATAATATTTATCTATTTTGATTTGTTTAGATCATTCATACTATGACCTATTTTATCCCCTTATTATGTTTTATACAAGGTCAATATGTTTAAATGTAATGTTTTAAGAAATCCTTTTCCTATAACTCATTATTGTTAACTTTTTAAAGTAAATATTTTATTATTTAAATTTCCATATTTTCCAGCTCTCTAGAAAAAATGCTGAAGGATAAAATGCTCTGAGATTTCAGTGTTTGCATCTAATATTTGTGGGCAGCAGCTGAGCTGCGGTTAAGCCAAAAGCAAGCCATATAAACAAGTTGTTGGGACTAGAGCAAAGCCAGTCCAGCAGGTGTCTGGCCTTGGTGTTCCTCCCTGTTAACTACAGCACAGATAGCTCTAAAAATGTTTTGCTTTCAATGCTTTCAGCAAAACACTGAGACCTTGCACTTTTGACTCTGTTGCTCGCTTCCCCTCTTTTTACTGTATATAAATAAAGATGCAGACTGTGCTAGCTTGTCACTGCCTCTCCATCAGAAAGGTCAGGTCCCATCCAGTGCCAGCTTTCCTTTTAGTATGTGTCTAGTTTTTTCTTAATCTCCCATTGTCCCCTCTCAGGACCCTGCTGGTTCTGTGGGTTGCAGCAAGTATTCCTATATTTTATTTTCAATTTATGGCAAGAAAATTATTTTCAAACTTATCTATTTTTAATATGCAAAGCAGAACCTAAACATAACATCTCATCACAGTAGGAAGTAGAACTTACATGCAGATAGAAATTATGTGCTAGTCTTTGTTATTAATTTTTCATCCATAATATTGACTTTGTGTAAAGCAAATGCAAGTATAGTGTAATATACACCAATGTTACCAGTAACCAGAACTTCCCCATATTTTTATCAACCATAAATCAAAATAAACAAACAACAATCCCTCAAGTGCCTGATTTTGTGATTAGAAAATTATTCTCTTTTTATTCTCTCTTTCTTGTCTCCCTCCTTTCAGGTATCCAGATAGTTACAGGCAAGAAAAACACCATCAAAAGTTTTTTTTTTTTTTTTCACTTAAATCAACATCATTTCCAAGGTTGAACCATCAAAATGTAATTAAAGTGTCAGGAAACTTTTGGGTTTACAAACCATTCTTCAATTCCAAAAATTTTAGCAAGAGTAATTTAAGTTTCTTCTTTGTTGAACAACTGAACAGTTAAGGGTGCATTCTTTCCGATATCATGCATGGATATGTTTTCAAATTCTTGATCATGTAAGACAAGGACTGTGACAGAATTTTCTTTACAATGATTGGTAGCTTCAGAGTCTTACATTGGAACATCATTTAAATATGTCAAACTGACTTCCCATGAACACACTAGTTGTGAAAATTTGGACTTTTTTTTTTACATCCAGCATTCCCAGAGGAGGTGGGTTGTCTAGGCCAAAAGCAAGAAAACATGTCAATAGAAAAAGTGACCATTAAAAAGATTGACCTCTAAACAATGCAATCTCTGATCTCCCAAAAAGGGTCAACTTGGGCTTGGCACACACTCCTGTCCTCCTCATGACACGTAACCTTGGGTGTTGAACACTCAAAGTACTTGTATTGCTCATATCTGGAAGCACAACCTTTGGGATGGTGCCAGGGGTTTTGCTGTCGTGGTGTGTCAGGTGTAATAGTTGGCATTGTCGGATCAAGAAATCTATTCTTCTCGAGTGGAGGATCTGCTCCTTTACCATTCTATCTTTGATTCTGGAAAGTGAAATATATGTGACTCATTCTTTCCCCAAACAATTGTGTTTTGCTTGCTGATAAACTTGAAAATAAATCAAGAAGCAGCCCTCCCAAGTACTGAAGTGCCTAGATAGTCCAGAGGAGAAAATGATACAGCTGCAATAAGAAGCTGCAAAAAGACTTTATGAGGATAGCTTACATGGGCATAGAATTGTTGAGTTGCAGCCTAGGTTGAAGATTGGAAGGTGTCTGACTCTTGCTTTTCACCTTTCTTTCTATAAAAGAAAGGCAAAGAGACTGGGATGTTTCTTGTTTTCTGGAAAAGTACTAGAAACAGAAGGAAAAATATAATTTTAAGTATAATGGTGCATGCTGGAAACACAGATTGGCAAGCATACGGGGTTCTGGCATCTGGACAGAAGCCTTCATAACCATCTGTTTCTCAGAGGTTATTCTGGCAATTTCTGCAAGCAATTCCAATGATTCAGAGGTCTGAGCTAAGGACTTCTAACAAACAGCTGAAGAGGGCACAGGTACATAGAGGCAGTTACTCAGCGCTTCCTTCTACATGTTAGTTTCATTGTTCTCAATATTAAACCTCTCCAAGATGATCTATGTGCCAGTATTTTATTGTAATAGGAGCAGATGTTATGTCATGCTAGTATATATATTTTTTTCATTTTACTAAGAAGATGACCATCATTTTTCACCTTGAGAGTTAATTTTCCTCTCCTGGTTCAGTGAAATGTGAAAAGCATGTGAAGAGACTTGAGTTCTTACCTGCTCTGCTGCATGTTCCAAAGTGCAATGGCCTAAATGGTAATCTCTGGCTCTCTTGGACTTTCTTATTCTACCTAATGTTCCGGGACTTTCAAGAGTTTCTTGCACATGTTTAATAGCTAGTGTGGTGTTACGTACTGTCCTAATAAGAACTTACAAAAGTCATTAACACAGGGCCACTACGGTTAGTTACAAATCAAACTAATAACTAGAATGATTCATTACAGATTAATCTTTTTTATCAAGTTTTCATCATAAAATACTATTTATTAAGCACTTACAATATGTAATAAAATGGAATAAACACTTAAATGTAAAAGATGCTCAATACGAGAATGTGAATAGATGGGCTTCAGAGCAATATTCAAAGGTACCTTCAAAAGTACATCCCTTTGGGCCGGTGAGATGGCTCAGCGGCGTAAGTACCTGCCTTGCAAGCGCGACGGCCTGAGTTCGACTCCTGGAACCCACATACGAAAAAGGGGCCAGTGATATCGCTCAGCGGCACAGGTGCCTGTTGGCACGCGAGGGCCTGAGGTCGACCCCCCGGTACCCACAAAAAAAAAAAAAAGTACATCCCTTTGAAGGACCTTTTGGCATTGTCCTTCAGCATGTTAAATGTTTGTGGCCAGAGAATGCTCACCTCTTCCTCATTCTTCTTCTAATACTCTATTCTACCCTATAGAAATATTACCACATGCACATGGGCTATATATGTTAATTGTAAGATTACTTATAAAAGTGAAGCACTGAAAGCAACCTAAATGTCAATCAATAGGTAAATGATTAAATAAATTTTGGAGATGCCATACTACAGAATACCACATAGCTATTTGAAAAAGTAAGGTAAATCTACAATAACTGACATGGAAGATGTCCATAGTCTATATTTTATGTAACAAAACTTTTTATTTTACATATAGCATATTCTTATTTTTGGTAAAAAATTCCTATATATATTTTTTATATTTAAATTTAAATGAATATATGTGTTATGTATTGGCTAAATATTGGTGGGTCTCCCCAATTCATGTGTGAAATCTCTAACTCCCAATGTATCTAGTGATATTTGGAGATAGGACCTCTGGGAGGTAATTAAGGCAAGATGAGATCACATGGGTGGAGCCTCCATTGTGGGATTAGTCCTTTTATGAAAATTAGAAAAGATTGGAGCTCATTTCTTTCAGCATGTGAGGTAAGTGAGGAGGCAGCTGTGTCAGTCAGTCAGTATATACATGTTTTTCCTTTTGTCTCAAAGTGTTTCACCTTGATTTCTCCTCTAGACTATATGTGGAACATTTTACTTTTGTTTAGATGTTGAGAGAAATTCCAAAGGAATCTTTTGGTTCTACAACATTTGGAGATCCTGGGTCCTCAGAAATCTTCTCATGGTTTTGATGGATGCTCTAAATAAATATACATATGGTAGACTTACAAGGGCTGCCTGCAGAGTAACGTTTGGAAGAGTGTAGAAATGCCATCTGCATGCTGGAGATCTGAAAGATTCTGTCAAAAGTCGAAGGCCTGGAGTCACTGCAGAATCCCGCATGAATCCGTAACAGGAAGCTGAAAGGTCTGCACTGGAAGACTGAAGAGTCTGCGCCGGAAGCCGGGAGATGTACATCCAAAGGTGATGGCAACTGCTGGAGCTCCTCCAAAGAAACAGAAATGAGACTTCCTTCTTTTCCTTTTTATTCCATCCAGGCTAAAAGCCTATTGGTTGGTGCCACCCACACCCAGTGTGGGTCTTCCCTCTTCAGTAAATCAATCATCCACACACACCCAGAACTATGCTTAACCAACCAGTTAGGTACTTCTTATTTAAATTGACTCCACACTTAACTATCACAGCAGCTTTTGCAAGTCAGGAAGAGAATCTTCCCCAGAACTCCATCATGAGGTTATCCTGTTCTTAGATTTCAGCCTTTAGAATTTGAAAAATGAATGACTATTATTCAAGCCATCCAGTCTAAGATCTTTGTTAGAGCAACCTGAGCTAAGATAATATGGGAAGACTTCAAGTAGACTGTAACTACTGCATGATTATCTCTGCGAGTGAGGTAAGGTAGGTAAGCACTTCTTTACTGTTGGAATGCTTTTTTTTTCTTTGTGGGTACCGGGGGTTGACCTCAGGACCTCGTGCGCCAGCAGGCGCCCGTGCTGTTGAGCGATATCACCGGCCCTTTTTTCGTATGTGGGTTCCGGGAGTCGAACTCAGGCCCTCACGCTTGCCAGGCAGGCGCTTATGCCACTGAGCCATCTCACCAGCCCTAGAATGCTTTTTAAGTAAGTATTATTTTTGTACTTGAAGAAAAGAAGGGAAGGAGGGAGGAAGGAAAAACAAGCACTGTGAAGACCCAGAGTCTACACTGCATTTTCATATGTTACTTCTTACCCATTTGCAGAATATTAAGTTATCAATTTCTAAGGCCACTTCTTCTTTGGATAACCTTGAAGAAGATACCATCTCTTGTGTCCTCAGCTTCTCCTGTGGTTAAGTGGGCTTTGTAGAAGAGCCCATTATATTTTGTGAAATATTTTAAAATACATTGATGAGGAAGTCTTAAAATATTCAGTTAGAACTGTACTGAGTTCTTGTTTTAGAGATTGGGCTCTAGAGTCATACTTACATTTATTACATCTGTTCCATGTTAGGCACTAGTAGAGCCCTCTCACACACGACATTTCTTTATTTATTAAGCAAGTCATCAATACTAACTTGTTCCTTTTTCTTGCAAAGTGACCTTGATTTTCCCTCTAGACTATAAGTAGAACATTTTATTTTTGTTTAGATTTTCAGAGAAATTCCAAACGCTTGGTTCCAAGATATTTGGAAAATCTGGGTCCTCAGAAATCTGCTCATGGTTTTGGAGGATGCTCGAAATGAATGATCACCTTGCTGGCCTATAGGTCAGCTCCCCTAGAACGTTAAATAAAAGAATACCAAATCACAGTATTAGACCCTAATTCATACCTAAAAATTGCAATTTTGAGAGGACACTGTAAAGAAATTTACTTTAAACAAAATTTTCTAAATAATTCTGTTTATCTACCTTAGAACTGGTGATGGGGGATAATTTATTTGTTATTTATCACAAAAGCCCATGAATGAAGCCACTAAGATGAATGTCTCCAGCATCCTAGTGAAGTTTATAATACCATGTAAGCTTTGTCCTATAATGTATGTATAGCTTATCAGGAGAGATAGGGTTATGAGTAAGACAGAGGCAAGAGGTAGGGGAAGAAGACCAAGTGTTGCAATGAGAAAGGAGGTTTTGGCCTGGGAAGGTTTATCAGACACCCTTCTCTAAAGTAAGGCAGAGTTACCAGTGTTCTCTGTTCTCATAGTCTGGTGAGTATCATAAAAATAATCATATTTAGTTGGTGCTATGAGCCAGATAAGGCTCTCTCCTTGTTCTAGGTTTCTGGGATCAGTGGCTATTATAGGAGATTTCTGGGGTGGTCCTGGATAGATATTAACAAAATTGCCCTCTGTGATTCTAAGTAATTTTTCTCTGTAACAGATTATTAAAGCTACAAAGAAATTCTCCACTAAACACCCTATCCTCAAGGATTTGCAAATAGTAGGAGTGGTATAAAATGTTGAATGCTAGAAAGAGATATTTTTATACATTTACTAAAATGTGCTTTTAGTTCATTTGTAGTTATCAATAAACTACAGGGAAAAAAGTCTATATCATATAAATAGATATTTGTTTTTCTATTTTTAAAAATCCTTTTATAGAAAATTCCCACCATACCCAAATGTCAAAAGAATAATTCCACTGAACCTCCAGGTATCAATTATGCAACTTAATTAATGAACAACATTCTATAATTAGTTTCCATTTGTTCCCTATTTTTCCTCAGACTCCCAGAGTATCTTAAAGGAAATCACAGTTATAATATCATTTAATTCAGAGTGCTTCTGCCCTTGATGCTTAAATTTCCCACGTATTCTGCTGAATAATTCAGCTGTGTTTAATTTACTTGGTTGATGGACTTTGCTTCACTTTAATATTTAGGAAGGTGTTTATTTAAACCTGCAGTATCCTAGAGGAGAAACTGTTCTAGGAGAGAAGAACTCCAGTGAGGTGCAGATTTAAATGGAGGCTCTTGCTTTGTCTACATGTGTTCTTTCTCTCTCTCTCTCACTCTCTCTCTCTCCTCTTTCCCTATCTTTCTTTCCTTCATTTTCTCATTCCATTTTTCTCACTCTCTTTCTCTCTCTTTTTAGCAGCCTACTCATCCACATACACAGGAGAGATATGTTCAAGAAAGGGTAAACTAAAATGCACATACTCTCAAATGTTACTTCACATTTTCCTAAGTTCAGTTCTCTAAAGGGTGCATACAAAAATAACATGTGAGCAAGTTAGTTTCTCTTGGAAATGGGAGAAAATTCTCTATGGTTTGCTTCATATATATATATATATATATATATATATATACTCCTCTAGATGATAAAATGGATTCATTCTATGAAGTGTATTATACTGGGGAAATAGTAAATTATCAGATTTCTTCACAGAAAAAAAGAGCTGAGACAGAGGAGGGAGGGAGGGAGAGAAGGTGGGGGGGGAGAGAGAGAGAGAGTGAACCAAACATTGGCATTCCTTTACCACATAGTCCCCTTACCTCTGTTATAAACTCCAGAAATGTAGCCTCACTACTTTGTTAGAGGACCGATTTTATTTTTTCTATAGACCTTTCAAAAGGCCTTGGGTTTATTGTCTGGAGTCTCATAAACTAAGTTTATTCATTCTTTCCGAGAATAGCATTTCAAACATTTGAAAACCGTTCTCGTTAATTTCTTCATTAATTCACCCCTTCTTACACTAAATACCTCTTGTTCCTTCAATAATTTCATTTATGTTTCATCTTCCAGATCCCTCACCTTCACGATGGTAGTACTTTGGAGTCATTCCATTTTTTCACTATACCCCTTCTAGATGCCACATTTGGCAGAGGAACTTGCACAAGGTAGACAAATACACGCTGACAGAGCCCAAGCCCCATACTGGGAAAACATTTCCACCTTTCATCTGGACATTGCACTTTTATTAACACAATATAAGTTAGCATATGCTTTATTATAAATCACATTGGTTTTAACAAAATTTCTCTTGAGCTTTTTCTCATAGTCTCACATTTCTTCATGTATATTTGGTCATCTGACATCTTGAATCTAAATGCAGAATTTTATATTTATCTTCATAAATTTCATCATGTTGATTTTTTCCCCATGTTTTAACCTAAGATCTTCTGGACTTTTCATTGTACCCATAATACTAGCAGCTGCTTGGGTCATTTAATATACTATTAAATTTATCCTTCATCTTTGTAGAAGGCTTTGATTCTTTAGGTAAAGCTTCATTTCTATTATGGATAAAATTATATTTCTTTGCTTCTGGCTGTGTCTGGTATTGTAGGACTATATGTGTTTTGGTGAGACTGTTGGGTATGTGATTGCACATAGCTGTAATACACATATGATCGTCTACCACGTTGTGTCTGGGAAGTTGCCCTCCTTTGTGTCTATAAAGCATCTCCATACATGAATTTGCACTGCTACTGTCCCTCAGTACCCCTAAGATTTGTGTAGCCAATGCTGTGTGTTGCCAGGCACCAAGCCCTAGACATTGCTGTGATTGAGGCCCCTGATTTCTCCAGGCACCTTGGTCTTTACCAGGTCCTCTTGCCACTGCTGTTGCCCTCGGCCACTCAAAGTGCCAAAGCTTTGCCTGTTCAGTAACAAAATAAGGAAACATTACCTTTTCTAATTCCAGTGTTTCATCTGCCTCATTGTGTGACACTGTTTTTATAGAAGTCATTTATATTAATCAATTCTTGTTTTTACTGTGACAGTGCTGCCTAACAAACACCAAAGTATTTGTATTTTACAACATTCAGCGTTTAACTTTTACTCATAAGTGCATGGGTTAGCTATGGCCTGTCTGGGGCCCTTAAGATGGGCTGGGGCTGTAACCAGCAGGTTGTGTTTGAATTGCTCCATGTATCTTCTTCTTGAAGTACAGTGGTTACTTGGGAAATGCCCTTTTCATGGAAATGCAGAACTCAAGAGTACTGAAAGGAAACAGATGATACCACTTAAGGATTTAGAACACACTGTATCTCCTGCCCATATGCTATTGGCCCAAGTCAGCCACATCACCAAGACATGTATACACCAGTGTTAGTAAGCTGTGGCAAAACAGGGAGGAAAGGAACCTTTGGAGACTCATGTTTCACCTTTCGCTTCAATCTCTCAGGTATTACATGAGGGCAGAAGAAAATCCCTTTGAAAAACCCTATGTTAGAACCACTTCTTCACCCTGAAGCTTAGAGTTTCGTCAGATGTGAGATGTGACTTGGAGTCACATCTAGTTTTCCTCTTCTTTTAAAATATTTCATCTTCCTGAGGATAGTCTAGTAAAAATGCCCTACAAACCCACTCCACAAGCTCAGGAGGCATGCCCAAACCTATTTGAGACTAACAGGAGGCATATTTCTGCCCTTTTATTTCAAGATGACATGATACTATAACACGGTTTCAAAAATAAACATTTGGAGGAATAAACCTAAGGTTATAAACCACAACAGTTATCTTTGGTTAGGGTTCTATTAGTGACTTTTATTTTTATACTAATACATGTTCCTCACACCCTGTACAAAAAACATTCTTTCTCTTAAAGAATAAAAAAATGAACAGAAGATGATTATGAGGTTGAAGAATTGTGCTAAACTTTAGAATGCGTTACTGTCGTCAGAGTTGTACTCTGTTGTTTTAACCCCACGGATATGCAGGAGGCAGGGCTCACCGACTGATGCTGCTCAGGAGCAATGTAGAAAGCTTGAAAATACAAGATTCCTTCAACAGGAGCAGTGTTCTATCTGAGCATGACTCCAAGCCTTTATAATAGAGCTGTGTAAGATGGTAAATCTGACTAAAGGAATAAAGGCATGCTTTAAATCAGTGGAACAATTTTTAATGTCTGCTTTTCTGGAGAAATTGATGAGACACAGTGGTCTCTCCACTCATTTTATTTTTCTGTAAAGATGCTGCCATAGAAAATAAGATTTGAAGTTAAAGAGAAATAGAAGGACAGTAGGCTGAGTGTGTCCTCTACTTCTTTGATCCACTAGGGAAAAGACTCGCTTTCTCATGAGGGACAACTTTCTCAAAGGGCATCCAAACAACAAATCCAGAAATGCTCAAATATTCCTCTAATATGCATAAGTGAGTTCAATGAGACGTCTGAAAATTTAGCCAGTTTGGTACTTCTCATCATTGAAAGTCAGGGGTAAAATTCCCATATTAAAGTGTACCTTGACTTATATCTTACTGATTTGTCTTACAGGTTTTATATGTTCATTAGCTTATTTGTTTGGCTTCAGTCTGTATACAGAAGGGACTGAAATGTGTTCTATACATGTACCAATTCCCTACAGTGGATGTAATCATTATGGACTGCAAACATGTCCATAAAAGTAAAAAAAAAAAAAAAAAAAATTGATGAAAGGAAAAAAAATTTCTCACAAGAAATTTCTAAGAAAGAAACAAAGGATTAATGACAACTGAATTACAAGAAATTTATTTTAAACAAACAATAGTTGAAGACTAGAACTTGTAGTAAAAATTTTAAAAAATATTTAGAACTCAATTCAAAAATCAAAGCTAGCAAACCAGAGGTGTAGCTCAGTGGCAGAGTGCTCATCTAGCAAGCATGGGGCCTTGGGTTCCATCTCCAGTACCTCAAAAACAAACCAAACCAAAAAAAAGCTATTTATATGCAGAGATAAAATCCTTTTTTGTTGTCTTTTACATGTATGCATATGCATGTGCATGTATGAAAATTTCATTTTGGGAATAAAAGCAAGATAGAAAATCTGCTCTTTTATATAATCCTATGAGGGATCTAAAATGATATTTTATATTGAGGACTTGGTTATAATAAAACACAATTTAGACATTTTTAGATGGCTATCGCTTTCCAAATATTAAAACACTTGGCTCAAAAATGATCTTGAGGTGGTTTCCATTGAAAAAACTTTCGATGCCACTAGAGTAGCTGGCATAAACCCTGTGGTTCTCGCCTATGAATTGGGGTTGGAGCAGAGTTTGCCCAAAGGAAAGAGTGGATCAATGAGAAGGATTCAGACTTCAGATCCTTCAAGATATATCCTCATGGATAGTGGCTGAAATGTAGCAACTGTATCTGCAGTATGCAAGCCTCTCATTTGTTAAAAGATTCATCATGCGCAGGTTAAGGGACCAATGGTTAGCCAGTTAAAGTGTAGGCATTATACTGTCTGCCCTTACCATGTTAATTAACTGCTGCTCTGTCATCAAGAATAGTTTAGAGCTGAGTCACAACAAAGACTGAAACATAAATTCAAACCTAGGATAAGCAAGGCAAATAGGGTAGTCCACCAATTTAGGAATGGCAATAGAGAAATCCACATCTTGTATTTTTTTCTTCCCAACCAAAGGAAAGATCCGATCAATAGTCAAAAGAATCCTACAGGTGGGGAAGGAGAGAGGCAGTAGGGCAGCTTTGCAGACAGTGATCACAACTGATCCAGTAATGTTTACATGGGTCTGTAAGTATCAATATGACACCTCACTCAGGAACCTATAGAGATCGGGGCTTAAAGGCCAGGAAAGTATAAGACTGATAAAGCTTTTACTACCAATACTTGCTCAGAGTGCATCAACATTTCAATTATTGGGCTAAATTTGTTAATATGCTTTCCAAACAAAATGGTCTTTAAATATGTCAGAAGAATCTATAACTTTTCTTCTTAAAATACCTAGTTTTAATCAATTTTTTTTTCTTTTGATCAAGGTCTTGCTATGTAGTTCAAGTGGGCCTTGAATTCACTATGTAGCCAAGGCTGGTCTTGAACTCGCAGTGATCCTCGTGCCTCAGCCTCCCGCGTACTGGGATTACAGGCATGCACCACCACGCCTGGCTTTTAATCAATTTTAGATATAGGGGATTGAAGTAATGGCCTCCATTATATTCTCATTAGTATTATCCTGACTTAGGGGAGTCTGTTGTTTTGCACACTTGTTAAATGAAACAAACGTGCTGACCACTGATCTGCATTAATGAGGGGCCAATGTGTTCAAAGTGAGCAACATTCTAGTTCCTAGAGACTTACGTTCCCATTGAAGGTGATTAAATATTAATTAGACTCCTGTGTCCCATGAAATGCTAGAGGGGAAGTACAAATTTTGAATGTTATTCTTAGTTTCTGCCATGATGTCACTTATCAAAGACACCAATGATATCAAAGAATTGCATATTAAAATTATATTTTGTACCTGAAGGAAAGAAAACCCGTTTTAAAAGCTTTGTAAATGTTCTAATTCAGCTAAAAATTCTATAAGCCCTGAAGAAGAAAGAAGTAACGAAAAGAGTACTTTTGATAACCGTAGTCCATCTAAGATCTTATTAAAGTATACCTGATTAATAATAAAATGTAGAAGTATTAATTTTGGTGAACTGTGTGAATTTTTGATACATTCTAAGAACTTTTCCCCTTTGTTGTACAAAGGATGTTTGATAGTGGAGGAGAATTTTCTGCTACAATATATTTCTATCACTCTGACATAAATGGGTATTTTCAAGGTTTGGATTGAAAACATGTTAATTTTCCAGGCTCTCAGATTTCGGGGAAGATTGTGATTGCCAAAAGAACAAAGAAAATATGAGATTTTTTCATACTCTTAAAACCCAGAGCTGTTTAATTCATGTTTCAACATTCAGATAAAGCCAGGGATTGCATATTCTCTGATGGAATGTTTTCACAGGTAGATGATTACTTTTGTGGAAAGCTTTACCAAATGCCATGTTTTATAGTACTATATGTGTTTCAACATGTGGTTAAGCTAATAAAGGGAGTTAAGGTCAGATGTGGTAATATTTCTCATTAATTTTAAAAATTTAAATGCAATGTATTCTCCCTTGGAATTTTCAGCAACTCAAAATTAATTACAATGTCCTGGTATATTAAGATTACTGTACTTTTGAAATATGTCCTTTCAATTTGAAATATATAAGTTGTGTAGTAGTATTAAATTTGAAGAGCTTATTTACATTGTTCTATGTGTGTTTTATGGTAAACAGCAGGTGAAATAATACCTGGAAGTTTTTAATCCTGTGTTTGGGTCTTCAAGGTTAATCTGAGTCAGGACAATTAGACTGAGTCTTTGTAACATGACATCAACTAGGCATACGGTGTAGGATACGACACCAGTGTGGGATACGACACCAGTGTAGGATATGACTGAGGGATGGGGATATGACTACTCATGAAGTGGCTGTATATCAACTCCAGTGAAGGCAAAGTCAGAAACAGAGACCAGGTTGTGAACAATCTTTTGCCACGTTTTTGTAGAAGCTATTAATGAGTGCTTCAGTTTTGAAGTGGGGGCTCTGGTCAGTGCAGCACAGTTGTCCATTACAGTGCTTTCTCTGTGTGATTTGGATCTACCACATGACAAAAATTTTGGGAAAGCACTGTTTTAGAATTGTGGGTTAGACCTTCTTTACCCAGGAGAAACTTAAGAAGAAGGTTATGGAGTTGAATTTCCAGCTCACTGTCACCCTTCTCTGCTATTGCCAACACATCTGTTGTTTTAGGTCCCTTACTGAGTATGGTAATCCAGGTCCTCATGTTGGAAAGATCTGAGCCCTTGGCTGTCATGCTTCTTTCAGACCATGGTTGTGCTTCTCTACTTTCAGGAAGGTATTCCACTGCAGGATCAGACTGGCAGCTTGGGACTGGCACCTTAGGTGTGATGATGTTGCATCTATTGCTGTGTTTCCTTTGCTGTAGAGTAGTTCCGCTGGTCTGAGGGGATACAATGTGTGATTCACATGTGAATGGAGAAAGTATTTTAAGCTTTGTACAGTGTCGTGGTGCTGAAGGAAGCCCTGAGGGCAGAAGAAGCAAATCCATACCTAAAATATGCACTGGTGGATGAATCATTGCCTTTTTACACTTTGAATGAGGTCAGTTTGCTACTAAAATGCCTAGTTGGGATCAGGAAATGGTAACTTTTTTTTTTTTTTGTGGGTACTGGGGGTCGACCTCAGGACCTCACATGCCAGCAGGCGCCCGTGCCGCTGAGCGATATCACCGGCCCTTTTTTCGTATGTGGGTTCCGGGAGTCGAACTTGGGCCCTCGCGCTTGCCAGGCAGGCGCTTACGCAGCTGAGCCATCTCACCGGCCCCAGGAAATGGTATCTTCTTGTGGATCCAGTTTGGCCTCTGTTGTCAACAGGTTGGACACTGACCGGTGAAAAATAGCTAGACAAGTCTTAGGGTGCTGATCCTATGCTAATGAGTCTATTCTTAACTTTCTTTTTGCCACTCTGTCAAGTGTGTCTGTACACTTATTTTGCATAAAGTTTTGAGCTCTTTTTATGCACCCTTTGTCCCAGAGGCTGGCAACTGGTCAAATTATTCTGTCTACATCGTTGTTTATTGCCTTTTCTGAGGAGGTTAATTTTTGGTGGGCATTAGCATGCAATGTAAAATGTAAGGATTTTCATATGGATACATTCATACTCCTTTGTTTTTCCCAGAAATCCTTGTGTTTGTTTTGCCAATATATTTTTCCCATATCTCTGGCAGACCAACTGAGCTAGTTATTTCTTGCTATGAATTTGTGTACATTCTAACCTTGAGTCATTTCTTGTTCAAACAAAGTAGATGACTGGTATACTGTCCTCAGTGTACTGCAGGAAGATTTCACATCACTTCAATCTTTCAAGGATACCCTGGGTAGGGCTGCCTTAAAGATAGAATCCATAATAGATTCCTGGTATCAACATTATGATTCACCTACTGGGGATAGCTGTAACCTCTGCACTGACTCTGCTCCTGCTAGTTGCTTTTAACACCCTGAAGAAATTCTGATCATATCATACAATTAAGCTAATTGCAGCACAGCATGTAGGCCCTTTCCTGCTCTTTGCCTTACTCTGAGATGGAAGCCATTCATTTCTGCTGGAGTGTAAGGTAAGTATATGAAGGTGTGGTCTAAGTTTCCTCCAGGATTCAAAGAGTTTTAGTTAGTGGTGTACCTTTTTCTTCTTTGAGAAAGATAAAAATGATGTAATTTGTCTTGTAGTTTGGAAAAAAAATCATAATTTCACTGACAAAAAAAAAAAAAAAAACTTAAAAATTTCACTGATGAGGTAGGACTCTGAATCTTTGTACAGTTGTTATGGTTCAGATCTAGAATGTCCCCCAAATACTCATGTGCCTAGAGGCAGTCTTTTGGTGGGTGTTGGATGCTGGGAGCACTGTCCTCATCAATGGATTCATCCACTGGTGAGTTCTGTAGATGAGTGTGCTGTTGGGAGGTGGGGTCTGATTAGAAGAGGCGGGTCACTGAGAGCTGACTGGAAGGCTATGTCTTCCCCCCGGACTCCTCCTCTTTCCAATTCCTGGCTGCCATGACATGAGCAGTTTTCCCCTGCCCAGGCCCTCCCATCATACTCTTTCTGCATTAGAGCTGGCCAACCATGGAGTGAAACTTCTAAAACTGTGAGCCTAAATTGTGGGTGTCCTTTAAATTGTGGGTGTCAGGTATTTTGTTCCTCTGACAAAGTGACTGACACAATAGTTTATCTTTAATGTTCTGGGGATGTCTTACCAATACATCTGCTATTTCTTGCTCATCAGTCCAAGCAACATGATGTCATCAATAGAATGGAGTAATATGATGTTCTCTATAACATGCTGATAGTCCAGGTGTCTTTGGACTATATTATAACAAGTGTGAGGAAAATGAACACAATCCTGAAGCAAGACTATAAACATCAACATCAACATCAACATAAGTACTGTTGTCCACCTCACGGGAGTGTTGCTGCTTTTCTTTTCTGATAGCCATGGAAAGGAACATATTCACCAGATCAATTACTGAGTACTTCATACCTCAGTGTGCTTTGATTCACTGTAGAAAAGACTAAATGTCTGTCACAACAGCTTCCATTAGACTGCAACTTGGTTGAGTTTGTGGCAGGGCGATGTTATGTAGAATCCATCTCATCTCTGGCTAGTGATCTATGTAAAAAGTGGTCTATGGCAGTCAGATTTCCATCACTGTGAAAAAATGTGCAAGAAGAGCAACTTTAAGGAAAAATTTATTTTGACTAATGGTTTCAGAGGTCCCAGCCCATGATTGGCTGGTTCCAATTCTCTGTGGCCTGTGGTGAGACAGAATATTGCAGTGGGGAGATGACTGAGCAAAGCTGCACCCATTGTGTTGGATGGAAGAATACAGAACAAGAGAGAGAAAAGGGCCAGGGACAAGATACAGTCCTCAAGGACATGTCGCCATTGACTCACTGCCTTCAACTAGGCCATACCTCCTAAGTTTCCATCACTTCACAATAATACCATCACATTATAAATCCATCAACGGATTAATCCCCTGATGAAGTTAGAGTCACCATTGTCCAGCTGCCTTCCAAAATCTCCAGTTCTAAATATCCCTGCTGTGGAGACTAAGCTGTCAACATAGAACCTTTGAGGGAAATTCCAAATCCAAACCATAACATAGCTCCTATATAGCCTGCTATAATGGTATTTGAAATAGTATGTGGTGAAGAGTTAATGCTTAAAATAATCTGTTGAATGAGTAGCCTCCTTTTCTGTTTCGTATTTTCTTGATTACTTTTATATTTATCATTTTGTTTCTTATCTGTCTCCCTCAGTTGAGTATGATTTTCATGAAGTTATTAAGTTTATATCATTATCATTGCAATACAGTTTTTAAGAATAAACCTAATCACAGGTTGAGCACTTAATATTTGGTAAATAAAAAATGAGTTGAATACATGGAATTACATTGTGTGCATGGCTTTTGAAACTTGACTTTGATACTGTGGTGGCTTTTGAAACTTGACTTTGATACTTTGGTATAAGCCATACTACAGTCTTAAAATAGCTTCATAATATATTGTAAATATGTTCTATGATTAAGTAACTATTTCCTTATTTCTGGAGTTTTTTTATTGATAGAGAAATTACTGTTCTGAAAAATTAGCTGAAAATTTAGAATCACCAAAGGAATTAAAGGTAGCTAGAAAAAATAAAGAATCACATTTTATTGGAACTAGTGAAACATGTACTTAGAATTACAGACTCAGAAAAAGGTAAAACTGGAGAGAAACATAGCAGTTAATTAGTAACTTCCTCTTCTCATTTTATATATGAGAACAATAAGCATACTTGACTTTCCCAAGAAAAAGTAATTGACGACTACCTAATAAACTACATTCATATTTCATAAGAACTGTAAGCTCACTATAATGCGACTTCCAATTCAGCTGCAAGTTTTTCAAATGAAGAATAGGACAAATTGTGATACATTTATAAGTCACCTTCTACATAACTCAAATCATTTAATTCTTAGAAATATTGCCTCCATTAAAATCTTTTTGGATGTGAGCAACAACAACTAATTTCAGCTAACTTAAACAAAAGCAACTAAACAAAACAAAACAAAATAAGCTTACAAATGTTGCAAAACCATAAAGGTTGACTTGTTGGGATTATGGTTTTGGATTTCCCAGCGAGATTTCCTCCATTCGCTTTGCTTAAGTGATAGCTCTTTGTCTCACTCAGATTACAGTGGTGGGTACAGAATTCAGTTTGGGACAATCAGAGCCTCATTCATCTGAACACAGCGATTGGTTTGATGTGTATCATAGGATCTGGACAGGTCAGTGAAAATCCTCGCCTCGCACTGACACTCCAGACATTAGAAAGAGGCTCCTTTGCGGCTAGGGTCGCCCATCTGGAAGGATATGGAACAGTCAAGAGCTTTTTACCCAACATTTAGGAAGATCCAGTCTGTCGAATAAAGCCAAACATGAATGAAAGCAGAAACAGAGAGAGCATCTCTGCCATATTTGACTGCTGAATTCCAGTCTCCTGAGGCTCTGGTTTCCACAGCTCTTCCTTTAGTCCTCGAGTCAGTCATTGTTCTGTTACTGTTACAAATACCTAAGATAATCGATTTATAAAACAGGTTTATTTTGGTTCACAGTTTCACAGCTTTGAGTCCCTGGTCTATGGGCCCTGTTGCTTTGGGCCTACGGTGGCACTTCATGGCAGAAGTGTGTGACAGAGCAAAGCTGCTCACCTCGTGGGCAGGAAGTGAAAGAGAGAGGAAGAGACTGAGTTCCCACAGTCCTCTTGGTGGGCACAGCCTCAGTGACCTGGAGACCCCTCCACGCCCCAGCTACTCAAGTGTCCAGCTCCCCAAGTGTCCAGCTCCCAGTGGCACTGAGCTGGGGACAAGCACTTTACACATGAGCCTTTGGGGGACATTCTAGATCGACCCTTTATTTTCTTTGTTTACTTAAGCTAACTTACATTTCAATTATTTGTGATTCAAAGCATTCTGACTAATAGACTGGATTGTTGTATACAACTCAAGCACTGACAAGTGTTTCAAGTGTCTGAAACTAGCATATAGAAAGTTTCAGGAAGCAAGTAATATTCTGTATTTCACTCTGTATTTGTTTCAAGTATTTGCTTTAGTGTTTGCATCCTTTTTATTCCTTCCCGGGATTTTGTTTAGTTCCTTTTCCACGCATCTTGCAAGAGTATAACTGACTCACTTCTCAGTTTACATCGCCTGTATACAAATTATTAAGGAAGAGGGAATTTTGCCCATTTTGGATTAGGTGCGTATCTTTCAATTATCTGTGGCCAAATGCTAAAGTCCTTTGCTTGTGGATGGAAGCAGTTCTCAGAAGAGGAGGGTTATCATCGTGGAGAGCCCTCAATCACCTACGGTGCCTGTTTTATTCAGGTATCCTTCGTCATTTTTCTGACTGTGGATCTCTGAATATTGTAAGAAATTATTGAGGGCGATTTTCCTTAATATTTTTTTCAGGCTTATAAATATGGACTCAGAGAGGTGGATTATAAATGTGAACCCCATGTTAAATAATGATCACTTTAAATGTGTATAGCAATGCCCCATGCTGTTGTTGAAAATAAATGTGTTCATTTTCATTTATTTTCATAAAGAGATGTTCCAAATGATTTCTCTTTTCTAAATAAAAGGAAAACACAATGAAGTAGATCTGTGTAGTGTTTAGGGTAACACAGCAGACCGAGGAGAATACTCTTCATAATTACACTCAGTTGTTCATCCTGAAAACTAGACTCCTCTGAACAGACCAGAGCACTGTTAGATAAGGTTCTCTTTTTTTTTTTTTTTTTGTGGGTACCAGGGGGTCGACCTCAGGACCTCGCGCGCCAGCAGGCACCCGTGCTGCTGAATGATATCACCGGCCCTTTTTTCGTATGTGGGTTCCGGGAGTCGAACTCGGGCCCTCGTGCTTGCTGGGCAGGCGCCTAAGCCGCTGAGCCATCTCACCAGCCCTCCCTCTGCTCTCTTTAAGCTACTCCTACTCACTGCTATCAGTAATGAGTTTAAGCAAAAACAGGTAGAAACATGTAAGCTGGGCAAAAAGATTGTACCGTGCCCCTATATTCTTTTCTTTTCTCATTGTCATAACATTTACTCATAATTTATCTTAATTTTCACTCCTTATCCCTCAGTAAAATTAAGATAGCAACCATTGTTAGGGTTGGGATGCCCGCCGCGTGAAGGAAGACTCCAAGAAGCGTTCTCTCATGCAAAGGGCAAGGGGTTTTATTATCCAAGCATGCGTGGGGCTCACTGAACACGCAGGAACAGTGGGCCTCGAGGTTTGTCTGTGCAGGGCTTATATGTCTATAGAACAAAGGGAGGAGGGGTCTTTGCAAGCGCGGTTACAGAAGCAGATAGCATTGGTTAGTTTAAACAGCTTTTTACGTTCATTGGGAGAAGACACTCATATGGGAGTTTTTAGGCTGGCCGACCGAGCGGGGAGGATGTTTTCTAATATGGGCAGCAGGTGGTCCGGAACAGCACAATCTGCAATCCTCGCAAATTTCTTAGCCCAGGGTCAGTCGTTATCTTGCAGCCCAGTTCCCTGATCTGTGGTCAGCTTTGTTTTGTTTTTATCTACTTTAGGTAGCTTTGTAACAGCTCAATTCCCGGAACATTGGGAGGAGGGGGACAGTACAGACTGTGCATTCCCAGAAGGGAAAATTTCTCTTACATTCCCCCCTTTTTGTTTTTGGGAATCTCTAATCTTAGAGATCGGAGTGTCCATTTTTAGGATCATCTAGAGCTGCATATTGTTGTCTAATGAGCATTAGTTTTACATTGTCAATCTGGTTATATATTTGAAGCTAGGAATAGGTATGGGTTTATTTCTTGAAATAATGTCTAAATAACCCAGTCCAGTTTATAGGAAGGAGAGTGAAAGCCAGATTTTTGGCTTTCAGGCCATTTATCACAGGTGGGGGCAGCAATATTAATAACATCAGTGACATTAACACATACGTGGTCAAGCAGAACATTTTTTTAGCTTAATCTTTAGGGTGTTGGTTCCCCTTTCCATCGTTCACTTATCTGGTTTTGTGGGTGGAGAGACTGAGGTCGGCAGCACTTTGAAGTGGCTATGGTGGATCCGGGCGGTCTTTCCAGAAATCGCCTGAAGAGTACCTGGGTACTTGGCTCCACCGCTTGAGCAGGTTCTGTGGTCGGTGGGTCAGGTGGTGGGTGTTTTTGGAGGAACACCCGATGGATGGAGGAGAGCACGGGCTGTAGAGCCTGAAGGGACTTAACGAGATCCTGATTAGTAAGTTCTGTAATCTTTTTTTTCAGCTAGTTTAGGTAACGGAGGGGGAGGTCAGCCAAACATGGCTTCAAAGGGGGAAACTCCTGATACATAGGGAGTGCATCTGGCCCAGAGGAGAGCAAAGGGGAGGAGGCTACACAGGGTGAGGGCGGTGACCAGAGTCATGTTGGTGTTTAGCTGCAGCAGCTTTTGCTGAAGTCTCTTGGTGCATCGAGGTCTGAAGGTCTCTGGGGCAGAAGGTCGCACTTCTGTAAGCTCAGGTGTCCATGTCTTGATTCGGGAGCATTAAATCCATGGAGCACAGCCTGTAACTTTAAGAGCAGTGAGCCGGTGAGACGGCTCAGCGGCTTAAGCGCCTTTATCTGTTGGTGCAAGTTTAAAGTTTCCATCTCCTGTAATCTATTTAAAACAGGTATCAGTGGGGGAGGCTCCCAAACATTATCTCAAATGGAGTTAGTCCACCTCAGTACAGTGTACACCGCAACTGCAAGAGGGCCGACGGGGAGCACAGTAACCCAGTTAGCCCCAGTCTCTTGGCACAACTTTGTCAGGGTGGTTTTTAAAGTACAGTTTTGTCTTTTTACTTGGCTTGAGCTTTGTGGCCAATATATAGTATGGAGTTTTTATTTTAGCCCCAGCACTGCTGTAAGGCCTTTGACCATTTTACCCACAAAAGCAGGTCCATTATCTGAACCTACCGTTATGGGGAGCCCATACCACAGAATGATCAGCTCCATCAAAGCTTTTATCATCTTTTTCGATGTTTCAGTCTTAGTGGGGAAGCCTCCACCCATCCTGAATAGGTACAAATCAAAACTACTAAGTATCTCTTATTTACGCTGGTGGGTTTAATTTTAGTAAAATCCACTTTAACATCTCTAGATGGCACAGTTCCTTGTCTCCGGACACCTAGTCGTTGTGTTGCCAGGAGACAGGGTTGTTGTGGGATCAGTTAGTGCCCCTCTCAGTCACCGAAGCACATCAGGTCCATATCACAAACTGTCTCAGGAAGCAGAGCCTCTGTCTGGATGGTTCGCTCTAAGGTGACAATCGTTGTTCTTACCCTCTAAACCCCATCGATTACCATGCTGCTGCCATCTGAAAAGAGGGTCAGGTCCGGGTCCTGAAGGGGCACATCCTGCAAGTCTGGTCGGGCTGAGTACACCATCTCAATGGCTTCAGCACAGTCATGTTTAGGTGGCTCCAGGGAAGTGGGCAAAAGAGAGACAGGATTAATAGCTTGCACAGTCTTGATAATTAACCTGGGGTCTTCTAACAAGGTCCCTTGGTACTGGGCCAACCTGGTTCCTGAGATCCATTTACCTCCAGGTCCTCTCAATAAAGTCTCTATTGCACTTAGCTTTTGTCCCAAAGTCAATTTGTCAGCTTTTTTTACTAGAATGGCTGTGGTGGCAGTCGAACGCAGGCAGGAAGGCCATCCTGCTGCCACGGAGTCCAGTCTCTTAGATATATATGTCACGGGGCGTTGCCAGGGTCCCAGTGTTTGTGTAAGAACACCCCGAGCAATGTCGTCCTTTTCATGGACAAACAGCTGGAAGGATTTTGTGATGTCAGGTAGTGCCAGGGCGGGGGCGCTTACCAGTCTGTCTTTCAAATCCTCAAAAGCAGCCTGTTATTTAGGATTTTACTCCAACAGAGGGCTATTTCCTCCTTTTAAAGCCTCATAGAGGGGCTTCGCTATTGCTGTAAAATTAGGGACCCAAAGGCGACATTACCCAATGGTTCCCAGAAATTTCCTCAACTCCTTTCTGGTCACCGGCACTTGGAGGCCCTGAATGGCCTGAGTGTATGAGATTGGCAGAGAGTGTGTTCCATCCTTTACTATAAATCCTAGAAACTTAGTCTGCACGCAAATTTGAGCTTTTTAGTCAATTATCTCTATCTAGTACATAAGATGTTTTTATCTAATTTGTCTTTTAATAGGACATCACTGAAGAAATTTTATGACTTATCTGGACTGTTTAATATCTAGGCATCTCTAAATACTGTGGCACGTATATAGCATATACATCACATAGGTTTTTGTTAAAAATTATCATTTGACTGGTGACCTTATATTAGTATGAACCTCTTATTATAAATATCTGGAGCACAAGCAAAGGTAGGTGTCTGAATCTGAAAGAAAGAAAGAAAATGTTATCTCTGTAAACAATCCCAGTTTTTATATTTTAGAAGACCTGTACATCTGGAAGGTATGAATACACTTAATATACTATGAGATCAGCAACACTGAATTGTCATAGCCATATAAAAACTTTTGTTTCTTAATTTAGTTTTGTACCAGAACATCTTTAAATCAGAAAACCTCATTGTCCTGTTTTAGAAAATTTAACCTGTTGATGATGACCAATGTAAACATATCACAATAATACATTTTGTCTAACAATTTTTGATGACTTATGAAAACCAGATCACTTAACACATTATTTTGAACAACAAGAAACTCTCAAATTATAATACAATAATAAACAATAAACAAAATATGTATTACATTTATAGAACCAATTTTAACATCATTTTGGCCAGCTGGCAACTTTTGGTGGAAGCATACCAGACAAACATTTCAAAAATCCAAAAATGCAAAAAGAAAATTTGTTGAGCTCAAATAAAACAGCTGTTTACAGGTTGGGCACACAGAAAAACAAAACATACAGACAAATTTAAAAAAATCAGAGTGCACTCATATATATTGGTCAAATTAAATTATAGTAACTTTTATAATTTTAGAAGTTTGAAATTACAAATAGACTAGTCAGAATTATTTATAGGTCAATAGCAGAGATCTCTCATAAGAATTTGGAAGAAACAAAAAATAAATTCCTTCATAAAAATACTGACAACTTTCATGTTTTTCTTCTATGTAGCTTCCAGCTCAGTCATCTTCATACCCTCTGTCACATATTCAAACCTTTTTTTTTTACTCTCTTAGCATTCTCTCTGTAAGAATATCATTTATATAAATATTCTTGATATATCTTTGTCAAAACTTATTTTGACCCCTTGTTCCTGGGTTGTTACAATTACGCCCAGTTTCCCGCTAGCTGCAAATGTTGCAGCCATTTGTGATTTAAGAGCAGAGACCCTCTGTGTGCAGAGAAAGAGAAAAGCACGCTTCAGGATAAGGTTTTTGTCCCAGGTGTTTTGAGCCAGGGCATCCAGCTTGTGTTTCCCATTGTGGCTTACTCAGCTTACTTGATGTTTTGACAAAGCAGGCATTTATATATTTTTTTTTAGATAGTAATTTTGATTAATCGTCACTCAGGAGTTTGTAGTGCACAAGAAATGTTTTATGTACATCAGTTTAAACTGAAAACCAAAAGTATAAGTGTCATTTAGTCAAAATTTGTAATTAGATTTTTCCTGTAAAACTTTCTTAGATGTTTGTAGGCAGCGCCAAGCTGGTGACGTCCAGGCTGGCCATTGGGGCAGCACTTGCACCACGCACAACCAGTTTATATATGGAAACTAATTTGGGTGCTCAGGCTTTCCGGTGACAATATTATCTGGGGGTCGAGTGACCCTTTAGCTAATCATCCCACATTGAATGTGGGCCATTTAAGCTCACAGAAGTTTTGGAGCTTTACTTTTTATCTTAACTCTATAATCCACTTTGAACTTATCAAAATTGTTAAGCATATATTTTAAAAGAGTTGACTTACTACCAGCAGAACCCATTATGTCAATGACTTGGACAATGCAGTAACCCACAATTACAATTTATCTAAGCAAGTTCTGTCCCCTCCACTTAATCTGAAATGCAAATAAAATTTTGAGACTAACAAATGGTCTCCTGCCAGCAGGTTGAATTCTTCTGGTAACAGTGATTTGGAAGCGCAGGCGCAGGGGGGATAACAGATGTAACACAGGGGAGGAACATGCACACACACAGAAAAACAGATAATCCCGGGAACAATAACCATATCGCTTCCGACCTCAAATTTAGAACAGATTCAGAGGACGACCTCTGACAGACGGCAAAACACCATATCTGGTGGTTTAGCTCTCACAGGTTTAAACAGAACAGAGGCTAGCACAGAACAGATACCTGGACGAGCCTTGGGCAAATTGCCAAACCAGAAACCCAATTACAAGCGCGCTTATCTTGGTTGGGAGGCGGGAATTCAGTTGTCTCTGTCTTGTAGCCTTGCGTCCTGCCTTGTAGCTGATCTGGGGGGGCCAGCTGAAGATCAGCTTTTTGGCGCCTTGACCCCCCCAAGGGTTAGCTGCCAGGCAAGGAGGCATTGAGGTCCCCTCCTTATTGCCCATGGTGGGTGCTATGGAACAAAAGAGGTTAGTGGCGCCAAACAAATAAAGACAGACAAACACTAAGACCAAGATAATAGACAAATGCCGGCATACACAACTTCCCCAGAAGAGGAAGTGAAAGAGTTACAACCGGGGAATCCCCCGCTGAACAGACCCTCAGGAGCCCAGGAGGTAGGCTCCAGGAGTCTATGTAGAAACACGACCGGGGAATCCCCCACTGAATAGGCCCTATGGACCTATAATCCCCAAGGCGTCCCCCGGGGAAGTGACTTGTGACCCAGAAGCCCAGAGGCAAGTCACTTGGACCAAGAGCTCGTGCGTCTTGGTGCCAGTCACAACAAAAACTAGGCGACCGCAAAGTGAAAGTAAGACAAAGAGAGGCAAAGAGAGAGAGAAACGGCCGTACTTACCCCAAGAGGTGGCTGTTGAAGTCTTCCAACGCAGGGGGCAATCCCCGATCTCGCTGGGGCCTCCAAAATGTTAGGGTTGGGATGCCCGCCGCGTGAAGGAAGACTCCAAGAAGCGTTCTCTCATGCAAAGGGCAAGGGGTTTTATTATCCAAGCATGCGTGGGGCTCACTGAACACGCAGGAACAGTGGGCCTCGAGGTTTGTCTGTGCAGGGCTTATATGTCTATAGAACAAAGGGAGGAGGGGTCTTTGCAAGCGCGGTTACAGAAGCAGATAGCATTGGTTAGTTTAAACAGCTTTTTACGTTCATTGGGAGAAGACACTCATATGGGAGTTTTTAGGCTGGCCGACCGAGCGGGGAGGATGTTTTCTAATATGGGCAGCAGGTGGTCCGGAACAGCACAATCTGCAGTCCTCGCAAATTTCTTAGCCCAGGGTCAGTCGTTATCTTGCAGCCCAGTTCCCTGATCTGTGGTCAGCTTTGTTTTGTTTTTATCTACTTTAGGTAGCTTTGTAACAGCTCAATTCCCGGAACATTGGGAGGAGGGGGACAGTACAGACTGTGCATTCCCAGAAGGGAAAATTTCTCTTACACCATGACTGTAGATAATATTTTCTTTCAAAAAGTTTTAAAACCCTCTGATTTTGCTGAATAACAAAAGCCCTTAGCATTTAGCTGGCTGGTTATTTGGCTGCCCACACGCCGAATTCTTATGTGTGGGAATAATATATGCCACTTCCTGCAAAAGGACGTGAATGAATCCTCACAGAGCACAAGGGATGACAACTCTCCATGGTAATAGCCTTCCATTCCATTCCTATCTCACATCTTTTTAAAAGAAAATTTTGTTGGGCTCACACAGCTTGGAGCTACAGCGGAAGCCTGACAAGAGCGTTACACTTTTTTAACATGGTTGAACATGTTTTGCAGAACACAGAACATTTGTCAGACACACTGGAGGGCACCGGGTGTACGCTCATGTGGGGCAGTGGGGGAGTTAACGTTGGGAAGCTGGAATCATCTAGCTACCTGGATGGTAAGGACACAGGTGACGTTTTATGCACCAAATTAATTTTTTATTGAAGAAGGGAGAGAACAAAAAGTGTAATAATAAAATGAGATGATGCAGCTAGAAGGATCACACCAGGCTTGTCTGTTCCATTCCAAATGAGGGGCAGAGTAATGAATAAGCTGCAAGACTGCACACGTGTTAATTTTTCTATATGCAGTCTTGATATATCACTGAATTTTTAGAGTAGAATTTAGATAGTTATGGGAAGAAAGAAATGGAAAGAGCAGTGTTGGAAATATGCTTTCAGACTTTTCCTGGTCTGGCAGCACCCTACTTTAAAACTATGACAGCAAATTATTTTCTCTCAATGTTTTCCCTTCAGTACAAGATCACTGTCTTTATTTCATTTTCCAGAACTCAGCTACAGCTGAGTTTTAATACACCAAATTATAGGCTTGTGTATTTTTCCATTTTGTACTTGATTATTTTGTCAGTGATTTCTTTCATTTCTTGTTATATTCCTCTTCTGTCTCATGAAATATTTCTTCTATTTTCTTTATGGGTTTTATTTATGTTACAACACTTAAATATGGATTTTCAGAATTTTTCATAAATTAATTCAGGGCACTACCTATACACTTTTTTATACTTCTTTATTTTATTCAATCTCTCCTTTTAGTAAGTCCTTAAATTTAATTATTAATATTATTTTTATGCTTTTCTTAACATAAATTAATAACCTTTGCTGGTATAATTTAATCCAATAAAATTACCATTAAATATCAAGCATGTGTGTGGAATTCACTCTTACTGGATAAACAAATAGTGCTCAGAGATCCTTATAGGTATTTCTTGGTGATTTTACTTATGGGTCTTGGTTTTATTAATGAAGCTTCATTATTAGCATTTATTGAAATTTCCTTTTTTTATTGTTATTTTCAGGTTGATTCTGAGAACTTTGTATTTATGGTTAGAGAAACTGAGACATATTTATAATTAGTGATGCTTCCCATAAAATTGCTGGTACAGCTGCAAAGATATCGTGGCTTTTCTGAATCCATTCTATTGTGCCCAAACTTTTCTGTTCATTTCAAGAGACTCCAGTGAGTGGCCATGACTTTTGGCATTGTTTGTAATCAATCACCTTTGTGAACAACGTTGTCCTTATTTGTCATTCCTAAAACAATTAAAACAAATCATATACATACAATATAATTGCATTATGTATTATATATCTATTATATATTATGTATATTTATATATATTTCAATTCACAACGTTAAAATGAATTCAGATTTTGTGGGGGATACTGGAGTGTGAACCCAGGACATTCACACTGAGGTACATCCCCAGTCCCACCCCCCCTTTTTATGTTTTTGAGACAGGGTCTTTAAGTTACTCAGACTGGGCTTGAAATTCAGTCCCTTTGTCTCAGCCTCCCAGAACGCTGGGCTCACAGGTATGTGCCGTCATGCCCCACGTTAATCAATTCAGAATTTTACAAACGGTTTCGTACTCTCTTATTTCTAACTCACTGAGAATTTAAAATCTCATGCATCTGAAATGAGCCTATGTGTTTGTGTCAGAGGACTCACCCACAAACAAGAGCTTTCCTGCATGCTCTCCACACCGTTTCTTCCAGAGAGGTCTAGAAAAACAGGTTCAGGAAGGTGACCTAATACATAGCTGCAGTTCTGGCTTTGTGGATTTCCAGACTGCTTCTGTGAATTTCACCTTTAATATCCACTGGTCTCAAAGCCAACTCGCACAGTTGGAGTTTTGATGGGATCTAACCATTTCTAATTCTGCTGGAAGAGTCCAAAGCAGTTGTGCTGGGGCAGTCTGTGGTTGCAGATCACATCTGTCTCGACAGTTATGTCATCACCCTTTTTCTGTCCCTGCTTTTGCCAGAAAGCCTGCTTGTTTTCTGAGTGACTTACATTATCATAAACATGTTGTTTCTGTGTTTGTGGCAATATTTCCTTTTGTACAAGAAACAAAAAGCATGAGCAGCGATAAAGGGGATGTTTTGGAAAAGAAAAAGATAGTGTGCGTGTGTGCATGTGCACATTTTCTTCCCTATCGGAGCCATTTGAAATTTGGACTTTGAGATTATTTCATTGTTTCTACATACTCTAGGATTATGCTAAATATATTTTAGCCTTTCTAATGTTTTATTTGTACATTTTAATTGAGGCTCTGGTCTTGATGGGTATAGCTTTGGGTATCAGCAATTGCTAAAAACTTTAGGATGCAAATAAAATTTTGTTGATTTCTTCGTAACCTTAGAATATATTTTCCTTTGGATTCAAGAGATATTTTTACCTATCTGTAGTAAATCAATTTACATCTATACCTTACTATTTTTTTTAATCTACATGATTTGTTGATTTCTATGAGTGGTATGGTAAAACCTTTCTTTATAAAAGTTGACTTGTCAATTTCTCCTAGTGCTTCAAAACCACAGGGTGATACTTTGGGGGAGATGAGGCCGTTTGTCAAACATCCTGTTACTACTTAATTGGGCTTTTAAAACTGAAGATTTATATTTCTCTGGAGCTTTGGGACATTTAAGAACTTTCTTGATAATTTTATAACTTTAGCCTGTCTGTGTCTTAACATTTCTCTTTTCTTTTATATTGTTTTTTATTTTCTAGTTCACAATTTTCCCATTATATTCAGTCTACTTGGTAATTTCACCTTTGATAATCATATTTTTTAAAATATAAGACCACTGTCATTTACTTTTCTGGGATACAATATCTTCCCAACACTCTACAGTTATCAAAAAAAATTTTTTTTATGAGAAGGATTCTTTTGTTAGCTATTCTATTTGTGCCTGTGTTTCATAGCATCGTTTATGCTGAGCCACGTGGTGGTCCTATTGTGTGTTCTTTGTATTTGAGAACCTCTATGCCCCCGTTGCTGGAGGACATTGATTCCCAGAGGTTGTCTTCAGGGAATGTGGTGTGGGAGGATGACAGCTGCAGTGTGTGGGTTTTACCCAGTTTGCCCTCTGCTACTTTAAACCAGCCTGACTACTTTCCTTAATGGACACACACTTTTGCTACCAGCTGTTCAACACAAATGTGGAAGGAGAAGGATGCCAAGGAACACATTTGCTTCTAACACACCCTCTACTTTCCAATAATTACCCTAAGACCCTCTTACGAACCCCTGAAACCGATCCTCAAAATCTGAGACATTCCTGGAGCCACCTTTGTCTCTGTAGCACTTACTGCCTGTGAGTGATTTGAGCTGAGGTTTCCACCTTACCTTCTCTTCTACTTTTCACAGATTCATACAAATTTATGATTCACTAGTGACAATACTCCTGTTTAGCTATGCTGCTATAGATTTTTTGAATATGAACATATTTAGTTATCTAGCTAAGGACATTTTCTGAGGAGAATGACTGGGCTCATTCAGCTATATTAATCCAGTTTCCTTCCTTTGTAATATTTCTGTAGCATTCTGAGATATAGAAGACTGTGGATGTAAAGAGTTTTCTCTTCTGCGTATGCTTCTTGTTTTAAGAATAAAGGTCTATTTTGACTAATCTTCCTATTTAGTTTTATGACGACACTAATGAAACACATTTCAGTATCAGGAATTACTGTTGAACTAGAGCTATTCTCCATTGAAATGAGTGATCACTGATTTTAGAATTTAAGAAACACTTCAAACCTTAAGCCATATTTTATAATGCAGCACAAGTAAAGATTCAAGGAGCCAAATTTCTTCTTCACTAACAAATACTCTCATCAATATATCCTTAGAATTACTAGCAATTGAGGAGAGAAGTATGATAGACTACAGCAATTTCTTAAATGAGTTAATGCTATCCCTTTGATAAACAATTTTCATCTTTAGAGTTGAGCAATAAGATGATTTTGCCTTTTGTCTTATTTGATAAAGTGGCAAGACATGTAACTCAGTAGAATTGGTTTTAAGTTGTGCTGGTCACGGGGAAGGCTTGTGGGCTGGCTCCAAAACTGTTTCTATTAAATAAACTTAAAAGAGATTAAGATAAACATACTCCTAAAAATATTGAGCTGATACCTTCAGTTTCTGTAATACTGAGTTTAGAGACTCAGTTTATATCCAAAGCCCAAATAGTTTGTTGAGAAATAAGGTAGTTTTGGCTGTTTTGTATGAATCTTCATAAATCCAGTCCAGGTAGAATTCTTTAGAAATGAAGTAGGGAAATACAACAGCTTAACAATCCTTGGTTTTCCTGCCAAAAATAATTTATTAGTGTAAAGAAAAGGTGATTAGGCAGAAGGAAATGTCTGCATTAATGGATGTCCATAATTGAAGCTGTGGTGACTATTAGCTATATTAATTTATCTCAAAACTCGATCATTTTTATTTCTAAGGTGCACACTGTGTGATTTCTTCAAGTCAGTAAGGTGCATTAGGACCATTAGCTTCTTTCTAGACTCAAAACAATGGAAATTTTTAAGATAGGAGAAGGGAAGATAATAATAATACTTGCAACTGGCTGCTGAAGGGGCCACTCAGCACAGATGGGACCTTCAGTGGAGGATCCTGGGGGTGAACACAGTCTCACCAGAGGCCCTTAGTGTACCAGGTGGGCTTTTGCAAGGTAGAGAAAGGGAATCTACATCTGTGGAGGACTTGCAACCCTTGGCCTGGTTATGCAGACTCGCACGGGACACTACAGTGAGCTCCAGGCCTTCGCCTTTGACTGGATCCTTCCGATCTCCGGCGCACGGACAACCTCTTTGCCCCCTTCCACTCCTGACTTTGCTGGTGGCCATTGTAAGCCTTCCCTGTAAGTCCTTATATATTTACATGACTTACATTAAATCTGTTTCTCTAGTGAGCACTGAGTGGTACACCGTGTTGGGATTATTTCTGCATTTTTTTCAGAATGTACATCTCCAAACAATTTCCTTGAGTCTGTGTTTTGTACTTAGTAAGTGTTCAATGAATGAATGGTGCACTAGGGAAAACTGAAACTCTCTATATTCAGGTTTAAAATTTAAGCCCTCAAATTTGGTATCTAAATCTTAGTCAAATTAGTATATGAATGAAGGGATAGAAATAGGGAGAGAGAGGAGAAATGAAAAGTACCCCAAATGTGTCAGTGCTTCTGTGCAGCGGTAACCACCTGAAATCTACAATAGGAAAGTGTACAGAGTAACCCTGAGTGAGTTCTAAATGCTCCCAAGTATTTCTGAGTGATGAATTCCCTTTGCCCTCCTATTACTAGTGGAGATAATGTCATCTCCTCGTCTCAGAGGTACTTAGCAGTAGTTTGGAGTAAATGAAGACCTATCCCAGCCTAATGATAAGCACAGAAGGAACATTATAACTTTCCTCTGTATTCCAAAGTGGTTACTGATTAGATAAAATCTTCAGAAATGAAACTAAGCTTCTAATATATATTTGAAGGTAAGTAGGTGAGAGGCTGTCTGCTTGGGCAGCACTGTCTAGGAAATGAAGATAGCTTAACTCAGCAGGTATTTAAGTGCATTTTCTCCCTTTTTTGTATGATAATAATGGCCAGTGCAAAAATTCCTGTTTTCCTCAGAGTAATGATGCAGTCTATAATCATCCCAGTGCCTGAGATTACTTTCCATATTAGCTAGAAGGTAACAGGATGTACTGTTTAAAAAACAAAGACAAAAAATAAAAAGAGAAGGAAGGGGGAGGACTGTGAAAAAAAAGTCATTCATTAGAATGGGGTAAAAACAGATTGTTGGATTGAGATTTTGAATTTTCTTCAAGGGAACTGTAGATATGTGTCATGTCTAAAACACTGCTCTGTTTTGCCAAAATGCTTCAATAGTATCACCTATATGTTAGCCTCAGGAATCTTTTGCTTTTCATAATAACATTCAAAAACAAAGCACCAACTATACAACCAACTATACAATGTATCATACACAGACTGTGCCAATTGAATTAGCCTTCAGTGTACTCAGGTAAGGAGAGGGGCTTGGATTTAGTTGCTAGAATAACAAACCACACAGGCCTCTGAGGGTCAGTACACGCACGAGCACATTCCCACAGTGTGAGTGTGTTTGTGCACTCAGCTTGCACAGGATTACCCGCATCAATTCTGAACATGACCTGAACCCAAACATTGACCTTGGCTTACTTTGAATGTGTGAGATCATTCCCTTCATCCTTACTACATATGTTGTGTGTCAAGTTAATTTACTTTGGTGATAGAAGGTCACTGAAGTCAGAAATACATGTGCGGCATGATTGAAAAGGTCTGCTCTAAATTTGTTTACAACTAAAAATTATTAGAATGATCAAATTTGTTATGAGTAATAGCACAACCCACAAACAGACCCGCAGACCCTGCAACCTCTCACCTATATGAAAGTTGTTTAGGTGGCACATTGTACTAAAGGTATTGCAATACTTCTGAGTAGCCAAAAGAGTTTCATCTCTGCCAACAGAAAACTCCTTACATAGTAACTGTTTATTCTTAGTTTTAGTTTATTCTTAACAGTATTTTTTAAAATCTTGTTTCTGAGACTACAGAGATCAGAAACAACCAGTTAGAGAATGGTTCTGTTAGAACCTAACAGAGTTAAGGAGGGTGCCCATACAGCAATGGAGATACTACAACTTTACAAAACTGTGCTGAAAAAATTATTAGAAATAACTGCAAGTTCTTTCAGGGACATGTAGAGTATAAAGCATGTAATTCTATGCTGTTCAATATCCTCAATGTGTATTACTGTAGACAAATTGATGCCAAAGACTTGTGGGGGGAACGAATAAAATATATGTTAGAAGGTAAAATGTGTGACATTTTGAAACAGTTAAAAAAGGTTTGAAATTTACTGTGGTAGAATTCTGTTATGAGAAACAACAGTTTTACTGTTGAATAGATAAGAATTTGCTACATTATGTATGCTTTATTTCTTTAGAAAAATCTCCTGCAGGAGAAGCTGTATATATTTCATGTTAAATTCATCCCCTGTACAACAATTTTCTACTTCCTGGAAGTAAGCATTTTGGAAATAATCTTTCTGAGCCATATGCTTGGTAAGGTAAACCATGCTTTAGAGCAGAGCCAATTATACCTTTGTATGTAGGCTTGTGGTTTCTAAAGCACAAGCCAGAAGTTCTATGTAGTAAAAGCCAAACTCCTTTGTTTTTCTTTTGATTTCTTTAGTTATGCAATTACTTTTCCAAATATGGAACTCAGTTGCAATTTTCAAATTCTTCTCGAGGCAATAAATGATTAAACTTTGGCCAGTGACAAGGAAAAAAAGAATTTAAACTAATGGGACAAAGATAATGGGAATTAAGGTAGAAAAAGTTTTACTTAACTAGAAAATTGTTCCAGAATATAATTATTTTTTGGCTATCTCTGAACAGAAACCCTCTTCCTGCCAGTCAAGTCTGGCTCTTTTGTACCTGGTTGGTCCTTTTCAAAAGGGGAAGATTTCTTTTAGGTCTTCGGGATGATTGTTTTTATTCCTTCATGAGCATATTTATTAGTATTACTCTTTGTTTTTTTTTTTTTTGTTTTTGTTTTTTTGTTTTTTAATATGGGTACCGGGAGTAGAACTCAGGACTTCGCACTTGCCAGGAAGGTGCTTATGGCACTGAGCTATCTCACCGGCCCTACTCTTTGTTTTTCATGTTTTAGCTCAAGAATGCATTTTAACAAATAACCTAATCAAACTCCTCTTTTCTAAACATACCCATATTTAAATGGTTTTGTCAGTATTGAACAGAGATTTGATGTGTGGTTAAGAAAGAGTATAGATCACATAGCCATTATGGTGTCAGGGTACTCTAATTCCCTATTATCTTAGGTCTGCTTCCTATTATGAAACACTTTTGAATGAGTCTGTGACTGGAGAAACTCAGATTCAGTTGGGCAGTTTGAAATTCCCTTAATTGAAAAACTACATGCAGTTATTTAACACCCTCATAATATGATAGCTGCTGATAAGCAAAAGACACCTGAGCCAGGATAATTTCTGTCCTAGTTTTTAAGCAATCACATATATTTCACTATGGACAATAATATGCTACTGCATTATAGGACACATATTTTGTTAATTGGTTTGAAAAATCTCATTAAGCTTGTTCTTTATTCACTCTGAAAGATGCTTGGTTACAAGTAGCTACTTTAGCCTAAAACACAGATGAAAAGTTTGTATCTCTGTCTTTGCCTGTGTGTAGTGCGAAAAATAACATTGTTTAACTCTAACACTCTTAACAAAGAAATTCATCTTTGACTCAAACTTAGTTTATGATTATGCTTGACATACATAAATCCTTCCTACAAAAATTCACTTTCAGTTTTGACCATTTCTTGAGATTATCACAATCTTTTGGAAATCTAAAATTACCAATGTTCTCTATTTTCTTCCAATCTATTAGTATAATAATGAGGTTGGTGATATGAAGCTGTTCCCTGACTACTCCAACAGCATTTTCATGAAGAGGTAGGTAATTATCTTATAAACATCTGTTTCCAAGTTATATACTCAAAGTAACAAACACACGAGAAGGTCAAATAGTCCTTAGTGGATAGGACTATATTGTCCTTTTGGCTAGAGGCGATGATAGTATAGCACTTTTATTTTTTAATGTTTTACCTATAAAACCATGAGAATTTGTGTTATCGCAGGATACAATATAGACTTTATTCATTAAGTGACAAATAATTCATAATAAAGGGAACAGAATTTGAACCAATATATAATTGTGTAACTAAAGATGTACCATGTAAAAGCTGGCAGTAACGACACATAGCAATACCTTTTGTATGCATAGTCTCATGCAAACAAAGCTAAATTACAATGAAAACTTCATAATTTAAATAGTGTAGTCTTTTCTAAAAATAATCTGAGCTACTGTATTTCATAACTAAGTTCTTAGATGTTTCAGAGAAGCTCAAGAAGTCAATAAACGGTAGGTCAAACCAGACATTTGTGGAATTTGGTTTTGTCAACTATAGAGGTATCTTGGAAGGATTACTCTTAGAAGAAGAAGTCTTCATGAATGAATGGCAATAATACATCTTATTATTATTTAGGTATTTTGGGAAGAACAAGAAACAAGTAATGTGTTCTGGGAATTTATGGATTTGTATTATACTTTGGAAAGCTTACAGTGGACACAATGCTGTTTCATAGCACTTCAGCACGCTTCTGATATTTGCTTATTTTTATTCTAAGCCATTTTACCAACTATTCTGGAAAAGCTTACATGAAATTTAGCTTTTATTTATTTTTTTCCCTTTGGAGTAAAGCTACATGGTAAAACAAGCTGGAATAATTCTTCCATCAAAATGAAGTAATGAAGGATATTGCATTAGAATATACTGTTCCACAGTCAATTCCATCATTTTCATTGCTGCCCTTTAAAGTGGTTATTTGTCTATCTCTATTTAAGAAAAGAAAGAAGGAAGGAAGGAAAAATAAAGACAAGAAAAAAATTTTAGCAGAAAATTGAGTCTATTGAATGCTTTTACCTGTGGCCTTAGACATCTGGTTTACATTTTCTGTGGGATTCAGAATTTTCCTGGCTCTTGAAAACATGATAGGAAAATTAAAACATGAATTTTAAAAAAAGATGCTATTTCAGGTTTAGGCTGGGGAATGAGGCTTCACGTAGCATACAAAATAAAATTACTTACTTCCTTCAAAGGAACTTAACACTCCCTTTCTCAAAGAAGGAAATGGGTATGTACGCAGTATGTTCTTTGGGGCAGAGGCCTGCACGTATTGCCTCTTTTATATCAGAATGAAGTTGTCAGGACCAGCACTTCTTGTTTTGGCAGTCACTCCTAGTCTATTCAGGTTTTTCTTCTTACTACCTTCTACAGGAAACTCTAAGAAGACAGAGGGTCTGGGGAAAACTGAGATATATATATAAGATGGGGGAAAACCAAACCAGAAAACAATGTACCTCCTTTTACCTTCTTACCCTTCTACACTTCCTCAAATCAAGTTAATGTTATGACATTGTAATTTCAGGAAGTAGTAGAAAATAATTTCTAATTTAGAAAGAATAAAAAGTTCTCAAAGCAAAGTCAGTGGGAAATAGTACTTCGGAGAAAAAAGTGTGTTTAAACATGTCGAGGGACAGACGGATTGAACCATGATAAGGGACACACACAATCTCTATTTCTAGACGAAAGTCTCTTTTCACAAAGAACTGATAATGCTTTCAATTGCTTTAATGTATCATACTATTAGCTTATCCCAAATCATAAGCAGCTACACAACTCAATAAATATCAACATGAGGACATTTATTTCTTTTCTTCCAAGAAGGGCGTCTATTCAGAAATGCACTCCAGTTTCCAGGGTTAGCAACATATGACTTAGCACACTCTATATTTATTCTGTTCTAGAATTAATGAGCAGTCTTGTGCAAGCTCCTCCAGGAATTTGGATGTAGACATAATAGCTTGTCTGATGCTTTTTATTTTTTTAACTTATCATGGCTGTTTGTTTTATTTCCTGACCTAGAAAACATATTACTGGTAAAAAAAAAAAAATAGGTTTTGCCCATCAGAGCTTTTAACGATTTAGTTTGCCTGCTTTGAGCCATAAATTAGTGGAGGCAGAAAGATGGAATGGTTTTGTTTACAGAAATCCTGAAATGATTCACCCTGACACGAGGTCTTGAGTTTCAGTTGGCCTGATTTTCTTCCTTACAAGGTCTGTGAATGGCGTTTCAGAAGCTGGTTAAGCAGGGCTTCCAGTTCTACTTGTGTCACATTAGTTTAATTTTCTTTATATTTTAGTGGACATAATAAATACAAAGCATACTTATATTTTATTTTCCTATTCAACACTATCAGGTTTGTCCACTCAGCATTCTGTAATATCACTTCTTTATGCCCAGGTTCTTAGCACTCCTTTTCCCTTCCTCTAAGTCTCCTCATATTTTCTTACTTTATGACTTACTACCTGAGTTTAAATTTCAATTTAGCTACTTCCCAGATGAATTTGGGCAAAGTTTCACCTTCATTTCCTCATTAACACAGAGGGGATGGTAAAAACAAGTCTTCCTAGAAGTATATTATGGAGTTAAAAGATTTGACAGACACAAAGGACTCAAATAATGTGTGGCCTATTGACAAGGTCGGCTGTTGTTTGAGGGAATGGAGAAGCGTTGGTAGAGATTTGAGACAATGGGGTTAAAGAAAAGAACTCCACCAAATCGTTTTCACCATCACAAATCTTGTCCTGGGACGAAATTTTTAGGTGCTCTTATTGAGCTATATCTGGCTTCTTTTACGAAGTACAAAACAAAATGTTTTGGGCAAGGAAAAACCACTAGTAACCAAAAAAAAAAAAAAAAGTATAGAAACAACAAAGTGAGAAGTCAATTTGGCAATATGCATCAAAAGACTTAACATATACATGCTTTTTGATAGTTATCCCACTTTTGAGAATTTTCCCAGACATAACTAAGGATGTAGGTGTGATTGTGCTTTAAGAATATTCATTGGAGTGCTCTTTGAAAATCCAAACGTTGGAAATCACCTTACATTGATTTGGTTAAGCAAATTATAGTACTTTCAAACAATGGGCCATTAAGCTGAAGAAGAGTGCACTTATTAGGTGGAAAGATAATATATTGGTAAATAAAAGCAAAAGCTTCAAAAATATACAGGTTTGGTTTGCAAAAGAGTGGTGCGGGGGAAACTCTGGGAATGGATTATGCCTCAAGTTGTTGCAGTGATACTTTTCAAGTGGGTTAGTTTGGGTATGATTTTTTTTGTATATTCTAATTTCCAATATTAAACAGATACTTCTTTTCAGTTTTAATTGAACTGTCAAAGGAAATGTTCAAAGAGCCCAGATCTTATGTTTGATTTTTTTTTTTTTTTTCCCCTGGGTACCAGGAGTCGACCTCAGGACCTCACCCGCCAGCAGGAGCCCGTGCCGCTGAGCGATATCACCGGCCCTTTTTTTTCGTATGTGGGTTCCGGGAGTTGAACTCAGGCCCTCGCGCTTGCCAGACAGGCGCTTACGCCGCTGAGCCATCTCACCGGCCCTTATGTTTGATTTTTAAAAGTTCTGAAAGCATTTTCTTTGAGTACAAATTGTACACAGATTTTGGCTATCAGGAACTTAATTTTCATTTTCAGTTATGTCTGTAACTGGTGCATGATTTTTATTATGTAAGTTTAAGCAGTCTAGGTCTTTATCCATTTGTGAGATGGCTTCAGGGATGGTGAAACTGCTGGATGCATGATCACATGAAATAATAGATGTGATGCTGATTTGAAGACTGTACAAGTGCCATTTGGAACCTATTCATCTAGAGGAACAATTGACTAACCCCAATGAGAAAAGGATATATCATTGTTGAGCAGGTGAGATAATACTATTCTTTTTTTGCTTGTTTTGTGCAGAAATATTGCTTCCCAAGGTCCTCCAGACAACACCTGCTCATAATGTGAGGTAATAGAAAGTCCAGTTGCTTTGACAAGCTGTCAGTGTTGGCTAATAATTTAGTGAAAAGTTAGATTTCCTAATACAAGAATAATCAAAGTGAAGAGCTATTCAAGTTAGGCATTTTCTAGGTATAGATTTAGTAGCTCACTCATACACTAGTGAATAAACATGTTATAGGACAATGCTCTTATCAATGAAACCTCTTACATGCTTTGACACAAACTGTAATTACACTATGCAGATAACTGGCTAGTGGCAGGGCAAACTCTTTGTCAGAATTAGAGATGATATAATGGTTGCTTCATTCTGAAAATTCTAAAACATAATTAATTTTTTGCTTACAACTAAGTAGGTCAGTTGGCACACCCAGCAGCACCACCTATGGAGGAGGTGAGGTGGGGGTGAGAAGCAGGTTGAGGGACATAAAATCAGGTAAAAAGCATAGCTTAAAAGTAAGAGCTAAGACTTACTGCTTGCTTAATATTTACCAGAATTGTGATAAAGTGACTTGTTTGCATAATCTTAGTTATTGTTCTCAGAGTCTAATTTTTAGACTAGTACATCAGACTTACCTAACAGCTTGTTAGAGATGCGGATGCTCAGAGGTTCCATGACTCAGACACTTTAGCGATGGGACCCACCAGGTGTGCTTTGACATTCCCTTCAGTTCATTCTTATGTGGGCTCACTTGAAAACTACTTATCTAAATTAATACTCATAACCTTATGAGGTTATTGTTCCTATCCCGGTTTTATAGCTGAGGAAACGAAATCTAAGAAAATAACTGCTTCCACATAGGCCTAGAGTTCAAACTTTTCTGGTAGTACTAAAGGTGAAAAACCCTCATTAAACCTGAATTATTACATCTTTTCTTAGCATCAGCCCTCTCCTGAGCATGACAAGGAGTGAAGAGGAAATGCGAGCTCCCCCTAGAGGTCACCAAAATGGTGGCCATAGGTCATCCAGCGTTGCCAAGAGCAGTTGTCAAACCTATCATTAAATACTGTATTTCAAAGTCCTATTTTATTAGAGGGGAGGGAGACTAGAACGTTTTTTATTTGGTGAAAGGCTTTAGGGTGGGAGTCTGTAGTTATTTTTAAGATATTTGTCCTTTCCATTAGGAGAAATATTTTTTTAAAAAACCTAGAATTTGAAAAGACAGTTTCATCTTTGAAATTATAAAAAAAAAGTAAGTTGCTCATCTCGAACCCACGGACCTTCTTTCAATGAACAGTTCAGGATACTTGTAGTATTTTTTGTGGTTCACTGAAGATCTATTTTTCCTCTTGCACTTTCTCAACACAACCCTACTTTTACTAGGTGTTACTTTCTCTGTGTGGTCAGGGGTTTGAGGCATTACAAACCTCACTTACAAACGTCATGATTTACAGAGGTAAATAATGATTGACATAGTCCTCACTGCAAATTGGGGTTATCTCGGGTACTTAAACATCTCTAGTGCTCCGCCCGAAGCTCTCATTAAAACAAGATCCCTGGCAGTAGGCTTCCTAGTGGTACTGCTGAGCGGTCAGGATTGGTTGAGCCAGTCACGGGGCCACACCCTTGCCAGTGATAGGGGCCATGCTTACGAAGTAATGGTGACAGTGATTTACTTTTGCAGAATGTTTGTTGAAAGACTTTCCTCACCAACACTTTTCTTTTAGAAAGAAGATCACAAGAAGAAAAATTCTCCTTCCTCAGGATAATCTATCTGCATGTGGTACTTGCGACAGTTACCACTGTGAAAACATGAAGATGAGCTGACGTAGTATGGATGATGAAGAGAAACGGGGAAAGAGTCTGTATTCCTGATCGTATTGGCCTAGGCCACCTCATCTTCAGATTTGTTTGTATGTGCATAAGTCAACGCCCTTTGATTTTAACCTATTTTTAATTTGGCTTTTGTTATTTGCATCTAAAAACTTTGTGCTCAACTTACCTGTCCTTTAGATAATTACTTGTGGTACCAATTCTAGTTTACTGTAAGGTTTCAGTCAAAACATAAGCTGAAGCGGTTGAAGTAAGGCATCACTTAGAGTCATTCTTAATTTAGGAGACGGATGTCAATGGGTAAAAATAACTAATTACAATCACCCAGGGAATTTCATGAAGCAGATGCACATCTCATCTCAGCTTTTCGAGGAGAAAAGTATATTAGCAAAATTGGCATTTGAATTGTATACAGAGAGAGAATTGGGAAATTTATTTTCTTCCTAGGTGATTTAGATATATCCTTATATATTCAGCACTTGCTGAGAAATAATAGTTTAGGAAATACTAACCACTTGAACTACATGATTCTACAAATTTTAAGTCACTGTTAAGATATATCACAAGAAATACCTAGTCTGTGTTTGTTATCGTCTAGAAATATTTAGATTATGGTAAAGTAGACCCTTGTATCATTTTTCTTTATGGAAGGATGATTTAATATTATCTTCAATATTCACAAATCTTTACATCTTGGGTATAAAAATATACAAATGTTCCCTCACTAATAATAGAGTTACTTCCAAATAAGTACACTGAAAGTATTTTTAATATACCTAACATACAGAACATCCTTGTGACTGCATGTGTAAGAGCTGTGTGTAGCTTGCTGCTGTCTAGTTTTGCAAGAGAGTACCATATCACATGTCACTAGCTTGGGAGAAGATCAAAACTGAGAATTTAAATCAAAGTTTGAATGAACATCACATTAACACCATTGTAAAGTTGAAAATTCATTGTTAAGTTGAGGATCATCTGTACTTCGCGATTTCCTTCCTCCCAGAATTTATGGAATGCGTTAGAAGACTCGGACATGTCTTTATAGTGTCAATGATCTCTTTGCTTATGGTGGCACCAGCAAGCCAGGTCACCACAGTCAGTACTCTGACAGCATAGTTGCCACTATGGCTAGCCCAGAGCTCAGTTCGCCATGACAGAACTGTCCGGTTCTACTTGATGTCACTGTGGCCCAAAGATATTCTTAATCTTTGTAATACTATTGAAGCTCAGTCAGCTTTCATAAATGTACAGAAAAAGCTTCCTCCTTCTATGTGATGCTCTTTTAGCAAAAGATAGGTGTTTTGGTCACAAGTACGGAATTCGGTGAAAGAGTATTTTCAGCTCATATGTACAAACACTTCACTCAGGTGTCTCAAGGGTTGTTGGCTGAGGATACAATTCAAGGCCAGAAACCACTAGTTCCCTTGGACATGCTTCCCTTGGCTGGGTGCTGAGATCCATATTTCTTTTTCCTTAAAACAAGTTGCTTTTAAAAGCTCAGTAAGTTTTTGTCTAATTTGGTTTAGAAGATTGGGCCTTTCTGGCCTATTAGATTGACTGGTTTGTCTGAATATCTGTGAGGCTTGTGGTAGAAGGGATTTTCCCGCAGTGCACATCAATAGATGCAATCATTCAAATGGTAGATGGGTGCAAATGTATATGTGTGTATGTAAGTTGGCATAGCCAAAGCCCTTACAGAGCCGGTGCTGTGCAGACACCCCACTCTATTTCCTGAGAGGTACTGTACTGAAACACCCCCACTACCACTCACCCTTCACTCCATCCCCTGTTTAATTAACCTTGGTTATGTCTTATGGTTTGATTTTTCTCATAGCACTTTACAATATCTGAAACTATCCTGTCTATCTATTTGTAACAAAATCCTGAGAGCGGAAGCTATCTGTTCAGTATACATTGAGTCCCCTCAGTGTTTGTGAATAAAATCACAAGTGAGCTCTCACAGATGCACACATATCTCATTGGAAGACTTAAAAGTCTTCCTAAAGGTGGAGATACTGAGCTACACTTTCAATATCATAACAGGAAAAGAAGGGTCTGGTAAGGCAAGCAGATAGATAACAGCATATAATGCTTTCTGAGAAGTGCAGATGGTCCAGTATAGTAGGTACTAGGGTGTATGGTAGCTAGTGATGCTGGCCAAGAATTCAGGAGTTCCATCATCAAGGAGTAAAGGCTTATGCGTGAGCTGAAAATGGCCACATTTATATTTCAAGAAAATCAAAAGTTATATCTCTAATTGGAATTTGAAGTGTGGAGCTCCTTGGGTTTGTCTACCTTATGGAGATGGAGATACAGTTACTTCCTGGTCTGGTTTGAGAAGAAATAAATGGAGATTTGACTTTGAGTGTATATTTTTTCTGGCTGGCATCCAAGGTGACATTGGTGAAGGTACACTTCATCAATAGCTTATATTTTCCATCTTCCTTCTCTTTCCCAATGCTTCAAATCTCTGAGAAATTTGGATGTGGTGTTGTTACCACCTCTTACAATGTGATGTTTTCACAAGGGTATACTGCCTGCTTGCTTACCTTCTAGGGAGCAGGGCTTGGGGGTCTCCCAAGAATAAGAGAGGAGCTTGTGTTTCATAGGAAACTGAACACCACACTACCAATTATATTTTTCTGTCCTCTTCTCTATTTTAATTATCTTCCTGGCCATTCTCTGAGCTCCAAGAGTACAAAGGTTGTGCCTTGTTTATCTTTGTTTCACCAGTATCTAATAAGGCTTTGCAAATTAGCATTCAATAAAGATGTGCAAATAAATGTGGTGTTTAGGGTTAGGTTTTACTTCTGCCTGTGGTAAACTTCTGCACTTGGGTTCTTGCAGGTGTTTGCTGGATTGATTGGCTTTTGCTTGTGATATCAGTTGTAGTTTTACTGGATTTATGCAAATGGCTTCATCTCTAAAGTGAAATCATAAAAATAATGTTAAGTGGCATTTTATTTACCTTTACCTCTTTCTCAACTTTTGTCATCAACATGGGGCCAAGGAAGCGACATTATCTTTAAAAATAGCTAGTCCTGGGGGCTGGTGAGATAGCTCAGCAGCATATGCCCCTGCCTGGCAAGCGCAAGTGCGAGGTTCTGAGTTTGACTCCCGAAAGCCACATAAAGGAAAAAAAGGGCCAGTGATATTGCTCAGCGGCACAAGCGCTTGCTGACAAAAAAAAACAGCTAGTCCTGGAATTGAATCATGGTTCTGTCATATACTCGCTCATGATAGAAAATGGTTAATAACTGTCCAGTTTAGTTTCTTCCTTTATAAAATGGAGACAGTATTGTGGACTGATCAGCCCCACAAATTCCCAAATGAGTGGACGGTGAAGGGTTAAATAAAAGAGACAAGTGGTATGATTTTAGGACTCCAGGATGATCAAAACCCTCTAGCAGAATTCAAGATTCTCTGGGGGCTGAGACAAAGAACTTCTCTGGGTGGCCCGTATTTATTTGTTCTTCAAACAAAGGAAGGGGCTAGAGTGGAAAACTAGGGAAACTGAGCAGACCTTTGGGAGTCAGCTTAAGGATTTCTCCAACTAATAAATTATAATAATTTAAGAGAACTATCTGATCCCCAGGTTGACCTTTACCACAGAAGTGAGACGCCTGCAGCTAGAGTCTTTATCTAGTTAATCAGGGTTGGAACCAGGCGTCCTCAGCTGTAGCCTTGTCTTGTCCTTTGAGGCATCACAGCATCACAGGCCACTACAGGCCTCAGCTGGGACCAGTGATTCATAGAGGTTCACTTGTTATGAGTCCGATGCCCATCTCCAGACAAGGGGCCTAGGCCTTGGACAGACTCACAAGTAAACAAAGAAAGCCAATTGGTTAATTTTAAAACCTGCTCAGAGCCACTTCATAGTGGTCTCCATCAAATTAAGCTGTTTTATAAGGTGGTTGTGAAGATTGAATGAAGATAATACATGAAGAAAGCTTGACAACCTGGCAACTGGTAAGCACCCTTTAATTCCAGTTTTCTTTCTTTCTTTTTTTTTTTTTTTTTTGTGGGTACCGGGGGTAGACCTCAGGACCTTGTGTGCCAGCAGGCGCCTGTGCCACTGAGCGTTATCACCGGCCCTTTTTTTCCTTTATGTGGGTACCGGGGGTCGAACTCAGGACCTTGTACTTGGCAGGCAGGCGCTTATGCTGCTGAGCCATCTCATTGGCCCCCTAATTCCAGTTTTCAAACTAAATATTTCTCTATGAAAACCAAAGTAAAATAGTGTGCCAATTTAAAAGACCTCATCCTTTGGTTGCCTCAATTTTGTGAATTTCTTGTTGTATACCTTGTTTTTAGCTATTCCCAAAGCTACCTTGATTACTTTTTTATTTCAGCACTTTGGTGAAATGTGAGTGTGCAGATGTCATTGCTGGTGAGAGGAGTAAGGCTGATGAAAAGCATGATGCCCTCTGACTCCTAAGGACTGGTTGTGAGGTCCTGGTCCCATTTGGTATTTCTATATTGTACGTGGGCTTTAGGTAGGAGGACAAGCGTTTTGCTTAAGGCTGCAGAAATCGCAGTGTTTGTTTAATGATTATTACAGCTTGCTTTGTAATTATGATTGCATGGGCAATCCTGCACAATCCAGGGAACTTTTGCAAAGTAATGACAGTAATTTATGGCCATGTGGTTTTATGTGGATGCTTAAGTACTTGGTCTGTGGCCTGCCTGCATGCTCCATTGCCTGCCTGATGGACTTATTCCCCACCTGCTCTGCTTTCCCGGCTCTTGATGAAATGTAGTGGAATGAATACTGCATTTGTGTGAAAGACAAAGGAAATAGAATGTGTGTTAAGAAAGGAAGATTGAATCTGTAAGAAATTCCTTTCACTGTTTTCTTAGCTTTTCAATCAATGAAAATAGCTCAGTTTTCTTTCTTTCTTTTTATTTCAAGAAAGACAATGGAACATAAAGTCAGTACAAGTTAGACACTTTAGTGAGTATCTAGAATTTTAAATGAACTTAGAAAATTCCTCTAGGCTTCAGGTAAATTCTTGTGAATATTCCCTTTCCACTGGGTATTTTTAGATAATTAAAAACTAATTTAAGTAAAATTTCATAGCTTATAGTTACTTATAAGCATGTTTTATTCATGATGACTAGCTTTTTTAAAAAGGCACTGTGTTTAAGTCAAATCCAAATTTAGGAGAAAGGCAGAATGATAAAGTAAAAAGAAAACAGTAATTGAGCATCCAGTTTCTGCATATTGCTTTTTAAAATGTGCCACATCCTGAAATGAAACTCTGCTTAGATGTGCCATGATCTTAAAAAAAGGAGAATGAAGATGTTGGTTAAATTCTTCAATAAGCCAGTCCCAAAGAATTTCCTTTGACGTTGTTTTATGTGCTTCCCACTGAAAAACTTGAAGATAAGTTATAACTCTGCTTTACGCTTTGAAAATAAATTCAGCACATTAATTGTATTTATGGGAGAAAGTAGTAAATGTCCCAGAATGAATACACAGCCATAATTTACTCAGAGGGAACTGCTACTGCCCATAAACTTCTCCCATGCACCTCTCCTGCTTTATGACATCAACCAGCCTTGCAAATGAATCACTGCTTTGTGCACAAGATCCTTGCACTATGTAAATTTCCACTGAATGATTATCAAATAGGATTATTTTTATTGCATATTTTCTTTCCTAATTTTCCAGGAGATTAAATATAGTCTATACTTTGAGGCAGGGTCTCAGTTTGTCTGAGTTGCACATCATTTGGATTCAGAAATATGTGAGGCTCAGTGGCAGAATAATAAGACAGCTGTCAGGGGTCTCTTTGCACGAGGAATTGAGGGGCCTTGTAGGAAAACTTCAGCCTACAGGAAAAAGAATTGGGTATATGTAGCACTGTCTTTGCCATTAGATGGGACAAGTAAATGACACACTATAGTGTGTATTAATCCAGTGGTCAAGTATCTATGCTAGAGCTCTCTGGGGCAAACGACACATAAGTAAAATAAAAAAGAACTATATTTATACACAAAATCTCTGACAGGAGCACAAGGCACCTTTTCTTTGGGGTCAGGATAACAGACAAAACAGTAAAGGTGGACGGAGAAACAGTCTTGCCATAGGAAGGGAAGCTACCTGGCTTTGTGTACTGAACTCTGAGGCTGACTACTGTGGCTCTACACTGGTAGCAGAGACACTCAGCCACATCAGATCAGTACTGGGAAGAAACCTTGGGGCTTGAGGCATGGACCACGCTCTGCCATGACTTTACTGCCTTCCTCCTTTCTGTACAGCAGATAAGGCCCCCTCATTAATATAGAGACAGCTGAGGCTTCCGGAGTCAGCAGCTGCTGAGAGAGCTGGCTGTAGCTCACCTGTGCTGGGAAGTAGGTGTGAGGTGACTGGAAGACTGACAGTTATCCTCTCATGTCTAAGGGATGAAATCCAGAATGACAACAGTTATTACTCATCCTGAGATTCCACTTCTGCCTGTGGGCTGTTATGGCTTGAGAAAATTATGATACTGCCTTTGTATTCTTCAAAGTAGTTGAGTTTCCTCTTTATCTGATTCATACTTGTTATCACATAAATATGTATATGCTTAGGTAGATAATCACCAAGCCATTGTAGAACCTTTTCCATGCCATTTTGGGGGAAATATTTGCCTGTAACTTAACTATGTGCTACCAAGTATTACGAATAGTTTTCCAAAGAAATATCTCTTGATCCACACAAATTCTTTAATAATGTCAATTTGCATTAGTTTTGTAGTCTGTGTCAAAACTACTCACTTTTCTAATGGCTTCTATGGCTTTTATGGCACCCAGATCTAGAAGATGGTAAGAAATAAAATCATGTGGGTTTTCACATCCAAAGATGAAATGAATACAAATAAAAAAAGAAAATTAAAAAAAATCATAGGACTAGAATGCAAAATGGACTACGAACCAACAATTCACAGAACAATCAATGATACTTAAGACATGAGTATAATAAGGCTTTAGAGCTGGGACTGTAATCAACACAACTCCAACTCCAATGTACCAGGTGCTTTCCAGCTCATTTGAAAAGTTACAAATACACTACAGGGAAATAATTCCACTATATATGACTAAATTTTTGATATTTTGAATTTAGTAATCAAAATAAGGTAAATTATTAGGTGTTTGAATTTTATCATTTATTACATAGTCAAAAACTGGGTGTTATAAATGGGGGGGCAACTGTTGATACATGGAAAATTGCAAAACAAGATAAACCTAGAAATTATTTTCTAGAGTACAAAGCATTATCAATTATACACAACCTGTAAACAGCAAAATTTATGACAGCAATAAGATTTTAAGTAACTAAGGCTAATAAAAATCAAAAGAATATTGTTAAAAATATTAAAAGGTCCCAAATCATTGATTGGCATTTGTGTACAGTCATTTCCTCTATTTATATTAAAAGGCTTTTTTAAATTTCAAGTATACTGAAAATTTTCCTTAACTAGTATGAGACTTTGTAGAATTCATATTAGATCAGGCCACTGGGAAAATAATAAAACAATATTAATTAACCTAACATATTTAATCACTTATACTTGGAATTCCAATACTAGTTAGAATTCCAACATAGATTCTTTGGAGTTTGACACTACTGGATCAGTTCTGTTGACTGATTACAGAACTTTAAAAAGGAAGGGGAGAGTCTCATGATAGGATAGTTTTACAAAGTGCCACGCTTACTCAAAAGGTATTGCTAGGTACATTCTTATTTCCTATTGACTATTAAATTTATAAATCCACAAATTTATTCTTTGTTATTATAATCCAAAATTGATGCCACTCTGGACACTGAATTCCTCATTTCACAAATGAAAATACAGTATGAATCTAGAAACATTGTACATGATAGTGCCCAAGCATTTTTCCACCTGTTCACCAACCACTTACTGTGTATTGAAATTGATGTATTTCTCAACCATTTTTCTGAGGTGAATGACTTGTTAGAGAACATCAGCAAAAAAGTTGTAACTAAAAATCACAAAAACATAAAGTCCAAGAAGCCAACAAAAGATGGAATTTTTAGTGTTGTTTTTAAATCTTGGATTTACTTTTGGTATCACCTTTTCATTTTAATTTGATGACTGTCAACTTGTTATGGTATTATACGTATGTGTTTATATGTGTACATATATGTATATGTAGAATAAAGTTAAGATTTGGTAAAACTATTTTCCCATTCAAGTACAAAAAATGTTTTCAAGGCTGCTAGAAGTATACAGTTGTTAAACAAGTAAATAAAGTCTTGTATAAAAATTTTTAAAAATCATAAGAATCCTGTCCATATCTATTTGAAGAGAGTGGAGGCTAGAATAATGATGGCATATTTAACATATGTTTCAGGCTTTCTCTCCGATTTCTGATTTGTCATGCTATTTGATTTCCTATGAGGTCATTTTCATGTTTCAGACCTAAGAAAGTGAATCAGTTTTGGTGCTTTGTTTTGATTTGTTTCTGCTACACATTGTTTGCCTGTAATGACTTCATAGGGATGTTTACATCCAATTCACAGTTTATTTTTAAATGCATAGGATATGTCTTAGTTACTTTTCTCCTGTTGCTGAGACAAAATACCCAGTTCCCAAAATTAAGGAAGGAAAGGTTTATTTAGCTCATGGTTTGTGGAGGTTTCAGTCCATAATCAGCTGGCTCCAAGGCAGAGTGGCATGGCATAGGGGCAATCGTTCAGCAGCAAAAGACAGAAGAAACAGCAAGGGCAAAAAGGTGGGGAGAGCAAGCCTCTTTTCCTCCCTTATATTGTAAGCAGGCTACCTGCCCTCGGGTGGGTGTAGCACTCACACCATCTCCCTGCCTTCCTCTTGCACAAGCTGAGGATGTTTACAAAGTGAGAACCTCAGCCCTTGCTGAATCAGTTACTTAAGCTTCTAAACTTCTCAAGTTGACACAATGTATCAACCATTACAATCCACCCCTTGTCAACTAGGTAACCAGATACATTTCTTTAAACTGGTTTCCAGATACAAGACATGCTTATTCTTATCATTTCACAACTTGAACATTATAACACAGGCTTAACAATCCTTAAGAACCAGTATTGTTTACCAACATATTATATTAGAACCATAATATTTTGCTTCTGGCCCCTTAAAGACTCATGCACATCCCTTTATGCAAAAGACATTTAGTCCATTTTTAAGAGTAGCCAAATTCCTCACAGTTTCAGCATTGCTGAAAAGTCCAAGTCCTAAGTCTCCTCTGAGATGTAAGGCAAACTCTTAGCTTCAAGCCCCTGTCCAAATGAAAAGTTAAACACTTCCAACATTCAATGACACAAGATAAACATTTTCATTCCAAAAGTTACAAACAGAGGAATACAAAGGATGGGGACCAAAGCTAGTCCAAAATCCAGCAGGGAAAACATTAAGTCCTATAGTTCCATGTCCAGCATCTGAAGCAATCTGTGGCAAATTGTGAGCTCCAAAGGGCTTGAGTGACTGCACCCCTACAGCAGTTCTGGTGGTTACAGCTCCCATGGCTTCTCTCTTAGACCTACTTTGCTCCCTCCTTGCAGCTTTCCTTAGGTGATCCACGTTACTGGCTTTCCAAACTTCTAGGGTCTCCATTGCACCTCTGGCTTCACCCTCACAGCTTCACACATTGCCCTCTCAGGGGCACACTGCCTGGCCTTCTGAAATCCTAACTCCACAATTCTTGCATTCTTCATGCACCTAAAACCAGCACCACATGGGTACCAAGGTCTGCTGCCAGCTGGACCAGTAGCCAGGTTTCCCTCTCTCTTGGCTGTAGGGGTTGAGTGGCTGAATCACTGGGCACTCTGAATCCAATTCTGAAGAACAAATTTCCTATGCTGGCGGCATTCTGGAACGTGGTGCAGCCACTGCCATTCTGGAATATGGTGCTCTGAGGCTTCTTCCTCAAAGCAAAGTCTTTCACTTTTGCAGTTTCGAGGCTGCAAAGGGTGGAGATCTGCTGCTTCCTGTGATGCCCTCAGGCCATCTTTTACATTCTCCTGTTCCTTCTCAGCAATCATGATTTCCTTTGCTCTACTTTTGCAGTCCACAGCTTTACTGGAGCTTCCTTTCTAGCCAAACTCACAATGTTTTAAATCATCCAGCTGGGCTCTTTGCTATTGATTCTCAATATAGATCTGGCTAAAAGCCCCCAACAGCAGCCATGACTTTGCTGCAACATTCGACTGCCTTGAAATTTCTTTTGCCAGTTTAATTAGTCTACCGCCTTTAATCTCAGTCTCAGGCAGTCTCTGGATAAGATGAAGATGGCAAACTTTCTGCCAAGCCATAACACACATCGTCCAGAGTCCAACAACCAATGCAGTCTTTCTTCCCAGCAGAAACCTCTCAATACTGGTCTTTACTGGTTTTCTGGTCTTCTGAGTTCTCACCAGGATTTCCCATACAGAACAGCTTAAGGCATTCCAGCTCTACTTTTTTAAATGACATCTCTGAACCTTCCCAATCTCTTCCCACAAGCCATTCCCAAAGGCTCTTGAACCACATGGTCAGGTATAGTCACAGAAACAACCCCACTCCTGGTATCAAATTCTGTCTTAGTTACTTTTCTGTCATTGCTGAGACAAAATACCCAATGCCCAAAATTAAAGAAGAAAAGATTTATTTAGCTCACAGTTTATGGAGGTTTCAGTCCATAATCATCTGGCTCCAAGGCAGGGTGGTATGGTACAGGGGCAACAGTTCAAGGCAGCAGAAGACAGCAAAGACAACAAGAGCAGAGGTGGGGGAAGCTGCCATGTCCAGTGCAGCTCTCAAAGTTCCCAAGGGAAAGGGTGGTAAGAGGATGGAGAAATAAAAATAAGAGACAGTATACAGAAAGCTGAGGTCAGGTGGAGCCCTCTCTCTGGCTGAGAGGAAAAGGAACTTCTCAACCAAAGCAGTACATTTATTTATACATTTTTGCAGGTTGGTATCACGTGACACCGCTTTGCCTACCAACCTTGGACTGGAACAGCTTGTTTACGTAGCCCAGCTTGGGAGCTCTTTGTTTTCTGATCAGCCTTACCTCGCCCCACACATGTGATAAATTTCCAGCTTTAGCCACTCCCCACAGCAAGCCTCTTTTCCTCCCTTATATCATATGCAGGCTACCCATCCTTGGGTGGGTGCAGCACTCACACCATCTCTGTGTGCTCCTCTTGCACAGGCTCAGGATTTTTATAAAGTGAGGACCCTGGCCACCTGCTGAATCACTTAGTTAAACTTCTAAACTTCTCAAGTTGACACAATGTATCAGCCATTACAGGATGTTATCATAAAAGTTTTAATAGAGTACAAAGAAAACTTAATAATTTATTTAACAAATCAGAGGCCATACAAATTTTCTCCTAAATTTAAATGAAAGTGTAGCAAAGAAAGTACACAAACCCAAATACAAACAACTCATCCACTACCATGTCTAGCAAGTTTGTAGCTCATTGAAGTAGTTCTTTAATAATTTAAAATTATATATTAATAAAGGATGCAGAAAACCTGGGGGTAAAGAAACCACTGAATTTTAGAGTCTTAAATGGACTAAGGAGGAAAATGAATGAAATATACTTAACATGAAATCATCACAACAAAATTAATTCAGGGAAAGTAGAAAAAATTATTAAGTATGAAGTTTAAAATTAAAAAGATAGAAAACTTTCAAAAATGTTAAGAACCAAGACTTATAGCTTTGAAAATACACAGTAGTATATATTCTTTTGACAAGTTTGATTTAAAAATGTGAGAACATGAGCAATGAGATTATAGTTGCAGAAGCTGAAACATTAAAATTTTAATAGAATTCTGTGAAAAGGATTTAAGTCATACAAGGCATTTTCTTTACTACAAATAATTAGTTATAAATAATAAGTGTACTTGAAAATGCCTAAATAATTGGAAACTAAATAATATCAAAATAATATATGAGTCAAAGAGTAAATCAAAGAAAATTAAAAAAAAACATTTTGAATGGAAAGAAAAAACAAAATTAATGAGATGTTGTTGCTAAAACAATACTTAAGATGAAATTTCTATCATTAAGTGTCATTTAAAAAGGAGACCCCAAGTCAATGATTTCGACTATTTTTTTAAAACACTAGAAGAAAAGTAAATTAAATAAAAAGCAATTAGAAGAAAGAAAGTAATAAAGAACAAAGAGAAAAATTAATGACATTGAAAACGAAACCAGTAAAGAAAAATCAATGAAATCAAAGTGATTTTAAAAACATGACAAACTGGTAGTGGACAGATCAGGAATATACAGGTCACATCATTATAAAACATACAGCTATTAAAATGACAATAACAGGAAACTTACCAACAATTTTCCCATAAATTAAATTCTTAGAGAAAATAGATTCCTAAAAAAATTATATACAAGCAAAATTCACTCAATAATTATTTAATCTAAGTGCTTCTTTATGAATTGTAGTTAAAATCCTTTCCACAAAGATATCTCTAGATACAGATACTTTACTGATAACTTCTGCTATCATTTAAGAAAGAAATAATACATTTGTACCCAATTCTTACAAAAATTTGAGGTGAGTCAATAATTCCAAACTCATACAAATATAAATACTAATACCAAATACAAAATAACAATCACCGTCATTAATGAGCTAAATATAAACATTTTAAATAAAAAGTTAGCAAATTGAATACAGCAATGTACACTGCATGACAAACAGGAGATGTTTATTACAGGAATGCAGGATTGTTTTAATATTTTAAAAATTATACATGTAATTCAACATATTAATGAATTAAAGCCAGAAATCATAGTCATACAGTCTGAATGGACACAATATTTGACAAAGTTTGATGTAAACTTTCAGCAAACTAGAAGAAGGAAACTCAATCTGACAGAGGGCGTTTATGACAAACATACTGCTTACTTACACTTAATAGTGGAGACTGAATGTTTTCTGCTTGAGATCAGGGATGAAACATAGACATTCATTCTTACTACTTCTACATTTTTTCTTCCTTCTACTCAACATTGTGCTGAAGATTCTTCCAGCAACTGAACAAGAAAGAGAAATAAAAAGGCATCCCAATGAAAAGAAAGCAATTAACTGTCTTTATTCACAGATGACATGACAACATAATCATTTATGCAGAAAAGCATATAAAATGTACACAAAAGCTATGTGATCTATTAAGCAGAGTTGAATATTACAAAAACAAGATGCAAAAGCAAATGTCTATATGCTAATAATAAATTGTCAGAAGTTTAAATTAATGCAATGCCACTTATAGTAGCATCAAAATATGTAATGTTAGACATAAAACTGTTAAAGGATAAGACTATATGCCAAAACCTAGCAATCATTGCTAAGAAAAATTAAAGAATTACATAGCTGGAAAGATGCACTTGCTTATCTTTTGGAAAATTCAGGCTTGTTAACATGTCACTTCTCCCCCAAGTTGATCTATAGATTCAATATGACCCAATCAAAATATCAATAGCTGCTTTGTAGAATTTGGCCAGCTGATTCCTGACCTCATATGGAAATACAAAATACAGAATAATCAAAACTACTTTTAAAAATTAGAACGAGATTGGAGGGCTAATAATTCCTGATTTCAAGACTACTTTTAAACCTACACCAATCCAGTGAATATAAGATTGGCATAAAGACAGAGGAATTCACCAAGAAACAGAATAAAGACTATAGAAATTGACCCACAAATATATCAATGATAATTTTGATAAAGTTATAAAGACATTTGTTGAAGAGATAACAATCTCTCAATAAATAATGCTGGAACAATTGGATATCTAGATATTGAGAAAAAGTAATTGAATTCATGTTATGAATGTTATGGCTAAGGAGAGGGACCACTGAAGGAATCACCATTTGTTTTCTTGAACTTGACTTCTAGCATCCAGAACTATGAGAAAAAAAAAAACTTTCTGTTATTTAAAACACCTAATTTATGGTATTCTGTTATGCAAGCTCCACCTAACTAACATAATTTAAAATGCATTCTATAACTAAATACAAAGCCTACACAATAAAATATCTAACAGAAATTTTTCATGACCCTGGATCAGGCAGATTCTTAAGACATGAAAATTATTATTGACACACATACACTCATATACACACAGAGAGAAAACCTGATAAATTGTCATTCATCAAAATTATTAACCTTTGGTCTTTGATAAATATTGTATTATTATGACAGTACAAAGTAAACCCTGACTTGGAGAATATATATATATATATATATATATATATATATATATATTTAACATATATAATATATATATATTTTCATATATATATGATAAAATAACTTTAACTTAGAGTGCTGAAATAAGTTTCAAAATACAGTAAGACAAACAGGCCACCAAAAAATGGACAACTCTTTAGAGCAATACTTTGCCCAAGAAAATATGTGAATGGCAATTAAGTACATGAAAATATTCTTAACATCATTAGTTAGAATGATTAGAACTTACACTTAATAGTGGAGACTGAATGTTTTCTGCTTGAGATCAGGGATGAAACACAGACATTCATTCTTACTACTTCTACATTTTTTCTTCCTTCAAAATTAAGGTCACAAAGTTATATAACTACAGACTTAATGAGAATAGCTAAAGAAACAGAACCAATCAAGACCCAAATCAATAGTTTCAAGTACTGGAGAGAGTACAGAGCAACTGGAATTTTCATATGCTGCTGAAAAATACTTCAGCAATTTTTAAAATAAACATGCGTTAATCATATGATTTAGCATTAGCATTCTAAGATATTTATGTTAAATACAAACTTATATTTACTCCAAATTCTTACAGTGAATATAAATATCGATTTTATTTATAATCACCCAATCTGAAAACTGCTCAGATGGCTTTCAAATGGAAAATGGTAAAACAAACTGTGGTAATCTCCATTTGGAAGAATATTATTCCACAATAAAAAGTAACTAGGTACTAGTACTTTTAGAAAAATGAGATAAAGCTAAAATGCATTATGCTAAGTGAAAGGGGCCAGATTTAAAGTCTACTTAATGTAGGATTTCATTTATATGACTTTGGAAATGATAAAACTATGGGAACATTAAGAAAACTTAGTGATAAGTGTTTAAAGTGACAGGCATACTAATTACTCCAAATGATCATTACATAATGTATACATGTATAGAAATATCATATTGTACCTCATAAGTATGCATGGGTCAATTGAAGAAAAAATAAATAAGAAATGGATCAGTAATTGCCAGAGTTTGAGTAGTGAGGCAAGGATTGACTGCTGTTGCCAAGTGTCATCCAAGTGAAAGGCAAGATCCCCAAAACATGATGGAGGGGGCAGGGACAGTAGGGGATAAAAAGAAAAAGAATTAAGATATATTGTGCACATGTACTGACTCCCCATGACAAATGTGATCACTGTGTACCACAAATGTGTATTAATTATAAAAAATAAAGAAAAAAAAAGAAAAAAACCAAAACAAAGCCATGATTGTATCCTCATCTCCCTTATTCACCAGATGTGGCACCATGCAACATCTGGTTTTTCTTCAAAGTAAAAAAGACCACGAAAGGTAAACATTTTGAATCAGTTAGGGACATCCAGGAAGTCACGACAGTGCAACTAAAGACACTCAGAAAAGAGGACTTCCAGAGCTGCTTCCGAAAGTAGCAAGAACTATGGGACAGGGCCGGTGAGATGGCTCAGTGGCTTAAGCGCCTGCCCGGCAAGTGCGAGGGCCCGAGTTCGACTCCCGGATCCCACATACAAAAAAGGGGCCGGTGATATCGCTCAGTGACACGGGCGCCTGCTGGCGTGCGAGGTCCTGAGGTCGTCCCCCCGGTACCCACAAAAAAAAAAACAAAAAAAAAAAAAAAAAAAAAAGAACTATGGGACAAATGTGTTTGCAATGAGGGGAAGATTCATGAGTGATTAATGGCAATGTGTCTCTTACCATAATAATTTTTTTCATTTAAACATTCACAGTAGTTTTCAAGCACAGTGATACAGTGGAAAAATATTTATAAACATGAATGTCAATTGATTGATGTAGAATGTAATGAAAACATGCTACCCTTTATTGTTAATCAGAAAAAAAAAATTAATTTGAAAACTGAGATGCTTCTCACATTTGACTGGCATAAGCTGTGAAGGTGCAGGGCAGGGAGGCACCCCCATGCGCTCCGGAAAGAGTATAGTGTGCTGTGATCCATTCTGAAGGCAGTTTTATACTGTTTCTCAAAAGTCTACTGCTAATTCTGCAAGTCCACTACTAAAATTCTGTCTTACAGATATAAATTTCAAATGATCATGTCGTATCTTTAATAATGAAAAATTTGAAAGTGCCCTAAATAACTGTCAAAGGGGGAATGTTAAATAATAATTATTATTCTGTGTAGCCAGTTTAAGGAAAGGATAAAGCTATATGTTTTTACATGGAAATCTCTGCAAGTCATGGTTAAGGGAATAAATTATATTTTAATACACAAACCTTCATTTCATTTATGTAAAAATAACTTATAAAGGGAGTATGTGCATGTGTACATTCTCACATAAATAAAATATGCTTGCCATACTTAGAGGTTGGGGTTAATGAAGAGGATTGTTGTGACTTTTTTCCTCTATATTTCTCTATTGCTTGAGTTGTTATATCAAAATTTATGTATGGATTACATACATAATTTGATAAAAGGGAACAAAAAATTAGGAAAATAATTTGGAAAGTGTATAAGGTATTGTTCTGTATAATGCCCATGTTTTGGAATTTTCGATGTAAAAATTAGTGATTGTTCAAATATTGTGAACTGGCACAACTGGTAGCAGTTGTGTTGTGATCACTTAAAATAGCAGAACTTATTTATTATTAGCAATACCTGCTTCCAACATACAAGTATTGACAATTTTCAATTCAAAATAGTCTGGCTCTATGGAAATTATTTATACTTCCTTCTCTTGGGACTCTTTCTAGGTAATACAGACATTCACGTTGGGGTAAGTGATAAATATAGTATTGTGTATCTAGTCCCTGATAATAGTTGTATCACTACAGGGAAAATTCAAAGCCAGATTTGAACACATGGGTTTTCTTCTACCATCAGCATGAAACTGAGAAGGGAATATTGATGTGCTTGTACGTAATAACTCTTTACAATGTAGACAGTCTGTCACATAGGATTTGAAGCACTTTGCGTGTCACTGTTTTGCTTCTTTCGTGTCAGTCATGGAACAGCTCAGACTTCCATCTGATGGGAAGATTTCACTATTAATCTCAATCACCTCCTTATTCTGCTCGGAAATGTTCTACTGTCAGTCAGTTATTACATCTTCTTTTCTTGAAGGATGGTGTTATTAAACAACTCACCCTAGGCCATAGAAGATGTCAGCTGTAAAGCCTAGACAAAAATACCAATTTATAGTTCGGTATTTGTATCAGTCTTGCTACATTTAAAGAAAATGGTTTGTTATGTAGATCTTAGTTCTGATTAGAAAGTGTGGATATGTTTTTCAGGTGCAGAAAAGTTCGGACTTGCCTATTTCATAGGAAGTACTGCTAAGGATAAGGGGTTCTTTCCAGGCAGTGAATAAAAAATAAATAAATTCTAACCTCTGAATATTGAACTCAAGGGAGGTAGCCACCAAGGCTATTCACAACTATTCCAGTTCCCTTTTCTTCAGAGCAGGTAGAAGGGTTGCATGACTCCCTCCAATTGCAGTTATGTGCGACTAATTGACTTGCTTTGGCTGTTGAGATATGAGGAAGGGGATGTGTGTTGTTTCCAAGAGGCAACTCCCAGAGGCAGTGTGTGCAGCACTATGCTCCTTTTCCCTCCTCTTCCTTTCCTGCACAATTAGAGTAAAGGGTACTATTGAATAAAACCATCAGGCAAGATGACAGATTACACAGTGAGGGAAAATCCCCACGAACCTATGCTGTTGTATGTCACTGAATCTGTGGAGTTGTTCATAACTAGCATCATATGCTAGTTTACCTTAATAACAACTTCCTTGTAACATAAACTTTCCTAGCGCAAATCTTTAAAACTGCATAATGGACATTCAAGGCTAAAGAATACATTTGCTGGGGCCGGTGAGATAGCTCAGCGGCATAAGCACCTGCCTGGCAAGCGTGAGGTCCTGAGTTCGACTCCCGGTACCCACATACAAAAAAAGGGCTGGTGATATCGCTCAGCAGCACAAGCACCTGCTGGCGCGTGAGGTTCTGAGATCGACCCCTGGTACCCACAAAAAAAAAGAATACATTTGCTTTAGTAGTTTTTGTTTCATATGTTAGTATAAAATATTTTTGTTCATTTTAAAATATGTGTGCTATGAAGTTTCTATTTCATAGCATTTCATTTTTCTGATATTTAAGTGCTGTAGCTATTTTCATATTAAGTGAAATTATCAATTTACTGAGATGTATATCTGAATAAATTGCTTATAAATATAGCTATATTTAAAGGTTAAACTTGTGACCCTGACTTTCTATGCACTCTTAGGGAAAGCTAACTAGCAAACACTGTGTCATTTTTGTTATTCCTTCATGGGATATTCTAATTGTTCCATAGTATGTTTGCTACTACTAATGGCAATAATTACCATTCACAGCTTATCTGCATTTCAAGATTAATCATTGCTTCTTGACATACATTATTACATTCAATCTCTATAATAACTATGCAAAATACATGATGAACTCAAGTTCCAAGAAGTTAAGTAACTGCAGTGTTCAGAGATGTAGAGAGGAGACATTCAGCTAAAAAACGAGGAGGAGCATTGTAGTAAGAGAAACCAAGAGTGGTGTTCAATTGGTGGAATCCAATTGGAGTAAGTCATTTTAAGAAATAGTTGACTGTACAAAGTGTTGCTGAGAGATGCAACTGAGGATAAGGATTAAAATTTGACCAAATGGCCACATAGGTGGCATTGTGGTCTAACAGGAAAGGCCCTTAAGATAGCAGTGGAACAAATCTGTTTTGAGTGCATTAAGAGGGAATGAGGGAAGAAGCATTGAAGAGAACAAGTATGGGCAACTTTGTCAATGAGTTTTGGTGTGATTTAAAATAGGGAAATAGGAAAGCAACTGGAGAAAGATGTGATGCAGGGACTATTTTTTGTTTGCTTTAATTTAACAGAAGGGAAATGATACCATAAGTTTATGTTCAAAATGACTCAGATCTAGAGAGCAGGAAAATTGCTAAGGTAGGCAAAGGAAGGGTAGAATTAGTACGGCAATGTCCTGGAACAGGTAAGAGAAGGTGGCATCTGATGGAATACCTAGCCACTTAACTCCAGGGAGAACTCATCCGCTGAACTGGTGGGAAGCTGAGTATGTGTTCACAGATGCTTGGCATTTATGGGAAAAGGTGAAGGAGTTTTGAGTGTTTTCCATTCCCTCACCAAAGCAGAAAGCAAGGTTGTTGAGAGAGAAAAGTGGGGAAGGAGGTGTCAGAGGTTTGAATGAAAAAGGTGTGAGCACATCATCTTGGGAGTGAAAGATTGAACAGATATGGGCAAAGGACAGCAGCAAGGAGGCATGACATGTGGTGCCTTGTGATAGTACGGCATTCTGAGATGCAGCATTTAGGGAGGAGAAAGAGAGAATGGCCTGAAACCAGCAAAAAGGTGGAGTACCTACTTCCTCTCAAACACTGGGATTCAAGGACTGGGAGAAATAAAAATCTTTACTTGAGAGCTGGCAGTGACATAAAGTCTTCTGAAGGGATCCAGAATTCAACTACAGCTGGAAAATGAGAGTCCATTGGTTAGGATAGAAATAAGGGTTTTTCTGATGGCTTATGGACAATTCTAGAGATAAAAGTATTAAGGTTCCATACCCCAGGGAAAGATGGGGATAGAAGATACAGAGAACCTCTTGGAATGAGTCTGACCTTACTGGGAATTACAGCATAATATGGTTAGACTTGTTTATCATACCAAGGGCTGGGGGTGGGGGTGGGCGAGGAGCAGTGAAATCCAGAGCACATCAGGCTTTCTCTGGACTCTCTTTCTCTCTCCTGGGTTTGGAGAATAGGAGGCCTTAGCACGTGCACGGGACTCAGTCAATATTTTCACAGTGTATCAACCTTATTCCTGGCCACTGGTAAAAGGGAAACCCAAAGGACAACATATGTAAAGAAATGTTCAACTTCCCTTAACTTTACATTTCAAAACAATTAAAGCATAACAATTAATTCCTCTTTATCCCATTAGATTTGCGAAAATTAGACGTGGATAATATCGTTTTCAAGCAAATGTGAAGAAAATATTTCAGGCCGCTGTGATAAGATGGTAAACTGTTGCAGGCATTCTAAAGAGCAGTTGGACAGTAATTTAAAAAAATATTATACTATAACATAGCCATCAATCTTCTTCCAAGGCATACCTGTTAAGGAAAAGTTTTTGCTTGCCCATGAGGCAATGTATGAGACTTTTACTACAGCAATTGCTTATAGTAGCTAAATTTGGATGCAACCTCTACATACTCAGTACTCCAATGTAGTGTACACTCGTGATAAGACTTGACGTGCTGTATCAGGAGAAATGAGCAGGATTTAGACATAGGATATGGATATGTTTTATTTTTTAATTTTTTTGTTTTTTTGTGTGTGCCGGGGGTCAACCTCGGGACCTCTCGTGCCAGTAGGCGCCCGTGCCGCTGAGCGATATCACCGGCCCTTTTTACGTATGCGGGTTCCGGGAGTCGAACTTGGGCCCTTGCGCTTGCCAGGCAGGTGCGTACGCCACTGAGCCATCTCACCGGCCCATGGATATGTTTTAAAGCCACAGTGTTGCGTGTGAAAAAATAACTGAATTGAGATTTATATTACAATTTTGTTTATGCCAATTTTCTCACCCAAAGAATGCTTTATATTTCAGGAGATGCATATACAGTAAGGCCATGAGTTAAGTGTATTACAGTGGGTAGCCAAGGCAGAAGTGGAATGGGAAGACAAAACAAATATATTAAAATAAAGCAGGGAAGAGTTTGTCAATAAGTACTAAGCTACAGTTGGATATGGCAAATAAGTTCTGGTGATTTTTACAGAGCAGAGTGAGTGTAGATAATGGTAATGTAATATGTAGTTCAAAAAAAGAAGCTAGAAGAAAGGATTTTGAAAGGTATACAAAATAAAGAAATGATAAATGAGGAGGTAGGCAGGCTTACCTCTATTTGAATGTTACATGAATTATACATGTGCCAGAACATTACATATGCTTATAGACTTGTGTAATTTTTATGTGTCAATTGGAAAAAGAAATAATTAACTAAATTCTGTATAACTGAAGTTTTAAAAAGAAGATACATTTTATTATCCACTTTTTGGTTTATTAAAGTAATTTTATGTTTTCCCTTTTGTTATCCGAGAGATTAATGCTATAGATTCAAATAAAGAGCAAAGAAAAAAGGAAATGGAACGAATTTAAGCATTTCTTGCCACCTGTTTGAGTGGAATTAGTTTCAGCAGTAGGAAATGTTAAATCTTTCATGTACATATTACCAAATTATTTTCAACAACAAAGTTCCAATTTATCTTTTTACATTAGTTTATAAGACAATTGTTCGCAAACAATTTCAGCAACTTGTACTTTTTGAAGTATTTGTCAATTTGGCATTATGTTGACAGAATCTTTAGATATTTATTATTTGCAATATATGCAATTGACTCATTTATATATATATATATATATATATATATATATATATTTTAGATTTGTTTGTTTGTTTGTTTTTGGTACTGGGAATTGAACCCAGGACTTTTGCACTGTGCTACATCCCCAGGCATTTTTAGGGGTGTTGGCAGGGTCTCACTAAGTAGCTAAATCTCCCTGTTTGGGCTCAAATGTGCCATCCTCCTGTCTCAGCCTCCCCCCAGGGTGCTGGAGTTATAGGTGGGCACCACCACACCTGGCTAGGTACAAGTGTCTTAAAATACCTTGATGTTAATATGTTTGGCTTTTTCCAGTTTTTTTAAATTAATACATGCTTTTAATACATGATTGTATTCCTTATGGGGAGATGGTACATATACATGACACATCTTAATTCTTTTTTTAACCCCTTCCCCCCTTCGTCTCTTAATCTCCTTCTCATATAAGAAAAATCTATCTCTCTACTTCTTACTACCTATCCTCTAATTTGCTCTTTATTTTGGGGGGGTTCTCATATAAGAGAAACCATGTGATATTTAAACTTGTGTGTCTGTTATTTTATATCGTTGTTTCTATGTGTTAGTATTAATTTATCTGTGCTATTAGTATTTTAATGATGCCAATATATCTTATTTGACAAATAATATGTCATTATTTCTCTTTAATTTATAGTAATTCTGAGAATGAATTTATTTTATTGTATTTTTACATATACATATAACAAGTTAAATAATATAGAGATCTCTCTAGTGCAAATATTTTCATGCTACCAACCCAAAAAAGTTAACAAATATTAAGTTTGTGTTCAACTCTCTACATTTTTTTCTGTGTTTATACTAGAATATGTACACATATGTAGGCACTGTTTTTATGAATGTTTGTTAAAAATAATATGCAACCTTATAATCATGGAAGAAATACAGGCTTATTTTGGAAAGCATAGCAAGGTAAAAATGCTACACTGCTAGGAAATGACCATTGTTAAAAATTTCCTTATATTTTATTTATCATTAACTTTTTATGTTCTACAAATATCTATCAATAAACAGTAATAAGATACTTATATAACATCTTTAAAATAAGATGCTGTAAAATATTAAATTTTTGAATAGGTATTCCTTTTTAATTATTAGAAACAATTTTAATGGTTACTTTATATATACACATGTATAATTTTCAACCATCCCCTTATTATTGGATGTTTTATTGAATCAAAAAAATAATATTAACTAAGATTATAAAAATATTTATGTCTTACTACTACTTTCTTTCTTTTTTTTTTTTTTTGTGAGTACCGGGGGGTCGACCTCAGGACCTTGTGCGCCAGCAGGCACCCGTGCCGCTGAGCGATATCACCGGCCCCTTTTTCGCATGTGGGTTCTGGGAGTCGAACTCGGGCCCTCGCGCTTGCCGGGCAGGCACTTAAGCCGCTGAGCCATCTCACCGGCCCTTACTACTACTTTCAATGAGAGAAATATGGTGCTTCATTTTTTGCTATACTCTTGACAAATGGTTTTAGATGTTCTTCATCATACTCCATAATTACTTCTTACTTTTACTTCCTAAATTCTTGATGTCTAGTTTTTTTTTTTTTTTTTGTGGGTACCGGGAGTCGAACTCAGGACCTCGCGCTTGCCAGGCAGGCGCTTATGCCGCTGAGCTATCTCACCGGCCCAGATGTCTAGTTTTCTAAGATAAAAAATTTAGTGGAGGGTTTTTGAAGTGTTTTAACATGTTTAAAAAGTTTCTATATGTACTGAAATTATCAATTGCTTTACTTTTTAATTGATTCTTTGTCTTAGATTTTTCCAATTTTAAATCGTAATTTCCAATTTTAAATTTTATTTAGCCCTGTCAGTTTTGAATGTAACAAATACTTGAGATAGTCAGTATAAAAATAGCAAAAGGTTTTTTGGCTTGTAGTTTTGGAGGCAAAGCCTAGAGTGATTGTAGTGCTCATCTCATTTGTTTTTCTTCTTTCAGGGATCACAGTACTGCTTTGTGTGTTTTCTATTATTGGCAGCTATTTAGTATATTTTTTCTTTTGTTGGTAAGTATATTTTTCAGTTCATTTATACTGATGTGGCCTTTGGATTCATGATATTTTTAATATTTATTCCTTTTAAAAAGTTAAAAATGAGGGCTGGTGAGATGGCTCAGCAGCACAAGTGCCTGCCTGGCAAGCACGAGGTCCTGAGTTCGACTCCCGGTACCCACATAAAAGAAAAAAAGGGCCGGTGATATCGTTCAGTGGCACAAGTGCCTGCTGCCAGGCGCAAGGTCCTGAATTCGATTCCCAGTACCCACATTAAAAAAAAAAAAGGTTAAAAATGAGAAGTTCACTGATATTTTATAAAATAGTGGAATTAAACAAAAATATATAGCTTAAGAAAGTTGGAAAAACACTAAAATTTGAATAACAGTGACACAATTACAGCTAGAAAAAATTATTAATTTTTAATAATTAATTTACTTTTAAAATTTAGCTTAATTCATCTGACCTTAAATAAAGATTAACTGGGGCCTGTGCATCTTGTAAAATAAAATAATGCCACTTCATCCTTATCAAAAAAGTTATGAAACCTGTAAAATGGTGATTCGTTTCTGCATCCCACTGATACAACCACCTCTGCATTCCACTATTTATACATGTATCAGCTACTCCTCTGTCCTATTGGTAAGGATGGCAAGTTTGATTTCACTTAAATATAGTTCCAGTAGGCAGTCTTAGAAATATGATTTATGTTATCTTACTTAGAGTAAGAGATTAGTTTCTCAACAGCAGTTGAGAGGGCTCACCAACGTCAAATTCTTCGTATTATACATGTTAAAATGTACAATTCTTAATATTTATTCTTTAAGAGTCATTACCTCTGATGGCTCTTTCAAGAACTAGAATAGCCAGCTGCAAAACAAATATAAATATTTCATGCTTTAAAAAGTCCTTTGAAAGTGAAATTCTTTGGCATGCATTAGAAGACAAGATGATTGCGTCAATACCAGAACACACTCAAGGCCAGTTATCAGAAAACAGTTGTTCTCAATCTGGCATCTCTTCGGATGTAGGACTGCTTGTTTGTGATGAGAACAAATGTGGTTGTTGACAAAAGTGACAAGTCTTGACTAATAACTAAAGCAAAGAAGTCTTATTTTAACTGACAATGCAGAATATTTACACTGTGCTTTCTTGTGAGAGTTTAATCATGAACTGACAATAATTTAGCTGCTGCCAGTGTAACCTAAGGAATTTGGCATCTCAGAACATCTGATAGACATGTTTACTGTCTCAGTATTTAAAATGATCTCCTGTCTTCATTTAGGTCCTGAGAATGTGAGGTCCAAGACCAACATGTCATACCTTGTCCTAACAAATACTTTCATTCAGCTTTGCTATAAACTGGTGCTTGCTGTATCTATAAAGGACAGGCTACATGAATTTTTGTCTTTTCTAATCACATAATTGATATGATGTATTACTTGGTATGCCTTACACTAAGTTTCATGTCATAAATTCCTGCTTGATTTTATTCCAGAAAGTTGCAAATTGCAGAGACAAATGTGTGTACTTTCATTTGTCAGATAATGAAAAGAATACAGTTCAACATGTTCTCCTTTGTGTCTTAACTGGCAGAAAATGTGGAGCTCAATTCAGAGCCCAAGCAAAGCTGTCACTTTTTTCATGCAAAGAGTGCTATCTACTTGCCTCTTCATTCATTTGTATGGTTTAAATTATGCTTTAGTCTTAATTGCTCTATTTTATGTTTACCTTGTAAGACAGTTTAAATACCTTTGGAGAAATATGGAGTGTATATCCTAAATTAAAAAGTAAATGTAAGAAAAGAGAGGTCTCGAAACTGGTAGTCTGGATGATCATAGCTTACAAGAGAAAGTGATGAAAGATGAAAAGTGTTTCTATCAATAATAACACATTCAGATGTGTTGCACTTAGCAAAAACCATGAAACCAGGGACCCTGGGATTTGGTCATTGTATTGGATCAGTGGCTCAATGAAAAGGTAATCAGATTTCAGGGCTTTGAGAAATTAGATGTTAAGAAATGAAGCCCAAAGAAATAGATTGTCTGTTTAATTAATCTAAAACATGCAACATACAGGTAACTATTAAAGAAAAAAAATTCAACAATACTTGTTAAAGCACAGTAAGGAAGATTTTATTCAGAATGATCTAGATAGGTATGGGGACCACTCACCATACCAAGACCCCAAAGGGGTCTTGCAGTGATGGAGGGAGACTGTGGGAGTAGTCAATGGAAAATCACTAAAAGATAAAGGAGAGTTAAATGAATATAATAGGATTCTTGGTGAAGACAGGCCAGGGTGATCAGACGTCTCTGGGAGATGATGAGAATGGAGAGCCCAGTCAGATCCTGAGGCTGATCAGATTTCTATGTGGGGAATTTTTGCTAAACTGACTTAGAAGAGTTTTTTACTAAACTAGATTTTATAAGGAAGGGCACAACTGGGGCTGGGAGAGGGTTCAGAGGCCTGACCAAAGTTAAGCCAAGCCAAGAATCATTGTCAAAAACAAGAGCTGTGACACACTATAGCTGGATGTTGCAAGCCAGAGCTCTGAATTAGAGCAAAGAATGTGTAACTTTGTATTCTACTTCAATGTCCCATTGTCCAATACTAAATATTCTATGTGCTGTGACCTAAAAACACTTGTTCTCTTTTAGCTTGATTTTGTTTTAAAGTTTTGATTCAGATGATTAAGAAAATGCATTTGTTCTTGAAGGCTTTTTTGAAATTTATTTTCACGTGCTTTGGTGTTATCAATTTTCCAGAAAAAAAGTAACTCATTAATTGTTCTACTCTGAAAGACAAGAAAATATGTATAGTTAGTTCGTGGTGCATAACTGCATTTTTAACCCTCGAGCAGAGCTGCTTGGAGAGCAGAAGCAAGCAAACCGTAAAAAGATTTGCCACAATGAAAATCCCATGAAGCAAAGACTATGTCTACCGGCTTTGGACCATGAGTCCTAGTTTGATATGCATTTGTCGAAGGGTCAATGAATATATTAATTAGTAACTCCATACAGTAATCTGTGGCTCAGAGACCATAAATCTATAAGCAAAATAGCTTCTAAGGACCTCTTGGGATAGGCAACATTATTTTTCTTTTTTTAAATTGACAAAATGGTGTATGTTTATATTACTCATCATGATGTTTTGATGTATGTATACGTGGTGAGATGATTAGATCAAGCTAGTTAACATAGCCATCATGTCACATATGTGGCTTTTTGTGATTATAACATTTAACATCTACCCTTTTAGCAATTCTCAAGTGTGTGCTACAACACTCTTCACTATAGTCATCACACTGTGCAGTGGATCTCCAGAACTTATCTAAGTGAAACTTTTTACCTTTTGCCCAACATCTCCCCATCCCCTCTGGCCCATCATTCTTCTCTCTGCTTCTATGAGTTCAACATGTTTCAGTTTCCACATATATGTGAAAAAATGGGCTATTTGTCTTCTGCTTCTGCCTTATTTCACTTAGCTTAATGTCCTCCAGGTTTATTTACATTGTCCCAAATGCCCTCCTTTCTTTCAGGATAAATAATATTTTGGGGTTCTGGGGTGTGTGTGTGTGTTTCATTCCATATATTGGTTGGCTACTATGAATAATGTTGCAGTGAATGTGGGATTGCAGATACTGCTTTCACATATAGATTTTATTGGATATATGCCCAGTCCTGGGATTGCTAGATCATATAATATTTCCATTTTTAACTTTTTGAGGAGTTCAATAATGGATACTAAATTATTCTATCCTATAATAATTTACATTTGCACCAAAAGTGTGTAAGGGGAATGCCAACTACCTTTTGATAGAAAAGGTGTGAGGTGCTACCTCATTGTGACTTTATATTTTATTTACCTAATGATTAATAATATTAAGCATTTTGAGAATTGTCTCTTCCAGTGCTTTGCTGATTTTTAAAACATTTGTTTACTTACTATTGAGTTCCTTATGTATTTATTTTGGACCTTACAAGGTGTCTGTTTTGTAAATACTTTGACATAATCTATATGTTGTTTATTCACTGTTGACTGTTTGCTTTTGCCATACAGAAACATTTTTGTTTGACAAAATTGCCTTTGCCTACTTTTGCTTTGGTTTTGTGTACTTTTGTGGTCATATCCAAAATTCCTTCCAAGACCAATGTTATGGAACATTCCTCTTGTGTTTTCTTCTAGTAGTTTCTAGTAGCCTTGTGTTAAGTCTTTAATTCACTTTGAGTTGGTTTTTGTATATGGAATGTGGTAAGGGTCCAATTTCATTCTTGTGCATGTTGGTTTCCAGTTTTCCAACATCATTTATTGAAGGAATTTTTTTTTGCTGTATGCTTTTGTCATCTTTGACAAAAATCAAACAACTAAGAATGTTTGGGTTTATTTTTTGGCTCTCTATTATATTTCATTGTTCTATATATGTTTTATACCAGTGCCATGTTATTTTGATTACTATAGCTTTGCAGTGTATTTTATTATTTCTTAAAAATAATTTTATTGGTACACTTTTGATATACATAATAATCATATTCATCATGGGGAATTTGTACCTGTACAAAATATATCTTGATTCTTTTTTATTTCTCCATTCCTTCAATTTGTAGTATATTTTAATAAGATGCTTCCAGCTGTGACCTTTTCCTCAAGATTCTTTTATCCAGGGCCGGTGAGATGGCTCAGCGGCGTAAGCACCTGCCTGGCAAGTGCGAGGGCCCGAGTTCGACTCCCGGAACCCACATATGAAAAAGGGGCCGGTGATATCGCTCAGCGGCACGGGTGCCTGATGGCGCACGAGGTCCTGAGGTCGATCCCCGGTACCCACAAAAAAAAAAAAAAAAAGATTCTTTTATCCATTGCGGGTTTTTTTTTTTCCTGGCTCCTGTAATTTTTAGGATTTAAAAGAAAAAAATTTGTAATAATATCATTGGACTTTTGATGAGGTTTGCATTGATTCTGCAGATCATTTTAGTATGGATACATTTAGTATGGATATTTTAACAATATTAAATTTCAAAATTAACACAAGCTATCTTTTGTGTCATCTTCTACTTCTGTCATTCATGTTTTATAGTTTTTATTGTATGAATCTTTCATCACGGTTAATTTTTGCTAAGTATTTTATTTATTTATATGACACTATTTTGAATAGGATTTATTTCTTGATTTCTTTTTCTGCATAGTTTATTTAGTGTGTAGAAATGATACTGATGTTTTGCATGTTAATTTTGTATCTTCTAACTTCAATGAATTCATTTTTTAACAGTCTATTTATTGTCTAGTTTAGGATTTCCTATGTATGGGGTCATGTCATCTGCAAACAGAGTCCAATTTATATCTTCCTTTTCAATTTGGATGCCTTTTATTTCTTTTTCATGCTTAATTGCTGTGGATAGGACTTCTAGTACAATATGGACTGCATAGGTGAGAGGGTGCATCCTTATAGTTCATAAATGTATTGATGATACAACTTTAGGATGATTAATATCAAGATCATGTTCCTACTTTAGACTGAGGAGCTGAGACATTCCTCTTTGTCACTGGATACAGGATTTCATGAGAGGCAAGGCACACTTAGGGACACACCTTCTATGTGTTTGACTAGTAGGTTTGGAATCTTCTCAGAGTGGTTCACATGTGAGAAACAGATAATTCAGAACCTATCTATTATGATTTAGGCAGAGTTGACTGCTCTGTGTATGTGGCTTGTAGAAGGAACAAATGGCTGGTCTCCTGTACACTGGGAAAAGCAGGGCTCTAGCCTCAGATCTGCCCCACTCTTAGCAGAGTTGCCCTTGGCAAGTCAACCACCTTTCTGCACTTCAGTGTACGTTTCTGCTGAAATGATGAAATTGTTCTTCTGATGTTCTTTCTAGCCTCTAAGTTTCATGATTCTGTGTTAGTAACCCCATCTGTAGTATTTTTGATACTACTTGCCTATACAAGATCTACTCATTCCGTGACGAACTGAGGACACTAGTATCGGTCACTTTCCTTTCAGCAAATTAGGGCAAATCAGGGCCTCGTTTATTCTTTGTCCTTATTCTGGTATACTTGTTCTCAGAAATCTGCAAATAAGATCTGGCAGCACTGAGACTTCCATTCAGAGCCAGGTGGTTTCTGTGAGTTCATAACTTAGTTTACTGAGATAAGTGACATGCATAATATAATTGCCACATATTTGTTTATGAGATCACTGTGTCTGCCAGCTGGGTTCAAAATGAAGAGAGCAAGACTGAATTTCACCACTTCTGCCAGTCAGAAAGTGCTTTTGTTGCTTTTAAAGTTCTCTATATTGTGACGTATGAGTAGGAGATATATAACATTTTATGCACAATCAGCAATATATCTGTGTTTAAAACAATAAAACCAAACTAAAAAGAATGACTATTGTGGGCCGGTGAGATGGCTCAGCGGCTTAAGCGCCTGACCGGCAAGCGCGAGGGCCCGAGTTCGACTCCCGGATCCCACATACGAAAAAGGGGCCGGTGATATCGCTCAGCGGCACGGGCGCCTGCTGGCGCGCAAGGTCCTGAGGTCGACCCCCCGGTACCCACAAAAAAAAAAAAAAAAAAGAATGACTATTGTTTCAATGGCTCCTGACAAATAAGGGACCAGACATCTTGAAAAGGACTAGGAACTTTTCTTTTCTACTCTTTAATAGTATTCTTCTTGAGATAATCATTAGAATGAAAAAATTAAACTGAAAAGAAGTTCCTATATCGACTTTATTTTAATTTATTGTTTCCAATACCTAAGTATTTCTACCTATTTCTATCTATTTCTACTGTCTTCCCTCCACTAAGTATCTTAAAGGTAAAAAATTGTTCTTTTGGCCAGGTGTGGTGGCACACACCTGTAATCCTAGCACTGGGGAGGCTAAGGCAGGAGGCTTGATACAAGTTTGAGGATGGCCTGTGCTACATAGTGAGTTCAAGGCCACCCTGACTACATAGTGAGACCCTGTCTCAAAAAGCCAAAAAAAATTTTTTCTTTTGGTCAGGGGAATGGAGACTATAAGACTGGAGTCAGGGTGGTCAATAAGAATTAACTGTGGTTACAATAATCCCACTAAGAAGTGATGAGATCCCAAATAATGACAGGATCAGGAGAAATGAAAAGGGAGAAATCTTGGGAAATGTCACTAAGTAGGAAGTCTGAATTGAGTGAGGAGGAGAAATCTTATAAGATCATTATCTTCTGGCTTAGGGGCTTGGTGGATGATGGTAGTACTAAGTATTTATAGAAATCAGTATCTTTGAGGAAAGATGACAAGTTCTGTTAGGAAAACGTGGCATGTGCTGCTTGAGGTTTCAGCAAGTTGTGATGTCTAAGAGATACAGTCACGCATTACTTGACAATGGGGATACATTCTGAAAATTGCATCATTAGGTGATTCATTGTTGTGCAAATATGATAGAGTATACTTACACAAACCTACATGGCCCAGGCCAATCACTGGACATAGCCTCTTAATACCATTGAGAAAGAACAAACAGATATGTAAGGCTGGTGCCATTTATAACATGGCATATTGCTTTATAGTGAACTTTTACAAATAGAAGTACACTTTAAAACAATGATAAAAGTATTATATAGTAAATACAAAAAGCTGTGATGTCATTTTAATTATTATTGAGCATTCTGTACTGTACAGAATTATATTTGCTATACTTTTATATGACTGACAGTACAGTAGTTTTTTTCACACTATCTTTTATACAAACACATGGGTAATGAGTTGTATGATGACAATACAATGGACGTGACATCACTAAGTGAGAGGAATCTTTCAGCTCCATTATAATCTTATAGAACCAATGTCATACATGAGATCTGTCAGTAAACAAAATGTTGTTATGTGTGCAAGAGTGTAGTTGAAATATAGGCTTGTTGCTTAACAGAGATTTGCAAAATTGTGAGCTTGGTATTATTATGTCCATTTTTAAAGCCAAGCACCTGAGCCAAGGAGGTTAGGTGATAGGCTGGGCATGCTCAAAGTCATACGTATTTTGTCCTCCTTGCTTTAAACAGCTGGAGTGAGTCCTTAAAACAAAGGCCATGGGAATCTTCTGAGCATTCAAAGTCTTTTCTCTGAAAAATCTTTATTACTGTGTCATCCTGTCATCCAGGAAAACCATATTTGAGAAAAATAAAAGAGTTTAGGAGAAGTTTCAATGCTAATATATCAAGTCCTTTCACCTCCATCCTACCCATTCACTCAAACTGTGGGCCCACTGACCTAAAATCAACGCACATACAAGGAACAGGGGCTCTGGAAGGGAGGTGGGAACTGCACAGTCTTCCACGGCTGCGGTGTTTGCGGATTCTACTTTCTGTCACATAAACCATATTTGTTTGATGCTGTGGCTCCTGTGGTTACCAGTCTGGTAGGGAACCCAGCAAGTTACAAGTGAAGCAACTGAATTCTTTTCTATTCTAGCACCGTTGGTGGCCAGATGATTTCCTTCTGCTGTTTTTCATCTCCAGACTCCTCTCTGTCACCAGCATTTTTATTATTCTTCTTCCCAACACCAAATCTATCTGCCTTAGACCCAATGCTGACTGTTTAGTTTCCTCAAAAACTCATTTATACAGAGATCTTTATAGTAACTTTTTTTTTTTTTTTTGTGGGTACTGGGGGGACGACCTCAGGACCTCGCGCGCCAACAGGCACCCGTGCCGCTGAGCGATATCACCAGCCCCTTTTTCGTATGTGGGTTCCGGGAGTCGAACTCGGGCCTTCGCGCTTGCAAGGCAGGCGCTTACGCCGCTGAGCCATCTCACCGGCCCTATAGTAACTTTTAAAAGTAATTTTTACCAGTACTTTCTTCCTTGGTTCTTAGTTCTTTGCTCTAAATTTTAAGTTGTGCCACTGGTATAATCTCAACAACTTTTCATCTCAAGCTATTTCATTCCATTACCTACAGTTTAATGCTTTGAAACTGCCATGAAAATTTTATAGACTAATTTTTTAAAGTACCACAAAAGTGAATGAGCAGCAGTATATCTTATATTATCAAGATGCAAAGTATTACTATAATGTTTTAGATCGCTTTGAATCTGATGATCTTGTGGAGTTTTACACAATACACAGCAAATGTAGCATGATTTTAAATTTTTGGTGGTTATGCTGTATTTCTTGTTAACACCTTACCTAGGACTTCAGTAGCTATATGATATGAGAGGAACACTAATGTGTGAAAAATAAGTTGAAAATGCCTTTCTTGAACTGACTAAGTTTTAAGTAGCTCTTCTTATACCAGGAACAACTGAAGAGCATGCTGGTGAATAAAGAAGTCTTTATGTCACTAAGAGGTTAAATCAAGATTTATCAGGTAGAGTATTTCATAGGAAAGACAAGATGGACAGAAAAATTCACTTCAGTGCTTTTCAGTAGTGTCTTTTCTTCCAAGATAAATTCAGCCTTTATTTATTTGCTTTTCTTTTTTTGCTTCCTCAACAGGATTTTTTGAATAATGCTAGTCTTTTGTAATGATCATAGTTTTGACAAAGTTTCAGTTTTTTATATTACTTTGTCCTGTTTGTACATGATCAGCTGGACTTTGACAAATAATGTCCTTTAGTGATGGGGTAGAAATGATTTGGCAAGAGCTACTGGTGATATGAAAGTTTTTACTGAGGACATTTCTATTTCCAGTTTGTTATCCAAGCCTTCATATTTTTTCCTCTCCAGTTAACTAATACTGTTCTGTATTGTTCTAATCTCATTACATATTCCCTTGGGCTTAATATACCTATTATTGGGGAGAGAAGAAAAACATTCCCTCTACTCTTTGAGAGTTCCATAATTGAATCTGCAAAATAAACTGAAAGATTGACAGTAAAAACACGTTTCCAAATTAATGACAAGTATGAGAATATCACATGAAAGAAAAGTGAATATCCCACACCCAAGTAATGTCTAGGAGCTTATACGCCATCTTATTAGGAGGAGCTGAGGGAGAGTGTAGACAAACTAAGAGTAAACGCATATTGGGAAAGGAGAAAGGGACCTCAGAATAGATGATTGTCTATCTGGGCATGGTGTCAACCTCCAGATTCCTCTCCTGTGTGTCATCTTCTATAATGGATAGGATTTCTGAGGAGGAATTCATGACAATTGAATAAAAGGACAAGGGGCTTGGGCTTCTGAGGGATGTTGGTGACATTAGTTATGAGAGGGTAAAAGAGGAATGTATGGTAAAAAGAATGTCATGTCATGCACATAACAACCTTTCAGGTAATAAAATTATCTTTAGTAGCAACCCTCTGTTAATACAAGCACTTTATTAACAGAGATTTCCTTTATAGGCATAAACTTCTTTTCCAAAAGGGCAGCTTTTTCGACTTCCTCCTGTGTTAGAAGTTTCTCAGAATAACCAGCTCAAAATATGCTGAAGAATTATATTTCGGGTTGTCATATTCTGGTTTGTCTAGATTCATATTTGGGATGGTGTGCCCAGAGCCTAAATGCTATTTTGTGAATTTCATGCATGGCATGAAAATACCTGTGATTAAAAATTAACTTTTGCTTTCACCATAAACTGGTTAATAATAGATTTGCCAGTTATTTAAATTGATCTATCCCAATTCGTTACCCTTTATACCTTTGTTCCCTTATCTTTACAGTTCACATAGGGATATAAGAATACATTGTAAATTGTAGTAAAAAATAGGAATGAGGATGAGAGAACTTCCCTCTGAATGGGTGATTCTACAATGATCGTACAGCACTGTTACATGGAGGGCTTTTCCAAACACAGATTGCTGCAGCCAATCCTACCTGTATCCCTCTCTCTGGAATTTCTGATTCATTAGTCTGGAATGGAATAATAATTTGCATTTTTATCGTTTCCAGACAAACTCTTGTTGTGGACCTGAGACCGTACTTTGAGAACCACTGCTCAAAATCCAATGAAGTATTGAACGATTTGAAATTCTTCCCTTGATGGCTCTTCTATTCAATGCATTTGATGCTTTTCTGTCCACTCAATTCTATCTCTCAAAAAATAGGAATACCCTTTAGCATACCATATAAAGATGCCATCAGAGAGTGCATGTAGTCATTGCCGCTGTAGCTCATAACAGGGTCTTCCTCCATTCCCTCGACGTGCACTCCCATCCCTTTTTGGTATTTGTTGAGGTTGCATTATGTCCTCAGTTCTTTGTCATCCTAATGATTCTCCTGAAAATTACTACCCTGGGATTTCTGAGCATATATCCCTAAGGTCAAATGTAATGTTTTCACACTTTTATCTTCACAGAATAGTGAACATTTCCTGTATCTTCCTCTTAAATATAAGGCATGGATTGGGATTGAGCAAGATGGATCCCCTGGTTGGATTTACACCTTCTTTCAAAGGGAATGGACAATGAATTCATGATCTACTGCTGTAGTTTTGTTTCTTCTGCTTCTACATATTTTTAAGAGATGAGGTCTCATTATGATGTACAGGTTGGCCTCAGACTCTTGGGCTCTAACAATCCTCTGCTTTGGTTTCCTGAGTAGCTGGGACAATAGGTTCATGCCACTGCACCTCTCTGGCTTCTACATTTGAATGTAGTTGGCTGTAGTCAAATACTTGAACAGAAGAGCAAATATAGAGAAATAAAATAAGCAAACTATTGCTGAGAGGAAGTAATCTCGCTGATATCTGGGATTGTTCTTCACATTATACAGTTTACATGGACTATGAAACCTTTAGAATACATAATAAGACAAGATGAAAAAAATAATCAAGAGTGCTGTTATTTACAGAAGATTTTAATAAATTCCAGGTGTAAACTAATGTATTCGTTACCTTCTTCCTTAGGCATCATTGCTTCACGAGGTAAGTATCACTAATTTTCACTGAGAAAAGTAAACCTTAGAAATTTAAACAGTTTGCTCAAGATCCCTCAGTTAGTAATAAGGAGTGCTGGCCTTTTGTGCTCAGATTTGTCTCTTTTCAAATTGTCTCATGTTTTTGATCCTATCATAGTATGCTCACCAGGATACTTTAAAAAAAAATAGCATTTAAAGAAGAAAATAACTTTGCTCTGCTAAGCTGCCTGCTGTTCATGTTCAATGATTTGATAAGGAATGATAATAAAACTATTAATGACAATGATATTTATTGCATACTAACTTCACTCACGGCTATGTGCTTTGTGTGACTTTTCTTATGTAATCTTCAGAACAACTGTGTGATATAGCTTCCATTAATATTTACATTTTACAGATGTAAGAGTGAAACTCAGATTAAGTGGCCCAAGGTTCTGTGCCCACAGTCTATATCCAAGTGAGTCATAATACCAGACCAGAATCAGTTGGGGCTGCTGTAACAACATATCTTGAACTTAGTAATTTACAAATGACAGACATTTATTTCTCACAGTTTTGGAGACCGGCAACTTCAAGATCAAAGCAGCAGCTGATTCAGTGTCTGGTAAAGGTTGCTTTCAAAATTTCACCTTGCTCTTTTGTCCTCGTGTGGACCAGGCAAAAGGGCAAAGAAGGGCCAACCCTGTGTTCTAAAGCCCTATCAAAGAGGCAGTAATCCTATTGTGAGGGTTCAGCATGCATGGCCTAGTCACCTTTCAAAGGCCTGTCCTCTTAGTACTGTCACCTTGGGGTTTAAGTTCTGGCACATGACATTTGTAGGAACACATGCATTCAAACTACACCCAACTGTTCCCACGTATAGTGGGAAAGTAACTGGAGCACCGGCTCATCAATAGGAAGATGTCAGCTCCAGGCCAGTTGCAATAATGTCAAAGCTCCCATCGGTACAGTGCTTTAGAGCTCTAATGGTCTTTATCGTGCATTAATCTGTTACTTGCTGACTCCGTCCAACTTCCATAAACTTCTTTGGGCTGAGTAAAATAAGGTAGTAGATGTCAGTTAAGATTTTCAGGCTACCAACCCTAAATCCTCAAGTGATTTGAATTAGAGACAATTTCATATATTTTATCTACATTTCCAAATTCCTACTTTTGATTCTTTTTAGATGAGCAGAAGATTATGAAAGAGACTCTTTCCTTTGTCTTATAATAAAATTTTTTTACTAACAAATCTCCTATGAAATTTTAAGAAAATACAACACTCTCATAAAAACCAAAAAGTATAGTATTCTAAAAGTTAAACTTCCAATTTTACCCCATTTTCTTCCTTTCCATCTCATACTCAGAAGAAGTAACCCTTAAGGTTATATAGATTCCTTAAAATGTATTATGTGTAACAAAATCGATTTCCAAACTCTCTTCCATAGACACTCAGAGGATTTTTGTACATCTGAGGGGTACGAATAATAGAATCATGCTTCTGAATAGTAACCTGCATATATGTTTGGTGCATACAGATATGAAAGAGAATGGCAAACCATTAAACCTAATCAAATCTAGTCACTGGGAACATGATGAATTTGTCAAAATTTGACTCCAGTGGCTTCTCCAGTGTATAAGACCTCTCACACTCTTCTAGGAGTAAGGCATGGAAGCACCTACTCAGGCAGGAATTCCAGTCCCTTGTCACGGGGCAGATGAAGGCAGCGGTCCTAGGCACTCTGAGCACAGAACGGGACCCTGAACCATCTGGATTAGAATTTCAGTGCTGATACTTTCTACATATGAGCTTTGGGAAGTTACTTCTTTTTGCCTCAGTTCCCCCATTTGTAGAGTAAATTAATATTGAAGTATTTCAAACAGTGCCCAGAATATAGTAAGTACTATTTAAACATCTATTGAAACAAACATGTAGAATCCCTTCTGTGATTATTTCTGACAGATTGATTTGTTCATAGTTGCTCCTGAATACCTAGCATGGAACTTGGCACATTTTAGTTGCTTAATTAATATTTTTAAATGAATACTACTTGCATATTTTTAGAATTAGGATCAGAACCTCATAAACTCTTTTCATAATTTGATAGCTTTAGATAATAGAAAATATATTTTAGTAGTCAAAAGCTATTCCCCTTATATTTCTAGTCATTATTCTGAATTCCAAATTCTGTAGCAACTCATTACTACTTATCATTAAATATATCTTTAAATTCATATACCATTAAGTTAGTGACATTTCTTCACATATTTTGAAGATAGCTTTGATGTTCTATCTCTTCTTAGCGAGTGCTCACTTCATCAGCTCATATACTATCTCTTCTGTGATGAACATTTCTCAAAAAAATATCTTCTATTCTGGAATCTAGAGATCTTATCACCTATTTGCTAATATTTTATTTTCAGAATTTTCCTTCTTTGGCCCTAGCCCACTCATAAAATTTGGGGGCTATTTGGGAATCCTCAATATAGCACTGCATCTGGCTAGTGGTTTTTAAAACCTTACCTGATAAAGCTTTACCTGACCAAAATCAATTTCTTAGACTCATTTCTATGAAGTTTGATGAATTAATTTAATTTAAACTTTTTATGCTTCATAGGGATTTTGTTTGACACTGAGTAGTAAACTGAATGAAAAATTAGAAAACATATGGCATATTTAGTTTTTGTATATTTTGGTATATTTGGTATATTAGCTTTTGGTGTATTTACTTTTTGTTTTCTAATTTCTGTAAATTGATAAATAAGAAAGAAGAGTAAGAAGTATTTGACTTTGGTGTCAGGCAGACCTAAGTTTTTATCCTCAGTTTTGTTACCATGGATAGTGTGTTATCCAAGCTCCATAAATCGCTTTGGAGAATTTCACGCCGTACTGTGTGTGAGATCAATGTGCTCAGTACTTGCTACTTAGTAGAGTACTGAAGAAGTGTAGTTGTCTGTCAATGTGTCTTTCAAATGTTTCTCTGCTTCTTTGATCTCCACAGACTTTAGATGAGGCCCTAATTATTTTTCACCCAGGTGATTGTATTTACTTCCTAGCCTCTAATCTTTCCTCTCTATTATTATTAGAACCATAGTTCTAAAATATGGATTTTTGCCATATCACATCTTTTTAGAAGCCTTTAATGACATTAATTTCTTAAAGGAGGAAGGCTTTTTTGCTTCGTCAGATACATCAACCTATCCTTCCAGGACATTTTTTCTCCTTTTAATATGTTTTCTAGTCGTAGAAGATAGGAAACTCTGGCATGCACTAGATACTTTCATAGTTTGGGATCATTGCAAATGCAGTTTATTTATTCTACAATGCATTTTACTCTGCTTTATGATTACCACTTACCTACTTAAAAAATAGCATCCTTGGATATCCCAAACAGAATTCAAATTTGCTTCTTTTGTATTGGCTTAACATGTGTTACTAACTCTGCAGCAATTAGTCTGTTTTTTTGTTTTGTTTTGTTTTGTTTTGTTGTTCCTCTTGTGGTACTGGGTATTGAATCCAGGACCTTTGCACTGAGCTACATTTCCAGCCATTTTTTATTTTATAATTTCGAGACAGGGTATCACAAGCTACTAAGTTGCCCAGACTGGACTTGGACTTGTGACACACTGCCTTAGCCTCCCAGAGTACTGGGATTACAGGGATGTGCCACTAAGCCTAGCTTTCACTAGTTAAATTCAGTTGTCAGCTTGACTCTATTAAGAGACCTTTGGAAAGGTGATAGGATGATGGAAGCGCTTTGCTTACCAGTGGATTAGTTCACTACTGTTGATGTTCATAGCTGAATGTGCTGTTAGGAGGTGGGGCCCACGGGGCGAGGAGGGTCACTGGGGCATGCCTTTGGAGAATATATCTTTTGCTGGTGCTCTTCTATTGTCCTCTGCTTCACAGTTGCTGTGAAGCGAGCAGTTTTGCCTCATCATGCCCTTCTTGCCTTGGAGCCAGCTGACCATGGACTGAAATCTCTGAAACTGTACCAAATAAACCATTTTCTTCTTTAACTTGTGTATTTTGCCCCAGCAATGGGAAGCTGTATATATACAAACTCTCTTCATGTGTAAATCATTGTATTTTAACCATTTGTATATGTGTAGCTACAGTTGTAATTACATTCCACTTAGGACCTATTAGATATATTATCTTTTTATTTATATTTATTCTTCATAATCATTCTGCAAATCAGAAGTCTTATTTTACATAAGAACAAAATTTGAAACAAAAAATGTCTTTTGAATAGGGTGGAAATTGATGTAATGTAGACAGCATTTCTTCAGGCTTACTCTACGTGAGACTATTTTAGGTGCCTTACAGGTATTAAATCCGTTCCATTCCACAGCCCTGTAAGACGGATACTGCTACTATATTTCATTAATTTTGAGATGTACATTGTCCTGGTTATCCATTACTGTGTGACAACACTCTCCAAACTTTAATGGCCTAAAAGCATGGACAGTTATTCCCGCTCATGAGACTAAAGGGTGTTTTGCTTATCTGAGCAGGCTCGAGTGATCACAGATGAGCTTGCTCGTGCATTTGTGGTCAGTTGGCAGGTACAATTCAGACCAGGTGATACAGTAAGACATTGGTGAGGATGACTTTCTTGTATTCCCCAAGGTTTTTCATGTTTCCAGCAGGCTGCCTAGAATGAAAGACCACTTGAGCTTAGATTTGGAATGGGCACATCATCAAATTTGGCACAAATCATCGCGCAGATAAGTCCTAAGGTAAGCAGAGATTCAAGGGTTGGGGAAATAGGCTTCTCAGTAGGAAAGGATGCCAATCATGTTATGAAATATGTGAACTAGGAGGAAGAAAGTATTGGGGCCATGCTTGTAATCAATTTATCTCACACATCCCCCCATGTACTCATTGTAATATCTCCAAAATTATTCTCATAATTAATGCTGTTTTAGTGTGGCTTCAGTCTGGATTTCCATCAAATTAATCCAGAGACAATTTGTATTTCCTTGTGGCAGTCACCTGAGAATGACCAATCTCATGCTCAGTTCTCTCACGAGCTTTGTTAGACCTCGCTGGTAGTATGAATGCAGCCTTCTCTGCTGCATGGCTACTGCCTTATTGTTTAGTTGTCAGTGGACACTTTTTTTCTCTGTCCACCCTGTGACAAATTGGGGGCATGCAGGATTTTTTTTGCACCCTTTTCTTTGTGTTAGGTTTGCTTTTTTTTTCATTTTCTTCCTATTCATGTCTTAGTCCTCATAGCCCTGTCCACTTTACATAGGTTTTCTTTTCAGCCTCCTTGTTTTGATGATTTTTCTTTCATAGTGGTACACAAAAGAATGGTGTGTCCTAAGACATCTTAGACAAAATATGGTATAATTTCATTATAAAGAAAGGTTTTGAGCCATAGTGAGTTAATAAAATCAACAAAAGCCTAGCAGACACAGTTGACAAGTAGTAGAAGAAGAGATATATAAGCTCAAATAGTCTGTAATAACTCCCTTATTGAATTTAGGGAACAAAATATTTCATTTTGAAAATGCAGTATAGTTTAGAAATGTTCATATATTGTGCTTTTTATCACAAGTTGTTTCAACAATCCTTTCTGACAGTAGGTGGGGATTACATTATAAATAATTTAAAATATAATACATGGATAAGGCATCAAAAATAAGTAATATGCTTCATCTTTCAGGCAATACACACAATTAGTGACCTCGTTCAATGAGGTTAACAGCATATGTGGTTTAAAATGTGCAATGAGGTCCTTAAGAGAGAATTTCTAGCATTTTTGTTTTACCTTTCTACAATCATCCCATTATAATTAGCTCTGTCTCCATCCACATATAATGTTGAATACCTCTACAGGACCATCACTTATTTTTGTCTAGTAGCTATAACTATATACTAAATTATTTACTGTTAGTAATACAAGCCATACAAGTTGGACTCATCCATTCTTTAATTTTAAAAATCATGTTTAATGGCCAACCAATAAATATTAATTAAAAGATAATGAATTTAAACTCCAATAACAAGAGCCAATTTAATTTAGCTGTGAAAACCTACAATGTTAAAATTTTAACACTTAGTTTTTTAATTTTGCAAAGAAAGAATTACCTTGCGGCCCTAAGCTGTTGTTTTTCCATCTAGCTTTACAGTTTAGGAACATTAAACATTTTTTAAAATTCCATACAAGTTAAGATAAGCCCTGAAATATTTGCCAATAAAGAACCACAAGTTTTCCTCAAGCTGTAAAGCAGCAGTGGGATATTAAATATTTAAAAGCCACACAAAGTTTTCTCTCTGAGCTGTCAACCCTTTCTAAAGAAATGTATTAAAAGAATTCCCTTTAGTCTCCAAAAGATCCCCACATTTCATGAATAAAGGTAATACATTTTCCTCTACACTGTAAATAAATCTGAAATTTCTTCTTACTGGAAACCTTAAAAAGTAAACATATGATGCTTTTTCTCATCAAGCTATAGAGAGGCCCGCAAACAGATTTTCACTACCTACACATAACCAAAAGCTTGTTATTAGAAAGTGCCATATGTTTCTCAGTCTGGCACCTTGTACGTCAGCTCAAGTTTTCTTCCAGTTGGAGTGTGGTGTCAGACTGTAATACTAATAAATAAGACAAATAGTTCAGCATCTTCTAAAATTTCTTAAGTAGAATTTTGGGCACATTTAATTCAACATATTTGGGAGTTGACATATGTTATATCCGTATTTCATTTGGGGTAAATAAAACCGTGATCTAGTAATGGCTAAATATCCTTCAATTATTTTTTGGAACTATGATTCTCTTGAAATGTCATATTTTACCAGTTTTGGCCTCTCTCTTTTCCTTGCTAGCCTTTTAGTTGGTAGTGCTTTCTTCTTGCTTTTTGTACTACATTATTTTGGCTCAAGGTTACATTTCTTTTAGGCTCAAAGTGTGACTGAAACAAATATGAAGAAGCGGGAGAGGACCTCAAGATGGCGGATGAGTAAGAAGCAGGCAGCGAAACTCTCTCTAAAAGTTACCATTGGAACACGGGAATATAGTGACCCGGAAAGCGCAGGAGGGGGGGAGATGCCTCCCCGAAACCCAGAAAAGTTCTGAAGCGCAATCTGGGACCCCCGGCACCAGTGACGGGTGACTTCCAACAAAGAAGAAGGAAAGAAGGAGCAGACCGCACGCGCGCACCTTCTACTATCCCGGGAGTTGCAGCACCGCGGAGGCTCAATTCTACGGACACACGGTGGCAGCTGGCGCCCAGGGAGCCCCCACGGAGGATCCTGAGACAGCGGCGGGGCAGGGGAGCGGCGGAGAACAGCGCTGACCGGCGGTGAGTGTCTCTCAGCCACAGCTGCCCCGCGCCAGAGAGCAACCGGCCGGGCGCCATTGTGGGGGGTGTGGCGAAACTCAGAGCGGCTCGGAAACTGCTCTGGGAACTTGTGCTCCGGTCAGGACAGCACGGGGCCTCTCAGGCCCATGAAAGTGTGCTGAGGTCAGCAGGCGAACGAGACTGGACTCTCAGCCACACCTGTCCCGTGCCAGAGAGCGACTGGCCCGGCGCCATTGTGGGGGGCGTGGCGAAAAACCAGAGTGGCGGGAACCAGTGCAGGGAACCCGCGCTCCGGACAGCACGCTGAGCCTCTCAGGCCCAGGGATCGTGAAAGGGCGCTGAGAGCGGAGGCGAGCTAGACTGGTCTCTGCCTGAAAGTACGTGCCTCTGCTCACCGCCCGCCAGAGGGCGCTCCTGGCTTACTGGGACGGACCTGCACAGAACAGGACTCTGTCACCACAGGGTAACTGCCTACAGCAGAGTCAACACCTGGAACTGATTCTTTTTATTTTTTTCTTTTTCTTTTTCTTTTTATTTTTTATTATTATTATTTTTTTCCTCACTGATTTGTTTTTTGTTCTGGCGAAGGGTTTTTTTGTTTTTGTTTTGTTTTGTTTTGTTTTTTGGTGGGGTTTTATTTTTGATCTGTCTGTTTTATTGTTTTTATCTTCGTTTTTGTTTCTGTATGTGTATTTGCTCTTTCCTTCATTATTCTCTCTGGTTTTTTATATGAGTGTAAACAGCGCCTCTAACTTCTTTGTGATTGTGGTTGTGATCTGTTCTTCCTTTTATCCCTTCCTTCTCTTTTTACCACCTGTCCTCTGCACTAGTGTCCCAATTTTAGTGGGATCCCTCTTGGTCCTCTAACCTTACATCTAATTCCTTCCTCTTCTCCCAATACTCTATTTCCTCCTTAACTCATTTTAAATTTAAACTCCTCAAGGAAAAATTGACATACATAGGACTTGTATACTGCATATAATTTTTCTGGTGTGTTTTAGATTTTGTTATATAACCGCAACTCTATACAGCTAAAAGTGGTAAATAACTGGTTAGCTCAGTCTGTCATTTTTTAGGCTGTGTTTGATGCTTTAGTTAACATTATAGCCAAATGTGAAATAATTGTTCTAAACATCTTTCCTTCCTGATATTTCGTGATTGAGATTGACTAAGGGACACAGAAAATACAGTGGCACAGTACCAAAGAATCAAGGACTGGGCCAAACAGGTAGCAACTTCGCATACCCAACGAATTGAAGAGGTAGGATCTGGCAGAAAGCTCAAAACCTAAAAGCAAGCTCCACTTGGAAGATACTGCAGAGAAGTAGTCATCTTCTAAAGATCTTAAACACTAGCAATAAAGTAACCTACTATAGGTAATTTGCAAACATCACCCCAGGAATTAAAGAAAGAAAAAATGAGACGACACTTAAACAAGATGCAACCCCACACATCCAATTCACCAAAGGCAAACCTAGGGAGCAACGAGGTGGGACAATCCGAAAGCCACCCACCTGGCCTATCTGAAGTGGTAACAACAAAGCAACTGAATGAGGTTCTGGAAAAAATTAAAACAGAAATAATCTCACAGATAACTGCAGAGATAATGTCTACAATGAAGACCATGCTTAAGGACACTATAGCTGATACAGACAAAAAAATAGATGAACTTAAGAAAACTATAGAAACCATGAATGCTCAGCATAGGAAAGAAATGGAATCCATAAGGCAGATTCAAGCAGATATCCAAGAGATAAAAAATTCCATTGAAAGTATTTGTAGCAGAATAAGCCAATGCGAGGACAGGATCTCAGATATAGAAGACAGGCTTGCAATTAGTGATCATGAAATGGAAAAATTCTTAAAAATAGCAAGGGACCATGAAAAATCAATTCAGCAGCTGCTAGATGACTCAAAGATAAACAACTTAAGAATAATTGGAATAAATGAAAAAGCAGGAGATAGCATCAACGACATTAAAACCTTGTTCAAAGACATAATCAGGGAGAACTTTCCTGGAAGAGAAAAGGAATTTGACACCCCTATAAGTGAAGCTTTTAGAACACCAACTAGACATGATAAAAAAAAAAAAAACTTCAGCCAGACATATTATAGTCAAGATCCCAGAAATTCATCAGAAGGGCAGAATCTTAAAAGCTGTTAGGGAGAAGAGACAAATCACCTATGAAGGAAAACCCATCAGAATCACAGCTGACTTTTCAGCACAAACCCTCAATTCAAGAAGAGCTTGGAATGATGTATTGCAAGCTCTAAAGGAAAATAATTTTCAGCCCAGATTGATGTACCCTGCAAAACTATCTTTCAAAATTGATGGAGAAATAAAATACTTTCATGACAAAGAACATCTGAGAAAATTTATGACCACCAAACCAGCACTCCAAAACGTTCTGAAGGACATTCTAGAAAGAGATAGGAACCCCAACAGAAGGAATCCACCAGGCAGGGCAAATAATTAAATAGCCGGAAAGCGGAAAAACAAAGAGTGGGAACCAACAACAGGAAAATATCATGACAAGTCAATACATATCAGTTTTAACCATCAATGTTAACGGTCTCAATTCACCAATCAAAAGGCACAGACTGGTGAAATGGATCAAGAAGCAAGATCCAACAATATGCTGTATACAAGAAACACATTTAATTCAGAAAGAAATTCATAGACTGAAAGTCAAAGGATGGAAAACAATACTCCATGCCACAGGAACCCAGAAAAAAGCAGGGGTAGCTATTCTCTTTGCAGACAAAGTGAACTTCAAGCCAAGAAGGATTCAGAGAGATAAAGACGGTCATTACATCCTTGTAAAGGGAACAATCCAAGAGGAAGAGATAACGATCATAAATATATATGCGTCAAATACCAATGCACCCAGCTATATAAAACAAGTACTAAAGGACATGAAAAATCAAATAAGCACTAATACAATTATATTGGGAGATCTCAATACTCCACTGTCACAAAAAGATAGATCAACTGGACAGAAAATCAATAATGAAATAGTAGAACTGAACCAAACTTTTGAACAAATGGACTTAGCAGATGTCTACAGAGTGTTCCATCCCACAACATCAGAATACACATTTTTCTCAGCTGCACATGGGACGTTCTCCAAAATAGACCACATACTAGCTCATAAAACCTGCTTAAGTAAATGCAAAGGAATTGAAATTATCCCATGCATATTATCAGACCATAGTGCAATGAAATTGGAAATCAATGGCAAAAGATCCCACAAAAACTCCCTAAACACTTGGAAATTAAACAGCATCCTCCTGAACAACCAATGGGTCACAGATGAAATTAAAGAAGAAATTAGTCACTTTCTACAACTGAATGATAATGACAGTACAACATACCGGAACTTATGGGATACAATGAAAGCAGTCCTAAGAGGGAAATTTATAGCATTAAACACTTATATCAGGAAAATAGAGCAAGTGCAAATAAACAACTTAAGGGTGAACCTCGAGCTTCTAGAAAAAGAAGAGCAGGTTAAGCCAAAAGCCCGTACAAGGGAGGAAATTATAAAGATCAGAGCAGAAATTAACGTATTGGAGAATAAAAAAACAATACAAAGAATCAATGAAGCAAAAAGTTGGTTCTTTGAAAGAATAAATAAGATTGACAAACTCTTATCCAACCTTATTAAAAAAAGAAAAGAAAAGACTCAAATCCATGCAATTGAAAATGAAAAGGGTGATATCACGACGGACCCTGCAGAAATCCAGAAGATCATCTATACCTATTTTGAAAATTTATATTCTACTAAGATGGAAAATGCAGAAGAAATGGACAGATTCCTAGATTTGTATGAATTACCAAAGCTGAATCAAGAAGATTTAAAAATCCTAAATAAACCAATATCAGCCAATGAAATTGAAGATGTAATTAAAAACCTCCCAACAAAGAAAAGCCCAGGCCCTGATGGATTCACTGCCGAATTCTACAAGAAATTTAGAGAAGACCTAACGCCCCTACTTCTCAAACTTTTCAATGAAATTGAAAGGGAAGCAATACTCCCAAATTCATTCCTGGAAGCAAGCATTACCCTGATACCAAAACCAGAGAAGGACCCAACTAAGAAAGAGAACTACAGGCCAATCTCCCTAATGAACATAGATGCAAAAATCCTTAATAAGATACTGGCAAACAGAATCCAACAAATCATCAAGAAGATTATACACCATGACCAAGTTGGATTCATCCCAGGGATGCAGGGATGGTTCAACATACGTAAATCAATAAATGTAATACAGCATATTAACAGAACCAAAGACAAAAATCACATGATCATCTCAATAGATGCAGAAAAAGCTTTTGACAAAGTCCAGCACCTTTTCATGATAAAAACCCTACAGAAAATTGGAATAGAGGGTCTTTATCTCAATCTGGTAAAAGCTATCTATGACAAACCAACAGCCAATATTATACTAAATGGCCAAAAACTGAAAGCCTTCCCTCTAAAATCAGGAACAAGACAAGGATGTCCACTGTCCCCACTCTTATTCAACATAGTTCTGGAAACTTTAGCCAGAGCGATTAGACAAGAGAAAGAAATAAAAGGAATAATGATTGGAAAGGAAGAAGTTAAATTATCATTATTTGCAGATGACATGATACTCTACACAGAAGACCCCAAAAACTCCACTAAAAAACTGCTAGATTTAATAAGCAAATTCAGTAGTGTAGCTGGATACAAAGTCAATACTCAAAAGTCAATAGCCTTCCTGTACACAAATAACAAACTTACTGAAAGAGAAATTAGGGAAACAATACCTTTCACAATAACATCCAAAAAAATGAAATACCTAGGAATCAACCTCACGAAGGATGTAAAAGACCTCTATACTGAAAACTACAGTACTCTGAAAAAGGAGATTGAAGAGGATATCAGAAAATGGAAAGATATCCCTTGCTCCTGGATAGGAAGAACCAATATAGTGAAAATGGCCATACTTCCAAAATTGTTATACAGATTTAATGCAATTCCAATCAAAATTCCAACAGCATATCTCACAGAATTAGAGAAAACAATCCTAAAATTCATTTGGAATCAGAAGAGACCTAGAATAGCAAAGGCAATTCTGGGCAACAAAGGCAAGGCAGGGGGCATCACAATCCCTGACTTGAAATTATACTATAAAGCTACTGTGATAAAAACAGTGTGGTACTGGCAAAAAAACAGACCTGAAGATCAATGGAACAGATTAGAAGATGCTGAAACAACCCCAGACATACTAAGCCACCTTATCTTTGACAAAGGTGCCAAACACATTCGCTGGAAGAAAGATAGCCTCTTTAATAAATGGTGCTGGAAAAACTGGCTCTACACATGCTGAAGATTAAAACTAGATCCATATCTTTCACCATGCACTAAACTAAATTCAAAATGGATCAGAGATCTAAATATTAAAACAGAAACATTAAATCTGCTGGAAGGTAGGATAGGTAAAACCCTTGGAGACATTGGTGTAGGCAAAGACTTTATGAATAAAAACTCAACCGCACGGGAACTATCCCAAAGAATCAATAACTGGGATCTCATCTTATTAAAAAGCTTTTGCACAGCAAGAGAAACCACCAACAGAGTGAAGAGACAACCCACAATGTGGGAAAAAATGTTTGCCAGCTGTTCCTCAGACAAAGGATTACTATCGAGAACATATAAAGAACTCAAAAAAATCAGACCTCCCAAATTTAAAGACCCACTCCAAAAATGGGCATCTGAGATGAATACACATTTCTCAGATGAAGAAATACTAATGGCAAACAAATATACAAAAAAATGTGCAACATCACTAGTCATTCGAGAGATGCAAATTAAAACAACACTGAGATACCATCTCACCCCAGAAAGAATGGCTACTATTAAGAAATCAACTAATAACAAATGCTGGAGGGGCTGTGGGGAAAAAGGAACCCTTCTTCACTGTTGGTGGGAGTGTCGACTGGTACAGCCACTGTGGAAGTCAGTGTGGAGATTCCTCAGAAACCTAGGGTTGGAGGTCCCATTTGACCCAGCTATTCCCCTTCTGGGCATCTTCCCAGAAGAATTAAAAACATCGTACCACAGCGATATATGTGCACCCATGTTTATAGCAGCACAATTTGTAATAGCCAGATCTTGGAAACAACCCAAATGCCCATCAACTGAGGAATGGATAAGAAAGATGTGGTATTTTTATACAATGGAGTACTATTCAGCCATAAAGAAGGATAAACTGGAGACTTTTATAGGTAAATGGATGCAACTCGAGAAAATACTCATAAGTGAAATAAACCAGAAGCACATGTGTAAGCATCGTATTATCTCTCTAGTATGAGAAACTGAAAGAGTAAATAAGATCCAAAATGTACAATAGACATGGTGAATCAAAAAGAAACTGGTCAAAAGGAAAGAGAGACTGGAATAGGGAAAAGAAAGAAGGGAAAGGGAAAAAAAATTGTATATATATATATATAAGATGGTGAAGATAGATACACTACCATTTTTACTTAGTTCATTGAAGAGTAAGGTTTGTGCCAATAATGTTTGGACAATTGAATGCTAATGTCTGGTGTCCTGAATAATTAACTTAAAGATAGTAATACGTAATGTATTAACCATTGTTACCCTCCTATTATGTTGGTTTGAAAATTTGTTCTTCTTTTGATTTGTTTTGTTTTTTCTTCTCTTTAAAATAAAAAAAAAAAAGAAATATGAAGAAGCTATTTTTGATAATTATTTACTGACTACTATGATGTATACATATTTGTCTTTCAGAGTTATATTTCAGTGAACTTCTGTTGCTCTTAAAGATTTAGTTTTGAGTCTAGGTTCATTCATTTTAGTATTAATCCTTGAAAATTATTTCTGTTCAACATACAATTGGTACAAGATGAAAGTAATAGCTAGCATTTTACTTAGTAATGTTTTAAATACTTTATGTTTGCCTCAAATCACATAATTAAACCAAAGAAAAATTACAATGCTGTTTAGTTTCAATTAAATGAAAAAAATGAACAACAAAAGAAAATGTTAGATGAAGAGTAGGTTTGTAGCATTGATATGAAATTTATAGAATGAGCATCATAATGTACAGCTATGAAAGCTCTTTTGCTTCTTCTAAACACATTCAGAAATTAGGTCTGCATGGCAGTCTCCAAAGATAGCTGCTGTAAGACTGTACTTTCAAAGATCATTTCTCTAGTTTGCTACCAGAGAAGTTTCTCTGATCTCATAGAGTACTAGAAACAGGCACAGTGTTCTATCCTGAGTGTGAAACTGGCACTTGGTATTGCTTTACTTTAACTGCTATTTGTCATTAATAATCAGTCTTCATTTCCTTTGGGATAGCAAGAGGAAGAGGACACAGTCTGAGTGGTTTCTGTTGTAAGGGAAAAAATTCTGCCTGACACTAGCTCATTCTGTTCCTATACCACCATACCACTCTTTCCAAAGGCTTCCCAAATGTGGAGACTAATTCTTCTCCCTGTAGTTCTGTGACTGCTCTACTAAATAGAACATGACATAAGTAGCATTTTAGGTCTTTTGAGCCTCAAGATGATGGGAGGGCAGGAGGAGGGGTTAACTGCTTCTTTTTGGAACCCAGGTGCCATGCTTGAGGAAGCCCTAGTAACCCTATAGATGGGTCCACATGGAATGTGCCTGGGGGCTCTGTCTCAGCTCCCAGCTGGTGGCCAACATTTACTTCTACTTGTAGAAGGCCATTGATTAAGGCCATTTGGGCCTTGCAGCCATTTCAACATGTATCACATGAAGTACAAAAACTCCCAATGAGTGTACAAATATGGGCATATATGACTGCCATTAATATGTGATCCTGAGTAAAAAGAAAAATGAGGTCAGACAGTAAGAATGAGATTTTCAGAATCAAGGGAATCAGGCACCACGAAGGATACAAGGCAAATTCAGTATTCCACACTGCTTAGTTTCTCAAGGGGAAGCTAAGGTACTTTTGGCATGATTCTACATATGATGTCCTTACTCAGACCCTCAGACTTGAAAAGAAAAAAGTTAGTTAATAATCTAAAAAAAATTTCTTTCTTTTAGTGAATCAATATGCAGAGATGCCACAGCTTATGTAGAAAAGCTCTTTTCAACCTTCGACATGAATATGAGTCCAGATTACGCCCACGTGGATCAAGGATCAAATACCCTTTACCCCATTTAATGTGTCCCACGGGCTTCTCAAGCAGAACGCTGGTCTTGTCCCCTCTCCTTAATTAGTACTGATTTGGTTCTACTGGTCTTATTTTGCTTCCTTCTCCATCACCCTCCAATTATTCTACAGTGATCCTAATCTTTTCGTTTGCAAAAGGTGCGTTGAGGACCCTCCAAACCCCTCAGGAGTATTACCTCAAAATCTACCTCTGCAGGATTCAGGAGAATCCTAAATTTCACTGCCAGTTGTAATGTCAATTTTGCTTAGCATTACTGAAGTCTGTTATGCTAAAATGGGCCCGATTCTTTTTCAGTTGCTTTACAGAAGGCTTTCTTTTCTTTGCATTGTGTGTTCTGTATCCTAGGCAACCCCTTCTCACCTCCCCACTGTACAACCTGTCACAAAAAGACAGCCTCAGATACTAAATCAGTATGTCTTTTTGTTGATTTCTATTAGAATGTTATTAGGCCTGCAACTTTCCTGATGAAATTAGTCTACTCATATTGATAGATTCCCCCACCCCAAACCCAACACACACACACATACATCTTGCAAAGAAAAAATGCTTTTGTTCCTCATACTAAGATACCAACAATATTTTCTTAAATTACTTCCCAATTTGTTCACAATGACATTGGCTTAGAGGTTTTTTCTTTCATTGATAGATATTTTTCCTTTATCAAAAATCTCAACACAAATTAGCATAATGGTGCATGCCTATAATCCTAGCATTCTAGGAGGTTAAAACAAGAGGACTGAAGGTTTGAGTCCAGCCTAGGCAAATTAGTCACATAAAGACTTTGTCACAAAAGAGAAAAGGGCAGGTGAGGTAGCTCGTTGTGAAGGCCCTGGGTTGTCTCCAGTATCCCCCTCCCAGAGGAAGATCTCAGTACAAACTTTCAGGATGCCAAGGCATGTGAAAGAAAAATTTCAAGGATGGGATACTACAAAATAAGCTCTTTGTGTATGATAGAAACTACTCACCTGTGAGTGAGGGCTGCTATTCTGTGTGGTATTCCTGACACTCATAGTCTCCCATTTTTCTCCCTGATTGAATTTCTGAACTCAACGGCATGGGAAGTTCATTAGTTCTTTTGTTAATTTCTGCTACTGGCTACTTTAAATAAACGGTATGGTGAATTATACTTGGCCCTGAAGCTATTAACTGTAGGAAATGTCTTAGTTACTTTTCTGAAGGAAAGGTTTATTTCAGCTCACAGTTTGTGGAAGTTTCAGTTCAGAGTTGGCTATCTCCAAGACAGGGTGGATGGCAGAGGGCATCACAGAGGAGAAACAGTTCACAGTGGGCAGAAGGCAGCAGAGCAACAAAGTAGCAAAGAAGCAGCAAGTAATGGCAGCACCCTCTTTCTGTCCCTTATAGTCTATCCAGGCTATTTACCCTAAGGAGGGGTAGTACACCCAAGGCAGGTCTTCCCATTATCCATACCCAGAACTATCCAATCTAATCAGTGGACTAATTTAGTAATCATACACCCTTAATTCCAGCATCACACACTTAATTGCAGCATCAAACACTATAGGAACAGCCACCTCTGAAAAGCCCCACCTACGACCACATGAGGCTTTGAGGGGACATCTAGACATGAGCCACAACAATTAGAACAACCCCAGAGGAATGACTTCAGAAAAACTTATAAAACAAAAACTGAAATAAAGATATTAAAGAAGGAGGGAAATTCTTTTCTGTAATAAAACCAACATGAAGTTATAACTCAAAAATAATTGGATTCATTAAGTCACATTAAGTGTGTGATAAAATAGTTCACACACTTACAAATATGAAGCAAAAATTCAGTTAATGGCAGGCACCAAAACCAACACAATAATGGTGGCACAAATTTAATTTTATAAAATCTATATATATTGAGTTTAATACCTTGTCAATCTATTTTAAACATTTAAAAGTATTATAATATTATACAATCTAAAACAATCAACTATATATATTTTGTTATTCCATTATAGTGATTTTTGATGAGTTGTTAAAAATGTTTTATATAGAAATAATTTTTGCAAATTTATAAGAACTGTGAAATATTAGTCTTTTCTTAAAGAAAACAACAGGAAATAAAAATTATCTTCCAAGCATTTAAAACTAACAACAAAGTTAGCCAACAAAAATGTGAGAGCATCTCAGAAGTAGAATATATCAACTTCTTGGTTAATTTGATAAAATGCGAGCATGGAAATAAGTTTATTTGAAGGTCCAAGACCCTTGGGTATAGAGGTCATTTTTGTACTAAAAAGGATAATACATTATTTGCAAAATGTCACTCTTTCTACACATTTGTGATGAGTTTCTTGAAAATTAATGATAGTCTTCAAAAATTGCTGCTGTCAGACCCTGTGGATTTTGACAATATAGATATTAACGTACTATGTTACTAGCAGGATTAAAAATTTAAAAAGGAAAACAAAAAAGCTGATGGCAGATGCCGTACCTTCACATTAACATATACCTACGAAAAAAGGAATTTTATTTTGAGAAAAGGAAAAACAATTAAGGATGATGTGGAAAAATCATTTATTAAAAATTCAAATGACCTTAAATGTATGTAATTTTAAGACCTTAAGTCCAATTCGTTTTTACATTATGCAATGAATTTTTTTCTATCATGCTGTCCCAAACTCTTTAAAACACTAAAGTACCTTCTGAATTGTCAAATCAGAAATAGAGAATTAAAATCAAGAATTAGAGGTGACTTTTTAAAACTTAAAACCTGATGACTGGGACATAGTGTGTGAGTTACCTCTAGGTTTACCACATGATTCACTAAAAATCTTTATTCTTAAGGTACTTCAGATAATATATTTACAATGACCATGTGTCAATATTTTCTTTTTACTATCAGAGTATATATTGAAATCAAGGAGGTAGAGAGAGTCAAAAATAGGGGAAACCATATGCATATGTATTTGTGAGGGCTTTGCAGAAAAACGGAGCCAATAGAATATATATATAGATAGATGCTACATAGATAGATAGATACGATAAAGATCGACTCATTTGCTTATTATGGAGACTGAGAATAGCTGTAACACACAGTACCTTCTTCAAACTTTAGCCCAAGAAGTTAGCAGTGTAGTTCCAGACCAAGCCACGCCAAGCCACAGTACTGAGAGTTAAGAGAGCCAATGGTATATGGTCTGGTTGAAGCCTGAAAGCTCAAGAACCAGGAGTTTGATGTCCAAGGATAGGAGAAGATGGATGTCCTAGTGAGATAGGAGATTAGGGCGTGGGACAACTGGCTGAGGAAGTAGGTATGATCTGTTAAATACAAGATCCCAGAACACACGTGCCTAACAGTTCCCAAAGGCCTGCACGTGGACTTCTCATGAGAACTCTAGCAGGTTTTCAAAAGGATGGCCTAGACCTGATGTCAGCCTGAGATGTGGGATCCCAGCACCACCTCTCAGGACCCATATGTAGAAGTTCTGGCAGGGTTCCTTGAGATTTGGACAGTATAAAAGGACACAGACACCAAGAAGAGCTTGCTATCATGGCTTTCCTCGTGAGAGCCCACTTTGCTTCTTTGAGGGTATGTTTTTATTTTGCTTTTTCCTCTTTCTCTCAGCCCAAGCTCATCTGCAGAACCAGTTTCTCCCTCCCTCTTCACTTTTACTTTTTCCAATAAACTTTGCCACTGCTTTTTACTTGTTTCATTCAAATCTTTGTTCGATACAAGAACAACCTGGAATACAATTCTGGAAGGAAAGGTAAGCGACTTTTAGAAGGAACAAGTAATGTTTATTTGGCAAGCCACTTTTAGGAGGAGTCACCCGATGACACTCGCTCAAGCAGAGAGGGTGAAACTACACTTCTGCTTTTTTTCCTTCTATTAAATCCTTCAAAGATTGGGTGATACGCAACTGCTTTGGTGGAGGCAAGCTTATTTACTCTTTCTAGTGATTTAAATGCTAGTCCTTTTGGAAACTCTCACATAGAACATGACCATAAATCCTGTCTGGAAACAACATAGACACATCCATAAATTTCTTACGACCACCATTACTTCACTCAGTTGGGTTCACATGTAAAATCAACCATCACAATGTATAAGATAGATACAGAAGTGAAACAATAGAGTCAAAGGTAGAGATTTGTGTGTGAAGATCTCTTCACAATAGAGTAATCTTTAATGTTTATTAAATACTTCTGATATGGTCAGTGTACTCAATAATTTATATGAATAAGGTAATATTAGGTTATTATTGTTATAATAGTATAAGTGTGACACACATTTCATAGGTAGGGATGATGAGAGATGGAGGCATTAAATAACTTAGCCAATGTCACACACTAATAAATAGTGGTTGCTTATTTGGTTTTAAAACCAAATTCCAAAGTCTCAAGTTAGGGATTCACAATACAGCAGAAGCAGGGCAGGGATGGTGGTAAACATCATTGAAAGATAAGGATTCTTTTTCTTTTTTTAGTTTTTATTAGTACATGTTTGCAGTGCATAATGATTTCATTCCTTGTGTGGAGTTGGTACATGTGCATAACACAGCTCAATTCCCTTTCTATGTGCTTTCCCTTACCTCCCTCAATCGTTCCCTCCAACTCTGGAACCCCTTCTCATTTGAGATTATCTACTTCCCTACTTCCTATTATCTATTTTTATTTTTCTCTTTATTTATATTTTGGGTTTCTCATATAAGAAAAGCCATGTAATATTTAAGCTTGTGTGTCTGATTTATTTCAAGTAACATTGTGTTCTCAAGGTGCATCCATTTTCCTACAGATGACTCAACTGTATTGTTTTTTATGGCAGAGTAGTAGTCCGCTGTATATAAATACCACACAAGGATTCTTATGAAATTGGAGAAAATTGAGAAAGTCAGTGTTTGTAAGATACATCTAGTGAGTGGTCTTATTTAAAAACATGAGCTGCTATGTAATTTTTTCTGCTTTTTTATTTATTTTGGGGCATTGATTTCAAACCCCATTTATCTGGTAATAAACAGACTTGCCTTTGAATTCCAGGTTACCAGAGAAAATCTTTCCCTAAGAGGAGAGTCTTTCCCTCCCTGTCTCGCAGTTTGATTCCTGTGGGCTTCCATTTGCTCCTAGAATTCTAAAATTCCAACAATTGTCCAGATATTGATTCTTCTACTTTCACTGTGGGGTGACAAGTAGATGACAAATACGAAATGAGGTGAGTTTTTGCGGCACTCACTTTGTAAAGATGTCACAGGTTTCAGAATACCCTGAGTTTGTATTTAAAATGCTACCAGGCTATTTGTTCATAAATGGTTCCAAATAATTATTAACTCTATTTATTGGTCAATGACTGCAAATATCACAGGTTAACTTTAGTAAAAGGCTTGGAAAATGTCATTATTCCTCCATCTCCCTGTCAATTTTCAGATAGTTTCCAAACTTATAAATTTTATCTAATACATGTTTATTTAATTTTATAAAAGAAGGAGTAAATAGTCTGAGGCAAGGGCTTTCTGCCACTTTCTGTTTTAAAGACTTAAAAAGATAGGATCTACATAATACGTTGGAATTTTCTGGCTTTATAATCATACTACTATAATAACAATAATAATGATAGGTATTATGTGTTCAACCCTTGTATGTGTTGCCAAGAATTGTGCTTTATAAATATTTTTATACTTATCATCTCATTTTATCTTCACAACAGCTCTAAGAAGCATGTTCCTTCTTCCTTAGAGTTTAAATAATTGTTCAGGTAGTGTCTTAGTTACTTTTCTCGTTGCTGAGACACAATACGCAACACCCACAAGTTAAGGGAGGAAAGGTTTATTTAGCTCACAGTTTGTAGAGGTTTCGGTCCGTAATAGGCTGGCTCCAAGGCAGGGTGGCATGGCAGACAGGCACCACAGAGGAGAAACAGTTCATGATGGGCAGAAGGTAGCAAAGCAAGCAAGCAAGGAATGACCACGGCTCTATCCCTTATATGTTATCCCTGATATCTTATCTTAGGGCAGGTAGCACTCACACCCTTAATCTTAGTGCCCTTGATCCTAGAGTTGCACTATGAATCAATCCCAGCATCACACACTGTGGATATAGCCACCTCTGAAAAAGCCCCACCTATGACTGCATGAGGGTTTGTGGGGGACATCTAGACACAAGTCATAAAAGGTAGATTAGTTTTAAGCCTATCTCTTTGTAGGCTCTATGTATATTGTTAGCGTCTAATTAAAAGGTAAAATGTTCAAGCAATTAGTACCTGAATATTTGGGCAATTACTTAGGTACTTGAAGTATTCATTTGCTCAGTTAGTTCAAAGACTGTCTCTTAGTTACTAAGTGTACTAGTTTGCTGGAGCTTCCATAACAAAATACCTTAGACAGGGTAGTTTAAGCAACAGAAGTGTATTTACTTGCAGTTTTGGTCTGGGCAGATTTTGTTTCACTTGAGTCCTCTCTCTGGTTTGCAGATGCCTGCCTTCTCTTAGTTTCCTCACATGATATCTCTCTTTCTTCCTCCTTCCCACTTCTCCCTCACCCACCCCTCCCCTGCCTCTCTCCTTCCTTTCTTCCTTCCTTCCTACCTTCCTTCCTTCCTTTTTCTTTCATTTCTTATTTTGAAACAATTGCTAAATTGCCCAGGCTGGCCTGAAACTAACAATCTTCCAGCCTCAACCTCTGGAATAACTGGGATTAAAGAGGTGCTCCACCAAGCCTGCCTGACCTTGCTCTGTGTGTATACATTCCTCGTGGCTCTTCTTTTTCTTACAAAGATTTTAGTAGTACTGATCCAGGGCATGTCTATATGACTACATTTAACTTTAATTATCTCTTTAAAGCCCTTATCCCTTAGTACAGTAACATTTCGAATTATATTGAGAGTTGGGTTTTAACAGATGAATTTTGGGGGGTATAAGTCAGTCCATAGCACTTGCTGTTACAGATATGAATACCTCCTCAGGGACTGAGTTTCCATTTTTATATAGCTGTCAGCAAGTATAAGTGTGTCTTATCTTTATTTTTTGATGTTACTATAAAATTACTATCATTCATTAATTCATTCAATCAAAACAATACAGAAACCCAATATATTGTTGAAAGGATGATAAGGAGATGATAAATGACAACACTAAACATTATAAGCTGTAGATAAAAGTATGTAAAGTACCGCAATATCTGTAAAATGTTTGGGAGTAATCTAATAATTTAACAATCAACATTGTTTTATGGACTTTGACTTTTTTAAGTGAAATTTTAAGGAACAAAAATCCTACAATAAGAATTAAAAATTGTATATAAACTATATTTTCTCAACTTTCTGGGTCATCTTCTCCAGTTTGACTTATTTCCTAACTTTGAGACTATGGTGCTCATGTAACTGTAAGGAAGGGGCACACGTGCAAAGAAATATGTTTGGCGTATTTTTATGGAAGATAAGTCATTGTTATGTGAGTCCAAAATCTAACTTCAGGACAGTGATAAAATAGTAATTCCAGAGTAGTACAATGTAGAATGCATTCTTAAGGCAAGTTTTATGAAATATTATATAACAGATGTCTTTTATGAATACATTTGGGAAACTGAACAATTTACTGTGCTCTCATTTTGAAGATTCACACTGTGAATCTAACTAAAGAGTCTGTAAATTTCTGTGCTAAAAATACCATTTAATCAGTTTTTTTAAAAAGTAGTGTTTATTTTTATTGTCCAAAATTGTTCTTTGAGCCCAATAAGATATATGAGGTACTATGCAAAATAATTTCAGTGAATCTGACTTTGTTCTTGACCTCATAAGGACTACCAAAAGGGTTTTTTTTTTTTTTTTTTTTTGTGGGTACCGGGGGGTCGACCTCAGGACCTCGCGCGCCAGCAGGCGCCCGTGCCGCTGAGCGATATCACCGGCCCCTTTTTCGTATGTGGGATCCGGGAGTCGAACTCGGGCCCTTGCGCTTGCCGGGCAGGCGCTTAAGCCGCTGAGCCATCTCACCGGCCCCAGGACTACCAAAAGGGGAGAAATAATAACTTAAGTCTAACAAATGAACATACAAATGAAAATAAAAAATTTGTGAAAAATTATGGAGAAAGACACAGTATCTTACAACAAGAAAAGTAAAGTGAGGCACTTTTAAAAAAATAAATGGGCTAATTACAGCAGAAACAAACTTGATAGAGTCATTACAAGAAAACAAAGATTTCTACATTCAAATATCCACTTAACAGAAATGTTTGCGTGTGCGGATGTGTTCTATGCATGGTGTTAATCACAAAGGATGTCCAAATGAGTAAGAACTAGACCACGTATAGACTAGAGAGGGACAGAGTGGTTTACAACTATGACACAGGGAACTATGAGTGCTGTAGAATTCTAAACCAGTTGTCTTAGTTACTTTCTTTTTGCTGGGACAAAATACCCAATATCCACAAGTTAAAGGAGGAAAGGTTTATTCAAGCTCACAGTATGTAGAGGGCCCATGAGACTTTTTTTGGTGGGGGTCTTCTGGAATAAGCATAACACACCAGTGTCACGAAATTGAAGTAAAAATTTGGTGTGTTTTGTGTGTTTCATCTTCATCCTGAGGATAATGATGAGTAATATTAAAATCTTAAAAGCAGATGTGTAACAAGCAAAGTTAAGGAAGCTGACTTTAGTGATGTCATCTTAGAGTTATCTGGTATATTCACTGAGGGACAGCTCTTAGTACCAAATGGCAAGATAAGTGACCTGTAAATTCTTTTAATATAAAATATTTTTCATATATTTATTGCACTAGAGAGAGCCACAACATATATTAAACTACTCTGCCCTTTGGAGTTACCAGTTGTTTTGGTGTGGGAGAGCATTCAGCCATAAACTCCAACTGCAAAAGAACTAGAAAAGAATAGACTTGAGAAAGTTAAACAAAGGACTGTTTTCTCAGGGAAAGAAAGGGAAAGGATTTTCTATGTGGTTGTCCTAGAGAGGAAAGATTACCAAGAAGGGTCCTGGGATCTTGGGAACTGTTTTCAAGGAGACTATGAGATAGAAAAAAGACCCAGAGAATTAGTTGAATGAGCTATGGAAGGAAGGGTCCCGTGGCTTTGCAAATATAAACTAAGCTGAAACATAGCTGGGGTTCCTAGCCTTCACCAAAATGAACACCTCCCACAGTTTGAGCCCTTCTATTACTCTTCATCAACACTTCACTTTGTTTGCACACAGCACTTGACTGTCTGAATTTTCAGCAGGAAATGTGCTATCTTAGCTGTTGCTACAACGAACGAATCACTCCTTAACTAGGTGATTTTAAACAGCCACCATTATTATTTCTCATGAGTATAAGGGCTGGGTGGGCTTGGATTTTTTTTGGGTTCCCTCATGCACTTATAGTGAGCTAGTAGGCCTGCTCAGGCATGGTTGCTCTAGAATGGCCCCCACTGGGCTCCATCTGCTCTCTTCTGGCAAGCTGGATCATGTTTGTGTACGTAGTGGTGGCAGGAATCAGAAAGACAAGAAGTGCGCAAGGCCTCGTGAAGTCTAGATTTCTATTTGACATGCTGTTAATTCTGCCATAGTATATTTGTAAAAATAACTCAGGAAGCCAGCCCAGATTCGATGATTGGGAAAAAGAAGTTACCTGATGAGAAAATCAAAGGAAAGATTAAGGAAAAAGTAGAGCAGGGACCATTTTCACAAGTATTCCACCATATGTGCCTTAAGTCTTGGCCTCTTTCCTCTCTAGTTACCCCTCAGCAGGTTACAGAACACCAAAAACCAAAGGAAGCTGAGTCGTGACCAGGCAATGGGCATTCTTCCCTCTGTACTTGGAAGGCAATCAGTTGGCTGAGTTCTGACTCCTTGACTCTAGACAGGGATTAATGACATCCTTATTTGAAACTTAAAAACTGTTTACCAGTGTGAAAAATAGAAAGCAACCTGAACTTTAATGTGACCCACATTAATGACAGGAATTCAGGACAAGATAGTGGGCACATTTGTAGGAAAATAAAATGTAATGCCAACAGCAGGATTTTGAGGCAGAAAGTCAGAGTATCGGAGAGCAAAACCTAAAAGAGAATTAGACACATTACCCCTTAGGCACAAAAAAATTAAAATTTAGGTTGAAAAATGAAGCTTGTTACACATTCTGTGCTGCACCCTATGACTGAGGACGTTACTGACAGTATGTGCAACTTCGGCAACAAAAGCAGAGATACGACTGAGAGTTCTTTGTATTTTCAGCATTGCCATCCTCTCTTTATCACTGAAAGCCTTAAAAGGACCACATAGATTTTTAAAATGTTTGGTGATTATATAAAATTACTATGAAATTAGAATAAAATATATGCTTTATTTTCATTTAATTAAAATATGCATGCTTGAGGCTGGCAGTGGTAGAGTGCTCACCTAGCACACACGAAGCATGGTTTTATACCCAGCAGCAGACAATAAAGGAAGGAAAGAAGGAAGGAAGGAAGGAAAGAAGGAAGGAAGGAAGGAAGGAAGGTGCACACTTTCAAGAGATCACCAAACTTTCTCTTTATTTTTAAATACTGGTCGGAGAATCAAAAGTTGTGTCTTACATTTTCTGTTTTTGTAATTTTGCATTAGGCAAATCATAAAGGCAGTAGAATATTGCATCTGAGGATAAGGTTTAAGAAGTCAGAATAATTGAGGCTACGATGCACATAGTTATTAATGAAATTATTTAAGAATAGGAGAGTTTATTACATAGTACTTGATAATCATTTGCAACTTGACAGAAGTGAGAACATTATAAAGTAGATGAAATTTGAAGAAGTCAGACAAAAAAGACCCTCCTCATTTTGGGAAGAAATAACCCTTCTCTAAAAGTCTTTGAATGCTGGTGAATAGTGAATTATGGTCTTTCTAAATACTTTAAGAATTTTTTTTTTTTACTGGTTTAGAAATCTCCTCACGTCCACTCATATGACCTGTAACAAAACTTTAGTACAAAGGGCTTGCCTTTCTGTAGAATCTTACTGTGTTTAAATTTGTTGTACATATATTTTTACATACCTTGTTTCACACATTTTCCATAATGTCCCTAGAGGTTGAGAGGCTTTATCATTACTCGTGTGTGTATGCGTGTGTGTGTGTAAAATGGGGAAACTTGAATGCCAGAATATTACTTAAATATATGTTTTGTCCAATGTCAAATACATATTATTAAATATAAAACTGTTTAAATTTAAGTTTCTGGTCTAATTTGCTATTCAGCTGTAATATTGACTTGCAATATGGACAACCTGGTTTATTCATGTGTATTTTGAGGATTATGACTTCCCTTTAGAGTAATATCTTCCCACTTAAGCAATTCTGTGTCTCTGGGTTCCCTATGAAACCAATCTCAGGCACTTCGTCTTGGGTCTAAAAGGTCACACATTATCTCCAGCCCTTCCTGTCTGAGTTCCCCATCTATCCACCCTCTAACATCTCTGTGGCATTCCTTCTCCACTCCCAGACCATGTTGAATGCAGGGTAAAATTGCCCATGTGTGTCTTTGGAAGGAGACTGATTTCAAAATATCAGGGATGTGGTTCCCCCAAGCAACTTCTGTTCTCCCTGAGAAGGGCTCAGGGGCTGACAGCGGTGGGCCACACTTTTCCAGGCATTAGTCTTGGGCTGTGAAGTGACAGGGTGGAAGTTTTTGTGCTAGGAAAGATCAAAGTTAACTTTCTTTCATACAATAGAATAAAAAAAGCTAGTGAATCATGCTTTAAATTGTGTATGTCTTTATTTTTTTAGAAGTCTATTGTTTTATGTCTCTAAATTTGTATTATTTGGAGAGGGAACACAACAATCGATTTAGGATCATACAAATCTGGGGATGCACCTTGGTTCTACCATGTACTGAATGGACAGTGATGGACAAAATCAAGTAGCCTTTCCTGAAGCCAGTTTCTTTCCTATCAAATGAAAATGGTCAATTATCTCAAGTCAAATCAATAGTCAAGGTTATTGTTCAGATTAAATAAGATAAACAATTTTGAAATGACCAACTACACAGTGCTTTTCCTGCACATGTTTTTTTTTTTTTTTTTTTTTTGTGGGTACCGGGGGGTCGACCTCAGGACCTCATGCGCCAACAGGCACCCTTGCCACTGAGCGATATCACTGGCCCCTTTTTTTGTATGTGGGTTCCGGGAGTCGAACTCTGGCCCTCGCGCTTGCAAGGCAGGCACTTACGCCGCTGAGCCATCTCACCGGCCCCACATGGTTTTTTTAATTTAAAAAAAATCTTAGTTTTATAAAAAAAAATTACTACTTTTCAATTCTAGAGCTTTCACTGTAGTATGTATTAGATTACTTTTGGTATTAATAGCTTAATGATTTGAGCATATATTAAATGGCTTCTGCATATTAAACTGGCTGCTATTGAGATATCATTACATAGACAACAATTAGAATCAGGAGACAATGTATAAAGTATTAAATGGAGAAGTACAGACTGTAAATTTAGTAGATCCCAGTAAAAAAGAGATGTTAGGAAGTTATGATAATCTAAGGAGATATCACGGATGCAAAGTGGCTTAAGGCTAAACAGATGAACTTGATGTTGTAGGCAGAATAGAGAAGGATGAGCCTCCAGGGAGAGGAATGAGTCACAGGACAGGTATCAACAGAGCATATCCATAGTTGTGCTAAGATAAGATTCTTCCTCTTGGGCCAAAATATCTTTAAAGCATGAAGGCGTGTTAGAGTATTTGTTTCTTGATAGACACAGGAGATGATGATTATACAGAACTCCAAAACTACATTTTAACTTTGCTAAAGAAACAGCAAGTAGGTACTATAGGTTCATCACGAAAAGAGTAATATCAATAAGACCTTTTATTTGTTAGGTACCTGTAGAATAAAATGGGCTTAAAAATTGCTCATCAGCTTTTAAAGCAATTCATGTTGTAATAGTGAAAATCTGTACTTGATTGTCCTAGGGAAGAAGTAATCATGGTCTTAAAAACAAGGAAGACTCATTGTGAGAATAAAAATGAGACATTTTCAGAAAATTATTAACAAGACTCAAAGATGCACTAGTTACAGAGATAGTAAAACTCTAGCGCTTCTTTAGAAGGCAAGAAACTACTCTCTTAATTTGGGAAGAGAATCTTTGTGTTAGGAAGTTCATGAGTTAGGATTTGAAAATTCTGCATTAGTGGAATACCCGCATGGAAGTGTCTAGGAGTTTACAGGTAATGGAATCAATGTAAGTTTAAAGCAGGTTCTGAAACTTTTGAGTGTGAACTCAAACTTTAATTCCACCCTAACCCTAAAGTTTGTATGAATAGCATGCATAAATAACGACAAGAAACAACGCAAGGAAAATAAAAGAGAGAAAGCTTGAATTCAGCCAAAGGAGTCTGATTGTGTTCTCTAATTACTTCTAGGTAGCACTTTCATTAATCGGTTTGATAATTATTGTTAATTTTGGTGAAGGAGAAGTTTCTTTGGTGTCTCTTTTTCTAAACACAACTAAATGTTCTGTTTTAGATATATATGCAGAATGTTGTTTTTTTCAGGTAGCCATGCATTTTGTAGGATCGTTTTTCTCAGTCTTTCACAAACCATAATTTAAAAGGAGTGCATCTTTTCAGCTTCTGGTTAACAACGCCACTGAGTAGAAAAATCCATGTTATGTCAGTATTTATGTATTCTCTGTTTCTTTCTTCCTCTTTCCCTTCTCCCACTTCATTCCCCTAATCCACATTAACTGACTTGTGTAAAATGAAAATAGGCAAGAGTTGATTTAGTAAAAATATCTAATCAAATACATGTTTATGCCATTCTAAACTGTCATTATATGAGATTATCTGGCCCGTTACTAATGAAGCTGAGGTAAAATGAGCCTTGCATTTTGTGCCAACTATGCAACATGCAACAACTTTTATTTCCTTTCTATGACATAGCTAAGTATATATATATCAAGTTATCTGACCTCTACCTCCAAATTCTCAACATAAGTCAAGTGTTCAGAAAAGTCCCTTCATCACTTCTTGGTCTTCTCTCCCTTTCGATAAATATCCATGTCATAGATTTTTCCATGGGTCTTAGTTACTGATCATTAAAATTGTTTAGAGGATAGTCTTTGTTTTCTTAATGCTCAGCTGAACTCTTTCAAAGCCTCTGAGTGCTTCCTGAGGGCAAACATCTCCAGATTCCTGCTAAAGATGATGCTTATTGAATGAAATGCTGAAGGGTGCCTTGAAATCCATCATTCAGAGAATATTTCAAAGGACGGGTACTTGAAGAGGGATTGGATGAGCCTGGTTTCTTTACTGCTTTTTATGGAAAGACTGTAAAACAGACATGATACATTATTGCAGTGGGATTCTGTGTTTTCCCAAGGCTCCCTACTACCCCCAGCAGCGTGTCTGCCCAATTCTCACTAAACACAGAATCTGTTTAAATTTAAGAATGTGAAATTCCTGCTCCAGTTCATTGGTGACCTCAGTAGTGGAGGGGAGAGTGATGTGGCTACTAGGGAAGCCATCGATTCAATTTCATGAAAAGGAAATGTTCTGTTTTAGTAATTAATAAGTGTCACAGATAATCATAAATTTTGAGAGAGACAAAAAAGAGAAAAAAACAAGAACTTATATTTCATTTCTCAAACTGTGAAGCACAATCTATTGCCTGTGTTTTCTTACTGTTCGGTACTTGGAATACTATTTCTAGAAAGCCATATGCGAAGATTGCTTCTACTTAAGAATGGTTGATGGTTTTTGCTGCCTCATATTCTACATTTCTCTTTCTGATGGATAGCAGTGGAATAATATCAGGAAACATATGCTATAAGGCTAAGAGATCAACACTATTCCATGGTGAATTGATTACTTTCTTCTATATTTATAGTTCCTACCAGCACTACAAATTAACAAGGTTGATGCACTTAGTTATTCTGATTATGTTTTACATTTAAACGCAGGCGTCTTAGACATTAAATTGTAAGTTTATAACTCATAATCAGATGGTAGGTCCTGTAAACAAGAGAAGGTATTTGTATCATGTCGGTACAGACAGTGTTTCTGAAATATTTGTGGATCACTATGTTAGGTACTATATTCTGTAACATGAAATGTATATCTGACATCCATGTATTATTATTCATTAGATTAGCATGCATTGAATTTCAGCATCAAACTCTAGGTTCACATCTAGAACACATGCAGCAGTAGCATGGGGTGGTTACACATATTTCATATATGTAAAGTTACTGAATATATTTAATGTGGTTTTAAAATTGTGAACTTATATGTTATAAGTTCAGACATGAAGACAGCTTTCAGTTTTCTTTCATGTGTACTGTCTTCCTATTTTTGTAGATGAGTTACCAGGAAAGGAGAAACCATTTGTAAAGACTGTGATTTTTTTGGAGAGGAGAGAGTGGTTATATAGAAAGTTATAACTTAACATCCTCTATGTCCACATGTGGGACTTTAGAATTAAGAAGACTACTGAAGTGATGTATTCTAGCCACCTCAGATCTCAGGTCAGTGAACAGAGGCCCCAAGTACCAAGTGACATATAACAGGTCAGGCCACTCCCTGTTTGCCGTGCTGGTATAAGTAGCTCATTGCTTTTGCTATCTTGTTATGTTTTGCAGGTAATTTAGCCACCTGCAAAGTAGAATCATAATGGCTATATACTGTGGCTACTTTTGTTATGACTGTTTTCATTATTTTCTTAAGGTAAAATAAGATATTCAATAGTTCCCAGGTTCTGTATTTTTCATGCTGAATTGAAATCACCACACAAAAACAAAAGAACATATCATTATTACTACAAAGTATCATTATTTTGAAAACAAAAGAACTTTAGGAAAAGTAATTGTGTTTGTTGTAGGTCCATAAATGTTAACTTTGTACAAAATCGAGCCAAATATATCTTCTCTAAATATTGATCACCAAGATATTGAGAGATAAAATTCTATCTAATTTTGACTGTGCACAGTTAAAACCTTTGTTTTCTCGATTGTGATGGTCAGGCACATTCATATTAGTATGGAGAAGCTGTCCTTTTAAATGACTGAAATCTGAGTGCTATCCTGGGGCATTTTGAATACATTTGGGAATTTGTTGAAAACATAATTTACTCTGTATTTTTTTGATAGGTGTGTGAAGAAATGCCCTATAAGATAATTGATGTCATCTGAGTAAATGTAATAGAAATATATGTGCATCTATCTAAGTGAAACCTGATTCAGTGGCAACTTTATTAATAGAGCAGCTTCAGGCTGAAATTTTTCATTTTCATAAGACCTGGTTTGATACCAAACTATAGCGACTACTTATGCACTTTTTCTTAAGTTGTTGATTAGCTACTCTTTAAACTATTTTTGTAGTCATTCTCCACAGCTGAGAAGCTAACTGCTTAGCGTGAAGCTGGCTCCATGAACGTCACTGTATGCATTTGAGTAATGGACCATCCAGTGGCTTCTATTATAAGCAGCAGTTATAAATCTGCACTGAGTCTGGTATCTGCTATATTATTTGTGTTCACCTTTCAGGATATTATATTTCTCAGGGTTGTACTAGAAAGTGTAGAGAAGCGAGTTTAACACAGTAAGTCACCTAATTGTCCAAAGTTTCCCTCTGCTACTTATAAATAATCATGTCAGTTGGGTTTTGACCTTTTTTTTCCTTCAGAAGCTACAGAATATTTTCTTATACAACAGAATAATTTTAATTCAAATCACATTCCTTTCCTCCCTAAAAGTTATCTTCAAAGAACAATGTATTTTCTTAGAATATTAGTATTAATTAATTTCTTTGTTTCCTGATTTTTTAACTTCTTTCACCCTTTATTCTTTGTGATCTAGTTAACTTAGAGAAGCTGCAGGTAGAAAATGTAAGATGTCATCTAATTGCTCTCATCACTCTGTCACGCTCAGTTATGTCAGTCCGTGACATTATGGGTCTCCAATTCCTCAATTTCTGTTTCGTTTGTTGTTGGTCTCCAGAAGATTTAGGGAATCAAATGAGGAATGGACAAGGGCTCTTCCTGAGGTTTTCTTGAAGAGGTCTGAGTGCTTGCTTGGCTGTGAAGCCAGGAATCATCTTGCTGTGAATGCTGCAAGCTGAGCGCCAATGCCCATGGTTGGTAAAAGCTGCTGCACTTGGCTCTTTCCTACCCTCGGTCTGTGTTCTTTGTCTTCTCACTCCACTGGCCAGAAATTAACAGAAGCCATGTTCAGGAGAAGCAGCAGCTAAGAAACCTCTATTTACAGTTTTCTGTGTCCTTCATTTTTTCAAGTTCAAAGTTTCAGTTAATCAGGAGTTTTCAAAGATAGTATATTATTTTCTTTCACTATAATCGATTACTATCATCAGGAAAATACTTCATATTATTCTGACACTCCTTCCCCCCAAAGAAAAACTGCATAAAAATGGGAACTTTAATAATTATTAACATGAGCACAGTATTTAAAAGTGTATAGGATACTTCAATACACTGTTACAAAACACTTTGCAGTAGCATTTATAATGAAATAGAGGCCAAAATAACAATTTTTATTTCCAAAATTCCATAGCCAGTAAGCAGGAACTTTTGAGCTGAATCTGTGAAGATCTTCTGATCCCAAATTTCCACCTTTATTCTTGGAATTATACTGCCTCCCTTGTGAAATGTAAATCATGTAGATCAGGAAGTTCTTAGGCAGTACTATTATTGAATTGTCTTATTTTTTTGTATGATGTTCAAAGTTTATATTTAATGAAATGTTGTTTTAACAAATTTTGGTTTTTTTTGTAGTTCTGCATTTTATTTCATTTGAATTTCTGTGTTTGGAATGCTAAAATGTTAACATCTTGTATAGCACAAGCTGTGCCAGGTTTTATAGGTCATCTCAGCTTTGGTTATAGTTAATCTTTCTGTTGCTATGCAGAAATCTATAATAAGATCCCATCTGCTTTTATAATTGTTCAAGAAAAATACATTATTGGGCTCATTTGGATGACATGGAATTCAAATGAAATTGTTCCAATGAAATTGGCACTTTTAGACCTTGCTTTTTATGTTTTATGAATACATGATTCAATATATTTTCTAGCATGTCTTATGCTTGTAAATCTGTATGCATACAGTATCTTTGTTTAACAGAAACCTGGATCAATTCAAAGAATCACATATTTTGGTCTCTTCTTAGTGTAACATGCAAAATTCTCTCTCCTGTTGCTTTAGGAGATTAGAAGTTAAAGGTAAGTAGGAAAAATAGAACTCATGGAATTTTTATCAAAGATAATTTTTAAAATCTCTTCTTGTCCTTTTTCTTAAAAAAATACGTTAAAGGAAGTAATCTTCAATCACTGGAAAGATAATTTTACCGATGCGCAATATATACGATCACTCTCGGGCAACTGGAAATTTAATGTCACTCTATATTGTTAATGTGACCTAGTTCAGAAATTAGGAGAGTCACATATAATAATGAACACTTTGGAGCTTGATTATTATTAAATCTTCTCCCTCTTCCTTGACTGGGGTTCTTCTGCAGACTGGTTGTTAGTACTCAAAGAGAGAGAAAGATTGTCTCTTTATTGAAGTATTTTAAAAGACATTTAAAGCACAATCTTACGCAATGATTAAGTAGGCATATTTCAAAAGCTTATGTAACTTATTAATGTATAATCAGCAGGAGGATCAAGCTGGTTGATCATTTTATGAATACACAAAAGACCTTTTAAAAAGTAGATGCACTCATTCAGGGGAAAAAGAAATGCTGAATTAAGGTTCCTAAATTCCCAAGTGATTGTTGTACTAGAGCATTAATCATTTGAGCTATATTTTCTCCTGCACGAAAATAATTCTATGTTACTTTCAAATTCCAGAGTTTGAGCTTAATTCATATAGAGTATAAATGAAATAATGATTCATTTTCCAGAAGTAAACCTGTTAGGTAACATTCCAGTATGACACTGAAAACATGTGCAGTCATCCTTTGTCTTGTTGCCTTGAATTTTGGACACATTTTCTTAGCATGTCTTTTCTAGGCTTTTATTTAGCTCTGTTTGGTTTCTTACCCTGAAGGCTGAGGAAAGAAGAGGAAGGGAGCAGGAAAGTTTTTGTTTCGATTGCTAGTGTCTAAAGCTGGCATTGCAGTCTGCAGTCTTGGTAGCTGTTCAAAGTTGACTCCTTCTCTGCAAGGTGCTTCTGTGGGTTTCCAGAAGCCCCTGTTGTGTGTACATATGGTTGTACTTCCCTGACGTGAATGCTACTTTTTCCTCTATTTACTCTTGGTCCTTAAATTTTGGCGTTTCAGAGGTCTCCTCCACCAGTTCCTCTCTGCTGGAGAGCAAGTACATTCCCAGATGGTCCTCTCTCAGGCAGTCCTCTTCAGCAACTATAGTCACTCCAGTTTGACTTTCTCTTTTATTTTAGTCCTCATTGGTCAACAGGAAACCCTGGTACACTCTTTGCCCATACAGACTCTGAGAGAACAGCCCAACCTCATTACAAAAGCGACTCTTCCTCACTCTACCAGCAAAGCAGCTCCCGGCCCATCTCTCCTGCTCACTAAGCCTCATAGGCGGGCAGAACACACCAGCCCAGTGTGTCACTTCACTGCAGGGTGTGGCTGCTTTGAATCTCCTCCCTTTTGATTTTGTTTGAGAATGGAAGAGAAAGAGTCTTTGATCCCTCTCTTTGTGGGTAGATGCTGCTTAGAACATCCCTTTTGCCATAGAAATCTTTCTTATGAATCCTGCAAAATTCTCTCATGACTCTTTTATATTCTCAATGAGGGCATTAAAACACAGTTTTAAGTTAATATGTTACTTGTCAGTTTCTTTTGAACATTTGTTAGTTGATACTGTATCTTTTATTGTTTGACATCTGCTTATCTTAATGTCTCAGATAAAACTTTAACAGACCGTGGTATGGATTTTAGGCAATGAGAAGCACCCAAAAGACACCACTTTGGAGGCACACTGCACTACCATTTTCTGAGAATAATTTTACCTGGGATAACTTATTTTTGGATAACTATTTGTAAAACATAAGAAGTTAGGGGCTAACATAGGCCTGATGTATGGGGGGGATGCAGGGAAGCAATTTGAGAAATGAAGGGGTGAGAAGAAGGCCCTGAGAGAGGAGCGGTTGTGAAATGTCTTACTCCATTTCCTGATCTAAAAAGATATATAACTTTTTATGCCTGCCCTTTGATCTTTTGTGTCTTTTCTGATTGTGGGCATTCACGGCATCTTGACTTATTATCAGAACACATATTCAGAGGGAATAATTTAGTGTAGATTTCTCTTTCACCTCCCTCCATAATTTCCTTGAAAGAAGAAACTGCAATATGCTCATTATTTACCCCTAGCCCCTCGCAGTTCACCTAGTACACAGTGTACAATCAGTAAATATTCACCAAATGAATGTTTAAGACAAAGGAAGTCATGCAGAGTGACATTTCCCTTTGGGCCCCTGCTTTCTAGAATGGGTTTTGACTCTATGTACATCCTTTTTGGAAGAGCTGGGTGGTGGGAAAGATAGTGGAGAAGGAGAAAACCACATTCAGCATTGTTCATAAGAGCTTTTCTTCCATTAAAGTGGTTCCTCATTCATCTGAGCCTTGGGAATGGCTGTGTGTATAAACTAGGAAATTATCTGTAAAAATGTATTGCATGGGGATACATTATAAACTGTCTGGTTTAGTTTCTCTATTTAAAACTCTGTTACGGTATTTCATTATGTACTGTATTCATGTTTAGAATTCATTTATTCAATTGAACAAAATGACATCTAAATTTCACCAGCCTAGGCTTGCATGGTTTCATTGTTTTATTAGGGGAATTATTCTTCCTTTTAGTCTTTTCTTTAATGTCCCAAAAAGCTTTTAAAGTGTCCTCTTTTCTTTAATTTTCACTTTTCTGTACTAAATGCAAAAGAAAATAGCAACCTCTATTTAAAATTTAGACAGTGTTTTTGCTTATGGCTGTGTTTTCTCTGCCAGCTATTAAAGGGTACAGTTGAACAGCTCCCCAGTAGAGTTCTTCTGGAAGTGATTTTAATGTGAAGTGTTAATTTATGGCATTGTACATGGCAAAAGGAAAGCTTAGAATTTAGTATGCAGAGAGAGGCTACATTGTTATTTTTAATAGGGTTGGAGAAGTAAATAGCCCTTAAAAAGCATATATCTGCTTCACTCAGTGCTTTCTTTTTGGCTTTATTATCAAATGCGTTTTACTGATAGAAGCCAACATTATGGTCCAGTTCTCTAAGAAGCTGGTTAAGACAGTTAAAATACAAGACACTGGACTTGTGGTATTTTGTTGAAAATAACTTTCTATTCTGAAATTGGAGGAAACAAAACATATCCCATTGGTACATGTTTTTAATGCCTCTCTTCCTCACTTGGATTACAAAATATGGAGCTTTAAATAAAGACATTTTATTTAAGTTTATGTTTAAATAATATAGATGCTTACCTCCTTTAGTATAAATAGACAAATTTTAAACTTCTCTAATAAAATGGTATGGAAAATTAAAATGCATAAACTATAAAAATCATTGCAACTGCCCAAAACTAGTACTTCTATTTTTCTCCTAGACAGGAGAAAAATATTAGTGCAAATAGTTTATTACTGAGTATATATCTTTCCTTGACTATAACAAATATTCACCAAGGAGTGGTTGGGTGTGATTTCATATGGCCTAGGACTAAGCCCTTGGCTTCTAGTGGCCGGTTTCTTCCCCACAGTTGATCTGAATATGTCCATCTGGAAAACCAAACGTACAGGTTCCAACAGCTCTAATCTGTGTACAACAAAGATGAGGGCAGTGCTAACAGACTTGGGATAGATAGCATTAATCTTGCTTTTTATTTTTTTTCTTGCCTGCTAGTGTGCTTGAACAGATTAGGTTACCTTTAATACCGTTGGTAATGGTTTCCTTTCATTAACATGATCTTGGAATGGCTAAATGAGGGAGTCCTAGAGATCATCGTGAGAAATATACACTTATAGCACCCATTGCCTAGAGCTTTCCTTGGGCTTTATGCATTGTGGAGAAAACTGATGTTTTAACTGGCTAAATCTGTGGCCATAAGTTTCACCTGAAGAGTTCTTGAACAGGTCTTATTGGAGAATATTTTATTTAATTTATTTTTATTGGTGCATTAGATAGATAGATAAATAGATAGATAGATAGATAGATATTCATCATAGGGAATTTGTACCTGTACATAACCTATCTTGGTTCTTCCTTTTTTCCCATTCCTCTTCCCTCCCATCAACCCCACTTCCCCTCCTTATTTACAAAATATTTGTTTCCATTTTAAGGAGAATAGAAGAAGACTAGAATGGACCTTATTTTAATAATACTTCAGGAAGTTTCACTCATGCATTTCTATTTTTTAAGGGTTACTAACTGTAGCTAAAACCCTTTCCCCTGCTGTGTTCACAATCAAACACTCAGTGGTTTCAGACAGATCATTCTTCTTACTACACAAAAGATGGTGGAGAAAATAAACCACACCCTTTAAAAATATTTATTTATTTACTTACATCACGGCGGTGAAGATTAAACTTGGGGGCCTCATACATACTAAGCAAGCCCTCAGTCACTGAGGCTTTTATGCATGTGAAATCAGCAATAGAAATCTTATAATAACCCTAAGTATGAAGTACACTGAAATAGGAAAAAATGTGATATTTATAAATATTTACAAGAAAAAAGAAAGTACTTGGTCTGAATTTCATTATATTGTGAGCGATTTTACATACTTGAAAAAATATTTATAGATTTTGTATTTCTAACCTATTCTTTCTCCATTATTGTTGGTCATCAATTTTGATATTCTTTTGTATGTGTAGCTTTCTAATAGTGAGTCCCCCATTTCATGCAATAGCAACTCTAGGATTTGAGAATATAACTTACAATGCTTTGAAATGTGAGCATTGACTGTAAAGAAATTGCTCAAAAAGAAGAAACTATAAATAAATTACTCAAAAATAGAAAGACAAATGTACTAATAAGAAAATGGTTCGTCATATACAAAAAAGAACACAGGTCAGCTACAAAAGGATTCTAGAAAATTTATGAATATTTATAAAATTATTTAATAAAGGAAGACAGAAATTGTTGATGTACAGCTCATCAACGTGGGTCAAAAAGTCATCAAAGATAATTTATTGGTTCCTGCTACAGAATGATTCAGTAATGACTGAGTCTGGCTCATTTTGGATTCTCCCATTATTTTTTCCATTTGGCCAATTTCCTGTAGCCATTGAGAAGTGGCTCAGGGGAAAAAAACTTGCCCAGTAAACAATAAACCTTTTGAAACATAGGACCCAGATTTCTCATATATGTTATGATATCTCGGCCAGGTACTATATTTGCTTAGTTAACTTAAGTGCAAAGATCACTGAGAAGTTGAGATTATTCTTATCCAGTATTAACATGGCAAATAAAACAGCTTCTCTCATTTTCCTTTTGGACCTGGTCCCTAATCCACAACTTCAAAAAGGGAAGAAATTAAGAGAAATACAAAATTCAAAATCACATTTGTTCTCATGAAATTTCTCCACAATATTAAATCATCAAGATATCAGGAATTTTCCGTTCCCCTTTATTAATCTGATGTCTAAAGAGTAAAATGTATATTTTTAAATTTTATTTGATTGACATCTGAATTATATGTAATCTATAGACGTATAATGGGATCAAATTTCTTTTGAGCTTGTATTTTTGTGAGCTACATATAGCTGATCTTATTATTATTTTCTTACTTTTCACTGTATTTTTAGAAGAAATATTTTAATGGATAGTCTTAATAAGAAAAAGGACAGGTTGCTGGGGATGTGGCTCAGTGGTAGAGTTCTTGCCTTGCATGGATAAGACCCCAGGTTTTATCCCCAGCATCAACCCCCCAAAACAAAACAAAACAAAAACCAAAAAACAAAAAGAATCAAAAAAAAAAAAAAAAAAAAAAAAAAAAAAAAAAAAAGAACAGGTAGTATTTTTAAATCATCAGATGATAAATTTTTAACACTTGAAATTGTGGAAAATAATTTAAGTTTGTTACTTCACTGTATACTTGAGTGATAAATCTAATACTTTTTTTTTTTTTTATGTGGGTACCAGGGTCGAACTCAGGACCTCGCGCTTGTCAGCAGGCGCTTGTGCCGCTGAGCGATGTCACCGGCCCTTTTTTTTTTCCTTTACGTGGGTACCGGCAGTTGAACTCAGGACCTCGCGCTTGCCAGGGAGGTGCTCATGCCACTGAGCTATCTCACTGGCCCTAAATGTAATACTTTTAAAAGAAAAATGTGTATGTACATTATAAGTAATATGAATTGCATGTATATATGTAAATATAAAAGCTAATACAATTTCTGTACAGTTTTAATATGCTAAGTGTGCAGCTTTATTTGTACAGTGCAAGTAGAATACGATTTCTAAACAATCTTATACTAATTGTATTGTATTTCCAAAACAAGCTGTTAAAAAGAACACACTGGATGTAATCTTAAAATGGAATAATTCACATTCTGAGCTCCTAAAGGAAAAATAAATAATCTCTATGGAGTTACTATGTAGTAAATCTCTTTGGGGACAATATTGCTAAAATGTTTTAATATTTAAGAAAGAAAAAATTTCATAAGATTTTAAAAACTCACATTGGTTTTGGTATAGGTTTTATATCCACTGCAATGGCTACTTAATAAATTATTTTGAATAATTTGTTTCAAGGCAAGTTGTTATACTGAAAAAGAGCCTCCATGAAAAGATGTGCTTCATGTTACACTTAGCCCAAAATAACATTTTTCCCTTTTTCATGTAAATTCTTGGTTTTTATATTGTGATAGTGCTCGACTTTTTGTTACCTCTTGAAGTGCTTTATGATCATATAATTGGGACTAAGTAGGAACTAAATGCACCTAAGCAGAACAGTTGCTGCTCACCAACTACATAATTATTGTCAGGAAAGCTAAAAATGTAGACTGTCTGTCAATTTTAAAAGAAGCACACATGGGGCGCAGTGGTAGGGAAGATGGAAATCACAGACGGAGGTAACAATTACTCTGAGTGTCTTGCTACAGCAAACATAGCATTTGGAAATTCATGAACATTCCTTTTAAATGTTCAAAACTCTTTGCAAAACAAACCGTACATTAACTAAAACACTGTTGACTGCACTCCCTACACTAAAACACCTATAATTTTTGGAAAGATATTTCTATGCAACTTCAAAAGAAAGAACGATGACACTTTCAGAAACTGGCTTTGGGATCAAGTAAGTTGGTGATAAATAATACAGATAGTTTTTATTCTTTGGCACGTAATATGAAATATGCCACATAATTTTCCCACTTTTATTATTTGTTAAATTTAAATGCAATGTACAAAAATACTTGCCAATAATGCACGGTACATACTTTCTGGAATCTTTCATCTCCCATTAGCTTTTCTCCCCCCACTGCAAAATAGTAATGATAATAATAATAATAATCACTCCAGATTCATCTTTAAAAATCCATTTCAACAATGAAGGCCTCCTTTATGGAGAATAATTGACCCTCTGACTTATTTAGTAAGGAGGGAGGCTTCCTAACATCCAGTTTCAGTTCACAAGTTCCTTTGCTGTTCTTGCTGTCACCAAGAGACACTGGTCACCATGTGGGGTCATGCACTGTCACCGGGGAACACAGGGAGGTGCTCTCCTGAACTTACAGTGATTGAGGGATAAAGATGCACAAACCACAATTTCTTTTACTCCTCTAACTCTTGGTAAAAGGTCAGTGCTTATTTTTTGAATGAATGACTGTATACCTTTTACTTTTCAAAATAGCACCACACAGCATTACTGGACCTCACGAAGAAATGGTGAGAAGATTGGCCTTCTGTTTTCTCATTCGCCAACTTCTTTCTTTTTTTTTTTTTTTTGTGGGTACCGGGGGGTCGACCTCAGGACCTCGAGCGCCAGCAGGCGCCCGTGCCGCTGAGCGATATCACCGGTCCCTTTTTCGTATGTGGGTTCCGGGAGTCGAACTCGGGCCCTCACGCTTGCCGGGCAGGCGCTTAAGCCGCTGAGCCATCTCACCAGCCCTCGCCAACTTCTTTAAGGACGTAGTCCTAAGTCTTCTCTGCCTGCACAGTGGAAATCCACCGTAAAGCCCTCTACCTTTGCTGGGAGAAATACTCTGAGCAGTGTTGGAAAATACTGCTTTTGTGACCTGGAGTGATGATTGCGTCGTGCAGAAAGGGCCGAGGGCAATGCTTGCACTTGAGAAGATTACTGTTCACCTGAGGCCATAAGCCTGTTTTTTTACTCAGGAATATTTTGTAACAATAAATATTTATCCAGTTAATGTTCATTTTCATTGATTACAAATCTACTAATGCTGTAAGAAAGTGAGAATGGGGTATAGCAAAAGGAAAGCAATTTTTTGAGTGTCTGTATTTGAGGTACTGTTATCCCTGGGAGAATACAGGTCATTCCCTGTTCAAGAAAAGTAACTGAAAGTGTAAATAATAAGTTTCAGAGCCCCTCAAGTTGATGACTGCCATCCAGAATTCAAAGCCAACAGTACCTAACTCTAACCAGTAATGTTTTGATAACACCTCTCCAAGTTTTTTTCTCAATTTAACTTTTATATTAGCATATGTTTGCAGTACAAGCTTCTATTTTTCATGGAAAGTTGGTACATGCACATACCATATGTTAATTCTTTTTTTATCCCTTTCCCTCACTTCCTATCCCCTGTCCTGTATCTTTTGGTACCATTCTCTTTTGCAAAAGGTCTATCTCCCTGTTTCCTATTATCTATCTTTATTTTGCTCTTTATTTATATTTGGGTTTTTCATGTAAGAGGATCCATGCAATATTTAAATTTGTGTATCTGATTTATTTCACTCAGAATTATGGTCTCAGGGTGCATCCATTTTCTTACAGATGACTCAAGTATAGCCTTATTTATGGCAGCTATGTACTTCATTGTGTATAAATACTATATTTTTTCTTTATCCATTCATCTGTTGATGGACATAGAGGCTACTTCTAAGATTTAGCCATACTAATTTCCATAGAGATTGTACTAGATTACATTCGCTTAAACAAAATAGAAGGGTTCTTTTTTCCACCACAGCTTCACCAGTATGTGCTATTGTATGATTTTCTCATGATAGCTATTCTTTCTGGAGTTAGATGGAATCTCAGCATTGCTTTAATTTGCATTTTTCTAATGGTCAGAGATGGTGAATATTCTTTCATATATTTATTGGTCATTTGTTCTTTTTCTGAGAAGTGTTTGTTTCAGTTGCCCATTTTTTTTTTTTTTTGGTTGAGTCTTTTATTTTGAGAGGTCTATTTTTTAAATTTTTTGGTTTTCTATATATTCTGGATATTATCTTTTATATATATATATATGTGTGTATATATATATATACATATACATACATACATATATATATATATATATATATATATATATATATATATATATATATCTGTCTGAGGAGTAGGTGGCAAAAAATTTTTCCCATTCTGTAGGTTTTCTCTTCACTCTCTTTCTTGTTTCTTTAGCTGAGCAGAAAATTTTTAATTTGATATAATCCCATTTGTTGATTCTTGATGTTATTTCTTAAGCAGTTGGGTTTGTATTCAGAAAGTCCTTGCCTATGCATGTATTTAAGGGTTTTACCTATTATATCTTCAAGGAGATTAAATGTTTCCGTTTTACCATTTAGATATCTGATCTCTTTTTATTGTAGTTGAGTACATGGTGAGAGATACAGCTCTAGATTCAGTTTTTTGCATGTGTGTAGCCAGTTTCCTAGCACCACTTGTTAGAGAGGCTATCTTTCCACTGGTACAAGTTCTTGGCCCCTTTGTCAAAGATCAAGGAGTGAAATGAGATTGTTTCTGCATCCTCTGTACTGTTCCACTGATCCATGTGTCTGTTTTTGTGCCATTACCATGTGGTTTTTATCACTGTTGCTTTGTAATAATAATTTCAAACTCCAGATTGTGATGCCTCCTGCTTTGCTCTTTTTGCCCAGGATTTCTTTTTCTATTCTGGGTCTCTTCTGGTTAGATATGAATTTTAGGGTTGTTTTCTCTACTTCTACGAAGAATGTTATTGGTATTTTGATTGGGACTGCTACATTTATATATACCATAAACAGCTTTGGTAGTATAACCATTTTGACAATATTGATTTTACCTATCCAGAACAGAGGATATCTTTCATTTATTTATTTATTTAATTTTTTTTGGTTTTTTGGAGACAAGGTCTCACTTTGTAGTTCAGGCTGGTCTTGCACTCACTATGTGGCCCAAGCTGGCCTCAAACTTGCAGCAATCCTCCTGTCTCAGCCTCCCCAATGCTGGGATTATAGGTGTGCACTACCATGCCTGGCTTTTCATGTTCTGATGTCCTCTTTGATCTCCTTTATCAGAGCACTGCAATTTTTGTTGTAGATACTTTGTCCTTCCTTGGTTAGGTTAATTCCTAGGTATTTAATTTTTCTTGATGCTATAGTGAATGATGTTGTTTTCCTAATTTCTTTTTCAGTGAGTTCATTATTGTTGTATAGAATGCTGTAGATTTTTGTATGTTGGCTTTGTATACTGCTGCTTTAGTGAATTGACTATTAATTTTAAGAGTCATTTGGTGGAATATTTGGGTTTTCTATGTAAAAGGTTATGTCGCCTGCAAATGATAATTTGACTTCTTTTTTTTTTTTTGTGGGTACCGGGGGGTCGACCTCAGGACCTCGCGTGCCAACAGGCGCCTGTGCCGCTGAGCGATATCACCGGCCCCTTTTTCATATGTGGGATCCGGGAGTCGAACTCGGGCCCTCGCGCTTGCAAGGCAGGCGCTTATGCCGCTGAGCCATCTCACCGGCCCTTGACTTCTTTACTTATACATATCCTTTTTATTTATTTCTCTGGCCCAATTGCTCTGGCTAATGTTTTGAGTACTATATTGAAGGGGATTGCTGATAGTGGATCCTTGTCTTGTTTCTGATTTTAAAGGAAAAACTATAGGCTTCTCCCGTTTAAAATGTTGGCAGTAGGTTTTTTATAAATGCGTTTTATCAGATTGAAATAATGTCTTTCTATACCTATTTTCTTCAGGATTTTTTTTTTATCACAAATGGATGTGGATTGTGTGAAAGACTTTTTCTACCTGTATTGAATCAATCAATACAGGTGATTTTTATCCTTTCTTCTGTTTATGTGATGTATTACATTTATCATTTTGCATATGTTGAACTATCTTTGCATCCCTGGGATGAAGCCTACTTGGTCATGATGTATATGATCTTTTTGATGATTCTTTGCATCATTTTTTTGCCAGAACCTTATTGGGGATTTTCGTGTCTATATTCCTTAAAGAAACTGGCCTGAAGTTTTCTTTTTGGTTGGGTCTTTTTCTGCTTTGGAATCAGGAAAATCCTATTTTTCAGGAATGAGTTTGAGAATATTCCTTCCCTTTCAATTTCTTGAAAAAGTTTGAACAGTAATTGGTGTTAGATCTTCCCTGAAATTTTTGTAGAATTCAGAGGTGAATCCATATGGTTCTGGACTTTTTGTAGTTGGTAGGTTTCTATTACTGCTTCAGTTTCACTGCCTATTATTGAATTATTCAGGGTTTTTTATATCTTCTTGGTTCAGTTTTGATAATTCATATATGTAAGAATCTATTCATTTCTTCTGAATTCTTCAGTTTATTGAGCTATACATAGTCAAAGAAGTTACTAATAATCTTCTGGATTTCAGCAGTGTCTGCTGTAATTTAATCTTTTTCACTTCTACTTGCATTGATTTGGGTCTTTCCTTTTTTTTGATAAAATTGCCTAATTTGTCTGTTTATTTGTTTGAAGAACCAGCTCTTCAATTCATTGATTCTTTGTATCATTTTTATAGTCTCAATTTCATTCATTTCTACTTGATTTTTATAATTTCTTTCCATGTAGTAGCTTTGGATTTGGACTGTTTTCTGTTTTTCTAGGTCCTTGTGATGCATCAGTAGGTTATTTATTTGGACTTACTCTATTTTTCTGACGTGGGTATTCATAGCTATAAACTTCCCTCTTAGGACAGCTTTCATTGCATCTTATAAGTTCTGATTTGTTGTATTGGCATTATCATTTGATTCTGGGAATTACCTAATTTCTTCCTTGATTTTTTTCTGTGATGCATTGATTATTTACAAGTATATTGTTTAATTTCCATATACTGCATTTGTATAATAGCTTTTGTTTCTTTTGCCATCGATTTCTATTTTCATCATGCCGTGATGTGATAATATGCATGGAATGATTTTAATTTTTTTCATTTACTTAAGCATGCCTCTTTGGCTAGTGTGTGTTATATTAGAGAAAATTCCATGTGATACTGAGAAGAATATGTATTATGTTGTAGTTGGGTGGTACACTCTGTAGATAACTATTACGTCTTTTTGTTTGAAGGTTTTGTTCCACTCTGATATTTCTTTGTTGATTTTGTCTAGTTTATCGGTTTATTTTGTGAAGTATGGTATCAATGTAACTATAGTTGCATTGATGTTTATCAGATCTTTTATGTCGAGTAGAGTTTGCTTTATAAAGTTGGGTGGCTCGTGTTCAGTGTGTATAGGTTTATAATTTTTATCTCTTCTTGTTGCATTGTTACTTTAACCAACATGTAATGACCTTTTCTGCATCTTCTGATTAGTTTTGTCTTGACGTTCACTTTGTCTGAAAAGAGGATAGCTATACCTGCTTTTTTGAGGGTTTCCTAATGTATAGAATATTGTTTTCCATCTTTTTGGTTTGAATTAAATGTGTTTCTTGCGTATAGCACCACTGGATTGCATATATAATGTTGGATTTTGTTTCTTGATCCATTCTGCCAATCTGTGTCTTTCAATTAGGGAGATGAGACCATTCACATTGAGAGTTATACTGAAAAATATTGATCTATTCCTGTGATTGCAGTATTTGCCACTTCCTGATTCCCCCTTTATCCTTTCTGTTTAGCTGCCCACCCTGCTTGATGTATTCATTCTATTAGACTTTTTGTCATCGTTGACTTCTTTGTCTCTTTCCAGCACATCCTTGAGAATTTTTTGGAGTGTTGGTTTCGTGGCCATGCATTTCTCAATATGCTCTTTATCATGAAAAGGCCTGATGCTTTTATTAATTTTGAAAGATATCTTTGCAGGATAATATCGGCTTGTGGAAGTTTTTTTTTGTTTTTGTTTTTGTTTTGTTTTTTTTTTTGGCTGGGAGCACTTCAAACATTTCAATCCCAGCTTTTCTAGCTTTTTAGTTTTGTGTTGAAAAGTCTGCTGGGTTTACCATTATAAGTGACTTATTTATTTTCTCTAACAGCTTTTAAGATTCTCTTGTGTTGGACTTCTAGGTATTGACTATGATGTGTGACAGAAGTGTTCTGTTCTGATTTTGGCTATTTGGCATTCCATATGTCTCATGTGTAGAATGTTTTCTGCAATTATTTTTGTAAATAGATTTTTTTATGCTATTTGTGCTGTCTTCTGATTTTTCACTAATTCCCCCTTAGTCTTTCCTTCGTCTAGTAGCCTTTAGGTCTATTTTTCATGTTCTCTTTTTTTTTTTAAGGTATCTCTGAGTAACTGGTCTCAGATATCAGCCCTATCTTTTAGTGCTGATGCTCTGTCCTCACAGTGGTCACTTCTGCTGCCCATACTTTCAAGAGACTTTTTATTCTCCTGGATTTCTGTTTGGTACCTTTGCATGGATTCCATTTCTTTTCTAAACTATTCATTCAGGTTTTATATCATTTTGTTTAGCTCAGCTAGCTTTTCATCACTGCCTTGTGTAAAGTTGCTAATCATTTTGTTTATTAAGTCCATTATCTGTTTACTTATAGCTTTTTTGAGCTTACAGAGTACTTTATTGATATGTGTTTTATCTCCTCTTTTATTATTTCAAATAATTCAGCTGTGTGGCTCTTGCTTTCCTCCTTTCTGATGCCACATGGATCAGTTTTGTGGGAATTGGGAATTTTTGGAGGCATTTTGTTGTCTTGTCTTCCCATGTTTCTACTTTGTGTGTGTGTGTATGTGTGTACTGATGTATATGGGTTGACTATAGTGGAAAGATTTTGTTGCAAGTAAGGATACCTCTTTAGTGTCTGGTTTTCAGTGATAAACTTTGGGCATGGCTAAGTATAGATCATTGCCTCTGTCCCAGGATCCAATTACGTGTGTTAATTTGGGAGGGGAAAAGCTGCAGTAAAATTGGCCCAGCATCCAGTTCTGCAGGAATGAATTGTAGTGCTGTTGATGACCCAAAGGCAACTCAGATATTCGCATACAGAGAAAACCAATTAATAGCAACAATTGTGACATCCTGGCAATACAATAATATCAGGAACAATAAAAAACCTCAAAGACAAACTAAATATTGATGTACCAGAAGAGCTAATAATGTACTATGGCTATCCTATAAACATCCAGACAAAACAAATACTGACATACAATAAATATCTACTAAATGCAACAATCGTACTTTCACTAACAATAGAAAAGAATTCAACTGTAATAGTATAGTGTTAAGTAATTAAAGATTGATAAACCTTAATGGTTATACTTACGAAGACAGAGGGTATGGGAAACAGAATGAAAAAAGTAAAATTTGAAAAATTAAGCAATGGAAGCTGAGAAGGAAGAGAGAAAATTTAGATAAAGGGACCTATTAAGGACTAAAATGAAATTAATGGAATTGTACAAAAGTAATAAAAAAAGAACAAACAAAAAAAGAAGAAAGAAGAAAATATCAGAACAAAATAAAGAAATATAGAAAAACTAAGAAGAAAGGGAAGAGGAAGCATAAGGACAATTATTGCACAGAACCTGTGTGCAAGGAATGGGATGGCAGTTTTTGCAGAATGAATATTTTAGCAACATGAAAGTGGAGGGGTGGTGATGGCCGAGAAGGTCCTGCAAATTGAGCAGTTGTGCCTATTGTTCTGATGTCAGATTTTTCACTGAAGTTATCTGCAGAGGTCTTTGAAGTGCTGTGGCTTTCTGGTGTCAAGCTGGAATGGTAAAATTCAATTAAATTTACTACCCATTTTACAGAGTTATGACATCAATTAAATTTTCTTCAGACATTTTTGTTCCAGTTTAAAAAGTTACAAATCAAAGATTACTAAGTTTGGACACTTGTCAGAATATATGTAAGATTTTATAAATCATATGAAGTGAGTTATTTCCAAATACTATTCTAAGGATACCATTTCCTTGGATTCAAGTACATGTTATAGGTTCCATGGTCAAAAATGTGCAGGAAGAAGCTGGGTGTGGTGCACATGCCTGTAATCCCAGCCCTTGAGAGTCTGAGGCAGGAGGATCACCGTGAGTTTGAGGCTAGCCTTGGCTACATAGTGAGTTTAAGGCCAGCCTGAACTACATGGTGAGACCCTGTCTCAAAATAAAAATGTGCAGGAAGTATGGAGTTAAACACAGTGTATAAAGATATTTTGTAATATGCTAATGTGCAGTTTGAAGCTTTAAGGGGTGAAAAGCGTTGTCTACCAGAATTCTTTGACCCTGAATCATTTAAAGGATCAGTGAAGAGAGAGGTGGTTTCCAAAGTCTAAAGAAATTCAGCCACATGCACAAAACATTAAAACCCAAACAGAAAGGTTATTATCCTCTAGAAACACACCATGACCCCTTTATTGATTGATACATTTTATTGATTAATATTTTACTGTATAAATACCATGCCCTTTTTCATATGTATGTTGGTGGAACTCTTTCTAACTAGTCTTTTGTAATTTGCTGATGATTACAAAGTCCACGTGCCACTCTGTTGCTGGGAGTCCAGTCTCTTCCTTCTTGCTGACCGCAAGACAGAGAGAGATTTAAGGTTACATTCTAATTCTGATATGTTCAAGAACTGGAATGCAGAGTCTCTAACTTTTGGAAAGCACTACACTTTGCCCTACATAATACAGGTCTTATAAATAACAACATTGTTTTAAGAATTCTGACATTTTCATTTGTTTTCATAGCTGCACACGGTACTAGTTAACATTCACAGAACCTACCATGAGAAATGCCATTTGATTCAAATGACAGTGCTTCTCAGATGGAGAAAAATAGAACCTAGAATATGGAAGCCATTAAGCAAAGTAAGCTGAAGCTAGCATCTTTGCTGAGGAGTAGTTTACATTTTGACAGAACTCTCTCAATTTGCTTGCACTTTTACAAAAAAATATGAATATTCTCTTGATTTAAAAGAGAAAGTGAACCTATTGCTCCAAGGATGACGCTGTTTATGCTTAATAGACTGCATATCCATCAAATAAAATTGGCCCAAATATGAATTTCTAAGATGTAAAATAAAAGGATAGTCTGTGTAAGATTCTGAGTATTATTTTTTTATACAGCTCCCCCAAAGTTCTACCATATATAAAAATCTGCAAAAAAAAAAAAAAAAAAAAAGAGAAAAAGATAAATTGTGTATTGAACAGGCTCATGTAGGAAAGTAAAGTGAGAACTGTCATGGAATTTTACTGGGGAATTTGTTCATCATGAAATATTTAGTTTAGATTTTTTTTAATAAGCGGAGATTTATATAGCAGAATTTTCAGAAAATTGTATTACCGAATACAATTACTTATGGGACAATGTTGACCCTGTATTTCTCCTGTGGTCTGAGGTAGCAAGCTCAGATAAATGATCAGGCTGGATGATGCCTCAATAATGATGGGCATGTATCTTTGAAATATAGTAGAAATCTACCCTGCCCACGTAATCTCTCCTTTTATGGTTATTTACTTTCATTTAATCGTCCCAGTACTAATTCTTTCTACATCAGGAATATTGTCTGCCTTAAGCTCTGAGGAGGAGTCTACGCCTAAATAGATTCTTTGACTCTGATGCTGTGATGATGCCCGCTGGATGTAGGGATCAAATTTCTAATATCAGTGTTTCCTGCAATAGAAGACATTCTTTGGGAACTTGTTGTCCTACCCTTCAGAGTAAACCCCCAAAGCCAAGGATTTCCACTGTGGTGCTGCCAACCTTCCAGTTTCCCGGAGTCAGGCCCCGGTGCCCCATCTTTCACTCTTCCGTGGCCACTATCCCATTTATTTCATGTGCTTCTTTACTCTTGGTCAGTTTACTGGGAAATGATCATGCTCTATAGTACTGTTTCAGGCTAAGAGGTTTCAGAAAAATCTTTTCACCTCAATAAATCATGACAAATGCCTAGACTTCAAATCACTCCCAGCCACGATCATCCTTCAGTCTTGCCTCTGATCAGTAGAATGAGTTTCAGGATTCCTGCGCTGGATATTAACCCTTTATGTACTGAAATTGTTCCCTTTGCATGGCTCACTATTTAGATCCTGTTTTTTTTTTCCACTCTTATGTCTGTAAAGAAACCAACACTAAGAAGTTACTCATATATGTAATCGTGCAGATCAAGAGGCAAGTCTCTTTTCCTACTGCCCTTTTGTTTTTTTAACTTACCATATTGAGAAGTAGAAAATCTTGAGTTCCATACTGAAATAAATAATGCTGTTCAGCTCATTCTTATGAGACATACTTCATTAGCAGAATATTGTAATATATCTTAAAGAAATGCTTGGCAAACTGGGCTGCACAATATCTTAAAACATTAAGTATGTTTAACAGATTAGTACATGACACCGTGTGCCCAGATTTCTATGGGTGCACCACACTAATGTCAGTAGGAGATTTAAGCCTTAGAAAGATGTTTATTGGGGGGAAAACATTCACAAAATACTGATAGACTTTAACATTTCACTTATCAAGGTTATATTAATTTCTTACCTACACTCTTATAAAACTATTAAGTTAATTAAAGGAAATTATTTATATATATTCTTGAATTCTTCGGTATATAATTTCTTCTTTATATATACAAAGAAGAACAACTTATAATTTTTAATAATTATTTTATTTTATTAGCACATATTAACTATACAGAACAATAGATTTTATTTCCATACACGCATATAAGATATTTTGATCATATCCTCCTCACGTTACCCTCTGCATTTTTCCCTCCCCCCTCCCTTGCTCTCTCTCTCTTCTCTAACAGTGTCTCTTTTATGTTCATGTCTTTTTATCCTAGATTTCATATATAAGAGAAAACGTGTGATACTTGTCTTTAAGAGCCTAGCTTATTTCACTTGATAATTTCCAGGCTGCATCCATTTTCTTACAGATGACATGATTTCATTCTTCTTTATGGCTTAATAATACTCCACTGGGTATATATACCACATTTTATCCATTGAAAGGCACCTAGACTGATTGTATGACTTGGCTATTGTGCTGCAATGAGAATAGGTATGCAAGTATCTCTATTGTATGTTGACGTTTTTTTCCTTTGGGTATATACTGAGGAATGGTATGACTATCATATAGTAGCTCTATATTTAGTTTTCTGAGAAGTACCCATAATGGCTTCCATAGCGGCTACACTAATTTACATTCCCATTAACAGTGTATAGGGTAAGGAAATACTTTCAACTATTTAATTTATGTATAAATATATGACTAATGGGATGTCAGTCACAGGACTTTCAGCCTTCTGACAGGGTATTCTATTTGCTGAATCAGCTAAGAAGCTAGCACTTTAATTCAGTGAAACAAAACTGACTATAATCATTTGAAGCACTATTTCTTACAGTGAAAATTTATGATCTTTATTTTCAAATATAATTTTAACATTTTCAACTTTAGCACATTTCACTGCATAACTCCTTTCTCCACTGTAGGATTTTTAAAAGGAATATATTCAGGCTGATATATATAATGCACAGATCTTAAGTCTATAGTAATGCACTTTGACAAATGTAAGTACCATCCCCAAAACACAAAGGGCATTTCTTTCACTCCAGAAGTTCTCTCCCTGACTTCCAGTTGGAATTTCTGTTCCTATAGCCAATCATGGTTACGATTTTTACAGAAATAATTTGTGTGTGTTCTTGAACTTTATAATTTTTCGTAAAATATGCACTCTTTCTCTGGTCTGACTTCTTTTGTGTAACATCTATTTGTAATACTCAAGCATGATGTTGCATGTATCAGTATTTCACTTTTTGTTGCTTTGAAGCTTCTCATTAAATAAATACACCACAATTTGTTTATCCATTCCCCTGCCAATAGATTTTTGGGTTGTTTCCAGTTTGGGACTATTATAACTAAAGCTGCTCTGAATACTCTTTTACAAATATTTTGGTATAAATACTTAGGACTGACATTATAGAGTTTATATTAAATATATGTTCAGCATTATAAGAATTTATAATTTTGCAAATTGGTTTAATCATATTTGAATCATATTATACTCTCCATTCAATGTATTAGAGTTTTACTTGTTTCACATCTTTGCCAATATTTGGTGTTTATCATTGTAAATATAATTTCAATTTTTCCTAATGCTTAGAGATGTTCAACATCATTTTATATGCTTATTGAACTTATATATATTCTATTTTATAAAGTGTTCAAATTTTTCACCTTTTAATTATCTTATTTTATTATTTACTGATGAGTATTTATTTTTCATTATTGTATTCTAGATAAAACATTATACTGAACATTTGATTTGTGCTGAGAATATTTTTACCCAGTCAGGGTAACTTTTCAATTTGTGTCATTTGATAAGCAAAAATTTTTATTTGATATAATTCAGGTTCTATTTATTTAATTTATCATATTTGTTTTTATCTTTCATTTATCTTTCATGCTTCATTTACATTTTGATTTTCACTAAGAAATATGATGAATTACTTACTGATTTTTAAACGTTAAATCACCTTGCCTTTCTGGGATAAAATTTACTTGGTTGGTGTGTACTCTATTTATTTACATTATTAGACTTAATTTGCCAATGTTTGGTTTAGGCTTTTTTCCATCTATGTACAAAATTATAGGCTAATATATTTTTCCTTGAATTGGTTTTTGTCAGCCTCTTTTTTCAGGTTGATGTTTATTTCATAAAATGAGTTAAAGTGTTGTTTTCTTCTCTATATTCTCAAAGAGTTCAAGTAAGATTTCTATTTCTTTGTCAAATATTTAATATAGTTCATTGGTGAAACTATTTTGGCTTGGAGTTTTTCTTATTGAAGCATTTTTACTATAAATTCAATTTCTTTAGTAGATGTAGGGCTACTCAGGTGTGCATGTGTGTGTGTGTGTGTGTGTGTATGTGTGTATACAATGTATATATACAAACACCCTTATCTTTTCAGTTTGGTCAAGTTGTGCTTTTTGAGGAATTCATCTTTGTTACCTAAGTCTTTAAGTTTCTTGGTATAACATTTTTTATAAAATTATATTATCCTTTCATGCTTATAGGATCTGTGGCAGTGTACTTTATTTTATTGTATTTTTATTTTTGGCTATTTGTAATTCTTTGTTTTTACCTTGGTCAGTCTTACTAGGATTTTGCTAATTTTATTACTGTTTTTTCAGCTTTTTGTTTTACTTTATAAATTTTTAACTGATACTTTAAAGACATAAAAGTTGTGTCTATTAATAGGTACCATGTTGCAATTTGATAGATTGTGTAACATTTAAACAGGTTCATGTATCCCTCCTTTATCATTTCTTTATGATGATTGGGGTTGGAACCCAGGGCTAGCACACTACAGCTCCAGCCCATATATATATATATTTTTTTTTTGTTTTGTTTTTTTGTGGGTACCGGGGGTCAACCTCAGGACCTCACGCGCCAGCAGGAGCCCGTGCCTCTGAGTGATATCACCGGCCCTTTTTACGTACGTGGGTTCCGGGAGTTGAACTCAGGCCCTCGCGCTTGCCAGGCAGGCGCTGTACACCACTGAGCCATCTCACCAGCCCTAGCCCATATATTTGTGATCCTCCTGCCTCTGCATCCCACAGTGCTGGGATTAGAGGCAAGGGCCACCTTACCTGCTTCTTCTAGCTTTTCAAATGTACACTACATTCATTATTGTTATCATTAGTCAACATGCTATACAGCAACATACCTAAACTTCTTGTTCCTATCTAATCAGTACCACTGATAAGTATTTTTCCACCTGCCTCCTCATGACCTTGCCTCTGGTAACTATCGTTCTATTTTCAACTTTCATGAGATCAAGTTTTTTAGATTTCACATGAGTCAAATTATATGGTACTTGTCTTTTTTCCTGGCTTATTTCACATAACATAATGATCTTTCCAAAACATAATTTTGGAGTTTGTTAATTGTATTGGTTTTCTATTGCTGCCATAACAAACTACCACAAGAAATAGTGGCTTAATATTCACTTATTGTCTCATCATTTTTATGGGCAGAGGTTGGGCGTGGTATGGCTCCACTAGCTCTCGGCTTGGTTTTACAAGGCTAAAGTCTAGATGTTTTCAGGACTATGTTGATTCTAGAGACTTTGGGAAGCATCCATTCCCAGGCTCGTTCAGGTTGGCAGAAGTTACTACCTTGTGGTTGTCCAGCCGAGGTGCTCTTTCCTTGCTGGCTGTCACCGCCTGGTGAGGGTGCTGGCACACCCGGTCAGATAGTCCTCTACCTCTCAGTCCAGCAAGGGTGGGTCGAATCCTTCGGCTTCCAGTCTCTGACTTCTCTGTCCCATCATTCTGACTCCAGTTGGGAATAATTTTTTAAGCTTATGTGATTAAATTGGGCCCCGTCAATAACTCAGAATAATCTCTGTCTCTCTTTTTTTTTTTTTTTTTTTTATGTGAGTACTGGGGGTCAAACTCAGGACCTTGCTATCTCACCTGAGCTATCTCACCGGCCCAATCTCTTTGTTTTAAGGTCCATAATTTTAATTACATTTTCAAAGTCCATTTTGCCATGTAAAGTAACTGACAGATTTCAGGGATTAGGAGATATCATTTTGCTAGCCTAGTGAATTTTTTTCTATTATTAGTTTTATATTTCATTGGCTTCTTCTCTTTTATTCTTATAATTTGCCTCTTTTTTATTCACTGAGATGTAGTCTTAGATCTGTCTTCTTTTGCAACATAAGCATTTAAACCTATAAAACTTCTTCTTTAGCTACGTCCCTCACATTTTGATGTTTATTTTTACTATTGTTCAGCTTGAATACTTTTCTTCCTGGATTAATGGGATTTTTATAGCATATTATTTAATTCTGAAATATTTGATCTGCCTTAAATATCTGTTATTTATTTCTTACTTAATTTCATTTTGGTCAAATATATCCAATGTTTCTATTTTTCAAAATTTATTATGGTAGTTTGGCAGAGTATCTGATGAATCCGATGAAACTCTTATGATCTCTTGAAAGAATATTTACTCTAAAACAAATGGAAGTGATGTGCTATAAATGTCTGTTAGGTATTTGTAATTGACAGTGTTGTCCAATCTTATACAGCTTTGGGATACCACTGCTATTTTGACTCCTTGTTCTTTTTATTAATGAGAGTTTTTGTATATCTATTATTGTTTCAATGGGTTCTGTATTTTTCCCTTTAGTGTGATCAGATTCTATTCATTTATTTTTAATGTTGAAGTCTTACTTTTCAAGGTACCACTTTTAGGTTTGTTACATGTTTCTGATGAATTGTCTCACTTATTATTTTTAGTAATATCTCATTTTTGAAAACTACATTGTTTGATATTCCTTTGATCATATTTTTCTTATACTGTTTGCCTGGTTTATAATTTTTACCATTTACTTTCAATCTGTTTATGCCTTTGTATCTGGGAGATAGAAACACACTTGACTCTTACTTGTTTTAGTCTGACAAAGTTCTACTTTTAACTTTTGGGTCATTTTACATTTAATGTAACTATTGATCCAATTACATGTTAGTCTATAGTTATTTGGTAACTTTTTGTTTGATTTGTTTGTTGGATTTTACTGTTCTTACTTTCTGCTTGCACTTTTGTTACACAAGCATTATTTTATTATTCAAATTTCCATATCAGTCTTTTAGTTATACTTGATTTCCTCTTCCTTTTCCTCCTCCTTGTTCTCACAGTATTTTTTTTTTTTTGTCTTTGAGACAGGGTCTCCCCACATAATTCAGACCAGCGTTGAACGTGCTATGTAGCCCAGGCTGGCCTTGAACTCATGGTGATCCTCCTGCCTCAGCCTCCCAAGTGCAAGGATTATAGGCATGTGCCACCATACCTGGCGTTCGCAGTACTGGGGATGGAACCCAGAGCCTTTACATATCCCCAGTCTTTTTGAATTATTTTATTTTATTTTATTTTGAGACAGTCTCACTAAGTTGTCCAGGGTGTGTTTGAACTTGTGATCCTCCTGGCTCAGTCTCCCAAAATGCTGGGATTACAGGGGTATGCCACAGTGCTGAATTTATATTTATTTTTTTTAATTGCTCTGTGAAACAAAAAATACTCAGTTTAATAGACTTAGCATTGTCCCACGTTATATATAATAAATGAACCCAATAAAAGTTGGGTTTTACCCATTTGATTTACCCATTTATCCTACAATTTGTATTTATATATGTTATAAACTCACAATGTAATGTTACTGTTTTTGCCTTAAATAATCAGTATCTTTTAAAAAATAAAGAAGCAACAGGGTTTTATATTTACTCACATTCTTACCATTTTCAGTGTTCTTTATCTCTACATGTCATTTTCAGTCTCCATTTGTTAATGTTTCCATTAGTTTGAAGAACTTCTTTTATGATTGCTTGAGAGCCCAGCCTGTTAGCTACTAAGTCTTTCAGTTTTTATTTTCTGAAAAACATCCTTATCATCCTTGATCCTAAGAGCAACGGGATACCATTAGAAAGATTTAAGCAAAGGACTGAAATCAATATTTGACGTTTTTAAAGATCGTTTATTATAGTGATAAATAGTTAAGCACAGGTTGAGGATGGATTCAGGGAGCCAGGTCTAGATGCAATTACTGAAGGCCAGACAAGAACAAGAATGGATGTAGTGGAGATGGAGATGCAGCTTTTAAAGTAAGATTTTGACTTATTAAATAGCTTTGAGGAGAAAATGTAAACATTTTGGTCACAAAGTCTAGGCTACACTGTAAAATAACAAGTTGATATTTTAGTTTTTCAGTGTGTTTTACTTTTTTCAATTAAAAAGGTTAAATTTTAATCACATGCAAATGAACTGATTAAAAATAATTTTTCTATTATTCAATTAAGGAATAAAACCTGAAGACATTTCCTGAATCTACTCACCTTTTCTAGTGTGTCTAAAATAAATGAATGAATAAATAAATTCATTCATTAATTAAACCAGTTCTCCATAAACCATGGTATACATGAATATCATAAGCACTGATAAAAATTTAGTGTTCTCTTGTGCGCCAGTGGTGTAACAAGATTCCATACCAGATAAGAAAATGCATTGTCCAGTTTATAGTAGACAACATTAGTTCAAACAATATTTGTGCCTCTGAGAACTAATTACTACATAGTAACATTACCATTCACATGTAAGAATGTTAGTGAGTTACATGAGTAATACGTGAGTGTTAAGCATAACAAAGAATATTTGAAACATCTCTTTTCCATTTCTTCTTCATTCCTTCAGAATGGTATGACATGGCCAGTGAGAAAGGGAGTCATAATTTTTACAGAAAGCCTCCTCAGCTGGCTATCTCTTGTCTAGAAAATCTGAACTGTGGATGGTGTTAGACCTAAAAAGTATCTGGGAATGTGTACAGATATTTGATCACCTGGCCTAGGTGATGCCACTTGTTTTTTTATAGCTAGCTAGCAGGAATTCCAATCTCTGAGAAAGCAGTATACCATTCCCCACAAAGCACTGCCCTGCCCTAGCTCTCAGAAATGCCCCTCTAAAATATAGATAGGACTAGTGCTGTCCCTTTTTCTTTGAATTCCCCACCATACTTAACTCACTAGCTTGCAGTACATTATTATATTTTAAGAAATAATGACTGTATAAGTGAACTATATAAGGCACTTGAGTAGTATGCTGCAAAACACACAGAGATTCATATCTCTGGCTGTCCTCCTGGGAATGAAAGTGTTTTTTTAGTTGGCTATTCAATAATTTATGTTCAGAGCCAATCCTCACTCCCACTCTGCCAAATTTAAAGTGAATTGTTTTTCTTGATTGTAAGAATAGCCTAGATCCTTTCTATTTAAGCATGGTTCACGCATCATAAATTAATGCTGCCCTTATTCAGTGTAGCCAAGAATAAACTAGAACTACCAGACTCTTTTTATTCTTATAGCATTGCTCTGTAGTCACTTATGTGGCCTAATATTCCATTACTCAAATTATTCTCAGTATGTATATCCATTAAGTAGAAGAAATAAGAAAGTCTAATCCTCTTTGTTTCTCTTCTTCACATTTTATCATATAATAAAAAGATATACTGTACTTGGATTTTTTTTAATTGATAAGATTTCCTTACACAAGGGTTAAAGGTTAATATATATGTGGGTGAGTGAAGTACGCTTTTAAAATGGTTTAACATATTCATTCATCTGTTGTCATTCAATAGTCAAATACTAAATGTGCACAATAAGACATGGTTTTCTGCATATTAGCAGTATACAAACAAATGAGAGGATTTCCCCATTTAATATGATTTTAACAGTAGGTGTGCCATAAATGGCTTTTATCAGATTGAGCTAAAGTCCTTTTATATCTATTTTCTTCAGTTTTTTTTTTTTAATCGTGAATGGATGTTGGATTTTGCCAAAGGCCTTTTCTGCATATATTGACACAATATGGTATTTTTCCTCACTTCTGTATATGTAGTATAATGTATTACATTTATTTATTTTCCTATGTTGGACTGTCCTTATATCCCTAGGATGAAATGAAGCCTACTTGGTCATAATGTATGATTGTTTTTAATGATTTGTTGCATTCTGCTTGCCAGTATCTTGTTGAAGACTTTTGTGTCTATATCCATTAAAGAAATTGGCGTGCACGTTCTTTTCCGGTTGGGTTCTTGTCTGGTTTTGGAATCAGGCAAATGCTAGTTTCTAGGGATGAGTTTGAAAGTGGTCTATCCCTTTGAATTTCATGAAAGATTTTGAGAAGTATTAGCATTAAATCTTCCCTGAAGTTCTTGTAGAATTCAGCAGTGAATGCATTGGGTTCTGGGTTTTTCTTATTTGGTAGATTTTTATCACTGCTTCAATTCATGGCCTGTTATTGGATTATTCATGCTTCTTATATCTTCTTGGTTCAGTTTTGGTAATTCCTAGTATGTAGGAATCTATTTCTTCTGAATTCTCCAATTTGTCAGAGTACAGGTTTTTGAAGGAATTACTAATCTCTCTAAAATCAGGAACAAGACAAGGATGCCCACTATCACCACTCCTATTAAATATAGCACCTGAAACATTAGCCAGAGCAATCAAGCTAGAGAAAGAAATGAAAGCGATATGCATAGGAAAGGAAGGAATCAAATTACTTTATTTGCAGATGACATGATACTTTATGTAGAAGACTCAAATTATTACACCTAAAGACTTGAACTAAAAACCAAATTCACTCATGCATTAGGATACAAAATTAATGCAGAAAACTAACAGCTTTCCTGTAGATCAAGAATGAACTCATGGAGAGAGAAATTAGGAAAACAACACCACTCTTAATAGCATAAAGAAAAAGTAAATGCTTAAGAATTAAGACCTTACAATAAAAACTGCAGTACTCTGAAAAAGGAGATAAAAGAGGACATCAGAATATAGTAAGAGTCCCCTGTTACTGGAGAAGCAGAACCAATACTATCAAAATGGATATACTACCAAAACTGATATATAGGTCTAAGGCAATCCTGATCAAAATACCAACAGAATTCCTCACAGAATTCTCACAGAACTAGAGAAAATAATCCTACAATTTGCAGAACCAGAAGATACCCAAATTAACAAAAGCAATCCTGGGCAACAAGAGCAAAATAGAAGGCATCACAATCCCTCCCTTCAAGTTGTACTATAAAGCGAAGGTGATAAGAAGGTGGTACTGGCACAAAAACAGACATGTGGATCAGTGGAACAGAATAGAACATATAGAATCAATCGCAGGCACATTTAGCCATGTAATCTTTGAAAAAAAGGCCAAAAAACACAGGCAGGAGGAATAGTGGCCTGTTTAACAAATAGTACTGGGAAAATTGGCTATAAACATGCAGAAGATTGAATTTAGACCCATATCTCATACCTTGTACCGAACTAAAATCAAAATGGATCAAAGACTGAAATATTAAAACAGAAATGCTTATCTACTGGAAGATAAAATAGGTAAGACTCTTGAAGACATAGGGATAGGTAAAGACTTTGAACATAACCACAATTGCTGAAGAAATAACATCAAGAATCAACAAATGGAAATATATCAAATTAAAAAGCTTCTGCACAGCAAAAGATGCAACCAAAAGAATGAAGAGACAACCTATATAATGGGAAAAATATTGCCAACTAGCCCTCAAACAGAGGACTAATATCTAAAATATATAAAGAACTAAAAAATATAGGCCTCCCAAAATAAAAGACCCAACCAAAAAATGGGTAATGGAAATAAATAGATGCTTCCTCAGAAGTATGCATGGCCAATGAATACATAGGAAAAGTTCAACATCTCTGGTCATTAGAGAAATGCAAATTGAAACAACACTGAGATTCTATCTTACCCCCCCACAAAATGGCTATTGTCAAGAAATCAAATAATAGCAAATGCTGGTGAGGCTGCAGAGAAAAAGGAGCCCTTCTACATGTTCATGGGAATGTAAAATACTACAGCGACTACTGACATCAATATGGACAGTCCTCAGAAAACTAAAACTAGAAATTTCATTTGACCCAGCTATTTTTCTTCTAGGTATTTTCCCAAAAGAGTTAAAGTCATTATTTTAAAGCAATAAATGTATACCCTTGTTTATAGAGACTCAATTTATAATAGCTAAATCTTGCAGGTGGTGGCCTATATGTCCGTTATCACATGAATGGATAAAGAAAATGTGGTATTTATACACAATAGAGTTCTATTCTGCCATAAAAAATGGATAAATTTGAGTCATTTGTAGGAAAATAGATGCATCTTGAAGCCATAATGAATCAGACACACAAATTTAAATATCATGTGGTTTGTCTCATATGAGAAGTCCAAAGTATAAATAAATTAAAGAGCAAAATAAAAGATAGATAGTAGGAAAAAGGAAGATAGAAATCTTTTGCAAGAGGAATGGGCCCAAGTGATGGAGGCAGCAAGGAGAAAGTGGAGAGGATGGGAAGGGGATAAAAATAATTAGGACGTGTTATATACATGTACCAACTTCTCACAAAGAATGTGATCATTACATGCTGCAAACATCTACTAATATAAAAATAACCTTGGTATATTTTTCTTTTAAAAAGACCTAAAGGAGAAGATGGGCAGTTAAGTCTTATAAACTATATGTATCCTATGTCAAGAGTAGGTTCAGTTCATAAATGGGGTCCAAGGAAAGAATAGGCGGCTCTACTGGCCTATGTGTGTATGCAGTGGAAGAGAAGAAGGAAGACCCTGCTAGGGAATGAGATCAGTGAGATGGTGGCATTTGTTCTGGAGCTTGAAAGATGAGTGGATGCTAAGTAGAAAAGCAAAGGTAAAAAAAAAAGTAAAGGGGATTATATCTAAAAAGAGCAAAGAGGCAAGAAGCAGTGTCACTTTCGCACATATGGACTTCATCTACTGGGTCTAAATATTAGTGGTAAGGAGCGATAACTGGAAAGAAGGGTGGACAATGTCCTGAACACTGTGCTATGGATTTTCAGATGTATGTTCTAGGCTAGACAATGGTTCTCCAAGAGTGATCTCCGGAACCAACATCTTCACCACTGGAAATCTGTTAGAGATGCTCATTCTCAGGCTCACTCCAAATCTAGTGATTCAGAAATTCTGAAAGTGAAACAGGACAATCTGTATTTCAACCTTTCTTGAAGGTAATTTGCTGCATGCTAAGGTTTCCAAACCACCAGGGTAAAAGAAATCACAAATTGGCATTAAGTGGGTAGTAAGATGTTCAAGTCTGTGTTTCAGAAGATTATTCTAATGAAGGTTTGAGTTCAAAGAGGTAAGATGAGAGACAGGGAGGCCATGCAGGAATACATTATCAAGAGACCATGAAAGCATGGCCATGTGATCAGTAAGGGGTGAGGAGAGAGGCAGGGAGGCACTGAAAGATAATAAAAGTTATTAAGAAAGTGAAAAGAGGAGAACTTTTCTACCTTTGATGACTTACTGGTAGAAGATGGTACTAATCAAGATGGGTGTGTAGAAGGAGTGACATGTTGATGTTGAATTTCCTGAAGCACAGTTGGGGAAAAATATTGAATAGACAGGTGGATATGTAGGAATGGAACCCTAGGAGGATGTGTGGCTGAAAAAAGAGGTGTAGTAGCATTTATCCATGCTAGGAAACTGGCAGCATATGTGAAAGGACAGTGTATTGGACAAAAGAGAATATAAGCCAGTTTATGCTTAAGGATCATTTATGGGCTAGACAGAGAAGAAGTACCTCCATTCGCAACAGAGAACAAGTGGTCCACTGTTTTGTGAGCTAAAAGGAGAACCAGGACAGCATGTGGTCATAGAGATCAAAGGAGGTGAATTCTAGGCGGAGGGTATTAATTATTAGTGCTAAGTGATAGGAGAAAGCTCGGGTGATTCAGTTAGTTTTGATGTTAGAGCTCATTGGTGGGCTTGTCATGACAGTTTCTGGATTGTGGAGAAGATATTTTTCTTGAATCTGGCCAGGAGTGACAACAAATGTCTTGTTTTAGAAGATGATGTCCAGTTTTCTCTGGCTTTGCCCAATACTTCAACATTCTAGTGAAGTTGGCAGCCGAATAAAGTAAAGTGGAGAAGACACACTTTTTTGAGAAGAGAGGATTTGTTTCCTTCTAGAAATAACAAAATGGAATGTAAGTACTAGAAAGAGAGATGAAGAGAATGAGTGAGGCTTGTACATTCAGAAGGTAGAGTTAATATAAGACACTGAACTATCTCAGTCCTTGAGTGAAATGAGGAAATGGTAGATGCCCTGGCAGCTGGGTCTCACACAGATGGCAGGAAAAGGAAACATCTGTGTGCACTTGCATTGCCCATGGTGGCGATGGTCATTAGCTGGAGTAAAATGATCTCTCTCTCTCTCTCTTTCTACTAACCAGAAAATTTAATGAGATTTAATTTTAAAACTAGATGTACTAGAGAAAAAAAAAAACCTCTCTACAGTTGCTTGTATAAATTCTTAACTTTAAAGTGATTTTTTTCACCCTATAATGGCTTGCATTCCACTGCTGTCACCACCCCCCCACCCCACTCCAAGGACAGGAATCAAGTCAGTAAATAACCTGAGATGAAATAAAATATTTTCCTCTGGCTCTCTGACTCTCTCTACCTTCTTATTTTTAGAACTGGCTTGGAATGAAACTTCTCCCTGGGGTTTGGGAGAATTAGTTCATGAAACCCAATAGTGTTAAACAGTTAATTGGCTTTTGGTTTAATTCCAGGTTCTTGAGACAGATTCTATTTAATAATTTAGACTTCATTATTTTAGAATTGAATTGAAATGATCTTAGGATAACTGGATTATGTATTTCCCTGGAAATTGTTGTATCTCTCACCTTCAAACATTCATACTTGTCACACTACACCATTTGGCTCGTATCTGACAATAAAGCATCATTTGAATTTATGATGTTCCCTTGCCATCTTAATTTTACTAGCATAAGTGGAAATTTCCAAACACCAAATCTTACAATTTTTCTTCCTCTTAGGAAATGCTATAGTGAACAAATCATATTAATTCAATGTAAGGAGAGTATTTGAATTGTAGAGAAGTTTTGAGGCAAGAATTCAGAGGAAATTCTACCAAGTTTCTATCCTGCCAAGAAATTTGTAACAAAGAGATTATATTTATGAAAAATAGCTTGATATATTTCTAAAATCATATAAATGTTCATGGAGTCAATGAAAATAAATCATTTTATTGTATATATATATATATACAATATATATACATACATATATATATATACATATATATATATGCATATAAAGGCCGTTGGTTTACATTTTGTAATATATACCATATTATACAATATATATGGAGTCTATAAACAAATAATTAAAATGAAAGAATTGCTCAGCAATAATACAAATGATCACTATTTGGCTTGATAAAACTCTTCCAAAAATTCAGTTTATTTGGTAAATATTTATTACATTCCTGCTATACAAAATTTTTAGCTATTCATTTGCAGTATCTTTGGCTGCAAACAAAACTGATACGATCCCAGGCTTCAATGAGTGTGCTGCATAATGGGAAAGAAAACAAGCAATTAATTATGCACATGCTGGATGGTATGAGAAATAAAAATAGAATATACTGCTTTGTGGACCTATGCTGATTTCAGCTTCTGAGTTTCCTGGAGAAAGGAAAATTTAAGAGCTTTTAATTGAAGAATGCCTACATAGGAGTCTTAGTTGTGCCTAAGGCAAAGAGATCAAGGCAATCATACTGGAAAAGAACTGCAATATGGGCATAGAGTGCCAGAGTAGTGAAAAATTTTGATTTCATCTAAGGCCTATGGGGAGCAATTGTTGGCTTTTTTTCTTCAATCAGATTTTGTTGGTATATTTAAGATATACATAATGATCACATTCGTCATAGGCCTTTTAAGTAGCCCACATTTCTGTTTATATTTGTGCCTCTGGATAAGCGCATGGAGAAGGGTCAGAGAGGAATAAGAATAGAAGGGGCATGTAGGCCAGTGCAGTAGTACTGACAAAGGAAGATGGTGACTTGGAGTGGATTAAGGACATGTCAGTGGGAATAGAGAAATGTAGACAATTCTGAGGTATAATTAAGCTGTAGAAGCAAAAGGTTTTGCTGATTAATTGCATGTGTGTGCTGAGTGGGATTATTGAAGAGAAGAAAGAAAGTTTAAATTTGTGGCTTAAGAAATTAAATGGAAGGCAATGGGTCTCATCAAGTTTACTTGATAGATTCCAGTGAGAATGAATTCAATTTTCTGGTATAATATGAAATGTCATAACAAATAATAGTAAATTCAAAATACGTATCATTATATTATAGTTCCCTAAATATCCTTATGTACAATGCTGTCTTTAAGGAATGTTACTTCTCCATGATTTATTTTGAAGAAAATTATTCACAAACATCTGTAAGTTAGGTTAAGTTAACATCTACAAGTTAGTTAAGTTAATTTCATTGGACTTTCCAGGAAACTAAATAATATTATATTCTTGCAACAAGATAAGATGCCAATAACAAATAAAATGGTAAACATTGTTCAAATTATGTTAAATTGCTTATTCCTATAAATGCATCATAGAACAAGATCTCGCAGTCTTCTCTATTCTGTTTCCTGGTTTGTTTCTCCTACCTATAGCTGGCATCCTTTTGTACCACAAACCACCCGACACATCGAAAGCAGAATTCCGTGTTCGCTTCTTGCTGATAAATTTCCCTCCTGAGACCTCTGACTCTCTCATAGATTCAGTCTACACCACTTGGAGTCCTTGGATATAGGTAGCTTGTGTTGAGTACTTACTGTTATTGCACATGCATGATCTCATCCACTTCTTACAACAATTGTACACAGCAGCTGCTGTGGATAATTCTATTTTACAGGTGAAAACCTGAGGTTTAGCTGGGTGTGGTGGCACATGCCTGTAATCCCAGCACTTGAGAGGCTGAGGCAGGAGGATTGTTGCAAGTTCCAGACCAGCCTGAGCTACAAAGTGAGCTCAAGGCCAGCCTGAACTGCATAGCAAGACCCTGTCTCAAAAAGACAAAAAAAAAAAAAAAAGAAAGAAAGAAAGAAACAAACAAACAAAAGAAAAACTGAGCTTTGCAATTGGTATTTAATTTATTAGAGTTTCACAGTTAATAATTGAGAAAATATGAACCCAAAAGTAGATTTTTCAAAGCACCAAAACACCCAAATGTATGTTCTGTACTAGCTGCTAAAAGACTTTTTATCACCTGTCTAGTCATTTACTAAACTGTATTAGTATCGTTTAGCTACTATATTTCAGGTAAAATTGTTCTTTCTATTTCCAATCTCAGCCTTAGATCATGTCTTTATAAATAATAAAGGCATAAATGTAATGATGTCCTTGCTGATTTGCCTTACCCAAGTATGCTTCATTTTTATGGATTCAGCATATTGACACTTGAATAATTGTTTTAAATTTTAACTTTTATCATCAACCTTATAACTACTTTTAATCATAGTGTCCTATATTGGCTAAGCCTCAGCTAATCTGCTAAATCTTCTGTCCCAAATTCTATGCACAATTTCCATCTACGTGATTCTTTCTGCAAATTACTACTTGCTATGACTGCATGATCCTGAAGTTCTACTCATCTAATTGACAGCTCCCAATTGGATGGGCATCTGATCCAAGGACAGCCAGTCTACAGGCGGCTAGCAACTGGAGAGTTGATGTGCTACATGTTTGACTCAAAGGATTTTCCAAACCAAGCTTCTCTCTCAGGAATTTGGCCATTAACTCAGTGGTTGTAGGGGCAGAAGTAGAGAGGTTCATCAAAAGATTAACCAGAGAAGGGGTTTCATTCTGAGTTATGAGAAGCAAGCACGGTTCACCTTTGATACTGATCCTATGACAAAATAACCTTGTCTCCTCAAGGTCCTGAACAGCCCTTGGTGTGGGGATCTGGTCATTGCAAAGCCAAGTTGACTACCGTTTCTCTTTCTGATGGTTCATGGGTTCTTATCTTCATTTCTGTACTTATTCCTGAACAGCACACAAACACAAATGGAAACAGCTCCATGCTCTTAATAGGAATTGAGTGTTATTTCTTTTTGCCTGAAAGCCCATAACACAAGATTTTTGCTTTTCCTTGTATTAATTCATAGTATTAATAATAAGTACTGGCAATTATTTAATGTATTCCACTTGTTAGGGACTGTGCTAAGTTCAAATGCATTGTGACATTTGGTCGTCACATTTCTAAAAAATAAATTTTAATAACTTTTAGTTTTTTGGGGGGTACCGGGAATTGAACTCAAAACATCACGCTTGCCAGGCAGGTGCTGCACCACTGAGTTAAATCCCTGGCCCCATAAAAAACCTTTGTTAATTGAGAAAGCAACCAAGTCACAAAAAGAGGCATAATTGTTCTTTCCATAAAAGTTCTTTTCCTCCCTGTTCTTTCCAAATGTTTGTCCCCTTCCTATTTGCAGAAGCTCTATTTCCGTTTATGGATGCTAGTTAAAAGAGAAGAGATGATAGTGAACATCTTTGACTTTCTTGCTCAGTACCTATTCTTTCTCTCATCCTGGTAATAAGTCCACAATTTTATCTTAATGGACAACACTGTCTTTTATTTTTAGTTCCTAGAGGTCAATGCAGAAACCACCATTTCTGGCTTTTGGCCCATTGGCATGAAATATTACACTGGTCAACATGCCTTGGAAGAAGATAGAGACCCAATTAGAGGAAATGATGTGCAAGAAGACTTCCAAAAACACTGAAAGGAAGGCATGGCTTTTCCTTCTTGATTATATTAGCAATGAGGAAGACATGAGCTTGGAGCTATTGGAGGCTACGTGGGTTAGGAACTTTCTGTTGAGTAACAGAGAAACAAGCAAAACTGGAGAGAAACCAAGTCCAGATGACATTGCCTGACCCTTGGATCAAACTAAACAAGAATCTGCTCTCATCTTTTCAGACGCCTGAGACAATAGGTTTCTGTTTTTTGGATGTAAGTCAGTCTGAGTTAAAGAGTTCTACCATGTGAGAGCATAGGAATGCTAACTGACTTATTCTATTTTACAGGAGAGATTAAATTCTCCATCACCTATTCCTTCTAAAACAAACAGATAAACTTCATTTGTTCCACTCACTCTGTAATATGTAGTTAGCCACTATTTCCCTTCATTCTACCAAAATTAAATATTTCACTTTATATTAAGAGATGAAGTAAGGTCTGTTAATAGGTAACATATACAAACAGAAAGCTCTGATATTGCCAGTGAATACCTTCAAGGATTTCTACTTTTTTCAACTTCAGCCAGATATATAGAATATTTTGAATATTTTATCCCATTCTATGTGCTTTGTATTGGTACAGGTCAGTACAATCTGCCCTAGATTATAATAATGTTAATCTTAGAAGACTTGTTAATTTACCTAACATGAAGAAGAATGTTCAAGAACTGTGTAGGCACAGCTCCTTACATAAGAAGTGACCTACATATTTCTAAACTGACTGGCTAAGTCCTCAAGGCAAACAGTTTAGGCAACACATATCGATTATGTTTTAAAATAGAAGCTTCCTCAATTTCTTTGTCATAAAATAATTGAAAGATTTGTAGTTCAAATATCTTGCTGTTTGATTTGGGAGTAAGTTGATACAATCCTTCTCACACAGTATTACACACATGCAATATACTGGAATATTTATTAGCTGTGTTCGGTGAACTGTAAATCACTGGTGAGGTCCAGGATTAGCAAGATATTAATGTTTAAGTGCACAAGATTACCATTAGTTTTATCTTTCAAAGTATTACAGTTTATAAAGACAGTCAGATAATTTTAGTTGAAGTGTCCCCTAAGTCATCATTTTATTATAACTGTATCTTGCTGTTAACTGGAGCTTTCTAGAAAAAAATGCCAATTGAAAAACACAAGCCTGAGCCTTCTGTGATTATTTTCTTTTTTCTTCTTCTTCTTCTTTTTTTTTTTTAATGTGGGTACTGGGAGTCGACCTCAGGACCTCACGCTTGCCAGCAAGCGCTTGTGCTGCTGAGTGATATCACCAGCTCTTTTTTTCCTTTATGTGGATACTGGGAGTTGAACTCAGGACCTCGCACTTGCCGGGCAGGCTCTTATGCTGCTGAGCCATCTCACTGGCCCAAGTGATTATTTTCAATACTATTCAGGAAACTATAGACTTGATATTCTCATTGTAAGATCCAGACTACTATAGACTGAGTGTTTATGTTCCCCTAAATTTATAGGTTTCAACCTTAATTTCCATGTGATCATTTTGACATGGAGACCTCAAGAGATAATTAGGGTTAGACAAGATGAGGCAACCTCCCTCTTGATGGAATTAATGCCCTTTAAAAAGACAAAAAACTGTCTCTCTCTACCATGCAAGAATATAGGAAATAAGGTGGTAAAAACTAGGAAGGGCACCCTTATGGTGGCACCCTAATCTGAGACTTCCAGTCTCCAGAACTATGAGAAACAAATGTTTGCTATTTAAGAAACCCACTCTATTAAAGCTTGTTGTAGCTGTCCAGAGACATGGCCTATGGAGAGGGACAAAGTACATATCTAGTTGAATATTTATAGCTACAAATAAAAGAATGCGCAACTGAAAGTAACTTAAGTGGCATGGGTTTATTATTGGACATTAAAAAGTCCAGAGTTGGCTGGTCCTGACTTTTAACTTCTGTCAAAGCAATGTTGTTTATGACCAGGGTGTTTTTCTGTTTTTCCATCTTCCAATTTTAATAATTTATCTTTAGTCCTCACATCTGTTCTGCATAGCTACACAATAACTGCTGGGCAACAGTACATTCTCACACAACACATCGAGAGACAGAACGAGGTCTTTCTGGGGGGATGAAAATCTTTCCCAGAAACCCCAAGAAAGCTTTTGACAAGTTTCCTTGATTGGCGCTGGTTTAAATGTCCCTGTCCATGCCCTAACTTGGAGGACCTGGGGAATGAGAATCTAGTATTTTCACTGTTAATAGTGGGTAGACAGCAGAGTGAATTAGTGGGTGAGCCACCTGTGTGTAAATTGTCAGACTATCTTGGAATGTGATGCTTTGCAGAGATGCAGAAATTTAGTAGCAAATCAAACAGTACATTAGAATTCTAAGTTAAATGAAGATTGATGGATTTGTCTTAGGGTAGGGTGGAAAAAACTACCTACTTAAATTCTTCCTTTACTTTTATCTAGAATTTGGGATTCTACCTTGACAGCAGGTTCACATGCTAAATAATCTCTTCTGAGTTTGCTCTTCTTCAGTAAATGCAACATTTTGCATTGTAATAAATACTATGCTCTTAAGTCTACAGGCATGTTTCTTTTTCCTTTATTGTTATAGTCCTCTCCTTGTGCCCTGCTGTTGCCAAAAGCCTATGTGTGTTTTATAAATGGACTTTGAGGCTATTGTGTTGCAATGAAAATCCACCTTAAGAATATGAAATATTTCTAAACTTAAGACAATGTAAATAAACATAATTATGTTATTTGGAATGCTTGAGTTCTTGACAGTCTTCTTATACTAGTAGTGGTTTTATTTTTAAACCTGAAAAATAATATTCAAGAATACACACATACACACACACACATATGAAACAAAATTCTGAAGAGCAGTCTACAGCCTTCTTGAATTTATTATATTTAAATATTGAATAGTTTATAGCTTATTGAACATTGATTTGCATATATTCCATTAAATTAAATTAAAATGTATTAAATTAAATTCCTAATATATACAAGCCATCTTACTAAGTTCTATAGGGACACAAATAAAATCTACTTTTTATTTGTAAGAGCTTTATCATCAAAACAGGATATAACTCAGTATGTAAATAAGTATAATGTGAAATTATCAGCTACATACTTTTATCTGAAACATTCACTATGGAAATAAGCAGTTAGGTTTCGCTGACAGGATTTGGGGAGGTTTTGTGGATGAAGCATCTACTGGTTTGCCCTTTAGAGTGGACAAACAAAGGGACAGAGGACACTTGGTGCTCTAAGTCATAGGATTATAAAAGAAGGGGACATGCATTATGGGGTTAGAAAATGTGAGCAGTCAGTGGAGCTGAACAATAAAGTGAGATTAGACTAAAAGAGACAAGGGTCTTGGAAGGTGAGTTGGACTAGATTCAAACAAAAGAAAAGAATGTGCATACAACAACCAGCTACTGAATATTCCAAGGCCAGGATCTCCTCTGCTTCTCCATGCTTGAGAACGCCCATGCTTCTCTTTGGAAGTTACTAACCATCGTTGAGCACTACACTATGTTCTAGAAAACATTCTAAGTGCTGCATATGTATGGACTCATATAATCGTTACAAAACCCCCAACTAGTTGTTTACTTTAAAAATTAAGAAATTTAAAAACATAGAGGTAAAAAAAACTAACCCAAGGTCAGCCCTCTTGCCCACGGTCACACCTATGTAGATGGGAAGATCACAGCTATTTCTTCTCAATACACACTATTTTCCTATTTTTATTAGAAGAAGAGGGCATCCGTTAAAGTAAATATTTATTTTTAAATGGTATATGTGATGGTTTCCTGTAGCAAATTTTCAATGTAAACTTCAATTCCTGGAATCCTTTGCACTGAAGGATTTCTCATGGAAGGGTAAAACATTACATTAATAATCATAAATCTTTCTTGGGGAAGGCAAGTTAGAAGCCACTTAGAATATTACAACATTCATAATGTTTATTATTTAAAACAAAAAGTATAAAAGGGTTTGTATCACATCTAGTAGATCCATGAAACATGAATTGAAAGGAGCTGTATGCATTTTCTAGGGCACAGTTTCAAGCTGGCTCCCCTCAAATGTGATATATTTCGCCTGCACAGCAACTTCTTTTCAGTTTTGATTAAATTAGTTGCCAATTTCAAGAAATTAAGAAATCCAAGCTAAAAGCATCTATTTCTAGCATCTCACAAAAGGCAACTGTGAACCCATATTCTGACAACAACCCACCAAAGTGATTACATCAGATGGTTACATTCGATGGATCCAGCACTCCCCAGTTAGTCACAGGTGGTTGTTTAGTTTTCTGTTGCTGCATAACAAATATCACACATTTTGCAATTTAAAACAACACTCATTTATTAGCTCACAGTTTTATGGCTCAGAAGTTCTGCAGGATGAACTGCTTCTTTGCTAAGGAGCTCACAGCACGATAAGCAAGGTGTCATCCAGGATGGGATCTTGTATGGAGGCTCTGGGAAATAATCTGCCTCCACTCATGTGTTAGTAACTTTTCTTGTTGCTGAGACAAAATACCCAACACCCAAAGTTAGGGGAGGAAAGGTTTATTTAGCTCACAGTTTGTAGAGGTTTCAGTCCATGATCAGGCTCCAAGGCAGGGTGGCACATGGCAAAAGGGCAACAGTTCATGAAAGTGGAAGACAGCGAAAGCAACAAGGGAACTTAACAGCACCTCTCTGTCTCTTGTATCCAGACACCAGGATTAGGGCGATGCCAAACCAATCAGTGGACTGATTTAGTAATCACACACCCTTAATCCCGGCATCACGTACTCTAGAGTCATCCACCTCTGAAAAAGCCCTGTGACCGCATGAGGCTTTGGGGGACATCTAGACACAAACCATAACAACTCAGATGCATTTTCCTGGAGTGTTAGGACTAAGGCTGCCATTTCTTTTCTGCTTAACAGTCACAGGTGTAACTACTCTTTCCCCATTTTCCCTCCATCTTTACAACCACCAATGGAAATCTCCCTCATGTTGAATCCCTATGCTTTGTATCTCTCTGAATTAAGAATGTAGAGAAAATTCTCTACTTTTATAGTGCCAATATTATTAGTTTGGGGCCATGGGGATAAACTTTTTTTGAGGTCTACTGATTAGTAGCCTTAGTCACATCTGCTAAATACTTTTGACCATATGAAGAAACAAAATCACAGGAGTAACACCAGGGCTGAGATTATAGGGACATTTTGGAATTCTGCTTACCACAGACAGCGATGATCTTCTTGTCTACTGCAGAGGCAAGAATACCAAGTGCACATGCAGATGGAAAGTCATGGAAATTCTTGTGCTACTGGAAGGAGACTTTTGGTACTGCTATGCTGAACTGCAATTCAGTAAAAATGTGCATGCATACGCTGAAAAACAACAATCATGCTCCTCAAATATATTTGAGACAATCATATCTATCTATATCTATCATCTATCTATCTATCTATCTATCTATCTCTCATCTATTGATCTATCTAGTTATCTATCTACCATTTATCCTCTATCTGCATTTATAAAGTGAACAAGGACTTGAGGCAAGTGTTTTATGCTTTTATAGTGGTTTTTAAAGAAAATTCAGAGATAAATCTCATTTTGTGAAACTTGCCATTGATTTTTTTTAACATTTTGAACATTTCTGAGATCCTTCATTTACAATAAATCAAATTTTCCTGAGCTATCTTAAGGAGCACCCTTGGTGGGGGAACCTCATAAATGGATTTGAACCATCACTCAGTGTTATGTATCAGTATTCCTTTATTTTTGTCAAAAGCAGATTGGACATAGACTGTGAATATTGTATATTATTCTGGCTAGATATGTCAGGGCTTGTGAATTCCTTCCTAAAGATAGGCTATGTGTTTTTATGAGAGAGGGTAATGTGTAACACCTGGAAGTTTTTGTGTAGACTCTCTTTGTGTAGAAATTATGCTTGTTCACTTGTTTTCCTCCAGAAAATTGGTAAGATACATATCCCATTTTATATCAAATAAAGGAAAATATATCTGGGTGTTGTGGTACACACCTGTAATCCCAGCACTCTTAGAAAGCTGAAGCAGGAGGATCACAAGTGCAAGCCCAGCCTGGGCAACTTAGTGACTGAATGAGAAGTTGTCTCAAAATAAAAAAGGGTTGAGGATGTAGCTCAGTGTGAAGGTCCAGGGTTCGATCTCCATACCACACACAAGACAAAGCAAAATTATAATGAGACTAGATAATCTACTTAACACAATGTGGCTGGATAATCTACTTAATTATATTCTATTTATAATTTCTGATCTGGAAGAAATAAGAATAAGGGTCAGAATATCTGCTGTCTTCATTACTGGAAAAGTCAACCTGGCAGCGGCTTGCTTAGGACCTCAGTCAAAGTCCCCACGTGTTCCCAGGCCCAGGAGAGTTACTTACTTGGATCCTAGGGCAGGTGTGAAGATCAGCGATTTCCACCACAGGGGAGACTTCAGCAGAGAGGAAAAATATTGGTATTTTATGTGTTAGAGAATAAAAGCAGAGACAAATCCTGCAGGTATCTCTCATATCCTAGGAAATTTCCCTTGTTGAGATGAGAAGAATCATGGGATAACCCTGTAGTTAAAATATAAATAGCCTTAAATTTGGCTGAGATGCATATACAGCCTGTTTTTTGCTCTCTTTCTCCTTTTACCTGGTATAAAATTTTAATCCCATATGTTGTTTTATATCAAGAAAGACATTTTTATTTTATTTTTGTTTAAGCAGTAGTGAGTTTTCTGCTTTTCTAGAACTTTTGTCTTTCAAGACTTTTGTTGAAATTGTAATATATAATTGTACATGTGATGTTGTCTTTGATAGTAAATAGATCTGTTAACAGATAATGTGCTTTTCCTTCTCTTTCCGGACACATGGTAGGATTTCACTTCCTCCTCAGTGGATGCTTCACTATGTACACTTTCTTCTGCCAAGAAAACTGAAAATTACTGCTCCATCAACCTTGACAGAGTGAGGAAGAAGAGCATGTAGAGCAGAAGCCCGGACAACTTATAATGGAAAAGTAGCATAAGAAATGTACACGTGCTGAGATTTTTTGAGGTTGTTCATTATTATAGCATACCCCAGTGTATCCTAACTTAAACATAAGCAGAGCAGTTTTGTCTCCTTCTAGCTTGTCAAAACCATTCCATGATTTTAATAATCTTCTAATGACACTCAAATTTTAGACACGTTGTTGGCAATATGCACGTATAGTCTGCAGACATATTTTGCTTGATCATGTGTAACTGACACCTGAGTTTGAATTGCTCTTGATATTCTTCTTCCCCCTCCATGTAAAATACTCTGACAAATCAGCTGATATATTTTAAGGTTCATTAATGTTTTCACGTAATTCCTATTTTATAACTCTAAAACGGTGTTTGATAGTTTTCAGGAGGCTGTAAAAATATTACATTGAATTTGAAGTATTAGAATGATTAATTGATTGTAATTACTCTCACTTTTAGATAGACAACTTATTGTGGGATTTTATAGGTTAGACTAAAATGCAGATATAGAAATTTAAGTATTGAAAAACTTGATTTTTCTCATAATGCACTGGAAAAAACTCCAAAATCCAAGAGAAGACAGTTGCCTGGCTTTCACAAAGCTTCATAAAGAGAAGATATTTTATCGATGAATTCGCTAGAGTCTTTGAAACTAGTACTCAAATCCTGAAATCCAACTATTTGTTTGCAATAAGAAAATTAACTGTTGCATGGTTTACAATATTGATGATAGAAGAACCAGCCCTTTTGGGGAAATCAGAACCTAAAGTACATTTCATTATGAACACAGAATTAGAAAAGGGACAATTACTTAAATATATATGGTTTAAAGCTAATCTCAATTCATTTATTTACACCATGGTAAGAATATTCTTGCCAATTGCTCTTGCTTTTTTTTTTTTTTTTGTGGGTACCGGGTGTCGACCTCAGGACCTTGAGTGCCAGCAGGTGCCTGTGCCGCTGAGCGATATCACAGGCCCTTTTTTCGTATGTGGGTTCCGGGAGTCGAACTCAGGCCCTCGCGCTTGCCAGGAAGGTGCGTACGCCGCTGAGACATCTCACTGGCCCTCTTGCATATTTAAAGGCAACTGGCTTATCTTTTTTTTTTTTTTTTTTGCATGTTTTCTGTCATGATTCTCTCTTTGTATAAGTTGTGCCACTACCAACTCCATTTTGGTTGACATTTTCCTTTTTACATGCTCATATATTTAGTTTGGTTCTAATAGGGCTTATATGTCCGAAAAGTTTATTTCTTTTATGTGACATTACTTGTCTTTGCTTAATATTCTCTAAGTGAATTCAATAGTGAGGTTCACATAAAATAATCTACTTATTATTTCCAAACTTCTGACTTGTCTCATGTAGACATTTGCTTACTGACAACAGCAGGTGTTGCCTAGACAATGAAAACTGTTTGTTGAGTATTCTTTATAGAATATTTCTTTATAATAGTAAGTGAATTATTACTAATCTTGCCAAGAACTTGCTGATTATAAAAAGCTATCCATTTGTGAATATGTTTTATTTTTCTCTTTCATAATTTATTTCTATTTAAAACATTTGCTCTATAAAGAATTACAAGAATTGGAGTTTTTTGCAAAGAAGATGTTATTTGAGGTCTATGTTATGAACCATTATTTTATTTCTGAAAATATCATGAACTCAGTACATGTCATTTAAACCATGTATATAAAGAAATTTGATGAACCTTCCTTTGAGTGCCAGAAGAAAAAAGAATACCTATTTAAAATTACTATCTACCATGAAAAAGTATCTTGTTTTTAATATAATCTTTATTTATAAAATTGTTTATGTTTCCAAATTGTGGTTATTTAGCCTATAAAAATTTGTAGCTTGATTTTAAATAATCAAAGAAGCTACTGTATGTTGTAAACTTCTGGAATTTAATAATGAGTTATTTTCTTTTTAAATTGCTCCTCTCATAATATTTGAAAGGGAGAGAACAATGACTCCTCCGTATTCTTGGAATAGTTTATGTTGCAGAAACTGTGATACAATCTTGTACTTATTTTCTTTGGCATTCTGATTGTATTGTTCAACTTGTTATATGCTGAGAGAAAGGAATCTTTGGAGGATCATACCAAGCTCAATGTGTGACTTTCATTCTCTCTGAAGAAAGAAATTCTTAGGCAAATTCTCTTGTTAGTTTTAGCTTAAGATGAATATATCTAAAGAATCTCATTTTTGCAAAGAATTAAAAGGTCACAACAATAAATCAAGAATGGCTGCGTGAGTTAAACATAATGCACATTACTCTTCCAGCAATGTAAAGAGTGGCCTTTTCTAGTTTTTCTGATTGATTGATTTGGATGATCTTAAAAATTGATATTAGGCTAAATAGAATAATGAAACATTGGAAACACAATATTAAAGAGCAATAGCCTTCATTCACTCAACATTCATATATTGAATTTCCCTACTGTGTAAAAGCCAGAGAAGCAGAGAGGGAAATATAGAATTGTACTGCAATACATTGCAGGTCGCTCCATGCACGAATCATAAAATCGATAGATATTAGATGACAGAAATAAAAATGACAATTCACCATAATGCAAGTAAAACAAAAAAAGAAGTAACATATTTACATTTCTCATTTTTAGCAAATGAGAGGTACAAATAATAAAAGTTACAGAAGATCAGAGTTGCAAAGGCAGTTTTTGAAGGTGGTCAAGCTTAGGTAAAAGTCACAGGCTAGCAGCTGTGACCGTCACTAGCAAGTGACATCCTAACAGCAGAACCCATGTCTTGCTTAGCAACATGATGCTATTCTGAGCAGGGTTCCTGCAGTCAGTCCAAAAAGTCACATTTTGTTCAGTAAATAACAGAGAAACTTCTTTCTCTCCAGTGCATCTTGTGATCCTTCCAAGCTGGGCAGTGAGAAACAATGTGTTCTGTTGTTTTACAATAAAAGAGGCTTGGAGCTTGTAATTTTGAGAACATTGAGTGAGGTATATGTATTGTTCACTTGTTTGAAAAACCGCTATTTCAAATTATAGGAAAGATTGAATATAGTATATATTTCTTCTTGCATCATTCTAGTATTTTCTTCACAATTTTTTTTATTAGAACATGTTTGTAGTATATAATGTTTACATTCCTTGTGGGGAGTTTGTACCTGTACATAACATATCTTAGTTCCTCTCTCGTCCCCTTTTTCCTCCCTTCCCTCTACCTCCATCTCTTGGTCCCCTTTCTATTTGAGAAAGATCTATCTCCCTACTTTGTTTCTTTCTTTTTTTTTTTTTTTTCTTGGTACCAGGAATCAAACTCAGGACCTTGTGCTAAATTTATCTAAATTTTATTTTGCTCTTTATAATTTTGGTTTCTCATTTAAGAGAAACTATATGATATTTAAGTCTCTGTGTCTTATTTAACTCAACATGATAGACTCAAGGGGCATGCATGTTCCTACAAATGACTCAAGCTTATTTTTCTTTAGGAGATAATAGTACTCCATTGTGCAGAAATACCACATTTTCTCTATCCATTCATCTTGCATCATTCTTAAAAATTCTGTTTAACAGAGAAGCACTGTCTAACCAGTTCCATTTTGATAAAACTGAGTGGTAGTAGGATGAATGAGAAATTTATTTAATAATATATTCATTACATTGAGCCATAAATCTAAACTTAAATGTAGCAATTTATAATTGAGCAATATAGTAAATAGAACTCCTTTGTCTCAATTTGACTAGAGCTTTCAAGACCAGAAATAACATGATAGATGCCAATGTCCCAAATGTTTCCAAGACAGATGTTAAGCCATTTAACCTGGTTGTGCTAATATATGGTTAATTCAACTTTGCCTATTAGCAATCACTCATTTCCAACCACAAAAACATAAAGGGAGAAAATTAAAGGAGAAGATTTAGAGAATGTGTTGGAGAGTTGTCTCTTCCGTCAGGCTAGGAAGACTGCTTCCTTCCACATCTTAAGTCAGGTAGGAGGAGTCATAAGGAGACCTCTGCACCCCACCTAGCTGGTGGGAGCTGCCCTGTATGTATTTTTTTTTTTTTGTGGGTACCGGGGGTCGACCTCAGGACCTCGTGCGCCAGCAGGAGCCCATGCCGCTGAGTGATATCACTGGCCTTTTTTTCGTATGTGGGATCTGGGAGTCGAACTCAGGCCCTCGCGCTTGCCAGGCAGGCGCTTACGCCGCTGAGCCATCTCACCAGCCCTGGCCTGTATGTATTTTGACGGGAAATTCATCCAAAACAATTCTGGGGTGACTTAGCCCATCAAGGGTTCAAATGTCTGTGGGCTCCAAGGCTAATAATCATCAGACACCCTGTTCCTCACAAGGGTAGGCAACTGTAGAGAGGAAATCCGAATGACTCCCCTAAAAAACAATTAAAAATTAAAAGTAAAAAATCTGAAAAAATTAATTTGGAACATATGCCTGTCTCATATGATATGAACATCTTTACAAATTATTTAATACTGCTTTTACTCTTTAGTCTTTTTTTCTTGAACTCTACCCCAGAAGGGTCATATGATTGGATTTGTAGCTTATTATACAATGTAATACCAGCTTAGTGTGAGTAATAATTGGTTTTCCGATATTTTTTATGGTTTTGGAATATGAAGAATATATATTTACTTGGAATATTGAGATAATTCTGTATGTATTAAAAAGACAGGATTTTAAACTTCAAACAACATTGTACGCTGGCATACACAGAGTCATCTTCACATAGCAACAGAAACTATGATAAGACATGAATTAGTTTGCCTTGCCTACAATTCTCTTTCACTAGTTCTTACTTTTACTCTCAATTCTTTATTTTTTCTACTGTCTCACTATTGCTCATTTATTTTTCTACTTGTTTACTGGGCCTCTTATTAGGCGAGCCCTTCCTATTGGGAATTTTGGGTGCCAAGACATTGCATGAGACTGCCGCTCCTCCGGCGAGGCGGTTAGATTTCTAAACTTGCTTGGGATTGCTCCTGTTTTACCCTGTTTTCCCACCAATTTTCTTTCTCCTATGATCATCTGTTTTCAAGGAAACCTTTTAACTTAATATGTATTTATTCATTTATATATTTAATTATTTATTGTTCTTAGATTAGACGTAGGACATTCCCTCTGTGCAGTACTTTTTATTTTTTGAGACGGCATTCCCTTGGGTGCTGAGTTTCCAAGGCTGGGCTCAAATTTGCAGTCCTCTTGCCTCAGCCTCCCAGAGTGCTGGGCTTATAAGCTTGTGCCGCCATGCCTGGCTGGAACTTTTTATCTTTTAATTAAGAAACATTTGTTCTGGCTAGGTTTAATTAAAACAAAATACTTATTCACTGAGATGATCTTTTGGAATAGCAGCAAGGAAAATTCTGCAAATGTAAAATAACAATAGTATTTTAAGGCTTTTCAGTGTACATAAATTGTGTAAAATACTGTTCCCTAAAATGTAAACATATAATGATTTTGTGTTTGAGTTCTGAGAACAATACCTCATATGAGCCTCGTGACCCTCACTCTTTTATTAATTTTTTATTACTATATCTTTCTGATACATAATAATTATATTCACATTGAGGAATTGGTATGTTTATTTGTTCATATGGCAGATTCAGCGTGTTATCTTCAACTTCTTTTTTAAATGTTTGTTAGTTGGTATGATTGGAATACGTCTGAAAATGATCTGTGTCAAATTCCACTAACAGCAGAAAGAACACACAGACACACACACACACACACACACACACACACAGTCTCATATCCTCACACTCAATGAATTGCCTAGAAATTCACTAGAGTATGGTTTCATGGCCAAACGCCTGATTACTGATGGACAAAAGACAAGGGCACAGCCAACTACTTTTATGAGTAAAGGAATTTTAACAGAAGTGGTTTTTAGGAACATTACTTGCCAACTTTTTTTGCGTAACATCTGTAAAAATTGCTAAGGCTGCCACTGTCGACTCAAGCATATGGAAAAGACTCCTTGTGGTCAAGGCACCTGCTATCTTAAGGCCTAAGGGCACCTGTGTCTCTACACTCTATAGCCCATTCCCAGCGCTCAGGTTTCCAAGCTCTGTTTTAGACTGTTGCCAGGACTGGCTTCACTTAAGGCTTTTATGAGTGATTGAGAGGATGAAGTGCCAGTAAAATCTTCAAGTTCACAGATGACACTAAGCTTCTCTGGGTGATTAAATGTCACACTGATAAGGATAAACTGCAAAAAGATCTTCCTGGCTAGTGCGTGAGGTCAGGACACAGAAGATGAACAGCACCGTGTGTGTGAGTGTAGTAGTATAAGGAAAAATAATATGAACTATAGTTATACGATAACAATTCTTGAACATTAATAATGACACAGAACAAAGACTTGAAAGTCACTTCCCCCTGGAGTCTATGTAACAAAAACAAGTTACTACAGTTTTGGGAATCCTCAGCCATACTATTGCGAATGAAACAGAAAAACACAGTAGCAATTCAAATATTTTGTATATGTTATTTTGTTTAATTCTCAAAACAATACTATGATAATTTCTAAGGCATATTACAAAGGAGAGACCTGAGGCTCAGCAAGCGATTTACCCTTGCATCAAGTCATAGGATTCTGCAATTACTTATGATTGCTGCACACTACTAAAAAAGAATTGGAAACTATTCAGAAATGGATGTTTCAAATAAAGACTGGGGAGTTGGGGATAACTGAGGAGTAGAAAAATTTTCTTTTTTTTTTTTTGTGGGAACCGGGGGGTTGACCTCAGGACCTTGCGTGCCAGCAGGCGCCCGTGCCACTGAGCGATATCACCGGCCCTTTTTTCGTATGTGGGGTCCGGGAGTCGAACTTGGGGCCTCGCGCTTGCCAGGCAGGCGCTTACACCGCTGAGCCATCTCACTGGCCCCGAAAAATTTTCTATAAGAACATATATTTTAGAAAAGAAGTTTTGGTCTGAAAAATATCTGTAAACTAAGTGTAATACACTTGGGTATAGTTCTGGAAGTCTAGATTTAATTTTGAAAGCCACAGGGCTTAAAATTATATTTGTTTGGTAAGGATAACATAACAAAATAACACAAACTGAGTGGTTAAACCATAGAAATTTATTGCCTCACGGTTCTGGAAGCTGAAGTCTAACATTAGGCTTCAGCAGGGTTGGTTCTTTCTGTAGGCTTTGAGGGAAGGCTCTTTTTTCTCCTTGGGCTGTAGATGGAAGCTTCTCCTTCTGTCTCTTCATATGGTCTTCTCGCTATGCATTCCTGTCTCTGTGTCCCCATTTCCCATTTTGGCAAGGACAAGTTATAAAGGATTAGGACTTGCTTCAGTGACTTTGTTTGAATTAATCACATCTCCAATGATCTGCTTCCAAATAAGGTCTTTCTGAGAAACTGAGGGTTAGGATTTCAACATATGGATTCTAACACAATTTAACCCATATCAAATAGAAGGAAAGCATTGTACAGTGGGTGATACATTTACAGATGTTGTTACTCTTAAGACCTAAAGGCAGTATGGATAGTGTAAACGAGACATAGAGAGAGCATTAAAGGAAAGACGAGCTGTGGGTGTTGGTAGGAAGGGAATGTGTGGAGTTAGAGCATCACAATGGTGTAGAGTTGTGAACAACCACAGAGCTCACTGTGTTTTTCATAGCTGTACAATATCTGGGAGAAGGATCTGTTCACCTTACCCAACAACAGAACCAATTGCTCTGACTAATAAGTAATGTATTTCTATAATTTTTTCATCCCAGCGAAAGGATAAAACTCAAATATTTAAAAATATGACTTACCACAAAACTCAAATAATATTTGAATGTATAAAAGCTTGCCTTTCTTTTTTAGATGAAAATAAATGCAAAAACACTTTTGATAGATTTATACTAGATACATTTATACTGACATTGGTTTTTAAAATGAATCTCAGCTATAATGTCCATGAAATTAAAAAAAAATTCAATTAAATTTTATGTCATCTAGGATACCTTCAGCCCCATGTCACAATGTCACATATTATATATGTCACAATATCTTAAGAGATATTTTAAGGTATGAAACACAACAAGTAAATTGCTTTAATCTTTCACATACAGACATAAGACATGAAGTGACAGAGACAAATAATAAATTTGCATGTTTGTTACCTTATCCATGCTTGCAAGGCACTATCTTTAGTAAAAATGCCTCAGTTTAGTCTTAATGGTAAATTCTTGTGGCTAAGTCTGCATTATTACTGTTTTATTAAGGTTATTATCTATGAGTCTATGGCTTTTAAAATGTCTTCACAATTACTTTCAGTTTATACTAACTCTCTGAGCCTGCAGTTGAATAGATTTGTCCATTTTCTTTTTTCGTTTTAAGTCTCTTGCCCAGTTCCTGCAATTCCTACTGGCAGGGAGTTGATTGACAGCTTTGGCAATGCTATACAAATCTATCCAGCAGCCATGACTAGACAGTATGTGTACACAGTACTGGTACCTAGTGCTTAAATGTAAATACCCTTGGGCATCTTGTCATGGATTGACCTAAATTGACCTCTGCATTTTAGAGCAGAAAGAATATTGAAATTGTGGACAGCAGTTTGTAAGGCCATCTGAAACAGGACTGAAGACTTGAGTCCAGGCACTGAGTGGGATTTGAATTTAGTGTACAATATCTGCCAGTGGATTACTCCACTGATGCATTTAGAGCTAAATGTGATTTGGGAGGCGAAGCTTGGCTGGAGGAGGTGCGTCACTGAGGGCATGGCCTGGTAGGGTCTCCTTCCCTCCTCTTTTGATCCCTTTCTCTGCTTCCTACTGCCATGCCATGATCAAGCATCCTCTGCTAAGGTCCTCTAACATGACATCTTGCCTTGGAGCCAGGCAACTATTGACTGAAACTTTTACAAACTCTGAGCCAAAATAAACCTTTTCTCCTTAGTGTTGTGGGTGTCAAGTATTATGTCTTAGTCATGAGAAAGTTAACTAAAGCATAGGATTTTTTTAGTTACTTTGAACCAAATAAAATCTTTTAAAACGTGTTATACAAGTAGATATTAATAAATTATGAAAAGCACTCTTCTAGAAAAAAAATAAAACAAAATTTCATAATAAAATATTCAGAGAGTTGCAACAGTTAATAAACTGTATATCTTGCTTAAAATAACCTGTAGGAGACCAAGAAATGTTTTATATTTACAGCTGTATTTATAACACATTGGGCAGAAGAGAGCATAACTTAACCCAATGAATATTTGTTAAACTTCTCTTTGATTTCTTCTTTTGATCTGTATTTAAAGGATAAGCAGATATTACCTAGTTTAAGAAGGGAGGGTGAGTAAATTATCCAAAACAAAGAGTACTTGTCAGTGTCCTAAAATGACAAGAAGATTAATTTACTTAGGGAAGAGAAACTAATGGAAGTTAGTGTGGCTGAGAAGTACCTGGGGGATGGGAGGTTGCCAGACAGGCCCACTGAGAACACCTAGCAGTGAGGCCACTGAAAGCCAGGGTAAGATTTATTTTAACTCTAAGCTCATTGCTCAGGAACTATCAGATGTTAAGGGAAGTTATCTTATTTGTGCTTTTTAATAATTAATTTTATTGGTACATTTTAGATATACATAATGATAACATTCATCAAAGGGAATTTGCACTTGTACATTACATATTTTGCTTCTTCTTTTTGTCCCTTTCCCCTCCCCTCCCTTCAACTCCTTTTCCCCTCCTTATTTACAAAAGCTTTGTTTCCATTTTTTCTTTCTTTCTTTTGCCTTCCTTCCTTTCCCTCCCCCACTTACCATTTATATATTTTCTTCTTATTTCACAATATCTAGTACATATTTTGGTCCTTATTTACTTTTTTTTTCACATGAGAGAATGCAATATTTAAACATGCATGTCCAATTTATTTTACTTAAGAGTGTGGTCTCAAGGTGCATCCATTTACCTAGAAATGTCTCAAGTTTATGCTTCTTTATGGCACAGTAGTATTCCACCATATTAGAAAAAGGTACATCTTTTTTATCCATTCCTCAGTTGATGAGCATTTGGGCTGTTTCCAAGATTTAGCTATTGCAAACTGTGATGCTATAAACATGGGTGTGCATATATTACAGTGGTATGATGCTTTTAATTGTTTTGGAAGGTACAAGAAGGGGAATAGCTGGGTCAAATGGAAACCCAGTGAGCTCTGTGGTTGTTCACAACTCTACACCATTGTGATGCTATAACTCCACACATTCCCTTCCTACCAATACCCACAGCTCCTCTTCCCATTTTGGCAAGGACAAGTTATAAAGGATTAGGACTTGCTTCAGTGACTTTGTTTAAATTAATCACATCTGCAATGGTCTTCTATGTAGAGTATAAATGTCATCTGCAAACAATGATAATTTAACTTCTTCCATTCCTATCCTTATTTCTTTCTCTTGTCTAATTGCTGTGGCTAATATTTCCAGAACTATATTGAATAGGAGTGGTGATAGTGGGCATCCTTCTATTGTTCCTGATTTTAGAGTGAAAACTTTCAGTTTTTTACCATTTACTATGATGTAGACTGTTAGTATGTCATAGATGGCTATCAGATTGAAAAAAAGACCATCTATTCCAATTTCTGTAGGGTTTTTTATTATGAATGGGTATTGAACTTTGTCAAATGCTTTTTCTGCATTTATTGAGATGATCATGGGGTTTTTGTCCTTGGTGCTGTTAATATAGTATATTACACTTATTGATTTGCATATGTTGAACCATTCTTGCAACCCTGGGATGAATCCTACTTGGTTGTGGTGAATAATCTACTTGGTGATTTGTTGTATTCTGTTTGCCAGTATCTTACTGAGGATTTTTGCATACATTTTCATTAGGGAGATTGGCCTGTAGTTTTCTTTTTTGGTTGGGTCCTACTCTGGTTTTGGTATCCGGGTAATACTTCCAGGAATGACTTTGGGAATAATGCTTCCCTTTTAATTTCATTAGAGTTTTATCACTAGTGGCATTAAATCTTCTCTAAATTTCTTACAGAATTCAGCATGAATCTGAAAAAGTTCAGGACCTGAACTTTTCTTTCTGGGTAAATTTTTAATTACATTTTCAATTTCATTGAATGATATTGGCTTATTTAGAATTTTTATATCTTCTTGATTCAGTTTTGACAATTCATATGTATTTAGGAATCTGTCCATTTCTTTTGTGTATTCCATCTCATTAGAATACAGGTTCTCAAAGTAGGTACCGATGGTCTTTTGGATTTCTGCAGGGTCTGCTGTGATTTCACCATTTTCATTCTTAATTACATGGATTTGCTCTTTTGTTTTCTTTTTTTGTTGTTGTTGAGGGTGGCTAAACATTTGACAATTTTATTTAATCTTTTCAAGAACCAACTCTTCCATTCATTGATTCTTTGTATTGTTTTCTTAGTCTCAGTCACATTAATTTTTTTTCTGATCTTTATACTTTCCTCCCTCATATGAGCTTTGGGCTTGACTTGCTTTTCTTTTTCTAGAAGCTTGAGGTTCAACATTGGGTTATTTGAGCTCACTCTGTTTTTCTCATATGGGAATTCACTGCTTTACATTCTCTCATAGAACTATATTCATTGTGTTCCATAAATTCTGGAACATTGTATTGGCATTATCATTTAATTGTAGAAGCTGTTTAATTTCTTCTTTAATTTCATCTGTGATCCACTCATTGTTCAGGAGGGTGTTATTTAATTTCCATGTGTTTATGAAATTTTTGTGGCTTCTTTTGTCATTGATTTCTAATTTCATTGCACTATGGTCTGCTAATATGCATGGGATAATTTCAATTCATTTGCATTTACTTAAGCATGTTCTATGAGCTAGTATGTGGTCTATGTTGAAGAACATACCATGTGCAGCTGAGGAGAATGTGCATTCTGATGTTGTGGGGTGGGGCACTCTGCAGACATGTGCTAAGTCCATTTGTTCAAAAGTTTGGTTCAGTTCTGATATTTCTTTGTTGATGTTTTGTCTAGTTAATCTGTCTATTTGTGACAGTGGGGTATTGAGGTCCCCCATTACAATTGTATTAGTGCTTATTTGATTTCTCATGTCGTTAAGATTTGTTTTATGTAGTTGTGTGTGCCGGTATTTGGTACATATATATTTATGATTGTTACCTCTTCCTCTTGTATTGTTCCCTTAACAAGAATGTAGTGACCTTCTTCATGTCTCTTGATCAGTCTTGGTTTGAAATTCACTTTGCAAATAGAATAGTTATCCCTGCTTTTCTCTGGGTTCCTATTGCACGGAGTATTGTTTTCCATCCTTTGACTTTCAGTCTATGTATTTCTTTTTGAGTTAAATGTGTTTCTTTTATGCAGCATATTATTGGATCTTGTTTCTTGATCAGTTCTGCCAATTCAACTGAAGTTCAGGCTGCTTCCAAGTTTCTGGCTGTGAGGCTGGGACACTAGTTGTTGAGCCCACAACACTCTGGGTGCCTCCTACCTGTTTAACTCAGCTCCATGACCTCCTACTGGCTTGAACTCAGCTATGCCTTACCCTAACACTGGGAGCCAATACATAGAGTCAACCCACAGTGGCTCTATGTTCGGTTGACCCCTTTCCAAAATGGTGACTGGCCAATCTGCCTCTCCTTAGGGATGTCTGAACCAGAAAAGCTCAACAGCCACTGCAGTCTGCAGTGTCCACTGCTTTGTTCCACTGTTGTATTTCTCCAATGAGGCATCTAGGCTCACCAGTTGTCACCGTGTGTCTGCAGTTCAAACCACCCCTCCCATGCCGCAAGCCAGGGCTCAGGGAGAAAGCGCCTCTTGCCACCTCCCTCTTCTGCAATGAGATGCCTCTTTTTGCTCTCCTTGCTTCTGATCCTTGCTGGTTCCTAGAGACTCACTTCCCTCCTCCTCTTTCTCGTCTTGTTATATTCCTTTGTCTGTACTCCAAATCTTAGAGAAGCTGTTTCTCTGCTGCTCACAACTCTGCCATCTTCCTTATTTGTGTTTTTGAAAGCTCTTTTAGGCTTCTGTGTGATGAAAGGTGGGTGATATTTGTGTTTTTGAAAGCCCTTTTAGACTTCTGTATGATGAAAGGTGGGTGGTATTTGCATTTGTGAAAGCTCTTTTAGACCTCTGTATGAAGCATGATACTGTAACCTTACTTCAGGCGATGTTAGAAGGGTATGGAAATTATTTAAGTGAGAGAGGATGAAAACCTGATGTGGTTTGGTGATCCTGGAAATGGAGAAAAGTTGATGGGCAAAGAAACATTGGAAGGTAAGACTGATAGGACTTGGTGCTTGCCTGGATGTTCAGACAGGAGATGGTAGGGGTTGGGTTAGCTCTTGAGTCTGTAGCAATATGTGTTGTAGGATCTGTAACAGAATATCCTCAGCCCAAGTTATCTTGCTCAGAATTCTTTGCAGAATATTTACTGTGTACCAAGCTAGTAAATGCAAGACTATGAGATAAACCTGTGAATACTTCAGAGCACAGGGTAAGGGTCAAGTGACCAGACACAAACTCTCCCAGTTACAGGGCTCCATTATGAACCAAGGCTATGAAAGGCCTTGTAATTCACCTAATGGGATATGTTTATGCTTTTCGTTATCATCTGCTCATTGAGGGCACAGCTTTAGAAACTGGATATAAAGATGACGATCCTGCTTTTAATGACCTCATAATCTAATATAGAGCTTTCTTAGTGAGCTGAGCTAGAGACCTGACACCTGCCCCAGCCCTCAGGTCAGCCCAAGTAACTTCCTCTACTTACACCAGTGTATCAGCTGTAATTTTCTAAGTGGAAAATTTTGGCTTTCACTACTCTTGGAGACATTAGACATTTAAATATATATAAGAACAATAGCAATATCAATATACTATAATAAAATAAGAGTCTATAAATTTAAACTGTTGAGAGATGGGTTGGGTGATACAGAGAACATTCTTCATGAACCTGGAAAACTTTCTATCCGTATCTCCGGGAGTGTTAAGCCTGAAAATTCTGGTGCACTTTGGACTATAAAATTCCACATTTGTTTCTTCAGTAACTACTGACTTTTCCAGACAAAATGACGTGGAACTTCTTCTATCGTATTTCATCAGCTGATGAAATTTGGAAAATGCAGTAGAGGTAGGAACGTATGACAATGTAATGATTTGTATCTGTACAATTTACCCCTCTGGTAAGAAGTGGTTTTGAAGAGTTGATATAGCTTCTCATTAAGTTGTGCTTGGTGGTTCTTAAAGTGATATCATGTTTCTTCAGTTATTTGCTTGCTTTAGCTCCTGAAAGCATATGCTATAGTGCTCTGAGAAGCTTCCAATGCTTTTATATCTCTTCAATTCTGTATTTTCCTGTTAAGATCATGATTTCTCTCCACAGATTTTCTGTGTATATCACATAGCATTACATTTGAAATTTGGGGCTGCATAAATACTTCATTAAATCTGTGTGTTTTTATTGTTTTGCTGATATTTCATTTTTGCTCAAGGAAGCATTTGATATGAAATGTCAGTGGTTAAATCCAAATTCCCTACAATGGTTGCATGAAACTGGCAATAGATTCCAAGGGATTTTAATGGTGATTTACAGTTGAATTGAAATAAGTAAGGGAACCTCTTCGAGTGGTTGCAACAATTGAACTTAAAACTTGGACTAGAAACTAATTAATTTGGTTTACTGAATCACTAAAGGTGAAAATAGACATGAAGCTATTTAAAACATAATTAGTAACATCTCATTAATGTATCATATTGTGATGAAAATAACATCCTGATATGTCGAGCTGTTCTCAAACTCCTCTAAATCTGTTGTGTCAGCAGCTGGGAATAATGTCAGACTGCTACTATATTTTCTAATACCATGGATGTATTATTAATCCTGTGAGATCCTAATAATGAAGATGCAGCCTAGGCCTTAAAGCCTGAGTCTCAGCTTTCCTGTTCTTCCTTGGGGTGCTTAAATCACAAATGAAGTTATTTTTTAGACTTTTAGAATTTAGCACAAAACCATTCTTCCATTTTAGAAATGTAGCGTGGAAGATGTTGTACACAATCACAAAGATAGGGCTGTTAACCACATCAGCCTACTGTTATAATCAAGCTTTTTGTGATAAAAGTGCTTTAAACCGTCTTGACAAATGCTTGTAATTATAATAGTTATCATATGGGACACTCAGTATCCTCAAATGGATATAAGTATATCATAGAATCTTTCTTTTAAAAGAGTTTATCAGCCAGCAGATTTCCTTTCTTATGTACAGAAAGTGCACTTTAGATACACAAAACTATAGTAAATGCATTCTTAACTATGTAAACCGTTGTAGTAATCAAGCCTCTTTCTTTCCAAGGATTTTAAACTATCTCATTAAGTATACTTCTAAAGGATATAATGACATTCTCCACATAAGCAAGGAGAATGCCTTGCACTTACAGCTTTTCTTATCAGACTCCAGAGTTTAAGCAGTTTCATCACGGGGATAATTAGTTTCCCAGAGCTCCTCACCCCCTTTTACCTACCTGTCAAGTCTAATGACTGGTCAGAGATAATTTGCCAAATTGAAAAAGTTACTAGGAGGCTGGAGGGAAGTGTAGGGCAAAACAAGCAAATTTATAACCGGTCACCCTTAAATGCTCTGAGGAATAAATGATGAGTTCTTGAAACCAATGTCAGTTGCATGGCCCAGAAAACATGGGCATTTCTTATATAAGTTTTGAAGCTTTTATCTGATGATTTTAAAATATGGGAAAGTTTGGCCAGATGTTCCTCTCAGGCTCACAAATAGTTTCAGAGGGGGATGGGCATGTGGCATGTGGTATGCGGGCACTCTTCAGTTTCTGGTTGGGCCATGTCTTAATTTTACAATAGAGGTGGACCTAACTAGTCTCTCAGCTGAATTTCAGAGCTCAAGGATCCAAAATTCGCTGTTATATCTTTTGATTTTTCCACTAGCATTTAGTCCATCAGGTAATAAATATGTATACTACAATGCAAAAAAAAAAGACTTTTTTGCTTTCCAGATTGGGATTTACTATTTCATTTTGTCTTTATAAGTCAGTATCTCATGCCATACTGTATTATAGACATGTTTCACATATACAGATCTGTAGTACAAGATGGGGCCAGATGCTGATTTAAACATTCAAAATGAATTAATAAAGTTATATATATATGTAATATATATATGTAATATATATATGTTTTATATATATATATATATATATGGCCTTAAATAATAAAATGCTACATTGATTATTTTAATTTTAATAAAATATTCATAAATGTTGAGGAAAAGATGAATTCATTCAGAGTCTAAATTTCTTTCATGGTATTCTTTTTGTCATGATGCTCTCACTTTGAAAAATCATTGTTAAACTACTAAGTTTGCAGTCTGTGGTTCCAGTAGATTTGAAGTCCTGCAAAGACAGCTCTCCTTTCATATCAACTCTGTTACCGTCTTTGTGTGTGCTTTGAGGGAGTGGACTTATTTACTGAAAATAGTAGTAACACAACCTTAAATCCTTATGATTATCTTTCTTTTCACAATCTAGGAAAGTGGCAAAATCAAAGCCAAATAAATTGGATGGTCCTGAGATGTGGATGGTGTTTGTAAGGGACTCAAACACATTTTGTTGTTCTAAGTAAAATGTGGGCAATTTTCTGAATGTCAGGAGTGCTGGAAAATTAATATTTCTTCATTGATGGCAGTTTCTATTCTATGGGAATGATCAAATTGAGACAATCAGAAGCTTCATGTAAACAGCTTCTGTAACTTGATGTGGAGTGATGTCATTATGAAAAAGGTTAACCTTAATTCTTGTTCTTCAGTAAATGGAATATTCCATGCAGTTTTCTTTCTACATAAATTCATTTTAAACAATTTACTTTAAATTTTTACTTTGCTATGAGGTGCTTCTGGGTGAAACACACCGCAAACTTTTTGCTTGATTCTTCTAGGCACATTGGAAGACTCCTTTCCAAACCTAAACGATACCTACTTATTTTGACTATCTAAGGGACAGAGACTGGGAAATGAGTATTTCAATCATCAGCACATCTCTCCATGATGTCACTGGCAAGGTGTAACGATTGTCTGTTACCATCTCTGCTCAGCACTGACTGCCCTCCATGGTCAGATTCTCTAACCATCTCTTCCATTTGTTTCTTAGTTGCTGGTTTCTGCGAAGTCTGTGTACTTTCATTAGGCTCATCTCATAGAATTAAGTTCTTCCTTGTAATGCTCAAATCTTAGCTGTCACGGCTGCCCTAGAACTGATAGCACAGTGTCCTGTGACCATGTAGCTTGGAGGCAATAGACAAAATAATGGTGAGAAATTGTGTGCCTTGGTGTTGTTTGACATCAGAGATTCACTGTGACCGGAATGAAAAGTGTGTCAGCGCTTGTCCTCGTTCCGCTGTGCAGCAGCGTTTCTAACAGGCGATGCTTCATCACAGAGGCAGATTTGAAGAGGACGTGTGCAGTACACTGTACTTCCATAAATCAAAGGCCAGGGCTGCCCGGGCCCTCCTATTTAGGAATAAAGAGAATTAAAAATGAAATGCTTAGTAATGAACACTTAGCTGAAAAGGTTAGCAACTGGGACAGTGAGTTGGAGATGAGAGAATAAGGAGCGGGTGATTTATTAAATTGACAAAATCTCTACTTTTGCAGTTTGACACCACTTCCCATTGTTCTTTTCTCAGTAAAGATGGAGAACAGCTGGTCAGTACCACCTGTGTAAGAATCCATCATATATTTGAATAGCATTAATAAACTTAGAGAAAGAACAATTTCTTTAATCTTTTCAAAGTGGTAAATCAAACCTTCATTTGCTCCATCAGTTCAGAAATGCAAATTTTTTTTCTGAAGATGGTTTGTTTTGGCTTGTGCTCAGGACAGAAGGTTTATAACTAAGTGTGTGTGTGTATGTGTGTATGTGGGGGTTATGGTCCAGTTGGAAATGGAAAAGAGAAATACAAGAATTCTAGGCATGCTATTAGGCCTTGTAGGAAACTAAAGAAAGCCCTGGGTACTCATGTAACTCATATACTTCGTGGTTCTCAGTAGAGTAACAGAAATCCTAGCCTACCCAGGCTTCAGGTGGGTGAGTGCTGGTTATTAAGGTTATTAAGGTTATTAAGGTCCAAAGCCACTTGAGGTGCATTATGATGTTGCTCCCCAGCTGCTGAGTTTGTGAATTCTTTATATTTCCATTAATATCCATTAATAAAGCATAGCTATTAATATGACTCAGCTATTTTTATTTGCTGAGGCTTCTGCTTTTCACTGAAGAACTGTTTTTCTACTTACTACTAGTAAAATTTCCAAAGTATGATTGACTGAGAAAATTTCATTGATCAGATTATGTGCTGCTGGTCTACCTTTAATCCAACCAATAATGGGAGTCACGTGGGATAGCAAATCTCCATTAATAAGAGGGCTGCCTAGGAATCCCCTCCTAGAGTGGAGCTGGAAGCTAGCCAAGAGCATTTTTTTCCAGCCAGTTTAGTAATATTGAAGAATAGAGGAAGAACAATAATTTTCTATCTTTCCTATCTGTCTAAATATATCCTTAGGATTATAAATGCCTTTCTCTGCAGTAGTTATCACACCTTACACCCCAAAAGTCTCAAATGATAGAGACTGAGATACTTGGTTATTTATCTGGCTCTACATGAATCTCATCTTCCCATTTTTAAATAATCTTTGTGAATTCTGAACATGCTGCATATCTTGAGTTTTGCTTATTTTATTGTCTCGATTCTATTACAGCAATTGACTTTTTTCAGTTTTGTCTATATTTTAGGATCAAATTTAGTAGTTAGTATTTTCCTAAAAAGCTACTTGACTTGAATTTTAAATATTTTATATAGGGTTTTGCAAAGTTCTGGTTAAATACATTAACCAATGTATTATATTGGTTAATTTTCTCATTTATCTTAGACTTAATCTTGCTTAACTGTTTAATGCTACTATTTTTTCATTCCATTTTCTTAATTTTGTTATTTTTTAACTTTTCCCTTTGAAAGTGTGAGGGCAAGGGGAAGCCTCTGAAAGTTTGCTGGAATAAACTGACAAAGATTGAATAAGAGAAAAGGGGCAAAAATTTATTAAAGAGCAAAAGGGTGGCAATAACTCACTATCTCCAAATTATTCCAAAAAGTATATATCCTTTTTCTATTGAGAAGGGTGAGGATCGGAAATGCAGACAATTTTTAGGAGAATATGCAGTGATATTTAGGGGAGCTCCTTAGGCTTAGAGAATATGTAATGGCTGGAACAATGTCAGCTTGACCATAGAATGGACCATTAACGGTTTATAAATAATTATCTATGGGACTGAAATAAATGATAATCATGCGTGACGACAGTCATTCTAGCTATGTGGATAGACGTCAGTCTTTCTTCCTTCAATATGAGTTTAGTAAGTGAAAGCATCAGGAGAGAGGTAACTGAGTCCTTAGTGAGTCCAGACATTAGGCTGATGAGGGGGCTGCAGAAAGCCTCTCTCTGTGCTGGGAGGCGGAGAACAAGGACAGGTCAGAGGATCCTTGATTTTGGGGTAGCGTCTAAGGCCTCTCAGCATGTCAAAGCTTCAGTCTAAATTACCTTTTAATAAAACCTCAGCAAGGGGCCGGTGAGATGGCTTAGTGGCGTAAGCACCTGCCAGGCAAGTGCGAGGGCCTGAGTTCGACTCCCAGATCCCACATACGAAAAAAGGGCCGGTGATATCGCTCAGCAGCATGGGCGCCTGCTGGTGCACGAGGTCCTGAGGTCGACCCCCGGTACCCACAAAAAATAAAAAATAAAAAAAAAAACCTCAGCAAAAGCTTATTTCATTGATTTTTATTCTTTTTCTTTACGAACAATATTTTTTAAAATGTATGTGATTTGATCAAAAAGAATAAGTTACCCCTGTGACTCTTGTCCTGTAACTAGCGTTCAGGGTATGTTGTTAAATGATAAAAGCTGTTTAAGTGTTAAGCATCTAAAGCCATGAATTGTGTACTTTGCTATTAAAATGTCAGTCGTATTTGTATACCAATTTGATATCCCTCACAAGCATTGTGAGATGGATAGAATACAACTGCTACACGTGGAATTATTTTAACGACAGCAGAGACCATCACTGAAGCATGTGATTGAGTCTCTGCCATGGCCCTTTAGTCACTCAAGATCCATGCGGTCCTGGTTATGAGGTCTTTGGAGACACCCAGGTGCAGGCATCTCCCTGGGTCCTCATTACACATAGACTTTGGGGTTTATCTCTGTTGGGGTTCTTATTGCATTGTCATTTTTCTTTATTAATTCTTTCTCTTAATAATAGAAGTACATGCTCACTGTTGAAGTGAAAAAGTGTGGAGAGAGACAAGACAGTAAACTGCCACCATCTGCTTGAAATAACCTAAGCAAATGGCTTGATGTATAGAATTATATGCTTCCTTTGTGATTATATATACTCACTTAAATGATATAAACTCATTTAAAAATACTGACTTATGTTTGGTTGTTTTCCAACATTGGGATTGTAAGCTACTTTTTATTTTGTAACCTGCTTTTCTCACTTAACAATGTGAACACTCTTATCTGTCAATAGATATAGGAATAATCCATTCTTCTATTAAAACTTTAAAATTGTGGTCAAATATAAATAATATAAAATTTCTCTTTTAACCATTTTCAGTGTGTAGTTTAATACTGTTAAGTATATTTACATAGTTGTGCACCCAATCTTCAAATTCTTTTCATCTTTATAAGACAAAAAGTCTTGCTTAAACAGACTGAAACTCTATATCCATTCAATAGTAGCTCTCCATTCCTCTTAGCCTTAGCCTCTAGTAACTACCATTCTACTTTCTGTCTCCATGATTTTGACTGTTCTGTTTAAATTTAATCACACAGTTTTGTGTGATTGGATTATTTCATTTAGAATAATTTCCTCAAGGTTTACCCATGTAGCGTGTATTAGAGTTTGCTTCCCTTTTGGAGCTACAAGTGTATATCTCATTTTGTTTATCCACTGATTTGTCTGTGGACACATGGGTTGCTTCTGTCTTTTGGCTATTCTGAATTATGCTGTTGCAAATATGACTGTGCACAAATTTCTTTGTTTATAATTCTTTATATACTCTGAATTATAATTGCTATTCATGTGGCATGTGGACCATATGTTTTAAGGAACTACCACAACAGTCCTGGCACTTTGTATTCCAACATCTGTGTATAAGCACTCCATTTTCTCTAATACCTATTCTTTTGAATGAACTCATAATGATTATATCAATTTTTGTTTTATTTTTTTATTTGCATTGCCTTCCTCCCACATGTTATGAACTCTTACAGAGTTTGGGAAGAGAGTGAAATCTGAGTTGAGCCTCGAAAGACAGGTGGGACTTCATCAAGTGGGAGGGGGTGGCAGGCCTTGCCCTGCCCTCCCAGTTCACCTGAGCCTGCACAGATCACTCTGGCTTTGGAGAATCTGCCGCTTTCAGATGGACCTTCCATAATCACTGTGTTTCATTTGAGTCTCTTTGAGCCTGACATCAGACCACAACAGGTTGCCAGTAAGATTCAAAGAATCTTAGTCTTTGAAAATTTTTGATTAATATGATGTTCCTCTCCAGAGATATACACTTCTGCACTTAGTATTTCACCTTCAAATTTGAAGGTTTTAGGGTTCCTTGAATTTCTGTGGATGATCCCTCAGGACTCCCTGGGTTAGAAACACCTGCTCCAGGATCTGACTCAGCTCTACTACTTACATAAGCAGGAATAAATGAGTCTGTTAAGCTTCATTATTTATCCTGCCCTCATCACACTGCTCTTTCTCCTTATTTTCTTCTAATTTTGATCTTCCCCATGTTCTCCGCTTCTTCTCTTTTTCATTGGTTATCATTTGCACATCATAGAATACCTTCTTTATTTTTACCTTGCTGGTATGTAGTGTACATCTGTTTATTATCTAGTGATCCTTAAAATATCACTGGAAGTAGGTGGGAGTCTTGTATTGACAATCAAATCCAATAAAGTTCAATAGCCTCATAGTGATTGTCCATTGTCAATAGAGCTTTATCCAAAGAATGAACTGTTGTAGTTAGGCAGTCTTGAATACTATCAAGCATTTCTTATTTTTATCTTAAAATTTTCTTCCCTCTTGCTCCAGGCCCTTGGGGTACTTTCTGTTTTTCTAGATGTCACATTGGAATAGCACTGAGAATGTAACATCTGGGACATGACATTCTGAATAAAACACATATGCTTTTTTGACATACTTCTACATAAATATACTGCTATTATGGTATTTAATTCATTAAAAAAGTACATTTTTTCCTAAGAGTTATATTTAAAATTTTAAAATTAGGAATGACAGTAATAAATAGTAGGTTTTATGAATTTTCAGTAGATTTTGCACAACAAAGAACCTTTTAAATATCTCTAATATCTACATATATTTAATTGCTACTTGATATCCCAAAATTGAAAAAAAATGAAGAGACATCTTCCAAACTAATGGTACATGAAATGTTTAAAAATGCATTTGTGTGAAAATTTTCACTCAAAGTATTTTTGTTGCCCTGAAAAATCTGCATTTGTTTCCTGTTTCTGTTCTTATATTCCTCCAGATTTCATTTTGTCAGCATCGCTTCATTTAAAGTTTAAACTCACTTATTCAAAAGAAGATAGGTACAAAGTGCAGTATATTTAAAATTAACTTGTAGGTAACATTTCAAAATGTTGTTTAATGTTTTTTATGTTTGAGAAACCTCAAGCAAATTTTTGGTGAGATTTTTAAAGTCTTTTATACAGACTATAAAGTTATTTTTTGATGTATAAATACAATAAAACTTAAGAGAGAAAGATGACTCTGAAACTTTGGAACTTTCGCCAGGTTTGTTTACTCATTTTATTTATGATATTCATAACTAGTTCACTTTGACAGTTTAATGATATAGTAGGCAGCTTAGAACAGGGCTATGTTTCAGTATGTACTTAGGATTATAGGGGCTTAAAATCTAAAGTTTATTTCTTCTCCTGTAAAGATAGTTCGGGTCAAGTAACTCTGCAGCACCAGCATGGTTCAGGTAGTGATTTGATGTCTAATCTCCTTTGACCCCATGGCTCAGTCATCTCAACATCTGGGCTCCAACCTTCTTATGGCTGGGAAGAGAACTCATCTCTACTCTTCACACCTTGGCTGCCTTCTGTGCATAACTCATGGAGTGGAACAAATCACCTGATCCCACCTACAAATAAGAAATAAAAACAATATGGGAAACAGAGAATATTTCATTTGCTGTATCATCTCTACTACAATGAAGCTAACTGTATTTGGGTTTTACTGATGAAAGGGATTTGGGAAAACATTTTTTTGATTGTGCAATTGGTGAAGGTAAAGCTGTACTCATACCACCACTTGTTTCAAGCAAATGGACAAGATGAAACCAGGGCTTCATCATGCCTTCTTTAGTACATAAAGGAGAGCATTCGGGTAATCAGATTACAATGCTATCATACCTGAGCTTGTCCTTCTGGATCAAAATTCCAGGGCATTTTTAATTTGGAATCACAGGTAAATATTATGCCATTTTGTTATATTGTGAATATTTGGTGAATCACAGAATACAATTAACTGGTTAGCATTAGGAAGTAGATGTTGGAACATAAAAGGGTTCTCCAGAAGTAAACTCTGCTTGATCTATGTGATACATTTTAAATCCTGCTCTTCAGTTAAAGTAGGTATGAAACTCCAGATTTTATCTGCAGATTAAATATTCCTACTTATGGCTGGAACTTATTCCAGAGCTTTGATGATTTAAGCTATAGTAAAAGCCAAAGTAAAATGATCTTCAAAGCAAGCTTGGCATAGCTCTAGTTGGTATTTAAGGGACTTGAATATTTTGTTTACTGATAATAATGCCTGAGGGAAAAAAACCCACATTTTATTATTACAACTATAACATACAGAATCTTATGCTTAATTTTTCCCTTACCTCACTGGAGATCAGCAACAGTTTACTAACCAGCGATAATCCATGGAAACTTAATTCACACTCAAACAGAAGAAATTTTACAGTGGTAAAACAGAGAACCAAGAACTAGGACAGAAACTAGCTGTTTCTGTCACATTATACAATCTCATATCTTCATGAAATTGGGATTATTAGTATTTTGAATGTGAATATATGCTTGCACTTTATTTCTCATTTGGTTACAGATTCTATTGCATATATGCTTTAAATAGAACACTAGAAGTTGATATTTCCATATCAAAATACAGTTTTTTATAACAACCTGCGGGAGTACCTATTATAATATCTATTTAATAGAGGAGAAAATGCAATGTTTTAGAGAAATACATTATTTGGTGGTAGTTATAGAGAATATATGGCAAGACTGGAATTTCCATTATGACTATCTCTGACATTAGAACTCATGCTTTACCATTAGTTTAAGTGACTTACCTCAAATTTAACTACATAATTTAGTTTCCTATTGTTGCTATAACACTATACCACAAACTTAGTGGCTTAAAACAACGTAAATGTTTTATATTATGCAGATGTCCTAAACCAGTTTCAGTGGGCTGTTCTCAAGGTGCCAGCAGGACTTCTTCCCTTCTTAAGGCTTGGGGGAATATATTTACTTTTTCTGGATTCTGGAGGATACTTGCAGCCCCTTGCTCTGTCTTTTAAGCCAACTTTCAATTTCTCACTCCTGGTTCCCTCTTCAAAGGACTCTTGTGATTGCATTGGGTTTACCTGGATAATCCAGAATAACGTCTCCATTTCAAAGTCAATAGCTGAACCACCCCTTCAAAGTTCTTTTTGCCGGGTAAAGTAAGATAGTCATCTAGGGATTGATACATACTTAGACAATCCCTAGGTGCAATGGTGGTAGTGGGGGTCATTATCCAGCTTACTACTGAACTACAATGTTTCTTTTCCTTTTCTTTCCTTTTTGCTTTTTTGGACAGAGTCTTGCTATATAGTTCGGGCTGGCCTTGAACTCACTATATAGCCCAGGCTGGCCTTGAGCTCACACAATCCTCATGCCTCAGCCTCCCAAGTGCTAGGTTTACAGGCACATGCCACCATGCCCAGCTACATTATGTCTCTTGAAATGCATATTTGAAGAGCAAGTCCTAAATTATTTGTGTCTTTGGGGAAAACAGGGCATGTTTATTTTTATTTTTGGACATTAAATCTGCAGAACATTACAAAAAATATACAGCCTACATTTTCAATATGAATAAGTAGATGTCACATACTCCCCATTCCCGTAAAACACACAGTGGCATGATGTGTCTCAGAAAGAACAAATGAGACAGAACAGAGCCTTCCCATAACAGCACACAGGGTTACGCTTGATCAAACATGGCACTATCACTTCTGATTATCTTGGGGAAGATCGCACCTGAGACTGGGCAAGAGTGAATAATTTATTTGCATTTCCTCTTATTCCTACATGGGATGAAAGGCTACTCCAGCCTCCTCTGTGAAAAATAATTGGTTTGTTTGACTGAGAAAGCAATGTGGCATCCAAAGGAAAGAAAATGTGGGAATTTTCATGCTGAAAACATGGTGAGGGCATATCCATTTTTAAATGAGATTGAAAAGAAGCAGAGTGAGTTCCCTGAGAATCTCATTGAGAGATCGGGTTGATGGAAGGCCTGACATAGGTAATGGTATCATACATCCTGCTGGGCCCTGCACTTTCATTTTCAGTCCTGCATGATACTCTCTCAACTTCTAAATTTATGGAGATTACCAAATGTAATATTGGGGTGACAATATCAATTTCCTTATGATCTTACTTTAAAGACATTGTTAATGTGAACAGGTAACTTTTTTGAATTTCAGTAACATTCCTTACAATAAGGAATAAATCCTCAACATGCTCTGTTCTCTTGACAAACCTTAATTACACTGCCTTGAGAAGAGGCGGGGAAGGAAACTAATGTGAAAGATTTTAGAGAAACATTGTCCAATAGAATATTCTATGATGCTAGAAATATTCATTAATCTATACATCCCAATATTGTTAGCCATAGTCAGTTATTCAGCATTTGAAATATGGTTATCATGGCAGAGGAACTAAATTTTTACAAATTGTTTAGTTTTAATTGAATTTAAGTGGTCATATGGCTACCATATGGGACAGACTAGATATAGAAGACATTTTGTACGTGGTCAAGTCTTAAGAGTTTCTTTTCATAGATATTAATGAACACATCACAAGTTCCTAGCAGCTGGAACATCAGCCAAGCTGGGAAACTAATACAACCTCTAGGCAATGCCAGAGGTGTTAGATAGCTCAGATCTAAGGAAGAAAATACTTTCATACTCCTTTGTCTGGGAGACTCACCTCAACATACCTGAATCAGTAAAATCACTCTTAAAGCTATACATGATGTTTTAGCCATTGTTACTCTCCTATTATCTTGTTTGGAAATTTTGTTTTATTGTTTTTATTGTTTTTCTCTGTAAAATAAAATTAAAAAAAAACCAACAATGGGCCTGCTATATAACTTTCATGGGTCTTAGGTAATTTGGCTTCTGTGAGCCCCTTCCTCCACAAACAAACCAAAACACTAAAAAGTATATTTTGTGTTTCTTTATGTATAAAGATGAATACATTTTCCAACACGAAAATTTTATAATTTTCTCTTGATTTCAAAATAAATCAGATATTTTTATTGGCACCCAGAAACTTTGTGGGCCCTAGACACTGCCCCTGCTCTGCATGGGTAAGTTGGTGCTTTTGAGAGGATAATTAGTATTTAAGGTCCAAACTGATTTGTTAGCATGTAAGTCAAAGAATTTTGACTTATATACATTAAAATAATGGTTTGATCACCATTAATTAATGATTAATGCATTGTCTAATATGAAATTCCCATTTTTTAGGGGTTTCTCTTTTTGATAAGTATATGTATTTGACTAATGAATAGTTCAATTCTAAAAATAAAGTTTTGAGAGATGAAATGCCATATTCTCAATTATCCTTACTCTCAAGGATTATTGAGAATTGTCATTTCTCTTTAGAAAAATGGATTATTGTGATTACTTGATCAAAGCATGTCAGCCTTGGAGATGTGGTTACTAAAATGCTGAGATTGCTTGTGCCCATTAACATGGAGTTGGAGTCATAGGAAAGTCTAAGTTTGGGTATTTGCCACATCTAGGGTCAAATCTTCATTCTTGTGTAGGAGATACATGCTCAGTGGCTAAATATACATATTCTAACATGTGATTCTCTTTTCTAGAATCTGGAATTTCTGCTGCTTCCCAGCTGCGTGAACTGGGTGCCTGTTACGTCTGTCTCCGAGCCTTAGTTCCTTTACATTTGCGAGGCGTGATAAAAAATGTGGTGAATATGCAAATTTAAAAATTTATTACAGTAAAAAACACATTACCATTAATTCCCCTCAAAATATTCCCCCTTATTTTGAACACACTTATCCTGTTGTTTTTGCACTTTCTGAAGCAGTATTTTTTTTTCTTTTTGAGACAGGGTTTCACTACGCAGTTCAGGCTGGCCTTGAACTCACTTTGTAGCCCAGGTTGGCCTGGAACTCACAGTGATCCTCCTGCCTCAACCTCCCGAGTTCTGGGATTATAGGCAAGTGCCACCACACCCAGCCTCTGAAGCAGTTCTGAAAATCCTCTTTCTTGTGTAACTTTAGTTGCACTGTCCTGACTTCCTTGATATCCTTAACTGATTCAAAACATTTACTTTTCACGGTCCTTTTGACTTTGGAGAAGAGCCAGAAGCCACTTGATGCCAGATCCAGTGAACAGGTGGGTGAAGACATCCTGTAATGTTTTTATGAGACTGCCTTTCCTTTGGATGATGCCCAGCAGCAGCATTCACATGTTTGATCATACCTTGTAAAGACACTCATGAAAGAGGACTTTCAGAACTGCATCAGAAAGTGGCAAGAAGGATAGGATAAGTGTGTTTGAAGCAATGGGGAGTATTTTGAGTGAGATGGCAATGTGTTTCTGACTGTAATGAATTTTTGTTTAAACACACACCACAGTCTCTGATCAGACCTTGTAAAGCAGTAGTAAAGACTGTGAAGACTAGTGAGAAAAATCACAAAGTTACTTCACACAGCGGACACACATAGTATTAGCAATTATTACTCAGTAAATACTACTAATTATTACAATAAATTATTAGTAAGATTTACCTTGACTAAGATTATTACCTTGAGTAAGATTTCTATCTCTGAGCTTCAGTTTTTCTTATTTCTAAGATAAGACTCTGTTCAATCAACAGATATTTATCTGTCTTGTTGTATTGTACTGTAAAAGCCCTGTGGGTATAACACAGACTATAACTCGAGAAGTTAATAGCATCTACCTGCAGAATTCATGTGAAAATTTAATGAGATAATATATAATTGAAATGCTTGTTATGCTGCGTGGTATACTTTATTCACTAAATAAATGTTAATTTTCTTCTTTCCTCCTTTTTAGCGAATAGAGTGTCTGTTTAAAAATTAAGTCTAATCTAGTCATCTTCAATAATTTAATAGGCTAGCTAATGGAAAAAATCATTTGTTTTTTACTTTAATACAAATGCTTTGTGTTGATATATGATTTACTAGAGCAGTCACACATATCACGAAAATTATTTTAAATTATATTGGTGTTACAGAAAAGAATAGGAATGAGTAACAGAAACATCTTACTCTTACCAAGTATCACAACTATGTTTGTGCTTGTTGTACAATATTGAGTTCCATTAAGGACTTTCAATACCCAAGATCAACTCTTTACATTTCAATTGTTGCAAATGTTACAGCTGACCAATAAAAATGTAAGACAAAGATGGAAAGACACTTATCTAGGAAATATTTAAATGAAATAAGTTATAAAGAATAGAATATGTTATAAAGAAGAGAATATTATAAGAATAAGTTATAAAGAAGTTATAAAGAAGAATAAGTTATAAAGAAGAATAAAGAGAATAAAGAAAAATAGAATAAGTTATAAAGAAGATAATATTATAAGAAGAGAATATGTTTTGACTTACTGATTCAAAACCTCTATTACTCTTTCACTCCTTTGAAAGGGACCAGATAGGAATGACCTGGTCAGGGATCCTAAATTCAAAACATCTGGGAAATGTATGAGGAAATGAGTTCATCAAAAACAAAAGCTAGGGTCAGGGAGTGAGCAGAGCCTCTACAAAGGAAATCAGAGCCAAATATTGATGAGACAGGGCAATCTTGAATAGGTATCTACCAATATGGTATGACCCTATGCTTATGTATGACAAATGCTTTCTCTGATTAATGCTCATGTCACATTGTTTGTTAGAAATCCTGAATAGTTACTTATAATTTATTTATTCATAGGGAGACAATCATGCATAGTGCCAAAAGTAAAACCAAGTTTGAAAGAGGGAAGCACTAAGCTGGCAATGACGTTCAGAAAAAACAGATTGGAAACAGGAACACCAGAAGAGGTAAAATTGAGCTAGCAGCAAATTGAAGAAGGGGACCTTATCATGGCTTTGAGTACTATATCATATAGCATTTGAAATTTGCCTTTTGGGGGTCACATTTAAGGAAGAATAGTAGATGGATTGGCCTGCATACAAGTGGCAAAATATTAGCAATTTGTACTTTAATTTTGAATATTTCTGTTTTTCATGAATTTGGAATATTCCAAATATATATATATCTATAGCTTAGGAATATATAGAGTTTTAATTTCAAGCTGACCCTATACACTTCAAATGAAAATAATACTGTTATTTGTACTGAGGCTTTAAGGAAAGATTCTAATAAAGACTTTTATTTGGGGTACTGGTTAACTGAAGTTTCTAAATTGTATAATCTTCTTGATATTTTATTGAATTCCTAGAACACACTCAACTCATGTCAGCATTTTTCTTTAAAAACATTCATTTCTAATATCTTGGCATCCTCCTGATAAGATGAATGGCTTTGTGTGGGATGAGATAATGATGATAGGTTCAAAATTCCATCATCTTGAAAGGTTCTGGACATTTGTTCTGCAAACTAATGTTAGTATTTTGAAATGCTTAATAACAACAACAAATCAAAATATCTGGATCAATTCCAATTATATAGTATGCATTGCCAACTGACTCTCATTTCTAAAAGATTGGAGTATTTATAAGAAATGGAAAAGGAAGAAGAAAGATAAAATCTAAAAACAAAGCAGTTTTCCTACCAGGAGTAACTTGTAAAGCATGTAAAATAAGTCACTTCTAAGTGCAATCCATAAACCTAATACTGATAAAATAAATATAGTAAAATTCTTCTGACATACCCCTTTTGCAAATATGAACCACCTATAGTTAAAGAAATTGCGAGAATCTCAAAAATAGTGAAAATAATCTGTGGTAGCCACTCTTAGTTATATAGGACAGGTTTTGTAAATGATTCCAAACTGGTGTGCTTCCAACTGTATTCTCTTATTATTACCTCAGTCTCATTTGCATTTTGGAGACCTACTAGTGACAGCGTTTGGTAATTATGTATGATTGATGGAAGGATTTGTAGGCAGTCAGGCCAGAGATATGAAAAGCTGACATCCAAATATCATGTGGCCTTACTTTTTATTGCAGGTATTTCTTCTGCTTTTGACCTCTCACAGCAGTTAATACCACTGTAGAAATTTGCAAATTTAATTTAAATAAGACTGGAACTATGGAAGCACCTCAAACAGCCTCTCTTCCCCACCACTTCCGGCACAGACAGACAGGGATGGCTTTGGATGGAGCTTCTGGCCTTTGCTTCTGGCCCAGGCCTCAGCAGATCCTGTGCAGATGCAGATGAGATGGCTCTTGGCAGCCGAAAGTCAGCTGGTTGTGTGCAATTGCAGTTAGTACAAGTGTATGTTTTTCACATGGCTTTTCAGTTCTTCTGTATTTTCTTCCATTGCTGAAGTAAAATTCTTCTATGTCTTGGAGAAAAAGAAATGATACTGACCACATTTCCGAAGCAGAGTTTGGAATAAAAGTGAATGGACCAGCCTCTGAATAGAAGTTGTCTCATTTGGGTCCCAGTATGTTTTCAGTAGAAGAGGATCCATTGGAAAGAAAAAGAAAATGCTGAGTCCCTGGTGCAGTGAAAGTGGAGGAGGAGAAGCTGGAGCAGAATGCTGGGGTGTCCCAGGACAACAAAGCTCGGCAGAAAGAGCTCCAGCAATTTGCCCAGCTGAGAAGGCGGAAGAGGATCAACTGGGATACACCCAGGCCCATGTAGGGCTCCTGCTGGGGGGGTTCCCTTTGGGAAGGTGTTCAGTCAAACAACCATCTTTGTGGTTTTGCAGCCCAGTTTAAAGAATGCACGTGGCTCTTGCTGCAGAAGTTGATGGAGGAGGCCAACACAAAGGAGAACCTGCAGGCAATATGCAAAGAAGAGTCTCCTGTGCAGGCCAGAAAGAGACAGCAAGAACCAGCTCTGAAAGGCAACTTACAGAGAGAGTGTGTTCCTAAATGGCCAGAAACCTACAGCAGGTCACAGCGCCCAGCAGGTGGTGCTCAAGAAGCTTTTGGTCCCAGGGTGGTTCTGTAACCAGGGCCACAAGGAGCAATATCAAGCAGTGACTACTCCCAAGGAGAGGACTTGGAGGCTGTGGGATCTTCTTTCTCAGGGGGACCTGGATCCTTCCCTGTTTTCCCATGGCCCTATTTTGGTACCTCAGGCTATAGGAACCCTCACTTCACCACACACTTTACTCTGTGGTCCCTTATTCAGAGGCGCCAGCTTTACCCCTGTGGCTGTCACCACTCTGGGCTCCCCATACTCCAGACACCTGCCCTTCCCAGGGATGGTGGGAAGAAGAAAGGGCAGAAGCTAAGAGAAGAGAAGCAGGAGTCCATGGGTTTCTGGGATTGAATTCTTCACTCACTAAGGAAAGAATTGCAAGCACAAAGGGTGGGCAGGGAGTTCTAGTGAACTGGTTGGAGGGAAGGTAAAGTTTAATGATGCTCTTGATTTTTATCCCCTCCTCATTTTATTTTAAAATAAAGAAGCCTGGGACACTGTGAACGGAAAAAAATGCTGAATCAATTCAATTCAGGTTGGCATGAAAGTGTGTTGGTTGAGGGATAAGATGGCAGTGTGCCTGCATCTTATGCATGCTTAAGGAACTCAGATACTTCTAGAGTTTAAAGTCTAACCCTAGCAATGAATTTTAGCAAAGGTGCTTGGCAGAATAATGCGTCATTATCTCCAGAAGAGAAATTGTTGGCCTAACATCAGCATTTAAGAGAAAACTGACTCATGGCTGGAGAGGTAGCCAAAACTGTTTTAGAAAATTTTATTTAGATCATAGAAAGAAATGGCAAATATTGCAATCTATACATATTTTATGTTATGTTATGTTATGTTATTTTATTGTTCAGTAGCCAAAACTGTTTTAGAAAATTTTATTTAGATCATAGAAAGAAATGGCAAATATTGCAATCTATACATATTTTATGTTATGTTATTTTATTTCATTGTTCAGTGCTGGGGATCAACCCAGAGCCTTATGTGTGCTAAACAAGTGTTGTACCATTGAGTTACACTCTCAACCCTGAAATTTAAATTTAAAGCTAATGAAATAGGACTTTAGGGAAAGGAAGGAAAGTTTTGCTGCTGGTTACAGAGCAGATGTGTGGGATCTCTTTTACAGGAGCACAGCAATGATTGTCCTGTTGAAAGGCAAGAGCATGGTATCATGACAAAAGGGCTCAATGAAGAAATGTCATTTTTGTGCAGTAATATGTCCTAAGTGCTTGTGACAGTGCTCCATACTTGATGTGTGGTCAGTCAATATGTGCTAAATAGATCATTTAAGCATTCTTAGCTTCAGTCCATGCAGTACTATAAACAACAACAAAATAACACAACCTTTATTTTGTGTCAGATGGCATATTGTATATCTATAAGTATGTATTTGTTTTTCATTTTGTTCCATTAATTTTGTATCAGTTTTTGTTCTATCTGGGTTTGGTATGGAATGGCATTTTAAAAATTAAACCTGAGTTCTTAACATAATATGTACAGTAACAAAAATGGGTTCAGTTTGGACAGGTAGACTTATAGCTCTCCTTCAGGAACAAATTTGTCTACAATTATTTACCTTGTTCTATTCATTCTGCCTTTTCTTTACCCAAGTGACTTCCAAAAAAACCACATTTGTATTACAGAATTGTTTTTTTATTTCCCTTTCCATGTTTCTCTATATCCTTTGTTTTGTTAGCTAGTAAATAACTATTTACCAGTGAAACCTAGTAAATATGACTCCCTACACACAGAAAAAAAATACTCTAAGGGTGTTTAGAATCCAGTGGCAGTACTGAAAACGGACTAGATTATCCTAATATGTAATATGATATTATATATTATAAAAGGCAGTGCCACTATTTTTCTAATACTTTTGAAAGTTGGTAGATGGAATAATACTCTCTAGACATATCTCTGTTTCAGCTTTTTCTCTTCTCGTTTAACCTCTTTGGTACTACTGTCATTGAAGATGTATTTTTTGTGTGTGTGTGTGGGTACCAGGGGTTGACCCGAGGACCTCGCGTGCCAGCAGGCACTGAGCAATATCACTGGCCCTTTTTTGCATATGTGGGTTCCAGGAGTCGAACTCGGGCCCTCGTGCTTGCCAGGCAGGTGCTTACGCCGCTGAGCCATCTCACTGGCCCTGAAGATGTATTTTTAAAATTACTATTAGACACATATTTTGATTCATTTAGTTTTATTATTGCACTTACAGGTAAATCTATTTTAAAATTGGAATGATGTAGTAATTCAGATACCTGATTAAATGTTTCTTATTTTAGCTGAGAAACGTAACCATTTGTAATATTGTTCCTAAGTGATGGATGGGTTTTCGATTATTTATTTCCCTGTTTATAAATAGGTTGGCTGCCAATGTACTAGTAAGAGTGGGGTTGTATCAGGAGTCACATAGGAAATATTAGATGGAAAATTATAGACCAAATGATTTTTGGTATGCTGTTATTCTCAGTTAATTTTTTTTGAAAATCATCTTCCCATTTTCTTCCTTCCTAGAATTCTAGAATTCATAAATAGCAAACTACATGGGTTTCTTTGCTGATGATTTATAAAGCTTTAGATTACAAAAGGTTTTTCAAGTTTGGTAGAGTTAGATATTTTATTTCCAAAATGTATTCTCTTTACTTGCTGAATTAATATGAATTTTTATCTTTTTTGCAAGAAGGAAAAAACTTTTAAATATAAAACATTCAAATTTCTCATCAGAAAAATACAATATTAATTTGAGCTTGATAATTCAATACTGCATATGATTATGTATCTGAATTGCTTTACCTAAATTAAATTTTGTCCTTTCATTCTTCTCAAAAGTATATAATCGCTGATAATCCCACATGACCTTGCTCTGTACTTTATCTTGTACAAAACCAGAAGAGAAAAGCGCACATACAATGTACTAATCCCCCGATGAATTTTTATGCTCTGCCCTTTCCATTCACACAGATAATCAAGAAATTTCTATGGTGTGAGAATGACATAATTATTTTTGAAATGATTTCATATTCTTTAAATTTTTTAAGATTTCAATGTGTTGATACACAGAATGGATTTTTTTTTCCTATTTCACTTTAACATGCAAGCTTGCCTTCTCTTCTTTTCCCTTCAATCACATTCTTGAACAAAAGTAGAAAGAATAAATGATCCTGGCTTTTATATGTTCTGCGTGTTTATGTGCTTAATGGTAGTCAACACTATAAATGATAACAGAAACTTCCTTTTGGAAGATCTTTCATTTCAGAAAGCAGTAGCCATGACAGTTAATTTCATTATTGGTATTCAGACAATACCTAGTAAAATAGCAGCTTTAGAATGCATTTATACTTAGTGACTATACTGGAAATTCACAGTTCTGGAGTAGAGCGCTTTCTCTAACTTCAGTGACTTGGAATGGTTTGTTTTTTTAACACTCAAATAACACCGAGAGACAATGGACAGTTTCATAGTTTTATTTGTTTTCTTAAGGTAAATTCAAAGTAGATTTCATTTTGTTAGTGGTGATTCATGCTAATAAACCCTAAGAGATTTCCCTGAAATTCTAAGGTCCATAGGAATGTGCTATCAATGTGCACTCTTGTCCAAAGCAAGAGTGTTACGGAATGCATTCACGGGAACACACACAAGTCATTGTGCACGGGCTAATTAGAAAGTTGGATTGCTGGGTCAGATAGCAAGACCTCCCTACAAACAAGGTGTTAGCAAAATATGATGTCTTTGGAAGATGTTGAAGAATGTGGAATGCGAAAAGCAACAGGAACCGTTTTTCATGAATTTAATTTACAGTCTGTAATCTGAATGCCTGAGAAATGGGAAGAGGAAATGTCTACATTCTCCTAAAGTTATGCTTTGCCTACTGAATGAGTTGCTTTAAAAAAAAATGTTAGGGTGTACCTCTTCATACATTGAATCCTGAGAAGTGCTTACAAGTTGATATCCTCAACTGTGTGACTTTCTTTAAACACTGGGAAAAAAATCTCATCTGCTAAGTATTATTCTCAAGTAACATTTGATATAGAAATATTTCTCCTGTTCTTGAGAAATGGAAAAACCAATGTGGATGTATTTTTAAAAATATTAGCCTTTATAAAATGAAAAGACATTTGAATGTAAATGACATGAAACTCTTATCTACACAAATTATGAATGCCTTATATCTGCAAGCACTACTCAAATCTGAATGTTGAAAGTTCCCACACTGACCAAGAGAGAAAACTTTGGTATTTTTCTGCTTTGTAACTTAGTTCTTATTCTACTTAGGATAATTATTTTATTACTATTTTCCTGTCCATTTGCCCCCCACAGGGTATGTCAATTTGAACCTTGCTGGGGTCATGGGGAGTTTCTAGAGTTTTTAGGTAATTATTTTCTTCAAATTTTCTTATGCATATTCCAAATCTCTTATTTTTCTTCTTATTTTTATCTAGTTAAAATTTCAGTTGCCACAGTGACATATAGTAACTTGATATAAAGTACTCTTACATAGTTTAAGTCATCCTTAAAATGCCTGTTTCTTGAACATATTAAGGAATGTTTTTGCAGCATTTTAGGAGTTCAGTGGCTCCATTGGCTGGTATAGTACTTGATGCTACATTTGGTTCATTTCTAAATATGTAGGAATTCATTTCTGATAAAAATTTTAAAAACAATCCAAAAGACTATAGATTATACTCAGATATAATTCTATTAAGTAGGTCTTTTCAGAATGCAACTTGAATGTTGTCTTTCTATAAGTATACCTTTATATAGTAGGAAAAAGGTTTCAATGTATTAATTATCTCAGAAAGAGAGGGTTGGAAAAATAGATAATTTAAAACACTTAGTAGAATGTCACATTAACATCTTCTGGTTTGTAAGGGAAGTGCCAGCAAATGCAGAGTGAAATTATTCACCTAATAATAACACTGAATGATATTTCTTTAGATCCACATTTAATCTTTTTATCGTTTGACAGTTTGGAACAAATGTGCAGAAGTTTTTGCTTTTTTTTTTAACCCAGGCCTATTGAGATGGATTGGCTTGTGCTAAAATCTGTTTTATTTGGAAAAAAATGTACATAGTATATTTTCATGAAGTTTATGGTAGGCAAGTAAAATGTTCACTTCTCAATTTTCAGAACTAAATGAGAAAAAGTAGTAATATATGTCATAGTTAATAATCAAGCAGGAAACAATACAATATAAAAAATAGCTAAATAAACTGATACAAAGATGAGAAATGGGTTACCAATTCTATTAGGCTATCCATGAATTCATAATAAATATTGATTTGTGAATAACTGAGTGAAACTTACGTTTGGGAATCCAAACATGTCATTTATTTACTGACATAACATTGAAATTAACTGCAATTAGAGAAATTGAATAATAAATACATTCACTCATATATGGACACAGTAGATCAATAATAAGTCACTAACTGGCCTTTACTATAGTTTTAAGATTGCAATGAGATAATGAATTCACAAACAACATGACTGAAGTTTTTCAGCTTTTAGAATAATTCGCATAAGGACATTACCTAGGTGAAACCACTGTAGTTCAGCATCTGATCACAGAGAGTAAGTACAGAAGTAGGTTAGTCAGTGAGTAAGTGACTCCAGGAGAGTTATGTTACCACTTTTACAAAACAAAGCAAAACAGAAGAGAACAAAACAAAACAAAACAAATCAAAGTAACCCCCCCAAAAAAACCCCCAAAACAAACCAAACTGATCTGTTTAGCAAGTTGCCTAGCCGTTTGGCACCAATGAGAGTTGCAATTGTCAGACACCAGAGGAACCTGTGTTGCTGTAGAAAGCTGCATGGGAAACAAAATTAAAATCAGAATGCTGCTTGGACAGCAGTGAGTTGGAGCAAGAGGAGCTTGTTGCATGACAGAAATAGTTCTGGCACCAACTTGTAATAACCCAGTACATCTGCTGCCAACATTACATCTTGGTGGCATGGGAAGCACACGGTTGAGCTTGATGTATTAATGCAACCAACATGTATGGTATCCAGCTTGTGAAGTGGGAGCCACTTTCCTTCCTATGGTGGCTTATGTTTTCATCTTATTATATTTTTTCAGGACTGATTTTATCAACCCTTAAAAATTAACCCTTAAAATCTTTGAGGGTCCTGCCGATACTCAACAGCACAGAGCATTGAAAAGAGCACATTCTGTGCTTGAATCCTGTTTCTGCATCTTATTATCTCATTTTTTTAACCTCCTTAAACTCAGTTTCTCAAATTTGTAAAATTGGTATGCTAATATATATCTTTTTAAACATCAAAATCAACTCAATCAACAGTATATAGGTGTGTAGATACTAGGTTTGGAGACAGTACCAGACCTATCATTACTTTTCTTCTCTGAGCCTCATTTTATTTACTTGTAAAATGCAAATAAAAATTATGCCTATAGATTAGAGTTAAAATTAAGTGACATAAAAATAAATGCATTTTACAGAGTTTCTGGCAATTGTGTGCTCAGTAGAAGGTAACCATCAATATAATTAATAGCACTATTAACACCAGGAGTCCTTTTACTGCTAAGAATTAACAATACTCTGGTGAATATGTCTTAAAACATGAAAAACTAGGAAATAATATCCAAATGTGGTCATGATTCAAGAGAATATTTTTGGTTTGAAGTGTTTACACTGTTTTTGTCATTCATTCAGATGAGTTTAGCATTGACAGGAGTGATTATCTTAAAAATTAATGGGTCTTCATCAAGGGACTCAAGCACCTCCTTTTGTTGAGCACAGTGTCAGTACTACCCTTGGAAGACAGGAACGTCCAAGAAAGGTCAAGCCTCAGTGTCTACAAACCTTGAATTGTCCCTTTCACTGCAGCAGCACTCATTTGCAATGAGAGGGAGACTTCATCTTTTTTTCCAAGACTCATTTTTTTTTCTGTAAAAATTTAGAAATGCTACTTTTCCATGGAAAGAGTCTGGCTCCTTTTCCCTGGAATAGCCTGTAAACATTTCATCAGAAAAAAAAAGAAAGAAAAAAGAAATTTTATGAAGGAGAAAAGCATTCAGAGAAGAGCAGATCACAGTGGCCATTCTTTTTATAAAGGGTGAGATGAGACCTTGCTAGAAATTAGGATGAGACAGAACATGTACAAGCAATATTACAGAAATGATATAATATGGAAATGTAATGAAATATATACTACAGTGACTAACCATAATCAAAGTAAGACATTTTGCTGTCTGCAATTATACAAAAATAGAAAAATGTTGACAGATGGAAATATTTTCTTAACTTTGCCATAAGACCAGAAGGCATAATATAGACCATAAGGTATAATATAGCTATCTAGTAGATACTACAGAAAAGTGGTAGACAGAAGCTATCAGTGGGCACTATGAAATTTGCCCAGGAGAGAATTCTTCCACATGATTTCTGAGGTATTAAGCTAGTATCTAACAGAATAAGTATGTGAGAGTATCCAAATTTTTTTTCTTAGAGTTATTAAAAACACTTGTGGGTAAAATTCAAGTCACACATATGTCTCAAACACATGTTCCAACAAGTCCTGATTCCTCACTCTGTGCCACAAACTTTCTTTTTCCACCATCTTCCAATTTCAGTGGCTCAAACCCAAAACCTTAGATTTATCTTTGATTTCTCCCTTTTTCTCAAATCACAGATTCAATCTGTTAGAAGTTCCAGTTCTTTCCTGGACATACATTGAGAACACAACTGCTTCCCACCCTTCTCTGTTACTACCTTGGTGTAAGCTACCATTACTTCTCACTTGAATCATTGCCACAGCCTCTGTCTCCCTGCTTTTATCTCTACCCATTACACTTCTCTACACAAAGTAGTGATGCTTGAAAATCTGTGTCATACTATGTCACTCTTCTACACAAAATGCCTATAGGACTCCCCATTCCAATCAAGTGGAAAGCAAAGTCTTGAAGATTACCTTGAAGATCATCTATGATTTAATTTTCCACTACACCTCTGCTTTATATCATATTATCTTTTTGCTTATTCACTCTAGACCAAGAACACAGTGTTCCCTATTCTGGAATATAAACATATTTGACTACTCTAGAATATTAGCTAGAGTAGCCACCTCAGAAAAGAAATGCATGGTGGAGCTAGATTTATAGATGTGGGCATTATTCTGGAAAATGAAACAAAGGCATACAAAACCATTGATACTTATGATTTACGTGCACTTATAATTGACAGAATTCTAGAGTACCTTTTGGGGAATGTAGCTGGGATAGTTAAAGAGAATAATTTTAAAATATTTTAAAAAGAATATATTGAAACAGAAGTTATATGCTTTATATAAGCATTTTAATAAATATTTATGTTGATATAAAACATGTTATAAGATTTTTAGAAATATTTAGGTAAATGAATATATCTATAAAATATTTTACTTCATACATCTTTCTCCAAGTTCTATTCATCGCATATAAACAATATTAATAGCTTAGTATGCATTTTTCATGATCTTCTCTATTCAACCATTTAATCTCACATAAAAACACATAAAATCACATACAAGACATTTTTGTCACTGTTAGGCAAAAATGGTGTATATTATTTCTTTGGCTTTTAAAATTCAATCCTTGCATAGTTAAGTTCTTTCTAAACTATAAGTACAGGCTTACTTTATAATTTTAAAATTCCAAATTATATTTTAAAGTAAAGTTATACTATATTTATTTCAATCCTTTTATTATTCTGTAAAATATTTGCCCGTGAGTTTCTCCCTGCATTCTTAAACAATTCCATAGTAGAAATCCTTATATATAACATTCACCAAGTGGTGTTTTTATTTGTATGAAGTAGTGTGTTGGTCAGCTTTGTGTTGCTATAACAAAATACCTAAAGGAAATAACTTTATAAAAAGAAAGTTCTACTTAGAGAACAGTTGTGGAGGTTCCGAGTCCAAACAGCAGGGAAGGCAAGGTCTGCCTCTTTATTACAGCACCTTTCAGGACATGATAGACGGCAACAGTTGAAATGCTTATCAGTAGGAAGAAAGTGATTACATCTTGGACCAGGAGCAGAGAGAATCCCACAGTTCCCTTTAGGGACATGCCTCCCGTGACCTGAGGACCTTTTATTAAGATCCATTTCTGAAAGTCACCCTGCATCTCCCAATACTTCCACCTGGGGATCAAGCATTTACATATAACCTTTGGGGTGAACACAACATCCAAACCATAGCAGATGGATTTACAGGAGTGTGATTGATGGCTGTGGACTTATTAAGCTAGAATCTATGCCAATGGGCGAAAAAGTATGAGAACGTAAAGACCTTCTATCCTTCCAAGATAGTATTTATCTTCTGAGTGGAAAAATATTAGAGGCCATGCAAGCATTCTTAAGTATATCACCATGCACCATCACAAGTAAAATGTTAGAGGAAGACCTCAGAACATATAAAGCAGGATGGGACATCTAATAGCAGAAGATTAAGTGGAAAGGAAACCATTTTAAGCGAAGAATTTGCAATATGTATAAGTAATTCTAAACAAAAAAAAAGAATATGAATATGCAAATGAAGAGGGAAATAAAGATTGACATAGAAGGGCTGTATTGCAAAAATACTGGGACTAAAAGTCCTAAATTATCTCAGGAAAACTTGGGACAAGAAGGTGGTGTGTGGTGAGGAGTATTCTGAAAACTTCAAGCTTGTAGGGAGGGGTCTGAGGAGTAAGAAAATGAAACCTCTTGACAGACAAAATATATGACTTTGGAAAAAGAAAAGATAACTATATATACAGATATCAAAACTAACAAAGGGTTAAATAATAATATCTACCAAAAAGGAGAAAAAATGAGACTATAAATTAAAATACAGACATCAATCAATATGGAAGAGTAAAATAAAATAAGGAAGTTTTTACATTAAATGTGAATATTCTTAATGATTCTTCTAAAAGTCAGAAACCATAAAATTGGCATAAACCTCAAACTTAACCTAGTGATAGCTATTTACTATTTATAAGGAAACAAATTAAAAATGACAAAAGAGGCTGAAAATGATGCTACAGCCAGAGTGCCAGACTAGAGATCAGAAACAAAGTGCCAATATTAATACAACAAAAGATGGCATTTACAGCTGATAGCAACAGAAAACATTAAAGGGCAGAATTTAATTAAATTGTTCAAATTAAAAGAGAAAACACCACAGTCAAAAATCCCTGTGCATCAAAATACATAGCAGCTAAATATGTCCAAAGCAAAAACTATTAGTAGTGTAAGAACTCTTAAAAATTAAATAGGATTTTAGTATACTTCATTTAGGATTAAGATGATCATGTGTTAAAAAAATCAACAAAAACAGCAATTAAGCAATATATTCAATAAATTTTATTGTGTATACATGCATATATAATATCAATAGCTGCAAAAAGGTATATACTGCAAGTATTTCTAATATTTAATCTATAAAAATATCATAATTAATAAGTAGAAGTAACTGATTAAAAATTACCCTCCTAAAACAAAAATAAAAGAAATCTTACCCAACTTAAAATTAAGAAATAGTCTCATAAATAATACTGGCCATTAAAAAATAAAATTTAAGTGACAAGCAATATAAAAGAAAGGCAAGTAAGAAAACTTAATGCCAGAAAATATGGGACGAAGTTGTACGTATGACTTCAGGTTCACTAGAGAACACATAAACACACACACACACACAAACACACAGAGGAAATTGCACAGAAATGAACTTATCAATCATAAGAAGTTATGAAAGGACCAGAAATACTCCAATAACTAAAAAGGATTTGGTAAAGATAACTAGAAGTAACTGAACAATAATAAGTAATAGAAAACCAGCCTGAAGTTCCTTTTCTATAGAAAATAACAAAATTCATACTCTTTTGATGAATTAACATAAATATTAAAAGAAAAGCAAAAATTTACAAATTCATGAGTGGTATGCATACAAAAAGTTTAATGGTTTTTGACAATTTTATGACAATAAACACAAAACCTAGAAGAAATGCCTAATTTCCTAGAGGAATATGTAATTACCTACAGTTGTAGTAAAAAAAAAAAAATAGGAAACCTAATTAAAATGTACCACTGAAAAGGATTTCAAATGAGTTCTCAGCAGGTTAAGACATTTTACCAAAATTCAATAGCAAGAAAAATTTTAAAAAGTAAAATTAAAAAAAAATTCCCATTAGGATCAAGAACAAAATAGCAGTGTCTGTAAGCACCATTATTATTCAATGTTGTTTAATAAGTAATAATTTTAGAAAATACAAGGGTGTGTAAAAATATAAAACCATAACTTTTGCAGGTGATATTTTATATAAAGGAAAGCAAGACATTTATAAAATTACACTTTATATTGACTAGTTAAATGATAAATGCTTTTAAATGCTCTAAAATATTCATGAATTTTTTGGATATTGTATAAATATGAACATTAAGGTTTTCTTATAAATGAACAATTATTAGCCTAAATTTAAAATGCACTATAACTGAAATCAAAATATTTTGCATCCTGGCACTCAAAGCTTGGAAAATAATCTAGGCCTATTACATAAATTTTATCTGTGAGAGACTACTGATATTTTTCATGGAGAGACTAATGGTACACAAAATTTTATGCAGGTTGGATCACTGCCTGACTGTATTTGAATTTAGAAAATTTTCTCTGTTGAAAAAGTGACCTTATTTTATCTTTTTGGGAATTAGAGATTGAGAAATACAGGCAGCTGGCAACTGTGAATCATTGGGGATTTTTGTTTTCTAACCAAAATATCCAGTAATGATTTTCTTTTTTAATTTACATTGTTACTTAGTTATCAATTTAAAATAGCTGTTTTAAGATGTTTTATATAAATTTCATGGAAACCACAACAATATCTACAGAATATACATAAAAAGAATTGAAATATATTACTACAAAAAATCAACAGATCACAAAGGGAGACACCAAAAGAAACAAAACAAAACAAAATAAAACAAAAAACAGAAAATATAACCATAGGAGAGGCTGAAAACAAGTAACAGAATGGTAATATTAAATCCTTACCTAAGTATTTGAATTGTAAATGGATTCAATTTCTTAGTCAGAAGACATAGAATGTCTGAATTGATTTTTTTTAAATGAAAGAAAGTAAAATATGATCTAACTAGGGCCGGTGAGATGGCTCAGTGGCATAAGCGCCTGCCTTGCAAGCGCGAGGGCCTGAGTTCGACTCCCGGATCCCACATACGAAAAAGGGGCCGGTGATATCGCTCAGCGGCACGGGTGCCTGTTGGCGCTCGAGGTCCTGAGGTAGACCCCCGGTACCCACAAAAAAAAAAAAAAAAAATATGATCTAACTATAGGTTTTCTACAGTAGACTCACTTTAGATTTATGGACATACACAAGGTGAAATCAAAAAATGGAAAAAGGCAAAATGACAGCAAAACGATAGCAGGGATAACTGTACTTACATCTGATAAAATAGACTTTCAGTCAAGAGACAAAGGAAGTCATCAAGAAGATAAAATAATTATAAATATCTATGCACTGAACATTAGAGCACCTAAATATGTAAAGAAAACATTGAGGGATTGAAGGGAAAAATAGCACAATAGTAGTAGGTTTTTAAAATATGTCACTTTTAGTAATGAATAGAAAAGGTAAACAGAAAATCAATAGTGAAACAGACCACTGAACACTACAAGAGATGTACAGAAAATTAAACCCAAGAGCAGCAGAATACATATTCCTCTCAAGAACACGAAAGTGTTCTCCAGGCAGTTAGATCACAAAAGCTTTAGCAAATTTAAGAAATTACCACCTACCTTTGCTGAGCACAATAATATAAAACTACAGGTAAATAATAAGAAGAAAAGTGGAAAATACATAAATATGTGGAAATTAAACAGCACATTTTTAAACCACCAATGGACTAAAGAAGAAATTAAGCGGGGAATTAGGAAATGCTTAAAATAAACTATGTATGTTTTAAAAACATACAATATACCATAAGTTATGAGGTACAATAGAAATAGTACCAAGGGACATTTCTAGCATTAAAAAAAGAATTATCTCAAATAAATGACAAACTCTACACTTTAAGGAACTAGGAAAAGAACAAAGTAATCACAAATTTAGAAGTAAAGAAATAATAAATATTAGTGAAAAAATAAAACATTAGATTTAAAAACAAAAAAATAATTGAAACTAAGATTTGACGGTTTAAGAAAGTGAACACAATTGACAAACTCTTAGCTAGACTAAGAAAACAAAAAGAGAAAAAACTGAAAATCAGAAACAAACAGGAACATTACAAAAGTGATAGTGATATCACAGAAACGAAAGATTCTGTGAGACTGCTGTAAATAATTATACACCAACAAATACAGTAACCAGAAGAATAAATTTTCAGAAACGTATAAGCTACCAAGACTAAATCAAAAATAGAAAAGTTGAATAGACTAAAAATGAATTAAAGAGATTGAATTAATAATCAATCTTCCAATAAAGGAAAAGTCATGGCCAAGTGACATCATTGGTGAACTCTCCCAAACATTTAAAGAATTAATACCAATTTTTCTTCAAACTCTTCCCCAAAATTGTGTGTAGATATTCCTCATTTAATGACCTACTTAGTTAAAGACTGTACAGACTTAAGACTGAGGTTGGCTATTTTGACTTAGGACCTGTCCTTTTTTTTTTTTTTTTTTTTCTGGTACAGTCCTGTACATATTGTTTATAGAGCCTTGATGCCTTTTTTTTTTTGTTGTTATAGTACACCTTGTTTATACAGTATTGTATTTTTGCTGATTGTACAGTACACTACTGTAGTTTTATGTTCTGTTATACATTATAATACTGCATGTAAGGGTTATGCAAATAAAAGCAAAGTCATCATGTTGGAGTTTCTTTTGACTATTTCTTTGTTCTGAATATTGTAATGTACATTCTATATACAATTCCTCATTTAGCAACCAATTCAATTACCGACCTAGTCACAGGAATGGAACTGGGTAGTTAACAAGGAATGTCTGTACTTCCGATTTCATTTTATGTAGTCATATTACTTTACCCTCATATTAAAGTCAAAGACACTCCATGAGAAGAAAACTACAGGCTAATATTTTTTATGAGCACAGATGAGCACTACTCAACAAAATACTAACAAAGTAAATTCACTAGCACACTCAAAGAATCACATACCAGTGTGGCATTCAGCTCTGGGATGCAAAGAGGGTTCTGCCTTGCAAAATTAATTAATGTGATATATCAGATTTTCAGATGGAAGGGTAAAACCACAGGGTCATTTCAATAGATGTAGAAAAAACGTTTTGAGAAAATTCAACATCCTTTCATGATAAAAACTCTCAAAATATTATTACTGGAGAAATTTACCTCAAGACAAATACAAGCCCTATATGAAAAGCCACCACCTAACATCATATTCAGTAGTGAAAACTTCATAGTTTTTTCTCTAAGATTATGGGCAAGGCGATCATGTCCAGTGCCATTACTATTCAACATAATACTGAAAGTCCCAGCTAGACTTAGGGGGACAGAGAAATAAAAAGGCCTTGAAGACAGAAAAGTAAAATTATCTCTACAGATGACATATTTATAGATGTAGAAGACTCTAAAGACCCAATAAACAAAATGTGAGAACTAATAAATCATTAGTTGCAAGATAGCCAACCTACAGAAATCAAGCGTATTTCTTTACACTAACAACAAACTAAGTTAAAATAAAATAATCCCATTTACAATAGCCACGAAGAGAATAAAATATTGAGTAATAAACTTAATCAAGTTATTTTGTGGTAGGCATTTCTATTTCTTTCTTTTATTTTTCTCCACTTATTCCAAAACAGAAATGCAGTTCACTAATTACCAACTCTTAGGTTGCTTCCTTTTGTCTATTATTATACACACTTTTGTAATAATATTTATTTTGAACAGATTGTCTTAAAGATTGTTTTAAATTTCATGTGTTAGATTGACTTAGATCCATTCTAGAACTTGGCAAAGTTTAAGCAAAATGAAATTATTTTGGCATATGGTATGAAGAGTTTAATTTTTCTATAACAGGTTGCTTTGTAGAATCTAAATATATTTTTTACATAGTTGTAACCTAGGATGGATAATTAGGCATGGGATTACTAAATTACAGATGTAGCCACTGAAAATGTAAACATGTATTGCTAGCTTATTTTAAGATACTGCATCAATTTATATTTTCACAATGGCTGCTTAGCAACTATTTCCTCACTGCCTATTTACAGTTTCATCAATTTGCTGAGAGGAAATAAAATGTCATTACTGACTTAATTTGCAATTTCAGTATTACACGTAAGCATTTTTATCTATGTGTATTAGTTGTTTGTATTTTGCCATATGATAGCTGCTTTGGAATATAGATTTTGTTCCCTTTTCTCTTGAGATTTGTTTCCTTTTTTAATTTTGTAAAAAATAGTTGAAAAAATATTGATTATTAACTTTGCATTTTTAAACAGTTTAATATTTAATATTTTGCAAATATTTTATTCCTGTTGGTCATTTGATTTTTAACTTTCCTAGTGCTGTCTTTTCTCCGTTGTTCAGAAATTTTTAACATTTAAATTTTCAAGCTGATAACTGCATTTTAAATTTATTCTTAAATAAGGCTTGTTATAAGAAGTCTTTCCCTGCATAAAGATTAATGTTTTTATAAGTTTTCCTGCTTTTTCTTTCAGTTCTTTTTATTTAGTTTAACAATTGCCCCTTTAAAATACAATTAGAGAGTTTATTGTATGTTTATACTCATGTATTTTTTTTTTCCATAGAGAAGAGAACATGCGCATCTACACAGAGGACATTATTTAAAAAAAAAAGCTGAATGGGGATGATCTGTGAATTCTAAACTGTTCAAGTGCCTAGATTATTTAAAATATTTTATTTGGCTCATCAAGGGGCTGACCTTTGAACATCAATTTGAATATCTGGGAGATGACTGATAGAGCTTAATTCTGCAAGGAATAGGGCAAAGCTAAATGATCAGTGTGTTAGTCAGCTTCCCATTACTGCAGAAAGTATCTGAGATAATTCATAAAGAAAAAGGGTTTATGTTGGGTCACAGTTTTGGAGGTTTTAGCTGCCCATGTTGCTTTTGAGTTGGGGTGAGGAGAAACGTCATGGAGGGGAGTTCTTGGGAACCAAAGCTGCTTCCCACACAGCTGTAACACAAGAAAGAAAGCAGAGACTGTGCTCCCTTTTGAAGCCACATTCTCATGTTCTCAGTGATCTTAAAATATCCCATTAAGCTTCACTTCTTGAAGTTTTCACTACCTCCCACGACATCCACACTGGCAACCAAGTGACTCAGCAGGGGGCCAGGGTATTCACTTTGTAAACATCTTCAGCCTGTGCAAGAGGAGGGCAGGGAGATGGTGTGAGTGATCCACATTCCTGGCTTTTCCAAACTTCTGGGGTCTCCACTGCACCTTTGGCTTCACTCTCACAGCTTCACACATTGCCCTGTCATGGGCACACTGCCTGGACTCCCAGGCCTTCTGAAATCGAGGTGGAAGCCTTCTTAACCCCACAACTCTGGCATTCCGTGTGCACCTAAGACCAGTACCAGGTGGGTGATGCCAAGGTCTGCTGCCAGCTGGACCAGTAGCCAGGTTTCCCTCTCTCTTGGCTGTAGGGGTTGCGTGGCTGAATCACTGGACACTCTGAATCTAATTCTGAAGAACAAATTTCCTATGCTGCCACCATTCTAGAACATTGTGCTCTGTGGTTTCTGCTCAAAGCAAAGTCTTTCACTTTTGCAGTTTTGAGGCTGTATAGAGTGGAGACTTGCTGCTTCTTGTGAAGCCCTCGGGCCATCTTTTCTATTCTTCTGTTCCTTCTCAGCAATTAAGAGATCCCCAGGTCTATCTTTGTAGTCCACAGCTTTACTGGAGCTTCCCGTCTGGCCAAACTCACAATGTTTTAAATCATCCAGCTGGGCTCTTTGCTCTTGATTCTCAACATAAATCTGGCTAATAGCCCCCAGCAGCAGCCATGCCAATGCCTTAACATTTGACTGCCTTGAAATTTCTTCTGCCAGATTTATTAGTCCACCACCCTTAATCTTAGTCTCAGGCAAAGTCTCTGGACATGAGCAAAATGCAGACAAACTTTCTGCCAAGCCATAACACACATGGTCTGGAGTCCAACAACCAATGCAGTCCTTCTTCCCAGCAGAAACTTCTCGAGCCCAGTCTTTACCAGCAGGATTTCTATCAGCTTTCTAGTCTTCTGAGCCCTGACCAGAATCTCCCATACATAACGGCCTAAGGTGTTCCAGTGCTACTCTTTCAAGTGACGTTCTCTGGGCCTTTCCAAACTCTTCCCACAAACCATTCCCAAAGGCTCCTGAGCCACATGGCCAGGTATAGTCATACCAAAGACCCAACTTCCCTGGTACCAAATTCTGTCTTAGTTACTTTTCTTTCCTTGCTGAAACAAAATACCCAACACTCAAAGTTAAAGGAAGAGAGGTTTATTTAGCTCACAGTTTGTGGAGGTTTCAGTCCATAATCAGCTGGCTCCAAGGCAGGGTGGCATGGCACAGGGGCAACACTTTAAGGTGGCAGAATACAGCAAAAGCAACAAGAGCAAAAGGAGAGGAACAGAAAGCCTCTTTCCCTCCCTTATATAGTAAGCAGGCTACCCCACACCCAGGGTGGGTATAGCACTCACACGGTCTCCCTGCCCTCCTATTGTGCAGGCTGAGGATGTTTACAAAGTAAGCACCCAGGACCCCTGCTGAGTCACTTAGTTAAACTTCTAAACTTCCCTAGTTGACACAATGTATCAACCATTATAGATCTCTTGATATTTTGTGATGAAAATGACAATTTACCTCTGTGATCTTCACTTTGAAAACCCATAATCCTTATCTAACTGTGAAGAGAGAGAAAAAAAAAAAAAAAGGAAAGAAACAGGCAAATCACAATCTAGCACTTCTTCAAAACTATCAAGAGCATCAAAACAAGAAAAGTTGGAGAAGCTGTCATATCTGAGTAACTTAAAGATAATTTAATATAATCATGGATAAGGTTCTGGAAAAGAAAAAATACATAAGGTAAATCTACAGAATCTGAATGAAATATGAGTTTTGCTAATGGTATAGTATCAATATTGGTTCATTACTTGCAATGCATTGATGTAACATATAATGTAATGCAAGGCAAACTGCATATACTATTACCACTTATCGTAAGAATTTTTCTGTAACTCTGGAACTGTTCTAAAATAAAAAACAATTTTAAGGGCCGGTGAGATGGCTCAGTGGCTTAAGCGCCTGCCCAGCAAGCGCGAGGGCCCGAGTTCGACTCCCGGAACCCACATACGAAAAAGGGGCCGGTGATATCGCTCAGTGGCACGGGCGCCTGCTGGCGCACGAGGTCCTGAGGTCAACCCCCCGGTACCCACAAAAAAAAAAAACCAAAAAAAAAAAACAATTTTAAAACAATGTAGGATTATTTCAAAGAATTGCCTTATGTTAGATAAATTATTTAAAGGAAATCTTGACTTCCTCCAATACCTTTAATATTACATTGATGGTTTCCTGTAGGGATGGTGAATTTGTATTTTAGTGGATACATATATAACAGCAGACATTAATTGCACTTTAATATAAAAGTTTAATAAATATGAGTCCTGTTTGTAGAAGTAGAGGAAATAATTATACTGATTTCTTCAGGAAAGTAAGTATCCTTAGTTTAAATCAGATTGGAAATCCTCTTGTCTTTTCTTTCCTGTTCCCAACCTACTAAAAAGTAAAAGAAAGTAAAGTAATTTTTAAGAGCTATCAATGGGAACTGGGCATGGTGGCGTGTGTCTGTAAACCCAGCTACTTCATGAGACTGAAATAGGAAGATAGTAGGTTCAACAGCAGCCTGGACAACACAAGGAGACTCTGTCTCAAAATAAAGTTTAAAAAAGGGCTGGAGATGGAGCTCATGGTAGATCACTTGTGTAGTGTGTGCAAGGCTCTGGGTTTGAACCCTAGTACTGAAGAAATTGGGGGAGGATCAGAGGGTAGAGGGGGTACTTGCCACTGATTAAGCTAATAGTTTGGATTCCTCAAGAAATATAATAGGCTTTCATACAATTTATGAAGGTATTAGAGAAGCAATATTTTGATGACAAGGCATTTTAGAAATGAGTATTAAATACTCCTGCATATTTGTTTTCTGGGATATATTTCAAACTCAGTGCTCCAAAGACATTGCACCAAGTTGTGTACTATCCAGATAGATGTGAAAAATAGAAGCATTTTTTCCAGAGAAACCATAATTCAGCTATTAATTTTATAGCTAAATGAGGATTATAGTTTATGTCCTGTGACTTATCACAACCAGTACCTGAACCTTGCACAAATTTTCTTATAAAATGAGAATTGATAAAATAGAAGTGAAATCATTCAAACTAATATATTTTTAAATTCCATATTGATATAGACTTTATCCCAGCGATGGACAGGGGGTTGCAGATTGTGTACAGCTCTACTGAGAAATAACTGAACTCACTACTTTCATCATATACAGCTACCAAAAAGAATATATTGGGAATAATATTTACATTTTGCTTCTATCTTCTGATATTTCTTTATATATAAGAAGATTATGGTCATGTGAGAACAAAGAAAATCAATATTCATTTGCCTGTTCTTGGACAAGTAAGTCAAATCTTTTTTTTATAACTGTATTCTGTAGTGTATTGTTGTTCTCTTTCAAGTTTATACTCCTGCTTAAATTAATAACTCTTTAATGAAATATTTTAGAATTTTTGCTAGGTCCTTGTTTATTTATTAATAAACACCTTTTTATTTTCAATGCACAAAATCACAACTTATTCTTGCTCCTGTATCTTTTGAAGTTTGTTTTTCTCTGTTAGGTGTTTTTATCATAGCTGGGAAAATTCACTAATGTACATCTTTCCATGTTCCAAAACATCTCATAAAACTATCTAAAAGTTACATCTTCTGCAAAGGATAGTTGATTTTAGCATTTAAAATAGAAGTTTAACATATAGCTCTAATTGTGTGTCAAAATAAAGTTACTTATTCCCAGGTACATACGTGTATGATTCTCTGGCTTCATTGTAGGACAAAAGGCCTTCTTTCATTCGGGATAGTTTAGTCAGTATACCTGACACCTACCCTAAAATTTTATGGTTAATTTTATATAGCAGCAGCTCAATTTTTGTTCATACAGGGTAAAAGCTAGTAGCCACTGGTACGCTTATCATACATGAAGGTCATTTCACATCTCATTTATTATGTGGATAAAAAAATGACAATAATTGTTTTTCTGAAATGACACTGTCAGGAGAGATTGTGAGAAAAAAGTCAAAGGAAACTACAACAGCTTTAGTAAGTTTACAGATTACTTTTATTTGACTATTTAATTTTTGCAAAAACTGCCAGTGCATTCATGATGGAAGACAATATACCTAGCCGTAGCACCCAGCTTTAAGCTAGAAGTGAAAATGGGAGCAATAGGAACAAAAAACCAAGTGAAATGAAACTTCTTTAGCCATTTTTGTCTAGTAGAGACATGTAATCATTACCTATGCTCAGGTAAAACTCAAATTCTGTCAGGTGGAATGACAGAATTTGACACAGGGGTTTGTTCTCTAAGAAAAAAAAAAAGTGCAAACCCAAAATGAGATTTCTAAGTAAGTATTTAGAAGGAACAATTACCAGAACTCTGCATATTCAAATTTATTTCATTTGAGATGTCTTCAAAGAATCTCTCAGAGCTGTTTCCTCTCACTGTATAGAACTTTCTACAATTTCTATTAGCTCCCTGTGCTTTCAGTGTTCAGAGAGCCTTCCATAGGTTAAGCAGCATCAGGTTCTCCATAAATCTACACCTGCTTATTCTGATGGTTTTATGATTACCCTGTTGTTTTCTAAACCTGTCTTCTTTGGTCTTCTGGGCTGCCAACCAAAATGTAGGCCTTGCTTATCTTTATATTTTCTATCATATCTAGTTTTTTAATGTGCAATGGGAAAGGAGGATGAAGAGGAGAAAGAAGAGGAGGAGGAAGACGAGTTGAAGGAAGAGGAGAAGAAAGGGGAAGAAATCTTGCTCCATCACAACAATGAGACCTTTTAAACTATCTTTTAATAGCAGGCAAGCATAATTAATTACACATAATTCCTGTCATATTACCTCTTTTTCACTACAGCTGAACATAAGGATGCACTATTTCCATAGTAGGGAAACAGTTTCCTTAGCTGACAAGCTGATCAGCCTCAATGGCAATTGAGTAAAAGAGTTGTCCTAAGGAAAAATAGAATCCAGACATACAAGTTGGGACCAAGTTGTTTGAATGGGACATTTTTAATGAAGAATTATATGCTAAAATGTTCTGTGAGACCCTCAGCCCAAAGACCTGGAACATTGTGCTTTGCTCTCAAAATGGCTGGGGTAACAAAGGGAAAGAAATCCCAAGCACTTATTCACTCTAGTGCATTTTATTGACGTCAGAGTGATCAGAGATTGTGAACATTTTGTTTAGTCTATTCACATTTAAAAGTTTTTCGCTACAGCAATCTGAACTCTGGGTACTAGGTAGTACATACAACCATGTAAGCACAGCTTATGTTTTCCAGAATCATTATTCAATCATTATTCATATGCCTACTAACCAGTTATTTAGTTTTTGGCCAACAATGAATAAATAATTATCTGACAATAATCTAATATATATATATATATATATATATATATATATATATATATATATACATATAGCTGTCTTTCCCTTTAACTATAACTAAATTCTTGAGTCAAATGTTTTAGATTTTAAAAAGCTAAACTACTAAAGGCATAATGAAACTATAAATAAAACTATACAATGTCTCAAATCAGAGTAAATTTTAATTTTTAGGGGGAAAAACGAAGCTGTTCCTTGGAGTTTTATAAATAATACAGCAGTGGGCATTATGTCTGACATTCACCATAGGTTAATTTTAATCTTTGTAGACCAAGGTTTTGAAAAGTCCAAAAATGGGAGCATTCTTTGAAAGTTGGGGGAATTTATAAATACCAAATTAGGAAATTTACATTGTTCCACTCAGATTTTGAATTAAAAGATTTTTTTAATAGTAAAATTTTGCCTGCGACTCTATTTATAAGTAAATTCACATGAGAAAATTTAAAAAATATGGCATATATAGAGGAAGATGGCAGATTAGAGGAAGGCAGGACCTACCTACCTATTTCTCCACAAGAATGAATATCAACAGGTGTATGGAGGCATATTGAGGTAGGGGATTCATAGGAATCCACTGGAGTGCAGCAGTAGTGTCAGTGACCAGGTGAAACCCACGTATATTGGCTTTTATAGTAATAAGAGAAATAGAGTGCCCCAACAGGAGCTCTCAGAGATGGGTGGGTCAGGGAAGTACCCTAAAGGGAACTGTGGGTGAAAATCCCAGAGATCTGCTGATAGGTAGTCTGAAAAAAGGAGACCTGGAATCTGGTAGTGGACAGGCACTTCTGAGCTTTGTAGGGACTTTAAAGAAGAGCCGTCTCAAGAAAAGTCATGTTGTCTAAGCCTACTGCTTGGGAAATCAGAAGCTCTTGCATTTTTAGATCCCCAAGTCCCAACAGTGTTTTCTCTTTACCTATGCAGTGGGTACCCATGATGGGAAGCACTTTGGGCCCAGGACTAGACTGTGACATAAACCCAGTAGCCAGTGGAAAGTGTGGTCTGTGAAGTGGGAAGATGAAGGCCCTTCTGCTTTCCATTTGGAATTGGTGGTTCTCCTTCTGTGACTGGGAGCAAGACCACTCATGCGAAGGCTGGATTCTGGAGAACAGTGGTGGGTAATGGAAGATGTTAGTTCCTGCAACTCCCCACTGAAGTAAGGATCTCCTTAATTTAGTCCCTTCCTTCAGGAGCAGAGGCATTCAGAGGATATACTACCTGGGCTTGGACATTGACCTTGCCTCTGAATGCTCTTGCAGAGGGTCTTGGGACCAAGGAAACACAAGCCCAATCAACCCACAGGTCTGTCAGGGAAGGGGCTGGCAGGTACATCCTAGTGATGCCCAAAGTAGAACAGAGATGAACACAGAGGCCTAGAACCAAATGAAGAGGTCAGCTTCCCCTCATCCCTGTCCTATGGCCGAGGAGGTGGGGTGCAGCCTTCATGCTGACCTAACTGGCTGTTTGGCTGGAGCTGAGAAAGAGCACACCAGCCCACCACGCAGACCCACAACCCCTTCACTATCTGGTCATTTCCAAGACCAGAGGTACTGGCAGTGGCTTTCCAGTTAAAATAACTCCACAAAGAGAAATCTAGCATTTTTGGTCTTTGTTTTGCTTTGTTCTGTGTGGTTTTGTTCACCATTATCTTTTCTTCATAATTTTCTCTAATTTTATGTACTTTTAAAATATTTAGTTGAATTTTTCTTTTTTTAATTCTTTCACTTTCCTCTATATTTCTTCCTTTTTCCAATCTTTTTTTCCTTGTGTGTGTGTGAGTGTGTGTGTGTGTGTAATTTAGGTCCTAGTGATCGGTAGGTAAGCATTCTACTACTGAGCTACATTCCCAGACCTTTTTAATTTTGTATTTTGAAGCAGGGTCTCACTATGTTTCCCAGGCTGGGCTCAAACTTGTGATTCTCTTGCCTCAACCTCCTGAGTAGCTAGAATTGCAGGTATGCATTGCCATGGCTGGTGTCCTCACCTTTTTTAGTTCAAAGAAATGATTAATTTATTATTACTTTTACTCCTGCTAATGTCTAATTTTTAAAATCTATTTTGTACTATTATTCCCTTTGCTGACATAAGGTTAATGGTGTCAGAGAAGTGGTTGCTTTAATCAGTTCTTATTGTATGTCTTTGTCTATTTCATTTTTTAATTTTTGTTACTGGTGCTTGGTTTCTCCTCTCAAAGCAGCATTGGGGATGAACCCTGCACTATGAACAGGGTAGGTGGGTGCTTTGTCACTGAGCTATACCACCAGCCAAATTGAGAGACATTATATCTAATTACATGCAAGACTTAGCCCTGCTCAAATTTTGGTGGATAGCTTCAGTTTAAACAATAAAGGAAAAAATCCCCCTAGATGATAACCTTGCTCCAACTAGACTGAAGATCTGCTCTGGGCATCCACACTTAGCAAAAACAGGGTGAAATGACATAACTTGTGAGGATCCTACCCACAAGAGGCCTAAGCATAGAGAGCTCCCAAACTCTCTCAGACTACAACAAGCCTGGAGGAATAACCATAGAAAGTATGCCTCATATACTCCACTGTCCATATCACATCTGCTTGAAGTAACAGAAGGACTCAATTCACACCAGTCTTACAGAGACAGTGGGTCCCTTAAATTCTAATAAAGTATGCATAATGTCAAAACACAGGGCTCAACCTAAGAAATTATGGGGAAAGAACAAGCTGAAATCAACTTGGAATTAAACTCCACATTATCAACAAACCAATATCCTGGGACACACCATCACAAAAAGGCTACTAGGAAGACCCTCCCATAAAAGTAGAAGAGATATAAATTCCAACAGATGTAAGAATCTCAAAAAAAAAAAAAAAATCTCAAAACAAGAAACACACAAAAAGGCGATATAATTCCTCCAAAAATTTGAACCTCTCTGGTAGCTGAATCCAAAATATCAAAGTGGATGAAATACCAAATAATTCAAAAGATTTGTTATTAAAATGATCAATAAATTCAAAGAAAATACAAATAACTGAACAAATTAAGAAACACAATGCAGAATATTAAACAGCATTTCAACAAAGAGATATTCTGAAAAGGAACAAAATAGAAATATTGAAATGAAAAGCTCAATAAGTTAAATAAAAAACTGAATTGAAGTAAGTCCTCACCAGTAGACTAGATCAAGCAGGAGAGACAATATCAGGATTTGAAGATAAGATAGGTGAATTTTACATTAAAATAGTAAAAAGAAAAAAATAAAAGAAACTATGATCAGAGCATACAAAATCTCTGGGACATCATTAAGATACCTAACTCAATGACAAAGGTAAAGAAATGCAGATCGAAGGGATAGAAAACCTATGTAGTGCAGTAATAGAAAATTTCCCAAACCATGAAATTACTGGAAACATTTAGAACCCCAAATAGACATGACAGGAAAGGAACTCTTTATGATACGTATATTATAGTTAAACTGCTAAAGTACAGAACAAAGAAAGAATGCTAAAAGCTGAAAGAAGTAATGCCACATAAAAATATCATTCAACATGATTAAATTGGTTTCACTCCAGATATGCATGGATGGTTCAAGTAATAAATATACCATATAAACAGAATCAAGGACAAAAATCATATGATCATTTCAATAGATGCAGAAAAATTACCTGACAATATTCAATATAATTTCTTAATAAAAACCCTGAAGAAACTAGAATACTCTTAGCTAAATATAATAAAATATATGTGTGACAAATTCATAGCCATCATCATTGGAATAAGGAAAAATTGACAATATTTCCTCTAAAATCAAGAAGACAAAGTTTCACTCTCATCACTGTTACGAATTACAGACCTTGAAATTTTAGCTGCAGCAATCAGGCAAGAGAGAGAAATGAAAGGGATTCAACCAGGAAAGGAAGAAGTTAATTAGCTATGCCAATGATGCAATCCTGTACTTGGAAGACCCTAAAGACTCAACCTAACAATTTTTAGATATAATTAACGAATTCAGCACATTAGCAGGACGTAAAATCAATGTAAACAATCAATAATATTTCTATACAGCAATTGCAAACTGGTTGAGAAATAAGTCAGGAAAACAATTCTATTTGCAATAGCTTAATAAAAAGAAAATGCATGGGATGAAACCTAACCAAGGAGGTGAAAGACCACAGAACACTGAAAGAGAAATTGAAGAAGACACTACAAGATGGAAAGAACTCACACGTTCATGAAGTAGCAGAATTAATACTGCTAAATGGTCATGTTACTGAAAGTGAAACACCAGTGACATTCTTCTCAGAACTGGAAAAGAAAATTCTAAAATTCACATGGGAGCACAAATGACCCAGAAAACTTGAAGTAACAATGAGCAAAAAAGAGAAATGGTGGAGATATGATAGCATCTGATTTCAAAATATATTACAGAGTCGTAGTAACAAAAGAGGCATGGTACTGGCATAAAAACAGACACACAGGGCAGGTGAGATGGCTCAGTGACGTAAGTGCCTGCCTGGCAAGCGCAAGGTCCTGAGTTCGATTCCCAGTACCCACATAAGAAAAAAGGGCCGGTGATATCGCTCAGTGGCACGGGCGCCTGCTTTTGTGCGAGGTCCTGAGGTTGACCCCGGTAACCCCCCCAAAAAAGAAAAAAAAAATAGACACACAGATAATTGGAATTGAATAGAAGACATAGAAATTAACCTATGAAGCTACAACTGATTCTTTTTTTTTTTGGTACTGGAAATTGAACTCAGGACCTTGTGCTTGCCAGACAGGCGCTTGTGCTGAACTATGTGATTCTTGACAAAGATGCCAAAAATATATGTGGAAGAAAAGAATCTTTAACAAATGGTGTTGGAAAAACTGAATATCCATTTGTAGAAGTTTGAAACTAGATCCCTATCTCATTCTTTACAAAACTCGACTTAAAATGGATCAAAGACCTGAAGGCAAAACCAGAATTTCGAGACTGTTAAAACACATGCATGAAACATTTCAAGATATAAACACAGGCACCCACTTCCTTAATAGGTCTCTCTAGCTCAGGAAATAATAAGTATCAACAAATAGCATTGAGTCAAAATAAAAGGGTTCTGCAGAGCAAAGAAAACAGCAGAGTAAAAAGACAGGTTGTACACAGTGGGAATAAACTTTTGCCAGCTACACTTCTGACAGGGTATTAATATCCAGAATATAGAAGAACTCAAAAACTTGACACTCAAAGGATAACCCAATCAACAAATCAGCAAATGAACTCATCACATACTTTTCAAAAACTATAAAATGGCAATAATTAGCCGGGCGTGGTGGTGCCTGGCTGTAATCCCAACACTCAGGAGGCTAAGGCAGGAAAATTGCTGTGAGTTCGAGGCCAGTCTGAGCTACATAGTGAATTCAAGGCCAGCCTGAACTATATAGCAAGACCTTGTCTCCAAAAAATGGCAATAATTATATAAAAATATAATAACCATCAGGAAAATGCAAATCAAAGTACCCTGAGATTCCATCTTATTCTGGTCAGAATGGCTATTAGGATTCTTTTTTTTCTTTTTTGTGGGTACTGGGGGTCAACCTCAGGACCTCATGAGCCAGCAGGTGCCCATGCCACTAAGCGATATCACTGGCCCTTTTTTCGTATGTGGGTTCCGGGAGTCAAACTTGGGCCCTTGTGCTTGCCAGGAGGGCACTTACGCTGCTGAGCAATCTCACCAGCCCCTAGGATTCTTAATAAATGTTGGTGAGGATATGGAGAAGAAGGAAACTTAGTCACTGCTTGTGGGATTATAAATGAGTATAGCCAGTATAAAAATAAGTGTGGAATTTTCTCAAAGAGCTAAAAGCAACTATCGTATGATACAGCTATACTAAAGGAATTAAAGTCAACCTACTACAGAAATACCTCCATGACCATGTTTACCACAGCTGAATTCAAAATAGGCAAGGTATAAAATCAATCTAGGTACCCATTAGGGGATGAATAGATAAAGAAGATGATATATATATATATATATATATATATATATATATATATATATTTCAGCCAAGAAGAAAATAATATAATTTGCAAGATACTGGATGGAACTGGAAATCATGTTAAATGAAATAAGCCAGATCCAGCAAGACATTTATCATATGTTTTTTCTCATGTGGAATGTAAACAAAAGGAGATGACATGGAGACTATTAGAAAAATGGAAGGGGATCAGCAAGGGTGGGAAGCAGAAGATAAGAAAGGGTTATGGGTGGGTGGATATGAGTAAGTTATCTTAAATATATGTATGAAAATGCTACAGTGAAACCCATTATTCTTTATAATTAATATTCACTAATAAAAATAGAAAATATTGCACATATACACAATGGAATAATATTCACATGTAAAAAGGATAAAATCCTATGTTTTGCAGCAACATAGATGGAACTGGAAATCATTAGGTTAAATGAAACAATACAGGCACAGAAATACAAGTATCACATAATCTCACTCATTTATGAAGTTTAAAAATGTTGATCTCCTGCAACTTGAGATGAGAATCAATCAAATCAAAATAGACATGATAAGTTCAAATTGGTGTGGTTAGGACTATGATAAATGTTTCACTAATTAATACAGAAGCATGATTTTGTTGCAAATTGTATCCAGAAAGGTTTCTTAAGAAGTAATATTTAAAATGGCTCTTTGAGGATGAGCAGCCACTGGACAGGTGAGGAGCAGAGAATATTATAGGCAAATAGAAGGCTACATAGGAATTGCTAATGTTGAATAAAAGTATGGTATCTTTAAAATGTGTTCAGGATAGGTGAATAATAAAGGGTGAAGGTGAGGAAGTGAGAGATGAGGATAAAAAGTCGAGAACAGGATGAGGCTATTTCTGGAAATTTTTATTTTATCACAAGAGCAATGAGAAGCCATAGATAAGTTTTATGAAATGAACTTTAGTTCCATTTTAACAAGTATCTGAATGTTATAGAGCAGGAACATCCAGAAGACAATGTTACAAAGTCTATAAGTTACTTTAAAATATTTTAGGATAATCTGTGTGATATTATATGTATACCAAATAGGTTAGGCTCTAATTCCCGGTCTGCTCATCAATCATACTATCAAGGGTGCACAGTCAAAGGGGAGGTCACTAGTATTGTATCAGAAAGGAACATGCCCCAAGGGAAGGTGCCAAAAGCACTTTTGAATTCTGTCTCCATCAATGCCCAAATCTTTGCTGAATAGAATACTGAATATTAAAAATAGCGTAGATGTAGCTAGAGATGTGACAGTTAAAATGGTGAACACTTGAAATAGGTTGTTAGTTAAAGGTTTTCAAGGCATGTAGAATGACTAAAATACATTAGAAATCATCTGACACTACCTGTAGAGGGTATATGAATTTGCTGAAGTCTAAAACCTGCATCTATTAAAGAGAATGTCTGAAATTTGAACACTGATTCTCCACTCAGACATTTGTTTAGGAGGATTTCTGATTGCCTGATGCCAACCAGAGGAATGCATTGAGTTAATGGTTTTACTAAAGGCTATTGAATAAATGTGGACGCTTGTAGATTTGGCCAGAGACTTGCTTTTATTATAAGTTAATGAGGTGTAATAGTTGTTACATTGTGTCAACTTGAGAATTGAGAAGTTTAGAAGCTTAACTAAGTGACCCAGCAGGGGGCCATGGTCCTCACTTTGTAAACATCCTAAGCTGTGGTAAAGGAAGGCACGGAGATGCTGTGGGCGGATAGCCTGCATACAATATAAGGGAGGAAAAGAGGCTTTCTTCCCCACCCCCCAACCCCACTTTTGCTCTTGTTGCTTTTGCTGTCTTCCACAGCCTTGAAGTGTTGCCCCTGTGCCATGCCTGCTTTGGAGCCAGCTGATTATGGACTGAAACCTCCACAAACTGCAAGATAAATAAACCTTTCCTTCCTTAATTTTGGACATCAGGTATTTTGTCTCAGCAATGAGAGACTTTGCCTAAGACATGGGGAAATATTTAATCCTTTCTACTTGAATTTCTTTCACATCTATTACTAATTACCAAAAAGAACCTCAGGATTATGCAGAACCAATTAGGCTTAAGTTAGTCCACAATAAACATGCTCATCTCTTCTGCTATTACAATAAAGATGTTTGTGGCTTGAACCAGTAAGTTAGAAATGATAGCTGTATTGATTTAAGAAGTATATAGGAGGTAGACTGAGTCTAATATAATTATGATTAATAAGATGAGGAAATTGACAAGGAAAAGATAGGAAAATCATATCTAGTTTCCTGACACTCCCAGCTGGGTTGGGGAATTTCTATCCAATAAGATAGAAAACAAAAGTATAGAAGCAGGTGTAGAAAAAATGGTGAGCTCAGTCTTGTGAATATTGAGTTTGAAGTTCCCGAATCAGAGTTATCTAGCAGTCAGGTAGAAATTCAAGTCTGCCTGCAGGATTTGTGCTATATTTCAATTTTAGATTTCTCTTATGTAGCAGTGTTGACTGAGATAATATGACATATATCACTGATATGCAACTATATGTTTTATTGGCCCTGGTTAAAATTAATTTTGTGAAAAACAGTAATTGTATAATCTTCAGGAGCTCCCAAATTTCCTGGGTCAATTTAACTCATTTTTACATGACTGCAACTCTGCTCTTTCTGAGATTGCCCAATGTGGACCTAGCTAAACCCTGAGTTTATTTGCCTTGAATGGTTATTTATTTCATTGATACAGGTTTTGGTTTTGTTTATTTTGTAATGTTAGCATGAAGGATAGCCTCTGTTTCAAAGTGGTCCAGTTGTGGTGAATGTACAGATAAGCCTGTCTCCTACATTTCCACTACTCACCTCATCTTTCTCCTATGGTCAAAATAATATAAATATTCTATGTTTTTTCTTTGTAAGATCTTTCCCCTCCACTTTATTAAGGTAAATTGACAAATAAAAGTTTTATAGACATACAGTGTACAACATGATATTTTTGTACACTGTAGAATTATTGAATCAAGTTAATTAGTATAGCTCTCATACTGTTACCTCACATACCATCTTAATTCATTCAGGCTGCTATAGCAAAATACCTTACACTGGGTGATTTAAACAACAGAGAATATCGATCACAGTTCTAAAGGCCGAAAAGTCCAAGATCAAGTCAATCGCAGGTATTGTGTCTGGCAAAACTTGAACTCTGCTTCCCAGGTGGAACATTTTTGCAGGTTTCTCACATGACAGAAGGGGCATAAAAGGTCCCTTGGGACTTTTTTATAAGGCCACAACCAATCCCATTTATGAGAACTCAGCTGCCATGACTTAACCCCCCCACCCAAAAGGATCTACCTCTTAATATTGTCACATTGAAGGTTATTTCAACATCTATTTAAAGGGGTACAGATGTTTTAATCACAGCAAATTTATAATTTCTTATAATGAGAACATTTAAAGTCTACTCTTTTATCAATATTAAAGAATATATTTGCCTTAGTTATTTTCTCTCGTTGCTGAGACAAAATACCCAACACCCAAAGTAAAAGGGGGAAAGGTTTATTTAGCTCACAGTTTGTAGAAGTTTCAGTCCATAATCCACTGGTTCTTAGGCAGGGTGGCTTGGCAGAGGGGAAACACTGAAGAGAACCAGTTTATGGCAAGCAGAAGACATCAAAAGCATGCAAGCCAACAAAGGAGAAATAAGCCTCTTTCTAGTTGTTTTGGTTTGTGTCTGGATGTCCCCCCAAAGCCTCATGTGGTCAGAAAGGGTAGGCTTTTCAGAGGTGGCTGAATCTAGAGTTTGTGATTGATTTATAGTGCAATGTTGGGATTAAAGGTGTGAGTGCTACACCCACCCTAGGGCACATAGCCTGCATACAATATAAGGGAGGGAAAGAGGCTTGCTCTCTCTCTGCTCTCCTATTGCTTTTGGTATCTTCCACCACCAAGAACTGTTGCCCCTCTGCCATGCCATGGTGCCTTGGAACCAGCTGATTATGGACTGAAACCTCCACAAAGTGTGAACTAAATAAACCTTTCCTCTTTTAACCTCAGGTATTTTGTCTCAGAAACCAGAAAAGTAACTAAGACAGAATTTGGTACCAGGAGTGGCGTCATTGCTGTGATGTTGTCTGGTCATGAGGTTTAAGAGCCTTGGGAATTAATTTGGAAAATGTTTTGAGAGACTGGCCAAAGAGGCAGCCACTGTATTCTGTAAACTATATGGGAGATTCTGGTTAGAACCTGGAAAATCAGAGCACCGATGGAAATGCTGCCAGTTAAAATGAGGTTCAAGAGGCTTCTATTGAGAAGGACTGCATTTGCTGCTGGATCCCAGGCGCTGTATGTTGTGCTTTGGCAGAAAATTGGTCTGCATTTTTCTTGTGTTTAGAGATATTGCCTGGGTGGGAGAAAAATTTCAATAGAGTATAATGTTGGGATGGTGGCATTGTTACTGTTGAGAGCTTTTGGCCAGATCTATGTTAGAAATTAAGAGTAGAGAGCCAGCAGGATGATTTGAAGCATTTAGCCAAAGGGGAGGCTTCAGTGGTGCTGTGAATTGCAAGGATGAAACAGAGGAGAACATGGTTGTTGAGAAGGAATGGGACAATGAAAAAATGGCCTAAGGCCTTTCACCAGAAGGGAAGAGTGTGTTTGAAATGCAAAAGATCCCTTGGGGCATCTCTTAGTGTTTCCATGCCCTATTGTTAAAAGTTAATGGGATGCAAAGATTGTGACTGTAATAGCTCTCTTCATGTGATTTTAATGTAGTTTTTAGATACATGCTTGTAATCAGATTACATAGTCAAAATATTGTGGTTTTAATCTTGAATTTTGAGCACCCTTACAATATTTTGCTTTTGGTGTGGAAATGAGTGCAATAATAATTGTATATCTGTAATTGTTATATTAATGCAAATCTGAATAGACCAAGACATGTTAACTTTTTACAAATCTGACACTGGAGACTATGGTTTAAGGAAATGTGCTGGCATCAAGTTGACCAGGGGTGGATTGTGGTGGATTAACTAATGATCAACTTGTAACACCCAGCTGAACTGAATCAGGATGGTACTGGGTGTAGAAGATCCACCTAAGGATTGTTACCAACAGCATAAAAGGAGAACTGGAAGGGAAGAAGGTGGGCTGTTGATTCTCCTGGAAAAGCTTGTCATACTGGCTTTCCTGATATGAACTCAGGTCTTCTCATTGTCAGAGGAGCTTGGGTTCTCACAGTCACTGAGGATGGCTATAGTTCATTTTAGGGGAGCTCTGGTCCTTACACTGAGTGTCACTTCCTGGCTCTGGTGCAGATCCCTCAGCCTGCTAGCACAGACTTTCTAGCTCCCCCCACTGACCTTTGGGTCTTCCCAGTGCAGATCCTTGATACAGACTTGCATGAGACAATTCATGGGCTTTAGGCCTCCAGCTGGACCCATGGAAGACATTGACATGGGCTCTAGGTTTTCATCTGGACTAGTGCAAGGTATTGTCATGGGATTGAGGCCCTTAGTTGGATTCTTTGGGTCTCTAGTCTGTGGACAGATCTCCTACACTGTTTTGCATTTGACTCTTTGTGTGAATATTGTACAATAATCCTCTAAATTATATGTCCTGTATTAAATCTTATTCCCCTGTAAACCCTGACTACAACAATTTTGGTACCAGAAGTTGGGTCATTTCTGTGACTACACTTGACCATGTGGTTCAGGAGCCTTTGGGAATGGCTTGTGGGAAGAGTTTGGAATTATTCAGATATGCCAGCTGAAAAAGTAGAGCTAGAACACCATAGGCTGTTCTGTATGGGAGATTCTGGTCAGAACTCAGCAGACCAGAATGCCGGTAAAGACCAGTCTTGAGAGGTTTCTGCTGGGAAGAAGGACTGCATTGGTTGTTGGACTCCAGACCATGTGTGTTATGGCTTGGCAAAAATTTTGTCTGCATTTTGCTTGTGTCTAGAGACTTTGCCTGAGACTGAAATTAAGGGCAGCAGACTAAATCTGGCAGAAGAAATTTCAAGGCAGTCTAATGTTGAGGTGGTGGCACGGCTATTGTTGGGGGCTTTTAGCCAGATTTATTTTGCAAATCAAGAGCAAAGAGCCCAGCAGGATGATTTAAAATGTTGTGTTTGGCTAGAAAGGAAGCTCCAGTAAAGTTGTGGACTACAAAGATAGAGCAGAGGAGATCTTGATTGCTGAGAAGGAACAGGAGAATATAAAAGATGCCCTGAGGGCATCAGAAGAAGTGGCAGGATTCCACCTTTTGCAGCCTCAAAATTGCAAAAGTGAAAGGCTGCTTTGAGAAGAAAGCTGCAAAGCAGAATGTTCCAGAATGGCAGTGGCCATACTATGTTCCAGAATGACTGCGGCTGCACCGTGTTCCACAATGGCAGCAGCTGTACCATGCTCCAGAATGGCAGAAGCCTAGAGAATTTGTTCTTCAGAATTGAATTTAGAGTGTTCAGTGATCCGGGCACTTGACCGCTACAACCAAGAGAGATGGAAACTTAGCTACAGCTGCAGCTGGCAGCAGACCTTGGCATAATCCATTTGTAGCTGGTTTTAGGTGCATGCAGAATGGAAGAGTTGTGTGGCTTCCAGCCAGATTTCAGAGAAAGACTTGGGAGTCAGGCAGTGCGGCCCCTAAGAAGGCAATGTGTGAAGCTGTGAGTGTGAAGCCAAAGATGCAGTAGGAACTCCAGAAGTTTGGAGATGCCAGGAATCTGGGTCAACTAAGAAAACCTGCAAGGAGGATACAAAGCCAGCCCAAGAGAGAAGCCATGGGAGCTATAACCACCAGAAGTGCCATGGGGTGGAACCACCCAAGCCCTTTTGAGTTCACAGCTTGCCACAGATTGCCTTAGATGTTGCACATGGAACTACAGGACTTAGTGTTTGCCCTGCTAGATTTTGGATTTGCTTTGGTCCCATTCCTTTGTACCTCCCTGTTTGTAACTTTTAGAATGGAAATGTCCATCTTGTGCCATTGAATGTTGGAAGTTTTTAACTTTCTTTCCATTTGTACAGGGGCTCACAGTTAAGAGTTTGCCTTACATCTCAGAGGAGTCTTGGGACTTAGACTTTTCAGCAATGAAGGAAGGGTGTTGGCAACTCTTGGAGATGGACTAAATGCCTTTTGCATAAAGGAATGTAAGCGAGTCTTTGCAGGGCCTAGGGTGGAATATTATGGTTTGTGTCTGGATCTCCCCCTGAAGTCTTGTGGTCAGAAGGGGTGGGCTTTTTGGAGGCAGCTGAATCTAAAATTTTTCATTGAATTGTAGTGCAACGTTGGGATTAAGTGTGTGAGTGTTACTCCCACCTTAGGGCGGGTAGCCTACATAAAATATAAGGGAGGGAAAAAGGATTGTTCTCTCTCTCCTCACCTGCTGCTTTTGGTATCTTCCACTGCCATGAACTGTTTCCTTTCTGCCATGCCACCCTGCCTTAGAGCCAGCTGATTATGTCTAAAACCTCTACAAACTGTGAGCTAAATAAACCTTTCCTCCTTTAATCTTGGGTGCCAGGTATTTTGTCTGAGCAACCAGAAAAGTAACTAAGACACTATCCCTTATATTGTGTTCAAGCTACTGGGATTGGGGCAGTGCCAAACCAATCTCTGGACTGATTTAGTAATCACCCACTCTTAACCTTAGCACCTTTAATCCTAGCGTTGGACCATGAAACTATCATACACTATAGATTCAGCCACTTCTGAAAAAGCCCCACCTATGAATGAGGCTTTGTGGGGACATCCAGACACAAACTGTAACATCCCAACAAATAGTATCTTCCTGAAATTTAGAAAGGCCAGTGATGAGATTCATGTAAAATGAGGGTTAAAAGAGTTTCTGCAGAATATTGAATAAATACTTGAGTGAATCAAAAAGAATTGCTGTATAGCATTAAGAATCAGTAGTTATTAAATATGGATGAGATTATAAAGGCAGTAATCTGCACAGTGGTTGGTTTCCTTAAGTATTATCTAGAGCAAACAAGTAAAGCAATGAATTTATTGAGACTAGAAGGTTCTCTAGGCAGACATCACAGACAGAAAGTTAGAGTAATTGATACAATGCTGTGATACAATGATTGTGATGAGAGGGAAGTGAAATCACAAAGAAGGGCATGGGAAAATAGTAAAGGGATCAACATGTTTGAATATTACCCATTGTGTCCCTGAAACAACACAATAATAACACTCAAGGCAACAACTAGAATAATACAAAGTAAGCAGCGGGTGTAATTCTCAATGTAAGTATAAGATTGGCAACTTTTTTCTTGAAATAAGTTATATCCTTGGCTTCAATGACACTATATTCTCCTGTTTTTTCTTACATGTGTAACATCTCCTTCTTAGCCTTATTTACAAGCTCATATTCTTCCACTTAGCATTTGAATATTGAGATTTCATAAGATTCTGTTCTTGGGTCTCTCCTCTCCTCTCCCACATCTCCAGGTGATGTCATGTGTACTTGCGATTTCCATGACAGGTAACCCCAAATCTGAATCTTTAATTGAGGCTTTTCCTTTGAACTACAGACCCATATACTCAATTGCTTGCTGAAAATCACCACCTGGATGTCTCAAAGATGCCTCAAACCTGACAAGGAAAAGCAGGACAAATCCTTTTACCCATTACAGTTTGTCTTCCAGAGTGAAGTTCCAATGAGAGGCATTATCATCTATGCAGTTACATAGGACAGAAATCTAAGAATTGTAATAATCTCTCATTTCTTATACAATGCATAGTTATTTTTGGTTCACTTTTATCTCCTAGATACTTGTCAAATTCATTCTTCCATTTGCTTTTGGCCCTACTATCCCCTGATCTCTTGTGTGTTGCCCTATCTCCAGTAGTCATCTTCTCCCATGATCTTGTTTCCACATTGCAATTACAATAAATTTTTTTCAAAGTGCATATCTTGAGCTCTTAGGATTAGGAAAAGAGTTCTTGTGACCAGTCTAGTCCAGTATTTTTTGAACTGTACACATGACACATTAGTGACACATGAAATTATTTAGTGGGCAGTAATAATCTCAATTATTCCTATAAGATACATGTATGTACATTTGTATGTGTTTGAGCATTGGTTCTTGAAATGGGCTTGTTGTGTGTCAGGGCCACAAAAAGTGAAAAGCTACTGAGGTTTACTTGAAAACGGCTCTCTTTTCTTAATAGGCCCTAAAACTACACTAGTCATCTTTCATTTCCTATAATGGGGTCTCTGTACATTCTCTGAACTTGGAGAGATGTATGTTACCTTCTTTACCTACTTGAATTTATCTCATTTAACAACCTGACCTCAGTCAGCTCTTAATTAGAATAGCCCTAATTAGGTTTAGACAAGCTTAAAACTTCCTACAGCACACAGTAACAAAACCATATTTAACCACCTGGTAGAACTTACACAATTGAGTTCTATATTTATATATGTTTATTATTTGATAGATGTCCATATCCATCCTCAGCCAGAGTTTACCCATTTACTTTCTTATAGTCCATCGTTTTTTAAAATATTGAGAACCTGGTAATAAACAAGACCAATGGCTACTTGCTCTCTTGGACCCCATATTCTAATTCAAGGTTATGGGCAATAATCATATAAACATATGAATAAGCACTGTAGATTGTCATAGTGGTTTGATTAGGAAACTCAGAAAGGCAAAGTAATATGCAGACTAAGGTAATATATTATTTTTGATGTAATGAACATTGGAGTATTTGTGAGTTCCCACCTCTTTTTTTTTTTTTCCCCCAGTAGTAGGGATTGAACCTAAAGCCTTCCCACTGAGCTACCTCCCAGGCATTTTCCTTATTTTTTTAAAATTTTGAATAATTACATTTTGGTAAGTCATCCAGGTTCAAACTTGAAATCCTCCTGTGTCAGGCTTCCAGAGTGTTGGGATCACACACACACATTGTCACGCCCAAGTGAAAATATGAAATTTGAGGTGAGAACTAAATGATTACACAGAACAAGTGTACAGATATCCTAGTAGACATGATCCAGGTGTGTGTTTGTTTCCCTGTACAAGTTGATACTGTGCACTGGGTACCACTATTGTTAAAAATTATATCACTAAATAGATGAAAGAATAGATAGGTGAGTGATTTTGCCAGATGGCAGAACTAAAGTCTCTACAAACAAGAATAAAAAATATTTTATGGTGGTGAACTTGAAGATGTTGCAATATGAAGAAGTAAGTACATATTCGGATGATGGGGTGGATGAAAATGTTTTTCATCTTTCCAAAGAAGTTTAAAGACTTAGCACTTTTAAAAAATACTCAACAAAGCAAAGACAATCTGCTTTTCTTTTTAATGCCCATAAAATAGTAATTTGATGTGGCAAAGTTTTCACTTTATGAAGTAATTCATTCGTTATATATTTGGCTTAGAAATAGAATTGCATAATAAGATGGGAAGTAGATAAGAAATTAACATTTTAAATCCATTCTCTGACAAGATTATACTTTTATACGAAACAATGCAGTCTTTGGTAGAGAGGAATGCTAATAAGAACAGATGGTACCATTTTAAGATGAACCCTAAAGCCCTGTTTAGGTTCCTAAAATGATAATTCAAAAACAATAACTTGAAAAAATTTGTAATTCTCTATTACTTGTATGTCTTTTAGATGGCAAAGATCACAAACACAATAATTAGAAAATCACAAGCTAATTATATATTTTTGTCTGTTTATTTCTTATACAAATATACTTACGCTTATCAACATGTTCCTGGTTTGGAAAATAGAAAATTCCTGAGCAGGCATTCTGTTCTGTTGTGGTCATCATCATTGTTCGCTGTGTTTTGTTTTGCTTTTTTCCTTCAAAGCAAAAGGGGAGAATGAATCTGCTCAGGGTTCAATTTTGTTAGGCTTCCAAAGCTCACTGATTTGTACACATTAATTGTATCTTCAACTTTGAGTCTAATAGTCAACCTCTTCATTCATTGTTAGTTCCTTTACTGAGGATGATACATTTGTTTGGCAAAAGCTATAAGTCTGGTTGTCATACATAGCAAAAAATCATGATTATGGATACTTATATCTGTAAACTTAATTGTCATGAAAATTTCATGGGTTTTTTATTTTGAGACAGCATATTACAGATTTCTAATTTTTTGATGGAAAAAGGAAGCTTATAGTTTTTCTCAACGTAGTCTAATTCCCAGTATTCATCCACCTTTCCCTATAATGAAAGCTATACCTGAGAACCCATGGATTGAAACAATAAAGAAGGACATGATGCTAATAAGACAAAATAATTTTTCTTTATTTAACAAATTCTTGGACTGTGTTTTACTTGGAAAAATTACCGTTGTTTCCTTTTCTTCTTTCTTTGAGGTACTTACGCTCTTTTTTCTTTAAGGAAGAGACCAAGGTTCTTTCAAGAGAACAAACATGAGCCCAAGGCTAGAAGGTGAGAGTAGAAAAAGGGACTTTAGTGAGATTGCAGTATTATGGCTTTAAAGTCACTGAGGAAACACTTGGATTTGGTGAAGATAATAACAGAAGTGAGAATATATGTGGTGGATTGACAACTGGTGGTCAACTTGTAACACCCAGCTAAACTGAATTAGCGTGGTGCTGGGTGTGGAGGGCCCACCTGAGGACTGTTGCCAGCAACATTAAAAGGAGAACTGGAGATGAAGAGGTGGTGCTGTTGGTTCTCCTGGAGGAGCTTGTCGTGCTGGTTTCCTGATAGGAACTCTACCGTTCTCATTGTCGGAGGAGCTCAGGACCTTGTTGTCACTGAGGATGGCTGTGGTACTTTTTGGGGGAGCTCTGGTCCTTACTTTGAGCGTCGCTTCCTGGCTCTGGTGCAGATCCCTCATCCCGCTGGTACAGATCCTTCATCCTGCTGGCACAGACTTTCTAGCTTCCACCACTGACCTTTTGCCTTCCCAGCGCAGATCAGTGAAACAGACTTGCATGAGACATTGTCATGGGCTCTAGGCCACCAGTTGGACTCGTGAGGGCACTGCCATGGGCTCTAGCTCTTCAGCTGGACTCATGCAGGACATTGCTGTGGAATCCAGGCCCTTGGCCGTGGGATTCTTTGGGTCTTCAGTGGGTGGACAGATTTCCTGCTATCTTGTATTTGACTCCTGGGTGACATCTATAAAATAATCCTATAAATTATGTGTCCTGTATTAAATTGTTTCCCTTGCAAACCCTGACTACAACAATATATTAAATAAAAACTACATTCCTTTTTTTTATTTTTATTTTTTTATGGGTACCGGGGGTCGATCTCAGGACCTCGCACGCCAGCAGGTGTCTGTGCTGCTGAGCGATATCACCGGCCCTTTTTTTGTATGTGGGTTCCAGGAGTCGAACTTGGGCCCTCTCGCTTGCTAGGCAGGCGCTTACGCCGCTGAGCCATCTCACCAGCCCTACATTCCTTCTAATATCACATTTGGTTGTTACAAAGGTCCTATGATATGCTGAACTGTCCTTTATGAATAAAGACCTTGGGTCATGGAGAAATGAACTTGTTTAACTCCACATAAATAGTAAGTAGTGAAATTCTTTTTATTTGAGATTGTTTTTATCATTATACCATTTCAATGTGAAATGACATAAAATATAAAGTAGATTTGGTAAAGCCACAAATATCTTTATAAGCACATGCTACCCCTTTATTACTCTAACACTATGTTCTATATTCACTCATTGAATCAGGGTCATTCATTTAGTTATTTAATAATAAAACCAGTTTCTCTCTCTCTCCTACTGTTACATCCCTAAGGCATTGGAAAATAGCAGTGTTTAGCAGAAGGTTGTGTATATATAGATGAATCATATATTTTATTTATTGTATGGAATTACCTACTTACAAGTTTTGAAGAGGTCATATTTGACATTATTGGAAGGTTCAGATTAAATGTTATCTGTAAGCTCAGAAAATATTTATAGTGCACACAAATTGAAGTAGTTTCAATGTTTATAATGACTTTTCCAGTGGACACATTTATGCTACTCACTCTCTCCCTATCCTCAAAACTCCATCCTGAGGGACAATCTGCTCCCTTCTTCCGTTCTGTACTCTGGCATGTAGTCTTTAAGAAAATTGGATGAAGTGCTTCTCTGGCCACAGTAACTAGAATGAACTCAGAGTAACTCAATTTTCTGGCCCTAATGAGTCACAATGGAGTGGGTATATGACTCAAGTTGTCTAATCAAAGGATTTTGGCTGGATTTGTAAAACTGGAACTAGTGAATTGAAGCCCCTTTTTCTTTGCTTTCAAAACCCAGGGGTTGGGCCGGTGAGATGGCTCAGCGGTGTACACACCTGCCTGGCAAGCATGAAGGCCCGAGTTTGACTCCCAGAACCCACATACGAAAAAAGGGCCGGTGATATCGCTCAGCGGCAGGGGTGCCTGCTGGCGCACGAGGTCCTGAGGTCGACCCCTGGTACCCACACACACACACACAAAAAAAACAACCCAGGGGTTCTCTTGGCCTTGGTTCCAGTGGGGATAATCAGCCTGAAAAATTGAATTTGTCACATAGAGGAAAGCAGAGAACAGAGATGGGATGAAATAGATCCTGCTAGCATTTGAATCCCAGATTCTAACTGTACCTGCGCAACCTTACAGAGGTTCAAGCTAACAAGTTTACTAACAGTGCTGTATGCTTTTCCTTTATCTGAACTAACTCAAGTAGGATTTCTGAGTAAGTTAGAGGTTTATAGTAGATAAAGCATACCAACTCTGGCGAGTTGAAGAAGAAAGGCAGAATTAAAAAGATATTAAAAAGTTTATTGAATCTCTGCTCCAATCAAAGAGCCAAACTTAGAAACAGCATATCTGGTATCGGTGTCCCAAATGACAGCACCTAACTGGTCTTCTGAAGACACCCTTGCCTCCATCCTTCGGGACACAGACACTGTGGGTTTGCAGTTAACAGAACCTGAACTCTGGCATCCTTGTTTCTAAATATTGGATATCAACGTCAGCTTTCTTGCCAAGATAGATTCTTCGCAGTGCGTTTTTTTTTGCACCACTAACTTCCAATTCTGTGTTTGGCAGGAGTGCCTCTGATGATGGAAGTTATGCGCCTTCATTGTAAGAGAAATTGGGAAAACAAATGGTGATATTTAGTGAAGTATCCTAAATAGCAGAAAAATGCCAGCAAAATGTTTGGCCACTTGAAAGAATTAAAAATATCTATTATAACATATGTTACTTACATTCAAATATGTCCTCAGTAGTGCAGTGTATGGATTGAATTGTGTCTCCCAAAAAGATGTTGGACCCAACCCTAGAACCTGTGAATAACTTTAATAGAAGTAGGATCTTTGTGGATGGTAATTAAGATGAAGTTTGACTGGGTTAGGCTGGACCTTTAATCTTACATGGTTGATGTCTTGATACAAAGAGGGATATTTGGACACAAATCTGTAGACACATAGAAGAGCAGCCCTTGTGAAGATGCAGGTGGAGTAGAGGATCTACAAGCCAAGGAACACCAAGGGTCGTGGGTGGCACCAGAAGCTATAAGAGGGAAGGATCCTCTCCTAGCACTAGATGATAGTGTGGCTCTATCAACATCCTGAGTTTAGACTTGTAGCCTCTAGAAGTGTGACAGTATAAATTTTTCTTTATGGGTACAGTTTCTTTAAGGGAGTTACTTCTTATCAGACCTCTGGAGGAGGAGTAACTGGTTAGTAGGTAGTGTGTTTATTAGGATACCCATCAGGATCCAACTTCTTTAAAAAGAAGGGGAAGGAACAGGGTGCATCAGATTGAGAAGTCAAGTTATGATGCTACCCTCACCTCATCCCATGAGTAACTCTGAAGCTCACCTGACCCAACAGAGTTCTGTCCTCCACAGTCACTCATTGGCTGTGGCCTTGCCAGGAAAAGCATGACCCTGGGCATGGTTGTACTCTGCAGCTGAGTTAGTCTTGGAAGAGGCTTGTAATGGAAGGTATCTGTCAACAGTAATCTCAGCTGTTGGGACATCAAATCCTTCCTGGAGGGGGATTCCAGTGGGATCTCTTTGCGTTACTATAGGAGTCATCAATTAGATTAAAGGAACATGCAGTGAAAGCAGTGCCAGGCCATACTGATGACATGTATAAAAGACTCGAAGTGGGATAGATGCCCTCAAAACGAAAGAAACTGTGTAAAAGATAGTAAAAATGGCCACTGACTCAAAGTACAGCCAATGTGAGAGAGCGGGGATCATCTTATAGGGATCTTAACTGCATTGTCTTATGTCAGGTATAACGGAAAGCCATAAAGGTGTTAGATGAGACTAGAGGCGACAGGTTCAATTAACATTTCAACGAATCCATCACAGCTACAATGTGTACAACAATGCAGTGCACAGGGTGGTTAGGACGCTTTCTCTTTACTGTTCTCCCAGCAAGAGACAAGAGGCCTGTGGCTGGAGTGGCAGTGTTCATGACGGGAGGCAGTGTTCGTGCATAGTCTCCAGAGGTGTTGAAGAAGCAATTGAATGTAGATAAAAATAGAACTAGGGGTACCAAAGATATCTTCAAATTTTGAGCTGAGATGGAAAACCTTAAAAAAAAGACAGCGGTACCACAGCAGGGATTCGATTTTGGCCGCAAAGGGACTGAACCTGAAAGGAAGTACCATGACAGGACAATCACACATATTTTTGTGGAACTCAGATGAGGCATCTGATCTGGAGGTAAATAAGGGAGAGATTTTAACCGAGTCCACAGAGAGGATGAAGTAAAAGAAAGATGCTACAAAGTGGAAAAGGGCTTCAGAAGTTCCGATGTTTAAAGACTTAAGAGAGTTACTCATAAGAAGGGATACTTGAGGTAGGTGAGTCCCAGGGCTGGAAGGTAGATATCTTTGTATTTATGCTAGTGGTTTTAGTTTATGTTTTTGAAAATGTAGTATCAACAAAGGAAATATTATTCCTCCTTTAATTTTTTTCCTGACTCAAAATATGTTATTATCTGAAATGAAAAATTTGGATAATAATCTTGAATGAATTCTTGTCCAGTCTGTACAGTGAAACAATTTAGAACATGACCTTTTCTAAAAATAATAGAAGTAGACTGAGAAATGTGAGGAAGTATTTTTAAATTTTCTACCATCAGAGGATTGACCTAATTAGGGTGTAAAGAAGCCCAAAGGGATAAAAAAATACTAACAGATCATTCTGTATTTTTAGTGCAAATTTTAAAAGTTAATAAGTATGGAACAAAAGATTGAATTCCTCTCCCCTGTCAGAAGACTTTTGCACTAAGATTTTGAACATGGACTCTGTTGGGAGGTGAAGGGATCATTAAGAAACAATATTAGTTATTTATACAGAAGAATGTGCGGAGTTGTCTTGAGCTGCAGCACTAGAAGGGCTAGCTCAGTATCTTCATGCAGCTTAAGATATAGGCCAGCTAAGTCTTTTCAAATAAGAACACAATATTACTATGCAAGAGAGATTGTTTGCACACCTACCATATTCCTTCTTAGCTAACCAGTAGAAGCTAAAGGACCAAGAACCGTTATTCATTTTTTCCTCCCTTGCCCACAATAATCTTCCTAATGAATAGTGTATCAGTATAGGGTGCCTAATGTTCCAGCATTGTAATTGTGGGCTAAGAACTAAGTCACCTTGGGCAGTGCTTTAGGATAAACACCAGTCCTTAACATGGGAACTTAATGCACCTACTGTGGGACAGGAAGGGGAAAGCGTTCACAAATACCCAACTGTCCTTGGGCAACCACCGTGAAGAGCTAAAGTTCAAAGTTCAGTAGTTTACCACAGTAAGATAGTATTTATCTTTAGACAAAGCAACATATGACAATAGAATTCTATAAATTTTTTATATAAATTGATTTTACATTGGTTTTATGTGATTTGTTTTATATACACTGTAATTGGCTTTGTGTAGTAAGTGGTAACTGAATACAAGGTTTTACCTACAATATTTTTTTTATTTATACTACTTCATGAGTTTTTCATAATTCAGTAATAAAAATGGATGGCACTGGCATATTAAATTAGAAAAATATTGGCAATTAAGATGAATAATTAAGTTATCTTAATTATTAAGAGTAATTGTATGAATTTTTATAAAACAAAAGCTGAAAAAAGAAACTAGAGCCAAAGGTTTATATGTTCCCGATATGCAGTAGTAAAGCAACTCCTTCTGCATTTGTTTCTGCTGCAGTCTCGGTATTCCCTAGGAGCATGTAAGACTTCTGAAACGGAAGGGTGTGTGTTTGTTTGTCCTTAGCTCTACACACACTTTAAATAAAAGATGGAGACAGAATGTCTTTGCAAAGTGTCCGCAGTACTGCATTGTCTTCTATCCCTTCAGAGCTGTCCATGAATTGACCAGGACAGGTCCATCTTTACTAAAGCCCAATGAGAAGGCCTTGAAGGAAACCACTCAGACTGCTGACCTGTCGTTCTGGAGTAGATGAAGTTTAGTTACCAATTCTAGACCCACAGCCAGAAGAAGCCTGCAACAAGAGACAGGTTGATAGATGCTTTGATAGCACAGCATCAAAGAGGAAAAGACACTTCTTTAGAAGTGGGAGCATTTCCACTGTTGGAAGGTACACGAGTGATTCCTGTGGAGCAGGTGTGGGCCACATGGGAGGAGAACTTGCCTAGAGCCATCTTATAGGGACTGCAACTAAGAGGGTTTCCTGGATGACTAAAGAGAATGAGAGCCAGACAGTTGAAATCTGTGTGAAATTATAGGGAAGCCAAGTGACGTGCTGGAAGAGGTGCTGCTTGCCTCAGAAGTGGGCAACAGAGATTCTTAATGTTTGGGAATCTCCGAAAGGCCCTGAATCAGACCAAAGTATGTGTTCTGATGAGATGAAAGTAATCCAATGGCACATCAAAACAAGCAATCAAGCTGAACCTTCACTATCCCTCCTTCCTCATTCTCTGCCTCAACTTGGAAGATTCAGAGGCGTTCAATCCATAGCAGACCGCAGGTGGGAGAGAAGTGAAACAAAATAAGCCTGTTCCTTATCACCACTTTTATTTAACATTTTAATGGGTGTTCTGGGCAGGACAATAAATCAATAAAAAGTTGAAGCCTAAGTACTGAGAATTTTATTTTATTTATTTATTTTTTTTTGTGGGTACCGGGGGGTCGACCTCAGGACCTTGTGCGCCAGCAGGCGCCCGTGCCACTGAGTGATATCACCGGCCCCTTTTTTGTATGTGGGATCCGGGAGTCGAACTCGGGCCCTCGCGCTTGCCAGGCAGGCGCTTAAGCTGCTGAGCCATCTCACCGGCCCCGAGAATTTTAAAAAGGACTCACCATTTGCTGCTAGCATAATCATAGTCATAGAAAAAAAACAGAATCTAAAAAATTATGAAAGTTACATAAATGACAAAGTCACTGGATAAATGGTCAACATGTCAAACTGTTTTCATTTTTATATATGCAAACTAAGTAGAGAAAGCAATTCTTAAAATACTATTTATAATATAAGAAAGGATCAGAGAGAGACAAGCAGAAGAGAAAAAATAAACTGATGACAAAGCTTTCACTAGTTTTCTACTTTTAGTGTATAAGCAACTAGTTTTTAGAAAAAAAATTTATTATATTTGTGTCAAAATAGTAAACAATTGGGAATATTCTATGTCCAACAATAGCAGACAACTATTAGGACACATTTAAGAGACAAAACGTGATAGGAAACACTTAAAGATGGGAGAAGAAAATGTATTGAAATACAAAGAAATGTAAATAGCTTTATCTTTACATAAAATGCATGTTATAAAATTATATAGCCTCTGTGATAAAATTTTTACTTAAAATCTGGTGTGCAGACTTCAGTTATTACGACAATTGTAGTCAGGAAAATTCTGAAACAAATGAGTAGTGGCATAGAAAGTTCTCTCCCAGTTATTAATACACATTATTAAATTAATTTATAAATCTGTTTAAAGAGAGGACTTTTGGATAATGCTTTATTATTTTGCCTTTATTGTTCTTACGTATATTATCTTGTCTCTAATAACTATGTATTGTCATATAATTAAAAATAAAAGGCTTTGAAACATTTTCAAACGAAGTAATGCAAAATAAATTTTTTTTTTTTTTTTTTTTTTGTGGGTACCGGGGGTTCGACCTCAGGACCTCACCCGCCAGCAGGCGCCCGTGCCGCTGAGCGATATCACCGGCCCCTTTTTCGTATGTGGGATCCGGGAGTCGAACTCGGGCCCTTGCGCTTGCCGGGCAGGCGCTTAAGCCGCTGAGCCATCTCACCGGCCCCAAAATAAATTTTTACAAGTTGCCTTTGTAGACCACAGTGCTCTCACATCTTTAGTAAAGCTAAATATGGGCTTCAGGTCTCTCCATTTGTGTTTAAATGTTCTCTTTTGGGGAACACATTTCCTTTTAACATTTCTTACTCCAGTCCTCCCCCCTCCCCGTCCCCCTGGACTAAATATAAAGAAAGATGTGACTTTCATACAGATCTTTCCCATTTCATCAAAAATTATTTCCTTTGGACAGCAGTGCTTGGTCTTTAAAGGGTATCAGAGAGCTTGAAACAGTGTGTTAGGCCCAGCCCAGTGGGATTGGCATGAGCCCTAAGAGCATCCATTTCTAATAAGTTTCCAGGTTCTGCTGCTGCTGCTTTGGCCACCCTCTGGGAATCCTGTGCCTGGGCATAAGCCTGAGTTTCTCTGAGTGTGAGCAGTCTGCCTCGCTGACAGCTTTGCCCTCTGCTGGAGTCTGGCGGACAGATAAACCTGACCTTACTACACCAGGTCACACAAGAGTAAGCGAAGAATGGAAAAACCAGATCCTCCTATTGTTTCTTTTTCAAAGTGTGTTGTGCAAAATTTACATGTATCTTTAGATATTTCTGAGATTCTGAAATTATTAACCTGAATACCTAAATCATATGAGGTTTCACACAGGGTGTGTTTATAAAATGGACTGAATCTAAATTCTAATTTTAGCTACATGGATTTTATTTATTGATTGTTTTACTTCTCTAGCCTTTCTCCGTTCTTTCCTAGTTTATGTGCTAAATTTAGGTTTCTGAAAAGAACTTGAAAGACATATTCACATGTGAAATTGGCCTTTATTTGTAGTCTCGTTTTTCTATCCAGTTTATACTAACCTGATGAAAATGAGTAGAGGCACTGCTTTTGTATCTATTCTCTAGAACAAGGATAAAACTATCTGTTCTTTAAGATTTGGCCTGTAAAATTATCTGTTTAACCTGCTTTTCAGGGATAGATATTTGTTTCATTGTTTCTTCTTTTGTTAGGTGTTGTTTTGTTTGAAATTTGCTTATGTGTTACAGTTTTGTCTTTTTTAAAGTGAATTTTATTGACTTGTACACTCAAATAATAAAGGGAGATATTAACATATTACTCTATCAGAATTATCACAGCTTTGTAGCTAGAACAAATCAAGAAAAAAATAGAACATCCCCAGCACCTTATAGCTCATCTAATCGCTCCTTCTATGTGCACCAGTACCCTGACTTCTGGCAGCTCCTTAAGGAAAATAAACAAAGGTTGCTAAATAATAATCTGAAAGAAAACTGGTTTTCTTTCCTTGCCTGCAAAGGAAAAGCAGCATCCCTCAAGTATAAGTTCAGTTTCTTTTTACTTAAAAGTTGAAATGGCTTGGTATACCTCAGAAAAGGAGAAAGTTTAGAAAATTTGCCAACTTTTTGTGTTTAGGTCTCTGGTTTGTTTACAAAGTGGACTGTAATCTCTTGCTTGGAAAAGGCCCCTACAAGGCCATCAGGTTTCACTTCACTGCTGACTGCTGGTCTGGTTTCAAACAAGTCCAGAATGGGTTGCATAAAATTCCAGCATAGGTAATTCACCATTCACACTCTTGTGTGCTTACGCATGTGTGTAAATAAAAACTTCTTTTCCAATAATATGTATTAGTTTTAAACTTGGCATAAATGAAATTATGCTATACACACTGTTTATAAGAAGTCCACTGTGAACTTTCTCCCAATATTTTTGTGTGCATACATATAAACGCAAACAAACACATGCTGGCAAAGACAGGGAGTAGAATCAGTGAGTCATAGGGAACGCATATGGGAGCTTTAGTGGACACAGACAGTTTTCAGTAGCGGCTGAACTATTTGTGATCCTACCAGTAGTGTATGAGCTCTGGTAGCTTTACATTCCATTCGACTCCTAGTAGTGTCAGTCTTCATTTCAGCCACTTCCATGAACCTGAGGTAACATCTCTTTGAGGTTTTAATTTGCATTTCCTTTATCACTAGTGAAATTGAAAATATTTTATATGTTTAGTATTATTTAGATATACTTTTCAGAATTTCGTGTTCAAGTATTTTGCCTAGTTTTTTCCACTGGCATTTTTTCCACTCAAAGAATTCCAGGCGTATATAGCTATATACACACAGTATCAGAACAGATATTCTCAATTTGAAGTCCTTATTGTTACATTTATAAGTATATCTTCTGTTCTTTGGGTTACCTTTTCATTTTTGTTTTTTATGGGTTGTCTTTTTACTCTCTTGATGCATTAAGCAGAAATTCATGAGGAATACATTTTTAACAAAGTTAAATGATTCTGAGTTGATTCAAGTATTCTCTTTCTTCTTGTGTCTATTTTGGTAATGATAATTTACCAAGATAATATCTTTTTAATCTAACTTTACAAATTCATCAATATAATTTGCTCTTACTGGTACTTTTTGATTTTTAAACTATTCAGTCTATATTCATGAACCCTTGTTCCTGATACTGTTTAATTTTGCCCATTCTGTTTTTACAAAATATCATTACTGTTCAATTTCTTAGTAAGTTCAATCTTTAATTTATTTCAATCACTGTAGCTTCTTGATTAATCAAGATAGACTTAATTCCACATTGCAAATTTCTAAATTTTACCCAGAATGTGGAAGAGTTGAAATTCTTTACTTGGATAAGATGTTTGCATGTGCCTAAAGACATTAGACAAAAAGTCCTATGGAAAACAGGTTATACAATATTACATAACAAAAGTAAACATTTTTGCATAAGATATGAAAATGCACAGGACCTATGGTTTTTAGTGGGGCTGTTTTGTCACTTAGACTTGAAATAGAGGTTGCTTTCTCCCAACCCAGGCTCAGAACAGAACAGCAATTGCTTCCCACCACAGCAGATTAGCTCTGAGTACAGACTGAAAAAAGATATACAGAAACAAAAACAAGGCTGTTTCTAGAAAACATGTTATTGGGGGCAGGCATTTTCCAGAATATATTAAAACATCAGAGGTAAAAACTGTTAGGTCTTTCAAATTAAGAACAGAGATTTTTAGACGTTAACCATCTTCCTCTCCCCACATTCTCTATCTCCTCCCCACATCTTTTCCCCACCAAAAGAAAAAATATCCAGTCACTTTAAGGGCTTGAGAGGTGCATACTCTTAACAACAATGAGGAAGAACTAAGAATTTTTGTAATTAGTATAAGATCAGCTATAAAGAAATGAGGAAATGCCTGCTCCTACTCAGACGGATTAGACTATTAGAATTATCTTGAGTTCAGAGAAAGGATCAGTAAAATTAAGCAGAACTGGATATGGTGGGGGAATGAAGGAAGGACAAGCAGGAGGACCAGGACAAGAGCTTAAAGTGGAGAAACTGATAGTTCATAGCAAAATTATATCAGGTGTGGAGTTTATGTGTTTGCATCTTTAAGCAAAATCTTGTCCTCATCCCATTGAACACAGTCACTGTCAATCTCTTTCTTTATAGAGCCTTGCACTAAATGCTTCCTCAGGTGTTGTTATAAATGGCTGTCTGGATCAGGACACTTTTTCACACTTGGGACTTGTTTTTTGGTTTTTATACTCTATACAGTATGCTACAAAAATGCCCTATCTCTTCTCTATTATAGGACCTCCTGTATAAACTCATTAGCATTAATTTTTTTTTGTTCCAGAATGACTTATTTTCAAAAATATTATCTGCACCTATGTTTTTTCTTCTCCTAAATTGCCACCATTGATTTTAGTGTATATATATCTAACATACAACCATCAGCTTCAGTATTTCAGGTCCAGCACGCAATGACAGGGGTGGAGGTGGAAGTGTGGATTTCAGGCAGCACGTGATTTGAGGTGTCTGTGGACTTCTATCTGGAGCAGGATTGAGCTCTGGAGAGATGAATAGAACAAGATGATATATGTGGCCTTCTGTGTTAATGCAGTGATTCTCAACCATGGAAATCTCTTACAAAACACCAAATTCTGTTCCGACTACCATCCTGAGGTTTTTACTAAAATGGTCTCAGATAAGTCTCAGACCAAGGTATATTTCAAAAGATCCCTAAGTATTCCATATGCATCCAAGGTCCATTGCATTATGAGGAAAACTTTTTTTTAAGGCAATGGGGTATAACAAGCAAGTGTTTATCGAGAACTATTTCCAAGATAGGCTCAGTAGCAGCCAAGAAGACCAGACAAGTCCACTTCGCCATATGGGAAAAAATGCTTTAGAGTTTTCTTCAGACAGCTTCTCATCAGATTAGCTGAGAGTCAATAATAGGCCCCCAATTTCTTACTATGGCAGAGGAATGTATTCTAACTACTATTCATCCTTAGCTATCTTTTTCTTTCTCCTTTGGTGGTACTGAGTATAGAACATAAGGCCTCTGCAGTGAGCTAAAGCCCCGCTCCTTTTTTTTGTTTGTTTTAAGACAGGGTCTTGCTAAATCACTAAGTTATCCAGGCTGGACTTGAACTTACTATCCTTCTGCCTGAGCCTCCCAGAGTGCTGGGATTACAGGTGTGTGCCACCATATCTGGCTCTAGGCTTTTTGATATGGTAATTCCAACTGCACTGCTTTCTCCTCCAACCCTCCACCAGATTTTACTTCTTCAGAGACATAATTACCCTCTTAGTCAGGTGTGCTACTTACCTATAATTCTGTAGATCTCTTACATGAATTTAAATTAAGCCATGGAAGGAAACATTATGTTTATGGCTGCTATGGTATAAGCACAAAATGATTAGATACCAATAGAACAAATAGGCTTTAGCATTTGAATATATTTTCTGAATATAAACAGCATTACATTTGATAAAGTAGAAAGACTCATGGAAATAAAAAGAACTTAATGAACATGAGAATATTATTGAATTGTCAATTGTTCAATAAAAGATTTTGCTCATATGGAAAAACTATGTACAAATGTGTTTATTCAGATTTTTTATTAAAATTGTATTAATACATTCAGCTGAGGTTTATCAGAGTAATCAAATTTACTATGCCTTCAAATATAATAAAATAAACCTTGCCAAGTGTACTAGCTTTGTTAAGACTTAAGCATTAAGATGCAGAATTCAAAGTAAATTCAGACAACGTATTAATGCTGCAATCTGTTATCACTTCATAGGAAATGTCTGCTATAGACAAAAATGAAGTTCCATGTATCATGCTGACTCAGAAGAGAACAAAAGGATTTGTCAGGAAATAACATCAGACTACTCCAACTTGTTCCAATTGATTATTACATTGCAGGTCTTCTAGATATTTGTTGATCTCAGGAAGGAGAGTTGAGGCTAATCCATAATTTATCAATTTCACTGAAAAACTATCAAAACACATTTAAACGTAATTAGGCATGCATTTTTGTGTTGGAAAATAGATAAAAATTAGATTTTATGCCAAAGGTCTGCCCATAATAATGGAAGAATTTACCTTTGATTTGTTGCTATTGTAATTAGTTAATTAACTTTAATTTTCAAAGACCTTTGCCTGTGAGAAAATACCTTATGATTAGTATCTAATATCCAACTAGTGAATGAATTATAATTTTAATTATTGAACATATATTTGTGAAGGCTAATTACCAGTAGAGAATACAAAGAGACTTCCAGTTAGTAGATGGGTTCTAAGTTCAATTTTAGTGCTGCTTGTGTGCTCTATTACCGAGTTAAATTGCATGGTAACACAGCGATCAGTGTATTAGTACAAACATGGAGTGCTTTATAATAGGCATTACACATAATTGTTTATTCATAGCATTAGGTACAGATAGCTCAAAAACACAGGAATCAAGATATGCAATTTAAAGAGCTAAATTATTAAGAGTGATTTTAACTGTTTCTTAAAAGTAACTCCTTAAGCAGGGTTGTGTACCGTTGGAGAAATAAATGATTTTAATGTGACATTTGAATTTGTTACAGATAATTCAATTTCATAAGATGAGAATTATGCCTATAAAATGTGTATTTGGAAAACATGGTCAGTCGATATGTTCTTTTTAATCACACTTGTCTTTATGTATTTATGGCTGAGGTTATTAATGTTACTACTATTCCACAGACTCATGGATTCCTAATTCAGGTGTCACTGATTCATCCTTATTACCACCCTTTTCTTCTCTCTACCTCACGGTAAAGCACCTACCCAGTATGTTTAATCTAGCTTGTTCATGGTTCTGACATAACGTTTACCTGCTCAGAAACCACTAATTCTTCTCCATTGCATAGTGAGTTTTAAGTTAAACCTCTTTTTCTCTTAATGATCATAATATTCCTAAGATTCATTTGTATTTTCAAAAAAGTATGCAGGGGGGATGGGAAGGTAGCAAATAACACCAGATGCCGAGTTGTATTTTTCTCAGGAGTTTCAATAATGAAATTATTATTCAAAATAGTTATATGATAGTAGTACTTTGAAAGCTAAAAATAACAAACTGATCAAAACTAACAAAATTAAACCAAAATAGCCTAGAGAAAATGCTGAAAAGCACGTTAGATCACATAGAATAGGAAAATTTTTTGCCTGTATTCCACAAATAGAGGACTAATCTAGAATATACAAAGAATTCAAAAAATTAGATCCAGCCAAATAAAAGACCCAACTAAAAATGGGCAACTAAATGAATAGACACTTTTTAGAAGAAATGCAAATGACCAATAAATACATGAAAAGAATGCTCAACATCTCTGGCTATTAGAGAAATGCAAATTAAAACAGCACTGAGACTGTGTCTTACTCTAGAAAGAATGACTATTATCAAGCAATCAAATAATAACAAAAGCTGGTGAAACCACAGAGTTTAAAAAGAACATTTTTATGTTGTTGGTGGGCCTGTAAACTAGTACAAGCATTATGGAAATCTGTATGGAGATTCCTCAAAAAACTAAAACTAGAAATTCCCTTTGACCTAGCTATTCCCCTCTGGGTACCTTCCTGAAACAGTTAAAGGTGTTATATTACAGTGATAAAGGCATACCCATTTTTGTAGCAGCAGAATTCATAATAGCATGGGGCCGGTGAGATGGCTCAGCGGCTTAAGCGCCTGCCTGGCAAGCGCGAGGGCCCGAGTTCGACTCCCGGAACCCACATACGAAAAAGGGGCCGGTGATATCGCTCAGCGGCACGGGCGCCTGCTGGCGTGCGAGGTCCTGAGGTCAACGCCCCGGTACCCACAAAAAAAAAAAAAAAAAAAAGAATTCCTAATAGCTAAATCTTGAGAGCTAGTTATATGTCCATAAACAGATGAATGAATAAAAAAAAGTGATATTTGTACACAATGGAATACTACTCTGCCATAAAGAAGGATAAACGTGAGTCATTTATAGGAAAATGGATGTACTTTGAAACTATAATGTTAAGTGAAATAAATCAAACACAAAAACTTAAATATCACATGGTTTTTCTTATGAGAAACTCAAAATATAAATAAACAGTAAAATAAAAGATAGGTAAAAGGAAGTAGGGAGATAGATCTTTTGGAGAAGGGAGAGGGACCAAGAGATGGAGGAAGGGGGAGGAGAAGGAAAGAGGATGAAAAACAGAATTAAAATATGTTATGTACATGTACTGACTTCCCAAGAGCAATGTAATCATTATGTACTACAAATACATAATAATAAAAAAAAAACTGAAGAAAAGATCAAACAGGAATCAATAAACTTTGTATAATCAAAATGAATTCTAGCGCAGTTTATGACCTCCAGCCGGAAACGAAATAAAAAGTGCCAGCTGAGCTTCTGTTTACTGCACTCCAAGCAGGTGTGGGTTCTGACATGGTTTTCTCAGCATCATTCCCTGGAGCAAGGTGCTTCTTCCTATTTACGGTAACAGTCAACAGCTGTCAGCACAGAGCCAGTCTTTCTCCTTATTCAATCATATTCTCTCCAATTCACGTCACACACACTCACACAGCAGGAGAAGTGCCTGAACAAATTCTTCAGTGTGGGAGGCCGGCCAGCCCTCACAATATAGCCTGAGTTTACTTCGTTGTTTGTCATCTTCATGTTACCTTAACATGTAATGGTTAGGAATACAGGTTTAACAATCACGCCCTCAGTTCTAATCCCAAATCCTATACCTATTAGTTCTTAGTGTTCTTTGACGTGAGTTATGCAACTGGCAAAGACTTTGTAGCTTAATTCCTTCATTTGTAAAATGGTGATGATTTAATATTATTACCTGGATAGCTCATTGGAAAAAGTGGATCACAGTGATTAGATCTGTGTAGACTCTTGGCTCTACCTGGCACTTGGCAAACATCAAGGAGGACGGTTATTACTCGCAGGCAGTTGATGGCCATTTCCTAAAATAAGTATCTTTGCCTCCTGACAGGCATGCTATTCCTTCTGATGGGCATGCTATGTGATTCTTCTGGGCCTGCTGAAGTCTTACCTTCTCCTGTAGGTTTAATTCTAATACATAATTGTCATAATCTTTTCAGTCTACTTAAATGGTGAATTTTGCTTCCCTTCATACCCTATTATAGTCCCCTTTCTCTTGAGATTCAAGTTTAAGATATATCTCCTTTGCCAACCCACTATCACAAGTTAGCAATTCATTAGTTTAAAATGCAGCAAAATGTCATATACAGTAGGGTTTCCAGATGTCTGATGAGAAAACAAATCAGAGCACATAAGGATGGTAGGTGCTTCCCTATTTTGTACTGTGGTCTTTTGGTAAGAATACCTCAAGTTTTAGTAAATTAAGAAGTAATCAAGTGATTCCAGACCTGCTTCTAAATAACTGCGAGTTAATATTACGATACGTTTATCTCTCCAAGCCCAGTATGTGCCTGAAATTTTCAACAAATGGATGATTATTTTGCTGAATATTCAGTGGTCTAGCATCTGGCACTACAGCTCAGATTGAGCCATGTTTAACGTGAGGATCTATCTGTGCTCTTCGCCACTCATGGTAGGTGGTACTAGTTGCAGAATTCAGTTTCTCTCAGTCTGTGCAAACCTCCTGATCTTTTTCAAGTTTATTTTATTTCCTGTGGAATCCATTTGAGATCTGAGCAAAATATTCAACCTTACTTTTTCTTGTACTTGTCCAAAGTATGAACCAGGTAACTTTTCTCCACATATATTTGCATTTCCTACAGACATCATTCTGCAAGTAAAAATCTATAGTTATTAAGAATAATATTTTATAAACAGCATTTGCAATGTAAAAGTTTCAAAAAACAAAGAGAACTTTCTCTTCTAGGGATTTATTTTGGCTTTTATAATTTGGAAGCCCAGGATTCAAACAAAGGTATTGTTTTAAACCCGTTAGAACTGGTCATTTTTTATGCTGGAAATTTCAAAATGAAGCTAATTTCTTCTGAGAAAAATAAAAGAAAACGTTTTATTCTAACAATTTGAAATCCAAGCAATTAAACTGTAAAACATTGCATAGGATTTTTTCCTATTAGAATATATCTTATCTGATTGTTCATATACAATTAATTAATTATCCATATTTATTTATGCATTGTTTAAATAATCATATACATATTTAAATAAATATATACATTGTACATAAATTTTATGACATATAAATGTTCTTAAATATATGTTTATATATAATTAATGGAGTTCATGCTTTTTTATTTGATAATGGCAGATGATGTACACTTCAATTACTTGAAAAAAATGTTCCATGGTCTGGTATATTTTATGCCTTTAAAATTTGGGGATAGTAATCTTTATTGATGAAATATTCTAGAAAATTTAAGACAGTGTATGACAATTTAAGGATAACTTATTTTTATTCTAGACCTGTTGTATTTAAACTTACCTTTTAAGTATTCATTTTCTACTCACGATAGGAAATAATATCTCTTGTTAAGTGAATTGATCTTCCCGGCGGGATCTGTCCTGACATAGAAAAGGCTGTCCGAGTCAGAGTATGCTGAGCCGGTCCTGACACGTGGATCTTCTCTCTGGGCACCTGAAGACTGTAGAGCTACCAAGGAAATAATAAGTTGTAGATGTAAATAGGAAGAAAAATCCTGTGCTCCGAAGCTTCAGAGATGAAGACAATGATAGTTTGAGGAGTTTAAGGTAGATTGGATCTGGTAGTTCAGATCAAAGCCTGAATATTAGAAGGTCACTCTAGTATGCTCTGAGCTGCCCAAGACAGGGATGACTGGGTCTCTTCACGTTAGACACATGCTAGGAACATACAAGCATGTACTTAGAGAAACTGATGGCTAAACTTTACATTAAGTTTAATTTTTAATGATTATTTTTAATAGCAATGGATTTGTTATTGCTTCCATTATTCCCTCTAATCTGAACAGTTCACTAAGCTATACAACCTATCCAATTTCCAAATAACAAATATATATTTTTCCTTTGGCTGTTATTTCATCACCTCAAAATAACATTTATGATTTTGGTTTTACCATTTTCTCCTGGGACTAGATTTCCTGTGTAATATTCTTTTGTTTTTGTTAATAGCATCCCCATACCTATTCCTTAAAGGTTTGATTTCACTTCTGTTTATCTCCTTTTTTTATACGCATACTTTGACGTAACATAAAAAGTATAAGTGAAACAATGTTTAGTTGATTGGGCATTTTATATGTTTTACTTGTTTTTGGACACTTCTGATTTGTGTGCAGCATTTATGTGAACAAGAAACAACTCACACTATGCCTTTTCCATTGCTGTAGGTCAGGAGGTTCCCTATATTGATTTCCAGTAATTATTTAAAGGATATCTTTACATGTAAGAGGTAAGAGCTAAAACTCTAAGGCACAACTTTACTGACTAGAATGTAGCAACTGAGGGCATTTAAAAAAACAATTGAAATGTGTCCAAAATGCTAGGCAAATATAAAAGTAGAGAATGTGGTCTGATTAAATGACCAAAAGTTTAGACGATGTATTTTCTCTTCTAAGAAATTTAATTTATTGCTAACTTCAGTGTTTCTAAGTTTTGGAAACATAATTCATGTTAAATGAACCTTACATGCTACTGGGCAGACAAGTAAATTAGAAAGTCTTTGTCATTTCTGAGTTTATGGTAATGTGACCAAGAACTGAAAGTATCTGTGCATCCGACTACTGCTTCATCAGCTACTTGAGAAGAGATATTTGTCTAATTCTACCAATGGATCTGCATTTGTCATTTAAAATAGTAAATGCTTAGGGAATATGGGAAATACAGTAACTGAACCTAGACAATCACCTATCTTTTGCAGACCAGCATAATTAAGGATAATCTTATGACCAAACCTCTTGGGATTGATCAGACTTTTCAAAGCTGAATATGGCTCCTGGTACCACATTTTGAGTCCTGCGGGTTTATCACTCATTTCACTAACAGCCGTAGGAAAATAAAACAAGTAACTAAAGGTTAACTAAGTAGTGAATGTAGAAGAAACTCTAGTATTATCTGATTGTTTCAAAATTGTATTGCTGTTCTTGAAATTGGTAAAGAAGTTAGGATCATGCTGAGCAGGGTGGCACACATCTACAGCCTGTAATCCCAGATAGTTTGGAGGATGAGGCAAGAGGATCACAAGTTCAAGGATATCCTGGGCAACTTTCTGAGACCCTGTTTCAAAATAAAAATTTTTAAAAAGGATGGAGGTATAGATCAGTGATAAAAAATTGGAATGTTATGGCTGTCATGCTAATATAAATAAATAATATGACATTTAATTTTATGGATAAATATATACTATGATTGAGTAGATACAAAATCTGTGCATTTTATATGTATTTTCTTAAAATGCTATTCTTAAATTGATGTTATGTCAAAATCAATGCTGTTTTAAAATGAAGGAAATGTGGTAATTTAATGGTATTAAAATGATGGAGGCTGTCATAGTATGTCATTGTTTTCACTCATAGGGTATAACTTTTTAATTATTTGTATTTGTATTGTCTTATCTTCCAAACTGTTGAGGAAATTTATTGAGGGAAGAAATCTCGAGAACAATTTTATGAATACAAAAATATCTAGATACATGAAATAGGTACTTAATAAATCCTTGTTTACACAAAGGAGTTAGGAGGAGGTGAAGGAGGCTTTAAACAAGAGGGAAAGTAAGAAGGAAAGTGAGATGTGTGAGTGACAAGAAAAAGATAATGCTTTCCATAACCTGATTCATTAACTTACAAAGATTCTATAAATTAGTAAGCAACTGTTTTGGCTTGACCCTTAGTTGTGATTGAAATGCAAAGATAAGCTAACTCTAACCTGTCTACAAGGGAAAACTTATGCAACAGACACATATATAATTGTAATATACCTGGTATAATGTATAAGTACCAGAAATTACTGGAGTAGATTGGGATTCTAGTTTTCTGCATTAAAAAAGAATATTCAGAATGATGATGCTTCCAAAGTAATGGCAAACAATTATTTTGACACCTTCAAGCAATGTTATTTTATTCATTGAGGATTTTAATAAAAGATGGTAATTTGTACATCATGGATGCCCAGAAAGAGTAGACGTTGTGCTTCAAATCTCTTCGATTTGATTTATTACTCCTTAGTTTATTTGTATGCTATCTCACAGGGTATGGCTAATAAAAGCATGACCATTTGTCTTTGAGCAAGCTTGATCTGAGGTGAATAACATTAAATAATGGCCTATTGACAAGCAATTAAACACCACTTCTTTTCCTAGCTCTGTTTTGAATTACGGTTGCCCTAACTAATGGAAGCATCCTCATGTTTTAGAATTCCAATATAATCTAAGATGAGAAGGACATTGTAATTAGATTTGAAATAGAATCAGTCAAGACCCCGTTCTCATCATCTTGACTGCTTATTCTCATTGACTTAGGCCAAAACAAAACAAAGATAAAATGCAAAATTCATTAACAATCCATTTACTTCAACTGCCTATTGCCATGTCCTCAGGGAGTACAACGCAGCTTTCTCCAGACAGTGTTATGTTTTTTTACTTTTAACTTTAAAGTAATTTATTCAACTTTTCTGCATTATGGAGGAACTTGTCTGAAGCAAAAAGAAATAACATGGTTTTCTTCTTCATTCACATTTAACACATTTATTTGATGACTGAGAAATAAATAGAGGCATCATTGGGAAACCAATTACTTTTCTCAGAATCTGAATCAAAGGACAATACCAAACATACTACTTAAATTGTTACAGGAAATATATGCATTGCCCAAGATAATGCTGGGATCAACTCAGAACATTTCCTAGAGAATGTCAATCATAATATTTTCTTGCAAATTAAGAAGCTATTATTTCATCACTTAGATTTATGATCCAAAAGTTGTGACACTGTAAAATGTTGTCCACTGAGGTAGCTTTACAAATACCATATTGCCAAGGAACAGTATTAATGTGCATAATTAGCAATCTCTTTCCAAGAAAACCCTGTCTTATTCTCACTTGCCATGCCCCTACCTTTCCATAAACACCACAATACAGGTATTATTAGATTTCATATTTCACCATTGTCTGTGCTAGTTTTAACAAAAAAGTATTTACTGCCAATTAAAGAAAGGCTTTATTCATATGTGGCAAATACTGGAGAATTGTTTTAAATGATTTAACAAGGAAATGAATCCGTTTTTTAAAGAATCTATTTCTTTGTTGTCTATGCCTTTCGCATAATTCTAATTGTCATGCTCATTAACTTTTTATCTGGTGTAAAATTTTGAGAGCAAAAGAATTTCATTACAGTGTGATGCAAGGTTAACCATTTCAAAATAATACTTATACTGCCTAAATTATACCTGGTCATCCAGGTAGAAACTAATAATGATTGGCTAATAAACAGATAGAAACAGGTTGCTAAGGAAAAAAGGCAGGAAAATAACTCTCTAATTAAATCATCAATGTTTTTGACTACATAATGCCAAAATAACTAATTTAATATGTCGAATCAGTTTAGACTGGTTATTATCATGTAAGCAAAACAAAGGACTGATTCCCTGATGCTTTCATTCTTCAATTAGTTATATGGCATTGTGTAGACAAAATTTAAATATGTTTCAGCCTGCTTTTTCTTTGTAACTAAGGCAACATTTTCTAGGGAGACTGTCTGAAGGGAAAATAATGTTCTTTTTAGCTATAAAGTAGTATCTATATTCACAAATTAGTTTGACAACTTTGGCTGAGTTTACTAGTACAGTAAAGCTCCTAAACACTTTATGTGGTATATATCTTTTCATGTATATGTGTTTTATCTAAATTGAAACATTTTGGACAAAACCCACCAATTCATTGCAAATCATAACCAAATATGTTTATATATTTTAGTCAACAAGTGCTGGCAGGATAGCAAAACAACCTGAATTGTGGATCCAGGGCTTATCCTGGAAATTTTGTATTCCTTTAGATTCTATGACATTTTCACCTTCTAGTTTATCTCTGATTTATCCTTGGAATTTCTAAAGCTTCGCATTGGATTCTTCCATTAGTTCTAGAAAACTCAGTCATTATTGTTTGAAATATTGCCTCCCTTTTATGATCTCTCTGTTTTCTTTGTGGGACAGACTCCAAGGCAGTCTAATGAGTAGGCCTGTCACATATATATTGCTGGTCTTCTTACCACCTGTTCACGTTATTTTTCTCTTTATCCCTCCTTGCTATGCGCTGATTAAGTTCTTTGGATCTGTCTTCGAGTTTAATACTTCTTTTGTCAGTTGGTTGAATCAACCATTAAACCTGTGTATTCAGGGTCATTTTACATTTTTTACTTTTTGTTTTTATCTAATTAATAAATGCACATATCAAATGATTCTACAAATGATGAAAATAACAGTTCTTAAGGTCTCTCCACTCTTAATACTTCCTTATCAACCACAATTACTTTTGATCTTTTTTTTTTTTCCTGTGGGTACCGGGAGTTGAACTCAGGACCTCGCGCTTGCCAGCAAGTGCTTTGCTGCTGAGCTATCCCACCGGCCCTACTTTTGATCTTTGCTATGGCTATTTTGGCATTTGTCACTATGTTTTTAAATAACAATACTACAATGAATCAGTATTGTTGATTGGTCTGGGGAATTTTTTTACTGGCTTCTAACAGTAAAATTTTAGTATTTAGCTATTACAGTTTCCTTTCCATGGGGAAGCATATCTTTCCATTGTGGGTACTATTTTGAAATTAATTTTTGGCAATTACCTATTCTCAATTTTCTCTGTTCTCTCTGTTAGGAAGTTAAACCTCTTGCATTGGTCTCCTATAATATTTTATTCTTTTTTTTTTTTGCTCTACTTTCTGGGACTTTGCCTTGACACCACTGTTTGGCACTTCTCTGAAGAGTTTCATTACTGGTATTATATTTTCATTCAATGAGATTGTTTTTAATTCTACAAGCATTCCTTTCTATAGATGGCATTTTTATTTTATGCCTTACCATCTTTTCTGTCTTTTAAGGATAATAATTATTATAATACAGAGTATTTCCTTTTTTCTCTACATATTTTCTGTGTATTCTTCAAGGTATTCATTTCTGTATGTTTGCTTTCATCTCTCCTTCTGTGCTTGAGGCTTTCCTATGAGGTGTGCTTGTTTTTAGTCGTCTCCATATGGTTAAGAACAGCAGACACTTCTCTGAGTACTGCTGAATATAAGCTTCAGTGGAGGGTGATGTCCTCAGGCCTTTCATTTGGAAAATTCTGATATAAGAATCAGTGGTCTCTTATTTGAAGTTGTCAGATTTTCCTGATATCTTTGAAAGGTCAAGGCCTAAGTGGTAGTGTTCTAGAAGCCAGGTAAAATAAAAAGAGTTCAGTGTCGGGTGGGGATGGAGGAGGGAATTGAGAGAGATGTCTTGTGATGCGTTTAAATTAAATTAATATCCATACCTTTTTTTTTAGCACTGTCCTACCTTCAATTCTGTTTAATATCCCAAATTAAGAGACTCGAAAGTCTTATAAAGAAAGGCAACTATGTAGAATAAAGAACGAAATCTGGAAAATCTAACTAGTTCCTAATGAATTTGCACAAGTCCTCATTGTTTCGTGACTCCCATCAGCCTACTTCATGGGGGAGTGGTACGGTCAATTATAGGAATCTATGCAAATTCTGAAACAGAAAATGGGTTAGTTTTCTGCTCTTTGCATTTCCAACTGTAAAGTCAATGTTCTTGGCACAATTCTATTCCCATTTCTTTAGCTATTTTCCAAAATTGTGTTGGCATTTCTCCTCTTGTTTTCAGTCCTTATGGGTGACTGGCCTTGTTACAGAGTTTCTAAAAAGAGATTAAGTATTCTGATTCAATCAAATTTATTTGACGTTCTCCAGTGATTTTTTTTACTCTAATTTTTGTATTTTTTCAATTTTAGAATGCCTAATTTAATTCCTTTTATATATACCTAGAAATTTGGTAGTTTTGCTCTGTTATCATATTTCAGACTACCAATTTTATTTGTTTAAGAGTTTCCTTGGGCCAGTGATATAGCTCAGCAGCATAAGCACTTGCCTGGCAAGCGCGAGGTCCTGAGTTTGACTCCCGGTACCCGCATATTAAAAAAAAAAAAAAAAAAAGTTTTCTTTTTCGTGTGTGCATTTAAGAAAACTCTTTTTTTTTTTAATATGCGGGTACCGGGAGTCAAACTCAGGACCTCGCACTTGCCAGGCAGGTGCTTATGCTCCTGAGCTATATCACCAGCCCAAGAAAACATTTTAACTGGTACATAAAAACATAAAATGTATACATACTAATGTGTTACCATGAAAGGTTCAATGCGTGTATGTGTTGCATGATATGTAGTTCAGTTATTTTAACCATTTTATTGTAATTCCAACATGTGAAGTATAGTCAATTTGACTCTGCTGTTTGTTCTTTTTTCAGGTTTTCATGTATGTGTATGTTTTCTTATAGATTTTATGATTTTTGGTGGTAAATTTATATTACTTGACACTTATCAGTAGGATTTAAGACTTGGGTGAGTGGATTCCACCAGAAGAGTTTTTCCCCATTTCTTGCTTTCCTCTGGGTTTGAGGATTATTTAAAACTAGATTCTCAGTATGAAATTTGCTGGAACACCTAGGTATTATGAGTAAGGTCAGGACTGTGCTTACAAAGCATTAAAGGAGATTTTTTTTCTCTCTCTCTTTTTACTCAGGCTCAAAGTTTGAGATGGAAAATTTCCTTTCTCTCTGCCATTTTTGAGAGGAGATGAATTATTTTTTCTGCCCCTTTCCTTGATTTAAAACTTTGGAGAACTCAGGATTCTATGAATACACTACTGGAATTCCCCAACTGGGGTGGCTCAAGGTAGTTTTTTTTCTCCTGTACTTTCAGAGGATATGAAAACCAACTGCAGCATTACCTCGGGTAGGCAAATACCCTTGAGGTGAACATAGCTTTAATCTCCTATTCAACATTTAGATTCTCACTTTCACTTAGTTTTAGCTGATAATTTTTCAATTTTTTTCTGCTCCACTGAGGTTCTTAAACATATTTTAAAAAATAACTTACCTAGCCATATAGTTTGTTCTCTGTGGGAGAGTAAGTTTTGGCAACCAGCCAATTACCTACTGTCTCACATTAGCTGCTTTTTATTAAGGATGTAAGGTCTACCGATTTCAGTATTCTTTAAATCTTTTTTATACCTTCCTTGTCTGGCAAGGTAATCCATCCTTAGATTATTCAAACATCTACATTCTAAAATTATAACTATGTGTCTTCAGTTCAGACCTTTCAATTGAGCTCCAAAGCCATCTCTCCAAGCATGTCCATTTATTTAATCCTCTTGACAATTTTAAACATGGGAAGTTTTTGTGTTGATGTTATTATTTATTGTTTTGTATTTGTTTCTAACTTTTTTCTCCAAAAAGAGTTCCTGTTTCTGTCTTCTTTATCTTGGATCACTGGTATCAAAAATCTGACTTATTGTAGTCCTATTTAAAGGTACCACTTCACACAATAAATCCCGTTGATTCCTTTTCTTTTTTGTTATTTTTAAACAATTTATTTTGGTAGTGCACATTGCTTATCCAAAATACTGAGTTTTGTTATGGCATACTTGTACATGCATATAACATACTTTTGTTATTTTTGTACCTCTAACACCTGCCTTCTTCCCCTTCCCTCCCTCCACTCGCTGTTTCCTTGGCCATTCCTTGAAAAGCCAATTAAATTCTTTTCGCTGTCTTTTTTCTTTTAAAATCTAAATTTCCACCAATCTTTTCTTTATGAAGCTTATAGGTGATCATTTCTAAAGGACAAATCTGTTATAGTTGTCTTATAATATCCATAGAGGATTGGTTCCAAGACCCTTAAGATGCCATGATCTGTGGATATGCAGGCTCTTTTATAAAATGGTATAATATTTTTATATATACTATGCATATCCTGTTTTATATTTTAATCATCTTTATATTTCATATAATAACACAATCCATGGTCATTACAGGCACAAATTTTCCCAAATGCTTTTGACTCATGGTTGGTTGAATTCACTGATGTGGAGCCTGCAGAGTGCTACCTGTATTACAGTACTGATTAAAGTTCTTTCATTGGCTTCTAACTGCCTTCAAAGAAAAGTTCAGATATCTTCTAATGGTACTTAAAGTCATCTTTAATCCAATTTTGAATTTTTAGTCTAATCTGCTACTTGGACCTCTAAGCTCTAGCAATATTAAGCTCTATACAAATCCTTAAGTACTCATTTTTCACACACTTTCATGCCTCTGTTTACCTCTATTTATACGTTTCTTGGTACTCCTTCACAAGGTCTTTCCTTTGCTGTGTGTTGCTGTGGTGCAGAATATGTGCCTCTGTTGGTTCACATGTTGCATTAAACTAGTTTGCTTAAAATTTCTGCCTCATCTTTTAGGCTACAAGTTACATAGTCTATGCCTTTGTTTCTTTATTTTTTCTTATATAAATTCCTGACACATAGCAGACACTCAATAAATTTTGAATTTATGAATGAATGAATTTATTGGAAAGTTTGGAACAGAACTATGTCTCCAGACTTCCTTTTCATTTTGCTTTTTGCTATGTAATATAAACCAAATTCAATAAAAGAATCACTTTTTATAGAAATGCTTTCCATGTCCTAATAATTTTAAAGCTCTTTTGGAACCTTCTGATCTCACAATATCATAACCCCAGGGCTGGAAGAGAGCCTAGAGGGTATTTAATCATCTCTTCCAACCAGACTGTGAGTTTCTGCATAATTTCTCTGACATGTGTTTTTCCAGATTGTATTTGGATAACTTCAGGGATTGTGAAAATGAGGAAACCATGGGACCAGTCCTTTCTATCTCTAAAGAATTATTACCATGGAAAAGGTCTCCTTTTATATCAAATCTAAATCTTTCTACAAATTTCATTCACTGACCTTTGTAAAATCCCAAGGGCAAAGCATGACATGTTTAATAGCTTTTTCACAAAATAGCTGTTCAAGAAGTTGAAGACAACTCATACTTCCCACATAAGTCTTCTCTTTCCCAGTTTAAAATACATAACATGCATTCAGCATTCTTCAGGTGATGCACATAGGGCTCTCACTGTGATTTTCCCTATCACTTCTCTTCTTTCATCTACAAGGACACTCTCCTAAATGGAACTGAAGCTTCTAAGACTGTCTAATTTGAAAGGAGTTGAGATGGACTCTAGCATTACTGTTTTAGATCTTTTGAGAAAACTTATAATTTTGCATGTGCTTATTGTTATTGCTATTTTCCCCATTATAAAGCTAATGACTTTTTCATTATAAGAATCAGCTCAGAGTTGTATACATAATGTATATGATTCACATAAATTTACCTTCTAGGGATTAACAGTTTATTGTACATAGTTTTCCAGAATATTTTTATTATTCATGGAGTATATATTTTGTTTTATATATATATCTGTATTTTGCCAAAATATTATAAAAATTGAATCTCACAATATATAACATTCTATAACTTCCCACTTTCTCTTAACATTATGATAAAATTTTGCAATACAGTTTTGTTATCTTTGCATACATAAAATAGCAGTTGATTCTTTTTAAAGCTGCAAAATATATTTAATATGTTGTCATCAATTTAACTAGTTTATATATGTTATTTCCAATTATTGGATTCATAAACAATTCAATAATTTATGAGACACTGGCAATATGCATAGCATTGTGTCAACCACTGGAGCTAAGGACATTATTGTAGTAACATTTGCCTCTAGAGACTTGAGACTATAGTAGAATAGCATAGTGAATCATGATTATAATGCAGTAGAAGTGCTGTATCAGAAGTATTCACAGGCCTAAGAGGAAACAGACACTTTGAGTATTATAAAAGTTGCAATGTTTATACTAACTACTAAAACATAAGGGAACTGTTTTGAAAGAGGAAAGATATTTCTAATAGGTGAAAGTCCTGCCCTTAAAGTTATATTGTTAGGCAAATTATGGTGTACTTGAAGAACTACAAGTGGTTCAATGTGTTATACATGGAAAAACCAGGTAGGTGAAGGACATAAGGGTTAGCTGCTGAGGTGCCTGTTGTGCTGTATTACAAACTTTGGATCTTATGTTCCATGTGGAGCCAGGTTATGAGATGGACAAGAGTGCCTGACTCATTTTCCCCTCCCAGTTGGAGTGGGAGGGTGCGGCTTGGCCAACAGCTGTCTACTCCTCCCCGTCACTTCCCTTGCCACTCCTTGTGCCCCAATAGCCCAAGACATTTTATTTCAGTGTTCTTGACTGTCTAGCAGTGTCCTTGTTTCCTATCAAACCATCAGTCTCCACTCCAACATGATTGCAGCCAGACAGGTTGCATGATGCCCCTTCCCCACTCCCACCATTTCAAAGGATACTGTTGCCTTTTCAAAGAAGGGAGAGGGCACCCTAAAGAGGCTAAGCTCAGGGAAAGAGAGATCTGGGCCCCTTATTTGCATTCCCAACATTTATAGCAACCTTTCAGCCCTGCCCCTCACTGAAACAGTCCTGCAGCTGCTACATAAGCAGTACTCCCCAGCCATTTCACAGATTCTAGTCTAGATGGACTCGTCCTTTGTATTGACCCCCTGTGCTGTAGTATAAGTCCTGTTAAATTAAAAATTCACTTTTTTTTTTTATATGCCAGTACCAGGGGTCAAACTCAGGACCTCGTGCTTGCCAGGCAGGTGCTTATTCCTCTGAGCTATATCACCGGCCCCACATTTGTTTTCTTGTAAACCTGCTCATGATACATTTCTCAGGTAGTATGGGCTTCAAAAGTCCTGTAAATATACTTGGAATTTTTATTCTGAGTAGTGTGGACAGAGCTGTCTTTTCAAAAGAAAGAGTAATAAGCACTCAGAGTTGGTAACACCAAAAACCACCACAGACAAGCAGCCAAAGAAGACCCAGCAGCAGAGACCAGCACCTGATACAGTCAACCTACAGTGTCCTGCAGAAGGTGGCACCAAAATGTGGCAGCCACCAGCAGCAGAGACCAGTACCCTGTTGAGTTGACTTATGGTTCCCAGCACAAGCAAGCAGACACTGGCAGATGATGGCCATGAGCAGCTGTGGCCAGCAGCTGGCTATGTCAACTGTTGGTCTCTAACATTACTTGATGTCATCTGGTAACATCAGGGCTGTAGCAGAGCTGCATTTTGCTGATTCATGTTTTTCATTGGAATCAGGCAAAAGAAACCTAGTCTGGCAACAGAACAGTGAAGAAAAAAATGAAGGTATAAAATGCAGCAATGCCACATGGGAATAACTCTCCTTAAACAAATTTCTGTAAGCAATGATATTTGCCTGGTTTCCCTTAGTTGGGCACAGGTAGAAGCCATGTGTGTCTTGACTATACCATATTGAGTATTACTAGTGGAGAGAGTCAGTTTATCAGTGTAAAATGTAGGATCAACTTTTAAATAAACTACTTTTACTAAAATCTTTCTTCAGGGCACTTTTCTCAAGTTTTAACATATATTTGCCATAAACAAAAAATTAAAGTGCCAGGTATGGTGGTGCACACATATAATTCCAGCACTCTAGGAGGATGAGGCAGAAGGATTGCAAGTTTGAGTCCAGGCAAGGCAACTCAAAAAAAAAAAAAAAAAAAAAAGGAAAAATTAAAATGCTGGAGATGTAACTCAGTGCAAAGGCTATGGGGTTTAATCCTCATTACCAACAAACAACAAAAAAACATGAAATGATAAATGGTTAAGGTGATGGATATACTAAATACTCTGAGATGATCACTACTCGATATATACACAAATCGAAACACATTGTATTTCATAAATATATATAGATATTATGTGTCACTAAGAAACAAATAAAACAAATATTTGTAACTACATATTCTTTTTTTTTTTTTTTTTTGTGGGTACCGGGGCTCGACCTCAGGACCTTGCGTGCCAGCAGGCGCCCGTTCCGCTGAGCGATATCACCGACCCCTTTTGCATATGTGGGTTCCGGGAGTCGAACTCGGGCCCTCGCACTTGCCGGGCAGGCGCTTAAGCCGCTGAGCCATCTCACCGGCCCTGTAACTACATATTCTTTAAGCCAATAAATAGTTTCCTTTCTAGGAATCTACCCTAAAAATAAATAAAACGTTCTACCAATGACTTAAGTAATAAAATATTCAAATAGTATAATTTATAATGGATGGCAAGTTTTAAGTAGCTAATATATTCAACAATAGTGAATCGATTAAATAAGATGTGATTTTTAAAAATGATACTATTGGAACATGTTTAATTCCATAGGGGTATTTTATCATATAATCATAAGTGAAAATGGATAAATAAACATTTGTATGTGTAATTTAATCTTATTTTTAATATATACATAGAAAAATGCTAGAAGTAAATGTACCAAAATGTGTTTTTTTGTGTGGGTACTGGGGGTCAACCTCAGGACCTCGCGCGTCAGCAGGCGCCCGTGCCGCTGAGCGATATCACCGGCCCTTTTTTCGTATGTGGGTTCCAGGAATCAAACTCGGGTCCTCACGCTTGCCAGGCAGGTGCTTATACCACTGAGCCATCTCACCGGCCCCCCAAAATGTATTTTTGAAAGATCCCAGGCATTTATTCTTTCCGTTTTATTCTGTGGTTGATTGCCTTTCATATGTTTCTGCATGTTACTTTTCTTTGCTGTAGTTTGACTTCTAAAATGAGAATCTTACAATTGACTTCCTCATAACATTAAAGTATTTTATTGAAATGTCACTATCTCTGCCCCTAAGCATCCATTATATTTTATCTCCAAAGACTACATCCATCTACTTGGTTCAGTTTTTGAAATCAATTTATTTTTATAAATAAATAAATACAGCTAAGTGAAGTATAACTGACATATTGTGCACATTTAAAAGTACAACATTATAAAACTCAATATATGTATATAACAAAAAACCTACCTACAATCAAGAGAATGAACATGTGCATTATCCTCAAAAGTTTTGTCATTATATTTGTAATCTATTGCTCCCAACCTTCACCTCTTTGATCCTATCACCAGGCAAACCATAAATGATGTTGTAGTCAGGGTTTGCAAGGGAAAAGATATAATACAGGACACATACTTTGTAGGATTATTTTATAGTAGTCACCCAAGGGTCAAATACAAGAGTGCAGGAAATCTGTCCACACACTAAAGATCCAAAGAATCTCATGTCTGAGGGCCTGGATTCCACAGCAATGTCCTGCATGAGTCCAGCTGAAAAGCTAGAGCCCATGGCAGTGCCCTCATGAGTCCAATTGGAGGCCTCGAGCCCACGACGTCTCATACAAGTCTGTTTCATGGATCTGCGCTGGGAAGACCCAAGGTCAGTGGTGGAAGCCAGAAAGTCTACGCCAGCAGGATGAAGGATCTGTACCAGCGGGATGAGGGATCTGCACCAGAGCCAGGAAGCGACGCTCAAAGTAAGGACCAGAGCTCCCCTGAAAAGTACCACAGCCATCCTCAGTGACGAGGTCCCGAACTCCTCCGATGATGAGAACAGCCAAGTGCCTATCAGTAAAGCCAGCTCCTCAAGGAGAAACAACAGAGCCACCTCTTCATCTCCAGTTCTTTTTATGTTATTGGCAACAATTCTCAGGTGGACCTTCCACACCAAGCACCACGCTAATTCAGTTCAGCCTGGGTGTTACAAGTTGACCACCAGTTGTCAATCCACCAGAGATGAGTTCGCATTTTCTATAATTTTATATAAATGGAATCATATAATAATGTACTTTTTCTCCTCTATTAATTTACTTGTTTACCTTGACACTAATACTGTACTCTTACTGTACTTTTATACTAAATCAATTATTTGTTGGATATCATTGGATTCAGTTACTATTATTTTGTTAAGGATATTTTAAAATATTGTGAACAAAAAACAACTAATTAGTTGGAAATAGATATAGACAAATAAATATAGATATCAACAAAATCAGGCATCTGGAAATATTTCTGAATACCACCAGTAAGGAACTGTGAAAATTCATAGATGGAGAGTTTGAGAATTTTATCCATATGATGAAATGTTTGTGACTCTGTATTAGAGGCAATGTGCTTTTAGATACTAAACTGAAAGTATAGTGCAAACGAGTCCATGATAAATATAGCCTCATCAAAGTTAAGAGCTGCTGATCTTTGAGAGACACTGTAAAGAGCAATAAAATATAAGCCTGGTGATAGGATAAAATCGTTGCAAATCATGAATGAGATAAAAACATGGGAGCAGATCATATAAAGAATTCTCAAAACTCAATTGCATATTATGGAACCTTTAAAATTGGAATGAAAAACTATCAAATGCTACAGTTGAGTGAACCTTACAAACATGAAATATCAATGAAAAATAATTCATAAACATTTTGCTTATTGAATAATTCACTTACCACTGATCTATTTTGTATGACTATGATTCAGGAGTCTCATCTTATATCAAGGTACACTAGAATTGTCAAGTCATTGCACTGGGATACTTATTAATAATTTGGGTAAATATCCAAGATGTGTCTATACATGGTATCAGGGTGCAGTTTGTAAATTCTGTCCTCAGTTATAAAGGAGTTTGCTTTTCTCTAGCATCCTAAAAATCTCCAAGCAGTTACCTGGAATCTTGAGAAAGACTTTCTTTTTCTATTTGTGGAGTCATGCAATTTCATATTTATCTAATAGTTCTCCTTTCCTGCTAGTGTGGTGGAGTGCATTTAAGTTTCACTGAGTAGTATGTATGACCTCATTATCAAATGTGAGCATGATATCTTTTTCCACATGATGACAATCAGTTTTGTGATGTACAATAATTATTTCTAGACACTATACTTTCCTGTGTATTTAATGTTATCTAAAGCAATTAAATGTCTTTAAATATCTGAATGAAATATTATACATCATAAAGGTCAACTTTTACAACATTGCAGGTATTCCGTGTCTTAAATGTTTAGAAACATTTGTTCTTAAAGATTTGGGTGCATTTGAAACAAATATCAAGAAGAAATAGTGTTGTTTTCATATGGTCCAATTTGAAAATCTTCAAACTCTACTTTATATTTTATATATATATGTATATTTATATCTATAAGTTTTTATTTTTTATCTTTTATTTTTTTGTGTGGATTCCGGGGGTTGAACTCAGGACCTCGTGTGCCAGCAGGCGCCCGTGCTGCTGAGTGATATCACCAGCCCTTTTTTCATATGTGGGTACCAGGAGTCGAACTCAGGACCTTGCGCTTGCCAGGCAGGTGCTTATGCCGCTGAGCTATCTCACCAGCCCTATACTTTTAAAATAGGAGTTATAAAAGAAAATATAGGTTAGGTATGAGTTGATAACTCATGACACAAAATATACTTCTTTTATTTTAGTATTAGTGATATTTTATGTCAATTTGGTAAAAAAAAGTGTAACCCGGGTACCTGATTGAAGAATGTGCATATGGTAGTCTGTTTTAAAATATTAGATCACTTTGTATAATAAGAAAAGACTCAGCATGTTATCTAATTATTCTGGTTAAATCCACAGTTTAATTGCTATCAATTTATGTGCATACTACATAAGAATTAAGCACATCAATGTATTGCAAAATAATCACTGTGTTCATTCATGTATAAAATAATGTATGTGATTGCAAGATATTGAAGCATGAGATAAGTTAACCTTAAGTTTCTTTGGGAACAAGAATGGCTAAAATAACTCATTATACTGTATAAACCTGTGGTAATAGAGCTAATGACTTATATCCTACCTATATTTCTCTCTTCTCTTCTAGACCCTTTCAGTATGTTATCTCCTGAGTTGCCAGTCTTCCCTACAGGTTCTTGTAATTCAGGGTTAATGACATGCTTTACAATTGTATATTTGCCATCTCCTAATTCCTTGTTATTTGCTTTTGATATTATCATTGATTACTCCCTCTACTTTGTTAATATTCTCTTGATATTGTATATATATATACTTTTTCCTGAGTAAAATAATAAAATTAAAATATTTTTTGCAGTAAAATCACTTGTAGGAAAATTTTAATGAGGTTTGCAAGTTATTTTGTTGATACAAAATTGGAGAACATGTTTAAAATAACAGGGGAGAAACCCAAAAATAATTCATTCACATCACTGAAAAGATCTGAACTAGGAATTAGAAGACTTAAATTTTAATCTTGTTTATATCTCTTTTGCTATGGATGTTTCTCAAATTTAGTTTTATCATTTGTAAAGTTGGGATCATAAAACCTATTCCACCTACCTCAACTACCTTGCTGGATGGAGTGAAATTATGTGTATAAAAGCACTTTGAATGTTGTAACCTGGCAAAAATATTTGTATGGAGAAGGCAGGACTGCAGATAGTAATCAGTGTATGTATTTGCTATATAAAAATAAGCACATAAATAAAAATTAATTAAACAACATTTATTGAGCATTTACTTCATACATGTCTTGATTCCATATGTGGTCAATACTATTATTACCCCAATTTTGCAAATGAGAAAGCTGAGGCAGAGAGATGCCTAATATTTTATCTCTGATTAGAAGGCAAACACTGGGTTTTGACCAAATTTTGAGCCCCAGAGTTTATGTTCTTTTTTTTTTTTTTTTTTGTGGGTACCAGGGGTCGAACTCAGGACCTCACGCTTGCCAGGCAGGTGCTTATGGCGCTGAGCCATCTCACTGGCCTGAGTTTATGTTCTTAACCATTATGCTGTATTGTTATTGTCAGAATGACTCTAGATTTGCAGCAAAGTGAAAAATAATAGTTAAAATTTTGTGAAAGAGTATGCGATACACGGGCTAATATTCTATTGGACTGTTGGCCATTCTCTTTTCATTGTCTGTGTCTTCATATATGACTGTGCTGAAATTCATTCTCGTTTTACCTCACATTTCTTACTTATGTCCTGGGTCAATCAGATTTCACCTAGCAAAATATAGTTCTGCACTGTGGAAACATGAAGGACTTCTACAGGGATTAAACACGAAATGAAAGTGTTCAAGAACCAGTAGAAGATGGAGAGGAAGCCCTGGAAGTGAGAGCAATAGAAGTACCAGAAATCCCCAGGCCAGGGTGAAAAATGAGAAATTGTTACTGGAGCCTAAGAACTAGGCCTGGTCAGTGGGAGCTGAAATCATGCAAGGTTTGTGTAATGGAGGCTGAATTTACTGAAACTCAGATGGTGAAGAAGAATCCACTGAACCAGAAAAACCGGGAAAGAGATGCCCGTTTTCCCCCTGCCCCCTGCCTTCCACTTTCTCTCCAAGTATTTTGCTCCAAACCCGATCCAAACCAGCTGTCATAGGAACCTGAGAAAAGTTTTAGTAACATTCCCCACTCCCACCTTGAGTTATAGCACAAAGATGGATAAGTAAAAAAAATGGTCTGAGCACAGACAAAAAGACTGGCACATTTCCCTTCTATTTTCTTTGTTTTCATTCTTCTTGGCAATCCATTTTCGTTAGATTGCTGTCATTAGAAAATGAATTATTATGACAATATTAGGTTGTTTAATGACACTGCATTTTTTTTTTCTTCTACTGACAAGCTGTTAGAATTGGCTGTTATGAAATTTGAACAATATGTTCTCTTTTTCTAAAATCCTTGAGGTTCCAAAGTTGAGTATGGTCCTTGGAGCTTAGGAAATGTTTGATTTTTTTTTTTTAATATTTATGGTAAGGTGACCCTTAAAAAGTTAGTGGTCCATCTATAATGAATTTGGTAAACAGCCCCACTTCTCTTAATTTGTTTGATTTTTTCTAATAATTGCTGCTAACCATTGGAAGTAGAATCCTTTTTTCTCCTCTAATTATCTGGCTCCATTCTTGATATTTTCCAGATCTCAAAATTCTTCATTAAGTTTCCATTATTGAACAGTTACATTTCAAATAATAAAAGTTAATTTATTAATAATTCTCCTGCTCTCTATCTTGAACATGTTGAAGCCTATGGGAAGAATTCAGTGATCATGATATACAGTAGCTTACTCTGATCAGGGCTTATTTACCCTCACTTCCTGTTACCTGCAGCTCACTGCAGCCTGAAAACATTAAATGAAAAATTCCAGAAATAAATAATTCATAAGCTTTAAATTACATGATGAGCATAATGAAACTTTGTGCTCTTCTGCTCCTTCCTGTTCAAAACATGAATCGTCCCTTTATCCAGCACATCCATGCTGTCTACCTGCCCATTAGTCGCTTAGCAGCCATCCTGGTTATCAGAATAACTGGTGTAATATTGCAGTGCCTGTGTTTAAGTAGCCTCGAGTTACTTAATAATGGCCCCAAAGCACGAGAGTAGTGATACCGGCAGTTAAGATATGCCAAAGAGGCTGTGAGGCACTTCCTTAGGTGAAAAAGTGAATGCTCTTGACTTAATAAGGAAAAAAAACAACCTTGTGCTAAGAGGTTGCTAAGGTCAACAATACAGTAAGATATTTTGAGAGTGAGACCATACGTACATAACTTACATTACAGTATATTGTTATAATTTCACTGTTTTATTATTACTAATTTTTTTAGTCTCTTACTGTGTCTAATTTATAAATTAAAGTTTATGTGGGTATGATACGTGTGTGTGTGTGCCCCACAGTTTGTTTAGGCAAGGGTTGTCAGACATATCCCCTAGGGATAAAGGGGACTCCTATACTTTTCATTTATATTTATTAATAATATGTATAGACTAATTATATACATGCAACTGATTATATATAAATATAATTGTCTTTCCATATGTATCCATATATAATGTAATCTAATATATAATAATATAATATATAGGCTATATATAATTTATACTATAAATATTCTATATGTTTTTCTTGCCTTATTGAGTAATGCTTTATAAAAAATTTATAAATGGTTTTATAAATAAAAACTGTGTATGTAAGGAGTACAATGTTAAAGGTTGGATGTGCATATATACTGTGAAATGATGGCTATGATCAAGTTTATTAACGTATCTATGATGAAAAAACCAAATGCATTATTATTAAACATATATATGCATGTATACATGTATAAAGCCATATGATGTTTAAATTCAGAGATTAGTTCTGAGAAATATATCCTCAGTCAATTACACATCATAGAGTGTTCTTACACAGACCTAGATAATGTGGTCAACTGTGTGAAATAACAACGACAACATACCGGTAAGTATTTGTATATGAAACACCTCTAAATAGAGGAAAGGTACAGTAAAAATATAGTATAAAATATGGAAATGATACTACAGATGGGGCTTTCAGGATAGGAAGCTGCTCTGGGTGTCAGCAAGTGAGTAGAGAGAATAGGAAACCTAAGGATTATTGCACACTGTTGTAGAGTTTATGAACATTGTGCCCTTGGACAATACTAAATTCATTAAGATATATTTTTATTTCCTCGATACCAAACTAAGTTTAGTTCACTGCAACATTTTTTACTTTATACACTTTTCAATTTTTTAAATTTATTGACTCTTGTTAGAATACTTAGGTTAAAACAAATACATTGAACAGCTGCACGAAAATATTTTTTCTTTATATTCTTATTTCACAAGCACTTTTTGCTTTTAAAATGCTTTTTATTTAATTTTTTTTAAAAAAACCAAGACACACATACACATACATTAGTCTAGGCTTGCATAGCATCAGGATCATCAATGCCACTTCCATTTTCACTTCTTCCATTGTCTCCCTAGAAGGTCTTCTGGACAATAACATACACAGAGCTGTCTTTTCTACGATAACAAGGGCTTCAAGAATCCCTTTTAAGGACATGCCTGAAGCTGTTTTATAGTGAATTTTTTATATATGTTGAAATAGTAATAAAAATTATGGTATAATAAAAACATAAACCAGTAACCAGGACTGACTGGGGTAGAGGACCGTGGCTTTACCCTCTCAGCCTGCAGCAGTGGCCTTGCTTTCTGGGTTCTCTGCATGTATGAATACATCCAGTCAATCCTCCTTCATTTTGTCCCACCTCTATTTCCTTGTTTCTTTTTGTGGCTGACAGATATTTCAGTGTGTATGTCAGTTATAGTTTATTTAATCAGTTTCCTATGAGTGGACATTTGCTTTATTTCTAATACTTTGCTACTACAAGTAACACTACAGCATATTAGCAGGCATGTTTCGTATTTGTGAAGGTGTATCTTTGTGGTAGTTTCATACCCTGAAGTGAACTGAGTCCGGGAGTAAATGCATAGGTAGAGGCATGGGTATTGCCAATTTTTCTATAGAAACATATAGCTGAATTTTCTTCTAAACAAAGTGACTCCATTCTGTACTCTCATCAACAATGTGTGAGAGAACTTGTTTCCCTGCAGCCTTGCAAACCTGTGTTGCCTAGGTTTTACATTTTTGTAAATCTAATGGGTGAGAAATCAAGTTTTATTATAGTTTATGAATATATTTCATATGTTTAAGGTCTTTTTTATATTTTATCTTTTTCTCCTGTTTTTAAAGAACTCTTTATATACTGTATTAGAGAAATCAGCATTTTCTATGATATTAGTACATTCCCTTTAATATTTCCATCTCACATTCCGTTCTGGTGACTCCCTCGATGCTCCCCCACCCTTGTGGGTGTAGGTCAGAGGCTCCATTGGCTCCACTGGGGGACACGTTTTCACGCCCATACCATTACCTTCTTCAATTTCTTCCCTGGAGGCAGTGTGGGAAGCAGAGAGAAGAAAACAGAAACTGCCTTTTTGTATCTTCTCTAGAGAAGATGAATGCCCTACACTATTCTGCCTCCGCTATTCTCACTTTACAGTGACTGACACTTAAATGCCAGCTTTCGCTGGGGAACTTTGCAGTTTCTTCCAAACTCTGCATCAAGACCTCTCCTCAGAGGTCACCTAGAGTAGAAGATCAGAGTCTGGATCCCACCTTCTCCAATTTTTTTTCCTCTCCGTGTATTGATCTTTACTGTGCCAGCCTCTTGCTGATGAGATCTTCTCATTTAGTGATCCTTCATCTAGGGGTAGTTACTGGAAGGGTGATTTAAATTCAACTTTGCATCACTTGATTCATGTGAAGCTCAATAATCCTTACCAAATGACATGTTTGGGATGCAGGATTAAATCCTCCTTTTCCAGCTTCTGATCACTTCCCTTCTCACTTTATCATCCTTTTCTTGCTCCTGGCCCCCAAAACAACAATTTCAGGGGCACTGCTAGGCAAGAAGGTGTATACAGAAGAAAAATATTTTCTGAGTTTGGGGAAAAGGAGATAGTCTAACTTCCAATTTGCAGAATACAGTATAGGAGCCTGAGTTGAAAGTCATTTCTCCTACCGCATGTCAGCCATTGGGAATGGTGGAGAGGAGTTACTACTCCTCAAAATTTGTTGTGCTTTTGCTCTCCAAGATACCAGAGGAATGAATGTGGTCCTTGTAATTTTTGTGATTCTGTTGGCAAGCTCTGGCCATATATAATTGACCACAATAAAAGGAGGGTATTTAAACTTAGATATGAGGTCTGGAGTACATTTATTTTTCTCAGCCATAGACTTTACTAGTCAAGTCCAGAAAAAGAAGAAAAATCTACTTAGTCTGTCACATGATTCTATTACACAGACATTTGCAACCTTAAAACAACTCAGCTAAAATGACAATAACATCTTCCATCACAATTTAAACATGTAGAAACTTTCAGGATCTCATAACATACTAATTTAATGGACTAATCTAATCTACTAAATATGTTGGATATGAAACTTGATGGAAATCAATTATCTAGTTAGTTGTTCAGGTTCTTTACTTAAAATTTGCAATTATAATAAAATGAATTTAAAATGAGATATAGGTGATAAACTACAGTGGTACCTCACTCCACAAATTTAATTCATTCCAGGATTCTGGGGAAGATGTGTTCATCAACTGATGCAAGTTTGAGAATGGAAACAAGATTTTGCCAAACACTTCTGTTCATGAACTAAAATGTTCATGAACAGAAGAGTTTCTGAATTGATGTATTACTGTAAATCCCTCCTTTTTATTTTTCTTCACTAGTGTCCCACTGTTTGAATAACCAAAGATTATCAAGATTTATCATTCAAATTTATTTTCTTGATAAACTCATAATTTGGTGTTATTGATTATATTCTATTCAAACTTTATGTATAGATATTACTTTCATATTACTTTTGAAGATTCTTCCTCCAGAAAATTAATAGAGATTGTATTCAGATCACATTCAATTTTTAAAAGCTTCATCATTAGAAAACAAAAATGGAGAAGACTATAGCTGCTGTATAATCATGTCAAAAATGAATACATATTGACAGAGAAGGTAAAAACCACCAAGATTTTATTTATGATTCTGTTTTCATGACTAAAATCTCGACTTTACAATAGTTGGGATAAAGGAGGCCACACAAGCCTTACAATGCTTTTTTCTAACTCACACATAATATTTCAGTCATATTTGGGTTGTGAGGAACCCAGCTCCTCTCAGCCAGTTAAAAGCAGCTTGTGCGCCAGGCCCCAGAGAGCTGAGCCAGACTCCCTATGCTTCTGTGGCTAAGGCTAATTGTACTGAAGCTGTGGTTGTATTTAAGTGGATCACCAGGAAATACTGGTTCTTGATTCTCTCTGTAGTATGTCTCTTTTTAGATGCCAGGCCACCCAAGTGATTCCTTGGAGACCTTTCTCTGCTTCCCTTGAAGTAACACCGAGGGCACTTGGAAAGACACCTAGTGCTGACTGATATTGAGGCCTAACAGCCAAAGGCCTTGAGTGCCTGATCTACGCATGGGGAGAGGCGATCTTCGCAGTCTGAAGAGCGGAGATCTGTAGTGTTAGGAAACCCCCTATGGAGACTGAGAAATGGCTGGCACCAAGTTCAAAAGAGCAAAAATATTTTCTTATTAAACATTTACTTTCTACTTCAGCCTCAGAATTATATTGGGAAACCTAATTAAATATCAAAATTGGGATGATTTGGAAGTTCAAAGTTTTAATATTTCATTTCCTACATTTTTTGTTGTTAATTTCTTTTAGCCAGTTTAGTCAGCTGAAGCAAAAGACATTATTTTAAGATAAACCTGGGAGTTATTCAGCATAATTGTGGGGCTTTGTACGGATATTGTCCCCTTTCTTCTACTAATTTTGAGCCAATTTGCAATTTATGTATCTATATATCTGTCATCTATCTGTCAAATAGAAATTTAGAAAAACATCAAGTGTTGTTGGTAAAGCTAGATGGCAAAATGAATTTGAATTTGAGGTGCCCAGTGGGTTTCTTCCTGCACTTTCCATGTGAATTGAATGTATTCACCCAGTAACCTGTAGGGCAGTTGGACAACTGCATACCTGCTCTCTGTTCCCTGGAGGGCTTATCATGAAACAGAGGACAACTCTGTTTAGACACTGAGAGTCCAAACAGCCAAGCACTGACAGGGAGCTGGGCAAGCCAGAAGCACACAGCCATCTAACCCTCACAACATGAAAAAGGGCTGGTGCATGCCAGCCACCATAAAAAAGTACCAATTCCTTACTGTGGTGCTTTCTTGGATGGCAAGTTCTCAGCCAAGGGCTACATGTTCCAGCTCATCCTATGCCTCCAAGTGTGGCAATAACTATTAATTCACTAACAGGATATTTATTACTCGAGAAGATGCAGGCCAGTTCTGAACCATGATGTACCTAAATTTTTGTTTCTTTCATTGAGCTGCTGTGTGAGTGACAAAGAAATTTCAGTTGTGCTAAGCTGAGCCACTGCCATTTGAAGGTTGTTAGAATGGCAGTTAGAATTACCTTAACTTGCATGGTTACTACTCATCTTTAGAGTAAGAGGAAAAGAAGAGGTTACAAAAAGAGCTAAGGGTCTCTTTCCAATTGCACTAATAGGTTGAACCTTCTTATTAAACAGAGTAAAGCAGAAATTGAGGAGAAGAAAAATATAACTCCTTTTAGAGTAAGTACCCAAGCACCGGAGTGACTAAGTTAATTTAGCAGTCAAAGTCCAGCCCCTTAGGATACAAAGAGGGCATATAAACATCACTGGTAGTTTTCTTTAGGGAGTAGTTTAAGAGAACTCTAGCAGCTCTAAGACCATTTTGGCAGCTTTTTAGGATAAAGCAGTAAGATAAGTTGGAAAATGAGAAATCTTTCCATGGATTGATTAAGCTATTTGGGTGCTAGGTTGTTAACATTTGTTTGTGAAAACAGGTGGAGCAGGTGTATGTTATATACGAACTGATAAAAGGAGTCTTTGAAATGGAAAAACATCATGAATGAAGAAGTTTTCTCCTAGATTTAGTCTAGATATTAATAATGCCTTCAAACTACCAGCATGTCTGATTTCGTGAGGAATGAAATACTTAGAAATTTTGTCCTGGATGTTATGAAAATACAAATTTTTCAGATCTGTAGGTTGATGACTGGTTCAGATCAACTTGGCTTCTAAGTAGTGTGACAGTTTTAAAACACAATAAAATAAAATTGCATGGCATTTTTCTTCACTACATTTTTCAGCCGTATTAATTAATTTATTCATTTATTAAGTCACATATGTATAGTGAATACTTACCATGCCGGGTTCTCTGAGGATTCTGAATAAAGATGATGAAAGTCTGTGTCCCAAAGAGGTAAATTATAACTGGGGAAAGACACAAAAATAAACACACATTTCAGACTATACCAGAAAATTATTAGCAATATGGACACAAATAAAGCCTTCTTTTTTTATAATTTATGGACTATCTTGACTAATGTCAAAAAGGCAACAATTTTATTTAAAATGCAAATTCTAGGAGAGTGCAGAAATGCTGGGCAGCCTGCTTTTAATGCCAGAACGTTGTGTCTTTTGTGGCTGTCTAATATGGAGAGGAAATTAGAGCTGGTACATTTTCTTTCCTTTTTCCCCGCCCTTTTTTTTTTTTTTTTTTTTTTTGATGGGCTCTGAATTTCTTGCTTGAAGAAGCACTTATCTAGCAATAGCAAATGATTTCTTTATCATATCGCCTTTTGAAATGTAAATGCAGAAAATGAAGGTCTCTGTGCTAAAAAGTCCAGGGATGACTCATTTATATTCTCTTGCGAGGCTTTTATACCTAAAGGATTTCCAGCATAGTCATTTGGCCCGCATCACTAACAAAGAGTAGTGACAATTTTCAGCCTCCATCTGCTGCTTACTTGCTGTGTGACCTTCGGAAAGCTACTGAAACTCTCTGAAATAACTTTCTAAAACACGTAAAGAATAAAACTTAGCTCATTGGATTATTGTAAGGATTAAATGAAATCATATAAATAAATTTCCTGCCTTAGTAGGCTCTACTCTCCCTGTTACTTTATTTCTTATTTTATGTTCTAAAAATGGTGAGTCATGAAGGGAATTCTCTTCATTCTTTATTTTTCAGGTCATAAATTAATATTCATGTCATTGAGTCAAAGCTCAGTTCTGAATTATTTACAACAAATTTTTATCAAGTGACAAATCAACTAGTTGGCTTGAAACAGATTTTTTAGTCTCACTAAACCTCTACCTGTAGAAGTAAAGAACATTCTTCACTAAGTCTGATTTTGATTGGAACTTCAAATGACAACGGTTCCCATAGAACACCACCAAACTCTGTTACAATTCATGTGGTAATGTTTGCCATATTATATGTTGACTTGGTATAAATTGGCTGGTATTTCTAAAGCTTGGAATTGGACCAAGTGACTGACAGTCTAGATATCTCATTCAGATTCCTGCAAGAAATTATTCTATTTCTACTCAATTCTTAAAATAAATAATAAAGAATAATAAAACCCTATAATTTATGATTAAATTTCCTGCAATATATGTGATCTTTGTAGATATTCTGATTTAAAAGTAATATGACCCATTTTTTTAATATGGAGGGAAATAAGTACAAAAAACTATAGCATTGCCTTCTTTCTACTTAAGCACTTCTTGGAATCAATTGGATTATTTTCTTTTGTTTTTTCTTTTCTGATGTCTCTCAGAAGATTTAAGATAGCTTGTTAGTCCCATAGTTTTTAGATGTCCTATATTCTAATTTTCTTTATTTCCTTTTTGTTCCCTTTCAGTTTCTCTTTTTCTTTGTTTATGCATTTAGTCTTTTATTATTTTTACTAGTATGTCTTCATTATACATATGAATTGGGTTCGGTTTGATAGTTGCATTGATGCATGTAGTATGGACTGATCAAATCCAACCTCCCTTCTTCCACCTCCCTTTATTTCCAATCTCTAGTAAAAGCTATCCTACTGTCAGGTTGACATTCCTCATTTTCCACATATGAAAGAGAATATGAGGAACTTGTCTTTCTGAATCTGGCTTAATTTACTTAACATAGTGTCTTTCAGTTCCATCCATTTTGCTGTCAGTGATGGATTTCATTCTTCTTTATGCCCAAAACATATTCCATTGTGTACATAGACTACATTTTTCTTTATCCATCCCTCTGTAATAAGCACCTAAGCTAATTCCTTATCTTAATTGTTATGAATAGTGCTGTGTAACTCATATTGTGTAAGACATACCTGTTTATTTATGCATACTGTGGAACTATGTTCTAATTTTCTTATTTTAAAAATAAGAAATTTGCATTTCAGCGTGCTAAAGGAATGCACTCAAAGTCATAAGTTCTGTGGCTAGTTGTTCAGAATAATTATAGTAGCTTATATTTATGGATGACTCATGATTCTCTAGGTATTTTTTCCAAGTGCAGTTTAGGCTTGGCTTCTTTCAAACTCCCAAACATGCTTGTCTTGGTCATTACAATATTCTCAACAGCCAGAAGATTCCCTAGCACAGAGTATGTGCTCAATAATTACTTGTTGAAAAAAAAAAAAGAAACCAACTGTAAGAGTGAGGAAAAGTCATACCTCCATTTTACAGATGATGACACTAAGGCTTACAAAGGCCAAATGATTTCTTGGGGTTATACAGTTTATGATTTACAGTGTGGTGGTACCTCATGTGATTCACTGGAATCCTAGCCTTAACCACTTTGAAAGGTTACTCCTGGGTAGTGTGTCTAAAATCTGTAGAAAATACACACTTTGGACATTTCTTTCTACAATTTTAGATTTAATATTTTAGGACACCAAGGGTTATGAGTTTTCCTGCATTTTGTGAATGAGGTATGATGTGAGAAATGGAATGATCTCACCTCATTACAAAACTCTAAAGCAGGTGGTAAAAACAGTTGATTTAATACATTGTGTTTTGTATGAAAATATTCAGGGAAAGAGTTTTATCCTTGATGGATTTAACTTAAAAATAATAGAAGCAAAGTTTTGCTTTACATTTGTTTAGATATTAAGTAACTGGAAAAATGAACTTTATGGCATAAAATGCAAATTCATGGCATTGTAGATTCCAAGCTGGCTCAGCCAGTTTCACAAATTCGTCTGCTTATTGTCCTATTAGCATTTATCTTTCATTTCTAACTGCCCCTGGGGTTTGCTCCCTTGCTGGACCTCTGTCTTAGTTCTTTACCTCTTTTTCTTTCATATGTTCTGCAAGGATTAGGTCCACTCAGTCACCCTTTTGATCAGAAACCTTATCTTAAATGCCATCAGTTCCAGGCATTTCTCCCTCATTTTCATACCAACAATAATACTAATCATTTCACATTTAATTGCAGTCTTAGAGGGAGATGGTTTTTAGCTTCCAGTTTTGAATGTTTTTATGCACGTGGATATGAAGTCTTCTCAAATATGTAGTGCCTTTTTTATACCGTGTATCATCGCAGTGCAGTGCCTCTGTATGGTGACCACTCAATTGCTCCTTGCTAAAAAGTGTGCACAGAATAAACATAAAAAAGATTATCACACTGTTACAAGACATGTTTTTTGCTTGCTTGATTTTGTTTTATGAATTACAAACTTTTAGCATGACAAACTTGAAAAGTAGGCTTGCATCTTATAAAAAGAACATAGAAATTAATTTATTTTTTCTTTTTCATCTTTACTGGTGTATGATATTGATGTGGCTTTGGTGCTTAGAACTTGGAACTGAGTTCTATCTTTCATACTCCCCGTCAATCTAATTTTTTGCTTACTCCCGATTTATGTCTCAATTTCCTACTCTGTTTCCATAAATAACAATAAATCTGTCCTTGGAGGAGAGCCATGAAATTTAATTTATGCTCTTAAAGGCCTTGGGGACATCTGTGTGAAACTGTGTAAAATGGGAATTATCATTGTAGACTCATACCTGCATTTGTATGTGGTGTTTTTAGTGTAATTTTGGAGGTTGGGAATATTTTCATCACTTTGTCTAAAAAGATTCAACTAAATTTTCTTTCTTTATGAGCAAGCTGGTATATTTGTGTCATGCTAATAATTTTTTCATTTTCTGGTCAATTTTTTTTAATTAACTGTAGCTGAGATGTTAATTATCAACATTGGCAAACTGTGGGCAACTAGGAACGATGTCACTTGCACAGGAATTGAAGCAGAAAATTCCTAGCTTCTCAAACATTTTCACAGCCCCTGTGAGTGACAATGTCTACCACTTTGTTTCAATCCTAGCCTTTCTGTAAGAAATCACAGTGGGAGCTTGCTTTTAAGAAGTTCTGAGGCTCTCAGCTGAACTAGTCTGGTGAAATCTCTTGCCCTACCAGACTCAGAGCTGTCAATTAGGGGCTACCATAGCTGGCGTGGCTGCCAAGGAAGAGCTCATGCTCTGAGTCCCGATTATTGCCCTCTTCTGAGCAAGAACAGAGAATGAAATGCTTGATAATTAGCTCAGCCAAATCGGCTCAAGACTTTTCTTTCTTTATTATTAAAGACCAAATTGATAATGAAGAAATCTCCAGTAACTACCACAGAAAGAGGCAAGATGTTTCACTTTACTTCCAGCATTTCCAGACCTGACAGAGTAAGGTCAAATGAAAACTTTCTATGGAAAAGACCATAACATGGAAGTAAAAGGCATGTCTTTCAGAACACTGATACTAGGAGCTGTAATTTCCTGAATTTCTGGATAATAAACCCAAACTTTAGAACTGAAGTCTGTTTTTCTCTTTAGGGAATGAAAAAAAGCCAATGTTTACAGAGTGTTACTATGTACACACTTTTAATCTTCAAAACTGCCCAATGAAATAGGTATGATCTGGTTGCCATTTTACAGGCAGGAAAATGGGCAATGAATTCCTGATACTTAGACTTTCATAGTTTTTTTTTTTTCACCTATTTTTTAAAACTTGGGATTAAAAGAACTGTAAAACAAAATGGATGTGCTTCAAAAATATTAAATCAATTTTGGAGGAAGTAACAAATAGATCTTCATGAGACAGAAGTTGGACTCTGTCGAGGTAGAGGAAAAGAAAGAGAGAATGGTAAGAATGAAAAGGAAGAAATAAAAAAAGAAAAAGACATAGTTTCCCTGGGGTTATCCAACATAAATACCATATGGCACAATAAGCTATTTCTAAGATGGAAGTGTCTAACATCGGAAATTTTGCCAATGTAAGAAATGTATTGGGGAAAAGCGTTAACTGTTTCAAATGCACAGGCACACACACACACACGTACTTAAAACTGTTGTACTGGAAACTATTAACAGTATTTTGTTCATAAATGTTAACATCAACCAATATGGCATATATTACTCTAAATGGCAATGAATAAACTTATTGAAAAGATGAAGAGTGTTACACTTCACCTATGCCTATCCCCTTGGCTATTAGTGAATAAACTGAACAACAGAGATGATGTAATTAATCGGAATTGCACAACTCACTATCTTACAAGGTCGGATGAGAATAGGTCTTCTGACTTCCAGTATAATTTTCTGTAGTTCACTCCTGTATCTTGTGCTCTTTCTGGCCACTTCAACTGTCGATATCTGTAAACTTTTTTCTTGCCAATGTTAACTGTGGAATAATATCCCAGCATAAACATTTTTGCTGGTACCAAAATGTGCATTGTCAAAGTCCAGCAAAAATATACAATAAGTTTCTGTGAAAAAAGGTTTCATTTTGGGAATAACAAAGAATAGCATTGCAACCCATGGCTTCTGCTATGTCCCGTGAAATAAGGAAAGGTTTGAGTTTTATTGGAGAAAGAAAAAAGAGCTGTATGAGGTGTTTTGAAAGTGCACTGTCACTCTTGATGTCAAATGAGAGTGGCTGCAGTTAGGTAAAATCAGTCTTATAGTCAAAGGAGGCTATGACTCAGACACATGTTCTTATTTAAGCAGGTAAGTGTCCTTCTGCTGCAAAATGTCCTTGGCATAGCTTCTGTTATTCGGCAAATCGTATATGAGAGCCCTCTCTTCACAGCCTTCCCTGGTTACATCCTGTCTGTGTTTGATACAGCTGCCTCTTTTATGAATCTGATAATTTTCTCAACACATAAGTCCTGTTTATTCTGTTTACTTTCAGAGAATAGAGAATAAAAAATGATAACATACTGGAAAAATTATAAAACTTTAGAAAGAGCCAATTCTTAATAGTATTTATTCACATATGTTTGGTTATACATAAATTCAACCTACAACTGTCTAGCTTTTTCTTATCTCTCTTTTTCAGATTTTCTGTCTTTTATTTATTTAAATTTCTGAAGATGGTGTTGTTTCCATAGCCTTTGAGCCTCTATGACTTTTTCTGTCGAATCTCATTTAAAGCAATTTCTATTTCATGAACCACGGCCATTTGTACATCTCTTCAACTCCCAGTCATACTGTTACTGGATGGTGGGTCCTGTGGGGCTTCTTTCCAGATTCTTGCTGTCTGGAATAAAGAATTGGACAAACCCAACTGAAATGAAAGGCAGTGAAAATGTACATTTATTGCAGTCAGAAAACAGGTAGCTCTACACAGTGAGAGCAGGCTGGTGAAAAGGCTCACAGTGGTTCTGAGGATAAGGATAAAGGGGTCTTTAGTATCCAAAATTCTGGGGTTGGCTTCCCCCTTCAAGCAAATAAGGCATTGGGACATCTATCCTACTGAAAACTCACTCACTTGGTGTCATGCCATGTATAAACTGTCGTATGGAAAGACTTGTTTGGTTTCCTGGCAGATGTAAACGAAAGATCAGGAACAGGGTCTTTTGTTTGGCTGTGCCCAAAGGCAAATGGAGGATTGAAAAGACCCTGTTTTTTTTTTTTTTTTTTTTTTTTTTGTGGGTACTGGGGGTCGACCTCAGGACCTTGTGCACCAACAGGCGCCCATGCCGCTGAATGACATCACCGGCCCTTTTTTCGTGTGTGGGTTCCGGGAGTTGAACTCAGGACCTCGCACTTGCCCGGCAGGTGCTTATGCCACTGAGCCATCTCACCGGCCCAAGACCCTGTTTTGATTGGTCCTGAAAACAGCTTTAGATTCCAAATGAAGAAGTGAAAATATGGCTTTCTGACCCAAAACCGTGAAGTGATTTGGATCTTGTATTTTGCACATGTCCCGTCTTTTTAGGGAACATCTCACTCAACCTGTTAGCCATGGGTTTATGACCTTTGACACATTCTGCCAAGATAGTTGTTTGGTTTGCCCCTAATCTCCTACCTCAGTACCTTGTTTGCTTTTTACCTTTAAATTATTGTTTCCTTTTGGTTTCTAGAACTGAGCATCTCTGATTGCTACTTAAAGTCTTATAGCTATCATCTAATTAATGTCACAAAATTCTACTTTATCTTCCTAGCAATTTCCCAATTATATACCTTGCATATTAACCAGGGAATATATGATAAGAAAATAGGGTTAAATTTGAAATAGTTAAGTTTTTCTACTTCTACTATTATCTGACTTTATACCAGGAAATATTTTTGGCATAAATATTCTCTAACTTTTAAGAGTTTATTCTATAATACTTTATGCTGTAGTTCAGTAATAAATAACTATGATATAAATTAGAGAACAAAAATGTATAAATGGGTATATAAATCCTTTGCCCATTTATTTTGATGAGTTCATGGAAACATTTGGTTCAAATTAAGTAAATTTTATGGATTTTTATCTCCAAATAAATAAAATGAGCTCTACCTTGACCTGTGAGCTCAAATCATACTACGTGTTGCTGAACTATATCACAAATTAATGTCAGGTACAGATAGCCAACCCACTAAACTAATGAGGTAAGTGTTAATTAAAATATAAATTGACTATTGGAAGACTAATTATGTTAATGATAAGCCAATGGCCAAATCTTTCTGTAAAAATGCAACATTTGATATAGATTGATAAAGTAGCTGATAGTCAATTTTTTTGAGTGAATAAAATCTATTATGTGTTTCCTCTGGTCCATGCATTTGCTAAACATTACAGTGGTAAGATAGGAGGAGTAAGTCAAGCAGGGCAAAGTCCCTCTTTTCAGAGGAAGGACAAAGGAAATCTCTCTAACATTTGAATGCGTCTTTCATGCATTTAGAAACTTTGTGGTGTTTCCTATGGACCATATGTTTGTGAAATAGAAAAACGAGGAGTGAAAATTGATGTAGGGTTTTCTCGAGTCCTATCCAACAGAGCTGTCTGTGAAGTGATGGAACTGTGTAGAAAGCATCAGTACTGTAAGATGCTCAGGAACAAGTAGCCACCGGGAATGTGAATATATTAATCTAGAGAAGCGGGGCAGCAGCAGAGAAGACTTCAGCAGGAATATCTTGGGAATCCTCAGAAGTGACTTAAGGAGAAAAATAATCAATTTTAACTTTCTAGTGCAGAGTAAGAAGCTAGCTTACATCAGTACAATGCTGTGCAGAACTCCTCTGTTCTCTCTCTCTCCACCTCAGAATCTGGTGGTGTTAATGCAGCAACTGACAATGGCGGTTGGGGATGAAGGGGCATCATTACTGTCCCTGCTTTCATCAGTTCCTACCTTGAATTACAACCCAGCTGACTAAGGGAAACAAACTCAGGTAATTACAACAGGAATATAGTTAATGAATCATAACGATGGAGTTTGGTGTTTGGGGTGTAGCTCAGTGGTAGAGTGTGTTATAACTGGCGGGTGTGAAGCCCTGAATTGAATCCTCAGCAACAATCAAACAAAGCCACTATCTAGCTTTCTATGCATAAGAATGTCTCAGAGGAGCAAAACTGTTGTGGGCTTCCGGAGTTTTCAGTGTAAGACATCATTCCTACTGGAAAAAATTTGAATAGTGGTTCAAAACAAGTAAGTCTACTTGTTGATTCCAATCACGTATTATGCTTGTTCAACATGATGGTTATAGATGTCTTCTTTTTCTTTTTTTAAACTGATTATTTATATTTTAACTAATATATACAAATATAAAAATTAAACATATTAATGGGGTACATTGCAGTGTTTTGATACATATATACATTATGCAATGCTCAAATCAGGTTACACATATTTATTTCCTCAAACCTTTATTACTTTTTTGTAACAAAACTCCAAAAATCCTTTTAGCTTTTTTCACATGTGCAGTGCAAAATTGTTATTAATAAAAATCCTGCTGTGCAATAGCACAGCAGAAATTTTTGCTCCTAAATATAACATAGTACCCATTGATCAATCTTTCCCCATCCTTACCTTTATTTCCCTTACAACTCTATCTAGCCTCTAGTAACCACCATACTATTCTCAACTTGTATGCGATCAAGTTTTTTCCATATATGAATGTGAGCATGTGGTACTTTTCTTTCTGTGCCCAGCTTATTTCAGTTAACATAATGATCCCATGTATGTCTTCTTAATTTTATTCATAAAAGCTTTTAATTTAAATCTAATTATTTGTTGAATGCCTTTGATTCTTTTTTTGAAGACTTCCTTCAGGAAGTCCTCTGGATTTCTGTACTAATTTGAATCAGTTGCTTTCTCCTCAGGTAATTTTCTGGGATCTCTGAATCTACCACTTGGTTAGAGTCACAGTTTCTGATCTCTATGTTTCTCTTCTGCTTTGCGAAGACAGCATGTGGTGGGAAAAATTCCTTATAAATCTTTCAGTTATTACTCATCTATTCATATAACTGATAGTTATCAATTTAGATTCAAAATTAGAATTTAAGATGTAAAATTACTCTTTTCAGAATTATGAATTATTTTATCCAGTTATACTGAAAAGGGGCACATATGTTTATTTGTACTCCCTTTAAAAATGAATTTTAAAACCTCTTTGAATATTTTCCCTTATAAAAATCCCCTTATAAAAAATCTGTTTTGTATGGATCATTAGTCATTCATCTTACATGAAACTCTGAGCGCTATTCCACATATTGTCTTATTTCCATGTCCAGCCATACCAAATTTTAGGGATGTTTAGGTTTCTGTAAGCAAGAAGATTTCAGCTGTAAAAAAAATTTTTTTTGACTATATTCTGAAATGCTTCTTTCTTTTTTTAAATATATGCAACAGTATAAGCCCCTTACTTTTTCTCTTTAGACATGACTTAAAATCACTTGTGTCTAATGGCCTGCCCTTTATTTGCGTGTATATCATAGGTTTATTTCTATCTTTGTTTTCAGTTAGTTTAAGGCAAGTGAAAATGACAGGTACTCATTCTTTCAGAAGTGACAGGTGACATTTTTAGTTTTTTATTTTTTAATCTTTTCTACACTTTTACATGACTTGGACTGATCAATATCTCAGTATCTATAAGTTATGCTCCTCTGACAACATATTTTTAATTGCTGTATCAGAGATTATTTCATATATCAGGAAGATATGTTTTGGGCTAGTATTTCAATTCCTTTATTTCTTGTAGCTTTGTATTTTTGTGAATTAAGATGAAGTTAGATCCTAAAATTTTGACCAGTTTCCAGTTTACTGATTACTACAAATATAACAAATATAATTGAAAAGTGGTTCAGTCTAGTTATAAAGGATGCTGAACAAAAATATTTTTAATTTGCTATTATAAATGAATGGAATGGAATTGAATTTCAACTCTACTTGAAACTTAGCAGTGTTCATACTTTACAATACTATGCCCTTCTTGGGATCAAATGCAGCTAAATGTTCTTAATGTACCAGAGCACATAAACCTATAATTTTTAAGATTGTAAATCATCCAATGATATACTGTATAAATATTTACAAATACTTTTCTCTTTCCAAAGGAAGTTTTAATGTTTAAATTACATGAAGCTAAATCCCCTTATTTCTCTTGAACATTACTATGTGCATGTTCATATTTCATCCTCAAAAATGTACTTCCTGCAATTTTCCTTATTTCAGAAGATAATAGCTCTATTCTTTCATTTACTTTGCCTTCAAATTTTAGAGTCCCTCCTGCCAAATATTTGCTTTACCATCCTATACTCATCCCAACATCAAATTTTTAGTACTCCTTTCAGATTACATAGAGTCAAAGACTTTTACCACTTGTATTGCCATGTCCCCCATTCAAACCATGATTGTCTCCTACCTGGCTTGTTGCAATCGCTTGTCCAATGGTAACCATACTCCTACTCTTTCTCCTTCATTACATCCTCAACATGTAGTGAGAGTGATTTTGATAAATCATGAATCGTGTCATATCATTTTGCCCACCATTGTCCAATAGTCCCTATTTCACTTGGAAAACTGAAATTAGTAAAATGACTTACATAGTCAACACGATCGTATCTTCCTCAATTATTTCTCCAACTTTATTTCCTACAGTTTTGTCTTTTTTCTTCTGCTCTTGCCATCTGGCCTCCTCAGTCTGAATTAAGAAAGCTTGGTATGCTCATACTTGTGGCTATTTTACTTGCTGTTGTCTCTCCTTATGGAATCTTTTTTCAAATATATCCCATTCATCTTCATTCTTCAAGTTGTTGGACAAACATTACCTGTTAAGTTAGACCTCCCTTGGACAGCCAAATTAAAATTTCAGCTCTCACCTAGTGCTTTCTGATAGGTCTGACACCTGTCTGCCCCACCCCAGCTGCCTGAGTTCCTGATCCCAGCCGTTTGAGCCTGGGAACAATGCCTACTGGCCTAGGACATGACACACCTCCCCCACCTGCTGTCACAGTGCCCATTGCTATAGCCACATACTCAGCCATTCTTGCTCCCCCAGTCTCATGCCCCTCTTTTGCCTCACTCCACCTAAGCCAGTCCCACTAATCTCCCCAACCTATCCATAAAATACCCAGCTCAATAAATTGGACTGGGACTCTCCTTTGGAATTACTCCAAGAAATTCCACCTGGAATACCCAAATTCAGGCTGGTTCCGTTCTGTAGTAGGTTACCATTTACCTAACACTTTCTATTTACCTTCTTTTCTGATGCTCATTTTTTTTTACTTTGTTTTTCCCTACAAAAATTTAGGTTCCTGTCAAGGTAAGAATTTTTTTTTTTTTTAGACAGGGTTTTGCTGTGTAGTTCAGGCTGGGCTTAAACTCACTATGTAGCTCAGGCTAGCCTAAAACTCATGGCAATCCTCCTGCCTCAGGCTCCAGAGTGCTGGCCTTACAGGTGTGCACCACAATTTCTGTCTAGAAATTTTAAATATTTTGTTCACTTTTGCATCTCTTGTTTTAGTTATTTTTTTCTTATTGCTGAGACAAATTAGTTGACACCTAAAATTAAAGGAAGAAAAGTGTATTTCAGCTCATACTTGGTAAAGGTTTCAGTCCGTAATCAGCTGGCTTCAAGGCAGGCTGTCATGGCAGAGGGGCATCACAGAGGAGAAACAGTTCATGACAGGCAGAAGGCAACAAGCAGCAAGCAGCAAGTAACAAGCAACAACCACAGCAGCCCTCTTTCTGTCCTTTGTATTTTATCCAGGCTACATGATCTTAGGGCAAGCAGCACTTACACCCAGTGTAGGACAGACTTACTCTTCGCATTGCACCCTGAATCACCGTAGCATCACATCCTTGATCCCAGCATCACACATCCTAGATCCAGCTACCTGGAAAAGCCCCACCTATGACCATATGAGGCTTTGGGGGACACTCAGATATAAGCCATAACATCTCTAGAATGTATATTTAGAACACAGCTGTGCTCAATAAACATTTAAAGAAGAAAGGACATAAAAGAGGGAGAAGGAGTAAGAACCCTTCTATAGTGTGGAAGTTGAATGTCCCCCAAAAGCCATGGTTTAAACTTCATCCCCAGGTGATGCTATTGAAAGGTAATGGAATCTATAGAAGATGAGGCTTAGTGGGATGTTTTTAAGTTAGGTCACTGGGGACGTGACCTCAAAGGGGATCATGGGAACTGGTTTCTCTCTACTTCCTCTTTAGGTCCTAGCTATGAGCTGAGCAATTTGCTCTGCAATACCTTTCCCACTATTGCTATCCAGCTTTTCCACCAGAGAGGTAAAAGCAATATTTCTACTCAATCATGGGCTTCAACCTCTAAAACATTGAGACAAAATAAACCTTGTCTTTCTGTAATTTAATTATCTCAGGGATTTTGGCATAGTGATACAAGCTGATTAATACAAACTCTATACTGGATTTCATCCTAAATTAGTTATGGAGGGGATGAAGAAATTAATTCATTCATTAAAAACCATTTTTTTTCCAGTACAGATTGTCTTTTATGGGAAAAAATCACATATTTCCTCAACAATGCCTTTGTATTAGGTTGGATACAGTAAGAATAGCACATTCTGCAAATGTTACATGTGGGTAAATGTCTAGAAATCATGTATACTTGCCTGTATGTGAATTGAATATTGGCAAATCTATAAAAGGAGCTTAACATATGCCAGGATACTCAGCATAAGTTGTGAAAAGATCTTATATTTTTGAGAGGAAGAATAAAATGTTTTTGTAAAGAATCCCTGTGGAATTTTTCAGGACCATAAGGAGAGGGATATCTTTTGATTTTAATGGCATGTTTTGGTATACATATTCCTTCAAAATGCTTGCAAATTTTTCCAGTTCTCTGACTCAACTATGCTTTCTCCAGCTCTAACTTTTTCTAATTACTTCAAACACATGATTTACTTCAGATAAGAGGCCTGAATACTTCTGTTGAGGATAAGGAAATTATAGGTGCAAGTTATTTATACTGCCATTTATATGTCTTATAGCTGTGAATAAATGTCCAGGCTTGAAGCTCTCCATGTATTCTGAGAAGCTTTGCCAACTAGATTTGCTAGGTCTTTTGTTACTTAAAATAAAAGGCTGTTGTTTGGATCATGGGCATTTGTTCCCTGGTTACGACTTTAAGCAAAGTAACACCATGATTATTTTGGTTTTAAATGTCAGACTTTGCTATCTGAATTTATTATAGTGAAAATAATGAAAGCTAAAAATAATGAAAATGGCTACCAATATCTATTGTACTTCCATTCTAACAAGAACAACCCTGTCTTATTTTTTAATCTGATGTATGTTGTGTATCACTGCATCTTTAAAATTTTCGTTACATATTTTTGTCTTCCTAAATATCAAAAATAAAAAGACTTTGCTTCTTACCAGGTTTTCATCTGAATCAGTCATGACTATCATCCCATCACTTGTCTAAAGTGTGTCATAGCCTTCTGCCTGGGCATTTGACGGCAAGTGTGCTCAAACTGACATATACATCCAGACTTCTGGGAGAAAAACCTGAGAAGTGAAAACAGAAAATTGGACTATTAATGCTTTCTTTCAACCTTGACAGTGCTACTTCTGATAAAGGATTGAAAACTCCTGGCTAAACCCTCTTTTTTTGATTCATTTGATTAAGCCAGGACAGTTTTATAGTGAAATGTTTATATATCACTTAGAAGCAGGAAAACCGCTCTTTCAACTGTAAACTCAAATAGCAAAGGAGAGTAACACGAATGTTTATTTGCAATATTAGGAGATAAAGCAAATATTTGAAAGTGTGATTTTCTTGCTCTCAGTCACTTAAAAAATACAGGAACTCAAATTCGTATTAAAATGATAGCAAGCTCTCAAGTGAGGATTTTGCCCTGTCATAGAAAGTTAGCATTGAAGCAAATGTTCTTGGCTCTCAGAAATTTGGAAACCAGAACTGCTAGTGAATTTAATTAGGACAGCTCTACTAATTTCAGCCAGAGTTATGACAAGTACTTTGTAATTTAAGTTACTCAGCAGGAATGGTGTATCATACTGACAATGTCAAGGGGTTATGTTTCATCAGAAAAATTAGCTAAGATCTTTAAATTGCCAAATAACTAGCCTCAAAAGAACCATTTGCTTTGAGAGAGAGTAATGTGGAGATGTTGACGTGTCAAAAATGAATGAGAAGTAACTTAAAGAAGAAATCTGGTTTAGAATATGTATCATTTTACTCTCATTTTTATCTATTCGACAATTTGATTGGCATTCCTGAAGTGTAAAATGTCTTCAATAATGAGATTTTAAAATTAACTGCTGAGTGTGTTTACAGCCTTTTAACAGTGTCAGGATATGACAGAGGTGAGTTCTAAGAGGACGAGCCAAGTCTTGAAGCCCAGGGGGGATTCAGAACCTGGACTGTTACCCTTTGGCTTTGCTATTTATTTTGCTGTGCACGAATCTTCTGTTGACCTTGAATAAGACACACCTGAAATATATTGGGGCAAAAGAGATAGGAATTGGTCAGCTGAATACTAATTTGGTCTCTGCCACTTGTCAACTGTGGCTTTTTAGCTATTACTTCCAGCACTTGATTGCCTTGCTCTCTTTCTTGAGTCAGTGCTCTCCGTACAGAGGCTCGAAGAATGAATTTGCTAATTTTTCACCATCAGTGCCGCAGAGATGAAGAGAGTCAGATAATTATTTAAAGCTTCTACAGTTTGATGCACTACACAGCATGTCTATTAGATGGAGATTGCAATCAGAAAAGTAAATGATACTCACACTTAAATACTTCATTATTACCTATGAATATAGGCATGGGCTGCAAGAGTGGTTTAATGGATTCAGAGCCATTTATCAAATTGGATTTGTGCATTTTCATGGCCATGACTTTAAAAACATATTTTTAAAAAGATTTTCAAAAACCAAAAATGATTTATAATCACATTAATAAGATGAAGTAAATCAAAGGCATTCAGGTGAAGAGTTAAGACAAGGAAGTATTTAATGTACAATCTAAGAGATTAGGGTACATTTGAAGTTAACACTTCTGTGTATGTTTTTTGTCGGGATGTGCTTCTTATAATGATTTATTTTTTTAATTTGTAGAAAATATTGTTATATTGATATTTTTGAGTTCTTTACTAATTATTTTGACAAGTAAAATATGAAAATGTTCATGCCAGTTAATGTGAGAAAGCCACATTAAATAATAGGAAGACATTGTTTTCATAATTTCAGTGCTTTTAATTTCTGATGTAATAGTTTCATGATTATTATGCTTAATTACCTAAAATGTTAACCGCTAGCAAAGCAGTTCTCATTTAAATCACCATACTATCAATATGGTCACATTCTTTTAAGTAACTATAACATTGGCATATTGACTGTCTCGAAGGATGTTAGGTGATCCACAGAGTGCGTGACTACATTAATCTTAGGTAAAATGACTGCATATATGCATGTGTGCATTTATAGGAATCTGATATTTCACTTTAGCAATCCCATAATACAAAAGTGGAATTCAAATTTCTTTTTCTTTTTTTTTTTTTTTTTTTTTTGTACTAGGGATTGAACCCTGGGCCTTCATACTGAGCTACAACCTCAGCACTTTTCTATTTTTTATTTCAAGGTGGGGTCTCACTCAGTCATTAAGTTGCCCAGGCTGGGCTCCAACTTGTGATCCTCCTGCCTCAGCCTCCCCATAGTGCTGGGATTACAGTCATGTACCATCATGCTTGGCAAAATTCAATATGTTTTATCTCCAAGAAAGAAATAATAATGATACATTTATAACTAGTGAACTCTAGCTTTCAGGGATTAGCAAAACCAAGCAAAAATTGGGGAGAAAGGTAATAGGAGAGTCAGAGAGTGTCCCAAGAAATTTGGAAACTCATCTTAGGGAAGAGAGAATGGAGTGCTTGGTAAAGGGAGTGCAATCTGGAATGTGTTACTTAATAATCCATTGCATCTTTGCCCAGAGAAATGGAATTTATGTTCCATAATAAAGAAGTTTATACAATCTGCAAGAGCCATACTTTTTCCATAGAAGGGCATAAAGCAACAAGAACAGAAGAGGTGCTGGCTCAGCAGATGACAGGAGGAGTGGAATTCGGAGAACCAATGACCTGGAGCACTGACATGTGGACAGGGCTCTCTGAGGGGGAAGGAAAGCACCTGCCAACCTGGAATCTCTGCTGTTTTTATAGGTAATCAAGGCAAAGACAATGAACTAATACTCCTAACTTTATTTTTATAATTATTATTTATTCATGACTTAATTTTACAAAATAGTTGGTTTCAGTGTGGTATTTTCATACATGTGTATATTTTGATCATATCCATTTCCCTGTTGCCCTTTCTTACACTTCCTCCCTCCTTCCCCATATTCCCTTCCTCTTACCTAATAATAATTACTCTTCCACTTTCATGTCATCTCTTTTAGAGTCTACATTTTACAGAAAACATATGATACTTGTTTTTCTGAGTCTGACTTATTTTGGTTAACACGGAGATCTCCAGTTCTATCCATTTTCCTACAAATTACATACTTTTGTTCTTCTTATGGCTGAATAACACTCCATTGTGTATCTATTTTACATTTTGCTTATCTCACTCATATGCTGACAGGCATCAGGCTGATTCCATATCTTGGATATTGTGAATTGTGCTTCAGTAAACATGACTGAACAGGTATCCTTATATATGCTGACTTTAATTCTTTCAGGTATATACCAAGCAGTTGTATAATTGGGTCATGTGATAGTTTTAATATTAGTTGTTTGAGAAACCTCCGTACTGATTTCCATAGTAGCTGTACTAATTTACAATCCCCCCAGCAGCATAGTGGGATCCCCCTACCATACACAAATCCTTACCAGCATTTATTCTTTTTCTTTTTTTTTTTTTTTTTTTTTTTTTTTTTTTTGGGTACCGGGGGGTCGACCTCAGGACCTCGCACGCCAGGAGGCGCCCGTGCCGCTGAGCGATATCACCGGCCCCTTTTTCGTATGTGGGATCCGGGAGTCGAACTCGGGTCCTCGCGCTTGCAAGGCAGGCGCTTAAACCGCTGAGCCATCTCACCGGCCCTTATTCTTTTTCATTATATTGATTATAGTCATTTTGACAGGAGTGAGATGTAATCATATGTATAGGATATATATATATGTATATTAGAATACATATTATAATTTATTTCTTCTAAAGTGTGTGTGGAAGTTTTAAAATCACAAATTCACTGACATCATTTTTTTCTTTTTATTGTTTTCATTGCATAAAATTAATGTACTTTACTATCTTTCAGATCTTTTTCTACTAAGTTGGAACTTACATATTTTTATTGATGTATTTAATCAAAGATTTTGATTAACAGTTAAAATATATAATTTAGTTGTAAAGGAAGATACTAATCTATTATGCAGATTTTAAAGAAATTACCTGAAATCTTGCTTCAAAACTTTAAAAATAAAAGCCTACACTAAGGATGTTAAAGAGAAATGAGATCTGTGAGGTATTTTTCTTTACAAAGAGTCGCTAGTGTGCTGCGACTCACGAGCCCAGTCTAGATCTGACCTCATACCCAGAGAAAGGGCTTCCCTGGATCATCACAGTTTGTTCTCTTCCGGGTGTCGCGAGGAGACAGGGGGAAGTGCTCTTTCTCGCGTTTGGGGAAAGTAAAAGATGAGAGAGGTGAGGCGGGTAGGGATGCGGTAGAGTAGGGAAGCTGAATTCTGATGGCGGTGAGTTTAGCTTGTTTTAGGAACTCAGACGTGTGTTCCCTTTGAGCCAGATATAGGTCGTGTGTGATAGGGAGCTGCTTGGGTATGGTCTTAGACGCTATTACATCAGTCTGACTCGAAGCGTTCAATCTCCTAAAATGTGTTTAAAATTAAATCACTGTGTTCTTAGGTGCTGCCACATCAAAGGATCTAGAGGTCAGGAATTTCCAAGGAAAAGTTCTTTAAAAAAGTCACAGAAAGCCTTATGTGACATTTTGTTCAAGCACAGTATTATTAAAGAATTTCTGAATCAATCATCTGACTAAATTCCCACCTGGCAGTGGTGGTGGAGTCTAGTGCACGACTACCATGTTGGGGAGGAGATCAGTGGGAACAAAGATCCCAACTGTTCCCTCTCTGTAGGTTGGCAGCCCCAAGCACAGGGCACCAGATGGAGGTAGAAAGGAGAATTAACTTTGAAAAGAATTAGAGGACATCATTCTTATGCTTAATTAGACATTTTATGTATAATTTGAGTCTGTTTGTGGCATGTAGGCATGGGAGTATTTGCTTCTCTGAGATCAAGAGTCATGGAACAAATTACTTGCAGTATAAATCCAGTAATGTCCCAAGACTGCTGTTTGGTATGCTATTCTATTATTTAGTGGTTAGCCTTACATTTTTAGCATGAATACTAAGTATACTTCTCTCTTCCTTCCAAACAATATTGTGCTATTAGTATTAGAAGTTTTTCACACTTTTTCTTAACTTACTTGAGCAATATTTTAGTATATTTCTTGTTAATTGTTTACCTTTATAACTTCTGAATTCCCCTTTGTTGTTTCAGACACCTTTTCTTATGTCAATATTGTGTGAATAAATTCCAGTAGTGCTTCTTTTAACACTCTTATACTTCAGTTGCTAACATTTATTTATTGACCCATCTGGGACAAATTTTCAACATATAATGTATGGTACTAGATTAATTATATGTTTCTTTTAAATGTATCACTAGTAGTTACAATCTTATGTATTTAGAATATATTATTTGCCCAAATATGTGTATTATCATATATTTCTATGTGTGCTTGGTTCTGATTCTAGATCTTTCTTTCTTCTACTGTTACCTTTCTACCATACTATTTTTGTATTTGTTTGGTTATCTGTATGCTATCATTTTTCCCTTTTCTTTCTTTTCTTTTCTTTTTTCTTTTCCTTCATTCTTTTTTTTTCTCACACTGAAGATTGAACAAAGCACCTTTATACTGAGCTACCTCCTAAGCCCTTTGAGAGAAGTCTTGCTATGTTGTTAAATTGCCCAGGGTGGATTTCAACTTGTGATTTTCTGGCCTCAGCTTCCAAAGTCCTGGGGTCACAGTCCTTTGTAAATCCTGGAAGGTTCCTTCTTCCACACAAAATTCAAAACAGTATCAAGTTCCAAAAAGATTTCACTGAAATTCTAATTGAAGTTTTATTATTTTTTCTCATGGATGCCTTATTCTGTAATTGGTTGTTATTTAATTCAACCCCACACTCTTTATAGCTATTTTTCTTGCAATAAGATTTTGCTCATGCAGTGATTTGGTAATACATACACTGGGGAGACAATTTTTTAGGAAGTCTTTAGGGAGACTTAGGTCTAAATGTTTTGGAGGCACAGCCAAGAACGGATGTGAGCCTCTTTTAAACAGCACATATATAGCAGTATTCACGATTATAATATGAATATGGACAGGCTAAGTCATCATGAGACCATGGGGCAACATGCCTTTTATTCCCTCCACAAACATTTACTAAATGCTTATTATCATGTACCAGGTATTCTCTAGGGCTTGGGATACTGCAGTAAGCAAAACAGATGGCAACAAGCTGTAGAAAAATATTTTGGATATATTTAGCATAATTTCAGTAAAAGAGACAGATAGTATACAAGATAAGTAAATTATGTACTGTATTATGTAGTTTTAAAAACTAACAGGAAAAGTAAAGCAGTGATTGGGAAGAAGAAGTGCTGGGACGAGCTGAGGTTCCTGGTAGGCTGCTCCATCTCGTGAGAAGAGCATTATGAAAAGAGGTAAGAGAGGTAATAGGGAACAGATCACAGGGCAAGTAGTAGATCATGGTAATAACTTTTGATTTTTGTCCAAATGGTATGAAAAGCCATAGAGAGATGTTTTTAGCAAAGTTTGGAAGTGAGAGCTGGGTTTAACTGTATTCTTTGGACCCTGGGTTGAAAATAGACTAAAAAGTAATGGAACCAACCTAAGTTAGAGATGGTGGTGAAGATGGTGGGAAGTTACAGATTCTGGAGTTATTTTGTAGGTTAAATGTGAAAGATTTGATGACTGGGTGAGTGTGAAATAGGAAAGAAATAGAAAAATCAAGAATAACACTAATGCTTATTGTCTTTAAATATCTAGAAACATAGAATTGCCATTAACTTAGATGCTTAATACAGTGGAAGAATTTTGGTCAGGGACTCAGTTTTGAGCATGTTGCTTAAGGCGTACCTATTAGAAATCAAGAGGAAATGTTGGGTTAGTAGTTGTTAAATGTGGATATTAGGGGCCAGAGAAGTTGCTATAGATATGGGAGCCATCAGGTTATAGGTGGTATTCAAAACCATGAAATTAGTAATGATACCTAGCAAGTGAATGTAGATAGAATAAAGAAGAGAATCAAGGGCTGAGCTGTGAAGCACTAGCATTTTTAGGGTTAAGAGGAAGGGGATAATTTGGCAGAGAAATGAGATGCAGAAATCAGACAGTTGAAAAAAAAAGAAATCAGAAAGTTGGAAAACAGTAACATGTGTTGTGCTTTAATTTAAGTGAGGCAAATGCATCACAGAGAAGAGAGTGAGGCGAGTGGCAGTGCCTGGGGTATATATACAGGCACACAGAAGTGTAGGTGATAATCTGAGATAGTATTTCCAACTGGTTATCCTAGCGATAGTAAGACTGACCCCAAGACAGGGAAACAGCTCACTCTGATAGAACAGGTATAGACATTCCAGAGAGAGAGTCAAGATGAAATTCAGACCGTGTCCAACTAGGTCATTGGAAGAATTGATTACATGAGCAAGAGATTTGATAAGATATAGGAACACATTGCAGACCTCATAACACAGTCGAGTGGAAGTCAGAGTGGAAGTGGAAATTGAAAACAAAATAACTTTCCAAAAGAAGAAGTTGAAAGTTGCCGATACTTTATATTGAAATTTGGAGCACAGTTTTTCCAAGACAAGAGAAGACAGAATGGCTTTTTTTTTTCAACATGTTACTAAGTCTAGACAAGGTTCATAGTATAAAATGTGCATTCTTATCACTTACTAAATAGTCTGCGGTGTGACCCCGTATTTCTTAATACGGTATGTTCACATTTTGGACCTTAGTCAGTTGTGCTATTAATTATTAAACACTGGAAGTTTGATGGTTGTTTCCTGTCTCTTCCCCCTAGAAAGAGGGTGTGACTAATTGTGGCAAATGCTGCTGCTAAATCAATTAATGTGAAGAATGAAAATTGGCCTTTGTCTGTAGCAACATGGGCTTCATTATGACTTTCCTGAGAAGAAATTTGGTGAGGTGTTGTGAGAGTAAATAGAATACTAAACTGAGTTCGAGAATCTGTTTAGAAAAGTTAAGGACAGCAAATATTGTTGACTCTTTTAAGACATTTTGTTTCAAATAATAGGAGAGAAATAGGACAATAAGTGGAAAAGGAAGAAGATAAAGGAAGGCTTTTTTTGAGATGAGAAATAGTACAACAGGTTTTATGCTTGGGAAAAGAGAAACATATCTTTGAAAAGTGAGAAGGACTGGGTCTTAATCTACAAGTAAAGGAATCAGCCTTGCCTCAGGGCAAGGACAGAGGAAGAGAATAGGTGCGTAGGCACAGGCAGGTGGATACATTAACAAAGAGTCTTATGGCTTTTTCTTCTGATTGCTTCAATTTTTCATTGAAAAAGGAACCAAGGTCACTAACTGAAAATAAAGATAATGGAAAGTGCGCTGGCTACTTGAAGATAGAAGAAAATGAATGACAGAATCACACTGGAGTAGGACTGTTCCAGCCCCAAGCTGTGGATAATGTATGAAAAATCACTAATTGTCTGTTCCCAGAATTATTCTCCCCTGCCTTCTCTATTACATTTCTCTGATATTTAGTTTAACGCATTTTCTTCTGAAGCACCTAGGCCTTCTTTTCAGTTATTATGGCTTTTTGCCTAAGTCTAGCCAATGATAATGAGGCAGAAAAGATGCTTGTAATTTCTGAGCAATTTATGGATTAAGGGGGTGCTGTATTTTTTCTCTGATGTTCACTTCCTGTTTGCTGTTGCTTGGATTGCATGAGTGATTCCTATAGTTGAATATCCTAATTGGACCATGAATTGATAGGCCTACTAAGTTCCTTAGAAATCAGAGCCTTGGGCAAATTGGTGCTAATCTATTATTCATAGGAGTGAGAGTAAAAAGGAAAGGGAGACAACGAAAGAAGAAAAACAAATGTAAAGTGACTTAATTTCTGATGCAACTATACCTTTACAAGAAAACTCAACTGGTTTCGCAATCATGGGAAAATCTGTAACATGGAGGGTGGGAGTATTTTCTCTGCTATCTCCTTCCTATCTGCTGTTTTTCATCAGCCAAACTTCTCACCAGGAGGTGCTCACTCCTCTCTATTTCTGGGTTGTCTCCAGGCAGGCCCAGCATGTGTGAGATGGGGCAGCAGAGCTGCTGGACTCCTGCTTTGCTAAGCATGGTGGAGACCCTTCCAGAGTGTGGCCTGTACCCTCAGAGGAGGCTTAAAACAGGCAATGGTGGGAGAAGATGAGAAGACTGTGGCAGTGACAAGAGCTCCTCAAGTCTATGGGCTTTGTGACTCGAGGTTGGAGTTGCTCCAGCCAGGAGCCAGGGCACAGAGCTATGGGGACTTATTCTCACTTTGCAGTTATCATCTAGCAAGATCATGGATTAATCATTTGTGTCTCCATTTGTTCATTGCCTTCAAGAGAAATATTTGGGATCAATGAAGTGATAAGAAATAGTGTTCAATGTCATTCTTTTACCTGTGACTCAGGAGGTTCAGGCATTTTCTAAATAAAATTTTCTGGTTTGTGTATTTATATTATAGTATATTGATAATAAATACTTTGAAACATTCCTTGAGATAGATATGATGTTAAATTCTAAATAGGGGAGATTCTTACTACAGTGGCATTGTGATTGGCAAATATCAAATGGTATAAATCCTTAAAATGCTGCAGAGAGGCCAGAGTTCTTTGTTTATTAAATTGACTTCAACTTTATCATCAAACAGGCTTTCTCTCTTGGCTAACCTATTATGAAGACTGTAAATAAATTCTTAAGCCAACTGATTTTAACATGGCTGAGGTGGAAGGGGGAAAGGGACATTTCTGTTTCTTTCTATAAAAAATAGACTTGTGCCAAATAGGTGGTGAAGAGACTAAGAGGAATGGCTGGGGTCACCTAGGGCTGGTTAAAAGAAGGAGAAATGGAGCTTGAACAGGACCTCGAAGAAGGGACATGTGTCAGATAAGGTGGCAGGCTGATAACACTGTGACAGAACTACTAAAATTGTTTCAGTTGGGGGAAGGATAAATCAATTACTCTGGCCCATGTGGTCTGGATGTTCAAGGCTGATATCTTGTCATATCGCTATAGGCTCCCTTGGGATATCTTCTGGCTCTTGGCAAAGAGCTATTGTTGACTCAAAGGCTTGGAGGAAAACTGACGAGAAAACAGTGAAAGGTTAACCCAGAGGTTTTCAGGACAGTACATTCTATTAACATTCTATTGTTAGCAGAATGGAACTATAGTGTAATGAATAGTTATTGCTTTAGGTAGGGCTACATTTGGCTGCAAAGAATATGAAACCCAAAATAAAAACACTTAAGCACATAGAAATTTATTTTTCTTTCACATAAAGTCCAGAGGTGGGGCCTGGGGCTTACATGGCTACTATGGACCATGATGTTGGTGAGGTAGGTGCCTTCAGTTCTGCTGCTTTGCTGGGTATGGTCTCTACACCCAAGAACTGCAGAAAACCATGTGCCTGCTCTAATTTACCCTTAAAAATTATTCCAGATCATAGGAAAGAGCACAGAATGAATGGGCCACAGCCCTGAACTTTATAAACATTTCCAAGAAGATGTGTACTACATATGTGCACCTACCATTTTTCAGACCTTGTTTGTACTGAGTGGAGTTGCCAGGCAGAAAGTATAATTTGTTTGCTGTTGCCACATGCCCAGCTGAAATCTGAGAATTCTTTTAGTAAAGGAGAAAGTACCACAAATTTGGGAGGACAATCAGCAGCCTCCATCACAAACATCTGAGCGATTGGTACATGGTTTTCCAAGTTATTTTATAATTGTGAACAATATATTTGTATTGTTTTAAAAAGCAAGATTAATATTATAATTTATCTTTATTCTTGTTTCTTTCACACATTCTTAACTGAACAGTGGATAATTATGATTAGAATTTCATAGAGATTATTTGCTTTCAGTTTCTTCTGTGAGTCTAAAAATCATGAATTTCTGATATTTTATGAAGTAGTTTTTCATTTTGATTATGTTTAAATTATGTTTTCAGAAGAGAATGTGAAATGAAATTTATTTTCCAATGTGAATACTGAATATTATTTCTAAATTATCATATTTTTCTTAAGCATTTTTCCTCAGCGAACATGTGTATTTGTGTAAAAAGCTAGGCAAAGTAGGTAATAACATACTCCCTGCCTCAATAATTCTATTTAATTCAACAAGCATGAAATGCCCATAAAGTGCCACACACTGTTCTAGGCACTGTGTTCAGTGACAAGAAGAACAAGATCTGTTTCCAAATCTCCAATGATGAGAGACACTGATATAAATGAATTCCTAATAAAGCAACATGGTAACCTTGGATGCAGATGGATAAGTACATCAGAGACACGTGTAGGTATCCATCTGTTACAGAGATAAATACGACCTATTAAAAAGTTCAATAATGTTTTATGTTAAATGAGGGAATATCTAATATTTGAAAAGCATGCATATTCATTTTAAGAAAAGTAAAATTAGTTTTTACTTCCTACTTGTTATTTTATAATTTAGACTTTTGGTGCTCTCTTCCTCTCCCTCAGGTCCTCGTTATATTTTACAGAGCTGTCCCCCCATGGTTAGACCACAAGGGAGGGTGACCTTGATTTGCTTTTCCCAGTTCTGGGCTGGGGATGAGACACAGCCTTGGACCAGTGAACCCCATTCTCTTGATTACTGAGCAGCTGTGGGGATAAGTGCATCAAGGAGTTTTCCTTACATAATGCAGAAGGAGGAGCCATTCTCCTGCTGAGCTAAGAGACTCGGAAGCACATCTGAGTTTGCTGGGTACTCATCTGTCTAATGAGAAGCTGCTGGAGGAAGCTGAACCAAGACAATAGACCCAGAAGAGTCACAGGCTGAAATGCAGTGGAGTCGAGTCCTTGGATCAGGCCATACTCAAAACTAGTTCTAATCCTGTATTTTCACTTTGGCTTGTCAGGAAGTTATTTGGGAAGCTTAAACTCATGGGTTTCTGTATTTACCTACAAGAGTTCTGACAGGTATGTGGTTGTAAGAATATAGTGAGTGAAGTGGCTAGCACCTGATAAAGTGTTTAAGCATCTGTAACTATTCTTGCTTTCATTTTCTACACAGGATTTCCCTCGCAGTGCTCCTTATAAATAGGATTTTCTATAAACTCAATGATCCTGTGGTAAAGAGACTGTGGAAGAGCATTGTTAATTATATCAGTCACTTGGGGTTATAAGTGTTAAATCTCTTTGAAATGTTGCAGTAAGTAACCTGGTATTGGTGTCTGAAACCAGTGCCTTCCAATTTTATTTACCCACGAACACAATTTTTTCTCATCAACTCCTATCTTAAGGAATACAGTTTTATAAATTCTCCTCTACAGTTTCACCTGGAGGAAGATTCTAGGTCACAGGTCAGTGATAACATTTAAGTGCTTTGTGATCTTGGAGTTTAGTTCCTCAACTGAGGAAAGAAAAGAAATCTTTCATAATCACCTAGACGACCTTTTTCTTCATAAAGTCTAAGCCTTGTTAATATATTTTGCTGAACTTTGGGAATGAATGTCATAGCTGTTCAGATTTGTGACATATTAAAGATGACTATTATTCTGGATAATGAACAGGGTGCTACATAAAGTCAGCTGGAAAGGTAAAGTTCACACAGAATTGTCTGGAAGATCCTTGTCAGACTTTAGCTGAACTCTGATATCAGAGTACCAAGCCACATTCTGAAGAAGCATCAGTATTTTAAAACAATTTAATTTTATTTTCAATTTATTTCACATTAAGACTAATATAGAGCAGGTAGAAAGTGATTTTGGAATCAGAGCATGCATTCTCACTTAAATTCTTTCCAGTTATTTTCTAAATACATACAGTGCTAAAAAGGCAAGAAAACCATAATAATTATGCACTGTATCTGGAACAATACCACTTTAGCTCTTTTATTTGATGGTGACTGATATAAGAGTTTCAAATATTCTACAATATGATATTTGCAAGACAGTAATGGCAATACAATATTAAGTGATAGAGTATCATTTATATTTCCAACCATTAACAAATTCCTCATCAAAGTCCTTTTGAATTGGGGATGATTTAAATTATCAACTATCAAATTTGCTTGAGAGCCATAGGAACTTGATGATCAGTTTTCAGGTTGTGAGTGTGGTATGTAACCAGCCCTGAATCTAAATAAAAATGGTATGTCCCTTACACACTACTCATTCAACCCTCATACTCAATTCTACTTGTATTCTGAAACCATTAATCATTTTATAGTATGCTAATGTGGTGGATTAACAAATGGTCAATCTTGTAACTTGTAACACCCAGCTGAACTGAATCAGCATAGTTCTGGGTGTGGAAGGCCTACCTGAGGATGGTCACCAACAGCATAAAAAGAGAACTAGAGGGAACAGTGGTGCACTGTTGATTCTCCTGGAAAAGCCAGTCATGCTGACTTTCCTGATAAGAACTTGGTTGTTATCATCAGAGGCTCTCCGGTCCCCGCTTTTGCTAAGGATGGCTGCAGTTCTTTTTGGAGGAGCTCTGGTCCTTACTCTGGTTGCTTCCTGGCTCTGGTGCGGATCCCTCATCCCGCTGGCACAGATCCTTCATCTTGCTGGCACAAACTTTCTAGCTTCCACCACTGACCTTTGGCCTTCCCAGCACAGATCAGTGAAACAGACTTGCATGAAACACTGTCGTGGGCTCTAAGCCTCCAGCTGGACTCATGGAGGACATTGCCGTGGCCTCTAAGTGTTCAGCTGGACTCATGCGAGACATTGCCATGGGATTCAGGCCCGCAGCTGGATTCTTTGCGTCTTTAGTGTGTGTACAGATTTCCTGCATTCTTTTGCAGTTGACTCTTTCAGTGAATATTATAAAATAATCCTATAAATTTTGTGTCCTGTATTAAATCCTTTCCCTTGTAAACCCTGACTACAACAGCTAAGTAGTCTGCCTATTTACTTTTATTATTATTTTCTTTTAGAATACAAGCACTAGAAAGGCTAAAATATTTATTTTATTCACTCTTGGATCCCAAATGCCTAGAACAGTGCCTGATTTCATACATGAATGGGTGAACAGAATTATACACTTTTTTCTATATACTTTCCTCTTCAATATTTCTTGTCTTCACACTCTCTCGAATCATTTTACCCAATTGTTGCCTGTGCTTAAATTAAACTGCTTGTAGATTAATTTGAGAGTCTTATGAAAAGCTCTACCTAGAATTTTTTCAACAATGCCTTAAATCAATGATTTTTCCTCCTCTTTCTTTTTCTTCCTTTTGCTTTTAACCAAATACTCATTCTGGGGGAAGGTGGGGCACTATCTTCTAAAATTAAAATACATTTTGCCGGGAGACTCTCCAGAGCTTTTTTTTTTTGTACCGGCAATCGAACTCAGGACTTTGTGCTTGCCAGGCAGGCCCTGTGCTGCTGAGCTATATCCCTGGTCCTAAAATACATTTTGGAGGGGAAACACATTCTATATCTAACATCTTAAAGGGGAGCACTACCTATCACTTCTGATGTAATCAATACTCTTGGAATTATTAGAATAACATTCTAAATGGACTCCTTGATTCTTGGCTAGTACTTTCATCCATCCATAGTCTTGTAGCCCAAGACCAGAAGAAAAAAATTAAAATTATAATGCATTATAAATTTCCTGTACTGAAAGTCCAACGGCTCCTCATTTCATTCATTTTAAAAGCTTGAGCCTGTGCCATGGACTACACATAGCCCCTTGTGATGTGGCCACATATTATCCCTGACTTTGTCTCCTGGGATATTTCTTCCTGCCCATCCTGGCCTCCTTGCTGTCCTTCAAATGTACCTCAAGATGTTGTCATCATCTATTCTTTTTTGGCTCCCTATCCAGATATCTTCATTTAAATCTTTCCAGCTCTTTCTATATCTTATTTACATGTTCCTTTCTCTCTGATACCTATCTGTGCTATGCTTTTTAAACTCTCATCCACCACTTTCAAAAGTACTCTTACCTTCATCTACTTTCTAAATTTCTTCTGTAGTACTTGTCAACTTACATGTAATTTACTTATTTATTCTTTTTATCATTTATTGCCAGTTTCCACATATAAGGGTGGAAATTACACGAGGGTGGAGATCTTTGTTAGTTGTGGTACTACTAATGTTATCCAAATACCAAGAACAGAAGCTGGCACTAGTATGTAAAGCATGTTTGTAGGATGAAGGGCTATATAAAGTTTTGGCTGGGAATGACGGGAACATAGAAAGCAAAGCACAAAACCTTAGGTATCTCACACAGATGGACGAAGACTGAGAAAAGACTATTAATGGTGAGGGACCTCTGTTGCACCTGGACTGTCAGCACACTCAGAGGCCAATCTTGCTAGAAATTAATTTAGATCTTGAGTTTATGATATGATCAAGTGATCATCTTCCAACTGCATTTCACCAACTCTTTACCTAGAAAGATAGACTGTAGCATGTTTAGTTTCATGCAAGCTGTCATACAAAGTCATGTTTAGGATTTAGCCTGTTAAATATCACTTAAAAAGAGCACGTCTAACTTCAGTGCCTTGGAAATATTCAAGTCTCTTGCAGTAACTGTTATTTGCTGATGACCTTTTCCTAAAGTGCACCCAGAAGACAACCATGGAGAGATTAGCAGAAGTTTGCTGAGTCAGCACAATGCTATTAACTGCTAATACTGATAATAATTTGGTTTATGGATGACCCACACCAGGGATTTAGAGAGAAATGCCAAAGACCTTAATTAACATAACCGAGCCCTACAATGTCACAGAAATCTCTATAGTAGGCAAGGTTTTGCCCAAGGATGGACTTAGTAGAGATAAGAAGAAAATTAAGTGGAAAAGCTTACATTTTCTAGAGAAACCTTTTGTTGCTACTGATGGCAACCATATTTAGGCCTCTTTAAAATACTCACCTGAGGCTATTTTAGGAATTTACTTTGAAAATTATTACAGGAGTCCATTGGCAAGAAAACTACCAGAAGTGGTTATTTCTAGAAATAGGGAGATTTATAATATTTGAAAATTTGTGAAACAACTGAATTGCTTTTTAAAAGTTGGCAATGAGATCTATGGTGAACTCAGTAGCTGTATGTGCATCTTGAATTCCATGCAAAAAATTAATCACTATGTTTGTAAAGAACAACAAAAACCCATGAGACCCAAAGCTTTTTGTATTATGCCATCTCATGGCATGGACTCGATTGCACTGGCCTGAGTTATACCCCATATTATGTACAGAGAGACAATTTTCATCTTGGAAATGGACTTTCCCTTAAGCTAATTGACACTGGAATGGTTTGGACAGTGAAATGCATTTTTACTGAGAAATTAGTTTTGCTCAGGTGGTCTAATTCCATTACAATTCTCTATGTAGCTGAAGAACAAACATCTGCATGTACATGAAGAAAAATGCTAATAAATCTAAAGATTGAGTGTATATTAGTCATGTCTTAATAGAAGCAAAGCATTTCAGAGTCCTGCTATGGAATATTAGGCCTACACCCACCTCTCTACATCCCCATAAGCAGGACAAAGGGGCAACTCTTTCCTTTGGCTCTCATTAGTGGTAGTGGGAAGACCTCCAATAACTTCACCTTCCCCAAAGTGACACTTCCTGGACCACAGCAGAGATCTCAGGAGTGAAAGTGGAGCATATGATATGGTGTGAGAGAAGGAGAGGCAGGACAGAGTCCTGGGATTTGAAAAGAATAAGAATTAGAGAGGTTGGGCCTGGGGCATGCAGCAGGGAACTACATCCCGGTAGAGTTAAACTTCTTTGACACTTCATTTCCTTGATTTTTTGCTATTGCTCAGCAAGTCTTGTGTGTAGCATGAGCACTTCTAGGAGTGGGTAGAGTGGGAGAAGCAGTCATCATTGTAGCTCTCTGAGCAGCAGAACGTGTTCTTCCCACCCGCTTTCTTTTCCTAAAATAATAATAATAAAAACAAAGTGTTAGAAATATGGTAAGTGAGAATTGGGAGTATATAGGAAAAAATAGCTGAACAAATTTCCCTTTTCTCTTTTATCATTTACTTCTGTGAGTTTTGCCTCTCAGCTTGAAATTTGCAAAGTGCTTAACCCAAGGCTAGAAAATGAGAGGCAGAAGAAAGTGAGAAGAAGGGGCTGAGTATGCTGTTGAAAGGAGTAGTAAGGGAGGGATCCAGTTCCCACTGACGTGCACATGCAGTAGAAAGTTGTTCTTTCTTCTCCATTCATCTACCACCTCCCCCCTCTATAAGACCCTAATACTTCACAGTATTTCATATTTGAAAGGTAAAGAGGTAGAGAAAGAGTATAAAAGGGTGCTAATAATTTTTGTAATTATATTATTACTTAATGAGCATGATGACTTACTGAGCATTTATAAAGGTTAAGCTTGTTAACTTTGGATGTGTAAAGCACATCTTTGAGCATATGGGGTGGGTCATGGAAGTATGACCTTGGGAACTATAAATGGCTCCTTAACCTCTGGAATTGTTTCCCTGTTCTACTTTCTGGCCATCATGACATAAGCAACTTTGCTCCACCACAACTTTCCACCATAGAGCCACCCAGACATGGACTGAATCCTCTGAAACTATAACCCAAATAAACTTCTTCTCTTTTAAATTGTGGGTATTGGTTAATTGTCCTAGTAATGCGAAAGCTGACAGCATTTTTCTATAATCTTTGATTTTGTATGAATTGATGATGATCATGCAATATAAATATTTATCATTAACTTTTTTTAATGGGTGAGGAAATTGCAAATAAAGATTGCATTACTTTCACAGGGTTACACAGAAGATCATTAGCAGGCACTTCTGCTCATTGATATTTGATATATACAAGAGGGTCAGAGGGAAATCAAGAACTGCTTTTATTATGTGTCTACGGTATGAGTAGCTCCGTCAGAGGTCTAAGAAAGGAACTAAGCAGTACTATTGTAGAAATGCTATTTTACATGCAAATAGGATTGTAGCAGAACAGAATTCTAAGTTGAGATGGTGTTGCTTTTCATACAATTTTTTAGGCTGAAAACATCATAAAAAACATGAGTTGTCCAAAAAATTCAAAGTAGAGTGAATAAATGAGTCTGGGGAAATAGAGTCTTTTGCAAATTGTCCAACAGGCTTTTATGTCAAGTGGAGAGCAATATTCTTGGAGGAATTGATAGAAGACCCACTGCTTGAATAATGTAAAATGGTTGGGGATGATAAAGGTGAGATAACGGGTTTTCTCTATTTTATATTCTTTGAGCCTTGGTCAAAACATATTTCCTATTTGTAAGAGTTGGGTTGTATTGATTCATATTTTACCCTTTTTATTTTGAATCTTGTTACTGTTAAATTATTGAAATACTATAAAATACTGCTTTAATATTTTATAACGTATTTCCCCTAAGGTTAAAAACTTAAGTCATTTCTTTATAAGTCAGCATTAAAAATTAGGTGAGTAATTTTAATACTGAGACCTCTGCAGTTCACAATTTCAGATCCAGATTGAAATGGACTAGAATAATAGAAAATTTTAATGCATTTAATATGTTTATATAAATAATATTGGATTATAAATTATCACATTTATAAAGTAAAATGTTACTACCTTTTGCCTCATTGAACAAATAGATAATGATTATTAACTATTTGCTAAGCAAACCATTGTGCAGGAATTACATGCTACCTGCCATGGTACAACTTACTGGAACATATTTTCATTGGGAAAGTGTTAAAACCAATAATGATAATTTTGATGACATAAATTAAGTATAAACCCCCCATTGCAAAAATTTAAGTTTTTGCCATTTATTCCCATCTTTTTGCTTTGCCTCCTGGATTAGAGTTGTGAACAAAAACCATATACTAATTTACATACTAGTTAACTAAATAATAGTTATTTGACATTTAATATTAGAAAAAATGAGAAAATAAGGAAAAATATGGAAACAAACTTTTGTAAATAAGGAGGGGAAGAGATTGAAGGGAGGGGAGGGGAATGGCAATAAAAAAGAATCAAGTTATATCATATACAGGTACAAATTCCCTACAATGAATATGATCATTATATATACTTAAAATATACAAATAAACCTGATTAACTAAAAGTAAATAAAAGAAAATGTATAATGAATTAAAAATATTACTTAATGTTACAGAACCAATTAATATTCATTGTTATGTGCTTTTGTTCAATGAAGATTATATTTAAAATATTCAAAAAAAGAGATGAAAATGGAATTGATTGTTAATTTCTGACCACAATAAGAATCTGAACATGGAGATAATGGTTTGTTTTGTTTGTTTATTTTTGTTTTGGAGATGATGCTTAGAAGATACACATTATGTATTAAACAGGGAAGCTTTCATACCAAAACTCACAGGAGCACGTGGTTCAATCTTAAAACATCCCTAAAGTTTTTGACCTCATTTTGTAGAAGCAAAAAGAAAAAAAACAATCGCAGAAGGCAGAAAGAGGACATGAAGGAAAAATAAAATTACATTTATATCAATAACATTTAATTTAATGTTGCTTTAGCTGTTTCATGAGGAAGGGTCTTAACCACCTTTCTGGCCTAGAAAATTATTGGGGTGGGAATAATTCCAGCCATAATTGCCCGGACACATAGAATAGTACCTGAGAACATGAAGCCTCAAGATTTACAAGCACTATGAGGCTAAAAAACTAAACAGTCTTAATCATGCCTGTCCAAATGAAGTGACTTCAGAAGGAATGGGAACATTACCAGGCCTCTCAAAACTAGTTGCTATTCACTGATCCCTGAAGCTCCCAGCAGGGCACAAAGCCTTCCCTTCATCCAATGTATAGGCAGTGATCATCTGTAAAGTGACATTTTCTATTCACTTTATCTTAGTGCTCTTCATACAAGAAACTAGTGCTAAAGCAGTCTCTTTATTGCCTCCCAGGAAGTAGAACCTAAAAAGATGAGTGTATAAGAAATTTATCGGGCCGGTGAGATGGCTCAGCGGCTTAAGCGCCTGCCCGGCAAGCGCGAGGGCCCGAGTTCGACTCCCGGAACCCACATACGAAAAAGGGGCCGGTGATATCGCTCAGCGGCACGGGCGCCTGTTGGCGCGCGAGGTCCTGAGGTCGACCCCCCGGTACCCACAAAAAAAAAAAAAAAAAAAAAAAGAAATTTATCAGAGTATTCTGGAAATCAACACCTAATGAAAAAAAAATAGAAATAGGGCTTTATATGTAGAACAATTAGGTATAATGCAAACTCAACAAAGCTTCTCAGAGCCCTCCCAAGTTGTAATGACCTCAGAGATTTGTTCCCAGTAGGGGCCAAAGGGGTAGCAGCTTTATACTCTTGGGTTGACTAGTAAAAGGATCCAAACTACCCTGGGGTGGGGGACATTGTAGACAAGTTGACTGTCTTCAGCCTGGGCAATTCCTTAAAAGGGCTAAAAGCCAAAGCAGCAAGGGTCATGCATAAATTTCCCAAGTCTTAGGAAAGTTTACGTATGTACTCAAATTTATCTTGGAATATAAACAACTGATATCAGATACAATAACGAGTATATTTGGAGAAGGAGTAAAGAACAAAATGATCTACCATTAGGGGGAAGAACACTGGCCAACAAGTAAATGTGAGAAAAAGGGGGAAAGGAAGGAAGAAAAAAAGGAAGGAAGGAGGGAGGGAGAGAAGAGGGAGGGAAGGGAGGGAGTAAGCAAGGGAGGGAAGGGAAGTGAAAGAAGGAAGGAAAGGGAAGAGAAGGAAATAATGGAAGGGAAGAAAGGAAATTGTTTTAAAAAGCACTTTGTTATTTGCCCCAAGAACAATCCTCCCTATTTAAGATAAAAACACTTTTCCCTGGTTTATGTTAATTCTAGGTAATTTCATAGCACCTTAGGTTATGGAGAACATCAAATATGGAGTACCCTTGGGCTACCTCCACTGTCCCTGATAAATTACAAGGCACCCTGGGTTTCTGACTTCAACACATAAGGACATGGATTGGTACATACATTAAGGCCCAAGTGGATTTTTTTCCTCTAGCATTCTGGCCTTCCAAAAGGTAAAGAGGAATCTGGAGAACAGACTTTTTGCAAAGGCTTTTTAAGTAAGAGACATTTCTTAAAATTAGAGTTTGAAGTGAGAAATATATAACCCACAGATAAGTGTGATGGTATCACACTTCTCGGTATTTGTGATTGGCAAAATCTTCTGGAGACTGGCAGTGTTTAACACTCTATTTTTATTAATGCTTAGAGTTCCAGACAAATCTTTATTGCAAACTCTCTCCAAGTGATATTGAAAATTCATGTTGATTACATGTTTAAAGATTATAAAAACCGGGGAGTATTTTAATTTGTAACATCAAGAAGTACTTAGATAATCTTAAACGAAGACACACCACTTATGTATGTAAACTGCGACATTACTTCCCTTAATTGAAATTATCATTCACAGGACAACTTTTCAGGCTGAAAAAAGAATTGCAAATTTGTAAAATCAATGTTCCTGCCTGTAGAGTTAAACCTCAAAATAATGATACAGTGATAACTTTCTCACCATTTTTTAAGTTCAATTGGCGTCAGAAGCAGAATGTTTATACCTTAAGAAATTACAAAGAAACTGTAAGTGCAAACTCATGTTCACAGGACAGACTACTTAACAAATTCTTATGTGATGAATCCAGGAGGGGCAAAAAAAGAAAAAAATGTGGCAAGAATGCAAAATGTCTTTATTTTCACACTTAGCAAATTTAACTGTCCTCTCCAGATTAGCACCAGATTTTCCCTCTGAGACACCAAAAAAGGTATTCTGTCCGACATTTTAGCACATCCAGTGGGAAGGAAAAAATGACAAATACTTTAAAAAGGCTGAAAAGATTACATTTGATTTGTGGTATTTAGCTTGCTTTGGCATATGAAAGGAATTTTAAGATAACATTCTTCTAATTCCACGTCAAATTTTTTTTTCACAGAGGAACAAATGATGGGTTTATTCCAATGATTAAAAAAGCAATATCAGTTTATTGTTTGTACAGGAGACTTACTAGTTCACAATGGGCATCCTTCACATCAATGATTCCTTTCTTCATTCTTTAGCACAATGCAGACACTCTGGGATTATTGTTAGTTCAAACAATCTGTTTAAATTCATTGTATATGTAGAATAGTTCAGAATGATTTAAATTTACTAAAACTGAAAATTCTTAAAGGTATGGCTAAAATTTCATTTTAATGCCATTTGATCCAGAGAGCTTTCTCAACAAAAGTTGAGACAATGACTTTTGGGTCAGTTTGTTCCACCTGGAACACACAGGTTGGGTCCCCTTCTCGTGGGAGCCACAGTATTACACTCAGACCATATAACCAAAACAGGTCATGTCGATTCCTTCCAGAGTGTTCTTCCAGCCACCAGATGCTGCTGCTATTTCATGTGAAAGCAGGAAATCCCCTGTGCCAGTGATCTTGGACTGACTTACAAACATAGTAAAAGGGGTCATAGCACATTGCTCTGTGAGACCCTCTACCGCCAGAGAACTGCTGAAGAAGCTGAGGGATAGCTGAGGCCACTGAGGTTCATATATCTAGTTTCTTTATTCTCAGCCAGTTGCAGGACAACATCTATCTTCTATTTTAAACTCATTCTTTTAAATTATTTTAAATTTCTGGACTTTTTCTCCGGCACTTCAATGCTCACAGTAATTGCATGTCATTGTTATGTGTAAAATGAACATGATAACATTCTGTACACTGAGTTCTCTCTCAGCCTCATTCTCCTGCTATCTCTATGCCATTTCACCAATCCACTCAAGAAGGTACATCTTGCTCTTTCCCATAACCTGCAAAATCTCACCTTAACCTCACCATTTAATTAAATATTCAACTTAGTTAACTTGGTGACCAGAACCTACTGCCTTTCTCCTTTTCCAAATTTTCCAAACTCTCCTTTTCTTGACTATTTTGAGTAAATACTATTTTAAGTAAATGAAAAATTTCCAAACTCTCCTTTTCTTTACTATTTTGAGTAAATATTTTGAGTATTTTCTCCCTCTCCATTAAACCTCCCAATATTCATTTCTCTCCTTGTTCTCTTACATGCCCCTGTCATCAACTAACATCTCGTGGAATCCCCCCTGTACCCATTAAAGACTCAGGCTCCACTCTGTCTGTATCCATCCTTTCTACATTCTGTCTGTTAAAAAATTTACTCCATCATCTGTTCCATCCCAGTGTTTTAATCTAATCTATACGTCCCATTCCATTCTGCTTCCTGAAGGACATTGGTGATGACTCCAAATTTACGTTTTGTCCTGATTATTTTCTGTCAGACTTAAACATACACAGGGCTCTTGTACTAAAATGACCATCCTTCTTTCCCAAATTCTCTTTTATCTATTCTTGATTTTTCAGTCTTATTCATTCATTCAAATTTAACAAAAGGGATATCAAACTTTCTGACTTTGTTTTCCCATCTCCTATTATTACTCCCAAACTTTGCTCATCAGAGTCACCGATGATATCCTTTTGGTAAATATTCTATGCAGTCTTCTTAGTTTGGACCCACAGTAACATTTAGCATAGCCCATCACTTACTCATTTTAAAAACTGTCCTTTGCCAGTTTCTAGAGCAATATGCTTTCCTGGATTTTAACTTATTGTTTTTCCTGCTCCTTTTCAGTCTCTTTGCAGGTACCAACAATGTCACATATTTCTTAAATATTAGGCTCTCTTCTTATCTGATTTTCCCTTAATGAGCTCTATGACTCCCAAGGCTTCAGTGATGAAATGGATGTTGACATCTCCCAGATCAGCAGCTGTAACTGAGAATTCTCTCCTGAACTCCAGTCCTGTGTATTCACCCACTTGCATTTCTAATTATATATCCTATTGATGCTTTTAGATCAACTCACCCAATACTGAACTCATCATCTAGTGAAAAACCTGCTTCTACTGGAGTGTATGTTAAGAAGTGTGGGGTTATCTTCCACCTGGATGTCCATGCCAATAACTGGGAATCACGCAAGACTCTTAGTACTCCTTACCCCTCCTTGGAAGAAATCAATCACCAACATGTGTTGGTTCTACTTCCTAATCATCTTTCAATCCTGTCCACTAACCCTAGCTGAATAATAAGTTCTCATGTGAAAACTTAACTATGGCTCTTCCTACCTTCATTCAGTGTTCCACATCACAGTAAGATTAACATCTCTGAATATCTGATTGTGATTCTACCTTTGACTGTCTTCTCATTGCTATTCTGAGAGTGTTGAAACTCCTGTCTATGATTCCCAAACCTTGTTCTGCTCACATTTTATTATTCTCCTTAGCCCTGTTTCCCATACTGAAACACACTGTATTATTTTCTTTATCTAAATGTGCATACTTTGCTTGGGTTGCAGTTTTTTGCTTGTTGTTCTCACTATTTTTTCTTATTTGTTTTCCAACTTCTTCACCTAGGTAACTTCTATTTGATGACTAAACTTAAGTATGATTTTATCTGGGAAGATTTTCCTGACCCTGCTTTACCTCCTTCCTCCCTCTTTTTGTTTTTTCACTTAGGCTTTTTTGATTTTTAATTTCAATTCCTTTCCTTTCCTCCCTCCTACAACCCCAATTTTATTTTTCTAGCATCAGATTCACGGATTCATAAGATCTTATAAATTTAATCACATACATACAGATTGAAAAATCAAACTTATAAGCCAAAGAACATATAAAACATAGAAGACAATTGTACTAAGCAAAGGTACCCTTTCAGATACATTGTCTACACTGGATTACAATATCTTTACTTTTTCTGTCTTTTTTCCTATTATCTGTGTTTTATTTCAAGATATTAAAAAATGCCTCGCAGTGCTCTCTAACTTTTCAAAGGAAGTTCGGGAATGGAGAATATATACTAAAATAGGGAGTTTGAAATCATCTTACTACGGCTGTAAGTCAGTGAGGATGAGTTTGAGGCAGGAGGATGTTCTCTGGATGACTTTAGATTGGCAACATATCTACTTGAAAAATGAGTAATTAAAACCAATAAGTTTGTTTTGGAAAAATATTAGGTAAGCATCAGTCTCCCTTTAGCTCTCAGTGTTGTACTGCTCAATTTCCTCTCATCTAAAGAATCCACTAATCTAGATAGTTATCTACAGATCTTGGGAGACGTAATTACATCTTTTCGGAGGAATCACATATTGTCTAGTTTATAGTCAATTACATTTCAATAATGCAGAAGATTTAAGGAGACAAAGATGTTATCAAATATAGTCTTTTGGAAGGAGTAGTCATGCAAAATCCATATTGTAAAATCTATCGATGGTTACTTAACTCTTTTCTGCTCTGTGCTTTAAAAATTGTTACTGACATAATATATCTACTACAGAGAATGCATAACAATAATTTTATTTTACCTTCTTCCAGATAATTTTATACAAAATACCTTTCAAAAAAGCCTAATTTACTTAGTCCTATTCATTCTTATGTTTCAAGATATATGTCTGTAAAAATCAATAATAATGATTTTGTTCCTGGTTAAGACTATTGAGATTAAATGAAATAAGAAGTACTTTTCTTCTTTATTGTACTTCCTTTTGTTACATAAAGAAAATATGTCATCATTTCTACAGGCTCCTAAGGAGAAATGATGAGGCAGATCGTGACAGATTCAGTCTATCGTTTCGTTCTGGGGTTTATGATTGTTCCAGGACCCTCCTGTTTACCCAGTGGCTTTGTAGAGATTACCATCTTTGAAACCAACTGTGGCCCACTGGAGGCACACATCTGGTAAGGCCTGAGCCAAAGCATGTGAAGCACTTACAATTATGCTTGACTCATGATGATGGCTCCATTCATTATTGAGGTTTCCAATAATCTTAAAAATGCAAGGTGGGTAGCTAATATTGCTATTTTGCTGATAAGGGTCCTAAGGCTTGCAATGATGAGTGATACAATCAGAAGACCATATTCTTGCCAGGACATGAACAATTTTAAGCAAAAATAAGCCCCTTAGAAAGTCCTTTTCCCAGACCTCACTCAAACAAGGCCAAAAGAACACTTGCGAGAGACAAATCAGAATTTATACATGAGATTTTTAATACGCACACCAAGTTGAGAGTTACCATGCCATTTGGAATGTCTGGTATTCCTTCTGGTGATGGTAGGCACTACATTATGAAATGTAGAGGTACAAGAGGACTTTGATTTTATACAGATATCTGTTAATTATATTTATTCCTGAAACAGTGATATATTACAAACTATAGATACCATTAAGTGCGTTAGATACACACACTGAAGTTCCTAATGATAAACTAAGCTCACATCATTTTGAGAAACATTTTTTCTGAGGCAGGGTCTCACTATGTAGTTCAGGCTTGCCTTGAACTCACTATATAGCCCAAACTGGCCTTGAACTCATGGAAATCTTCCTGCCTCAGCCTCCCAAATTACAGGTGTGGAATTACAGTTGTAGACCGCCACACCTGGCTCATTTCAAGAAGCATTTGCCAATAATATGGTCATAGTTTTTCTTTCTCCTCCTGCTTGTCTGTAGCAAACTTCTTTAAAATTGATCCACCATTATTAATTCAGAGAGGTGATGTTAGTTTTGTCACATCAAGGTCTTAGGTTTCTTCAAATAGACTTAAAGGATGTAATACAAGTACACAAAATCTATGGAATTTACTCAAGGAACAAAAATTAACTTGTTTTTATATACACACATGAAAAGAAAACATAAAGAAAACTATGGCAAATATTCAGTAAATCTTGCATGAACTATTAAGATATTTAGCAAAAATAGAACAAGTTTCTATAAATGAAATCATGACACAGATAACCCTCTAGTTTTAAAAATTTTAAGAATTTCTTCAAATGAGTTGAAAGTCTTTTATTCCTAAAGTTTTTTTTTTTTTTTTTTTTTGTATGCGGGTACCAGGAGTTGAACTCAGGACCTCGAATTTGCCAGGCAGGCACTTATGCCGCTGAACTATATCACCGGCCCCTCCTAAAGTTTTTGTATGACAGAAAATATCATCATTTAACAAAAGCATAAATTAAGAGATTTTTGTTGAGTATATTTGTTTCATATTTGTCTTAAAATCATCAGAATTCCATCAATAGTAAATTGTCATGTGGCTTAGTGAAATGAGATATTGTACAATAGCTAATTAAAGATCAACTGGGAAAAAAATTCCAGTAACTAAATGAATAAATGGATTAACAAGATACATTAGACAGTAAGATATTTATGCACATAGATGCAAATAACTTTCTAAAACAATAATTTACCGAAATAGTTTTCCTGCTATTTTAAAATATCAACAGTAGGAGAAAGTTGTAACATACTTAGCTTTTAGCAAGAGCCTTAAAATGTACAAAATGGTCAAATATGTCCTCCTGATCTATAGAGGAAGGGAAGAAACATGGAATTTAGTAGTTGGCATATTTCTGGGTTCCTCTATTGTCTGGACATCTAAACAGCTAACTATTTGTTTGTTATGAAGAGTAGGTCCTGATATTGAATATGAATACTCACAAAAATGAACTGCAGAGTGGTTACAATAAAATTAGGCTCCCCAGAGAGATAATCACATAATGCTCAGATGCAGTAAACCTTCAACACTATTTATAACAGAAGCAGCTGGCGATTCCTAGATGTTCTACAACTTCCTTTGAGAAAAAGAACCAGGCGTAAGTCAGTGGACCATTGTAAGAAAGAATATATGGAATGCGTTTTCCCCTCCAATGACTATTGATTGGAACAATGCCTGAGCATATTCTACCCAGTTTAATTCAATTCAAGCCTATTGTGCGCAAAATATGTGTAAAATTTTGTATGATCTATTGGTGAAATGTAAAAATTAATGACATTACCTTCAAATTATTATTATTTTATTTATTTATTTAACTATTTTTTCTTCCTGTTGAATTTGTAAGGTTCAAACAGGCTGTGTATAAGCAGTACAGAAAGAAAAAAGAACAACTATTTTCTGCTGAGTTTTAAATAAAATCACTTGTCCTGATTGATACTGTATGTCATAAGCAAGTTCTGATTTAGTTCATATTCTTGATATAAAATGAAGTATATGGAAACATCAGAAACTTTGTGAATGTCTAATAATTTATTTAATTTCAAGAGCAAATTGCCATCATTAATGGTTTTGTCCTTTAAAAATACTATCCTCATACACATAGTACCACAAATCTTGTTATATTAATGAGAACTACTAGTAACATAACTGCTTAAGATGATGTTTAATGGGAGATATAACTAAAAATGTTATATGTGAGGTGAGGCTGAAAGAATGTCCTACAATGGATTATTATAAAACTGCAAACTAATTGTCGAGGCAGAAACCCCAGCATATCAAAAAGTTTGAAGACCTCTCATGGGTAAATGAGACAAATATGAACTCTACTTGGGATAGAGAGTTTGCTAGTAAAACATTTGACCAAGCCACTGAAATCTGAACCAAGTCCATAAATCGGAAGTCTGAGACAAACCTGTTCATCTGTTGAGCTACCCATGAGTCAACTTTTCCAGACTGTCCTCACCACCTTAGAAATGTTCCTCTTTCATAAACACTAAGCAAACCAAACATCACTTAAACCTTCAAGTTCCTTTTGTAAAGATAAAGGTAATAAACACCTTATGAGGAATGATAAGGTCTCTTTCCTAGTTCCTGCAAATAAAACACCCTGCAAAACAGCAAGTGAAGGAACCTATATTTGAGTTTTGAAAGTCAAATCCAAGACTGTGGTAAAAGCTAAAAAAGCATGTGGATTCTTCTCCCTGGAAGAATTCAGGAAGTTTTTGAAGTCCCTCTCTTCTCTGAGATCCTAAGCACTAAAGGGTGAAAAGCAGAGGATACAGCCCAAGGAGCTTCAGAACTTCTCATTGTAATGTGGAGCTGAGGCTTGGAGGTGGATGCTCCAAACATTTATGCTGCACAAAATATGATTCACAGTCTGAGTTGTATTCTCAAATTGACAACAGCATGCATGTATAAAAATATGGCTATGTAAATACATATACAGAAATAAATATCTTTCTATTCATGGATATCTCTATACAAGCACATTTTCCCTAAGCACCTCAGTACAGACATCCACTCCCTGAGTTTTCTCTTAGGCTGATTTCTGATTAATATTTATAATGCATACAGAATGGAGGAATACGCTTAACACTTAATACATCTTTTTGCTTCCAGAAACTTAAAGGCAGCACTACCCAGACAACTGCTGTCACTTGTGGGCTCAATCTATAAAAAAGTATTTTTTTTTAAGAGCTAAAAGTATCTGACATAACTACAGATAAACTGGGAAAAATATTCACAAGCTGAATTGCTTTTTCTGTATTAACATCTTAAATTTGCTTTCTTGATTTAGATCCATTGCTTCAAAGACTTTTCAATGATGAGGGGCATTGTTTGTTTTGTAAATGATTAACTACCTGGCTCCTTATAGTTTCAAGGGTAATCTAATTCTTGTTTGGGATATTAAAGGTAAGACCCCATAAACCCAAAATGTAACAAAGAAAAACTTCACAAAATCTCAAATGTACTGTGCACCCAGAAAAATCTGCTATGTTAATATAATTTGCATTTAAAGCCTAGCGTATTCAGTCATTATTTGTGGACACATACTACAAATTCACAAAAGTACATTAGTAAAAGCTAAAAAGAAATCACTGTTAGGTAAATTGTAATTACTCTTTGACTCACACACAGTAAAGAGTTTTCCCAGACACTAGGTCAGATCCTCAGTGTGGACTCACTGTCCTCGTAGACTGGAGAAAAGCAGTGTGGCTGGGGTGAGGTATTAATGGGACATCTATGAAATGACAAAAATCTGACACCTGGGACATGCAGAATGAACTCGTGCTTTGTTTATGAAGCAGTCTCTCTGAAAAGAAAAGAATTTTTGTTATACTTGTCTTAGCACAGCATAAAGTCACACTTTTCTTTAAGTGGTACATGATTTATACATTAACCTAAATTCTTTTACTCTTTTTTCCATATTACGAAGTGATTCCAGTAAGCAGAGTTTGTGGACTAACTCTCCTTCCTGTGGCTTTGTTTACTAACTTCAAGTACAGTGTGTAGCCATGTGGGTTCTTTAAAGGCCAGCACTCAGGAAGATGAGGAGAGTTTAGATTCTAAATACATTTTCAGTACCTGAAACATCTGTTCTTTCCTTTCATTCCTGAAAATCAAACTAGAGCCCAGGCCTTGTTTCTATGGATGCAGCAGTTGTTTTCAGAGTTATTTCGACTACAAACAGACTTTTCAATTTTCATGCTTTTGTGCAAGCTTCGTAGTTCTAACCCTTATCTTGGGCTTTTCTTCCTATTTTCTTTGATCTTATGCCAGAGAAATCTTAAAAGGCAAAACGAATTAGTGGTGTTTGCTCATTTTCAACTTTGGAGTTCTAAACAGAAATGTCTAAACCATCAAGAATCTTTACCCTGGTGCAAGTGACAGTCACCAAGTACAGAAACACACAGCACATGGGCTGATTCTCATGGGGAGACACACACACACACACACACACACACACACACAATGACATGTTTTTCTGATGTACACCTACAGTTCAACTGGTAAAAATTTTAAAACTGGAAGACAATATAGAGGTGGGGTAAGAAATATTGTACAAGTTAGAAACTACTTTTAAAAGACAAGAGTTGAGAATTTTAGCTTGTGCTAATCTTTGAAGAAGGCAAATGTTGATGATGCCTTCTTTTGTTCAAACTGTAAAGTTTCTGTAGAAGCCGACAAAATATATTTTATATAAAGAACTCCGTTTACATAAGGAAAATCCTTATGCAATTTCTTTTTGAGTATGTTTTGATGGAGTAAGGAATGAAAAAGGAGTGTATCAGATGGATATATCATTCTCAATATAACATGGCACATGTAGCTGGGTGTAAGTAAATTGGAGATAGCTTTGGTTTTTCGGGTTTTTTTATTTTTGTTTTTTTTTATGTGTGTGTGGTTTTCTTTCCTGGGGTGTGCATGTCATTTTGATTTTTTTCTGCCTTCTAGAGAAAGTACAGGAGCCAGATAGTAAATTTATTCATAAGAAAATTTTGTAAATGGAGACTTAAATGAACATAGTGCCTTCAGTCTTTTTGAGTAATAGGACACAGTCTGAGCTGTGAGTTGAGCAAAGATAAAAGTGCATTATCTGATCTCACACTCCTGGTCTTGACTTGTGCAGACCAATGGCAGGTGGCAGCTGCCTGCACCCCTGCTGATCCACAGGATCTTGCCAGATCCTCAATGGGGCATGAGTCCATTCTTGGCCTTTACTTAATTGGAGATCTTATTCAAAGAAAAGAAAAATGAAACAAAACAAAAACACTGAAAGATCATAAAATATAATCTTTTAAGGAAAAAGAAAAATAAGATGTCTTATTTTCACCAAAAGTAACTTTAATAGAGAATTGGTTGGGTTATCTCTACTGAGATTGGTTGGCAGATATTCTTACATAGGGGACAACAGGAATTGGTTTTAAATTGTAGCAGGGGAGCCATGAATGAAAAAGCTCTAACAGTGAGGATAAACACAACCCAAAACAAAGCTTTGGAATAACTGTCCCAAGTCAGAAATAATGCGATATCCATTTATTTGAAAAGGTCAGATGTTGACTATTTAAGGCTTTTGCACTTGTCTCTGTATTACAGCTCAGAGCTAATAATTGGATTTTGTTTTTGTTTATTGTTTTTCTTTTTTAGAGGTAAGACGACCTGCTAGCTACTTCTACTATAATATAAATCATGATCTCGAAACTAGAAAGGCTATATTTTAACTACACTTTAGTGATGAAAAGACAAAATGTTTAATGCTTTTTCTTCCCTTCTTGTGTGTGCTAAATGTTATATGTGACTGTGAAAACTGGTTTCTATAATGGAATTTATTTCAGGATTTTTAAGGCTCTCAGGAGATGCTATGCCAGAGGCCAAATCTGCTAACATTTAGGCAAATCTAGGGGTAGGTATGGGTGATGGCAGTTAGTTTATATGATCAAATGTCGTTATAGAAATTCTCAAGTCTGATTCCTCAATGTCATGCAGAAGAAGTCAGGAGCTCAAGATATTGAAATTAATGTGCTATTACCACAGAAATATTTAGGGCAGAAGTGTGACAAGTGTCCTCACTCCTGAAATTCAGAGTCTTTTCCATTATACTGCCCCACATTTCCCCTCAAAGGAAAAGACATGATAATCAGAGACACATGGTCTTTTATGCTGAATAACATCCACAGGTACTCCCAGTGATTCAAGGGATGTGGGCTATCCTTACTAACTGATATTTGTGGGAAAGAAATCAGATTTTTAGATGAGAGAAGAAAACATTTGTCTTTCTTTACAATAACAGTTTTCCTATAAATTTGCTTCTTGAAGAACTCAGAAGAGTGTCAGAGGTAGGCATGTTTACAAAACCCAGCAAATTCTCAGAATGTCATTGCATTGGGTCAGCCTTAAAACATTTCTTGATTTTTGTTCATCTTTTTCACAAGTGCAGTACACATTTATTCCATTGCTTGAGAATGTCTAATTCTGCTACAGCAAATGAGAAAACTTGTACCAGATGAAACTCATAAGGTAAGTACAAATAAGTAGTAAGTAGATCATATATCAAACAGAAAGTCTAGAGGAACCAAAAGATAATTAATATTCATCAGTAATGGTTTATAAATAGGGTACTTATTAATGTTAAACAAAATACACAAGGAATCCTAGATGTTCAAGGTACACTAAATACACTTGTGCACTCAATATGCATAACGTCTTAATTCAACCAACTAGTGGGTAATACCATTCAGATCCCATGTTGCCTCCACCCAGGAAATAAAAATAACATCCAATGATTGCTCATGAAACTTACTGGTGATCTACAGTTGTGGATAGCATACTTGTCCCCATATCTTGGTAGTGCGTATATTTGGCCTGAGGCATACTTTCTTAAAATTTCAACTCTAATTTTTTGAGGTAGAGTGGCTGATCTAATAGAGAGAGATACAAAATATATGGAGATTATGTACCCAGGATTCAAGGAGTATGCTTGCATTTTATGTTTTAGTTACTTTTCCATTGCTGGGACAAAATAGTTGACAGCCACAAGTTAAAGAAGAAAAGGTTTATTTTAGATTACAATTTGTAGAGGTTTCAGTCCATAGTCTGCTGGCTCCAAGGCAGGGTATCATGGCAGAGGGGCAACAGTCCATGGTAGAACAGGCAGGAGGCAGCAAGGCAGCAGCCTCCCTTTCCCTTTATCCTGTCCAGGCTACAAGTCCACCAAGGGCAAGGCCTTCTCATTATCCACACCAAGAACTATGCTAAACCAATCAGTGTACTAACTTAGTTATTACACACCCTTCATCATTTTCACACATGCTAGATCCAGCCACCACTGTAAAGCTCCACCTGTGAGCACATGAGGCCATGTGGGGACATCTAGGTGCAAACCATAGCATTCAACCTCTGGCCCCCAAAAGACTCGTGCACATACCATTAGGCACATGGCATTTAGTCTATCTCTAAGAGTTGCTAAAGTTCTAACAATTTCAACGTTGCCAAAAAGTCCAACTCCAAAGTCTCCTGTAAGATTTAAAGCAAACTTTTAGCTAGGAGCCCCTGTACAAATGAAAAGAAAGTTAAACATGTCCAACCTACAATTGCACAGGATGAACATTTCTACTCCAAAAGTTACAAATGAGGAAATAGAAAGGAATCAGACCAAAGCAAGACTAAAATCCAGTAGGGTTAACATTATATACTGTAGTTCCATGTCCAGCACCCTGCGCAATCTGCAGCTAGAGGTGGCTCCACCCCTATGGCATTGCTGGTAGTTGTAGCTCTCATGGCTTCTCTCTTGGACCAGCTTTGCTCACTCCTTGCAGCTTTCCTTAGATAAACCATGTTCCTGGCTTCTCCACTCTTCTGCAGTCTCCACTGCACTTTCAACATCACTTCACACACTGTCCTGTTGGGGATGCACTGCCTGGCCTCCCAGGCCTTCTTCGGAAATCTGGGTGGAAGTCTTCCTGATTCCACAACTTTTGCATTCCGTATGTGCCTAAAACCGGCACCATATGGTTGACAGACACCAAGGTTTGCAGCCAGCTGGAGCTGTAGCCAGCTTCCTTCTCTCTTGATTGTAGGGATGGAACACTTGGATTGCTGAGTACTATCAACAAAACCTAGAGGAACAAATCTGTAGGTCACTGCCACTTTGGGACGTGGTTCCCTGGGGCACTCTTTTCAAAGCAAAGTCTTTCGCTTTTGGAATTTTGAGGCTGCAAAGGGTAGAGTCCTATTGGTTTTTATGATGCCTTCAGGTCATCTTTCTTAGTCTCCTGTTTCTTTTCAGCAACCAAGTTCTCCTCTGTTCCAGATTTTCAGGTGGTAACTATCAGAGCTTTCTTTTTGGCCAAACTCAAACTTTTTAAATTGTTCTGCTGGGACCTTTTCTTTTAATTCTCAAGGTAGAGCTGGTGAAAAGCTCCCAACATTAGCCATGCCACAGTCTCAACATTAGACTTCCTTGAAATTTCTTCTGTGAGATTAATTAGTCCTTTTCTCTTGATGTCAATCTCTTGAAAAGTCTCTGGGCACAGCAAAATGCAGACAAATTTTCTGCCAAAGCATAACACATATGGTCAGGAGTCCAACAACCAATGAAATCCTTGTCACTACTTGAAACTTTCTAAGGCTGTTATTTATAGGCTACATTTCTATCACTGTTCTGCTCTTCTGATCTCTGACTAGCATCTCCGATCAAGTTCAGCTTACAGCATTCCAGGGCTGCTTCTTCAACTGTCATCTCCAAAGCTTTCCAAACTTTTCCTGCAAGCCAGTACCAAAGGCCCCTCAACTACATGGTGAGGTACAGTCACAGCAGTGACCTTATTTCTCTGGTACCAAAATCTGTCTTAGTTACTTTTTCATTGTTGGGACAAAATACCCAACACTCACAAATTAAAGGAGGCAAGGTTTATTTTAGCTCACAGTTTGTAGAAGTTTCAATCCATAGTCGACTGGGTCTTTGACAGATGGCATGGCAAAGGGGCATGGCAGAGGAGAAACAGTCCATGGCAAGGTAGGCAGGAGGCAGCAAAGCAGCAGCCTCTCTTTCCCTCTTATTTATCCCATCTAGGCTATAAGCCTATTGGTTGGTGCCACCTACACCCAGGACGGGTCTTCCCATTATCCACATTCAGAACTATGCTAAACCAATTAGTGTACTAATCTGGTTATTACACACTCTTAATCCGTCTTCACACACCCTAGGTCCAGCCACCTCTGAAAAGCCCCACCTATGAGCAGGTTAGGGTTTGAGGGGACATCTAGATACAAATCATAAGGTCTCATCACTGGCCCCCAAAACACTGATGCAAATCCCTTTAAACTTCTAAGGGACATCTAGATATAAGCCATAACACCTTATCTTAACTGTGTTAATTTATTTCATTTCTTTCCCCATGCTTCTTACTAACTGTGTTAAGCTCCTTTATTGAACCATGTAATTTAAACTTTTTAATTTGGTTTATTTTGTTCTTTATATCTGAAATAGTATATTAGCTTTCTCTTTGTGCTCCAACAAATTATCACAAACTTAGTGATTTAAACAACACAAATTAACTATTTTTACAGTTCTAAACATGAGAAGCCCAAGATAGATTTCGCTGAGCTGAAGTCAGTGTGGCAATAAGGCTGTTCTCCTTTCTGGATTGTTTAGGGGAACATCTTTTTTCTTGTCTTTTTCAACTTCTAGAGCAGTGACAGCAAACCTTTTAGAACTTTCAAAGACACAAGCAGGTCATTGAGGCGCACATGCCATAGGTTCACTACCACTGTTCCTACCCCCATTCCTTGGTACATTAGTCACTGGGGCAAAATATACTTACAGTTAAAAAAAAGAAGATATTTATTTTAACTCACAGTTTTAGAGGTTCCAGTCCATGGTCAGCTGGCTCCAAGGCAGAGACATGGCAGAAGGCCATGGTGGAACAATGCTGCTTACTTCATGGCTGTCAGGAAGCAAAGCACAGAGGAAGAGCACCAGAAATGAAGGGACCAGGAACCAGATATAGTTCCAAGGTTGCTCCTTCATGACCCATGCAGTCACATGCAGAGGTGTGCTCTACAAATCTCCCCAGCCAGTCAAATTGACAATCAAGACTAACAATTATGGGCTGGTGATATAGCTAAGGAGCATAAGTGCCTGCCTGGCAAGCATGAGGTCTTGAGTTCGACTCCCGGTACGCACATAAAGGAAAAAAAGGGGCCGGTGATATAGCTCAGCAGCATAAGTGCCTGCCTGGCAAGCGTGAGGTCCTGAGTTTGACTCCTGTTACCCACACATTAAAAAAAAAAAAAAAGATTAACCATTATGCTTGAATAGTGGCCCATTTCTACCTTTAAAATTTTTAATAGCAAACTGAGTCTTTCTCACAGTGTCATCTTGTTATGCAATATTATGTATGGACATGGATTTAGATATAAACTCTTTGGGGAGGTCACTATTCTGTCACAGATAGAGTCCCTGACATTATACCTGGAAGCTACTATTGACTGCATCAATGTAATTTTTCGTATGATTACAGGTCACCCTCCTTTATTGGTCAGTCTTTCATTCATTTAAAATTGAATTACTCTCATGTGCATCACTGGGCTAAGGAATTCTCTCCTGAAAACCATTTGTCCTTAGCTTTCATACAGAGCTAGAAGCTTGTAACATTGTCCTGCCCTTTTCTCTGATACTACAGGAGATCCAGAGCTACAAGAAAAACCTTGATTTGCCATTTCAATTGAAGTTATTAACTCAAAATTAGAATCATGAACTATCCTGATTTGCCTGGTACTGAGCTTTCCTAGAATCCATATCTTCTGTGCCAAATCCAAGACAGCCATGAATAAACTAGAGCATCAAACCTCCCTTTACCTTTCTTGCCTATCCACTTATTAGCTCCTATTGCTGCTGGAATTAGAGACAATTGTACTATGGTGGTCAGATTCTTAGATAAGGAATTGAAAAGCTATGACTCTGTGCTTAAGTATCTATAAGCTGTGAGCCTATCCCCTAACCTTTAGGTTCCTAAATTTGCTCAAAAGTAGAGGAAAGACTGTTTGGAAAGACACACAAAGTTTTCTTGTAATTCTAACAGCTATAATATTTTTGATGAAATTACTGCTAAGAGTAAAGTGGGCTAAAGAAAAGTTTATTGCTAGGGCTATTGTTCTGTTACTAGAGTCTTGACTAACCAGGCAGAGTAGCTGTTTATAGGGCTTGCACTGGTTTTTGATTATTTATAGAAAGTACTTGGGCTCTTTATAGGGACTTCCCAGATTGAAGCAAATATTTGAAGTTGGGGATACTTAAAACTTTTAAATAGAGTGAGAAAGCGTATAATTAGGCTTGAGTTTCTCTCATGGCTGAAAGCAAGGCTTATTCCAAGATGTTTCGAAGGTCTGTAAGTAATTATAACATGTTTGTATGTGCATTTGTGGCAATATGGTTGTTTCCTAAATACTTTTCTTTTTACAGTACTGCAATGGAAGTATGAATTGCTGCTTCCATAAAATACTCTACAAATGAGATATTTTAAAACATAAAAAAGATAATAAAATGGAAAATTTTAATGGTTCATGGATAAGTATGGAACTTTTACAAATTAGTTGATTATTAGTATTTGTACCATGTAAAGTTATAATATGGAGGATGTGAAATGGAAGTAAAAAAAGGAAAATATTTAAATACTCTTAAAGGGAGTTCTGTTATGTTGTTTATGAATCTATAACCTAAAAGAAGGGAATTAGAAAAATGAAATATAACTTTATGACTACTTGTGATTCTTTGGAAGAGTAATCCTTTTTTATATCATTTATTTAATTTCTGTCCACTATACACATTATGATCCTTTGACCACTACTTTTATTCCAAAACATCTATTGCAAATAACTGCCAAAGGAGACACAGAAATTTGCTCTCTTTTAAGATGTGCCATTATCACCTAACTTGAATTCCTAAAGCAAAGTATCCAAAAGGGAAGTATGTTGTCAGTACTCTGCCCGTGTTCTCCTTAAACTCATCCTCATGGCTGTGTTCATGTAGAGGCCTCAGACCCTTACCCATAGACTGTGACAGGGAGTTTGGCCTAGGGCCAAAAGTTTGTATATAATTTATCTTTTGTTTCTTCCTTTCTCCTTATAATAACAACAGGAGAATAAGGGAAAGTAAAGATGGGCATATTCAATAAGCTTGGTTTTTAAAAGAGGACTCAATATTCTAGCATTTTTTGGCTGATCTCTCTGGCCTATAGTAGGGATAACTGGAAAATGTAAATGTAATTTTCTGTTATTTGTTCCCCTGTTACTTATTTATTTCCTGTGGGCTTAAGTATGAGCTGAGAATAACAGCTTAATTGGTTTCTTGTTGTTGATGTTGTTCCCTTTTCTTTCTCTCTTCTTTCTTTCTTTCTTTCATTCTTTCTTCTTTCTTTCTTTTCTTTCTTCCTTCCTTCTTTTTCTTTCTTTCTTTCTTTTCTTCCTTCCTTCCTTCTTTTCTTTCTTTCTTTCTTTCTTTCTTTCTTTCTTTCTTTCTTTCTTTCTTTCTTTCTTTCTACTTTCTTTCTTTCTCTTCTTGCTTCTTTTCTTTCTTCTTTTCTCTTTCTTTCTTTCTTTCTTTCTTTCTTTCTTTCTTTCTTTCTTTCTTTCTTTCTTTCTTTCTTTCTTTCTTTCTTTCTCCTTCCTTCCTTTTCCCTCCTTCTTTCCTTCCATTGACTTTCCTTTCTGAATGTCTACTTCTTAGTGACAACAAATATGCCTTTAGAACTTAAAGGAAAATTTGTCATACCAAAAAAGCAGATGGATAGCTGTTGTCTAGTAAGACTGGGACCTTCACAGCATAGGACCTTAATCAGACAGTTGCAGGGACAAGTACACTGATCCGTAGATGAAACTTTACAGTAAGGCTGAGGTTTTACAGACTATTTTGGAAAAGTGAGATAAGAGTGAGCTTCACTAACGGATGGCCAACAGCAGACCTCATGAAGATTACAGTCTCATGTCTCTTGTGGATTTAGTACCCACTTCCCCCTCCATCTTTTATCTGTAGTTAATGTGTTCTCCTTTATCTTTGCTTTATTTTTTATCCATTATATTTGTTTTGAATTCTGTAGAATTAAATCATTACCAACAACATAGCAAATGTGCATTATGTTTCACTGGAAAATGAGTAAGAAGTATACGTATGAGGGATACTTTCATGTCTTTATGTATTAATGATTTTCCTTTGCAAGTTTTTCCTGTGATTATATTAAAAAATTAGTTAGATCTTATGAATACTTAAGTTGTTGTTAAACAAAAAGCTCAAGATTAAAGGAATAAATGTTTTACTACCTTTTTATGCTCAAAAGGAAACTTGTCAATATCTTGTTTGTTTGATTCATATTTTTTGATAGCCTAAAATCACAATCCAGAGTTAAAGACAATAAGTGCTAAGCAAAAAATATATAACCACAAACTTCAATACATGTTCTAAGGGAAGGAAAACACTTGCAATTACAGAAAAATGTGCTGGTTTGAGGTATAAGTTGGTGGACTGGTCCATCAGGGAGGGCCTTAAGAAGGTAACATTTGGTTGTATGGAGATTAAGCTGCACAAAATTAAGGGAAAAGAACAGTTTAATTTTAAATGCAAATAGCTGCAAACATAAATCTTTAAGTCTGTGTGGTCTAACACATGACTTGGCTAAATAAGGTGCAGAGGAATATTTGCATCTAATGTCCTCTTATACCCTTTACTAACCCAAACATCATTTCAAATTTGTACAGGTAGAGTTTAGATTAACTATTGGTGTCAGATGAGACTTAGTAAGTTGCCTTTTAAATCAGACAACTATTTTCAAACGTGGACTTGGCCTACTTCCTAACTGTCTCTCGAATAGGTAAATAATAAAAGAACTTTTTGCTAGTAATGTTGCCAGGGAGATGAGCCTGTGTTCTCTTTCAAAAGATGTGTTTAACACAGGGAAAATTACCAACATAGGATGCAGCTCTTAGGTATGGTGGCAGAGTGGATGCAGGTGGAGTTGGGGTCAGTTTTTCATACAGAATATGATATCTGTTATACTTCACTTAGATTCAAAATGGAAAAGCATAGTTCAAATGTGGTGTCCAAATATGCCTGATTGTGTGCCCATTGCAGGGCAAAATTCAAAGTAAAATGAGAGAGCTTATTTGGCAGACATACTTAATTAATTTTCAGTTTACAGCAGATTTCTCATTGTGAGCAAATAGCAGTGGGGTCATATTTTATTCATTTTTGCTTGATTCAACCAAGTTAAAATGGATTTGTCTAAAATTCTATATACACTGCTTTTTAATACAATCAAAGCGTGGAAGACTAAAGATGGCATTCTTGGTCTTTATTCCAATTATTCTACATTTATCTAATTTATTTTTTATCAGTGGGGGACTATATATAACTTGAAATGGCAAATACATTAGTTCTAACTTTGAAGAAAGGTTTCTGACACTATATGCCTGGACATACTGGATAACTCTGACCCCATGGACTCATGTTTCCCTGGTAACAGGGGGTAATTGAAATTTCTATTTTGTGAAGAAGTTTGCAAAAGAATCTCAATCTGATATCTACAGATTATGAAGCTCTGTCAATAAAATCTGTATCTATTGAGAACTGGAATAGAACTGCAAGTTGCACTGTTACAAGTGCAAGGAGAGAACCAAGGAATTAACTTTTTGCTGGGCAGGAAAGAAGAGAAAGACAAGAAACTCATTTATAGGAGTATATAGGACTCAAAGACCCCAAAATCTGACATCTTCAGTTTCTAGAATCTAAATGCTTATTTGCCTTTTTTTCTTAAAAAGTCTGTACTTTCCCCTACTGACGCAGGCAGAAAGATAACACACGATGATCATTTTATGTTTACCCGATGAAGAAAATGGAGGGTTTGATGACTGTTGTGATGGTTATGTGCTGGGAACGTCACATAATGTTAGGAATGTACTTTAACATCACGACCTGGGTGTGGCGGCTCATGTCTGTCATCCCAGCACTCAGAAGGTTGAGGCAAGAGGTTTGCTGCAAGTTTGAGGCAAGCCTGGGCTACAGAGCGAGACCCTGTCTCAAAAAATAAAAATAAAACAAAATAAAACAAATCAGCCACAAACATCACACAGCAGGAAAATGCATAGAGGTTGTTTTAACCGAGTTGTATAAACTGAGGGTATTTTGAAACCTAGTGAGTCAGTCCCATGTTATGAGCTACACATAATTCCATCACAAAACTACCACTTCTATGAAAAACAAAGCATGCTTTGTTGTCACCCCAAATGAGAAAGCTAGGGTGACTCCTTTCTAATGTGGTCACCTGAAGATTGTGTGTTTATTGAAGTCTGTCTATGGGAAATTATTTAAATGTAGGACAGCCACAAACCTGCTATATAATTTTATAATGCCTCTTAGCTAAGGGATTTACAATTTGGGGTTGGAGAAAAGAAATCCATGAAACTGCTACAAGGTAATATAAAATTGTGTGATAAAAACCAACTTTAATATACTTGTGTGAAAATATGTTCTTCAGAAAAAAGATTTTAGGAGGGCAATCCAAATTTACATCTGGGGCCGGTGAGATGGCTCAGCGGCGTAAGCGCCTGCCTTGCAAGCGCGAGGGCCCGAGTTCGACTCCCGGATCCCACATACTAAAAGGGGCCGGTGATATAGCTCAGTGGCACGGGTGCCTGTTGGCGCACGAGGTCCTGAGGTCGTCCCCCTGGTACCCACAAAAAAAAGCAAAAAAACAAAAAAACAAATTTACATCTGGTTACATTTGATCTGCTGATATTTGCATGTATATGCTACAAATTATCTTTTAAGAAAATAAAGATTTTATTTTTTTACAACTGCTTTTTCTGTAACCCAAATATTGTACCTTTGGATTAGATTGCCCCTATTCTTCAAATGGAATCTGGTTTTCACTGCCCAGCCATGCCTGCCAATTACCTGACAAGGACAAATTTCTCTTAGAATATTTGGTTCAAAAGGGGTCTGTTTCCCTCCTGTTTTAAAGTGAAGTATCCTGCTGCTTTCTGACACCGTAATTCCTCCTGAACCATCTTTCCTACCATTGACATGCCATTTGCCTAAAATTACAGAATTAATATTGCCACTGTACTAACTTCTAACACTAGGTTTTAATATATGACATATTTCATGGAAATTTGGGGGCAACCACTGGGTATTCCAAAGTTCAATGGAGAAAAGTAAACCTGGAAAAGAGATCATAAGATGAGTTTTCTAGAATATAAAATGAGAAGATGAAAAAAATCTTAACCGTAATCTTAATCTTTCTTGGCAACTGCCAAGTTTCTGGCTTTATTTTCCCTTCTTGTGATGTTCCCTTTCTTCACAGTGAAAATGTGTACCTAGTCAAGAAAATCCCATCCACTTACTACCGACTTTCCCAGTACATGCACATACTTACACCAGGATAATATTTCATAGCTGTCTCTTTGCTACATCTAAGTTACACAATCAGGAATAAAAAGGATGTGGATATTCTTTATTCAAATGATTAGGATCAGAAGTTTCAGGTTGTGTATTTTTTCAGAATTTGGAAGATATGCTTGTACAAAATGAGGTATCTTAAGAAAAGGCCCCAACATAAACAAAAAATTTATTGCTGTTTCATGCACACCTTAAACACATGGTCTAGAGTTAATGTTATACAAATTTTCAGTGTCCAGCTATATGGTGTCAGTTGTGGAATTTTCTACTTGCAGACTCATACCAGTGGTAAAAGCCTTTCAGATTTTGCTGAAATTCTGATTTTGGATTTTTGGTTTAGGGATGTTCATCCTATAGTTTGAGGGAAAAAAGGAAAGCCAGAGAAATTGTTTTATAGAAATCCAGTGTTTAGAATAAGTTTTAGGTTCCTAATCCTCTTTTTGTCCCAACCCAAGCTTGATTTGTTGATACTCATTCTTATTGCTGGATAACTCTCAGACAAAACACAGTTATTTACAAATATCCAAACTTATGCATCTCCAAGGAAAACCTATATATTTCTAAGATAAATTATACAAATCAGTTTAAGATCAATTACTACTTTCATTTCAAAGATGGGCAGTTTCGGAAATTTTATTAAATTTAAAAAGATGATCCTTAACATCATTATGTAAAGTTGTCTTTATTCTGTCTTTTCTCATTCTTAGCTTCTAGACTCTTTCCATTGGGCTGAATTTCTCATAAGGCACAGATAAATTAATGTCTTAAGAACAAAATAGCAGTTTTTCTTCATTTATTCTAAATTTAATGTGGAGAAATTCCACTTAAGTTCCAAATGCCAATTTGGGGAAAATCGTTTATTCAAGATGAAATGAGTTAATGTTGCTTTAGCTCATCAAAGAGATAGCAGGCCTATTTCAAGGCTCCAGGGTCCAGATTTACATGACCTTGGAAAATTTTTGTTGCCTGTTGTTGACTTTGCTTTCTTTCTCAGATGTCTCAGGAATTTATGAAAACATAATGGGTTATTTTATTACCCCTTTTTGGTGTTTGAAACCAAAGGGTTCTGGCTGACTTGGACTTCCTGATATTTGGCGGGTTTCAAATTGATCTAGACTACCACAAATCTCCCCAAAAGATTTACCATAAAAAAGATTTTTCAATGCAAATCTTTCCATTAAAAAAAAGATTTACCAACACTGATGCATTTCCATCTTCCCCTTGATATATTTCTATGTGCAACCTCAACATCACCCACTTCTGCTGTGCCTGTGGTTTGTTAAAAATAGAACTTAAGCAAATTTATGTCGAATTGCAATGGCTCCACACCCTGCCTGTCCTCAGGCAAAATATTTATCCTTTCAGGATATACTCCAGTTTTATTACATAATTCTTTCTAACAATATATCCTTTATGCAATTGAGTCAGATGTAATTACCCTACAAAAATATTTGCTAAGTCCATCTTTCCTAATCTGACTCTTCCAAGTGTTCTCAGTAACCAGCAAAGCAGTCAGAAGGAAAAGGACTCTATTCTGTGCTGAGAGGGGCCCACCTCCAGCATCTACTTCTATACTGTGAGCTGCTATCCTACCAACTTACAGTTTTCCAGGGAACAATAAGTTGTTTGAATCAATACAATGGGGGAGAATGTCTTATTTCATCACACAGGTAGCAGTGCTTCATGAACACCCTCAAGGAAACAGTTCATGAGACTCTAGCCTTCTCACAGATTATCACTATCTTTTATAAATATATTTCTATTCGTTTTTATAATTAACTACTGTGAGTGGTTCACAGGAATAGACCATTGGTCATATCAGCTTCATCACTGTTCTTCTCTGTATTTTTGTTTCCAAAAACCTTTTCCCTTGCCTTGAATGTGGAAAAGAAAAACTTCCTTACACTGAACAAGGCACTGTGTTGGTTTTTTTTTTTTTTGTGTGTGTGTATTTCCAAGTTAGACTAGCTACACTGCAGTGTTTGAGTGCCTCAGCTCAACCAGATGAACTTACTTTGCACAATTTAACCATTGTCTTGAGGATGTGAAACTAGCACCTTGTCTAATAAACACTTGCCATAAACCAAGCAAGATTTATGGTTCAAATCTGTCTCTTGGCTTGCTTTTTGTTTGGCCATTTAAAAAATATTTTACCCATTTCTCTCTTTATTTTACCCTCAGCTCCCAAGTTGCAGACGTTAATAAACTTTGTCTTTCCCTGATTCCCTAAACTGCTCTTATTTACATTTACTGAAGTTTCTCACTATGGTCCTCTCTGTTCTCTACCCCAGAGTTTCCTCGAAAGCTCAGAATGGACCATTAATCCTGCAATCATTTTTTCTTTTTCTCTCCCTGAGATTTCAGAATTGGTTGGTAATCTTGCCAACCAGTCCAAAGTGCCTACATGAGACACCTATATTAAACAGCTACTCTGGGTTTTTGTATGTTCAAGTTTGGGTGAGGGAACACATTGCTAACCTTAGCTGTCTGGGTTTATTGTTTGGGCACAGGCAGGAGATAGGCTGTGAATATTGATTTCTACCCTATTCACAAAAATATGCTATTATTATATTAGATAATAAGGTTTTTCCTTCAATATTTTTATAGCTATGAGCTTTTATTATCAAGAAAGGTAAAAATAATTACTTTATATAGAATAAACAAATAGGTGCTTAAGAGACTGTAGAAGCCACTGAATCGCAGAAATGCCCATATTTTCTTTCCTTAGACATCTGAAAAACTACAAAACTTTATGCCTCTTTGCTCAAACCTAGTAGTCAATATTATAGAACAGGATTTTCTTGATTTTATGTCACCAAATTAAGATATTAGTCCTTTAAGTGCATATGAACTAAGTCTAAAATCAAGGGATTAAAAGATGAGTTATAATAGCTTTACATATAAAATATAGTATAAAGCTCTGTGTAAAATGCATAATATTGAAATATTAATAATACAAACCAAATCTCTTCAATACCCAAAGGGATGCAGTAAACAAAAAGGTATTTAGCCTACATGATGACATATATATTTTGTCCCAAATATTTTGTTAGGAATAAGAAAAATACAGAGCCAGAAGAAGTAAAAGATTGTGCTAACAGTATATGAGAATATTGAAAGGAAACGAGAGAGAATTGAAAGCCAAGGCAGACAGCTACACTATTGGGACAACACTGACCTTGACAACAATTTGAGCTCCTGAGAGTGGGAAGGAGTTCTGTGAAGTGGATGGTACATCTCACAAATAGTGAGCAGGGAAATGGGAGTCCAAAGGTGAACCTTAGAATGAGATAGGTCTTTATATAGGACAAACTACTTTCATAACTCTCTCAACAACAAAAATTGAAATGCACAAATCTCAAGTACACAGTATGCAAGGAAATACTACAAGTGTTTAAAAATAAAGGAATTTTTTCAAAGATTCTTATAATTACAAATATTAGAAACACTTAACTTTCTCAAAAATATGTTGTTTGATTAAATAAATCATGGTACATTCAAACTTTGGACACATATGTAGTAATTAAAGTGGTGTAAGTTCTATCTTCACTATATATAATATAAGTATAATTGTATATGTTTATAATATTTATGTGTGATAAAGATATGCCATAAAACATCCCTGGAAGCACAAGTTATCTAATATTATAACAATATTATACCATATACACACATACGACACACACAAACACATACACTCTCACAGGTTTGGACCCAGACAATAATTTTGATAATGGATGTCTAGAACAGTGAGATATTACTGCCTCACTGGTAGTGAGGTAGGTAATTACTTTTTCTTTTATATGTACTCTTTCCTTATGTGTGTTTCATGAGCTATTATTCACAATAACGATTGTTATGGCTTGTGTCTAGATGTCCCCCCAAAGCCTCACGCAGTCTTAGATAAGGCTTTTTCAAAGATGGCTGAATCTAGACTGTGTTATGCTGGGGTTAAGCGTGTGCTATTAATAAATCAGTCCATTGATTGGTTTGGCATAGTTCTGACTAGGTTTAAGGGTGTGAGTGCTACACCCGCTGTGGAGTGGGTAGCCTGAATACAGTATAAGGGACAAAAAGACTCTCGTCTCTCTACCTGGTTGCTTTTGCCACCTTCCACCCACCATGAACTTTTGCCCCTCTGCCATGTGCCACCCTGCCTTGGAGCCAGGCGATTATGGACTGAAACTTCTATGAACTTTAAGCCAAATAAACATTTCCTCCTTTAACTTTGGGTGTTAGGTATTTTGTCTCAGCAATAAGAAAGGTTACTAAGACAACAGCACATTGATTTTATCATCAGAAAACAAACTAAGAGAAAAGGAAGAATGTGTCAATGGAAAACCTTTAGTTAAATGAAAGCTGGGTAGCAGGTATGGTGTTGGGGCATTTAAAAATCTCAAAGCTATTAAATTATGGGGAGAAAGTAATCTCTTCATTTGCTATTGTTTCCCTCCCTTGGAAGAACTAAGGCTATTAAAAAGTGGCTCACAAGGATGGAAACCTGAATTTTTCACATAACAAGTACACTTCATAACTTATCATTAAATGGAAGTAATTACAAGATTTGTAGAATCCTGATAAGACCCTTGGAGGTTTAATGCATTTCTCTTGTGTCGCTCACAAGGATACTAAGAAACAAAGAGGTTACTTGATTTACTGAAAATAATGCAAGTAATAGAAATAGGCAAGGCTAAAGCTCAGGATTTATTACTTAAAATTCCAATCTGCTTAAGTTTCAAATTGCTTAAATTTCCAATCTATACCCAATATTAAATGTGGCACAATGCAGAAGTGAAAGAAGAGAAAAATCAATTCAATTCTTATTTTTTAAATGTCCACTTTAAATTTGTGACTAGGGAAAATATGGCTTTTCACACAATGGCTATTTGTAAATTGTCTATCGGAAATTGGTACTAATTATCTCTGTTAACAAAAGTATAAAGAAAAAGTGAGTTTGTAATATGCTTAGAAATTAGTAACATCAAGAAATGTGTATATATGTTTCTACATATGTGTGTACATATAGGCACATGTATGTAGACATATATATTTATACATATATATAAATCACACACAAAATATAATTTTTACTTAATACATTAAATGGATAATTTCTGTGCTCAAGGTAGAAATATCTACATAGCTTATAATTTATACTTGGTAGTATGGTAGTATGTGCCAGGTGTAGTGGTACATGCTTGTAATCCCAGAACTTGGGAGGCTGAGGAAGGAGGATCACGGTGACTTTGAGTCTAGCCTGAGCCACATAAAGAAATGGAAGACCGAACAATGTCTCTTTGGAATACAGAAACTAATGGTGGACTGTAAAAGACATGACGTCCTTCAGAGTCACATTGAGTGGTGGTGTCAATTCCAGACTGTTGGAAGAATTCAGCTAGACTTGTCTTTCCTCCCCAAATGCCTCTAATATAAGCATCCTGAATTATCCATGCATAAATAGGACATGTGATGAGATATAATTCACTTCTAAGCCATGTTACTTTCAAAAGTCAAAATATGTGATCATTGTTAAGTAGCTAAAAATAAATAATACTGTGTTATTAAGCTGTGACCAGCTCCTTTTTTGCCTGTAGATGGAGAATTAAGATTGATGTAAGTCTCACCTCTAAAAGTACCTCAACCTTGGCTCCAATTCTGCCTTACACATGTTGCCTTTCTTATGATAAATTTCTTTCAAATGTCCATTTCCTAAACTGCTGTATAAAGTCATGATGTATTTAATCTTTTTCTTTTATATCACTTTCCAAAATAATGCTTACATGGTCATTGCCTGAAATCTCAGCTTCTGAAATATAGGGTATTTTCTCTTCAGGCCTTTCTAAAAATAATTCAAAGAAATAGTAAATCAAAATAAGGGAAAAGAAATGGGGACAAAATGTCTTTCTTTATGTTTGGGGATGGGTAGAACAGAAATGAAGTGTGTTATGGCTTGTCTGTCTTTTAATTATCATCCCATTGATCAAATTAAACCCATGAGGAATTTTCAGTGTTATCATTATATATAATTCCCCAGCAATGCCAGTGTAATTTCACATTGATGAGTGGCCACTTTGCACTAGAAGTAGTGAGGACAGCTGCTGAGTAACTTTCCCATTTCCTGGTGTAAGCTTTCAGCATGCTCAGCAGATGCTGCTGGTTCCTTAGGCTGCCAACCATGCCCCGGAGAAAATGCCGCTGGCAGGGAGAGGCCACTAGGAGAGGCCAAACATCAACCGCTCCTTGCACACATCACTCTGGGGCTTTTACATACCCAACAGAGCCCAAAGTCTGTTGCTTAAAGTTCTCAGAAAATATGAAGTCTTATTTCTAATGTTCTGTGAAATTTATGGCATGACTGAATTTTATGCTTACTCAGAGTAAAATATAGGGGCTGGGGACTGTTAAATCAAATCCAACAAATGCTATCTTTTCTGGCAATTGTGGCCGGCCTTTGGGATTTCTAATGACGACTATTTGATTTGTTTGAAACATCACTAATCAGTATGTTTCTTTCTTCAGTCAATTTATATTGAATTTAAGTTAGCAGTCCACACAAATTTATACCCTATGTATAAAGACAGAGATGTAAAAGATAGAGATGTAAAGACATCTCTTTTAAAGGCAGACATGTTGGACCTGTGAGATAGCTCAGTGGCATAAGCGCCTGGCTTGCAAGCGCGAGGTCCTGAGTTTGACTCCCAGTACCCACATACGAAAAAAGGGCCGGTGATATTGCTCAGAGGCATGGGCGCCTGCTGGCGTGTGAGGTCCTGAGTTCGACCCCCAGTACCCCCCCACACACAAAATAAATAAATAAATAAATAAAGACAGAGATGTAAAAATGAGGATTTACAACTGTATGAAGAAAGTCAAAATATACTAAAAATATATTGATAACCATGTTCCTATTGCTATTGCATTTAAAATAACCTTTAAAAATGGGTTAAATAAAGACTAATATTTTAAGTGCAGTTTATTTTTAAGGGTATAGTCAGATTATTTTTAAAACTGTACTTTGAGATAAAATATGAGTTATTAATATGTATAATTTCCTATATAAAATCCTGATTATGCAAATATATGCACATATTCTCAATAGTTGCATCGTGCTGGATAAGACACTTAAGTTACTTAGTTTACTTTATTCTTCCCCATTAGAAAAAAAAAATGCATGATCTAGAATCTACCTCCTGGAGGTAGATGAAGTAGATGGAATTGCATGAATAGATACTATCTTCATATAGTTAGAACTCAATGACTGTTGTTACTGTTATCGTATTTGCACATATATGCAGCTTAGATATTTAAAAATTAATATTTAATAAAATAAAATTTATTTATTGTTTACCTTAGAACACAGTTAATATGCACATTTAAAGTAGATGATAATAACAATACAGTGTACATTTCAGAAAGCCCAAAGAAAGGATTTTGAAAGATTTTACCATAAAAAAATGATAAGTGTTTGACTTAAACATTACATAATGTATACATGTATTTAAATATTACTTGGTGCCCTGTTTATATGTATACTTTTAAGGTTTTAAGGTTAGCTTAAAATAAATTTTCAAAAATTAAAGTTGAGGTAGTATTTTTATTTTTAAAATCTGGAGAAAAAAACAGAGTCATTGGTATAGAATCACACATTGCAATGGGAAAATATGAAGTATCATTATTATTAAATTTTAAATTTAGTGGGCAAAGTGCATTGCAAAATATGTATTTTATACAATTATGATATATTCTTATACTTTGGAGAAATTAGTAATATAACGTAGATGAGCAAAAAGATAAACTTAATGTGTACTCTGTGAATTGGTTTTTTACAAGATGATCCCAATGCCATATTCCTTGAGTTTAGAAAAGGAAAAATAACTTGGTACTAGTGTGCTTCTTAAAATTACAGTGTTATGAAGACAGAACAGCAACACTTACATAAAGAAAAGGAGAAATATTTTCCAGATTGTTATGTGTTACTTGATCCATATTGTAAAATCCTTTGTAAAATTCTCTTTCTTGACGTATCAGCATAATCTTACATAATAAGGGTGTGTGTGTGTGTGTGTGTGTGTGTGTGTGTGTCTGTGTGTGTGTCTGTGTTTATAAAGGAAGAAAAGTCTGGTTTTACATGGAGTGGAAGGGAATGCTAATAGTAAATTATTTAGAGTAGAAGGCAAGCAAATCTGTAAGACTGCGCCATATGACCCAAAGTTAGTATGCAAATTGAGAGGTAGACCTAGAACATTCCTGAAAGGACATCAGCATTGAAGAGCTGGACAAAAGCAGAGGTGTACTCAAAAAAAAAAAAAAAAAAAAAAAAAAATTATACTGAAGAAGAAAACAGAATAGTGCCTGTAGCTCTTATAAGACCTTGCCTATAAAAAATACACAGGAATGGGTGTGTTGGGGTCGGGGATGACACTGTGTGTCAAGTGTTAAGCAGAGTTATCAGGGTGACAGTTTGCCCAGCAACCTCAGATCTAGAAAGCATAAGGTCAGTGATTTTCAGTTTTTCCTTTTTTCTAGTAAGAACAGAAGTGATGACTTTCCATGTTTTATATATCAGACCGAAAACAAGAAGTGCTTAGATAAATTAAAAAATAAACTTCTTCCTATACTTAAAATCTTATAAAAGCATAAATCAAAATGTATACCAATCTAAACTTTAATGCTTATGTTTTTGAAGAAAGCATAGTAAAAGTCCTCTAGACATTGTTAAGTAGAGTGTTTAGGTATAGTATCAAAAGCATGACCCAACAATGAATTAAAAAGAAACTTGATAAATTGGACTTCATCAAAATTAAAAATGCTTTCTTTATGAAACATACTAAGAATTAAAACGGAAACTTTTGAACTAGCATATATTAACATTTAAATTATCAAAAAATGTGTTTTACATTTAAGAAGTCAGAATCAATACGTTATCAAAATTTGCCAGATATTATTAAAACACCTCATAGTTTTTCTGAAATAATAATTTAATAACATTTCTAAGAAATTACTACATACCAAATTTGTACCAGGAATTGTGTGCGTAGCATAACATTTACCTTTCAAAATTAAAAAGACGAAAGAAAAACTGGAAAATATGTACTATTATTCAGATTTTAAAACTGAGGTAAGAGAGGCAGAGAAGTTAAACATAGTGTTCAGTGTTACAAAGCTAGATAGCAAAGAAGGAAGAATTTAAACATAAATTGCTTACTCTTAGAACATGCACTCTTTCTTTGTCAAAAAATGAATCCCAGTGATGCTGAAAAACTGAATATCTACATGGGTACAAAAGAACTTTAACCTCATCACTGGCAAAAATTAATTTGAGATGAATTCAAACTAAAAAAGCTTCTGGAGACAAACATAAAACATATTTACGACTTTGCATGAATATATTTGTGACAGACAAGATTTCTTCAAGGAGCACAAGTACTATGCTTAAAGGAAAATAAATGTTACAAAATGTTCAACTGAATCTCAGAAATAGAACCTCTGCTTTTCAAAATTCACCCATAAGATAATGAAAATGCAAGCCATAGTAGATTTGGAGGAAATATTTACACACATGTAAAATACACATGTAAATTTACACACATGACAAAAATATTTTGTTTAACATTCAAATAACATAAATCAAGAAAAAGACTGTCCAATGAAAGTAGTCAAAAGACTAGAGAGTTCACAATAGAAAACATTTGAATGGCTAATAAGGACCCCAACATGCTCCAAGTTATTATTAAAAAGGTAAATGCAAATGAAAACATACTATGGCTGTACTTCATAGTCACTTGAGTGTCTTATATTCCAAAACCTAAAAAGATAACATGTTAGTGAAGATGTGCAGCAATCACGTTCTCAAACATTTCTTAGAGTGTAGAGAACATTACCTGTTCTTTTAAAATTTTTTTAAAAATAAGGTTTAACTGTTAAATGTTGAAGGATTCTATATTATGGTAATTTTTGTCCAGTGTATTTATTTAAGAGAAATAGAAACATACACCCTCAGTAAAGCTTACACGTGCAATAATATAGCAGCTTAATTCATAATAACCAATAACTAAAAACAACCCAGAACTAATAAATGATATGGCAAATAACTAATAAAAGATGGAAAAATAATTTGTATTTCTATATACAAGTAACAAAAACATAGATAAACTAAAATTTAAATACCATTTATAATTGCTCAAAAATGAAATTATTAGGTATAAACCTGGTAAAACACTTATAGGACTGGTATGCTGAAAATTAATGATGAAAGAAATCATAAATCTAAATAATTAGATATTTCATGTTCACAGTTTTGAAAGTTCGATACCTTAAAGATGTTAATCTTCTGCTTCTTTCACAAATTAATTGTGTAGTAGAATGAAAATACATATATTATTTAGAATAAAAAAGAAACAGCCCAAATATCCAACAGCAGTGTGGATGAAAATATTGTGGTTTTTCCATAAAAAATAAAAGTTTTCAGCAATTGAATGAATAATCCACCGATATAAGGAAATATATAGAGGAATCTCAAAAACTTAGGTTTAGTTGCATGATAGAGGAAATAGTAGACAATAAATTTTATTTATATTATGTTCAAGAATAGACAAAACTAATCTATACTGGTAGAAATCAGAATAGGATCCAGATATGCATTGTGTGGTAGACTGTAATAGGGCACAAGGAAACTTTCTGAATTGATAAAAATTCTCCACACATTGAAGTGGTGATATTATGGATGATTTGCTTTGTCAAAGCTCACCTAATTGTGTATTTTAGATCTCATTTAACTATTTATAAATTTTACCTATTAAAAAAATCCCTCCTGCCTCCCTCAAAATAAAGCAATTTCAAAGTAAGATGACTTCATCATGGAAATGATGGGTAGAGACAATAATAGGTAATTTAAGTCCTTCATCTTTTATGGAGATATTTGCTCACTACTGATTAATTATGAACATTATGAAAAAATTAAATATATACATGAATATTAAATTCTAAAAGCTTTGCAAGATTAGATATTACATATCTAATGTGCAACTAAACTTTGGAAATTGAAGCTGGAAAATCTGATCAAGAGTAAAAAATGTAGGGAAATATAACAAAGAATGTAGAGGGTAGGACTAAGTTCAAATGTATTAGAATACCAGTGATATCAGTGGGTCATATTTTTCAGTTTAAAGATGTAGATAAATAGCTCTTTAAGTAATGAAAATAAAGAAAATCACAAGACATTGTTTTTTCCAATGAATGCAGGGGTAAGAATATAAAATATTGATAGTATTAACTATGGTTCTTATAGGTAGGATGAGTTACAGTATTCTTTGCACATACTCCTAAAGGGAGCACAAACAGAACCATCTGTTTTGGTGAGCTATTTGGCAAGATATAACAGGATAAGAATTTCATTTTACTCAGAATTTATTCTTTTGTAAATCTCATCTGCAAACATGCAGACACATGTGAACAATTTTATCTATGTGGGTATTAATTGTAATTTTTACAATATTTAAAAATTGAAAATTAGATAAAGCCAAATAAAGAGGAATAGGAAAAATTGTAAAGCCTATATGTTATAGAATATATTCAGCCTTTAGAATAAAAGAGGAAATTTATAGTGGAATAGAAAGTCAAGCATATATGATGTGATGGCATTCAAATAAGCAAATTATGCGTTCACATACACTGATGCACACGCATAGGAACAAGATAAGGCTATGCCCCAAATTACTGACAGTCACTTCTTCCTTAGAGGGAATATTTGACGTTTTTAACATATATAAAGATTTTTCATATTTTACTCTCTATATATCTAGTATATGTCTAGTTTGTCATCAATAAAGTGATATGTTATATATATTATATATTATTATATATTTATTATTATAATATATTTATTATTATCTATTATTTAAAATAGAAGAAAAATAAATAAAGGTGGGCTGATATCTAACAAATAAAACACATCTTAGTAGAATATAGCATTGCAACTATGAGATAAGTGTGCCCACCTAAATCATTAATAAATACTAGTGATTACACTGCAATCCTCTGAAACAGAGTAGTGGCTAAAAGCAGTATCTCAGGCAAGCAAGAAGATGATTGTGTCACTTCAATATGCTAAAGTGAAACTTAAGGGAAATAGATTTTTCAGTGTCATAGAGACTTCAAGGAAAGGTTAACGAGGGTTGAATAAATGGGGGAAGAAATACATAAAAATGATTTTCAATATTGTCTATAAATTTTCAGGAATTGGAGAAGAGGCTTTTGGGCTACCTTTCCAGAACTCATTTCCTAGGATTATATATGCTGAATTTACACTCTTGAATTTAGTATTTTAAATATATTGTCTGTTATAAGCATGCTTGATTCAAATGAAAGAAGCATGCATTCAGATTGTGATGAAAATGATGGAAAATGTAGAGATTTTTAAAGATTAAAACTATATTTCTGTTTTGTTTTTGAGAAACTATAGATAATATATTTTCACCAAATATTATACTCATTTATATCGTCATCCTCAGACATAAATTCTTATTAGTCATTTACATTGAGTACTTCATTATGTTTCTAAAATTAACTACATATAAAATCCATGAAAAATTATATTCAATTATTTAATCTAAAATGGAAAGGGATTGGAGGATAAAAATAAATTTTGGAATCTTTTTTTTAAGGAAGTCAAGAGACTCAGCTCTGGTGATGTGCTTGTACACACACACACACACACACACACACACACACACACACACAGAGTCCTAAATGGTAATTCAGAAGTTACTGATAAAATTAAATATTTCGGAGTGTAGATTCTGTGGCAGACTCCTTGAATGAAGTGCAGGGTTTTGAACTCAACTCTCCCTCAGACAGCTTGCATGCTAGTGAGGGGTAAAGATACTAATAAGAATAAACAAAGAAAGGTGATATGCCATGCTGTTATAATTGGTACAGAGGAATATAGAAGAGAAAATGGCTCGGAAAGTGAAGTGACTGCAAAGGTGGGTGTATTTATACAGGCCGGGAGAGATCTGAATGAAATAAATGAGTGAGACGTGGATCTATTTGGGGCATCCTATTTCAGACAGAAAGAACAGCAAATACAAAAGTCCCGCGTTGAGAATGTGCCTGGAGTACTGAAAGTATATCAAAGAGTTCAATGTCGTCGGAGTGCAGTGAGTGATTAGGACAGCAGTAGGAATTCAGGTCAGAGAAGTCATTAGATGCCAAATCATATGGGGCACTTTAGGCACTGGCAAAGAGTTTGGATTTTATCTACTGTGATGTGAATCCTTTGGAGATTTTTTGAGCAGTGGGGTAGCATGACCCAAATTGCACTTTTACTACTTTTCAGAGATTAGATATAGGTCAAGATTGAAGAAAATGGTAGACAGAATAAGATTATAGGGAGCAGACATCTATTTGCTGGGGAAGTTCTGTCTTTCTAACTGTTGCCACTATACAAATAATAGTGGCACATTCATTTCCTTTCAAAGACAGTGTATTTTTCAGTTATGTAAAATAGTAAAATAGTAACAGTGAAAGCTACAGGAAATGATCAGAGTTTGAATATGTTCTCAAAGAGCCTGAAGCACATTTAGAAATATGAGATATAAGATGGGGAGAAAAAGGAATTAAGAAATATGATGAGGTTCAGGGTTGAGAAGATTTATTTAATAGTGGTTGTACTAAGGAAGAAGTGTCAGCAGAGAAGAGCACTGAGGAAATAAAATATTTTCCAAGACACAATCCTAGAATAGCATTGTTATGCAATTTACTAAGGAGATACTTTCTGAAGAGAATAAGGGAATGGGGAGAATAGGAAAAGGAAGAGGAGAAAGCCAAGCCAAGATACCATGTCAGACAAAGTCCCAGACTATGTCTGATCCGAAGGGAACTCTGGCACATAAATTGTGTCTCAGAGCTTTTCCTAAATGGGAGCCAACAGAAACTTCCAGGCATATTGTGACTTCAAAGCAGCTATGGGAAGAAAAGGACTATCTTTTTAGAAAGGCTGCCTCGCATCCCTCCGAAATTCTTATGTTGAAGGCCTAATGTTCAGTGTGATGGTATTTGAAGATGAAGTTTTTGAGGGATGATCAGTGTTAGATGAGGTTAGGTGAGGGTTAGGTGGGGTTAGCAGTCCTGTAAAAGATGATACCACTAAGTGAGGACATCGTAAGGAGGTGGCCATCTACCAGTCAGGAAGGGGCCCTGCAACAGAAAACATATCATCACCACCTTGGTCTTGGACTGGGAAGCCTCAACAGCTGTGAGAAGATAAATGTTTATTGTTTAAGCCTTACAGTCTATGAAATTTTTCTAATGGTCCTAAATAACAAAGACAGAATATTACAGGTACAAGTGATTAGGCTCAAAGCATGTGAAAGCTGAGGGACTGGCGAAAGAGACAGGTAAGAGGATTTCCAGGACTTTTTGTTGGAGCGCCAGCTACAGTGGACTGCAGTGTCTACTACAGAAATTAAAGCCAAGAGTTCACTTACAGACATGCTGAGGTACATTAGCTAATCAAATCTACTAAGTAGGTAGCTAAAGATAAAAGAGTTTGAGGACAGGAGAGACAAAAATGTTTTCTTCAAATGGGTGCCATTTAAAGATTGGATTAGCTGTGATTAACTAGGAAGTGAATGTAGGTAGAGAGGAGAACTATGGCCCTGAACTAGTAACAAGATAAGGCATGAAAGAAAGGTGGCATAAAGCCATACCATGAGCAGTAGTAATCTTATTTGCAAGATAAAAATGGGCCAAAACAGTGTGACTGTCAAGAAATTAACAGCTGTGGCAGATCTTCTAAAGACAGTTGCATTTCTTGGCTATATTATCTTATATCCTTATTAATTTTTACACATCTTCTGTTCACCCATCCCTTTACATGGAAAAAGTGTGTTTTTTTCCCCCTCCTTTGTTTGCTAAAACATCATAAATACTTCACCAGTTGTGAAGATAAGTTGGTTTAGGCCAAAGATATGCAAATCTATATCATGGTATAATTGAGGATCCCATGCGTTTTAGAATTACTTCTAGATATTTATAAAATTTTCATAGAAAAGTGATTTGAATAAAATGAGAGCAAAACTCAAACAAATATAATCAGAGATGAAAAGGGAAATATTACAACTGACACCCAAGAAATTTAAAAGGTCATTAGGGATTATTATGAACAACTATATGCCTATAAATGTGATAATCTAGAAGAAAAGGATAAATTCCTAGATAGATACACCTTACCAAGACTGAATCATGACTAATGATCATGACTGAATTATGCTCTACCAAACATTTAAAGAAGAACCAATACCAATTCTCCTTATTAAAAAAAAGAGGAGGGAATTCCTCCAAATATATTTTATAAGGTGGACATTATCCTGGTAGCAACATCAGACAAGGACACAATAAAAAAGAAGAGATACAAGTCAATTTCCTTGAATACAGACACAGAAATCCTCAGTTCAGGGAAGTAAGAATACTTCCCTGTTTTATATAATTTAATAAATGTGATGTATAACATCAACAAAATGAAGGACAAAAACCATATGACCCCCTCAATTGATGCAGAAAAGGCATAGTTGATAAAATTCAACATCACTTCATGATAAATATGTGGAACAAATTAAGTATAGAAGGAATGCAATTTAACATAGTAAAGATCGTTTATAACATGCCAAGAGCTAACATTGTATTGAACGAGGGAAAGATGAAAGCTTTGTCTCTAAGACCTGGAACAACAAAATCTTGCTTACTTTTTCCACTTTTATTAACATAGTACTGAAACAATTAGGCAAGAGAAAGAAATCAAGGACATCCAAATTGTAAGTCAAATTGTCCCTTTCTGCAGGAAAGCTGAAAACACAAAGCTAAAAAACTCCTAGAATTAATAAATACATTCAGCATAGTTACCTGATACAAAATCAATATGCAACAATCAGTAGCACTGCTATATGCCAATAATGAATTAATTGAAGTAGAAATCAAGAACCAATCCCACTTACAATAGCTAAGAAAAATAAATAATAAGGAATAAATTAAACAAAGTGGGTAGAGGTGTCCGCAATGGAAATTGTAAAATACTGATGAAAGAAACTGAAGAGGCCCAAAAGAGATTTCAATATTATTAAGATGTCCACCCTATTAAACTGACATACAAATTCAATCCAACTCTTATCAAAATATCAATGTTGTATTTCACAGACTTAGAAAACATAATTCTAAACTTTATATGAGACCACAAAACCATGAACAGCAAAGACACTTTGTGGAATAAAAGAACAAAACAGAAGGTATTATATAATGCTGTAGTCCACCAAACAGCATACTATTGTTTTAAAAACAGTCACATAGAACAGTGGTACAAAATACATAGCCTAGAAGGAAACCCACACATCTAAAGCTAGTTGATTTTTTTACAAAGATGCTAAGAACACATTAGAGACTGGACAGTCTTTTTAATAAGTATTGTTGGGGTAATTGATTATTTACACCCAGAAGAATGAATCTAGACCCCTGTCTTTTGTCAGTAAAAGTGTCCAACTCAAAATGGATTAAAGATTTAAATATAATACTTGAAACTATGAAACTACTAGAAGAAAATATGGGAAATGCTTCAAGACATTGTAATGGCAAGGATTTTTGGACAGGAAAAAGCACAGGAAAAAAAACCAAAAATAGATAATCCAGATTATATCAAGCTAAAAGGCTTCTGTAGAACAAAGGAAATAATCCACAGAGTGCAGAAGAAATCTACAGAATTGGAGAAAATATTGATAATGTATATATCTGACAAAGGATTGACATCCAGAATACAGAAGTTCTCCAAAATCTCAACAGAAAAAAACTTAAAAATGGGAAATGCTATTAAATAGACAAACCAAAAAGAGTCATTGCTTCTACAACACATGCTGGTGAGAATGTGGAGTAAAGAAAATCATCCGCACCTTGTCAATGGAAACGTAAATTATTTGAATCATTACATAGGTTCCTCAAAATATTAAATATAAAATTTACGTTGTGATCCAACTGTCCCCCTACTAGGTACTATATATCTAAAGTAAATAAAACCAATATATCGAAGAGATATTTGCACTCTGATGTTCATCACAGCATTAAATGCAATAACGAAGAAATGGGAACAACTTGGGTCTATCAGCTCATAAATATATACAGAAGACATGGTATATATACACAATGGAATACTATTTAACCATAAAAGAATAAAATCCTGTCACTTGTGACACACAGATCAAACTGGACATCATTATGTTAAATGAAAGAAGTCTGACACAGGAAGAGAAGTACGGTATGAATTCACTCAGATATGGAAAGTAAACCAGTTTATCTCATTAAAATGTAGATAGAATGGTGGTTATCTGAGGCTAAGGACAGGAGGCAGTAACGGAGGAATGGGGAATTCTTGATCAGTGTGGACAAAATTACCATTATATAGGAAAGGGAAGTTTAGGGGACCACTGTAAAATATGGTCGCTGAAATAGTAAACACTGTAGATGAGAGATAGGGAAACTTGGTAGACTCTGAATATAAACGTCCTGCGCTAAAAACCTGGATTTAATACAGTAGTGAGCAAGTTAATTCATCTCCTTATACCTTAGTTTCCTCATATCTAACATGGAATGATAGTACCCAAATCATAGGTTTGGTAAGAGGATTAAATAAATGTATTAAGAGTTGTAAAGTACTTTCTACAAATTCTAGAACATAGAAAGCAACATTCAAAATAATATTAAATAGGACCGGTGAGATAGCTCAGCGGCATAAGTGCCTGCCTGGCAAGCACGAGGGCCTGAGTTCGACTCCCAGAACCCACATACGAAAAAAGGGCCAGTGATATCGCTCAGCGGCACGGGTACCTGCTGGCACGTGAGGTCCTGAGGTTGACCCCTGGTACCCACAAAAAAAAATAATAATAATATTAAATATATAAAAACAAATATGACACAGAATCTAATCCAGTGTATGGCACATAGTACTTACCAGGTAAATGGATGATAACAGCTTTATTAGCTTGATATTATTATTATACCCATTCTGCAAATGAGGAAATGAGGCTTGGGGATGCTAAGAAATTTCTCAAGGTCACTGAGTTAGTGAGTAGTGAAGCCAGCATGGAAATTTCAGTAACTCTTGACCTAGAGTTCCAGTTTGCAACCACCATACTTTACTGCCCCACAAGGTAGAATCCTAGAGTTGTCTTTGAAAATCCCTCCCCTATTCTTAATTATCTAAGCCCAACAGAATAACTTTGCCTCACAATAGCTAAGGCCACTTGTGGTGGTCATTTTTGTGCTCAGCTTCAAAAGGGCTTAAACCACTGCCTTTTAGGCCACAGAAAATTTATGAGCCCGCTTATGGTCTCCATGTTAGAAACTGATGAAATCCTATTAATCTCCTCTCCACTAATTTGATTTGGTGTGTTCCTTTCACGGAAGACACCAGCTCATCATAAATCTGACAAGACTTGTGCTCACGCCGCAATGCTTTTATTATTATTGTATTACAGGGTTTCAGTAACTCGGATTTAGGATTACAGACATAACTGCCAGAAAAATTTACAGCAGCCTGCCATCCCTACATTTTTATGGCTTGGCTTGTTGCACAGTTTCTTTTAAAAATCTTAAAGCTTATCCCTTGCCTTCACTTAAAAATACAATTTGTGCTGTATCTATATGTTTGTATTCTGGTATAACTAAAGTAGTTCTTTGCACTTTGTATTTTGATATCCTTACCATAGAACTTGGAAATATTCTTATGAGGAACATTTCCTAGTACAGTGTATCACACTTAGTTATTATTCTTAATTGGTTGGCATTTTAATATTGCATCTTTAAAAATGTTCTTTGAGGACATGCAATGTCACTTCAAATACAGCTCACATGTAATCTGAAACCTTGTAATGTGATCCTTAATTCGCTTTGAGAAAAGAAAAACTTTCTCATTATTATGTTGAGGAGGACATCTAGTTTTTAAAGGACAAAGATAATTATTAATTATATGCCAAGAATTTATTTTTAGTCAAGAAGTATGAGGTATAAGGCAATTATCAAAATTAATTTTGAAATTATTCATGATGGAAATAGCTGGGCTTTTTTCATAGGCCACACAGACTAATAAATGGTTTGTGGTATTATCTCATTAAAATATCTCAACAATCTTGTAAGTTAATTGAATGTCTTAAACAAAAGCAAAATACAATGCATTGTCTTAGATTTCCAAGAATGCAAACAATTTTCACTCTAACAAGCATTAAATTTTTACATCATTGATAGTATATTCTTTGAGAAAATTTTGTTTGTGGATCTATCCTTTCTGCTCTAGTAGCTGAGTTTTATGTGTCTCTTGATATTTTGACTGAAAAGAAAAAACTGGTAACTTTTCTAGGGGGACTGACTTCTCAACTCATTTTTGAGAACAATATGCTTTTATTTTTTAACAATTTGTTTATAACAAAACATTTAGAAAGAAACAGGAGTAAATGTCAGAGTAGCTATGCTATTTTGGATAAGGTACTTTCACCATCAGTAGCTTGACAGAGAATATCTATTTAGTGTATTTTGCTTTCATTATCATTGTCACTTGTAGGCTCATTGATACATATCGCATTGATGGTTCAAGTTTTTATAGTGTTTTTTTTTTTTTTTTTGTGGGTACCAGGGGTCGACCTCAGGACCTTGCACGCCAGCAGGCGCCCATGCCGCTGAGCGATATCACCAGCCCTTTTTTCATATGTGGGTTCCAGGAGTCGAACTCGGGCCCTTGCGCTTGCCAGGCAGGCGCTTACGCCGCTGAGCCATCTCACTGGCCCTATAGTGTTTTTCTGAAGCAGAAATTTCACCCTGAATGAAACAACCCTTTTGAAAAGAAATAGCCTTTCTTGTGCATAGACAGTTACACAGTGATAAGAACTTTGCTTTCAAAGTAGGGTTTTGTTGGGCCAGGGATATAGCTCAGTGGCACAGCACCTGCCTGGCAAGCACAAGGTCCTGAGTTCAAAATATATTTTGACTTTAGATTTATAAATTATCTTTCTGGATTAATTGTGTATTACTTAGATTCTTTTTATAATTTTCTGAGTAGATATAGCCAAAACATATAAAAATAAATTAAATATACTCAATGGGTGTGTCAGCTTATGATTGATGAGGTATTTTGTTGCATTGTTCCACTCAGTGAATTTTTTTTAGTTGACCAAATTGGCATCATTTTAAACTGCTTTCAAATGTGCTTATAGAAAAAAAAATGAGACTTAACTATAGAAGCAACTTTATAAGAGGTAATGTACAAGTGATTAATAATCTCCCTACAGGAAGAACGAAAAAGTGAGAACAAACCAGAACAAACCAGCAAATACTAACAAATTAAAATATTTTCTTGGGGCTGGTGAGATAGCTCAGCGTCATAAGTGCCTGCCAGGCAAGCATGAGGTCCTGAGTTTGACTCCTGGAACCCACATTAAAAAAAAAAAAATCTTGTATTCAGGCGTGGTGGCACATGCCTTTAATCCCAGCACTCAGGAGGCTGAGGCAGAAGGATCACTATGAGTTTGAGGGTACCCTGGGCTATACAGTGAGGCCAAGGCCAACCTGAACTACATAGTGAAACCCTGTCTCAAAAAAAAAAAAAATAAAATAAAAAATGTGCAATCATTTGGGAGTAGATTTCAGTGTTTTTCTGAGTTGGCCCTTTTCTTCCTGAACCTAAAAGATGAAAAGGTGGACTGATTTGTGTATAGATTTTCAAGAACAGTTTTTGGAAATCAAGTTAAGAGGAAGACTATACTGAACGCATATTTTCCATTTGGTAGGGAGCGTCATAGAATAAGGACTTGTGCGTTTTACTCACACTACCTTCATAGTGTAAGTTTTCTGCCTCTAAGTTTTACACGCTTATGGTATGACTAAGCAAATATTGGAGATGTCTGTACCTAAAAATAATGCAAATGTAGCTAATAGAAATAGGTCCCCAAAAGAAATGTGGTGCTTTTAGAACTCTATGTGTCACTGAATTTTATTAAGAGGTTTCTCTAAATTGTGGGGTAGCACTTCAATTCTCCTTTCTTTCTACTTCAAAGCCTTGGCTGGACTTCATCTACTCCATTACTAGTTTATCTTCAAGAGTACATGAACTCATTCCTTTTGTCAAAAGAAAAGATTTGCATGTAAACTTCATCTACATCTGGGACCCTGGCTGTGTAAACATTATACACATGTCGTAGTTATCACATTGCTAGAACTTCTTTCTTATCTTTTTTATTGAAATATATCAATCTGCCAGGACCTTCTACTCATTAATCTTAAAGAATGTTTAGTGTTTCTTACTTGTAATTATATTGTATTGATATTGTATTTATCATTCATTCTCTATACTTAGTGTAATTTTCTTCATTAATTTTTTTTTTGTGGGTACAGGGGGTCGACCTCAGGACCTCAAGTGCCAGCAGGCGCCCGTGCCACTGAGTGATATCACTGGCCCTATTTTCATATGTGGGTTCTGGGAGTCGAGCTTGGGTCCTGCGCACTTGCCAGGCAGGCGCTTATGCCGCTGAGCCATCTTGCCGGCCCCCATTAATTTTTATATAATAGATATAAGAGCAATATCAGCATGATGGAGTCTAGAAGGAGACAAAAGAGAATTAGAAGTTTGTAAATCCATTCTGTTTCAGCCCATACTACCAAATATGTAAATGGATTCTATTTAGGGGTAAAATGCATTTTTGTAGACCTTTTTTTCTAAAATGCTTCACAATTCACTGATCCTAAAGTATTTGCTTGAATGAATCTAGTGGCAGAGTTTGTTGCTTAACATCAGCCACACTACTAGATAACATGGATTATCAGAATTCTTCAGTTACCTTCTGTTCATTGGTCTTAGTTTTGATCTAGTTCTAAAAACAAAAAAGAACTTTTACTCTTCCTCAACTATTATAGGAATTTGTTGTTGCGAATATGTTTTGTAATTTTCGTTCTCATTTGAACATCTTCATTCAGAACTTCTCCACATGGAATGGTTTCAACACCTTCAGTCATCATGACTACCATATTGTGGTTGTGCTTGATTTTGTTAGAAGTATCTCTTTTTTATTTATTTATCATCCATTTTTCTGGTCGTTACTATATGTCACATACTGGATTAGATTCTGAGTAATAACTGTTTTTATATATTTAATAATATTTTGAATGTTGCTTTCTATGTTCTAGAATTTGTAGAAAGTACTTTACAAGTATTAATACATTAATTTAATCCTTTTACCAAACCTATGATTTGGGTGCTATCATCCCCATGTTATATGTGGTATAAGGAGATGAATTAACTTGCTCACTATTGTATTAGAATCAAGTTTTTAGTGCAGGTTATTTATATACAGAGGCTACCAAGGTTTCCTATCTCTCATATACAGGGCTTACTATTATACAGATGCCCTTCATGAATAGAAAAGCATGTAATTTGGAATCTATAGGATGGAGCTGGTCTAGGGGAAGACACAATAAAAGAATATTAATGAGTCCTTGAGACCTCAGTTATCTCCTAAATCAAGTCTCATTTCTACAAAGGCCAGTTTTCTGTTACTTGCTGCTAAGTGTAATCTGTAATGTAAAATAACTTTAATCATGAAAAAAATGTGTATATTGCTCTGTGCTAAAGTGAGTTGAAGAGAAGTCTTTGTGTTCACAATACTGTGCTTCCTCAAATGTTGCTAAGATGGTTTTGCATTTCATCATGTATGATGGTGTTAATTTTAAGATTTATTAAAGCACCAGGAAATTGTTTTCTTTATGTTATGCTGCCAAAATATACTTTTCTAATTTTGTTAGGCTGCAATTTGATTTTTAAAAATCCAGATGCCTGAATATCGCTGCCAGGTTATATGTTTTTCTGGACCATCTGAGATAATGTTTTTTTTATTACTTACATCTTACAACTCTACAACATAAGAATTTCACCATCAAGTATTGCTTATATAAAATATCTTTACCACAAAAAATGTATTTTACATACCTATAGCTTTTGAGAGGTATTATCTCTCTACAAATATATACACAATTTTTTTAAATTGAGGAAAAATAATCTTCCACTTGAAAATATTCTCCATTGTAAAAAACTGCCAACATTGTACAGTGGGAGCCACTAAATATAATAGCAATTTCATAGATTTGAAAAAGTCAGCAAAGTTCATTGAAATTTATATAAACTTTTGTAATAATTGGACTTTGAGAAGATAACTTTTAATGCATAAAATGCAGATACCAACGAAGCTTAATTCACACTATTGAATTAAAATGGAAATGAACAAGAATTACTGTTTAAAATATACAATTTATAGGAACAAAAAAGAGAATAGAAGGAAAAAACTGCAAGCAAAGCTTTTTTTAATTAAGGAGGTCAAAAGGAGGGGAGGGGAATGGGAAAAAATCAAGAAGGAAGAGCTGTGTACAGGTACAAATTCCTTATGACGAATGTTATCATTATGTATATCTAAAATGTATCAGTACAATTTGAAATATATATATACAATTTATAAAACATCAGTGCATAAAATTTGACTGATCTGACATTCATATGTGTGTATTTATAACATGATTGTAAAATCTTAGCTAGTTCTCATATATGAATCTAAACTTAAAATATTAGTGATATTTTTGTTGAATGTTTACTATGTGTTGAGCCCACTGGTAAACTCTTTCCATGGTAACCTCATTATTCCTGTTAGACTCTGAAAGATGAGTATTCTCTTTATCTCTGTTTAATTGATGGAGAAACTAAAATGTCCAGACACTTGCTAAAAATCTTTTTTTATTTTAAAGAGAAAAAAAATTAAAAACAATGTTACAAATTTTCGAAACAAGACAGTAGGAGAGTAACAATTGTTAGTACATTGCTTATTGTTATCTTCAAGTAGTTTCTCAGATTACAAGATATAGGCATGAAAAATTAATCAAATGATATAAGCTCAAACCTTTCTTTTCAATGAACTAATACAAATTAGTAGTATAGCTATCTTAACTACCCTATATATATATATGTTTTTTTTTTTAACTTTTCCTTTTCCCTTCCTTCTTTTCTCTTTTCCCCTATCCCAGTTTCTCATCTTTATGAACAGCTTCTTCCCATTTCAAAGTATCTATTGTTCTTTTTGGATCTTATTTAATTTTTCAGCTTTTTATACTAGGGAGACAATATGATGTTTACACATGAGAGACTGATTTATTTCACTTATGAGTATGGCCTCAAGTTGCAACCATTTACTTATAAAAGTCTCAAGTTTATCCTTCTTTGTAGCTGAGTCATACTCCATTGTATAAAAATACCACATCTTTTTTATACCACATCTTTTCCTTGGTTGATGGGCATTTGGGTTGTTTCCAAGATTTAGCTATTACAAATTGTGTTGCTATAAACTTGGGTGCACATATATCGCTGTGGTACGATGTTTTTAATTCTTCAGGGAAAATACCCAGAAGGGGAATAACTGGGTCGAATGGGACCTCTAATCCTAATGGGACTTCTAATCCTCAAAAATCTTAACAGTAGGTAGCTGACAAACTGAAACTGAGCTCAGTTCTATTTACCTTTAGTGCACAGTTCTTCAGCTACTTTTTGGCTCTTTCCTATTGAAATGAGTGCTCCATTACATAGGAAGCCAGCCAGCACCTTCCTTTCCTATTCAAATATTACTGAGACTATATTAGGGAATTACAGTGAGAGACGGTTTGTAATTTGTAGAGTAAGGGTGATCTTTTAAATGCTACCTTCGTAACTGTTTTGATTTATGTTCCCTTGAAATGGATACAGAAGAAGGCTTTAATAGGAGAAAGCTTTCAGTGAAAATTGCTCAGAGAGTGGAAAAAATAGAATAGAGAAATGGAAGTACCTATTACTTCAGCATGTGTATGGATTTAGACAGTCTTAGCCTCAGCCTGATGCTGTAGATTAGCTCAAAATATAAAGCATGCATCTGAGTATATCCTCATTGGAGCCAAGGAAATAGGACTTTCACACTCTCTACAGTAGTTGTTTGCCAGCTATGTAAGTCTTTGGGAGATTTAAACTCCCATACTCACAGGAGGTGACAAACTCAGAAGCAAACGGAACAGGGACTCAGTAAAAAGAGGTAAAACAGGTTCAAGGTCAGATTAGATTTGAGACCATTTCTCTCTAATTCATTGTTTAAGGATCCTCTCATCCCAACTCATACTTATATTATTTATCAAACTTAGCTCTAAACACTTAACACAGTGGAAATATTTCAGTATCTGTAATGATATTTAAAAAAATACTTGTTTAGATGTAGCTATCAAAATACTGTCAAATGTAATTTGCTACATTGCATGCTAATAATACACCAACTCTTCACCCGTTATGAAGATAAATAAATCAGATTCGTGATAGCATTGCAAACTTTTCTTCATGTTTTAAGTATGTGGGGTCTACCTCACAAATATTCCCCACATGTCTAGCAGTGTTGACATACAGCCAGGTAATTTTTTTCCTGTTTTCCAATGATGTTGTTTTAAGTAAAGTTCTGATTATGTAAAAATGATATTATATATCATTAGAGCCCAATTTTCTGTGTTACTCCTTGATGTTTATGCTTACTCTTCAGAGACACGCATGTATTTTACTGCCATCATCAAAGGTGCTGACTTTGTGTTGACTAGTAATAATACATCTCCTGATGTCCAGAGGAGTTCATTAGGATGGAGTTCCTATGATAGAGGGGTTGCTTGACACAAGCTATTTATTTTCCAGTAACTCTCTCATTTTCATATTGTATTTGTTTTTCTTGAGACTTCTTAGCCCCCCGCATCAAGGAGTTCCGTGCATACAGGAGAGAGACTTTGAAGGCTGTGTGGAGGAGCCTGAGCCTTCAATTGGCCCTGTGGTTGACGACACTGTCACTATAGCAGATTCCACAGACTTGCAGAGGTGAGGTTGAGGAAGTGGTGGAGGGACACTCAGAGGAACTGTCTGCAGAGGAACTTCAGCAACTTCTGGCTGAGCAACAGAGAATGGCAGCTGAGGACCTTTCTGAAGAGGAGGGGGAGTACGAACAATCACTGCAGCAAAGTTCCTCTGAAATAAAGGAAATCCTGAAAAAATGGACAGAACTACAAACAATTGTTAAGAAACAATAATTTTTCCAGTTATTTCTTTCTTTTAAAATTATCTCTTTAGTCCCACACTTCTTTTTTTTTTTTTTTTTTTTTTTTTGTACCGGGAATCAAACTCAGGACCTTGTGCTTGCCAAGTGGGCGCTGGTGTCGCTGAGCTATATACCCGGTCCAATCCCACACTTCCTAACTTTCAGAAATTTTCTTATGATTTACCCTCTTTTTTACATACATTCAAAGCTCAAGCAAACCAAATGTGTAAAATAGAGAAGGTCCACCTAGACAGAGAAAAAAAAACAATCATTGCATTCACTTGCTTAATGACAATGTCATGTCATACTACAGAACAGGGTTAAAGAAAAGACAGGAACAGACAGCCTTGGACCAGTTTTATTTCTGAAACCATTGAGACCTAGAGAGCCAGAAACAGGTCCTAGTGGGCTACAGACTCTCCCAAGGAGAGAAAGGAAATAGAGAGCCAGATTCCTGATGTTCTTATTGTCCTGATGTTATTGTTCTTTCCAAACAATAACCACCTTCCATTTCATCTTCCCTTCCTGCAAGCCAAAGATGTCAACTTGAATGGTGAGTACAGTATGAAATTGTCGTTTCTCGTAAACTAGTCAAATTTTATAACATTTTGGTGAATACACTAGCAAAATTATTGGTGTTTCTGGTAAATTACGTACATAATACAACATATTTTTATAATGAAAAGTTTAGTTAAGTGTTGCTTTGGGAGGTTTGGAATACATTATGGGTATTTCCATTAGTTCTTATGGGAAAAATAGTCTGACTTACAAACAACTTGAGTTACAACCAGCTCTTGTGAATTAACTGAGTTTGTATGTCAAGGGTCCACTGTGTATAAAAACTATAAAGGGAAAAGAAAAGTAGATTCTCCCCTTTACCCTTTGTTTTAAATAAAGGAATAAAAATAGTATTTTTTTAAATTTCTTTACTCTTATGGACACAGAGTGTTTCAGTGAACAAAATTGAGGGAATAAACTAATAGGTTTTTAAATGAATAGTACTATATTTATTTGCATGCATTTGAGAATGAAGTAGACCAGAATGGAAGAAATGGGTGGTACATAATTTGAGAAAGAGTTTAGCAGCATGCAATACACCATGAACACTATTTTACATATTTGGTTTTCTTAAGCTTTGAATGTATGTAAAAAAGAGGGTAAATCATAAGAAAATTTCTGAAAGTTAAGAAGTGTGGGATTGGGCCGGGGACATAGCTCAGCAACACAAGCATCCACTTGACAAGCACAAGGTCCTGAGTTTGATTACTGGTACAAAAAAAAAAAAAAAAAAAAAAAAAAAGTGTGGAACTAAAGAGATAATTTGAAAAGAAAGAAATAACTGGAAAAATGATTGCACCTTAAGTGAAAGAAATACAATCCTCATACTTGTAAACTCACTTGTTTATGTAAAAAGGAAAATCATAAAGAACAAATTAGTTCATATGTGAAGAAACATGCAGTATTTAGAGTGAAATTTGATATGATTTTGGAGTAGAGTCATTGCCTTGTTAAGAAACTAGATACATGCTTGAACTGCAAGAGATAGAGAGAGAAAGAGAGAGAGAGAGAGAGAGAGAGAGAGAGAGAAAGAGAGAGAAAGGGAGGGAGAGAGAGAGAGATGGAGATGGAAACAGTTTCACATCCACCAGTGAAGGATACACAACTCTCTATAACTGGATGAAAAGGTGTTGAGTCAGTGGATGAAGGAATGACCCCTTTATATGGAAACCAGAAACTATCCAACCTCGTGGAGACTTAAAAATGTGCTACAGAGAAATGAATGGGTCATTGAAGAAATCAATAGGGAAATTAAAACATTTCTTGTAACAAACATAAGTGCAAAAAAAATACCAGACTTGTGAAATATACCAAAAGCACTACCAAGAAAAAAGTTCATAGCAATAAATGTCTACACTGAGGAAAAAAATTAGAAAAATTTCAAACAACCCAATAGTACATCTCAAGAACCTAGAGAACTAATAGCAAATCAAGTGCAAAATTAGAAGAAGCAAAGAAATAATAAAAATTAGAGCAGAGTTAAATTATATAGAAACTTTAAAAAGCAATACAAAATCAATGAAACAAAGAGTTGCTTTTTGTAAAGAAAATTCACAAAACTTTAGCCACCCTAAGAGATGAAGAGACAGGGGAGGAAGAGGGAGAAGGAAAAAGAGAAGGGGGCTCAAATAAATAAATTTAGAGATGAGGAAACATTATAACTGATACTACAGAAATATTGTGGAGCATTAGACCATTACAGACAACAAATTGGAAAACCTAGAAAAAATAAATACATTTCTGAATGCATATAACCTCCCAAAATTGATCCATGAATGTACAGTATATAGAAAATCTAAACAGACCAATAATCAGTACTGAAAAGTCTTACAACAGGGAATAAAATTATTTATGCCTTTTAAAGAAGAACTAAATCCAATTCTTTTCAAACTATTCCAAAGAATTGAAAAAGATAGAGTATTGCAAAACTCATTTTCTTTCTAAATTACTAAACATGCATAGTGTTTCTGCAAATAAAAATATAAATAAAACATTGTCTTCCTTGGTAAGTCTTTTGTATATTTTAAAGAGAATTATAAAGCTTTGGGCAAATTCAAAAGACTTTCAGTATAATAGATACTACATAAAGGTCTATTTCCAAAATTCAAAATGTTGTCATCATAGGATCGAAATCCCAGTTTTAACGTTAGAAATAGATCACTTAAGAGATATATTTTGTTGTATTACAGTAAGTCCCCAACTTATGAACGAGTTCTATTCCAGGAGAATGTTCATGAGTGGGATTCGTTGTAAGTCCAACAAAGTGAGTCCTCCACACCTTTGACACAAATACACAACGTATATTGCTTTGCGCTTCCTAACAGTCCCCTCCACAGCACCACTGCTTTTCCTTTTGCTTCCGGACATCCTGGGATCTGATTGAGCACTGTGCTGTTGTATACTACCAAATCATTCAGTGAGCACACAGCAGCACAAGTGGACAATGTCCAGCGGAGTAGTGAGTTACTTTTGTGATTTGTTCTCGTCTACGAATGTTTGAAGTGAGGTCCCTTCGTATTTGCGAAAGTTTGCAGTTCAAATATTTGTTAGTTGGGGGCTAACTGTAAAATGAAGAGGCTGTATTTGTTAGTTTCTCTTCAACAACAAAGTGATATTCTTATAAGATACTAATTTTATTTGAAAACCGTACCCTACATTGACCTTATTTATTACAAACTGGGAAGGTTGAACTTTTGGAGGGAAACAGGGAGCCACATAGTCTCTAAATATTGTAATGTTTCATGTTGTTATGTGATTCCTATGTGTTAAAAGCATTTTAATTTAATCTTAATTATCAATTAAAGACATATTAATCATGTATAAAACCATTATAAGATACATTTTAACTTGGATTCCACATTACAATCATGTCTCCATGTCTTCCTTCTAGAGATTTAGTTATATTGATGCTAAAATTAAAGACATTGCATAATTTGCCCATTTAAAAACCTAGAAACTTCCATGTTTTCTAAATTCTTCCAAATGTGATTTTAAAGTGAAGTTATAAGTTCTTTAGAGCTCAATTAATATTAGTCAATAAGCAATGGCATAGAAGGAGAGTATCACACAAAATCATTAATAGCTGATTTAATGCTTAGTACTCAGTTAAAGATTTTATCTAAGGACAGATTGTCTCAAAGACTTATGCTTGGGGGCCGGTGAGATGGCTCAGCGGCGTAAGCGCCTGCCTTGCAAGCGCGAGGGCCCAAGTTCGACTCCCGGAACCCACATACAAAAAAGGGGCCGGTGATATCGCTCAGAGGCACGGGTGCCTGTTGGCGCGCGAGGTCCTGAGGTCGACCCCTCGGTACCCACAAAAAAAAAAAAAAAAGAAAAAGAAAGACTTATGCTAGATCTAAAATAAAGTTAAAGAATAATAGCCAACACATTTAGATAACTGACTCTGCACTAGGCTAAGTATTTAATATGTCAGGAGAATTCCTACCTTCATAATTTCTGTGAGAGAAAAATTCAGAAATATTTAATTAAGATGTAATATGAAAAGAAGCCTTTCTGGATAGAATAAAAAAGAATGATAAAATCACAAACATAAATATTTTTCCAATTGTCAGTGTAATATAATCAGTCATTAATCATCAAAGGATTATAAAATAATTTATAAAGTTATTGCAGTACAGAATATTCTTACAGTACCAAATACAACCCCAAAGAGCATTTACTGATGTATATTTACTAATTCACAAAGAGGAAATGCTGGGGCTGGTGAGATGGCTCAGAGGCGTAAGCGCCTGCCTGGCAAGCGCTAGGGCCCGAGTTCGACTCCCAGAACCCACATACGAAAAAAGGGCTGGTGATATTGCTCAGTGGCAGGGGCGCCTGCTGGCGTGTGAGTTCCTGAGGTCGACCCCTGGTACCCACAAAAAAAAAAAAAAAAGGAGGAAATGCAATGAAGAAGATTGAGAGTTATCACTGTAACTGCCTCAACCACAGGACCAAATGTATCATCAGTGACACAATATCTTGTGCCTTTTGTTGTGATGCAATATGAACCTCAGACCTGAAACATTAATTCCAACAATGTGTAACAACCTACTCAAACTTTTGGATCTTACATCCTTACATCGATCTTACGTAGATGGGATTCACGAGATAAGAACGTTTAAACAATGTCACAATGAAAGATACAACAATCTAGAATGCTGAAATTCTACAAGACAGACAGGGGTTATTTTTAAAAAAGAAGAAAGGAAGCAGGAGAGGGAGCAAAATGATGGAGAGAGAGGATAACAACACCACACGCAATGTGTGAATCTAGATAGGGTTTTGGATAGAAAAAGTAAAATAAGCAGATAATATAAAAGACTCCAGGGACATTTTGGGAAATCTGAATATAGACAGGATGTTAGATAATATTATAGTTACTCATAATTTTTTTAGGTATGTTTTTAGTATTACGTTTATATAAGATAATGTCCTTATTTTTGGCAGACATATGCTGAAGAATTGTCTCTGTGCCTGCAACTTACTTTCAAATAGTTCAAAGAAAAAAAATAGTATAGATATGTAGAAACAACTAAGGCAAAGGTGGCAAAATATAAACAACTCATGAATTAGGCCAAAGATAAGCAGATATCTATTGAATCATTCTTTCTGTGTTTTATAACTTTCAAAACCAAAAGGAAATGAATCACACTGTTTTATGCAGCTAAATTAATTCTAGATTTTAAAACCTTGATTATTTTCAGGTAAAATATTTGAATGGTTTGTGATGCTCCATAGACAAAAAGAATCTTTAAGTGGTGGCTACATTTTTTTACTATAGTATATTTGCCATAATTTGGCATCTTGGTTAGAAAGTGTAAATATTTTTCATGGCATCCAAGTTTTTCTTTTCAATTTTTATTTGACTTTTTTCAGAAGGGATGTTACAGGATCAGAGGTCTTGTCCAAGGTCTTGGTATCCCGAACAAAGAAATGAGTAGGATACCCGTAAGGAGCAGGAAGATTAAAGATTTATTTGGAAAATCAAAGTACTCGCCATGGGGTTAGAGCAAGCCACTGAAAATAGCTCATGGCCCCAAGGACGCTGCTTGGTGCTGAGGGTTTTAAGCTTAGAATTTGGCGTGGGACTGAGGGGTTGGTCTGACATTTTGCCATTGCTGATGAGCAGCTTGCTGCTACCCTTCCATTGGTCTCCAAGGTGGGCCCTTCCTTCTCTTTCTAGCTGTTTCCTTAGATATCTCCTACCTCACAGATATTAGTGAAAATTGTAATTTTAGCAGGTGATAATAAAAAATTGAATAAGTCATCAAGAATTAGTCAATCTTTGTTTTCTTTAAAATATTTTACTGTGAGCAGTAGTACATATATTGAGTAATGTGGGCTCAAGATCACTTGTGTTATTTCTAACTAGGGATTTATTTAGCAGTTTTTGTTCTGATTTCCTTACTTGCAAAAGGACAAAACTGTAGCCCCTCATTTGAGGTTTTGTGTACTAAATGAAGTACTCCATTAAGAGCACATAGCACGTACCAGCTGGTTTAAACTGGCTATGTCTTTATCCTATGCTGTTTAGAAATAAAGTACTGCAAATAATTTGTAGAAACTCAATTAGCCTTTTATATTTCTAGAGCAACCTATTACTATATTTAGCTACTGAATTAAGAGAAATTTCATCAAAATAACTACATAAAAACAAAATTTAAAACGGGCTTTCAAGCAGAAAAGTAAAAAAGATGATTTTCTTGACTACTAGCTTCTGAAAAAAATTATGCTATGTAAATATTCCTCAAAGAGAATGAAAATGCTTATTTCTTTGATGACTATAGTTAAATGATCATTGTTCCATGAGTTACTGGATGTGAGCAAAACACTGGGCTTAGCATTCATACTTTTTTTTAAAGTTCACATGCAGAAAGCCAGGGTAATACTGTTTATTAAGGACTCAGTTTCGAATTTGCTTAAAAAACCATTCCTTTCTTCTTTTCTTTCCTTATTTAAAAAAACACCTTCTCTACATCCCTGGAACTCTAACAGAATCTGAAGTAAGCAGAGTGAAAACAGCAGGCTTTATCTCCTCATTCATAGCTGCAATCGTCTAGCAGGAAGGAAGGAATCTAAGCAAGAAATTTCAATAAACCAAGATGTATTTTCAAAGAAACTTTTGATAGTATGAAACATTAAATAATGAAAGGAATCTAAAGCTTTGTACAAATACAAACACAGCTACTAAATAAGAATGCTGTGTAATCTGAAAATAGCCACTCAGACAATGTGCAATTTAAGCTGTGTACATGGCCCTGCTGGACACAATCAAGCTTCTTTTCAGTGAGCAATTCTTTTGTCTGCAGTGACTGAAGTTTGTGCCAGCTGTCCAATTTTATTAGGCCTCTTATACTCTAATAATGGAAAGGTATTCTTTTCAGTGTGTTCACAAGGCTGATCTTTCAGACACTGCTGTGCAATTGTCTTTTTTTCTGTGAAATATTTCAAATACAAAATAGCCCATACAGAATAATACAACAGAACTATATATCTGTTATCCATTCTTATCAGATCTTTCCATTTGTTATACCTCTTTCAGATTTTTGATACAAACTATATAATACAGACATAGTTGAAATCCTTGTGTACAAGTTTTCAATTCCCTTTCTCATTCTTCTTTCTTGGTGAATCCCAAGTTGTTCAATTTTTATGTCTATGTGTATACTTACAGTGTTCCTATAGTATTTAGCTCAGTGAAAAGTCCCTTGATTCAATCCACAATAGCAGAAATAAATCAAAACTACAACAAAAACATATCTTGAATTGTTCAAAAATGATTGTAATTAATATCTTTCACTATCCACTCATGAACTATTCCATTATTTATTCTTACCAATATTTGGGATTTCTAAATTTTAATTATTTCTAAACTGATGAACATAAAAATGTATCTCATGAATTTTTATTAATTTTTGCCTTTTCCTATTACTATTGAGATTGATCACATGCTTCTTGAGCACTTGTTCTTCTAGTTTTATGAATTGCCAGTTATGTTCACTGCCCATTTTGTAATGAGTTGCCTGTCTTTGTCTTGTAAGTATATTCATGCTCTTATAGATGATACATGCCATGCTAATCTTTTGCCAGTTATATGATGTGAAAATATCTTTACCCTGTAAGTGATCTGTCATCTTGTTTTAGTAGCTTTTAATTAACAGAAGTTTATTGCATATGATGTATAACAAGTATTTATGCCCTTTAAATAAACCCAACACTGACATGAAAAATATCTTATATTTTAAAATTTAAGGATCTGATGGAAGAAGTTTCATACTTGCTCTTTTTCAAATTGTCTCAGCTATTCTTGTCCTTTTCTACTTTCATTTGAGTTGTGAATGCATTTTGAGTTTCCATTAAAAAAAACACTTATGATGTAAATGAAACTTCAATAGTTTAGGAAATACTTAAAGTCCAAATGATCTCTTGGTGAAACTAAGTCTCCTGATGCATGAATATTTGTGCCAGTCAACAGTCACATTAGTCAACTGCCTCAAATTAGAGGAAAGGTTTAATTTGGCTTGTGGATTCAGGGGAGTCAGCCATGCATGGTGAGCTGGGTTCAAGTCAGACAGCTCATGACAGAAAGGCATGGCAGAGCAAAGATGCTTAGTTCCTGGCAGTTGGGAAGTGGAGGAGGGGGACAGTGACGGAAAGGTAGGGCCTAGAGACCAGATATGTTGCTAAAGTTCATGCTTCCACAACCCACCCAGACACACCCAGAAGTATGTTTATTAATCTCCTGAGCTGATCCCAATTCAATCAAGTTGACAGTTGAGCTTAATAGCCACAATACACCTTTCTTGTTATAATATCTTATTTTTGCGTTCACTGCCATTTTAAAACTCTTAAAACATTGCCGTAAATATTATTATGCACAGCAAATTTATATGGTGCTCTATTTTATTTTTCCAAACTCAATGACAATTCATCTTTAGTTTATTATTATACATATATTAAAGTACATTAAGTTTTAGATGTTCCTCTTTTAACCATAATTTTGCTTAAAGCCCTCTTAGCACTATTTGTGTAATCTTTCAAATTTTCTTTGCAGACACTCATCCTGTTTGCTGATAGAGAGAGAATTTTACCATGTTGCAAAACAGGGAGAGATAGAATCTTTGTCTGTTTGCTGCATTTGAAGAGAGTGTATCTAAGGTTTAACACCCCCCCCAAGTGATGTTTAGAATTGGTTTATTAGGACAATTGATTTAGAATTTAGGTTTATTTTGTAATGAGTATATCTTATATACACATGCTTGAGTCTATTGTGTTACTACATTTTTACCTTTAATCTATCACTGTGGTATATTACATTATAGTGGCAACATTTTCTAATGTATTATTGAAGTATCTTTCAATTGCTTTCAAGATTTCTATTTAGTTATGATGCTTCTTTTTATTCATCATTAGAATTGTTTTGCTTAGTTTCTTTTTAATTTTGAAAAATGTATTATATGTGTATGTACTATGATATGTTTCATTTGGTTTTTGATATAATACTATTATTTTGTTAAACAATTCAACTATGTGTAAATTATACATAATTTAAGTATTATGTATACATTTGTCATTTTATATTATGGGTATCTACGTTTCAAATATTCATTTATATTACTATACTGTAATAGTAGTCTTATATATTATGTAGGTCCTTGCCTTATATTTATTGCTTTTTCTTTAATTACATTTTGGTTGATATTAATATTGCTATGCCTTTGTACCATGTGTGTTTGTACTACTTTATTTGGAGTCATAATTAGTTTTAGATGTGTATTCTTAAAGTGGCATATGGCTTGGTTTAAAAAAAATCTAAATATATGTGTCATCTGATAGGGACACTCATCTACATTGCTGAAATATTTGGAATTACTTCTAATATTACTTCTAATAATATTTGAAGTTACTTCTAAAAGTGTACTTTTCTTAGGTGTCACCATTTTTGTTTTCTTTCTTCTTTTCTCGCCCTTTCCATCCATCAGGTCTTCAAATTTCTTTTAGCATTTCTTACTTATTTCTTGTTTTCTTTCCTTTTTTACTCTTTTGTCTGCTGGCTTAGAAGCTACAGACCATGTGCCTCTTATTGTGTGATTCCTTAAATTTTACCTCATAGACCTAATTACATTTTTCCATGAAATCTAGCCAACCTTGCCTATCATATCTTATAGCTTAACATCTGTTTACTGTTGTTTTGAAATTCAAATTTTTAAAACAAAATGGTTATTTGTAAGTAATAATTAAATATTTTTGTTAACATATTTTCTTAATTTTCATTCTGTTTCCCATCAATTCTTCTTAGTTTCTTATTCCATCAGGCTGAAATATATCCATTATGAATTCTTCGAGTGAGAAGCCTTACCTGACAACCTTACTATCTTTCGAGATGTTAAAAGGTATCTTTACTTTGTCATCACACTTGAATGATAGTTTGGCAGATTATAATATTTTGGGTTGAAATTACTATTCCAAAGTAATGGAAACATATTACTTCATTGTCTTTTAGCCTCACTTAGCATTGATAAAGTTATGCTCTCACCCTAGTTACTTTTGGTATAAACTTTTAATTTAAAAATTTTCATTTATTCTTGATGCTGAACAGTTCACTATGCCTTCTAGGTGTGAACTTTTCCTGCAGAATGCTAAGAATACACGTGTGAACAGAAGACTCTGCTATTAGTTTATCTGATTCCTTCTACAAATCCTATTTGAAGCATATGAGGAAGACTCATTAAAGTGGCGTAGAATGAATCCATCAATATCTTCTAGTTCAGCAGTTTCCCAAGGGACTGGGGCTACTCCAGTGACATCTTTTTAAGTGTCTTCATTTTTTTTCATTTCTAAGTTTTCTAATTAGTTTTGTATTCCACCTACTTTGGTTTCATTTATGCTCTTATTTTGGATAATTTTGTTATCAAATTTTATGCTCCTATTTTCACTATTTTTCACATATTTTACATGTATTTATATAAAATACTTTGTCTCTTAATGAAATTAGTTGCATCTGTAAAGTGCTGGATATAGGAAACATCCCCTTCTTAGTTTTAATCTGCTGCATGTGATTCATAACTTGTTTTAGCTAATTTTTGCTTAATTATGAATTTATTTATTTATTTTATCTCTGCCTCATCATTTTGCTTCCCAGTTTTATGAGTAGACTCCACCTATCTCCATTCACAGCCTTTATCACAGGTCTCAAAGGGGAGAACTCCTCCTGCCATCTATTCATGTGAGAGAGGAGATATAGCTCCAGTGGCCCCCTCTCCTTGTCGTACTGGCTGCAACCTGTCCAGTTAGTGAACAGCTTCTAGATGGTACTGAAACACTGTTGCCCATCGTAGAATAAATGCAGCTGTGAAAGAGAAAGAAACCAAAACCAAATGAATTCTTCAAACAAGCAAAATAAATATCTGGATCATTTTTCTACCCCTGATTCTGTTCTCACACTGGTCAGTGCCCCACAATAACCTGTGGTATGTCCAAAAAGCCCACATCAGTGAAGATGTTTGCCTCACCCCAAATGACAATACCAACTGACCTAAGAAAAGATCCAAATGGTGGAGTGCTGCTCTCCAAACAATGTTGTTGTTGTTTTTTTTTGTTTTACCAAATAAAATATTTATAGGCAGCTGACGTCATGAATAGGAAAGGAGGGAGAATTGTCAAGTGTAAAATCCCCCACCCCATCCTTGAGTATCCCTGCAGCCCTGAACATGGGAATAGCTAGCCAAGAAACACCAGCTCCTTTCCCACACTTCTTGCCTTCTAAGTTAAGAACTGAGGGACCCCTGCCTCTCAGCAGCTGGGACTTACCTCTTGGCTGGCTACACCAAAATTGTTACTGGCCACTTAAATCCATACCTTAGGAGTTATTTTCTTGTTACTGACCAAATCAAAGGAGAGGTTTATTTTAGTGAAAAGGAAAAAGCCTTTATTCAAAGGTAATTGTAAGGAAATAAAGGAACCTTATTTGCCTTAAATAACCATCTCTTTACTTGATCTATTGACAATGATCTATTGTCTCCAATTCTATACCATTTCTCAGCATTTCTATCCCTTTTCTGGCCTATTAGAAATATTTGTTTGATGTTTATGCATGGTAATTGTCTTGGTTTACTATTTTTTTCAACCTTATTTTTCAATATATTCATAGTATAGAGGGTGAATTAAAACATTGTCTTGGTTTGTCTTTTTTAACTGGAAATCTCCTGTTTATGTGTATTTTTAAACATATTTAAATGTTTGAACAGTAAATATTACTGAATACTTAGGTTACCATATTATTTCCTTGTGTCTGTGTTGTGAATTTTATAATTGGTTGGATCCTTTCCATGTACTTATTTTTCTTTTTCATCACTTTGTATAAACTTCAAATGTCATAATATTTTCTAAGCTTAAAGTTTTCAGTACAGAAAAAATGATATGCCTTGGAGGTTTGGAATTACAGTTTCTTAAATTCTTTATTTTTTGTATAGAGAATAAGTATATAATATATCACAACATAATAAATGAAATATCATATGTAAACATGTAAAAAATATGAGCATTTTACACAATGGTGTGATAACATGGAATACTGAACACATTGCAATCTTGTTAGGAGATAAGAATCTACTCTGGGCTTTGTCAACAAATACGTGTAAGGAATTGAAAAGGCCAGAAATTTTTCTGAACTTTGGGTTCCTCGTTTTGTAAAATTAAAGTGTTGGCATATACAAAAGGAAGATTTTTGCCCCAGTGCTGATGTTATATGATATTGATATTCTAATCAATATTATTATTCTGACATTATGTCTAAAATTTGCATGTTCCTTTAGTCATAATATAATCACTTTTTACAGAGACTAATACTATGAAGATAATCGAATTGAAGCATCTGGATGCACAAGGGAAAAGCAACAGAGAGCCATGCAGAGGTAGAGAAATAAACCATAACAGAAAAGAAAATAACAGAAGACACACCATAGTTCAATTTCTCAAGTTTAATTTTTCTCTGTGAAAGAATATTTCTCTGGACAATTGAAAAATACTAGATTGTGTTTTCAGTTTTCAATTTTCAAGTTCGAAAATTACTAAAATCTCTTGCTTAGTTTCTATTTTCACCATGAGCAAAAAAGAGTGCATAGAATTTCAATAAGGAGAGAGATGCTACCAGCATATTTCAGAGGGTCTTCTATTTAGCACCTTGTTTTTTTTAAGTATAGAAGGAAGTTAACATATGTGCACTCACTAAGAATGCAGGGAGGCAATGGTCCATGAATCTGATTTTCCTACTGCAAAACTTCAAAACTTCAGAAATTTGGGAAATTATACAATAACTGTTATCATCTTCTGTTAATTTAATGCCAATTAATGTGCAGAATTCTCTATTTTATAGTTGAAAACTTGGAACACATTCCTCTAATTTACAAAAGGTTTCTTCAGAGAATCAGGAAGGATTACAAACTTTAGTAGGGGTTCACCTGAAGGAAAGAATCACATGCAAATCATGGTTGTATATTCAGAACCTAGCAGAGTATCCAGCTCCTGTTAGTTAAATGTTGTTTGCTGAGTTGATTTTAAAGAGAAATTTAAAAATCTTTGAGAATGCTGTATTGGATTTTAAGTGTTCATTAATCTAAGAAATAAAGCCATACATATTTGACTTTTTTTTGATTCTTAAAAACTTTATGTAGTGTTTATAATCCTTATGTAAATCTCCTGGATTTTAGAATTCAAAAATCTTTCCTATTTTAAAAAAATGATTTATTGCATATACTGTATATTATATATCATGCAAAAAGGTGCTTAAAACAGAACACCATAATCAAATAAATAATTTTTGTAGCAAAAATGTCATATTAGGTGACATAATTAGATTCACATCAGATCACACTTTGTTCCCACATGAGTTTGTGGCTTAACAAAACAATTTTTTTTCTAGAACTGTTTGACTGTGGAATTGCAGATATTATGCTACAGGTACAGAGAATCTGAGGGAGGACAGGGGAGTGAGAAGGTATGTTGGAAAAGACTTTGTTGTGTAATACAGAAATATACTGTAATTCCACAACTCCTGAAGATATGAATGTGTTTAGTCACACATTTGCCATGCTACTGTGAAATATATCTAAGTCATTAAGATGGCTTGTTGTATGGATTTGGGGCAATGTGTGTTCAAGTAATGAGTATTTTAGTGGAAGATAATAACATACAGGAAATATAAATTTAATGGTTTGACTTCTTTAGAGAAAGGCCCTTAGTAATTAGAATCAATAGACTATAGAAAATTTAAAAAGAAAACTGTTGTGCTTATTAAGAAAGGATACTGTTTGAAGTAGAATAATGAAGTATGAAAAGAAATAGAATAATAATACACTACCCTATGTAGAGGAAAAACATTCCTCTGTTGAGTCACTTTCAATATTATTCATCTATTTCTTTCAAAATTAGTTTTAATGCACGTCATCTTTTTCTACCTAAATTAATCTTCCACTTTGATTCTTTGTGTAGTTATAAATGGCTATACTATAGCTCTGTGCAAGTGATCAATGCTCTGTAAAATATGTCAAATTTTTTTTCATCTCTAAAATCAGTAATGAGTAAAGACTGATTTTTAACGCTTACCTGCTGCAAGACTGAGCTAGTTCATTGATAAAAATAAATAAGAGATAGTAATTATAATAACATATTTTATTATCAACTTCATGTAAAATTGTCAAAGCTTATTAAAAAGAAGTGAAAAGGTCTGAGATGCTATAATTTCTCCAATAGGATTTAAGAATTTGATATTGTTTGACTGGATGCAGTACATTGCTGAAATCTTTTCCATTGCTGACGTGTTTACAAGTTTTTCAGGACTTTTTTGCATGTTATTTGAAGCACTTCTAATACTCCTTCCATTCAGCAAATGAAATTAAATTTTTAAATAGATATTTCTTATTTTGCCACCTTACTTATAAAGGGCAGATTTTCTAAAATTATGTTAATATTTTTCTTTCTATTTTCTTTCTTATAAAGTAATATTTTATATTGTAGAACTATTTCATTATGTTACTTATCTTGCAATTTGTTTATAGTCTGGTTATTTATGTCATCTTCATATGTTATCATATTTATGTTTCTTGAATTTCTGTATAAATGAACATAATCCTCCAAAATTAATGTAAATTAGATAAGTGGCCTCCTATAAATCAGAAAGAATTCTTGTAGAAATATTTTATGAAAAGTCATAATTTTGTTTAGCTCATATGTCAGAACAACTGTCTAAGCCACTTTTAGGAATGGCAAAGCTATAAATAGAAAAAGGAGGAAAGCTATCATGACCTTGATTAATAATGAATAATCTGACCATGAATCTAGTCTTACACTTTCTGAACAGAGTCATACTTCTTGTAATAAATTTAACCTACATTTGAAGTCATCTAGTCTCTTTTTTTCATTTGAAGTTAATGGCAAATGAAGACTTTATTTTCACAGTAGAACTGTATCATATCTATAATTTTACATAACTGCCGTATATTTTTCTTATTGTAAAACAAGCTATTCTTTTATTCATATTTCCAATCCTGGAGCCATATTCTACATCAAAATATTTTCAGCTTCATAGGTCTTAATAATAGAGTCCTCTATTGCTCTTAATGCTATAAAATTTAAATGTTTAAAATAATTTTTAGAAAAGATTATATTCATCAATAGCAGCGTTTTCAAACAAAAATTCTAAAGTTGGGTTTAAGAGAAAAATATAGAAACTGTCTGATTCTTCTAAATTACTGCAGTAAATTATATTTTCTAAATTCCTCTTGAAAAAATATCACTACTGTGTAAGGATTTGGCGGATGTACTATGGTCAGAGTGGAAAACTACACCCACTGAATAAGAAGTGAAAAGATGAAGGGATTACTGGACTCACTGAGTGGATATTCAATAGCAGGTAGCTGGAAGGAGAAAATAACCATTTCTTCAATATTTTGAGATTAGAAATCTCAAACTCCAGAAACAGGTAGTGACATAATAACATGACAGTTTCCTTTACCTGAGTAAATGAAAACAGCAACAGTGAAAAGTCTTAAGATATGCGACAAGTACATTTGAAATCCCACAGTTATGGGTTACTTTAATAAAGAACAATTAATATAGAAGAACACTCTAATAAATACCAGAAAATAGATCAGAGTCAATTTAAGTTATGCATCCATAGTTAACTGAATGACTGACTGAATAATCACAATTAAAGATTAATGAGAAAGGTATTGGATTTTATACAACTGTATCATTAGTTGACATTATAACTGACTTTGCCCATTAATCATTATCATTTAAATTGTTTTAATGGAAATACATTTTACACCAATAATTTTTACTGGTAGTTTTAAGTATGCCTTACATTAATATCTCTTAGATTGCAGTATATGATGTATATGCATCACAATTGTAAGGGTATTTACTTACTGCTGCACTCCAAACTATCATATAAAATCTCAGGGGACAGGTTCCCAAGAGTGTGTGTTTTTTAGAATTTGCTAGATTATTTTCATTTATACTATTTATTAACTGCTGTCTTCAAGTGTGTGTGTGTGTGTGTGTGTGTGTGTGTGTGTATTTGTGAATGTAAAACATGGCCATATATAATTGAGAAAACTAGGAATATACTACCAAATAATAGCTTCAAACATATTGAGTCAGGAATAATTCTCTTATAAATCTATTTTGACTCAGAAATGAGAACAGAATATACTTAATTTGTCACCAAGCATTTCTAAAAGAGCTCCGGCATGCTGAGTCCACATGTACATAACGAACCACGTCCACACCAGGTAAATCATCCTTCTTCCTCGAGGAAGAGCTAGGCAGAAGAAAAGGCAAAGGATTTCCTAAATTTTTTAAAAGGAAGAAAGCAATGGTTGATTTACAGCTGTGTGTGTGTGGTTTAGTTATTTCAACCCTTTTTATTTATCATTTTAATTGACACATAAAATTATGGAATATCGTGTGGTATTTTGATATGTGTATACATTTTATAATGTTCAATCAAGGTATATATACATTTATATATATGCAAACATTTTATCATTTCTTTGCTATTAAAACTTTCAAAATCCTTGAAATATACAGTACATTGCTGTTTAGTCATCTTACTATGCAATTAAACACCAGAACTTATTTCCCTTATCTAACTATAAATTAGTAGCCATTGATCAAATTTTCCCCACTTCTCCCTTCTCCCTACTCTCCCCTGTCTCGGCTAACCACCATTTACTCTCTATGGAATCAACTTTTCGATAATTCCATATATGAGTGAGATCATGTGCTACTTGTCTTTCCATGCTTGACTTATTGCACTTAATACATTGACCTCCAGTTCCATATATGCTGTTGAAAATGACAGAATTTTATCCTTTTCAAGAAGTGGTTGAGTAATACTCTGTTGTATTCTGTATATGTATCCCTTTTTCTTTATCTGTTTATAATTTGATGAACATCAACCCTCCTGTGCCTACTTTGCTCTCTTGTTACTATAGTGTATTTGAAATGAAATTAAATAATTTTTTGAGATAGGGTATTTCTTTGTAGCCCAGGTTGACCTCATACTCATGGTGATCCTCCTACCTCAGTCTCCCCAGTGCTGGTATAACAGGCATGTGCCATCATGGATAGGTCATCTTCAATCTTGAAACATAGGGTCTTGCTGTGGTGCCCAGGCTGACATTGAACTTCTGTGTTTCTAGTTATCTACTACAGCCTCCCAAGTATCTGGGACTGTAGGGTTATTTCACTGCACCTGCCTTACCAGCTAATATTTTTATTCTACAAAAGAAATGAAACTAAAACATTATGCAATATGTCATTATGCAATTCAGCCAGTAAGTGATAAAGCTGAGAAGTTGTTTGACACGAGTGATTGTGCCCTATGCCACTACAGAGTGCATTGGCCTATTTTCTTATCCAGCTCTTCATTCCTTCCATATTTCACATAGTGGAGAAAAAAATCGTGTAACAGGAGAAGTATGACACACTAAATTTCTACCTGATTTCATTCCCCATAGGTTACAATTGAATTAAAATAAAGGTTAAAATATTTTATATGTTTAGCACAACGTCCTGCGTTATCTCACTTTACTAATAAGTAAAATGGCTCAAAAGAGTAATATTTCTAACATCCACATCTAAGCACATTAACATTCAAAGTCTGGTATTTGAGTTAAAGTCCAACAATGTGATGTTCTTTACCTATTGTTTACTTACTTACTCATTCTTTAAATCATCTCAAATCAAGGTACTGTGGCAACAAAGTCTTTCTTTGATTCTGAAAAGATCCTGCCCCACACTCTAAAAAGACTGGTTCTAAATCTAAAGGGAATTTTGTGAAAATTGCATTCCTTTCTTGTTGTTTTTAGGTTGGTAATCCTGAAACCCAGAACACAAGATGGGCTTGTATCTATTTTTATACATTTTAGGTGTAAGGAAAGAAAAATAGATCGTCACTCAAATGGCATATTGAAAAATATCTTATTATATGGGAAAAAGAAAATATAGAACTCTATGATCTAACTAGACAAGAGTATTTTTTCCTGAAATTTGTATCCCATATCTAGACTTTTAGGGAAAGTTTTTATTCAATAATTTTTCATTTTAATATCTGACTTACCATCATCCTTTGTTTCTATTCTGAATTTATAGTACTTTTTGCTCTCTCTTAATAGTAGTTTGATTTTGAAGGCATTTGTCTTATCTAGACAAATATAATAATGTCATACAATATAGATCTTTTGGGTCCTAGAAGTTCTTGTCCTGATTCTCTACAAATCTTGTTTCAATGACAGTAATATAGAAGATAAAAATGGGAGTACTGAGTCCCAGGAATGCTATGTCATTAATTTGATTCTCGAATGATGGGCAGTTTTATTACTGCATATTTTCTGTGAACCCTAGTGCATTTTCTACAGAAATAATGCATTTGTATGAATGCCAAATGGATTTTCAATTTAAGAAAATGAAAAAGATTGCTTAACAAGTGTATAGTCTTTGGGCTTTCTGTTTTTTTATTTCTGACTTCTAAAACAATGATAAGAGACAACAGTTTTCATCATAACCTGAAAAATTTAGCAAAGGTTTCAAAAAGAAAGTGAAGGCAGACTGCCAGAGGTGGGGGGCAGGGGAGAAGCAGGGTTAAACGGTCATGAGTTCTATAGTTGTTTCTTGGCAAAACAATGCCAGCAGGCAAAAGATTTTAAAGGAGTTTAAACAAAGTTAATGCAACTGAAAAACAGTGTACAAACACAAATTTCCTTTTAGCAAACAAGTTTTAAAGTATTACTTACCATGGGAGTGATCCCTGTGCCAGGGGTTCTATTCTTCAACTACTGAAAGCCAAGACCCACGTAGGGAGCGAACTGGTGAAAATAACTTGACCTCAGCCTCTACCTGACCTCCAGTTTCCTGCCAGAACATCTTGGGAGCTGAACGCTATATTTAGCATACTTCACGTGTCAGGATATGGTAAACAGATAACTCACAATTTGGCTCTGTGTGAGGTTTTAAACTCTGAATATTAATGAATATGACCAGCTAAGAAAAAATCATTTACTCTGCTACTGCTTAGAGTTAACAGTCTCTAATGAATATATGAAACTTTTGAACACATGAAAATTAGTCCCAGAATACAGTTGCTGATTTGTTTACGTACCACCATGCTTATATAAATGCAGCACTGGTGTAATGCTATAATTTGGATCCAAGCAAGTGTCATGTAGTAGAAAGTGGAATTGATGTTACAGAACCTAGGTTGTCCTGTGCCTACTGTTTCCAAGTGTGCATGCACCAGTGCTTCCCTCAAAATTTCACATCTTTGCTTCTTAATTTTAAGATGATAATAATAATATATATCACAGTTGGATTTCAATATTTACCGATAATGACATTTGTTCATATTTTTCAGTTAATAGCCATGAAAATGAAACTTAAAGTATAAAAAGGCATCTAGATTTCTACTAGGATTCTAATTTTGACTTACAATCTATATTATCTCATCTCAACTTCTTTTGAAATATGTTTGCTAATCCCTACAATATCACTATCTGTGTTGTCAATACTGTAGATGTGATAGTATGTTTTGAAGAACTGTGTAGAGACCTCAAGAAAATTGTTCTATATTATTATAAACAATCTCTTTTTTTCTTTTTCTTTTCTTTTTTTTTTTTTTTTTTTTTTTGGTACTTGGGATCAAAACTAGAGTTTCATGCATGTTAAGCAGCCACTTCACCAGTGAGATACAGCCCCAGTCACAGAAAATCTTTTAAAATGCAACACATGAGTGTATCTTAGTTTAAGTTTCTATAATAAACCCACAGGGTGGCTTATAAACAATAGAAATTAGTGTTTTACTGTTTTGAGGGATAGATTCTAATATCAGGATGCTGGCATGGTCAGGTTCTACTGAAGACCCTCTACTGGACTATACACAGTGAACTTACTGTTAACTCCTCACATGGTGGAAAGAGATTACAAGAGCTCCCAGGGAACTCTTTATAAGAACACTAATCCCATTTACAAGGGCTTCACCCTCATGACTTAATTATTTCCCCAACTCCCCCACCTTCTAATACCATCTCCTTTGTGGGTTAGGATTTCAGGATATAGATTTTACTATTTGGAAGGCTCAGACACTCAGTCCCTCGCATATGGGCAATGGTCTATACTCAGTGGCAAATAAAACAATAAATAACAGTCAAAAAAAAAAAAAAAAGCCCAGAAGAAAAACAACAAAACTGCTTTAAAAATCAAATGATACCCATGCCTGTGATTCAGTTTGTATTCATCTGACATCTTCCTCTTGCCCTCCAAGCAATCTTCAAAAAAGGTAGGGAATAAACAAGGGAGGAAGGAGGAGAGGCAGAAAGACAGAGAGAGGAGAAGAAGAAGGTGAAGATGGAAAAAGGGAGGAAATAGAAGAAGGGGAAGAAAGGGAAGAAAAGGGAGGAGAAGGAGGAAGAGTGGAAGGAGAAGAAGGAGGAGAAAAGAAAAAAAGAAAGGGGGAGAAGAAAAGAGAGAAGAGGAGGAGGGGGAGAAGGAGGAGGGAGAAGTAGAGGAGAAAGGGGCAAGGAGAAGGAGGAGGAGGACCTGTAAGATCTGAAACACAGTTGTGGGCAGCACAGAGTAGACATGAAGAATCAAGATGGACCGCACGGTGCTCGTTTGCCTTGTGGTAATGGTAGTCTTTAGATTAACATCCATACACTTGTCCTTGTGACGGTTCAGGCCGCTAGTGCAGACTCCCTGCAGAACAATTAGGTGTTCCGCGCACCTAAGCAGGAGCCAGGCAGAGCCCCATCCACTCACCAGCACCGATATTTGAGGCCTTAACTCTTCTTTCTCTGTATTTTGTAATGTATAACCAATCACATTTTAACTTTTAGCTGAAATGTAGATAATTCATTTCAAATGACAATAAATTTAAATAGGAAAAGTAGCTCATTGCATGTGTATTCAACAAATTCTAACTATTCTCCTTTTATCTACTAGGTCTTTTATCTAATTTGAGGAACTCTTTTTCATGGTTGATGCTCCTGGTATCAGAGGTCCTCATGTTTTCTGTTCATCCCAAGAGGCTTCAGTTTTCTGCCCTTCTCTGGAGCTGGGACTGCATCTTGCCCACTGCTGTAACCTTCTTCAGTTTCAGTCCACCTTCTTTGACACAGGGTGGCGAACAATGACTAGCCCATACCCAAGAGTTTCTATTTGGGAAAATCAGCAGCTTGGAAATGTTATTTAATGAGGGGAAACTTTAAAAGTGATCAGCAATTTTTTTTGTAATTCCATAAGTGCACAATTCACGGACACTTTAAAATACATTTGAAGTTAACAAATGAAGCTTATTCTGACTGAGTCGCAGAGAATCTTTCACCTTATCTTCGGCTCATTCTGAGTCACGTCATTTGTTTCAGTCCTAGAATCTATGTGCTATTTTCTCTGTGTACTATGTCATGGTGTCAACCCCTTCCCATGTGTTTCTTTTATTCTTTGCCTGAAATACTTCTCCATTCCATTTTTTTAAATTTGTTGCTCTCTGTCTCACTCATTTTGTTATTATGTTGATGCTTATATATGTGTATATATTTTCTTTATCTGAAATTCTTTATAGATAATGTTTGTTCTGTAAGAACTTTCTAGTTTGCTTTTAAATTTCCCATTTCCTTTTTCTATTCTCAGAGACATTTTCTGGATTTTAAGCTGATCTATTGAATTGTTCATTTATTCTATCATGCTTTTGTATTTTTAAGAGGGTTTCTTTTCTCTTGGCAAGGAATTTTCTGTTCAAGTTACATGGAAAAAATGTAATTTTTGTTTTATTTTTAGTCATGATTATTAATTTAATGTGTTCTTCCAACATTATTGGCCTACATGCTTACAATTAATTTCCTTTTTTTTTTATATGCGGGTACTGGGAGTCAAACTCAGGACCTTGTGCTTGCCACGCAGGCGCTTATGCCACTGAGCTGTATCTCCGGTCCTACAATTAATTTCTTAATACATTGTTTCTGTATTTTGTTTTTTAGTTTCTTATTTCGGTCTTTAAATTGTATGCTTAGAGACTTAATGATCTATTATTCCTTTTCTCCTTTTGTTTATTTAGTACAAATTTAAAGGTAAATATTTTAAACTGAAGGACTAAAATGCTGATGTGAAGTTGTCTTTGTATATCTGAGCTCTTCTCCAGGTGACCTGACCACTTAGTGGAGATGCTAAAATGTCAAAATCTGTAGGCTGTTTACCTGAGGCACCTGATTTTCCCAAGACAGCAACTCTTCAAACTCCTACCTGGAAAGTAGACAAATGGTTGTAGCGATTAGAACTGGTTTATGGGATGTGGGCTGAGATTCTCCCCATTCAGTAAAGTCTCATAGTTCATCTTCTAAAGTAATATTTTGGGTAAAATATATTTCACATAACTTTTAAATTTGAAAAAATAAATTACATTTTTCTTTTCCATTTTTCAAATCAGTGTGTTCCAGTTCAGTATGAATGTGTCTCCCATAACATCAAGTCCATAATGTTGAAATCGATTAATATTGTTAAACTGTTGTGATAATTTTAATATAGAAAACATGGAGGCTATTACTGTAGGAATATTACTATTTATGCATTCTTTACACTTTAGATTATACATTATGTTGGCAAAGTCACATATATTTTCAACTTCTTAAAAGAAGACAATTTGCCAACTCCTATAAAAAGAGGCATGAAACTGGAAATTCATTAACAACAAATTGAGAATTGTGTAGTTATAAAGTCCAGGTAAAAGCTCTGGTAGTTACAACCTTCTTGTCGGGAATAGCCTTCCCCTTGCTTCACTCTCTGACTTTTTCAGGGTAGGGCCGCCATGAATGCTAGCAGATTTGCTGATTCAGAGAATCCAGTGCTTTGAAGTGAGTGGGAAACACCTATGTCTAGTCACATTTTCAGTAAAAAATAGCAAACGGTGGCAAACAAATGGCCAGAACCACAGCTTACCTACTCCTGTACCATTTAGGAGCCATAAAAACCAGATTCTAACTTCCTTGTCTGACCGAGAAACTGTAAATGTGTAACAAAGTACCGGAAAGGCCAGTCCAGAGTAAAATCTAAGGCAGATATTAAAGTTTGACAATTTTTGAATGTGCTTCTTACACACAGATTAATCTGTAGAGGGATGTATAATAGGCTTGAGTGATTCAGCACAGCCTGCCCTGTCATTGCATGACCATCAACCTATGATGTCAGGAAATATTTTAGGTATGATAAAATTATTTTAAATTTTAGCAATAGTGATTTTTGCATAATATTATGGATCTACTGAAAATCATTTTACTGTGTGCATTTATAATAGTTACATTTTATATCATGTAAATAGACTTCAGTAAATCTATTTTAAAAGGAGGTTTCAAAATGAAATTCTCCTTTAATAATTTTGCTAATGGAAATTTTACTCAGGCGTTTTTACTTTTTATACTTATAGAGTGATTATTCCAAATAGAAAATAATTGCGTAGCTCTTGTCCTCTAAGCATCATTTTTTTACTCAATTACTTGTAGAACTCATAAATCTCCAAGGTAACAACTCCTTCTCAAAAGAGAGAGCTATAAAAACAAAGATTAATTTTCTCATGTAAGAACTTAGTTCTGGCTGTTAAAAATGCAAAACTTTACTTTCTTCTTTTGAAATACTGGTTCTTTTTTATCTTTAAGAAAGTTCAATCAATGAGAGTTCCAAATGTGTCAGCTACTTTAATAAACTAAGACTTGGTTGTTGTTACCTCTAGGTTGTCGACCTACAAAACTGAAGTCTTTCTGTCAGTGCTATGTTGCAGGGATCATTTTGACCCCTCTTTCATTTCTGATTTTACCATCCCTGCCCAAAGGTTTGTGAATTCAATTTGAGGCAGCTAAGTCCCTGTTCTGACTTTCAACTACTCTCCTCTCAGGCGTGTCAACACTACTGCAAGATTTCTTATCTTTTCATGGGCTCATGTCACCAAGGAACTGTGTATTTCATGGGAACTTTTTTCTGAGGCTGACCCTTTATTAATTATCATCAGTTAATAAAGGATCTAGAAGACAGACATTGATGAATTACACTGTTACTACTTACATCCCATCCCAATTCACAAACTCCCTCTCTTTCGACCCCTTCACATCTCTTCTCCTCCTGAGAGTGCTGGAGATCTCATACCATTGGTCGTGCAGTCATTTTCAGATGATATATTCCTTCAGAACGTGTGGCACCTTAGAATACTGCATCTGATGCCAAAGCTCCATTAGAGTGTGAGTGATTGATTTTACAAGGAAGAATGCCTAGAGCTAGAGTTTGAGCTAAGATTAGGGTGAAGGATAGGGAATGAAGTACCTATAGTACCTATACCTTTGCAAGATAAAAAAGAGTATTCCATTGGTACCCTCTTTTTGTTATAAAAGAAACGAAGATGGCAGGTTATGCTTGTAGATTTAGTGGTTGACATTTTAAGAAATTTCATTAAGATTGTTCCTGTTGTATAGTTTCTGGTATGATTGAGCTTTCACAGTATTGCAAACATTGAGCTAAACTATTATAAATGTAGGTTTTTTCTCTTGCAAATAGCAATGATGCATATAATGATATTTAATTTTATTCTAGTATATATTCATAGGAATGATATTTTTTTTTTTTTTTTTTTTTTTTTTTTTGTGGGTACCGGGGGGACGACCTCAGGACCTCACGCGCCAACAGGCACCCGTGCCACTGAGCGATATCACCGGCCCCTTTTTCGTATGTGGGTTCCGGGAGTCGAACTCCGGCCTTCGCGCTTGCAAGGCAGGCGCTTACGCCACTGAGCCATCTCACCGGCCCAGGAATGATATTTTTAATGTTGCTTTGAATTATTTCTCTTATTTTTTGCTAATGCTCATATCTGCTGTTACTTCAGTTTTTTCATTTATGAAATATCCTTGGAGTATTGTTTAAATCCCTTAAGAAATGAAGGTTCTTCCAACTTCATATCCTAGAAAGGGATTATTTTGAACATGGGTTTTATTTTTTCTGGGTCGGTCTCAGTGTATTATCCAGGCTGATTTCAACTTCCTGGGTTCAAGCAATCCTCATGCCTCAGCCTCCACAGTGCTGGAAGTACAGTTCTGAGTTCAATACTATTTATTTTGTAGAGTTATAAATGATGCCACTTCCCCCCACTCTGATTTTAATGATTTAAAACTACTCACTTTTCTATCTTTTGTTTACTAATTTTTATTCATTTCAAAGAACTTTTGATTTCATTTATTTTCTTTAATATTTCCCTATTATGTACATTATTTATTTTCACTGTTTTATTATTTTTTTCTTCAATTTACTTTGGGTTAAATTTGCTGTTATTTTTATAGGTTCTTAATGTGGAAGGTTCAAATGTCTTTGTGATTTCTTTTTGGACCTTTCTTTCAGAGTGTTCATTTTCACATATTTGTGAATTTGTCAAATTTGCTTCTGGTATATATTTCTAACTTAGAGAAAGGACTTTTATGATGCCAATACTTTAAAATAATCTAAGGCTTATTTTGTACCCTAAATGTAGTCTATGTTAGAGAACATTTTCTTTCGAAATTGAGATGTATATACTATTTTATTTGAAAGTTTGTTTGTTTGGTTGTTTTGAGACAGTGTCTTGCTATTTTCCCAGGGTGGTCTTAAACTCTGGGGCTAAATCTCCCTGCCTCAGCCTCCAAAATAGCTGGGATTATAGTTACATGCCACCACATCCAGTTGAAAATATATTATCTGTTGTTGTTGGAGTAGCTTTTCTATGGATATGTTTTAGGTTTAGTAGATATCCAGTGCTATTTAGAATTTCTACTTTTTAAATATTCCACTTGATTGTTCCATACATTAGTGTTTATCTATTACTGAGTCAAGTATTGGTGTTTCCAACTATTATTGTATTTCTAATTTCATTTCTGTCAGTTTTTGCTTTAAGCACTTTGTGAATCCTTTGGTCCCCAAAAAGCATTAGATATGCTTATATTGATATGAGTTATTTGTGGAATATTTTTTTAATATTATAAAATAACTTTGCTTATCTCTAGTAAAAACTTTTCTTAAGCTATATTTTGTCTTATGCTAGTAGAACCACTCCAATTCATTTTGAATTATTGTTTCCATGGTCCATATCTTTGCATTCTTTTGTTTTCAAACTGCTTTTGTTTTCAAATATAAAGTTATTTTTTATAGACAGCATGCAGTCAGATTGCCAACTGTTGTCTTTGGTTGTAATATTTAATTTATTTACATATGATGCAGTTACTGATAAAATAGGATTTGCATCTCCCATTTACTATTGGTTTCTGCACATCTTATATATTTTCTTTCTCTTTCCTAAATTTCTCACATTTTAAAAAGAAATATACTATAATATTTTGGTTCATTTGGAGTTTATCTTACTATTTTCAGCATTAGTGGCAAATTAAGTTTAAGGGTATATAAATAGATACAGATACATATGTTTCAATACTGCTCTGTTCCATTTCACCTGTAGGGTATTCACATCATACAACATTTTATCTTTAAGAAGTGTAGGCTCACTGTAACTATTGTTTTATGTGATTGTCTTTAAAATTAAATAAAAGATAAGCCATATAAATATATTAATATTGTGTTTGGTATTTATCGATAGAGTTACTTTTGCTTATGCTTTTAATGTCTTTATATCGAGTCAGCTAATACAAGTCTGTTTTCATTCTGAAGGACAGCCTTTAATATTTCTTGTAGAGCAGCTTTGCCTTTGATGAACTTTCTCACAATTTTTAAAGTATTAGAATTTTTAATTTTCCTTTCATTTCTGAAGGAGATTTTGATGCATGTATAATTCTTAGTGGATAAATTGTTTTCCTTAATCACTTTTAATGGTAATCCTGTTCACCTCCAAACTTCAATGGTATCTCATCAAAATGAGCTGCTATAATTATTGAGGTTACCTTTTATGTAAGCCATTTTTCACCTTGCTGTTCTCCAGAGTCTCTCTCTACTTTTCTTTCATGTTTTTAGTTTGGATAAAATATGTTTAGTTTCATCATTCTGAGTTTATCCTTTCAAAAATGCACAAAGCTTCTTTTGTTCATTAATTGTTTTCATCAAATTTCAGCCATTGTTTCCTCAAATATTCTTTCTGCCTCTTTCTACTTCTCTGAGACTCTCATAATACATATATTAATATGTTGATAATATCCCATGGGTCTCTGAAGATGTTTATTTTTCATTATTCTTCTTTTCAGTTACTAATATTGAATAATCACAATTGACCTACCTTTAACTTGGTTTATTCTTTCATTCTTGGCATCTCAAATGTGCTGTTGAACCCTGTAAGTTTTTTTATTTCAGTCTTGGAAATTTAAACTTTTGGAATTTTTATTTTAATTGCTGTTCTTTATTTGGTAAGAAACCATTCTTGAACTTTTAAATTCTTCTGATATATTATTCATTAGTTCTTTGAACATATTTACGATAAATTTTTTAAAGGGTTTGTCTAGCAAGTGTAACCTGGCTTCCTTAGGAAAATTTCTATTGACTTATTTTGTTTTCCTGTTCATCATATTTTCAAGATTCTGTACAGCAATTTTCATTGAAAATTAGACATTTAAAATAATATAATTTGATTACATTATTGCTCTCTTCTGTTACGGTTTGTTTTAGTTGTTTGTGCTGTCTGTCCATGTGTGTGTGATTGTTTTATTTGATGAATTTTGCAAATTTGTATTTTCCGCCCTGTACCAACATTTTAGTTTCTTTGGTTATATTAGTGGTCAGATAAATCTGGACAAATATTTTCTTATATGCCTTTTATCAATAAATTTCTTCTACTTTGCTGAGGAGGTGGGTGAACACACAAAACTGTTCAAACGGTTTTATGGAAATTAACAACTGTGCCTTAATCCTGAGGTAATGCTTTTATAGAGCCTCAAAATCAGCCAGAGATGAAAGTTTAGGGCTTCTTCAGGTCTCTCTGGGCTGTGCCCACAGCTCTGTTTATCCATGTGAGTAATATTCCCAGGAATATGTTGGAGACCTTTAAGGTCCTCAGTCATCTTCTTCATATTAATTTTTAAGTTTTTGTGCCAACATCTTGTTTACCTTAATTAGTTTTGCTGGCTTCGGAATCTACAATGGTAAAAAATTGCTGCTGATTGTTTTTGACAAATGTTCTGAGAACAGTGGATTTTCTGTGTGTGAGCTCTGAATCCAAGCAATTGATGACATGCCTTGTGAATTTTTTTTTCCCCAAGTGTTGCCATATTGCTGCAAATGTGACAATTTTCTGGGAATATTATTTAAGGGAGCTCCAAACACATTCTCCTTCCAGTGTCTGCTAGTGTACTCTTTTCCACAGCTACCATGTTTGAGTAATTTCTAAGACTCTTGAAGACATGGGGCGTGGGACTGGGTACTAAGCAATTTCTGTACTGTGAAGCTTACCCTCTTTACCAGTATTCAGTCCTTTTCCTTGAAGAAACACTTGTGGATTGCTGTAAATTTTTGGTTAATTTTTGGTTAATTTCCAGAATTCTAAAATTACTCATTTTGAAAAATTTTCCAGAGGTAGTTCATTGCAAGCTACAGTTCCTTATTGTCTTTGAGGTGTGTGTGTGTGTGTGCGTGTGTGTGTGTGTGTCAGTATGCATCTACAGAATGTGTTTACAGTTGTCAACATAATTTATTAGAGCCATCGCTAAATATAATAAAACAATTCGGTATAGGATAATCTCCTGAAAATTTGATGAATTTATTTGTGAAGTTCTTATTGTTTATAATAAAATTACTATATTCAATTACATTTCCTACTTTGAAAAATTCTGATATCAATCTCCCATCATATGCTGGAATGAAAGGAAAAATAACCCAGGAAAGAATTACTTGCAGGCCTAGAATACACACTAAATATTTGGGATTGTGGGAATGTACTTTACATTTTTCTGATTCTTACATTCATTGAAAAATAGGTATTAGACAACATTGTGTGCAGGATCATGATTATTCTTTCTGTGTTTATTCCTTCATTTCTTATTTTATCACACTTTTAAAAAATCTTGTGTGGTTTTCTGTTTCACTTAGCAGCTGAATTCATGGGGAGAAAGCTCTTCAAATTATTTATCTTTCACATATATTAAAAAATTTTAAGGTCATATTAATTCTAATTTCAAAAAATAATATTTATTTTATTATTTTAAAAAACAATTTAAGTATGTAGTTGTACTTTTCTCTGTACTTAATAAATTAATATATGAATTCACTTAACAGAGTGAGACCATGTGTTGTTCAAAATTATGATATGCTATCTAAGCTTTGCTCATATTTGTGGATATATGCAAAGCTACTTTCTCTTACACGGAATTCTCATTGGGTATAAATTCTTTTTGTTGATTTTCCTCTTTAAAATATTAGTCAATCATACATACTTAAACTTCAGTCAGCATAAAATAAATCACTTAATGTTTAGTCAAGAGCTTAGGCTGTTAGCACAGAGAAAATTGCGTATATATATTCATTCCTTAATTACAAAATTTGGACGATATGGCAGTTTGCAATTTACAACATACTGCATTAAAAATCATTACTAAAGTGAGCTATTTGGCTTTTATTTTGAAGCTTAATTATTTTTCCTATTGCTCATCATTTGTCAGTTTTTAAAAGTCAAGGTGTCTTTCTGTTTCTCTGTCTCTATCAGCCTTTCAGTCTCTTGCCTCCTGTTTGTTTTAGAATGGTGGAACCACTGCATTTGAATAGTAGGCTGTGTGAGTCATGGACTGGGAATCGTACGTATGCAAGGTCAGTCGGAGACCCTCTGTGGTGAAAAAGGAAGTAACAACCAAAGTCTACTCGGGGTGAGAATTCCATCCTCCTGTACAAAAGCGAGGATTCTCTTTGGAAATAGAGACAGAGTGGGATGCTGGGGTTCAATAAAGGTGAGAAGATGTCCGTGATGGAGAATATCCACATGCAGAGTCAAAATCCAAGAGAACTGAAGAAGAATCTTTTCAGAAGAGCAGAGCAGTATGAGGGAGAAGGTCGCACTGTATGGAAAACACAGGACGAGGTGTTAAGACTGAGGCGGATGAGGAGGGTGCCCGTGTAAGTGGCAGGGTAGTGATGGTGACTTATCACAGAATTGCTTAGTTTACATGAAGACTGTGCCTGTGTGAAAGAGGAGGGGAATTGTTCATGTATAGGTAAAATTGAACAAGTAAGTAATTTGTAAAGAATAATAGTTTTCTTATTATCAAAGAACGAAATTACAGATACAGAAAAAGGTTAAATCAATATAAATTCAGTGATGGGGAACTGGAATGGGATGCATGCAAGCAAACCTCTGAGTTTCAATAGATACAATGAAATATAGATGTACTGTACATATTTATGTGTATAAATAATATATTATATTTTATGTTCTGTGTATGTGTGTGTCTCTCCTACCCCTGCTTGGCAGCAGGGGTGCTACATTGCAATGACTACACCTAATAATTAGATCTACTTCTCTAAATATTTTTCCACTAAAATGAATGAGTTTCTCATTCTCAGGGCTGTGACCAGATAATACAAAATGAGCGTAGAGCAACATGTAGTATCAAAAAATAAAGAACTGTTCAAAGATTTATGGGAACATACCACAATGATAGGCAACGTTACTAGACAAACCTATAGTCATTTTACAACCACGATAGACACTGATAATACTAAATTATAGCCCACTGAATAGAATAGTAATAATGGAAATCTGGTTCTTTAATGTAGTAAATAATAAAGTTCATGGAAAGTTTGATAAGTATGCCACTTTCTATGCTATGCTCCAAGTAAGCAAAAAGGGAGTACCTTAACCAACTTGCACTTAGTATGTAACTGTTACGAGAGTTAAGCATACTAGCCAGGGTCCTTGTGAGGCTGCAGTGAAATGGGAGTGTAGATTGCTTTGAAATTGTGATTTCAGTTACTTTGGATATATGCTCCAAAGTAGTATTGCTAAATCATTAGGTTGTTCTAGCTTCAGTTTATAGATAATTCCAATTATTTCCCTTAGTGGTTTCACCACCAATTTACATTCCAATGTGAGTGTACAAGTGTTCCTTTTTCTCCACACTCACCAATATTTATTTCCTTTTGTGGTTTTATTTTCTTGTAGTCATTTGAAAGGGTGACAGACAATACCTCTCTATAGTTTTGATTTATGTTTCTCTGGTAATTAGTGATATTGGGCACCTTTTCATATACTTGTTGGCCATTTTTATATTTTCTTTGGAGAAATGTCTATTCAACTCCATGGCCCATTTTTAATTGGGTTGTTTTTATTTTTGTTGTTTAGCTGTAGGAATTCCTTGTATACTTCGGATAGTAACCATTTAACAGATAAATAGTGCTATAATTCAAATGTTTGTGTTCCTTCAAAATTCATATATTGAGCTGGGGATATAGCTCAGCAGCACAGCGCCTGCCTGGCAAGCACGAGGTCGTGAGTTTGATTCCCGATACCAAAAAAAAATTCATATTTTGAAATCCTAGGTATGAGATGTGACCTTTTGGAGGTACCTAGCTTTGTAGGCAGAACCTACAACTAGCATTTTTGCCCTTACAAAAGAGGCCCAAAAGAGAATCCTCACTTCTCTGCCGCCTGAAGTACAGTGAAAAGGTCGCCGTCTAGGAGGTAGGAAGCAGGCCCTTTCTTCCTGACACCCAGTTTGCTGGTACCTTAATCATGGACTCCTCAGACTCTGGAACTCTGAGAAATAAATTTGTATTGCTTATGAGTAATCACTATGATTGGTAATTTGTTATGATAACCTAGCTGGGCTAAGATACATAGTTTGAAAATATTTTCTCCCATTCCATCAATTGCCTTTTAATATGTGGTTTCCTTTGTTGTGCAGAAGTGTTTTAGTTCGATGTAGTCTACTTGTTTGTACTTATGTTTGTTGTCTGTGTTTTGGCTATTGTTTCCAAAAATACATTATCAAGAACAATGTCAAGATGCTTTTCTCCTGTGATTTCTTCCAAGAGATTGATGGTTTCTGGTTTTGCATTAGTCTTTAAAACATTTTTGAGACAATTTTTCATGTATAATGTAAGATGAGAAAATTTTCATTCAGTACAATTTCATTAATTTGCAAATAGATATCCAGTTTCATAAACACAATTTATTGAAGAGATATCCTACAATTTGCATATGAGTGACCTTAAGGAGATTATTTTAAGAGAAATCATATACAAAACATAAATATTAAAATATGCCACTTATATGTGGAACCTAAAAGAGTCAAACTCATCGAATCAAAGGATATAATAGTACCATATTTGCTGATCTGAGGGGAAGGGAAAACTGAGACCTGCTATAGAGTATAATGCCTATATTAACCATACCATATTGTTTCCTTAAATTTGCTAAGCAGGTAGGTTTAATTTAGTTGTTTTTATCCCAAAATAATAATAATGATAAAGGCTTGAGGAAACATTGGGTTGATACATATAGTTATGGACTGTGGTAATAGCTTCAGTTTTATATGCTCTCCAAACTTATCAAATTGCATGCATTAAATATGCATAGATTTTTGTTTGTCAATCATCCTTAATAAAATGTTTTTAAAAATAAGATAAAACATCCTATCTTGAAAAACATTCTGAGCTGAAACCTATTTCTATAAGGGGATTTTTAGTATAAATGGCCAAACTGTAAGAAGTATGTAAATTAGACTATATATTGTAGCCCTGTTACATTTTCTGATTTTGATGGTACTATATGATTGTAGAGGAGAATATCCTTTGTTAAATTAAACAGCAGTATTTTCAAGAGCTATCAGGATGAAGTAATGATGTTGGCAAATTAAAATTTGCCATAAGTAAAGGTTGGGTATGGTTATTGGAAGGTCATAAAGTAATGGCTTAGATAATACTTACAACTTTTCCTAGGGAGATTTTACATAGGGATATTTTAAAATTGAAGAACTAAAAATCTGTGTAAAAACTATTGTTTGCTTTGTCTGCCAACTGCAGAATTTCCTAAAATATGTAACTTAAGATGTTAAATGCTATTGTATATTAAAATTATTTAAATCAAATTAATTAGGTAAATGTCAGTTAAAGTTAGGAGTTTCTTCAATGCAGAATATCTCTGAGTCTTAAACATAATAATTATGCTGCTCACCTGAAAGAGGGTGAAAGAAAATCTAATGTTTCTTAACTTAGATATTGTCTTTGTCTCATAATTGGATGAGACGTATACTGCAGAAAACACTCTGGTAAGCCAGGATATAAAATATAATTGCTCCAAAGGTAACGATAAGTTTTAACTTCTCTCTTTCTCAGTTCTCAACTCTATCACTCAAACAATTAAGTTATTTTGCTTATTTAATTAAATAAAATGTTTAGGACAGCCAACTTCTACTCTATAATTTTAAATGTTTTGTCATTTACTTATTTAAGAGAAGTTGTGTGTAAAGAAAAAAATAAAACGTGCTGTGCAGTAGGGACCATAGTACAGTGTTTTGAGGTCTTTTTTTCCATTTTCTCCCCTGTATCCAGTACATGCATTTGAACTATTTATAATTAATTTTGTGTTGTAACAATAATTTCACTTGACAGAGAGTTTAGATAAACCTGATATCACATACAACCTACCCCACCATCAAATCCTTCATCAGGTAGCACATTTATTGCCATCAGTGACCCTACAATGACTCATTAATTTTATATGAAGACCATACTTTAATTGGGGTTCATGGTTGGTGGTGTACTTTCTATGGGTTTGGACAAATGTATAATGACTTCTATTCAATATTATATTATCATATAGAACAGTTTTATTACTCTAAAATTCCCTAGTGCTCTTCTTATTCATGCTTCCCTCACAAACCCTTGTCAATCATTGATCTTACTGTCTACATAGTTTTATTCCTGGATGAAAGTCATATGGTTGAAGACAATATTTTAAGTACTTGCGAACTTTAAAAGCGAAACTCTTTCCCTACCTTTTTGCCAGTCCTAGATATTAGTGTTTAAAAGTACTTGTCCAATTTATTAGCTAACATTTTACTTTCTTATTTAATTTCAGCCTTGCTCTTGATCCCTGTCTTTCACTAGTTGGGCACACTTTTCCTTTCCACAATCCACCCGTAAATTTATAGTACTATCCAAATATTAGATGATGATCTAGTTTCCAATAACCATATCCTAAGCAATTCTATTCTTATGTCTCTCTTCTGTTTTCCTAATCTCTAGTACCACCTATCTCCTTTCTTACCATTTATTTAAGCCATAAATATTTATTGAGTTCCTACTATTTGTTAGACATTTCACTGGCACATGTATGCAGTACATAATGTTTACGTTTCTTGTGTGGAGTTGGTTCATAAACATAACACATCTTAATTCCTTTTTTCTTCCCCTTCCTTTCTCTACCTTCCCCTTCCCTCCATATGTTGATCTCCTTGCCATTTGAAAAAGATCTATCTCCCTACTTTCTATTACCTTTTTATTATTTTGCTCTTATTTATAATTTGGGATTCTCATGTAAGAGAAACCATATGATATTCAAGCTTGTATATCTGATTTATTTCACTTAACATTGTGGTCTCCATTTTTCTACAAATGACTCAAGTTTATCCGTCTTTCAGGCAGAGTAGTACTCCATTGTGTGTAAATACCACATTTTCACACTATCCATTCATCTATTGATGGACATATAGGCTGCTTCCAAGATTTAGCTATTACAAATTATGCTGCTATAAACATGGGTAAGTATGTATCTCTGTTATATCATGTCTCTAACTCTTTCAGGAAGATGCCTTGAAAGGGAAGAACTGGGTCAAATAGAGTTTTTAGTTTTAATTCTTTGAGGAATCTCCATGCAGGTTTCCATAGTGGTTGTACTAGTTTACATTCCCACCAACAATGTAGAAAAGTTTCTTTATTTCTTGCAACCTCACCAGCATTTTTTATCATTTGATTTCTTGATGGTGTCCATTTTATTTGGGGTTAGATGGATTTGCAGTGTAATTTGCATTTATTTCTCTATTGGCCAGCAATTTTGAGCTTTTCTTTGTGTATTTATTGGCCCTTTGTGCTTCTTCTGTGAAGTCTCTATTCATTATTATAGATATTAAAAACACTGTGATACACAGAAGAAAGTTTTTTGCTAGAAGTTCAAATTCTGGCCCTAATCTAGTCAAGCACATGACAACCTCAGAACGTTAATATTTTTCTTTACTTGATATGCTTTTCTCTACTCTTTAAGGTATCAGCCCACATACCACGTCCAAAGATTTAACTCAAAAAAAACCTTCCTGACTATACAATCCGCTAAGCAGTTACTCTTTATCTCAATATTTCTGAGTTTACTTCTTAGCATTTCTAATAAATTTTTACCTGTGTTTCCAGAAGTAAAATGTTTTATTTTTCTATAATCATGGCTTTCAACTTGGCCTATTAGTTTTTCCTTCTGCATCCTTTATTGATATTGTAAACAAATCTCATGTCTTTCAAATCACTGTCAGCTATAAGAACAGTTTTAATCAGGATTACAAGTCACTTTTGACTAATTAATTTCCAAGGTAGTCTAATTTCAAAACTTTTCTCTCTTGCTACCACTGATTGTATCTTCTATTCTTAGTATTGTGTCTGGCACATAATAAATAGAATCATAGTGATTAATGTGCTTTGAATAAATAAGTAAATGAATGAATAGATGATTGGATAAAAATGAATAATGGAGATAATGTCAAGAATATATTAAAGCACAAAATAAATAACTTTTACTCCATTTTAAAGAATGAATGTGATATGTATCTGAATCTTGAAAGACGACTAGTAGTTCACCATGTAAACCTGAAGTAGACAGTCTATTTGTCAGAGAAAGCAGGGTGAAGAAAGATTAGCGATGTAGAAGAACGTGGTATATGAAGGAAGCTGAGAAGAGTAGTCATGCTGGAGGTCAAAAAGTAGAGTAGACATACAGTAGATGAATGTGTAGACATAAAACATTTTGAAGCTGTCCTCATTGATCCTACTGAGTTTTAGTTTGGCAGTGACAACTTCGTCTTCATGATAAAAACATGCACTGTCTTTTTATATCACTAAAATCCCCATTCTTACTCTGGAAAATTCTAATTCATAATTAAAATCAAAGCTTTCTTGTCATCAACTCTGACATCTTTCTTGACTCCATCAGATGAAGCTGCTACAATTCATTCTATGCAACTTCGGTACTGAACTTGTACAAAACTGAAGTCCAGGGCATCTTTTCCCAATGGGATTGAAGTCTTTCCTGAGCTCTTAAAACAACTGTGAGTGCTGCAATGGTGCCTGGCTTATTTGTCCTTCACTTGTACTTAGTGTGGTTGGTGATGGTTGACATTCAATAAATGTTAGATACACTTCCTTCTCATTTTTCCTAATGTCAAATTCCAACTTTGTGACAGCTTATAAAGTGTTGTGTGATATAATAAATTATCCATCAAAAGCAAATTCAAGGATTATCACAAAACAGTGACAAATTGAGGTCCTTTAAATTTACATAAAAAAGGGAGGGAGCAATGTGTATAATAAATTATCCATCAAAAGCAAATTCAAGGATTATCACAAAACAGTGACAAATTGAGGTCCTTTAAATTTACGTAAAAAAAGGGAGGGAGCAATGTGTGATTAAAAATATCAAAGAAGAAAACATTGTCCTCAATAGTAGCAACTAAGTAGTCTTCTTTAATGGAGGACAGAGAAAGGAGAGGAAAATAGAGATAAATAAAATATAAAAACTTCATTTTGTTGATGAATTGAATGATAATGCCTTATTTCTTGCTTTTTCCCACTTGTGTTTGAACCTGAGTTTCTTAAAGTGCTTTCCCTGGGGAAAGATTTTCATCATTAACTAGAACATCACACTAACCAATTGCACATGGTTACATACTTTTGCACTGGTTAATTTGAAATCTTTTCAAAAATGCTCAAGTTGAAGCTTTATTTTGCTACTGAGTTTTTAAAAATTTTTATCCTTTTGCTTCTGAGAATGTAGATTAATCCAATTCCATCCAGACTGATTAGAGTTGTGAAGTAAATTACTCAGTGGACTTCATAAAATAAATCTGGTAATGCAATTTTCAATGGACTGTAAAAATATGTTATTAGTTAATTATCAAGACACTTCTGAGCTATATTAAATTATCTCATTTGTCTTTTGCTTATTATTCTCATGTCATGTAAAATTACAAGATGTGTGAGGAATACCCTGTTAAATACTGAGTTTCCATCATGATTTGATTGTACAACTACAAATTCAAGTTTTTACTCCCATAATTTTAAGAAGTATATCTTTAACACTTATTCTTTCTATTCTTTCCTTCATGGACAACTGTCTAATTTGATATTAAAGTAGGACATTTATTTGAGTCATTGGATTTCACTGTGCGTATTTAACTATATAGTTCTCCTAGTGAAGGCTCCATTTACAACCCATGCCTGGGAACTAGGCAGCCCGTTCGCTCAGCACTAAGTGCGGTGAAGGAGGTTCCACTTGCCTCTTTGGGCTGACTCGGCTTTGGCTCTCCTCATAAAGCAAATGTACAATTAATTCACCAACAAACAAATTCTTGGTTTCTTTGATCAGTATCATGTGCCATGTCTGTGGTTTGTTTTTTCCATCTATAAAATAGGACCAGTAACTGTCTCTGGATTGTGTTCTGGATATAATGAGGTGTTGGGCATTTAGAACATATTAGCTTACTATCACAAGACCTTACAGGTAAGTTCCTGGTTGGCTTCTCAAATTGGCTTTATCTAAGATGTGAACTGTTGAAGAGTGCACCAATAAAATTGAGACAAACAGTTTCTGTTGAATTTGCCAGTATGAACACCCTGTGTCTCATTGTGATTTTTACTCTTGGGTTCACCCTTCAAAGTAGAATAGTATTCTTCAAAACCGTGACTATTAGTGAAGTATTTTTTTTATTTATGTATTTTGTACTGACTGAAAAATATAATTACTTTTCCTGTCTAGTGGCTTGCCTGAAGTGAATCTTTTTCATCCTAACTAGTAAAAGTCATGCTGTAAGTATTTTTTGCTTTTTTTTTTTTTATGTGGGTACCAGGAGTTGAACTCAGAACCTCGCGCTTGCCAGGCAGGTGCTTATGCCGCTGAGCTATCTCACCAGCCCTTTTTTTGCTTTTTAATGTATTTATTTCTGTGAGAAAAAATCCACTCAGGGCATTTTTCTCTGCAAATTATTAGTAGTTTCTAGAGGTACTTCTGCACTTTGGGTCTTTTAGTGCTCTTGAAATAACTCAGTCCAGCATTGCAGCTGTTCTTAATCTTTGCACTTGTCTCTCATAGACTTGAATGTTATGTGCTCTCAGACAAATCATTCATAACATAAGACATACGATGAAAAGAAAAACATAAAAATTATGTAATAACATAATTATCTGTGCTGTCCAGAAAAGTCCAATAACAAAGAATAAGTCGAAATAGGTTTGTCAAAAATTTCTCTATTCTTATAGGCTTGTTACAGTTTATTGCTCAAACTTATCAGAAGGCAAAATAGTTGCTCAAATAAATGTTGTTTTAAACAGCTTTAACATTCTTCTGAATAACAAGTCAAAAGCAAAATGACTGAGTAATAATCGATTAATATTTGGATAAACAAGTACTATATTTTCATAGGCTGATTAAGAATATTCTAGAGTGGTTTGATAATGGAGGAAAAAGAAAAATAAATTTAAGGAAATGGCTAGGAACCAAAATTAGGAGTTTGCAAAAAGTATTTTTAAAGTATTAACATATCTGAGCTATATTTTATTTTCACTTCCTCACAGGTATCTAAAATTAATTTAGCTTTTATAAATTAAAAACATATATAGGAATGAGTTATGAGAAGAGAAAATTTCAAACAAAATTTAATCAAATGGCCAGAGTTTAGAAAGAGCTTATTATATCAACTGATCTGCTGTGCTAGGATACTGGAATATACTTTGCTCCTTTTTTTTGTTGGGGGCGTACCGGGAATCGAACTTAGGACCTCACGCTTGCCAGGCAGGTGCTGCACCACTGCTAAATACCCAGCCCCCTGGAATATATTTTAAAATGAGGTCAAATAGTGATAAAATTGGACTCAAAGATTGACTAAATAGCTTCTGCATTTATATGAATCATGGGAGGGAATAATATTTCAAATCTTTATTCCAGTGAACTAGTGATTATGCATAATTTTAAAATTTATCCTTTTTTACTAGTATTGAATCAATGAGATCTAGAGTTCTTTTAGGTTGGTAAATCATCCATTATCAATACATTATTTTGTGGAAATAATATATTTATAAATATAAACCATTTTCTAAGTAATAGTTATTTTAACATATAGAAACATTGTAAGAAATAATAAAAATGTGGTCTTCTGTAAAATTATAATTATTTTCTTCATTGTAAAGAAAAGATTATGTTGGTAGGATAGTAAGATAAGAATGTATATGTAAAAGAATGCTGTAATATTTAAGCACTTAGCACTTGTCAACAATTTTTCCTGTTATATATTCTAATAAATTTATAAAGATAAATGGACATGAATATAGGTATAAGTATATATACATCTATATATCCAAGTTTATGTCTTCAAGAAGTTGAAAATTTAATTTGGAATGTGTAATTTATTCAAAAGAAAACAGAGGGATAGAATATGATATAGTAAAATGCTACTTTGTGTTGATACAGCTCTAATTATTACAGGCCTTTAGAAGAAGGAGAGCTCAATGTTTGTGAGATGAAACAATTAAAGGCTGTAAAATCAGAGAGGAGTTTTAGAGATGATTCGGTAGCTCAATTTCAGAAAAGCTAAGAAATGTAAGAATTAGTAGATAACCTGCCAAGTTCCAAAAGTGATACCAGAAGCCAAGCTCACCCCTTATAGTTTAGTGTTTTTACATGATCATGAAGTTTGGTCTTTGGATGTGGCAGGAGTTTATTTCATGCATTGTCCTACTCATTGTATGCATCCTGTGCCTGCATTGCTGGATCACTGAAATATCTCGCACATTTCCAAATAGCCCTTGGGAGTGGGACTAACTTGATTGAAAATCATTTAATGCTTGGACTCATTTATTCACAGGAAATTGAGATTTGTAATAAACTTTAAGATGTATAAGAAACTCTTTAATATTGAGGAATTTACTATCATGATCGTGATCATTATTTGCTCTCATTGCAGCAAAACACATTTGTGAAAATTCCAAATAGAACATTTTTATCAATTTAAAGCCACAGCTATTTGGCAGATAGATTGTCTGTTGCACACTAGGAAATTTAATATGATTTTAGTATATTAAATATTTAATTTATTTTAATATATGATGAAAATACATCAGTTTCTTTTGTCGTCCTCGAGCATTTTTTTCTTTCTCCATATATTGACATAATCTAATAGTAAGATTACTTGGCTTGATTATGATCTTTCAGTATTTATCACACATTTGTTCAATAGATTCTTTTTTTTTTTTTTTTGTGGGTACCGGGGGGTCGACCTCAGGACCTCGCGCGCCAGCAGGCGCCTGTGCCACTGAGCGATATCACCAGCCCCTTTTTCGTATGTGGGTTCCGGGAGTCGAACTCAGGCCCTCGCGCTTGCCGGGCAGGCGCTTAAGCCGCTGAGCCATCTCACCGGCCCTGTTCAATAGATTCTTAAACACCTTTGGAAGTAGAATTAATATAATTCTATTAACATGCTGCAACAAGAAAAACAGCACACTAGGAAAACCTTAGGACATCTCATAAATCAAGAGAAATCTTAAATCTGTTATTTTAGGATTTGTGAGAAGGGTAGAACTTAGGTAAATTTAAATTAGTAGCATATATTAGGTTTTAATGTATATTTTCTTGGAGACTTTTAAACTACAAATTCTAACTGAAGTTGAAATGGATATAAACTTTCAAGGATAAAACTGGACTGAAAGTAAAATGCAAACCTGTATTAATCAGATGTGACAAATTTAAACTGCCTACACCGGCCACACAGGTAAAACAAAGGCACGAACGGCTTGGTGGAGATTCTACTCTGAGAACATGTGCCTTCTCCTCTCATGTCCAGTAGCCTCCGTGTAGACACAGAATGTCTTCTAGTTTTTTAAGTTAAATTACATCTCATAGGTTTTGTGTGAAAGGTGTCAACTTGTTAAGTGCTTCCATTTCATTAAACATTTTATAAACAGTATGTGCATAAAAATGCCTGTTTGTCAAAGTTATCTGTTTATTGACCTATGTTACAAATAGTGAAGAGTCAATATCTATAACCCATTTTTAATTTAGGCATAGCCATTAGATTTTTCAAAGTATAGTTCTGTATTATGACTCCAACCAATGGAATGTATTTCCTGGGTTATCTTATTCCGATGACTGAATGAGGATTATAGATTGCATCTTATATGTTTTCAACACTTTTAATAAAAAATAAAGACAACTATATCTTATCATTTTAAAATTAAAACTAGAAATATCACATGATACTTGCTGAGTTAAATGAAATTGTAAAACGTTTCTAAATTGTTTTTAGTACTAGGGCTTGAAGCAATATTACATGCTAAACTCTGTACTGAATAAACTAAATATACTTTCTAATCTTGTTTTCCAAAACATTGAAATGTGTGTAATAATCTTTGCTAAACTGTTACAAGAAAAGTTTTATATATTAAGCCTTCGTTTATCAGAAATTCAATTAAGAAAATTTATTATATTTTAGATAGAAAACACTGTGTCCTTTCAGTTGTGATGACAGCAGGAGATAACATCATGATCTTTATACATCCATTGGGTTTTATAATTTGTAAAGATGATTATTTACAGTAAGATAACCTACTGAAAATCTACATATAAAAAGGGAATGTATGTATTATAAAGTGCCAAAGCAATTCCTTCCAAATAAATTATAATAAACCATTCAAAGAGAAAAGAAACCTCCCAATTCTCAGAGATTTTCTATGTGGAAATTTAAAAATTCATTTTTATTTGATATGCTAAATATTATAAATATTGTGTGTGCGAGAGTAACAAAAGAAGCTAATAAGTAATTACTATTAGTTACTCATAATGGAAAATGACTATTGTTTAAATGAATTGAGTAGAAACATCATATTATTAATATCGAGTGGCATAACCTATTCCAATCTCATTAGCATGAATTAGTGCTTAAATAATATATTGTTTAAATGTCTTTGAAACCATGATTACCATGTAGACATAATTTTGGAAATTAAATACGTTATTCAGATAAAATCATTTCTCAGTTATCAGATACTGGTAGGAATCGTAAGATGAATTATATTCTTTTTTTTAAATAACCTCTGTTTTATAAGGAAAGACAGTTCTAAGTTATAAGTAGACTAATTGAAGAGACTTCTTTTAATAAAAAAGTGTTGATGCGATTTTTTCTGACCAAGAGATTTCCCCAAATAATTTTACATAAGTTAAATGATTTGAAGGTACATACATATAGGAATGTACATATGACCAATTTTTGGACTTATTGAAAGAATGTTCAAATAAATAACTTTTGCTTCTGAAGGAAAACAATATAATTCCATATTTGTAATCAGGTTCTGAACTTTTATTCATGATGATAGAATTCATGATAATAGAATTATCATGATAATAATAATAATAAGATTATTATTGCCGGAAAAAGCATTGAAGTCCAACTAGTCTCAAAGTTTTTATTGAGTAAATTAAGTCCATCAGAATATTCCTTTTAAAATTATGGGGAGCTTTGAGTTGCCAAACCCAATGACATATTCTGTTTTCTCTCTGCTTATTCTCTCAGCTGAATCTGACCTTCTTGACGTTCTTATATTTGGTTTATTCTGTTTTTTCTCCATCTTATTTCTTAATCTTTCTCCTCTAGTTTTCTGTTTCCTGTCAGTGACTTGCATGTTAGTATTATGTAAAGTTAAACTGTATATTCTCATGCACTAATATCCACAAATGATAGTTTTTATATTACTTTGCATATAACCTATGTGTTTAGCATATGATCTTTATCCTGAACCTCAAAACTACATCTCTATTCTTTTTGTGCAAATATTTTACTTTTCTGTGTGATTTTATCATCTTGAAAAATATTAGTTTATTAATCTTTACTGACAGTGTGTCTATTTTCACCCTAAGCCAACATGTTATCAATATGCCTTTAATGCTCAGTTGCCTTCTAAAATAAATATACTTATTTAATCCTCACTATGGAACTCCCCAAATGCCCACATTTTGAAGAGCAAAGCTTTCTGCCTCCCTTCCTAAACTCTAGCTCATTGAAGCGATTTCCATTCATTCCCGAAATGCCAGTTGTGTATTGCATCCTTCCAGAAGTTCTGCAATATCCTGGAATTATCTACTCTCCTTTTCTCTACCTAGTTGAAACTCTCCTTTTATAACTTGCACAAAGAGTACAAAGTAGGAAACCAAAGGAATTTTCCTAAGAAGAAGTAGATCATGCTGCCAATGAATTATTTGATTTCTTCTTATTTAGAAAAGTATCATGCTATCTTAATGAGCAATATCTTCATCAACTTCAATTATTCATAATTTATTTTATTCTTATATTATTAACTCCTAGTCCAGTGTCTGGTCACTTGTAGGATATATTAAATTAACTTTGATTGGTATCAAATCTGCCATTTACTACTTTTTTTTTTTTGTGGGTACCGGGGGGTCCACCTCAGGACCTCGCGCGCCAGCAGGCGCCCGTGCCGCTGAGTGATATCACCGGCCCCTTTTTCGTATGTGGGTTCCGGGAGTCGAACTCGGGCCCTCGCGCTTGCCGGGCAGGCGCTTAAGCCGCTGAGCCATCTCACCGGCCCCTCATTTACTACTTTTAACCATATGTTTTCATGCATTTTATTAAATTTTTGCAGTTTATTTTATCTTATAAGCAACGGGAATGCATTTTCCCCCTTGTTTAGATGCTATAAATTTTGTTTGTATTAATGCAAATACCAGATGACTAAATGATCATTTAAATGATTTCAACTTGGACTAGGGATTTAGGATAGTAGTCAAGTGCTTGCTTAATATTAATGAGACCCTGGTTTTGATCTCCTGTACCCAAAAAGCAAAATAAAAATGAAATGAGAACACCTCACAGGATAAATTTATGATTTTTAAAATTTTCATTTCCACTGAATTATTTTTTCACCAGGTAAACTACTCAATATTCTTATATTTTTTAACTTTTATTTTTTTATTTGTACATGTTTGAGGTACATAATGATTGCATTCCTTGTGGGGAGTTGGTACATGTACATAACAAATCTCAGTTCTTTGCTCATATTACCCCACCTTCTGGCCATCCCTCCATCTCTTGGTCCCTTCCCTTTTGAGAAAGATCTCCCTATTTTCTATTAACTATCTTTTATTTTTATCTTCATTTATATTTTGTGTTTCTTACATACGAAACCATGCAATATTTAACCTTCTGTTTCTGGTTTATTCCACTTAGCATTATGGTCTCAGTAACATACATTTTCTGCAAATGACTCAAATTTATCCTTTACTATGGCAAGTTAGAACTCCATTGTGTATGAATTCTACATTTTCTTCATCCATTCATCTGATGAGGCAATATGGGCCACTTCCACGATTTAGCTATTATTAGTTGTGTTGCTATAAACAGAGTTGTGAATGTATCAGTGTAATATGATGTATTTAACTCTTTCAGGAAGATACCTAGGAGGGAATTTGCTGGGTCAAATAAAATCCCTAGTTTTAGATTTTGAGAAAGCTCTATACTGATTTCCAGAATGGTTGTGACACTTCACATTCTTACTCAGAATGGGGAAGGGCTCCTTTATTTCCCACACCCTTACTAACATTTGTTATTATTTCCTTTCTTCATGGTAGCCATACTTTGTGGAGTAAGATGAAATGTAACTGTTTTTCTAACTTGCATTTCTCTAATGGCAAGAGATGTTGAACATTTTTTCATGAATTTATCAATCATTTATATTTATATTTTCTCCACTTAGAAGTGCCCAAATTTTTATTGTTTTTTTTTTTGAAGTTTTTACTTTGAAGTGCCTAATTATTTTCAGTTCTTTCCATAATCTAGATATTAGTCCTCTCTCCAAGAAATAGCTTGAAAATTATTCCTCCCATTCTGTAGGTTGTCTCATCACTATGTTTATTGTTTCCTTTGTTGTGCAGAAGTTTTTAATTTGATACAATCCCATTTGATATGATTCGTGACTAATTTCTTGTGCAATTGGGTTTCTGCTCAAAAAGTCTTTGCCTACACCTATGCCTTCAAGAGTTTTACATATTTTATCTTCCAGCAGGTTAAGTGTTTCTGTTTTAATATTTAGATTTTTTATCTATTTTGACTTAAGTTTAGAACATGGTGAGAAATATGGGTCTAGATTCAATTTTCTGCATATGGATAGACAGTTTTCTTGCACTATATATTAAAGAGACTATCTTTCTTCCATTGTATGTTTTTGGCTGCTTTGTCAAAGACCAGATATCTGAATGTGCCTGGGGTTGTTTTTGTATCTTCTGTTCCATTGATCCACACATTTGTTTTTGTGCCAGTAACATGCTGTATTTTTTTTTTTTAATAACTGTAGCTTTGCAGTATAACCTGAAGTTCAGGATTGTGATGCCTGCTGCTTTGCTCTTATTACCCAGGATTATTTTTGCTATTTTGAGTGTCTTCTGGGTCTATATGAATTTTAGGATTGTTTTCTCTAGTTCTGTGGGCAATGATGTTGTTATTTTGATTTGGATTGCATTAAATCTCTGTATCTGTTTGGCAGTACACCCATTTTGATGATATTTGTTCTGCCTATTGTTGTACCCAATTAATGAGACCACAAGGGAGGGTGTCCAAAAATAGAGCTCTTTATTTTAGCTGGTACCCAGCGGCGTCCTCTATGCCAGAACAAAGAGGCACGCTGGGGGCAGATAGAGAGCAGTTTTTATAGTAGCAAGCAGTTGTACAGAGCCAATAGCGATGGTTAATAAAGTAATTTTTACGAACTTATTGGTTAGGCTTTTAGGGGCGGGGTATTTGGCATTATTTCATTGGGCAAAAGGAACATCTTATTATGGGTTGCTAGAGGGCAGGAAGGTGCATTTCATCACTACGGGGGAATTTATCTGGCCTAAACAAAGGCGAAGCTTATCTAACGGTATTTGGCGGGAAGCAGGAGCTGAACAGGCGAAATGGCGATTTGTTCATAAGATGGCATTAGCCTAGTCAGGTTACAACACCTATCCAGGAACAGGAAATATCTTTCCATTTTCTGATGTCCTTTTGATCCTCTTTTTCAGGGTATTGTAGTTTTAGTTGTAGAGGTCTTTCAGTTCCTTAGGCTAATTCCTAAGTATGTAACTTTTCTTGAGGACATTGTGAATGGTACTGTGTTTCTAATTTCTTTTCAGTTAGTTTATTGTTGAGATAGAGGGACACTATTGACTTTTGATTATTGATTTTGTATCCTACATTTGGTTGAATTTGGTTGTTAATTTTAGGAATCTTTTGGTGGAATTTTTGGGTTTTCTATATAGAGGATCACATTATTTGCAAATAATAGTAATTTGACTCCTTTCTTTTCTATACAAATCTCTTTTATTTCTTTACCTTGCCTGATTGCTTTGCCTAATATCCAGTACTATTTTGAATAGGAGTGGTGATAGTGGACATACTTCTCCGGTTCCTGATTTTACAGAGAAAACTTTCATTTGTTCCCCATTTAATATGATATTGCCAGAAGGTTTGACATACATGGCTTTTATTAGATCAAGATAATGTCCTTTTATACCTATTTTCTTCAGGATTTTTAATCATAATGGATATTGAATTTTGTTAAAGGCTTTTTCTGCATCTAATGAGATGATCATGTGATTTTTGTCCTTTATTCTGTTTGTTTGCTATATTACATGTATTGATTTGCATATGTTAAACCATCCTTGGGATGAAGCCTACTTGTCCATGATATATGATCTTTTCTATGATTTTATTTTTAGTATGCGGGTACTGGGAGTTGAACTCAGGACCTCGCACTTGTCAAGCAGGCACTTATACCGCTGAGCTATATCACCGGCCTCTTTTCTGTGATTTGTTGCAGTCTAGTTGCTAGTATTTTGTTGAGGATTCATTAAAGAGATTTGCCTGTAGTTTTCCTTTTAGCTTGGATTCTTTCCAGATTTTGGAATTAGGGTTATGATAACTAATGTGAGCGGCTTTGGAAATACTCCTTCCCTATCAGTTTTAATAAAGAGTTTGAGGATTATTGGCACTGGGTGTTTCCTGATATTCTTGTAGAGTTCAGCAGTGAATCCTTTCAGACATGGGCTTTTCTTAGTTTGTAGTTTTTTTTTTTTTTATTACTGCTTCAATTTCATTGCCTCGTATTTTGGATTATTCAAAGTTTTTATATATTCTTTGTTTAGTTTTGGTAATTCATATGTGTCTAGGAATATATCCATTTCTTCTGAATTTTCCAATGTATTAGATTATAACATTTTGAAGTAGTTATTAAACAACTTTTGGCATTTGGTGGTGTCAGCTATGATTTCATCTTTTTATTTTTCATTTCTGATTTCATTGTTTCGGGTCTTTTCTTTTTTCTTTTTGGTAATTTTGGCTAAGGTTTTGTCTCTTTTGTTTATTCTCTGAGAAAACCAGCTTTTTGATTCTTTGATACTTTGTGTTGATGTTTGTCTTAATTTCATTAATTTTTGATCTTTATAATTTCTTGTGCTAGCTTTTTATTTCGATTGTTCTTGTTTTTCCAAGATCTCAAGGTACATAATTTTTTTAACTCATTCTATTTTCTGATATGGGTATTCACAACTATAAACTTCTATTGAAGCACTGCTTTCATTGCATCTAATACATTCTGATATGTTGTACTTGCATTATCATTTGATTCTAGGAAATTTCTCATTTTTTCCTTTATTTCTTCTGATTATTCAAGAGTGTATCATTTAATTTTCATGTGTTAGCATAATTTCTGTGGTTTCTTTTGCCATCAGACTCTAGTTTCATTGCTCTATGATCTGATAATATGCATGCAATAATTTCAGTTCTTTTGCATCTACTTAAGCATGCTTTATGGGCTAGCACGTGGTCTCTTTTAGAGAGTGTGCCGTGTGTTTCTGAGAAAAATGTGTATTCAGTTTTTCGGTGGAATACTTTTTAGATATTTATTGAGCTCATTTATTTGAAGGTTTGGTTCAGCTCTGATATTTCTTTGTTGATTTTTTGTCTAGTTGATCTATTTGTGACAGTGGGGTATTGAGTTCTCCCACTATAAATGGGTTGATGTTTATCTGGCCTTTTATGTCCAATAGTGTTTGCTTTATAAAATCGGGTGTACCAATGTTCAGTGCATATATCACTGTTATCTCTTTCTGTTGAATTGTTGCCTTAACCATGTTTAATGGCCCTTTTTGCCTCTTCTGATAACTTTTGGCTTTAAGTGCACTTTGAAAATAGGATAGCTACTTCTGTTTGCTTTCCAGCCCTGTTGCATGGAATATTTTTTTTCCATCCTTCTATTTTTAGTATCTGAATTTCTTTTTGGGTTAATTGTGGCTCTTGTATATAGCATATTGTTGAATTTTGTTTTTTGATCCATTCTGCCAATCTGTGTCTGCTGAAATTCTAATGGATTTACCTTCATAGGTGATTCATTTTTTTTTTCTTTAACAGCTTTTAACATTAGGTCATTGTGTTGGACTTTGGAGATTTTGACTATGATGTGTCATGAAGAGTTCTTTATGATCATGGCTATCAGAGATTCTATAATCATCACTTATCTGTATATTAAATTTTTCCTCATACAATGCTACCTCTGTTCACAAACTTAATTTGGTTTATGGTTTTGGGGAAGATCGCTGCATTTCTATTTGTGTAAGTAAGATCGCCACTGTCATGTTTGTCACTTGAATCAGAGTTTGCAATCAGAAGCAAAATTTTACCGAATGCTTGTTTTCAAATTGAACTGTTTGCAAACAGAAGTATTCTTGAACTGAGGTATTAATGTATTTGGAAAGTTTTCTATTATTTCTTTAAATAGGTTTTATTAATGGCATTTGTGCTGTCCTCCGATTTTTCACAAATTCCAATTAATCTTAGTTTAGTCTTTTTATCATCTAGGAGCTACTAGAACCAGTTTTCATTTCTCTTGTTGTTTGGAAGGTATCTCTGAATAAGTGTTCTCTGAAAGCACGCTGTACGCTAGCTTTGACACTCTGTCCTCACACTGATTGCTTCTGCTACCTATACTTTCATTAGAACTTTTTATCTCCTGAATTTCTATTCATAACCTTTTCATAGACTCTAATTCTTTGTTAAACTGGTCATTCATGTTTTGTATCGTGTTGCTTAGCTCAGGGTGCTTTTTATTAGCATCTTCTGTAAAATTGATCATTTAGTTTATAAGGTCTATTAGCTGCCTTATACTTTCTTTGAGCTCACTATATCCCTTATTGATCTGTCTTTTATCTCCTGTGTTATCCTTTAAAATAGTTGAGCTGTGTAGCTTTTGATTTCCTCCCCCTCAATGCCTCATGGATCTGCTTTTGGGGAGTTGGGAGTTTTGGGGGGCATTTTCTTGCCTTGTCTTCTCCTGTTACTACTGTTTTCTGTTTTGTTTTGTGCTGAGGTTTGCATGTTAATTATACTGGAAACTTTTGTTGCTAGTAAAGAGTCCTTTTAGTTAATTTCTGCTTTTTAGTGATGCACACTGGGCATGGCCAACTATAACCCTTTGTTACTGTCCCAAGATCGAACCACCTCAATTAATTTGGGAGGTGAGTCTGCAGTGTATTTGGCCTAGCTCTCTTTTCTCTGGGAGTTGTCCAAAGTATTGTTAATGACACAATTCAGATATTGACATACAGAGAAAATCAGTTAATAACATCAACTATACATACCACCGTGGCAATAACAATGAAATCAGCAACAGTAATATCATCAAAAACAAACTGGAAATTTATGTACCCTAAGAACCATTATTGTACCACCCTTAGGATATCTATAGTTATATAAAAGATACCTATAATTACAGTATAAAAATTAAGACAATCCAAAATTTGACATACGGTAAATATCCACTTATTGCAATAACTATTCTAACATTAATTGAACAATAGTAGCACAGAGTTGAATATCTAAAGATTCATATAGCTTAATGATTATACTAGTAAGGGTAAAGAGTGTGAGGGAACTAGAGAATAAAAAATGTAGAATTTGTAGAGTTAATCAATGGAAGATAAGAGAAAGGTGAGATAATCCTATTGAGGAGTAAAAAGAGATTAATAGTGTTAGATAAAGGTAACAGAAAAGAACTAACAAGAAAAGAATAAAAGAACAACATAAGGAGAAAAGAAATATAAGCATAAAAAAAATCAAAATGAAAAAGAAAAAAGGGAGAAAAAAATCCAAACCCTAAAAATCCAATGGCAGAAAAAGGAAGAAAAGAAAATTGAATCTAAAAAAAAATCTCTCTGTCTTTTTGAATGAATGGTTTCTCTTTAGGATCATCAGTCTTAGTATCCAGCAAATCAAAACTTCTCTGCCTAGCTTTGTGGCCTGTGGGTTTGTGAGGTACCCCTCCTGCTCCAGAGACTCTTCTGTCTGTCCACCCAGACTGTGGCAACCACCCAAACCAAGCATGTCCTTCCCTACTTGGTAGATGGGCAAAGGAATCAGACTACTGGTTTCTGCCAGCTGTACGCAGTGGGTGGGTGTTCAAGCAGACTGCCAGACTTGATGCCAGCACTTTCATATCTAACTGCCTCTGGAAGCCAACCTTGCTGGGCCTAGTTTTTACCATGGAGGAGTGGGCCTGTCCTGCCCAGCTCGAGCTTAAACTTCTCAGGGGTTCTTTGTCTATGTGCATCATCTCCGTGGCTGTCTCCCTTGTTTGTCTCTTACCCAGGCACTGTGGGAGTGTAACACTGGAAACCTTGAAATGGAATTGTTCTGTAGTTGTTCTTTGGCTCCATCTATTAACTCCTTTCCAAATAGCTTGATTAAACACTATCTGGGAGTATGGTGGGTGCTCCACTGGGTTTCTACTCCAACAGTAGCCTGCTGTGAAGGAGTCACTTTGGGAGTAAAACCCAACTCAATTTTTCTAGTGTACCATAGCCATATGATTTTCTTGGGGGTAGTGCCAATGGCCAGGTCTTTCATTTCTCTCTGGAGCTGCTGATTCTGCAGGGCTTACCTCCTCTTCCAGAGATTGTCCACAATGAAGTCAGTTGGTTGGTCAGAGCATCTGCAGCCTGATGCCAAGGGAAGACAAAACACACAGCAGGCTTGGAGTTAGTGGGTGGCTGTGGGTAAGGTGCAGAATTCATGGATGTGTATTCTGTCTGCATTGGTGCACAGGAGCAGCTTCCCTCCTCTGAATTATTAAACTCAATGAGATAGTTTTTCTCTGGCCCTTTACTAAAAAATATTGCAAGCTTCATGTGTTTTCTCTTCCTTTGCACTTGATGCAAGGCAAGAAACTTTCATTCCCTGCACTATAGGGCTTACCAAAAACAGAAAGCTCGTCCAAATCAATAGGAACATATTTGTCTTCTTTTTGTCATTCCTACATAGGTTCATCACTTTTTAACTAGTCTCCTTTGGTTGTGACCTGTGGTTTCAGATCCTTCAGGTCAGTTGATAAAATTGGAAAATATGAAAGGAGTAGAGATAGGGAATGGCTAGCTCTAGTTAATTTTTGAGCTGGATTCAAATTCTGTGGGTCTGGCTGGTCCTAACAGCTGCCTGTCGTAGGTATGCTCTTCGAAGAACTCCCTCAGCGGCTCATTCACATGAAGTTCCTTTGATCGGAGGGAAGCACCTCTACTCTCGTTGGTCACATACACATTCTACAGCCCCTAGGAATCTAGCAATATTTTCCATTTTTCCATGCTGATGTCTCTTGGACTTTGTAGGTAGATCTACCGTGACTCAATATTGGCTCTTTCTCACATGTGGCCCACATGTGGTCCTTGAAGGGCACTCTTACCAAAATCTCCCGGGCAGGTGTCCGTCCATTCTAGCTCTCAACTACATGGGCACTGTAGGGGATACCTTTTTCAGTATATCACATCTGAACTGGCTTGCTGTGAGGGCAGTCGTGAATCTTTTATATGAGCTACTCATTCAAGAACTCCGCAAATACTAACATGTACTTTTTAAATATATTTAGTCCATAGTGTGGTAATGCTTTAGGAGTTATTCAACTGACCCTTCGCCTTCTGCTAGCCCTGGAGAGAGACCTTACAGCTCATTAACATATCTGATATATTTGGAAGTCCAAGTTAAAACTTTCATTTCATCACTATTTTCCACTTGTTAGTGACAGAAGAAAGAAAACTCAATCTCATGAGTGTTAAATAGAAGTGTAAAGCCCTGGCTTAAAATGACAACTCTAGGAAGAAGATGAAATTAGAGGCTCTCTCATATTTTCTGATGGAGCAATAGGAAGAGAAACCTGGAAGATAGTTGCATTCCGTGAATGTCAATTTGAAGCTTATATTTGGAAATATTTAATAGTAGATAAATTCTAATAGGTGTCTCAAACTCAAATCAGGGAGCTAAAATAAGAAAACATATGAACACAAGGCTACCATATTGCTGCAGGCCAGAAGAAGAGCTTATCTCTCTGGCTCCCCTACATTTTAGGCCTATTCTGACTCCTTGGCTTCTGGTCTCTCAATTTTCCCCACATGAAGAGAAAGAAAGCCGAGAGAAAAAGGAGCTCATATCTTCTCTTTAAATTTTAGGGCCGGTGAGATGGCTCAGCGGCTTAAGCACCTGCCTGGCAAGCGCGAAGGCCCGAGTTTGACTCCTGGAACCCACATACGAAAAATGGGCCAGTGATATCGTTCAGTGACACAGGCGCCCGCTGGCGCACGAGGTCCTGAGGTCGACTCCTGGTACCCACAAAAAAATAAATAAATAAATAAAATAAAATAAATTTTAATCTTTAAGTAGAGTCATAAAAATACTACAGCAAGTTCCCATACTCCCTAACTCAGCTTCTCTTTTTAGCAATATACAATGTTTATCAAAACTAATACATTAATCATGGTGCAATGTATTGACGGAAGCGCAGAACTTACTTGGATTTCCTCAGTGTTTCCTGTAATGTCTTTGTCTTCACTAATATTCAATTTATAACCACACATTGCACTGAGTTTTCATATTTCTTAGCTTTCTCTAATCTGAGACAGTTTCTCATTCTGTCCACATCACATGAATCTTACGAATAAAGCCAGGTGTGGTAGCAAAGGCCTGTAATCCCAGCACTCCGGGAGGTGGTGGCGGGAGGATTGAAAGTTTGAGCTAAGCCTAAGCCTCTTAGCTAGAACCCATCTTAAAATAAAAAAAGAAAAGAAAAGAAAAAAATAAAAAAGAAGAAGAAGGCTCTGGTTTTAATTCCAAGTTCTGGAAAAAAAATGAAAACTACTGATCAATAATTTTGTAGAATGTCTCTCAATTTTTTGTATCTCATATTTTCTCATAATTAGATTTAGGTAATAAATTATAAGGAAGAATACATAAAAGGTTATGTGCATCATATCAGGAGTGATAAGAAACAACTACTAAACTGTTAATTACATGGCTAAGAAGATGTCTTAGTTTATTTGTGCTGCTATGAAAAAATACCTGAGACAGAGTAATCTACAAACAATGTAAATTTATTTCTCACATTTTGGGAGACTGAGATGTCCCAGATCAAGACAGCAGCAAGTTCACTGTCTGATGAGGGCTGCTCTCTGCTTCTCAGATGCTGGGCTGTTGCTGCTGCATCCTCCAGAGTGAACAACGTTTTCCCCGGAAGAACGTCCAGGGCAGATGGAACAGAAGGCCAAAAATGACCTAGTTAATTCCTTCATCTCTTTTGTAAATCACTAATCCCATTCACACGGATGCTACCCTCAAGATGTAGTCACCTCCTAAAAGCCTCCTACCCCATTTCTTAATACATTCATTGGAATTTAAATTTCCAAATGAATTCTTAAGGAGACTCAGACATTCAGATCATAGCAGGTGGAATATGTCAGGATTTTCCAAACATAATTTTTCTATTTTAATCTTTGTAATGACCATTTTAGTGGAGATACTTTGAGGTCAAATGAATATAGTATTTTTGTCTGAAAATTTTCCCTTGAATTTCATCATGCATTAGTGAAATCTTGCTTTTAGCAAATCAGTGGATATACTTTGAGACTTAATATTATTTTGTTTAAAGTTTCTCCCATGAATTTCATCATTCATTAATGGAATCTTGCATTTAGCAATTATTATTGTCATGGTCTCATGGTGACATTTTTATATCTTTAATTTCTTTTAATTTATTAGACTTACATAAGAAAGAATTGTTATTGTTTCCCTATTTTATGTATTTCTTTAATTACTCAGTCAACATAGACTGAAGATATTTATTTTATTAATTGGTTCATAACGCAATGCTACGTTATTTATCACACTCAGGTTTTTGCAATTTTATTCATGGTGAGCTCCTTTGCATGGGCTGCTATGCCTTGCAGATCTGCCTGCCTGTTTCCTTGGATTTTATTGTTTGTTTTGATGCTGGGTTTGAAACCTGGGCCTCACACATGTTAAGCATGTGCTCCATCACTGAGCTATAGCCCTTATTTTTAAAAACACTTTGTTAACTCATGGTATCAGAAGATAGTCCACGTTCACTCTGTATTACTCATCATCTAAATTGGAATCAACTATTTCTCCAAAGAACTTCACCTCCAGTAATTAGCGAATAGGTTTTAGAAATCAATATCTTAGGGTCTTGGTATATTCAATACTAAGTGAGTGTTACCACTTGGAGCAGTGCTTTCTAGTGGAGGAAGCTATGATATATACAGACATAAACATACACTAATTTTTTATTTTTTATATGCGGGCACTGGGAGTTGAACTCAGGACCTCACACTTGCCAGGCAGGCGCTTATGCTGCTGAGCTATATCACTGACCCAACATACACTAATTTTAAGACATGTATCTACACAACTAGGTGACACCCATATTAATAGGACTATATTTGTACTTCAACTCTAGTCAGTGCCATTTTGTCCTCTTAATTTCCTTATTGAAAACTTTAAAAGCTGATAGTAAGAAACCTGGTTTTCATTGTCTGTCATATATTAACTTATTACTTCAAATGTAATATTCATATGGAGTAATTAGAGAATTCCTAACCCAAACAATTGTGAAAAACATCTTTTATATCTAGGAGATATTGTTTGCATATAGTTGCTTTTGTCTTTACCTTATTGTGCACTGTCAAAGCCCTGTTTCTGAAAATTTTATGTACTTTTAAGTGATTCATTTTTTTGTCACATTCATTTATCAATGTCTACGTTCCAGTTTCTCCCATATCTTTTTAAATACTCATTATATATTCACCTTTTGTGGTGTATAGTTTGGAGGTTTAGCTGCATAAAGTTGCATATCTACTGTCATAGTTTGACAGTTCTAGTACCACATGCATTTATCTGTGTTATACTTTGACTTTTTCCCGATGAATGTTCTGTTGTTTTCTCTATAGTTTTGCCTTTTACAGAGTAACAAATAAAATAAATGATACAACTTGGACCCTTTAAAATTTGCATTTTTTCCTTAGCAAAATGTATGTAAATTTCAAACTGTTATGTAAATCAGTAGTTCACTTGTCTCTATTATTTAATAAAATTCCATTGCATAGATATATCATAGTTTATTAACTTATCAATTAAAAAACTGGTTTAGTTGGCAGTCATGAATGAAGTTACTACAGGTGTTGATGTTTTGGATTCAGTGTGAACATAAATTTTCATTTGTCATGGGTAGAAACCCAGGAATGAGATGCTGAATCATAAGGTAAAAATTGGTAAAACTGTTTAAGAGGCCACTAAGAATTTTTAAAATGGCTATGATGTTGCACTTCAAATGTATGAATGTATGAATTCCAACTACCCTGTATCCTTATTAGCACTTATTGTTGCCATTCTTTAATTGACTAATTTTAATTATACAAATTTTTGGAGTAAACTATGCTAACCCGATACATGTATATGTTGTATAACGGTGAAAGCAGGGTAGTTAACATTTCCATCTCAGACTTTTTTTTTTTTTTTTGTGGGTACCGGGGGGGTCGACCTCAGGACCTCGTGCGCCAACAGGCACCCGTGCCGCTGAGCGATATCACCGGCCCCTTTTTCGTATGTGGGATCCGGGAGTCGAACTCGGGCCCTCGCGCTTGCAAGGCAGGCGCTTACGCCGCTGAGCCATCTCACCGGCCCCATCTCAGACTTTTTTTACATTCTAATATGTGTATAGTAGTAATGCATTGTGGTTTTAATTTGTGTTTCTTAAACATCTAGTTATTAAGCATCTTTTCTTCTATTTTCTTGTCAACCACATATCTTCACTTATTCTTTGGTATGGTGTCTGGGGAGAACTTTTGTTTATTTTTTTTTCAAATTGAATTCTTAAAATTCTAATTATTGAGTTTTATGAGTTCCTTATAATTTCTGCACACAATATATCAGGTATATTGTATGCATGTGTTTGTTCCTAGTTTATGAAATATTTTCAAAAGTGTTTAATTTCAATTAAATCTAATTTTTCTACTTTTTCTTTTTGGACTGTGCTCTTCATGTTGTATTTTAAAACACTTTTCCAAGCCAGATTCATGGAGATTTTCTTCCAGAAATTTTGTGGTTTTATCATTTCTATTTAGGCCTATGATCTTTTTGAAGTTAATTTTGTATAATGGGTTTTGTATCTAGATACATTTTTTTCTTTGTGACTAGGTATTTGAGGATTCCAGTGCCATTTACTAAAAAGCAAAACAAACAAACAAACAAAAACTATCCTTTTTATCAGTTATTTTGGCACATTTGTTAAAACTTAATTGACTATTTGTGTGTGTGTTTCTGGATTCTCTATTCTAGTCCATTGATCTATGTATAATCTTGAAATCAGTTGAAATCTTCCAACTTTTTTATTTTTCGAAATTACATTGGCAGTTTTAGGTGCTTTTGCAGTTCTACAAAAATGTTGGAATCTTCTTGTGTATATGATATACAAAACACAACTCTAATTTCAATGGAGATTGTGTTGAATCCAGAGATCACATTGGGTAGAATTTACCTATTGATAATATCTTCCAGTGAACATGATATATTTCTTCAATAATTGAGCTGTTTAAAATGTTTCCTTCATATTTTATAATTATGACCACACAGATTTTACAGATATTTTGTTGCATTTATATATGGTTTTTCTCTTTCTTTCCTCTCCTTTTATTCGTTCTTTTCTTTCTACTTTGCTAGGGTCATTATGACAAAATACAAGAGGCTGTATGACTCGACAATACAGAGTAATTTTTTTCTATGTCTCCAGACTACAAATCCATGATTAAAATGTCACCAGGTTCGATTTCTCCTGAGGTGTCCCACCTTGGCTTGCAGATGGCTGCCTTCTCAATGTGCTGTTGCATGATTTTGCTTCTATGCATGCCCATGCCTACTTTCCAAATTTTCTATTCCAATAAGAACAGTCACACTGGATTAGGGCCCACCTTCATGGCCTTAACTTAATTACCTCTGTAAAGGCCCTAACTTCAAAGGGCTGTACTAAGTCTTAGAACTTCAACACATGAATCTGGAAGGGCCAAAATTCAACCCATCTTGCCTGGCTTCTTCTTTTCCTTATTTTTTTAGTGTTTTTTTAAATACTATTAATTTTTTAAGGATTTTTAAATCCCAATAGTTAGTTGTTAATATATAGAAATGCCATTGATTTTATGATTTTTGCATATCAAATAATGTTGTGTGTTGTCCACAATTGAGGCATTTGAGATTTCTTGTCAGGCTCTCCTGACATCTATGTCATATCTGGGTCTCATTCTTATGTAATTTTGTCTCTTCTGATTCTGTTTCTTTTTCTTTTACAATGCCATATAATTTTCAAAGAAAGCCAAATATTGTATATGGGACAGCAGAGGATGAGAAGTTCTCATATCTGGATATTTTTTATGCTTTTCCTTCTCTTAGACTTCTAGAATGGTTTTCAGTTAATATATTTAGGAGTTAGACTAAGTTTGATATCTGTTGTTGCTATGGTTATCTTCACTGCAAATCAGATTTCATATTCTGTAGCAATACCTTGTATTTAGGCTGGGGGATGGTTTACCAGAGTGAATTTTCCTTTATTCTGAGATTTAGAGGTCCTGTTCTTCCTGTACCTCAGAGAGAATCTGTATACATGTTTTTGTTTCTCTCCTGCTAGTTTTTCAGCAGTATTCTGTGTTACTTATTATTTCTATTTGTTAGTTAATGGTAGGGAGCATGTTGACAGATTTTCTGACTAAGCCTCAGTCTTGGGCACGTACTATACTGTGTTTCTAGGTCTAGGAGGTGTGATTTCCTCAATTCTTTTGCCTTTCTCTCAGCTATATTTGTGGGTTCAGCACATATTGTCACTTACCCAGAAATAGGGTTCTTCTTGTTCCCTTTCCTAGTGCAATGAACTTTGTACCAGTGGCCTTGGGACAAATTCTTCCTGTCTTTCTCAATATCTCAGTACTTCAGAATATGACTTTATTTATACATAGGATCTTTACAGAGCTTAATAATTTTTAAATGAAGAAATTACAATTTATACCCCAGTTCGATATAACTAGTGTCCTTTTAAAAGGAAATGAATATAACCACAGAGACAGACACACACAAAGGGCGTACTCCCTGTAAACATGAAAGCAGAGATTGGAGTGAAAATTCTGCAGGCCAAGGAATGCAAGATGATTGCCAGCAACTTTAAGAAACTAAGAGAAACATAAAAATGATTCTCGCAGTCAGCAAAAAGTACTTAACTGTGCTACCACGTTAATCTCAGAATTCTAGCCTACATAATTGTGGAATAACAAATTTTTGTTGTGTAAGACACCTAGATTTTGCTAGTTTGCTATGGCAGGCCTGGCAACCTAACTATAGAGGAGAAGGATATTTGTGGAATTTCTTGCCCTAGCACATAGCTTTTGTTCTGTATTTAGTTTTTGCCTTTATCTCTATTTCTTTTATACAACATATTTTTAATATTCATTTGGCTTATCTTGATAGAATCTACCCTCTAATATATTTTTTTCACATAAAAGAATATCCGTATGTTGAATATTTGTGTTCTTTTATTTCTAGGCTAGTATTTATTTTGCACTTAAATTCAATTAATACTTTGCTTGAGTAAATAATATTGTCTGCCAAACTATCTCCCAAAACTCCAGTTTATTAGTAACATGTATACTTTAAGATAACGATGCTGGGTATTTTAAAACTTCTAATGCTTTCACTATTTAGCAAAATAATATTTTATTAAATCAATATTATATATTTTCATGAGTTACATTTTCCACTCTAGTAAACAGCTACTTTTAGGGAAGAATTAATTTTTATTATAGCAAGAATTACAAGAATTCTATACCATTCACAATTTAATTGAAGTTTTTGTTAAGACAAATTTAACAAAATTTAATTAAGACTAATTTAATGGATGTTCAAAAAGAATATTCCATTATGAACACATTCTTAGGTATTCATAAATTCCCAATTGCTGGATATATTTGATAATTCAAATCAAATACAAGTTCTAAAGTTATAGCCAATTCTCAGGTGAAACATTTCATTTTATTCTACATTATTTAGGTTTTTAACACCTCATATCTACTACTGAGCATATAAGACAATATTAATACAAAACAGAATTATAATATAAATGGATGGATCTTGGAGAATGATAGTGAATTACCATAAGCTTCATGAAATGGTGACCACAGTGTGACTGATGTATGAATGTGGTTTCCTTGTTTGAGCAGTTTAACACTGCTTTCTGGTACCTGGTATGCAGCTATTCATTCATCAAGTGCTTCGTTTTCTTCAAATCTATCTGTAAGACCCATCAGAAACAAGGCAAGCAGTATACCTTTGCACTTTTAACTCAGGGATATATCAACTCTATTTTTTGTTTGTTTGTTTCCATTGCTTTATTTTTTTAATTTTTAATTTTTATTAGTAAACGTTTGCAGTACCTAATGCTTACATTTCTTATGTGGAGTTGTTACGTATATCTAAAACATCTTAAATCTTTTTATCATCCCGTTTCCCTCCCCTCCCTTTTCACCCCTCCATCTCTTGATCTTCCCATTTGAGAAAGATATGTCTCTCTACTTATGTCTATTTTAAGTTTGCTATTTAATTAGCATATTTGTTTTCATATGCTAATTATTTACAATTTGGGTTTCTCATATCAGAGAAACCATGCTATATTTAAGCTTGAATGTTGATTTATTTCACTTAATATTATGGTCTTAAGGTGCATCCATTTTCCTACAAATGATTTGTTTATCTGTTTAATGGCAGAGTAGTACCACTTTGTGTGTAATTTTACCACATTTTCTCATCCATCTATCTGTCAATGGACCTATAGGCTTCTTCTAAGATTTAACGAATTATGTTACTATAAACATGCATATGATTGTATCACTGTATTATCATGCCTTTAATTCTTTTGGTATAATACTTACAATGGGAATACCTGGGTTGAATGAAAGTTTTAGTTTTGTGGTGAATCTTCATACTCAAGACTGAAATCTAGAGTATATAAGAATTTAAAAAAAATTTAGACCCCCCAAATAAAAGGCCCAATCAAAAAAAATGACTGGGGGCCGGTGAGATGGCTCAGCGGCGTAAGCGCCTGCCTGGCAAGTGCGAAGGCCCAAGTTCGACTCCCGGAGCCCACACAGGAAAAAGGGGCCGGTGATATCGCTCAGCAGCTCAGTACCCACAAAAAAAAAATGACCAAGTTGAATAGACACTTCACAGCAATACAGACGACCAATAAATACGTGAAGAAATGTTCAAAACTGCTAACCATTAGTAAAGGAGAAATTAAAATGATACTGGGATTCTATCTTGCCTGGAAAGTGTGATCATCATCCAGAAATAAAATAATAACAAAGGTTGATGAAGCTGCAGAGAAAGGAAATGTAAAGTACTGTATCAACTCTTCAGCCCTGTGTCAAAACGCCATCTGTGGGGATCTTGTCTTTCTCTTCCATTACATTAATGACATTATGCTGACTAGATCAAGAAAGCAAGAATGATTTGCTGGTAAATCACTTGTGTCTCAGAGGATGGGAGATAAATGCAACTAAAAATAAGGGTCCCCGTACCTCAGTAAAATTTCTAGGAGCCCAGTGGTGTGAGGCATGACAAAATGTCCGCTCTGGGCTGGTGGGACGGCTCAGCAGCATAAGCGCCTGCCTGGCAAGCGCGAGGGCCCGAGTTTGACTCCCGGAACCCACATACGAAAAAAGGGCCGGTGCTATTGCTCAGCGGCACGGGCGCCTGCTGGCATGCGAGGTCCTGAGGTCGACCCCCGGTACCCACAAAAAAAAAAAAAATGGCCATTCTAAGATGAGGGATAAGTTATTTCTCCTGGTCCTTCCTACAATCAAGACATAGGCACAATGCCTCGTAGGTCTAGTGGAATTCTGGAAGCAACATGTTCTTCAAATTGGTTGTATTATGCTGGCCCAATTACTGAGTGACTCAGAAAGCTGCTAGTTTTGTATGGGCAGGCTGTGCAACAGGTCCAGGCCGTTGTGCAGGGATTTGGATCATGTGATCCAGAACACCCAGTGGTACTTGAGGTGTCAGTGGCAGATCAAGATGCAGTTTGGAGACTCTGGCAGGCCCCATAGGTGAATATCACAGCAAAGACCTTTAGCATTATGGAAAAAAGCTCTGCCATCATCTGGAGGCAGCTGCTCTCCATTTGAGAAACAACTCCTGGCCTGCTACTATATACTGATTTATATTCTATAACCAAAGATCTACATGATCATGAATTGGAAGAAATGTGATTAGAAAAGTGGTGACAAAAATATTTGGGGAAGAGGTATGTGGATAGGCTCCAAATGGGCAAAGGATGTGAAAATATTTGTGTCCTATGTAGGGTCCCCTAAATGTGATCTCAGTAGAAACATACTTTAATAATCAAGAGGATAGAGTGACTTGTCCTGTGGATAGTGGTCAAAGTCTTTTCTCAGCTACCTTGGTTATTGTCCAAAGGGCTTATGATCAAAATGGCAGTCGTGGCAGATGAAGGTTATGTATGGGCTCAACAACATGGGCTTCCACTCACAAAGGCTGTCCTGGGTACAGCCACCACTAAGTGCCCAATTTGCCTGTAGCAGAAAGTAAAACTAAGTTCCTGATATAGCATCATTTCCTGGATGATCAGTCTGGTGATAAGGCAATTATATTCGGTCACTTCCATCATGGAAGGGACAGGACTTTGTTGTTTTTAGACCAGACACTTATTCTCGGTATAGATTATCCTTCCCTGCATGTAATATTTCTACCAAAACTTACCGAATATCTCATCTACCATGATTATATTCCACACAGCAGTTCATGGAAACAATCTGAAACATTTAAGATGCTGAAATACTTCCCAGCTTTTGATCTTTATACTAGATTTTTCATGAATAAAAAAATGACCTAATTCTAATCAATTCATATTTCCTGTAATTTAAGTTTTTAGAAATTTGTGTTGCTATTGTCTGCATTACGTGCTTTAATTCCTCTTATTTAACTTTCTCTTTTCAATTAATACATTAATATGAAACAAGAAAATAGACTGCTTTATGAAAACACTGATGAAAACCCAAAGGACAAAATTCAGCCTAAAGTTTTTATATACTACTAATCATAAAAATTTGGGGAGTTGTTTACAGACACTAAAATTAGCTGTAGAAACATGCCAGTGGTATTTAATAGTTGAAAAAGAGAGATTCAGAATGGTTTCCAACACGGTTCTTTGATGTTTGATCTAATGCAAAAATGTTAAACACTTGGCTTTTGAGGTCTGAATGCAAACTTCCATACTGACTTTTAAAATCAAATCATTTTTATCAAGAGAATGAATTTATTCTAGAATATGGTTTATTCTTGGCCTCATATCTATATAAGTAAGATCACTAGTCTTTGAACATATATTTCATGCCACATATTTTGCCAAAGACTTTGCATTTATGATTTACTTTTCATATTCCAGAGCACAAGTCATTGTTATTTTTATTTATTTTTTATTTTTTTATGGTACCGGGAATCAAACTCAGGACCTCATGCTTGTCAGACAGGTGCTGTGCCACTGAGTTATATCCCCAGCCCAGAGGCATTGTTATTCTTAAGGGTTTTTTTTTTTTTTTTTTAGCTAAAATTCTGACTCTCAGACATCTTAGTGTAATTCACACTCTTTCCTTATCTTTTGTACTTGGAGTCAGTTATGCAATCTTATATTTATCCATCAGAATGATCTGTTTTTTTACTGCTTCCTCCTGCACTTCTGCTATTCTTGTCTTCTCCTGTGTAAAATGTAGGAAAACGAAAAACAACAAAACAAATCAAAAAAGAACAAATGTGTTTTGTTTTTTCTTCTCTTTAAAAATAAAAAAAAAGAAATGGAAAACAAATCATATTTGAGAAGTAGAGTAGTTTCATTTTAACGTGTTATTAAAAGTGAGGGACAATTTCCACACTTGGATCAGTGTTCCTCAATCTCATTATTATTGACTTCCTGAGCTGGGTAATCTCTGCATGGAAAGGAATCTCTTGTGAATTTTATGTATTTTAGAATATTCAGTGGCATTGCTATCCTCTACACACCAGATGTGCCTAGCACTTTCACAGCTTTGATAACCCAATGTCTGAAATAATTTCTAAATTCTCTCGGGATAAACAATTTTGGCTTGAGAACCACTGACAGATACAGTCAAATAGATAATAAGTGGTAGATTGCAATGCAAATTCCAAAAACATTTTCTACCAACACCATCACATTCTAAGTAATTTTAATCTTTTTATAAATAAATGTTTGGAAGGAAGTATTTGAGTACACTCATCTCATCAACTGTTGAACAGCCTTCTTTTAAGAACTAGATACTATTGTGTATACTTATATTTATTTACATTTACTTCATCTTGTAGTTTTCATCCCCTCACATTCAGTACATTGTATATGTCATGTCTCAAAAATTTGCTTTTAATTGCTTTTCAGTAATTCCTTTTAATCAGCATACGCTATTTCTTGTTTCAATTCCTTAAAAAACAAATTCTCTAAGCCAAAATATCTTGCTTAATATCTCTCAAGATGTTATTTATAATTTGGAAATTTTATTTAGATGATATATAACAATGAAAAACACAATGTATGCTTTTCAATCACTGTCAGTAAAAGACCAGTAAAATATATGCTAATGTTTATAAGATATCAAGTGTAAAGTGTAATTGGACAATTACTTTTTTGCATAGGCAAGTTACACTTTATCTTTGAATAGAGTATATAAGAGAACGGTTTGTTAAGGAAATAATGAAAATCTCTCCTTAACAAAAACACATTTTAAAATAGCTTAAAATACATGTTACTGGGAAGAAAAATGTGTGTGAGCTGTAGTGTCCTTCTGGTAGACAAACAAACTGCACATCCTTACATTTAAAACAGTTGCAGTTTTGATTTCGTTTTGATTCACCGTCTGCTTTGTGGAAAGTGATATCAGTCCTGCAGCTGAGATGAGAAGTTTATGATATCAAGCAGATAAATGGAGGGGACTCATCACTCTCTGTCAGAAAGTAGGTTTAGGTAAACCAATTTCCATATATTATATTTCCCCACAGCATTTTTATGTTTCTATTTTCTACCTTGCACCGGGGCTCTGACATTGAATGCATTTCTGCTGCTTATCTCTTGCCTGCATTGAAGAAGTCCAAAGCTCACAACTATATTTCTACTTGACACGACCTGAACATTGACATTTGATACCCATACAGAGTGACAATGACACAAAGGAAACACTCAATTTGTTTGGAAAATCTTTGTATATTCTATTCCTTCTGTGACTCAAAGTAATTTACTACATTTTTCATTAATTTTAGAAGAATCATACAAAACAATTGTGTTTTGTTATGCAGTTATTCTCACATACAGGTTGTTCTTATATACAGACTTAACTTTGCTAATAGTGTCAAACTGACTAACACAACGGTTGATATCAGGAACGTGTATCTTCAACATAAGTATTTATTTCTGTGATTTTTAATTAAGTACAATTCAATGAATATCACTTTCATAGCAATTTCATTAGGTTATTTTGATGATTTAAAATTTTAAAGATGGGAAAGGGATCTGAAGATGGAGAAAGATTTGAGAGCAAGGAGGGAAGGGGAAAGTAAAATGATTAAGATGCAGTATACATATGAGTCAATTCCCCAAGATGAATGTAATTATTATTTATCACAAACATATACTAATACAAAAACAAATTAACTAAGTAAATAAAATTTTGATTCCTAAAGCACAAGGAATACTATCTGTATTAGTCAGGTCTGCCCAGAGAAACAGGAGTAAAGGATGTACAGAGCTGTATAAGAGGATATGCGTATTGGGAATCAGCTTATGGACTTAGTGAGGCTGAGAAATCCTAGTTTCTGTCATTTGCAAATTGGTGACTCAGGTAAGGCAGTAGTGTGGTTTTGTTTGAGTTGAGAAGCCTGAGAAGTGAGCTTGAATGAAGGTGCGGGTATAAGTTTTAGAGTTCCAAAACCCAGTACCTGTGCATAGGAGAAGATGGAAACCTTAGATCAAGAAGAGAGAGCATTTGTCCTCCCTTTGTCTTATTGTCCATTCTGGACCTCAGCAGATTGGATGATGCATGGAGGGTGGCTCTTCTTCACTCAGTCTCTTCATTCAAAAGATCATCTTTTCTGAAAATGTTTTCTCAGACATACACAGAAATTATGTTTTGCCAGCTAGCTGAGTGTCTCTTAGTCCAGCCATGTTGGCAGAGAATATTTTTTTATTTAAAATAAAAGAGCTTTATTAAACTAAAAGTTTGCATGCCACACAATTTACAAACTTAAAATGTAAGATTCACTAGATTTTAGCACATTGACAGAGTTGTACAACTATAACCACAATCAAATTAGGTCATTTTTTAAATCACATACCAAAACACTGTACCTACTAGCTGTCATCTCCCAATACTTCCCCTCTAAATCTAAGTAATCACTGAGCTACTATCTTCATAGATTTTCCCATTCTGGGAATTTATATTTTTTCCAAAATAGACCATGCTCTTAACAACAATACAGACCTTAACATATCCAAAGAAATGTAAATCCTGCAAAGTAAGCTCTCCTACCAAAATAGAGTGAAACCAGAGACTGATGACAGAAACATACTTAGAATATAATTACTTTTTTAATTTCTCTTTTCTTTCTCTCCTCTTTTCTACTGAATTTTTTCTTGCAAGGGAAACCATGTAATGCACAAGCCTGTGTATCTGATTTACTTCACTTCACAGTATAGTCTCAAGGTACATCTATTTTCCTACAAGTGACTCAAGTTTATTTTATTTTTTTTTATTTTTTTTATTTATTTATTTTTTTTGTGGGTACCGGGGGGTCGACCTCAGGACCTTGCGCGCCAGGAGGCGCCCGTGCTGCTGAGCGATATCACCGGCCCCTTTTTCGTATGTGGGATCCGGGAGTCGAACTCAGGCCCTCGCGCTTGCCGGGCAGGCGCTTAAGCCGCTGAGCCATCTCACCGGCCCCTCAAGTTTATTTTAAAGGCAGAGTGGTATTCTAGTGTTTATAAGTACCACATTTTCTTTATCTATTCATCTGTTGATGGCTAATTCCATGATTTTGCTATTATGAATTTGTGGTGTTACAAATATAGATACATATATATTGCTGTGATGTAATGTTTTTAACTCTTTGGGGAAGGTACCCAAGAGGGGAATAGGTAGGTCAAGTGGGATTTCTATTTTTAATTTTTTGATAAATTCCCATATTGATTTCCACAGTGGTTGTATCAGTTTACATTCCCACCAACAATGAAGAAGGGCCAATTTCCCCCACAGCCTCACCAGCATTTATTATTTGTTGATTTCTTGATGGTAGCCATTCTTTCTGTGGTAAGATGGAATCTTAATCTTGTTTTAATTTGTATTTCTTGAATGTCCAGCAATGTCAAACATTTTTTTTCATATTTTTATTAACCTAATATATTTCTTTATCTGACAAGTGTCTATTCATTTCAGATGCCCATTTTTTTATTTGGTCTTTCAATTTGGGGAGGGACTAATTTACTTTGAGTTCTTTATGTTTTTTTATGTATTCTAGTCCTTTGAGGAGTAGCTGGCAAATATTTTTTCCCACTCTGTAGGTTGTCTCTTCATTCTGTTGGTAATTGCCTTAGCTGTTGGTTTGTCATAGATGGCCCTTATCAGATTAAAATAAGGATCCTCTATCCCTATTCTCTTGAGAGTTTTTATCATTACAGGATGTCAAATTTTTTCAAATGTTTTTCTGCATTTATCAAGATGATCATATGGTTTTTGTCCTTGCTTCTATTTATGTGGTGAATTGCATTCATTGATTTATATATGTTAAACCATCCCTGTACCCCTGGAATGAATTACAGTTGGTCATGATGTGTGATCTTTTTTTTTTTTTTTTGTGGGTACCGGGGGGTCGACCTCAGGACCTCGTGCGCCAACAGGCGCCCATGCCGCTGAGCGATATCACCGGCCCCTTTCGTATGTGGGATCCGGGAGTCAAACTCCGGCCCTCACGCTTGCCAGGCAGGTGCTTACGCCACTGAGCCATCTCACCGGCCCTGTATGATCTTTTTGATGATTTGCTGCCTTCTGTTTACCAGAGTCTTATTAAGAATTTTTGTGTCTACATTCACTAAAAAGATTGGTTTGTAGTTCTCTTTTTGGTTGTGTCTTTTTCTGGTTTTGGAATCAGGGTAATACTGCTTCCAGGAAACACTTTGTAAGTACTGCTGCCCTTTCAATTTCACTGAAGATTTTCGGGAGTATTGGTGTTAGATCTTCTCTAAAGTTCTTGTAGAATTCAGAAGTGAATCCATCAAGAATTTAGGTTTGCTTAGTTGTTAGGCTTTTTGTTGTTGTTGTTTTTTATTTAATTTCTTCAATTTCATTCACTGATGTGGCTTACTTAATTTTTTTTTATCTTCTTAGTTCAACTTTGGTAGTTCATATTATCTAGGAACATATTTGAGGTCCTTATATTTATAATTGTTAATTCTTCCTGTTGAACAGTTCCCTTAACCAATATGTAGTGCCCTTCTCTATTACACAACATATTATGTATCACAATGTCTATGTTTTTTCACCTAATTATTTAGTGTTAGACTGTAGGAAAGTTTAAATGGGTTGTTTCATTCAAACCTCATACTAGTTGCATGAAATTTCTTCACAAATGGAGAAACTGAGGTTCAAGGGACCAAGCAACTTATCCAAAGCCACACTAATACTGTCATCATTGAGATTAAAACCTAAATTTGTACATTTTTTAGATGATACAGTTTCAATTCTTCAGTGTGACCATTTTTGTAGATTACATTACCAACAAATGACTGTTATTTTGGCAGCTCCTGATTACAAAGCAGATGTTGTATGAAATTATAGCCATATTGTAGTCTGCACTTAAATGAAGATGAGTTCTCTTTTCTTTTGTTCTTTTTTATTTTAAAATTTGAATTTATAACAGGAATGAGCATAGAAATTATAATTCTATAAGTCTTATGCCAAAGAACAGTCTCCTGATTCAACTCTCATCAGATTTCTGCTTTTCAGAGACGAGTATTCTTTATATTGTTAGTTGCTACTTCTGGAACTTGCATTCATATTTCTAGCTAATATGGTTTTCCTGATCCTTCTCTTTTGTTTTCAGTTTTAGATATTACATATTGATTTGTATGGAAAGATATGAGAAATTGATACTCTTCAGTGCTTCTCTAAAACACAAACAATTCTCTCATACAACTAGTATACATAGACCATAATTTTTACATTCGTAAATATTCAGTGATTGCATTATTATAAATGTGTAAATATTCTTCATAGCTCAGTCACCTGTGTACTCTAATTAACTTTCATTTCTAATGACAGTTTTGTTAGTAGTTACTAATTTTTTGTTTAAATAGTTTTACAACTACCCATTTTATAAGTTCCCATAATTGTATCACAATTATTGTGTTTAAAAATATATTTTGGTCAAATATAATTCTACATTCTCCACAAAACTGGAATTGTCCTCTGGGCCTACCCCACAGCCCTTGTCCCGGGACTTGCTCTTATCATCACCTTTTTTTTTTTTTTTTGTGGGTACCAGGGGTTCGACCTCAAGACCTCGTGCGCCAACAGGCACCCGTGCCACTGAGCGATATCACCGGCCCCTTTTTCGTATGTGGGATCCGGGAGTCGAACTCGGGCCCTCGCGCTTGCAAGGCAGGCGCTTACGCCACTGAGCCATCTCACCAGCCCTATCATCACCTTAATAAGTTCTTTTTTCTCTCCTCATTCTGGTTGTCCTGTTTCCAGGGTCGTATTTAATTTTCACTCCCTCATTTTTTATAACACAATCTCCAACATTTTCCCAATAATTTATAAATGGAAAATAAATATTTAGCTCCCTGGGTAAATTTATATGTTCATTGCTATGGCTCAGGTATGTTTTTTGAAATTCTTGTGCTGGAAATTTTAATATTCAAAGACATCTGTTGATAATTTTTGGAGATGAGACCTTTAGAAGACAATTAAGAATGGGTAATGTTATCAAGGTGAGGTCTCACAGTAGTGTTATATTGTACAAGAGCAAAAAGAGATTCAAGTTAGTTAGCTTGCTTTGTCTCTGTGTTCCATGCCCTCTATCATGCTCTGACTCAGCAAAAACACCCTCACCAGATGCTGGTGCCCTGCTGTTGGACTTGCCAGACAGTAAGTTCTCCAATGTCTTTGCTTGCAAGGACCTTAGTTCATTCTTGAGTTTCCCATCCTCAAGACTTTAACCTTAATTACCTCCCAAAGGTCCCATTTCCAAATACCATCATGTTATTGTGAGGACTTCAACATATGAATTTGGAGTGGAATAGGGAACACATGTTGAGACCATAATATTATAAAAGTTTTTTTATTGTAATCATCAAACTAATTTAGCTTTTGCAAACATAACAGTGTTCTTTTAAATATTCATTTCAATCTGGATGAAATTATACTTTGATACATTTAAACAAGTGTGAATTGTCATCTTTCATCACAAAGTCTTTAATTTGAGGATTTTCTGTTTTAAAAGAAAATTTGTCTTCCTTTTAAATTTAGTCCTTGGGTATTTGTTAGTCATAAAGATAAAGACATGGTGTTAGTGGTTTTCCAGCCATTTTATATTTGTTTTGTCTGCAGATTTACTGATAGCCTAAACCTTTTGACATCACTACCTTTGCTTTCAATCTTCTCATAAATAAGAATCAGAATTCCAGTAGCTTTGCTAAATTCTCTAATGAAGAGTTCTGTCTATCAGTAAATGAATTAACAACAAAAGCAATAGCAGTAACAACAAACATGTACTTCAAATGTTACAGGTAGACTTAAAAATATGAAATAGACGTTCTCATTGATCTTTTACGCAACCATACTGTATAAAAACTCAGTGCCTAAAATTACACTTAAATTGCAGGTCCTTTCTCTCTTGAGAAACCGTAGGACCTTCTAATGATGAAGAATTTTTGGATAGTCTCATACACAGAACAATGCATCAGGTTTGATAATATCTAATGTTCCTCCCAGCAATAAACTGTCCCTTATTTTCCAATTAATTTTTCATAGCTTTGAATCTCAGGATTGTTCCACTAAGTTGTATTAAATCAAGAAAAAGATTCACCTTGGGGCTGGTGAGATGGCTCAGCGGCGTAAGCGCCTGCCTTGCAAGTGTGAGGGCCCGAGTTCGACTCCCGGATCCCACATACGAAAAAGGGGCCGGTGATATCGCTCAGCGGCACGGGTGCCTGTTGGCGTGCGAGGTCCTGAGGTCGACCCCCCCCCGTACCCACAAAAAAAAAAAAGATTCACCTCGATACCCTTAAAGACAGAGAAATTGCTGCGAGTGGGGTTTTGTAGTCTAAAAGTCCTTAGCTAATAAGAAACAAAAGCAGTTCCAGGTGGAGATGCTGTTAAAGATGAAGGAAAAGCACTATATGTCTTATTGGTTCTTTGCCTGCAGATTAAAGTGCGCGTGCGAGAATAAGTCAGAGGGAGGGGCAGATATGGGAAACAATCTGGGGTCTGCATTGTACATTTCTCGGACTCATAGTTCTTAAGCCTAAATAGCTGATTCAATGCGGTGAAGGCCAAAGCTACTGATTTCTCACTGTGTGTCTTTTAGTGACCATGAGCTGCACATTAAGTGTTGATACTCTCTGTGTATCTTCCCTTAAAGAGAAGTTGTTATTGGAAAATATGTAAAAAAGGATATCTTTTGAATATTGAATCCATTCATAGTAAGATCGATAAACACAGTAATGTTCATGTCAGACCCTGCTATGAAACACTACAAGGAGGAAGTGTGAAGCAGGGACCTTCTGCAGGTAAGTGAGGCATATATTTCACTTGTAGTAAATAAATTTTAAAATTCAACACTCAAGGGCTGGTGAGATAGTTCAATGGCATAAGCACCTGCCTGGCAAGTGCGAGGTCCTGAGTTCGACTCCCGGTACCCACATAAAGGAAAAAAATGGCCGGTGATATTGTTCAGTGGCACAAGCGCTTGCTGGCAAGTGCGAGGTCCTGAGTTTGACTCCCTATACCCACATAAAAAATAAAAATAAAAAAATAAATTCAACAGCCAAAACCCAAATTAAAAAAAGTAATCCTAAGTAAATTGGGGAGGAGGTATTGTTTGTGTATTTTGAGAAGGTGCTCACTTGGCCTACAGCTCATATGAAATGCTTACATATGGTTAAGAGTATGATGGTTAAAAAAATAATTAACAGAAGGATTATGACTGAAAAATATCCAATAAAAAACATGAATGTTGGTGTAACTACTTTATTTCCCTAATATGTAGTTTCTAGATAAAATGTCAATAATTGCTACTAGTTATATGCAGTGTTATCAATTACGATATTCCTTTGTTTTTTCACAAAATGATATGAAAGTGTTGTTCAAATTATTCATCCTTGGATACTTGGATACTAAGTTATTTGTTATTACAACAGCTGAAGATATGATCAATCTGTTTTAATACTAATAAAATTTTGTGAAACTCTAAACTGCTCTTAATGTTACATTTGTCACAGTAGAAGATGTTTACTCATCTATGTATGAAATAGTTTCCTAGTAAGAAAGCGTGGGCCAAGTTAAGTGACTTCAGTAAGTTGTTCACACATAGCTACTTGATAACGTTTAGACTCCAAATATTTAATTCCAAGTCTGTTTTACCTTAGCTGCATAATAAAACTGATACTTATTTAGCATTTTTCTCAAATGGCATTTATTTTCATTTTGCTTGTTATGCAGTGGTTTCTTCTAGTCATATATCCTTCAGTATATCTTTCTAAGTTTAACATGTCTTTTGCTGAATTTTGAGTGTAGTTCTGTTATTTTTTTAAGTGAAGGACTTTAGTGCTTTTTATGAGGAAAAAGTCTCATAAAACCATACAGAGACTTTATTTTAAACTTTCCTTTTCTACTACTGCTCCTTTTAATAAAAACTTTATTGTGTTTTCTGATGAGAAGCTCAGCAGGAGATATTTTTTTCATTAGAAAATGTAAAATGCTTAAAGGAGTAGAATATGTTAGCTTCTTATTTTCAAATTTATTATGCTTTTTTCTTATATTTGGCTAGTGGGACTTTAGGGGAAGGAAAATCATTTTGCATTTTCTTATACTTGATAACCCATGTTTTTATATAATGATCTGTTCACAATTTTATCTTAAAAGTTTTACACAATATATAAAAAATTTGGAAGATACGTTAACTATTAAATCGGTCTTCTAGGATAAGAAAATAATAAACACATACACAGTAGAATATTTTATCTAAATTGCATCCACCTGATGACATTTTCACATCTCTGCAGCAGCTACTGCACATACGAATTTGCTACAGCTTATTGAATCTATAATCTGATTTTGACTTCAGGGAATTTTTTTTTCTAAAGTTTTTCTCAGTGTACTTTAATCTGCATAAAAATATTTACAGTCTGGAGCTAAGAAAATAATTCTTATGTAAATGCATTATTTAAAATTCAGAATATCGGGGCCGGTGAGATGGCTCAGTGGCGTAAGCACCTGCCTGGCAAGCGCGAGGTCCTGAGTTCGACTCCCAGAACCCACATATGAAAAAAGGGCCGGTGATATCGCTCAGCGGCACGGGCGCCTGCTGGCACACGAGGTCCTGAGGTCGAACCCTGGCACCCACGAAAAAAAAAAATAAATAAAGATAAAAAAAATAAAATTCAGAATATTAACTCCAGACAAGTGAAGGAGAAATGACAAGGAATTAAAACTCTGGAAGACTATTTTCAATATGGTGATTGGATTCAAGGAGTTTATTTTTCTACAAAACATCAAAGCCTACTCAGAAGTCTGTGCCCAGATCAAGTGAAAGCTACAAGACACACATTTAAATATATACAAACTTAAGATTTTTTTCTGACAACTTAAAAATATAATTTTACATTCATTGCACTATTTTACTATAGCCTAGTCTTCAATATGTCAATTGTATAAGAGCAATAATAGAAGTTACCAGGTACAGTACTTGTGACATTTGATCATTAAGAGAAACCCCCTAAAGACAAAGATAGGCCACTGCCAATGCATTGGTTAGAGACACAAGTGTCTACGGAATGAAATAACAATCATAATTCTCATTAATCAATTTATTTATGCTTCACCTTTTTCATCATAGTAATCTCTAGTTCCCATGACACCTTTAAGAGTTAGGCTTTCTATTTATTGGTCTGGAGGCCAACTAGATCTTAAACCTTTTACTAGAATTTCCCTTCTCATGTTTTTGAATTTCTGTAATAATCAGAAAACGATGTAATTCCTAATTAAGCAGACTTCATTCTTTAAAAATATACTAGCGTTGATCAATATACTCCAAACCTGGCTATTCAAAAAGACCAAAATATTAGCAAACAACATAAAGTTTCAACAACTATGGGCAAAAAATAGAAGTAAGAATGTTCAAATAAGGAATGTGTACATCTGAAAATTGACTTTAAACAAAATGATGAAATTAAAATTCATGAGAATATAGATTTATTTTTTTATTATTTTAATTTTGCATATAATGTATACTGTGATAATTCAATATAAGCATAATATATTTAAGGAACGAATTAAGATACCATTTCCATCTCCTTAAATTTTTTGATTAATACATAATAAATGTGCATATTCATATGGTAGACTATGAAATTTTAGTGAATGTATACAATATGTTCTGATCAAATTAGAACTATTATTATTTTCATTTTTTTTACCATTACTTTGTTTTTGGAAAATTTGAGCCTTTTCATAGTTTATAAAGCATATAATACGTTATTATGAATTATAATCACTCCACTGTGCTGTAGAACACTTGAAGTTATTCTATGTAATTGCCTTTTGGTTCTTGTTATCCAACCTCTGCTCACCTCTGTTCAGCCTTTGCCAGCCTCATATGAAACTCTGCAACCAAGACAGAATGGGTTAATTTACAGAAAAATATTAATAGTAAATGCATCACGAGAGTTAGAAAACCAGAAATTAACAATATACATTTTAATTGATATCTGATTTGTCAACAAACTCATATAATTCCATTGACATATTTTCATGATATTTCCCAAATTATAAAACTAATAGATACCTCTGAGAAGCTGCAAAGCCATTGAATTAATTTTGAGAGACAAATAGTCCTCTAATTCTAGGAAAAACAATTTGGTTTGCAAACAAAAATGTTTGGAAATATTTTGCTTCCATTCACAAACTCTATATCAGGTGAAAAACATAAACATGGCCATCTTCCCCACACAAACACAGCCATCATCCCCCAAATTGTAAAACAAATAAAGGTTGTAAACTGAGGTATCACTGTAAATATCCTAAGCAAAGACATATTAAACATAAATGAAATAAAGAACAGGTTTACCTTTTTAAATTGCAAAATATAATGGTAATGAATATTATAATTAAAATCTCTAAGTTATTTATCACACTCAAATCACAAATTATAAGTAAAACTATGTGTTCTGGGATAAGGAATTTTAAAAGGAAAACAATAGCATTCTGTTTCAGTTATATTAATTGATTTTATTTTTCTAATTACATCATTTTAATGGTTATGGCATTAAATGATAATGTTGTCATAGCAATAAACTGGATGAAATTTGTGCTGGTCTTTAACTGTACTGAGCATCCTTTTTTCTGGGGGATAAAATAAACTATTCTTCAAGCATTTTCAAATTTCAAAAAAATTAAAGATCTAAGTGTAAAAAAAGCTAAAGATAAATTTATCTATTTGTTCATATATATATTTTCATTAACATCTACGATGATTACCTTATTTACACTTTTAAGTACCTTTTTTACTTCTATAGCACTTCCCCATGTTTACACTAAAATGTAAATTTTATAAGATCTCTGGTTAATTCAGTGCATACCTCATGTAAAATGTTGAATATGAAATTTGCAATTTCATTTATCTCTTGAAACATATTAAGGTGCACCCTCTTTTTCCTACACTGGCTTACCTTACACGGTTTTTTAATATATTTTACTAGTTTATTTTCTACTGTAAGTATAAAGAAATATATAATTCACTTTATTGTCACAAGAATTGGTTAATATTTTTTGAAAACTTTCATTAACCTCACAGACATAATAATAAATAATATAAATATAGAGAGATATATAGACATTAAATTTCCTAATCCAATTGGTTTAGGAGTAGTATTATACCTTCTGTAATTATCTTTTTTAAGAGGGGCCTAATAATTTCCATTTATCACCTGTAGTTGTATTTGAACCTATCAAAGAAATACCAGTATAATGTTTTTTACAAAATAATGAATATTACATGAACTTCACTGTAGATCATAATATATTACCTAGTTACATGACTGTATAAAGGACTGATGAAACAACTTTAGCCTATTAAGGAGTTGTTTGCTCTTTCACAAATAATGTTGATGTATGTTACTCCATCCTTCATGGTTACTCGTATTATTACATTTTGACTCTAAAGTAAATTATTTGCCAATGAATATTCACAGGGGAGGTCCTAAAGCACACATTTTTATACAAAATCAATGATCAAAACTATATTTATGTCAATTAGATCACCAAATTTTATATTAATTTAAACTATGATAAAAATGAAAGAATTACAGAATGTTCTTAAAAATTGGCAGAAAACTGCAAGTGATTTAAAAAAATACATCTCTCCCTTGACAGAACAAACTAATTTATAGTGCTATTTCAGATACATGACAATTTTCCTGTGTCTGATTAGCCTGACTTCCTTGTTTCTTTTCATTAACACCTGGTTGGAACACAGTCTCCCATTGGGAAACACCTGTCCACGGTTAACGAGGTGTTCATTGTAAAAACAATAAAACATTGAGGCAGGGAATTAGTTCATAAGTTCTTAAAGCAAACTTAAAAAAATATTCCAAAGAGTAGACAATGAAAAGTACACTATTTTTAAAAGAATCAGAAGTTTATAGTGATTCTAGCTCTGTAGCTATGAGCAGAGTAGTAAGACCTTATTTTTCTTCTCTTAGGAAGGAGGCTAATAATCATATTTCACAGAATTTTTATACAAGTTAATGTAGTTAATACAGGTAAATGTCACCTGGAATATGTATTATCCATCGTCATTATCATCATTGATTTATTTTTATTGACAAATAAGTGTATGTGGAGCATAGCATGATATCCCAATACATGTATACAATATTTGATAGGGTAAGTGGCATATCCATCACCTGAAATATTTATCATTTCTTTGCATTGTGAATTTCAAAAATCTCTTCTAGCAATTTTGAAATATGCAATTAATTGTTGTGAAACATAGTTATCCTACTGTGCTGTAGAATATAGAAGTTATTTTTCCTGTCGAACTGTACTCTTGTGTCCATTAACCATTCTTTCATCATAATCATGATTATAAGTATTATTTATATTTTTGCTGGATTTTCCATATATATGGAAATATATGTATATATTGTTTATATATATTATAGGTATATGGAAAATAATATATATGTATGAATTTGTCTGTACTATTTTCTTGTACTATTTTTATTTTTTTAAATTAACTTTATTGGTACACTTTAGATATACATGATCACATTCATCATAGAGAATTTATAACTTTACATGATATATCTTGCTTCTTCTTGTTTTTCTCATTCCCCTACATTCCCTTTAACTCCTCTTCCCCTTCTTATCTTCAAACGCTTTGCTTCGATTGTTTCCCTTATTTTCTCTTTTTTGTCCCATTTTTCCTTTTTCCCTTCCCCCCTCCCTTGTTCCCCTTTCATTTGAACATTTTCTTCTCATTTCCCAATATTTAGTATACATTTTGATCCTTATTTAGACTTTTGGTTTCTCACACCAGAGAAATAATACGATATTTACACATGTGTGTTCAATTTATTTCACTTAAGAGTATGGTCTTAAGGTGCCTCCATTTACCTAGAAATGTTTCAAGCCTATCCTTCTTTATGGCAAAATAACACTCCATTGTATAAAAAACCACATCCACTTTTTCCCTTCATCGGCTGATGGACATTTGTACTGTTTCCAAGATTTAGTTATTAAAACTGTGCTGCTATAAACATGGGTGTGCATTTATTGCTGTCACATAGGTTGAACATATCCCCCAAAAGTCTTATGTGTTCAGAGATAGGGCCTTAAGAAGGTGATTCAATCATAATGGTTCTAACCTCATCAATGGATGAATCTACTGATGAGATCAAAACCTTGATGGCATTATTGGGAAGTAACGGAAACTTAGGAAATGGGGCCTCATTACAGGGTATGAAGCACCCTCCTCTCTGTCTCTTTGTCTCTCTTTCTCTGCTTCTGACTTTCATGAGTTGAGCAGCTTTTATCTACCATGCCTTCGGCTGTGCTGCTTTTCCCTTACTACAGGCCAGAGAGCTTACAGACCCTAAAGCCATAGAACTCTCTGATCATGGACTGAACCTTTGAAACCATGATCCAAAATAAAAACCTTCCTCCTTTAAATTGTTTATGCTGAGTATTTTGTCACAGTAATGGAAGGCTAACTAGGACAAAGGCCAACATCATGTATTACTTAAATTTTTACTTTCTCTGTAATTATAAATGTTCACAATAATACTATCAAACAACTGTTAGAATAAAAGTGGAAACTAGGTTTAAATCTATGTAGTGGTAGTCAAACTTTTTTGTCAATTTGGAAGCCTTCTGAGAAACTTGTATGCCCTTGCACATTTTAAACCTTACGTAAAATTATAGTTTTATACTGTGTGAAGGATTCCGGGACATTGTTTATTCAGTCCTGCTTTTGATGGACAATAAATCATATTGGGATCACAAATTCAGATAAAGTGCTGTTGTATTCCATCGTTCATAGCCTCTTCACCCTGATCATTGAATTAGATTTGCCATACTTTAGCTTTGCATTTAGTGCTGTTTACATGTTGATTCTCAGTTACAGTGTTACATTCAATGTTGGACCTCACTTACACTGTGTTTTTCACCAAAACTGTGAACCTTCAGATTTAGTCTTTTCAAATAATGGAAAATGTCTATCACATAACCTAAATGTCAAAAGTAGTTCTTGTCAACTAAAATCAGACTTCCTGTGAAAATATCTACCTTTGTTATTCATATTTAAATGCATTATTTTCTTTTTTCATAATAGAAATCTCACTACTGAATTCAAACATACATAGATAAATTACATAAGATATGTAGCAAGCTCCACCTTTAGTTTGCTACCTGGATGAAATAGGGTGCTGTCCCTTGAAAGTCTTTTTGTTCATTCTGTCCTAACATTACCCTTTTCAAAAACAATGTATCTAGAATAAGACACACTGGTGCCTATTTTTTCATTTTATGGCAGTGTGTCACAATAAGTGGAATAGTTAAGATGTATCCTGTTATTTTCTATGGTGGTATTTTGTAATCTTGAAACAGAAATAAAAGATTTGGAATATCATAGATATTCTCCAACAGACTGTTTTAAAGAAAGCATGTGTGTAGGATTTGAGGATCTGAGAGTGGATTTTTTTGAAAGTTATCTACATCTATGACCATGCTAGAGAGCCTGTGTATGCTCAGGTATTAACATATCAGACTTTGATTCTACTGCTTTGTAAAATAATGATTCAGAATCGTCTTAACTTTTTCATGTGTGCTTTCTAATGATAAGATCTTCTAGGTTTTCTAAAGTAAATTACAGAAAAGAATTACTCAAAATAAGGTCAGCAAGACCACAACTACGGATTTGCTCTTTTCTATCACTTTGGTCAGTCTCTTTGTATCTGAATCTATGGACACCTGCATACACACACATACCTTACATCACACTTTTGACCACAACACAAAACTTTCACTTATAATTTACACTCATTTATGAAATATATTAATAAAGTTCCTTCTGTACTAGACACTTTGCTAGACTCTGTGGATATATTTTTATAAGATACAATCCATAGCCGAAAGATTATACAGTCTAGAAAGGTAGAATTACTGTCAATACCTGGCCATTCTCTGAGCTATGCTGTCACACAGATTGACCAGTACCTGAGTGTGTTTAGAGCTGATCAGAGCTGTGGGCTGTGGAAGGTCCAACACCCCAGCTCAGCACATGTGCACATTCGCAACTTCTCCTGCCTTCTGGGATCCAAAGTAATGATTTCTGGTGTAATTCAGTGTGGATTAAATAATGCTGTGCCCCTGAAGGTATAATTACATGTCTTTTTGCTTGTTTTTTCTACTCTTATTTTCAACAGTAGCCCAAACGGAGAAGATTCAATACCTCATCCTGGGCTAACCCTGTATGATAAGCTGCTCTTTTGGGTTCAGAAGCTCTTTTGATTTGCTCTTTTATGTTATGAAAATGAAAAGTAGCCAAATAGTCTAGCTATATGAAAATTAAAGTAAGCATTGGAATGCATAGAGGGCTATTATTCTAAAGATATACTTAAAGGGAATTAACAAGTTCAACTTCTGTAGCTTCTCAGGACTTTTCTTCTTTCTTATAATAGATTTTTAAAAGCAGATTTGACATAAAAAGCTAGGCTTGTTTGATTAATTAAAATAGGCTCCTGTCATCAGAATGCATTGCCTTTAACTTAATTTTGAATATGCTTCATGACCATTGAAAGAAGCTAATTTGAACAGAAAAAATATGCCAGTGGAACCATAAAATTGCCACTTAAACAAAATAGAAACCTAAGTACAGCCTGTATTTTATAGATTTTTCTGATGCTTTGTTACAAATTAAAGCTTTCTTCCTGCCAGTCACTAAAAATGTGGCAATCAGGTTCACTTTGTTGCCGCACAATAATTTTTATTTACTAAAAATGAGTATCAGATAACTGCATCGATTTCTCCACACTCGAAGCTATTTAATGGGAAAAAAAAAGTGTTGTACAATGGACATTTAAAAATAACAGTAGCAGTAAAGGGCACTGGTAGAGCTTTAATGAGATTTTCTGTTCAGACAAATTTTTGTGCTCCTGCAGAACAAGATCAATATTGGTTTGCTTTACTTAGATATTTTGGAGGAGCTCATAATAGTTTGTTTTACTTAGATATTTTGGAAGTTTTCATCATGGAGTCTATTTAGGGGCTATTACGACAGGTGACAAAGCTATTAAAGATTCTCCAATTCATACTAAAATCTGTCATGAGAAGAATATTAGTGTGTATTCTACATGAACTTGATCTCCAAAGTTAAGAGTTTTCTAGAACAATCATATGAATTGCTAGACCTGGTTAAAAGCAAAAAGAAAGGTACAGATAAGATAGCAATTAGACATACACCCAGACAAAATCCCAAGCACCGCACCTGCTTGAATGTATGTACATATTTCACAGAGTCATGTTTGCTTTTTTTTTTTTTTTAAATGCGGGTACCGGGGAGTCAAACTCAGGACCTCCCGCTTGTCAGCAGGCACTTATGCCGCTGAGCGATATCACCGGCCCTTTTTTCCTTTTTATGTGGGTACTGGGAGTCAAACTCAGGACCTCACGCTTGCCAGGCAGGTGCTTATGCCGCTGAGCTATCTCACTGGCCCCATGCTTGCTTTTTAAATATAAAATTCTCTTTGCTATTTGGGTAGAGTGAATTTAAACTCTATTGAAGGGCACTTGTAGTCTGTGAGGACAATATCACTGTAATCTTTATTATTGTTAATATTACTTTAACTTGTATATATTAGTGCACTCTGCAGCAACTGTGTGACAGACGGCAATATTTTCTGGACATTTATACATTACCTCAAACACTGGTGTAGTAGACTATTTATTGTGTCAACTTGAGAAGTTTAGAAGCTTAACTAAATTGGCTTAGCAATTCTACACCTTTGGGTGTAGAAGACCCACCCTAGGGTGGCTCATCACCTGAATGGTATAAAAGGGAAATGAGGAAAGATGGATGGGTTCCTGTTCTTTGGAGGAGCTCCAGTCTTCACCTTCAGCTTGGACATCGTCTCCTGGCTTCTAGCACGGACTCTTCAGATTCCACCTTGGATCCTTCAGCCTTTTGGCATAGACTCTTCAGCATTCCATCGCAGACCCATTGGCCTCCTGATATGGACTTGCACAGAACACTGCAGTGAGCTCCAGACCTTGGACTGGACCTTTCAGCCTCCAGCGTGCAGACACCCTCTGCATGCTTCCTCATCCAACTCTGTGGCTGATCACGGGGGTGTAGCTGGTATTTAGAACTACCTTCTTCCACTACCCATTCTGTATTCCCTTGGCCTTCAGCTAGCATCTCTGCAGGTCTTGATTCTTTCCCTGGTGCAGTGACTCACACCTTCATTCCTGAAGGCTCTGGACCATTTGTCATTCTGCCTGTATTAGGTTGTTGTAGTTTCCCACTGACTTTAATAATAGAGCATGGTAGTACTAAGAGGAACCCTAAGGGATCTCTTGCACTCCGTGTATATTCTTCCTTTCCTCCACTGTGCAGTAATAATCCAATTTCCCCTTGATAGTCTGGGTCAGTCACCCCTGACAACACTGTGACTCCCTTTTTAGCTTGTTTCCTCAGAGGCATGAGGAGACCAAAATGACCAGGGGGAAGTCTTAGCTTCCAGTTCAATGGTATCATTGCTGTTCTTCCTGGTACAAGCCTTCCTCCCTCTGGAACTAAGACTTCTAAGCCAGCAGAACATAAGGTTGTGGGGACAGGAAGCAAAAAATTTGCTAGTGGATCACTAGGGGTAATCGTGAGTGGTACCATCCCTACTTTTTAGAGTGCAGGAAATCTGTCCACACACTAAAGACACAAAGCATCCAGCTGAAGGCCTGGATTCCATAGCAATGTCCTGCATGAGTCCAGCTGAAGACCTAGAGCCCATGGCAATGCCCCCATGAGTCCAACTGGAGACCCAGAGCCCATAACAATGTCTCATGCAAATCTATTTCACTAATCTGCACCAGGAAGGCCCAAAGGTCAGTGATGGAAGCCAGAAAGTCTATGCCAGAGGGATGAAGGATCTGTGCCAGCAGGCTGAGGGATCTGCACTGGAGCCAAGAAGTGATGTTCAAAGTAAGGACCAGAACTCCCCTGAAAAGTACCACAGCATCCTCAGCGACAACGAGGTCCCGAGCTCCTCTGATGATGAGAACAGAAGAGTTCCTATCAGGAAACCAGCATGACAATCTCCTTCAGGAGAACCAACAGCACAGCCTCTTCCTCTCCAGTTCTCCTTTTTATGTTATTGGCAACAGTCCTCAGATGGGCCCTCCACACCCAGCACCACGCTGGTTCAGTTCAGCTTGGTGTTACAAGTTGACCAACTGTTGTTAATCTGCCACAATGGGTAACTAACACATCCCTGTGCAGAAGGTATTTTTATCTTTATAATTTTATGGACTTACACTGAGGCTCAAAAGCGGTAAGATACCCAGTATTGGTTGAGCTATGAATAAGTATCCGATCCAGGTTATAATTCTGGGTAAGACTTGTGCCTAATCTCATGATTTTACCAATACTGGACACCAAAAGGCATCCACACAAGAGATTTTAGTATTAGAATGGTTACTAACATCTAGGGATTCATGAAAGAAAATGTCTTAGGGTATTGTATTTCCTTTTCATTTTACATTGGATACGTGGGCCTTTAGGACTCACAAAATATAATAACTATGGTTCTTTTATACATTAATTCTTGATTCTGATGGCTTTCATCAAACTAAACTGTGATATTTCATTGGCTTATATCCAGCTGTGTTTTATGAATGCTGTCGTTCCAAGTAATATTTAAGCCTTTAAATATGCATCTGGAAAAGCATGTTTGGAAGTGTATGCTAGAATAGAAAATGTACTGGCCATTGACCCAAGCAGCAGATATAATCACTCATTACTCTTCAGCTGACTAACATTTAGTTTTACCATTGCACTCAGTTTGTTCCATTATTGAAGTTAATTCTACTTCTGAGTTCATCAGCAAATCTCTTGGGCTGAACGTATACTAGATAATTTTATCACATAATTTCCAAGCTCCAAGTCTTTCAACAGAAATAACTAACAGAATATGTTCCCTGCATAGCTTCTAAAATCTTAAATTATTTAGTGTATAATATTCAGACTAAAACTACAATACAAATATTGCATTGGTAAATACTCTCTGAAACACTTTAATGATTTTTTAAATAAAAAATATAATAGGAAAAAACATTAGTGGAATCTGTTAAATTTTTTCAGTGTTAGTGGAACAATAACTTTAGCATCTTTCTTAACTAATTCCTTTGAAGAAGTGTCTCTATATTCTTATAATGTTGATTTCATTTTAAAGTGATGCTTAACAGAACATACTTATCTTATGAAAGAAGTATTAGTTCTGTCACACAATATTAGCTTTATTTAGTAATTCTGCTAATTTTCAGTATACTTAACCATCGTGCATATTTCATATCTTGGAAAACAGCTATGTTTTCATTGCAAAAATATTGATAGTTATTATTGTTTTAAAAAAAATAGCTTTGTATATCAAAGCAATATTCAATGCGTTATTTGTTTAATCAACATCTTTAATGTTGGTATGTATTGGTAGTTCCCAACACTCACTGTTCATCAGAATCACCTGTAGATTCCTGGCCCTCATCCAAGAAATTCACTTTATTTTATGTGTGTTTAGATCTGAGCATACAGTTTTTTAAAATTTTCCCCAGGTATTTATAATGTGCAGCCAGGGTGGGGAACTACAGGTTCAGCTTAAAGTCAGAGATGAATTAAGAACAGCTCCTGAATCCTAGCAGAAAATAGAAAGTGATTTTTAAAGCAGGGGTTCCCTAATAAACAAGAGTATTTACTACCCAATTTCAAGTACATGGTGACTTTCCTTCCTCACATTTATGTAAATTATGTGAAATGAATAGATCCCCCCCACCTTTTGCCTGTTATAATAAAGTGGTAGTAAAAGTTATGGGGGGAAGATGGAAGAAATAAATGAACAGTACTTTGTTCTCTCACAGAAAGGAATGTTTCTAAGATATAAAACCAGAAGTCCAAAAATGTCTTTTCAAGTAGATGGTGTGAGCATAATGTAGTACATTTAATAAAATCTGTGACTTGAAAGATTAGGAAATGTAGTATCCAGGACAGAGCCTGCCTTTATGCCTTTGATGCCTGCCTTCTTACTTACATGTGTAGGATTTAGAAAATGAAAAGGAAAGCAGAGGAGAGAGGGAATGATAGGCTTCCTAGTTGTCCTGATTGAAGGGGACCTAGCTCAAAATTCAGCAATAAGGGAAAGAACAGTTACTCACTATATTTAGAACAAAGTGAACTACAATAAACAAGATTTTTAAAGTCAAGATTTCTTTAAATGATGAAAAAATTCACATCCTTGGCAAAGAAAAATATTGAATCCAGCATGGAAAAGTTAAAACATAACAATGAGAAATAAATATTCCAGAAATGATTATTGCTATGCAACAACAATGTGAATATGAGTTGAAGAGAAGAATAACCCAAAAAATATATTAGTAATGCAGTAAAAGAAAAAAAGCATATTGAATACATAGGAAAATACACTTCAGACCAAAAAAAGTATTATAAAATGCTGAAAAATTAAAATAATGAGAAAGATATAGATTTGTGAAAATTAAATTATTGAAACTGAAATAAAGTCTTGCAGCAATTATACATGAAAAAGAGAAAGAGATTAAAGCTATTAATGAAAAATAAACTCATATGGAAGAAGCCAAAAAATGATTCTACAGAAGTACTATCATTGATTTTCCAAGCTAGAGAGAATAATTTGTCAAATTTTTTCAGAACTATATTATGCAAAAATTCTCTGAATTAAAAGACTAATTTGCAGTTTGAAAAGTTACAGAACATCACATATGGAATATTTGACAGAGATCAATTTTAATTAATTTACTAAAATTTGTCTTGAGGATAGATAATTCTAGGAATCTATGTAGAAGAATTAAATGTTTTGAGAGAAAAAGAAAATAAAGGCATTAAAGTAATAGCTACACATTCCTGGAAGAAACAGAACCATCCAGTTACCACAGCCAGCAACTTACAGTTCATTTATGAAGCACACATTCTCCACTGTGAAAGAATTCAGCATGGCCAGATTTTCTTCAGGTGACAAGAAGTCACCTGACTAAAAGAATCCAAAAAAACTAAGAAATATTTTGACCTTGAAACAACAAAAAAGTATGCATTAAAAAGATTTATATAGACCAAAGAATTTTCTAGAACATAGAAGATAATTTAATTAATCTTATGAATCGTAATACACAACAGAATGCAAGTTTTGGTTCATCAAATGGTAGTGTAATTAAAGAAAAGTAAGAAAAGTCAGTCTTTCACTGAAGGAAGTCAACAACTACTGTCTATAATTGAAATTTACAGTTTAAGGAATTCAACCTCCTAATACACAATCTGCTTTCCCAGTTTTATATGTTTTAAGAAATACATCCTAGCTGGGTGAAGTGATGTATGTTCCTAGTCCAAGTACTTGGAGATTCAGACTGGAGAATCAGGAATTTAAAATTTTAATTCTTGCCTGGGCTACAAAGTGAGATCCTGTTTCGAAAAGTGAAATATGTCTTTTGTTGAATAAATATTTATTAAGATACTGATAATTTCTGTTCATCCATATCAAGTAACATACTTATTTAGAAGAGTACAAAGATGTATCTTTTCTTCTTCTGTAGGTAGGTAGAACAAGATGACTGGTATAATGTTCCTTTATGTTGCCAGAGGTATAGATTGCTTATATTCCTTATAATTAGTATGAAAACGTGTCTGTTTTATTCCTTTATACAAAAGCATTTTAAAATTTGCTTATACTATGGTTTAGATATGGTTTGAATGTTCTTTAAGGGTCCATGGCATAAAGACTTAGTCCCCAGAGGGTAGCATTGTGAGCTGGTAGGAACTTTGAGAGACGGGGTATGTAGGGGAGCCTTAGGACTTTAGCGGTGTCAGGTAGTTCTCCTGTGACGCCTTGGTAGTTCTTGCGGGAGAGTTGTTATAAAAGAAATGAATATGGCCCCTCCACTCTCCCTGCTTCCTGGCTGAGACTGACGTGCTCTCTCTCCCACTTGCTCTAGCATCTGTGACGGGGCCCTTGCCAGAGTATGTTATGTTGATTGGCTTTTTAACCTCCAAAACTGTGAACTAAAAATCTTTTTTTTTTAAGTCAACTTGTGTCAGGTATCTCATAATACTGATGAAAAAGTGGGCTATTACAACCTGGGACTATAATTTTTGATTGCAGATTTCTACACTATTCGATTGCTTATATATCTATACATTAGTCTGATAAAAGATGTCTAAAAAGGATATTTAGTAACTTTATAAACTCTTTAGTAATTATCTTAAAACTTAATTAATAATGATAACCAGTAATGGAGATTTGTGTTTATTATTTCCTAAGCTTGTACTATTTACTTTCCATTTAACATATCGTTCCTATTAGGCAGCATGATATCTGATGGGTATATGGGAGATATGAGTGTTTTCATTGCTGTCTTTGGAATAGGAATAGACAGGTTCACATTTACTGATGTTCTTTTCAATTTAGGGATAGTGTGACTATCACTACATAACTTTGTAAGCCAGATGATACTACTTGTATCTTAGCACATATCATCTACCCAAAAGAATCACACGTGAAGATGTGGCATTCTCATTGTGTCTCAGCAAGTCTGGCTGCATGGGTAGGACCATTAGCTGCCTCCTTCCACACTGGCTTTCTTCAGTTTTTTTTTAAGCACATGTGACCATTCTCTTCTTTACATTGTCTGTTCCCTTAGTCTTAAGTGATCTTCCCCTTCAGCTCCCAATGGTAAGATTCTTTCTGCGATTCAACTTTCATGTTAAATTTAATTTTCTTAGATATATCTTAGTTTAAAATTCTAATTTAGAGAGCTATTCCATCACTAGTACATATATATTGGATTGTTTTATTTCTTGGCAAAGCACTTAACACCACAAGAAATTTTCTCCTTATTTATATGTGAGTGTATTTACTTATATCCCGCCACTTCCTTGTAAGATCGTTGAAACTATGGCATTTTTACATCAGATGCTTGGAACTTAGAGAAACTCAATAAATTCTTGTTGTGTGAGTAAATAAAATTAACTTTCATCTATGTATCAGAAGTCCACTCTTCAAGTCAACTGGTTAGAAAATAAATGCATAGGAATAAAAGTATACTCACTTGTAGAAAGCATTTAGGTATAAGCCAGTTCATTGTTGAAAGACATTTGCCCAAAATATAATTACAAAAAGCGTAGAGTAGTTGACTATTGGGCTTTCTTTTTTTTTTTTTTTGCATAGTATTTAATTGATTGTTCATATTTTGTAAAAAGCTAACTAGTCCAAATTTGTGGTAAGAAAACCATATCAGCATTTGAAGAAGGATGTGGTTGTGAATCAAAAGTATCAAGTATTCTGTTTTTTCTTGTAAAATATTGTCAGTATTCTATCTGATAATGGTAAGATGGTGATTTCCCAGAATTCATTTAATGGAACAAGTTTAGGATGAACATTCATGGCCAGGGATTGTTCTGCATTGTTCAGCATGGCACATACTGAATTCCTGAAAGCCACAGGTCTTCTTTGTTATTTTAAGAATAACAGTTACTGAGAGGGAGAACAGTGTCAAGGTTGAGACAGCCATGCCTGACACACACCTGCTTATCTCACAGTAGAATAATATCAGAACCCCAGTGTTGTAATTTATCTAGTGGAAAACTTGCACAGTGAGTTAATTGATTATAATGAAGGAACAAGTGGTTGCCTTTTTTAAAGGTATGATATTGTGTGGTATAAGGTAGATATATCTGAAACTAGTTTTAAAAATGATTAGACAGCCCACCATATAATGTTGTCCGTAAATATTTCAAGCAGCCAGGCATCTTTCTCTAGTGGTATATTTAGTTTGGGACTTTAATGATATATATAATATGATAGGGTATAGTAGTATTTATGTACACATATTTTAAACTGTTCAATTACATGGTATATAAACTTAGCAGAAGGGACAGTGCATAATGAAATACTGATGATGTAGTTTTCCCAAGTAAGAAAAAATTTGTTCAAAGTTTAGAAAAAGGGCAAAAAGGTAGATGACATGTATTTTTGCAGAGGAGCACAAACTCGCCTAAGGCTTAGGGAAATAAACTTTTCAATTCAGTATACACTATTGATTTAAAAATTGAGTGAATTTAAATGTTAGCTTGTTGACTTTTGTCCATTAGAAATGTAAATAATTTATATCTGATGGAATAGGTAACTTAAGAGATACAGCTTATTGCTTTTTTGACAATGACTAGCTTTTAAAACCTAATCCAGTAGTCTTAACATAACTTTCCTTCAATAATAAGTAATTCATAAAATGCCTATTGTTTTTAATGCTCAATTTGCTCAAATACTGTTTTACACATAAATTAATTGAATATAATATTTCCTGTATTTGATTCACATTTTACATTTATTTCAGTTTTACATATGGAAAATCATGCTTTAACAATCCTAAATTCATGTTTAATATTGGCAATACCTCCTTTCTTATTCTATTTCCTTAAACAGTTTTCTGTACAACCAAATCTAGTGCTTTATCCATATTGTTATTGCTCTAAAACTCCTTTGGCTACTGCATAAAACCCCCAAATTTAATATTTGCCTACCACACCTGCATTTTGTATTCTTATGTCCACCCTCATATTCTATTCTCATAATTCTTACTCTGAAAATGTACAGCAGTTTCGTGGAACCTTTCTGTTTTTGCTATTTTATTCTTTTTGTTTGGAATGTCTGTCTTCTAAATGTCTGATTCATTTCATGTCATTTCTCTAAAAGTTTCAAATATCATTTTTAAAATAAAATATTTCTAGACCAATCACCTCACACCATGCCCCGGGTAAAACCGTCTTTCCTCCACAATTACCGTATCCTAGCTTAATAGCTCTCTCCCTGTGCCTGAAATTCTTATTCTACTTATGTGTTTACATGCTTTTCTCCATCTACCAGGCTCTATATTTGTTAAGTAGGATCTATGTCTGATACGGCTTTTATGTCTTTCCATCCTGTTACATATTTAGTAAAAATTAGACTAAAGAAGCTATGACTTGCAGAGACAAGGATGTGGTCTAATATCATAGGATAAAAAAATGGAGGGCCAGGGATACAGGTTAGAGGGCTGGCAAGCACGATGTCCTCAGTTCCATTTCTGGTACCAAAAACAAACAAACAAACAAACAAAAACATAGAAAGGATTTTAGACTCTGCTAGTTTAGGTTCAAAATAAAAGTATGAAGTGGGTGGCTAACACATCTAAATTTTACATTTTAAACATTAAGAAGGAAAGGAATTAATTTCTCTGTCTACTGTTTGAGAAACAATGATGTAAACCTCTCATTTTATATGAAACTAAAGCTTAGAAATTAAGAAAATTGCCCACAGGCATACAATTTTATGACAGATGTGGGATTAGCCCTTTTATCTTAAATCCCAAACAAGTAATTTTAGAACTGGTACCCAAGCCCTGAAGTAGTTTTTAAAAGGTCCCTTTTTTATTTTCATGATGAATTAGCTTGCCTCCAGGCAACTGCATTTACAGAGAGGTGCACCTGAGTGACAGAATATGGCCCCTCAGTACCACATTGTTTTTTTCACCATCCCCAAAGACATTCTGACCTCTTAATTTTGGTTTCTTCACTCTGTGATGCACCATATCCCCTTCAGAATAACATCATGCTCCATTTCAGTTTTCTTCAGAGACAAAGTAACATTACAGTGCCCAACTTTTGCTAATAACTTGACCTTTCTATTCAGTGATGCTCATATTGGTAGCATATGAGATTTTTAAGAGAGAAAAAAGAAAGAAAGAAAAAAAGAAAATACCAAAAGGTTTATGTTTTCCTATTAGTTAGAAATTCCAGCCAATTTGCTACCATGACATATAGTCAGAAGGCCTAATAAAATCCATTTTCCTTTCCTATGCAGGGCTACAAAGCTTTTTCCATATTTAAAGGAAAATAATGACCACATTTTAAAAGATTAAAAATAGTTGCTAAAAGTAAACAGATTTCTAAGAGAGTGGTGCAAGGAAGATGTAGTTAAAGTAGTCTTAAGAAATTGAATGGGTATAAAGGTCATTTACACAAAATAATTCTAATGTTTACAAACCTTAAGGCAATTCATGATGAAATATTTTTAAAATAATGAAATACAGGGCTGGGGTTATAACTCAGCAGCACAAGTGCCTGCCTGGCAAGGGCAAGGTCCTGAGTTCGATTCCCGGTACCAATAAATAAATAAATAAATAAACAAAATAAAGTAAAATAAAATAATGACATAGTCTTTGGAAGTATAGCATGCTAACATTTAAATGTTTGCCTAAACCTTGAAAAGAAAATCTCTTGGGGATGAAATATACATTGGCTGATAATAAATGGATGTGTTCTCTTTTTAGAAAAAGAAATGAGATAGTGTGTTTAAAAGAAATAGAGTCGTATTTGCTAACAATGGCTATATGCTCTGCCATTCATGAATCAATATGCAAACCACATTTAATGCATTGTCGTTATTTCCTGCTTTCCTCCTGTAATGAAACTTTTTCCCCATTCTATTCTTCAGTTACTCAAAACTGAGACTAGTACATTTCCAGAATAAATGCAAGGACAAAGGGATCAAGAAACAGGTATTACTTTAGTTAAGAAAATAATGAAAAATTTGATAATTTGAAATACATTTATTCATATACTATTTATTGTGTTGGTAACATAACAACTAAAATCTAGTTGTATGAGAATATAGGGTTCATACACTATACCATAAATAGATTTGTAAACAAGATTATTTAAAAAGTCACATTGATTTCATTGATTTTCATAAGAATGTACTCTGTTCTATGTAATGGACTTTTTATTGCAATTTATAGATAAACAGTTGGAATGTCTTAGGGCATGTTTTTCCATTAGTAACAAAAACTAAAGAATGGAATGTATCTCCACTAACTTTGAGACTATTGGATTTTATTGGGTTGTATTTCAACTATTATTTAAATATGTCTCTGGTTTTAATATTTATTTAATAACAGTATTAGTACTATATTTCAAGACTTACATAAAAATACTTTCTAAGTGAAATAAAGATATATGTGTATGTGTGTGTGTGTTTTAAACATAATAAATGTTACTTAACTTTTTCCCTAAAACGTGGCCAGTTTATTTCTTGTCATTGTTTTGCCACATATTCACGTCTATTCACAAATGTGCAAAGATACATTCAGACTGCAAAAGCCCCAGCAATTTTTTTTTTTTTTTTGTGGGTACCGGGGGGTCGACCTCAGGACCTCGCGCGCCAACAGGCACCCGTGCCGCTGAGCGATATCACCGGCCCCTTTTTCGTATGTGGGTTCCGGGAGTTGAACTCGGGCCCTCGCGCTTGCAAGGCAGGCGCTTACGCCGCTGAGCCGGCCCCAACCCCAGCAATTTTTGAGTCATTTTCCATTCTCTCTGTGACCACAGCTCCGTGAAAGACAACTATTTTCCTAAGAAACATCTACAACTTTGAGATGATGTCTTGTTGAAGGTACATTTGAGGTTCTTCACTTAGCTCCTACATCATTAAAGATCCCAATTTTGAATGAGCTTTGAAATTAGACAGCATGGGGTTTTTGTTTTGTTTTGTTTTGTTTTTAGGAGAAATGTAGATGTCAATCTGCTTGAAAATTTAAAAATAGAAAGACCCTCCTTTTTTTTTTTTTTTTTTAATGAGACCAGGATATATTTACAAATTCTGGGCTTGTAAGTACCATGCTGATTTCAGGGAGATCCTCAGATGAATTATTATAGGAGGTGATTGAGCCTTTCTATCTAACAGTTTCTATCAAAACTTATGTCTTACTGCCTATAAGGCAGGGCAGGAAAATAAAAAAGGGAGAGAAGATGTATGCGTGGACTCACATACCTAGGTTTGAATACCAGGCTTACAGTTAGCATGGCTACCTGAAGGTTATTTAAGTGCCATGGTGAGTGACTATTGGCAAGTTGCATTACCTCACTGTCTCAATTTCATTACCTGAAAAATGTTGATAATAGTATTTTCCTCATCAAAATACTGCTAAAATTAAATTCATTCACGTAGACAAAACACTTAAAAAGTAGTTGCTTAGTAAGGATCATATTAGTGTTTGCTATTATTGCTCTGATAGGTGTGATAATATTTCCCCAAAGATCTTGATATCTTAATCAATCCCTAGAGCCTGGAAATATGTTAGCCTACTTGGTAAAAGGGATTTTCTGATAAAATTAGGGCTACAATCCTTGAGATGGGGAGATTATCCTGGAATATACTAGTGCATTCTCGTTAATCTAATCTAATGAGCTGTTTGAATCATATTTGCTCTTAAAAAACAGAGAGGTAGAAGAATATGTCAGAGAGATGAGAGAGAAGTTGGAGGACAGATTGGAAACCCAAGAGGAAGTGGAACCACAAATCCTTGATTTAGAAATGGAAAAAGGTGGCCGAAAACCAAGGAATGGAAGTAACCTTTTGAAGCTGGAATTGATCCTGATCTGACTCTAGCAGAAAAACATGGATCTCGGTACTTCAACATTAAGGGACTTAATTATGCAGATAATCTGCATGAGCAAGGAAATATATCCTCCCTTCAAACCTCCCAGAACGGAGGCAGCAGTGACAGCTCCTTGATATTAGCCAGTGAAATCTGTGTCAGACTTCTACAATAAATATGATGTTTATAAAAACATTAAAATTCTGGTAGTTTGTTAATGGCATCAATAAAAACTAATACAATTGCTAGAACCACTATCTTTCTTAGCTTTTATGTTTCATCATTAGTAGTCTGGGTAAGTAACATTGGCCAAGAAACCCTAAACAACTGATTTCCAAATATTTGCTGTTAGAATCTTTGCTTTTTAAAATTTTTAACAAGACTTCAAATTTGTAAGAGCAGGAGGATATTTATGTTTAGGCATACAGGTTTTACGCTGTTCACACCGGATAAGGAGCAGCACATCAAATTACTAGCAGCCTCTTGATAGAGGCAATATCTTCTTTTGTTTTAATGTTATCTCTGCTAACTTTGTAGTCTGATAATCTTTTCTTCACATATGAAATAGCTAGAGAGAAGAGAATTTTTAACTAGTTAGGTGAAGAACAAACAGGAGGTACATTTATAAAATAAAACTGACTATTGTTTATTGCAGAAGTATAGTGCTAGGACAAAGCACACTATAATGTTTATTGTTGAACTACTTTAGAAAGAATGGAGTTGGTTTCCATGGAGCTCATACAACATCATTATGTCATCAGTTACATCCATATCAAATTATTTCCAGGAAATCCTCTGAGCTCAATGGGTTAGAACTTCCATTAAAGCGCCAGTTGCAATTTTTACCCAAAAATCAAAGGCAGGAAAAATTTAAAAGTACCTTAAATTTCAAAACACAATGTATTAAACTATAGTTTAATGGAAATGAACTTATAAAGCTGAAACTGATCCTGATCTGACTCTAGTGGTAGAAAATAACTACATTTTATCTATCAGACTACTTTATCATCATCAGAGAATTCTAAAACTGGAGTAATTCCCAGATTATTACATAAAAGCCATGCTAATTTCTAACAGTACATATTGACATTTTATATATTTTTACTGAATATTCTTTGTAAAAGATAATTGTGCCAAAATTACCAAGGTATATCAGCTGGTATGTAGAAACATTTTCATACATGAATGGAAAAACATAAAAATGTATAATATCTATTTTAGAACATTGCAAGTCTTTTGTACATGGTATAATTTTCTCTTTTTGAAAAGCAAATAAACTCGCTTATAATTTTTGAACTCATCAATTACCCATGCTTTAGCCTACATTGCCAATCATAAAAAGCCAAAAGGATGGCTGCATAAAATGTACTTACATTTACTATTTTTAGGTCAAGATTAATTTGTAAATCTAAAATTTTTCCAGCATCATCATAATAATGCTTCCAATTATTTTAAAGGATTTATAAAAACGTTGATGTTGTAGAAACTTATCATAAAGAGTAACTGAAGACAATTTCCAGAAAAACAGAATATATTTTTTATGTGTGTGTGTGTGTGTGTGTGTGCATGTGTATGATTAATAAATCGCAGCTGTGACTGTGGATATGTAGAAATTCTGCCCAGTAATTCCCATTTTATATCTGACACAGGTATTAATTCTCACACAAGCATTTGTCAAACTAGCCCCAATATCCAGTGGTGTCACATAGAGTAATCAGGCCTTCAGTATCCAGTTTTTTAAATAGTTTTTCATGGGTCACAAAGCATGCCCAGGAGCTAAAATGAACCAACCATTGGATGGACAATTAAAATTAGTGTTTATGTAGTATTTGCTTCTAAGCCTTTTTTTTCCTGCAAGCTCTCCTTGATATATTTATAGAAACAACTCTGAACATTTTTCCTGTTTCAAATTTGGCAAAGGTCACACTGATATGCTCTCTTTTAAAGATCTGAAATATTTTATGATGTTCACATTAAACACAGGCAGAACTTCATAGATAAGAAAGTCACTACTACATGTAGGAAGTCATATTTATCTAAATAGTAACTGATCTTTAATCTCCTGATCTGAGGTGTCAGTTCTATATTACTAGATTGGGACAAAGAAAAGGAGACTGTATTAAAAAGAAAAGCTATTCATTTACAATCTCTGCCATATTTATGAGAATAAATGGATGAAACTTATCAAACTGTCATTCATCTAAGAGTGTAACGGTTGATACATTGCATCAACTTGAGAAGTTTAGAAGCTTAACTAAGTGACTCAGCAGTTCTACATCCTAGGGTGTAGAGGACATGCACTAGGCTGACTGTTTACGCCCTAGGATGTTGAAATGGTTGATTCACTGTGTCAACTTGAGGAGTTTAGAAGTTTAACTAAGGGACTCGGCAGGGGCCCAGAGTCCTCACTTTGTAAACATCCTCAGCCTGTGCAAGAGGAGGACACAAGGATGGTGTGAGTGCTACACCCATCCTAGGGTGGGTAGCCTGCATATAATATAAGGGAGGAAAAAGGTTGCTCCTCCCCCTTTTGCTCTTATTTTTTGCTGCCTTCTGCCATCATGAACAATTGCCCTTCTGCCATGCCACCCTGCTTTGGAGCCAGCTCATTATGGAATGAAACCTCTACAAACTGTGAGCTAAATAAACTTTCCTTCCTTAATTTTGGAACTTGGATATTTTGTCTCAGCAACAAGAGAAAAGAAACTAAGACAAGGAGCTAAAATGAACTTTATTATACTCTAAAATAAAATGAAGAAATATGAGAATGTTTATAAGCCAAATCTCTGTTAAAAATTAACTTTTTATCATAAAATTTCAGAAAAGTCCCACATATTTCTTTTTCAAGGCCATCTCACTAATATTCTGCACACAGATAACTCATATTCCATAATATATAACATTGCTACTTAACCACATAAAATTCTAAATATCAATGATATATAGATTCTTTTAAGAAATTAAACATTAAGTATATTTTTAACAGCTTGGAAAATATTCACGTAAGATACTCACTTTTCAAAATGATATGTTCCTTTTTCATGTTGCATAGCTCTCAAGACTTTCATTTCCGGTTATTTACCTTTTCTTTATAATAGCATACTTATAGATGAACTCATAATGATTAACAATTTCCAAGCTAATACTAATTGGTAGAACTTTTGACAGCTATATCCTATTTGTTAGTTACACTGTTTCCTTATATAAAGTTCAATATGAAATAAAACTCAAGCCAAATATCATTTATAATTTATAATCATGCTCCAATAAATCTGTTTCATCATACTAATCAAATGAAATATGAAAACGTCACTGCCAAATTCTGCTGTTTCCATATGTTCAAATGTGAGATCATGTAAATGTAATCATAGAATCTAAATGCAAGTTCTCTATTGCATTGCCATTCTTTGACCTACTTTCACATAAATTAACAAAATACATGAATTTAATTCATTATCATGATTTTAGAGTTTATGTGTTATTAACCCTCTGAACAAATACCATTTTGGACTCAAATTTATAAAAAAAACAATTAGGGGACTTCAATGCCCCACTTTCAACCACTTAGAGATCCGTCAGATTATAAGGAAACATTGGACTTTGTTGTTTAGCCAAATGGACCTAACACTCACATTCAGAACCCTGCACCCAGTAGCAGCAGAATGCACATTCTTCTCAAGCACATACAACAATTGTCTCAGATGAATTGATTGTATAGGTCACAGTAGTCTAACAATTTTAAGAAGATTGAAATAAAATCGGGTATATTTTCCAAACACAAAGCATATGTAGCTAGATGTCAATAACTAGAGGAAAAATGAAAAATTCACAAATATAGAGAAATTAAACAACACTTTCCTGAACAAGCAATGGCTGAAGGAAAAATTCAAAAAGGAAATTTAAAAATATCTTGAGACAAATGAAAACAGAAACACAGTATGTCAAAAGTTGTATAGTGCAACAAAAGCAGTTCTAAGAGATAAGTTTATAACAAAAATGCATACATTAGAAAGGAAGAGCCCAAATAGACATCATTATATTACAGCTCACAGAACAAGAAAAAGAACAAACTAAGCCTGAAAGTATGTGGAGAGAGGAAATATAAAGTAAATGGAATAGAAAGAAATCAATGGAAAAGATCATCAAAACTATGAGTTTTGTTTTAAAAAATATAAAGAAGATTGACAAGTCTTTTGTTAGTCTAAGAAAAAAAGAAAGAAGACTCAAAATCATTGATGAAAATAATAGATACAACAACTGATACCATATAAATTCAGAGGATCATAAGTGTTTAATATAAACAGTTATATGACAACAAATAGATAACCTGGAAGAAATGAATAAGTTCTTAGAAATACCAACCTAACAAGATAGAATCATAAAAGGATTGAAAATCTGAACAGGATAAAAATAAGGAGTTTGAATTAGTAATCAAATCTCTTATCTAGGAAAAGTCTGTGATGTGATGGCTTTGTAGTTTAATTCTACCACTCAGAGAAAACAGAACTAATAACAATCTTCAGATTTCCAAAATATTGAAGAAGGAACACTTCAAAACTATTTTTACAAGGCTAGCAATACCCTGATACCAATCAAACTAGAATACAAGTAAAGAAAATTAGAAGCCAATATCCTTGATGAGTATGTATTGATAGATATATTACTCCTCAACAAAATATTAGTAAACTCAAATCAACAACATATTAAAAGGATCATTCATCATAATCAAGTGACATTTATTCTTAGATGCAAGAATGGCCCAGTACTTACAAATCAATAAATATAATACACTACAATCACAGTATGAAAAGCATAAACTATGTATCTCAGAAAATTCAACATCTTTTTACAATGAAAACCCTCAAGAAATTAAATATAGATGGTATCTACAACAACATAACAAAGGCCAAATATCACAGTTCAATAGAACCATCATACTTAATGGTGAAAAGTTAAAAACTTTTTCTATAAGATCATGAAGAAAACAAGATGTCCAATTGTGCCTCTTTTATCCAACCTGATGCTGGAAATCCTAGAGAGACCAACTTAGTCAGAAAAAGAAAAAGACTTATAAATAAAAAAGAAGAAATTTTAACTGTCTCTAATTGCAGAGGACATGATATTATATTTAGAAAATCTTAAACATGCCATAAAAAAGCACAACTGTTAGAAGTAATAAACAAATTCAGCACAGTCATGAGATTCAAACTAAATATGCAAAAATCAATAGAATTTGTATACATTATCAGTGAATGATTTGAAATACAAATCAAGACAACAATTACATTCATGATAGCTAAAAAATTACTACAAATAAATTTCCCTAAAGACGTAAAATGTCAACATGTTAAAATTATAAAACATTTGAGAAACTGAAGTAGGCATAAATAAGTAGAAAGGTATATCCTATCAATAAAGTCCATACAAAAATTCCAATGACATTATTCACAGAAAGAGAAAAAAGCTCTAAAATTTATGTGGAACCACAAAAGACCCCAAAAGGCCAAAACAATATTATTCAAAAATAAGATGGAAAGTGATCACTACCTGATTTGAAAATGTAACCACAAAGATATAGTGATCAAAACAGCATAGCATGGGTATACAAAGGCACACACACACCATATTATAGATTGGAGAATGAAAATTAAGCTATCCATTTATTTTCAACAGCATTATTCAGAGTAGAAAACAGGCAATTGATTTCCAACACTGCTGTCAAGAACACATGATAGGAAAAGGACCATATTTAAAAGAATGAATAATTTTGGTACGGCTTAATATTCACATGGATAAGTTTAGGTTGAGACTAGAGAATCCCTACATTGCTGTAAACATCTTAATGAGTGGTTATGGTCAGAGATCAGAAGACCAGAATGCAGATAAAAATGCAAAGGTTTTGCTCTTGAGGTTTCATATGGGCCTCTATTAGGAATTATTTTAAATACCATGAATATTTCATTCTGGCAAGTAACTTGTCTACATTTTGCTTAGGTCCTAAGATTTTGTGGAAGTCTGAATTTACAGGCTATGGACAAATTGATCTGGTAGAAGAATTTCAAGGCAACCCAGTGTTCAGACTGTGGCATGAGAACTGCTGGATGCTTTCATTCACATTTATAATAAGAACCAGGGGGCAAAAAACACAGCACAAATATTTGAAAAACCTAAATTTTAGCCTGAAAAGAATCTCATGTAAAATTGTGGCCAAAGGAGATATGATTTCTGAAGCAATATTAGCAATATTAATAAGACACCAGGTACTTTGAACTGGAACAAGATAAAAGATACCTTAGATTGAATGAGGATATCTCATTAATCAACAAGTCCCCACCCATTTCAGGCTAAAGGGTACAAAAATGTAAATCTGTCTTTGGATAAGAAAGCCACTAGTACCTCTTCTTGAGAAGAATTGCCTAGAAAAAATTTTCCCTAGGATGCATTTCACCGTGCTCAACTATCCAGGCATTCAGAAGGCACTGCAGCCATGGTCCACAAAACCCCAGCTACTACTTGAACTGGTAGCATATTTTGGCATCATCCATGTGATGCTAGTTATTTAGTGATGCAAAATGCTGAGTTGTAGGGTCATGGAGCTTTCTATTTAGAAATTGGGTAAGACAGAAAGTATGCCCCTGGAAGGCAGGTGCATAAAGCTGTAGGGTTGAAGCCAAAGGTACAATGAGACTCTAGGAATTTGGAGAAGCCAGGAACAAAAATCATCTTCCCAGGAAGCCACAGGCAGCAAGTGGAGCCAGCCCCACAGAAGCCATGTGGGCTGCAACCAGTGAGGCCATAGGGGCAGGGCTGCCCAAACACTCTTGAATGCACATCTCACCTTCATATGCCACAGAACTGGATATGCAGTTACTCCCTTTCACTTTTTGCCCTGATGAGTTTTAATCTTTCTTTGGTCCTGGTTTTATTTCCCCTCATCTCTTCCTTTTGGAATGGGAATGTTTATGCAGTATCATTTTGTATTTGGATTATGTAACTAGTTTTTTGAATTTTTAAGAATTTACAGTTAAGACTTTGCTTTCAATTTCAGAGAAGACCTTGACTTGGACGTTTGACCAATGCTGGAATTATTGAGACTTTGGGGAGGACATTAGTATGTTTTCAGTTGTATGCGAGATGTTGCATCATGTAAGGTAGGATTATGACTGTGTTTTGAGTTGGAGACTAAGTATGCTTTAAGGGGAGATATTTGGTTATTAAACTGACAAAAGGGTAGAATGTGATGGTTAAGCTTCATTGCCAACTTGATTGTCTTGCAAGCCACCTAAGAGATTAGGAGCACGCGAGGGATGGGGGGACAAGAGTCATGTCTTTGTGGTTTATGTATGGTTCCTGGCCCCTTCTTCTTTAGTGGTGTTCTCTGCTCTGCTTCATGCCCACCACTACCTAAGCAAGTTTGTTCCACCATCCCCCTCCACCATGACATTCTGCTTTGGACCCAGCTGACCATGGATGGAACCCTCTGAAACTGTGAACCAAATTAATCTGTCTTCCTGTAAATTGTGGGTATTAGGTATTGTGTTTCAGTGACAAGAAATCTTATTAACACACATCTCACACAGATTTTAAGATTTATCAGAAATTTCTTTTCCATTCCTCAAAGAAATAAGACAAATTTCTCTCTTCTCTGATATTTTAGGATGTTATTTAGGAGAAGTACCCTTTCTCCTTTAAACATTAGAAATGACACTGGAAATGAAATCTTAGAAAGAAATTATATTTCTTTCATGCGACTTCTTAGAAATTGGATTCTCTGGAATCCTACCTTTTCCTTATGAGTTGCATATTGGACCATTTTTATCACAGTGATTAAATAACCAAAAGAAAAAAATCATTTAAACTCTGAATGCATAGTGCAGTGAGCTAGCAGTTTTCATCATCGCCAATCTGTTCTGTAATCTTAGAAACATTATTTAAGATCTTTGTACCTCAACATTTGATATATAAGAATAATTGGACTGAATATTCTTTTAGTTCATTCCCAGTTCTGGAATTCTGACAAAAAATACTTCTCACTAACTTATGTTAATTGTTTTCCAAAGTATTTTTCTTATAAATTTCAAAAAGCCTATAACAAAGCTACAAATAAAGGTAAAAAAGCAATTTCTTTGCCTGAATGGTTTTGAAGCTTACTGCATGAAATCAACCTTAAGACTGATCTGACTTCTAGAACCTATTAATGTCAAAAATCAGTGTATCAGGAGTGCCTCTGATGGTATCTGGATTTCCATCATTGGCTGTTTCACTCCTTTGACTTTCTAGAAGTCCAATTATTAAACGAAATATTTTATAAGATGGTTTGCATTATTAGTATAGGTGAAGGATGAGTGAAAGTTTTTGTTTGACAAAGAGAATCTAAATGTCAATTGCAAGTATCAAGAATTATTGTTGTTGGGCTGGTGATATAGCTCAGCGGCATAAGCACCTGCCTGGCAAGTGCCTGCCTGGCAAGTGCGAGGTCCTGAGTTCAACTCCCAGTACGCGCACAAAAAAAAATTATTGTTGTTAATATACATCACAGACAAGAGTGGATTTAAAAAAGTGAGATATGAGTCTAGATAAAGACAAATTTGTGTCAATGTTAATTGACCCATTTTTTTCCCAACTCAGTTTGCATGTAAAGAGGAAAAGAGTACTTTTGTCTGTAATCTTCACTTTTTAATTACGAGTAATTCCTAGCTCATGTACTCTAACATGGTTAAAGACATGGAATGGGGGATGGATTTGAAAAAAGTAAGATTATACTGAGCAAGTTCAGGCATGATTTCTCTATAGTATTCAGATGTCATTACTCCCTAGGAGGACAAGTGGGCGTTTTCATGCTGAATTCTTTTTAGCTCAAAAATTACTGCTTACTTTGCTGTTGATGTAGCTTGTTGCTACTGATGGTCTGAAATTAAGCAGAAATCTTAGGATTTTTTTTTTTTTGTGGGTACCAGGGGGTCGACCTCAGAACCTCGCGCGCCAGGAGGCGCCCATGCCGCTGAGCGATATCACCGGCCCCTTTTCTCGTATGTGGGTTCCGGGAGTCGAACTCGGGCCCTCGCGCTTGCCGGGCAGGCGCTTAAGCCTCTGAGCCATCTCACCGGCCCCAGAAATCTTAGGATTAAACTCAAGGATTTTATAAAATTGACTGACAAAATTGCTCATGATCTTTTGAGAAAAGGTAATGCATTTTTGGATTGTTTGAGTAGCTCTATAACATGTTTTAGGAATTCTTTGGATTATTTTGTTTTCGCAATCATACTATTTTCTTTTTTCATAGAAGAAGAAAGTTGAATGCAGATATGTTTTGGAAGATTTTAGCAATGTTACAAAGAAAAGACAGGGTATTTGATATTTCAAAATTCTTGTTCTCTGATGTTTTGTGTACTCACTCTATGGAGGCAGATTAGCAAATTAGAAGAAAATTGGTCTTTTGAATTAGACAAACAATATTTAAATTCTTACCACTTTCACTTAGTCTGTATAACATTAGTATGTCACAAAACCTCTCAGACCCTAAATTTCTTAAATGTACAAGTGTGACAATAATACCTTCTGATAAGCCATTCAGTAAATTTTGTGGAAAAAATACATATAAATAGCCTTTGGAAAGTCAGTGGAGACTTTATATATTTGTTCTCTTTCCACTGCTTTGGTGTTACTAGTTTCTAGCACTTTTAATAGCATTTCTACACTCCTACTATATTAAATGATAACTGGTATAGAATATGTTATAATTTAATATTTAAGCATGACAGCTATAATTCTTAAAGATTCATGACTAAATGAGATAATCTATACAAAATGTCTAGTACAAAATAAGGTCTAATAATTGCCATTTCCTTACTCACATTAAGGATTATTTCCCCTAAAAAAGTATAAAATATGAACGATGCAGAAAAATATATGCATGGCTATTAAGGAACTTACAGAGTATTAACCGGCTTACCAAAAGACAGCTTTCTTTGTCTAAATGAAGATAGCCAGAAGGAACTGTGTATATTGACAGAAATGGAATATTATTTTTAAAAGCTTTCATATGTAATGTTTAAAATTTTCAAGATAAAGAAATAATGTTTCATGAAAGAAATTTTTGGAAGATAATGTGAATATTTTTACTTCTGAAAAGAACAAAGTGAAGATTTCTACTTTTCATATATGAGAACCCAGAAAAATGCTATGAATTCTTAAATTTTTAAATTCTAAAATTAAATTATTTTATGAAAATTGTGGTCATGTCTATACATGCATCTGGTATGGATGTTAAAGATATCTAAGGCTGGTGAGATAGCTCAGTGGCATAAGCGCCTGCCTGGCAAGCGTGAGGTCCTGGTTTCGACTCCTGGAACCCACATAAAGGATAAAAAGGGGCCATTGATATCGCTCAGCGGCACAAGCACTTGTTGGCAAGTGCGAGGTTCTGAGGTTGACTCCCAGTACCCATATTAAAGAAAAAAAAAAAAAAAAAAAAGATATCTAAAGCGAACTAATATTTGTAAAAAAAAAAAAAAAGATGAATTTTATCTATATAAATTTTGGTTTTCCCAATTAGTATACTCAGGAAATATGTATTCTGCAACAAGATGACTAATTTCCATAAAATGTATTAAAGGTTTTCTACCACCTCATAAGATGAAATTTTAAAAGATAATTAAGTAACTAAAGATAGTGTGTCTTCTATCTGAGTTTTTTATTAATTAGAATATTTGTGTATACCTTTACAGAAGACATGTCTTAGTTATTTTCAGAGTGTAATGGTATTAGTTATTGTGATTCAGCAAATAAGTATACAAACTTTCATGCTATATTATTGATATACCTAAGTGCTACTTATGCTTTCTCTGCTTTCACAAATTTAGGGATCATTATAAAAAGATAGTTAGAGCTTAGCTACTGTAATGGCTAAGTTTACATGTGGACTTGACTGGGCCATAAAGTGCCAAGCATTATGGTGGGTTTGTTGGTAAGAGTGGTTTTGGATGAGATTAACCTTTGAATTGGTGGACTGAGTAAAGTGGACTGCTCTTCCTAAAGTACATGACCCTCACTCAATCATTTGAAGACCTGAATAGATTAAAAAAATAAAAAATAAAAACTGACTCCCCACAGGTTATGAGGGGATTCTTCCTCTCTGGCTGTTTAATTTAGAACATGAATCTTTTCCTGCTTTCATATTCAAACTGAGACATGAACTTTTCTCAGGTCTAGAGGCTGCCAACTTTCAGAGTGTATCTTACACCACTGGTTCTCCTGGGTCTCCTACTTCACTTCTGCAGTAATTAGAAATTTTCAACCTCTATATGTGCCTGAGCTAATTCCATATAATAAATCTCTTAATCTGTATGTATATGTTTTCTGTTGCTTCTGTTCTTCTAGAGACACAAATACTAAAAAATGGTTAATCTGGGATTCTGAGGGGCAGTAAGTTTGAGCAAGTGATCCAGTGGAAATGATTCAACTGAGTCTTTAGAGAAAGCACGGTTAGCCAAGTTTTCAGAGAACTGGAGGAACCAAGTAGGAACTGGGTTTTGGTTAAAGGACTGAAATTGGAGATCTGGGGAAGAAGATAAAATTAGTGATCTAGGAAGAGCACATAAGGATACCACAATGTTTTGGGAAAGAGTTTGTTTTTATTCTGAAAGCCACTGGGGTCTTTGAATGATTTTAAACAGGAAAATAGCTCATAGATGTGTTTTAGAAAGATCTCTTGGGCTACTGTGCAAGAATCTACTAGAAATGTTAAGAGTGAAATTGTTAAGCTCAAGGGCACTAAGATTAAGGGTGTGAGTTCTACCCACCTTAAGTAGCCTGGATAAAACATAAGGGATAGAAAGAACTGTGGTTGTCCCTTGTTGCTTTGCTGTCTTCTACCCTCCATGAACTATTTCTCTTCTGCAATGGCTGTCTGCCATGCCGCCCTGCCTTGGAGCCAGCTGATTATAAACTGAAACCTCAACAAACTTTGAGCTAAATAAACCTTTCCTCCTTTAACTCTGCCTATCAGGTATTTTATCTCAGCAAGGAGGAAGGTAACTACGACAGAAATCAAGGAAACAAGTTGGAGATTGCTACAGGAATATAGGTGAAGATGATGAAGATTTAAGCAGAGGTGTTGTCTGAAGAGATGGAGATATAAAGGAAGAGAAATGATCTGGTCATGAAAGACTTAATGTGCAGGTTGAAAGAAAATAATCTCTGATAGGTCTAGCTTGGGAGACTGGGTGGTTGGTGTTCACACTTACCCAGAGAAATAATATAAATAATAACAGTAAATATGGACAGATTAAAGTTTAATTTGAAAAGTTATGTTGAATTTGAAGTGTCTGTGGGACTTTGGAGTGCTAATGTCTAGCATACTTCAATAAAATATTTACCAATAGAACATAAATTTGAATTTATTTTTTACTGTTTTCATAAGCAGTCCCTTTCATATTAACCTAATTGCAAACATATAATCATTCAAATCCTTTAATATGAAGAATTCAGGCAGTTAATAATGCCCTCCTTTGTATCACTGAACATATTATTACATCTATAGGAACTTCTTATAGGATAAAAGCCCATTTTCTAATGCTGAGCTCAGATTCAATTCAATTCAGTTGAGTAGGTTGTGTATATTGATGGCAATTTACAAAAAGCAAACTGATTTTTGATTATGATGAAGAAATATGAAACTGGCATAGAGATGCTTTCATATATGAATTTTCCAAATGGTTATCTGCCCTGAATGAATTTGGTGGGGGGGATACTTGAAACAATTAACTTTACCTCTTTTTTTCTGTTAAGTTTAAATGAACACATTCATATTTCAAATGTAGAGTTTTATGCTTAGAAAATTATGTCTATTTCCCTCATTGTATAGTTTTTCCACGCGGGATGTTGCTCTTGATGAAGTACTTCCACATTTGATTGGTCTTATATTACTTGGGTGGTTTACACTTCCATGATCCTTACAAAATCACAATCAATACAGAATTTCCTATAGGATATGTGCATTTATAGTCATTAGATACACGGGTTGGCTAACCAGGGGCTTTCTCTTTTAAATAAAGCAAAAGAATAAGGCATGCCTTAGATGAGGTTGTGGAGATCTTGAATTTTTACAAACAGGAGGGAGACATGCTGCTGACACAATTCCTTTTCTTTATCTTTCACTCACTCCCTTCTCCCAAACTGGAAAGCAGCAGTATTCACAAAGCAGATCTGAACTATGTGGGCTTTTCCATAGATTTTTAAATAAGAGGAAGCTGTTCCACATGAATAATGCTTATTCTTTTGAAAATAAGTAACTATTATATATCAAACACTACTAGATTTCAATGTATTCCATGGTAATGAAACAGATATGATTCCATTTTTCAAGCAGCTAAGATCAAGCATAGTGTGGAATATAAGGACTGATTAGAAGAGAAAAAAAAGGAAGTCATCAAAACCAACCATCACACCTTTTACTTTATATTTATTAATGTCCATTGGAAAACTTGGCAGGGTAAGTTACTAATGTCAATAAAGTGACTTACTTTATTTCAAAAAAATCTTGAGTATGGGAGAAGACGTATTTCTATAAGTTTGTTGCTGTTATTATTTTAGAAACTCATCATTTGTTTTAAAACACTTAACTTGTAAGAAAGTGGTTGTATTAATCAATGCTTACTAGTCAGATATACAGGAGTGCAAGATGTATGTTTGTGTGCTGGAGACCTAAAGGATTCAGTTAAGTGCTTGGAGCCCACAGCAAAATCCCATGCAAGTCCATGTCAGGAGACCGAAAGATCTGGGACAGGAGTGAAAAATGTGACAAATGAAGCTAAAAAATAAATAAATGAGAGCTTAGGATGAGGAAATCAAATTCTCATTTATATCATTATAACCACTGCATAAATGAAACTTTTTCATGGACTGGTTGACTTTGAAAATCAATTGATAGTGTATCAGTTTAAAAATGCATTTAGGGCCGGTGAGATGGCTCAGCGGCTTAAGTGCCTGTCCGGCAAGCGCGAGGGCCCGAGTTCGACTCCCGGAACCCACATACGAAAAAGGGGCCGGTGATATCGCTCAGCGGCACAGGCGCCTGCTGGCGCCCGAGGTCCTGAGGTCGACCCCCCGGTACCCAAAAAAAAAAAAAAATGCATTTGGGGGCCGGTGAGATGGCTCAGCGGCGTACGTGCCTGCCTGGCAAGCGCGAGGGCCCGAGTTTGATTCCCGGAACCCACATAAGAAAAAAGGGCCGGTGATATCGCTTAGCCGCACGGGCGCCTGCTGGCGCGTGAGGTCCTGAGGTCGACCCCCGGTACCCGCAAAAAAAAAATGCATTTGGGGGCCATACCTCAGTGGCACAAGCTCCTGCCTGGTAAGCGCAAGGTCCTGAGTTCGATTCCTGGTACCAAAAAAATAAAGTTGCATTTGGCTAAGAGGAAAACACCAAAAATTATCTTGGCCTAAATGTAGAGGTTTATTTCTGTAATGCAGGAATGTTATAAATATGCATTCCAGAACTATATACACTGCTATGCAATGACAGTAATCAAAGGCCTGATTGTCTTCTACTTTTCCATTTTATCATTCTTTGTGGCAATCTCTAGATCCATATGTCTGATATAGTTGCAGTCATCATATCAGTATTTCAGAAATGAAGTAGCAATTAGGGTGCAGGCATATGCTAGGTACTCTGTCTGCTACTGAAAGTTTTCTCCTACCATACCTACAACTTTTATTTATTCCTGATGAGGTGTTTCTAGCGGCATGGGAGATGTGGAAATATAGCTTTTTAGCTATGGAAATTTCTAACTAGAAAAAAATCTGTGTTTTGTTACTAAGAAAGAAAGGGAGTAACAGAATAGCTATTTGGGCCCCATGCACTAAGGTGACCAAACAGTGAACACATTCCAGACATGCATTACCCAAGCAATTTCAGTAGCGTGGCTCTGTTAGGGTTAATTAGGAGCTTGTGGAATCTCCACTGTAAGTGGCTCCAAGGAAAACAGTGATATAACAATTTATGCAGCCCGAATCAGGTGAAAAATTCAGTTCAACTGTGATGATGCACTCAATGTCACAAAGCTGCCTATCTGCTTACATTTTCTTTTTTCTTTTTTTTTTTTTTTTTGTGGGTACCGGGGGGTCGACCTCAGGACCTCGCGCACCAACAGGCGCCCGTGCCGCTGAGCGATATCACCGGCCCCTTTTTCGTATGTGGGTTCCGGGAGTCGAACTCGGGCCTTCGCGCTTGCAAGGCAGGCGCTTACGCCGCTGAGCCATCTCACCGGCCCTATCTGCTTACATTTTCTCTCAGCCTACCAGAAGAAATTAATGTAATCAGCAGTGCAAGATCAAACTGTATTATGTACGCAATTTTATATTCTAAGCACCTTTCCGTCAATCTAGAAGCCATTTTCATGATAAATTTTCAAAATCATGTTTATATTTTCATGGTCTACGTTTTATTTCCATAATTCACAGTCATAAATATATAATGTAAGATGTTAACATGCCCTGGTGATTTTCAGATATTATGTCCCTCAGGAAACATTTCAAATGATGCAGTTCATGCCATGAGGAAAAATTCTGACAAGTCAAGTTTAAGGACATCTCCGTATTTTCTTTGATCTAAGGTAAATGAATTCCTTAGTAGAAAAAATATGTTACAGAGAAGCAGGATAGCACTGTAGAAAATGCACAGACTTTAGACTTGAAAACATCTTAGTTTAAATCCCATTTCAGATCATTATTTACTCACTGTGTGATTATACACAAATTTGTAAACGCCTGTACTCTCATCTTTAACTGTATTCTGATTATGTAAATGTAAAATTTTAATATAAAAAGACATATCTTTGTAAAACTGTGATGAAAATGACAGCTAATTGTTAACTTACATTTAAATATTTAAATGAATGTGTAATATATTAGGTTAGGATGCTAAGTTATAATCAGATTTTCACATCATAACTAGAAATCCCCTTATAACTAGAAATCATGGAATATATATTCAAATTCACGGTTACCTGACTTTATATCATCTCTAACTTTTAGATAAGTCTGTTTACCATAGCCTTGGACTCACAGGTGAACTTTTGACTTCATTTTTCAATGAGACATACAAAGTAACCTATTTCCAAAAGTGAACAATGAATGTTACACAGGAAGATGATACATTCAAATCATTACTAAAATACCAGTGAGTATCCTTAAACACCTATGGTTACTAGTTACTGACAAAAAACAAGCAATTGGCATATATTTTCCATTGCAAATTATTGGAACTGATTCTGTGAAGTAATTTTGGCCATACTTCTGAAATGTGAATAGACAGTACCTAGCTAAGGTTTTGCTGCTCTCCATTTCCTGATGGCTTCTACTCAGTCATTTGAATCTTGACTCTTGATCTGAACATGGCCTTTGAGTGGGGTGCCTTGGCTTGTGTGTATTTAAAGATTCTTCCTTCCAATAAAACTGTAAGTTTCTTTAAGTCAGGCCTAATGTAGATGTCCACTTGCTTTAGATTCCAAGTTTAAAAACCAAGTCTCTGTCTTATTTAATATAGATGACCTTGTTCATCAATGGACAGGTGCTGAGTGGAGATAAACTGGTTATCTTGTATTCTGAAACAGCAAATGAAGTAAGATTATCTAAAGAGCAACAGCAATATGTTGATGTGTGGGTCTCAAGATAGGATATTACAAGACAAAACTAAGAAATCCAGAGCATGAGTTAGGAAATATAAATAAAGAACTGATTACCAAATCTGAGATAGTCATCTGAAAAGCTACAATGATCAGGAAATCAAAATTGAATTAAAAAAAATCCAAAAACTATTGTAGACAAAGAAAAAGATACTTTGGGTAGAAGTCAGGAGGTTGGGAGGCAGCTAACATAGTAAACAGAAAAATGAAGTACTCAGGTATAGTATAATATATATATACAGACATAACTATGTTTTGTTTGATTCTTCTTACCATATCAAAGGCTTGGAAGTAGGAGACAGGCTGAAACAGCTCACCTAGGCTGTGTAAACAACATTTGATCTTAAGCCTTGTCTTGACTCTATCTAGAATCTCACTTTTTAAAAAATTGAGGATCCTACATAGCTATTGCCCATTCTTCAGGATGCTAGAGCTCTGTCACTTGGACGTTATTTCCATTTATCCTAGTAATTAACTGCAATTGATTCCCTTAATGAACACCATTTCCTACCTCTCCAATATTTACTTCTTTAAGATATTATCATATCTACTTTGATTTGTTTCATTTACCTAATAATAGTCTCATATAAACCTTGCTGAAATTCTCTGGGAATTACTAAATTTTGCCTGAGTTTCTACCTAGTATCATACTCTAAAATGATACTCTGTTTACTTGGCTGTTATTGACAAGTGCTACCCAGTCAGCCTTGCTACTCAGCCACAATGTAGGGTTTTTTTCCAGTCCTTGACTATAGTTGGTCTATGCTCCTGGGAGTTTTCGTGTCTTCTTGGATAGTTTCCCCAGAATGTGGCCTGTCTGTATATCAGACACTCAATTAGAAGGTCATTAATCTCCTTTAAACATTTTGTTTTGGTTTTGCAATCACTCTTACTCAAATAGAGGGGCTATCTTTTCAGCTAGTATTTTCTCTATAAACTTCCCTTCCTCTTCTGTGTTTCAAAATGAAGCCCAATGTTTTGCACAAACTGCATCTGCAAGTAGTCTCCTACTACCAAGTTTGTGGTATCACTGTGCTCCAGGAACTGGTATTCATTGTTTTAGAATGAAAAAGTAATTACAGCATTAATAGTTTTCCAGATTCTGGAGATGAACTGATAGTGATATAATAAATGAAACTGCCACACTATTAGGTTACATGGCTCAAAGTGGAGCAGTTCCGCTACAGAGAGCTCTCCTCTGCCACTCAGGAGACTAAAGTGCCAATCTAAAGAAACATCATATGCAGGAAACAAGGGATGTTGGATGCGCTCAAAGGATTTCATAAAATTATGGGACACAGGTGACATCTTGATTCGTGTTTAAAGTGTTTATGATGAAATAACTAAAGTTGTTCTTTTGAGATCAGCCATTATAATTTTCTTCTGAGCAATAGTGGGAAACCATTTAATTCTCCATCTGTCAGTTTCTCACTCTAGATTCCATTTAAACCGTGTCAGAAATGTCCTGGCAGGCCAATTTTTAAATCATGAATTTGTATGTAATTGTGATAGAATTTTGGACTATCATTAATGTTTTCTTGTTAGATCTAGAGATATTTAAGTCCAATGTGTTTGCAAGTCTTCTCTTTGGATATGTATTTACCATTCATTCTAATTACAGTAAGCGATATGTGTCTGAAGTTGTCACCAATTACTGAGCATGGGCATTATAATTCCTATTTCACTCCCTAAGGAAGGGAAAAGTAGAATATGATGGCAACTTGCAATGTCATTTATTAATTTCTCATATGCTTTGTTATTATTTTTAAAAGTAGCTTGCCTTGAATTTGAAGTAAAATAGCCTCACTTGTCAAGAAGAAAATGTCAGTGCTCTGGTAAATTTGAAAATGTCCTTTCATCTGTGGCTTATCGCCACATTATAAACTCCCAAAGCTCAGTATTCTAATCTAAAGCTGTGTCATTTTCTCAGCAGTATGTGGTCTATGCAATATCTTTATTATTGAATAAATTAGAGCTCATTTAATAATTATCAGGCAACAAAACAGTAGATTCATAAACCTCTGCCAAATAATTGCCTGAACCAGTTAGGGCAGGACACGATTTTGCGCATCACAGGACTCGGCAGCCTGCTGTGTACTCCTGGTGCTCCAACTGCACCACAGAGATTTAGAAACTATTTTACTCAATTAAGTACATTTCAAAAGCTGTAATCTACTGTTTCTAATCCATAAGTGATTATTCAGAGGTATTTTAACTATGTAGTTTTTTCAAGTGATATCTATTTTCATTGAGATAAAAATGTTGGCAGTCTCATCAGTAAACAATTTAGATATGCCAGGTGCACTAACATTTAATCATAAAGTAGAGATGTTTGCTGCCTCGTTGCAATTATTTTTTATGAGATTTGGAGAAAGATGGAGTTTTAGTATTAAATGTAAATTAAATCTGAGCCTTTTCTGTAATCTTTTTTCATTCTTATTTAGTTCAAGGATTGGCCCTATTTAAATACGAACCACCTAGGAAACAGAATCACATCTATATCTTGACAAACATAATCTGAAACCTTATTTTATTAACCCCACCTGTCTTTAAGGCCTCTATTACTATCCATTCACTAAAAACAATCAGAACTAATTTATGTACTTTTCTCCCAAAGTGACTTTTTACATTTTTTGTGCATTAGTTTTGTAACCTTGGTTGCATTCTTAAGTTAGAAGGAGGAGTAAACACTCATTTACGTAATCATTTGGATATCGATACTAATAGTGACGATGTGCAGAATAGGAGAATTTACCCTTCTTTTTTTCTAACTACTTAACTTGCCACAATTTCATGAATGTGGGAAGACATGGTATTTTTGGTATGTGAATGTCAGAGACAATGGACTTTATTTCTTACAGTAAATGAGCAGGATGACTTCTCTGTTAGCTTCAGTGGCCCCTGAACTAAGTGCTATACAGACATATGAAATGTCTGAAATGAATGTTGCATGCAGAGGGATTTTTGTATCACAGCTGAGTAAACGTAACAAACTCAAATATTTTATAAAGCAAACTTGCCCAAATCTTTGCCTGGAGAAACACATTATCTTTGTAATACTGGGCATTAAACATACCTGCACACTTCTCAGGAGGGCCTTCTACCTTTAACTCTCAAAGTTATCTCTTATGCGAAAGTCCTTAGAAAATAGTCTGCAACATAATGTACCTGTGCCTTTACTTGAAAAGCATTCAGAAACATGAGAAACCAGTGGAAAATTATCTCCCAAGAATACTTTAAAAAGATGTATATATATATATATATATATATATATATATATATATATATATATATTTGTGTGTGTGTGTGTGTGGGTACTGGGGGTCGACCTCAGGACCCTGCGCGCCAGCAGGCGCCCGTGCCACTGAACAATATCACCAGCCCGTTTTTCGTATGTGGGTTCTGGGAGTCGAACTCGGGCCCTCGCGCTTGCCAGGCAGGCGCTTACGCTGCTGAGCCATCTCACTGGCCCTAAAAAGATGTATATTTTTATGGTGCCTATTGGGCAAAGGGTCAATGTCTGCCAGTTACGTACTTTGCCTCCTGGCTTCTGACTCAGGAGGACAGGAAAAAGCCTAATATGTCCCTCAAACAAACCGGTGGATGTTTCGCTTCTAGTCTGTCCACCTGCAGTTTTCTCCCTGCCATACACTCCATCAAGTGCACTTGAGGCTTTCCTTTTTTCTTTGTAAACCTTTCCCACTAGCCTGTCTGCTTTGAGTCTCTGCAAAATACAAGTGATGGGGCAGACTTCCTTGAAATAATAAACTTAATAGCCTCTGTTTGCTTTCATTTCCATAGTTTTCCACAATATACATATTTAACAGATATAAAAATTAGAATTAGATCCTACAACATCAGTTTAATTTCTATAAAGGTGACTAAATTAAGGCATCATCACTGTGTGCATATGGGTATATGAGTTTTAAAGATCTGAGTTCTAGAAATTAACAAAAAAGGAACCTACAAATCTAAATAACAATTTCATATATATATGGTGATCAACATTAATGAAGAAAGAAAAGATTTCACAATTGTCTTTAGTTATAGATTCAGTCTCTTCAATGTTATAAAATGTCATGCACCTAGAAAGACTATGAATATCCTTTTTAAAACTCCCTATAGTATATAAATATTTAAAATCTATTAAAAGTTGTATTGCTTTTGTACTCTACTGCCCATGAAATAGTTTAGATGAGATAACCTTCTACACTGTTGTCCCTTAGTGTAAAAGGAAAAGCAATTTTGGAAGCAGCAGCTGGCCTTATCAACATTGGTGACATTTTTCAGCGAAATGAAGAGCCCTTCTAAAATGTGAAAACTGAGGAGAAAGAGGCAGCAAGATTTAAAAATATGCCCTTGCTATGAAAACCAAAATAATGTAGTATAGAACATGCTGCTCTTTGTAATTTTGTCTGTGACTGACAGATTAGATTTTCAAGCATTTTGTAGTAGATTATTAAGAATACTTTCAGATGTAGAATTCTGAAGCCCTCAATTTGCCTTTACAACATTGAATGGGGTGTGTGGGGATGGTTAAGGGAGGAAACAAAGAGCTGGGCATTAGTACCTTTTTTGCAGCCTCTGACTTCTATTTGAAATTCTGTAAAGATTTAGTAAACATCAAGATAATCATCTCTGTTAAGCACAAATACAATTCCCCAAATTCCTCTGTTCTGTCTATACATGCCCACACACTAAAAGGACATCTCTCTGGGGAAATAAAACTAATGAAATAATTGGGCTAATATTGGACTCAGAATAATGGCCATTCCAAACATGCATTTCATGAATGCAGAGTGATGGTGAAAAGTAAAATAACTCTTGCTCATGCTTCAGAAAATCTTAATTGAGAATTGATAAGGAGCACAGAAAGAAGGGAATTTGTAGACCTGTATTTACAGCATTCTTATCCGGTGAAGAGTCAGAAAGCTCACACATTCTGAAGCAGTCTGTGTCATTTTTGAGAGGTTTAAATATTAAAAGTATCTGTTTTACCATTAGGAAAATGTGCCATTTTATAATAACCATCCTTGTTCTTGCCCCCCCCAGTATAAACAAACATTTAAAATATTTTTTAAAATCTCACAGACCTTTCTCATATTATCACTAAGTTCTAGAATAAGTATGCCTCCTTATTTTAAACAGTCTCTGGGATGACTTCTTTCCAGATTGCTGAGTACTCAGATTGTCTTCTTTTGGATGCCATTCATTTGCAGCATTCTTCAAAAAGACAGAGAAATACAGGGATTCTGAGGAGTGAACTAATTAATTCGTACCTTCATGGAACCACTATCACTCGATATGAACATTCTGCTGAGTATGTACATATGAGCATTTTAAATTGTGAGCAAGTTATACTCCAGAATTATATGTTAAGCTAGATAATCTGTTAAATGTTTAAGCAATTAACTTTTTATATTTCATTTTGAAATCATACTTTTACAGAATATAGGTCATTTCATATTTTTCTGAATTCTGAATCTATGATCAATGTCTCCTGACATTCACTGGATGAATTATAGCCTACTAGTTTATGTGCCAGGTAGTCATCAAATGATAACCTATTTATTTAATTCTACAACATATTTGACAAAAATGTAGAAAATAATCAAGTGCTATGTATAGCACCATTCAGCAGCCATTGAGCAGCCCTAACCTTTTTACCTTCCCATCCCACTCTAACTCACACAGAATAGGGTCATATGGTGAGATGCTCATGGCTGAGGAGTGGAAGACGAAAGATACTTCCCCAAAAGGTAATAGATACATTTCCCAGAGGATTAGTTTCTTACTCCATCCAGGTTTCCTTGACATCATACCACAGATTGAGTGGCTTAGAAACAAGAAGTTTATTAAAACAGTTTTGAAGGCTGGGAAGCCCCACATCAAAGTGCCAGCACATTTGGGATCTTATGAGGACTGGCTCCTCTCACAGATGAGCAGTTATCTTCCCACTGTAACCTCACCTGGTGGAAGGGGTGAAGAATCACTTCCAAGGGAAGTATAGAGGAGCATAATGGGATGAACATGATCAAAGTAAATCCTATGCATTGAACAATATCTTATAAAATCAATTGGTACTAATATTGAAAGGGAAATATAAATTCGACTCTGTCCTTTTTAGTCAGAAACAAAGTAGTAAAGTTGTGCAATTACCTAACATGATATAAGTTGTAGTTTTTAAGACAAAGCAAAAGTTTAATGTTAATTCCTTTTTTAAAACTATTTGCTGTAATGTATTGACGAACTGTATGCAGAAAGTTGCTACTTCTAAGAAGAATGGTGGGTTACTTCATTATTGAGCCAAAGTAATTCTTATTTCATTTTTATTGTAAAAAAGGTACTAGCTCATTTTAAAGGCTCCATCACCAGGAAAAAAAATCACCTCCCAGTGCCCCCCTTTAATACCATCACCTCGGGGTAGTATTAAAGCATGATTTCAGCATATGAATTTGCAGAGGATGTAAACATTTAGTCCACTGAGGAAGAAATACCTCTACATATTATGAAAAAAAATCTATATGTGAATTATTTTCTAAAAAATATCTGCTATAAGGAGGTAAATACAGAATTGAATCCTAGGTAGTGAATTCAGGGCCATTCATTTTGAGCTTTAGTAAAATGTTATATCTTAAGTTTTTTAGGCAATTGGATTTATTGGTAATGTACTGGAAACATGGAACCTGAATGTGTATATTAAATCTTCAATTTAAAAATGATAGCTGTCCCAGGGGTATGATGAAATCAGAGGGGTGGTATTTGTAGAGAAAATATAATGACAGTTATTTAATTTGAAAAGTATTCTGAGAAGCAATGCATTGGTGTTGACTGTGGATAGCCCATGATACAACCCTAGTTAGATGGATAGACAGCTATTGTTGATGCCTTCCGATGCCATCTGAAATAACAATACAAAAGGCCTTTCTTAGAGTCTATGGCTTATATTCTAGGCAAAGTCTTCTCTGGTTCTGTATCAGGAGAATCCTTAACATTCACCCAAAACATACTAAAATCAATCTAGGTTAGATTATTTTATTTTATTTATTTTATATTTTACTACTAGGATTAAAATCCAGGTCCTTGTAAATGCTAGGCATGCACCCTACCACTGAGCGACATCATCAGCTCTTAGATTTCTTTTTACATAGTGTTGTTCTACATTGCTTTCTCTGTTTAGAAAAAAGACATTTTTCGCCTGAATAAACAATGTTGTAAGATATAAAACCAAATGCTAAAAGAATAATTTACTAACATAACATGAAAAGAGAATAAAAGCATTTTCTTTTAAACTTCAAGAAGAATTCAGTGCTGTTTAAAACTCTTGTTCTAGAGCAGTAAAAGTCCAAGTGGCCAGTAAAACTGCTAATTAAATTGGCACAGCACTGTAAGCTCCAGCACTGTGTGGCTTGGCGTAATTACCAGACATTCTCTGTCACATCTGATGAATGAGGCTTAACCTTAAGATTATCAGAGGGAAACTAGCATTCTTAGGAACTTGCCGCAGGTTCTCCTGATCTCTCTTTTGATTAGCCATTTCTAAAGGCCTTCTATTTGACTTCTGGCAGGATACCCAGTTTTCTTTGCAGTGAAGTGGAATCTATTATCTAGCTAATGTTTATTTTATTTTTTCTTTGTAAACTATTCCACTGGACTCGGGAGGTAAGGAGGAGAAAAACCTCAGTTGTTTGAGGTGCTATCTTTGGCTGACACTGGTGCTGCAATGGAGTTTTTTTGGGGGGGGCAAATAGAGTTGAATATTGGTCAATTTAAATTAATGAAGAGCTTGAAATTTTTCAAGGAAAAAGAATTATTTTACTGAATTGACCACCTGAAACAGTAATTTCAATATCTTATGTAGGTAGGTAAAGAAGGACTCAGATATTCTAAAAGGGTGCCTAGTTACAACTCTGTCTTACAGCAAGATGAATTTAATGTTAATCTACAAAAAAGGACCTTATTATATCTCCATATTAGTAAAGCATGTTGGTCTAAATCATGTTTAAGATGGTTCTTCTTTATGTTTGTATATCAATTTTAAATCAAATTGAAAATTTTATTAGTCTCCTGAAAAATTATTTCTTTGAATTCCTTCCTGGAAAATATTACTATCTAGGGTAAGACCTGAGTACCATTAAGGCCAAACTGGGTCTTTAAATTTTATGTATTTTTTCTACCATCACTTGTATTTTCATACTATTCCGAAATTTTACTGTCGCAGGTGCCAGTGTCCTCAAACTGTTCTCCTGACTCTGCTAATTTCATGACCTTTTGAAATGGAAACATCTTGAGAAACCTTAAAATAATCATGAAGGGCTCTCTCTAGTCTGACTTTTTAACTCATAGAAATAGATTCTGTACTCAATGTATTGCTTGGATTCTAAACCACAACTATTATCCTTAACATTACAACAGGACCTAAATCATTAGTCGTAATACTCTGGTGAGACTGAATTATGCTTTTGACTCTCTGAAAACCATATTTCAAACCAAAGGCATAAATAATCACAAGTAATAAGTCTGTGTCCAGGGCCGGTGAGATGGCTCAGCAGCGTAAGCGCTTGCCTGGCAAGCCCGAGGGCCAAAGTTCGACTCCCGGAACCCACATACGAAAAAAGGGCCAGTGATATCGCTCAGTGGCATGGGCTCCTGCTGGCACGCGAGGTCCTGAGGTTGACCCCCGGTACCCGCAAAAAAAAAAAAAAAAAAACAAAAAAAAAACAAGAGTTTGTGTCCAAATTAGTCTCAAACAAACCAATCACTGATATCTCTAGGCAAGTGTCCATCTCCACAGAATACCTCTTTCTGTCACTGTCTCTGTCTCTCTTTCTCTCTCCCACCCCACCCCCAGACTTATGGGACAGTACGCACACGGGTGATGCATTCTCTGTACTGTTTTTAAATTCACCCACTTAAACAAGTTAAGAAAATGCCTCAATATTTACATGACTGACTGATGATTTCAATAGGAAAACCTCAAACACCAATGACTGCCTAATTTTAAAGACCCAATTATTTGGGAAATTGTATTTGTTATCTATCAATATTTCTCATGAGTCCCATAGTCTGTTTCTCTAGATGACAATGTTGCTCCAGAGAGTGAAACCTTCTCCACTTGCTGTAGTCCAGGTATCCAAAGGCCTCTTTAATTCCTCCCAAACCACCAGCTGGGTTCTTGGCCCAGCTTCAACATTTAACGCCCCATCTCCAGGACCATGATCTTAGTCCCAGGAACTCAATCTCTTGGCTCAGCTACTGTAGCATCCTTCTTACTGGGCTTCTGTTCTCATTTGGCTACTGCGCAAGCTATACCCACCAGAAAGGATGATATTGTAGAGATGAACATCGTAGCAAAACTTGCTAATGAGACTGTAGAATTAAACCCAGGCACCTCCTCATGCCTTACAATTCTTTGCACGGCCATTTCTTAACTATCTCTCAGATACCTCTTGCTCCTTCTTCCCATTGCTGGGCTCCAGGTGCTCTGCTCAACCTGTCTCTCAGAGTCTTTCTTTCCCTGATGCTTTGCCTCATTATTTCCTATTGCAAAATCATGTTTACTTCCTTTCTGGAAATCAGCAGATGCTGAAAAAAGTTTTTAAATTTTACTATTACGTATTTATTTTCTTCCTGTACCTAGTAAAGGAAGCAAGTTTCTAAAGTCAACATGTCTTTTTCATTATTTTACCTACTGCATCTGAACTAACACTTAATCAAGATACGTGCAATGATATTTATTGAATTGTGGGCCGTGCAATTATTCACCAAACAATATGAAAACTCCAGTGCCAGATACCACACATCTATTTACAATGTAAAACATGTTTTACATGATCTGTAGTTACACAATTTCATGCATTACACAGTCCCAGCATACATAAAGGAAGCTGATAGAATGCAAACAACATGGATTTCAACATTAGGAAAAATAGATTTAAATTTTGACTCCAATACTTACAATTTTGAACATCTCAAAGATCAGAATAGTATTGAGTAGTGATGGGGGAAAAACGGTATGAAAAGGCTTCAGGACTGTGGTGATGTTTGCAAAGCTTTATTTCTTGCTCTGGGCAGTGGTTACATGCATGAATTAATTGATAATTTGTTGGTTTGTACATTTATGATAAAGGTGATTCATATTGTCTCTCTCAAATTGCAACATATATAAAAAAGTGTATTACTGGGTCCAAGGGTCTGAAAAATGTTACATTCTTAGAACACATTGCCAAATTTTCTTTCAGAAAAGTATTGTCAATTTTCATTCCCCTTATTTGTTTACTCATTCACTAACCAAATGTTTATTGTGTACTTTTAGTCGACAGTAGTAACAGGCCTTTAACAACTGAGAAAGATCACATTAAAATACATCTTTTTTATATACTAGACAAATTTATAGCATGTCTTACTTAGGTGGCATATTTTTTTTTTCTTTAATGGTACTGGGGATTGAACTCAAGGCTTCATACCTGCTAGGCTTTTAACCACTGAGCCACATTCCCAGACCTAAAATGGCATGGTTTTTAATATTTTTGTTTTCCATCAATTTGTTTTCTTGTTAATTATCCATTCAGATTGTGTGTTTATGTTAGCATATTCTTTTAAATAATTCATTCTTATATTCAACATCATTCTTAATTTTTTTTATTAAAGGGGATTCAAAGAAAGATTGTGAATCTATAAAATTTACCACTAAATTTCTCCTTTTCATTTGTTCTCTTACTCTTTATGCAACAAAAGATTAGAAAAGAATATATTTTAAATATTGCTCTAAACTTGATTGTACATGTATATTCAATTTCAATTTTCTTATGTATTTATTGCTCCTGAAATCTTCTAGATTTAACATGTATGCTGTTTTCAGTTTAAAACTAAATAAAATTTAAAGCAGATAACATAGAGCTTGTTACTTAGAACATGTTTTTCCTACATACCACTCTTTCTTGCTCTTCTTTACTATGTCCTCTTTCCTTGCTAAGTCTTAACTATGCAATAAAGATTCTAGGATGCTTACAGAATCCTGTCTTTGTTCAATAGGAAATACGTCTTTATCTTAGAATACAAATGTAGAAGCTTAATACAAGTGATGCCCAGAAAACTTCGGTTACTGAGTAGCACCAGGAGCAGTACTCTGGACCCTCGTCGAAGCTGTAGATGAATATTTTCAAACTGCAGATTAATGATGGTGACAATTGTTCTGATGGTTGAAAATATTTACTGACTATGTAATATGGATCAATCACTCTGCTAAGCACTTCATGTGCCTCATTTCATGTAATATTCCCGGAATAGTTACAGTATAGTTTTTAATGTTATCCTCATTTTACACAAAAGGAAACCAAGCTTTATAAAGATTGTGTAATTTTTCCAAACACACCCATCTAGTAAAAATTGGAACTGAAATTCAACCTTGGAATTCTGATCCCAGGGACCAGTACAAATGATTCTGAGACTTTGAGTGAGCATGGCAGGGTCATATGTGGACAGCTGACCCTAGGAACGTCATGCTTTCCTCATGGTACTAGATGACTATGTTGTTCATTTTAATACAGTTTAATAAATACTATTCAAGAAGGAAGCATAACACTCTGACAGAATATGGAGGTTATCTGACATATATCTGTAACCAGAGCACTGTGGGAGGCTGAAGCAGGAGGCTCACATTTTGAAGCCCAGCCTGGCCAACTCAGCAACTTAGCAAGATCCTATCTCAAATGAAAAATTAAAAAGGGTTGAAGATGTAGCTCAGTGTGAAGATTCTGGGTTTGATCCCCACTTCTGAAAAAAAAAAGTTGAATTTTATCCTTACTCCCCCCAAAGTGCTTGAAGTACAATCCAAAAACTTCTATATATAAACTAAAGACAAATTTAAAACAAAGATTAGTAAGCCTATCAGTCAGGATATTATTCTTTCAGAACTTTATCTACATAATTTATCAGAATTGCGACCACACACTTTAATAATCAAAACTTCTATGTCTCAGGCATTTCCACATATTTCTTTAGCTTCAAACACTTTTCCTTCTAAACTTTGCCTGTCAAAACTCTATTATTTTATCGGTTATCAACTTAAAATGTTATTTTGCCACAGCATGAATTCAGGTTCTCTGTTTGTTAAACTATTTCATATTACAACCAAGATTATTCCTCTGTGGTATTTATAATGAGCGATATATATTGAAATAAGGATTTTTGAATATTAACTACTGTCTCCCTCAGTGAGTATTTCCATAGTATGTTAAACTGACACATGTTAGAAAAATGATCATACGTCTGTATTAATTCAAAAGGACTATTTTTTAGTTTTTTTAATTTTTATTAGTACATATTTTGAGTATAAAACGATTACATTCACAGTGGGACACTGGTACATGTACATAACCATCTTAATACATTTTACTTCCCCTCACCTCTCTGTCCCCTCTCTTCATCTCCTGGTTCTCTTTCTATTTGCCAAAGATCTATATCCCTGTTTCCCATTATCTGTCTTTTGTTTTGCTCTATAATTTATTTGCACTTTGGATTTCTCTTATAAGAGAAATGCCATATTGAAGCTTGTGTGTCTGATTTACTTAACAGTATGGTCTCAAGATGCATCAATTTTCCTACAAATGACTCAAATTTATCTTTCTTTATAACAAAGTATAAAAGCACATTTTCTTTGTCTATTCATCTGTTGATGGGCAAAAGGGACACGTCAATATTTATCTATTATGACCTGTGCTGTTATAATCATGCAATGCATCACTGTAATATGATGTCTTTAACTCTTTTTTTTTTTTCATCTAGAAGGTGAATACCCTGAGTATTTGTGTTCAGCGTTTTTGAGGAATCTCCATACTGATTTCCATAGTGTTTGTACCAGTTGACATTACTACCGACAATGTAAAAGGGTTTCTTTTTTCTCTGAAGCCTCACCAACATTTGATATTTGATTTCTTGATGATGGCCATTCTTTGGAATAGAATGGAATCTCAGTGTTTTAATTTGTACTTCTCTAATGACCAGAAATGTTGAACATTTTTTTCATGCATTTATAGGTCATTTGTACTTCTTTAAATAAATGATAAGGAGGATAACATTATAAAGGTAAGAATGAAAGAAAATCACTGACTTCCTTGAGAACTCGTCAGCAGTTTTGGGCAACAATTCCATCTTATCTCCTCTACTTTGGTATTTATGACTGAAAAATTCAAATACTTCATAGACATTGTACAGTCAATGTCAATATAGTTGTTTAGTCTGTATATGTTGAATAAATATCAATATATATCAATATTATTTAAGATTAAGCTTGTGCATACAAAACATACCAATTTATTTTGCTCAAAAGAAATACATATTTTCTCACAAAAATTAAGACCAAATATAGACAATTCAAGACCAGTTTTTGTGCTCCACTGTTAATAGCCACCATTTAAAACATGCCTTTACAGTCAAAGATGGTTACTTAAACACAAAACAACAAGTAATATAGAGAGAGGGAGAATTAATGGTAGGCACAGATCATACTTTTTCTTATATTCAAGCTTCAATATGGCATTTCTCTTATAAGAGAAATCCAAATATGGCAAAAATCATTGCATAGGTACAGCTAACTGCTAGGAAACCATGGTAACACAGGCTCCTACCAGGTGGGGTTCATTGTTATCCCAAAGAGTATTACAGTTTTGTTACTAAGGAAAGGAATTTGGAATTGGTGAGCCAATTAGCTTTCTCTACTGCATCATTTATTTTCTAAAATTATTAAATCTTGAACAATGCAATAAAACAGATTATCAATTCTTACCTTTATAATGTTATCCTCCTTTTTATTTTTTTTATTAATACATGTTTGTAGTACATAATGATTACTTGTATTGTGGGGAGTTTGTACATGTACACAGCACATTTTGATTATTTTTGTGTCCCCTTTCATTCCATCCCTCCCTGCTCCTTCCAATTCTTATCCCTTTCTTATTTGCAAAATCTCTATTTCCATTTTTTTATTAGTGCATGTTTTCAGTGCATAATGTTTACATTTCTTGTATGAAGTTGGTACAGGTACACAATACATCTCAATTCCTTTTTTCATCTCCTTTCCCTCTCCTCTTTTCCACCCATCTTTTGATCCCCTTCCTTTTTTTTTATACATGATTTCTTCTCAATAGCTACTTCTTGTTTAATTATCTATTAATGTGTAATAAATTGTCACAAAGTTAGTGGCTTAAAACAGCATGTTATCTCACAGTTCCTTTAGGTTAGCTGTCTGAGTTTTGATGGGTTGGTTCCCTACTTCAGGATCTCATTTGAAAGTAGCAGTTAAGCTGCCAGTTATGGCTGCAATTCATCCCACACCTCACCTGCGGAGTGAATGTTTCCAACTTCATAAGCTTGATGCTGAATTGAAGACTTTGGGAGTGAGGCCTCGGCTCTTGTTGGCTGTCAGCCAGATCTGGTGCCAGTACTAGGAGGTGGGGACAAATGGAGGCCATCACAGAGTCTGTATGCCACAATCCTGTGAAATACTTTACAGCACGTTTTCCTTATTCATAAACTGACCCACTTAACATTAGTGCTTAGTACCCTAAGGCCGTTTGCAGAAACATTTTTTCCCCACCAATTTCTTTTATTTCCATTATTTCCCAAGGAAAACCTCACCTGCCTTTGGAGTCACTGGCAAATATAAAATACACTTTCCAACTCCTTCGACCAGACCACTACAGATAGTAAGTTATTCTGACCTTAGTATTTATCTTTGCTATATAAAATTAAATCAATTCAAGCTAAAATTTTTTCTCCTTAAATTAGTTGTATGCATTTTAAAATAAAAAGTGTGCTGTGAAGAAGATATCCACACACACATTTTTAAAGTGTTGTTCTCCAGCTGTGTAAAATACAAAGCAGTTCAAGAAAACAAACGCTTTGCAGTGAGGTGAAATTTTACATCGAGGTAAATAATGAAAGTGAAATAGGACTGTGTTTTTTTTTTCCTAGATGAACATTAAACTTTTAAATCAATTTTCTATCATGGTTCCCAGCTTTTATTTCTAGTTGTTCAATATCTTTGGACATGTTTTAAATTTGTGAAACTCCATTTCCATTGACTCATTTAGAAAATTGGTGATAGAAGAAAAGAGGATTAGGGATGAGTAAAAAGATTGGCACCATAAAATAGATAATTTTGCAGTGCAGCTTTGAGAGAGATTAGGAAAGTTGAGCTTAAAACTGGGGCTTGTGGACTGCATCCTTTTCTATCAGGGAGGTCACTGGCTTATGTGTGGAGGAGCTATTCAGATAATAAATTTTACGACTAGAATCTGCTAGAATATTTTTGAAACACTTTAATTGTTGTTTTAAGTGACATATTGCATGGCCTTATCCCAATTCTACAATGAACCTCAGTAATTCTATAGAAACCAGAATCTGATTAAATATGCTTTTGAAAGCTGTTTCTCTATATTGTAAAATCACATTTAGTCTTTCAAAATCCATTCAGTGTTGTAAACTTCTGATCTTTACCTGTTATATTAGTTTAAAAATAATTTTATACTGTGGTAAAATTCCTATATGAATTCATTTATAACAAGGTCAGTATATTGGTAACAGCAAATATCAGCACCATCAGGGATGTAATTATTTTAATAAAAATTATGGACGCTTTCCAGTATGTTTATTTTATATTAATGGATATGTAGCACATACCTGAGTAGAAATGCATAATGTGATTGCTGAACTGTGGAAAAGATGTGTTAAGTATAATGTGCTTAGCAGTGACTCGTGCCTCTCTCATCCAAGCACTCTGGAAGGCTGAGGTAGGAGGATTGCAAGTTGAAGCTGAGCCAGGACAACATAGCCACTTAGCAAGGTTCTGCCTCAAAATAAAAAATAAAAATGGCTGAGGATGTAGCTTAGTGTGAGGCCTGTGTTCAGGCCTGTGTTTTTGGTACTAGTACCAAAAAAAAAAAAAAAAAAAAAAAAGTAGTATCTGTTGCATGTAGTAGATGAAGTACCACATGATAATAAATGTGTGAATATATTATTTTTGTTACTTGGAAATTTACATAATGAAAATGAGAAATTTATTCTGCTTTAACCAAATATTTAAGTGTTAGGATAAATAAAACCATATACATGAAAAAACTAAGACAATAATTTTCTTTAGGCACTCGTTACACACAGGAATTGTACTAAATTTATAGGCAAGAGTCAGAGTTACATCTCTGATTTTCTTCTTACTGGCTAAGATAAAGTAGCACATCATTGAACATCTCCAAGTCATAATTTCTTTTGAGCAAACTAGAGATTCTAATAACAATAAGGAATTTAAGAAATGTTAAGGAATTTAAATTAGTACATGTGAAAATACATCATAAATTGCTGGACAAAAGTTACTCATTGTTGAACTGCATATGAAAATACTTTGTCCAATGTGGAATACTATTCATCCACAAGATATCTTTTTTTTTTTGTGGGTACCAGGGGTCGACCTCAGGACCTCGCGTGCCAGCAGGCGCCCATGCCACTGAGCGATATCACGGGCACCTTTTTCGTATGTGGGTTCCGGGAGTCGAACTCGGGCCCTCACGCTTGCCGGGCAGGCGCTTACGCCGCTGAGCCATCTCACCGGCCCAAGATATCTTTATTGAAATTCAGCATACAGTTTTTTTCTATAACAATGTTATTAAAGAATATATTGGAAGTTTATTCAGCAAACTGTAGTCCTCGTAAGAACATATTTGTTCTGGAGTTTTAAAAAATATAAGTAATTCTTAGATATTCCCATCTACTACTGTTTACCTATGCTAAGTGGGATACTGAATCTATCACTGCTTTAGATGAGGTTTACAGCAAGGAAACTAGTCGGAATTTGGTGAACTACAAAGCATGGAGAAATTCTGAGTTCGCTGATGTCTTCTAAACACAGAGTATATTCTCCAAAAATGTGTACGTTTTTCAGGTGACTATTTTCTCCTGCTTAAAGATTATTAGCTTGTTTCCACTTTGTAGTGGTGATGCTCTGATCTAGTAAGCAAATTTCTCAGTGACTTTCTTTAAGCTTCTGAAAACACTTGAAGTTTCTGCTTCAGAAAACTTGAAGGTTTCAGTTTGAAAGAATTTATTTCACTTGGTCTAACTACCAGTAGAAGAGTGGTTGAACTTAATCCCATCTAGAAGTAGCCAGCTGTAGAGACGTTATATAAGATATATAGATAAGAAAGCAAGGGAAATATTAATAAGTGTATTTTATTTATTTGTGAACAACATGCGGTCAACATAAGAATGTGAGTAATTTTAAAAGTTATCTTTTCTAACTTCTAAAATTGATCTCTGTTACTTGATTAGATAACTTGTGCATAGAATATTTGAGTGAAAGAGCTTGGAATTAAAAATTAATTTAGACAGTAACTATAGAAACATGAGCAAGATATAACTACTTTGAGTCTATGTTTTACAACAATAAAAATGGGAAGAAGTAATGTGTGTGTATATATATATATATATACACACACACACACATATATATATATTAAAGTTTAGAATATTCATTAAAATACTCTTTACTAAAATTTTTAAATGGATACCCAAGTTCATTTTATTAAAATATCTCACATCAAGGACATGAATACTCTCTATATCTGTAAATCTCAAGGATATCTTAAAATTTTCTTCTGAAATTTGACTTCTCACTAGTAGTTAATTTTATTGATGACTCCCTTCCTTCGCAAAACATTTTCTTCTATTATCATTTATGACTTCACGCTTTTCCTAATTTTTCTCTGCTTCTTAAATTGTCCCATCGCAATCTCAAGAGATATTATTATTAGTCTAGACAACAAATGGAATTTTCTGGAGCTCTCTTTCTACTCATTTTGCTGCCTCTCCTGGGGCAATTTCTTCTTTCTCCTTGTTACTTTTTATCATTCACTCATCAATGTACAGGACCAGAATACATCTGTCCTCTGAGACCTGGACCTATACATCTAACAGCCTAATCAAAATTCCCATTGCATTAAATATTTCAATCTCCTCTCAAATTTAATAGCCCCCAAAATAAACTCATAATCTTACAAATATTCTTCTCTCAAAATAAACAACATGAAAATAATCAAAGATTATTCCTTGCTTCCAGCTGTAACATTTCCAGGATTGATGAGTTTCATCCCATTCTATCTGGGTGAATAAACCGAAAGATCAGTAATTATCACTGATATTGCCTTTGCTATCTTCACAGTTCTGAAAATTTATGTCTTCAGTACCTTTCCATTTTTCTACTTCTCTGCCATCGTTTGTCTACTTCAAGTTACTATTTTCTCCCATCCTGACTGTTACAATAGCCTCTGTTCAGGTCTCCTAGTGTCTACTAAGGATATTTTCTAAACTGGTCTTTAGGTTCTAAGTTGTGTACTAGTTTCAGGAGAACACACATCTGATAGTGTCAATCTTCCAGCACCAAATGTATTAAAATTATTTTATTGCTTTCCCACTGTTCTTAGAAAAATACCCAAGCTGTTTAGTGTTGTAGACCCATTGCTGAGCTTCTAGTCTCCTTTTGTTTCATCTTTTCTTGCTGTATCACTGCTCTCCAGCTCAGTGTGTTCCTTCCATTTTTTCCAGCCACACAGCATTTCCACTTGATAAATTTAGCTTTGAGCAATGTTTTCCTGTCTCGTTTATCTTTTACTCATTCCCTCAACACTGGCTCAAATACCTTTCCTGCAGGAGTGTTTGCTACTCTGTCTGATCATGTTCTTTTGTTAAAATTATCACATACAATTCTCTTTGCTTCATAACCCTCTCCACAGTCTCTTTATAACCGCCTACTTTCTGATGTAATTATTTGGATAACGTTTGTCTCTGTCCTGAGCTTCTTGAGCAAAGTGGCCTTTCTTGTCCTGACTCATCTGTAATAATTGGAGCATGGGAGCCTAAGTAAGTGTCTTGCTCATACTTATGCCAATGAGGAAGAGCTCCACAGTTTTGAAGGTTTAATTTAATAGTGTTATTTTATGTTTGTGCATCTGTTTGTTTTGGCCCACATTCACTTTCTTAATTTACATCAAATTGATTCAGAACTTAGCTTGTGAGGTATTTTTATAGTAATAATGGTGAGTTTATATGGTACTTCTTTGAAGAAGCATTCAAGTACCTTAAATAAATATAATTTATGTGTAATTTTCCATCTATCTTCAATTCAACTTTCTTTGAAAGAAAGCATTGCAAAGCAAAAGTATCTTGGGTTGTATTACATCCATAACGTTAAATTCAAATGAAATATCATTACTTTGCCTCGTCCTTTAGAGTCTATCGGAGCATGAAATCAATATCTCCATTAGCTCAAGTAAAATAAAATATTCTTCCCAATTTCTGTCACTTGCTCTGACCTATATTTGCAATGTCATGACATCTCTTTAACTTGCCTTTATTCTGTACATTTCTAAGAAATTCACACCATTATCTAGAATTATCAAAAGGTCACTGTTGAGCTGAACAGGACTAAAATTAGAATATAAGATATAACTTATATAATGGGAGCACGATTATTTTCTTTTTCTTTTTGTGTGTGCCCATACATCCTATGGTTGTAGGAGATCAACACGATAAAATCACAAATACACTCGAGTGTGCCCCCAGGGTTCAGTGGTGTCAGAATTGAGCTAGTTACTGACAGCAGGGTGTGGCACACTTGGAGAGGCTGATTCCTAAATGTATCAACCTGCTGGAATGGGAACCATTAAGAAATATGATACTGTGCTGCCTAATAAAGGTCCAACACATTTGTAAAGGAAGAGCTTAGGGGCAAATTAGTAAAGTGAAATAGTGAGCTCATGCGACAAAAATGAAAGGAAATTTAAAAGGCACGAAAAATACAGACAGATCATTATTCATCAAAGAGAAGGTATTTAAATAATCAAAAGAATGGAGGGAAAGAAACATTTCTAAATAATACATTAAAAAATTCTCAGCCTAAGGAATAGCCAACATCCTTAGGTGGGAAAAAGTAAATAGAATGAATTTAAAAGAGATGCACCTTCAGACATATGTGGCAGCAAGTTTCAGAGCACTGCATGTTAAAGATGTACTCCTAACCTCTTCCACTGATTCTATACAGTATATCAAACAGAGCAAATCTTTGGATTGTGAGTAACTTGTTCTGCGAGTGTTCCATAAGACAAGCAAACATTTCTAATAAATTTTAACTTGCTAAATGACCAATATCTTGCAACACAAGTAGTACGCGGTGCCCAACATCATGTGATCACAACTAAGCCAATGGCTCTTCTCTCTCTCTCGGTGTCTCTCCCACTCTCTCTCCCGTGCGTGCGCGTTCTGTTTCTCTCTCTCCTTGTCTCTGTCTCTCTGTCTCTGTCTCTCTCTCTCTGTCTGTCTCTGATTGTGGATGATTTTTTCCCAACAGCAAGAGGTTATGAAGATCTCATCTGCAGAGAAGGAAGAAAAAATGATGGTGGAATCCCTCACTTCAAATGAGATTGAGGAGATGTGTAAAACGTGGGAGACAGGATACTGCAAAATTTTGTAGAAAAGGACCACCTGAATAAGGCCATAACAGTCAGACTGCTCAATCTGTTTTATAACAATGCAATGTCACTTTCCGCAAAATCCTCAAAAGGAGGCAAAAGCAAGTTCATTGGATTGGTTCCTTGTTAAAGTTGCACGAATAGAAAAAGATTATATTTACCCTATAGATAGCAGTGATTCAGTTAGTGGTAGTGAAAATCATCCTACATGATTACCTTACTCTCTCACATCAGTCACGAAAGTTTTCAAATGAAAGTGCGGGCTAATTTGTTTATTTTCCCTCATATTTTGTAGGGTTTTTTTTGTTATTTTGTATTATATTACAGTGTTGTAATCATTTTATATGAATAATTTTGAACTGTGGAACGAATCACCTGAGTTTCCATTATTTCTTATGGGGAAATTCTCTTTGATATATAAGTGCTTTGATTACAGGCATGTTTCCAGAATGAATCATGCTTGCAAACCAAGGTTTTACTGTGTTCAAATGAAAGTGGGATAATTGTAAAAGTATTAAAAGAAATCATTGAGACAATGCAACTGGGGGTAGGTAAGACTTTCTTAAATAAGATACACAACAATCAAAACATTTCAAAAAATTTTGATTTCATTGAATAAATTTTGAAAAAATTGAGGGAATGAAATATTTCATAATTATAAGTTTGGGGCAATAGAAAGTATATGAGAAGACAGTTGTATTTCATATGACAGAAAATTGACTAACATTTGAATAACTAAGTATGCCAATAGATTTATAAAAAATAAGATAAACTATTAAGTAGAAAATTGGTCACAAGACAATAATGTTAAATATAATATTATGAAAAATGTTATTAAACAATGTGTAGTTTTTCAACCACAATAGTAATAAGAAAATCAAAAATTCAAACATCAAGGAAATATCAAGGAATAATCCTGAAAATATTAATGAAATATATATGTGGGTGAGGTTGAAACTAATACTTTAATAGACTGTCAAGTGGGTTTATAAATTGATAAAGATTTTAAAAGATATTTGACATAAATAAACATATAATTTAATTAACTATTCATTAAATTGTTGAGAATATCAGCATAGGGGAAAGGTTATGTCAGGTATGGTGTAACACACTATGAAATACTAAGCAGCAACAAAAGAAAAAGATCCATATTTACTTACATCAAGTGCTCTAAGACTTTAAAAATCAAAGGCAGAATAATATTTACAGTATGGCACATTTAGTGTAAAACACTCTAACATATAAAATTATATTTTATGTGGGTACACTTAGGCATGTAACATTTTTTTTAATTGTGGTAGAATATATGCAAAATTATATTAATGGTTGCATCTGGAGAAGGTACTAAATAAGAATGAAGTAGAAATCAAAGAGAAAATGACTATATCATTTTAATATTAGAGTAAATTAATAACTGTTAATATTTTATAATTAAAGTTAAATAAAAGACCAAAAATTAAAAGCACAATTTAGGGAATGAATCATCAATAGGGTTCAAATTTGAGGAGAAAAATATGTTCCTAATGCTGGCACCTAAGAATAGAAGCCGTTGATGTTACAAAAAATCCAGTGTTCTGTTTAGTCTTGAAAAGAAGGGTCTGTATATACTGTCAGTCAAAGAAAAATTAGTTTAAAGTTATACTTACATGTAATTTCAAATACCATTATTTTTAACACATTGTGTCTTCAGTTTTGTTTCACTGTGCTTGGCATCAGTTACTGCTGTCATAGTTTTATAGGTGGTAATGAATTAAAGAGGTATCAAAAAAAATCAGATCTCAGATGTAGAATAGAAGTATAAGAAAATTCTAATACAGATTCAATATGGAACTCTACGAGTTAGAAATAAAATTTTCAATACATACTTAAGCATCTTAACATTGATACACTAACACTTTTATATTCTACAATCGTGCTTTGGCTCATCATCTCTTTGAAAGCTGAGATTCTTAGTTATGCTCACATCACAAAAAAGTCTTTACCCAATTCTCTGCATAAATTAGGAAATAAAAATTCTTAATGAGTTGAATTTTCCTGCTTTAATTATCTAGACTTAGAACATGATCAGTGTGGTGGTAGAAGGTATGGGGGGCAGAAGGAGTTGCTGTGATGTTCATGGACATAAATTTTAGCACTCGAGTAAAGGAAAGCAAAATGCTGATGACTCTCTTCTCTGATATACTCAATATTCTCTGTATTCTAAGGATTCAAAGAGCTAATAGACAGATAGTGTAAGTACCTTTCAATGGGAAGTTGCTTTTTTCACAACACAGAGTCATGCATGGAAACCATGTCAGGTCCTACCAAGCCCATTAACTACCCCTGCAAGTAGTATTTCAGACTTTGCCCATTGCTATCTCCACTTAATCCAGTTTAATCAGGATCCAAGCTAAGTAGTTTATACTAGTTCGTTTTTTATTCTGTAAATGATGTAGGGGTCTTGGTTTAAACTTGTTGAGTATTTTTTTTTATTTTGGGCCTAGACATACTTTTAGGTAATCATTACTCTTCAAAGTGATTATTTTTCAGATCTTTCAAATATATAATTAATGTGCCTATATATAATTTCTAGTTTTGTAAAGGTATTCAGGTACCTCTTAGTGGTTTGGGTCACAATTATTCAATATAATAACTCTCTAATATGTATATGTATATATATATATATATTTATAATATATTTATATTGTATGGTATAGTCAAAAGAATCAAAAGATATAACATTGCTCATTAATTCAGGGACTATATCTTATCAGAAGAAAGAACGATATCCGAGAGATGGCTTTTAAAATTCCACATGGCACTTAATATAGTATAACTGACATAAATAAAAAACTTGAAGCAAAAACATGAAATTAATTCTCACTCATTGAAGAACAATCTAAGTAATTAGTTCCTCATAAACCTTTTAAACACACAGACACACACATACGCACACACAAATGTATTGCATTTTGTCTTCCAAAGAAATGTAGGACAGTAGTCTTTGAATCAGTTTCTTTTTGAAAGTTAAGTGAATTCTAGTCTAAACCTCAGCTGTGCTATGGGCGAAAAGGAAAAGCTGCTATCTAAAATGAGGTCACGTTCATAGCTGGTCCAAAGGCAACTGTTCTCAAGAATTTGAGAGTTTTTTCCCACACTTGCAAGATGATAGGGCTGGAATTGCTGACCGGCCTGCCCAGCTGTCCTGTCTATCAGACGAACAGACTTAGCATGTTACCACAGCACATCTAAAAGACAGCTCAAGACTAGACATGGAACGCATTCAATGTTTGATCTTGATTCACATTATTATTTGCCCATCAGCACAGTGTATTTTATTTAGACAGCTATAGCATGTAAAAAAGGTGGTTCTGGAGCATAATAAAACCAGATGGTTCACAATCACATGACTTTGTGCTGCAGACCACATTTACTAACAGTCAGGGGGACTTCAAAATGGCATATGCTGTCTTTGATAATAATTGTGGATTCTGAGCAGTGAATTTGGGAGACACTAAGTGACCAAATAATTCACTTTATAAAAACTAAATAAGACCATTACAAATTGGTCTCCAAGTACAATAGAAGATCAGAATTCAATAATACCTGATGTGCTTGAGCCACAAACACCCACAATGTTTCTTTGTCAAAGATAAATGGACGACCAAGTGTGTGATAGTGACCCCTGCTGTCCTAAAAGGCATATGATACTCTATGGGAAAAAAATATGTCTCCTCTGAATATCCGTGATGAAAATCTATTAGTCAATTTGCCATTGAATTAATCATTCACCCTCTAAGACCTACTTTTTGCTTAATTGTTACCCTTTAAGACCTATTCTTTGCTTAATTGTTTTCTAGCCAGACTCTCAGCTTAGCCCTAGAACTTGAGGTTACCTAGATCTCAATATACTTCAACTTTATTTTACATTTGAATTTACTGACCCTCTCCTTACCACAACTACCCTCCCTTGTCTGAGAATAGCAACATCTTGTTAATTTCCTAGTGCATTGATTGCTTTGTTCTCCCTACTTAAATAACTTTTCCTCCCCTTTCTCCAAGAAATAGGGGCATATGAGAAGTGGGAGCTTCATTCAAGATTCTATATTTTTCTTTCTTTATTAATGATTTACACTGCCAATTAATAAAATTGCTCAAAAGCAATAAAATTGCTCAAAAATTGCTTCCATCTCCCATGCTCATTTATTGTTTCCTTGTCTTTTTTCATCAGAAATTGTGAGAGACTTTCAATTGATATGTTATCATTAAAACTTCTAAATTTAGTTAAGTAAAGAGTTTCTTCAGCATTATGTTTCTCATCCTTAATGACTACATTACATGGCATGCTGGGACTTAAGATTCATTTTTCTGTGTACATGTTTCAAAAGTGTTCTGGGTCTTATGACCCAGGAAATGTTTCTCTCTGTTTGTTTTGTGTTCAGCTTTTGCTGTTCTACTTGGCTATGATTCTTTCCTTGTCTATCTAACTGAGCTGCACTGCACTGGTTCTGATGACAGAGGGGAGAGAGACAGAGGGGAGAGAGAGAGGCTGATGGGTGACAGTAAAGGTAGTAGCACAAAGTGAGATTGCACACATCTTCAGCTTGTGATAGCAAAACTATTTCCAGCTTCTACACTGAATAAAAACATGTTTCACTGTACATAATTCTAGCTTTCAGAAGGAGAATTTGTCCAGCTTGAATACCACTTGAGAAAGGTTATTTTCACTGTGCATAAATTTCTGAACCCCTTACACTTCCCATGCAGCATACCAAAGCATGGCTTCTTCGTTCCTACCTAGTAGCAAGGCTTTTTGTAAGCCAGGTATTTCACGTACCTCTGGTCTAGAAAGACACAAGGTAAGGTAAGTTTGCAATAACCATATAGAGTGAATGTCTGACAATAAATTAATAAAACTTATTCTCCTCCCTGGCTATTGCTGAAGAATCCCCACATTTTACTGTTGACAAATGTCATAGAACTGCATTTGAACTCTGTATACTCTGTTGAAATGAGCACAAATAGAAAGAAATTCTGTGGTTTGTTCTACTCATTTGAGAGAAATCAAAAACATAATACTAGTGGCCCTTGTTAAATAGAAATTGCTGGAGCAGCAGTTAATGACCTACTTTGCCTCCCATGGAGTTTCATATTACTGTATTATTTTACTTTTCATTTGCCTAAAAGAATGGCATGTAAATTGTTCAAAGCAGTACAGTCGATGATTATTTAGTTGGAAGGTCTTAGACAAAATATCCCCAGAATAATCTTTTACTAATACATGCATGTAGGCACATGAATGTCATATAGATGTGCACACAAATACACACACAACACACCTTCCCATGATTGCTGGCTAAAATGTATAAAGAAAGTGCTTTCACATAAATCAGTGATTTTTTTTTTTTGGTACAAATCTCTGTCTTCAGTTTCACTGGGCTTCATCTGTCTAGCTAACTCTTTTTCTCCAGAGAAGATCTGCCAATCCTGATTGGTGCCGAATTGATAGAGTATCAATAATCAGATTATTGGGAATTCTATCTGTATCTGAGAGAATGTGAGGTGTCTACATAGCAACATAAGAAGTCAAATTTCTTTGCATTCATTCACTCACAAAAATATTTATTTTCATTAAGTATCAGATGTTCAAGTAACATTTCAAAAATAACCTGATTTATATAACTACTGAAATATTTTAGACTTTAATCTTATCCCAGCAGAGTGAGCCCTAGTGTGGTTTAAAATAGCCCTAGAGTGTTGGTTTAATAAACATTCACAAATTTGGAAAATATGGAAACCACATACTCCTTAGGCAGTTCAATGCTAAAACACATGAGTTGTTACCTGAACAGAAATACATACTCAAACAATATTTTATTTTTATTTGGAGAACATCGTGGTCTCTTGTGGGACTGTCAACAATCTTTTATGGTCTGATCAGGAGGCAGTGACTCTCCCATGCTCATCTCCAACATTTTCTCCAGCAGGAACCATCCTTTGTATACAACTGTATGTCACTTTGCAACTAATGACAGTAATTAATTTTCTTTGGAAAAGATGATATGATAGCTGAGATTAACTGCTGAAATCCACATGTGCAAGGTCAAGAAGCCTCTATAATTCATGGGAAAAAAATGAATAGAACAAACATAGTCTTCATAAGTGACAATATTTAACAATATCTTTGTCAATGTGTCAAAACACTCAAAGATTGACTAAGGCCATATTCTCAAGTTGTAGGCAAACTGGGGTGCCCTGGTGCTTACCTCTCATTTATCTGTCATGATGATGCCATTGTGGAGACATGTGCTGTGTTAGAGGACATAATGCTTGTTTAAAATCATATCTTGTCAGAAGCAGCAAGGGCATGGATGCCTACAGAGGCAGTAGTTTCAGGATTTGGACACAGATACTAGGCAAGGAAAGCCTGAGAACCCAGGAAGGGTGGAGCTTAGTGTAACAACCTGTCAATCTACTTTCCCCATAAGGATTTGGCACTAGGTACCTGGAAGTATAACACCTGTTTTAGGTTCTCCCAAATTGTGACCATGGTGTGTAAGTTGATAGAGTGTTTGATCTGCTATCGCTGGGCCTCATTCTGTCACAGACCACAGTGACCCTCTTATCCTGTCAGTGATGAATTTTACCAATGAGTCTAATGTGACAATGTACCTTAACAGAATTCAAACCCAGTCTTACTGGGTGAAGATTTGGAACCACTACATCGGAGAGAATCAGAGATACACCATTCTAATTTAATTGATTCTGACAAAATGCCACAAGCACAGTTAACAAAGCTTTAATTGGATGTTGCTTTGATTACAAAGATCATCACACTCCTTTGATCACAAAGATCATTTCTGCAGCAATGATAAAAAATAAGGACTAGATTAATGCTAGACCTCTTGTAGGAGCTTCAAGAACATGGGGGAAACTGAGCTTATGCAATGGTACTATCAATAAGATTTGGCTGTCACATTTCAATGCCTCCATACAGATGTGTGACTGAACAATAAATTTGAGGAAGGAGTGCTTTGTATGTCCAAGTGTTATAACTTTCTTTGAAGGCACTTTAGTGGCAGCCCCAAAACAGGATAAGCTATGTCATGGCTGGAAAGTAGTGGATCGTGACATCCTGCATGATGAATATGTGGGGTGCACTTATATATTAGCCCTGGAAATAAGACACATCATTGGGTACACCAGGCATACTAGGGACCTGTCAGGAGGTATAAAGGGTTTTGATTTTATATCCTTTATAGACTCAAAGGTATGCTCGACACCATATATATATATAATCCGGTGCTCATGAAAAATTACATGAATCCTCTACCTGACCATGGAAGGTAGTGCTTTCTCCACCGCCACTGCCTTGCCAGCCCATATACTTTGCTTAGCTTGAGAAGCTGGTTTCATGTGTAATTGCTCTAGATTTTCTTCTAGCACAATTGAGAGGAATGTGTGTGACTCTCAGTACTTCCTGCTATACCTCAACAAGTATGTCGGGTAGAGTATTGTAGAAACACAAGTTGAAGAAATCTGGAAGCATCCCCATCAGCTGCTGACAGTGGGAACACCCAAAAGATCCTTTGACATCGTTAGCAACTTCTTAGCAGGGTTGTACTGCTGGGCTCCTGGTCCAGGCCCCTGCTTCTGGCAGGCCTGAGCATCCTTTCTGTATGAGTCAGATTCTGACTAGCTCAGTGGTGCTTCGCTAAGACTGTATCACTTAAGGTGCTACACTACACTGACAGCTTCCAGCTCTAGGACCAGGGAGGTAGGTGGGCACATGAAATGGACTCACTGACAAACTTCAGATCCATGGACTGTACTTAGTCAGTAAGACTACTTAATTTGAATCTAAACAATGTTTTTTAAACATTGTATTCTTCAACCCCATAGTCTTGTTTGTTTATAAGGGGCTTCATCCGTCCTCAGAATACCTTGAGTAGGACCTGACAAGGACACTGAATCTGTAGAGAAAATTCTGATGAATACTCTGTAAAATGGGTATGTGGTCATAGTGATAATATAATCTCAACTGCCTTCCCATAGTTAACCTCAACAGCAGTGGAGGAGATACATAGACCTGCTGAAAAAATCCATATCAAGAATGCTAATTAGTGCTATTTGTGATATAATAATATGGGTTCCACTGTCTTTTAAATAATAAAGCCATGTTACAAACTAATGGCAATTGGAATGGATAGTACAAGGCTGATTGGAAAAATCTGCTGAGTAGACTGAATAGCACTTTCTGTTATTACATGAATAACTGAAAAAAATTCCACATTGAGAGGATCCCTAAAAGGGAAAAAATCATGCACACATACAGACACTATAAATAGCTTGTAATTTATAAGTAAGCATACTTCTGATAAGTAGCTTGGATTCTTTCAATGCTTCTCGATTTTCACAAGCTGAACACATTATTTAATATAACATGGCCATTTCTTGAGCCTAGTATTTAAAGTTGCCATTTTGAAAGAAAGAAGCTGTTTGTGCTCTGTAGATTTAGACTGTGGAATTTTCATTTAGGAGCAACTGCTTTTAGTATTATATTTTTTAATGTGATTTTTTATTTTTGGTACCGGGAATTGAACTCAGGACCTTGCACTTTCCAGGCAAGCACTTGTGCAGCTGAGCTATATCCCCAGGCCTTTAATGTGATTTTTAATTTTATATATATAATGGAAAAATGTTACCATTTGGTGGAAGTCTTCACTTGAAATCTGACTCAGAAGTAAATGAAGTGATTTCAGAGTGGATTATGTTGACTTTTTGTATATGAGTATGAATTTAGTGTCTCTTTTTTTTGTGTGTGTGGGTACCGGGGGTCGACCTCAGGACCTCATGTGCCAGCAGGCGCCCGTGCCGCTGAGTGATATCACCGGCCCTTTTTTTGTGTGTGGTTTCCAGGAGTCGAACTCAGGCCCCCGCGCTTGCCAGGCAGGCGCTTATGCCGCTGAGCCATCTCACCGGCCCTGAATTTGGTGTCTCTTAAGCAGAATTACATATCAGAAAAGTAGAAAATGTCTTTCCTTCCCCAAATCTATATTTAGAATATATTCTACTTTTAAAATATTTTTCTTCTCGTTTATATGACCATAAACTCTTGTCCAGGCATTTGGTCACAGAGGATGAAGAGTAGAGAACATATACCAGTACAGATTTCGAGTAGGCTGGAGTTTCTTCATCTGTCGCCAATATAAAGAATGAGAAACAACTGCCCTGAGCCTGGCACAATTCTACCTGGCCTTGATTGTTGCTGCATGACATGTGGTGTTATCTGAAACTTAATAATCCAGATTCTGGGAAACTCCTAGTCAATTAATCTGCTTGTCTTCATCCTGAATGCCATGCTTATCTTTACCTGCGAGGGCTTGATGGTACTTTATGTAAGTGGGTAGTGTTTTCTTTGATGACAAGGGAAGTTCCAGGGGAAAGGTCAATTATGTAATAGGAAATGAAGTAACTCTTAGGCCAAATGAGGAAAACTTTTCTTTTCTTTCCAGGCCTTTGTGCAAATTGTGCCTGAGTTCCAAAGCATAGAAGTGTCTTTAAGAAGTTCTGAGGGTGGAAATATGGTTTGTCTCTACCACATAAAGGTGCTAGAAAGATTCCATAGCAACTGTTTGGGAACTCAGAGGTCAGGATTGTGTTTGCAAATATCAAAACATAGAAACAATTCATTCTCGCAGGTCTTGAAAATGTTTTTTTTTCTGCTTATTCTATTATTTTAAATCATTCAGTAAAAACTTGTTATAAAGGTTGTCACCTGGAGAATTAGCTAGGTTCCTTGATAGAAGTAAACAAGGACAATTTTCGGGGATCACCATGAGAAGAAAGCTTTGACCAGTGGATGGGTGGTCTTAAAAATATCCATTAGAGGAAGGTTCAGGTGGATAAGAATTCAAGGAAAACAGATGAAAGGACTATATCCGTAGTGCCCATGCAGCAGAGCCCTAGAGAAGGGGCAATTTAAAAAGAAATAATTTTCAGAGATTAGGATGATAAGTCTCCATGCCAAATATGTGTATAAAAAAGCACATCTATGATTTTTACTATAAAGAAAGCATTCACCCATTTAAATATAACCTAAATAATAATTCATAAAAACATTTACTTTAGCAAAGACAGAGATAAAGAGATTTCAATTTTTGGCTTAAAACAGATCCAAAATGGACTATAACTTAATTACCTTTTCCAAAATTTTCAAGACACTTCTTTCTGAAGCCATTTTTATATAAAAGCCAGTTTAATATAGATTTCAGTGTTAATATAAAAGTCAGCATTTCATATATATATATATATATATATATATATATATATATATATATATATATGTATTTATCCTAATTTTTCTGGCCCTGCCTAAATTCTAGCCTGCAGCCTTGGCCAGTCTCAACGGGACCACCACAAAATCTTTCAGAAATATGAAGTTCAAAAGAAAAAGCTGCAATATCTAGGAGTTGTTAGAACGGAGTCATATTCAAGGTAGTCCAGATAAATATCATCTGAATGGTTTCCTCAGAGATTCTCCAGGCTACCTTTCCAAATTCTTGGTCATAAAATTATTTCTTCCTTCTGGAAGATTCCTTGGTATCTTTCTCAGCACTCTGTTTGAGTTCACTGGGAACAAAATTGATTACCACAGCTTTCAACAAAATTAACTTCAACACAGCATGCAGTGCACTGTTTTATCTGATGGAAGATGTTAACTTCATATTCTGTTTGCTAAGCAAATCATATGGTTCATGTGGAAAAACACACCAATTTTTATCTATTTACTTTTACGATTTCTTTTAAAAAGGATTAATCTTCCACTTATTTTCTAGATCAATTCACTTCCTGGTTCATTATCAAACAAATTAGACCTTATTTTTCTAACATTCATCATCCTTATTCTTTCCAGTACCTGTTATGTGTTCTATATTTATGCTCTGTTCAAGGACTTGCTCAATGCCTCTCATCTTAAAAAAATAAACCAAATACAAACTCATTTGACCTAAGTACTACCACAGAATATTGCTCTTGGTATTTATCTTCACAGATAAAGTTCTTTAAAAAGCAAAAATTATAATATTTACTATTAGTCTTGGTTCAGGATAATCTGGCTTACTCCTCAGTATTAAACTAAAAATTTGAGAAACTTTAAAAAAAAGATTTCTTTTTTTAATTTTTAATTTTATCTGTACATGTTTGCAATTCATGTACATGGGAATTGTCATGGGAATGGATACATGTACCTATTACACTATGTTTTTTTCTTTTTCTTTTTTTAATCCCTCTCCCCTTCCCTACATCCTCCTCCAGTTCCCCTATCCCATTTTTCATTCCTGTTGGTATTGTTTGTCTTACCTCATGTTATGGCCTATAATGTTTACATTAATTGGGGTTATTAAGTTCCTGTACATGGCATATCTTTATTCTTATTATTTACCCTTCATCTTTTCCTCACCTTTCACTCTTGTTCTTTTGGATCACTTCCCTATTGCAAAAGATCCATCCCCTTGTACCTTTCTATCCATCCTTTATCGTTTTCTTTTTTTGTACTTTGCCTTACTCAAATGAGAGATACCATATGATATCTAAGCTTGTGTTTCTAGTTTATTTCACTCAACACTATATTTTCCAGGTGCATCCATTTTCCTACGAATGTCTCAAATGTGTCATTATTTATAGCTGAGTAGTATTCCATTACATATAGATACCACATTTTCTTTATCCAGTTGTCTGTTAATGATTATACAGGCTGCCCATAGATCTATTTTTTGGTTGGGTCCTTCTGGTTTTGGGATCAGGGTAAAACTTCCAGGAATGACTCTAAACTTCTTGTAGAAATCAGCAGTGAATCCATCAGGACCTGTGCTTTTCTTTCTTGGTAAGTTTTTAATTACATTTTCAATTTCCTTGAAGTGATATTGGATTTTTTAGAATTTTTATATCTTCTTGATTCAGTTTTGGCAATTAATATGTATTTAGGAATCTGTCCATTTCATTTGTTTTCCATCTTATTAGAATACAGGTTCTTGAAGTAGGTATTGATGACCTTCTGCATTTCCACAGGATCCATTGTGATTTAATCCTTTTCATTCCTAAGAGTCTTTTCTTTCCTCTTTTTCATAAGTTTGGATAAGGGTTTATCAATTTTATTTATTCTTTCAAATAACCAACTCTTTGATTCATTGATTCTTTGTATTGTTTTCTTAGTCTTGATTGCATTAATTTCTGCTCTTATCTTTATAATTTCCTACCTTGTATGAGCTTTGAGCTTGCTTTGTTGTTCTTTTTATAGAAGTTTGAGGTTCAACATTAATGTGTTTATTTGAGCTCATTCTGTTTTCCTAATGTGAGACTTCACTACCATAAATTTCTCTCTTAGCACTGCTTTCGTTGTGTCTCATATATTCCAGTATGTTGTATCAGCATTATCATTTAATTGTAGATACTGTTTAATTTCTTCTGCAATTTCATCTCTGATGCATTGGTTGCACAGAAGGGTATTATTAATTTCCAGATTTTCAATGTAGTTTTTGTGGTTTCTTTTGCCATAGATTTCCAATTTCTTTGGTCTATGGTCAGAGGCATGAGATAATTTCAATTCCTTTGCATTTACTTAAGCATGTTCTATGGGCTAGTATGTGGTCTATTTTGGAGAATGTCCTATGTGCAGCTGAGAGGTATATGTATTCTGATCTCGTGGGGTGGAACACTCTGTAGACATCTACCAGGTCCATTTGTTCACACATTTGATTTAGTTCTGATATTTCTTTGTTGATTTTTTGTCTAGTTGATTTGTCTATTTGTGACAGTGGGGTATTGAGGTCCCCCATTATAATTGTGTTATCACTTATTTGGTTTTTCATGGCTGTTAATATGTGTTTTTTTTTGTAGTTCGGTGCATTGGTATTTGGTGCATATATATTTATGATTTTTATCTCTTCTTGGAATTTTCCGTTAAATATGTTGTGAATTTTTTGTCTCTTTTGATCAGTTTTGGCTTGAAGTTCACATTGTCTGCACATAAAATACCTACTTCTGCTTTTTTCTGGGTTCCTGATGCATGTATATTGTTTTCCATCCTTTGAATTTCAGTCTATGAACTTCTTTTTGAGATAAATGTGTTTCTTGCATGCAGCATATTGTCAGATCTTGCTTCTTGATTCATTGTGCCAGTCTGTTTCTTTTGATTGGTGAATTGAGATCATTTACATTGATGGTTATAACTGATTTGTATTGGCTTATCTTTCTCATATTATTTTCCTGATGTTGGTACCCTGTGTTTCCTGTCTGTTTAATTGCTTGCCCTCCTTGATGGCTTCTTTCTATTGGTGTTGTTGGAATTGTGGTTTTCTTATCTTTTTCTAGAATGTTCTTCAGAGCATTTTGGAGAGCTGGTTTAGTGGTCATGAACTTTCTTCAGCTCTTTGTCATGAAGTATTTTATTTCTCCATTAATTCTAAAAGATAGTTTTGCAGGGTACATCAATCTGGGCTGGAAGTTTTTCCTTTTAGGGCTCCAAATACTTCGCTGTAAGCTCTCCATGAGTTGAGGGTTTGTGTTGAGAAGCCTGCTATGATTCTGATGGGCTTTCCTTTATAGGTGATTTGTTTCTTTTCTCTAACTACTTTTAATATTCTGTTCCTGTGGTAAATCTGGAATCTTGATTATTATATGCCTTGGTGTAGATTTATTTTTGTCATGACTACTTGGAGTTCTATATGCCTCACTTATTTGTATGTCAAATTCTTTATCCATGTTTGGGAAGTTTTCTGCCATTACTTCTGTGAAGAGTTTTTTATGGTGTCTTCACTATCTCCGGCTTTCTCATTCATTCCTATCCACCGTATATTGTTCTTCCTTTCTTCACCTTGCTACTGTTGGATTGAGTTTTTCATGGTCTCTTGCTATTTTTAAGATATATTTCTTTTCATGATCTCTGACCACAATCTTGACTTCTAGATATGATATTCTGTCTTCACTTTCCTTCAATCTGTTGCATATACTTTCAATTGAATTGTTAATCTCCTGGATATCAGATCTGTTTCATGACTTCCATTTTTTTCCTATGTTGGGCATTCATGATTTCCATTGTTTTCCTAAGCTCCTCTATATATTTTATCTGTGTCTACTCTAGATTTGTTGGGCATTTCTTTCATTTTTATCATCATTTATTTTTTACCTGGGAGATTATTTTATAGCCACATCCTTTTTTTTTTTTTTTTTTTTACTTCTGCTGCCATCGTTTCAGAACTTTCTTGTGTGTGGATTCCAATTCCTCCTATCTCTTTGTGCCCTGGACTTGTCCTGGGTGAGCTGAAGGTCTGGGGCTGTATTTTGCTTCTGCTTCTTGTCATTTTCTATTTTTCATTTTGTTTTATTTTCTATGTTGGTGCTTGTAGATTTCTTATGCTAGCTTTAGCACTGGTATTGAGGCTTCCCCAGGAAATATCTATTCCTCAGAGATGTCTTCTAGGTATAAGTCTTTCTTAGTCTTTGTGTCCATCCCAAGAGCCTACACTCTCAAATTTTTAAGGATGGGATGTTGCTTTTTGGTTCTGTTTTCCATCTTTTCATACTGGACTATGGTAATGGTTATTACCCCTGGCAATCACAGTGTTGTCATACAATGGAGAAAAACTGATTAAAACATGTATGACATCCTGGCTAAAGTAGTACAATTAGCAATAACAATAGCATCAAGCACAGCCTAGCAACTGACCAACTGTGGTAACTATTAATTTGGTACCCTAAATCATAGGAACAAGCTGTACTGTAATATAACAAAATCCAACATATACCAAGAACTTCTATGCAATGAGTTTCCCCTTGGTAGACTGATTTTACCTGCTGGCTCTGCAGGACCCCTTGGGAAAGTGTCCCATTGCTGTATGGCCATGTCTGCCAGTGACCCTGGTGCTGCTGGGCTGCTGGGGCCATGCCCACCAGCACGCCTTTGACCCCATTTTGAACCTAAGTCCACAAATTGGTTTTAATACTATTCCTGGAAGAAATAATTACCAAAATCAGCTAATGAATCAGTACCTGAATTTCATTGCTAAAAATATAAACCAATCAAGAGTGTATTCACTCAAGCATATGTACATTTAGTGCTCACTTGTTGTTATGGCTTATATCTAGATGTGCTCATAGATGGGGTTTTTGGGAGGTGGCCAAAATTAAACATAAAGGGCTGGCTAGTGAATAGTTATACAAAATAAGTGATCATTCTTATCTTTGATTTGGATCTGGTCAGCGATTACTCATGGCTGAGAATAAAAACAGTATTAATGATATGCTTTTTATTTACTTAGAAGTACAATGATAAAATCTGAATAGAAGAAACTTTCCAAGTTATTAATGAACTCAAATTATTGTCTTACTTTTATTTTATTTTATTTTATTTTTTTTATTTTTTTATTTTTTATTTTATGTGGGTACCGGGAGTCGACCTCAGGGCCTCGCACTTGCCAGCAAGTGCTTGTGCTGCTGAGTGATATTGCCAGCCCCTTTTTTTCCTTTATGTGGGTTACGGGAGTTAAACTCAGGACCTCATGCTTGCCAAGCAGGAGCTTATGCCACTGAGCTATCTCACCGGCACCGGCCCTTGTCTTACTTTTAAAGTGCATCACATCTTCTCTAATCCAAAGCCTACTTCCCTACTTCAAACTCGCACAAATTTTGATACAGCCAGTTATAGCAGCCTCTGAGTTTGCCTTCTCGTGCCCTATCTCTCCTAATTCCAATCATTATTTTAGAGTTGCTACTTAGATACAAGTGACTTTGATGCAAAATATGCTTGTGATTTCATCCACTAAAAAAGAAAAACAAAAAGTTAACCCCACACTGGCTTCTAAAGAGACCCAAATGACTTTGAGTTCATTTATATTCACAGCATTGGTGGATTTTCTGAAGTGTGGGAGAGTTAATGAGTTAGGCAAGACTTCTGTTGATATGTCAGGTGTCTTAGTTACTTTTCTCATTGCTGGACAAAATACTTGACACTCACAAGTTAAAGGAGGGAAGGTTTATTTCAGCTCACAGTTTGTAGAGGTTTCATAGTTTGCTGGCTCCAAGACAGGGTGGCATGAAAGAGGGGCATTGTAGAGGACAAGCAGTCCATGGTATGGCAGGCAGAAAGCAGCAAAGCAGTAAGCGGCAAGCCTGCCTTCTTTCTGTCCTTATTTATTCCATCCAGGCTACAAGCCTATTGATTGGTGCCACCCATACCCAGAGTGAGCCTTCCTATTTTCACACTCAGAATTATGCTAAACTAAGTTAGTTATCACACACACTTAATCCCAATATCATCCACCTCAATCCAGCAGTTTACACTCTTGAGCCAGCCACCTCCCAAAAGCCCCACCTATGAGCACATCTAGATATAAGCCATAACAACAAGTGAGCACTAAACGTACATACGGTTGAGTGAATACACTCTTGATTGGTTTATATTTTTAGCAATGAAATTCAGGTACTGATTCATTAGCTTTTACTAGCTTATTTGCTGAGAAAAAAGTAGTCAATTAGTTAAATAGAAATTCACACTGGATTTCATTCTATATTTATAGAGCTACAATATTTTTGCTCACATAAGTGTCTAAGTACCTCTACTACTTATTATCATGACTAAAGAATATGCAATATCCCAGGACCATGAGTACTAATTTTTAATATTACCTTTCTTTTTTTCTGTTTCTTTAGATCATTATGAATTTTCAAGATTTTAATCATTTTTGCTATTTTTTTCTAAGATGAGAACCTTTTAGTAAATGATTAATGTTATGCTCTATCATTGCCTACAGTACTTTCACCCAGTTTTTATCTTTCATATTATTGAATTTTTATTATGAACACTAACTGTAAAATGAATATAAAATTCCATATGTGGATATTGGATTACTTGGAGACAAACAAGAAAGTATGTAAAATGGGACTGAATGCCTCCATAGCAACAAGACATAAGATTACTCAAGTACAACTAAGAAAAGAAGTCCCAATAAATTCTTCATTATGCTTTAAATATTCATGTTTTTTAAACTTAGATATTGATATTTCAATTTTAATTTCAATTTCAATTTTCAATTTCTTAGCACTAAACTAGGTATAATTAGCCAATTATGAAGTATTGTTAATTGTGTGGATTTCCCATGGTTGGCCAAAAGAAAATTGTAAGGCTATTTGTTATTTATCTAAATACTAGAATTTGATTTTAAGAAAAACTGTAAATAGAATAACTATGTTAGAGAAAATAAAATATATTTTTATGACTATCTTATATTTTTGACTTCTGTGGATAAGATCACAGAAGGAGTTTATTTTTATGTTTGGACAGTTTGTAGGAGGAGTTTTTTCTTTTTGGACAGTTTATAAGAATATTTAGTTCTGGGGGCCGGTGAGATGGCTCAGCGGCGTAAGCGCCTGCCTTGCAAGCGCGAGGGCCCGAGTTCAACTCCCGGAACCCACATACGAAAAAGGGGCCGGTGATATCGCTCAGTGGCACGGGTGCCTGTTGGCCCGCGAGGTCCTGAGGTCGTCCCCCTGGTACCCACAAAAAAAAAAAAAAAAAAAAAAAAAAAAGAATATTTAGTTCACTTAGGGTGATGAGAAGCCATACATTTGACATAATCTGCCAGAACATAATCACTAATATGTAAATTACATTTCTTAGCAGTACCTTGGAAGGGCTTATTATACTTAAACTTACATATAGGGGGAGTATGATCACACATACATGCATGACCAAAGTAACCAAATTAGTGTGAAACTCAGAAACATCAGGTGACCCTTTGGTCTTAAGTAGAAACAATCTACTCAGGGATTTCATGGCCTTGTTCTGAAGCTCTTGTTTCAACAATCAACTGCTGTGACTTTTATTTTTTGAATAAATATTATCACAAAAGTATCAAAGAACATACATTTTCATTTCTGATGAAGTTTCTTCTATTTTTCCAGAGATTGCAGATGAGTCAAAATCACCAGAAATAAACCCTACCATAATTCATACATAATCATTTCAGTAATATGTGTTTCCCTAGTGCTGAATAGAAAATCTGGAATATCTTTGGTGAGAAACATACCTAGAGGAGATGTTTGCTGCTCTGTTATGAGTTTTGATAATATAATGTTTTAATCCATCACACAATAAATATTCTCTTAAGAGCACATTTTCGTAGGTAATAGAGTAAAACAATTGTATAAACTACACTTGTATACACTCATCATGTTCTTCAGAATGTGACTGCGTTCTGTTACAAACATCACACTTTCTACAGTATTAAAGTTGTAGCATAGATGACTGGATTCTCTACTCAGAAATATCTAGGAATTAATCTAGAAGTGAGAGAACTCTACAAAGAAAACTACAGTTCTCTGAAAAAGCAGTTTGAAGAAGACATCAGAAAGTGAAAAGATGTCACCTGCTTCTGGATAGGCAGAACCAATATTGTCAAAGTGGTCATACTCCCAAAACTTTTATACAGATTCAGTGTTGTCCCAGTGAAAATAACAACAGCACACTTCACAGACCTAGAGAAAATAATCCTAAAATTCATATGGAACCAGAAGACACCCAGAATAGCAAAAGCAACCTTGGGTAGCAAGAGCAAAGTAGGAGGCATCCCATTATCTGATGTCAAGCTATACTACAAAGTGACAGTAATTAAAATGGCATGGCACTAGAACTAAAACAGACATGTGAATCAGTGGAACAGAATAAAGGATGCAGAAACAACTCCAGGTACACTCAGTTACATTACCTTTGACAAAGGGGACAAAACATACATTGGAAGAAAGAGAGTATATTTAACAAATAGTGCTGGGAAAATTGGATATCTGTTTGCAGAAGACTGAAACTGAACCCGTATCTATCACCTATCTTGTACTACACTGAAATCAAAATGAATTACAGATCTAAACATTAAAACAGAAACATTGAACCCACAAGAAGATAAAGTAGGTAAAACACTTGAATCCATAGGTATAGGAAAGGATTTCCAAAACAGATTCACAATTGCACAAGAAATAACAGCAAGAACCAACAAATGTGATTTTGTCAAATTAAAAATCTTTTGCACAGCAAAGGAAACTTCCAAAAGAGTGAAGAGACAACTTACAGAATAGGAAAGAAAAATTTTACTAGCTATTTCTCAGAGAGAGGACTCTAAAAAAACTCAAAGAACTCAAAAAACAAACAAACAAACAAAAAAACTCAAAAAGAAGTAAAAAAAAATAGTGAGACCACTGAAAATAAAAAGACTTAATCAGGAAATGGGTAAGTGAAATGAACAGAAATTTCTCAGAGGAAAAAGTAAAAACAGCCAATGAACACTTGAAAAAATATTCAGTATTGCTAGCAATTCACGAAATGCAAATTAAAATATTAAAGATTCCATGGCACTCTAGAAAGAATATCTATCACCAAGAAACCAACCAAAAATAAATGCCAGTGAGGCTGTGGGGAGGGGAGAAGAACTCTTCTCTCTTGTTTGTGGGAGTGTAAACTGGTACAACCACTATGGAAATCAGTATGGAGAGTTTTCAAACAAAAACTAGAAAGTATATTTGAACTAGATATTCTTCTTTTAGGTATCTTCTCTAAACCGTTAAAGTCATCATACTACAGTCATATATCCATACTCACATTTATACTACAGCGATATATCCATACTCATGCAGCAAAATTCATAATAGCTAAATCCTAGAAGCAGCCTGTTTATCCATCAATAGATGATTGTATAAGGAAAATGTGGCATGTATACATAATGGAATACTACTAGGCTATAATGAAGGACAGATTTTAGACATTTGTAGGAAAATGGAAAACAAATGTCAAGTGAAATAAATCAGACCCATAGTTTAAATACCATAGAATACCTCTCATTTGAGTTAAGCAAAGTACAAACCAAAAGCACAATACAGGATGGTTAGGGCTGGTGATATAGCTCAACGGCACAGCACATGCCTGGCAAGTGCAAGGTCCTGAGTTCAATTCCCAGTACAAAAAAAAAAGGATGGATATAGGCAAACAGGGGGATAGATCTCTTGCAAATGGGAAGAGGTCCAAGAGAATGTGGTCTAGAGGAGAGGGGAAAGGGAAATAAAAATAAAAATATGCCATATACAGGAACCTAATAACCAAAATGAATGTAAACATTGTATGTCATAAACATGGGATAAAATTTAAAATATTAGCAAGAATAAAAACAAGGAAAAGGGTTTTAGAGGATGAAGGGAAGTGGGAAGAAAAAGGAAGAGGATTAAAATAACGAATCAAATATTACTATGTACATGCACCCACTCCCCAAGATGATGTACTGGATGTACTGCAAATATATACTAATTAAAAAAGGAAAAACCCCAAAATTTCCCCAATTAGTGTTTAAAATTATGATCAAATTTGATAGGCTAGGGCCACCCAGTCTTTTTTTTTAACATATCATATGGTACCAAGAGACTTTCAACATGCATTTAAAAAAAGAAACAATTAAACATTTAAAAGAGGGCTGGCGAGATGGCTCAGTGGCATAAGCACCTGCCTGGCAAGGGTGAGGTCCTGAGTTCGACTCCCAGAACCCACATACGAAAAAAGGGCTGGTGATATCGCTCAGTGGCACGGGTGCCTGCTGGTGCACGAGGTCCTGAGGTCGACCCCTGGTACCCACATACACACAAAAAAAACATTTAAAAGAATGTGTAAAATGTTTGTGCTCTTACAGAGGATTTTTAGAAAGTGTCAATTTAAATTTCTACCTGATGCAACTAAGGATTAATTATTATACCATCATACTACCATCATGACTTCTCATTTTTAATGTGAGACATCAAAACAAAAATATTAGTTCCCAGTTTGTTAATAAAATGTTCAAAATATTGGATTTTTCATGAGTACCTCTTAAGCCTCAGGAGCATAATTATGAAATGCACCTTCTTTGGAAAAGAATGATAGAGATGATGGAGTAAGTATATTGTAACTATGGATGGTAATAGAAGCAAGAGAATGTGACAATTTTTCATGTCGATCAATTAGCTACAGTAAATTGATTGGGTTATGTTATCAATGGTAATTATACTCTATATAGTACCACCAAATTTAGTGGTTACCCAGTCTAACTGTCAAGTGTTCTGTGGTTAATTTTACTAGGGTAAAAACTACGGTGAGGCAGGGAGAATGAGTATGAACTAGTAGATCAAGAGACAGGCTGTGATAGGCAACTAGTCATCGATATATTCAATGCCATTAACGGCTCTAAGAACATAGCCTAATTTGTCATGAGCACATGCAAATTATGATAACCTTGGAAGAATTAAACTTTACTCCTATGAATACATCTCCACATATTTAATAATTTTCCCAGTAGTATGTGTACTTATCTATGAATTCTGTTTCCCTTAGGTAGTCTAGGAACTTAGATGATTCTTCAAGGTTTCTGTTGTTTTTATAATAAATCTTTTATTAATTATATCAATACCAAGACCAGGAGTAGTTTGATCATAATTAATGCAGTTTCCAAAATCATTCAAATAATACTCTAGTAATTACTAGGAAGACTGATTGATATGTAAAGTTGATTCAGTCTATTGCATTTTGGAGTGATATCATGGGATAAAAGAAGTGAAATATCTTTCTAATAGTAATCACCAAATAAGAATTACAGGTTAGACTGGGAAAGGATTTAGGAATGTTAGAAATTCCATCTGAGTGGTTCTAAGAAACCAAGACCAACAGTTCATTTCCCCAAGACTTCTATAACTTGTTATCCATTTTCAAATTTGTCTATTATTTATCTTTCATATTCTTGTACAGTCATTTTATTTTGCAGGAAATTGCCCATTTGTTTTTTTTCTTTTATTTTTGGTGCTGGGGCTGGAACAATGGGCCTCTACATATTAAGCAAACTGTACCACTGAGCTACATCCATCCTCTTGCCTTCTTAATAGCAACTAACTTTCCTGCCTTCTTATTAATATCACTTCAAAATTTATCGTAAAAATCTAATGATCTGTAGTGTCACACTATCAGTAAGAAAGCTGAATTGTTGCCTATATGTATTTGCAAAAATACATCTTGGAAGTTTAAAGAAAAAAATAGAAAATTCCCAAGTGTTAATGTTGCCCTCAAAATAGCATCATTAGACAGACTTTATACAGTTGTGTTTTTGTTTTCTGTGCAGCATGGACCTTTTGTTTTCCCAATGGGTCTTTGTTTGCAGTATCTATAGTGATCTTTATTCACAGGTTTTAAATTCTAAAGGACAGAAGACTTTTTGTTCTTGATTTTGTTTCAGAAACCAATTGTTTTATCTGGTACATCATAATTTATTTTGATTTTTAGCTTGTTTATTTTCTAAGGCTTCTTTAAAAATTTTAGCTACATATTGGTATTTTTGTAATTTGCAATATTGTATTTTACTTTTTTAGTTCCATGCTTTTGAAAACAGAGTCCAATGTTCCCTTTACATCAAACATTAAACCCACACACCGGATACACCAGACTAGTAGTTCCATAGTCAATCTTTTACCTTAAGTTTTTGCAATTTTCAAAATTTTTGGAATATTTTAAGTGAAAAAAATATGAAATAAAGGATTCAGAGAGATAAAGACGGTCATTACATCCTTGTAAAGGGAACAATCCAAGAGGAAGACATAACGATCATAAATATATATGCATCAAATACCAATGCACCCAGCTATATAAAACAAGTACTAAAGGACATGAAAAATCAAATAAGCACTAACACAATTATATTGGGAGATCTCAATACTCCACTGTCACAAAAAGACAGATCAACTGGACAGAAAATCAATAATGAAATAGTAGAACTGAACCAAACTTTTGAACAAATGGACTTAGTAGATGTCTACAGAGTGTTCTATCCCACAACATCAGAATACACATTTTTCTCAGCTGCGCATGGGACGTTCTCCAAAATAGACCACATACTAGCTCATAAAACCTGCTTAAGTAAATGCAAAGGAACTGAAATTATCCCATGCATATTATCAGACCATAGTGCAATGAAATTGGAAATCAATGGTAAAACATCTCACAAAAACTCCGTAAACACATGGAAATTAAACAGCACCCTCCTGAACAACCAATGGGTCACAGATGAAATTAAAGAAGAAATTAGACACTTTCTACAACTGAATGATAATGACAGTACAACATACCGGAACTTATGGGATACAATGAAAGCAGTCCTAAGAGGGAAATTTATAGCATTAAATACTTATATCAGGAAAATAGAGCAAGCGCAAATAAACAACTTAAGGGTGAACCTCGAGCTTTTAGAAAAAGAAGAGCAGGTTAAGCCAAAAGCCCGTACAAGGGAGGAAATTATAAAGATCAGAGCAGAAATTAACATATTGGAGACTAAAAAAACAATACAAAGAATCAATGAAGCAAAAAGTTGGTTCTTTGAAAGAATAAATAAGATTGACAAACCCTTATTCAACCTTATTAAAAAAAGAAAAGAAAAGACTCAAATCCATGCAATTGAAAATGAAAAGGGTGATATCACGACGGACCCTGCAGAAATCCAGAAGATCATCTATACCTATTTTGAAAATTTATATTCTACTAAGATGGAAAATGCAGAAGAAATGGACAGATTCCTAGATTCGTATGAATTACCAAAGCTGAATCAAGAAGATTTAAAAATCCTAAATAAACCAATATCAACCAATGAAATTGAAGATGTAATTAAAAACCTCCCAACAAAGAAAAGCCCAGGCCCTGATGGATTCACTGCCAAATTCTACAAGAAATTTAGAGAAGACCTAACGCCCCTACTTCTCAAACTTTTCAATGAAATTGAAAGGGAAGCAATACTCCCAAATTCATTCCTGGAAGCAAGCATTACCCTGATACCAAAACCAGAGAAGGACCCAATTAAGAAAGAGAACTACAGGCCAATCTCCCTAATGAACATAGATGCAAAAATCCTTAATAAGATACTGGCAAACAGAATCCAACAAATCATCAAGAAGATTATACACCATGACCAAGTTGGATTCATCCCAGGGATACAGGGATGGTTCAACATACGTAAATCAATAAATGTAATACACCATATTAACAGAACCAAAGACAAAAATCACATGATCATCTCAATAGATGCAGAAAAAGCTTTTGACAAAGTCCAGCACCTTTTCATGATAAAAACCCTACAGAAAATTGGAATAGAGGGTCTTTATCTCAATCTGGTAAAAGCTATCTATGACAAACCAACAGCCAATATTATACTAAATGGCCAAAAACTGAAAGCCTTCCCTCTGAAATCAGGAACAAGACAAGGATGTCCACTGTCCCCACTCTTATTCAACATAGTTCTGGAAACTTTAGCCAGAGCAATTAGACAAGAGAAAGAAATAAAAGGAATAATGATTGGAAAGGAAGAAGTTAAATTATCATTATTTGCAGATGACATGATACTCTACACAGAAGACCCCAAAAACTCCACTAAAAAACTGTTAGATTTAATAAGCAAATTCAGTAGTGTAGCTGGTTACAAAGTCAATACTCAAAAGTCAATAGCCTTCCTGTACACAAATAACAAACTTACTGAAAGAGAAATTAGGGAAACAATACCTTTCACAATAACATCCAAAAAAATGAAATACCTAGGAATCAACCTCACAAAGGATGTAAAAGACCTCTATACTGAAAACTACAGTACTCTGAAAAAGGAGATTGAAGAGGATATCAGAAAATGGAAAGATATCCCTTGCTCCTGGATAGGAAGAACCAATATAGTGAAAATGGCCATACTTCCAAAATTGTTATACAGATTTAATGCAATTCCAATCAAAATTCCAACAGCATATCTCACAGAATTAGAGAAAACAATCCTAAAATTCATTTGGAATCAGAAGAGACCTAGAATAGCAAAGGCAATTCTGGGCAACAAATGCAAGGCAGGGGGCATCACAATCCCTGACTTGAAATTATACTATAAAGCTACTGTGATAAAAACAGTGTGGTACTGGCAAAAAAACAGACCTGAAGATCAATGGAACAGATTAGAAGATGCTGAAACAACCCCAGACATACTAAGCCACCTTATCTTTGACAAAGGTGCCAAACACATTCGCTGGAAGAAAGATAGCCTCTTTAATAAATGGTGCTGGAAAAACTGGCTCTACACATGCTGAAGATTAAAACTAGACCCATATCTTTCACCATGCACTAAACTAAATTCAAAATGGATCAGAGATCTAAATATTAAAACAGAAACATTAAATCTGCTGGAAGGTAGGATAGGTAAAACCCTTGGAGACATTGGTGTAGGCAAAGACTTTATGAATAAAAACTCAACCGCACGGGAACTATCCCAAAGAATCAATAACTGGGATCTCATCTTATTAAAAAGCTTTTGCACAGCAAGAGAAACCACCAACAGAGTGAAGAGACAACCCACAATGTGGGAAAAAATGTTTGCCAGCTGTTCCTCAGACAAAGGATTACTATCGAGAACGTATAAAGAACTCAAAAAAATCAGACCTCCCAAATTTAAAGACCCACTCCAAAAATGGGCATCTGAGATGAATACACATTTCTCAGATAAAGAAATACTAATGGCAAATAAATATACAAAAAAATGTGCAACATCACTAGTCATTCGAGAGATGCAAATTAAAACAACACTGAGATACCATCTCACCCCAGAAAGAATGGCTACTATAAAGAAATCAACTAATAACAAATGCTGGATGGACTGTGGGGAAAAAGGAACCCTTCTTCACTGTTGGTGGGAGTGTCGACTGGTACAGCCACTGTGGAAGTCAGTGTGGAGATTCCTCAAAAAACTAGGGTTGGAGGTCCCATTTGACCCAGCTACTCCCCTTCTGGGCATCTTCCCAGAGGAATTAAAAACATCGTACCACAGCGATATATGTGCACCCATGTTTATAGCAGCACAATTTGTAATAGCCAGATCTTGGAAACAACCCAAATGCCCATCAACTGAGGAATGGATAAGAAAGATGTGGTATTTTTATACAATGGAGTACTATTCAGCCATAAAGAAGGATAAACTGGAGACTTTTATAGGTAAATGGATGCAACTCGAGAAAATACTCATAAGTGAAATAAACCAGAAGCACATGTGTAAGCATCGTATTGTCTCTCTAGTATGAGAAACGGACAGAGTAAATAAGATCTAAAATGTACAATAGACACGGTGAATCAAAAAGAAACTGGTCAAAAGGAAAGAGAGACTGGAATAGGGAAAAGAAAGAAGGGAAAGGGAAAAAAATTGTATATATATATAAGATGGTTAAGATAGATACACTACCAATTTTACTTAGTTCATTGAAGAGTAAGGTTTGTGCCAATAATGTTTGGACAATTGAATGCTAATGTCTGGTATGCTGAATAACTAACTTAAAGATAGTAATACGTAATGTATTAACCATTGTTACCCTCCTATTATGTTGTTTTGAAAATTTGTTCTTCTTTTGATTTGTTTTTTCTTCTCTTTAAAATAAAAAAAAATAATAAAAAAATATGAAATAGACTTAGTATTTTTACTATTACCTTCCATTAAAAATTAGAACTAGCAGAAAATGTTCTCTTTCTACCCTAATAATTTTAAGCATTTTTATCTCTGTCCATGTCTGTAGCTTGAGGAACTATTAAATGAGGTAGTTAGTTAAGGTCTCATAGTTGAGGATACTACACATTTAATAAAATCCTAAATTCTGTAATAATTTCCTGTCCATCATCCTTTAAGAAGTTCCTTAATTAAAGCACTTAAATTAGATGTAGAAGAAGTTTTAAAGATCTATGTGATGTTATATCAATTTTTTATTTCAGTTTATTAGTACATGAGCATAGTATATAATGTTTACATTCTTTGTGTGTAGTTGGTTCCTGTACATAACACATTTTTATTCCCTTTTCCTCCTCTTTCCCTTCCCTCTCACCCCTCTCTCCCCATTCTTTGATCCCCTTCCTTTCTTGGGTCAATTTTGTAACTGGTTCTTATATAACTGTTATGGTTTGGATCTAAAATGTCCACCAAAGGGTGTGCACTAAAGGCTTGGATGCTAGTTGAGGGGCTTTTTGGGAAATCATCAGATCTGAGAGCACTAGCTTAAAGGTTATAAGGATGTGGGCCCAGTGGATCATGTGTGTAATCTTAGGGACTACATCTTCTATCTCTCCTGTACCCTGGTCCTTTGTTTCTGGCTTTCCATTTCTCTCTGCCTCCTGGCCACCAGGAGGTAAGTGGCTTTCCTTTGTCAGGCCCTTTCATCATGAACTTTCTACCTTACCTCAGGTTCAGGAACCATGAAGTCAAGTGGTTGTAGACTAAATCTCAAACATGAGCCAAAATAAACCTTTCTTCACATAAGTTGTTTCATCAGCTACTTTGTCACAGTGACAGAAAGGTGACTAACACTCTCTGAAGAAAGGGTACATCCACTTGGAAGTCAAGTGAAGAAATATTAGGGAAAAGAATCATGAGTGGACAGTTCCAACAAAGCCAAGAGCAAGAGCAGAGCGTGGATTCCAGAAAATTAACTATAGAATGTTTGAGAAAGACAATTTTGAAGATAGATTTATTTTTATTTTGATTTGATTAAAAAGACTGACACTTTGCATTTGATGTCTAAATTTTCCTTGGGTTTCTCCTTAAATATAATGTTTACTTGATTTCCACATAGCAATATCTATAAAATTTCCACAATAATCCCAGTTATTTTAAGCCCCAAGTCAATTTTTAGTGTTCCAAAATTTTGACTATAGGAAAGGTTTTAAAATTCTTGTGATATTTCTGTAGGAAATGCCGTCAAAGTTAGGCCAATTGCCTACTTTGTCCCAGCTACATTTTCATTTTAATTCTGGACTCCAAAACTGTGAGATAATAAAATTTTGTGCTTTTAAGCCACTAAGCTTATAGAAATTTATTCAAACAGCCACAGGAAACTAATACAAATGACCCTATTCAAAGATTTATTTGTTTACACATCATAGAATAATAGTAGAAATAAGAGCTCAAGAAAAAACAGTCAGATAATTATACTACCAATTTCTATTAGTTCATTGAAAAGAATGGTTTGTGCTTATATTGTTTGATCAGTTTTTCATGCCTGTATCTTGTAATCTGAGCAACTACTTTGAAGATAACAGTATGCAATATGTTAACCATTGTTAATCCCCCATTAGCTTATTTTGAAATTCTGTATCATTGTTTTTATTATGTTTTCTTTTTAAAATAAAAAAAAGTAATCATACCCTCAAAAAAAAAGAGGGACAAACAGAACTGAAATCATTATTGGTCCTTGCTCAGCTGACAAAAATATGAAATACAAACAAAACAGATATAGAAATGTCATTGATGAATAAACAGTTTTTCCACCAGTTCTGGCGATGAATTTACATGAAACAGAACAATTTGACTTTCCCTAAGGGTGTGAAAGTTCTTTATATCTTCAGGAAGAATCATTTACTCATGTTTATGTACTGGAATAAATGACTTTTAGTCTCTGATATATTTATATTTTAATTACCGAAGGTTCATGGTCAAGAAAAAATATTCTTTTGTCAGAATTACAATCTTTACAATCTTTGTCCCACTAATAAAATATTGGACAGAAATCTTTGGACAGCCATCAGATAATTTAAACATTTAAGATGTCGGCTTATATAAACACGATGAACACTTGTGTGGGTCTCGACTAGTCCTTATTGTCTTATATTGGTCAATTTCTTATATTTCCATACATATATAGTTTCATATCATAAAAAAATTATCAACCAATTTTGGAGGACCAGCAGTTGCTACAAACATCCAGTAAATTATTAATTATGCATGTAAGCAGAATGAATAAATCCAAAGTAATTCACTGTTCCTATGTATTCTTCCTAAAATCTGCATCTTTTTTTTCTATCGACGAGATTACAATAAAGTATGAGAATGCATTAAAACTATGCCAGTAAAATAACTAGCAAAATGCAACCAACAGGATTAGCAGTTGGTAACATTTCCTGCTACATTCCAGAGAACAAACAGCCCTGGAGAATAAAAGAAGAAAAGAGATAAGTCAATTTTTTAAATTCTATTTTGTATAAGAGAGATAATAGGGCCGGTGAGATGGCTCAGTGGCGTAAGTGCCTGCCTGGCAAGCGCGAGGGCCCGAGTCCAACTCCCGGAACCCACACACGATAAAAGGGGCCAGTGATATCGCTCAGCGTCACGGGCGCCTGCTGGTGCATGAGGTCCTGAGGTCAACCCCGAGTACCTACCAAAAAAAAAAAAAAAAAAAAAGAAAAAAAAATACATAAAGAGAGATAATATAATGAATATTCCTTATTTGTGTAATACCTTTTACAGGAATGCCTGGGCTGTGCAGCTTGTTTGTAACAAATCTAGAATTTATAGATTTATGAGTTATGAGTTGGTAGAAAGTGTCAACTCTTTTATATAATTATTGGAATATAAAACAGATATTTCATTACTAAGCAGCTCTTTTGGTGCAAGTGATGCATCACATGTATCATTTTAAACATCATATGCTAAGTACAAACCAAGGTTAGTTGTAATGTGTTGAGACACGATCCAGGAAGCTATGTGGATAGTTTCAAACTCCTCTGAACTTTACCTCTGTCCTTTTGTTCATTGATATTAGTTGAATTATTGATAAAGTTGGAGACTAAGAGATATCTGTTATTTTGAATATGATGTGATAAAGTAAGTTTTTGTCTTATGTCTCAAAATTTGATACCTTCATTTTGTTAGTAACAATCTATTATTTATTATTCAATATAACTTTATGCCTATATACAAGATATAAACTATAGTTATAAAGAATCCAGTGTGACAGCAAGGGAGTTCATTTGGAGAAGTATTGAAATAAAGAACTTAATAAGTAAAGTGCATAGCATAGATATTCTGAAAAGTGGAATTATAAATTTAAGACTTATAACAATGGGCAATGCAAATTCTCATGTGTTTTGGTAAATTGGTTCTTACTTGTTAGCACAAACAATATATTAGGAGATTATTCACGTGACAATATATCAGGAGATTATTCTTGTGACTCAAGCAAGAACTTTAGTTAATTTATCTAAGAATTTTTACAGTCATCTACATATTTAGCAAACAACATCTTGAATTGGTATTGTAGCAATAGAAATGGTATAAAAATAGAGAATTTAAGAAAACTTTCAAAGAAAGAAATCAACAAGACATAGTGAAAATGGATATTTAAAATGAAGTCAGGAATAATTAAGGATGGCTACAAAATTTCTAAAGAAAATCTGAAAAGTCTTATATATAATCCCCCCCATCTTTGGTATAGATTTAGGGATTCTTAAGTAAGTTTTGGATTCAAAAAATAATTGTGAATTAGATACTTTTGATCAGCCTAAAGCTGCTGTGATAAGGTCCCAATATTAATAGAGAAGTATTATGCACTTGACATTTCAGCATATTATACAAAAGCACCATCAACTAGATAATTACATTGAATATGTAAAATGTATACAATTACACAAATTACTTCAGTTTTACCCCCTTAAATTCTCATAGAAGCCTCCTTTAATCTTATATTTAACTCACTCATTCATTCAAAATTGGCTATGGTTATAGGCCACATGATTATAGGCCACAGGCATGATTATTTAGGTCACATACTCAAATTTTATAATATGTTGAGCAGTTTACTAAGCAATGCATTACATAAAGGAAGAAAAGCCATGGTCTTAGGTTGTCCCATGTGCTTTGCAACCTCCAAACTCCAGCTTCTTAACACATAAACATTATTTCAGTTCATTTATAGACATTTATAGATACAGTCTTATACTCACTGCAAAAATTTACTTGTGATTAGCAAGAGAAAAGAGTCCTTTTGATAATTTGAATGGAAGGGAGATTTTTATTTCACTCTTTGAAATCAGCAAATTTACAAAGGTTATTGTAAAGAGGTACAAAAGTCACCAAAACAATCTATTTCTAAAGGTTATTATTTAATCCATAAAATAAGTAAGAGCTATCATTTTGGTTGGAAATTGTTCTCTTTTTTTCTCTGTAGTGACTGAAGAAAGTCATGTCTTATGAAGAGAGGAAAATATAAAAATAGGCTCTTTCAAATCTCAGAGAAGGTAAAATTTTTCTAAGTTATGCTTCTTTTTTTTCATATAATGTTATTTCTTATTGTAAGAAAAATCTGTGTAGATTTGTGTGAGAAGAATGTAAGCATTTTCATTATAACTATTTAATATTATGTTTCAGTTCACTGTGCTTGTGAATTACATACTTCTATTGCATTCTAGCTAAATTTATGCCTTTAATAAAAGTTCTACCTCACTTTATGTCATGGAATAAAAACTTATGAAAATTTTCTATTTTTTCCAGTTTAGGAATAAGGTACTTATTTTAAATTAATAAAATGTATTTTCAACAGGAATCATCAATATCCATAAACATTTTCTGAAGGAATGACATGCAAAATGTTAGTGTACTCTGACAGGTACTTGTTTCTAAAGTTATTTGCTTTGCACTTTAGGAAATCTTTTGGCTCAGTGCGCACCAATTACGAGTCACAGAGTTGGTGTACTAGTTTCCTAACTGACAGAGCTCTGCAAATGTCACCTGCTCTAAGCTGCTCACTGAGGAATGTGGGAGCCATAATTGCATTTCTAAAGGCAAAATAGTCCTTAAGGAAGGTTTTCCCAAGCATTTCACATCACAGGATACAGAGAAAATGAAAAGGTATTTAAGGCATTCTTGTGGAAATGGGCAAACTACCCATGCCTAGAAGTGACTGTTCTGGCCACCTCGCTACCTCAAAGTCTGCGTGAGACTTCCTATCATCTATCTTTTATTGTGCTATTTGTTTTTGCTCTGATTCTCTCAGGTAAGAGATCTTTTAATTCAAGAGATAGTTAATTCAAGTCTCAGAATATGACCCTAGAATACCATTTTAGCCAATTTGCCAACCATCCCCTGCACAGAGCCTGTGTTTCATCCAGACAAAAATTCTGACTATATTTTCCTAAACACGACCTCCAAACTCTGGTGTTTGTGGCTCTGTTCTTGATATTCTTTTGCTTAGTTTAACCCATTCTTCCAGGTCCTGTTCAAATACATCTATTTCTCCAGATTTCCTGGTTTAGTTAAGGCATAATCTCTCCCCTTGTCATGTTCCTTAAAAAATTCATTCTGGATTCTGCTATGAAAGCTGTTAATCTCTACTTGTATTATTGCTTGTGTGGATTTATTACCTACAAGTACAATTGCAAGTTCACTATTTTCTCATCCTAATAATCAAAACATGCTCAATAGGGCCGGTGAGATGGCTCAGCGGTGTAAGCGCCTGCCTGGCAAGCGCGAGGGCCCGAGTTCGACTCCCGGAACCCACATACGAAAAAGGGGCCGATGATATCGCTCAGTGGCACGGGCGCCTGCTGGCGCGCAAGGTCCTGAGGTCGAACCCTGGGACCCACAAAAAAAAAAAAAAAACATGCTCAATAGATATTCTCTAAAGATTGTTCTTCAACACCACTCAGGGAAATTGCCTAGAGTATACTGTGATTTATAAGCTCTAAAAAGTATTTAAAACATTATTTTCTCAAAGATTATTTAAATTCATATTTGTGTTTAAAGGAATAACTCAGGGCCAGTGAGATGGCTCAGTGGCACAAGCACCTGCCCGACAAGTGCGAGGTCCTGAGTTTGACTCCCAGAACCCACATAAAGGAAAAAAAGGGCCGGTGATACAGCTCAGTGGCACTAGCGCTTGCCGGCAAGCGCGAGGTACTGAGGTCGACTCCTGGTACCCACATAAAAAAACAATAAAAATAAAAATAAAAATAAAATAAAGGAATAACTCAGACTTTACACATAATATTGCAGTCTTACAATCTTCACTTTTGCTCAAATGTCAATTGTCAGATCATTTTAGTTTCTCGTGTACATTATTGTTACTTTGCTTCAGGCAAAATACAGAGCCAGATTGTTAATTAAGGGATAAAATTTTCTTTCATTCTTAAACATTTCTGTTTGCAGTGAAGTAGGGTTTATAAAACTTTTTTTTAGTAAATTTTTGGTATGAATTACTGCTTATTTAGTAAGTCATTAGGCTGTTAAGTAAGTCCTTATTCTGTTATAGTTCCAGATTTGTATAAATTGGATGATGCATATTGGATGCAGTTTTTGTATTTTAATCCAGAATGAATTCATGTCTACCAGCGTTATATTAATAACCATAAGGAATTTGTATTTTTGTATTTAGGTATCAAATGCATATAAATATACCTCAATGTAACCGGTGAGATGGCTCAGCGGCATAAGCGCCTGCCTTGCAAGCGCGAGGGCCCGAGTTCGACTCCCGGATCCCACATACGAAAAAGGGGCCGGTGATATCGCTCAGCAGCAAGGGTGCCTGTTGGCGCACGAGGTCCTGAGGTCGACCCCCCGGTACCCACAAAAAAAAATAAATAAAAATAAAAAAAAAAAGAAAATATGTACAAAATATTTTTATGGGTATGTGATAGACCACATTAAAATAATTTTTAGGAAATTGGGATAGGTTAAACTATACAACTGGAAATACAAATCATAAAGGCCATAGTCACTATTTTCTCATTATGGACTGAGGCCTTTTCTTAGGTATGTATGTTTTTGCATCCCTCTTAAATCTTTATTACTTTCTTCTAACTATAAGTTTTGAAATTGTGTATTTAAATCAGGAATGCATTATGTTAGCCAAATAAAATAGTAAAATGTGGTAAGAACTGTGAGAATTTAGCCAGAATGCTACCTTGAGCAAAAAATAAAGGCAAAGGAATATCTATCACTGGGGATGAGGAAAGCCTAAGGATTTAGCTACAGATATTGGAAGAGGTAGGTAGAGGAGTATGATTTATTATTCTATTAAAGATGTAATATTTTATTTACAGTGTTTGGGTTCTATGGCATTCTAATTTTTTCTTGATATGGGTTTGCTTTTTCAGATAATAGTTGAAAATTTACTGATATTTTTTAAAAAGAACTTTGTGATCTTTTTATAGAAAGAATTTGATAAATCTTTTTGACAACCAGTTGGTGTTCAAACATTTGAACCTGATAAAAAAGAAGCTTTTAATGAATTACTAAATATGTTCATAACTTGTAATTCCAATGGCGTAGAAAACACGTTTGTTGAATGAGAGTTTCTTCCAGCAGAAAGTCTGCATTTGAAATTAATTATCATAATTTATTATAATTTGAATAACATTTAATGAGAAAGCATTGTCTTGGAAATTCTTAGGATAATAGAGTGTAGAAATCTAATAATTGAATTAGTTTATGGCATATGCAAACATTCATCACCTTTGCCAAATATGAAACATGCAGAATATTTTTTCTTTGTGGTCGTGGGAGTTATACCTAGACATTGTTTCTTTAATATAATGACTCATTAATTCAGATAGATAGCTCATGAATCAAATGTAGAATCTAGGACAGGGAAATTTATCATAGGAACCATGAGTTTTTGAAAGAGCATTTCTTTTTGGCATTCTTTTGAAAGCTATCCTGAATATAACCAATGTGACCAGTTAACACTTGGGAAAGTTTGAGTTATATAGTTTTCTGTAAGTACTTCCACTAAATTAAATACTCTATATGTATATACACAAGATAGGTAAAATAGTTATACAGCTAGTTTCTCTTAGTTCATTGGAAAGGAAGGTTTGAGCTAATATTGTCTGGACAATATTTGATGCCTTTATCTTGTATTTTGAGTAACTACCATAAGATAACAATACACAATTTGTTAATTATTGTTACTCTCCTACTAGCCTGCTTTAAAACTCTATTAGTTATTTTTTTCTCTTCATAATAAATAAAAAATTAAACACTCTATTTCCAATCCAGCTTTTTTTCTCAGTATTTTTCTATTAACTGCTTCATTCTTACAACCCTTTCTTCTTACATACAATACATTGTTCTGTCCAATAATTAGATTCTGTCCAATAATTAGATAGGTAGCTATTTGATAAGGGTTGGAGTAATCACACAAAAGTGTTGTGGTGAGATACATAATTTTTAACAGTGGTAGATAGATTCTTAGTCTTCATAGTAATGTGTGGATAGTATAGAGTTTATCAGAAAGTAGTTGTTTGTATATTCAAAAAAAAGAGAGACAGAGACACAGTGGAAATATAATATGCCTGCCATGAATTGTTGCCAAGTTCACTGGGCAAGTAAAAAAAAAAAAAAAAAAAAGCCAGTTTATTTGTTTTGTTGTATTCAGCGTGTTGCAGAAAGGAATTAACGCAGTGAGAGCATGTATACGGAAGCTCTGTGTAACTTTCAGATGATGAACAACTGACTAGAGTTATGTCATTTATGAACCCAAATGGTGGTAGAGTGAGCATATACCTGGTTCAGGAAGAACATTGCTGTTCTGGCATAGCAAGTTTTTCAAGAGGAATATTTTACAGAAACACACCACTGTGGTTGTGAGAAGAAGCAGGGATTGCTAATGCATTTATTGTCACCATGCCTGCTGGGATCATGATGATTAGAAGACGTGGCTGAATAAAAATAAATAATACGATTTTGGAATTTTAAAAGGATGAAAGCTGGAAACTATCATAGATGTACAAAGGTAGTATGAACAACTATATGATTTGTGAAGAGATGTGGAAGAGGCTCATTTTAAAAACAAAAACTGGAATTTATGCAGCAGAAATTAGATAGCACAAGAAATGGTCTAATCCTGTCAGTCAACAGTCCATTGTTTCATACTAGAGTATTTTATCAGGATACAAAAATGAATAAAATCAGGAGATGTCTTCATATTTTTAAGAATATATGCTAAAATACAATTATATGTAATTGTACTTTTTGAATGAAATGTATTTCAGATTAAATTCCCCTTTTACATTGAGATAACAATATTAAAAATTAAAAGATACAATAAATTGGAATTTTTACATTTTCTGACAGCATTATAAAAAAACTTAGTTGTAAAGATCATGGGCTTCTGAATCAAATTCATGTTGAAGACCATAATTTGTCCTGGGTTCCTTGTGCAGGGCCTTTGCATAAATTACTGAAATCATACATGCTTTAATTTCCAACATCTATAATATGAGTATCAATTGGTATCAGCATCCATAAGTTTAATGAGATAATATATTAGGAACAAATAGAATGGTTTCTAGACTACTATAATTTTAATAGATGGTATGCATTCTTTTAGCCATTTTGGATGATACTGGTATAATTTTTGTATTTGTTTTTTGGGTATCAGATTGTCACAGTGAAGTTTTGACACTTTTTTTATAGAGACAACACAATAAAATTCCTATGGTAAATATCTGTAAGACTTAAGAACTTACAATGAATTCTCTATCATAGCATGGGTATATGACTCACACATACAAGCACGCCTCAAATAACAGCATGTCAATCAACTACAAACTGCATACATGATGGTGGCCCCATGATTATATTGCATCATAACATTGTAGTAATTTTAGTTTACATAAGTACCTGTCTGAAGTTCACCCAACAATGAAATCACTAAATGATGTGTTTCTCAGAATGTATCACTGCCATTATACCACACAATTGTTTTTTCATTAAATATATTTATTTTATTATGATGGTAGGAAACTGGCAATTTTCAAGTACCTAGTATGTGTCAAGGATCTTATTTGATTTGTTTACAATAGTACTGAGAGATGGATATTATTGCACCCTCGCTATGATTATTTTATTACTATTCTTTTATTGAGACAGAATTGGATTCACAGGCTTCATCTGAAGCAGCATGTAAGTGGCTGCCTGTTCAATAATTTGTGGTGATCAAAAGAGATCTTCTGACTACATTAAGGTTCAGCATGAGTGAATCAGTATCCTGCCTTATTCTGATGGCATGGGTTGGCTAAAACTTATGCTTCTAGACGTTGGACATTTAGCAGTAGATTCAACACTGCTGTGAGCCCCCATGATGCACGAGGGAGGCAGCCTAGGCAGCGTTCCTGCCCTTCTTTTATGCAATTGTATGTCTAGTAATAGTGATGTGCTGTGTCATATGTCTGAACACAGGATGAACATAAATGAGAACATTAAGGCTCAAAGTTCACAATTTAAAAAGCTTTAAATAATAATTGAATAAAACCTCAGTATAGAATCATTAATAGGTTACACAAAGATTTTAAAAAGTAGATAATTTCTCTTTTTTCTAGTTTTTTTTTTTTTTTTTTTTTTTTTTTTTTTTTGGTGGGTACCGGGGGAACGACCTCAGGACCTCGCGCGCCAGCAGGCGCCCGTGCCGCTGAGCGATATCACCGGCCCCTTTTTCGTATGTGGGTTCCGGGAGTCGAACTCGGGCCCTCGCGCTTGCCGGGCAGGCGCTTAAGCCGCTGAGCCATCTCACCGGCCCTTTTTTCTAGTTTTATATTAGATATTTACAAGGACCATCAAGTTAGCTGCTATTGTTCCATCTGGTAGTCAAACAAAGGAAAACAAAACAGAAAAACCAGCTGATGCTAACGCTCAGCTGATTGTAACCCTTAAACCTGATCGAGTCATCTTGATTGGCTTGGGAGTCACCCCAGGGATTGGTGGAGCACACACTTGTGGGTGTGTCTGGGCTGGTCATGGAGGGGTGGCCTTGGGGGTGTCTTGTCTGGCCCCGCCTCCTTTCTCTCTGCCACAGTTCCCCTGTTCTCTTCTCTGGCCATCATGAACAGTCGCCATGCAGGAAGCAGTTTTTCTCCCCATTGGCTTTTTGCCATGATGCTCAAGCCTTGGACTGTGGACTGAATTGTCTAAAAAACTGAGTATAAATTAAACATCTCCTCCTTTAAATTATGGGCGCTCAGATTACATTAATCAAATTAATTTTTAAAAATATATATGACATATATGTGCGGGTACAGGCATATTTGTATATGTATAATAATATTTTTCTATAGTCTCTCCTTTTTTTTTTTTTTTTTTGTGGGTACCGGGGGGTCGACCTCAGGACCTCGCGCGCTAGCAGGCGCCCGTGCCGCTGAGCGATATCACCGGCCCCTTTTTCGTATGTGGGTTCCGGGAGTCGAACTCGGGCCCTCGCACTTGCCGGGCAGGCGCTTAAGCCGCTGAGCCATTTCACCGGCCCTCTATAGTCTCTCCTTAATTAAATAATAATACTATAAGAAATCTTGTGTTTATTAATGGCACTTGTCATTTTGATTTGGGTTAAAGTGTAAACATAGAACTACAGAGAAATCCTCACTTAACTAAGACCTTTTGATAGAAGTCTAATGGGAAAGGAGGAGAATTCATTCAAATGAATTTAATACGTGTGATTTAATTTTATAACCACCTTTAATTTGAAAATCTCCAAATGCTTTCTAAGTGAATGAATGCTCATCTGTATATTTAATAGAACATAGTTCTATAACAATTTCATATTCATTGATCTACATAGTTGGGGAAGAATCAATATAGGAATACGGGGATATAGAAATGTTCCAATTTTATAGTTATTTTAACAACATTTCTTAATGGTATCTTCTGAATTCAATTTTTCAGATGCAAGAACCATACCAAGAATATCTTAAGCTATTTAAAACAATTTTATAGTCAAACTTTTCAAAAAAGAGGATTGAACAGAAGTCCAGTATTTTATAATATATATATATATATATATATATATATATATATATATATATATATATGCTAATACAAAGGAAGCATATACATAATTTCATTTTGTCATTGGGATTGCATAAAATTAGAATATATTAGAAGTAAAAATGTAGACATATTCTTGATGGCAATATGTAGATCTTACTAACCTGTTTTCATATACACAGAAATTCACTGCCATGTATTCACATATCTTCTGTTGAATAATATTGCATAGGTATTGGAAGTATTATCTTTATACATTCTATTTAATAAATGGAAAATGTGACACGTTCATATCAAATGAAACCATAAAATATTCCTTATTCTGTAAACTTCTATGAATTTAGTAATGAAACATAGAATTGCTGTTTGTGTTTGTCCAGTAATCACATAATTTGTTAGTAAACAACATTCATAGAATATTCATGAGATCAAATTACAAAATTAAACTTCAGAGAAATATTGATTGAGCCATATTTTTGTCATAAATAAGTTATAGGCTTTTTAATACAGTAAATCATTATTACCACTACAATCATTTACAAATCCATCCTGAATCGTCCACTCAAAAATTTTTACTCAAAAGGAAAATGAAGACATTATTATATTTTACAGGAGACATTATAACTTTGACAGTGGTAATATACTTTCAAATGTACAATCATTTAATGTCATTGGAGAATGTTTGACCTACTATTTGTTTTCATATTTGTTAAAGTGTTGGAGTGTCTGTATCAGTCTGCTTATGGCATACGAAAACCAATATTAGACATGTCTGTCTTTTCTCCTGAACTGAAATGAATATTTGCAAAAACATACACATTAATTAATTAATTATATAGTAAGTTAGAGAATGAAAAATGCTATAGAAGAAGTAGTAGGCAAGATATTGTTGCTTAATATTTCTACAGGCGATGATGAGGTGAAAGTTCTTAAAATGAGGACCAGGCTAAGTCTTGTTGAGAAAATGAGATTTGAGATGAAAAGGAGAAAGATATAACCAATACAGAGGAAGAATATTCCAGGTGAAGAAAACAGACCAAAAAAAAAAAGAGATCCTGAAGTAGCTTTATGCCTGCTGTTACCTAGACCTATGAGGGAGCCCTGCATGGCTTGTGCAGAATGGATGAGGGGAAGAATAGCAAAAAATAATTTCAGAGGCAAGCAAGGTCTAGATGATGTATAGTAGTGATCAGCAAATTCAGATACATGAGCCAAAGCTGCCCAGTTGACTGTTTTTGAGAACACAACTTATTGGAACGCAATGTGTATTAGTTTAACAATGTACTTACTGTGGCTGCTTTCTTGCTTCAACAAGGGCAGATTTAAATTGGTGGGACAGAGACCAAATAGTCTGCAAAGCCTAAAATATTTACCATCTGTCCCTTTACAGAAAAAAATTACTAATTTCCAATCTGCAGCATTGGCAGATATTTTCATTAATTTGCTGAGGAAAATGAGAAGTTGAGAAGCTGTAAGCAAGTAGTCACATAATGACAATGTTGAGAAAGTATTTTGGTTTCTCTTTGGTGAAGAAAATGGAGATAAGGGTAAAAGAAGACACTTGAGGAGCTAAAGTGAAAGTCCAGGTCTTTTAGGTGATTCCAACAGGACGATAGTTGTGGAAGTGCTGAAAGGGAAGTCTCGTTACCTTGAGCAGTGTTTGTACAGAATTCCTAAAGTTAAGGGTGATGCCATGTAGAGCCAAGGAGAATGAAGAGCGTCATAAACATTCGCAGTAGAAATTAACACAGCTGTTTGCTGTTCTACCCTGAGGCTGCCTTGAAGATCATCCATGACCATTTGAAACCACCAGTGACAATCATATTATGTGCCATTGATACAAATTTTTCATTTTAATTTCCAGTTAATTTTATTATGAAATCAATTATATGAATTATTATGAAATAAGTCATCTCAAAGGCTATCTTACATACGCACAAACAGAAAACACCTAAACACAGACACATATTTAAAATTTATTTTAAGAATATGTATGTATATTCATGTGCATGTACTATACACATACAAATATTTCCCACATCACACTTCTATTTTCCTCTACAATACACAATAATTATCTTGCTTTTGAGGATACCATTTTATAATTTGTAAAAATGTAAATAATACATTGTTTAGCTTTTCATTTTTTTTTTTTTTGTGGGTACCGGGGGGACGACCTCAGGACCTCGCGCGCCAACAGGCACCCGTGCCGCTGAGCGATATCACCGGCCCCTTTTTCGTATGTGGGATCCGGGAGTCGAACTCGGGCCCTCGCGCTTGCAAGGCAGGCGCTTATGCCGCTGAGCCATCTCACCGGCCCAGCTTTTCATTTTTTTGAAATTTAAACAGAAGTGATTTTAGAACTGTGTAACTTCTTTATTCAACGGCCTATACTGAGTGTTTGTGTAAATCTTATTAGTTAAATTCTTAACTTGTTTCACTAAATTCTTACTTAAGATCCCACAAACAGGAGGCATCTGACTCTTCAAGTTTATGGAATATTCTTTATTTTATCTGCCTCTTTAAATATTGCATCTCATTTTTTTCTCTATAGAAAAATAATTTACAAATTTCTCTAGCACATAATGTTTATATTATGGTTCATTATGTAACATATGTATTACATTAAGGTTCTTAGGAGAAATAGAAACAATGAATGTGTATATGTGTGTTTGTGTGTGTGTGTGGACATGTGAGAAAGATGGGGGGAGAGAATTAAACAAATAAACCTGATCATATTTATCTTGATAATGGAACTTTTGCACTCTTAAATTTTGTGTCCAAATAGAGTACCTTACTCTGCTTATCCTAGGCTTAGCCCTGTGGAACACATGACATAGTTACACATTTATATACAATAAGATATCAGTGGTTTGATGTCAAAAGATCAAAAAGAGTGAAAATAGTACTGTCCCATTATGCATATATATATATATATATATATATGCATATGTATATACAGATTTCTATAAACATGGAAAGAATAGAAAAAAATATAGGAAAATCTCTGTTTTTATAAAAGAATTTCTTTACAATCACCTAAAACATTGCTATAATAATCTCTAGAGACTTGGACAATATATAAAATTATTCCTCTCTGACACCTGTCAGAAATTATATCATTTTAACAAGTAGGAACACAGAAAAATTTTAAACATACTTGACTACATTTTAGGATACAGTCAACCTTCATAACAGTCAGATTGGCACTGAATCTTGACATAGTCCACATTTCAGTTGTATTTTTCAAGGCAAGTGCTATCAGATTATTCTTTGCATCAATTGATACTTTGACAGAGTTGAGATTTGAAGTTGTATCCATTGCAACACTTTTAATGATTGAACATAAATTGTTACGATATATCATTATGGTGAAATAAAAACAAGAAATGATCTCATTAAATCATGAAGCATTTTATGGCATGTTATTAAGTGGATCCCAGGGCTCTGAATTGAGTATAGTTGCCAAAGATGTCTATATCCTAATAGACCCAATAGTTGCCAAAGATGTCTATATCCTAATATCCTTATATTGCAAATGAATAAACTGTAGAGCACAATTCAATAGGGACTACCTGTACACATCAGAAAAACAGAGATGGCATAGGTCAGGGAATTTCTTGGTGTAGTGTGATATAATAGCGAGCTGAAATAATGATATACGCTGAAATCAATTTCTTCATATTAAGTATATTTGATTTATTAAAGAGTTAGCAAAAAAGTAAAATTTTAGAATAAGAGAGACAAAATTTAAAGAGGTAATTTAAAAGAAGTGAATGGTATGGAGAGGTGAAAAATCATGTCTTGTCAAATTTGAACAAAGTCAAGTATTCTTATTCATAGCTCAAATGTATTTTACTTCTCAAAGTTAAAATAATGCTGATTAAACTTCTCCTTCAATCCCTGATTAATTTAAAATTATTTTGGAACTTCCTTTCATGGAAGCAGCCATCTCTTAATAAGTCAAGTACATGAAGAAATACTGTTACATGTATTATAAAAGTAAAATATCTTTAGGAAAACATAATTTGATTTTTGATACAATAATTTATATGAAATATTTTCTAGCCTTAAGGTATATTTCAACAAAGAAGAGAGCTTTAAATGTATACAAAGTTGAATTTATACACTTGACTTTGTTGTATTTGATCGAGCCCTCTTAGAACTCACCTTAAATAAGGACACATGTATTAGAACTTTATCAGAAAATGATTCTACCATAATAAAAGACATTACTTAAAAGCTTTCCAATATGATAATTAGTGAAGGAAAAAGACATAAAACTGTCCAAATGGGAGAGTTATTGATGCTGATGCTCCTTGTCAAATGTGAATAATACTGTATTTATCTGGAGACATTAATTATGGATGGCTTCTTTTTTTTTTTTTGTGGGTACTGGGGGTCGAACTCAGGACCTCACACGCCAGCAGGCGCCCATGCCTCTGAGCGATATCACCGGCCCTTTTTTCGTATGTGGGTACCAGGAGTCGAACTCAGGACCTCGTGCTTGCCAGGCAGGTGCTTATGCCGCTGAGCTATCTCACCAGCCCAGATGGCTTTTTAAAAGTAGTTTAAGAGACAATATTCATTGGCTGTATCTTAGAATTTGAGAACTACAATAATGAATGGGCCACAAGGTCTGGCCATATTTGCATTTCAGGTGTGACAAGGTTACCTCACAATCTTAACAGTGTGGCAAATTTGATACTTGACATTAAATTATTCTCTCTAAAGAGATTTTACACTTCTGATTCTATCAGTACAGAAGCTCTTTAATATAGTAGATTCTAACAGACCAGCTTTACTTGTTTTTGACATATTAACTATTATACTTCATTTTGAGATAAATTAGAAAAGCCATTCACCCATTATTTGTTAAATTGGTCATTTCAGTCAAATTATAAGCATCCCATTTTTGACAAGGGATGACAGTGTTTCTAGAAAACATTCAGTACTGTTATAAGTTAACACTCTTTTTATAAGGAGGCTGTAGAAGGTAAATAAGAGAATTATGTATGTACTAGGCAATTTAATTTTAACATGTTTTCATACATAAAACAAAAATGTATATGTTAATGGGATATTACGTAATGTTTGATACATGTATACTTTTTGTAACATTTAAATCAGTTCAAACATACTTAACACCTCAAACAGTAGTGAAAACCTTCAAAATCCTTTCTTCTAGCTTTTTGAAATGTACAGTACGTAAATGTTATCTACAGTGACCATGCTGTGCAATATTACTACAGTTCTTGCTGCTATCTGTTTCTTCGTACCTATTGATCAACATTTCCCTGTCCCCACCCCCTAATATTCCCAGCCTCTGGTAACCATCATTTTACTATGAACTTATATGGGATCAACTCTTTAAGATTCCACATATGAGTGAGATCTTGTTGTGTTTATTTTCCTATGCCTAACTTGTTTCATGTAACATGATCTTGTGTTCTATCCCTGTTGTCAGAAACAATAAGATTTCATTGTTTTGTTACAGCTGAATAGTATGCTACCATATCTATGTATGACATTCTCTTTACCCAGTCATCAGTTGATGGACATTTAGGGTTTATCCCTTTTGTGGCTGTTCTGAATAACCGTACAATAAACAGAGGAGTGCAGATGGCTCTTCGAAATTCCGATTTCATTTCTTTTGGATAGATGCTAGGATTGGGGTTGCTTGATCCTTTAGCAATTTTATTTTTACTTTTTGAGGAAGCTCCACAGTATTTTCCATAACGGCTGCATTAATTTCCATTTCAAACCAACAGTGTGTAAGTGTCTTCTTTTTCTTCACATCCTTGCCAGTACTTGTCTTTAGTCTTTTTAATAATAGACACTTTTGGGCCGGTGAGATGGCTCAGCGGTGTAAGCACCTGCCTGGCAAGCGTGAGGGCCCGAGTTCGACTCCCGGAACCCACATACGAAAAAAGGGCCGGTGATATCGCTCAGCGGCACAGGTGCCTGCTGGTGCGCAAGGTCCTGAGGTCGACCCCGGTACCCACAAAAAAAAAAAATAATAATAATAATAAACATTCTTACTTGTGGTAGGTGATATCTCATTGTGATTTTAGTTTGCATTTCTCTGATGATTAGTGATGTTCAGCTCCTTTCGAGAAATGTCTGTTTATATATGTCCCAATTTTAAATCATGTGTTTTAAATTCAACTTCTTTATTATTATTATTATTATTTTTTTTTTTGTGGGTACCGGGGGGACGACCTCAGGACCTCGCGCGCCAGCAGGCGCCCGTGCCACTGAGCGATATCACCGGCCCCTTTTTCGTATGTGGGTTCCGGGAGTCGAACCCGGGCCTTCGCGCTTGCAAGGCAGGCGCTTAAGCCGCTGAGCCGTCTCACCGGCCCAACTTCTTTATTATTGAGTTTTGTTTTGTTTTTTTGTCTTTTTAAGACAGGGCTTTACTATGCAATTCAGGCTGGCCTCAAAATCACGATGATCTTGCCTCAGCCTCCCGAGAGCTGGGATTACAGGCCTGTGCTACTACACCCAGCCTATTATTAAGTTTTTGGAGGAGACAGTAGTTTATAATTGCCAATATATTCAAATTATATTTGGACCTTTCAAAATTTCCTATGTGGCTTAGTATAAGGATGAAGATAATTATAAGCTTGCTGTCAGGAATTTTCAACATGAATTAATATCATCCTATCTATTTTACCCAAATTTATAATCAGTTTAAATATATTGGTTGATCAGATGAGTTTTATTTAAATAAACTGGTGGTTATAGTTCAATTCCAGTTTTCTAATGTGTATAGATAGATATAGCTTAATACTTGCATACAGTTAATACTTATTCTTCAAACACAATTTCAGGAGTTAGAATTAGAAATACTTGGAAAATTAATTTTAGGAATGACTCTGTCAAGCTTTTCTGGGGCAGGGTTTATATGAATGTCAGCTTTGTTAGATATAATTCAATATGTCTAATTATACAAGCAACTGCAAGATTTTACATATACATTATTATTATTATTGTGCATATGCAATGTATATATATAATAGGCATTATGCTGTGAAAAAGACAGTCACCTAAAAATTATTAGCCATCCCAACTCAACTTACATGTTCTTCATAATGAAAACATTTTTTAAAAATCCATATTGTATAAAAAATTTTTGTAGGCTTTATTAATGGTTATACCTAAGGAATATCTGACTTCCTTAAACATATTTAGATCATACTTTTTTTTAACATCATATGTTCTGTTAGAGCTTGATGTTGGGGTACAAGTGAAACAAGAAAGTAAAATATTTATCCCTAACTACAGAAACTCTTGTACTATTATATTTTTATAGAAGTCATTTTATATTTGTAAATCCTAAAGACCTCTGACAGAAGTCTGTGTTTTTAAGAAATGGCGTTCAGAAAACAAACTTTGAGTCAGAACCAAATCTCAAATATTAATTTAACAATATCAATTTATTTTGTAATATTTTATCCTATTTTGATTCCACCACTAAATTGTTTTAATTAATATGGAATCATTTTAAATAAAAGCTTTTAAAAATATAAATTTCAACTTGAATTAAAATTATTTCAAATCTTAAGGAATAATAAATTCCATTAGCTTCCTAAGAAAAGATATTTATTTTTTTAGTTACAAAAGTGAAATGTGCTCAAATAATGAATAAAATGATCTAGTATATAAAAAAGGATGAACACAAATCAATTGTTTTTATTTTATTTTTTTCTTTTTTACTTTTTTTCTTTCTTTCTTGGTATAGGGCCCATACTCTAAAAATTTTTTTTTTTGTATTATTGAAACAGAATCTCCCTAAGTCCCTAAATTGCCCAGGGTGGCCTTAAACTTGTCATCCTCCTGCCTCAGCCTCCCAGGGTGTTGTTATTAAAGTCATTCACCATCATCACTGGCTTATGTTTTTCCGGGTGTATCCCTTATTTTCTCCATTCTTTATCCCCTAGAGTTATCAATGTTGGCATTGTGGTATGTATTCTTCCATATTTTATCTGTGTTTGTGTTCATATATATATGTATATTATATATATATATATATATATATATATATATATATATATATATAAACATGGGCCTTTTGGATACTGCTCTGTAAATATTTATAAGTAATTTTAAAAGGAGTGAATTAATCATGAATCCTTCTAGATTCATAGAAAATCTCAGGTAACTTGTAAAGCTTCATAATAGTTGGTAAAATGTACATAATTTGTTCATCCATTCCTCCATTGGTGGGCGTTCAAGTTGTTTCTCATTTTATGAGATTGTAGAAAATGCATTATTCACACTTCCATTTGTCTCTATGCTTTTCTCTGCCTTCTGATGGTTGTATTTCTACAGGATCAATGTGCAGAAGGAGGGAGCATTTGCCATGTAGTGTTAACCGCTCTGTGACTACTAACAAATGACCTTCCACACTTTAGTCTCAAGCCACAGCGCAGCAAAAGAGCATCAATCCAAACGCCTCCTCTGCAGTGCATGTTTGGTCTTCCTAAGCTTGGCTAGGTTAGCACTGAATTTTCACTTCTTGATTGGAATTCTCCTAAGCAACAGAGATTTTGATAATATTTTTGTGCACTTATCCCTCCCTTTGAGATTCTGCAGGGACAAATAGTTAAGACTTTGATGTTAAACACAGACGGTTTCAGATTGAATCTTGGTACCGCTAGTGAGTAGTCTTGTGACCCTGGGTAAGACACGTCATTTCTTTAAGTATAAAATGGGGATAACAACTGATCTCAATGCAGGGCAGAGATGCCTGCCAAATCTTTTAATACTTTCATGTCCATTGTCTGCCAGCATTGCCATCCAGTGCTATAGTGACAGAAGAGCGACAGATGTTTGTCCCCACAACCCCAGAGGCAGTAGTTCTGTGATACCAACAGCGTCCCCAGACCTCTTCGTGAGCTCCTCCTTCATGATTATTCTTTGAATTTGTCTAAAAGAGAAAGAGGAAGAGGAAAGCCTTCCTTGATGTCTCGAAGCTGGCCTGATATTCACGGCAAAGCCTTTCATGTTCTTTTGAACATGAATAATTTCACAGATCATCAACAACATAGAAGTCCACTCAGTGACCTTGATGGATCAAAACAAAAACAGACCCACTGCATAATTATATCTGAACAGTAAAACATGAAAGTTATCCTAACCACAAAAATGACATCTTCCCTACCTTAGCTAATATGAGTTATTGATGCCTCTTTATTTAATTATAGTTTTAGCACTAAACTAGTAGTCACTCCATCTAGGTAAGATTTATTAAGTTATCACCTTATTGAATTATTCTTGCTTTCAGAATAAAACCCTACTTGCATAAACCTTCCCCCAATTCACGTAATACAATCTTAACAATAATTTCTTTCTAGTAACCACTTGCTGACACATCCCCATGGTGTGCTTTAATGCAATGTGTAGTAAGACCAACTTGTTCCCTACAGATGTATTTCTAGTGATCGTTGGCTGGGGGCATCGACAGTGCACATTCACACCAGTGCTTCTGATGAACTGATTAGTGACTTAGAGATTAATCCAATTCTTAGAATCTCCACTCCAGACTTTAACTTTCTCAGCATTTTCCATTTTTGTATAAGGTAAAATTCCTATAGTCTCAGCTTTGTTGACTGAAACCTAATGTAGTCTTAATATGGCACATTTGGCCTGACAATATTTTTCTTGATTCTGTTGCATTTTCTGTTCATACTTTCCTATGATCTTAGAATGCTTACTCCTTTTTATATTGATATATTATTCAGATATTCAGGCTCAATTGGAAATGTTCTTTAGCATGGAGTACATTTTAAATAAAACAGTTGTCCCCTATGTGGCAGCCCTTTTTACAATTTAGACATACATATCGTATTCATCATAGGGAATTTGTACTTGTGCATGATCTTTACTCCTCTTTTGTTCCCAATCTCCTCTCCTCTCTTCAACCCCTCCCCCCTTCCTTATTTACGAAGCTTTGTTTCCATTTTATCCTTCTTTTATCATTTTTTTCTTTTCCCTTCCTTCCTTTCCACCTCCCTTCTCCTTAGGTCCTCTTTCCTTTTAAACAATTTCTTCCTATTTCATAATATTTATTGTACATTTTGGTTCTTATTTATTCTTTCAGTTTATCACACCAGCACCAATTTACCTAGAAATGTCTCAAGTTTATCATTCTTTATGGCTGAGTAGTACTCCATTGCTTAAAAAAAACACCTTTTTTTATCCATTCATCAGTTATTGAGCATCTGGGTTGTTTCCAAGATTTAGCTATTGCAAATTGTGCTGCTATAAACATGGGTACACATGTATCACTGTGGTATGATGTTTTTAATTCTTCCAGGAAGATAACCAGGACAGTAATAGCTGTGTCAAATGAGACCTCTAATCCTGTTTTTCTGAGGAATTTCCACACTGGTTTCCACAGTGGTTGTACCAGTCTACACTCCCACCAATCCTTCTCCACAAGGGTCCCTTTTTCCCTACAGCTCTTCCAGCACTTGTTATTGTTTTTTTTTTTTTTTTTTTTTTTTTTTAATGCAGGTACAGGGAGTCAAACTCAGGACCTCGCGCTTGTCAGGCAGGCACTTATATGATGCTGAGCTATATCACTGGCCTTGGTTGATTTCTTGATAATAGCCATTCTTTCTGGGGTGAGATCGAATCTCAGCATTGTTTTAATTTGCATCTCTCAAATAACCAGTGATGTTGAATATTTTTTTCATATATTTAGTGTCTGTTTGTATTTCTTCATCTGAGAAGTGTGTATTCATCTCAGATGCCCATTCTTAGATTGGTTCTTTACATTTGGGGAGGATCTGATTTTTTCTTTTTATGTTGTAGTTATTAACCCTTTGTCTGAGAGACAACTGGCTAAAGTTTTTTCCCACTCTGTTGGTTGTCTTTTTCAATCTGTTGGTGATTTCTTTTGCTGTGCAAAAGCTTTTTAATGAGAGCCCAGCTGTTGATTCTGGAATTGATATTAGCATATCTGTAATTCTCAAGTTACATGATTAATATGGCATCATATGAATTACTCTGACAATTCACTGTATACTAATTTATATCTCTGCTTTACCATACATGGCTGTCTAAATTTAATATTGTGGGCTAAAAACCCTTGACTTCATCATATTTCTCTAATGAGGGAATCAATGGAGATAATTTATCAGATGGCATAGTATACTATTACATTTATATATAAGCTTTATATATAGAAAGACTTCTGCTCAAACTTCTGCTATGTCACATTCTGACAGCACATGGTCACAGATAAGCGTTATGGAGATGTTTTAAACTATTTTAACTATTTAATTTATATTTTTATCTATTTGTATGGGATTCATATTAAATTTTCCAAGGGCAGAGTTTCAGTATGTATTACATATGCAGACATAGTATTTTTTTTGGGCACTAGGAATCGAACTCAAGACACAGTATGTTAAATGCCAAGTCTTGCTAAAAAAAAAAAAAAAAGGAGAAAAGAACTTAAAAGCAATGGCTTTTTAAATTATCTGCTGATGTTGCTCAGACTAATACTTTCTCTCCAAATAAATCTGTCTCACATGAATATTTCATTAAAAAGATAACTTTGAATTTGGAGCATTCATAGGATACTGCAAAACATCATCTTCTAATAGTTAATTACTTTTATATTCTACTTCCATACACTTGGGAAATTATTGCAGGCACATTTAGTAAATCATAAAATTGATTTTTGTAAAACCTAACTAAACAGGATCTTGCTCTTATTTAATAGTTATATCCAATAGATTCCTAAAGTATAAATTTTGTTAATCCATGACTAAATCACAGGGTGTTAGGATAAAAATTACAAGAGTTACAGACACTACTACATTTGTTTATGAAAAACTGAACTTCAGATAATTAACATTTCAGATCCTCTCTCAGAACTAGAGATGTCTATAGGTATGCTGTAGCTACATTTTAAGAATTAGCTTCCAGTGTAGTCTTCCAAAATGTGCTCTTTTATATTACTCAGGACTAAGAAATTATTCCTCAAATTTCAATTCTTTTTATGTTGTAGAAATTAACTCGTTGTCTGAGGGACAAGTGGCTAAAGATTTTCCCACTCTGTTGGTTGTCTTTTCAATCTGTTGGTGATTTCTTTTGCTGTGCAAAAGCTTTTCAATAAGATGAGATGCCAGCTGTGGATTCTGAAATTGATATTAGCCTATCTGTAATTCTCAAGTTACATTATTAATATAGTATCATATGAATTACTCTTACAAGTTACTGTATAAAAATTTATATCTCTGCTTTACCATACATGGCTGTCTAAATTTAAGATTGTGGGCTCTTAAGATTCTCTTTGGACAAAAGCTTTAAAGAAGAATGCCTGGCTGGGATGGAACATGGAGATTTAATCATTCTCTGCTGTCTTTTATAGCTGGTTTACTGATATGCCTGACAGCTTAGAGAATAAATGTTATTTTGTGGGGACATAGGATTATGATCATTGTATGCCCTAAGTTTGTATTTGTTCCTATGGAATCCGTGAGGACAAATCAGTGTGCAACAGTTCACCTTAGTTTTAAGAAGATCGTATATGGGTGAATTGATGCTTTTAAATCCTTTTTATGTGTGCATTCATAATAGTGATTTTTGTACAAATTAAGCATTTTAAATTGCTATGCAATCATCACATAAATAGTTCCATGAACATTAGTTTATGAAATTGCCTCAAGAGAGAATGTACGTTTAACACTATTATAGAAAAGATAATAAACTTCACTTGTCTCTTCAAGCTTGTTTTAGATTTATTTAAAGCATTACCTAAGTGTTCAGAATAAGAATTATCCCTAAGTAAGAGTGTGCAAAAAATGCACGCACATGAAAACTACGTTAGGTTAGAGACCAAGACAATTTTTAAATTCAGGTTATCCTCTAGTTCCCTAGTCCATATTTGACTTACCCCTGGAGAAAAGTTGCTGCAAATATAAAGCAAGAAGGCAAAGAAAAACAAAACCCATTTCGTTACACTTTCTTTGGGGGCAATCATAAAGATCTTGGTGTTGGTGTTAGTAAGTTTTAAAAGATACTCTTTATGGAGGTTAGAGGTTGGGCAGACAAGTTTAGAAGTGTTCTATGTGATACTCAGGACAAGAAATAAATTGTCAGTTATCAAGAAACAAATTATCAATAATTATCAGTGAAATTATCAGTCAAGAAGTTTTGCCTCTGAACATAAGTGAGACACCTCGTTAGGTTTAAGCAGGGAAAGAATGGGCTTAGAATTCCCAACACTGGGGTTAAGGGTAGAACCAGAAAAAATGTGATTGTTACTAGTGCCCGTGTTTTATCACCACAGTGGTATGGCTTAGGAAACAAAGATATGAATGCACAGAGTACAAAGTTAGCCTGTATTTTAAATCCTAAATTTTATACAAAGAAGAAATTGAGTTTCTGACTGGTGAAATTCTGATAGCTAGTGTCTGGTAGCTAGTGTCTAACAATTCAGCTAATCATTAACAGAGACAAAAACACAGGGCCTTCAAATTCTCCCTCCAGTCCCTTTGCACTAAACCATGTCACATCTTTAGCACACATCTGTGGGTTTTAGAAGTATTGTAGTTTAGTGCCTCACATCATATTCTGAATCAGAGAAATACAGGTTTCATGCAAGACTTTTCTTGCAAGCTGTATGGTACTGTGCAAATTAAAAATCTCTATGTGGGGGCTGGTGAGATGGCTCAGCAGCATAAGCGCCTGCCTGGCACGTGCGAGGTCCTGAGTTCAACTCCATGTACCCACATAAAGGGAAAAAAGGGCCAGTGATATCACTCAGTGGCCCAAGTGCCTGCGCAAGCGTGAGGTCCTGAGTTCGACTTCTGGTACCCACATTAAAAAAAAATCTCTATGTATCTTAGTTTCCTCATCTATAATATGCAAGTAATGACAGTACTAGCCTAAAAATGTTGTTTTAGATATTCTAGTTATATAAACAGAGAGTTTAAATCTATAAATACTCACCAAATGGTATTTATTTTGTTTATGGCATGCTAATGGTTAATTTCAAAGTGTATTTCTCCACATGCTAATGAAGGTGTAACAAATTTTTGTGCAATTTTAAAGAATTATTGGAAACCAGAGGCATAGTCATTTTACATTTTAAGACATAAAATTCTTTAGCTGTAGTACTAATTAATTTCATTTGTGAATCTTTACAAATCATTTGTATGAAGTTTGGATTCAAAATTTGCCAGGATTAAATCTTTATACTAGCACCATATCAAATGTTTTAATTTCATATTTGATAGTGAACTGGTAGATAAACTAGAGAGCCAAGTACCTAAAAAATGTGGATTGATGAAGCAATAAAATGTATAATTCCTTCATCATAGATTCAGAAATATGACTACCAACAATTATGAATACTCTACAATAAAAATTAAATCACCCTATTATTGATTGATAAAATGTTTTTAAGGAACTTTTATGATTCTAAGAAGAAATATACTAGCTTAATTGCCAAATTTAGTTTTAAATATTGCTATGCACTAATTATGTTCTGTCAAAATTTTTTTTGAAACTTAATCCCTGTGTGAGAGTATTTGGAGGTGGAACCCTTGAGAAGTGTTAAATTATGAGGGTAAAGTCCTCATGAGTGAGAATAATGTCCTAATAAAAGAAACACAGGAGAAATCCCTTGCCCCTTTCTCAATGTGAGGACATGGGAAAGAGTACTGTCTTTGAGCCAGAAAGTGAGCCATCACTAGACACCCAACATGCTGGCACTTGTATCTTGGACTTCCCAAACTGAAGAAGTGAGAAATTTCTGTTGTTTATAAACTAGTCAGCTTATGGTATTTTGTTATATAAACACAAATAAACTAAGATTAATGTTTAGCTTAAAGCATCTTTTGAATATGCAAGATAAACAATTACTGTTTATGAAGCATGTAAGTGAGTATTGAAATGAAAGTCATACGTACTAAAATTCTGGGCAGTTTATCTCTAATACCTTGTGTAAAATATCCAGTATCATATTTTTTCTACATCAAGATGATGAAGTCAGTTAATAAATGAAAAGTCCAGGACATATATTTAACTTTATAAACCTAAAACTTTGCTCAGTCCATGAAGTTGAATTACTTACAGTGTTATTCTAAATAGTGATACATTTTATAGAATATGACTTTGTCATGACGTACTTGTGACACCTAAGTGTTGTTTATACCAACTATATTCTAGCAAAACCAAGAATGGATTTATTAGTTGTGTACTATACTGAAAACATAGATTTCACAGTCTCAGTAAACTAGATTTAATTGATTATATTTATTTGAGAATAATTTAAGTCTTGTCTAAGTTATACAGGGGTTAAATCTCTCGATCAAGGAAAACGAACATTAAATTCAGTGCCATGCTTTCCAACAGCCAATGTGAACAAAGGAAAAACTGAGTAATGCAGCTCACCTTATCTATTATGAGGAGGTACAGCTTGTCAGAAAAGAAAAATAAAAGGATAAGGAAATAAAAACAAAACCTAGTTCAGTCTTTAAGGGAAATTTATTAAGGAACCATATGTTTAAGACATGCTTGATACTATTATAGATGATAGCCATAACATTATATTATATTTTCTTAAGTCACTTAATTATAAACCTCAAAACAAAATGTTACATCCTGATTCAATGGTAGCGTTTCTATGAAAAACAGTTCGGTTACACAGTTGCTGGCTGTCTGCCCTCTTAGAAAAGCAGAACTTTAGAGATGCTATAGGAATAAATGGTTATAGTGTCCCTCGGGTCAGGCTTTTCAAATATCAATTGTGAAGCTTTGACAGCAGCCATATGAGATGAAATTTCAAGTTCAGAATCCAGAAAAGTAAGTGAAGGGTGTTCTGAGTTTTGATTGAAAAGAATCCTCACATTTTAGAGACCTGGAATATAGGTTGTAAGGTTCACATTTAGAAATGAAATCGAGCAATATGACTAAATTCAATCTTTGTATACCTCTTTATGTAGTAATTATTCTTTAAGTGGAATATTCCTAAAAATGACATAATCATTCTTATTTTACACATTTGAAATTTAGACCTGCTATGAAAACAGTTTTCATCATTTCTTTTCAATTTGCAATGTTTTCCTTATTTATTAGTGCACTTTTATGACTAAAATGTTCATGCCTAGTAAACAATGCAATTTCTGTGTGTTATATAAATAAATTTCAGAAATCAAATGCTTATTATTAAAGAGGTCATTTTGACTTACCTAAATTTATTTATTTATTTATTTATTTTTTTTTTTTTTGTGGGTACCAGGGGGTCGACCTCAGGACCTCGTGCGCCAACAGGCACCCGTGTCTCTGAGCGATATCACTGGCCCCTTTTTCGTATGTGGGTTCCGGGAGTCGAACTCGGGCCCTCGCGCTTGCAAGGCAGGCGCTTACGCCGCTGAGCCATCTCACCGGCCCCCGACTTACCTAAATTTAGAATCTTCAGGTTACAGAAAATATATATTTTGTGGCATAAGGACATAAATCATTGTTTTCAATATCTATTCTTTTTTAAATTTTTTAAAACTTATTTTTTGAGTTTTATATTTTTCCTTCTATATTTTAAGCACTGTAATAAGATATGGTGTGTTGTTTTCAAAGGCTAACCAATTATAATTTCTTCCCTTGAATTCTCCTGTATTTTAGAAATGCATATATTGATCAGTTCAACTGAAAATTTTTTAGCAAATGTAGTGAGAAGTTAATGCTAATTGATAAAATGGCAAGTTGAGATGCGAACAGTGTTCTGGTGCAAACCAGAGAACACTACTAATTAGAACTAGGCAGTCACTGACTTTATGAACAGAGCTGATTGCAGTATTAAAGTTTTGACATTCAACTTTACTCCAATGACTGGTTAGAACTGTGGTAATCAATTTAAATCAATTAATATTTGAGATTCTCGTATGCACAATGCAATATTACCTTTGGCAATGTAAGGGATGCAAAAATTCACTCCATTTAGTCAGTGAATATTTAGTCTGTGCTATGTGCCAGTTTCTTTCTAGATACAGGGAATTCGTGAGTCAAACAAAGACAAAAAAAGAAGGTAGGAACCCAATAGATGGAAAGATGTTTCACTCACAGTCTTCCTTTAAGGAGAGTAAAGAAGAAAAGTATATACATACTAGTACAAGCAGGATAAATTACTGAAACAATGCAGAATCTTGTTAAGAGGCAAAATCCTTTGAAAGTTAAAAGCAAAAATGCAATTGCTCTTTTGAGTCTTGTCTTTAAAAATATTGATAACATTCTTTTGTTTTTGTTAAGTTGGTGAACGGAATAATCAACAAACAGTCTCTGATTGGAATGAAGACATTATGCCTAAAGTGACCATTTTCATTCCTGGATTACATTGTTCATAATATTTAGAGTTATTAAAAACCATTTGAAACAGAGCCTTCAAATGATACATTTACACAAGAACTAATCTACCAATCATCATTCAAAGCATTTTCATCTTCTGTAGAAATATCTCTCCATAAATAATGATTTAAATTGAAACTGTCAGATGAAGAGGCTATTTCTTTTCTCTAAAAATGTGTCTCTGAAGAATTCTATAATTCTTTAAAAAGGAAATCTTGACTTCTGCCCTGGCATTTTGATAACAATTGATTAGTAACATACTTTCCTAATTGTTTCTGCATTTTTCATAGTAGTGTACAGACATATCTATTTCAGTCACCAGAGGCCACTGCTGGGAGCACAAGGATGGCCAAGTCACCTTGGTTCTCAACATTTACCACCACCCCAACATATTGTATAATTATGCATCAACCAAAATGCAAACCAGTTAAACTTGAACCCCAATAAAGTTGGACATCTTGAGAAGGTAATAGAAAGAAAATAGAAAGTTGACCTCAAAAGCATTCAAAGTTAGATGGGTTTTTATGGAAGTTTCTCATGAAGAAGCAGCTGAAAAATGAAAACCATCACCAGTTCCTATTCCTCTACTCAAATTCCTCTACCATGGTGTTTGATTTATTTATTCCCATGTCTCTCCCCTCTTATTCCACTTTCCACATTTTTAAAAGCATCTACAGTCTCCAAGTTATTGCTCTTTTCTTGCACTCACATTTTCATAGATTTTTCTTCTTTTCATTCCGTAGCCTTTCCACCCTATTCTTGTTCCCTGTGGCATCCTTCCAGTCTTCTCACTTGTTCACACTTACAGGCAAAGCGAGGTTTCATGAATGCTGACCCAGCAAGAACAACAAAATCTCCTCCTCTCTAGGCAACTGGAGAAAGCAGTTGAGTGCAAATGCTTAGGATGGTGTCTTGGTTTTTTAAAAGAAAATTGTATTCATCCTTGTCATAAACAAATGACTTGCAGGTTAGAAATATCTACTTGTTTCTTCAAAAAAAATAGCCAGAAACTTAATAAACAAAGCACCTGTGCATTTCTGTGCAGGTGCAGTCACAGGCACGGGGAAGTATCTGTGAGCACAAAATCCTATCATTAGTGAATCACACAGAGATCCAAACATACACTTTAGCCACTGATTTGGTGGATTCCCGATTCTCTGCAAGTAGTAAAGAGAGACTAAAATCAAAACAGAAGAAAAATGGGGTTACAGCCTTAAGAATTAGGTAAGCTTTTCTCTCCAGGCTGAAGATAGCTATTCTTCATATTTTTGGCCACTTATCTTTAGCTAAGAGACTCCTCAGTTCCTCCCTCCAGGCCAGCCCTCCAACAGTACTGTAGAACCTCCTCACTCTCGCCTTCTCCATGACTTTATCTCTGTACTTATTCTCTCTCCTTTTTATGTTGGTTCTCTCTTTCCACCAGATCCTCCCTGTCAATATATTCATCTGTTTCAACACCTTCTATCTCACAAAGACTTTTTCTTATCCCCACGTTTCCTGTAAACTATTGTCCCATTTTTCTGTTCCCACAAGTATCCAAATGACTTGAAAGATTTGATAATATCACCTAATCTTTATGCATTTCTTATACTTCTGGGATTTTTTCTAAATAATTCCTGAAATCCCACAGTGATATGTCAAACAACCACCTTGCAATGTTCTTGTGGTTGTCCAAATGGCATCTATATATGGCACTTGTGATTTCCCCCTGAAATTTCTTCCAGTGTATTCTTCCCTATTTTATTTTATTTTATTTTATTTATTTTTTTTTTGTGGGTACCGGGGGGTCAACCTCAGGACCTCGCATGCCAGCAGGCGCCCGTGCCGCTGAGAGATATCACCGGCCCCTTTTTCATATGTGGGTTCCGGGAGTCGCACTCGGGCCCTCGCGCTTGCCGGGCAGGCGCTTAAGCTGCTGAGCCATCTCACCGGCCCCTCTTCCCTGTTTTAATAAAGAGCACAAGCATCCTTTCAAAAACATCTTCTTATCTCATCTCCCTGCTCCAACCTTTGATCTTTCTGCAATACAATTTCCATAAGGCAGATAAGGTGATCTTTTAAAATGTAAATCAGATCATGACACTCCTCTGCTAGAAAGATTCCAAAGATCTTTTTTTCAAAATTAGAGAAATTATTCTGGTTAAGGAGGCTAAGTAATCTATGCCCTATCTGTCTCTGCCCTGGCACTCAAGCTTCTACCTGTCCTTTCCAGTATACTTTTATGAGAGGGACTGTCTTTAGTGTCCCGTATTTTTTTCTATGTGGCTCACATAGAAAAACAAAATTAGGGACTTTGAGCAAACTATCGCTGCCTTTTTAGTCATATAAGCATTATCTAATAAATGTCAGCAGTAATGTTTAATTTACTGACATTACCAGATATCTCCTGCATTCATGAAACATTCAAAATTCATTCACTCTCTATCACATATATCTTTTAAATTTACTATATTTGATGAAACACTAGGCTGATATTTGTCTGTTTGTTTATTATCTGTCCCCTCCAGCTAGAATATAAGCTCTATGAAAAGAGGAATCTTGATACTCTTGTTCTTTATTCTGTTCCCAAGACCTGTGTGTGGCTCAGAGAAAGCACCTGTATATATGATTAATTGCATTGTATTACATACCTTATGCAACTAGCATAGTGCTTAGCTCATACTGTGAATCTAACAGTAGCTTTAAAATATTCATATTTTTCTGAGTCAAGTGTTATACATTTTATAATTCTGTAGTTACTATCCCTCAATATTTGGACTATTTCCCCACATTTTTTATTATGAAACCTAAAAAGATGGAGCACAGAATTTCTACTAAGGAAACTGGCAGTGGATTCTTTGGTATCTCTAGAAAAAGGAGTGAAAATATGGTCAATTTCAATTTTTGAAAAATACGGTCTTCTCTTTGGGCTGTTATAATACATACTATGAAAATTTTCTTCAGTTACATATGGCTAAAAGTTGGTACTGTACAAACAAACCAAACAGACAAATAAAAATGGTGTGAGCGGTGACTATCTTCCTATGTGTGCAACATCAGGTTCACATTTCTCTCCAGGTATCTCCATTTCATCTTTACACTTCCTTTTCTGTTCATTTGCCACAACTTTAAGAATGATTTTAACTGATGAAAAGGATAAAAAATATCCTGGTGGGTTTTGATACTCTTATGGTTTTGTTTAGTATTTTTACATGGTTTTGTTCTTTTCACTGTTTTACTTTACTTTTTGAACTTAATATTCAAGCAGAAATTAATCATATCCTAAACATCTTAGCAAATATGAAAATCTAAATTCATGGAAATATGTTTTAAGTTCAGTGATAAGTACATAATTTTTGTATAGAAAATACTCAAGGAAGGAGTCACATTTCATTTTATGTCTTGAAATTACATCTGTTGGTTGTGCTTTTATCTGGAGTGGTTTTCAGTAAAGTAAGAAGTATTTGGAGAAGGGTACTAAAACTTTTCTCTCCCTTCTTCATCTCAGTATTCTCTTCCTATGTTTTCAAAGAAAGTTCTGTGACTGTGCTGTTACTTTCTTTCTTTTTTTAATTCAAAATTCAAGCTCAAAGTACCAATTTAGGACACTTTGTATTAATATTATAATGAATCTTACTTTATTTATTTATTTATTTATTTATTTATTTATTTATTTATTTATTTATTTTTGGTATCAGGAATCGAACTCAGAACCTTGCGATTGCCAGGCAGGCGCTGTGCTGCTGAGCTATATCCCTGGCCCCAATCATACTTTAAATGCAAGTAAACTCTTTATTTACTTTTACTTGATGAATCCTACTTTAAATGTATTTCCCCACAAAATGTCAATGATTAATGTTTAAATTATTGTGAACATCTAAAAAGTCTCATGAATTTTAAAATTCAGAAAAAGTCATTAACTAAGCAGAATTGACCTTTGATATTTTTACCCTTTTAATACTATTAGACATTAAATGTCAACTAACATTCGGTGAATTTGAAGTGTCAAACGTCACATGTCTGCAAAACAACTTACTAAGTAGTCAGTGGACCAGGTCAGATTTCTTCCAAAGGAAATCCATTTAACAGTTCTTGCTAAAATGTGACATTACAGCACGGAAGGTGAAAAAGGAGAAACCCTCATGAATATGCACAGAAGGCAGATGACATGATTTTGCTGTGTAGCCCATATCTTCCATAGTTTGCTGAATCTTGAACTGTTACAGTGTTACCAAAAAAGATTTACATAAATTATCTCTTTATGAAGCAATGCTTTAGGAGAAAGTAAAAACATTGTTGCCAAATAATGAAAAAAGTGGGAACTAAGTCATAGTGCTGAATTGACTTTTAAATTTATGTGCTCCAAAATCAGTTTTGCTACAATATTGCAAGAAATCCAAGAAAAAAGGTAGTCTATCATAGAGGTTAGCTAGGACATTTAGGTTTTTCCTTCTCTTGGCTACTGTGACTAATGCTAAAAATGAGCATGGAGGTACACTCTATATTCAAGAACATGATTTCATTTCTTTTATATCAATACCCAAATGTTAATTGCTGGGTCTTATGATGTAATTTTGGGGGAAGCATTCATACTATTTTCCGTAGTGGTTCCACCATTTTATTTTTCCACCAATACTGTACAGGAATTCCAGTTTTTCCACATTCTTGCAAACATTTTTTGTTCTTTCTTTTGGTTTTGATTTTTTGTATAATGGACAGTCCAACAAGTGTGATGTGATATCTCACTATAGTTTTGGATTTCACTTCCCTGATGATTAATAATGTTCAGCATCTTTTCATATGCTATCGATTATTTGTTTGTCTTCAGAAAAATGTTTACTCAAGTTTCTTGCCCATTTTTTAAATCAAACTTGTCTCCGTTTCTTTGTTTTCTTTTGCTGTTTAGTTGTGGCTTTTTATATTTTAGATATAACACCTTTCAGATATATGATGTGCAAATATTTTATGTCATTCCATAAGTTTCTTTTCCCTCAGTTAATTATTATTTGTCTTTTTGAGACAAGGTTTCTCTATGGAGTTCAAGCTGGCCTTGAACTCACTTTGTAGCCCAGGCTGGCCTCAAACTTGCAGCAATCCTCCTGCCTCAGCCTCCCAAGTGCGGGGATTACTGGCATGCCACATCTGGCCGCTCAGTTTATTACTTCCTCTGCTTTGCTGTGCAGAAGCATTTTAATGTAACATAGTCACTATGGACAAAGACAATGGGGTACATACATCTAATGGGATATTATTGTGCCATAAAAAAAGAAAAAGTTGTCATGTTTTACAACATAGGTGAACCTTAAGCAAATTATGGTAAGTGAAATGAGACAGTTATAAAATGGCTCATATTGCATCATTCTGCTCATATGAAAGATTTCTAAGGTAGCCAAACTCATAGAGACACTAAGAATGGCACTGTCAGAAGGTGGGAACTGAGGAAATACAGAGCTGGTGCTCAGTGATACAGGGTTTTCAACTATGCAAGATGAAAAATTCTAACAATATTGCACTATACACTTAAACATTTGTTTAGACATCATATTTTGAGTTCTTTATCACAATACAAACAGCAGAAGATGAAGAGTTCAGCCTAAAATAACTCTTTAGCGAAATGATGAGGGAACAGTTGCTAGCTGTTCAAATTCTCTGCGTGTATGGTAAAATAACTATATTTGCCAAGACCCCAGTATATGTATCTCAAAGGTGCTTGAACTGCTGTGCTGCATTTCAAGGTGTCGAATTTAAATATTTAAATTTGTCATTTTTAGATATCTTTATTTTAACATTTCCAGGTGACCAATAAAATAATTTCACCATACTGACTCCTCTGAAGGTATCCCGTGGCACGTTTGTAAATGAAAGTGAGAATGTAAATGAGCTTATATGTAGACTTTCATTGCTTTTGTGAAAATAAAAAGTGTCAGTGTATCTGTACTGTATTTTTTTACATGCAGTTCTACTTCAGATTTATGAGAGACAAAAGTTTTAAAGTCCATTTAGTAAAAACTTAAAGTGAAAAATACAGTTGTGTGGTAAAATGAATGCACCAAGTTTGTAAAAAGGCAAGGTGAAAAATTCCCTATTAATTCAGTTTTAATTGACTCTAAGAAACAATTATCTATGGTTTCTTCTAAAAGCATTACATATTTGAATTTTTAAAGACATATTTGAGAAAATTGTCTTAAAGTAAAAGTAATTGGTAAATAAGATCCTATTAAGTTGAAATTAAGAATTAACCAAACTATATCATTTAATTGAAAAATTAACTCCCCAAACAGTACGTGTAGGATTTCTTTGCTTGTCTTCCCTGTAAGGCACTTGGTGAAGAAAGAATGGCTTGTTCTTCCGTAAGAAATTTTTTCTACTTTTTAATATTCACTTAAAAAAATTAAAGCCTCCAGGTTTGGTTTCTGCTTCTGGGCAGCGAGGCAAACTACTCTCCTATCACAGTGCACCTCCGGAGGTGGCTGAACTACAGCAGACACATTTCTCGATTATTTGCCAGACCCAGACTCTCAAGATGTATTGGAAATTTCATAAAGTCTCTCTTTACCACTCTGCTCCATTTCTACAATGTCATAGGAATCTATTGTTTAAAGTAAATTTATAAGGAATCCAGGAGCTGCATTGGCCTTGTGGACAGGTGCAAAATACAGGAAACTAAATTTTGGGAATGAACAGCATATAAGGGATAAAAAATGGATCTTAGTCCAATAAAGTAAGATATATAACCTGAAATCCCCACCCAACACTGGGACTTTTAAAGATACATCCTACATAAAAGTGTAGTCTTGTGTTACACACACACACACAATTTATGTGTTGTGTAGTTTTTCTTTAAATGATCACTGGCTGGAACCATATCCTATCTTCCATGAATCCCCGTGAGAAGAGCATACTCTTCAGGGAAGAGAATGATGAGGAACCAACCAAGATTCATCTTCTGGGGCTGGACATGATGTTACCTGCTTAAAACTGAAGATGACATCATAGGATAGAAGAGAAAGTAAAATCCAGCTCTTGAAAGTTCATATTAATTTTATTTTTATACTTTGGTTTTGCAGACACTATTATAATAATTAAGTGAAACAATTTACTCCACTAAAGATGCAAAAAATCAAAATGTGTTGTTTGTCAATGTTGATGAAAAATGGTTTCAAAGAATATGGAAATTGACTCAGGGTGTGATTGAAAATCTTATTGATTTAGTTTTTTGTGCAAGTACTACTTTCCTTACTGAAACTCTATTTGAAGAGAATCACCTTTAGCATGAAAAAATCTTCACTAAATCACAGGCAGCTACAAACCTGATCATTAACTGTTTCTCTGATTGCATATGCAGAGCTTTCTCATGTAACCTGCCATGAATAACTTCAGGTAAAAAATGTTACATATGAATTACCATGTTGTGTTTAAAAAGATGTGTTGAGGGCCGGTGAGATGGCTCAGCGGCATAAGCGCCTGCTGGCGCACGAGGTCCTGAGTTCAACCCCCGGTACCCACAAAAAAAAAAAAAAAAAAAAAAAGAAGTGTTGATTGAGGCTGCTGGGATCCGGGAAAACTGTGCAGTAAGGCCCAGAGACCGGCCTCTCCCATTCTGCTGCTAGGATCCAGGTGAACCATGTGGGAAGGCCAGAGATTAGTGAGAATGCCAGCCACACAGTAGGGCCTCCAGGCAGGTTGCATGGGATGGACAGGCGGGACTAGCAGCATGAAATTGTCGGAAGCAACAGTTTCAATATGAGACAGCAGTTGTTCCTGAGACCTGGCTACCAGCCCAGTGGGAAGAATCCAGGCAACAAGCTCCTCCCCCCCTACATCTGTGGTACCAGGCAAATGGCAGCAAAGCCAGTGACACAGTAGGACCCAAACTAGATCACACATGGTAGACAAGCAGGACTAGCAGCATGGAAAAGTCTGAAGGAGCTGTAACAACACAAGCCAACAGGTGGTAAGTTAGGTGAACCAGCATTGTGCTTGGGGACAAAGACACATGGAATAGATGCAGGTGGGTGGGGCTGCCCCTTTCTCTCTCTCTCTCTTTTACCTTTTTTGTTTTCATTTTTCTCATCTTTTTTCTCTTTTGTGAACAGCAGGTGAGAACTCCAGCTACAGATCAATAATCCTATCCCCCAAACCCAGATACCAAGTTTGAATAATCCCTTGCTTACTCCTTCATTCTTTGTCTTCTGCCCTCTTCTCTAGTTTCCCAAAACTTGCATGATCATCCTTTGTCCTCCAGCCTTACTTCTATTTTCTTTTCAGTTATCTTTGTTTTATCCACTATCTGTCTTAAATTTCCCCACCACAGGGTAAAATCACTCTACCAAGTGGAAACACTTTCCATACAAGCTCCCACTTTACAATTGGTTCTGTTATATAATTGTACAATTTGCTTGTATGGTTTAAGGTACAAAATTAATAGTTACCACAGTTTATAAGTTTCTAAACTGTGCTTGATGCTCTTGTTATTGCTAATTATACTACTTTAGGTAGGATGTCATATCTGTTGTAATCAGTCGTTCTCCCTTCTGTAACAGTACTGGGAAACTCTGAGGTAATAACCTCACCACAGCCTAGCACCAAAAGACTGGGAACTGAGCCAAACAAATATCAACATCTCACTCTTAATAAACTGGGAAGGTAGGATCTTGGGAAGACACAAACCAAGAAACTCCTACACATAGAAGACATTGCTGAAGAACAGAATTTTCCTAGAGAGGACTTGGTAGTAGTGATATAGTTACCCACTACTAAAACTTTCAAGGATCAGCACAGGAAAAAAAAATTATTGAAACAGAAAATGACAAGATGCAGAAGCAAAATGCAATCTCAGACCTCCAGCCCACCCAAAACAAGTCCAGAAGACAACAAGATAGAGGAACATGGAAGACACACACCTGAACTTTCTGAAATGATAGCAACTGAAATAAAGAAAGAAATCCATGGAGCTATAGAGGAAATCAAATCAGAAAAAAAATCTCTCAGGTTAAAAAAGAAATAATAGCAATCATAAAAGAAATTCTCAGCAAATCTAGAGTACAGACAGATAAAAAAAAAAAAGAGGACGCTAGGAAAATGAAGGAAACCATAAATGATCAATATAGGAAACAAACAGAATGCATGAAACAGATTTAAACAGATCTGTTTAAATGTTTTCTATCCAGGAAATTAAAATTCTGTTGAAAGCTGGCAAAACTGCTTGAATGAAACTGAAGATAGACTTTCAGATCTTGAACACAGGATTACAGCTAGCGATCACAAAAGGAAAGATCTATTAAAAATAACAAGAGATTAAGAAATAACAATTTGACAGCTGCAAGACCATGCAAAGGAAGACAACATAAGTGTGATAAGTGTCAATGAAAAAGCAGGAGTGAACACAAATGACATTAAAAGACTATTTGCAGAAGAAATAGCAGAATGTTTCCCAAGCATGGGGACAGAATCTGACATAAAGATTAGTGAGGCATATGGAACAACAATTAGCCATAACCAAAATAAATCTACACCCAGACATATAATGATCAGGATCCCAGATATCTAGCACAAGACAGAACATTAAAAGCTGTCAGAGAAAAGAAACAGATCACCTATGAAGGAAAGCCCATTAGAATCATGGCAGACTTCTCAACTCTCAAGTCAAAGAGAGCTTGGAGTGAATTATTTCAAGTCCTGATAGAAAACAACATCCAATCCACACTGATGTACACTGCAAAACTATCTTTCAAAATTAATGGAGAAATATGATTCTTCCATGATAAAGAACAATTGAAGAAATACATGACCACCAAACCAACCCTACAAAAAGCACTGACAGATATTGTAGACAGATATAAAAATGACCACAATTCCAAGAAAAACAGCAAGAAACCACCAGGCAGGCCAATCAATTAAACAGAGGGGAAAAGCAGGGAACCAACAGTGGGAAAATGCCATGACAAAGATAAGCCAAAACATATCAGTTATAATCACCAATGTAAATGGCTTAAATTCACCATTCAAAAGAAACAGCTGGCAGAATGGATCAAGAAAGAAGATCCAACAATACGCTTTATGCAAGAAACACATTTAACTCAAAAAGAAACTCATAGATTGAAAATCAAAGGATGGAAAACAATCTTTCATGCAACAGGAACTCAGAAAAAAGCAGGGGTAGCTATTCAGTTTGCAGACAATGTGAACTTCAAAACAAAAATGATCAAAAGAGATAAAAAAGGTAACTGCATACTTGTTAGGGGAAAATTTCAAAGGGAGGAGACAACAGTCATAAATATGTATGCACCAAATACAGGAGCACTGAACTATATTAAATAAATATTAATAGACTTGAAAAATCAAATGAGCAATAACACAATTGTTTTGGGGGGACCTTAATACCTCACTGTCACAAATAGATATCAATGAGACAAAAAATCAGGAAAGAAATATCAGAACTGAACCAAACCTGTGAACAAATGGATTTAGTAGATGTTTACAGAGTGTTCCACCCAACGACATCAAAGTACATATTCTTCTCAGCTGTACATGGGACATTCTCTAAAATAGAACATATACTAGCCCACAGAAAATGCTTAAGTAAATGCAAAGGAATTGAAATTATCCCATGCATATTATCTGACCATAGTGCAATGAAATTGGAAACTAATGGCAAAAGAAACTGCAAAAACTTAATAAACACATAGAAATTAAATAACATCCTCCTTAACAAAAAATGGGTCACAGATGAAATTAAAGAAGAAATTAAACAATATCTACAATTAATGCAGATACAACATATGGGAACCTGTGGGATGCAATGAAAGCAGGCCTAAGAGGGAAATTTATAGTGGTGAATTCTCACATCAGGAAAACAGAATGAGCAAAAAATAAACAACTTAATATTGCACCTCAAGCTTCTAGAAAAAGAAGAGCAAGTCCAACCCAAAGCCCATATAAGGAAGGAAATATCAGAGCAGAAATTAACACAATTGAGACTAAGAAAAAATATATACAAGGAATTAATGAATCAAAGAATTGGTTCTTTGAAAGAATAAATAAAATTGATAAACCCTTACAAACCTTATCAAAAAAAGGAAAAAAAAAAGACTAAAATTCATGCAATAAGGAATGAAAAGGGTGAAATCCCTACAGATCCTGTGGAAATTCAGAAGATCATCAATACCTACTTTGAAAATCTTTCCTCTCATAGGATGGAAAACACAGAAGAAATGGACAGTTTCTTAGAAATGCATGAATTGCCAAAGCTGAATCAAGAAGATATAAAAATTCTGAATAATCCAGTATCAGTTAATGACATTGAAAATTAAATTAAAAACTTACCAACAAAGAAAAGCCCAGGTCCTGTTGGACTCACTGCTGAGTTCTACAAAAATTTAGAGAAGATTTAATGCCAATGCTCCTCAAACTCTTTAATGAAATTGAAAGGGAAGCAATACTCCCTAACTCATCTCTGGAGGCAAGTATTATCCTGATACCAAAACCAGAGAAAGACCCAACCAAAAAAAGAGAACTACAGGCCAATCTCCCTAATGAGCATAGATGCAAAAATCCTTGATAAGATACTACCAAATAGAATGCAGCAAATTATCAAGAAGATTATACACCATGATCAAGTGGGATTCATTCCAGGAATGCAAGGATGGTTCAACATACAGGAATCAATAAATGTAATACACCTTATCAACAAAGCTAAAGAAAAAAAATCACATGATCATCTCAATAGATGCAGAAAAAGCTTTTGACAAAGTCCAACACTCATTCATGATAAAAAAAAACCTAGCTAAAATAGGAATAGACGATCTGTACGTCTATCAGATAAAAGCCATCTATAACAAACCAACAGCCAACATCATACTAAATGGACAAAATCTGAAATGTTTCACTTTAAAATCAGGAACAAGACAAGGATGTCCACTATCACCATTCCTATTCAATACAGTTCTGGAAACTTTAGCCGGAGCAATTAGACAAGAGAGAGAAATAAAATGAATAGGATAGGAAAGGAAGAAGATAAGTGATCATTATTCGCAGATGACATTATTCTCTATAGAGAAGACCCCAAAACTCCACCAAAAGACTTCTAGATTTAATAACCAAATTCAGTAGCATAGCTATATACAAAGTCAACGTTCAAAAATCAATCGCATTCCTGTACACAAACAACAAACTCACTGAAAGAGAAATTAGGGAAATAACACCCTTCATAATAGCAACCAAAAAAATAAAATACTTAGGAATCAGTCTAATGAAGGAAGTAAAAGATCTATATATTGAAAATTACAGTACTCTGAAAAAGGAGATTGAAAAGGATATCAGAAAATGGAAAGATATCCCTGGCTCATGGATAGGAAGAACCAACATAGTGAAAATGGCCATACTCCCAAAATTGCTATACAGACTTAATGCAATCCTGATCAAAATACCATTAGCATACCTCAGAGAACTAGAAAAAACATTCCTAAAATTCATTTGGAACCAGAAGAGACCTAGAATAGCAAAAGCATTCTGGGCAGCAAAGGCAAGGCAGGAGGCATCACAATCCCTGACTTGAAATTATACTACAAAACTACGGTGATAAAATCAGCATGGTACTGGCAAAAAAACAGACCTGAGGATTAGTGGAACAGATTGGAAGATGCAGACACAACTACAAGCACATTCAGCCACATTATCTTTGATAAAGGGCCCAAACATGTTCACCAGAAGAAAGACAGTCTCTTGAATAAATGGTGCTGGAAAAACTAGCTGTCTACATGCCAAACACTAAAACTAGAACCATGTCTATCACCACACACTAAACTAAAGTCAAAATGGATCAAAGACCTAAATACTAAAACAGAAACACTAAATTTACTGGAAGAGAAAGTAGGTAGAAATATTGAAGACATGCAGTAGGCAGAGAGTTCATGAATAAAACTCACCTGCATGGGAAATACTTCAAAGAATGAACAACTTGAATCTCATCTTATTAAAAAGCTTTTGCACAGCAAAAGAAATCACCAACAAAGTGAGAAGACAACCTACAGAGTGGGAAAAAATTTTAGCCAATTGTCCCTCAGACAAAAGACTTCTATCCAGAACATATAAAGAATTGAAAAAACTCAGATCCCCCCAAATTAAAAAACCCAATCCAAAAATGGACATCTAAGATGAATACACACTTCTTAGATGAAGAAATACAAATGGCAAATAAATATATTAAAAAATGTTCAACATTATTGGTCATTTGAGAGATGCAAATTGAAATAACACTGAGATTCCATTTCACTCCAGAAAGAATGGCTATCATCAAGAAATCAACCAATAATAAATGTTAGAGGTGGTGTGGGGAAAAAGGAATCTTTCTCCACTGTTGGTGGGAGTGCAGACAGGTGCAACCACTGTGGAAATTGATGTAGATATTCCTCAAAAAGCTAGGATAAGAGTTTCCATTTGACCCAGCTATTCCCCTTCTGGGTATATTCCAAAAGAATTAAAAACATCACACCACAGTGATATATGTACACCCATGTTTATAGCAGCACAATTTGTAATAGCTAAATCTTGGAAATAACTGAAATGCCCATCCACCGAGGAATGGATAAAAAAGATGTGGTACTTTTTTGCAGTGGTATTTTTTTGCTCAGCTATAGAGAAGGATAAACTGGAGACTTTTATAGGTAAATGGATGAAACTTGAGATCATACTCATAACTGAAATAAGACTCACATGTGTAAACATCATATTCTCTCCTTGGTGTGAGAAATCAAAAGAGTAAATAAGGTCTAAAATGTACAATAGATATTGTGAAATGGGAAGAAATTTTTTAAAAGGAAAAATGAATGAGGATGGGGCAAATGGGAAAGGAAGGAAAGGAAAATGGAGAAAAAATGCAAATTAGTTATACTATCAGTGTGTCTTAGTTCATAGAAAAGGAAGGTTTGTGCTAATATTGATTGGAGAATTTTATGCCCATATCTTGTACTCTGAGTAACTACTTTAAAAATAATAATATGCGATGTATTAACTCTTGTTATTCTATTACCTTGCTATGAAACTTTGTTTTACCTTTATTCTATAAAAAAAAAAAAAGAAAAATGGTGTTAAAAAATAGCATCAGGGAGGCCCGTGGGATGGCTCAGTGGCATAAGCACCTGCTTGGCAAGTGGAAGGTCCTGAGTTTGACTCCCGGAACCCATATAAAGGAAAAAAAAAAAAGGCTGGTGATAACGCTCAGCGGCACAAGCGCTCGCTGGCAAGCATGAGGTCCTGAGGTCGACTCCCGGCACCCACATTAAAAATAATAATAATAATAATAATAAAAATAGCATCAGGTTACCTTTTATTTATTTATTTATTTTTGCTTGTTTTTACTATTTCTCTGTCTCAAATAACAAATCGTAAACACATAATTACTTTCATAATAGGTTACATAGGTTTTTTTTTATACTTCCATACTTGGGGAATTAGTAAATACTAACAAAAACCCTAATAGTTACAAAAATAGAAAATGTCTGCTTCTAGCCAGTAAAAGGAAAGAAAATGTCCACTTTTATTCATTTTTTAAATATAATATATTAATAGAGTACTTCTTCTTTCTCAGTTGGGGTAAGCTGGTAAAATACTCTTCCAGCTTGCAAAAATCATGTATTTTAAATATGCAATAGACCAAAGCAGTAAAAGTTTTCAATGATTATCTTGTTTCTCTTAACTTAGAAGAATCCAATTTTTAGTTAAGTGCATTGTCACCAGTATTTTTTTTTCTTTTTTAAATTATTTATTTATTTTTTTTTTCACCAGTTTTAAAAATTACATTTCCCAACCTCCATTGTAGAAAATTAATGAAGGTCAGATTCCCCTGGAAGCAAATTTTGATATGAAGGTTTGCCTGTAGGTGGTTTCTTGAGGGAAACTTTCAGTCTCATTTCTAATAGTAAAGTAAAAACAAACAAACAAAAACAAAAACAAAAAACTTGATTAACAATTTGCAATACAATAGCTTTAGCCAATCCAAAAGAAGTTTTGGAGATAGACTGTCCCAGTTATTCCATATATAGGCAAGAATCCCAAGGTCCTTGTATCACTTGTACTTGGGTGGGAAGGGATTCGACCTTGTGGCAGTTCTCTTTAGCTACTGACAATCCGGGAGATCACTGTGGTGGAGGGGGTGAGGATGCTGAGCTAGAGTGAGCTGGAAGCTTTTAGCCATTAACGCCCCCAGCAGATGATAGGAAATGAGTCCTCAGAGGACAGCAAATAACAAGTTATCATCTCTGAGCTGTCACTTTAGCTCTGCCTTTAGTTAGCCGCTGCATCACTCATTCATTCTGATAATCTCTACAAAGTGTAACGTATGATTGTGCCAGAGGATCTCATTGCTATGCGTCCACTGCCATGCTCTCTCAGCTATAGAGAAGCATTCCTGGTTCATTGAGGAGTTACACAGAATCTGTGTTGGTTTGTAAAATACTTGGATATTGGTGCTTGCTAAGTAACTAAGGCAGGAAAGAAAAGCAAAACTGCATAAGGAATATGAACTGAATTTAGGCAAGATGTTTTGATGTCCCATCCTGGTTGGAAAGAGTTTAATACTGAGAACTTGTTAAGAAGTCAGACATTTCCCCTAAGGAAAACAGAACATTTCAGCAAATAGTAATTTGATATTGAATATGTCTGATGAAGTATTATAGAATAAGAATTACAGCAATTGTAAGTGGGAGCTTGATTCCTTTAGGGAATGGGCCTCTAGAGGAGCAGGACTTCTAACAAGGAGGTGGCAGTGCTCAACACTTCAGTTACACATGCAAGTCACAGATAAGCTGCTACTATGCATGCTTTATTTTGTCTGATATAATTTTGAAATTCAGTGTGCCCTCTTAATTTCTGCCTACAAATATGGAAAGCAATTACGATAAGGATCCTAGACAGCCCAGCTTTTAAAAGGACCATCAACATATCAAATTCAGTATCACCCATATCCATTCAGTGCAGCCAGTTTGAGATTGCATTGGTACCAAGTATACTTTGGGACATAGAGCTTTTGCTGTTTTTCACCAGAACTAAATATAACAAGAGTGAAAAATATTTCTTTTTCCAGTACATAATATTTAGTGTTTTAGAGCCAGTGAGATAGCTCAGTGGCATAAGCGCCTGCCTGGCAAGCGCGAGGTCCTGAGTTTGACTCGTGGTACCCACATACGAAAAAAGGGTCGGTGATATCGCTCGGCGGCACAAGCACCTGCTGGCAAGCATGAGGTCCTGAGTTCGACCCCCGGTGCCCACAAAAAAAGAAAAAAAAAATTAGTGTTTTAAATCAAGAAGAAAAAACCAAACAAACAAACATGAGGTATGCTAAAGGTAAATAAAAAGTTCTTTTAAAAAATATTTGATAATGCTACCTCAAAAATCATCTGCAATAGTGAATCCAAAAACTGTAAATAAATATTTTGAACCTGCCAGGTTAGGAAAGGAAGAAAATATGGCTATAGGGTGACAAAATGGATATTTTCAAATTCGTTTTTCTTACTACATTATTTTTTGTTTTGAATGAGTTACTTCACATTAAACTATGAATTTGTTAATACATAATGAGTTTATAAGTATTTAAAATGTATTAATAAATACATTTAAAAATTATTCTGTTTGAATTTCTAATATAAATATTTATAGCCATAATATAATAAAAAATCAATTGAATTTCTCAGTAATTTTTCAGTTTAAGAGACAAAAATATTTTCGAATGACTGCACTAGAGCAAAGCAAAGATTTGGACTGTCTTAACTGCATACAAAAAGATAGAAATGTAGAGAAATTTAAAAACTGTCAAGCAAGTGGTTGAAGTGAGATTGATGAGAAAAGAAGAGAAGAATAGCTTTTGTGGTATGGAATGGGATTTTCATGGAGCACCATTAACAGACATGAGGGGGTGAAAGTTTAGGTCAACTAAACAGACTTATACCTAGAAGACTCCATAACAGAGGTTACATGCTGAAGATATTTACATTTTGGGTACTGATAGAGCATGACATAAATGGGAGGTGGGTTCCAGTAGGCAGCAAGGCTTTCATTAAAATTATTGCCACCACAGCCTTCCCACCCTGATACATGAAACATGAAAAGCTCTACAACACTTCATAGGGTAGTGATACTTTCCCTTTATTGCCTCTTAATATCAATTTGGATGCTTTTATATAGAGAAGTGATTTAGAATGTTCTGAGCTTGACCTGCATCTTTCTCACAAACACAGCACTGTTATCTAAGTGACCAACCACTTGCAATCCATAGAATCTGGAATTTTATTAGAGAGTTGGTGATGCCCTTTATAAAGAGGTGGAAGGGGTGACATTAAATATCAGCCACAATCTCAGAATAACCAGAAGTTGCAGAAACCTGTTCAGATAACCCACATAATCAAGGCATTGTATCCAATTTGATTTTTTCTGGTCAAATCTCAGTACCTTTGGTTAGTAAGGAAAGAGAGAGAATTATAGTCAATACCACTATTCCATAAGCTACAATATTTCTTCAAGAAAATGCCACTCAAACAATACTAGGAAACATACAAAAATGTTCTCAAGTGATTAGAATATTTTTCTCAGCCACATAGACTTCTTGTTTGTGTGTAATATTATAAAAATTTAAGTTAGGTGAAATAGTTCCTAATTTTGACTAAACAATAAATTAGTTTTTATAGATTGTGAACTAAAATTTTTACAAATATCAGCAAGTAATTGTGTAATATAAAACAAATAAAAACATTCCTCCAAACTTCCCTTGATATGAGTTTGGTAGTCAGGATTTTAGGGAAATATATTTTCTCTTTAGTAAATAAATTGTCTTTTCATTCTCTACTTTATCATATGTGTTTCTTAATTTTATGGAATTGATTTATAATGGGAATGCCCATCTGTTTGATTCTGTCAGTTACAATTTGCTAAAATACTGTAAAAACCCATGAAAGGGATTTGGCCAAGGCAAACTCTGGAGTCAATCTCACTTGGTATCTAGCATGAGAAAGGATTGTGTTATGAGGATCTGGAAGCTAATGTTTAAAGCCACAGTTCACACCAGGGATTCACACAAAAGGGCACTTCAAAAGAAAGCCTGAAAGATCTGCACTGAGAGACTTTAGCTGAAAGCCGTATGGAGAGCCCAGCAAAGTCTTTCTAAGGTGCAAAGAATACTCTCCTTTACCTATTTCCATAAAGGAAATGGCTTCATAAAATATAATAAAAATCAATCTTCCCATGACTATTAAAATTAAATAAAATGCTAAGAAATGTGCATATTTAGAATGACACTAATTGTATTGAGCTCTAATTTTATGGTTGTTTCAGAATTGCCAATTAAGTGATTTTCTTACACAGTACATAAAATCTGAAGGTGAGGCAGGTCATTTTTGAGCCGTAATGTGCATCATGCTGTTCTAATGATGCCTTGTAAGTATTGTAAAATACGGATATAAGTAAACATTGCTTTTCTTTTAATTCTATATTATAAAACTTATTTTTCATCTGTACGAATATGGATAATAGTTTATACAGTAATTCTAAGGAATAGTGAATTAAATCTAGATTTTTAAATTAATGTATTAAAATGATTTAAAATATTCCATCAAAATCTTGCTACCCAAACATTGGTAGTTCTATTTATGAATATTTATTTCTTGCCAAACAAAATCTCCATACCAAGTGAAGTTGAGCTCTTGCAGGAAAGATTCGTAATTCACTTATAAGATTGAATTGCTATGAAACTTTAATTAAAGCTTGCAATTGAGAGTATAAGCATGCATGAGCATATGAAAGTGAGAAAGGAAATGAGCAGAAAGAAAAGGGACCACAAGTTATATCATTCTCTTGTATCTTCTTTGCATTTCATATACAGACGATGAGCAATTTGATAGTTCATAAAAGCCTTTGGTGACCAGTGGACAGGAAACTGAGAGCTACACAGTAGAAAAGATATAGAGATGTACAGATGTGAATGAAGAGAAATCATGTTTTTACAGACCTGGGTTCACTGTGTAGTCCATGTTGGCCTCAAACTCCCTATATAGCCAAGGCTGGCATGGAACTCAAAATCCTTCTGCCTCCGATTTCTGAGTAATGGGATTACAGGCACATGCCACCATGCCTGGCTAAAAGTACATTCCGTTGATTTTTTTCCTTGGTTTTATGAGACTTGGTTAATTTGTCATTTAGTATTTACTCTGTTATATGTTTCCAGAACCTTTTTCTAAAAGCTTGCCTTGCTAACTATATAAAGTTCAGGCTAATCCAATCTGGATTTCTAGCCTATTTCTACAGTGCTGTGTTTTGCTTCTTGGTGCTACAGAGCAGTAGTAAATCACACTACATTTATGTCCTGAATTTTTACATAAGGATTGAAATGTGAAAATTTCAAATGTTAATGAGGTTTAAAGGAATGGAATAGATAATGTTCTTTTCTCATTTAAATCCTGTTAAAGAATGGTAGATAGTAAATTAATAAATTAGATATTAATAAGTGTAGAGACTGAAAAATTATTTCACTCATCATTTCATCATTTCACACTCTGGTACATATTTCTCTGTTAATATTCAAATACTTGTGATAATTTATTGTTAATCAGATGTGTCACTGCTTTGACTCTTTACAGTTAAGAAATCCAACAAAAACCCCTTGCTTCAAAGGATAGTGTGAACTCTAATGTCATGCATTCTTACCATGTCTCCAGTGATGCGTTGTACTAATACATCATTTCTGAAAGTTGTCTTGTTAGAGATGTATTAATATAATACATCATTAGTCTGAAACAGAAGAAAGATAGATTGTTTAAAATATGGTATCCTTCATGGAACAAAATATTTTAGGGAGATTAATTTCAATTATACAACAATAGAAGTCTACCTCTGAGCAAATTATATTAGCTCTTCCTCACCAGTATCTGCATATTTTCAATTATGAAGATTGCATTTGATTTCAGCATTTTATTTTGAAGTAAAAAATGATGTACTTCTTTTTTATGACTCATGTTTGAAACATAACTTTGGTCATTCTTTTCAGTTGTTACATCCCCATAACCTCTCCTCAACTAGAGTAATTTTAACAAAATTACATTTTAAAGACTCTTCAAAGTTATTATTTTTAAAGATTCTTTTCATGTGTAAAAAATGATAAGAATCCATTTTACATAAAAGATACATGTCTACTCCAGTGTGTCAGTCACATTTCCATTACTATAACAAAATAATTGTGAAAAGTTAAAGAGGAAATATTTATTTTGACCACAGTTTTGGAGGCTTCAATCAATAGTTGGTCGCATTGCTTTTATACCTGTGATGAAGCAGTACGTTATGGCAGGAGTGTGTGGTGGAGGAAGTTGTTTACCTTATGCTGACTAGGAAGTGAAAGAAAAAGAGTAGAAGAGACTGAAATTCAACCCCGTGAAGAGGTACCCCCACTGACCTAACTTTCTCCTAAGAATCTACCACCTTCCGACCCTACTGTTGGGTGGGGACACTAGGAAGTTTTGGGGACACTTATTCATTATCATAGCACCAGCCATGTGTGATCAGTCATGACGAAAGAGTGCCAGTCAGGTCAGCTATAATGTACTTGTCCCTGGAGTTCAACATTTTTATTGGATTCTACCATGGTTTCGCGATCTGTGTGAATTTAATAGTTCATTTAATCTCTCTAAACCTCAATCCCTTTATCCCTAAAATAAATTATCTGTACTAGATAACTTCTAATTGTATTTGCAGTTCAAAGAATCTGCATATCTGTCCATGTGTGTCTGGATGCATTATTATGCTAACATTTGAGGTACAATTTAAGTGTCAATCTAGAATAAAAGATACGAAATCATCTTCCGTGCTCCATCTGGTGTTTTTTGGTTTCTACCTCTTTTTTCTGTCTTTTTTTTTAGAACTCCTATTCTTTCCTACATCTGTGAGAAATGCATTCACTTGTCCAAACCCAAAGAATGGACTCCAGAGGCAGGAAGAACAGGAAAAGTGAAACTCTACTGCAATCAGTCTTGCAAACCTGAGCGGCCTATGCAGAGTCCCATGCAAAACAAAACGGCCAAGCATTTTAAATTCTGCCTCCCAAGTGGCTCCTTCCCACTTTTTCTCATTGGCCAAGTACTGGGGGAGGCACAGTCTTTTCCTGGACATCACTTGATGTTTCATCACTTCTTCATAAGGTCCCCCTCCCAATTTGAGTTTGATTTCTTCATATGACTGTCTGTTCTTTACCCTGGGACTTTCTGAGAAGCAGATGTTCCCCAGTAGTGACTTCATGTGACCTTGCAATTACATTACTATGTTTCTACTTAGCTTTAGCTGGAATAATATGCTTTTCTTCTCCCTTTCCTTACTCACATCTACATTCTACAAAGGCTTTCTTACTATTTTTATCTTTACTGTCAAGGTCCTGTCTCCCCAGAGACCCTCCAAATGCATGAACTTTGTCAAGCAGTTAGAAAATTGCCAGTAATTTCCACTCAGAGTTTAGCTATTTCATCTTGAAAATGTACCACTTCAAGTTCCTTTTTCTCACATGTCTATGTAATTCATTTAATAACTCTGGCTTATTAGTTCTGTAGATGTTCTGTTTGTTCTTTACCAATTACTAGCCCATGCCTGGTCTCGGGTAATTACTGATGTACTATATTTGTATTCAAATGTCAGACAGAAATAAGCAATAAAGTAAAAGGAGAAATTTTTTGAAGTACTGAAGGCTCTAAATTCCTCAAAGTTTGTAGTAGAAACAGACCTCCCATAGGTCAGGACATAGACCTGAGATCATGGAAACCACCAAAAATACCTGCCAGTAAGTTTGTACCTATCCATGTCATATTCAACCTGAAGAAAACTAAAGACAAAGAAAAATCTTAAACCAGAGGAAAGAGACAACTTACTTAAAGCGACATTCCACATTCATGGCTAGGGATATTCCGTATCTGTAGATCATATGGAGTATCAAATAAAATTTCAACACATTATTTTATCAGTATAGAAAAACTGACTCTAGGACTAAAGATCTAGAAGAGGGCCGGTGAGATGGCTCAGCGGCGTAAGCGCCTGCCTTGCAAGCGCGAAGGCCCGAGTTCGACTCCCGGAACCCACATACGAAAAAGGGGCCGGTGATATCGCTCAGCGGCACGGGTGCCTGTTGGCGCGCGAGGTCCTGAGGTCGTCCCCCCGGTACCCACAAAAAAAAAAAAAAAGATCTAGAAGAGCCAATGAAATATTGTAGAGGAAGAACGATGTCTAAAGACTGATGCCATCTGACTTCAAACTTATGATAAACTTATACTAATAAGGATTATGTGGGACTCCTGAAAGAGTAGATAGATCAGTGGGGCACAATAATAAAGACCCCAGAAATAAGTGCACAAAAGTGTATTCAGCTGATCTTTGGGAAAAGAGTAAAGAGAAATCAATAGTACAATTTCAACAAGTGGTGCTAGAATAATTTAACATACATTTGCAAAAATGTACTCTATATAGATTGTAAACCTAAATATAAAATTCAGAACTAGAAAACTTCTGGAAATTAACAGAGGACCAAATCTGTGTGACCTCAGTATTAGTGATAAATTTTTATGTATATTACCTAGCATGATGCATGAAAGAAGAAAATATAAATCAGACTTTAATAAAACCTGAAAAATTCTCTGGGGATGAGAACGTCACAGACAGCCTGGAATAAAATGTGTGGAAAATAGTTATATGATAAAAGAGTTATACCCAAAATATACAAAGAACTCCCACAATTCAACAAGACCCAATTAAAATAAGAACAAAAGATCTTAATAGAAAACTGGCCTAAAAAATACGTAAGTGACAAATAAACATGCAAAGCTGTTCATCATATGTTGTTAGCAAATTGCCAGTGAAAACAATAGGACACTGCTACACAGCTATTAGAAGGGGTGAATTCCAAACAAAAAAAAAAAAAACAAAGCACAACAAAAGTAACTGCCAACACCAAATACTTTCAAGAGTGCAGAGCAATATTAACTCCTACACATTGCTGTTAGGTATGGAGAATGGTACAGAAACTTTAGAAAATAGTTTGTCAGTTCTTACAAAGCCAAACATAGTATTCCATACAGTCTATTCAACTGAGTTGAAAATTGTACCTCTGCACAAAGACCTGCTAGATATTTACAGCAGCTTTATTTATAGCTGCCAAAACTGGAAGCAACTAAGATGTTCATCAACAGTTGAATATATAGACATTGTGGTGCTATTGTACAATGAGATATTATTCAGCAGTGAGAAGAAATTAGTTATCATAACACATATACACACACATACCAAAGAAACTTCAAATAATTGCTAACTGAAAAGAAGGCAGTATGAAAATGTTACATAATCTAAGATTCTAACTATGATAAATGTAACCTATAGAGGTAGCAGCAAGACCACTGGTGATGAAGAGCTCAAGGAATAGAGAATAAATAAGTAAAACCTGGGGGTTATTAGAAAAGTGAAACTATTTTACACATATATGCAATTGTAGATAGATGACGATATAGATTTAACAAAATGCACAGAACTATACAATGCAAAAAGTAAACAACCTTGAACTGTGGACTTAGTAAAAATGTATCAGTATTGGTTCACTGATACAGCACAATTATATACAGTTTTCATAGGGGAAACTGTGTGTGGAGGGGGAAGTATGTGAGAACTCTAGCATCAGCTTAGTTATTTTGTAAATCTAAAACTGTTTTAAAAAATAAAAATGGGGAGGGATAGGGTTAATACTGGGAAACATGAGATAAAGTTATTCTACCAATTCAAGTGATCCTGGAAGAAAGAATCAAAAAAAATATATTTTTCTTTCTTTTCCATTTCCTCAAAGAACATCTATCATTTATAACAATATGCACAGCATTTGAAATCTAAAGTTTTATGTTTCCTTCAAGGAAAGAAGTACATGTACGCTTCTCTCTATACCAGCTGTATTTATATATTATTGGGTTGGTGTCAGAATACTGGACCACACAAATGAGATAGTTCCTAAAAGAGTTTATTATTCTAATGAAATTTTATGCAACTATTTTAATTTTAAAATCGTATATGCAAATGACCTTAAGTACAAATGCAGTTGTCAGACTGAAAGCAAGACCTAAGAGAATGATTAATCTAATTAGAAAACTGTATTGAAGAACACATTGTTTTATGGAACAAAGTACTTCTTTGAAATGTAGTATATAAACAGGTGAAAAGCTTTTTAATTTAAATGCAAATACCATTTTCCCTCTCGATTGTGATTTCCTACTTACCTTTAAGATAAATTCATTAACAGTTGTATCAACGGTCCTAATCACAAAAGAAGAGAGGAAGAATAAGGAGAAAGAAAAGTCTATTTCATTATGTTTGAGAGATGAAATAGTCAGAAATCCTGATTAGAGTGGGAGGAATATATTATTAAATCTACCCACACTCTACATTTTTAATGTCTATTATTTAATTTTGCATCCATGAATGTTCTCATGCAATCACTGGTAAAACACTAATTAGTATTTATGAACTGATTCATTTTATGCTTGACCTTTAGCTAATTACAGTTTGTGAATTCTATTTTTCTGGTATACAAATAGCTTGACAAAACAGATGTCTTTCAGTTCTGAATATCCCATGTTTAATTAAAATAGCTTTAAATTGTTTTTCCCTGTACTTACTAAAGCCACATTTCAACAAAGTGTAAAGTGTCATCATTAATTATTTGGGAGTCAGAAGCACTACTTTTTAATAGTAACTCAGTTTTAACATAGAATGCTATTGAATGATTGCAGAAGTGAATAGGATTTTAAAACTGTAATTATGTGTTATACTATATTTTCAGCATAACTAGAAGGTAGGGATTATTATGATTATACAGATGAGGAAACTAAAACAGAGGTAAAATAATTTTCATAGAGCTAATCAACAATGGAAAGCAGGAAAAAGTTAATGTATATTTCATTTCTCTATATCCTCCATATTTATTTAATAAGATATACCACAAGAAGAATTTCTACATCCCAGTAAGCATGTCTGATAAAATTCTGTGTATCACGAAAATGCAAAATTCATACTTGTACTTAAAGGTGAAATAAACAGAATAAAGATATGCTATGTACAGGAACCGAATAACCTCAATGAATGTAAACAGTATATACCATAAAAATGAGCTAAGATTAATAATAAAAAAGAAGGGCCGGTGAGATGGCTCAGCGGCATAAGCGCCTGCCTGGCAAGCACGAGGTCCTGAGTTCGACTCCCGGAACCCACATATGAAAAAAGGGCCGGTGATATCGCTCAGCGGCACGGGCGCCTGCTGGCGTGCGAAGTCCTGAGGTCGACCCCCAGTACCCACACAAAAAAAATAATAATAATGATAAAAAAGAATGAAAATGGGGAGAGGAGAATTGGAGGAGGGAGAGGGAGGGGAAGGAAGAGAATTTAAAACAGAAACAAGTTGTGTTATGTACATGTACCCACTGCTCAAGATGATTGTAATCTGCAAGTATGGCAAACATGCACTAATAAAAATTAATAAAATTTTTAAGCAGAACTAGTAACCTGATTTATGTGTGGTCACCATGCAAGTCAAGTTCATTTCCTGAGGGAATATTGAAACAAATATCTTAATGAGATCGTTTAGGACCTGAGATCTTGTGGGTGCCTTCAACCTCCTGTCATTTGTCTCCTGCTTTTTCTTGCACCAGCTGCCAATTCCCCCAAACACTACCCCAAAAACATGTTGAAAAGCAAAGCCAAGGCTGTGGAATGTTTTTAGGAAGGAAGAACACTATTTTGATAAAATTTTGGTCATGTCTCAGAAAGAAAAACTAAGGGCAAATGTTAATCAGGGGCCGGTGAGATAGCTCAGTGGCATAAGCGCCTGCCTGGCAAGCGTGAGGTCCTGAGTTTGACCCCCAGTACCCACACAAACACACAAAAAAAATGTTAATCAGATTTCAATCTGTGCACCATGGTTTTAGGGTGATTTTGAAAGGTAGGAAAGCGGTTTGTACTGGGTAGTTTGTGCTTACTAGATTTGGATATGTGGGCACCATGAAGAAGATGTATTGAAATGATTCTTAATGAGTTCAGTTCTCATAAGGAAGCATCTAGGTGAGTCATAGTTTTGCCCTTTAGGAGGAAGCATTTGCTAGAGCAAGGGGGAGTGCTAGTTTCACTTGTTCTCAGCATTATTTCACAAGGGGAAGGAATAAGATAACTTTTGCCGGCATTGGTTAATACAAATATTGGGAATATATTTATTTCATTTCTTATTTTGTGAGTATCAGTTAACATTTACAAACTTCATTGTTGTATGTAAATATTTTAGGTAAGCTTAAATCTAACTCCCAACTTTCCAGGTTAGTGGACAGGTCAAATTTTATAAACACTGAGGCATTATCTGTTTAACTAAACAGAGGCAGAGATTCTCAGGGTCCTCCATGGTGCTTGTAAACTGAAAGAACAACCTCTGCTTTCTAGTCCATCATAGGTGCTGCTGATATTTTGTCTTTATTGATGAATCTCTTCTTTATTGATGAAGTCTCCTCCAAGACTTTCCTTTCACAAACTTCCAGTGTGTGGGTACACACATCAAGTTTTGAAAGGTCAAAAGAACATTGGGGAGGGGGCCAAATAATGAAGCTTAAACTTTAAGATCCCTCACCTGAAAAAGGCCCCTTCCAAATAATTTTTTTTTTTTTTGTGGGTACCGGGGGGTCGACCTCAGGACCTTGCGCGCCAGCAGGCGCCCGTGCCACTGAGCGATATCACCGGCCCCCTTTTCGTATGTGGGTTCTGGGAGTCGAACTCGGGCCCTCACGCTTGCCGGGCAGGCGCTTAAGCCGCTGAGCCATCTCACCGGCCCCCTTCCAAAGAATTTTGACAGATGCTGACAATATGTTACCATGCTAACAAATATTTTTAAAATAAATATATTTAGTATATTTAACAATAATTGCTTTTCTTTCCTACTGTGATGTCTCCTCTATCTCACTTCCCTTCCTCTGGTGGTGTACAAAAATCACTGTCACAAAAGGGAAAATAAGTTGAGGATAATTTGGCTTGAGTTTGGTAGAATATTCCTATGACATTCATAATCAATTCCCTGTATAGTTATGAAATTGCAAGCCATTACATGTAAGCATGACTTCCAAAATAATATGTATGTCTACTATAATTCATCTGGTATCATGACAAAGTATATGGCACAGATGCAAAGGTACAAGTTCAAAATGTATTATGGATTGCCTGGCAAAGGAAGTATATAGTATGTGGTTGAAGAAGTATATACATACAAAACAAAGCTTGGGATATATAGAATCACATGTATGCTAGTTAACACTTACGTGTGTTAAATTGAAAGCAAAGGATTAAATTCTTACTGGTGTACAGAATGGAAACGCTCTCCCACTAGAAATATACTTCAAAATGTAGTAATGGACAACATAATGAGTCTTCCATTGTAATAAATTATCCCTGTGTCACTGGATATAATTGTTTTCATTGTTTTAATTATAAAATACATAGAATATAAATACTATCATTTAACCATTTTTAAGTGTAGAGTTCAATTGTTTTGAATGCATTCATAACGTGCAATTATTCCTATCACCCATCTCCAGAACTCTTCTTGTTTTGCAAATCGTTATGCCCATTAAATAACAGCTCTCCATTGTCCCTAACGCTGATCAATCCTGTTTGCAAATTTAACTGAATTAAGAGATTCCTGGAGAGGTATTGGGATTGTGAGGGTACTTATCTCATCAATGGCTTAATCCATTGATGAATTTATAACTGAATGCGCTGTTAGGAGGTGGGGTAGGGTTATGGGAGTCGGCCATGGGGGCATGACAGACTATATCTTTTCCTTAGCCCCATCCTCTCAACTCTTTCCTTTTTATGTTTCCTGGATGCTATGATTTGATCAGCTTTCTTATGCTGTGATCTTCCGCCATGATTTCTGCCTTGCCACCAGCCAAACTTGGACTGAGACTCAGGAAACTGTGAGTCCAAAATACACCTGTCCTCCTTGAGTTGGATGTTTCAGGTATTTTTGTCGCTGATGGAAAGCTAACACATCCTTCTTTCCCCAGGCCTTGGCAACCACCACCCTACTTTTCACGTTTATGATTTTAACTACTCCAAGTAGCTCACACAAGTGAAATTATGCAATATTTTTTTTATTTTTGTGCTTAGGTTATTTCACAAAACACACTATTGTTTATGTTCATGTTGTACCATATTTCAGAGTTGCCATACATATATTTAAAATCAGTTTTATTTATATAGTTTACAAACAATAAACTATCCATTTTTATAGTTGCATGCACCTGTGAAACCATCACAATCATCCAGATATGGAACATTTCTAGCATACCAAAAAGTTTCCTTATGACTCTTTGAAATCCATCAGTCCTGGTGTCCTGAATGTGTTCTTGTCAAAGACTGATCTGCATTTGGTCACTAAAAATTATATTTTGTCTCTTAAAAAAATATATATATGCCAAGGGAATGAAATTTAGATAGATAGATAGATAGATAGATAGACAATAGATAGATAAATAGATAAAATATGGAATCACCACAGTATGTACTCTCGGGCCTGAGACTTTAGAATTTGGACTTTTTAGTAAGAATATGATTTTGAGACTTATTCATGTTTTTCTGTATATCTCTTGTCCAATGCATTTATTTCTGAGTACTACTCCATTGAATGAATATTATGAATCAAACTTCCACAAATAGTTTCTGTAATGTTTTGTATCTCTTTGATAAATACCTAAGAGTATTCATGATGGATCAATTCATGAAGAAAAGGCTACCATTTACCTACAGTGTTTTCCACTCTGTTCCTATATCCAACGAATATTCCATTTCACGTTTCTAGTTTTAGTGTATTCTTCCTTCAACACCTTCATCAATACCAAGTACTGTCAGTTAATATATTTGAATATATTGAGCATATAGAACATTTCAATGCCCTAACTAGCTATTTACATCATTTGTGAAATGAATGTTCTTGTATTTTGCCTACTAAATTGATCCTTGTTATTGAATTGTAATAATACAATTTAGGAATGAAGTCCATTTCTTGGCATGTGTGAACATTTTCTGTCAGTCACTGTACATCTCATAATCCTTTTAATTTTGTCTTTTTCAGGGCAAAGTCTTACATTTTGCTAAATTTTACCTTACCTTTTAAAGTTTATTTCGTTATTACATATTAATTATACATAATAGTGTGTTTTATTTTAGCATATTTGCACACGCATATAACATACTTTGATTGTTTCACCCCCCATTACCCTGCTCCCCTTATCTCCCCCTCCTCCAACTTTTTTACTCTTCTCTAATAGTCTGTCTACTTCTTGTCATGTCTTTTTAAAAATGTTTTTTAGATTCCACATATGAGAGAAAACATGCTGTATTAGATTTTCTGGGTCTGGCTTGTTTCATTTAATATGATCTCTAGTTCTATCCATTTTCCTGCAAGTAACATGATTTTATTCTTCCATAAGGCTGAGTAATATTATATTTTACATACCACATCTTCTTTATCTATTTATCAGTGGATCATTGTTAGGCACATAAGCTGATTCCATAACTTGGCTACTGAGCATAGTGCTGCAATAAACATGGGTCTGCAGGAATCCCATATAACAAGCTGACTTCAATTCCTAGGGAATATACCAAGGGAATTAAATAAGTGCAAAAAGTAACATAACTATTTTTAGTTTTTGAGGAAGCTTCATGTTGATTAATAGCTGTACTGATGTACATCCCCACCAACAGTGTATAAGTGATAAACTCTAATCCTAGCCAGTATTTGTTGTGTTTTGTATTCTTGGTGATAGCCATTCTGACTGGGGTGATAAGGGATTTACCATTATTTTTTTCTTTTCCATTTGGGCTGTTTGTGCTCTTAACATTCCATATCTGTTAACTGGTTGAAAATAGTTCTTCCTGTGTTTTTTTATATATAGATATTTAAATTTTTATCATATACTAAGCTGACTAATTTCTCCATTGAATTGCCTTTGAAATGCTTTTAAAAATCCATTGATTTTTATGCATAGGTTTCTTTCCAGACTCCATTTTATTCTATTTGTATATATATATATTTTTTTTTTCCTAATTCCTCTTGGTCACTATAACCTTAATATTAAAGTTTTGAAGTCAGGTATTGTAGGTCCCTATATTCTCCACTAAAATGTACTTTGGCTTTTTTAATTTATTTGCATTTCTATAAACTTGAGCACCAGTTTGTAAATTTTTACAAAAATTAAATAGTAAAAATAAATTAAATGATAATTTAATTGAAATTGCTTGAATTAATAGATAAATTTTCTTGAATTTGGAAAACTGAATTTTTCAAGAACTTGTATGTTTTATCTAAAATATCTTTGGCTTAGTTATTCACAATAATTTTGTATTTTAACCTTAATATCTGAAGTTAATATTTAGACTGATAACCACTTTTTAAAACTAGTAATTTATGTTTTCTCTCTCTTTCTCTGAACATTTTTAACCATGAGTATATCAATTCTATTTATCTGCTCAAGAATAATATTTTAGCCTTTTTAGTATGTTTATTTTCTTTTCCATTACTTTCTATTATAATCTTGCTATCTTTTATTTTCTACTTTAGAGTTTTTCTTTTATCAGTCATCATGAAGTGATATTTTAGACCCCTCTTCTTTTAGAATGTACTTGTTAGGGCCGGTGAGATGGCTCAGCGGTGTAAGCACCTGCCTTGCAAGCTCAAGGGCCCGAGTTCGACTCCCGGATCCCACATACAAAAAAGGGGCCGGTGATATCGCTCAGCGGCACGGGTGCCTGTTGGCGCGCGAGGTTCTGAGGTCGACCCCCCGGTACCCACAAAAAAAAAAAAAAAAGAATATACTTGTTAAAGTAAGATTTTATGTCATACCTTTCCCTCCAATATGAACTTTGATAATCTATGTCTTCATTTTCATTCATTTTGAAATATTTCTAAAATTACTTATGATTTTTTCTTTGAACTATAGATAATGATCTTAATTTCCAATTATTATACAATTTTTTGCATATCTTATTAATTTTTAATTCATTTCCAATTCAGTCAGATAGCAAATTTGCTATTATAGCAGCACTTTTAACCTTCTTGAAACTTGTTTATGGTCCAACATATAAAATTTATTAGTGAAAGGGATAATTCACTTGGAAAAAATATGTATCTCATAGTTATTAGACATGTTCCATACAGTGGTTGACATTGTTGGTATGATTATCTATATCTTTAGTGGTTACTGCCATCATAACTTTCAAGATTTTCAAAGTAAACAAAATACAGTGAAAAGGATTCTGTATGGAGGAGTAAAGAAAATTGACTGAGATGCCAGTTCACAAGCATGTTTAGCAATGAACTGTTACATTTTTGTCAGCCTGGCGTTTTGAATTTTCACAAAAAAATTTAAGTAGACTAGATAAGTTATGCTTTCAAATCCAAAATTCAGACCATTTTTACCTGCACTGTGTTGTGTAATAAAAGACGAATATCTGAAATTATATTCTCAGAAACCACTTATTTCAATTTTGCTGTTAAAAGGTAACAATTAATAGTATCTACACATTTTATAAAGAAACAGAATTATCCTACATTTTATCTGTATTTAATGCTTGTGTCCGTTCTTTAACTTACTTTTAACTTTATTTGTGTAGAAGGCATCTTTAATAACTTTCTACAAAATGCTACTCTTCATTTTAACTCACAAAAGTTTTTAGTTCTTACTAATTTCTTTACCTTTAGGAATTTTACCTTTTATCAGATTAACTTACCTTCCTTATTTTAGCATGAAAACATCATGGTAAAAGAGGACTACTTATATATGTAGTAGATTACTCAAATTTATGCTATTCCCAGAAAACTGCAATATACTAGAAAAAAAAGACAGTTAATGCTTCACACTTCTCCAATGTGAGTCTTAAAGTCACACTTAAAGATTTACCAAATATGGTTAAATTTATCTAGTAATAACAACAATTATTAGAGCAATTTATTTTGAAGTCATTAGAATTTAGTTGGCAATATAATAATTTAAACATTGTTAAATAATAATATTTGAAAAAAATGCAAAAATAAGTGCTAGACAAAATGGTATGATCTTTATTTCAAGGCTCTTTGGTTTTAGGGATAAAATAACAGCTTATTTTCTTTGTAACTATTGAAATAAAATTTCATAAAACTATTTCACTGTCAGATAATAAATTTCTCCATGTATTTCAAACAAAACATATACAACTCAAAATAACTACTATTAATCACAAGCATAATTATTGGTTTTTATGAATAGCTATTTCTCATTCCTCCTACCTGAAAATAAAGATCCATATGGAAAATGCAATTTCCAGGTTGTTACCTGATTAATACATCTATAAATATTTCAAATATTTTTGAGCCTTTGAGGATGCCGTCTCTCTGTGTGATTTTGACGATATTGCACATAGCACTCCCCAGTCTACTGCATAGAGTAAGATTCTGTAACAGTGAACTTTAGCCAATACAGTAGCAGCGGGCCCATGTGCAATTGCCAACTGATTCTCATGTTACAGGTGAGCCCCACCTGGAACTTCAGGACTCTCTGTGTTTCTGTCTGGCAGAGGAGCTCAGCCACACTGGAGCCCTTTGCAAATTCCATCTGGAGACAATATGTAGCTCTTTTCTTCAAGCTTCAGAGGATCTGTAAAATTGTATTTCATTTCTTTCTGTGTTAATGGAAAATGAGGGGCTTGGTACTAGGCAATTCTCACTGTTTATTTGAATTTTATTACCATGTTAACTTAAAGATATTTTCCTATTTTCAATATTTTATTACTTTTCCTTTTGAAAATGACCACAGCATGTATCAACAAAATGGGAGGGCACTATGTCAACTGTGCATTTTTAAAGGATTCAATAGGTTCTCTATGTTCTCCAATGGCTCCCATTTCACCAAGAGTAAAGGCCAAGTTCTTACAGTGGTTTTCAAGGTAATTTCTGACTAGGCCTTCCAAGGCTCTCTTACCTTCTTTCTCTTTCTCTAGCTTATTCAGATTCAGCCAACATTTCTTGATGTTCCTCAAATACACCAAAGATTTTTCACACCCTTTTTTGGTAGCTGCCTCTTGCAGTACTTGGAGATAATCTTATGGCTTGCATCCATTAAGTATGTGGTTATTCATGCCCATCAAGCTCACTTATTTAAAGTTGTAATTCACCTATTTGTTTTACTTTACCTGCTCTGTTTTTCATCATAGCACCTATTACCTTTATTTACAATGTATTATTTTTATTTTATTATTTTCCTGTCTTATTGTCTTTCTTTACTGCCAAAATCAAATCACTTAAATTAATGCCTGGCAATAGTAGTGGCACAAACCACAATTTCAGCAAGTTCATATAAAGACCTAATTGAGTTTGTTTTGATTCATGAATTAGGCAGCAACTCCTCTACAGATCTCTAAAGATTTAGAATATTCCTTCTAAAGATGAGCTGAGCACAGGAGGTGAGCTTTATAGATGGGAAAGGGGCTGAAGTAGAAATGAAAAAAAAAATAGATTAATTCCTTTAAAGTGATTTTAGTTAGAGAGGGGACTCATCATGCCAACTCAGGTAAACTGGAACCTTTTTTATTGGTTGCTGTCAATCTCCTGTTGTTCTGGAAAAACTTTATAAAGGTCTTATTAATCGTGTGGCATCCAGCTTTAGTGACTCCATTTTGGTCTGGTCAGTTCTGTCAAGTTTATTGTAAAAGTCCATTTCTAAGCAATATCTTTGAGTAATTTACATGAGATAGTTGATAAATATTGGCCAAAATTGATGTTGGGAATGTAGTATGATATTACCTTTTGACTGGCCCTCTAGGATTTACAAAATCTACTACAGATGAAGCTGTTTCCTTCATTACAGATAGCTTCTTTCTAAATGTGTATTTTGGTGTAAGAATAAAATTCCATGCTTAAAATAGATGAGAGGCTTTTCTTGAATATAAAAAAATATTCTCAGAATATACAGAAGTGTTCAAGTCTTGGGCTGTTTGATAACAAATCTTACTATTATCACTAAAAGGACATGGTAAGACCTCAGAGTAATGATTACCTGAGGACTCACACATCCCAAGTGTGAGGTATAAGAGGCAGAGCCAGCTGGGCCTGAAGGGCCCCTTCAGGTTGAAGTCACAAAAATAAAATGCAGTTCAAAAGAAGTCAAAGGACTGATCAATGATTGGAAATTAGGGAATTATATGTAATTTCCAACCTGCCTAACCAAATGATATATCTGAAAGAAAATTAAGGAGTGAGCTCTCTCTGTTTTTGTTTTTGGCACAACTAGGTATGAACTGAGCTCCACAGACCTTTGTAAAGTCTGAAAAAATTTCCCCATATTGGCAATTAATAAGCTAATTAATAGCTCGAGGATACCTTAGTGCTGATGAGGGATACATTTTCTTCTATCATTTCATGGTTTCTTGTCCATTTTCCTTCCCGGGGGTGGGGTGTGCATGCATTCATGTGCAAGCATATGTTTGTGTGTGTACATATATGTATTCCTATGTTGTTCATATCAGTACACAGTTGTAATTCCATTTCTTATCTGGTAAATTTCTTATTGTATAGATTTTAAAATTCTAATTCCATAGACTTATGTTTAAATCAAGTACTTCAGTTATTTTTCTGCGTCATATTGACAATCTCCAAATCATTGATTTCTCTGACTCATAAACTGTAATCATGGGCCGGTGAGATGGCTCAGCGGCATAAGCGCCTGCCTGGCAAGCGCGAGGGCCCAAGTTCAACTCCCGGATCCCACATACGAAAAAGGGGCCGGTGATATCGCTCAGCAGCACGGGCGCCTGCTGGCGTGCGAGGTCCTGAGGTCGACCCCCCAGGTACCCACAAAAAAAAAAAAAAAAAAAAACTGTAATCATTTTGGTAGTTAGTAAATGTGTTGTTATTTGCTTCTACAGTGTTTGGAACATACTTACATGGTGATGTTGCTGGGATCCTTCAGTTGTAAATATTTTTCTTTTTATATTAGCACATATTTGCAGTACATTATGATTACATTCATCATGGGGAGTTCGCACCTGTACATAACACACATTCTTTATTCATTCCTTTCCTCCACTTCCACCCTATCCTTCCATTTCTTGGCCCTCTTTCCTTTTGCAAAGGATCTACTTCCTTATTTCCTATTCTCTCTCTTTGCTTTTGCTCTTTAATTTATCTAACTTTGAGTGAGAAATTATTTGATATATAAGCTTGAAGGTCTGATTTATTTCACTTAACATTATGATTTCAAGATACAACCATTTTCCTACAAATGACTCAAAATTTTTCTTCTTTATGGAAGAGGAGCAATGCATTGTGTATAAATGTCACATTTTCTGTATTCATTCATTGGCTGATGAACATATGGGCCATTTCAAAGATTTAACTATTATGATTTGAATTGATATAAATATGGGTATGCATGTATCACTGTAATATGATGCCATTAACTATTTCAGGAAGATATCTAGATGGGAATAGCGGGTTGAGTGGAATTTCTATTTATTTTTACTTCAAGTTTTTTTAACCAATTTCCACAGAAGTTGTACTAGTTAAGAATGGTACTTTTACCCCCGCCATCTCTCCAGTATTTGTTACTCTTCGATTTCTTGATGATAGTCTTTCTTTCTGCAGTAAGATGGAATCTCAGTGTTGTTTTAATTTGCATTTCTGTAATGGCTGGGGATGTTGAACATTTTTTTCTGTGTTTATTAGCCCTTTGTACTTCTTTTGAGAAGTGACTATTCAGTTCTATTACCAGTTTTTGATTGGGTATTTTATTTAAAATTGTGTATATATTCTAGATGTTAGTCTTCTGTCTAAGGGATAGCTGGCAATTTTTTCCATTCTACTGGTTGCTTTTTCACTCCGTGGGTTGTCTCCTTTGATGCGTAGAAACTTTTTAATTTGGTACGATCCCATTTGTTGATTCTTGGTATTATTTCTTGTACTGTTGGAGTTTGTTCAAAAAGTCCTCACCTATGCCTGTGTCTTCAAGAGTTTTATCTATTTTATCTTCCAGCCAATTGTCTCTGCTTTAACATTTTGATTTTTGTACATGCTGAGATATATGGGTCAATCTTCTGCATATGGATATCCAGTTTTGCAACCACTTTATTAAAGAAGCTATCTTTCCTCTAGTGTATGTTTTTGGCTCCTTTATCAAAAATCCAATGTGCTTGAAAGTTTAGGATTGCTCCTGTTACCTCTATTGTCTTCTATTTATTATATTTCTATGTTTTTGCCAGTACCATGTCAGTTTTTATTACTGTGGCTTTGTAATACAACTTCAAATCTGAGATCATGATGGAATCCTGCATTGCTACTTTTACCCAGAATTTTATTTTTTCTTTTGCTATACTTTATCTGGTTCCATATGAATTTTTCTGTTGTTTTCTCTAGGCCTGTGAGAAATGTGTTTGGTATCTTGATTGGAGTTGCATTAAATCTATACATCAGTTTGGGAAGTATATTTGTTTTGACTATATTAGTTCTGCCTATTCAAGAACTTGGGACATCTTTCCATTTTCTGAAGTCCTATTCATTCTCTTCTTTCAGAGTGATATAGTTTTCATTATGGAAGTCTTTCATTTTAGTTAGATTAATTCATAAGTATTTCATTTTTCTTGATGCTGTTGTGAATGCTTTTTTTCCCCTAATTTTATTCTCAGTGAGTTCATTGATAGTGTGTAGAAATGCTACTGATTTTTTGTTTTTATTTTGCATCCTATCTTCACTGAATATGGTTATTAATTCTAGGAATCTTTTGGTGGATTTGTTTGGGTCTTAAAGGATTATGTCATCTACAAATAATGATACGTTGACATCAAAGGACATCAGTGTCTTTTTCCTGAAAGTTTTCAATTTTTCCCTATTTAATATGTTGGCAGTAAGTTGGTCATAAATTGCTTTTATCAGATTGAGATAAAATCTTTCTGTAACTATTTTCTTCAGGATTTTTATCATGAATGAATGTTTGATTTTGTGAAAGGTCTTTTCTGCATCTAATGAGATGATCATGTGTCTACTGTTTATGTGATAAATTACATTTATCGAATTACTTATGTTAAACCATCTTTGCATTCCTGGTTTGAAGCCTACTGTGTCATGGTATATAATCTTACTTATGATTTTTTTGCATTGTCTTTGCCAATACCTTGAGGATTTGTACATTGTTGTTCATTAAAGAGATTTGCTTGTAGTTCTTTTTTTTGGTTGGATCCTTGTCTGGTTTTGGGATCAGGATAGCGGTAACTTCCAAGAATGTTTTTGGGAGTATGCCTCCCCTCTAAATTTCATAGAGAGTTGGTGGAGTATTGGTGTTAAATCTTCCCTGAAGTTCCAGAATTTGGCTGTAAATCCATAAGATCCTAGGCTTTTCTTAATTGGTGGGATTTTTATTACTGTTAAAATTTCATTTCCTATTGTTAGATTATTCAAGATTTTTAAGGCTTCTTGATTCAGTTTTGGTAATTCAAGTATATCTAGGAATTTCTCCATTTTTTCTAAGTTTTCCAAATTTATGGCATATAGGTTTGTGAAGTAGTTGCTGATAATCTTCTGGAGAAGATTTCAGAGATATTCATTGTTATTTCACCCTTTTCATTTCTAATGGCATTGGTTTGTCTTTTCTTTTTTTTGGTAAAACTGGCTAACAGTACATCTATTTTGTTTGTTCTTTCAAAGAACTGGCTCCTCACATCGTTGATCTTTTGTATTTTTTTTTTTTGTCTCCAATTCATTAATTTCTTCTCTCATCTTTATAGTTTCCTTCCATGTAGAAGCTCTGGATCTGGATGGATCTTCTTTTCCTAGGCCCTTGAGAGGCATCATTAGGTTATTCATTTGGTCTTGTTCTATTTTCTTGATGTGGGCATTAACAGCTATAAACTTTGATTTTAGGACCGTTTTCATTGTGTCCCATAAGTTTTGGTATGTTTTACTAGCATTATAATTTAATTCTAGGAACTTTCTTATTCATTAATTCCTTCTGTGACCTATTGATTATTCAAGAGTGTTCTAATTTCCATATATTTGCATGGTTGCTGTTATCACTGATTTCTAGTTTGTTGCATTAAAAATCTGATCTGTGATCTGATACTATTCATGGAATAATTTGACTTAATTTGTATTTATTAAGTATGGTTTATTAGGTAATATGTAGTCTATTTTGGAAAAAGCACCATGTATGCTGCCAAAAGGAATTATGTATGCCAAAAAAGAATATATGGTGTTGGGTGGAATGCTGTGTTTCTATCTATTAAGTCCTTTTGTTCTAAGATTTGGTTCAACTCTGATATTTCTTTTTTTGTTTCGTTGGTCTATTTATGACAATAGTGTATTGAGGTCCCCAACTATAATTTTATTGATTTTTTACCTGGTCTTTTTTGGCTCTATTGTTTGTTTTATGAAATTGGGTGCATTGGGATTTGGTGCATATGTTTATAATTGTTATTTCTTCCCATTAAATTGTTCCGTTAACCAATATATAATGTCTTTCTTTGCCCCTTTTGATCAGCTTTGACATAAAGTCCACTTTGTCTGAAAATAGGATAGCTACTCCTGCTCATTTTTGGATCCTGTTGCTTGCAATATTGTTTTCTATCTTTTAATTTTTTATCTATAAATTTATTTTTGTGTTAGACATGCTTCTTGTATACAGTATATTGTTGGACTTTGTTTCTTGATCCATTCTTTTAATCTGTCTTTTAATAGGAAAATTGAGTCCATTCTCATTGATAGTTATAACTGGTAGGTACTGACTTATTCCTGTTAATGCACTATTAACCTGTTATTATTTTGCTTTCTATATCTTTTTATAGTTGCTATCTCTACCTGATGCAGTCACTCTATTGGAACCTTTGGCATTTTTAGCTTCTTTGTCTCTTTATCAGATATCCATGTGTGTGTTTTGGAGAGTTGGTTTGGTGGTGGTGATGAATTTCTTTAGGTGCTCTTTACCTATGAAATATCTTATTTCTCCATCAACTTTGAGTGATAATTTTGCAAGATATATCACCTAAGTTAGAAGTTCTTTTAGGGCTTGAAACACTTCATTCCAAGCTATTTTCACCTTTAAGGTGTATGTTGAGATGTCTGTTGTAATTCTGATGGGTTTTCCTTAGTAATAAGTGATTCGTTGCTTTTCACCAGAAGCTTTTGAGATTCTATTATGTAGGATTTCTGGAATTTTAATTATATTGTGGCATGGAGTATCTGATCATAGCTATTTGGGGTTCTATATGCCACACTTATATTTATGTTAAATTATTTTTCTATGTTTGTAAAGTTTTCTGCTATTAGTTCTGAAAACAAGCTTTTTCTGCCCTTTGTGCTGTCTTCAATTTTACATTTATTCCAATTGTTCTTACATTAGTCTTCTTTTAGTCATCTGGCAGCTTGTGGATCCATTTTTCACATTCTCTTTTTGTTTTTAAGGTATATCTCATTAGGTGATCACTAACCAAAGGCCTATCTTTTAGATCTCATACTCTGTTCTCACATTGGTTGCTTTGGCTGCCCACACTTTCAAACATATTTTTTTGTGTGTGTGTGGGTACCGGGGGTTGACCTCAGGACCACATGCTTGCCAGGTGGGCGCTTATGCCACTGAGCCATCTCACCAGCCCTCAAACATATTTTTAATCTCCTCAATTTCTGTTTGGAATTTTTTTTACAGATTCCCATAAAAAATGGATGTAGACAGTGGTGCAAGAGCTCAATCAGACCATTGGACTAAATGCCATGTCCTCCTTTGAAGATTACACCCACTAAACCTGGCCTCTCACACTGAATACAGGCCCATTGTCTTCCTGGGCTGAGCTTGAGCTTCTCAGGCAATCGCAGATGTCTGCCTAGTTCTCACCCACCCCAACCCATCTCCCAAGGCTGCCTCCACCTGGTCTCTGTGGAAGGCCAACACTCCAGACTTGGAGTGAAACTCTCCTCCTGGGTGTTGTTCTCATTCTCAATCTGGTTGGTCTTTTTGTTGTTACCCATGTCACCCTGTGCTGAGGGAATCAGGTGCAGAATTGGCTAGGAGCTGGTAACTTGGCTTCTCTCCTCTTCTCGTCCTCTCCTTCTCCCTCACTTGATTCATGAGGTGAGGCAGTGACATGGTGGGCATGGTAGGGCTTCTTTTCTGGTCCTCTGCCATGTCCCATGTGGGTCATGGGACAAGGTGCCTGGCATACTGGGAGCCATGAAATATTTAACGTGCTCTTTGTCATAGAACTTATTTCTCTCTCAGTTTTGATAGTTTTACAGGATATATCAGTCTTCATGGAAATTGTTTTATTTTAGGGTTTGAAACACTTCAGTTCAAGCTTTGCTGGACTTTAATGTTTGTTATGAAAAACCTGCTGTATTTCTAATGAGTTTACATTTATAAGTGATTTATTTCTTTCCTCTTACTTCTTTTAAGGTTTTGCCTTTGTGTCAGACTTCTGGAATTTTGACTATATTAGGTTGTGAAATTCTCTTCTGATTGTGGCTCTTTGTGATTCTCTATCCCTCACTTAACTGTATGTTAAATTTTTTCCCCATATTTGGAAAGTTTTATGGTATTTGTATTTTTTTGTTTTGTTTTGCTTTTTTGTTTTGCATGTGCTACTATTTTTTTTTGGTCAGTACTGGGGATTGACCTCAAGACCTCACATGCCAGCAGGCACCCGTGCCGCTGAGCGATATCACCGGCCCTTTTTTCGTATGTGGGTATCAGGAGTCGAACTCCAGCCCTCGCGCTTGCCAGGCAGGTGCTTACGCTGCTGAGCCATCTTACCGGCCCTGCATGTGCTACTATTTTTGTAAATAGGTTTTTCTTTATCTCATTTGTGCTGTCTTCTCATATTTCACTAAATTAAGTTAATCTTAGATTTTTTTTTATATTGCCTAGCAGCTGATGGATCCATTTTTCATGTTCTCTTTTTGTTTCTAAGGTATCTCTGGTCACCTTAAAGGTGTTTCTGGTCACCTTCATCAGCTCTGTTTTCTATTTCTGGCATTCTCCCATCACTTTAGTCATGGTTGTTGGCAATGCTGCCAATAGAATCTTTCATCTCATGGATTTCTCTTTTGGATTTCTTTTTGGAACCCTTTCATGAACTGTAATTCTTAGCTAAACTGGTGATTCTTGTTTTGTATCTCTTTGTGTAGCTCAACTAGCTTTTTGTTAGTATTTTCTGTGATTTCACTGGTTGTTTTGTTTAAGTCCATCATCTGTTTAATTATATCTTTTTTAAGCTTGCCGAGCTCCCTATTGATTGGTATTTTGTCTCCTTTTGTATCATTTCATATAATTTGGCTCTTTGGCTTTAGGCTTCCTCCCCATTGATGCCTCATGACTCAGCTTTGGAGGAGTTGGGTATTTTGGGAAGCATTTACTTGCCTTGTCTTCTCATGTTTCTATGTGTGTATGTGTGTGTGTGTGTGTGTGTGCGCACACACACATGCTGACTTGTTGTTTGATTATAGTGGAAAGACTGTTGTTAGTACAGAGATCTCTTTAGTTAATCTCTATAGTTAGTTAGTCTGTTTTTCAGTAATGCACTCTATGAGTGTCTAACTATAAGCCTTTGCCTCTGTCCCAAGATCCAACCACCTCTGTTAATTTGAGGAGAGTATGTTCAGTGTAATTGGCCCTGTACCCAGTTCTCCAGGAATGAACTGCTGCAGTGCTGCTGATTACATAAAGACAAGCCACATATTGACTCGCAGTAAAAACCAATTAATAGCAACATCTATGCCACCGTGACAATAGCAACAAAATCAGCAACAATAATAGAGTCAAAGACAAACTGTATAATGTCATACTATTATGGCAGAAGCGAGGCATACACTCACAGGAGATTGAGAATTGAGAAACAAATGAGTTAATTGGAGAAGCTGGTGGCTAGCAGGTCACTCATAGGAGTCGAGTCTGCTAACCCTGAGCCTTTGTTTCACAGTTCCTTAAATACACATTTGGAAGTTTTACAAAATCCCTTGGTTACCATAGAGACCACATATTTACTACATCATTTCTTTGGAATGTCACAAGGTCCTTCTCAAAACATCAGGTTAATTGACACACACGATGGTGGCAATGATGAGTTTGATCACTTTGTGCTAAAACTGTTTGTTTCTCCTTTTATGGGTTTTATGGTTAACTGGGAAGGGGACTGAGGAGTGAGTTTACCTATGGATTAGTCCCTTAATATCTAATAAGGCTGGGGAGTGAGTGCATCTAGGGGTTAATGGAAGACAAACTGGAGTATGAAAAAGAAAATGGAGTCACTCTAGCCATATCATTCCCCCCCAAGGACATATTTTCCTTCTAGGACATATACAGTCCTTCATGTGGTGGCGGTTCATACTTAGTTGTTTTAGTGAACACCATCATCTGTACCTGGCTCACAGTACTTTGACTTTTACCTCTTATCCAATTAATCAGCAGGGCCCAAAGTAAAGGCTAGAATAAGAATTATTATTGGCCCAGCAAGTCCAATGATAAGGGAAGTCAGCCAAGGATTCCAATTGAATAACTGTTCATACCATCCTTGATTATTTTGACAAGCTTTAGCTCACTCATCTAATCTCTGTTTTATCTTGTCTAGAGTATCTATTATAATTCCAGAGTTGTCTCCATAAAAACAGCTTTTTTCCCCCAAGGCTGTGCATAACCCACCTCATCCTGGGAGGAGGCTACATAGGATGAGGGCTGTGACCAGAGTCATGTTGGTGTTTCATCACTGTAGCTTTTGTTGAAGTCTCTTGGTGTGTCAAGGTCTGAAGGTCTCTGGGGCAGACTGTTGCACTTGTGCGAGCTCAGGTGTCCACTTCTTGATTCAGGAGTGATACATCCATGGAGCACAACCTGTAACTTTTAAGAGCAGTGGGTGTAGTTAGGATCCCCACTTTGGTTGGAGGGGCTCCTCTTTCTAGGCTTTAATCAGGACTTGGTCTCCCAGTTTAAAGGAGTGGACTGGCATTGGCGTGGGGATCCAGTACTCTGAAACACAGTCTGCTGAAGTTTCTGAAGCAGCTTGTGCACCTTTATCTGTCGGTGTAAGTCCAAAGTTCCCATCTCCTGTAATCTATCCAAAACAGGTATTCTCCCCAACATTATCTCAAATAGAGTTTGAGGACTGTAAGAGGGCTACTGGGAACATAGTAACCCAGTTAGCCCCAGTCTCTTGGCATAACTTTGCCAGGGTGGTTCTTAAAGTACTGTTTTGTCTTTTTACTTGACCTGAGCTTTGTGGCTGATATGTACTATGGAGTTTCCATTTTAGCTCCAGCATTGCTGCAAGGCTTTTGAGCACTTTACCCACAAAAGCATGTTCATTATCTGAACCTAGCATTATGAAGAGCCCATACTGTGGAATAATCAGCTCCATCAAAGCTTTTATCATCTCTCTGGATGTTTCAGTCTTAGTGGGGAGGCCTCCTCCCATCCTGAATAGGTACAAATCAAAACTAATAAGTATCTCTTATTTTCATTGGTGGGTTTAATTTTAGTAAAATTCATTTCAACATCTTCAAATGACACAGTTTCTTGTCCCTGGACACCTGGTTGTTGTGTGGCTGGGAGACAGGGTTGTTGTAGGCTCAGGTAGTGAACCTCTCAGTCACTGAAGCACATAAAGTCCATAGTCTGGAGATAAATAATGGCCAAGAAATGTTGCCATAGCAGTCTTTCCCAAGTGGGTGCAGCTATGTAAGTCTTGTATTACAAAATGTCCCAGGGCCTCAGGAAGGAATATCTTCACTTCTGACAATAATTGTCAGCCATGTTTCTCAGTGACCCTTCCACTTTTGTCCATTTTAATTTTGTTTCTGAATATTTGGCTTAGGAAGTGGGACCACTAGGACATGGGCTACAGGATGCAGTTCTCCAATGGCGGCCTGTCTAGCTGCCCTTCTGATGTCTAGGACAATGGATCATGGCCACCTTTGTAGGCAACCAAATGGTCTGCAGCAGATATAATACTTCTTGAGAATTTTTGATGCCCTTGCCCCCTGCAGTGAGGAGGCCTCTTTCCTTATAAATGGCACTGTGCACATGCAGAGTAGCAAAAGCATAATGGGAATCAGTGTAAATGTTCACCTGTTTGTCTTTCCCTGCCTCCAAGGCCCAAGCGAAGGCTATCAACTTGGCTCTCTGAGTGGATGTCCCAGGAGGCAGAGCCTCTGACTGGATGGTTTGCTCCAAGGTGACAACTGTTGCTCCCACCCTCCAAACCCCATCGAGTACCATGTTGTTGCCATCCAAAAACAGGTTAGGTCGGGGGTTCTGGAGGGGAGTGTCCTGTAAATCCAGTCAGGCCGAGTAGACCATCTCAATTGCCTCTGTGCAGTCATGTTCAGGTGGCTCCAAGGATTTGGGCAAAAAGGAAGGCTGGATTGAGAGCCTGAATGGTTTTAATAGTTAGTCTGGGATCTTCTAAAAGAATGCCTAGATATTGAGCTAGTCAGGTTCCCAGCAGCCATTTACTGTCAGGTCCTCTCAGCAAACTCTCTACAGCATGAAGAACAAACACATTTAATTTTTGTCCTAGACTCAGCTTATCAGCATTTTTTCACCAGGATTGTGGTGGCTGTGATAGCCCACAAGCAAGAGGGCCACCCAGTTGCACCTGGGTCTAGTTTCTTTGACAAATATGTCATAGGGTACCTCTAAGTCCCCAGTGTCTGAGTCAAAACACCCTAGGCAGTGACTTCTTCTTTATGTACAAACAACTGGAAAGGCTTGGTAACATCAGGAAGTGCCAAGGTGGGGACAATCAACAGTTTTTTTTAAAGTCTTGAAGGCTACCTGGCACTCAGGGCTCCACTCAAGTGAGGGGTTCTTTCCTCCCTTCAAGGCCTTATATAGGGGTTTTGCAATGGCTGCAGAATTTGGAACCCAGAGACAGCAGTACCCAACAATTCCCAGGAATTCTCTTAAGTCCTTTCTAGTCTCAGTCTCCTTTAGGCCCAAAGGGCCTGGATAAGCGAAGCTGATAGCATGTGTGTCCCATCTTGTAACACAAACCCTAAAAACTTTACAGTTGACATACAAATTTGAGCTTTTTAGTCAAGCATCTCTATCTATAGTACATAAGAAGCTTTTATCTACCTTGCTGTCCTTTAATAGTATGTCATTGAAGAAATTTATGACATTGTCTGGACTGTTTAATATCTAGGCAACTCTAAGTACTGTGGCTCATATATAGCATATACATCACATAGGATTTTGTTAAAAATAATTATCATTTGACTGGTGACCTAAATATCCAGAACACAAGAGAAAAGCAGATATCTGAATCTGAAAGAAAATGTTTATCTACATAAACAATCCCAGTTTTACATTTTATTTTATTTTATTTTATTTTATGTGGGTACCGGGGGTTGACCTCAGGACCTCACACTTGCCAGCATGTGCTTGTGCCACTGAGTGATATCACCGGCCCTTTTTTCCTTTATGTGGGTACCAGGAGTTGAACTCAGGACCTCGTGCTTGCCAGGCAGGCATTTATGCTGCTGAGCTATATCACCAGCCCTCAGTTTTACATTTTAGAAGACTTGAACATTTGGAAGATATGAATATATTTAATACACTATGAGATTAGCAATAATGAATTGTCATAACCATATGAAAACCTTTGTTTCTTTTTTTTTTTTTTTTTGGTGGGTGCCAGGGGTCGAACTCAAGACCTCACACCCCAGCAGGAGCCCATGCCACTGAGTGATATCACCGGCCCTTTTTTCATATGTGGGTACCAGGAGTCAAACTCAGGACCTCACGCTTGCCAGGCAGGTGCTTACGCCACTGAGCCATCTCACCGCCCCCCTTTGTTTCTTAATTTAGTTTTGTACCAGAGCATCTTTAAATCAGGAAACCTCATTGTCCTATTCCTAGAAAATTTAATGTGATATGTGTAAACATATCACAATATTTTGCTTAACAATTTTTGATGACTTATGAAAACCAGATTATATAACAACACATTTTTTGAATGAGAAACTGTCAAATCATAATACAACAATAAACAATAAACAAAGACATGCACTACATTTATAAAACCAATTTTAACATCATTTTGGCCAGCTGGCAACTTTGGTGGAAGCATATCAGACAAATGCTATAAAAATCCAAAAATGCAAAAAGAAGAAAAACTTGTTGAGCTCAAATAAAACAGCTGCTTACAGGTAGGGCACGCAGACAAACAACATACACAGACAAATCTGTTTATAAAATCAGAGTGCAGTCATATATTTTTGGCCAAATTAAATTATAGTAACTCTTTTACAATTTTAGAAGTTCGTAATTACAAATAAACTAGTCAGAATTATTTGTAGGTCAATAGCAGAGATCTCTTATAAACATTTGGAAGAAAAAAAAGTAAATTCCCTCACAAAAATACTGACAGCTTTTATGTTCTTTTTTTATGTAACTTCCAGCTCAGTCATCTCCACACCCTCTGTCACATACTCAGGCCTTCCTTTTATTCTATTAGCATTCTCCCTGTAAGACTATCATTTATGTAAATTTCCTTTGATATATTTTTGCCAAAGCTCACTTTGACCCCTTGCTCCTGGGTTGCTATGATTATGCCCACACAGTTTCCTGCCGTCTGCAAATGCTGCAGCCATTTGTGATTTAAGAGCAGAGACTCTCTGTGTGCCTGGGAAGTTAGTTCTTCCCACAGAGCCTCTTCACCCTCTGCCTGTCCTTGAATTCCAATTGGGAAGCAAGCAGGGGTGTCAATGGTTTCCCCTTTTGTGGCTGCTTATCCCCTTAAATGCCTGTAAGTTTCTGGATGGAGCTGTATGGCATGTTTTTTCTAAAGGCTCTGGCTCCTGCTGAGGCGGTCCCTTTAAGGACTCTGTTTTGGTGGCAGACACCTGGGCTGTGAGCCTTTAGCAGGACAAGACTTTTATCATACAGAATCCTCTCATATCAAAAGTATATCTCTTACATTCATAGCCTTTTTAGTATTTTTTTTCCCATTTTCTATAACTTTTTACAACAAACTTGACCATAGCTGCTTGGATTTTAATGTGTCCCCCCCCCTTTTTTTTTTGATAGTAATTTTAACTAAATGCCACTTAGGAATTTGTACTGCACAAGAAATGTTTGGTATACATCAATTCAAACTGAAAACCAAAAGTATAATTACCAATTAGTTAAAATTTATAATTTGATTTCTCCTGTAAAACTTTCTTAGATGTTTGTAGGCAGCATCAGGATTGTGACATCAGGGCTGGCCATTGGGGTAGCGCTTGCTCTGCATGCAACCAAGAGTTTATATATGGGAACTGATCTGGGTGTCTGGGCTTCCTGGTGACAATATTTCATATCCTACTGGTTGCCTGGGGATCGAGTGTCCCATCTGCCAGCCAGCCTATGCCAAAAGAGGGCCATTTTAATTTACATAGAGTGTGGAGCCTTTTTGGCTTCATCTTTACCCCAAAGTCTCCCTTAAACTTATCAAAATTTTTAATGTTGCATTCCAAAACAGTTGGCTTACTGCCATCTGAGCTCATTATGTCAGTGGTTTGGACAGTACAGTAACTCACAGTCACAATTTATCTAAGCAAGTCTTGTCCCCCTGCCACTCAACCAGAAAGGCAAATAAAAATTCGAGACTAACAAAGTTTGAGAAGATGGCAATTTCTGCAATGGTATCCTGCCAGCAGGTTGAATTCCTCTGGTCTACTAAGTGCAGGGTTGCATACGGCAGAAATGGCAGAGCCAGTGCTGACCGTAGTGCAGACAGCAGAACAGATTCAACAGTTACTTGGAAACATGGGCATGGGGGCCTGACATGAACACAACGCAAGGGAAGAACACAGAAAGAACAAACAATCCTGGGGATAAGAACCACACCACACCTGACCTCAACTTTAGAACAGACGCAGAGAAAGCCCTTCTCTGACAGACTGGCAAAACACCGTATCCAGTGGCCGAGCTCTCTCAGGTTCAACCAGATGCTAGCACAGAAGAACAGAGCCCTGGATGAACTTTGGCCAAATTGCCAAAACCGATACCAAATTACAAGCGCTTACCTTGGTCAGGAGGCGGGAACTCAGTTGTTTCTGTGTTGGGATCTAGGGGCATCCTGCTTTGCAGCCATCTCGGGAGGCCAGCTGAAAATCAGCTAGGGCGCCCTGCCACCTGGGGGTTGGCTGCCAGGCAAGGAGATGGTGAGGCCCCTCAAAAGAGAATCTTCCTGTGAGGATCTTGCTGGGGCCCCCAAAAATGTTACAGCAGAAGCGAGGCATACACTCACAGGAGACTGAGAATCGAGAAACAAGTGAGTTTATTGGAGAAGTCAGTGGCCAGCAGGTCACTGATAGGAGCTGAGTCTGCTGACCCTGAGCCTTTGGTTCACAGTTCCTTAAATACACATTTGGGGGTTTTACAAAATCCTTTGGTTGCCATAGAGTCCACATCTTTACTACATCGTTTCTTTGGAATGCCTTAATATCTAACAGGGTTGGGGAGTGAGTACAATAAGGGGTTAAGTGAAGACAAACTGGAGTCTAAAAAAGAAAATGGAGTCACTCTAGCCATATCAATAACATAAGAACTAATGAAGGCTACCACTGTACCACACTTAACCATAGAAAAAAGATCTACAACTATAATTATAATATAGACACAAAGACCAACCAAATATTGATCTATAGTAAATAATCTTCTAAATGCAAATGCTATGCCACCATTAAAACTTGAAAAGAATTCAATGAGGATAGCATAGAGTTAACTAAATATGTAATGATTAATAAAGCTTAGCTAGTATACTGGTGAAGAGGGAAGAGGGGTGGAGAACAGGAGAATGAAAGAAGTGAAATTTGAAAAATAAAGAAAAGGAAGATAAGAAAGAGAGGAAATTAAGATAAGGGATCCTACTTAGGGTAAAAGAAAATTAATATAATTAGATAAAAGTAACTGAAAACAAAAAACAAGAAAATGAAGAAAAAAGAAAAAACATAGAATGAAATAAATATAAAAAGAAGAAAACAAAGAAAAGAAAAGGGGAAACAAAACAAAATCCCAAACAACCAATGAAAGAAGAAAGAAAGAATAATAAGCCCTCTGTGTTTCTGGATGAGTAGTTTCTTTCCAGGGTCTGCAGTATTAGAATCCGCCAGATGGGAGGGAGAGTTAGTGAGTCACTGCTAAGACCTACTTTGTTTCCACATTCAGTTTTTTGTGCGTGAATGCTGAATCCTGCCCCACAATTCTTGCTGGGTGTATTCTGTCAATGGTGTCCTTGCTAAGGCTGTAGTCATGCTGGCAGCTGACAGTTTCTGTGTCCTCCTCTTTATCCCAATCACAGCTTTGCTACCTATCTTTATGGTCTTTGTGTTTGTGAGGTGACCCCCCCACCAAACTGGCAACCTTCCAAGCCAGGGTATGTCCTTACTCACATTGATAGATGGGAAAGCAAATAGACTGGGGTTCTGTGCTGGATGTAGGCAGTGGATGGTGGCTCAAGAAACCACTGGACTTATGCCAGTACTTTCAGACTCAGCCCTTTCTGAAAGCCGCACACCACTATCCTGTCTTCTCTTCAAGGAGGAAGGGGCCCCCATGGCCTTCCCATCCCGAACTTAAACTTATCAGGGGTCTATGTCTATCCTCCGACCCCTCGGTGACTATCTCTTGTGGCTTTCTCCCACTCAGTCACTGGAAAAGGCTGACACGGGAAACCCTGAAGTACAGTTGTTCAGTAGTTATTCTGTAGCTCGGTCTTTAGAATTAACCACTTCTCAAAATGGCTCCTGATTAAACCTTCTCAAATATAGTGGGTGGTGCATTGGATAGATTCAGCAACTCTAGCATGCCGTGTGGAAGGAGTCACTTTCAGAGCAAAACCCCACACTATTTTTGCAGTTTATAATAGTTCTGGGCTTTTTTTGAGGGTAGTGAGGCCAGTTCAGTCTGCTGTTTCTCCCTGGAGCTTACCTTATATCAGATGTAATTGATCCACCTCCTTGGGAGCCAGAGAGAGCTTTCCAGAGTGCATTTTTTTTTTCCTTTGCATTGTGCTGCATTTCTCCAGTTTCTCTGTAGTTTCTAGTGTTCCAGTCTGCTCCCTCCCAATTCCTGGAAATCTAAATATTTTTTCCTTTTCACCAAGTTATTGTTTTCCACATGTTTCAATTCCAAGTCCTAGAGAGGCTGTATTTTGTGCCTGGTTTCTATTCATCCATTTTCAATCTCACATTGTGATTATTCTTTGAAATAAGCATTTCCATACTTTTTTTAAAAAAATACAAACAAAAGATAGGTGGTTGCTAAGGTGACACTGTGGGAGTCTGCATTTTACTCAATGTTCACCTGCCTCCTAAAATCTTATACTTTCTTTTCTATCAAACTGCTTTTCTATATATAAGAATCCCAAGCAGTATGATTCCTATTTTAGAAGAGTTTTATCTGAAAATCATACTAACTTTAGAAAACCAGGATTTATTGGTGGAATAATGGAACCATTCATGAAATGAAGGCTCAGAAATGAGAACTGGAAAGGTTTGGCCACAGCTTCAGCAAATAGACTTTTTTTCTCTCTTTCTCAGTACTGGGGATTGAACCCAGGGCTTTACACTTCCTAGTCAAGCATGTTACTATTGTGTGATGTCACCACCCCCTTTTTTTGAATTTTTTATTCTAACGCAGAGTCTCTCAAATTTGCCCAGTCTGGCCTCTAACCTCCTCAGTTCCTGGGATTACAGGTATGAATTATTAAATTTGTTGCACACTCACTTTTAATCTCCTGTGTGTCTCTTTTTAAGGGCACCATCTTCTGTCTCTCAGACTGACATGTTTGGTGTTCATGTAAATATGGATTTATATTTAGAGAGCAATTAGAAAAACCCAGGTTAAGATTTTGTTCATGTGGCAAGCACCAACCCACATTAGAAGCAGGGTCTTAACTACCAGTATAATCTTGACCAGGAGTCAAGTGGCTATGGTATTGGAGCCCTGTACACTGCTGGAATGGGCGAAGCAATTCTCTTATTAAACTGAAGTGTCATTACCAGAAGAAGGGGTTAAATATTTTTGACAGACTAAAGCAGCATACATTCAAAACATAACAAACATAGTAATTAAAACATTTTAAAACTCCCAAGAATGGGCACACCAAAAGTTTATTTAGAATTTCTTTCACTATAATTTGCTTCTGGAATAAACTGAACCATTTCTAATCAAGAGAAGATTTAAAAGGATTATCTTATTTGGTGTTCCTAAATCCTGTCTTTACATGAAAGCTTAGGTAGAACTGGAATGACTACCAGTGAAAACAATACTTATTTAGTTATTCTAGTTTTAAACTTCAAAAATTACTTTGGAAATAGTTCTGAATAAAATTCTGTAGTCCTCCAGTGGAACACCCTAAACAAGGTAATTATAACATCTCCTGAGGCTACTAGGAGCTACATCCATTTCATCAAATACTTGAACATGCAGTTCTTTTCCTCTTTTTTCATGGGAAACACTTGATGCTGGGCAGCTATATTACACCATTCCAATAAATATTACCATTTCTAAAGACAGTCCTCCCCACTGGACAACATGATTGAAGGAAATTGTTTTAATTAGTGATGCTCTTCTCAGATCAGTATCTAGGGCTGGGTGTGGTGATGCAGGCCTGCAATCCCCGCACTCGGGAGGCAGAGGCAGGAGGATTGCTGTGACTTTGAGGCCAGCCTGGGCTACAAAGTGAGTTCAAGGCCAGCCTGAACTGCATAGCAAAACTCTATCTCAAAAAGATAAAACAAAACAAAAGATCAGTATCGCTTGGTGTTATGTGTTTACTAATGCAGTGCATAAGATTTCAAAGGTATTTACATTAATGTGAAAAAATTAGTGGAATTTCTTTTCTGATCTTTTTATTTCACTGTAGGAATCAATATAACAGACCAGTAATTAGTCTAAAATGGGCATTTTGTAATTTGAAATAAATCGATGCTGGCTAATAGCCAAAGGACAAGTAAAGAGGCTACTATGAAATCTCTGAAGGAAGTGAGGAGACCTAATAACAGTGGTATAGACACAAGAGATATGAAAAGGAGGACAAAGTCTAATTGTTACAAAACAATATGGCTATTTCTGTAAAACGTTACAATGACAAAAAAGTCATATCCTGGAAAACATATTAATAACAAAAAAGGGATTTAAGAGCTATTGAGTTTCTAATTAGAGATTAAAAATAAAATCTTAATAGCTATAAAATACATCACTAAAGAGATTAACTACCTAAGCAGTGAGTTTCAGGTAACAGAATCCTTCTCTGATAAATACAAATGGACAACCAAGAATAACCAGGGAGGTGAAAACAACACAGGACAGAGAACATGGTTAACAAATGTAGCTCAACTCAGAGGAATTAGAATATCAGCCAAATGATCAGTGTGAAACCAGCCTTATTGAACATACAATACTCAGATATTGAACTGTCACATTTCACAAGTATGGTATAGCACAAAGGAAGAGAGATGACTTGAAGTCAAATGTCCGATTCAAACTGCAAGGATAAAGGTCAACAGAGGGACATCTGTGCAGGGATTCATGTAGGGGACAGGCGAAGGACATGGGGAGGTCGCTGTGGTCTGTTACATGATTGATCTTAGGGTCAATCTAAGTAATAAATCAGGGTATGGAGAAAAGAAGGCCAGAGTATTTATTCCTTAAGGCGATGTGTTTTGTTCCTACTTGGATATGTGGCCTTGTGAGCTATCTTTTAATCTCTAACCATGCATTCCAGGAGGTTTTGGGAATGTGGCTCCAAAAGCCCCTTATCTCTGCATATCCATCTCATACATACCTCTGGCCAACGCCCCCACATTGAACACTTGCAGATATTTTTTGTTATTTTTTTACTTCAAGGGTATCATAGCTGTTCTATGGAGTAGAAAGTGTCCAAGTTACAGAAAGTCTGACCTAGAAGGGCCAAAGCAAAGATAATTCTAACTGGTAATGGCGAAGCCAGTCTAGAAAACAACTGATGGCTGTTTTCTATCAGTTTATTATTCAGATTACAGAAAAATATCTTATTTAGATTCCTGAAAAAATCTTTGAAGTGGGGTTTTTATAATACATGTATGTTTAACTAGTCAGCAGGCTTTAAGTGTAACATATAATGGTTATTAAGAGAGTACACAAGGAAATACATAAATAAATAAATATATTATAAAATAAACCTGTACTCTTCTTCTTTCTCCATCTTTTCTGTTAAAACTCAAAGCATATTCTTTAAAAATATTTGAGTAAAGAAATAGAAGTTTAAGCATACTGCATACAAATGTAAGTGTCATGAATAGAATAAAAAACTTTGTATACATATACATATTGTTAGCAAAGATTTGGAAGGGTAAAAGGAAAGAGAGTTGTATAAGGTAAGTATCAGCATTTGTGGCAAAAATAGACTATAACATGGACAAATGTTTAAAATGTATGCATATAAATTTTATACTTTTTAAAATAATTATGTGAAGACCTAAAAGCAAACTATTTTATGACGTTTCTGAGTAGAAGGGAAGTATACTTATTTTCATGTTATATCTTTCAGTACTCATTAGGTTTTACCATATAGCATATGTATTACTCTTAGAACATTGATAAGGAAAATTTAACAACAACAAAATAAAATGACATTCATAAAGCATTGTTCAAAACATAATTAGTAAAGTGAAAAAATGATGTTTTTCATTTTCATACTCATTACTACTGGACCTAAGACTTGTATACACTCATTAGTCATCATCACCTACTGCTTTGCTGGCATATAAAGCAATTGTTTCACCTTCCTGACAGCTTTACCTGTCTGACTCTAGTACCGCGTTCTAGTCAGTATCTTTTTATAAGGATACTGATACATAGAAAGCAAGCAATGGCTACTGGATGACAGATCTCATTATATATTCCTTTTGACATTAAAACAGTCAAGGTAAAGAAAACATGCTCATTCTGGTGAATCTAAAAACAAGTTTTGGGATATTACACATGGCTATGAAATAAATTCATTAAGTGAAATAAATTTATTCATAGCTCTGAAAGAATCTTAATCAACATCTAGCTTATGTACCACTATAAGCTTGAGTCCATTCTTTAGGATACTCACTTCTTGTGTGTTATAAAACTAGGACTAAGATGAAGCAGCCAGATTTTCAGTTTCCCAAGAGATAAAAGGAAGAGAGTTAAATTGCAGCTACCCTGTTTTCTACATCAAAGAATATGGGGGAGGGGTCTTAAAGGATATTGTTATAATTATATCTTTTGGGGGGAAAAGGGGAAATAATTCTCATTAAAAAGTTGGAAAATGTGTAAATCACTGTTATTAGTGAAAGGTGTAGATGAAATTTTATAGATATTACTCTTTATTTCCTTTCAGTATTTCAGGGTTCCACACTTGGCTTCACAAAATTGTTGAATCAACAGGAAAAACAAAAATTCTCCATGCTTGTAATGAAACAGGATTAAAAATGATAAATCCAGTCCTATGTGGTGGCACATGCATGTAATTCCAGCACTCTGCCCAACGAGGCAACTTAGCCAGACCCTGTCTCAAAATAAAAACTAAAAATGGGTGGGCTGGGATGTAGCTCATTTGTGAAGCACTTGGGTTCAATTCCCAGACCAGGCAGAAAAAAAAGGCAAGGTCAATTAAAATACTAATAAAAGAACCACAGAAATATGGGTTCATGGACATTAAGAGCCATTGATGGCAATGACCAGAAGTGAGGTCACAAGTGTGAACGGTACTATGGGAGCAGACTGAGACTGCTGCTCTGTGCATTCTATTTATCTAAGCAATACTAACTCCAGAACAGTATACTATCTTCTCTCATTGAAAGAGCTACTGTAGTAGCTCTAAAGTGAATAAACCAAGTCCAAGGGGAGTTGCTTTCTACTGTCACTCATCTCAAGCAAGAATACTCCCACTGTGAAAGTAGGTGGGGTCTTGAGTTCCAGGACGTGGGGTGGTGGGAGGTGTTAACAGGGCAGAGGTTTTTATTTTCCATTATTCTCCCAATAGTCATTTGTTTCAATGGCTTGGGTGAAGTTCATATATAATCTGTTCATACTAAGTGTATCATTTGGTAGTTTTTGGATAAGCGACTATTCTACCTGCTGTCTATCAGAGATGCCATTCAATACCGGGGTGGGAAGTAAGTTTATAGCAATTGCAAAAAGAAAGGGGTTGGTTGCCTTGAATAATGATAGTGGATCAGTTTCTGATCTCCTTAAATAAGTCAGAAGTTTTTCCAGAGGTGGCAAATAAAGGTAGAAATATTTAAAACTCTGGATTCAGATGGATCTGATTTCAATTTCTTTTATATCAGCCTCACTAAGGAAGTTGAGAGTATGTAGAAACTACCAACTATATGTACAATGAACATGTGTTTGAATAATAATTGTTTTGTATTTGTCCAATGCTGTTAACAAATAATGAACATTTTATCACCTTATATGGTAGATATTATCCATTCATTATAAAAAGATAAAGAGACTGAAGTTTAGAAAGTATAAATAACATGCTTAAGGTGACACAGCTATTATGTACCAGTTCTGAGAATCAAATCCATGCTTTCTTACTCTACAGCTCATTTTTCTCTCAATTCTACTGTTCATGATATCAGTATTCTACCTGAAACGATGCTTTAACAATACTGCATTATTGGTAGTTTGTTTCCCTGTATATCTGATGAATTAAAAATATTTTCTGAAGCCCTTTTAAAAAATTAGCTCAGAAGGCATTTAACAGTTGCTTATATCCCAGGAAGTTTAGTAAAACTTTCTTTCCTACCCAGCAAGCCAAGTAGGAGCCTAGATTTTTTTGAATGGAACAAATGGTAAACTGGAAGAAAGGGGGCCACAGAAACACAAGAACAGAAAGGGATAGTAAGAGATGAGGGCTGAGGGAGCACTAGAGAATATCTCTATCTACAGTGAGTTTGAAGATGGCTCTGTGGTAACCCTTGTGGTGAATGAAATTTACACGAACTCACTGATTCACTTCAGTTGCATAATTTGTAGTTCTGATGATACCTTTTTGCTTACTTGAACTTACAGTATTATCATCAGTCTGGCCTATTAGCCTATGGAAAATTAAGTTGTGGGATGAACTGTTTCATCCTATTTTGCATTTTAAATGCAGGCATTCTGTTAATGGTGACTCCCATTAATGATCACAAATGGAATCCCAGTTCTCTTACATGTTTCTTTTGTATTAAAAAACATGCAATTAATATGGCAATAATAAATCTTAGCAAATCTGATTATATTTAATGTGAAGTTCATTTGATTTATAAAAAATTTGAATAGCAGTTAAAATTATAAATTTAAAATATGCTATATATGTATTGTATTCTTCTATTACCATTCTTCTGTACATTAGTATGCATACATTTGTCATTAAATATATTATACATCTATTTTATTATATTATACATCTATTTATTATAAATATATTATACATCTACTATATTACTTTTAATAAAATAGAGCACTATTCTGTTAAAAAATGAAATACTAAAATCACTCATGGCAAATTTCTCAATTATTCCATTAAAAAATGTAGTTTCACATTATAAAATGTATAATGTATACATTATAAAATAATCATCCAAAATAGAAAGTTTAACAGTTTATAACTTTTATAACCCTTTAAAAATCTGATGAGGAAGATTTGTATAATTAATATTTATAATCATATATTAAGATAAAGAGATTGTCACCATATCTAAAATGTCATTGAACTACTTGTTGATAAATCACAGAAATGTGTCCTGTTCTTTTGTGGAAGTTCATATATTCTTTACTATCTAATATGTAACATTAAAACAAAACCACATAATTTGTAATTTATTTCTGAAAATTATCTTATCAAAATATTCATTTGATAATTATTACAAAGTATCAGAATAGCAAACAAATCATTCTTATGTCATTATGTATTAGAAACATCCAGGTAATTGCCAATATAAAAAATGTTATTTGTGTAAATTATATGAATTAAGTTGCCTAAGAGATGTTTGAATTATTACAAAGAAAGTCACTATTCTTAAGTGATTGTAAGTGCCAGGGACTTTTACTTTTATGAGATATTATCTCAGGAAATCAAACTGCCCCTTAATTTTGCTCTAGTGAGTCTATTGTCTTCAATTCATATCCTTCTTGGGACACATTTTTCTCTGTATTCTTGAGGATTTATTCATGAACTCCCATTAGCATTAATAGGGGTTGTATAATTCTATCCCTTACACAGCCTGTGGTAAATGAAATCCCTTTGGCATAATTTGCTAGCATTTAAATGAGTCTTGGGCTTTATAAAATACAATTATTGTGGAAAGTTACTAATGTAAATACCGAGGAGATATGGGAAAAGGAATTAAAAGTGCCCTTTTACAATGTCAAAAGAGGTCATACTCTCTCAAACTGAAAGACACAATAGAGAGAAATTCACACAATATCCATCAGATCACCAGTGTTGGGAATAGTGCTGTCTCTTGTGGAATTAACAGACATTAAACTCAAAACCTGACTTAATCATCAGATCACCTAGATTCCCTTTTAACAAGAGAAATAATATGTCTGAGCCTTTTATTGCTACGCTTTATTTCTTAAAATGTAGATATAGTATTAATAACTCACCTTGCTTGCAAAAGACTGTAGTCATTTATAGATTTAATCTGAGTAGCTGCAGTGCTCAGGGAGTTACATAATTTCCAATGGGAAGAACATAAATACTGATAAACAGGACATCTTAGTGAGGGGATTACATGCAATCATGTAATATACAGTTCCCCCAAAATTCCAAGCTCCTGAAAATCTCAAGAACCATACCTCTTTACTCTCTACTCATCACGTGTGGTGGGGCTTAATGCAGGTCATGTTTGTTACCTTCATGCATATTACAGACATAATACAGGTATATGTCAGGAAATCGTACTTTTCAAAAATTTTACTTCCACAGTATGTCACTGTTCATTTGACTGCATTATTGGTAGTTTGTTTCCCTGTATATCTGATGAATTAAAAATATTTTCTGAAGCCCTTTTAAAAAATTAGCTCAGAAGGCATTTAACAGTTGCTTATATCCCAGGAAGTTTAGTAAAACTTTCTTTCCTACCCAGCAAGCCAAGTAGGAGCCTAGATTTTTTTGAATGGAACAAATGGTAAACTGGAAGAAAGGGGGCCACAGAAACACAAGAACAGAAAGGGATAGTAAGAGATGAGGGCTGAGGGAGCACTAGAGAATATCTCTATCTACAGTGAGTTTGAAGATGGCTCTGTGGTAACCCTTGTGGTGAATGAAATTTACACGAACTCACTGATTCACTTCAGTTGCATAATTTGTAGTTCTGAACTTTGCAGTGTGGGCTTGAATTTAACCAACCTGGATTAGTGTTCTTGATTTTTATGAAAGTAAATTAACCTTTCTGAACCATATTTTTGTAATCTGATAGTCCTGGAGACCGGTTAGCATGAAATAAGACAATTAGTTTGCAATTACTTGCATATAATTTGGTATTTGACATACGATAATGTCCAATTTACCAGAAGACAGAGGCATTGTCTACATTTAGTAGCCACCAAGAACAGCTGTGAGACTTTCATTTTCATATAATTATACAGTAATCGAAAGGAAGGATAATCTTAATCTAGATGTCTATCATTTTTGAATAGCCATTACTTAAATTTAATTTTTTATGTAGTGAATACTTTAAAATTATTAATTATTGGAATTTGGAATTTAGTGGAAAATATCCCTGGCTGTGGCATTCCTTGTACACGTGTTTTCATATTCTAGAGTGTTTACCGGGGGCCGGTGAGATGGCTCAGTGGTGTAAGCGCCTGCCTGGCAAGCGTGAGGGCCCGAGTTCGACTCCCGGATCCCACATACGAAAAAAGGGCCAGTGATATTGCTCAGCAGCACGGGCGCCTGCTGGCGCGCGAGGTCCTGAGGTCAACCCCCGGTACTCACACAAAAAAATAATAATAATAGAGTTTTTATCACTTTGACTATTTCTCAGTAACAGTTACATTATGACATTTTCTAATATAGCCTGAATCAAAGCATCATTAGAATTGCAACACTATATGGGCCCAGAGTTGTATGAGAAATATGCATAAAATGGCCATAGAATTATACCATATAATTTTTTGTTGTTGTTGGTGGTGGTGGTGAGCTTGGTCACATTTCAATGGAGGACCATGAGTTTCTGTTCCATTTCTGTTCCTCTTTGTTTTACACAACTTGCCATTCTGAAACCACGATGTCTGGAGAAATCTATTCTATTAGCTTTTATACAGAATGAACTGGAGAGTGGAGATATCTATTTCAAAATTAGATTTTGAGTTATTTTATTTTTCAGACCAAGTGCAATATCTCTATGCACATGTGGTCAGAAAAACGATATCTTAAGATGTTTGTGTCCCAGAGGTAACACTTGTTTTCTGAAAATATCTCTGCTTTCAATCTATGCTCAGTGAAAGGTCCTTGCTCTGGGTTCCACAAATCACAGACATGAAAGTAAATTTGTTAACAAATGTATGTACACTTTGATCAGTTGTGATTCTGTTTTTAGTGCTGGCATAGATTTGCCCGTAACGCTAAAAAGCTACTGCCATGACTACAACATATAAAGAAAATTATCGCTTTTACTTTTATTCTCTATCAAAAGATAACTTATTTGGTAAAATCACTAAATTTTTACAGTTTGTACCACCCCTAACTCAGAAGCAAATAGAAGTGTAAATGCCAAGAAAAAGTAAAATTAACTGAGTTGTCAAATCCTTAATCTTATTTATCTGATTGCAGTAATTTCTCCAATTCATTTTAAATCTTCAGATACCATTTTGCCATGGTGAATTCCCGTGATACCTACAACTGTGCATATGGTGGCCAGAAAGACATACTCCAATGTTAAGCAATTTGTATTACCCACAAATTTGTAAATACGTAATTATACATATGACCAGGGGCCAGCAGACTATGATTCAAAAGCAAACTCCGGTCTTCTGTTTCTGAAAAAACAGTTTTTATCTCTTCGTTCTTTTGTTTCTGGTGACACACCAACATATATTCACTTACATATTGCCTATGGCTACTTTCGGTAACTCCTGAATATATATGAACGGTGTTACCAGTTTTTATATTGATAACTAGATATACAATTAATATTAGAATCACAGATGGCTTTACTTTTTATAAAGTATCTAATATTTAAGTTAATTATAATAATAAATTAAACTTCATATAATTTTAATTAAATTTTGTTTTTCTCTATTGTGATGTTTTAATCTATTATAATTATTAACACATGTTACTTGAACAACTATCACATTTTCATACATTCATATAATGCGCCAATGTGTTTTCATCATATCCACCCTGTTATCTCTCTCAGCTCCCTTCCCCGGTTCCCTTGCTCTTCTTTCTCTTCCCTGATAGTCTTCTTCATATTTTCATGTCATATTTTCTAGATTCCACATGTGAGAGAAAAAACAATATTTGACCTTCTGAACCTGGTTTATGTTGACTGACCTCTAGTTAACACAATGATCTCCAGTTCCATGCATTTTCCTGCAAATGATGTGATTTCATTCTTCTTTATGAGTGAAGAGTAGTCCAGTGTGTATTTATACATCACATTTTCCTTATCTGTTGATCCTTAATAGGCATCTAGACTGAAAACTTGGCTGTTATATGTAATGCCAAGATAAACATAGGAACCTAGCTACCTCTAGAGTATGCTGACTTTGATTCCTTAGGGTATATGCCAAAGGCTGGTATGCTGGATCAGACAGTGGTCATACTTTTAGTTTTCTAAAACACCTCCATACTGATTTCCATAGTGGCTGTACTACTTTATATTCCCACAAACAATGCAGAGAGGTTCCTTTTACCCGCATCCTGGTCAACATTTGTTTTCTTGGTAATAGCCATTGTGACTACAGTGAGATAGAATCTCAGTGTAGTTTTGATTTGCATTTCCACGATGACTAAAGACAAAAGTTGGAGTACTTTGGATGACAATATTTTACAACATCAGGAATAATTTTTATATATTTAGATTACACCATTGCTCATTTTAAAATATATTCAAATTTTTACACTTTGTAATTGCATTTTATTTTTAATTCTCTAATTCATTGCAAATGACTATGAAAGATTTGATAGAAGTGAAAAATATGAAAACGGAAGTCAAAATAATCACAAATGAAAAGAAAAATAGAAATTTTGATGTTCTGACAGTATATTTTGTCAATGTAAGACTGAGTATAGTTAAAAAGTATTTTGCTAGCTTGATCTATAACTCTTGTGTAACTAGGCATATGGAATGTAGACCTGGTTTTGTGTTCTTGTCCCAGGGCCTGCAGATGTCTGCTTAGAGAAATCACCAGTTGTCTATCACTATAAAAACACATGCAGAACTTTTTCAATGAACTAAATTAAAGTTTTGTTTGTTTATGTCAGTATCAAGAGAAAATGGATTCTGTTTAACCAAATATAGATAATGAAATGAAAATTCATGCCACACTAACTTGTAAAATTCACTCAGCCTGCAGTCATGTTTCCAAAGTGAAGCCAACCTAGGTCCTTGTGATTATTTACATAAAGTAATATCCTCCATGTATGCAGCAATGTGATCCAAGAAAAAGCAAGTTGTCTTAAAATTTCAGGGGCTGAGATTCAAATCTATACATCAGGTGAATTTTCTCAGGTAATATAACCCAAAGTAAGACAGTTAAGGTTTATTTTTTTTTTTAATTTTTTTTTTTTTGTGGGTACCGGGGGGGTCGACCTCAGGACCTCGCACGCCAGCAGGCGCCCGTGCCGCTGAGCGATATCACCAGCCCCTTTTTTGTATGTGGGTTCCGGGAGTCGAACTCGGGCCCTCGCGCTTGCAAGGCAGGCGCTTAAACCGCTGAGCCATCTCACCGGCCCAGTTTATTTTCTAAACAATGTTTAATGATTTTTTCCAATCAACACGAATTACAACAGCTAATCTGAAAGAAAACTAAAAATCTCTACTCCTAAAAGGGATATTTTAGAACTTTTTTGGTCCATGTTCTCTAACATACTTGAGCAACTCCAGTAAAAATATAGGGCTTTCTTTGAGACCTCCTTTCATTTTCTCTGTTGCACAATCGTTGACTCTAACTGGGTTATGGAGCTCTGTAATTATTTAATTATTTAATTTCTAAATCAAAACACATAGATATTCCACTGTTAGAGAATGGATTACTGTTTTTGACTATGGGAATCCTTCCTAGATGCTCAAAAGCCAAAAACTGTAGACTTGGTTCTTTAGCACACATATACAATTACACTTAGCACATTAAGTAAACATGGTTGATTTCCCTACTTGCTTGTATGACTTTTTTGCTCAGATACAAAAAGGGCTGAAGAAAACCCATCTGGGTATATTCACCTTCTTTTGGTATCTCTGAGGTTTAAGAATATTTGATATAAATTTGAAAATGTCCTCTTATTTTAATTGTCTGTATGTTTAATTAGCTTATTTACCAGTTTCTATATTCAGCTCAGCTCAGCAAACTCTTACTGCTTCATGAATGTTTCACTTTGCTGTGTGTTTCCAACTGCACTGCTGTTAGCCAAAGTCAACATCATCTGCACCTTACCTGTGCCAATCACAATCCCAAAAGACATAATATCAAGTACTATATCATAATCTCAAACATTTAAATCCAAAAAGTTCACAATATTTAAAGTCTGAAATCCCAAAGGAAGATTAAAATCCCAAAAGGTGAAATCTTAAACACAAAAATCTCAAAAACCATGATTCTTTTTGAAGAAACAGTTAGAAATTTGAGTTCTAGTGAAAGGACTCATGTCCTTTCAGTGCAGAGCAGGTGCATCATGGAACGCAGATGACTAAAAATCCCAATAAAGCACCATTTTTGGTGTGTCTCTGAGTGTTTCCTGAAACAATTAGAGCATGAGTCTGTCTCGACTAGATGGGGAAAATCTAGTTTCACACCTATCTCATGTACGAATGTATGAATGTAGACTATAGCCTAACTGCTGTAATCTGAAATGGGATTTCCCTTTTCCCTATTTGTCTCTCTCTTGTTCCTTTTATTGCACTTATTAAATCTTATGATATATTCATTGTTTACTAATTTGTTTATGGACTTTGCTATAGTTTAGATCATGAACATCTCCCAAAGGCCCACGTGTTAAAAAGTTGGTCCTCAGCTTGGTCCTACTGAAAGGCAGTGGAATATTTAGGAGATGGAGTCTAGAAGAAGGGCTCCAGGTTTTTGGAAGCTTGCCTTAAAGGCAAGTTATATGATGCTGGTCTCTTCCTCTTTCTTTCCCTTTCACTTGCTGGCCATAAGGTAGGCAGTTCTGCTCTGCCACATGCTCCCATCATTATATGTTACCACAACCCCAAAGTAACAGTGCTAATCAACCATGGACTGGAACCTACAAAACTGTGAGTCAAAATACAAATTTTCTCTTTATAGCAAGTTAATTGTCTTAGATATCTGTTACAATGGTAGAAAGCTAATTAAGACAGACTTTCTTCTTTATTGTATGCTAAACTCCAAGAAGTCAGGATTCTTATATCCTTTGTTCACTACTAAATTTTTCCTAGCTTGCATGACAGTGTTTCACACATTGTAGGGACGTGGTAAATACCGAATGCATAATTGATGGTAGAGTGAATGAATTAACTGTAAATTATTACGAGATTAGAAAAGCCTTGATATTACCTTGAAACAAGACTTTTCTTCCTACCTAAGGAGTTTAAAATGCAGATAATATTAAATATATAGCTAAGAATTAGATAATACTTGTGTGTGTGTGTCTGTGACATACTATATACATGGAGAAGAGTAAAAACATATGTGTCTTAGAAGATGACAGAGAAAAATATAACCACGAATATATCTGTAGAGTTTGTTGGAAACAAGTTTAAAGGTGTTAAATTATTTAAATTTAGCTTTTAGAAATATGAGGGATCACAGAGTGGTTTTAAGTAGCAGTCTGCTACTTAAAAATGTATGTTTCATTAGACTGCTTCAGTTGATGTGTGTGTGTATGTGCTGAAATATATACATGAATTTGTAAAGAGAATTGGTTTGAAAAACCAAATGTACTAAAGTAGAGGAAAGCATATAACAAGACACTGAAATAGTTTAGAAGGTACCCAAGGATGTGTCAAAAAACAGCCAAGGGAAAACTGATGTCACAATTTAATAGCAAAGAAGAGAGAATCAAGAATGCATGAAGATTTTTAATCTGGATAAATCAGAAGCAGATAAGTGTTGACACACATACATGCACTTGAATATACAGGTAAGCAATACAGCTTTAATCATCCTTAAAATGTTGTTCCTAGTTGATATTTTGGCAGCTGAGATTCATAATCTGATTTTGCTCATGCTACTGCCAAACATAACCCAGAAAGAATGCAGAACAGAGTTCAGTGCCTGCTGCTGTACAGACATCAATGATATGAGAAATCTGTCTTTTCAAAGAAATCCTGACATACAGTAGCAGTGAAATTCCTTGTTTTGGTAGAATGAGAGTCATTAGATAAATTAAAGAATGGAATGAGTGAATGGATGCTAACCAGATGCACTTTCACTCCTACTCTACACTAAAAAGCACCCAGGATGTACCTGGCTGAGTCTGATAGAAGACAGTGAAGATAAACACTAAGCAGGAGATACAGTCAAACATCCTACCTGTATAGTAAAACTACCAAATGTTTGGTTTCCAGCTGAATATCATAGTAATGAACAAAACATTACTTTGTTTTTCCAAAGAAAATAAGACGAGACAAAACATAAAGTCTGATGTACTCAGCAGAAAGTCACTTGATCACTGTTTAGATATAGTTTGAATTTTGCAGTTTACATAAACTCTATTAATATTCCACCCAGCCTATCAAATAGCTGCTCAGCAATGCTAAAAAATATACAGCTTTGCAGCAATTTCATTTGTCTGTTTATATCATATATTCATGGATTACAAATGGTGATGGAATTACAAAGGTATTATTATTCCCTCCCATGCCCCTACTCTGAAAGCTATTGCCACATTGACCATTTTGTAGCTTTGAGTAATAATTAAACTGCATGAACAAGGCACCTGATTTAACAAGCAGTGACTAAAAGAAAAAATATTCTGTGTTTCTAGGGAATGAGCTTAAATTAGACAATCTTTGACAAGCAATGATTTACATGTTTTCTTAAACATATTTCTCAGTTTGTGTCTGTTTGTTATGTTTTAAGAAAATAGGCATTGCATCAACTTGATTCAACCACCCAAATGGACATAAACTGGAGAAAGTAGAGACTTTTGGGTAAAGGTGAATTATACTTAGGCTAGCACAATAATATCTTGAATATTCAAATTTATTACATAGGACAGGTTGCCATATCTTATGATATTCACTAAGAAAACTGTACATTCTAATACATTTGAGAAGTGCTTCATGTCTATAAAAAGACCAGACAAACATAAAATTTTATAATTTTTGAAGATATTCACCTTAGAAAGGAAGTGCTTATCTCTAATATATGCTTTATCTACCAGATTTCTTACATAAAAATTAGTTTAGAAAACTTTGCTAACTCTTAAGCATACATAGTAAACTAAAAATAGAGTTTTCTCTTAAAAACTGACATGCCTGTGAGCAATAAAATTCTGCAGTAGTTTTACAGTGAGTTAAGCAAATAAAATGAAAATGGCACACTTGTGCTATTTGTTTTGAAAATATAATATCTCAAAACATTGCTTCAGTTTTGGTTGAGTTGAGGGCATAATCTCCACAATGATGCAAGTGTTTGTTACTTGATAATGTCAGTGGAGGAAACAGTTCTAACCCACCGGCCCTGATGCGACCTCATATTTCCAGATGTGTACAGTGGAAATACCACACTTTACTCTTAGACTGATAATTTAAAATTTTAATAGTATATTTTTTATTTGTAGGGAGTTATATAAAATCTTAATTGACAAAAAATAGAAGTTCATCTTTAAGAAAATATATAAGGGGCATTCTTGCTGAATTATATCTCATGGAATTAGAAATATCAATTGATGTAACAAAAATACATGGGAAATAAATCCAGTTTATGGTTTACTTGCAATTTGTCAATGCTATTTACAAAAACCTCTTTGAAGCGCTATTCTGCATAACTCAAGTTCTATCCATCCCAGTGTTCCATTTGAATGTGATGATATGGCATCAGTGTCAGAGGGAGGAGAGTGTGTCCTCTAAATCATAATCTTCAGATTTGAGAGTTATCTAGTAATTTTGTCGATGTGGGACTTCTATCAATTTTACAATGCCATGTAGTTATATAAGAAATTATTGGGCTGGGGATATAGCTCAACGGTGCAAGCACCTGCCTGGCAAACGCAAGGTACTGAATATGATTCACGGTACCTAAAATAAAAGGAAATAAATTATGACATTGTTTGCTGTCTGACTTGCATTACATAAGCATTGTAAAAATTCAGTGGTCTCAATCCTTGTGAAGTACTGATACGTGTGTATGAGTTGGGTGTATGTATATAGCTGTTGCTTAGGAGGTTCCCTCTTCCCCTCCTCATGTGTCTATGTCAGTAGCCACCAGCAAAGTAACACTCCTGGTCTCTTGTTTCATTCTTTCCTCATGTTACACCATGAAAAGAATGAGTGGTCACCAGTTCTCCATCTGGTGGATCTATTGTACTGATGCGCGATGAGCACTGGGCATGTGCTCAGGCGAACTCTACAAGGTCTAGACTTGGTGGGACAGAATGGAGAAACCAGCAGAGTTATGGAGCTCAATGCTCACCACCCTCAGCGCATCACACAAAAGAGGCTTTACCAGTAGTAGTGCTGATATGTTAATCTCTGCAAGTCTATTTCCTTAGTCTATTTGTTTCTCAATGTACTGTAGCGCAAGTCAAGGGAGGTAAACCCTTGAAACACCAGCAGTAAGACCTATCATTAGAGGGAATAGATTTCCACAATAAATGTATTTTAAGTTCTTCCCTAATATCTGCTTATCTGTTTTTCATGAGGAAAGTTAGAATCAGCACAGTGAAATTTCTCCTACAGAGGTGTGTATGTCCATGTGTTGCATATACATATAAAATTTACTTTAGTTATTTATTCCATTTCTTGTAGCTATAAATCAGAAAAGAAGGAAAAAAAAATTGAATGTGCCTTCCATGCATGTAATGGCCTGTGATCTTGCTTCTGACTGTGCTTGCTTCCCAGGTTCATTTTTGCTTTAAGGAGCAACATTAAAGTGTCAAAAGGCAAACTGCATTTGTATGGCTTATATTTGCTGTCCTTTGAAAATATGACTGAATTGTTTCACTCTGTTTTTGGAGACATTCTCAAAAACACTTACCTCTTGCCAAAACTCTAACAGTTACTACCACTGTGTGCATTTCTGCCACCACCTCTTTTTAGTACAAATTACTTTATCTGTTAGCTTGTCTCCCATGCCCAAGAAGCAAACTCCTTTGTTACCAGTTTAGCATTTTCTGAAGTTAACTAGGAATTTCTTTACGAATAAGGAGAAATAACTAAATTGTTCATTTTAGTTAATAATTCTGGTTTAATGTCTAATATTGGACAACAATAAATTTGTAACTAAGTGGTATTCTTTTATCTCCTTTAAGTTTCCTGTATTTCAATTATATTTTAAAATGTTTTACATTGGCATAGCATTGTGCACACTTCAAAGGATTTTTAAGCATTTTTTAATCTGATATTTAGAGAGTGGGGTATTTTCCTAGTACTTTTATATAGATAGGAATAAGGTAAGAGAAATATTCAAGAGTTTCTTGGCTGTGGCTGAGGGAAATACTATGAGACCTTTCTGAGCCTATTTCATGAAATGAGGCTTGCCTTAGAGCATCCCGGGCCTATTGACTAATTTAGCAAAGCCATAAGCAAGGAAAAAAAAAAAGAAGAAAGAAAAAGAAAGAAAGAAAAAGAACTTTGTTGGCTATTTTGAACGTTTGAATTTTGAGTAAATTTTATTGATTAGTTTGGGAGAAATGGACCACAAATCAGCTGAGCACATCTGTCTTTTTAGACATATTGATGATGATTTAGGCATATTTTTAGACAATTGATGATGACCATAGCCTCACTCAGTTACCTCCTGAGAAGGGAGGAGATACTTCCCCTTCAACTGCTTGGTCTTACACCCCTGCCTCTGCTGCCTAATGTCACTCCTGGCAGCCCCTGATGAAATAGTTTCTGTAGTCTATACACTGGCAGAAAGAGGAAGGTGGGTTTGTTACTTAGGGAGAACTTTAAGCTACTATGTAGCTCAATTACTCTTTTCTTCTGTTTGTATTTGTTGACTATAGTCAGGTCAAACTGCAGTGAGCTTCTTGTTTAAGAAACTCTAAATTCTGTGATAAGGCATCAGATAAGATAAACCCAAGTGCTGCACACAAAACATTATGTTTGGATACGTGTATTTTAACTTTTAGTCATTTTATAAACACACACACACACACACACACACAGACACACACACACACCTGAAAGAGACAAGTCCGTTATCTGAATAACATACAACATTTCTGGACTAGTACTTTTCGCTTTATCTAGAAAGTACAAAATGAATTTAAATGACTGAAATACTTTTAGGATGAAGGTATATAGTCTATAGTGTACAAGGTATGGAAAGGATAATCTGTAATGCATACACTGAAATTTTAATGTCCACAAGAATCACTGAGGAGATTTGTTAAAATGCAGATTCTGCATCAGTAGATCTGCATCAGCAGATCTGAGATGGGTCCTGTAGTAGTACTTCTTCTGGCTCTTATTTGATGATAACTTTTCTGGTCTTAAGACTACATTTTATATAACTAGAATCTAAAATGTAATTATAGGATGGAACAATGCAATGAGAACAAAACTGAAATCTTTCCCTACAGTTTATGTGCAAGTAAATTTTGCTTTTCCACCTTGGATATAGTTTCTTATTTCTTCTATAAGACTTTGAAAACATAAAGTGAATATCCCTGAGGTCAAATTTACCATTCTTTTCCTGAATACAATATAACAATTGTAAAAATCTTCTGTATATGCTGGGCATTGGGATACATGCCTATAATCCCAGTTACTGGGGAGACTGAGGAAGAAGGATCTCAAGTTTGAGACCAATAGGGCAATTTAGTGAGATCCTGTCTCAAAATAAAAATTTAAAAAAGGAATAGAGATGTAGCTCAATGCTCCCTTATTCTAGGACTTAATCTCCAGGACCACAAAACAAAGCAAAGAAAAACAAAATTTCACTATATGTAAGTAATGCTTGAGTTAGCATATTTAGTACCAATGTATAAACATTTACATTGTACTACACATTTATTATTTGAGCTTTGGACTAGAATTTTGTGTTTTGTAAATTCAATTAAATCTAACACTCCAATGATGAATTTTTTTCTTACACAGCCAGTTTAATCCTGTTGGTTCCCATAGGAATATGGGGATACATATTTATAATCAGTGAGAAAATTTTGCTAGTATTTAATTATCCATGTAAGCAGTCTCAGTCACTGTTTAAATGACAAGAGTCAGCAGCAGAGGACATTTGGGTAAGAAGACACGCTACCCCCTGACAAGACTAAAATCTAGTAGTGAAGCACACTGTAAAACAAAGCACATTTCTCAATCACTTCTGCTGTATTAAAGTATTGTAAAAGTGATGGTTCTGTAAGGATTTGTCTTGGGTCTGCAATAGTATTCAGTAAAGTTTTTAACCACTCAGAACACTTCATTAATCTGAAGTATATTTTACATGCATGTTTGGTAAGAGACACAAAGATGGAAAGAAGCCTTTCATGTCAAGGTGCTGCAGTCAAGTTTGCAGGTATGCAGGCAGCTGTGTACGGTGAAATGAGACAATGTATATAACAGATTGTACATGAAATGGAGTGGGAGCCTCAGAAAGCGGAACAAATCAGTGACAATTTTAAAAGATATAGTATTAAAAAGGGTGCTTGAAGACTGAACTTCAAAGAATGAGTTATCCAAGAAGACACACTGAGTTTGAGGGAGGACAGGAGCAGAGGTAGAAGAACATCCCAAGCAGAAGTAGTAGCATATTCAAAAGGTAAGGCTTAATATGGAATTGATTACTTAGGAAACTGTGTTGTTCAGAAATGGTGGTATGTGCACTGTGGGGGGAAGTGATGAAAGGCGATAAGGGGCAGGCACATAGGAAACAATATGAAGAAATTTCACCCTTAATAAAAATTTAGATTTTTAACTTGAGGAGGGGCATTTAAAATTTGAGCATCTTGAAATCATGGCCTTATATTCAAATGAATTATGTATAATTTCTCTTCTCTGCTAAACTGAGTATGTGAATATACACATTTTTGAGTATAAATGAAATTTTCATATTTACTTAAAATTTAAAAATCCAAATGTTTCCTGTTTCCACCCATCTTTCCATGCACCTTTTGAATATGCTACTCCTTGGGTAAACAAAGAACCAGCCAACATTTTGCACTTCAATTCTATGACTTTCTATTCTCCTTTCTTCCTTGATATAGGAGTAGAAAAAGCCATGTACTCTAGCAGTATTCCCAACATCTTAACCCTCCAACTATAAATATCAGTTGTATTTTCTTCTCATTTTTATCTAAGCATGCCAGTTACTATTCAATCAAATAATTGAAAGGCATCACTTGGTTATGTTTCATATGTGTGACTGTGAGTAGAATTTTATAACTATGAATGTACCTTTTCATTAAATAACAAAGTGAAGAGGTAAAGGTAGAAATTTATACACTTTTAACATGCTTAAGTTACTAACTAACAGTATTGCCATGAATACTGAAAACAAAATGCTTGAAAATGAAGAAAAGATCTTTTTTGTCAATCATGGTCAACCAGCTTGTAAAAAAACATGTGTTAGAAAGACGTTTCAAATTCAAGTGTTAACTGTAGAAAGCACAAGTATTGCTAGTTACCATTGTATGCACACCAAGATTATTTTTATAGGAGAATTGATAGAGGTATTTAGGTAATATGGGATTATGGGAAGAGTGTGTTCTATAATTGTAATTAAAATAGTGTCTGTTCTCTTAGTAAATGGCTAATTTTTTATGGGAGAAACTTTGCAATGATATACAATGAGTTCAGTAAAATAATTTTGTTAAATGAGGAACTTGGTAGGAATCTTAACATTTAACTTGAAATATTTGCAAAGCAGGGCTAGGTTTTGCTACTTATTTAGAACAACGCAAAGATGTAACAGATAATTCTTGAATTAGAAAACATTTATAAGCACTGTTTTGTAAAAAGTAGAATTCATTTATGTAGCATAAATGATATAAAATATTGTGTATTTAAAATTTGTCTTGAGGTTTCATAATAAATGTTCTCACACACAGGCAAAGCAATAAAAAGGAACATGATTCTGGGATGTGTTGGATATGTCTGTTACCTTGATTGTAATTTGCATACACTCAAACTCATCAAATTGTACATTTTAAATATATGTAGATATTTGTATATCAAATTATGTTTCAAAAAAAAGCTATTTTTGAAACAGAAAGTGGCATAATAATAAAAGATTTTTAATACTAGCTTTGTTTCATTGGTCATAATTCTAAGAATTTAGAAAAAATGTGAGGCAGGTTTGACAAACTTAACATCTAGATAAGAATATAAAGAATGAATAGGTAAAAAAAAAGAATGAATAGGTGACTTTCTGACATCTCTGTGATGTAATCATCAGAAAAAGTTGTCTTATGATTGTGAACATATTTTGAACTACAGAGAGCATGGGAAAGGGCTGACTTTGGAAGACTGTGCTATCAATAAGCTGATGGACATGTAACACCTTTTGGTTTATAATCAGTGACTGTTGTCACTAGAAGGAGTTAAAAGGAATAAAGGATATTTCTGATGGATATTCTTATCTTAGACATACCAAAAGCACAAGTTTGCTATGCAATTCTGAAGTTCAGATTTAATTCTCATGATTCGAGTGTAATATATTGCCTGCAGTGAATATGAAACTTGGATCATTTTTATTCCCAATTCCCACCACCATTTATAAAATGTAGTTAATCAGTGACAAAGTCCAGTTATTCTCAATATCTCCACATTCCAAAATAAACTTAGTTGAAATGTGACCAAGATATTTCTGGCTTTACATGTTCTCTTACTTTCTCCAGAATCAGTCAAAGACGTGCCCCTTTCAATAATATTTTTCTTATCTCACTAACTGAAATTCCTAACTGAATTTGTCTATTAGCAAAAGCCTGCTCCCAAAATCTAGGCAACTATCAACAAATTATTTATTTGTGTTTTTGATACTTAAATAATATGGAAGAGGTGCAAGTATTACAAAAATATGGTGGACTCTACATAGTCATAATGAGAAATTTCAGCTGAGTCTTTGAAATTTACAACAATCCAATTTTATGACTTTTACATACTTTATTATCATCTTCAAGAATAATTCAAAAATTTCCATTTTTATCAAGCAAATAATCTTAATAGTCCTTGCACTGTTTATTATTATCAATATTATTAACTGCCAGGTACTACATTAACTATTTTGAATGTATCCTAAATTAGGCACTGTTATTAATCCATTTTATGGGTGAAATGATACATACAAGACTATTATATTTGCAAAATGTGGCTTTTAAATATCCTTTTTAGTATCTCTTGCAATTCTCTGTCTTACCCACCAGAGTATTCAGATTTTTTGCCTGAGGAAAGGAAGGAATAGAAACTATCAAGATAGAAGTTTGAGTTTCAAAGCTGATATTTTTGACTGCTTTAACCAGACAATAATGATAAGAGTCAAATATAGTCGAGGTAGACAAAAACATCAATAATAGCTTCCTAGAGGCAGGTCATAGGCTTTATTAAAACTTTCTGTGAAAGTGTACAGTTGTATTGTTTTTGCTGTGTATTATTTTTAGTGAATTAATATTAACTCTACCCACTATTTGAAATTAGATTATCACATGCATTTTCTTTTTTTTTCTTTTTTTTTTTTTTATGTGGGTACTGGGAGTCAACCTCAGAGCCTCAGGCTTGCCAGCAAGCGCTTGTGCTTCTGAGTGATATCACTGGCCCATTTTTTTCCTTTATGTGGGTACCGGGAGTCAAACTCAGGACCTCACACTTGCCAGGCGGGCACTTATGCCGCTGAGCTATCTCACCGGCCCCCTCACATGCATTTTCTACTTAACATTTTTTAGTGTCTACTAAAGAAAGAAAGGTGGTGAGTATGCAATGACTACTCTGTTGCCTAAGGGAATGCCATTTATAAGTTAGGGACACAGTGGCAAAATCCTGTTGTTTCACTGTTTTGAAAGAAAAATAGAATAGAGGCATGTGCATAATGTGGAAGAGTAAGTTCTTATATGCATGCTGTGGCCATGAGTGGAGACAGCCTGAGAAAGAGGTATAGCAAAGCCACAGAAATGGGGATACTCAAGTTCTTTGGTACTCACATTTTACCACTGAGTGCCTAGGATGCTGGATATACAACTATAGGACTTAATGTTTGCCCTGCTGAGTTTCACTTTTGCTTTGATCAGATTTTTTTTTTCAATCCTCCCTTTGGGAATGGGAGTGTTTACCCTGTACCACTGAACCTTGAGATTATGCAACTTGCTTTTGCAGAGTTTTGTATCTAATAGTTGGCCCTGAGTGACAGAAGAAAATTTGACTTGAACTTCTGAAGAGTGCTGAAACTGTTGAGAATTTAAGGAAATAATTGCTGCTTTTCTTATTGTACAGGGTAAGTTGTATTATGTTAGGTGGAATTATGACCCTGTTATTTCCTTTATTTGGAAATTAAGTATTTTTTTTCTTTATGTGGGTACCAGGAACTGAACTCAGGACCTTGTGCTTGCCAGGTGGGTGCTTATGACACTGAGCTATATCACCGGCCCGGAAATTAAGTATGTTTTAATGAGATGTGTTTATTAACAAGGGGTAGAATGTAGCAGTTAGGGCTTGATTGAATTTAGAATTTGCCAGAGAGATTTTTGGAGCATATCTCTGAGTATGTCTGGGTGGGTTATGGAGATGGCCTTGAGGTTTATGTCTTGTCCTTCACCCTTTTCTTTCTGGTATTGTTGTTCTTCTTTTCTTCACTGAGGCAAGGAACTAAGCGTCTTTGCTCTGCCATAACCTTCCACCATGATGTTTCTGCTTGGGGCCAGGCAACCATGGACTGAATCCTCTGAGGCAGTGAGCCAAACTAAACCTCTCCTTTAATTCATGGTTGTCAGATATTGTGTCTCAGAAATTAAAATGTTTACTAATATAAATGCTAGCTAGTAATTTATTTGTAAACTGAGTGTATCAATTGAACCATAATTGAAAGAAGCTTCCATATAAAAGGAGACCATTATAACAGATTTTTAACAAGATGGATCTTTCTCTAAAAAACTTTATATTTCAAATGGTATTCAATTTTTTTCATTTATCATAAATGAAAATACACCATTATGGCACGTTTTATGTCTTCTAATATTCTAAGACAAACTGACAATGTATTATTCTCTCATAAAGAAGAGAGGACACTTATAATATCTCTGTAGTTGCATTAACAATGCTGGTCAAAACTTCTGCTTTTGTTCATGTCTTCTTAACTTCTACAGAAACAGTTTAGGATATTGAAACTATAATGTCTTCTCCATAATACTGTTTTGTTCTTTCTGCAAAGATTCACTCTCTCACATTAAACATACACATAAATCTCTCAGTAATTGTGTATTATTTTTTTCTGTTCTCTGTATGGGTTACATATTGTATCCAAGTTAGGGTTTATTCAGCTTTGAGCAGTGGTATGGCAGTTTTATGGGACACTGTAAAACTGAAAGAAGTGAGGCAATTATTGTTAAGTCTTTGTAAGCTGAGAAAATGCATCTGCTGCAAAAATGATATGAAGGTTAATTCTACCAGCTGCAAGTTACTAAGATTTTTATTTACATTCTTTTTAAAGAAATATTATGAACTTCCTAAAAATTGAAAACTCTACTTAAAAACTAAGAGTATTAAAACTATTAAAATAATAACCAAGTGGTATAAGACATATGAGTGATACAAATAACATGTGTGAATGTGTTTTGCTTTAGTGCAAGTGATTTGAAAAGACATTGTAATGGAACTACATAAATGATAGTTATAATTAAAAATCCATGAGTTTCCCACCAAAGGAAAATATTCATAGACTAATGAATTTTGTGTTATTAGCATGTTTTCATTATCTCCAAAGAAGGCGATATAGATGTAAATGGAGGATGCACATTCCTTAGAGAAGAAAAAAAGAGCTAAACTTTCCTGGCCAAGTTTTTGTTTTTCAATTTCCAAATAAGACTATTGATAGCATTTTAAATAACCAGAAGAGTTTTTAATTGGAATATTATAGCAGGTGTAGGAATTGTTTACTTGTGTGCACATTTTAGTATTAAAATTCACTTATTTTTACTGGACATAATTTATACAAATAAGTATTGCAATAATAAGGTGTTGAAACTTGGCATGGTGGTGCATGCCTGTAATCCCAGCACTCTGGAAGGCTGAAGCAGGAGGATTTCAAGTTCAAGTTTGAGCCCAGCATGCACAACTTAGCAACTTAGGGAGGCTGTTAAAAAAAAAAAAAAAAGCCTACTATTGTATCTCAGTTGTTAGGATAAAGGAGGAACAAAGATGTGAGCTCAACACCCAGGACAGATTTATTTAGAACAAACCTGAGAGGGATCGCTGGTATGAGGACCTCCTAGCCTTGTTTCTTACAGAAGTTTTTTACAAGGTTTTGAAGACTGCTGTGAAGCAGGGTTGGACCTCCGTGGTATGGCTGTCCTTCGCTCAGGTAGCTGCCGCTTGTGTACTGTCCCTAAGAGGAGTTTGTGCAGGTGCAGGCATGACTGACCTTCAGCCTAGCAACCTTCAGGAGCTGACCAAGAATGAAACCTTAGGAGCATGAGAACTGAGGGGTATTTTTGAATGTGGCCTTAGTCTCAGGGGCTGGTCTGATTCCTTCATTCCAGCCTCTATGGTAAGATAAGGAGAAGGGGAGCCTTTTGTCCTTGACCACATTTTGCTGATGGGGATGATGAGAAGCTTGTCACCTAGTCTGAAGAAGAACCATCTTAATGTGATCTTTCTTGACCACCTGAGAAATGTTTGTAACTCTGCTGGTGAGAAATCTTTGAAACAGTTTAATAAAATAGGCTAAGAATAGACAGGTGAGTCCTAGAAGGAAAGAAGACATCACAGAAAGGAGAATCTAAGATAGAATGGCGGGTTTCCATGAATTCCATGGGCCTTGTAAGGGGTCCCGAGACATCCTTTGTACGGCCCATACTTCGGTGTCTATTTTTTATAAGCTGTTGTTACATTGCCCTGGTGTATTTTTTTTTAACTGTTGCATGCTTATTTTTTTATTAGTACATATTTGCCATACATAATGATCACATTCATCATAGGGAATTTGTACCTGTATATGTCTTTATTCTTTTTTTTCTTCCCATTCCCCTCCCTTCCCTTGAACCCTACTTCCCCTTCCCATTTGCAAAAGCTTTGTTTCCATTTTTTTTCCAGTGTGTGTTTTCGTCAGCCTGAAGCAGGGAGGGCCTGGAAGCCAGATGAGTGGAATGCCTCTGATGGTCTGTTGGGACGCTAACATGGTCTGAGGGGGCAAAGTTGTAACTGTCATGTTGTAAGAAGTTTGAGGGAGGATGCCCACAGGCGTTCCAGATGAAAAACTAAAAAAAGACTCAGGTTACACTGAGCAAGGAAAAGAGCAGGGGGCCCTTGACATAGAAGAAAAGCTGGACATACAGAATTAATTTCCATTTTCTTTCCCTACTACAGAAAAGAGCAAGTTGACAGACAGTGGGTCTAGTTGCTCCCGAAGTTTTAGACTAGAGGAGAGCTGAGTGGGGTCTTGGCAGGGTTTGTCCCCTTCTGAAAAGAGGCAAAAGAAAAGAGGGGAATTGGTGGGAGTTTCCGATAGGCCCAGAAAGCCTGACTCCTGGGCAGTCTCAGGATGAAACATGAACCCCTTATTTTTTAAAAAGCAATAGAAGTGCCAGTTAACCACATAAGTACACTTAAGAATTGTAATGAAAGTCATAACCTTTGTCTGAAAGCACCAGTTAGGCGAGAGAGGAGAGTTGGGACCTCGGGAGGAGTGATTGATGATCTGAGAGTCAAGTCCTGTCCAAGTGAATGCAAAGAGATTTGGGGCTGATGGGTCTAAAGGGATACTCGGGAAAGCATCTTGGAGGTCAAGAACCTAAAAGTGAGTAGTGTCAGGAGGAATCTGAGAGAGAAGGATGTAGGGATTTGGGACTACTGGAGCGATGGGGATAATTGTTGAGTTAATTTGTCATAGTTCTTGAACCAGATGGAAAGAAGCATCAGGTTTTTTTTTTTGTTTTTTTTTTTTTCCTGAGAGGATAGGAGATAGGGGAATTGGTGGGAATCAGTAATCTTGCCCTCAGAAGGTGATTAATGATGGGTTTTATGCGTCACAGCCCTTCCAGTCAGAGGGAGTATCATGAGACAAATAAAGTGCAAAGAATCCTTCAATAAAATTTTTATACAGGTGTGATGGGCAGCTGTCTTAGGAGTGGCAGTATCCCATACCCTGGGAAAAGGATGATAGGAGACAGAAGTGGGCCTGACATCAGAGAGTAAGAAACTCTCAGGGTTAAAATTTTCTTGAGGTGTCACATTATCGGAGGTGGTTTTGTATTAGGGTAGTCTAAAGTGGGATATTTATTTATTTATTTATTTAGGCAAAAGAGCAGGGATCTAGTAGGATTAGGGAGGATGGGTGTATATAGGGCCACTCTCAATTTATGTATCAAATCTCTGCCTAACAAAGGGAATGACTAAGTAGGAATGATGCAATGGGGTAGTTTGGAGGGTGTCTGAAGGGGACTTTTTGGAAGCCCCCTTTATGTCTACTGCAGCTGTGGGAGAACAAGAAAGGGGTTCCTGAAATTTAAGGAGGACTGTTGAACTTACCCCAATATCTATAAGGAAAGAAACAGCTTTATCTGATACTGTCCCTATCATACTGCGGTTCTTGGACTTTCTTGGCATGGGGGCAATGGATCCTGGTCATCCTCAATCCTCTGTAGTCAAATCCTGGGTTTAATTAGGTGCTCATTGTTGTATGGAAATTGAGCAGGAAGGAGGGCCTCACTGGGAAGTGCTTCTGGCTACTAGCAGGCCTGCATCACACACACACACACACACACATACACACACACACACACACACACACACCCTTTGGTCTGACCAGGGATTAGGTCCTTGCAGGACTGCCTTATGCTGTATGAGGTCACCTCAGTGGCAGGATCAAGAGAGGAGAGAAGGTTTGAAGGGGAGGAACAATAAGAGGTGGGGAATAAGAAAGGAGTGTGAGAGGAATAGGTGGGGGACACCAGCTGGAGTGATCCCTGTGACCTCTCTTACATGGGGGAACAATGATGCAAGCTCCACAGCCAGAACAGGTGAATTTAGTACAAACCCATGAGGGACGGCTGTCCAGAGCCGGAGGAGCCGCGAGCGATGTTCGGAGCGTCGGGCCAGGGCCAGCGGCGCGGGTCTCACCCCGGGAGCGGGGTGGCGTGCGGCCGGGGGCTGCCGGGTCCTCCGCGGGCGCCGCCCACCGGACGGGGCGCGTCGCGTCGGGGCCGCTGCCGTCCTGGTCCCACGCGCGGGCCGGGCCCTGGGCGTCGCCGGCTCGCTGAGCCGTGTCGGTACCAAGTGTGGCTCTCCGACCGAGGCCGCCGCTCACCACCACTCCCGAGTCCGCAGGGGCTGCCCGTGGGTCGGCGGGCGAGGCGGGCCGGGACCCCCGGGGACGCCCCCAGATCGCGCCAGGATGGAGGCTCGGGCCGCGGCAGGGAGGCCAGGCTTTTCCAATCCGCGTCCGTCCGGAGATTTGAAGACTCTCACCCGGTGATGGAGGGCGAAGGTGCGGGGCCGAGGCTCGGCGCAGAAGTCCGTGCCTCTGAAGGTCCTGGAGGGGAGCCCGGGGGATGCCCAGCGCGGAAGCTGGGTGGAGAAAAGGAAAATCGCAGACGGCCCGGGGAGCGGGTCACCGACAGCTGGCGGAGTCTCAGAGCCGGTGCCCAGTCGCGGCGGTCAGGAGTGTGTCAGTGGATGCGGTAGGCGCGGTTTGCCTTTGAGATGAGTTTACACCTGGCAAAATCACCTGGGGAGTAGGTTTTTGGCTAAGGGATTTTTTTTTTTTTTTTTTTTTTTTTGAGCTCAGAAAATAGTCTACATTTTACACTGTAAGCCTAAAACCTACTAAAAAAAAAAAAAAAAAAAAAAAAAAAAAAAAAAGACCTAATTAAGACTGTGCCAAAAACGTTTGTTGGAATTTCAAGCAGTTTCCATTATATTGCACATCCATTTAATAAGTAACATTAAATTCGGTGCTTGCTAGGCAGGCATTCTACCACTGAGCTACACAGCCTCCTTCTTTTAAGAGTTACTAATTGTTAGGCATGCAGAGGGTTAGCAAGTGTTCATGTGTACTGACCTTGGAGACAATCCTATTTCTGCCGTCCAGAAGATAGCCAGTTCAGAAGAGAGGACAGTAAAGGTTCTTATGACCGTGATAAGCCCGCTTTGATAGGGCTTGGAAGCGCTGGACACTTCCGCCTTCCTGTTGGGTGTGGAGACCGGAAAAGGGATAAGGGAATATTTTCTGGAAGCGTTTTGAAGAATAAGTAACATTCAGAGTAACCCAAGAGATTTTGAAGGAAGGTGAGACTGTGGGGGATGGGGCCAGCTAAAGGAGAAAAGGCCACTAACTACTATAAGGAGGGGGGATCCCAGTGCAGGACAGAGATGCAGGAGCTTAGGCTTTGCTCTCTTGGTGACAGAATCAGGGAAGGATTTTAAGCAGAGTTACTGTATGTTTAAAATGGAATTATTTATTTACTTATTTGTTTTTCTGAGAAAAAACTGGCATAATTACAAAAGCTTTGGAGTAACACATTTGCTTTTCTTTGTCTTAGAAGAAATTGAAATAATCGCCCTTCACTGAGACAGTGAAAACCAGTTCATGAGTATTCCACAATTAAAGAAGATATTTAAATTGGAAGCCCATGTCAGTGTTCAAAAATATCAAGCTTTTAGAGATCAATTGGGTAGCACTAAAGATAAATAAGTAAACAAGATGAAACTGGAAAAGTGGATATATTTTGAAATATGGAATGTTTGCAACATTATGTATGCCTCATTTCATGATTATTAATGGAATGAATTTTGTCCTTAAAAGTTACAAATTTTGGGGCCGGCGAGATGGCTCAGCGGCGTAAGCGCCTTCCTGGCAAGCGCGAGGGCCCGAGTTCGACTCCCGGAACCCACATACGAAAAAAGGGCCAGTGATATCGCGCAGTGGCACTGGCGCCTGCTGGTGCGCGAGGTCCTGAGGTCGACCCCTGGTACCCACAAAAAAAAAAGTTACAAATTTTTATAGTGTGAATATCAAATAAACCTCTGTTGTCTGTATTGGAATGGGGGGGTGTTACAGCATGAATACACTGTTAGACCAATAAATTATACTTCAGGACAATTTTGAGGTGTGAAAATTCTAGTTTTTAAAAACTGGCAGCATATTTTAATTGTTTGTGAATGAATCAACCTGGTATGCAGCTATCATTTTTTTCTGCCACTATTTGTAAAGCAGGTCAGATGTATTTTTGTGTAGACCAAATGTGAACTGGTAACTGTACTGCTAACTAGTTTTCAGTTCATTTTCTTTCTTGGCAGATTAGATAAATAATTCAATTTAAAAAAGCAATTTGAAATAAAAGGATTAACTTTCACTCTTTTTTTTTTGACTTAAGGTTAAATAATACTAAATTATAAAATACAAATTACCACAAAAATATAATCTTCCTCACTTCTCAACAGAAATCTCAACAACAGCCCTGGGCTTGGTATTTGGAAATGTAGGTCTTGGGTGTGAAAAGGTTGACACAGAGTAATAGGATTAGACCATGAAAGAAAATCACCCACTAATTACTCAATATCTCTGTCCCCTAAAAGGCTGGCAGCAAGAAGAGATGGTTGAGATAAGTTGTTGAAAATTTCATATATTTTCCAAATAGAATGAATAGGATCTAAGGATTGATTTTCACTTTTAGATTGGTTATATGTTTTGATCTGCATCTTTCTTGGATTTTTTGTTTATTTTTGTTTTCTTTTGTAGTGATTGCTCAGTGCTTATGGCATATATTCACAAATGAAGACAGTTTTCCTTTTTTCATTTAAATATTTTATTATTCCATAAAAGAAAAGCAGCTTAAGTACAAGTTTGATGACTATCATTTCAATTTTATACAATCAGTGTCAATTAAGTTTTCAACAACGCAATGTAACATTTGCTAATAACTTGACTAAAAGCCACTCACACTGCTTTCACACTGATAGCATTGGCGTATACATTTTCATCATTTTATTGTCCATACTGTTGTTTTGTAGAAAAAATAATGTGAAAAGCACACTGTTTATACTTCACACTAAAACATTAAATGACAATCTGACAAAGGAGTTTGCTTCTAGATTACCAATTATTAATGGTTCATTCATTACACACTATTAATTACCTGTTTCAGATTATTTCACGATACAGGCACTTATTTATTGATGAATTTTTTTAACCAGCATCAAGCATCATTACTTAATAGCACACAGTTGTGCTGCAGAGAACAGGGTGTTTTTGCTTTTCCTTGTTCCACATCTACTGATGTTCCTCCTATTCTCAATGTGTGTTTGAGGCTGTGTGGTAATTCTTCAGTTTCAGAAGCCAAAATAGGATTTCTGGGAAGATGGCAGAGTGGTAAGCAGCAGAAAAAGAGCCTCGGGCCGGTGAGATGGCTCAGCGGCTTAAGCGCCTGCCCGGCAAGCGCGAGGGCCCGAGTTCGACTCCCGGAACCCACATACGAAAAAGGGGCCGGTGATATCGCTCAGCGGCACGGGCACCTGCTGGCACGCGAGGTCCTGAGGTCGACCCCCCGGTACCTACAAAGAAAACAAAAAAAGAAAAAGAGCCTCTCTCAGAACTGCCGTCCAGACACTGGAATACAGCAATGCGAGGAAGACAAGGAGGAGGAAAGTGGGTCCCCTGGACCCAGGAAGGATCTGAAGTGAGAATTGAAGCCCATGGGGAGAGTGAAGAGAGAAACTTCAACAAAGAAGAATGAGGTAGCCCATAGAGCCTTCTCCCTGAGTCTGGACTCACTGCATGGGAGGAGTGGTTCAAACTTGCAGACACATGTGACTGCTGGTAACCCCAGAGGCCTCCACAGAGAGTCACAGCAGTGGAGGGGAGTGGTGGATATGGAGGACTGCACTGGCTGGGGGTGAGTGCTGAGGGCTCAGTACTCCAGCGGGAGAGAGCGATTGGCTGGGAGCCATCTTGGAGCAGGGCTAACTGAGCTCAGAACTCAGAGCACTGGGTCCATCTAGCAGCTCCCAGCTGAATTCAAGCCTGCAGAAGGAGCACTGACTACTGGAGGCTGAATGGGTCTGGTCTTGGACCTCACAGCCAGAACACAGCCTGAACTCCAGGGCAAATGAAGGTGTAGGCTCACTGAGATTATCCAGTACTCCACCAAAAAGCTACTGCTGGCTTGCTGTGATAAATCAACACAGATCTGGACTCTGTCTCCACACATTGTCTACCAGTGACAGCAGAGACAACCCCCCCAAAGTGGACTTATGTATTTTTTTCTCCTTCTTTGCTTGATCTTATTTTTATATGAGTGTGAACATGGTTTCTAGCCTGTTTGTGGTTGTTGTTCTGTTCTGTTCTTCCTTTTATTTCTTCTCTCTCTCCTGTCTTCTGCACCAGTTTCCCAAAGTTAGTGTGATACCCCTTAGTCCTCTAGCCTTACTTCTAATCTCTTCCTCTTCTTCTACTTCTCTGTTTTTCCCTAATCCCTTTTAAATTTTAACCCCTGAGGGTAAAATTGACATATTAAGGATTTATATACTGCATATAGTTTTCTGGTTTGTTTTAGGTTTTTTTATATAACCACAAATCTGGTTCATGCAGATAAAGGTGGCAAAGTAGTAGTTCCCTCAGTTTGTCATTTACTAGATTGTTTGATGTAACTGTTGTTGCTGGTGGTGCTACTTTAGCCAGGGGTGGCGTAAGTGTTCTAACTGGCTGTTCTCCTTGGTGTTCCAAGACTGAGACTGACTAAGGGTCGTGGAAGGTACTGTGGGGCAGTGCCAAAGAACCAGGGGCTGGACCAAGCGGGTAGCAATTTCTCATCTCTAACAAATTGAAGAGGTAGGATCTTGGACAGACTCAAAGACTCAAAACCCCAAAGCCAGCTACACTTGGAAGATACTTCAGCGAAGTACTCATTTCCTAAGGGTTTTAAATACTTAACAATAAAGCAATTCACCAGAGGCAATCTGTAAGCATCAACCCAGGAGTTTAAAAAACAACAACAAAAAAAGATAATGAGAAAACATTTAAACAAGATACAACCCCAGACATTCAGTTCACCAAAGGCAAACCTAGGGGCCAGTGAGGTGGAACAATCTGAAAGCCACTCACCTGGCATATCTGAAGTGGTAACAACAAAGTAATTGAATGAGGCTTTAGAAAAAATCAAATAAGAAATCATTTCTCAGATAACTGCAGAGATGGTATTCATAATGAAAACTATGCTTAGTGACTCTAGAGCAGATACAGATAAAAAAAATCGAGGAGTTTAAGAAAATGATGGAAGTCATTTTCATGATGGAAGTCATCACAGGATGGGAATGCCCAACATAGGAAAGAAATGGTATCCATAAGACAAATTCAGGCGGATATCCAGGAGAATAAAAATTCCATTGAAAATGTCTGCAGCAGAATGAGCCAATGTGAGGACAGAATCTCAGATATAGAAGCCAGGCTTGTGGTTAGTGATCATGAAAAGAAAGATTTCTTAAAAATAGCAAGGGACCATGAGATATCAATCCAGCAGCTTCTAGAATGCAAAGAAGAATAACTTAAGATTGATTGGAGTCAATGAAAAAGCAGGAGATAACACAAATGATATTAAAAAAAAAAGTTTATGAACATCATGGCAGAAAATTTCCCTGGTAGGGAAAAGGAATCTGACATACAGATAAGTGAGGCATATAGAACTCCAGTTAGCCATGATCAAAAAAATATACAGCCTGGCATATCATAGTCAAGATTCCAGAAATTCAACAAAAGAATAGACTATTAAAAGCTGTTAAGGAAAAGAAACAAATCACCTATAAAGGAAAGTCTATCAGAATCCAAGCTGACTTTTCAGCACAAACCCTTGAGTCAAGGAGAGCTTGAAGTATTTCAAGCCCTAAAAGAAAACAACCTCCAGCCCAGATTGATGTACCCCACAAAAGTTTCTTTCAAAATTGACAGAGAAGTAAGATACTTCTATGACAAAGAGCAACTGTGGAAATTTATGACCACCACACTAGCACTCCAAAATGTTGTGAAGGACATTCTAGAAAGAGATAATGACTACAACTCCATGAACTTCAATAGAAGGAATCCACCAGGCAAGGCAAACAATTAAACAGAGGGGGGAAAAAAGGAAAAAAAAAAAAAATGAGGGGAAGCCTAAATAATGAAATTTCTGTGATTCATTAGCACACTGCTTCACAACAAGAATATGAAATTGGTTCAGATTTCCCTTCTCATTAATATTAGACATATACAAAGTGCACCAAATATCCACAAAACAGATTTACTTTGCGTTTTCTTTTCAAATTCTTTCATGAGATTGCTAACAAACAGTAAATTGGTCAATCTAACCTGGATAGTTAGTCTCTGCATTAAGAGACTTTAAAGATAAATAGCCTCTAAGCTTGCTGACAAGAAATGCCAACATTATTAATTAACCAATACATTATTTGGTGTAGTACCAAAATTTGTGAAGCTACAGAAAGCCATCAAAATTATATGCCCATAATTCATTTTCAACATGGTAACAGGCACAAAACAAAAATACATATGATGGTTAGAAATCTTAATCACAAAATCAAAGTGTTTAAATTATAAAATAGCAACCCTGAAAAATAATAGCTCAAGCGCCCTCATTTTGTTCTAATATTTTAACTGTACAGAGTGAAAACAGGACAAATGCCTTCTAGCACACACAATTATTAAAACAGAAATCCCCTCTCAAAAATCTTACAGACATGAATAACTATAAGGCATATACTTTACTTAACACTTCAATAATAGTTCATATTTATATATATAAATGCATGAGGTCTTAATATAAAATTTTTTAAAACACTTGCACTAAAAATCTTCAATAGTTAATTTACTAAAGACTTCCTGTTTACAAAAATTTACAATAATTTATATAAATTAACATCTTCTAAATTAGATTTTTTTAATAATTCACCACAACTCAATGACTTTACAAATAGGTATACCTTAAAGTCATAGGGAAGAAACTACAGCAGTTTCCTGCATAAAACTTGCTTTGGAAAGGAAGATGGTTTCTTTCTGCCCTTTCCAAGAGCTTTTCCTGTTACTTCTTTGTTTCTCCTTGTTATTCCTTGTTTATTCCATCAACTGGACTTGACGAGGGAGAAACAGCCTAATTTCTTTTGGAGGAGGTGACCAAGAATTTTCATTGTTTTTCCTTGCTTGTTTTGTTTCTGGAGTCTTGGTTCTTTTCACTTTTTGCCCTTCCACAGTTTTTGATTTAGCATCATCTTCCAGTTCATCTACAAGCATGGATTTTTTTTTTTTTTTTTTTTTTGCCTGGTGCTCAAAGCAGGAGATGAGAAGACAAACTGAGGTGATAAATCTGAAACTAATTCTTTCAGCTGTGCAGGAACATCTGTTTTCTTCACCTTTTACCTTGCTGGAGGAGAAAATAAAGACTCATTTTCTGTTTCAGAAAGGTCTGCCAACAAGATAGCTTTACTTGATCTGATCTTTGTGCTATGGGAAGATTTAATAAAAGCTATAGTGGCAAGATATTTTTCTTCTTGGTCATTTGGTTCTTTGTGTATCATTTTATTTATCATTCTGATATTGAGCATAGTGAATGTTTTTGGCTTTTATTTTCAGCCTCCTTTATAAGCTTTTTCTTAGAGTGCATCACCATAACACGTTCCTCATTTGGCATTAAAATGGATTTTTCTGAACCTGGTTTTCCAACATCAATAGTTTCATTTTTTGGCTATGGGCTTCTTGCACATCTCTGGATGCTGAGAACTGTCTTCTTTTTGGAACTTCTCTCTTAGGTCCAACATCTTCCAATGAATGTATCTTCCTTGGTCTACCACGTTTCCTAAGTGTGGCAGGCATATCAAGTTCTGCTTGAAGTGTCAACTGGGATGTATCAAGTTTAGACTCTTCTATCACATCCAAAATACTAACGATTCTCTCTCTGACCCTTCTCATATGTTGATCAGGCAGTTGCTGGTCATTGATTTTCCATCTCACTTAAATTGTATATTTTCAGAAACTTCTAAATTAGCATTTCTTAAATTTTTGATAGCCCTGCAAGGACTTGCTAATTTATAAACTTTTAGATCTTTTATATTTTCAGCACTTTCCTGATTCTCTACAGATTTTTTAAATCTTAGAAGTTCTTTTGGTAACAGGCAAAAATTTAACTTCCTTCCAAAAAGAAGTTTCTTTGGTTGCTAGTTCTAAACACTAAGATAATTTTAATCTTTTTGGTTCCCTACCTGGAGTAAACTGTTTTTCTTGTTCCACAGAATCAATACTTTCTAACATATTTTTATTGATTTCCTCTTTATTCTTTTCTGTCCAAAAAGTAAGAGAATTTTGAGATATTTGCTGTTTCTGAGATCTTTCTTTGACACCAGAATAAGCTCTTCCAGAAGTCTCAAAAATGTTTTTTGTTTTTGTTTTTGTTTTTTAGTTTTCTTTATTGCTGGTGGCCCCAATCTTGGGAGCACCAACATCTGCTGACTCTTGTTGTGCCGAGGTGATGTTGAGATTTTGGGTGTGCTGTCTTCTTTCATGAGTTTCTATTGGAAATCCACTTTTATGGAAAGGTGTAGTACACCTTTGACTGTTTCACTGTCATCTTTAGCTCCTGCAGTCAATTATTTCTCAATGCCTTCTGTCAATAAAATGCTGACTTCTTTAAGTTGTGAAGATGGAATAAGAGACTTTCTATATGATACAGAGAAGGAAATGGTAAAGGTTTTGTTTGAAGACCAGACCTTAGGATAGATTGAGGAGTCAACTCAGCAAATCCAAAAGAAACAACTTACATAGCCAGAGATTTAGCGTTCTTAACCATAAGAGGAGTTTCAAGCAAATCCAATTCTGAAGTCTTAGAGGCATTTTGCTCTGATCCTCTTAATTGTGAACTTAATGAACTAAAAAGTAGGTATAAAGGAGATCTTTTGGGGCTTTGCTGAATAAACCCCAAACACTGAGAAGGCTGGGCAACAGGATAAACAAACAAATCCAGCAATCTAGAACTTTCCTGTGATACTTTTGAAGTTGGTTTTCAAAAAAAAGGCCTCCAGCAGCTGTACATATAAGAAAGAATGTACTATAGGAGATGATTCTTGTATTTTAAGACTATTTTAAAGTGAGATGCAATTTCTAGGTTCATTGCTTGCCCGCACCTCTCCAATTTTACATAAGACATTATTGATGAAAGCAGATCTTGTTAACACTGTCCTTGTTACAGCTTTGCTTGGGAAATGCTGATAATAGTTTTGGCCTAGAAAGTTCTTGAAAAACTTTTGATCTTGACCAATTATAAGGCTTAGTTTGCTCAATGGCTAACCTTCTCTGCAATCTGGGAAGGATTTTCGCATATTGGCCTAAAATAGAATTTGGAACCACTGACCTCTCCTCTAAACAAGGATCGCGCGTTCATTCATAACATTAATTTTCAGAGTCTGGTTCAGCTTCAAGGTGGGGATATAACTGGCATGCTGCAAATGGTGAACTAAAAGGAATTCATGATTCTGAACACTGGTACTGGACTGTAGAAATTTTTCTAAACATTCCTGCTCAGTGTCTGTAAATGGTAACTTCAGTAAGTCTTTGATGAAGCCTGTTTCCTGGTATATTTCATGTGTACTTTTGTAATTACTCTGTATTTACTATTTCAGAATCCTGCCATAATAAACTCCAAGCCTCAACCATACACCAATTAAAAAGCAAAACTGAGGTGAAGGCAAACATCACTATCACCTAACACTGTTGGATTTATTGTTTGAATGTATCTGACCACATATCTGTGGTCTCCCAAGTTCAGGAAGGTTTGAATAATCTTTGAATCTTGCCATGATTCAGGTTTTGCAGTAGCTCTGTGAAATAGAATCTCTAAACCCTTTTCATAGTCATTATGGTCTATCAACCAAAATACTTCAATAAATTTAAACTGACCTCAAGAAATGGCAAAGAGAGTTGGAAAAGAGTCAATAAGATCATCCGTTTTGTTTGGAAAAGAAAAAGAATACATAGTACCAAATAGCAAATACATGGTAACAGAATGCATGCCTGTCTCACTAATGTTGTCTAGTAAATATATGTCAAGTAGTACATGTACACTAGCAGGAGGATACTTTCCCCAGCCTCATTCATCTCCGTTCCACAATTTCTCAATTTGATCTCCTGAGAAACCAGGCAATCTTGGTTCTACTCCCCTCTTGATAAACACTCCCACTTCCTTTGGTAACTGGTGCAGTAGTTTTGAATCACTGGGTAGTTGTAGCATAACCTTGACAACTGCACAGCATTACATAAGCCTTCTAGTAAAAGCCCAGACTGATAGAACCAAAGGACAATTTGTGCACATTGACAGAGGAACTGGGTAACCACATGCTTGTTGCACAACTCCAACAGTCTTCTCTCAGTGTTGTGTACCTGCGCTGAAAAACAGTTTAAGACTGGATTAAGATTACTAACAAAGTAAATGGCACTGCTGCATAGATTGTATAGTTTGTGAATTGATGAAAAGACATGAACAATTAAATAATGGCAGACATAGTCTGATGCATTTTTCTTTGTGAGGCCCATTTTATTCCAAATCCAATCAAGAAGAAAGTGCAAATTAGCAGAAGTATTTGGTTGTTTTTGTGTTACCCATCTTGTGATACAACCAGTCAAGAATCCCAGGGAAGTTGTCTGATTTGCTGCTGAAAATATGACTTTTCACTATTCTTTCTGAGTTAAACTGGAAGGCTGAATATCAGTAAGTCTTGGTGAGAGAAGACCAGCAATGAACATTGATTATAGCCATCAGGAATAACTTCATCAAGAGGTGGATCCAATGTGTTTAAAAAAGTCACAGTCCCCTTCTGAAAGCCAGTACACATTATATGAACAGCTTCTGAGTTTAAAAACGAAGTGGAATCAAAGATAACATTACCTGGGGTTAAGGAACTGCTCTGGAGTTGGACATGAATGAGGGATACCTTGACTTAAACTTCTCTCATGGACTAATATTTCTAAAATGTAATGTTTATAAATATTACTTAAAACACATTCTAATGACCATATTGCAAAATAGGAACAATTATTCAGATACTCTCCTGATCTTAGTGACTGGCATTTGGGCATGATACCAACAACAGTTTATGTCAAAAAGCCCCAAATATATAGAAGGCTGTCCCTCTCCATACATATTCACTTGCCAGGTGAAGACCAAAACACTTTCGAGATAGAGCTTCACACATGCCTTCATCCTTGTCAACATCAGGTGGAAATTTCTCTATACTCCGGCATCCCAACAATTTGGTATTACATCCCTTCAAAGGAAACATGCCACCAGCCAGTTCCAGTATGTATCTTTCTTCTCAGTACTCTAAACCTTCATATAAGGTTTGTCCTGGGGCCAAACATTTTCTATCCCCATATATTAGCTGAAGGAGATGAAAACCCCATTTGCCCCCTCCACTATCTTGTGTAGACTGAACATCCCACAAGTAACAGCAATGACAAGGATCATTCTCAGTTTCTTGAAATGTAAGGGCATATACAGAAACCCTTTCACCTTCCAACTGTGTGTAGTATTCTTTTCATGCTTTTCATATTCCAGAGTAATATGAAACAACCTACAACAACCTGATTTGTCCTGCTAATGTAATGAAGAGTAGAAACAGTTACTCCTGATGGGCTTCCTAACCAGAAATACAGATGGCATCCTGCTCTCCTGGTACTCTCTCTGATATGTGGTACTAGTAACCAGTTCAAGGTCTGATGCTTCTACTTCATTTTGACTGCAAGAGAAATCATCCAAACAAAGGTCAATAAGAAGGATCTGTCCATTACTGGTCACCATTGCTGCCACACCGAAGAACCCTAGCAAATTTGGGTGTAAACACTATATGTTTTTGCTGGATCCTCCATGATTAGTTACTGGTTTGATGCGGCCTTTATCCTTCCAGGAAGAAAAACTGATTTAACTACTCTTGATATACCAGTCACAAAGACAGAAAACACTCCCTCCTGCTTTTCCCAATCCTATTAATGATATAAGGGAAAGAAACTCCCAAAGTTCTAGATGTCCAAAATGCCATATTCATGTTCTCTAAAATCGAGGAATGAATTCTAGGAACAATGGAGGTTAAGAGTAGGAAGAATTTATTGAGAGAAAGAAAGCTTCTAAGAGAGTCAGAAGGGAGCTCGGAAAGTGGGTTGCCCAACAACCCCACTTCTCAAGGGTGTTTATTGAGCAAAGCCACGAGGTGAGATGGGTTCAAGGTGGGATAGAACTATAATCAATCAATAAGATTATAAGTGTAGTCACTTAGGTAATATTGATCCAATGGAAAAATTACAGGATGGGTGTGAGGTGGGATAAAACTAAGGTTAACCAATAAGATTTACAAGTACAGTCACTTAGGTAATATTGATTAAATGGGGACCAAATTGGGGAGGAAGTCACATATGAAGTGCACATGGGATGGACAAGGACTTTCCTGGAAGGGGTGGGTTAAGGAGGTTTGGTCCCCCACCCAAGGTGATTGATGCCTATGTAGAATATCAACCACTGCTATTCATCCCTAGGGGAAGTATATGGATGAGTAATTCATTTTCTTGAAGCCTGGCCTTCAGTGAATGCTCCTCCAGCCACAGTTGTCTTCTGAACTGACCTTTTGAGGGCTCAGCCTTGTCTGACTGCTTACACTATTTCTAAATAACTTAGTTATCTGTATTATTAACAATCCAGTTTTCTTCTCCCAAGAGAATTCTTTCACTGCCAGGACAAGAGACTGTTTCTTTACTGCTCTAAATCTATGTGCAGATGCGGCTCTCCAGTTGCAGTGCCAAGCAAGCAAAACCATCCTTCCCTGCCGCGAATTTTCCACAAAGCACAGATTCTAATACTATTTCACCTTTCCTAAGGACATTAATAGTCACTTCCAGGAACTGCAGGAAGTCACTAGTCACTTGAACTATTAAGTTTCTATGAGTTCCTGGGTACCAGACGCCGGAACAAGGGGACCACATACCAAAGTCAGACAGGTCCTGGGCACCAGCAGCTTCCTTTGGGGAAGACCCGCCAGGGCTTCACCCTCACGGGAAGAAGGTAGGGGCGGCGATAGCTGGGGCTGTCAGTGGGGATACCAGCGCCTCCAGGCTTCTCCCTCTGGGCCCTTTCTCAGAAGAGGTCTTTTGACACCATGCATTACACTGGTTGGACTCCCATGGCTCCCTGGTGCCCCCACGTGTCAGAATGCGGTGCTGCTGCCCGTGCATCTCTAAGCCCGACCGCCCCACCTCATGGCCACCCTGTTCACCTTCAAGTAGTATACAACTCACTGTAAGTGCAGGGACTTTACAGCAGTATATATTTACATTTTGCCTTCTTGGTATTGTGCTATTTTTGCCATACATTTTATTTCCACATCTATAATAAGCCCAAAATATATAATGTTATTTTTGCTTTAAAATTATTTTTCATTTGTCCAGCCTTATTCAAGTATAATTGACAAAACTGTGTATTTAAGATGTATAGAGTGATGTTTTGACACCTTTCGATGAGTCTAGTAGTAGTAGTGTAGTTTTCTTTTTTTTTTTTCCTTGCTTTGCAATGAACTAATTCTCCTGGATATATATGCATCTTGAGTTTTCATTGAAGTTAATTTTAACCATTAATCTTTCCATTTTTTTCTCCCCTCTTCTCACTTTTGTTGCTATCATTTTTACTTTAGGAACTCAAATTATACATACATAAAGCCACTTGAAATTCTGCAGCATCTGCTGTTAATAATTTCATTGCATTTCTTATTGGAAAAATTATTCTTTTAAGGCCTCTGTTCATTTGATCTCTGTCTTATTCAAATCTTCAAATCTCTACTTTCATGTGTTAAATTTACTCTACTTCAGTATATGGAAAATTATTGCCATTTACTTTGGTAACAAGAATTTGGGGGCCAGTGAGATAGCTCAGCGGCATAAGTGCCTGCCTGGCAAGCACGAGGTCCTGAGTTTGACTCCCAGTACCCACATATTAAAAAAAAAGAATTTGGAAAGGAACAAGGTTGGAAGGAAATACTAGGTTGAGTTTTGAACTTGTCACTTTTGACCTGTGAGTTTACTGTCTCTTTTCTACTTTGACTTGAGTATTTATAAAGGCAGGAATTAAAGAGGTTGCAAAATCTAATTAAAGAACAATGAAGGCTTGGTGTTAGTCATTTCTTGAAAGGGTTTTATGGCATCTAAATGTTTTTGAAGTGCAGATCCTGGAGGAAGTAATCTGGAAAGTTAATGATAAAGAATGATGTGACTGAAATTGTGATTTTAAAGTTGGGGCAATTAATAATTAGAAGGTTTATGGAATAATCATATCAGGAGTTTCATGAGCACAGAACATCAAGATGGATTGAAAGAGAGGAGTTCAAGAAACTAGGAAGCTAGGGCTTCTTTTTAACAACTATGAGAGACAAATAATGGGGACAGGTTTCAATGGATTACTCCTTCATCATGTTCACATAAAGTACATGGCATTTAAATAATCCTATCATGTGTGGATCCTTATTTATTTTTTAATAAACAAGTGTTACCAGAGTGGGGAAAATGTAAAATTATAAGCCAGCCTGTGACTCAGTAGTGCTCAAGAAGTTACATTTCCTGCTTCCTTTTCCAGGAAATAATAGAGGGTTCACCAGCTCTTTTTTGTTCTTCTATCTCTGAGAGGCTTTAACATGGAATCAGGCATACTGGAACTTGATTTTGGAATTAAACCCTCTAATCATTTTATGATTTTGAGACATCCAGAGCTGTAGAAATTTTTCCTTTCATTGTTAACAAAGAAAGAGGTAAGTATGTTGGTCTTTGTCAAGAATAGTTTCTTCTCAGTTAATACAACTCCTAAAGACAAACTGGAGTTCAATAAATCTGATTTCTGCTCTTGTTTTTATACCCAGGCCAGAAGGCTTAGTTTATAATTATAGAGCCTGCATTTTAGATGCGTGTGTTCACACATACATGTGTGTGCATGTGCGCACATGTGTGTGTGTCTCCATAAGGTTATAATTTATAATCTTACTTTAGGGAGGTAAAATTATTCAACTAGAAAACAAATCATTTCATCATTATAAGCACAGAATAAATAGCCCCACAAAAACTAAATTGAAGTTTTAAAGAATTTTCTAAGTAAATTTCTCTAATGTCCTAATATGCTTTCATTCATTCTGCTCGTGATCGAAGAAAAAAAATTCCAAAAATTCTACACAAGGTCAAATTCCCAGATTGAACAGATTTTATTTCTTTACCTCTAGAAATTCTGAGATATAAATTTTTCAGATTATACTGATTAGAAACTTCAACATTAAAAATGAGAAGCTTTTTAAGAGTAATCCCACCCTAACATCATGAGGGCTTGGAATGGCAGGGAAATTAGTGAGCTGTTTCTAATGCAAGCATTTCTCTTCTTTCCAGTCCCACATGAGCGCTCTTGTGCAAGATGATGAGAATATTTTAACCCATGCTTCAGTAGAGCTGGCTTTTTCTTCACAAATGGACTATAAAATGTGCACTTAGGAATCATCTCTTGCTGAAATTCTACTATTGATGGTTTGATGAGGGAACTACTCATAAGTACAATAGGGTAGGAGAATGTCACCATTTTGGATAACTGGTGACGGTGTCTATTTAGAGGACAGCTTTTTAACAATTTATTCATACTAATTTCATTATCGTTCCTCAAATATAAGCAAATGCATTCATTTAAAGTCCTTAAAAATATATGTTTGAGTCAAGCTGGGAAGTAACATTCATTTCTTCTTTACTAGAGAGAAGCATTTTCTGAGTGTCTTTAACATAGGCATTAGGTCATCAGCACCATCAAGATTACTTTGAAGATTTCTTAGGATTTCCAGAAGCAGATATTTTAGTAATCTGATAACAGGAAGGTTGAGTTTCTCCTCAAATGCAGAGTGTGCATATAGAGACACTGATTTAATCAGACCTATCTTGATCTCCCTTCTAGGTAATTTGAGTGAGTCTCCTGCTGGGATTGATCCTTGAAGCCATAAAAAGCCTTTATGTGAAATTTTTCTGTGATGATGTGTATTCAGTTTTATTTATGCTGGGCACATCATCACTAGTAGGTGGATCTGCACAACACGGGTATCTCTGTGGTTATAATATGTGAAAGGCACAACTTTAACTTGATCTCTTTAAATCCCCGTGTCATTGATACAGTAAACAGCAGAGCTAAAGTTTGAACACAGCCTGTTTTATTTACTGTGTCAATGAATACCTGTGCAAACAGTATGTAAAGGAATGTAAACCTTATGTACTCCAAACATGTACTAATAAAAAATAAATAAATTTTAAAAATAAAGGTAAAGATGACTGAGATGTAGACCAGGATCACTTAATTAACTTCCTAATTAAGGAAAATGTCAGTGTCTTGGTTGTTTTGGTAATTTCCAATGCTAAACTTGGACTTTATTTATTTCCTATTTTTTAAAATTGGCATTGGCAGGATAGCTGGTCAGATACAAGTCAGTCCATCATTCAAAAGCACAATTCCCTTGCTATCTACTGGGGATTTTCCTACATTACACCATCAAGGATATTTCCTAATTTTTATTTTCATTTACAGCTTGAAGCAAACATTGAGTAAATAGTTGGTAAGTGGCTTAGTGAATGCTTCTTGCAACTCTCTGTTTGCTTGCCTGTAGTTATGCGTCTTTACAGGAATTTTTCTTCAAATGGTGAGCATTTTCCTTTCTGAAAGCTATGGCTTTACATGACACTAAATATATGACAGAATGTTGTTTTTTGTTTCCAAGTCAAAATTAAAACAGATGCCCCTTTGTACAGGAATTCTGAAGTTATGCTCAGCATTTCAAACAACATTCTGCACTCTCTAGTGTGGGATGGCTATCTCAAACGCTTTTGATACCTTTGCAAACTATCATCAATAAGATCACCAGCTGCTGCTCCAGGGCATCTGTATTTGGGCATTTTTGCATGTGAGCACTTGGAAGAATACACACACACACACACACACACACACATACACACACACACACACATTCCTATTAGCCCTATATAAAGAATGATTATTGCACAGAAATGAATTTTTGCATTGGCAGATCATTCACTTATTAAACAATTATTAATTCCATTCACAAAGCCAGCTGACTAAAAGCTTAATGAGATTAATTTGTGTGTAAATAATATCTATAGTACAAAAGCAGCATCTTTTATTTTTTTTAATTTATTGTAGATACTTTAAAAAACTTTACTGTTGTTAAATGAGGATTGCATGTTATGTAATTATATTCTAAAGTAGCTATGAAGACTATTGCAGGGGCTTGTCGATGGTAACGAATGCTTCCTCAATTTGTCTTGTCATTACTCTGTGTCTTGGTTTATGAGGTAGCTCTTGCCTGTCATACTGATATAGTCAGGGACCTCCAGAAGAACAAAGCAAAAACTAGCTCTTGGGCCCTTAGCCTTCTACTCACTAAAACCATGATTTGGGTTTCATTCTGAGGCAGTCAGGGACCTACAAGCAGATTTTTCTAAAACCCATGACTCTTTGCTTGGACCTGCAAATGCTCAATACATGACTAAAAGTGAAGCAAATCTTGACCTTTATTTTTATATCCTTTATAACCTTAAAACCTTGGATATATCTATGTTTCTCATTTTTTAGGAAGTCAACAGACCCATGTTTATCAGGCCTACATTTGCCTAGCCTAATTCAACTGCCTACAAGACAGAGAACACCAAAATAAAAGTAAATAAAATAATGTTCAGAATTCAGAGAGAGAGAGAGAGTGATCCAATTACCAACTTTTTATATCGAGTTCCATACCCTTACCCCTTGGAATCTAAAGAATCTCTAATCATTGTCCTGAACCTGTGGTCACTTGGGTACCAGAAAAACCAGAGTCTCACATGACTGAGGCACCCTAAACTGTCACCTCAGGAGAACGGAGCAGCCCCTAAAGCCACGAGGATTCCTCTGTGGCTATAAAGGCAGGACTGAGACAGTGGTTGACCAGACCTCAGCCCACCGCAGTACCCTATAAAACTAATGTCTTGGGCCAGTGAGATGGCTCAGCTGGTACGCGCCTTCCTGGCAAGCGCGAGGGCCCGAGTTTGACTCCCGGATCCCACATACAAAAAAAGGGCCGGTGATATTGCTCAGTGGCACGGGCACGGGCTGGTGCGCGAGGTCCTGAGGTCGACCCTCCAGCTGCTTAAAGTCCTTTTTTATCTTCTGTCTTACTTTCCAGTTAAAACCTTTGCCTGTAAATGCATACTGTTGCTTTAGTTTTAAATTCCATTATCACTAAAGCAAAGACACACACTAGCCAGATACAATATGGACTCCTGTCTCTTCGATAGAAAAAGAATCACCACTTCCTTAAAATCTCTTCAGTTATTTCTAGTGAAAATTAAGTGTTTATGTTTTAGTGCACTTGTCATCTGTTTCTTTGACGAAAATGTGAGATTTTTAAGAATCAAGATTAAGTTCTATCAATTCTGCCTACTGCCAATGTAATGGCCGGAAATCATGATTTTGTCAGGGATATGTAGAGAATGTATAAATGAAATGACTCCTGCCCCAGTCTAAACGGAGCTGAAATTTTATAGCAAGAGCAAAACTCCTTATGTTCCCTTATTGTTCTCTGATTCAAACGTTGTAAAGAGCTTCTCAAATTGTTCTAAGTAGTCTCTAGAGTTTATATGATTGTCTGCCAAGGTATGACTCTTTTTTTCTGAGCCTAAATCTAGGAGTATTCATTTATCAATCAGGCAATGCCAATGATGTCAAGTTAACTTCTGATTGTTGACCTCTTACATTAAGTAATAAAATACTGTATTCTTCAACTATTTTATCATGTAGCTCTGCTATCTGATGTGCCTGGTTTTCTACATTAACAATAATCTCTATTGGATTATCTAGATTTCCATTCCTCACAAAATCTGTGATTCGAACTATCTTTTCTATCCACTCCTCCATTTTCACTCTTACTGCCATTTTGCGTTGTCAGTTCTTTATATTTCAATTAGTATGCTGTTTCAAACTGCTCTCCTCCTTTTGTTAAATGCTGTTTTGTGTAGTGAAAGCCAGCTGCTTCTTGTGCTCCTTGTTCACATTCTTTAGCGATACCGCGGTACTTTTCAGGAGTCCTCAAGGATGACTTACAAGACACTCATTGAATCCGATCATCTCCCAAATATTTCCTAACACTTTGCTCCCACCAGAACACAGACTTTACTTATCTATGTACTGACCTTGTTCATTTTCACTTCTCCCTTTTGTTCAGTTAGCTCTGCTACTGAGTCAACCTTTTTTTTCTCTTTTAATCTGTCTTTCCTCATGGTTGTTTTATTTTTTCCCTACATAGCATTCCCTGATTATTCAGGTTTATAGTCAGGCATTTATGTGCTTAGACTCTTTAGTATGCGAAATAATTTATTCATGCCTACTGATTTCTAAACAATGAAAATCACTAATGATGATTTGTGCCCAAAAATAAAATAAACAACTGCCCTGGCATGAGATTAAGGAAGAGCAAAGCCCCTACTGTCTGTGCACTTCTGGCTTTTTCCCCTTGTGTTCTAAGTTTCTGGAAAGAAAGATAAACAATTTACGCTTCTTTTGTTTTCCATAGTATCTAGCATATAGCAGTAACATAGGATCTCAATAAAGATGTGTCAAATTGAGCTTCGCTGATGCCTGTTTTAATTATCAGCTGTAAAAATCACACTGTAAATGATAATCAGGATGTTAGGGTATTTCTAACCTTTTTAAATTGATTTCAACAGGAAAATAAAAGGATGTTAATGCTAAAAGTGCTTACATTTACCTTTGAAATGCAATTTCGTGCTTATCCTTAAGCACCAGTGTGTCTTCTAAATCAAACAATGTGACAATTTCACAGGCTAAGAGGAACTGCAACACTGTTCCACTCTTTTTCTCATTCACTGCCATTCTTTCTGTGTCCCAACCCACATTTAGTTCAACCAATGCATATACAGGCAGTGCTACTCAGGCTTGAGTGGAGCAGAAAAGCTGACAAAGTTTAATATTTCCAGGACTTTCCATTTTCATGTGCAAGAATTAAAAATAAGGGCAGCATTGTTACCCTCCTATTATGTTGTTTTGAAATTTTGTTCTATTTTTTGTCTCTTTAAAATAAAAAAATATAGGGCCGGTGAGATAGCTCAGTGGCGTAAGCACCTGCCTGGCAAGTGCGACTTCCTGAGTTCCCGGGACCCACATATGAAAAAAGGGCCGGTGATATTGCTCAGCGGCACAGGCGCCAGCTGGCGCGTTAGGTCCTGAGGTTGACCCCCGGTACCCACACACACACACAAAAATAATAAAAAAATAAAAAATTAAAAAAAATAAAATAAGGGCAGGAACTCCCAGATATTAACAAAGAAATAAGTGCAAAATGTATTCAATTACTTAAGAGATATCAAAAAAAAAATCATTTAGTTGGAAACTCTTAAGTTGCACTTAGGTATACCTCCCATTCTTGACTTGGTTTCCTCTTTTGGAGATTTTAATGATATACAAGACCATAGGAATCTATCGAGTTAGGCCAGATAAATGGCAATTAGCACACTAATATTAAATTATGTATTACACTGTATTGACATGATATTTCCTGGGGGTTTTTTGTTCGTTAGTTTTGTTTTCCTAAAATGTAGGTTTGATAAGGGAGGGATTTTGTATATGCAACAATGTCTAGAATGATCATGGCATAAAATAGATATTCCATAAATGCTTCTGGAGTGAATTAATGGAATTTTTGTATGGTTTTGTAAAGGTTTTGGAGAAGCTTGTCTTATAAAGGAGCAAATGTGGATTCTTTCAGCTCCATAATTAAATCTAGTGAAAATCAGGGTTGTTTTAAATCCAGCCAGCTTATTTGCTATTTTTCAAATGCTCTGCATTCGAAAAACTTTTAATGAGTTTGGCCTCAAGGAGTTTTTCTCCAATCCATATGTTTTTGATTCCCTTAGAGTCAGCTCTTACCAGAACTATTTCAATTATTTATCTGAGTTCCAAGGAACCTTTTGAGATTTTATTAAGGTACATTTTACATGTGATTTTTTTATAGCAGAAAGCCATTCTCTCAACACTTAAAGCCAGCATTTCCAAAAATTCATAAACATTGTGAGAGATTTTAATTTTTATGCTGGTCCCCCATTTCCAACCCTAATGTCACTGGAGCAAAAAATTGTTAGTTGTGATCAAACAGTAACACCTCCATATTTTCTACATTTCTAATGGGGATATTACAATTCCTAATGGCTTAGTGTTTCACAATTTACTCATAACATTTCCCTTTAAAAAAAAGATACCTTTTAGTCTTCTAAATGACATTCCCTTTGGGTTACTTTATAGGAAAAAATATTCTGAGTTTGCCTTAGAATGGATTTTGAATTTATGCATAAGAGTGTCAAAAAGAAATAAGGAAAAGATAAAGAAATTCAACAGATGACAAATACAACTATTAACCCTCCCAAATATTCTTAAATTCACCATATCACTAAGGAACACATTCTTCTGTTTTTTAAAAGTGCTTAAATTTTGGACATTACTTTAATTAAAATGAAAATATTTAATTCAACCAAATCAAGATTAAAACTGTATCAACACATACCTCTCCATTGGACTACTCAGTAATGGAACATTTATTTATGCATTTGATATTTTAAACACTAGTTATAATCCTGTTATGTATGGGGGATAATGTATTCTGAGTCATTTTTACGAATTGCACATATTTAATCAATCCCTCTGATAAATTAATGCTAGAGGAGAAATAGCCCCTGTGCCTTGTCTATGTTCATGGTTCATGTAATTTATAGAGTATTCATTTCTATGATGTATTCAAATACACCACAAGAAAGCTTCCTTTCTCTGCAGTCATTTAAGCAATTGGAAAAATGCAGTCTCTATGCATAAACTAGTTAATTCTTATATTTCCACATTCTAACTTAGCATTATATAAATATGTTTTATTAAGTATATTAATTAGATACTTTGGTAACCCAAAAGAAATAAAATGGCCAAAGAGTACCAATAGTTGACATACAATAGTATCAAAGATTTCTTATTTTGAAGTCTTTTCTTTTGAAATGAGAATTTATTGAATCTAAATAGACCACATTTTAATTATTTTTTGTGAGAACACATAGACATTTGCACTTAATGTTCATAACTGCTGAATATTAGTTGTGTGGTACCAAAAAAAATAGGAGAGTATAAATTGTTATGCCTTATGTATGTAAGATTTTAATCTTTATCATGATATATCTCCCAGAATGTGAAAACATTTTCTCCTGAATAGTGTCAAAGTTATAAGTTAATGTTTAAAGTCAATGTGAAAACTAGTTTTATTAATAAAAAAATTTTTAATATGATAGATTTTCCAGGAAACTTGAGAGACTAAATTAATTTGCCATTTGCAAATAAAATGGTGAAGGAAGGCCAGTACAGTAATGGATGGAAGTCTGATTTTCTGCCGCTTGATGGCTGATAATGCTGTATATATACCATAGGCAATATCAAAACAAATAATGTGAAGAAAAAAAAAACATTAAAAAACATCTGATACCAAGGGGAAAGTTTGTAAGAAGTTATACATCATTTATCTTTACTTAATTGCTTGGCCAAAAAAAGGGTTCTTAGGGTTTTCATTGTTAGAAACAACTGAAAAACAGTACTATGCATCTTGGTATACCACCTTGATTCTAATTAAAGGAAACTTACAAATTATACCTCAGTGTTCAGTGCCATTTCAAGCCTAGGAATGATAAAAGTAGCCTTATTAATGAGTGATGATCTTAATAATTTTAATTACCTCCTTTAATGCAGGAGCAGTAGAAGAGAAATAATAATAAATATCCAGTAAAATATCACACTCAGAAACTTTGAATCTCTGAATACTTGCTTTGTCCATTAACTTTTTTATACTGTTTATAAACAAGCTAGCTAAATATGTTTTAGGAATATAAAACAGGATTCAATCTAGACAACCATATTAACTAAGTAATATATTATTAATTTGAAGCTCTTAAATTCTATCAATTACTGAAGGATTATTTTTCTTGGCTTAAAATTTATGAAACTACTTATTTAGCTTTACTCAAACAGCCATATTTATTAGAAAAAAATCAAAACATTTTAGAAGTGGACAAAATTTTTAAAATTGATGTCATTTTCTTAGCACTAATCTTCCACAAAAGTAAGTTGACATGTTTTTAAAACAAAAACATATCACGCATAAAGCATATGCTTAGTTAAATAAAAGAGATTGTTTTTATATAGCTGATGACTGGGTAAAGAGAGAATGAATCAGACTGTTCTGAAGCAGAACTATATTCAGGTAGAAAATCCTGGCAGCATTGATGCAACAAATATAATGACCATCTGTTATGTTCCTACAGATAAATTAGACTGTCAGAGTTCAGCAATACCATGTGTTTATTTTTTTTCTCAAAGGGATATTTGTAATTATTGCTCTGAATTAGTAATTTTATTAATAATAAAGCATGTAATAATTAACTGAATGTTTGCATTGTGCCATGTACTACTGGAGATGCTTCATATATACTTTTCTCTAACAATTATAAACAATCCTATAATAAGGATACTATTTCTGTTTTCTTTATTCACTGTGTAGATGATAAGGGTTTTAAGCATGAGTCCTAACTATAGCACTAAATATAAACCAATACAAAATTCACTGTTTGAAAAAGTGAATAGAAATCATTTAAACTCTTATCTCCATGGTCATATACTGTTGTATTACAAAGTTTTAGTAAAGACTGGCATGAACTCTAAATAGATTTTTTTCTTTCCATCTGAGGCTGTGGTCTTCCTAGTTTTTTGTTTTAAATTAATTAAGTTTATTGCTACATTTTAGAAATACATAATGATCACATTCATCGTAGGGAATTTATACCTGTATATGACATATCTTCATTCTTCCTTTTTTTCCATTCCTCTCCCTTCACCCTTTTTTTCTCCTTATTTATAAAAGCTTTGCTTCCATTTTTTCTTCTTTTCTCACTTTTTTTCTTTCCCATCCTTTTTTTCCTCCCCCCTCCTTAGTTCCCCTTCCTGCTTGAAAATTTTCTATTTCACAATATTATACATTGTGTCCTTATTTACATTTTCAGTTTCTCACACCAGAGAAACAATGCAATATTTACATATGTGTGTTCAATTTATTTCACTTAAGAGTATGGTATCAAGATGCATCAATTTACCTAGAAATGTTTCGAGTTTATCCTTCTTTATGGCTGAGTAGTACACCCTTGCATTAAAAACCCCACATCTTCTTCATCCATTCATTGGTTGATGGGCATTTGAGCTGTTTCCAAGATTTAGCTATTCAAAACTGTGCTGCTATAAACATGGGTGTGCATGTACTGCTTTATATGATGCTTTTAATTTTTTGGGGAAGATACCAAGAAGAGCAATAGCCAAGTTAAATAAAACCTCTAGTTTTAGATTTTTGAGCAGTCTCCACATTGACTTCCATAGTGGTTGCACCTGTCTCACTCCCACCAACAGTGGAGAAAGATTCCTCTTTCCCCACAGCCCCACCAGCATTTGTTTTTTGGTTGATTTCTTGATGATAGCCATTTATCTGGAACTATATAGAATCTTGGCACTGTCTTAATTTGCGTCTCTTGAATGACCAGTGATGTTGAACATTTTTTCATGTATTTATTTGCTGTTTGTACTTCTTCATCTGTGAACTATGTATGTATTTCAGATGCCTATTTTTGGATTGGTTCTTTAAATTTGAGGGGTATGATTTTTGTGTTCTTTATATATTCTAGATATTAGTCCTTTGTTTAAGGAATAGCTGGCAATTTTTTTCCCACTCCGTGGGTTGTCTCTTCATTCTGTTGGTGATTAATTTTGCTGTGCAAAAGCTTTTTAGTAAGATAAGATGCTAAAAGAGAAAAACAAGTCAAGCCCAAAGCTCATGAGGAAATTACAAAGACCAGAGCAGAAATTAACGCAATTGAGACTAAAAAAAACAATACAAAGAATCAGTGAATGGAAGAATTGGTTCTTTGAAAGATTAAAATTAACAAAACCTTAGCCAGTATTATCAAAGAAAAGGAAAGAAAATACTCAAATCCATACAATCAAGAATTAATAGGGTGAAACCACAACAGATCCTGCAGAAATCCAAAAGATCGTCAACATCTACTTCGAGAACCTGTACTCAAATAAGATGGAAAGTACAGAAGAAATAGACAGATTCCTAAATACGTATGAATTACCAAACCTGAATCAAGAAGGCATAAACATTCAAAATAACCCAATTACAGTCAATGGAATTGAAGATGTAATTAAAAACGTACCAACAAAGAAAAGCCCAGGTCCTGATTGATTCAGCTGAATTCTACAAGAAATTTAGAGATCTAATACCACTACTCCTCAAACTCTTTAATGAAATTGAAAGGGAAGCAATACTCCCAAAGTCATTCCTCGAAGTAAGCATTACTCTGATACCAAAACCAGAGAAGGATCCAACCAAAAAAGAGAACGATAGGCCCATTTCCCTAATGAACATAGACTGAACAATCCTCAATAAAATACTAGTAATCAGAATGCATCAAATCATCAAGAAGATTATACATCATGAACAAGTAGGATTCATCCCAGGGATGTAAGGAGGTTTCAATATGCCCAAATCAATAAATATAATACCCACCATATCAATAGAGCCAAGGACAAAAGCCTCATGATCACAGTTGATGCAGACAAAACATCTGAAATGTCCAACACCCATTCATGATAAAAATCCTACAGAAAATTGGAAAAAATGGTCTTTATCTCTATTTGATAAAAGCCATCTCTGACAACCAAGAGCCAACATCATAATGGTCAAATACTGAGAGCTTTCATTCTTAGTTGTTTAGATAAGAATCATGCAAGTTTTGACTACATGTTGGGAGTCATTCTTTTTTCTTCATATTCCTACACTTCTATTTTAAACTAAAATTTAAAATTATCTGGTGTTAAAGTGTTGTGTTTCTACTTATATAAAATATTTATTTTTATCTATACCTATTAGTGTATGCATACATAAGTACATACATCCTAGAATAGTTCTTAGGTATATACAACATTGTTGTGATCATGGTATGGTAAGACAGATAAGTAGGTGGATTTTTCAGGTATAAATTGTTTCTTTATCCTCAGTTTTCTAAGCACTCTTTTGCAACACATAGTGGTTATTAACTTCACATTAATCAGAAAACAAAAATCAGCACAATTTGTTCAAATGAACTTCCTCTGTCTCATGTTCTCTCTGTCTCTCTGTCTCTATCTCCCTCCGTCTCCCTCTCCTTCCTTCTCTTTCTCTTTTCTCTCTGTCTCTCTCTGTCTCTCAAACACACACATATGCACACACAGAAGCAGATATATACATAAAAACAGTAGTGTGGAATGGAGACTTCCCTGAAGATTTTAAAGAGTTATAGAAAAGGAGAGTTGACGTAATTACATCTACTCAAGCTCTTCATTTGGCCTTTTCATCTTTCTCTCCCACAGCAGGTATTCCTTATCATTCTCATCTCTCAGGCATTGCACTGGCTCTTCTCTCTTGTCATAGTCATTTCACCTATGAACTGATATTTGCCTTCTGTCTCCATTGCTATGCACTTCTGCTTCACTTCCTAAAGTATCTCCATAAACCAATGTGTTTCTCAAACAGTGATTTCATAGCAGATAGAGCCCTCTTTAATGAAAAGCAATGTAAAAAACTTTTTTCCAAACAGAATATATTGGTGATCTGTCCACCACACACACTGAACAGTCCCTTAATATGTTTCTTAAAAGTTACATGTATATCCTGTTTTGACATTTTTTTATTTGCAATTTGTTTGCACCTAAGCATGAGAATGAACCATGGGGAACTCAATAATTTCATGGCATCCTTTTGGTATTCTCTCAGGTCTGGATCATGAGGATTGGTTGGATGTGTCACTTGCTTCTCAGAATCACAGACTGCAAAATTATAAAACATATATGTTGGCATATACCAGGATGATACCTTCCAGTTTTCTAGTTTGAGCTTTTTCTGTCTGTCTATGTTTTGTATAAACGGACATGTGCAACTTTGAAGATACCAGAACGAAGATTTCAACATTTTTAGATTTTTAATACACACAGCATAAATTTGTAAATAATAATTAATATAATTTATAATGAATAAATATGTAGCCAGCATGCACCCTGTTTTGGTGAAAGTAATATTTGTCTGCCAAATTTTACAGTGACAGAAAATGTAATGAGAGATGTCAGTATGTTTTGGGAAAAAGTAATTTGTATTTTCATGTACTTATTAAACCCTCAAACATTGTTATCTCAATGGATGTTGTTTGGAAAATGCCATGTACTAGAACTGCAGAATTTCATTCAACCATAAAAGGACTTATGTCCTACTAATAGCATACAAGAAAGATGAACAAAACTATATAATATCTGAAACACAGTAATATCTTAAACTTTTCTAATTGTAAGAAAATAAACCATTTATTTTTCTCCCATTGGACTATATTAAAGGATACTCAAGTTAAAAGAAAACACTCTTGCTTTACAATAAATTCAGTAATTTTGTCCTTTTGCTTTGAATACCATTCAGTAACTAGAACAAAAGAAACATTTAACCTTCACCTCACAATCCAAATGTGAGGCCCAAGTAGCACAATTTTATTTTCCATTAACAGCATGGCAATTACTCTTTACAATATAAGACTCTATATAGCAAATATAATGATACAATAAATTTAACTGGAAGCTTGTTATATTTAATAACTTGTAAAGGACAAAAGTATTTCAAGAATGAACATTAAATTACACCTTTATCAATTACACATTGTGCAAGTTATTTCTGACATTGTCCTTTGGTTTTTGGTTATCAACTGAAAAAATAGAGGTCATTTTATTTGTACATATTAAATTCTTTAGCCACTGGATATTTTGTGACTAAATTAACCATCTTTTTCATAAGGCAAATATCAAGTCAGTACAATTACTGAAGGCATCAAGAGACAATGCTAATGTGTTTCATGCTTCAAAGGCTACAGCTGCCAAAAATTCATAGTAATCAATCAACATTTTCCCACTATATTTAGCATTTTAACTTGACAGGGGTAATTGTTATGAATACATTTTCTTTTTTTTTTTTTTTAAAGAAAATGTTGCTGGATATATTAATTAACCTATTGTTCCTTTGTGGTTGCCTCATCTGCAGCTAAAGTATTAAAGTTATGTTTTTTTTTCTCTAGAAAAAATTTATAATCCACTCTAGACAATTTAATGCAATTCTTTGCATGTAAATAGAATTACCTTTTTGTGTGCACTATTATAATCTACAATTCAGAATTAAAGTGCTGAACACAGGAATAACAACAAATACAGAATTTATTTTTCACAGTGTAGAGACTTTGCTTTAAATTCTGAAACATATTTTGGTGGTCACTGAGTAGACCCAAGGTGGAAATATTTCTTTTGTTAATGAAGCATTTCAGTTCAGTGCAACAAGTAGATATAAAGTCATATTTTTCCAGCTGTTCATAGTAATCTGTTAGTCTCAAATGCAAAAGGCAGTATGTATTTAAGTCAAATTTCTCAAGGAAAGGAATGGGAAGGGAAAGGAACAGAATGGAAAGGAAAAAGAAAGAGGAAGGGAAAGGGAGGGTAAAGATCCAAATTTAACCTTGAGTTTTGCTTCCATTTAGAAAAACTGTTTTCCAATTCTTTCCTCTTCCTGCCCATCAACATAACCTTGTTATAATGAAATTATTAAATCTGGATTGTTGGTACAAGAATGTACCATGATAATAAGTTCAACCTAACATTGTAAAACTTGTTAGAGATGGTAATTCATGTCTTTCAAACTGGAAATCTTGGACAAAACAAACAGATGTGTTTAGTTTAATCAGAAAATACTTTTTAAATGTAAGTATGTAGACAACACTTTAAGTTAAATTTATACTAAAAGTGTAAATTTTCAGTTTTCTTGAAAAAATAGTTAGAACATCTGACAAATTTGATCCCATACTATACCTGACAATAGAAGGCTGAGGTGAGTAACAGAATTCCTCACTTGCCACAAACTTCTTTAGACGTCTTCACATTGATTCTGATAATTGCTGCCCACATAGATCACATTTATTTGTGGACAATACAATATTCCTAAAAGCTGTTAGCTTCTTACAAAACAAAGAATGCCACATCCTTTGCAATGTCTAATATAAAAACATGGAAGGAACTTAGTAAATGGTCTGTGCTGTGTGTGTGTGTTTAGGATTAAACCCAGGGCCTCAGATATGATATATATGTGTTCTACCATTAACCTATACACTGAGACCCCCTATACTCTTTAATATCATAAAATAGTGAGTGAGAAATTAAATTGATATATCAGGTATAGGATGAATTTGAATGTGCTTTTCCAAAAGATAATGAAAGTAAAATATACTGAAAAAATTTATTCATAAAAATGCTATAAAATTTGTAATTTCTTTTAACTTTTGAAGAGAATTTGATTATAACGTGGTGTAGTGGCTTTGAAATTTTGTTACTGCTTAGCAGAGGAGTATGCTGTCCAAATGGAAATGAATAAGGACTGCAGATTTGCAGAGGAAAGCTCCCCCATCGAAGCAGAGTGGAGAGTCTACAGCCCATGGCTAAGCTTGTCCTTCATTCTCTGCTCCTAGAAAATACTGCCTGTGGGATCTTTAAATCACCTTAGAAACTACGAATCCTGTCAGATTTCCCTCATTGGAGAAAAGAGGAAATTGATGTTTAGTGAGGAGAAATTGATGTTTAGTTCATTGTGAGCAGACCCAGTATTACTAATTACAAAATGCTATTCTGAGACTACAGGGGCTGAAAAATTTTGTCAGACATCCTTCCTGTCTGTAAAGAAAATAAAAGGGGTGTGTATGAAAAATAACCATATAAACAAATATGATATAGTTAAGAATTACTTAGAAAATGAAAAATAAGATTAGAAAATAGAAATATAAAAATAAAAAATACTGCATAAGGAATACTATTAATGTAGTGTAATTAGACTATTTCATTTTAGTCTGAATTATAGGCACATCGGCTTACAATTGTTTACATCGAGGTGACTCAACCTCTGCACTATTGATATTTGGAGCTGGATAATTCTTTGTTACAAAACGTTGTCCTGTGAGTTGTAAAATGTTCATCAGCTTCTAGCACATCTGAGGTCATGATGATAAAATGTCTCCAGACATTACTAAATGTTCCTTGAAGGGCATAATTGTGCCTAGTAAAATACCACTGCTCTATATCACTAGCTACTGAGGCTAATTTTGGTAAATAAGACTTTAATGTTCACCTTCTCATTCCTGTAAAAGGTACATTATATAAAAAATGATTTATAAGGTATTTGGAATTATTTGGAAGCATCAAACTGGATTTTAAGTATTTGTTGTTGTGGATTTTTTTTTTTTTTTGCATTGGGAATCGAACTCAGGATCTTGTGCTTGCCAGGCAGGTGCTGTACCGCTGAGCTATATCCCTGGCCCTTGTCAATGTGGAATTTTATGGCAAACTGTTTTTGTACTTATTACTAAAGTAGAACCTATCTTTGGACAGTAAAGTTATTACATGTGTGTTCCATGCATTCCTAATGTCAGTTGTTCAAGTGGAAAATGAGATGCTGGGCTAGAATACTTACACCTGGTTTAATCTTCTGTACAGGTGATGGGTAGATACTGGGGCATACCCATTATACTAAGTGTTCTTGACCAGAAACTCAGAACCTTTTAGTGAGCTCTTGAGGTTCAAACCTTTTACTTTCATTTGTCTACATTTGATCTAAAATTGCTGTTTGTTTAGAAAACAACTGAATAGATATGTCATTAATAATATACTAGAACTATTCTGAATACTTTACATATATTAACTCATTTAATCCTCATAGTAAGACTAGGAAGTAACTATTATGACTACCCACACTTTAGTATCACAGAAAGCATAAATATGCTCATAATCATTTAGTTAGAATGAAAACACTACAATTTGACCTCAAGAATTACCAGAGTTGAAATGCTTACGTCTGTGGCTCTCTTTTCTGAAATATTAATGCTCAGATTTTTTATTCTAGTTTTTTTATGATAATCCCTGTATTATAGAATTACATATATTAGGTAAAACAACTTTATCCAGAAAACATCTTATTTAAACACAATTTTATTAGACTTATGGTTAATTTCCATTACCACTCACATAATTAAATTTATATGCATTAGAGACCCACTCTATTTTCCCAACTATAAATTTATTTTTATGAAATACACAATTTTAAGTATATCATTAGGTAACATTCATACATAGATTTCTTTCTTTTAACTTTTTTTTGTAATATCATTTTAGTCTTCTGGAAAGAATAAAAAATTATTGTTCGCTCCCTTTCTGACTCTTCTGTTTCCTCTTCCTTTTCTTCTTTTCCTCTCCATTCTCTGTCTCTTACATAGTTAATAATTTCTCTTTACAATTAATATAAAATCTGAGATTATATATTACAAATATATAATAATACAAATATGAGATACTTTGTAACTATATAAATACCCTGTTTCTCTTCAAATTTTTACCTCTAGCTCTGGAATCCTTTTCAGGAACAAATTAGTTTTTCTATTGCTATGGGAAGAATTGCTCCTAGATGTAGCATAGACCTTTATTATTTCAGTTTCTGGAGGTCAGGAATTCAGAAGCTGCTTTAAAAGGTTGTTCCGAATCAGTTTCTAATGGTGTGACAGTGAAGATGTCATCTGGGAATACATATATTGTTATTTGAAGATGTGAAGCAGCTGAAGGATTTGCTTTCAAGATGGCTGAGAAAGGTGGTTATTTGCAGGAGTCCTCAGTTACTCAAGGGCTGATGTATGGTCTCAGTTCCTCAGCATTTGGTTTTCTTCATGGGGTTGTTTCTGTGACCTCTTGACATGGCTGGTGACTTGTCTTTGAATGAGTGATACAGAAAGAATAAAGTATCTTTCTATGGATCAGATAGGGAAACCACACATAATAATTTATGCTGTACCCTATTAGTTTCATAGGTAACCCTATTCCACATGGGAAGGTAGTATATGGGCATATAAATGATGACCAGGATTTTGAATAATTACGTCCCATCTTGGATTCTGGCTACCAAAACTATTTTTTTTTTGTGGGTACCAGGGGTTGACCTCAGGACCTCGCGTGTCAGCAGGCGCCCATGCCACTGAGCGATATCACTGGCCCTTTTTTTCGTATGTGGGTATCGGGAGTCGAACTAGGGCCCTCGTGCTTGCCAGGCAGGTGCTTACACCGCTGAGCCATCTCACCAGCACCAAAACTATTTTTGACAATTGATGATTTTTTTATTTCATGGAAATGGAGGTATAAGTAAATGGTAGAGCATTTACCTGACATATACAAGGACCTGAGTTTAATCTCCAGCCCATGAAGAAAATAAAGTAAAATGTTAATTCCATAGTTCACATAATATTTATTATTTGTATTTCTATAGTAAAGCAGAGCATTTCTTTCCTTTTCACTTTTTGATATGGATTTATTAATTCTTATTTTCTGCAATAGATTATAATCTGTTACTATAATTACAACTCTGATGCCAAAATTGTCTCAGATTTGACCAGTCAAATCCCATTCAATCTCTTCTGTTTCATTTTATAATGTGTTCATTATCTTTGGGTTAGATTGGTTTTGAATTTTTAATTCATCAAGTCTAGATTTTTATAGGCCCCTCGTTTTCCAAGTTCTTCCAGTGAAAATTCAAGATTAACATTATTAATATAATATTACTGTGGTGAAATTTATAGTTATTGTAAATACAATGGCTGAGAAAATTCCTAGAACCTTATCACTAGTAATCATTATATTCATCATTCTCAGAAGGAAAAAGAAAGCTTCATATTAAAATGACCCTAATTATCAGTAAAAATTAACATTGTTGAGTATAAATCCTTTGTAACAATCTTTTTGCTTTTCTTTTTGACAAAATTGGAAGCATTCATGAAACACTTCTATTGCATACCAAACTATGTTGACCTCTGCAATGGGCTGAATTGTGTCTCCTCAAAACTTGTATGTTGAAACTGCAGCTTCCAATGTAACTGTTTTTGGAAATAGGGTCTTTAGGAGGTAATTAAAGTTATATGAGGTCTTCTAGCTACATTAAAGTAGCTGTGAATCCAAAAGGATTGGTGGCCTCATAAAAAGAGGAGGAGAGAGAAATCTTCTCTCTCCATGCTCAAGTGAGCACAGCAAGAAAGCAGCTGTCTTCCAGGCAGGAAGAGAACTCTCCCAGACTTAAATATGCTGACACCCTGGCTTTACCTTCTGTGGCTCTAAAACTGCAAGAAAGTTCATTTCTGTTGTTTAAGCCATTTGTTCTGTGATGTTTACTTATGGTAACCTGAACTAACTAATACAATTACCATGAAGAAAAACAATTCTTTTTTGAGTTCTGAAATGAACAAATTGCTTTTGTTCATGGGGTACTATTGAAAGAATGAAGGATAAACCATGATTATTCAGACATTGGCAGACATTTTCTTAAATATTAACTGAGCTTGTAGATTTAAAGGAAAAGAACTGAAACTAGAATACGATGAAGGTGTTCTTGTGAAAATTAGATAGTTGAAACACTCTTATGAAGCACCATGAGCTAAGACTTATTTTGGGGGATTTTGGGGATATATCCCAGGCCTCATGTATGCTAAGAAGGAAGAGCACTAAACTCCATCCCTAGCCCAAGGAAAGACATTTTAATGAGATTGGTGGTGATATTAGCAATGCGATTTTTTAAAGTTAATCAAAATTGGTTAATCAAATATATCAACACTTGGAAGATCTGCACAGCTCAATGAGTTGTAGTTTTCTACAGAATAAATGTGTAATTTTACAAAATTCTGTGTGACATCAGATTTAATAAAAAACCAAGATAAAAAAGATTTTAATGTAACTGTGTATGAAAAGTTAATTGATCTGATTTTATTTTCCTTACTTCAACTACTTTGAACAAAACAAAAAAACTGCCAACCATTGAGTCTGATAGAGAATCAGAGAATACACACAATTACCTGGTAAGACTATTAAAATGCTTCTTTTTCCAACTACAAAAGAATAGTTAGATTTTCCCCGTATGCTTAAAGTAAACAAATAGGTAGCTATAGAATGAGTTCAGAAGCAGATTTCAGAGTCCAGTTCTCTTCTATTAAGTCACCTGTACATCGGTGTTACTCTTCTCACAAATTTTGTGGAGAGGGGGAAAATATTAATTTTTACAACAAATGTTATTTGTGTTAACATGTAATGAGTTAATTATTGTAATTTTAAAACAAATTAACAAATGGATATATAATTTTGTCCTAATTACAGCAAATATCAATAGATACGACCTATATAAAAATTTGTGGGGATCCTTGATGAGTTTAAAGAGTAAAGTCATGGATAATGCAAAAAGATTGAGAACTGCTACTTTACATCATTTTCCTTTTCATGTTCATTTATTGTATTTGGCTTTTCAAATAAAATTTCTATATATTTGGAAAAGTTTATTACTTTTACATTGAAAATGTCAAACATTGTGTATAGGTACATGGTAGGCAACTGAAAAATAACCCATGCTTCTAGCAAGAAATTGGGCAACGTTTTTGGGAGGGTGTGGAGTGTCTAAGCCAATTGTTACAAAATTTCTTTCAGCTATGCATAGAGGCAAACATCTATTTTAAAATTAATTAGCCACAGAATCACAACAACCTTACATAAATTAACTGTGCATTGTCAATTAAATGACCAGGTGGTAAAATACTACTCCTAGAAAATATTTCTAGATTATCTTTGTGACAATAAATCATAAAATATATACATTTCCATATGTAATACATAAATGTGTATGTGTGCATATACATGTGTGTGTATACATATTGCTTATTGTACTTTGTAATTTATTAGTTTATGCAGCAGATCAAAATGTACATATTTTTCCATGCAGACCAGAAATCATCACCTTTTTCACAGAGATGGTTCAAGTCTTTTAATCCTCAGTATCTGGTTCTGAAGTCTCTGATCTTCTAGACTGCCTGAACACTACTGACAAACAGACTTTGCCCCTTTGACAACTGGATTTATCTGTAACATAGGAAATATAACACTGTATTTCTGATATAATTAGCTCAGGAGTAGGAAGGCCCTGATTCTTCTTAAAACAGTTAAATTGGGGTAAGTGGAACCTGAAAACAAACTAGTCCAATCATAAAAATAGTGTAAGTAATACAAAATTTCATGGGATTTTTTATTTCCTGTAGTTTTCAGTTTTTCACTTACATATTAAAAAAAAACTAAATTACATTTTTATGCAACAATGATTTAAAATAGTCTCTAAAATATTCCAATTAAAATCTTAAACAGTTCATGTTTATTTCTCACAAGAGGGCTTCTCACTAACCTTTATTATGTTAAGGTTTCATTTTCATATTTCAAACAATCTACTTGGGAATTGTCAAATTGTAATTAAGTTGTTATGTTTTTAAGACATGTAATTAAATTTAAATGTTTATATATTTCATGTCATTTATGGGACTGATATGGTCATGCTTGTGCTAAAGTTCTTTCTCAGGTTCAATGATTCATTTAGCAGTTTGCAATGTAGCAAAAGCAAATATTAATTGACCTCAGTTTACTTAATTGTTAAATTAGATGACCAAATTAGAAGTTGACAGGTTAAACCAACATTGTTTTAAATGAATTAAGTTTTATCAAATGTAGTCATATTGCAACATTTTAAAAAATAATTCAGTTACCTAGCACTAAATGCATAAGGCTTTGAAACAACTAGAAATAAACTCTTACTTTTTCACAAAAAAATTTTAATGTCTTTTATCATCCCATTCATGTAAAAAATATTTATTGACTACGCACCAAGTACTAGGTGTAGTGATGTGCACTTGAGTTGCACTGACACAGATTAACAATTCATGGGAGACAATGACTTAATTATGTAAGTCAATCTCAAATGAGTGCCATGAAAATAAAAAGTTTGTAGTTAAGAAAAACTTGGTAAGGGCCCGTGATATAGCACAGCAGCATAAGTGCCTGCCTGGCAAGCGCGAGGTCCTGAGTTCCATTCCTGGTACCCACATAAAAGAAAAAAAAAATAATAACTTGGTGAACTTTATGTTTCAAGATTTCTTATAGAGGAATTTCTATTTTTATTTTATCAGAAAGGTGAAGAAAGTTACAGACATGAAAAGTAAGAACATGTAATAATCAAAGGTCCTAAGTTTAAAATAGTTTGGTACTTTTAAAATACAGAAAGGAGGCCGGGCATGGTGGCACATACCTGTAACCCCCGCACTGGGGAGGCTAAGGCAGGAGGATTGTCAGGAGTTGGAGGCCACCCTGGGCTACATAGGGCGTTCAAGGCCAGCCTGGACTACATAGCAAGACTCTATCTAAAAAAGAAAAAGAAAAAGTACAGAAAAGATATCAGGATAATGAGTGTAACAAAGAGGAAGCAACAGTTATAGTCAAAGCTTAGGAGGCATGCCAAGGAATTGTGATACTATGTTAGGTTCAATAAAATTATTGAAGGGTTTTAAGCAAGGGAGTGTTATTTTCCAATTTTTGGTGTATATAGATAAACCAACAGACAGATGGAAGATTAGGATAAGATGAATAGGAGAGGATAGGATAGGATAGGATATAGTAATAAGAAAAGTTAGCAATCATGTCTGAATATTCTCCTTTTAAATCAACATAGAAGATAGAGATGCAAAAAGTTCACAGTGCTTTTTGCACCAGAAGTGAAAAGACCAGATAATGGCCGTGCAAAATGAGTCAGAGTTAGTAATATCCAGTAGATTCTAGATTTCTCCTTTGATTTACTGGTATTGCTATTTTGGGGAATGGAAAATGCCACAAGAGGGGCTTTTTTATGAAAAATTCTGCATTTGATTTTTTTTTTTTTTTTTTTTTTTTTGGTGGGTACCAGGGGGTCGACCTCAGGACCTCGCGCACCAGGAGGCGCCCGTGCCGCTGAGCGATATCACCGGCCCCTTTTTTGTATGTGGGTTCCGGGAGTCGAACTCGGGCCCTCGCGCTTGCCGGGCAGGCGCTTAAGCCGCTGAGCCATCTCACCGGCCCCTCTGCATTTGATTTTTAACATATATTGTTTAAGAAGCTTGAACAGAATGCCGCAGGAAACTTATATATGTAATTTAATATATGAGTATTTCAGAAAAGAGATCTAGACTCAGGCAAGTTTTAGTGCCATAGCATATAGATGCAAATTACTACAAAATTTGAAGGAAATAAAATTAATTGAGGTGAAAATAAAATAAAATATTTGGAGTGAAATTTAAGGTGGGAAACAGAATACTACCACGTAGATTCAAGAAGAAAATTCTTTAGTAAGTCCTTTTCTCTCTCTTTCAATTTTTAATTCACTAATATAGGGTTGCCCTGAGAAGGCTATCCCATTTGCAAGAGTTGCATGACACTTTGCATAAATCTTTTTCCAACTGATATCTTTTGTGGGGTGGGGCAGATCTTGGAGATTGAACCTAGAGCCTCATGCATATTAACAATTCATGTTTTTTAGAGAAGAAATGTTGCTTTATCTCAATTCCTTTAAAATTCTTTGTTGCTGCATCTAGTGCAGCTCTTGAACTTCTAGGGGGCAGATGGAGAATGAAGAAGTAAAGACAAGACTCAGAATACAGAAAGCAGAGTTCAGGTGGAGCCTTCTCTCCACATGGGAGAAAAGAATTGCTCAATGACTGCAGCACATTTATTTATACACTCAGGAGGCTATTGTTAGCTGAAACCTCTGCCTAGCAACTTGATTGCTTAGTTTACCTTGGGGTGCCTTGCATCCTGGGAGCTGGAATGGCTTGTTCATGTGGCTCACCTTAGGTGTTCTGCATGTGTGATCAATCTCCAGCTTCAGCCACTCCCCACACTTTGTTGTATTCAATCTCTTTATTTTGTTCTTACATTGGTTTTGGATAGGATGTTATCCATTTCAACCTGATATTTCAGTATATTGGGACATGCTTTTATAATACTTTCCCACTATTTTGTATAAAATATATTATACCCATATTTGTACTTAGAGCTATCACTTGCTTTTTTTGTTATGTGATATTTCTCTATGATGCATGTTTGCATGATGGTTTTATTTTACTTATCTCTCTTTGTTTTGATTTAGTTCGTTAGGTTATTCTCTTTGACCCTTACCTCCTGAGCTTCTTCAGTTGAAGACTCACAATAATCATCAGTCTTTTTTTTTTTTTTTTTTCCTGTCATCAGTCTTGAGCGATGATCTGGGGCAGTAATGACGTCAGCTCTAGCCAAGAGCAACTTGTACCCTGTGCTCCACACTTTAAAGGTCCTCTCTACTGGTATTTTCTCTGGCTGTTTTCAGTACAAGAAGAATGCATCCACTCACTTCAACAAAGCAATATTCCACCTCTGGAGCACATTTCAGGGAACTCAGGAAACTTATTTCTAGTTCAAATAACCCCAGCATGCTTTCAGAATGATGCTGTCTATCCTCCCAAATGGCTGTTTCCTTGGTTTTGCCAAAGAAGTGTGTGGTGTGGTGTGTGTGTGTGTATGAGAGAGAGAGAGAAATAGAGAGAGAGAAACAGACATATAGAGAGACAGAGAGACAGAGATCCTGTTTCTGATTCCTATCAGTAAACAGTATTAGTTTACACTCAATTTACTAATTCTTGAATGTACACTCAGATTTTCAGTTTGTAATTCCTGTTAGATTGTAATGAATCTTCTTACAGAATGGGATAGGAAGTTTTATTGTGACTTACATACAAACCTGTTTCCAAAGATTGGAGAAGCTGTGGTTTGTTGGTAGCACAATGTATTGACCTTCTCTATGAACACTTTTTCAATCATTGTTATGTGCTGTATAGACTTTTTAACTTCAGTTAAGTGTAAATTAGAAGAGCTTTATGTTTCTGATTCCTCTTTTGATTTTCTTCTTTAATTTCACTTATTTTCATACTCACAGATACTTTTTATAATTGTAATTCGTGGTAGCTTCTTTTCTTTCCTTTCCAGAATAATCATAGATATAATTAAATTTTTTCATTAAATTCTTGGTGATTTGGAACTGATAGGAGAGCCTATGGGACATATCCAAAATTTACATCATCTTTATGATTGTAGGAATGCCTAAAATACCTGGCATTTCCTGAAAATACTGATTTAGTAGCTCTGTGATAGAGCTGGTATACTTACCTCTTGTTAAATTTTCCAGCTTATTTTTATGAATAAAAACCTTTGGGAACATGACTACAATGAACTAACATCCAATCCAAATAAAATACTTGAGTTTTATTTAAAGCTCTATTACATAAGGCAAATCACTTACCATCCTTGAACTATAGTGGCATCTTCTGTAGATGATACCTACCAATTATAGTTGTTGTGAACTATTAACTGGCAATGTTGTAGAAGCAAAGATAAAGTGCCTAGGTGGCTAGGTTTTATAAATTTTTTTTTCCCCTGTGCTAGATAGAGAAATAATCAACTCAGGGTGCTTCAAAGAACTGCTAATAGAGGATCATCTAATCTCTGGATTTGTCTGAATGCATCCTTGCTTTCACCATAAAGATAAGATAACCATAATTGTCTCCAGTTATATTATTTTTTTGTGTTTTTTTTTCTAGTGCCTTCTTGGTAATATATTACATTAGTTTACATTCTTTCCAATGTTGATATGTGGTGAGGACTCTTTGCTGTTCCATGGAGGTACAGCTTCTGGTCATGCACACCCACACTCAACATAGACATGCACAGAAAAAAGCATCTCCGAAAGCAAAAGCTATAAGGAAAGATACCAGACACCAAGAGGGACAGTGGTGAATATAGATCTGGCTCTAGCATAAATTTGTTTCTTCTTTAAAATATTTTTGTTTTATATATCTACTGAATTTTAACAGTCAGGGGAGATCTAGTTTCACTTTAAAAGTAAAATTTTGAAGGATTCTGATTTGTATATCATACTTCTTTCCATAATACATGTACTTCACTTCTAAGTTTATTCAGGTCTGTTAAACTTTTATTAGCTTATTATAAATGTTAAGGTTTACTACTACGCTTTTAAATTTTCCATGATTGGGTTAATCTGAATCCTACAGGAAAATGCTTGAGATATATGTATCCCTTAGATTGCAGATAACTTGTTCTGCAAGTGTTCCACAAGGTGAGCAAACATTTCTGATAAATTTTAACATGATAGATGAGCGATGTCTTGCAACACGAGTAGTATGTGACACCGAATGTTACATGTTCACAACTAAGCCAATGGTTTTTCTCTCTCTCACTGTGAGATTATGGGTGTTCGTCTCCCAACAGCAGGAGGTTATGGATTATTTGAGTCTGCAGAGGAGGAGGGGGAAAAGGCAGAGGAATCCCTCACTTCAAATGAGATTAGGAAGATGTGCGAAATGTGGGAAATGGTGCAAAATTTTGTAGAAAACACTATCTGAATAAGGCTGTAGCAGAGAAAGCGATGAATCTGTTTAACGACAATGCAATGTCAAATTTCTGTGAAATCCTTAAAGGGCAGCAGAAACAAGTGCCATTGGATAGGTTTCTTGCTAAAGTTGCACAAAAAGAAAAAGATTCCTTTTAGTCAATAGATAGCAGTGATTCTGTTAGTGATAGTGAAAGTCGTCCTACACGATAAACCCTCCTCTCTCTTGTCTCTCTCACACCAGCCACAAAGGTTTTCAAAGGTAAATGCAGGTTAAATTGTTTATTTTCCTTTATGTTTTGCATTTTCTTTATTATTTTGTATTATAATACTGTAATCATTTATTATGAATATTTTGGGGTTGTGGAACGAATCGCCTGAGTTTCCATTGTTTCTCATGGGAAAATTTGGTTTGATATACAAGTGCTTTGGATTACAAGCATGTTTCCAGGACAAATTATGATCACAAACCAAGGTTATACTGCATATGGATTTTCATAACAACTACTATGAAAAATATTATATAAACATATATAATATACATAAAACTATGACAGATGCATGCAATTGTGTATAAATTGGCTATGTAATAGTCACATCCATACACTATACTATAGCTTTATTTTTTAGGTATTTAAACTCAGTAAGTGTTACTTATTACTTATTCTTTCATTCATTTAATTGAAAATTAAAATTGATTAATAGGGAACTTGTAGATTCTAAATGAAACCCCCTTGGAAAATTCTCTAAAGATAATGATGTTCTTTTGTAACATTTCATAAATATGCATTTGTAGAAATAATGTAATTTCTGTTGTTTTCCTTTACAATCTCACAGGTAATGATAAGATAAAATATTGCATAATATGACCTCTAAATAGGTGTCATAAACATCCAAGTTAAAAAATATTTATAGATTTTCAAAAGCAAATAAAATGAAGGAGATGTAGCTGAGTGGAAGAGTGCTTGTCAAGCACTCACAGTGTAAGGCTTTCATCCTCATCACTAGAAAGAGAGGAAAAAAATAAAAAGAATTCTAATTTCCAATGTACTTGTAGATCATCCTCCTTTAGAGAGAATATGAATAAATAAGACAATCAAGTTTTGTATGTGTTTCAATCAACAACAGGGCCTCTTGCAAGCTAAGCACTTGCTCTACCATTGAGCTAATAATATTTTAAGCCCAAAGCTGCCATTTTAAACAGTGGAGTCATCAAAGCAAAAAAAATTAATTAATTAAGGATGAAATAATATGTATTCCATGCCAAAGTGGAATAAAATGGACTAATTTACTGTGTCGGAGGTATGAAAAACAAAAACATGGAATAATATTCATAAAAAATTATGTGCGCTCTCCTTTGTAAGCATAACTTAGCATAACTTACACATGTAACCATATAACTGGGCTAATAATAGTGATTATACATGATTTTAAAGTGTAATTTCAAGACATTGACTTTAGAGACAATATTTCAGATGAGTTTGTTATGTGAAAAGAGAAATTACATACAAATTAGAGATTGTTCATGTATTACACATTTATATGTATTAAAGTTACTGTTTAACAAATAAATATTAGTGTTTACTTTCTAAAGATAGGAATTATTGCTTTCATTGTAGAGAGTATTGAAGTCTGATTGTATATTCTCTGATCTATGTAATTTAAATTAGAATGTATACATCTTTCTGCATGCAAAAATCAATTGGCATGAAAGTCATTTTAACATACTGAAATCTAAAAATCCAAATTGAAATACAAGAAACTACTTTGGTAGCACTTAATTTAAAATCTCGGGCCGGTGAGATGGCTCAGCGGCTTAAGCGCCTGCCTTGCAAGCGTGAAGGCCCGAGTTCGACTCCCGGAACCCACATACGAAAAAAGGGGCCGGTGATATCGCTCAGCGGCACGGGTGCCTGTTGGCGCGTGAGGTCCTGAGGTCGTCCCCCCGGTACCCACAAAAAAAAAAAAAAAAAAAAAAAAAAAAAAAAAAAAAAAAAAAAAAAAATCTCTATTGGAGATAAATAGAGCCTTTGGCTGGCACCAGCAACACATTTCTCCCACCATATCATTTCAACTGGGCATTTTCTTTTTAGTTCTTCTGTGTTTATAAACATGAGTGTTTTGACTCTAGGGAAAGGAAATTTTCTTCAATCATTTTTTACCCTTCATCATTTCTTAGTTCCCAAATATCTGTGTAGACTTAATTCCTAAAATTTAACTCCAGGACAAGGGTGGTTTGTGCTTCTTGCGTTCAGTGGAAGATCTCACTATTCCCTTTACACAGCCCTTGTAAACCCTCACAGACACACTCAGGCAGCTTCACTTCCTCACTTTAACTATAACAAAAAAAAAAAAAAAAATACAATTGCATTCCCCACTTTCTCCTTGAGAAAGAGAATGCATTTCCAATCTACTCATTTGAACATTCTCATTTCTAGTTTCTGAGGGATCCATCTTTACTAATTTTCCTAATTAACTTCATCCCAGTCCTCTCTTTACTTGCTAAATGTATAACTATTTACAATCTACTTTATAAATAAGAAAGAACATTTTTCTTGATACTTCTATTATTAACTGGCCTCTCTGTTAGCTGAGGCAAACTTCTTGAGTGGGGTCTTTTGGTATGTTTTTTATTTTATTTTATTTTATTTTATTTTATTTTATTTTATTTTATTTTATTTTATTTTTTGTGGGTACCGGGGGGTCGACCTCAGGACCTCGCGCGCCAACAGGCACCCCTGCCGCTGAGCGATATCACCAGCCCCTTTTTTGTATGTGGGTTCCGGGAGTCGAACTCGGGCCGTCGCGCTTGCAAGGCAGGCGCTTACGCTGCTGAGCCATCTCACCGGCCCGGTATGTTTTTTAATATCAGGTAATTCTCTCAGCCAAGTGTCCAACTACAGTATTCAGTTAAATTCTGCCTGTAATAACTTCGCGTTAGAGTAGGCCCACAGATTAAAGGACTCTTCAAAAACACTGACCTTATGAGAGACCCCAGGCACAAGTCTCAGGTCTATGTACTTCTGACCAACTCTCTACAAAAGGAGAGTTCCCACGATCCCTTAATCTGATTGCGTAATCTGCGAGAATAACTAACAGGATTGAGGAAGGGACTTAGACTTTCCAGCCTATTTTAAAGGACATATTCAGCAGTCAGATGAAAAGGTACATAGGAGGTGGGTGGAGGGCAAGAAATTTAACCTGTTTCTTAATTCCTCCATCTTCAAATACACATAGCTCACAGAGAGATGAACTGTCTTCTCACTCCTCTTCCTCTTTCTATGTTGAAGAGAGAGTCAAGCCCAAGAAAATTCAACAGGTGGGTTAGTAACCCCAGACCCAGCCAGGGATGCAACATGTTTTGGGGCTTATCTAGGATTACAAGAAGACCATGAAGACCACTGCCATGGTCAGAATAACCTGGCCTAAATGAGAATGAATGCAGGACACTCTGTCCTCTTTTCAGCTTACTTACCAGACATCCCCACCACCAGAAACCAGCACAGTGAAAATCCCTTGGCTGGGCCCCTTTGGGTGATAATGTACCTTGCTCTTAGGAGTGTCCATCCTCTCAGGGCTAAACAGCAGTGCCTGGGGACTTGATACCACATACAGCTAAATGTGGTCTGCAGAAAGCTGACAATGAGTCAGTACCCCTTAAGCTTTATTTTTTTTTTATTTTTTTTTTTTTGTGGGTACCGGGGGGACGACCTCAGGACCTCGCGCGCCAACAGGCACCCGTGCCGCTGAGCGATATCACCGGCCCCTTTTTCGTATGTGGGATCCGGGAGTCGAACTCGGGCCCTCGCGCTTGCAAGGCAGGCGCTTATGCCGCTGAGCCATCTCACCGGCCCTACCCCTTAAGCTTTATAAGGTGGGCCACAGAAAGCTGGTGGCTCGATCTCCATCAATCTTCTGGTCCACACCTGGTTGGGGGTATATACTAACCCACCCCATGCCAAGGGGACTGACTCTGTCTTCTATTTGTTAGTCTGCACCTGCTCTGGAATTTATACAGAACTGCCTATAGCTAAGAGACTGAGACCCTAGTCTGCACCTCATCAAAGACTCAAATTGACCTGCCTATTGCCCAAAGGGACTCTCTGTGGTTCATTTAAAGTGTAGGACCCCAGGGGTGAGGGGGGAGGGGGAAGGGACTCCTATCTAAGCAGCCCCTATGCCTATGTACATTACAGCAAAATTTCTTTTAGCCATTTCCAAGCTATATTTCTCAGAGGATGATACATGTCTACTTCTAAAATTGGGTTTTCTCATACAAACCTGTTCTGCCATGCCACTGAGAAAGAAAATGGTATTTGGTTTCTACTCCCAGCAGTGGCTGAACCCCGACCACCTCCCTTCCCTCTTTCTATCTCTTCTGTCATTCCCCTACTCCACCCCATGATTTATTCAGGAAGGTCAAGTTTCATCAAGGACCTCAAGAGGAGCATGTAAGGGGCCTCCTCCTCCTTATCTATGTATTGAAAGCTCTAAATAAATTTTCTTTGTCTAAAGATCAAAGGAGCCCAGATCAATCTCAACTGGACATGGGAGGGTTTTGTTTTGTTGTTTTGTTTTGTTTTATTTTGCCCTTCATTTCCCATACCAACCCTACCAGATCCTGAGGTCATTGTGGGACCTGGGTTTAACTGCCATTTTGTCCCCAGCAAGAGAGAGGACCTTTTGGATATTATATGTGTTTGGGGAGTGGCATCACCAATGTTAAAAGAGCTATTAAAGGAAATACTAAGGTCTAGGGGCTGGGCCAGGCAGTCTTGCTAAGATCGGTCATGGCTCCAATGCAATAGCAGGCAAGGTGCAGATAAATCCTGAAAGTGGTGGGATGAGCCTGGCAGATACCCTAGGCAGCAATAGACCCTCTGGAAAGACAGAGGGATGCCTTGTTCATAAGGAAGAAACACCCATACAGAGACGTTCAATGGGGAGGGGTATGGTGGATTAACTAAGGGTCAACTTGTAACACCCGGATGAACTGAATCAGCGTGGTGCTGAGTGTGGAAGGCCGACCTGAGCATTGTTGCCAACAGCATAAAAAGAGAACTGAAGGGGAAGATGGGCGGTGCTGATTCTCCAGGAGAAGCTTGTCATGCTGGCTTTTCTGATATGACCTCAGCTTTTCTCATCATGGGAGGAGATCAGGGCCTCACTCTCACTGAGGATGGTTATGGTTCTTTTGGGGGAGCCCTGGTCTTACCTTGAGCATCACTTCCTGGTTCCAGTGCAGATCCCTCAGCCTGCTGCCACAGATCCTTCATCCCTCTGATGCAGACTTTCTAGCTTCCACCACTGACCTTGGAACCTTCCCAGTGCAGATATTTAATACCGACTTGCACGAGATGTTGTCCTGGGCTCTAGGCCTCCAGGTGGACTCACGGAGGACATTGCCATGGGCTCCAGGTCTTCAGCTGGACTCATGCAGGACACAGTCACGGGATCCAGGCCCTCAGCTGGATTCTTTGTGGCTCTAGTGCATGGACAGACCTCCTGCACTCTTTTGCATTTGACTGTTTGGGTGAATATTATAAAATAACCCTATAAATTATGTGTCCTGTATTAAGTCCATTCCCTTGTAAACCCTGACTACAACAAAGGGTTTCTCATTGTATCCTCTTCCCCATTCCTCACAGATGGGAACCAGATCTTCTATTGTCCCACCATGATCCCCACTGGAATGACTGCTCAAACCCCAGAAATATTTAGACCCTCAAACATTAAGGGGCTGAGCATGGTAGTGCTGTAATCCCAGCAGTTGGGAGACTGAAGCAGGAGGATCACCACAAGTTCCAGGCCAGCCTGAACTACATAGGAAGACCCTGTCTCAAAAAAAAAAACAAAACAAAACAAAAACAAAAACAAAAACAAAAACAAACAATTTAGGAAAAAGGCCCTGATTTTTTATTATACTGAGGCCTGGATACAATACTCACTGGGGAACCAGAAAAAATGGAGGCTGAAACAGGGGCTTTCTTAATTTTAGTACCATCCTCTAGTTAGATTTATTTTGTAAGATAAGGGGAAAATGGAGTGAGGTGCTCTATGTATGTACATCTCTTATTTACTCTGAGTCTTCTGAGTGCTCTTTTGAGCCTTCACTCTTGATGGCCCTGGCTCCCATTTACTCCCTACGAAACTGCACACCCCAGGAGAAGGAGGATCGAGATCAAGTCCCATAATACTTAAAAGCTGGGCCACCAGTACCAATGGCCTCACTGGAACGAATATTGCCTTTCCACCCCAACTTGGGTAAGCCCAAACAGATCCCTTTTATTTATTTGGAGTTGGGAGAAGTTATGTGAAACCTCGGGAGTTTTACAGATGATCCTGATAGCTATATCAGAACATTTCAAAGGGTGACTTTCCTGTTTAGACTGACCTGGGAAGAAGTGACCTTCTTTTTCAGTGAGATCCTTGGTCAAGGAGAAAGGGACAGAGTTTGGGACATGGCCATATGAGGCACATAAGGGAAATCAAAGAAGAGAGGGAGAACCAAAGGTTTGTGCCACTATTGGAGCCGATGTGGTTCATATGAATAAGGTAATAGGATGATAGGACTCCACTGGTGGAAGCAGCATGCCTTCATTCCCTTTATTATATTAAAGAAGGACTAAAGGGAGCACGGGTCAACACAATGCGAAACTGGGGGAAATCTATCCAGAGGAAAAAGACCCCCTCCCCATGTTCTTACAACACTTGAAGGACATGATGATCAAGTACCCCTTGACTAATCCTGATAGTGTGGCTGGAGAAATTCTTATTGAGGATATGTTCCTTACTCAATCTGCCCCTGATATTTGGCACAAGCCAGTGGCAGACCCAGAGCAAGTCCATTTGGGATTAGATGGTTGTTTAAGGGAAGCTACCAAGGTCTTTTGTAATAAGAACAGAGAGAATCAAGAAGAAAAGAAGAGAGGCACAGGGAATTGGTGGCTGCCCTACAGGGAGTCTCAACAAGAGGCCCAAGTCAAGGGCTAGGAGCCTCTTTGCTACCACAGCCAGAAGTCAGGGCTTATCAGAATAGAGTGCCTCTTCCTTAAGAAGAGAACCAGCTTCAGGAGGAAAGCACCACATGGGCCATCCAGATCCTATTCCATTTTCTAGGGCAATCACAGAAGCAGTTGTCAAAGACTTTACCACAAATACCTGTCCTTGAGTGAGTTTGTGAGCCTCAGGGACTGAAATATCTATGGCAGCCAATGCCCACAAGCAACCGGGTCATATCTTTGAAAAGGGATCTAATTTCTAACTTCAGCAAGCTATGGGCTTGTGGCTAGGTCCCAGGGGTTGCATGAGGACTCCCAAAGCAACCTCTTGTTTCTCTGTCAGAAAGGGTGTATATGTCTCAATTGTGAACCTCTAGCACAGGGGCCTCCAGCAGGGACTCTTTCAATTCCTGAAAAGTATGATCGGCCTCAGGGCTCCAAGTGAGGAGATGGGTCTGAGCCTCCTGAGTCTCCCCATGATATTGGAAGACTCCTCAAGGGACTGATTTATCCCTTAGTGTTAGATGCCTGAATTTTAAGATACAAATCCTCTTATTGGAGTGTATGGTCAGAAGGGATCCCTAGGGAAGGTTAAGAGACCTGAGCCCTTTTTAGAGAGTGAAAAACTCATGCTCAGTGTAGCTATGAGCAGCAAGCAGTTTTCAAGCAGTTTTGTTGCTTAGAGTTGACAGTCTGTGGTTTTGACATCTGCTTCTTTGTAGGCGACACTGGCCCTCCTAGTGCAGATTCCCATGCCTACCCAAATTTCCCTATTTGGCCTACAAGACCAAACACCTAGCAAAAAGCCTAATATCCAATCAACCAAATGTTGACCCTAAAAGGGCTAAAGACAAGACCCTTACCTATTGCACATCTTATGGCAGTAGGATGATCAAGTCGGGGGGTAGGGTGTGTAGTAACAGTGAGAAGGGGAAATAGGAAGAAATGTAGGGCATGGCTAATGTGGAATAGCTGACAGTTATAAAAATGACCATTTGTTTGCTAGAAATTGCCCTTTTTGAAATCTTTGTGTAAAACAGTTATTTATAGAGATCTGCTTTTGTACACTGGAAACCCCCTAAAACTCTATAAACCTTAGCCCTCCCTAGCAACAGGCTCACCCCAGCAACAAAGGATAAGACTCTGATTGGCTTAAAACCCTTATAAAAATGGGCAGAACAAGGACACCATCCCAAGGAGCTCACTTTTGAGCTTTCCCTGCAGAGGAAAGTTGTTTCTGACAGCTTTGTCTCTGGCTTCACAATATGATAGGTAAACGCCTGCTTCACACTACTTTCATTTTCTGAGCTCCTCATTCTGTGCTGGACAGCCTGGGGGATCAGGCTCAATCCATCTTTGCATTCCTCACCAGGAGGAGAGCAAGAACCCGAGGAATGGGAAAGCATCGACACAGGAAATCCTTAGGTCTCCAGATCCCCAGTGTGATGTTACAGGAGGGTCCCAAAGTTGACATTGTGACTTGTCAAGGCCTCAATCTGGCCAACTTTCTGCCTGATCTCAAGGAGGTAACTGAGCATCAACATGATTGTTCTGAGATGTTAATGCAGACTCAACAGTTAAGAGAAAGACTGTATGATCAACTTCTTAAGAACCCTGAGGATGAGATTTTTACTCATGGCAGTTCCTTTGTCCAATAGGGAGTTAAGAAAGCTGGATATGTGGTGGCAGGCTTTATGGGAGTGCTGAAGGCAGGTCATTTCCCCTTGAGCACCAGTGCCCAAAGAGCAGAATTAATAGCCCTCACTCAGGCTCTCAGGCTGGCCAAAGGCCAGAGAGTAAACATTTATGCTAACTCCAAGTGTGCTTTTCATGTTGTAAATGCCCATGTTGCTATTTAGAAAGAACGAAGACTATTAAGCATGCTTCAGAGATCTTACAACTTTGTGAGGCTATACACCTGCTTCTTCAGCAGTTATGCATTGCCTAGGACACCAAATAGGACAAGATCCCATTACCTTGGGCAATAAAAGGGCTGACAAGGAAACCAAGGCAGCTGGCTCCCAACACCTAGAATGTCCCCTTCTGTGGTCAAACTGTTTGTTGCCCACTAATCGACCCGTATAATCTGACCAAGAAGTTTTGCAATCCCAGGAACAGGGACAGATCCTTAACTCTGATGGATGGTGGATCACCTCCGCTGGGAGCCTCTTTCTACCTGGATTCCTAGCCCAGAAGATAGTCAAGGGCGTCCATGACACCTGCCACATAGGGTAGAAAAATACTCTTACCCTGGTAACAAATTCCTTCCAGGGAAATAAAAATAGAACAGCAGGTAGTCCAGGGCTGAGAAATATGCTTCAAAAAAATCCCCAAAATGCCCTGACTGCAAACCCTGGGAGAACAATACTAAGGTGCTTATCCTGGAGAGGTGTGGCAGCTTGATTTCACTCTTATACTGGAAGGATTCAATAGCCAGTTTCTTTTGGTCCTGGTTGACACAACACAAGTGGGTAGAGGCCCAACCTACCAGGTCAGAAAAGGCAAGCATGGTGATCAGAGTGATCATTCTACTGCTTGGGGGCCCTCATATTCTCCAAAGTGACAGTGGCCCTGCCTTTTCTCTGAGGTTGCTGAAGCATCTCCAAGGCTCTAGCTATTGAATATTATCTGCATTGTACCTGGAGACCACAGTCATTAGGACAGGGAGAAGGAGCTAACAGGATACTCAAATGGTACTAGCTCAAGCTGGCACAGGAATGTAAGGCCCCTTGGAAACAACTCTTATCTGTGCCCATTATATAAACGCAAAATATGCCAAGGTTTCAGGGGCTGTCTCTCTTTGAATTCCTGTGTTGGAGATTATTCTTCAGAAAAGATATCTCAGTCAGTGAGGAGACCTAGGGAACCTTGAGGCAAGTGAGGTCTTTAGCCCAGTTCTAGCAAATTCTGTTAGCCTTGAGGCAAACAAATCCTGGACCTCTCTTGTACACTGGAACCCTGATATTGCTGAAGGCTCTAGACAAACAGGACATAACAAAACTCCAATGGGAGGGTCCCTACAAGTGATTCTTTCTACCCCTACAGCAATTAAGGTGACAGTACACTATGCCTGGATTCATCATGAAATACACCTTGAAACTGTGGACTACTTCTGGAGATCCAGAAAGTCAGTCCTTTCCATCACTGCCCAAGGCAATTCCCAAGTCCACTTACACATGTGAGTCCTTGGAATATCTTAAACTTCTCTTCAAAAGACAATAAAACAGGGGCCGGAGAGATGGCTCAGCGGCTTAAGCGCCTGCCCGGCAAGCGCGAGGGCCCGAGTTCGACTCCCGGAACCCACATACGAAAAAGGGGCCGGTGATATCGCTCAGCGGCACGGGCGCCTGCTGGCGCGCGAGGTCCTGAGGTTGACCCCCCGGTACCCACAAAAAAAAAAAAAGACAATAAAACAAGTAATGCCTACTGATTACAAGAGCCTCAAACACTGTCTGTTTTAGTTATGAGTTCTGTTATAAATCCTGTTCACAGTCTGAGTCTGTCTCTATTTTGCTTGCCTAATATCTATCTGTTAACGCTTTTTATGTTTCAAGTCTTACCATTACCCTCAAGTGGCTCCATGTCTGGGGAGCTGTAGACTCTCTGGCAACACAGGTCTTCTCCCAAATCAAAACCTTGCTGCCTTCTACATCCACCTGCCTCCTTTCTCTTGGCAACTTTGGCTGCTATACTATTGCTGTCCCTTTTTAGCTCTTTTGTACTCAACAGCTTTTCTGGGTTCATTTCAGATCACATCAATACTGTAAAAGTGTGGATGGTCCTACCGATGGTGCCAACCACAAAATTTCCTCCTTTTTTCTACCATGCCTTGTGAGATCAACTTCCAGATATACATTATTCAGTGCCCCAGCTGGTACCCCCTTTCAGCTAGAAGTCGCCAGAGTGGTCATTGCCTTTAATCCCAACATTAGTGGGATGATCATTTCCAGAGGGTTGAATGGAGGGATAGACAGGGATATGGGTTAGAATGTAGGATTAGAACAGGGATATGGGCCCTTTGAAGCTTAGGAGAAAAACAACCTCTGTAGTGTTCCAAGAATGTAAATAACAGGCACCCTGAGGTCTTAATTTTGACACAATTTTGTCCACTCTGACTGTGGCAATGTGCACCCAAGTTCCTCTATTAGCCCATGAGACTCAAACCACTAGCAAAGAAACAAACCAATCTGGTGGGACTGCCCCCAGAAGAAGGGGCCACCCCCTCAACCCCATAAATACAGAACTGCTGCCCACACTAAGCAGTTACCCAGCTCTGGGGCCCCCACTCCTCTGAGTGGCTTTGTATTTCTTTCTTCTGTCCATAAACTCTGCTTTGGCTTTGCATTGTCTTCTGACTCCTCTTCTTCCTTTTATATTGAAGAGAGAGACAAGCCTGGAAAAATTCGACAGGTGGGTTGGCAACCTCAGACCCACCCAGGGATATGATAGACATATTTTCAATTTAATTTTTGTGTTGAAGTCTGAAAGTCTTTGTTTTATAACTGCCAGTTTTGTCAAATTTTTGTTATGTGGATTACTATAGATTTGTAATTTTTCATATGATTTTCTTTTTTGCTTTGGAAATACCATGCTTTTCTTTCTGTTTTTCTCTCTTCAACTTAGTTTTATTTATACCATTTGGTTTTATGTTTTAATTATCATATTAATATCCTCTCTCTTTCCAAAGCTATGAATGAGAGCCTTTTATTCTTCTCTTTGCCTTTGTTGCTTCAGAAGTATATTCATTTTGATTTCTATGGTAATTCCCATTAGAAAAGTATATGCTTTTCTGACCTAAAATAGTTTATAATTATTCTGTTGTTATTCTCTATTAAATTTGGATTTTAAATTGTTTTACGTCTGCCATCTTACCCCACCCATTCTCTCATGTTACTATAATATCTTCCAATGCACCCTCCAGATCCATGGATTCTACTTCCTTGGAGTCAATCAACAGCAGATCAAATATGTTCAACATTGGCATCTCTATTGATCATGTACATACTTCTTTTTATTCACATTACTCCCTAGAGAATAGTATAATAGCTATTTATATAGAATTTACAGTGTGTTAGGTGTGAAAAGTAATCTAGAGGTGAGTTAAAATTATATGGAGGATGGGCTTGGGTCACATAAGGGATTTGATCATCTTCGGGTTTTGTTTTCAGTAGGGTGTGGTAGAACCAATCTCCTATGAATACCTAGGGATACCTGTATATAGTTTCTTTTCAATTTTGAAATATTTGTTTTTCCCAGCATCTGGGAATTTAAAAAATATATTATTTAAAATTCTATAAATGTAATATTAAATATACTCATATAGATGGATAGATGGATACATAAATTTTGTAGACTGTATTTAATAATATATGTGTGTGTGTGTGTAAGCACATATGCATAGAATCTATTTTATAATTGTACTGAAGTGGAATGTGAGATTTTGTAGTCCTCACTATAGGCCTCCATCTTGAAAAAATTTATCTATTTTAAAAACAAATAAGAGGAGATTAAATATTCTTGCTCCCATACATCCCACATGGTATTGAGAAGTTAGCTAGCAGAATCAATAAAGTAGGAATAATACATAATATGAAATTAATCAATTAGTTTCATTATTTTGATGTTTTATATTTTCAAGGATATTTGCAAAGTTTTAGTAAAATCTAGACTTCGTGTTTTAATGCCATTTCTTATGTGTATTAGCGAAAAGCCTTTTTTTTTTTTTTTTTGCAAAAAAACATTCATGAGAACATTTTTCAGCCATTAGTCTTATGTTAGTCCCTTGGACCAGTTATCATTTATATTCTTTGGTTAATCACTGTAGCACTGTGGTATACACTCATGTTTACAGTCATATTCAATGTGTTAGGATCTAATTAATCCTAGAATTGGCAGATATTTCCATTTGAATGTTCCAGAATACTCCAAACTCATCAAGATCCAGGTTGAACAATTTATCCTGCATAGAAAGTTTCCATCTTGTCTTTCACCCAGTCATTCTTTTAAAACACCATATTTAAACCCACAAAACATTACAAATGTGAAAATCATATTTCAAGGCTTTGTAGTCTTCATATAACCAAAATATATACAGGGAAGATTTATTTCACTTGAATTACTCTGAAAGTTGCAGAAAAAAGAAGATATATCTTTTGATTAGCTAAATTGTACTGTGTAAAAATTCACTTTTTTGAGCAATGAAGTAATGAATTCAAGGATTTTTCTAATATTTAACTGTAAATAAGATACTTCAGGAGCTATATTTAAAGGCTACAGGAGCATGTAAATTATTTAAGCATAATTTCTGATATTGAAACTAAAATTCAGTAAATGTTTTAAGAAACTGTTCCTAAATTGGTTTTAAAAATATACTGAATTTCGCATATAAGAACACCACATGTTGACCAGTGCCATGTTTATTTAAACAAAACAAAAACAAATTTTTGACCATATTATTGAACACTATGATGGATTTTCATATTACTGTTGTATTTGACACAGATTGAGATTCAAAATATTCCATTAGAAATTATTCTTCTTTCAGAATCGCTTGTCTAAACAAACAGATTTCCATACAAAATACATATTCAATTATAGTGTAAGTATGCACTATGATGAGGTAGGAATACAGATCTATTACATTTATTATAGCACTCTGTATTTAATGCTCTGTACAATATGATCTCCAAGTTTTCCAAAAGAAAGACTTATCTTCTCTATTTTGTGGAGGGAAAATTTCTGGAATGATTTTGGTCAGAGCAATACAAAAGGAAATGGAAAAATGTATTTTAACTACTTACCATCATTTGATTAAATAAAAAAATTAAGAGAACTTCTTCTTTATACATATGCAATACAGGAAAAATACTGTCTTTCCATAATTTTTATCTCTTGTGTGGTATGTTTCCTCTCTGTCGATACGCATGTAATAATTTGTCCATTCTGTTTTCATATTCTTAGAAAGGCTAGTAGTTTTCTTTAAAAGTGTATACCACTTCTGGTCTATAATGTGTTTTAAGTCATTCAATATTTATTGAAAAATAAGTATTAAACACCTTTTAGTATATGATGTACCATACTAAACATTGGAACATGGAAATAAAGATGACAGTTTCACTCCTTTGAAAAAGTTTACAATTTGGTGAAATATACAGACATGTGAAAGAATGATTCCATAAATGAATGACCCATACCTTAATATGAGACTCTTCTCACAGCACTTGAACTATGAGTACTATGTCAAACAGAAGGCAAGGCAGATTAAAAAATCACCGAGCTATGAAAAATGTATTTTTAGAGAATATTACCATTTCATAGAAAAGTCACTGGTGAAATTCCTTTAAAGACATAAACTAAAAAAAATTAACACTTTTAAATTTTTATGTGAGTAATGTCTTATTTTTCACTTGTATATGTAAAGTGTTGGTTTAACTATGAGTCTGATATTAACTGAAAATTAAGCATATTTATATGTAGAATTGCAAATGAGGGAAAAGTCTAATTATCAGAAAATACCAATTTCAAAATGAGCTATTAGTAATATACTCTTAAAACTCTATGTTAAACTATGATAATTCATGGAAAACATCTGGCATAGGGATTGGCATTACACATCAAAAAAAAGGTGGGTGGGGGAGGCTAGTTATAACAACTAGGTAGGTGAGGCAAGGAATAGTAAGGAAGCCACTGCTCAGTGGGGCTGAGTCTGCCTCAGTGAGAGTGTTTTACTACTCCTAGGTTTCAACTAGTCATCAGCAACAGTTTTCTAATGTTTAAATCATGTTTGTTTAAGACCGGAACAAGACTAACTTAGACAAAGATTGAAAATTGAATTTATAATGTAAGACTTCATGACTACAAAACTAGCAAAACTGAATGACAGTATCCTGATCACCAAGCTGGACTTTTCTTTCTTTTTTAGTTTTATGGATTTCTGTCTAGTGAATATCTTTTCTTATTCTCCTTCTATTTTCTCTTTTTAATGTTCATGTGGAACATTCTCCATTTTTCAATGTCAGTTCAAATATTACTCCTTTGCCATTTTCCCTAACTCAGCATACTACCTTTACATTTAGGCTTTATCCTGGTGTTTTTATAGAAATATGAATATTTTCCAGGTTAAAATATCACACCATATAGCTGTTTAGCATCTAGGATGTACCCTTTTGAAAATATCAGATTCTGTACTCATAAACTTAGCACTTAATTGCAAGCTTACTTACAATCCTAAGGAATTTTCACAGAATAAACTTAATTTAAAAGAGGAAGAGTGTATTTAGAAAGAAAAATATTGTATGTATGTTCATCTATATAATTTCTTCAAACTGGCATGTTCTTTCAAACAATACTTTGTTTTATATGGCATTGTTTTACTTTAGCCACATTCACTGTGCACGGAATGTATGGTCACATCTGTTTTAACAATACTCTAATTCTGAATCTGTATAATTAATAAGCATTCATTATATATTTTTTTTTGAAAAACTTAATTTAGTATATATGAATACTAAAGTTTACATTTTGTTTGCTGAGTATTTAATAAATTACTGTCCTACCATCTCATTTTCAGTATTGACCTTCATTTGCCCATTTTATTCTGGAATAGTAAGTTTGGTCCTTTCTCTCATTTTAGCTGTTATTAGTCACTGTCATGTTGTCACCATTAGAGGTTTGTGTTACACTGTGCACAGTGATTGATTGTGTTTTAATAATGAGAAAGTTGACAATCTGATAGCTCTTCGTAATCTGTCCCAAGTCATAGTAGGAAAATTTTAAAAAGAAAAAATGACATTATATATTTTCACAATACTTAATGCTCTTGCATTTTTCATAACATCTTTGATTTTGACCAAATTTTATTTTAATACATTTTTCCAGACCTAATTGTTATGTGCTTTTAGTGCTGTAGCATTTTTCATAGCATCTTTGATTTTGGCCAAGTTTTGTTTCAATACAATTTTTCCATACTTAATTGTCACATGCTTTTCCCTTAGGTCAAATTTTACAGATATACCTTGCATAATTTATTTAAACTATTCATTGCTGATGTCACCAACAACATGAATCTGACTATAACAAACTTTAGTCATAATCTACTTGGATTCTAACCTATCCCATTGCTCTGATTTCAGGAAATTTACAAAGTAGAAGACTTCACACACACATATGGTTTTTTTATTCTTTTGCACCATGTATCTGAAAGAATATTCTACAATAATGACCTCTTTATTGATTTAGAGGCCCATTAGTCTAACAGCTGTAATTACTCATTCTTATAACTAAGTCGATTAGATAATGTTGTGAAGGGCACATTGCTTCCTTGAGTTAATTTATTGTAATATAATTTTTATCAGAGTAATATCCCACTAAGATATATCAACAAGACACTACACTACTTAGTTCATACTAATAACAACTGTGTTAAAATTATTAGAATACATTATATTATCATGTGCATAAATTTTTATTCTCTGTGATCCTAAGAGTTTTGTACTTACAGTATTACTATTTTGGGTAGCACTTTCCTCTTTTTCATTAGTACACACTTGCTCTTTTTGTGAGATCTTACTGAATATTTTGTATCTGAATAAAGGCAAATAAAGTGATTTACAGGAAGCATTGTCGAGTATGTTGGATATCTTGGATTCATGGTTGTCTTGTTGCAAATGTTTTATTGCTTTAAGTAAGTTACTTCAACTCTCTGAATATAGATGAAATTAAATTAAAAAATATGTATCTGTAGCATGAAAAAACAGCTCATCAAGACATAAAAATTTACCTGGAGGTTTTAACTGTGTAAATGTTCATTTTTTGCTGAACAGGTAAAGTATGATGGAAAGGACTATAAGATGCCAGAATTAAATGTCATACTTGAGGTTAGAGCATAAACAATTGTGATTAGCTTGCAAGGAAAAGATTGTTACCTTATTCTATGTAAGTTTATCATTCTCATCACAGTTCCTACCCTCAATAATTCCTCTTCAACTGTCTGTGGTTAATTTTCTGGTTTTGCTTTTGAATTAAATTTTCAGGTAGTAAATTTCTGGATAGCATAGATTAAAATAACTTCTACATGCTAAGTGTATTTTCAATTATACCTAAGAATAGAAAGCATGTATTTTAAATTTACATTAAAAACTCACCTATAACTTTTAATGAAAAATGTCAGAAAAGCCTTGTTGTATATCATTTCTAAAACAGTAGGAATTATAAAAGACACATGAAAATGAAGATTCTTGATATTGCTAATATATTGTTCTGCACAATTAAATAAATAGTGTTTGAATGGTGTTCAACATAATTAGAGGTTGAAAAATCTATAAAGCTATTCATGTTAAAAATCAGGTGTATATTTAAATACGTGTGATCAGACTGCTGTATGATGAACATCTCTCTCTTTTTTTTTTTTTTTTTATGTGGGTACCGAAAGTTGAACTCAGGATGTCACACTTGCCAGGCAGGCGCTTATCCCTTCTGAGCTATCTCACCGGCCCTCTATGATGAAAATACCTTGGGTTGTTATATGTAGTATTAACTGATGTTTTCAAGACTGAATTCAATGTGTTCCCATCAAGACCTAATTTTTCTCAATTTTAAATTCAGCATGAAGTTTATCTGGCCATGGTTACCATTTTAAAAAAATCAGTAATTATGTCATTACTTCCTAAAGCTATAACAATTACTTGTCCTGTTCAGTAGTGTGTGCATCTGATGTAAACAGAGAATTCTTGAATTATAAATAATCATAAATTGCCTATATTTAGTAATTCCTTGTTTCTGAATCAAAATGACTAATTGTAATCACTTGGGTACTTGTTCAGATGTAGTGCAGTGAATTGTTGAAGGACATGAAGAACAACATAACAGATATAGTTCAACACTTCATTTAACATGTCTCTGCTAGGTCAAGCTAAACATTTTTTTTTTCTGCAAAGAATTGACTGATGTCAAACTGATGCTTTCTTGAAGAGTGAACTTCAACCCAAGGACAATGGAAAAATCCTACTGATGTTTGCACAATAAAAATGTTTCCTTCTAAAAGCTTTATTTTTCTTGTAGAGAAGGAACATTTTAAAATATTTGTGGTGATACAGTATACGGATTTGTTGTCCTGTGTGTATGTGTGCACATGTTGTGTATAATAAGCATAAACTATGTTTTGTTTTGAAAAAGTTATGTTCAGTAAATAAAATAGCTTTCACAGTAAAAAGAAAGTGAACAATACATCAATAGCAGTGTTTGTGTTAAGTAAAGTATACAAATATTTAAGTCCCTAATATTTAAAATAAAACATGTAATCACTTATAAATTGTATGTTCTATATAAAATTATATATATTTAAAGAGAATATAATTGTATTGATGCAGAAATTATTTAAATTAAGGTCTGGTGGTTATCCATTCAACAAAACATCTGGCAAATATGTGTCATGCACTGCCATAGACAGGTGCAGAACAGTGTGACACAATTTTTGAAGGTTTTACAAGAATAATGAAGTTAAGTGACATGAAAAAAGTGCAAAATTTTTATATTTGATGTGGGAGAAAACATCATATTCTAACAAAATTTGTAATTCACATCAAGTTTCTGGCAAATAAAATGTGTAGGCACTACCTGGGGATGACACTGACATGTGCTGGGCACCTTGTCTAAATTGATATACCTGGGCCTCCACCCTCAATTCTCAGGTTATTCTTTGACCTGTTACTCATACTTGGAGTCAACAGGATGCCTCAAGGAGCTCTGGAAATTGCTCATGTGGGTCTTCCTAAGCTCTGTGGCCAGGGACCAGTTCCAGGAGAATAGCTTGGAAATCAGATCATTCCTTTGGCTGTCATGGCAATTTTCCACTCAGGATGGAGAGAGATTGGGCCAGCAAAGTGGACTTTTCATGCTGACTGTAAGATACATGTTGTTTACATAGAAGAGAGGACAGAAAATTAATTTTCCAAGGTCCTGCACATTCATGGAATAGCTCTGCATAGATGAATTAACTTTTCAACATTTTTGAACAAAGAATAAAATATTTACTCTTACTAACTTTCTTAAAAATATGTTCCACTAGTAGCTGCCTTCTGGTTCTCTTTTTTATTGTGGTATTGTTTCCCCAACATTCTTTATTATATTTAGTATTGAGTTTCCAGGAAATGGAGAAAATACATCTATGTGTTCATTCTGCATCTTAAAATGAGACAATATTCCTTTATTCTAATTATGTTTTTTTAGGTACTTTTTAGTGAAGTATCTGTTACTTTCAACAAGAAAGATTACTTGCGTGTGCATAATTGTCAGTCTTAAAATATATGAATTTCACAACTCTATTGTGTCATTTTTTCTAACCTTAGCTGCGTTCCCACAGAAGATATAACTCATTAAAATAGGTCACAGGTTCCAATATCTAGGCTGCTATAAGGAGTCAGAACCTGAAATACTTAAGGCCGCATAGGATAAATATGAAACATGCGTGCTACAGGAAATGTATGCAACATACACCGTCATGTTTCTACTCTTCATATGACCAATAGCAATGTGTAAAGCCATTTATGGATAGTAAGAAATATGGCACTGAAGAGTTAAAAGGCAAAAAAAAGACACAGACTTAGAAAAGTAATTTTTTCCAAGTGTGTATTTAATATCTCCTAGCTAGATTAAAGATACAGTTGGTGCTTTCTCGGTATATTTTTAAGTGATTTTTGGGAATGGGTACATTTTGTGGAAATCTACCTTTGTAAATATCCAGTTATTTTCCTTATGAAAGAAATGTGTGTGTGTGTGTGTGTGTTTGTTTGTGTAGGCATAGGCATGTGTGTGAATATGTAAGCAGGATACCTGAAAAATCATTTAATTGTTTCAGAAATTCAGTTTGCTTTAATTGACTGAGGAAGCAGTATGAAGTATTAAGTTGACTTGATATTCAGTAACTCAAGACCTGGAAGTTACTAAATACAAAGACCAAAGTTACAGCATGTGAGAATTTATTACCCTAGAAGGAGAAGGAGAAGGAGAAGGAGGAGGAGGAGGAGGAGGAGGAGGAGGAGGAGGAGGAGGAGGAGGAGAAGGAGAAGGAGAAGAAGAAGAAAAACAAGGTTAGGAAAATAAAATTAAAAGCATAGAGTCAAGATAGGATCATTTCAAGTCCAGTGATTTGGGATAGAAAAATGCTAAAAAATGATAAAAGCAGATCAACAATAAAATTCAGACAATGGAAATACAAATAGTACTGAAGGGGTGATATTTTATAAATGCATATTTTCAGCTGTCTTCAGAAGGCTTCATTTTGTCAGATACTGTGTTAAGCCTCACAATACAACTGTAATCAAGACAGATACAGTTCTGTCCTGAAGGTGTCTGCTTCCTGGTGGAATAAATTTTGGGGTCTACGAAAGTTTCCCTTCAGCCAAATACGTTAGTGCTCCACTTGAATTCAATATGGCAGCTTATGTGTCCCGGTCTTGCATCCAGACTATTCAGATACTTGTTCCTATAAACACCATAGCATGATTAAATGAGAAAAAAATATGATGAAAATTAAACCACACAACAGAACACTCAATTCTAGTTCTTTGCCCATTTCATATTTGTAAATTAACCTAATAGTTAAAATTTGAAAACCTAAAATCAATACTTGTAACACTTTCAAAATAACTTGTAGAAACGTACAGTTTCACAGTGATGAAAATTTTGTCACTCTAAACCCACATCCTTAGCTTCAGTCCAACAAAGTGATGCTCTGTCTTCTGTCGTCTCGCCTCAGCTATCGTGTTATGACAACTGCCCTTTTGCAAGTCTTAGTCCCAAAGCATGGTGCTGAGATGTCTTCTGTGTCTACACAGTGATGTGCCTTATGGACAAATGGATTATACAAGTTTCCTTCAGACTTAAGTAATAGTACTATTGGCCATAAATTCAGTCCCAAAAAATCAAGAATATATATCAAACAAGTTGACTTTCAACAGAAACACACATAGAATAAAATTATGTATTGGTCAGGTGGCAAATGACCTGTCTGGGATCTAACCCTATATTTTCTCATAAGAGCAATAATTTGGTATTTACTAACTAGTGCTCTCTGTAACTTTATAAAACACTACTATAACAAAGAAGAATTGGCAGTATATTGAGTTTTCTTATAGTTCATGTAACTAATAAGCAAGCATACCATAATTCTACTTAATGTTATTCTATAAATCCTGTTTTCTAAAATGTTGGTGAAATTATTAACCCTTGCTCACACTGAAAAGCTGCCTGTTCCTTAGCTGAGTGAAGGCTATCTGATTTTATGCCTTTTTTCTGCTATCTAGTTTCCTATTTGCCCATATCCCATACTGATGTGGCTGTTTCCTGATATTTTCAGTAATTTACTTATTGCAGAAAACTTTGGATTTTTCTTTAGACAGTGGCTCCTTGATCATTTATTGAAATAATGATGTTGTGCCTGAAGTCCATTGACTTTGCAACTATATTTCTATTAATGTTAGTATTTCTTTTTTTAATTGTCCTGGAAAAAAATCTGGGTAAGTACTGACTGTCAGGAAAAGCATTGTTGCTTGTACCCAAAATCACTTAAGGTGCTTTGCAAAAAATTTCTACAAATAGCCACTTTCACTTTGATGGAAGGTATTTTATAGATCTTTCCAATTTTATACATGAGGAAAAAGAAAAAGAAAAGATACCTCAGGTTACTCTCCAGATGACCTTGTATCAATTATTGCTCGAAAACCTTTTATTCTAAGATTTTTTTGGTCTGTTCCTCTAAAGGAGGCAGTAGAGATGATATAAAACAATGAGACAAATTGGTAAGGATGACAGGAAAAGATTATAATCATAACAAACTAATGATTGCGTAAAACAGTCAACTAATAAAGGCACTTGTACATTTTTGTTTCTTTAAACTTAAGGAATTGGCTCAATGTCAGGGAGAACTAGACCATGTTGTGTGTACTCAATTTAAAAGGAAGTAGTTTAGCAGTAAAGAATTTACTCAAAAGTAAAGAAAGGAAATTAAAGTCAAACATACTTAAAATGAAAACTAAAATTTGAATGTGATTGATATGGTGACATTTCAAGCCTAGGCATACTACTGCCTCAAGTTCTAAAGAAAATACCAGATATGTCATGGAACTACATGCAAAGATGCAATGTCTGGGTATATTCTTGAAGAAACATAAATAATGATTTTAGAATATACAGTATAAAAATATATCAATTTTTTAAAATCATAAAATTATCAAATAGTGTTAAGAACTTAATTATGGAAGTAAAAGTTAGAAAAAATTCAGCATGTACTTACTTATAACAGATGAAACCAAACTTTTAAATCTATTTTCCTAAGTTAGTTAGGCTGATACATTCCATGAGCTAGTTTATTCATATTCTAGTATAGTCTTTTAAATATTCTTCATATTAATATTCTGAAAATCACGAATGTGGTTTCCATGCTTTTAGAAGACTGGCGAACAGACACTTCGGAGTTACGTCAAATAAGCTGTGCAATGCACACTAACAAATCTGATAGCAGAGCGCAAGTTGACAAACTATGGGTATAGACCAAACTATGGCTGCACACCAAATCCTGTCTGTGACTGTTTTAATGTAGACTGTGAGATGATAATGATTTTTACATTTTAAAAATAATGTAAGAAAACTACAAAGAAAATATTAAACAGAATTACTCAGAAAGGCTAACATACTTACAATCTGAGAAATTTGCCAACTCTTGGAGTATAAGACACTGTTCTCAGGACTCCGTCCTTGAACAAATGTTGTTCTATATTTGATCACAATATGAAGGCTTCAGAGGCTTACAATAGCAAAACTGAAAGTGCTAGCTCAAAATGAGCAGAGACCTAATGTCTTAGTAGTTTCAAACATAGATCTGGCCAAAAGCTCTCAACAGGAACCATGCCATCATCCCAAAAAGACTACAACGAAAATTTTCTACTACCCAGGTAATATCTCTAAACACAAACAAAATGCAGGACAACTTCCTACCAAAGCACAATATACTACCTGGGATCCAGCAGCCAATGCAGTCCTTCTCCATAGAAGCCTCCTGAGCTTCATCTTAATCGGCACTATTTCCATCAGTTCTCGGATTTTCCAGGCTCCGACCAGAGTCTCCAATATAGTTTACAGCATGCTGGGGCTGCTTCTAGGCCAGTCTCTCAAAACCTTCCCAAATTAATTCCCAAGGCTCTTAAGCCACATGGCCATGCAACATCACAGCAATGACCCTACTCTCGGTACCAAAATCTGTATCAGTCAGGGTTTTACTAGAGAAACAGATATAACACAAGATATACAAATGTATAAAAAATTACAAGATTGGCTTATGATGGATAGCCACAGAGTTGGATGAGAAAGCACTCATCTCACCCTCCACAGAGGGTGTCTGCACCCTGGAGACCAAAGGATTCAGTCCAAGGTCTGAAGTTCACTGCAGTGTTCTTTGCAAGTCTGCATCAGGAGGCCTATGGGTCTATGCCGGAAGGCTGAAGGATCCAAGGAAGAAGCCAAACAGTCTGCACTAGAAGTCAGATGACATCCAAGCTGAAGGTGAAGACTGGAGCTCCTCCAGAGAATGGAAGCCCATCCGTCCTTCCTCATTTCCTTTTTATACCATCCAGGCAATGAGCCACCCTAGGGTGGGCGTTTTAGGACAGAGTCTTAAATAATATATTTTAATATTTTTCTTTGTTATTCAAAGCTTTTGTCTGTTGGTCAATAAATATTTGCCACCCCAACTACATGAAAATATTTTTCTTATTTTCTAAGTTATATGATAGGTTATTCATATAGTTTTTACATTTACATATACAATCCTTCTAAAATCTTTTTGTAAATATAAAACTGAGCTAGGCAACATATTCTCTTCCTTCATTCACTGAATTGTCACCTATGACATAATATTTCATTGACAACACATGGTTTCATCTATTTCCTGACTGGAGTCCCTTGCCTGATTTTCTATGTAACACCAATTCTCTCTTAAATACATTAGCTTTAAATTTTAATTCCAGTTTGTAGTAAGGTGTTCAAACTTTGTTTCTGCCAAGATTTGAATAAATATCATTATATGTTTTAGCAAATTTATTTTCAATGGGGAATAACATTTACGTCTAAATAAGTCTTTTGGAAACACATTTTCCTCTAAGGAAATAGATCATTTCTATTTGCCAGTTAAATTAAAATAAATCATCCACTTTTAACTAATAATATTGAACAATTTAATTTATAAATCAATATCTTATAAATCTTATCAGAAAAATGCTGAGCAGATGATATAACTGTAAATATTGAAACTTAGGAATAAATGAACCAATGTTTATCATGCCAGGATGTTTCATATGGAACGTAGGGGTTTCTATATTAAAGTATTAGAGAAGATGACAGAGGCAAAGATATTCTGCACAGCAGGGTGAAAAGAATCAGAAGGGAAAAAAGGAGACCCAGTGTGTGAGAAAAGAGAATAAATTACAAATGTGTTTAGTGTCTAAAAATATAGAGGATAAAAATGCTAACTACCTTGATATTGTCACTGCACATTGTGTATATGTATCAAAATTTCATGCTGTAAACTATAAATATGCACAATTAAAATAATAAAAATATGAAAGACTCTAAAATGAAAATAATAATAAAGAGCTCCTTACATAAAAAAGTAAAAGTATATAGTTTTTAAAAAAATCAACAAAGTATATTATGGGGTTCAGACACAGAGTGATCTATGTGCAGAAATTTAGTGTAATAAAAATTACTGTAGTAATCAATTCATTAGAAAATAAGAATGAAAAATAAAATACATTTAAAAAGATGAGTATGTCTGGAACTTTAAACATTGGAAGAATGGGTGAGGAACTTTTCAGACCCCCAAGGCATGGACCATTTAGGGGGCTGAGGTTCTTGTTTCCATAGTTAAATGGGAGAGTTGCATAAAAGTCCCCAGTCTCTCAGGCTTCTTACACAGAAGAAGCAAGCAGAAAACAATGTAGACCAGAAGGTAAGCCCCTCGGGCACCTGATTCTGATGCTAGGTGTTTGATTTTCTCATGGGACAAAGCTGCGGAGCACTCATGTAGAGACTGCCCCTGGATTATGATCTCCTGAGAAACCCAGAAATTGAGGTGACTCTGATTTACTTGGCAGAAAAATGTGGAATGATAGTAAGTTTGAAATTTAAAACTCCTAAAAGTGGCTGCTGAAAATGAAATTTTCCCCTCATAGTCAGATAAAATTATATGGAAAGTCTTTTTTAAAACCATGCTCTAGGGCCGGTGATATCGCTCAGCAGCACAAGTGCCTGCTGGCAAGCGCGGGGTCCTGAGGTCGACTCTTGGTACCCACATAAAAAAAATAATAATAATAAAAATAAAAAATAAATAAACCATGCTTTATGAAACTATCAGGGGAATATTCTCTAACCCAGTTATTTATCTTTGCTAAAGATGATTTGTGTTTTCATTTTGCTTCTTCTGAGGAAGAAACTACGGAAATGTTGTAGAATAAATTTGCATTTCAAAATGGACCAAGCAATGCATTACAGTTTCAAAAATGTTTGAGGTGCGTCAAAATCAACTAACTCCAAACTACTTAATAGAATATAGTAGAATCACGTTTCCAAACACATTTTCTACCACCCATGCAGACATTTATGAATTATACATTTTTTAGCAACAAACTCATAATTTTTCAAACAGTTCATCCCACCAGTTTAAATAAACCTTAGCTCCATCCCTTTAAGTGCTTTGACTTTCAGCCTGTCAGAATCAGGCAGGATTTTATTACTGTTAGAGTTGGCATCCCAAAGCTACATAAACCAGTGGTTGGACACAGAACATTTTAAGCATCAAGCATAGTGCCATCTTCATGGGCTGTCCTGAGTCACCACATTTTTATATTTTACTTACCCTTGTGTGAGAAATCTATCAAAAGATAGCCATTTCACACACCTGGAATAAATTTAAATTTGTCAAGTTGAGCATATTTGAAATATTTATGATGATGCTTAATGGAACATTATTTTCACCAATAAAAATCCATTTTGACATTCTTTATGTTCTTCCTACAATCCTAGACTTATTGTTGAACAAATTTACATAAAAAGTGCTTAGAGGAGCCACCTGTGGTATGCAGCCTTTATGATGTAATGTGAGATGGTTCCATAGAAACTGCATTCTTCATTAGTGTGCTATTCGAGCAGGAATGTATTTTATTGAAAGTAACACCCACATAGCACCACGCTGTACTTGATAAAGTATGTAAGAGAAAGTTGTAAATATTATAAAAACTTGTTAGTGTAAAATAATCATACAAACGTCAACATACATATTGCTTAATATGAAAGGGCAAGAAGAATGAAGATTAATGGATTAAGATGTTCAAAACTACAATTAATTATCAAATTGAAGCTCTATTTTGGATCTGAAAGATTTGTTTACAACTAAAAGATCATAATTAGACTCTGGGAATTTATTGAGGCAGTAAATTTCTCCTGGGGTAATGGAAGAACCCTCTCCTTTAATTAAATTTATGACAATAGGAGACAAATGTAAAGTTCTCTTGGTTATATTTCATATCGAATCAACCCCTAGAATCTAAAGGAAGACTTGAGCCCTAAACCCATTTGTCTGCAAGTATCCTATCCTGCATCAGTGGCCACTAGCAGCCTCCCCCTCTGCACTGTTCTTTTAAGTTTCTCAAGGCAGGATGAGCTGACAGGCCACATTTAAGTTTAGAAGGTACAGATACATCCCTCCCTGGTCAGAACTTTGAGAGCTCCATTGCAGTGTTTTGACACTCCGGGCTGCATTTTCCAGATCTGTTTAACAAACTCACAGTGACAGAGCTCCTCATTGACCAGCTCCTAGGCTTTGGACTACGTATGATACTAGATCAGTTATCCAATCTCATTAGCAAGGACCTGCTGGAGAGATATGTGAAGCCTATCATCGTGGCTTCCTAGATTGTGGCCTAAATGGGTGGAAACAGTCTCAGGGGAGACACATTCCCTTGGCCCCAGGGACTCCTTTACCTACTGGTACAAGGTTTCCTAAGGACTGTAAATCACTTTCCTACTATCTGAAATACTGCTGCTGAGTTGTGCTGATTCAACTTACAGGTATTCTAGTCTCTCAATTTATGAGAGCTATTAAGAAAAAATTAAAGCAGGAGGTTTTATAGACGCTGACACTAATAGGAATGCTTATCACTCGAGATGATGACTTATTTTCCAAAACTGCTTAAATATTGCTTAATATAATTCAAGGACTCTAATTTTCATTGTATCTTTTTAAATATATTTGAAAACATTCTTTTTCTCAAAAGTTGTAATGTGATCTTTGACTGAATGTAGTAAAATTGACAATTTTTTCTGTTAAGAAAGCTGTTTGATATTTATTGTATGAAAACAATGATATGTTGTACATTAAAGAGACTTTTTAAAAATCATTTAAGAGTAGTTTATGTTGTCTAGGTTTGTAATCTTCACTAAAAAATAATAAGAAATTCAAGAATACTAATAACAGAGTAAAGAGAAAAAAAGAAGCAAAATAAATGAATAAAACTCTAAACATGGAGTTATAACTAAATTTTATGTCACTGCATTTTAGAAGATTGAAAGGAAATTTCTATTTTATCAACTTTATTCAATTTAATGAAAGTGAAATATATCATTATTGTAGTAATTGTGATTTTTCCAGACTAAATGGAAAATGATAGTATTTTTATCATTTGTATGTAAAATAAAACAAATAAATTTAAGCAATACAGGTAATCAATAGTTGTATTAACTAAATTGTCTTCATGTAAATATTTTCTGAGGTATTGAGGATTGAACCAAGAGCTTCATGTATAGTATGTAAGTGCCTTCCCACTAAGCTACATTCCCAGGACTTTATTTTAAGACATGATCTCACTTAATTGTCCAGTTTGGCACTAAGCATTCTATCTCCCTGCCTGAGTATTCATGTAGTGGGGTTTACAGGCCTATGACACCATGTCTAGCTTGTAACTTTTTATTTCAATATTACCTGTCTCTATAGCTCTTTAATTAAATTCAAGATAACTTAAGCCATAAGTACCAACATCCCCTTGCTATCAATCAGGACCATGGCCTTTGAGCAAAAGTTTTAAGCATGCACTGTTATCTTATCTTTCATAATACATACTTTACATTATACAGAGTGAAAATGACTCATTAATCCTATTTAATTTTTCACTTTAAAGCACAGTGTGAAAATTAATAGATTTTCCTAATAGCCATGTAGGGGAGATAGAAATTGTAGAATGTTTATTTAATTGTATTCCTATGCAATGATTTAGAAAAAATAGAGTAGCAGACATGATGAAAAGAGATAAAATATAACTCTAATACGTTTACTTTCAGGCGAGTATCCATTTCTTTACCTACAATGATACATTTGAGCATTTCCCTAAGAAACATAAATTGAATTTTAGTAACTATATAAGCAATGCTTTTTGGAAGAAAAATATCTACTATTCTAAAATTTTGATGACAAAACGTTGTACCAAGTAAGACATAATAGCAGTGATATATTTTTAAAGATATGTGGAATTTAAAAGTTTTTAACCTGAATTTATCACTGTAATTTTACTATGGATGCCTAAAAAAGAAATTTTGACACTTGGAAAGAGTACATGGCAATCACTGCCTTTTTTGAGAGGCTTACTTACATTTATTTAGTGTGTTGTTTTCTCATATTACTTAGGTAATAAAGAGTGAAAAAGAAGTAGCAAATAAATCATAACTTGAAGGTGTTTTTTACCACATAACTTAGCTGCACATATTAAGTAAAGGAAAACAAGGCACCGGACATATTATACCTTCCCTTGTATTGAAGTTTAATAGGCAGAACAGTGCTTAGAAAATCAAAACACATAAAATATTAAAGAATTTTGATTCTAACAGGGTTGAAAAGGCTGTCAAGGTCAGAGTAAGTGCAGTTACATAAACACAGTGCCGTAACTTATTATCAGAATGCGGATGGAGGAACTGTGAATTTTAGAACACTTCTCATATAGAACTAAACTATAGTTTAGACCCCTCATAATCTGAGTGATCCTTTTAAAAGAAATTTGAATTGACTCACTTTTAATTATATCACCCATGTGATCAAAACCCTCCCACATCTCTCCAATCATTCCTGTGCCTTTTTTTTTTTTTTTTCACCTGTCCCACTCCTTCCTTTATCCGGTCTTTGCACAGTGCATGTTCTCATACATCAGGGGTTTTGTTCCAACTGTTGCTGTACCTGGAAAGATCTTATACTAGGTAAATCCAGAGCTCGATTCTTTATTTCAGCCAATATCCAGTGGGGAATAGAGACACTATTCTAGATAATTCAAGCAGAGAGAAATTCAGTGCAAGCTACTGGTTACAGAAAAAGTAAAATGGTCCATGAAAAGTAGAAATTAATATACTACCCAAATATTAAAATGTGTTACCACCTGTGGTTGGTAGAATAATGTCCCCAAATTCCCCAAAACTGTCCATGCTAAGTCCTTGAACTTGCAAATGTTGTGAAAATATTACAAAGGACAATTAAAATGTCAGATGGAATTAAAAAATGCTTGTCAGATCATATCAAAATTAGATTATTCTGAATTACTCTAGTAGGAAGAGTACAATTGGAATGATCTTTATGAGTGGAAGAAGGAGACAGGAGAGTCAGAGTTGAGCCATTTGTAGATGCTACTCTGCTGGCTTCAAAAAATGAGGAAAGGAGCAACAGTTTTTCAAGTCTGGGATGGTCAAGGAACTAATTCTGCATACCAACCTGAAAAGAAACGCAACATGGCAGGCACCTTCCTTTTAGCCTAGTGTGTTTGTGTCACTTTAAGCTTCTAAATTCAAGGATGTTTCTGACAACATCACCTGGAAATTATAACATGACCATGAGTTGATCAGCCCACATGTCCACCTGAGCTGGGGGTTGTGCTACATAAAAAAAGAAGACCTGTAATGCTATTTCTTATGATAGCTATGATCATTACTAGTTGTTTCACATTCACTGAGCTTTCACACTCATTTTTAAGGTTTTAACTTCCACTCATAAGTTTATGGTTTTAAATCTATTCTATTACCCCTGAGTGTTCTACTGAGTGTCGTACCTGCAAATCAATTTTTCTACTAGACATATGGTAGTAGACATTCACAGCTAAGCTAATCTCATTATACTCAATATAAGAGCTATTGTGTTCTAAAATACTCTTGTTTTTAACATTCCCACCTTGAAATTATTTTCAATAGGCTGCATTCCTCTGTATCCCTTATTTTGGTGAAAAACTTACTGTCACATGAATTTTAAAATCAGTACACAGAGTCATAGTCCAACATATGTCAGTCATAATATTCTGGCTGTTTTCCATCCTAAGTACTTCACAAGTTTTCCATTCCTCACCATCTGAAGCAAACAGACACTCCCTTGCTGGCCCTGGCCATCAGTTTTTCTAGGCTGGGAGAGTGCCTTCTTTCTCATAATGCCTCCCACTTGTGCTAAATACCTTTTATTACTGCCTGCATCATTGTTTTGAATTATTTTCTCTTTTTGCACTTTGAGATCTTATATTATAAGTTCTTTCTTCAAAAGGTGGAATCCGAAAGCCCTATTTCCTTGTCTCCTGGTCTTCCTGTGGCTGGTATACAGACACAGGGTCTGGATTTCATCCATCACACACTCATATGCACAACTCCAGTTCTGGAGCAGAAGTGTCCGTTTACCTCTAAGGGATTCTGGCAGAAAACGGAACCACTTTCAGTGTTAGGTCATTCTTTCTCAGATTCTGGGGTTGACTAAAGTCATCAGAGGAGGATTCTTCTTTAGCCTAGTCTGTGCGACAGTTCTTCATATTTCTTCAGTATGTTTAATCTGAAGCCTTTTTTTTCTAGATATTACAATGATTATATGAGCTAATATAGTGTAGCAAATTTTTCTATAGCCTACCTAATCAGAAATATATAGAAATATCTTCACTATCTATCTGACTAGAATTATCTTCAAGAGTGAAAAGTTTATTCCACTGACAAGCATTATCATACTGAATTTCTTCACCAACACAAGACAGGATAAAATTCTGGCTCCTTTCATTTATATTCGAACTCATCCAGACGTGACTGCAGGATTGGTTTCTATTCTTTCTCATCATGTGTGTCACACAAAGTTTTACAACTCTATGCTATTGCTCTTGATTCTAATACATCTGCTCCCATACCTACAACCCACTATACCAATCACTAAGCTTTTGTTGATTTTCCAAAACTCAAATAAAGCATGCTCTCTGCTAAATAACCTGCAGTACATTTTCCCTGATCTTCTGTTTTGGCAAATTACCGGACCTCTCGATCTCTGTGTGCACTGCATTTTCTTCTACCATAATATGTACTCTCTTCATAATATATAATTATTTCCATCTGTGTACTCCTCTACTTCTTTGCTAATTTGTTGATATAGGCAAAAATGTCCATTTCAGTTAAATCTGTGTATTCTCAATGGTTAACTAGCATCTTCCATTTAATAATTGTGTGAGAAATTCTCTTCTGAGTATGAACACAGATGTATGTGGTTGGTTTTATACTTAAATCTAAAAGGAGATAAAGATAGGAAAAAAGCTTTTTTTCTCAAAACATAGGTTTCAATGACATGTCTTTCAAGATATTTTATGATAAAGAAATTCTATAAAGTAGACAGTCTCAAAAAAATGCAGAATATATACCTTATTGGATATTCGTTGTATTCATTAGATATTAAATTTTCTGTGAATCCACGCAGTATCAAACATACTTAACTTCATTTTTCTATTTTTAGTGTTACATGTTAGCAGGTTGAGGAAATAGGATTACAAGGAACACAGGTTGAATAGCAGTGTATGGGTGAAAACAAAGACAGCAATGTCTCTCACCATTACTTTGTCTATTGTCTTCAATGGTAAGGAAGTGAGAGTGTGTTTTATTATTCCAATACATTATACATTTTTCCAGTGTTAAAAAATCTATACTTTAAAATGTCTTTATATGAAAAAAGCAAGGCGATTTTAGCCCTGATCATAACCAATGATGGCATTTCCAAGCCTTAACAAAAAAAAAAATGTTTGACAGTGAACTTATTTCTTTAATCCATTCATTTCAAATTGATCTTTTAAAATTGACCTGTACAGCTATCAACATGCCTTCCTTTCATAATGATTTGACTAGATGTCATACAAATCAAAAAAGTAGTAATCTAAAGCAGGGAGAGTCAAGTTGGTAGCCAGTATAATTGGCTCTCTTAAAGAATCATTAGTTTAAAAATGAATATGATGATTTTCTTGGATCTACACATTGTAATAGAAGGTATATGTCTGAAAAGTTGATATCTTACCAATTTAGCAGCTGGAACTAGTTTTCAATTTAACTATGGGAGGAAGTGTAGTAATTTATTTGATATTTTATGTAGTAGGAAAGCAATTTTCATATAGCTCGAATTTTACTCTCTAGAAATTATTCTAGAGATTGCTAGTTGTTTCCTTTCACATGTATTTTATTTTTTACCAGGTGAAAAGAGCCACCAGATTAATACACTTCCCCATTTCTCTTACAGCTACATGTGAAGATGTGACTAATTTCTGGCCAATAAGATATAAATGTATGTGATATAAATGTATGTTGTCTATGTCAACTTTTGGGAATTTCCTTCATCATTCCTGTATCCTCATACCTTTAATGGAGAGGAAATTTGCACCATGAGTCTAAAGGTCACAACATGGATGTGGCAAATTGATAAATTGGAGGATTCCAGAACAGTTTCCAAAAAGTGAACAAGAATATTATAGGTCCCAAATGCTGGACTGAGGGTGTAACTCAATGATAGAGTGCTTGCCTAGTATATGTGAGGCCCTGGGTTCAGTCCACAGTTTCACAGATCCCACATGCTATTCTAGAACATATCAACTGTTGACACTTCCCTTGAAAAGTTAGGATGATTTCCTTACTAGTGAAAACTGGGTAAGATTTAGGGATGGGCTTAATGACTACAATGTAGCAGAATGACATAGCAAGACTTGACTAGCTAGGTCATAAAGGGAAATACAATTTTCACCTGCATCTCTTTTACACATGGGTCAATTACCCTGTGAATCCAGCTATCATATTCTGAGGAAGAAACTTGGGAAGATGACTTAAAGAGACACAATCCCCCAAGTTATAACCAAACATGTTTTTAGGTCAACTCAGTCCCCAGCCTTTGATTCTTCCAGTTACACTCACAACTGTGGAGGGAGGACACGCCACCCAACTGTGACTCATTCAGATTCCTCACAAACTCAGCAAGGGCAAAGCAAATATTTTTATAACATCAAATTTGGGGATAGTTTTGATACACAGCCAAACAAAGTTTTTCTTTTACTTTTTAAAATTTAAATTTATTTCAATTGATACACACAGACATAAAATATAGATATTAATAGATATCATGTAATGTTTTAATAGACATATGCATTGTGTGATATTTAAATAAATTCACATTTCTGTCTCCTCAAACATTTACCACACCTTAATAGTGAATATTTGAAATCTTTTCAGAACCTTTTGAAATACACAGTACTTTATTCTTATCTATAGTTGCACTATTATTCAACAGCACACTAGAAATTCTTACTCATATCTAACTGTAAGTTAGTATTCACTGACCAACTTTCCCCATCTCTCCTACTCCCCTATCTCTCCAGCCTCTCATTACCACCATTCTACCCTCACCTTTCATGAGACCAAGATATTCGGACTGCACATATGACTGAATCCATGCAGTGCTTGTCTTTCTGGCTTGTCTTATTTAATTTTGTGTAGCAAAATGAACTTTAGATCTATCCATGTTGTTACAAATGACTGACTTCTTTTGAAGGCTGAATAGTATTCCATTGTACCCTATTTTCTTTACGCATTCTTTGGTTAAGGGACTCTTAAGTGGCTGTCCTTTTCAACTACTGTGAATAGTGCTGAAATAAACATGGGCGTGCTGATGTCTCTTTGATACACTTATTTTATTGCCTTCACACATACACAGCCAGTAGTATGATTGTTGAATCACTTGGTAGTTCTGTTTTTAAGTTTTTGAGGAATTTCTGTACTGACTTCCATAGTGCCTATACAAGTTTACCTCCCCATTAATGTTGTGCAAGTGTTCCCTTTACCCCACATTCACCCCAGCACTTGCTATCTTTAGTCATCTTAATAGCCTTTCTTATTGAAAGTAATATATGTTCTTATAGTTTCGACCTGCATTTCACTAAAAATTTTCATATATCTTTTGGCCACATTTATCTATTCTTTTGAGAAACATCCTTTAAATCTGTTGCTCAATTTTTAACTGAATTATATTTTGTTGCTGTTGTGTTTTTTTTTTTTTTTTTTTTTTTGTGGGTACCGGGGGGTCGACCTCAGGACCTCGTGCGCCGGCAGGCGCCCGTGCCGCTGAGCGATATCACCGGCCCCTTTTTTGTATGTGGGATCCGGGAGTCGAACTCGGGCCCTCGCGCTTGCCAGGCAGGCGCTTAAGCCGCTGAGCCATCTCACCAGCCCGCTGTTGTGTTTTTGTAGATCCTTATGTATTCAAGATATCAACCCCTTGACAGATGTACCAGGGGTGACTGAAAATATGTGAATAATTAAATTAAAAGGTCTACTACAGTAAAAGACACATTGCCATTAATCCCCCTCAAAATATGCCCCTCATTTTGAACCCACATATCCCTTGGTTCTTGCAATTTTTCTACAGTAGTTCTACAAGTCTTCTTTTGTGAGTGTCTTTATGAGCTGTGAACAAAAATATGATGACTGCTGCTACAAAGTGCCATCCAACACAAAGGCTGTAAAAAAAAAATTCCTTCAGCCACTTTCTTCACTGGATCTGGTCCATTGCAACTTCTGACTCTTCCCCAAAATCAAAATGACTGTGGAAGATAAATGTTTTCAGCGGTTGCCAGACATCAAGGCAGCCATGACAATACAACTAAATACACTCATGAGAAAGGACTTTGTGAACTGCTTCAGAATGATGAAGTACTACTCTGCCATAAAGAAGAATAAACTTGAGTCATTGAGTCATTTGTAGAAAGTGGATGAGACCGTAATGTTAAGTGAAATAAATCAGGCAAACAAGCTTAAATACCACATGATTTTTCTTATAAGAGACACAAAATATAAATAAATCATAAAAATAAATTATATTTATATAAATATATCATATAAAATTATATTTATATGAATATGAATAAATTGTAGTGCCAAATAAAAGATAATAGATACATCTCATGCAGAAGGGAAAAGGACCAAGAAATAGAGGGAAGGGGAGAGGAGAAGTGGATGAAGAAGAGATGTGTTATGTACATGTACTGACTCCCCATAATGAATGTAATCATCATGGTACTGCAAAATGTACCAACAAAATTTTAAAAAAGAAAGTGGCAAGAACTGTGGGATAAGAGTTTGAAGTGAGGGGGGAGTATTTTGAGGGAGAGAAATGGCAATGTGTCCTTTGCTATGATTTTTTAATTTAAATATACATCATATTTTTCTATCATTATTATTTACAAGTATTTTCTGACATTCTGTAGGTTATCTTTGCACTTCATTGTTTCCTTTTTGAATGGACAAATTTTAGTTGATTTTAAGCCAATTTGTTTACTTTCTATTTGCTTACTGTGCTCTTGAAAGCTTACCCCTCAAAAAGTATTTGCCTACTTATATGTTCTAAACCATCCTCCCCTCTTTAATTTTTAACTTTAAGAGATTCATGGTTTCAGGACTTGTACTTAAGCCTTTTATCTGTTTTGAGTTGCTTTTTGTAAGTGGTGAGAGATAGGGGTCTACATTTTCTTGCATGTGCGTATACAGTTTTCCCAGTACCATTTATTGAATAGACTGTCCATTTTCCTGTGCATGTTCTTCACATTTCTATCAAAAATCTATTGGCCATACATGCATGGGTTGACTTCTAAACTCTAATCTGTTCTATTGGTCCATAACTTCATTATTTTTAAATTTATCTCTTATTTTTATTATAATTAGTAACATATACTAACCATATAAATTAATGGGCTACACTAAGACATCTTCATATGTGTCATTATCAAGTATTAATTGCATCCTCTTTTCCTTTCTCTTCTCTCTCCCGCCTTCCCACTCTTACCTTACTTTCATTTCCCTTTTCTCCTCTCTTTCCTATCCCTAGTAGTGTTGCTTATATATCTTTTCTTTAAGTTTCCACTTATGAGAGAAAACATGATACTTGTCTTTCTGTGTCTAGTTTATTTCACTTAATCTCGTATCCTCCAGTTCTATCCATTTTCCTACAAAGTACAGGATTTCATTTTTAGTTATGAGTAAATAATAGTCCATTTTTTATGTATACCATGAAAAATATAGATACCATTCTTTGTCCTTTCATGTGTTAACTACTATCTCCATACCTTTACTTTTGTGAATAGTGGCACAGTGAACATGGGTATGCAGCTATGTTGTTGAATGCTCCCTTTATTTCCTTTGGGTATATACATTCAGGAGTGGAGCAGCTGGATCATATGATGATTCTCTTTTCAGTTTTTTGAAAAGAATATCCACACTGTTTTCCAAAGTGATACATTAATTTTTACGTTTCCAAAAACAGTGTATAAGGGCTCCGTTTTCCTCATATGCTTGCCAACATTTTCTCCTACCTTTTTTCTCTTTCCTTTCCTTTCCTTTTCTTTTTTTCTTTTGTCTCTTTTCTTTTTTATTTTCTCTTTTCTTTTCTTTCTCTTTCTTTCTTTCTTTTTTTCTTCCTCTTCTCTTCCTCTTTCCCTCCCTCCCTCCCTTCCTTCCTCCCTTCCTTCCTTCTTTCCTTCCTTTCTTCCTTTTTTCCTTCTTCCCTTCTTTCCTCATTCCTTCCTCCTTTCCTTCCTTTTGTAATAAAGGTCAACCACAGCTGGGCTTGGTAGCACATTCCTATAACTCCAGCACTTGGAATTTGAGACAAAGTAATCACAAGTTTGAGACAAGCCCAAACAACTTTGCAACATAGAAAGACACTTCCTCAAAATTTAAAAAAGTAAAAAAAATATTGAAAGGGCTGGGATGTAGCTCAGTGGAAAGACACCATGTTTGATCCCTAGAACCAAAAAAAATTAAAAAATTAAAAATAAATAAAAATATGAAAGCCATTCTCAGTGGAGTGAGATGGAATCTCTGTTTAGTTTTGATTTGCATATCTCTAATGCCTGAAGATATTGAGTGATTGAGAACATTTCTTTATTGGCCATTTATATTTCTACTTTTGAGAAACATATGTTCCAATTATTTGCCATTTTACATTAGATTTCTTCTTTTTATAGTTTTTTCTTTAGTTCTTTATATATTTTGGGTACTAATCTATGTGATATGGATAGCTGGAAAAATTTTTCTCCCATTCTGTAAGTTATCTCTTCACTTTGATGCTTGTTTCATTTACTGCACAGAAACTTTTAAATTTGATGAAATCTCATTAGACAATTCTTGCTTTTGTTTCCAGAGTTACTGATGTCCCACCTATCAAATTATTGCCTATGATAATATCTTGAAGTGTTTCCCCTATATTGCCCTTTAGTAATTTCAAAGTTTTAGGTCTTACATTAAGGTCTTTGATCCATTTTAGGTTGACTCTTGTACAGCATAGAGGTCTACTTTCAACATTTTGCATGTGGGTATTCAGTTTTCCCTGAAATATTTGTTGAAAATGCTATCCTTTCTTCAATGTATATTTTTGTAAATTTTGCGGAGAATAAATTGACTGAAGATATGTGGATTTAGTTCTGGGCCTCTATTAATTTTCTTTTATCTATGTGTCTAATAATCCTAAAATTTACGTTTGTCTGTTTTTATGCAAATACCATGTTATTTTGATTACTATTAATCTGTAGTATATTTTGAAGTCAGATAGTGAAATGCCTCCTGCTTATTCCTTTTTTTCTTTTTTTTTTCTCAAGATGGCTTTGGCTATTCCAGGTTTATTTTTGTTGCTCCATATAAGTTTAAGGTTTCCTTCTAGTTCTGTGAACAGTGTTTATAGCATTTTGTTAGGGTTTGCACTGAATCTCTAGGTTGCTTTGGATGGCGTGGACATCCTAACATACTGCTTTTCCAATCCATGAACACAGGATATCCGTTCACATTTCTTGTGTCTTATTCAATTTCCTTCAAGTATGTTTTGCAAGTTTCATTGTAAGGGTCTTTCCCATCTTTGATTCAATTTATTCAATGTAATTTTTTGTAGCTACTATTATGGGATTGCTTCCTTGGTTTCTATTTCAGGTAATTCACTATTGGTATACAAAAAGGATACTTGGTTTTTAAATTTTATTTTGTATCTTGGAACTGTTGCATTCATTTATTAGTTCTAAGGGTTTTTTTAATAGAATTTTGGGGTTTTTCTATCTGTAAAATTATGTCATCTTCCAACAACAATTGAACTCCTTCTTTTCCTGTTTAGCTTGTTTCTCTTGGCTGGTTGCTCTGGTTAGTACTTCCAGCATTATTTTGAATAAATGTGATGAAAGTGGGCATCCTGGTCTTGTTCCAAATCTATTCAGAGAAAATTAAACACTGAATTAGTGGGAATTTTTGCTGTCATATAAGCCCTGGCTCTGATTTTTATTGTGAGAAATACATAAGCATTAATATGATTTCACTTTTTAGTTTTCCTTCCTTATTGCTGAAAGTGACCCGATGCTTGGTCAGTGATATGCCTTATACTGCTAGGTACAACTACTGAGTTTAGAGCCATTCCTCATATCACTATCTTGAACCCAGCCTTTGCCATTGAGCTCTGTATTTGTCTCTTTATTTGCCCACAATTCATCTTTAACCTTAATGTATTACAGACAGATTGGGTAAAAGAGATATCTTTCAGTCTAGATTCACTAACATTTCTTCACAACCTGATCTTTCTATATTCTTCAGTTTCATAAAGGCACCATTAAAGACCAAAACAAAATCCAGGATATCTTCCTGGTATTTTCTCATTTCTCCCTACCATTCACATATTTAATCAAGTGTCAAAAATCTAGTTCTAGCAATCCCATCTTTAAAACTTTTGCCTTCATCTGTAATCATTGCTCCTTTTTTGGATTTTTTCCTATTATTTCCTCTCCTACATTATCCCTCAATTTGTTAATTCAGTGGCTTATACTTATACTATGAATGATTTATCCTCCATTGTGCAGATAACAATGGCTTTTTTCAAAACAGAAATGTGATCAGATAATCGCCCTAAGGATAGAGCTCTGTATTACATTTTTTATTCAATATCTCATCATACTTCCATTCTTGGAGCCTCAAGACTAGTGGAGACAGTATTCTGTTTTCTCCTGGCACCATTTTCATTTATTGACCACAGCATGTATCTTACTCATTTTTATTATACTAGTGTGATACGTGTAAGGTATTGATTATATGTTTTCCCTCTGTATCCATAGCATGATTACCTAGTGTATTAAATACTCTCACAAATACTTTTGAAGTCAATGAATTATTGAAGAACTTTCATTTGTCTAAAACTTTTAACAACTACTTTCCACATGTAACCTTAGCACACCAATGGGAAGAGATGCTTCTTTTGCTTATATGGTAAATAAAATATACTTTTATTGTAATTGTATATGTATATAACACCTGTCTGTTCAGTAGCAAGCAAGGGTAGATTTACTATGAAGTTAATGAAGTTTAAGCTTCAGCAGCAATTAATTACAGGACCTATTCTAAAAATATCTAATACTTTTATATTTATATTCTTTTATTAAATATAGTTTCTCAAATTATTTACATGTCCCATAAAACCGGTATCCATGTTGTTCTAATCTAATTTATTTAGTACCTTTCATATGACGGGGATTACTCTATATCTGTTCTAATGTAAGAATAAACAAGTTTAATTTTCCATAATTTTTCAGGATATCAGAAAATCTCATGTGCAAGTGGTCATGTGTATGACAACCCACATTGTCCCACTGTCATGGAATCTCACCTCTCCATGCTATATTTATTATCTTTACTCTTACCAGAATTAATCCAAAACCCTTTGAAATCTAATCTAGCATACAATGACCCTACTTCCTAAATACCACTTTATTCTATGAATATTATGTTCAAGTCAAACTAAGATATTCATTAACAGTGCTCCTGATGTTCTCTGTTCAAGTTATACTTCTCATTTAACCTTTCAGGTTTCATATTCTTGTATCTACAACATTGTCCAATGAAAATGGACAGGGTTAATCCTTTGCCCTTGAAAAATTTGGTCACACCTTCAACATGGCATCTGTCCTACTGTGGCATTTAGGACATATAATTTAGAATACCATTTAGCAGCTTGAAAAGAGACCATTAGTAAGAGCGACACCACTGATTGTTTTTGATTTGGTCATTTTACCTTTTCTCCATCCATTTGAAGTCTACATTGTGCCCAAGACAGGCTGACCTCTACAAGTTGCTTCACCCCCTTCTTTCCTCTCCAGATTCCAGTTATGTTCAGTTAATTGGAGGTAATATCAATTGGTGTTTGAAAGGAGAAAATTTTAGAGTATGTATTGTCCCATTGCATCTCCCTGCTAGGACAGGGCAGTGGCTGTGTCCTTCTAACTTAACCTTGGACGCTGTTGAGTGAGATTTTTGCTGTGATCACAGCACTTGCTCCTTGTTAGGTCCCAATATCGTCTGATTCCTTTCATCACAACAGGCACGGAAGAGATAATAACTTCTGTTCTTGCTGGACCTAGGTGTTTCATCATGTTTTCTTTGCTCTCTTAACCTTGGTCTCACCCCTGAAAATGGTCCTTTCATAACATTCATTTCATTTTTAAAAATTACTTCTTTGAATGTACCATCTGATTCCTTCCTGCAAGAAATCATTTGATAATTGGTGTCATACATGGGGCCAGAAGATAACCTTTGAAATAGATTTCTAGGGCTAAGTAGCTCACATATTAGATAAATGAAAAAGTAATCTCTTCTTTTTCAGGTCAATTTCAGTACCACCTGAAACAGACACTTGGCTGCAGTGGAGACTGAAAAGGGAAACTATTCTAGATGGGATTGGGCCATGCTAATTAGAAGGATGCTTCCTGAGGAAAAAATGCAAATGAGTATTAAATAGGTAACAAGCAGACCTAATCTCATGTGGTTATGTAAGGATGGATGTAAGTCCTACAGGAGTCCGAAATTCTGTTATTTAAATTTCCAGATGATCCCTTTTTTTAGTTCTGCAGGAAATATAAAACTAAGAAATATCAGAATTATAATTCATGTATTGTATTAAGAACCATAAGTTTTTGACCTATTTCTTCTGAGAGTTGTTTTATTTTGTCTAAAAAAAGTCATACATCATCAAATTCAAGATACTGCTTTCATTTGACTGATGATTTGATTATCAATCTTTCTTGGAATGACAAGAACTTTTCCCAGAATTAAGAAGGGAAATGACGCAAACATTAAAATTTGAACAAGAGTATTTTTTCAGAAAATCATTCCCATAATAGTTGATAGACTTAGCCTTTGATTGTCTTTTCATAATATCAGATTATACCATAAATTTTGATATATATAAAATTATCTGTTTTTTAGAGAACATAAAGTAATGATTATGTTCTTTGTATAAGAATATACTCTTGATCATAAACTTTTTCATTTCATAAATTTTTATTAAAATGTTGATTCCATTTTAGAATTAAGTTGCAGAGTTTTGGAAAAAAATATTTGGCTAGTGGTGATGAGTCAGGTAATAGTTTAAATTCTACTAAGAAATCACTGATATGACCTTTCTAAATATCATCCTAAACATGGAAGTTTTGAGGTGCCATGTCTTTAATTCCTTTCCTTGTATATAATTTTGAGTAATTTTTAAATTTTACTTGAGCGTATTAAACTTATTTTAGTTTTGAAGGCTATCATGCATCTTCTCCTACAGACAAAATTGGGGACCATCCTTAAAAAATTTATATGCTCTTGAGAAGTGTCAATATACTGCCCTTGGTACTGCTGCTAGCTAATTTCTCCAAAACTGTTAATAACAATAGTAAAATATAAATTTTAGAAAACCTCGTGCTTTCTAGAATTTGGTTTAGTTTTGTTTTGAATTCCTGGGTAGCTGACTGGCTTGGGAAACCGTTCTTTAAAGTGACATTTGCTTTTACTCTCTGTGGCCTTGAGAGCATCTTTGCTTGTGCCTTCAAGGTGAAATGTCATGCAACATTCCTGGTCAACTATTGATACTAAAGAGCAAGGACAATTATCAAAATAGATTAAAAAATTTCTGTGGGAGATATGTTGATGCCCTTCAAAGTTAATCCCTCTCCTTTTAATTTTCCTGTCCTTCAGGGCTTGTTAATTGCCATAAGTAGCTAAGTAGAGTGTAATATTCATTGAATATTGGTTTTTCAAAGTGAAATCCTGGTCAGAAGGGAACCAGAAAACAAGTGTCATGTAGCAACTCTTTGGTGCCTGGTTCTATAATCTCTCCAACTCATATCCTTTTCTCAATTTAAATTCAGAGAATAGGTACTTTGACTTCAATACAAAGGAGCAGGATAAATAGGTATATCCCTGGGGAATATGAATTCACAGATTAAAATAACTAAAGAATGTATTTGTCCCAAGAAGAAAGAGAGCAGAAAGTACCACGTGCACCAACTAAAGTAGAAATATTAGTACACAGAAGCCCCAAATTTAAAATGTTCCTTTCAATTTACCCTGCAAATACAGCAATCAACTCTAATAGAGAAAAAAGGAAGAAATCAACTAAGGATAATTTTATTAAAATCTTTATATTACACCAGAATCTGGCACATTGCCCTTATGTGAGATTAAAAGAAAAATAGTAACTTTAAATTCAGATCTGAAGTTTCCTTTTAATATTTATTTTAATCTCACCTCCAGGTAAGCCCTTTGATGCATATTGATATGAGGACCCCGATCAGCCTTTTTTCTAAATGCATGCACTCTTAGCCTTTAGCCACAACCCACAATAAAGCAGTGCTTAACACCATGGGATGAAAATAAACTTGTTTTCTCCACAGGTGAGATTAACATGCACATCTGTAGAGGTTTTAAATCTTAAAACATACCCTACTATATTTCAATTTAATACCATGCTACTTTTACTTTCCTTTCTTGTGTTCCCTCTTGTGTTTCATAAATATAATGGATTTATCTCTATTGTATCTGAAGTTTGTATCCAAAGTCAAGATTTCTAAACTCACTTCTCATACTCTGAATGAAGGTTAATCTTTGTCCAAAGTGTTAGCTTGTAAGAAGAATGCAAGAATGTTTACTTGTAGGAAGAATACACCAAAGAGCATAATTAAAAATACATATCTTTTTATTTGGGGCAGAGATTTGTAATGTAATTCATGAGGGGTCTATATTAAGATAGAAATTGTATCCAGAAATGATCGTGTCCCATTGTGTTTGTCATAAAACTTTGCCGATACAGATAGCAACATCATTTGTAATTACTAAAAAGGTTATGTCTCAATTTTATTTACACAGCCAATATTTAAGGAATTAATGACACGTGAGTTCTATGCTAACAAGATCTGGTATTGACTTATAACAAATCAGAAATCAAGTATAATTTTCAATACATGCATATATTGCATAATACTTAAATAAGAGTGTGACAGTTAAGCTGAATTGTCAATTTGGTGGGCTTGTGAGCTAATGGATTAGTAAAGCACACACTGGGTGTGTCAGGACTGGTTATGGATGTGAGACCTGAGGGTCTGTGTCTGATTTCTGGCTCCTTACCTCTCCAGCACCATACATCTGCTCTCCTCTTTGGCCACCACAAGATGAATAGCTTTGCTTTACCATGCCTTTCTAACATGGTGTTTCTGCATTGGAACCAGTTAACCATGGACGAATCCCCTGAAACCATGAGGCACATTAAACCTCTTCTTTAAAATCTAGGCTTTGGATATTGTCCCAGCAATGGGAAAACTAAGACTAAGGATAAGAAATTTTATCTTGATCATTTATCATTTATTTATTTCTCATTTTTTAAATTGTTTCATCTTTTTGAACTGTATGATATGTTGTTATACAGTTAATATACAGTAAAATAGCAAGTCAGAACTTCTTATTCCTATCCATCTGTAACTTACTATCCACTAATTGATTTCCCCCCACATTACTCCTGTTCTTCCCATTCTCTAGTAACCACTATTGTACTGTCAACTTCTCTTATCAACTTTTTTCAAATCCCACGTGTAATGTCATATGGTACATACTTCTCTGTGCCTGGGTTATTTCACTTATTGTAATGATCTCCAGTTCCACCCAAATGGTTATATTTCTTTATTGGCTATTATGGTTGCAAATAATAGTTTTTCATTATTTTTATGGCTAAATAACACAGCATTGTGTATATGTAGCTCATTTTCTTCATCTATTCATAAGTTGATGAACACTGCAGTGGTTTCCATTTCTTGGGTATTGTTAATAGTGATGTGATGCATGTATATCGAAATGCAAATTTCACTGCAACATATTAATTTCATTTTATTTGGCTATATAAAAAGTAGTAGAATTGCTGGATTACATGGTACTTCTATTGTTAATTTTTTTCATATACTGATTTTCAAAATGGCTATGCTAATTTACCTTCACACCAGGATTGTACTAAATTTCCTTTTTTTGCCGCCTTCTTCATAAAACTTGTTATCCATAGTTTTTTTGATAAAAGTCATTCTTACAAGTGTAACATGATATCTCATTGTGGTATTTATTTGTATTTGCCTGATAATTAAACTGTTGAGCATTTTTTCATATATCTGTTCATTTGTGCTTTCTTTTGATAAAAGTGTAATTAGATCTAGTGCTCTTTTTGAATAGGGTAATTTAGTTTTTGCTATTAAGATTTTGGAATTATTCATGTACTGTGGATATCTCATGACAGATGTATAGTTGGCAAATATTTTCTCCTATTCTATGGTTGTCTTTACACTCATGATTATTTCTTTTGTTGTACAAATCTTTTAGTTTGTTACAATCACATTTTCCTATTATTGCTTTTGTTTTCTGTGCTTTTGAGTTCTTAGCCTAAAATTTTTGTCTGTCCCAATGTCTGAATTATTTCTCCTTTCTTTCCTTCCAGTAATTTTACAGCTTCAGTTAACCCACTTTGAGTTGATGTTTGCAGCTGGTGACAGATAGGGGTCTAATCTCATTCTTCTGCGTGTAGTATCTTTATTTTTAAACCTATGAAATAATTTTATTTATTTATTTATTTATTTATTTATTTATTTATTTATTTATTTATATGTGGGTACTGGGAATCGAAATCAGGACCTCTCGCTTGCCAGGCAGGTGCTTATGCCACTGAGCTATATCACTGGCCCCAAATAACATTATTTAAAATGAAGCCAATGTAAAAATCACTTGCATATTTTATTTTTCTTAATTTAGTAATATCATAGCAACAAGATAATATTTCTCCAAACCATGGTGATGCATCGCTGCCATTCCAGCACTTGGGAGGCTGAAGAAGAAGGATCTCTGTGAGTATGAGGTCAGCCTAGGTTACAGCGTGAAGCCAAGGCCATCCTGAACTAAATAAGGAGACCCCGTCTCAAAACAAATGATTCACATGATTTTTCTTTGGTTTTGCTTTTAGTTAAGTGCCATTTGAAATTAATATTTTCTAAAGTACTTCATTCAATTATTAAAGTGAAATTGAATTATCATTGCATTTCTTCTTCACTTGTTTTGGATAATTTTGTATGTGCCCTTTCTCTTTATTCCTTGAAAATTTGCACCTGTGGCCAAATTTGCTCTGATGTGGATGGATGTGCTGTGATCAATGAAAAACTTAAAGATTTCTTTTAACCATGGGATTACATTATGTTTTAAATTCTGAAGATCAACATATATTGTTACAAGTCTCATGAGAGTTTTTCTAGACAGTTCTATAATCTACTAAATCACTGTGACTAGAAGGAAGAAGTGAGGGAAATAAGGACTTGCATGGCTGAGGTAATGAACAAAATAATTTTTACTTCTAAATTAAGTGAAATAGAGAGCTAGGAGAAAAAAATTTCCGATCAGAACAGTGACATCACCTGATATTTGATAAAGGATCATTCCACATGTATGCAGAGCTAAGGAGAGCCAGAAATCAGCTAGATGGCTATGGCAACAATCCAGACTAGGACCATGGGGGTGTCCTTGGAAGTGCTGAAAATCGTTAGGATATGTATATATCTTTTCAATGGGACAGGAGCAGGGTTTTCTGGTTAATTGTTTTTGGGTGTGAGAAAAACATTTGGACTTAAAGCAGCTGGAAGAGATAGAGTTTGCAGTAATAGACACATAATCCTGGTGCAGTTCAGGGAGGCAAGATCAGGAGTCCAGATTCAAAAAGTTTGAATTGTTTTTTTTTTTCACTTCTTAGCCCAAACCTTGAGTGGTTAAGAGTAAAAAAAATGAAAGCACTTTGTGAAAAAGGAATACATTTTATCCTTAATGTGACATCTTTCTAGATGAAAAAAATCTTCCCTTTTAAAAAAAGCTGGAGATGCTTAGACTAATTGCTCATAAACAAAGAATTACAGAATAGTAAAATGAGTACTGTACTAAGCAAAAGCTGACCGAAATTTAAAGAACTACTGGTGAACTGCATAGAATAAAGCTTTAAATATAGTTTTCAGTTGTATTTCTGCTCAAATATAAGTGAAAATGCTGGTTTGAAACTTAGACTCTATAAGCGAAAGTCATTCATATTTACTGAGTATTTGACTTAATCTCTTTGTGATTCTATTGAAACTAGTTGATAGGAGATTAGATAAGTTAAATGATTAGTTCTCCGTGTATTTACGTGCACATTGTACAGAATTACTATGGTCTACCTATAGATTTCTATATTTGTTTGAGTCAGTATTTATTCAAACTATTGAAAAATTTAAGATATTCAATTTTGGATATTTAGTGTCCCCATAATGCTATAAAAATATTTCTTTAAAAAATTTGAGCCTATAATGCTAGTAAAAATCCCAGCACTCTAGGAGGCTACGATGGGAGGATCATGATTTTGAGTACAGCCTAGGCAACTATGGAAATTAGTGATTCACTGTCTCAAAATAGAGAGAGGGAGAAAGAAAGAGAGACAGAAAGAGAGAGAGAAAGAAAGAAAGAGAGGCAGAAAGAGAGGCAGAGAGACAGAGAGACAGACATAGAGAGAGAGAGAAAGAAAGGGCTGTAGATATAGCTCAGTGTGAATCTCCTAGGTTCAGTCTCCAGTCCTAGAAAAAACTGGAGAAATAAACAATGTGAATTATTTTTGTTATTGCTTTTGTTATATCCAATATCAAATTTTGAAATCAGTTGTTTGATTTTTTTACTTATTGAGATATCCTATTCAACCTTCAATAGAGTTAAAATTTTTAAATTCTTTACTATTGCAGTATTGAACTGGAAGAACAAAATCATCATAGGCTTAATCATATTGAAAGTGTTTTTCATTTTTCTGTCAAAAAGTTATATTTAACGGTGAGATACCTCAGCAGTGTAAGTGCCTGCCTGGCAAACGCAAGGTCCTGAGTTTGACTCCTGGTACCCACATACGAAAAAAGGGCCGGTGATGTTGCTCAGCGGCATGGGTGCCTACTGGTGTGCGAGGTCCTGAGATCGACCCCCGGTACCCACAAAAAAAAGTTATATTTAAATGTTCAGGTATCAAATTAAACATGGTGGTAGATATTAATTTAAAATTAAATTCATACATTTATAATTATGGTACTTAAAATATTTTCTTCATATGACTAATTGTTTAGGTACTAAAAGCACAAGTCTAATATTCTCAAATAAAAATAAACTTTTATATAAAAATATATTGAGCTCTTTTCTGCATTCTCTTTTATTTTTTTAATTAATTAAGGTTATTGGTACATTTTAAGTATACATAATGATCACATTCCTTATAGGGAACTTGTACTTGTACATGATATAACTTGATTCTTTTTTTTCCATTTCCCTACCCTCCCATCAACCCCTCTTCCCTTCCCTATTTACAATAACTTTGCTTCCATTTTTTCCTTCTTTTCTCATCATTTTCTTCTCTTTTTTTTTTGGCATTGTAAAAGATAACAGACATAGAGTTCTATGTGCTCTAAATGTACCATGCATCAAGTTATTTTAAGAACTTTTTAGGATTTAGGGAGAGAGAATCATAACATAAGTGAATAGAAGAGATGGGTTACTTTGTTTTTTGAAGGAATTTTTTAAAATACTGGCTATAAATGCAAAATTCATTTCTTCCTTCATTGGCTCATAATCTTCCTGAATTTATTGTACTTGTATATATTAGTGATTTTATAACCTTGGTTATACTCTACAGAAAAATTACTCCCCTGGAAATTTTATTATTAATTTTTTAATTCTCAACTCTTATTTATTTTTCAGAAGTTGGCTAAAGTTTTTCTTCGCAGTGCACAATGCAAAATTTTCCAGTTAAATGTCCTTATGACAAAATAATGTATCTTCAAGTTAATTATAAAGTATTGGTACTGACACAAAATCTTTGTCACTAGGTTATGTAGTAATTCAAGATCTTCTGACATATCATGAATATTTTATATTTTATATACTGGAAATAAATTAAAAACAAAGCACTACCTTTTTAAGCAATGACTTTCTTTAACCCCAGCCAAAATTTAATCTCCAGGGTACTCTTATAAAGATAAGCTACATTATAAAAACTGAAACTAACTTAGTTATTATTAATTGTGGAAAATTTTCTATTATTTCAAACTTTGTTTTTTTTATTTTAAAGAGGAAAAAATAAAAACAATAAAACAGAGTTTCAAGACAGATTAGTAAGAGACTTACATTAATTAATACACTGTGTATAGTTATCTCTATAGTAGTTATTCAGAGTACAAGATATAGGCATGATATCTTGTCCAAACAATATCAGCGCAAAACTTTTTTTTAATGAACTAAGAGAAACTAGCTGTATAACTATCTTAACTATCTTGCATATAAATATATATTTTTCTTTTTCCCTTTCTTCCTTTCCTCTTTCCTCCATCACAGTTTGTCTTTTCTTTTGAACAGTTTCTTCCCAATTTACAATACCTAGTGGATCTAATTTACTCTTTTGGATATAATTTACTGTTTCAGGTTCTCACACTAGTGAGACTATGCAGTGTTTACACATGTGGGTGTGATTTATTTCACTTATGAGTATGATCTCGAGTTGCATTCATTAACCTATAAAAGTCTCAAGTTTATCCTTCTTTATGGCTGAGTAGTACACCATTATATAAAAACCACATCTTTTTTATCCATTCCTTGGTCAATGGGCATTTGAGTTGTTTCTAAGATTTAGTTATTACAAACTGCTGTTATCAACATGGGAGCACATATATTGCTGTGGTATGATGTTTTTAATTCTGGGAAGATATCCAGAAGGAGAATAGCTGAGTTGAATGGGACCTCTAATCACAGTTTTTTAAGGAATCTCCACACTGATTTCACAGTGGTCACAGTCTACAATCCTACCAACAATGGAGAATAGTTTCATTTTCCCCACCTCCCCACCAGCATTTGTTATTGGTTGATATTTTGATGATAGACATTCTTTCTGGAGTGAGATGGAATCTCAGTGTTGTTTTAATTTGCATCTCTCGAATGACCAATGATGTCAAACATTTTTTCATGCATTTATTTGCTATTTCTATTTCTACATGTGAGAAGTGTGTATTCATCTCAGATGCCCATTTCTGGATGGGGTCATTGAATTTTGGGGGTCTAATTTTTTTCAGTTCTTTACATGTTTTAGATAGAAGTCCATTGTCTGAGGGACAACTGCCTATAATTTTTCCCACTTCGTGGGTTTTCTTTTCACTCTATTGGTGATTTCTTTTGTTGTGCAAAAGCTTTTGACTAAGGTGAGATCCCATTTTTTGATTATTTGTAGTATTTCCCTTGCAGTCTGGGTTTTGTTCATGAAGTCTCTGCCTAAACCTATGTCTTCCATATTTCTACCTATTTTCTCTTCCAGTAAATTTAGTGTTTCTGTTTCGATATTAAGATCTTTGATCCATTTTGACTTTAGTTTATTGTGCAGTGATAGACGTGAATGTCCTTTTCTAGGGTAATGTAGTTTTCACTGTACAGATCTTTTACATTCTTTGTTAGATTGATTCTTAAGTATTTCATTTTTTAGATGCTATTATAAAGGGTGTGATTTCTGTAATTTCTGTAATGAGTTTGTTGCTTGTGTACAGGAATGCTATTGATTTTTGAGTGTTGACTTCATATCCCACTACACTACTGACTTTGGATATTAAATCTACAAATCTTTTGGTGGAGTTTTTAAGTGGCTTCTATGTAGAGTATTATGTCATGTGCGAATAATGATAATTTAATTTATTCCTTTCCTATCTTTATTCCTTTTATTTCTTTCTCTGGTCTAATTGCTCTGGCTAATGTTTCCAGATATTGACTAGGAGTGGTAATAATGGACATCCTTGTATTTTTCCTGATTTTAGAGTGAAAGCTTTCAGTTTTTGACCATTTAATATGATGTTGGCTGTTGGTTTGTCATAGATGGCTTTTATAAGATTGGGTAAAAACCATCTATTCCAATTTTCTCTAGGGTTTTTATCATGAATGGGTGTTGGACTTTGTCAAATGCTTTTTCTTCATCTATTGAGATTACCATGTAATTTTTGTCCTTAGTTTCATTAATATGATTTATTACATTTATTGATTTGAATTTTTTGAACAATCCCTGCGTCCTTGTGATGAATACTTCTTGGTTATGGTGTATAATCTTCTTGATGATTTGCTGCATTCTGTTTGCCAATATCTCATTGAGGATTTTTGCATCTATGTTCATTAGGGAGATTGGCCTGTAGTTTTCTTTTATGGTTGAGTTCTTCTGTGGTTTTGGAATCAGGGTAATACTTGCTTCCAGGAATGATTTTGGAAGTACTGCTTCCCTTTCAATTTCATTAAAGAGTTTCAGCCTTAGTGGCATTAGTTCTTCTCTAAATTTCTTGTAGAATTCAACAGTGAATCTGTCAGGGCCTGGGCTTTTCTTTGTTGGTAATTTTTTAAAATACGTTTTCAATTTCATTGGCTGATATTGGGTTATTTACAATTTTTATATCTTCTTGATTTAGGTTTGGCGATTTGATTGTGTCTAGACATCTGTCCATTTCTTCTGTGTTTTCCATCATATTAGAATATAGGTTCTCATAGTAGGTATTGATGATCTTCTGGATTTCTTTGGTATCTGTTGGGATTTCCTCCTTTTCCTTCTTAATTGCTTGAATTTGTGTTTTTTCTTTCCTCTTTATGATGAAGTTGGCTAATGGCTTATCATTTTATTTATTCTTTCAGAGAACCAACTTTTCAATTAATTGATTCTTTGTATTGTTTTCTTAGTCTCTATTACATTAATTTCTGCTATTATCTTTATTATTTCCTTCCTCATACAAGCTTTGTGTTTGTTCTTTTTCTAGAAGTTTGAGGTTCAAAATTATGTTATTTGAGCTCTTTCTGTTTTCCTGATGTGTGAGTTCATCACTCCTTGTAGGACTGCTTTCATTGCATCCCGTAAGTTTTGGTATGTTGAATCAGCATTATCTTTTAATTGTATATACTGTTTAATTTCATCTTTAATTTCCTCTGTGACCCATTGGCTGTTCAGAAGGGTGTTGTTTAATTTCCATATTTTAATGTAGTTTTTGTGATTTCCTTTGTTGATTTCCAGTTTCATTGAACTATGCTCAGATAGTATTCATGAGATGATTTCAATTCTTCTACATTTACTTAAACATATTTTGTCAGCTAATATATCTGGAGAACTGATGTGTAGCTGAGAAGAATATGTATTCTGATATTTTGGGGTGAACACTCTGTAGACCTCTACCAAGTCCATTTGTTCAAAGGCATAGATTGATTCTAGTATTTCTTGGTTGCTTTTTGTCTAGTTGATCTATCTATTTGTGAGAATGGGGTATTAAGTTGCCCCACTACAACTGTGTTAGTGCTTATTTGGTTTTTCATGTCTGTTAATATTTGTTTTATATAGTTGGGTGAACCTGTGTTTGGTGCATAAATGTTTATGATTGTTATCTCTTCTTCTTGGCATTTTCCCTTAAGAAGAATGTAGTGAATTTCTTTGACTCTTTTGATCAGTTTTGGCTTAAACTTTGTATTGCCTACAAATAGAATAGCTATCCCTTCTTTTTTTCTGGTTCCTGTGGCATAGAGAATTGTTTTCCATCCTTTGACATTTTGTCTATGAATTTCCTTTTGGGTTAAATGTGTTCTTGAATGCAGCATATTGTTGGATCTTGCTTTTTGATCCAATCTGCCAGTCTCTTTATTTTAATTGGTGAGTGGAGACCATTTACATTTATGGTTATAACTGATATGTATTGGCTTAACTTTTTCATGTTGTTTTCCTATTGTTTGTTCCCTTTCTCCTGTGTTTGTCTGCCCTGCCTGATGGCTTCTTTCTATTGGTGTTCATGTGTTTGTGGTCTTCATTATCTCTTTCTAATGTGTCCTTCAGAGCATTCTGTAGAGCTGGTTTGGTGGTCATAAATTTCTTCAGATGTCCTTTGTCATGATAGTATCCTATTTCTCCATCAATTTTGAAAGATAGTTTTGTGGGGTACATCAATCTTGGTTGAAGGCTGTTTTATTTTAGGGCTTGAAATACCTCACTCCAAGCTCTCCTTTGTTTAAGGGTTTGTGTTGAGTAGTCTGCTGTGATTCTGATGGGCTTTACTTTATAGGTGATATGTTTCTTTCCTCTAGCTGCTTTCAATATTTTATTCTTGTGCTGAATTTCTGTGATCTCAATTATTATATGCCTTGATGTAGATTTATTTTGGTCATGGCTATTTGAAGTTCTATATGCTTCATTTATTTGTATGTCAAATTCTTTATCCATGCTTGGGAAGTTTTCTGCCATTATTTCTGTGAAGAGGTTTTTAATGGTTTTGTGCTGAATCCAGCTTTCTCACTGATTCCAATCAACCTTATGTTGTTTTTCTTTGCTTCATCCTATAATTGTTGGATTGGTTTTTTGTGGTCTCTTGGTATTTTTAATATATCTTTCTTTTCCTGGTCACTAGTTGTGTTCCTGTCTTCTAGATCTGATATTATATCCTAGCCTTCATTCAGTCTGCTACGTATATTTTCAGTGGAGTTTTTAATCTCTTGGATTTGGGTTTGGATCTGTTTCATTGAATCTGTTTCTTGTCTATGTTTGAAATTCATGGCGTCCATCATTTTCCTGAGCTCCTCTATATTATTATCTGTGTCTGCTTTAATGTCTTTCATTTTGATCGTCATTTCTTTCTGCACCTTAGAGATTATTTTTTCTATGGCCTCTTCCATTTGTTTTTTTCATTTCTGCTACTACCATTTCAGAGAGTTCCATTTGTTGTCTTCTGATTTCCTCTATCCTTCTGTGCTCTAGACTTGTCCTGTGTGTGCTGGGTGTTTCAGATTGCATCTTGCTTCTTTGTCTTGTCATTTTCTATTTTCTGTTTTATTTTGTTTTCTGTGTTGCTGCTTGTAGATTTCTTATGTTAGGTAGCCTTATCACTTGTTTTGAGGCTTTCCAAGGAGATGTCTGCTCGTCTGGATGTCTTCTAGATGTAGGTCATTCTTGATCTTTTTGTCTATCCCAAGAACCTACCTTCCCAATATATTAAGAATGAAGAGTTGCTATCTATTTGACTTAGGGCCCATTACTCTGGTAGTGGTCTATGGTGATGGTTATGATCCCTTACAATTGCAGTGTTGTCGTATGGGGGGAAAACTGGTTATAGCATCTATAACATCCTGGTTAAAGTCGTTCTGTTGGCAATAACAATAGACTCAAGTACAGCCTGGCTACTGACAAACTGTGGTAATTATTAGACTGATATCTATAATTGTAGGAGGAAGGTCCTCAGAAATATAATATAATCCAACTTATACCAGGAGCCTGCATGCTGTGATTTTCCCCTTAATAGAGTGACTTTACCCTGTTGTGGGGAGGGCATTCAAGAGGATATGGTGTAGACGGAGAGATGAATGAGGTTAAATATAGTAGGAGCAAAGTTGGAGGGCACAGGATGATCATCCAAGTTTTGGATAATTGTAGAACACAGGAGGGAAGAACTGGAAGACAAGGCCTAGGAGTTTTGAAGTGAACCAAAAAGAGAAGAGACAATGTTTACTCACATGAAAGTATCATAAAGTCAAGTGAGACAGTTGATGAAAGAGAGAAAGAAGACAAGTAGAACAAACAGAAAGGTAAGAAATCTAATCATGAGTGACAGAGAAAAGAAGGAAGAAAAAGGAAGAGAATGAAAAAAATAAAAAATATATATCCTCACACAATGTAGAAACAGCAACATACAGAAATAAAAAATAAAACAGGACAAAACAGAACTGAGAGAAAATAAGAAAAGAAAGGGAAAAACAAACAAAACAAAACAATAATCCAGCCAAATACACAAGAGAGAAACCAATCAGACAGAGAAAAATGAAAGCAGTGAAAATCCTCCAGTGTCTATAGTTCTGTGGTAGGTCCAAGTCATATCCCAGAAATGTGTACTCTGGCCAAGATTGTGGGTAGGTTTGTGCTGGGTTTGGGTCTGATCTTTGTGTCTGGATTTGGGGGATGGGATTAGTTTTCTGTGGCTCGAGTCATCCCCAGTCATTTAGAAAAGAAAAAAAGAAAGGAAAAGAAAAGAAAAAAGAAAATACAAGAAAAGAGAAATGGATGGCCCTACCTGCCCACTTCTATTCCTCCTGTCTTTGTCCCCAAGCACAACACTGGTTCTCCTAACTTACCACCTGTTCGCTCATATCGTCACTGTTACATGAGCCATTTCCCCACCTCTAGTCCTGCCTGTCCATCATGTGTGCCTTAGCTGGGGTCCTACCGTGTTGCTGGTGTTCCTGCAGGTCTCCAGGCCCTGAGTCTCACCAGTGAAGGGAGGGAGGGGTCGATCTCAGGCTCTTTTCAGGGCCATGCCATCTGGGGTCAATGAAGGAAGGGAGGAGCTGAACTCAAACTCCTCTCACCAGCCGCACCATCCCGGGTCGATCTTCATACTTTGAAAATCAGTGTGTATTAATAATCTGCCGAGTACCACCACCATGTCACATTTGTATTGTATAAAATTAGAACAGTGAAATGGGATTGATTTTTTAAAATACTATGTTTAAAATGCAATGGGAATTGAATTTTCGAAAGCACCTATTATTTTAGATTGTCACAAATGTTAGAACTATGTATCTACTTGGTATATATCAATGGTTCTAATGAATGAATATTTTTATGATCTGTGTTATAGTATTATATGATAGATATCAAATTTTGAAAAAATAACCATCTCTTCTTTATGAATTTCTTCTTAAAAAGATAGTCCTATGTAATAAGTTTATTCTTACTTTCTTGAAATTCACTTTCTTTTTTGGTTGTGGTAGAGAAAGATATAGAGTAAGTTATGTCTGTCTTATACCAGTTTTGCCCCATCACAAGTACATTATAATATCCTGTTGAATGCTGTCAGTACTAAAAGTTAATTATGTGGTTCTTTCCATTTTGAAGGTTTTTGTTTTTTTCAACAGATGGTTCCCAGTTTAAAATGGTTTAAGTTACATGTTTTCAAATTCCTGTTAATACAAAACAATATGCATTCAGTAAAAATTTTACTTCAAATTTTTATTTTATTTCCCAGGAGGTTGATATACAGCACAAAACTGTCTTGTAACTGGGTGCAGTAGTACACACCTGTAATCCCAGGACTTTGGAAGGCTGAGGCAGGAGGATCGTATATTCACACCCAGTTCGGGCAACTTGGAGACTCAGCAAGACCCTGTTTCAAAAATAAAAGAAAGTAATAACACTGATAACAAAACTGGACAATGACTAAACAAAGACAGAAAGAAAGATAAATCTACAGGCCAATTTTTTAGTGAACATATATGAAAAATCTTCAGCACAATACTTACAAATAGAATGCATCAAATCATTGAAAAGATCATATATCATGACCAAGTTGCTGTCATCTGAAGGATGCAAGGAAGGTCAACGTATGTAAGTTGATACATATACCACATAAACAGAAACAAGGATAAAATTCACAGGATCATCTTAATATGTACAGAAAATCTTTTGACAAAATCCAACATCTATTATTGATAAAAAAAAAACTAGCAGAAATAGTTATAGAAGGACCTCAGATCAAACTAGTAAGAGCAATTTATGACAAACCTACTGCCAACATCATACTAAATGAGGAAAACCTGAAAGCATCCCTTCTAAAATCATGAAAAGACAAGGTGTCCACAATCACCAATCTTGTTCAAAATAGTACTCGAAACTTTAGCTTGATCAATCAATCAAGCAAGAGAAAGAAATAAAATGGATAGCAAAGGAAATAAGAAATAGGAAAGGAAATATTCAAACTATTTGTATTTAAATGTGAATGATCCTTTAAATGGAAAACCTAAATAGTCCATCAGAAGATCCTTAGAACTAAAAAATAAATTCAGAAAAGTGGCAGGATACAAAATTAACGTGCAAAAAATTAATAGTTTCTGTATACCAATAATGAATCCACAGAAAAAGAAATCAGGAATTAACCTAACCAAAAGAGTGAAAGACCTCTATAATGAAAACTATAATACTTAAAAGAAGAAATTGAAAAGGACATTAGAACATTGGCAGACATTATTCATTCCTGGATAGGCAGAGCCAGTATTGTCAAAATGACCACATTTCCAAAAATAATATATAGATTTAATACAATACCAACCATAATACCAACATAAGTCTTCTCAAAAACAGAAAAGAAATCCTAAAATGTATATGGAACCAGAAAAGACCCAGAATAGCCAAGGCAATCCTGAGCAAAAAGAAAAAAGCAGACAGTATTACAATCCTGGATTTTAAGTTATACAATGAACAGAGCTACAGTAATAAAAACAGTAAATTAAAGTAATAAAAGCAGTAAGTCAGCGTGTTGACCAATAGATCAGAATTGAGGATGCAGAAACAGTGCCTTCCACCTTCAGCCATTGATTTATGACAAAGAGGCCAAAAACATACACTGGAGAAGATAACTTTTCATCAAATGGTGCTGGTGCTAGGAAAACTGGTTATCCACATTCAAAAGAATGAATCTATATCTCTTGTCCTGTAGTAAAATAAATCAAAATGGATAAAGACATAGACGTGAGAACAAAAACAATGTGCTGAAAGATAACATAGGTAAAATTCTTTTTTTGTGTGTGTGGGTACTGGGGGGTCGACCTCAGGACCTCGCACGCCAGCAGGCGCCCGTGCTGCTGAGCGATATCACCGGCCCCTTTTTTCGTATGTGGGTTCCGGAAGTCGAACTTGGGCCCTCGTGCTTGCCGGGCAGGCGCTTAAGCTGCTGAGCCACCTCACCGGCCCAACGTAGGTAAAATTCTTAAGGACATATGCAGTCAAGGACTTTCTGAATACACCCCCAATTGCACAAGAAATAATGCCAGAAATCAACAAATGTAATTACATTAAATTAAAAAGCTTATGCCCAGGGAAGGAAAAAAAAATCAGCAACATATAGAGATAGCCTACAGAATGAGAAAAAAATAATTGCCAGGTACTCGTCAAACACAGGACTGATATTTATAAGGGACGCTGTCATAAAAAGACTCAATTGAAAAAATGGGCAATTTAAATGAATGGACACTTCTGAAAAGAAGTACAACTGACTAAGTATGTGAATAACTGTTCAGTATCTTTACCCATAAGAGAAATGCAAATCAATACAACACTGAAATTTCATTTTACTTAAGTAAGAATGGCTATTGTCAAGGACACAAAAATAAGAAATGCTGGTGGGGATATGTAGAAAAATGAATACTTCTGCATTGTTTGTGAGCATGTAAACTGGTACAAATACTATGGAAATGAGAATGTAAATTCCTCAAAAAACTAAAAATAGAAAATTCCACTTTATCCAGGTACGCCTCTTCTGTTTTTCTTCCCGAAACAGCTAAAGTCATCGTTTAACAACGATACACGCATACTGATGTTTGTAGCAGCATAATTCACAATATGTACATTATGGAAGTGGCCTATATGCCCATCGGCTAATTAGTTGGTAAAGCAAATGTGGTACATATACATAATGAAATACCATTCTGCCATAATGAAGGATGAATTTGAGTCTTTTGCAGGAAAATGAATGGATTTGTAGACCATAATGCTGTGTGAAATGAAACAGACATGTTAGGCTAAATATTTCAGTATCTCTTATATTATAGGCCAAAATATAAATAATTTAAAGAGCAAAATAAAAGAGACATATTAAGTAAAAGGAAAGTAGTCTTTACAAAGATAGAAGAAAGATTTGCGGAATAGGAGAAAGAGGAGGGCAAGGATGAAGGGGAGTAAAAATGATCAAAACATGACAGGTATACAGTATTTACACATTCCCCACGACAAACGTAATTACCATGCACTGCAAACATATATTAATACTAAGAAATTAATAGTGGCTGGGGATGTAGCTCTGTGTAACAACCCTGTGTTCAGTTCCCAGTACCAAAAAGAAAACAGAACAGTACAAAACAAGACAGGATAAAAGCCCTCTCATGATGCTGGGCACTGATAGTAATGGGTCACAGCTCTTAGCTAGCAGCCATGAGAGTAAACAACCAGTACTGTACGGTGGTGGACTGTGTTGCTATGCCATGAAGTTCTGTAGGTTGACTGTATTCTATCTGTAAGTTGTAGTAACACTCTTAGATTACTGAGTAGATTGTTGGCATTATTTTTGTGGATCTTGGTAGAGGGAAGGCATCCTAGAAATAAAAATTAGTTTCTTTCTGGTTCTAAAATGATGGTTCCTATGAAAACTTGTTCCACTAATATGAATCTTTTATGTTTGCCTCATTAATCTGTACATTTGTATGACAGTCCTCACTGATTCAATATGAGAAATGTGCATCATTGCATATATTACATGTATGAAAATCATGCAAAAACCAAAAGTGATACTTACCAAAAGTAAGCATTTGTTTAAGGAGAAAGGGTTTTTTACAATATAAAGAGAAGTTTAAAAGTCCCTAGGATCCTTTAATTTGTAATGAGTATGTAGGTATATCTACTTTAAGCCAAATGAAGTGGATTCTGAAAATGCTTAGTAGTATTTCTCCCATGCGGGAGCTCGTGTGCAGGCCAGCAAATGGTAGTAATTAGTGAAGCCACACCAGCTATCTTGTTATGGTCACTTCAGTTATCTACTACTTTTTATCACAAATTTAATGACCTACATAAAGCTAAATGCTTCGAAATAATCTTCTCAGAAGCTATTAAATAGTTTTATTAAATAATAAATTGGAACCTAGCAATTTAATGGAATGTTGGGAATGCTTTCACACGGAAATCAATTTTAGCATTTTTTTTTAAAGAGGAAAAATGTGTTTCAGGCTACCACGATGAAGATAAAAGCAAGAAGGCTAAATTTCCCCTGTTATAGAGAATTACAACATCCCATTGTGCTTATGTGAATGTGGCTATGTAAATGTGCAATTAATTATGACGCAGTATCACAGTGACCAGACAATGAGCTCATAAATTTATGTTCACTTTCCTACTGGAAGATGACATAATATAGAAAAAGTTAATAAAAGGTACACACTTATCAGACAAATTTCTTCATATGGTATAATGAGTAGAGATGATATATTTTTCTTTGACATTTCTCACTTTGTGTTACATTTCATAAACATACGGCATTGCAAATAAAATTCATTTTAAATGAAGTGGATTTGATGTTCATGTTTTCACCTATTGGTTTCCAATATTTAATAATTTTCTATGGAAATATTTTTCCCAGACAATTAAAGAGACAGACAAAATTCAGACACTATATATATATAGGATATTTATGTTCTTAATTCCACTTTTGAATGATAAACTTTTAATGATACAACTTAGTACATAACATCTTTATAGTTTTCAATTAAGACATATATTTCACCTTTAGTTTTATGGTATGTATTTGAGTATGTTTGTGTGTGGGTATGTTTTTTCTAAGCATGAGGAATATGTGAGAGGCCCATGTTTGGAATACTCTAATCAATTTAAAGAAATAAATAACATCTTGAGAATACCCTGTGATTATTTGGAAACAAGCTCAAAAGATATGAAAACAGTCTTGTAAAAAGTAGGATTTTTCTGGCCACAGAAATGAGGCTGAGTCGCTAAACCACACCAGAAAAACTCTTGACCTAAGTATAAGGAGAATCTATACTGATATATATATATAAACAAACAAAGAAAGAAACAAACAAACAAAAAAACTTTTGTGCAATCGTATTGTTGACCAGAAAGCCAAGCTTGGCAACCAAAAACCCATGTTTACTCGTGTCTAGGCATTGTTGTCATTGGTGAGTATGAACGAATGATCATATGTTCATTTCAGTATTCCAGTCACATATGTTGCTGATTTCTCAAATAATTTCTAAAGAAATGACTGTTATTTCAGTTTTATTCATAGCAACCCTGAAAACTATACTTACTAGACATACATGTGGGTACTGTGTGATCTGGAACACTTATCAGACACAGACTCACAACTGAATTGAGCACAAATATTCTCCTAGAAGGATGAGTTCAGTTTATTTACTCTAGTTCTTTTCAAATCTTGGCATATATGAGAATCAGTTGGAACACTTGCTAAAACACTGACTTTTACCTTCTGAATTTCTAATTAAATTAGTGTGAACAAGCCCTGATAATTTCATTTCTAGCAGGTTACCCAATTGTACTGACACTGCATGACCCTCAAGGTGATTCTATCTTGTAACACAGGAATAACTTTCTTGTACTCTAGTGGAGGAAGGACGGGACTTAGGAACACACAGTAACTCAAGGAGATATTTATTAAGAGTTAATGTTATGTGCAGGTACCAACTCCCCACAAGGAACATAAACATTATGTCCTACCAGGTACTAACAAAAAATTGAAACTAAAAAGAAAGAAAGAGTTATTGTGATTAGTTGCAAAATATGATTTGAACATCTCGAAGGTTAGAATAACTTTAACTGTGATCTATCTGTTTTTATTTAGCTTTCTTGACCATTGTGTACAAAAACTAAGTACACAAAACCTAACATATTTTCATCAGACTCATGCAGTCCCTATTTATGATGGCTTGATTTAATATTTTTCAATTTTAGTACAAAAGTAACAGGCATTCAGTAGAAGTCATGTTTTGGATTTTGAATTTTGAAATTCTGCATTTTATATTTTCCCTGAATTTCTAAATTTATAAAGATATGCAGTCTGATACTCTGTATATATGATGTTGTACACTGCAGAGAGCCACGGCTTCCACAACAGGCACTCCCAACTTACGGGTTCCCCTTGTTCATTCAGCGGGCCTCTCTGACTCCCAGGTCCCTCCCTTCTTGAGGCTGTGCCATGCTCAACACAACACTGTCAGTGTTGCTGCACTCCTTTGCATCAGGTCAGCAGAAAGAAAAGACAAGAGAGAGAATGCACTTCCTTCTTTTTAATCATCCTGATCAGGAAGTGACAGATACCACTTTGCCTCATATTCTCTTGGAGAAATCTGCTTATATGACACATTCATTTACCACACTGGCTGGAACATGAAGACTGTTCCATCCCTTGCCAACCCTCTAATTAAGATGGGGGCATGAATTTCGTGGCATAATTTACTGTCTCTGTGACATTTATATTCCACATCTGTTATGAATTTAAAAAAAAATACAGCATCAGTGATGCCCATACACTGTCCTTCAAATGAGAACAGAGGTTGACTGTAAAAGTAAAATGTTCTGGGCCGGTGAGATGGCTCAGGGGTGTAAGCGCCTGCCTTGCAAGCGCGAAGGCCCGAGTTCGACTCCTGGATCCCACATACGGAAAAGGGGCCAGTGATATCGCTCAGCTGCACGGGTGCCTGTTGGCGCGCGAGGTCCTGAGGTCGACCCCCCGGTACCCACAAAAAAAAAAAAAGTAAAATGTTCTAAGTCTCCATGTAATTCTGGATATCAGCTGCTTTAAACTAGAAAAAGATATATAATCACTATCACACCTGTTATTCATCACATTCATCACTATCTTCTATGTCTCTTCAGCTTTTCAATGCTATGAAAAACCCCTGTATCAGAAAATGAAGATAACGAGGAAGTGGCAGTGTCTCATTGCAATATATTAATATTAAGAAAGAAACAAAGAAAAGAAAAAAGAAAGAAACAAAGACCAACTTTTAAAAGGGGATTAAAAGAAAAAATATTTTTGCAATATCTGCATATATAAGGTAGATTTATTATGAGCTAATTTGACTCCTACATATAATGGGAAACGATTTGAGATGAAACTAGAAAAGCAGATGGATTTTTCCTGTGTAAGACAAAATACCAGAAAAGAAAGAAGTCTTAAAAGTTTTCAGTAATTCAATGGGAACCTTCTGCCCAGGTTCATGCTTAGGATACTAGGAAACAATAATACTTACTCACGTCATTGAAACACTAACTTAATATTTTACTTAGCAGGTTTTGTTTACATACAGGTATTTCATAATTACAGTAATAATAAGATTTTTATCAATTATTTCCCAAGATGATCTAAAACCAGTGACTACATTATTTTATTATAAAGTAGATAATAAATATAAACTGAAAAATTAATTATGTAGTCTTTAAAAGAGAATAACAAATTCAGATTAATGCTGTTCAATAAATGTAGAAGTTAAATTGCGCTTCATGGGAGACCTAGACAAGCTATGATCTTTGGAAAAACATTCCTTTTCAATTGTCATTCAGCTTCTATTTAGCACTAAAAGTACTAATAAAATCACCCTAAATTTTCTTATGTATTTCATGATAACACCAAAAATAATCAAGAATGATATGAGATTTGAATTTAAAAAAAACTAAACATACATTAGCAGATCATAATCCTAAAGGCTACATTTTAATTCTCTAAATATACATTTATTTGTATCTCCTGGAAAGTTTTCCAGCCACTTGCTTAATGGGCAAACTCAGCATGTCTTGTTTTACCTAATGAAAACACAGAATCATTTCATCAAGTTATAAGGTCAAGATGTAAGGTATGTTTATTAGTTAAGAGACATTCAAGAAGCAGAAATAACAAGTTATTTTAATAGAGATTAGGAAAAGAACTAATGGCAAGGCAAAAACAGAAAAAGTAAATACAGAAAATATTTGCAACAGAGTCTGTTGTTTGAGCTGCAGAACAAAAAGGACAACAGTTTGGTCTATTTAGGCATGAAAGCTTTGCAAGGCAGTTTAGACATGCAACGAGGGGTTACTGTGCTGGTATCTTTGAGAAAGAACAAGGAGATTGATGCAGGGAATGGAAACAAACTGGAAATTGTAATCAGTAGTTGTTCATATAGTGACTGGTGACACAGGTGAGATGCTGCATACAACAATGACTACACTGGAAAGAGGCACTCCTCTCTCCTCTAGTGTCACTTATCATCAGAAGTTACAGGACACCTGCTCAAGAGGGAGAAATGTGGCTTGGCCCTCTCGTTCAGCTCCTTATCTACGTAACAGCACTGAGGGATAGGTTATAGGTGGGAATACGCACATAACAAAATTAAATGTATGTGCAATTCCACTTCATCACAAAACCTTCGCATCTTTAAAACAAAATGATATCAAATTTATACACTGAATATAATAAAACTTATTCTGGATCACGACATGCTCCTAACTTCTATCAAACTATGAATTTACCCTAGAGAAATCTAATTATATATATATGTATATATATATATATATATATGTTTATATACATGTACACACATGTACATATGTATATATATTTAACAATATATTAGATTATGTCAAAGATTTGTTTTCAGAATACTTAGAATATTAAGCTCTATAATTTTAACATTTTTGATTTGAAAAATATAACATCTGTCGCATTCACTTTTCGATGGCCTTATTCTTTTTTCACGGTTGCATTTTCTTGATTCTAAATCAATACTCATTTAGCTTTGACTCCAAGAATGTCTGCTTTTCACCCTTGTAAAGTTAGAGTGAATGATTTTATTGTGCCCTCCAGATATATTTTACTTAGCTAAATCCATCAGAGACAACTATATCTCTATGGCTTTTAAAATACATTTTCTTTCAGAGTATCTGTGTATATCCTTGATGTTGTGTTTACTGGTTTGAACATCTGTTTGAAGATTTCTCCTCCAAGCCAGAAATAATCTTTCTGCTTCTGAAATCCCAAAGAATTTTTATCTCTATTTCCATAATAATGTAAACACTTTACAGTCAGGCCTAAAGTTATGTATGCTATTTTTTTTTCATCTACTTTACTTTTAAGTGAGAACAGGGCCTTCCCACAAGGACTGCTATGCCCCAAATATTTTATGAACATTTAAATAAAACAGCTTGCCCTTTAGGAATTTAAAGAATAGGCAAGCATGGCGTGTACATAAATAATGTAAAGTGTATCATAAGTAAAACAGCTGTATTATACAAGATTGCTATGCTGTGTAGTATATAAATGCTATATTCATTAGAGGAGATCAAGGCTGTTCCCAGATTATGAAGGTGCTTGAATGCACTGCAAAAGAATTCATACTGCATTTAGTAGAAAGTTCAGAACTAATAAAATGTTGCTAACGGAGGACAATCACAGTCAGACTTTTATTTTAGAGAGATCCCTTTGAGTCTGATGAATTAAACCAAATATTAGCTGAAGGCAGAAAGACTTTAGGATATATGTTGTAGGCACAAAACCTAATCAAATACTCTTTTTTCAGGACATTGAAATTTGAAGTTATGCAGAAAACACAGAATAGGTTGGAGTTAAATCGAGCAGGGGAAGGATCCGTCTTGCGGCTGCCTAGTGTTTGGTGTCCAAGGTGCAGGAAGGAAGAAAGGACAGTCTGGCTTATCTGTTTCTGGCAATATATATATGGATGTTACTTTTTCTATAAACCCTAATCTTTCTTATCCTAGCTGTCTAGTATTTCTGTCTGTTTTGTGAATAAGTAATTCACTTTATTAAATTACCTTTCTCCTTAATTTAGCCAGAATCATTTTCTATACAAAGTAAATTGACTTTGTACAGACCTGAAGTTGAGCTATAAGCTGCATCCCAGAGTCAAGTATATAAAAGGTGGTATTAGTTTCAGAATAGTCTTACTCTGAAAATCTAAATAATACAATACTAAAGGTATGTTAAAATACATTTTTTTTTGTGTGTGTGGGTACCGGGGGGTCGACCTCAGGACCTCGTGCGCCAGCAGGCGCCCGTGCCGCTGAGCGATATCACCGGCCCCTTTTTCGTATGTGGGTTCCGGGAGTCGAACTTGGGCCCTCATGCTTGCCGGGCAGGCGCTTAAGCCGCTGAGCCATCTCACCGGCCCTTAAAATACATTTTTAGAAGTAATAGCAATACAAATATTCGGCATGATAATCATATTTGAAAACTGGAATTACTGATTTAATATATTTTTCACAAGCCCATATAAACTATGTTGGAGGGGCTATAAAATATGCTTCATAATTGCAATCTGTTGGTTTTTTCATTTTTTAATTTTCGGGAGTAGCAAATAAACCTTCTCTCTGTGGATATTCAGTCAAGGGTGAAAAAGTGACTGTAGTAAATTATTATTTTTAAAAATCCAGAAAAAATTAGAAATGCACTAACCTCTGCATGTAGAAAAAATAAAATTAAGCACTCTTTTAGTGGTTTACAAAATGAAGAAAAAGAAAATGAACGTTGTTACTTGACAGATCAGTATGATAAAACTGTGCAGGAGGTTCATATGGTGAAAGTCAGCTTGACTTTGGAGTGGGAAGGTGAGGTTTGTTGTCTTCCATCAACTTTTTCCTGATTCGTGGCCAACAGAAAGGATTCTCTCAGGGTCCTACTTGGTACAGATGAGATTGGTGATGGATAACATGGTGGTTTCTGTTTCTGGACCTTGACTTGGTTGCTGCAGGTCCACACAAAAGCTCTCAGGTGCCACTTTTACCAAATAATCAGCCCTCAATTGTCTCACAGTATTCTTTTTCCTTCCATGCTGTATTTCTGTGGACAAGATTATTATATCAGATACAGCACCTTATAAAATACTGTTCTATATTAACTTTCCAATGTTATTTTGTTTGGTTGTTGTGGAGAAACAGAGACAAGAGTTGTTCAATCCAGTAAACTCTCAGTAAATACAGTAAGTGTGGTCCAAAAGTTCAATCATATAAAATTATAGTTACCTGAACTCACAAAAGCAGAGAACTAGAATGATCATTACCAGGGATGGGGATGGAGGAAATAGGGAGATGTTGGTTAAAGGGAATGAAATGTTAGATATGTAGGATGAATTGTGTATCTAATGTAGATTAGATAATAACTAATAATATCCTACTGTATACTTGAAATTTGAAAAAGGAGTAGATCTTAAATTTTACCATACAGACACTGTAAAAATATAACTACATGAGGTTATGTCTGTTAGTTTGAGAGTGGTAATCATTTCACAATGTAAACAAATATCAAAACATCACACTGTACACTTCAAATATATCTGATTTTATTTGTCAATTATACCTCTATAAAACTGGGAAAAATAACAGTTTAGAAATTTGAGTTACGGCAGTGAGAACTTAATGACAAAAATATCTTTCAATCTATTTTTAAGGTTTCAACAAGGTAAAAATTTCAAAACAACATGTGTAATACTCTACACAAGTAACTTAACTCTGAACTGAAAAACTCCAAATAATTAGAACTTTTTCCCAGTAGGAGAGGAATCTTATAAAGGAGAGCCTTTCTATGACTAGAATTCTAAAATCTATGAAGTGCAATGCAAAATTTCAATTATACAGGTATTGTCACTCTGTACATACAAAGATTAAATGAAGCCAGAAAAAAAAAAAAGAATTGCAAGTAGAGAAAGATAAAAGGAGGGAAGGAAAAAGAAACAAGAAAAAGATGAGCTACTCCTAAAAGGACACTAATTCCAAATGACAGCTTTACACTCATGTAATCCTAATTACCTCTCAAAGGCCCCATCGGCAAATAGTGTTGTACTGGAGGTTGATATGAATTTTGTAGTAACTTTCTAAAAAGTGATTTTAAAAGATCAAAAACAAGTATAAAAATACACAAAGAATATTAATACATAATTTTTAAGAAGAAAATGACTCTGTGTATGAAAAATGCACTGCTCTCACAATGAGTGTAGTGAGCTTATTGAAATATGTTTTCCTGGGCTGGTGATATAGCTCAGTGGTGTAAGTACTTGCCTGGCAAGCACAAGGTCCTGAGTTCGACTCCTGGTACCCACATATTAAAAAAAAAAAAAAAGAAATATATCTTCCGTATAATTGTTTGGCCAAATCCAAATTTAGTTACATTTTTTGTTCATGAAAGGAACTAAGGAAAACACAAGTGGTTGTAACTCAAACACCATAAACAAATAATGTTATATTCCTCAACAGGTGCTGTACAGCTGTCAAAAAATGAGATAGCTCTCTGTGATATATCAGATATATGAATATTATACCATCAGTATATATAGGATTCTATGCATCCCTATGTGTGGTGATATATGAGATATATGGTTGGTTAAAAAGACAGTTAAGTAAATGAATATATATGTATGGATGGATACATATGCAAAATTCTATAAATGTGACATAACATGGGTTTAAATTTATATTTGTTAGCTAGTACATAAAATAAGAAATATCAAATAAGAAATACATAATTTTTATATTTCCAGTGAATGGTTGGCATTGGAAATAGCTGGACAAGGGACAAATGTGAATACTTCTGTCTACGTGCTTCTTAGTGAATACTTTTGTTCCTGAAATATTAAACAAAATTAAGAAATTAATTGAAAAATCTTTTTAATTTTGTAAAAAGGCAGAAACTTGAAAAGAATCCATTTATGCCAGTAGTAATAATGTAAACCCCCAAAACAAACTAAATAAAATATTTCCCTGAGGTTGAGATTTATAGTCATTATAGTCAAACTTTTAGGACTATGTACTATATAAAATATCATTCATATTTAAAATACAAGAAAATTACACTAACGTTATGAAATGAACTGATATGTGAGGCTAAGAAGTCCTGTGAGGGCCGGTGAGATGGCTTAGCGGCGTAAGCGCCTGCCTGGCAAGCGTGAGGTCCTGAGTTTGACTCCCGGAACCCACATACGAAAAAGGGCCGGTGATATCACTCAGCGGCACGGGCGCCTGCTTGCGCGTGAGGACCTGAGGTCGACCCCTGGTACCCACACACACACACACACAAAATAGAAGTCCTGTGAGGAAGCAACCATGAACATTTTATTGAGTTGTTCCCTTAAGAAAAATAAATGAGGGCCGGTGAGATGGCTCAGCGGCATAAGCGCCTGCCTTGCAAGCGCGAGGGCCCGAGTTCGACTCCCGGAACCCACATACGAAAAAGGGGCCGGTGATATCGCTCAGTGGCACGGGTGCCTGTTGGCGCGCGAGGTCCTGAGGTCGTCCCCCTGGTACCCACAAAAAAAAAAAAAAAAAAAAAAAAAAAAAAAGAAAAATAAATGAGATGAATGAGGGAAATAAAAGAGAGAGTTGTCTAAGACATTTGTCAGGGAGTCAAACAACTCTAAGGAGTTTGAATAAAAGCTTAAAATAGCAGAATCCCTACAAGACTATTGGGCAGGCTCTGACCATCAATCCACGTCAAACTCAGGGTCACATAGCTGCTAAGATTTCAAGGTGTTTTCCCCAACAATTTTTCTTACTCTGACTTAAATAATTTAGCATTATTGTGTTATCATTTTAAATGTAGTAATTGCATTTCTTGTTAAATTATTTGACAAAAACAGGAAGTCTGATGACATCTTCTATCAATTCCAGTAAACAGAAGAGCAGGACTACTTCGAAGATCTATTTTCTAGCTTCTTGAAGGGAGAAAAATCTGCATTACTTCTTCTATATTTTGTTCAAACTTCACATGGGTCTAAACATATGTCTTGTATGAAATATTTTATTCAAATCAGTTGATATTATTGAGTGACATGAGATCATATTCTAAGTAAAGTAAAGCCTATAAGTAATACTGTAAGCATTCTTGCATAATATGACACAAAGATTTCAAAATATATATATTTTCAAAATATATTTCAAAATATATTATTGTAGGTGTATTTTGAGATAATGTAACACTCACTTCTTTTAGGCTGATGTAGTCCAATGCCTAGTCTCTTCAGGTCGATTTTAGCTCCCAGATACCCCTCCATTAGACACAACCTTCTCAACTTTACATGACGATATGGACAACTTTGAACTATATTAGACGTAGTAGAATTAGGGAGCAACCGAAGAGGAGTTGGAAATTTGAATATAAAATATATATTCATAAAACTATTTCATTACTTAAAGCTTAGTAATAGTAAAGCTAGTATTAGCATACTTTAATGAAGTCCTTACGACATATAGCAAAAGTTAAGATTGTCCATGGTATTTGATGAATATTAAGCTGGACTTTTCCAGAACACCAACAATTCTATGGGGAGTAAGTTTGAGACTGCTTGGAGATGCAATGGCTCTTTCCTGACCCTGGAGTTCTATTTCTTGAACTGCATATATTAGACACTCAAAGTATCTAAGTTGCTCCAAGGGACCACTGATGGCTGGGGAGATTTGGCTTCACAAGCAGTGGTGATGAGGTAGCAGCACTGGGAACAACAGAGAGTGTTAATGTGTGCTAGGGGAACAATAACAATAAAATTTATGGCACCCTTGGCATTTCTCAGGATTACCCTTTTGTATTTGAGGTTGCTCTTAGCATCTCTGAAACCATGTATTTTGTGGAAATGTAATTCTTTTCTTACTGACTCATTCATTGTATTGAGAGTTTCTTGGTATGTATCATTCAGTGTAGGGAGACACTATAATATGAAGTATATTTTTCTTTCCTTCATGGAAATAAATCAGATAGCTTAATTTATTTGAATGTGGTTTGATTTCTTTGTATTTTTATGCTGGCATAATAGCTATAAAAACACTCCTGTGGCAGCTGTGAGCACTGTAATAAGCAAAGTTGCAAAGAATGATTTCAGATTATGATCAAAATGTGCACAAAAATAATTTTATAAAATGTTATTTACTTAATATTCCATTTTAAGTACCTTAACAATACAGAATGAATATCTAATATTATCAAGCATAGAAACATTTTGATAGAACTAAACTCTTCATAAACTTGATATATTAGAATGTGCACTTGCATTTTCAATATACTATGACTAAAATATTAATAAAGTTGTAGATGCAAAATAATGTTGAAGCGTTAAAATGGGCAGTATTACATTCTGCATGACTTTATGCCTGCTTTCTTTTGCTCATATGATAGATCTTAATCAACTTTATGACCTAGGGAAAACATTAAAATAAGATAAATGTATTCAAAACCCAAGACATGAGCCATGTATATTTCCAAATTAGAAAGTAAAAGAAAAATGTGTTTTGTTTTACTTTACTAAGCATTGTATTTAATGGCTAAGAAATTATACATGCTGTACTGGAAGGCAGACAAATGCTTAATGATAATTGAAGTGAACTGTTGTGTTGTTGATGCAGTTACTTTTTAGGTATAATTAATGGTTTCCAGGAAAATTGCTTAATGAAATAACATCATTACTGGATATTTACAATTAGCTGACATAGAACACATCTAGAATAATTTAACTCTATGTTCAAATTTGTAAAAAAGCAGCAAAGCTAGCAAGGAAGAGTTGTTTAAATTTTTCTGGTTTGTTTTATTATATTATGACTTTTTCTGATTTCGTCAATAATGTATTCACTATCTAAAACTACTGATGACACAAAAAGAAACATAAATAATAAATAAACAATCATCTTCCTTGTTATGAAAGATAAGTTCAAATATCCCATTTAAATTAGCTACTGCCTGACAATCCCTGCTTTAGTCTTTCCTAATTTCCCAGTAAAGTACCCATGAAGAAAACATCAAACATCCTAACACTGAAAACCCAGAGGAATAGACAATGGATCTTCAGAATTTGGAGCAATTGTTATGATGTTTAGCTGACAGTTAGTATTTTTCAAAGTCATACCCTACTGACATTATCTTATGAATCAAAGGAGCCCTTGTTATGGCTTGTGTCTAGATGTCCCCCCAAAGCCTCATGCAGTTATAGGTGGGCTTTTTCAGAGGTGGCTGGCTCTAGAATGTGTGACACTAGGATTGATTCATGGTGCAATGCTAGGATCAAGGTCACTAGAATTAAGGGTGTGAGTGTTACTTGCCCTAAGTATCTAGGAAGGAATTTTATTGTTTAATACTCTTTGTAATTTTCTTAACTCCTTGTACTTGTCCATTCCCGTATAGAATACAATAAATAGAAGAAGAGTGATATGATGGGTTGAATAATGACCCTCTCCACAACAGTGCCCTTATCTCCAGATCTCCAGAACTTGTGAACATTACTTTGGGGGTATATGCAGATATAAGAATAGTAAGATGAAATGATTCTGGATTATTCAAATGACATGTTTTTATATGATAGAAAAGAGAATAGACAGAGAGGAAAGGGCAATATGAAGATGAAGATATTGGAACAGAGTGGATACAAACATGTAAAGACAAGGAATGCCTACAGCCACCAGAAGCTGAAAGAGTCCAGGAAAGATCATTCTTTAGAGCCTCCAAAGGGAACTTTCCCCTGCAAGCTCCTTTCTATTGGAATTCTAGACTCCAGAAGTGTGTGAGAAAATAAATTTCTTTTGTTTGAAGCCATCAGGTGTGTGCTAATCTGTTACAGTAGCCACAGGAAACTGATAGAGGTGGAGACAAAGAGAGAAAGCGCAAGTGTTCACAATAGTAGAGGAGTGACATGATATAGTATTTCAGGAAAGGTAGACAAGTGCACAACAGAGAGAATTTTGGTAAATATGCATCCTCTGATTGTTGTTGAAAATGATGATATCTTCCAATTTTTATTGTAAAATATTTTATTGTTGCAAATCTTAGTAATGGAACCTCACATTCTGAATATTTCTATTCATCATGCATTTAGTTTCTTGATGCTCTATATTACTCTACATTTGGTTTTGTGGAGAGAATTACAGTGAGAGTTGAGAACTAAGTTAATTGTGGCTGTTGAAGCATTAATTTGCAAACAAATCTAACCCACCTTTATCTCCACTGAGAACATCAGTTCAGTAACAAAGCAAGTCTGAGATCAGTTATTATCCTTTTTGGTGCTACATTAAAGTGTCTAGGCTCTCAAGTGCATTTTTTAAATTGCAAATACCTTAAAACCTTATACTTTTGTTCACTGAATAGTATCAATCTCACTTTCTTACTTATAATCACGAGGGTCTACATAAATCTATTTGTTCCTGTTACATTTGATCAGACCTTTCTAGTTGAAGTGTCTAATGTGTGAAACCACTTTGTAATTCTGATCATCAAAAGAAAGATTTCATATTAATTTTAGCAATTCTATCTGTAGCTATCAGATAGCAGCTTTAAAGAAGATACTGAATCAGAATTCCTGATAGGGTAGCAACTATAGATTTTTTAAAAATCTGAGATAACTCATATTTAAATAACATACAATTAAGTTTTCTTGCATTTCTGTCTTTTTTTTAACTTTAGTATTTTTACTCTGGGCTTTTACAAAAGATTTATGACTCTCAAATTTTACTGTATATATAAGTATCATGGGCCTTTTCTATATTTAGCATCATTATTTAGGGCACAACCCATGGTTTTGGGTAAAGCACATGCTGCTGACTAACAATAATATTTTGTCAAGACAGAAAATTCAGCCAGCTTTTAATTTTTTTCATTATTTTCTTACAATTACATAATGTGCTAAAAGTATTTTATGGCTATAGGACTGTGCTCATTGGAAATATCTAGCAAATAGTCTGCTTTGCATAAAATAACTCAAAAATAACACACTCATATTCCTGACAACAAACATGACATTTCTGGGACAGAGATAAAGCTATTGTTATTTACTTTGAGAATATTTCAGCATTGGTTTTTAACTTTGTCCTATTTCATCCTCTAGGCTAAATAAGAGCAGATGCCATCCTACAAATACAAAGATACATTTAACTCAGGACAAGGGCCCAACATTATGAATCCTAGTAGTTATACACAATAGACAGCTTGCACAATTATATCTCTTTTATTTTGAGAGTTGGAGAGTCAAAATTTATCAGTTTAGTAAAAAACGCAGAGAACAAAACAGATATCTTGTTTTCTAGGTCTGTTATCCTTGGAATGTTAATAAATGGCTCTAAAGGCAAGGCAGCTGTAACCCAATTCTGATAAATTCACTACATTTCACTTCCAAGGCATGGTTACCATTCAATCATACTTCAACACTAGAAGTCAATATTTTTGCTTAGAAAGTCTGGGGTTTGAAGAAACATGACAATATTCATGGAACATTGACTCTTAAAAAACTTTGTTTCTTTCTCATTTCTTTCTTGGAAGTTGGATCTTCAGGGTATCTAAATATTAAGTAATAATATATTCTCATCACTGTTTTTAACTAGCATTTTCCTCATTTTCCCCACTCCCTTTCTTCGTTTACTTTCTCTCTATTTTCAGTCTACTGACTGTCCATAGGAAACCATGGAAGAATTTATTATATAAATAGATAGATTTAAAAAGTCTCCTATTAAAGGACAGCTGAGTTATAGCCTTTGGGAACTATTAGGGCAAATGATATTTACAAATATTCTTTTTTTTTTGTCTTTTTGAGATAGATTTTCATTATGCAGTTCAGGCTGCCCTTGAACTCCCTTTGTAGCCCAGGTTGGCCTTGAACTCATGGATTCCCCTCCTCTGCTTCCCAAGTGCTGGGATTCCAGGCATGCACCACCACACCTGGCCTAAAAAACATTCTTAACCAAAATTTTTCTTAAATTTCAGGGTCACAGTTTAAATATATGTATAACTTTATAAGAGTTCATAAGAATCGGTCTACATCTTTAACCACACACTTGGCATTATTGGTCTTTTGTTCTTTTGAGTCATTCTAATAATATATGTAAAAGTCTCTTAAGAATAATTTTTGGATCAATTTTTAGATAGTTCACATCTATAAATGCAAAAATATCCTTTCAAGGAATATAAAATATTATTCCTTTTTCATCTTTATTGAGGTCCTGAAAAGATAATTGTATATAATCAAGATATATAACAAAAAGTTTTGATATATGTACATGTTGTGAAATGATTACCACAGGTAAGTTAATTACCATATCCATCAACTCACATCATTGTTTTCTGTTCCCATAGTGAGAATACTAGTGATCCATTCGTAGCAGATTTCAAGTGTATAATATTACTAGCTGTAGACACCATGCTATTCATCAGTTCTCAAAAACCCACTTATACAGTTGCAGGCTTTTACCTTTTGACCAACATCTTCCTGTTTCCCTCACTCCTATCCTCTGATATCTAATTTTACTCTTTTTTTCTATGAATTTTACTGTTTTAGATCTTATATCAGTAAATCATGCAGAACAGATGGCTCCCAACTTATGATGGTCCACATTACAGTTTGTTTGTTTTTGTTTTTACCTTCTTACGGTACAACAGAAGTATGTATTCAGAAGAAACCATACTTCAAATATTAGATTTATTCATGGGTTCGTAATAGTTATGTTCCCTGTCAGTGTTATCAATGCTGAGTGAGAATGGTGAGAGCCTTCTTATTGTATTAAAACATGGCAGAGGGCAGCACATGGCCAGGAAGTATATGTGCGAGAGTTCACTATTACAACAAAGCCACTTCAGAATAACCCATTCACATAATAATGACATCAATTAATTCACAAGCATGGAGCCTTCCTGCTCTGACAACTTCTTAAAATCCCTAACTTTCACTACTGTCACAATGCCACTAAATTTTGAAGGGGTCATCGAAATCATAGCATAAGTCGGGAAAGTTTCTTCTGTTATGCTTTGAGAAGTGATCTTTCACTCCAATGAAACATTTTTAATTGTTATTAAATATTTCCCTCAGATATTGAGATAGATATATGCCTTTTCTCTAGAAGTAATTAATAAATTAAATTGCATTTCTCAAATTTAGTACCCAAAATAATTATGACATATAATTAAATAAATAATTCTTAACTTACTAATAATTGATTCAGTATTTTTTAATTATACTCAGTTATGCTATTGAAGTTGTTGGGGTTTTGGCACCATAGTTATACAAGTCTCATCTAATGAAATTGGCCATGTTCCTTTCAACCTCTCCATTTGTAAATTTATTATTGAAATTTATAGAATATTTGTTGGAGACCTTAGTGAATCCATCTTGTGTCAAGATTTTGATTTTTGTGATGGTTATATGATGGGAACTACTAAACAGAATTCTGGTATAGCCAAGTTTTTTCATTTGTCAATGGGCAAATTAGGCAGACATTAATGGGAAGTTCTTTTGATCTTTGCTGAGCTTACTTACTGTATAGAAACCTTTTGTCAGTTAAACTAGGATGGCTTCAGTTGGGTTACCTGGGTAATTATGTTCTTTATGTGTCCATCTTCCAGTAGGAAAATGTATCAGAAAAGGTCTCCTGTCATTAGCTAAGAGTATAAACAAAGGTATGCCCAGTTAGGGAAGTGCTTAAGTAAATTTTGTTACCATACCATTAACCAAATTAAATTTCCTGGCCAAGCCCAAAGTCAGAGTGGGAGGGTAATAAAAATTACCATATAAGAAGGTAGATGCAAGAAGAGGTGAAACATTAATACCTTCAGGCAAAATTAACCTGCCAAGCTGGATATCAGTGTAATAGTTACCACTGGTAGTGGCTGGAAGGGGCACAGAATGTTTCTAGGATATTGTTAATATTGTATTCCATGCTCTGAATTTTGTTTAACATATGTATGCATTTGTTACAATTCATTGAGCTATGTACTTATTTGGATGTATAGCACAATTAAAAATTTCACTTTAAAAACATGAATTTTTGATTAAAAATTGTAGATAAAATATAATTATTTAAACATAGCATTTGTTAAGTTTTTAAATAATTTAACATGAAGTGTTGATATGGACATGAATAGGAAAACTCATATACTCCTGATGTTTCTATTCTCCAGTTGGAGACAAATAAATACAACCACTTAAAAAAAGTAGACTTCTGCTATCTTTTTATACTGGTATACCTGCCTTATGACTTGGCACCTTCACATATAAATACACACAAAAGAAATTATTGCATACTAGCTAAAAAAATTTAAACTGTTATAGCCACAGTGGAATTGCTTGGTAATAACCAAAAACTTGTAACATACCAAACATATACTTAAGATGAAAACTTTTGATATAATCATACAATGGCATTCTATACAGCAATAAATGAAATAAAGCTACACATCATAACATGGATGAAGTTAAGAAGCATAATATTGAACAAAAAGAGAGAAATGCAAAAGAACACGTATTTGTTTATTATATTGATATGAATTTCAAAATTAGATAAGACTAAGCCAAAGTCTTAAATGATAGCTGGTGAAATGATATAAGACTTAGAAAATGCATTGGCATTAAAGTCAACTCATTCAACCTTGGTGAAGGATGATGATTGAAAAGGTGCACAAAAAGGACTTAAGTGTTTATAATGTTGCATTTCATTTCCTGGTTGGAATTTACAGATCTTATTTTGTAAAACATGTATTGAAATTTAGATTTTTGTTTTACTCTCATTTCTCAATGTGTGTATTGTTTTAAAATTAAAGGAAGAAATTCAATCACTGATTAACATCCTATGGAGAAATAAGAACCCAACAACTTTGAGAGTATTTGTGTTAGCTTTTCCATTACACTGACAAAATACTTGATGTACAACAATTTAAAAGACTGGAACATGGTTTCAGTTCATGGTCAGCTGGACTCACTGCTTTAACCCTGTGGCAAGCCAGAAAGATGGAAATATGTGTTGGAGAAAAGTTTCTTGCCTCATGGCAACTAGGAAGCAGAGGAAGACTGAAAGAGCCATGAAGAGGAAGGGGCCAGGTACAGTACATACCCTTCGAAGGCATAGCCTCTCCACGAATCTCCTCCTTCAACTGGGCCCACCTCCTAATTGCCTAATTCAGCTACATCCACATTATGAATTCAATTCTCAATAGTGCTACCAGCTGGGGAGCAAGCCTGGGAGACATTTCAAATCTAAACAAATCATAACAGCATCGAAGGTACTGGTAAAATATTATTTATCCATCATTGCATGCATCAAGGGTATTTAAGATCCCTGTTTTAAATTCAGAATGTTTCCCACATACATGGTTGGGCTGCTGGTTGATATCAATTCAATGACAAAGCAAATTTTAAAATAACAGTCATATATTTACAGGTTAAAATAGGGTTTTTAACAAATGCTGCTATGATTCTGCAATTCCTATGAAGTATTCTTATAATGTTACTCAATATTTCAATTTATATGCAAGTTAGATGATTATAATGGCATATATGCAAATGCAATTAAGAGTGTTCATATACACAAATAACTTTCAACCTGATAAATATTTCAGAAATTCCATAATAGGAACAGAATTTATCAGGAAATGATTGCCTACTGCATCTTGTTACAAGTCATTATAGTTTAAAATTATTTATCTTATGTATATTCTGAGATGGTAAGGAGGAACCCTAAATCTGTACTGCAATAATGATCACTTTTAGAGAGTTTAGACTATTCAATTAAATTATTTTCCCTCAGTCATGACCTTATTTATGCAACATAACCCTTAGCATTTTGACAAAATTCTCCATACCCCAATCATATTTATTATTTTACTTGTGCCCAGAACTTCCTACCTAAGTTTGATTCTCTGTTTTTCCCACATATATTGACTCTAATTTTTCCCTTCCTAATTTTCCTTATTCCTACACATTTTCCTTTTTTGCAGTTTATGTATGCCTGTTTTTGCTTGATTCTACCCTTGCTTCAACCTTAGGCAACCCAGATATTTTCATGGTTCCTAATAGTATCCCAAATGTCATAGTTTCTGTCTAGAATACATTGTCTGGTTTCATCTTGTTTTAAGAGCAATGAGAACAAATAAGTTAGGAACAAGTTTCCTACCTATGTCTTCCATTATTTACACATCATTCTATAATTAAATTTTTAATTCTGAAATTGTTTTAAAGGTGAAGCAGAACAAACGCATGGCATCGTTAATTGAGTTAAATATATGACATTGTTAACTGGGTTTATTTAAAGAATATTTCTTCAGTAATGCGTTTTATAGCTTCTTTATAACATATTTGAGAGAATGAATCATACTAATAATAGAGAAAACATGTACACTTAAATTTTCTCTAAAAAATTATATTGTATATTGGTATAATCTCTTCATTCAACAAAGAGATTTATTTATGATTGAACACAAGGTTTTCTAAATTTTTTTTTTTTTTTGTAGGTACTTCGCGGTCCTGCAGGCGCCCATGCCGCTGAGCGATATCACCCGCCCTTTTTCCGTATGTGAGTTCCGGAAGTCGAACTCGGGCCCTCGTGCTTGCCAGACAGGCATTTATGCTGCTGAGCCATCTCACCAGCCCAAGGTTTTCTAAATTGATTTGACAAATTATTTTTTATCATATAAAACTGACTAATAACTTCCCAAATAATATACTTTTTATTGATAAAGTCTAACTTAAACCCAGGTGCATGTTACAATATTTTTTTTATTTTTGTTTATGATTTAGATAAAACTCACATAACATAAAATGTAAGCAACATACTCAGATCAAGATCAATCTTAATAGTATACTTTGAATTTTAAAACTTTATCATAAAATTTTGCATTTTACACAATATCAAATAGTAAGTTTTATTGAAAAGAGTTAACATTGCTGAGAGAGTGAAAGGAAGATTGTCTATCAAACAAATTGTATTACTATAATCCTTTTTGTTATGACAAATAAGAGCAGAAAGTGAGAGAGACAGAAAGAGAGAATGGAGAACAGGCTGGCTTTCTTGACATAAATGCTAATTAATTTGCTATATCAATAAGAACCAAATTAAAGCTATAATACAAATTAAAGTAGCAATTAAGCTAATAGACAATTATTCATCTTTGAAATAAATGAAGTTGAAAGAGATGGATCTTGCTCACCATGGGTGGGGAAATTACTAAAATAGTTTGAAATTCAATTAAAAATAGTTAATAAAGCCAGAATAATCACTAGATTGCTTTTACAAAGAAGCCAGAACTGTCATATGGACTTGATTTCCTTTGGTGACAGAATTAGTGATTAACAGCTCACTAGGGAGTTCTCTGTGTGAGTAATTGCATTGGTTTTTGTTCAATATATTTTCTGTATGGCCTAGAAAATCTTGCCACTAAATAAAAATTCTACATATAGCACTTTCATTGATGATTGTGATGAGTTACTATTACATGGGTATACATACATATATACATACATGTCTGTATGTATGTACACAATCAGCAAAAGAATTTAATGGGTGATAAAAATATGCAATACATTCAGGCAGTAGAATAGCTTTCATAATGTGAAATATTCTTGCCTTCAAAGAAGTAAAACGTGAAATGTCAACATATAATTTATCTCAACTAGAATATGTGAAACTTCTCTCATGAAGTAGAAAGGTGCTGGAGAAATACTTACTCACAGAATATTTACCTAGCATGTATGAGTCCCTGGGTTCCATTCCTAGCACATCTGTCTCTGTCTCTGTCCCTGTCTCTGTCTTTCTCTCTCTGTCTCTCTCTCTGTCTTTCTCTCTCTGAGACAGAGTAAGAGAGATAGAATCGTCTATTTCTATAAACTTCTTTACTGTAAACTAGAGATATTAGCATGAGCTGCAAAAGATGATCATTTAGAAGTATAATAAGTGAATTTATCAAGAAATAGAGATGTAACCTCACCAAAGAAAGCCTTAGACGCGTCTGTCAAGATAATACTTAGATTCTGTCCAGCAAGTATGAGTAAATTTTTGCCTCAGTGTTTCACCTTGTGAAGATAAGAAAATCATCTAACTTTTCTTGATTATATTCCATGTTTATCAAGAATTTAATGAGTAATTTGATTTTTTGCACTGTTCCCCTATAAGTAGTCAGTGCTTTGTTAGGATCAACATAACGTTTTGATCTTTATGAAATATTCATTTACAGGTGTTTGTGTATTAGGCTTATAAATAATACGTTTCCTTCGGTTTATTTTGGGGCAAAGATAGGATTAGGTTTAGACTACATGTCTAAGAAATCCATCATAGAAAAGGACTAGACAATTAGCTAGGCTTCATAAATAATCATATGTCCACTACCTCTATCCCCATCCCAAGGAATGATCTCTCTGCTTCTGTGGAATTTTTACTTTTTCATGGAACTTATTTTTAGGGCAGCACATGGATTCACAGCACATTTGAGCAAAGGTAAAGATATTTCTCACATACTTTCTGCCCACACATATGCATAGCTTATCTATCAGCATCCTACACCAAAGGAGTAGCTTCTTGTACTTCAGGGACCCATATTCACACTTCATTCCACACCATTCACACTCAAAGTCCATAGATCACAGTAGTTTTTATTTTTGGTGTTGTATATTCTATAGGCTTTAACAAATGTATAATGCCAAATATTCAGCATTTATTGCATCATATAAAATAGTTACATTGCCTTTAAAATCCTTTGTCCTCCACTTACTCATATCTCTCTTTCACTAACTCCTGCAAATCAGTGTTGTTGTTATTGTCTCCATTGTTCTGCAATTTCCAGAATGTTATATCAATAAATAATCAGTACATAGCCTTTTCAGTTTGTTTCTCTCAGATATCTGCATTTAAGTTTCCTCCATATTTTTCCATGGCTTGATAGCTCATTTATTTTTAGAACTGAGTACTTTTCCATTGTCTGGATGCATCATAATGTATTTACTTATTCAAACTTTGAAACTTGTTTTGGTTGTTTCTAAGTTTAGGAAATTACAAATAAAGCTGTTATACACATCCTTATGTAGGTTTTTACATGGACTTTTTTTTTTGAGTAAAGTGCACTAAGAATTATGATGGTGAATCAAGTGATAAGAGCATGTTTAGTTTTGTAAGAAACTGCCAACCCATCAAGACAGAATGGCTTAGTACTGTTTCTTTTTCACAGCAGCTAAGAATGCCAAATCATGTTGCTGAATGACTTCACCAGCATTTCATGCTGTCAACATTTTGAGTTTTGAACAATAGAAGTGTAAGTGTTATATAGTGGTTAACTCATTTTTTTTTAATTTGCAATTCTCTAGTGACATCTCTTCATCTTTTCATACATTTATTTGTCATCTGGATATTTTCTTTGCTGAGGTGTTGGTTCCAGTCTTTGTTCATTTCTTAGTCACTTTTTCTTATTTTTGAGTGTTAAAGAATTCTTTGTATATTTTGGATAAACTTCATTATCCGACATGTCTTTTGTAAATAGTTTCTCTTAGTCCGTGGCTTGTCTTTTCATTTTCATGACATTGTCTTTCACAGAGAAGATTTAATTTTAAGGAAATCTATGTTACCAATGATTTCTTTCAGAGTGAGCATTTAGCATTATACCTAAAAAGTCATTACAATACCGAAGGTCATATAATTTGTTTCTTTGCAGTCTAGTAATTTTATAGCTTTGTGTGTTACATTTGTTTTGTGCTTAACATGTGGATGTACCATCCATTTTGAGTTAGTTTTTGTTAAGAACGGAAGGTTTGTGACTAGATTCTTTTTTTTCCCCTTTGACATTCAATAGTTCCCGCACTATTTGTTGCAAGGACTATCTTTGCTCCACTGTATATCCTTTGCTCCTTTGTCAGAAAAGTTTGTAGTCTTTAGTTAACCTTTTCCTTTGCAGGTGTAGTGGAGGCTGTAACATGTGAACAGCTAGGTTGTCTGGATGGAAGGATTTATTTTTAAAGCTGCTTGGAGGGTTGTTGGCAAGGAGCCTTCAAGCTGTCAACCTTCTTCAGGTTTGGTCTTGCCTGAAGTAAGCAGCTTTGCTGAAGGATATGAGACCTTTCTGAGATCGTCCACATTCAAGAATGATTAGCACAGTGGGGATAATAAACCAAACTTATTTTCCCAACTCAGGAAAATGTTAACGAGCCCTGTAGACTCAAAGATCCTTGAGATTGGCTGAGACATTTTTGAAAATGAGTTAAAACCTCTTCTAGGGCCGGTGAGATGGCTCAGAGGCGTAAGCGCCTGCCTGGCAAGCGCAAGGTCCTGAGTTCGACTCCCGGAACCCACATATGAAAAAAGGGCCGGTGATATCGCTCAGTGGCACAGGCACCTGCTGGCGCGTGAGGTCCTGAGGTCGAACCCCGGTACCCACACACACACACACACACACACACACACACACACACACAAAACCTCTTCTAGTCAGTTTGGGCTGTTATAAAAAGAGACCATAGACTGTGCATCTTATAAAGACAGACATTTATTTCTTATCATTCTGGAGGCCGAAAAGCTAATGATAGGATGACAGTAGACTCATGTCTGGTGAAAGCCCATTTACTGGTTCACAGATGATGGTTTGCTTCTTGCTATGTCCACACATAGAGAAGGGGATGCACTAACTCTCTGACTTATCTTTACCAGTGTAAATCCTATTTGCTTTATAAAATGTCCTCAACTTCCTCAAACCATCACCTTGCTGGTTAGGATTTGAAGATACAAATTTTAGGAAGACACATACCGTCAGACAACAAAACTCAGCTTTTTCAGTGATCAATCATTTTGCTAAACAGTTTTGTACCCAAATAAAATTCCTATTTGTTAATTTTTATCTCAGCCTCTGCTTTCAAAATCAAACTATCAGTTTTCCCTAGAAGAACAGAATGTATGGAATTATAAATATATGTTTATTAATTGGTTTGCACAAAGTCTGATAGCTTCACAATCTCCATCTATACACTGGAGAGCCAGAGAAACCAGTAGGTGCTCAGTCCACGAAGCTGGAAGCATCAGAATGAAAGGGACCCATGGTGCCTCCATCGGAGGCTCAGGGCCTGGAAGTTCCCTGGAGAGTCAGTGTTATGGGTCCATAGTGAAAGTTTGAAGCCGCTGCAGTCTGATATCTACAGGCAATGGCAGCAGCAACCGACACACCGCTCATGAAGAATGGAGCTTGCACTTGCTGGCTGGCTTCCTCCTGTCTGTCCTTTTTCCATCTGGGTCCCCAGCCTACAGAACAGTGCCACCACATTCGGGATATGCCTTGCTGCTCAGTTTGCTGTCGTACATGCCAGTTATTGCTGCAAACGCTTTCATAGTCACATCCAGAAGTGTGTATTACTAATTACTCAGACATCTATCAATTCAGTCATATTGACAGTTAAAATTAACATTTTACAGACCTAAGTATTTAGCTGAATAATGGCCAAAATCCTACTTGGAGTGCTATTTATGAGAAAAAGGAAAAGGAAAAATATTTTTGAAATTTGAAGCCATATTTGTGATATTGTCAGGCAATTAGAGAGACTGGATAAACATGTGTTTACCCTATACTTCTGTGATAACATTTTTCGAGCCACTTTGCTATTTTGCTATTCTATACAGTTATTGACAGATCTCTTTCTAAAAGATTTTGGTGATATTTTAAAAGTTTCCTGCTATTATGGGAAAAATGCTTGGGAGAAAGGCTTAGAAGCTTCTACACAAATCCGGAGTGCCTAAGGCAATTGATAATCCTCTTTATCTCTAAAACTCCAGGACTCAAAAATATTCTTTATGTTAATGTTTGCTGTACAAGCATTTTAAATGTCATCATCATTTGAAGAAAGTATGACCAATCTGCTTCATATTTTGATAGTTTGTGATTTCTAATTAAATCATGAGCTTTATTGAAATATGTTTACAGAGGATAAACTTCCTGAAACACCACTTTAAGCTTTTCTATGATCCTTACTTTGCTATAATTTTGACAACTCACTAGTATATTTTAAAATTCTGAAAAGTCATTACCTCTCCTATAGCAAGTTCCTTCTTTGATTTTCAATGGGCTTAAATTTCTATGATCAGAAACTCCAAATTTTCATTGTAATAACTGTATTATTTTTCATTAAAATTCTTTATTTTGTCTATTTTCTTGTTGAAGAGAAATTATCCAGTAATCTGATAAATATTTTTCTCTTCATCACAAACACCAATTTTGTCAGTAGTCAACTGAATAACACAGCACAGCTAGTCATTACACCTCAGCTAGTTATTATTACATTGAGTTCATCAGCACGTAACAATTCATAATGCAAGTTTTGCTTTGAAAATGTATCTTTCAGATTTTCTGCTCCATATTTCACAGGTCACTGACAGCTTGCACTCCTCTGGATCTATACAAGACAACAGTCTTCCATGTAGTTCCAAGCTGATGATTGCTGGTTCATTCCTATGGAATGATGGACTACTGTATTAAGGGAATTTGACCACAGGATCCTCGCTAAGCTGGTGAATATGGTCTTAGTATTTTGCTGTAGTATGAACATCTCCCTCTCACCAACCTACATTTACATATGTTATACACGCCTCCATAGATGAAAGCTCTGCCTGCCTTCTCCTGCTTGCTGTTTATGTTAGTGCAATTAGGCAGCACTTAGTCCTGATACATCTGGAAGCCACCTGGGAAATATATTTTTTGGGGGAGCAGGAAATAGACTAAAATAACAGGGTGATTTCATTTTAAAGTTTAAAAGTCTAAGAAATCTTTCAATGTATTACAAAAACTTAGGTAATAACCTAGTATTCTTTGTAGTATTTGATTTTCACAACTGATTCTTATAGCTTTTTCTTAAAAATCACAGTACTTTTTCCTGCCTTCATACTAAAACCTTGTCTTTTTTATTTGTTGTCAGTATCGTTTGTCAGATTTTGTCTCTTATTCTCATTTTTCTTTAGAATTTTTCTTGACAAGTTTACTTTTGTTAAGTGGGTTTTAGAATACCTTATTAATACAAAACTTTGGGAGTTGTTTCTGACTTCATTAAAGCAATTATTAATTTAGAGATAATCTTTTGGTATTATCAGCTATCAGCTTCCTCCTCTGGAAATATATATATATATCTTCATTATGCAGTATATATAACAAAAGATTCAAATGTTTCTACAACAAATTCTGAATATTAGCGGAGCTTTGAAAAATTCAGAACTTAATCATTTGGCAAGTAAGTATAATGCCAAGCCAAATTGTAAAATAAATAAATGGGTAAAAAGACATAGTTAATAGCAGCAGAATGCAATATTTTCTGAACAATTTTCTGGACTGTATACTTTAGCAAGATCAAAAGAAAATTATAGAAAGAATGTAACATTGGATCAATAATACAAAATAATGGAACCCATAGGTTCAAACTCAGTACAATTTAAAAAAATCTTCAGAATAAAACCTAACTTAAAAAAATCAATTCAAATTATTTCATACAACAATGATTTATAAATGTTTATGTATGAAACAGATAACAGAGTTCAGTGGTAGAGCATTTGCCTAACTGGTGCAATATCCTAGATTCATTCCCCTTCACTGAGAAAAGAAAAGGAAAAGAAAAGGAGTTTTATTTTCTTTCAACCAAAATTATTAGTTGGATACAGCATAACAAACAGAGGACTTCATAACATACTTTGTTTGGAAATAGATGAAAAATAATGGAGGAGAGAAAACTCATTAATTTGAGATATAAAAGGTAGAAAGGCATGCTGGTGGGTAATACAGTTGGACTAACATTTTTATATTATTTAGTGTGATTCCAAACTTACTATGTATACCTGAAAGATGGAAGTCTCATATTTTTCATTTTAAATACATACATTAGAAGTACTAAACTAAAAAGAACCAACTCAGTCAGGACTGAGTAGATAGTAATGGAAATAGCTAAAACAGTCTTTTCCAACTGTATTCTAAAAACCTGCACAATGGGGTGGATTTGCATTATGGATTTTAGTATGCATATATAGCTCAGAGAAGTCATGGGTTTGATTGCAGTCCACTGCAGCAAAAAGCAAATATTGTATTAAAGAGAGTCATACAAATTCTTTGGTTTCCCAGAACATGGAAATATTATGTTTATATTCTCCTCCAGTCAGTGGTGTGTGATAGATATAGTTAAAAATACCAAAAAACGAAAACAAAAAAATACCCATGCCTGAATTTAAAAATAACCTTTGGCGAAAAATGCTAGCAATCATGTAAAATGTTAGAAAAAAGGACAACAAATGACTTGCTCAACTCAGGCTTTCAGAAATTTTTCAATTTGGAAAAAAATCCCAGTATCTGCAAAGCATAATGGAGTGAAGCACAATAACACACAGCTCAAAAAATGAGATTTATAGACTTATTTTAAGTGTCAAAATTTCCAAATAACACTTTATATAAAAAGCATAACATAATTTTTTACAGAGATATTCCAAAAAATTAACTTCTATAGCCATGTGAATTTTTTTAGATCTTATAGTGATGTTTCTGTTTTCTATATTCATATATTTCTGCTTGAATCTCTATTTAGCACTGTAGGCATGAAATTTTCCTCTCATATTAAACTGCAGAAATGATTATACCACTGCTCACACCTGCTTCTTGCTGGACTGAATGACAGGGTTCTGTGCTGGGGCCTGGGCTGGGCACATACTGACATTCTGGCTTGTTTTCACCAGAAAAGTGCACTACATGACATTACCATTATATATGGACTACATAGAATTTTAAAGCCTGCTGCAATTTTGGGTACTTTGAAATTATAAATGTGACACGTATTCGTAGGTAATATTTGATCTTTCACATGATTCAGAATGTAAATTCAAATTTTTTAGTATTTTTCTTTCAATTTATGATGATTTTAGTTAGGGAGCAATGTGAATGTAGAATTCCTAAAGCAATAATACTTAACAATTGATTTAATTATCTCCACCAATCAAAATAGAAAAAAAATTAAAAATAGAATGTTGTAAACTTCCCATTACAAGCATTGTTATGTTATCAAAATAATGTTTTAATTATACATCATTAATTTAAATAGGTACATGCATGCTAGAAATGTAATTCTGAATACAATTCTTAAATGTGAATAGCATTTATAAAATCTATAGAATAAGGAATAAATTACTAAAAGCTCCTCTAATAAGTGGGTAGAACTGAGAAAAATTAAAACCTCTCAAGAAATATGCAGGGATTGTTAAGTCTTTTAACACAAACATTTCTCTAGGCAGAGCCTGGAATTACATATTTCTCTTTTTAGAATTACCTATGATGCCTATTATTGAGATTGTTAGATTGGTCAAAATATGTTAATGTAAATTACCTTAACATATACTTTGTCTACGTAAAATCTAAGTTCAAAGGTAATGTGAAAAATTATTTGGTTACTAACAGGTGAGGAAAATTATATTTCAGTTAATGTACTAATTCTACAATAGCATTGTCAATCCTGAAAAGTTGGGGAGATACAAGGCTATGACACAGGTGCCTGGAGCACAGTATGGAAGTACATAGAGGATGGAGAGGAACAGAAAAAATGATGTAGAAGGAAGCTAAAAATACATTTTTTTTATGTGGGTACCAGGAGTCGAACTCAGGACCTCACACTTTCCAGCAGATGCTTGTGCCACTGAGCGATATCACTGGCCCTTTTTTTCCTTTACGTGGGTACCAGGAGTCGAACTCAAGACCTTGCACTTGCCAGGCAGGCACTTATGTTACTGAGTCATATCACTGGCCCAAAATATATTTTTATAATTCCAGTTTTAAGTGATTTCATTTATCATTTTTTCTCCATCAATCATCTTTTGGTCTTATTTCAGATCTAGGATTCAGAGAAACAATGTCAGTAACTTAGCTCAGATACAATATGGGTTAAATGAATTTTGTGAGAAGCAACTAATAAACCTACCACTATATTGTACCTCTGAGAAAACAAGTTTAGAATCCCAACTAACACACTTACGAATAAAATTTTATCACAAAAGCTGTCTATAAACTACAATTTGTTCACCTAAGTAAAATATATATTGTTTACCTAGAGAGGAAAAGGTGACTCTTTTAAAGATTGCCTTATACGTCGAGAATGCTTCAATCTATACTTTGAGGCATTAGAGCTTCCCTGACACGTTAGGAAACCGTCTTTTCCTCAGGGTAATATGTTTACTGTGAGTTGCTGTTGTGGCAGAATAAATGACACCTGAATATCCTCGCATTTCAAACTGCAATAACAGAGCCAGAGACTTGTTTGTAGCTTATGACTCAGTCACAGAATGAAAAATGAGTAGCTATTCATGATAATCTACCTAAAATAACATTTAAATAAAAAGGAAATACATTTTTTTTGTACCTGGAATTGAACTCAGGGCCTTGCACTTGCCAGACAGAACCTTGTGCCGCTGAGCTATCTCACTGGCCCAGGAAATACAATTTTAATATCATTTTCAGGTTTAATCTGATGATCTCAAAATATGAAATAGAATTATAGATTTTCCTTATGTTGTATTTGTAAAATAATTTTGAAAAGGGAGGGAATGTTTCATTTCCAACTTTGTTTTCAAAAGACAGCATCTTACCTTTAGCAAGGGCCACAAACTCATGCCCCTAGTGTGTTTAATAAATCTCAGCTCATGAATGATTGAACTTGAAGAATTAAAAATCATCTCTAGTGTGAATAATTAGATCTCTTTATTACTAAGTTCTGGCTCAATAGGCATGAAATTCTAGGGCATGGATTGTGAGTTATAATACTCCAGGATTCTTACTCCCTTGGCATGTTCTAATGTTTTCAAAATGAAACACCAGTTTCGTATTTAAAATTCTACTTTGTTCAATGATCCCTGTAACGCATTTGATATTTCAATCTCTCTTTCAAGTGTTGGTCGTTATCTTATTTAAAAATGCTACTATCAAAGGTCCTAACAACACCAAAACAAAGCAAAGCAAAGCAAAGCAAAACAAAACAAAACAAAAAAATCATTTCATTGCAATTCATTACACAAAGATAAATAAATATATCAATAAACAATTGGACACACGATATTTAACTAAATTGTTAATTTTAGCCAAGATTCAGAGTAAGAATATAGTTGTCTATCTACTGAGTATATACTCAACCATACAATTATTTCTGGCCAGTGATGTATGAGCAGAGAAATATACATCATTTCTGGGACAGGAACTTTATTTTTGATGATGAACTTTTTTTTGGCGGTTTCTTCTTACAGACAGTATTAATGAAGCGTGTATCAAAATGAAGCCCTCTAAACAACTTCGTTTCATAAGTTAAGTATGAGCACAGGCCTCATCTTTCAATATATGCTGTACTGGGCAGCTAGACATTTAGACTAAATAAGAAATAAACTTTTGTTGTTGAAGTGCTTGAGCCCGAATCTAATAGTAGTGAAATATAGCTTGCATTGGCGAACATAAATAGAAAGATGGAAAAGGATGATTATATAATTATTGAGTGGGTTATGAAAGAAATTTAAGAAAAGGTTTATTCCTCTTAATAAAGGCTGTGTTTATGGGTTAAATTTTGTCACATCAATATTTTACAATCTCTGAAAATCATAACAATTCATTTTCTTGAATGATCACTAAATCAGTATGGTAGATATTTATGTATTTATATGGCTTAATATCTGCTCACTAAAAGGCCAACATTTGGGCTAAAATCAAAGAGATATGTAACGTAAGATTTTATTTCATAAAGATAATTAAAATTAAGAGATTTTCACAAGGTTACCTGGTATAACAAAAAATGCAGGATAAAATCTCAAGTTTTTGGAAAGCAGGTCATCGTTTTATTACTAACAGTGTATTTCATGCATGTTATCTAGCTGTGCACGCACAGGGCAGGCTATGAACATTATAGGGGGAAGGGCACGTTGGGGGTAATTTCATAGTTCATGAAGAGGGTGTATTTGGAGATAAAAAGAAAGAGAAGCTAGGACAAATTCTAAGTGACATCACGCGTGCACACACACACACACTCACACTAATGAAAGTCACTCAGCTATTGTTCCAATGGGACTGAAAGTGGCTGAATGATCCCCAAGACCATATGTCAATTGAGTCACATCACACATTTTTATAATTATTTCAACACCTATTGTAAGTATAAACACATATCAACCTTCAGAACAGATTGGTGTACATTTCATCATCTGTTCTACCAATCTTAGGACAGAATTTTTGTTTGCCCTTTGATAATTTCTGGATTTGTTTGCTTAGGCTTTATTATTTTCTAGCCAAAATAATTAATGTTGAAGTAGATTTTTCTCACTCTCCTGTTTTAGGAAACAAAAGATACCTGATCCTTTCAAAACATACTTAAAATAATGACATGAGATTAAATTAATATTTTTAAAAGTGACTGAGATTTTTAGATAGAGTTCAACATAAATATACCCAGATAAATCTTATTACAGTTTATCAGAATTGGGCTACACATGGTATGGTATCTGTGCTTTATCTGTTTTAATAGGCGTTTCATTGACATTTTGATAGACTTTTCCAGTGCCCCAGGTTATTAAATTCTGAGCTTCAAGTTATTAAAGAAAAAGCAGTGCAATTAAAAGCACTCCTTTGATCATAAATTATTCTCTTATTTTATTTTTAGCTTTAGCATTACAGAGGAATATTTTATGAAGTTGAAGTTTTAGAAATGTTTGCATAGATATAAGTAATAATAAACTTCGTATGGTTATTTATTGAGACTATTTGGTTATTTTGAGATAGAATTATCATTAAGACTCTATATATACATATATATATTATGTAATATAATATGCACACATAAGAATTTAGGGCTGCAGTTGTCCAGATTTTTATTTCTCCTCTTGAATGAAGGGAAAAATACTTGAAAATATAAAAATTATTGTCAAAAAAGACAAGAGTATTACCTAGTTGCAATTCTGACAAGGAATCCAATTTCAAAGGAAGTTAATTTCACATTAAACTTGATATTCATTTGAATAATATTAAAGTTCATTTACTCTGCTTTGATGAGATAATAAGCTGATTGAAGTTCATAACATAATAATAGCAATGATCATAATACCTTTTATTTTCAAGATTATATTTTATTTCAAATTCTGTGTCATAAATGATGTATATCTGGGGCCAGTGAGATAGCTCAGCAGCATAAAAGCGCCTGCCTGGAAAGCACGAGGTCCTGAGTTTGACTCCCGGAACCCACATACGAAAAAAGGGCCGGTGATATTGCTCAGCGGCACGGGTGCCTGCTGGCGCGCGATGTCCTGAGTTCGAACCACGGTACCCACAAAAAAAAAGTTATGTATATCTGTGTGCATTGTACATAGCCTCACAATAAGTTAACAGGTGAGTATAATTATTTCTGTACTATATAACGAAGACGCTGTAGGTTAAAGTCACATTAATATATAGAAGAGCCAGTATTCAAACCCATACCAACCCTATTCTATGATACTCCAGTACCTTGCCATGCATAAAACTATTTAAAAGTAATTCCCAAAATTTATAATGACAGTCACTGACATTTCTAAAGTAGTAAACTTTGTGTTAGGCTCTGATGTCAGTCACTGAAATATATTAACACATTACTTCTCCCTACATCTCTGCCATATTGTACAGATAATGAATGCCATAGAGAGGCTTATAATTTGATAAATTAATACTAAAGTGTTGATGAAGCAAGGCTTCTACCCAGTTTGAGAGCCCAAGCTTTTAACCAAATTTACTCTGATTTTTTCAACCTAGGGAAGGAAAATATTTTCAAGCGTTCCAGATGAGAGCTTTCTCCAGATTGGGAATATGTTACGTTGGGTACCCACTTGTTTACACACCACCTTGTGTTTTCTGATCTTTGCAGTCTTTTTTGATTTCAGCCTCCCCATTTCCTAGGTTTCATTTTGCCTGCTAATTTTTTCCAATATAATTTTGATCCGAAGTTATATTTGAAAATATAAATGATTTCTAGGTCATGTATCTCTTCCCTAAGAATATTGTGAATATATTAAAATATCTGCCAAAGATAAGGAAACGTGGATTTGTAGTTCAATTGTCACATGTTTATTATATAGGACATAAATAGTTTTCTAGTTTAAATGGAAATTACACAAGTAATTCATCTATTTACCTTTGATGGCTTAGCTCTATCTTCTGCCTCACTTCTAAATTGTAAGCTCCTACTTTTTCTTAAATATCCAGTAAGCTGCAAAACCTTTAGAAGTGTCTGTTTCATTTTTTGTGCCTGAGCATATTCCTAAGAAAACTATAACCCACTATACAAACCAATCCCTATGGGAGTGCAACTTTGCCTTCTCTTGATAGTTCCACTGACTTTAGTTTGAAGACAGTTGCCTTTCTTTATGATAGTGAATTTCTACCAAAAGAACTACTTTCTGATCATCCTGGATTCTCTATTCTGTGTTTTACTATTCCCAAGAAATGTTCCTGCCTTGCCAAACTGAGTTTCCTGCAGAAGCTCTGGTTGTGGTTTCAATCTCATTGTTACTTCAAATGCACACGGATAACGTAATTTTCATACTTTTATTAATATCAACACACACTTCAGACATCAATAACATGTCAGTGTCTGTTTAAAAATATGCACTCAAAACCCAATAATAATATCTCAATAACTCTTTAAACTTCACATTAGACTTTTATTAAATAGCCAAAAATACACTAGACTTTCTGGCATCCCATACCATTCATGGATCATAATGAATTTGCAAAAACAAAATCCATATAAAAGTTGCTGTAAAGACAAATGTCTTCCCCTATGAATTTAATCATTTTAAATCTGGGTATGGCTTTACCTTTATGCATATTAAACGCTCACAAGACATTACATTTTTATAGTATGCAATTTAGAAAGATTTTTGGAAATCAGAATTCTTTTGCATACTCAGGAATACCTCCATCAAATCTAACACCAAAGTACCCATTAATTTTCCTTAAGTAGGAATTGTCAACCAGACTGTGGATACCAGTCATGCTAGTGAATAAGTACTTATTATTTCCAAAGATTCCAGCACATGATTATTTTCTCAGCTGATTTCTATTTAGAGGCAGGCAGATTTTCTATCCAGGTTTGTATAATTTTTAGTTTTATCAAATTTCAACATAATCTCTCTCCAGGTTGAGAGTAATGTGTATAGTATCATCTGTAACCATAAATGTGAGGACATTGTTCTGAAAGTTTTGAAAGAGCAAAACCTTAAACTCCTATGAGAATAGTTTTATACAGAATATATGATGAACCTTGTATAATTCTTACTGCACCCCTTAGTCCCTGAATAAGCAACTGAAGTAATTCAAGACTTTGAGTAGTTCAACATTTGTGAAGTGTACACGTAAGAGCAAGTTACAAGAAACATCTAGAAATGCAAAGGTAAAATCAAAATAGATTCTGCAGAAATCTAGAAGATTTGAGTAACTACTTTGAGAACCTGTGCTCTAATAAAATGGAAAATTCAGAAGTGGATAAATTCCTAGACACATATGAGCTATCAAAGCTGAACCACAAAGATAAAAAAATTGAATAAGCCAATATTAGTCAGTGATATTGAAGAAGTAATAAAAATCTACCAACTAAAAAAATGCCCATGTCCTGATTGATTCACGCTGAATTTTGTAAGATCTTTAGAGAAGATCTGACACCAATACCCCAGAGTGGTGTTGGATGCATTTAAGGATGTTATATCACTGTTACTCCTCAAGCTCCTTAAAGAAACTGAAAGGGATGGCGTGCTCTCATTCATTAAGAGAAGCTGGTATCACCCTAATACCAAAACTGGATAAAGACCCAACTAAAAACAAAAACTATAAGCCAATTTCCTTAATGAACATAGATGCAAAAATCTTCAAAAAGATAATTAGCAAATAGAATGTAGCACCTTATCAAAAAGATCATACATCGCAATCACGCAGGTTTCATCCCAGAGATGCAAGGATGGTTAAACACATATATGTCAAAAATGTAATACATTACATAAAGAGAAGCAAGGTCAAAAACTATGTGATCATATCAATAGATGGAGAAAAGGCTTTTGACAAAATTCAATACCACTTCGTGATAAATTCCCTGAAGAATACAGATAAGAGAAGGACCATACCTGAATCTGACAAAAGCTATTTATGATAAACCAATAGCCAGCATCATACTAAATGGGGGAAAAGCTAATCATTCCCCCTAAAATCAGGAACACAACAAGGATTTCCACTACCACAACTTCTATTCAACATAATACTTGAAACATTAGCCAGAGCAATTGGGCAAGAGAAAGAAATAAAAGGGCTATGTATAGGAGAACTCAAATTATCATTAATAGCAAATGACATGATACTTTGCAGGCCAGACCAAAAGAACTCTACCAAAAACTTAGAATTAATAACCAAATTCAGTAGTGTAGCAGTACAGAAGATCAGCACAAAAAGTTATTAGCATTTGTGTACACAAATAATAAACTCAATGAGAAGGATATTATGAAAATAATACTATTCACAGTAGCTTCAGGAAAAATGCAATAGTTAAGAAATAATGCAACCAAGGAAGTGAAAAACCTCCACAAAGAAAATTACTGTTCTCTGAAAAAGGAGATTTAAAGAGGATATCAGAAAATGAAAAGATGTCACCTTCAAATATTGTCAAAATGGCCATAGTCCCAAAGCTGTTATACAGAGTTAATGCAGTCCCAATCAAAATAAAAACAGGATACTTATAGAACTAGAGAAAATAATACTAAAATTCATAGGGAGCCAGAAGAGACTCAGAATAGCAAAAGCAATTTAGGACAACAAGAAAAAAGAGGGAGGCATAGCAGCACCTGACGTCAAGCAATAGAAACAAACACAGATACATAGATCAGTGAAACAGAATAGAGAATATAGAAACTTCCCCAAACACATTCAGCTGTTTGATGTTTGACAAAGGAGATAAAAGCATATGTTGAAGGAAAGATAGCCTATCCAACAAGTGGTGCTGGGAAAACTGATTACCTGTTTGCAGAAGATTGAAATTGTATCCTTATCTCTCACCACATATTAAATTATAATCAAAATGGATCAAAGATCTGAACATGAAAAGAGAAACATTAAACTCACTGTAAGATAAAATAAGTAAAACACTTGAACCTCAATCACACATAAATAAAAGCAAGTATCAACAGCTGGGATTATATCAGGCTACAAAGCTTCTGTATAACAAAACAATCACATGCTAGAATGAAGAGACAACATATAAAATGGGAAAAAATTTTGTCAGCTGCTCCTCAGACAGAGGACTAATATCTAGAATATAGAAAGAACTAAAAAAAAATCTCATTTACCTAAAGTTAAAGACCCAGTCAAGAAATGGACAAGAGAAAAGAACAGATGATTTACAGAGGAAGAAATCCAAGTGGTCAGTAAATGTATGAAAAAAAAAAAAAAAAAGTTCAACCTCTCTGGCCTTTAGAGAAATGCAAATTAAAACAACCTCAAGATGCCATCTTACTCAAGACAGAATGGCAATCATTAAGAAGTCAAGGGGCCGGTGAGATGGCTCAGTGGCTTAAGCGCCTGCCCGGCAAACGCGAGGGCCCGAGTTCGACTCCCGGAACCCACATATGGAAAAGGGGCCGGTGATATCGCTCAGCGGCACTGGCGCCTGCTGGCGCGCGAGGTCCTGAGGTCGACCCCCTGGTACCCACAAAAAAAAAAAAAAAAAAAGAAGTCAAGGAATAACAAATGCTGGCTGTGAGTGCAGTGAAAAAGGAATCCTCCTTCATTGTTAATGGGAATGCAGACCAGTACATTCATTATGGAAATCACTATGGAGATTTCTGAAAACTGAAATTAGACATTCCGTATGACCCATATATCCCTCTGCAAGGTATCCCCCCAAAGACTTTATGTCATCATTCCACTGTGATGCATACATACCAATGTTTATAACAGCACAAGTTATACAAGCTCTATTATGAAATCAGACTTTATACCCATCAACAGACACTTGGATAAAGAAAATGTGGTATCTATATGTAATGGAATACTACTCGGCTATAAAGAATGACAAATTTGAGACTTTTGTAGGAAAATTGACGCACCTGGAAAATATAATTTTGAATGAAATAAACCCAACACACAAGCTTAAATACCATATGGTATCTTATTTGAATAAGGCAAAATACAAAGAGAATAATAAAGGTAGGATAGAAGGGAACAAAAGGATGGATCTCATGCAATAGGGAAGATGACCAAAGGAACAGTGCAACGGTGATGAGGAGGGAAAAAGGAATAAAAAGAATAAAGACATTCCATTTACAGGAACCTAGTAACCTCAATGATGCAAGCATTAGAGGCCATAAAATAAGCTAAGACTAATAATATCAATAAGAATAAAAATTGAGACATGTGAACTGATGGAGTAGGGAGGGAGGAAGAAGGGAAGGGCATTTAAAAATAGAAAAAGCTGGAATACGTGAACATAAAAATTCCCCAAAATAATTGTAAACTGCATGTACTGAAAGCATATACTATTAAAATACATTTAAAAAATAGAAACACACAGTCCTGATCTTAAGGGCTATCTAGGACAAAATAGTGGCTAACATAACACCTAAAGGTGAGAAGCTGAAAGTTTTCCCTCTTAAATCAGGACCAAACCAAAGATGTCAGCTATCACCATTTTTGTTCAACATAGTACTGGAAACACTAGCTAGAACAATCAGACAAGGTAAATAAATAAAAGGGATAAGGACAGGGAAAGAAGAAGTTAAACTATCATGCAGATGACATGCTCCTCCACATAGAAGACCCTTAAAACTGCACTAAAAGTCTCTTTGAACTAATAATGAAATTCAGTAAGCAGTATATAAAGTCAATACTCAAAAATCAAGTGTTCCTATATACCAATGAAAAATTCACTGAAAGGAAAATTAGGAAAAAATACCATTTAGAATAGCACCCAAAAATGAAATACTTAAGAATTAACCTAACTAAGGAAATGAAAACATTTACAATGAAACTATAGTTCTCTGACAAAGGAGATAGAAGAAGATATCAGAAAATGGAAAGTTATCCCCTGTTCCTGTATAGGCAGAACCAAAACAGTTAAAAACGGCCTTACTCCCAAAACTGTTATATAGATTTATTGCAATCCAAATCAATATACCAATACCATTTCTTACAGAATTGAAGAAATCAATCCTAAAATTCATTTGGAAGAAGAAAACCAAGAATAGCAAAAGCAATTCTGGGCAAAAAGGATAAGGTAGGGGGCATCACAATTCCAAACTTCAAATTATACTACAAAGCTACAGTGTTAAAAACCAGTATACCATTGGAAAACAAAACAAAACAAAACAAAACAAAACAAAACAAAACAACCAAACATTAAAAAAAAAAAGACTGTGGCTCAGTGGAACAGACTAGAAGATATAGAAACAGCTTCAGGCACACTCTGTTACATGATCTTTGATGAAGGGGACAAATCCTTTCACTGGAGGGAAAGATAGACTGTTTAAGAAAGGGTGCTGGGAAAACTGGCTATCCCTATGCTAAACGCTGAACTTAGACCCATGTCTCTCACAATACACTCAAATAAAATCAAACTTGATCAAAGATCTCAACATTAGAACAGAAATACTTAACCTGCTGGAAGACAAAATAGACAAAACTTTCAAAGTTGTGCGTGTAGACAAAGGTGTTCTGAATTTCACAAGAAATAATACCAAGAATCAATAAACAGGATCACATCAAATTTAAAAGCTTCTGCACAGCAAAAGAATCCGCTAACAGAGTGAAGGGATAACCTACGGAATGAAAAAAATTGCCAGCTACTTAATAGGAAAGAGGAGAGAGTTAAAAATAGAAAGAAAAAAGGAGTCCTCATATTCTAAGTATGTTCCATTGTCGGTCTCTGATTTCATTCTAGTGTGAGAGAATGCACTGTGCAGGATTTACATATTTTGGATATTTTGGGGGTTTTGTTGTTGTTATGAGCATGGTCTATTTTGAAGAAAAGAAAAGGAAATAAATTCCCAGAGTGGGAAAGTCTACAGGGATATAGAGTGTCTCAGAGGTTGCCGGGATTTGGGGCAGAAGGATTGGGAGATGATGACTAGTAGGTAGAGTGTTTTGATTTGTGATAACAAAAATGACCTAAGTTTGATTATGCTTATCATTGTACATCTCTGCTAATGTGCTGAATCTACTGAATCTTGCATTTTAATTTTCAGATTGTATGCTATGGAAAACTTTAGTTCAATAAAGTTGTTTTATAAAATAAATAAAAAGTATAAACCTGGTATAATCAGAAACTCCCCCTTCCAACCAGGGAGCCAAGTCAGGTATCCCACTGAGCCATGACTATTGTCAGTCACTACTGTGCATCCTACCAGCATCCCAGGACCTAAGAAACCCAGTGCCTGATTCTGCCCAAGCTGTGAGTTCTCACCGGCCCACTCCTACCCTATGGAGTATACTTTACTTATTTTTCTTTCAATAAATCTTAGCTCTTGTTGCTATAAAAAAGAGAAACATCTATATTTTATTGTTATAGTTAAAATCTTTCAAAATTATATGTTATAAAATAACACAAGGAAACTCTGGAGGAATAGATATTTCAAATATTTCTCTGAATTTAGAAACCCCTAAATTTGGTAAATGATGCCATTAATTTCTTATACCATTGAATTTATTTTTCTAAACATGGTTGATATGATTCCAACTGAAATCACAGAGTTACATGAGCTGAAATTAATATAGTCATTATCCTACCCATAATTTTCTAAATTTTTTGGTGCTGAGGTTCGAACCAGGGTTCAATGCATACTAAACATATGCTCTACCACTGAGCAACATTCCCAGGCTTCATAATAATTTTCTACTTCATACATGTTCCTTTTATGAGGAATAGCTAGTAAAACTTAGAACATAAATAATTGTGCTTTTCTATAGAAGGAGAGGATGGGATTATCCTAGTTTTTAATATTTCTATGCCTTGTAATAGAAATAGCTGTTAGAAACCATCAATTTTAAATTTTGGTATAACTGTAGCAAATGTCCAAGAGGCATAGTTTTCCATTTAATAATATCATCTCAGATTTCTTCTTAGGATTTTAATTAAATAGTCTTATCAACACTTACTTCAGGTGTTCCTATATATTTTATCAGTGACTCTTTAGTTTATTAATGGAACAAAGCAAAACAGAAACAAGTAATTGAGTAATGAAGCTAAAAAACAGAAGTAAACCTGCTGCTTATTATTGTGACACATTCATATGAAATACGAGCCCTGAAATTTATTTATAGAGTCAGTGATACTCAGTAAAATTTTGATGGTGAAGAAAATGTTTTACACATATATTATCTAATGTGGTAAATACAACCATTTGTATATTATGCATTGGAAATATCTCAACCAACTCAGAAACTAAAGTCTCTATTTTCTTTAATTTTAACTTATTTAAATTTTCAATTAAATAGCCATTTGTAACCAGTGCTTACCATAGGAGCACAGTAAATCATAACACTGATCGTTTTACAGTACTTTAAAATAAAGCTAGCTCCTTATCTGTAATTTAAGAAAAACCCCCTTAAAACCTAGTTCATTGACCTCATATTTCTTTGAAAATGATCCCTCAATATGAGTGGATTTGTGGGGATTTTGGTGAAAATATGAAGAGTTTGTCAATTCATTTTTAAGCAGTGGAGTATGCTCCGTTTAATCAATTTGGCTGACTCTTTTGGTTTTACTTCATGGGGGATATTTTCGTATTTTTTTTTAATCCTGAGAGGAATACCTTCCTCCTCTATTTTTCTTTTATCCATGGTCATTTCTCAGATTGGGTTTAGAACATTTTCCCTGGGTAGATAGCAACTACATCCTTCCAATTCAGAAGGCATTGAATTCTGGGGATTAGTTTAAGAGCTGAGCATTCACAAGCCCTTTTTGCCAGATTGGGAAGTTTTCTAATACTCAGTGCCTTTAAAATCTAGTTTAGAGCTTAGAGTAGTGGCTCTGAAACTTAGAGTGAATCAGAATCTTCTGGAAAACTTGTGAAAAAATAGATTGCTGGATCTTAGAGTTCAGATCCAGTTAGTCTTGATTGGACCCAAATATTTACTTCTCTAACAATTTCCAGCTGGTGGTGACCCAGTTGGTGCAGTAAGGTGCCATGACCCATGCAGCCAGCGGGGCCCTGAAGGGCAGTGGGGGGGCGATGGTAGATTAACAAAAATCTATAGACATATATTAAAGGAAAGCTGGGACTGGAGGGGACCTGACCTCTCTGATGGAGAGGCAGTGATAACCCAGCATGGTCTGCCTCTTTATACACTGTAAAAATGGGGGAAGCACATGATGGGGCCAAAAGTGCAAGGTCTCAGTGTTTTGCTGAGAACACTGAAAGTTAAACATTCTCAGAGCTATCTGTGCTGTAGTTAACAGGGAGGAACACCGAGGCCAGACACCTGCAGGACTGGCCTTGCTCTAGTCTCAACAACTTGTTCACTTGGCTCTCCTCTGGAGCTCCATGCTTTCACACTGGCCTTGCTCTAGCCCTGAATGTGTGATCAATCTCCAGCTCAGCAGCTCCCCACAATAAGGAAGGTTTCAGCACCTCTGTCATAGATATCTGCTTATAGATTTCTCTGCAAGTGTATCTGGAAGCTGTTTATCAATGTCATAAAGGTTCTTGAGTGCAAGAAGGAAAGCATAAAGAAATAATACAATGTAAACCTTTCTCCTGGTGTTAGGATACCTGTATTCTGGTCCAGGCATTTATCCTGATATTTGTAAATTACTATTAGGAAGTGTCACAATATACTGGTGTGTTTGACTTGATTGTTAGTTCTGTCACACATAATATATAACTAATAGTGAATGAATTACAAAGTTTGGAAATTATTTGCCTTACTTTTAAAACTATGGTTAATAATTTTATGCATAGTTTAAGGAGACAAGATCAATATTTAATAGATGGGAGAGAAAATTGCAATTTCTTTTATCAGTACATATTTACAGTACATAATGTTTATATGCCTTGTGTGGAGTTGGTATAGGTACATAATACATCTTAATTTCTTTTTTCATCCCCTTTTCCTCCTCCTCTCCTTCCATCTCTTGTTCCCCCTCCCATTTGAGAAAGATCTCTCTCTCTACTTCCTATTATCTATCTTTTATTTTTCTCTTTTATATACTTTGTGTTTCTCATATAAGAAATTGTGATATATTTAAGCTAATATGTCTGATTTATTTCATTTAACTTTGTGGTCTCAAGGTGCATCCATTTTCCTACAAATGACTCCAGTTTTTCTTTCTTTATAGGAGAAGACACTGATGTTCTGAATCTTGGGAAGGCACTGATGTTCTGAATCTATCAAAATGTTTACTTTTCCTGGTCATTTTAACTTTGGGGAAGGATCAAACGTCCCATGGTGTCAGATCTGGTGAATAAGATGGATGAGGACACATTGTAATGTTTTTAGAAACCTGCCTTTCTGTTGGACGACACTCAGCAGCATCATTCACTATATTTTTAATCATAACTCATAGGCATTCATGAAAGAGAACTTCCAGGACTGTTTCAGAAAGCTGCAAGAACCATGGGACCATTGTATTCAAAGGGAATATTTGGAAATCAGTTATGGGAATGTGTCTTTTATTGTAATAAATTTTTTAAATTTAAATATACACTGTATCTTTCAATCACCCCTTTTATATCCAGGATCATATTATTCTATGCAGTCCTTTTTTTGTAAATACAATTTTAATACTCAGAGTTGCCTGTGAGGCAAGAAAAACTTGTAAAGTCAATCATTTGCTGTGGCAACAGCTGGAGCTCTGCCTCGAAATACAGAGCCCACTCAGATACTGATTAAATAATGGCAAGATTCCCAAGACAAACTCTTGTTTTAATGGATAGAAATAGGAGAGTTAGAACAAAGTTGTTTATGGGGACATTGCAGTAAGGGAACATATTGACAGAGAAATACAAGCTTTTAAAAATATTTCCCTGACTCAGCCAGAAACTGCTAGAAGAGGAATATCTTGTTAACTTTTCAATGTCAATAAATTATTCTTTGAGTAAAAATAATTTGTAAGCAGATAACACAAGGAAACCGAGTTTTTCAATTGCATTATTTAAAAACTCCAACTTTGAAAAGGCATGAAAGAAATATATGGTCTTCTCAAATGTTAATGCTTTGCATCAGATACTTATGAACACAAAGGTGCCTTTGTCTCAATTTTATCATGTTTGCTAAGGTTCTAACATGGAGAAGTTCTCCAAGGTTGTATTTTTACATTTAATATTTAAAAAAATTGATTTTCTCTGGCTTAAAATTAATCTTTTATAATGAACCAGGGAACTTTTATACAGTATTCTTATATCTTGTAGATTGATTTCTGTATTATTTTCATTAATAACTTTTTTATTTTTTGTAAAATCATACCATGCACTTTCCTCATCTTTTAGACTTTAAGGTGACTTCATTAAAAATAATTTCCTTTTATTTTCCTTTATATGAAATATCACTCAATATATTAACTAATGATGATATCATTTTTGAGATGAGTTAGTAATAGAAATGAACTTAAAGTGACTAATATTAACAAAATTGCCAGTTATTATTTTTCTTATTTATTGTAAAATACATAACATGTATTTAAATAATACAGCATATAGATGGGTATTTTCAAAAGAGTAGTTGCAGCATTGCTTATAACATCATAAAAGTGGAAACCATTGAGAAACCTTATGAGTTCTTAAATCACTACAAGATTTGTAAGACTTTAAACCATTGATATGACAAATTGTATTCTGGTATGCATTATTTTATTTTTGCAAGAATAAAAAATATGATAGAACAAATAGGTGAATACTTACTAAAGTTATAGGTGTATTTGTGATGGTAACATTCATTGTGGGTATTTGGTATGTGTATGTCATACTTCTTAAATCTTTTTATGTCCCTTTCCCCAAAAAATTGAGAAAAGGGATCTAGAGACAAACAGAGGAGAAGGATGGGAAAGGAAAGGAAATGAGAATAAAAAGAATCAAGATACAGTAAGTACATGTACCTACTCCCTGAGGTGAATGTAAATTTCATGTACTACAAACATGTACTAATGAAATAGGGTAGAGTATAAACTTGTAGGCAAAAAAATTTTTAAAGCTCTAGCTTCTAAATGAATGAAGCGGGGTATATTTTAAAATGGTCGTCACATTTATATTTTTTTGAATTTTTATCTTACTTCAGAATGTATCAAGGATGAGGGCCGGTGAGATGGCTCAGCGGCGTAAGCGCCTGCCTGGCAAGCGCGAGGGCCCGAGTTCGACTCCCGAAACCCACATACGAAAATGGGGCCGGTGATATCGCTCAGTGGCACAGGCGCCTGCTGGCGCGCGAGGTCCTGAGGTCGACCCCCCAGTACCCACAAAAAAAAAAAAAAAAGAATGTATCAAGGATGAATACCCTTATGCATAAATCTTCATGACACATCTGAATTTTCTGTAAGGTATATTTCTAGAATTGTAACTCTACTATATAAGCAATATTGAGTAAAATGTTTCTTAAGAAATGCTATGTTGATTAATCTGCCAATATTAAATATGCAGTAGAGAATTCCCCTTTATCCACATAAAAGTTAATGTTTCCTACTTTAGGTAAGAAAAATTCTCATGTAAATGAATTTAGTTTTGAAAAATAGGGTGATTTAAAAGTTGCTCACAGATTTGAGTAGTTTGCATTTTTTTCTTAAATAAATTGCATATATTATTTATGCAGCAGTGATATTAATTTTTCTATATATATGCCACAAAATTCATACTTTTTACGTTTTTGGTCTTCAATTTTCTTAAGAATTAATAATCAATAGATGTAATTTTGACTTTCTATTGTAAAATTTATTAGTTATGTTCCTTTTTTCCCTTTTCTTTAGCTCATAATTTCTGAAGTAATTATTAGCTAAAAATTTCAAACCATAAAATATAATAAATGTTAGTAGATAAGTATAAATTTTATTTTATTTTTTTTCATTATAGATAAAAAACATCTCTGCCTCATATTATCAATTGTGAATTTTTACACATAAATTTGCTACTGAGCATTATATTCTAATTTGTTATACGCTTTTAACTAATTTTATCATCATACGCAGTTGGATACACATTCCTACTATGCTGTATTTCCTAAATTTTCTTGTTTTATCACTTTACCACAGGAATTATAATTTCCATTTAATAAAATTCCTTTGTTGTTTGAGTAAATGTGCATTATATATGCAAAAACATTATGTTAGTGCATATTAATTATACAGAATACTGTGTGTCATTGGGGCATTTTCATACATGTGTATGTCACACGTCGATTTTATTCTCCCTCTTTTCCTCCCATTCCTTTGTGCAAACTTTTCTACCCTAATTCCCTTCCTCTTTTCTATAATCTTCCTTCTATTTTTATGTCCTCTTATTTTTCTAAATTCTACAAATGAGAGAAGCCGTGTGATATATATCTTTCTAAATCTGGCTTAGTTGACTTACCATGATTATCTACAGTTCCATTTTCCTGCAAGATACATGATTTTTTCTTTATGCCCAAGTTTTAAGTATTCTTGATGAATGCCACTCTGACTGAGGTGTGATTTCCATTGTCCTGATGGCAAAAGATGTTGGATATTTTTTCATGTAATTATTGACCATTTTTTTCTTGTTTTGAGAAGTGCTGTTCAAATAATTTGCCCTTATTTGATTAAAATATTAGTTCTTTTACACTTAAGTTTGGAATTCTTTACATATTCCAGATATTAATTTTCTGTCAGAGGATTAGCTGGTAAGATTTTCTCCCATTCTGTAGGCTGTTTCTTCATGGTTTATTATTTTGCAAAAACATTTTTCAAAATTGATTACTGCAGTATATGGTCTCATCAAGTCACATCCCTTCACTGATACATTTTGTCATTTCTTGCTTTCAGTTTAGTAACATTTTATTCATGTAGGTGTTTATAGTTTTTGTTTCATTATTAGATATTGTATATATTTTACAATGAATCAAATCACATTGTGTTTTTACTGGTTACTAATACATATGTACTTATATTTACATATGTTTCTTATCAACTTAAAATAATACATATCCATTTCTTCTAATCTTCCTTCTTTCAATTCTTTTTCTTTTTTACCAACAATTCTGCAATTACCATTCCTGAATACATATCCTTTTAAATCAGTGAAATTCATCTACCATACGTATTTAGGAAGATCGCTTATTCTTTTGTATCAACCTACTTATCCATTACTTATTTATCTATAATTGATATTTTAACCAATGACTAACAGAGTGCAAGTGTTAGTAAGTGCTCTACATAGTTTACCACACTTGATATTATCAAAACTCTGTCTTTTTATTGATACCATGAATGGAAAAATAATCTTATGCCACATGTTACTACTTGTTTTTATTTATTTAATCATTAGCCAAGCTGAGCATCATTTTCTATGGTTTTTAATTTAGTTTCCTTGTTTTATTAAATGTTAATTGATGTTTTAGCTATTTTAAAGAAGTTCTTCATTATTCCTTATTGATTTGAAGAAAGTTTTATATATTATGGGTACTCATTTAAATCAATAATTTGGTGATTTCTTTTATAAAATGTGTATTTTGTTATAAAATGTTTAATTAATGTCAAGGAACTTTTATTTGATTTTTTATAGTACTTTCTATGGCTATTTTAAGTAAGAATTCCTTAACGATAAATCACAAATATTTTCTCCTATTTTCTCTGAATTATTTTTGTGTTTTTCAGGACTAACACAATGATCAAAGCAAATATAAAATGTTGCAAATGCAAAACACAGTATGATTTTAGTTTACCCCTTGCTTTTATTGACAGGCAGAAAATTAAATGGACCACCATTTTCATTTTAGTGTTTAATTAGAAACAAGTGGTTTGCAACATCGATGGGGAACTTACAGTTTTGTCCCACTCTTGGTCACTCACGATAAATATTTACAAAATGATGATTCACCAACTGATTACTAGCAAAACTTGGGTGAGATGAATCAAATTACTTTCCTTCTAGTAAAGCATAAGATCACACAATCAGGCAAGAAAAAGTATGAAACCAAAAAGCATTAAGAAAAAATGAATTTTGGACTCCACATTAAAAATAAGAATTTCTAACTGGGTAGGTGTGGTGGTGTAGCCTGCATTCTCAACAATCTGGGAGGCTGTGGCAGGACACAAGCTTATGTGCAGCCTAAGAAATTTAGTGACTTAATGAGACCCTGTCTCAAACTAAAAAATTAAAATGTGCTGGAGATGTAGGTTAATGTACAGGCCTTAGGTTAAATCCCCAGTGCCACATGCACAAAAAAAAATGGATCTTTTAGATTAACCTAAATAATTTCTACAAACCAGTGATCCCTTTGGCATAGTTTCATAATCAATTATATTCAGAATTTCTTTCAGTTACTGTTAATTTCTGACAGAAGTTCTGAATTTTAAAGGATTACATCATACCCAGAAAATTCAGCTCTCACTGTACTTTGTTCTACTTAACATGTGGGAGCATAAACCTTGAATAACGTAATCAAGATATCTAAAAATAAGATTCTATAATGTACTGCTTAGAGGGATACAAAAAAAAATCTATCCTAAACTTATCAGTTTAAAAATTGGGAAAATCATGTTCAGAAGAATGAAATGACAGTTTCTGCTCTTTAGAAATTGCAAAATAAAAATTTATGATGAAGGCTTAGTATCACTGTCCAGTGCTTTATCCCTGTGCCAAATTCTGTTCCCAGAATAGCCACGTGGTCATAAAAGTTTAATCCCTAAACTAGTTGATGACAGTGAGGTAGTGCAATGCATATGTCTTCCTGGGTTTTTTTGGTACAATGAATGTATACATATATATTTCTTGCACATTCTGCAGCTATTATAATGTGGCATTTATTATCAATGAAGTGCTGAGCCTTCCTTTTTCCTTATTCTAATTAGTAGCAGAACCAGAGATTGCAAGCTCTTAAATATGTGTTTCTTTATTGATACCTAAAATAGAATAACTTTGTATTAATTACCTGGTGGCAACTGACTAAATCAATTACAATAAGAAAGTGGGGCAGAATATTCTCCATAGTTATTTTGAGAGACCTTGTAGACATTTAAGACTCTTAAGGTTAGTTTATATGTTCATAAAAAGATAACACTGTGTTTTCAAATATTCTAAATTCATTTTCAATTGCTATTCTGATAATCATGCAAATAGAGAAGTCAAGAATACTAAAGGAAGGGAAAACATAGCAAACTTGAAAAAAAACATTTTGAATTACTTGTGATCTCACAAAACCACAGTGAAATCAAAATTAGAATTCAGGAGGTTATATAAAAATTTTAAATTAGTTCAGTGAGTTTTGCTTTGTTAAATCAATATTTGCAGGCTTTTTCACACTTATAAACAATAGTTTCTGGTTATATGTATGCAAGTACTTAGAGAAAACTGAGTAAAAATTATTAATAATAGAATTCATGAAATCAGAAATCCTTGATTGTCACAAAGCCCAGTGATATAAGGCACATATGCGTAATCACAATTTGTAGAAGGCAGATAAGAGATTCCAAGGGGTTATGACTTTCCTGTTATCAAACATGTGGAAAAACTGGGTACTTCAATGTGTGCCTTCCTATGTCTATATGTCATAAATAAAATGGAAGTATTTGTTTTTATGCAAGTGGCAGAAGCTCAACCAGAAGGTTAAAAATAGAGGTTCACAAATAATAAGGGATGAAGAATTATTAAACTACATGAGCTGCAGGTATAAAAGTGACTCAAAATGTCAGGATAATTGCTTTCTTCCTACACACACATGTACGCACTCACACATAAACGTCTACTCTTCTCAGCAAGATGGCTTAATTCTCTTTCTCCATAAATTGTATCCTTATGGTAAGAAAATACTAACACTGAGGGTGTTCTTGCATGGGCTTTGGTCTCATACTCTCTTAAGAACTTTATATTAGTTAACAAATATATATTTTATGGATCAACCAGTGGGAGAAAATGTAAAACTACATGTATGGACTTCCTACTATGTAAGCCCATTCAAGAACTTGAGTAAGACTCATTAAATGAGTACCTTGTTATGTATTTATTGTAATATGGGAGATAATGTCTATTTATAGTCTTCTCTGTAACCAATTCTGAGCTGGATCGATCATATGCTTATGTCTAGATATCACCAATCCTATAGGTTCAAGTTTATATTCTCCTTTACTGCTAAGAAAACAAAGTAGCAGGAAGGGGCTGACAGTTGAGCCTACCTCTACACAACCTTGAACCTATGTCTTTGTTTTTTATTTAATAAACCCAGTGTTTGATTTTTGATCTGTATGAAATAATTAATTAGGTTAATTTTATTATGAAACTCAGATTTTAAAAACCAATGAATTTTAAGCTACTTTTGAAAGAAAATACATAGCTATGCTGTTAATACTAAACAAAACAAATAAATTTTGCTGCAATAAAGTTTACCTTGTTCCATTTAGATTTATGACAAATGTAGGTATTGCCAAACATATGTTAAGAAAAGATCTATGGGAAAAATTCAATAAATATACTAATTTATGGAAGAAAATTAGAAAATTAGTCAAATTATGGCAGGAATTCAATATGCAAAACAATGAAGATATGAATGATATAAATTACAAATTATAACAAACACCGTACGAAAAGAAATAATATCTGCCATAACAAAAATTGAACTTTATAGCATTTTGTATGGAATTTAAGGTGCAGTAATATTTTATTTTTGGTTTTGTTTTTGTTTTTCAGGGTTATATTTGTACTTTTTTTTCTCTCTGTGGCTAATTTGGGAAATAATCTCAAATTATATTCTTAATTTGGTCAATAATTTCACAATTCCTTAAATGCTTTCAAATAAAGGCAATTCCAATCAGGAAGTTTTGATTTAGCATATTTTCTTGTAGAGCTGGATCTGTCTTCAATGTGAGAGAAAATGGTTGGAACCTCTGGACTCTTCTTTCCTTTTCATCCAAGGATGGCAATAAAGGGCTTCTGTTGGGATGTCCATCCAAAGGCCCAGTGGTGATGGAATTTCACTGACCCGTGCATAATCCCTATCTCTTAATCCCAGCCACGAAGTTGCTAAAGCCTATTTCTCTAAAACTGTGCAGATCAAGCAAGTATAATTAAAAAGCAGTAGTAAAATTTGGAGAGTTAGGTATCCTACTATTTGAAAACTAAGAACTTGTTGGATTTGCCATAGTTCATGGTTTTCACAGGGATAAAGTAGAACATTGTAATCTAATAATAAATAAGAAAAAGACTCACATATTAAGTTATAGATTAAAATTCTAAGAACAAAGAGTATTTTTCCCTTCTAGTACAATATTTTCATGTTTTTGAAACTCACTAGAAATTACCTAATTCAGTTTAGGATTTTCCACAAACATTACAAGCACCTGAGGTGAGTCAGAAGGATACCATCAGTGGACACTGCTGTGTGATTTTATTTATATGCACTTTGAATCACATTTCCTTTTTCTCCTAGAGTCCCGCTATGCTTGCACCAGACATCTCACTGAGAAGGGTTACCTTAAGGTAATATATTTTCCTTATTTTTTTATTTTGTGGGGACAAAGTGATTAAATTCATATTTCTCTAATTTTGTTAATAGTGCCATGTATTATGTACACTTAACTATTCTGCCTTAATCCAGCTAAGTGAAAGAAGCCTTGATTCAGTGTAAATCCAGTTATCTATTATGGATTGCAGTGTTCATGGTAGGTTGGGAAATTATGTTCTGTCTTAATAATGAAGTAAACTTGTTCTTTATGATCTGTTTTTAATCAATGTAACATTTTACTTAACTCATCAGCTTTGGGTCAAATTAATGACATTCAAAATTTCACAAAAATATCTAGCACTATTAATACTTCCACTAACTGCTCACTTCGAGGTTGATTTTTAATGGTAAAAACAGTAATTATGTTTTTATTAAAAATATAGTTGGATCTCATTTGTTAATAGCTACTTACATTTATTTGCAGCTCTTTAGAGCTGCATTTCTACCAATCCAATTTTACAGATGAAACATCAGTGAGGTTAAGTGCCTTTTACGGGATCACTTAGTAGCTGAATTAAAAGCTGAAATTACAATCATGAATTTCATTCTTTCTGTGTCACTAGGTCATGTTGCCTTGGAAAGCCTTTAGTGAAATTTTTTGACAATTTTCTGAAAACCTGTCAAATTTCATGAAGAATTTTAAATATATTTTTTAAGGTAACTCTTATACCATTTAAATGCAATAAATTGTACATAATCAAATTCAATATCATCTTTTTAATTTAATATAAAAATATTAGTAAGAGTAATTGTTAGTATAAGTCAATCTATTTTTTTTTGTGTGTGGGTACCGGGGGTCGGCCTCAGGACCTCGCGCGCCAGCGGGCGCCCTTGCTGCTGAGCAATATCACTGGCCCTTTTTTCGTATGTGGGTTCCGGGAGTTGAACTCGGGCCCTCGCGCTTGCCAGGCAGGCGCTTACGCCGCTGAGCCATCTCACTGACCCTTCACTCTAGTTTAAAGTCATAAAAACTTGAATTAATTTGCCTTAGTTTTGTGGAGTGGTTACTGAAAAAGGTGCACGTGGGTATTTCCACAATAAAGTTCTGAAAGTGATCATGGTCCCTCCATTCAACAGTTCCTTGTGGATGTTGGAGCTTGAGTGTCATGAATATTTTAGGAAATTCTGTATTCTCTAATTTTTCTCTCTTTATACACCACTCACTTGTGTATTAAACATCTAGAAAATTTATAGAATCCATACTTTATCTCGTTACACATCCTCATGCATATAAATTAGTGGGAAGCTCAGAGAAATTACCAGGAATTGAATTTTGGCTGTTAGGAAGGTAAATAGTCCTATGTGAAAAGATAGCATTCTTTTAATACTGGAAAGGATCATAAAGAAAAGAAGCATTTTAGCTACCTATAAAACATTTTATAACTTTCACAAATAGTGTACTTATTTTAGTTTGCATTTTTGAATTTTATATAAATTTAATTATTCTTTATGTATAATATTTTCCTTCTTTCACTCAACATGAGTTTTAGACTAACTAATGTTAATATCAGTAGTTCATTTCTTTTTTTGGCTGAGTGCTGTTCCACTCAGTGGGTAGGCCACAAATTGCTCTCAATAAATGGTGGCTATGAGAATTGTTTCCACTTTAAAATTATAAAAAATAATGTTCTTCATATTTGAGAACTTGTGCTTTTACATACTTTTTGTAATTTTTAAATGAGCAAAAACATGATATGGATATGTTTACTTTTTGAGGAAACTGACAAAATATTTTGTGATGTGATTTTTACCATTTTTCACTCCCATCAGTGAGTCACTGTTTTAGCTGCTACACAGCTTTGCTTGATTTCGTCAAGTTTTTTAATTTTAGTCATTCTAAACAGTATTTAGCGGTATTTCACTTGTTTTTCTAAAGACTTCTTTATTGATTAATGCTCACCACCATTTTTCTTTTGTAAAAACTCCATTGGGATAAAACTGATATAAAGCATTCTGCACAAATTTAAAGTGTACACATTCATATATTTTAACAAATGTGTATAATTGTGGAACTATCAAAATTTAAGATGATGAATATATATGTGTACCATGAAAGTTTTCTCATATTGCTTTGAAATCTTTCACACATCATGTTAACACCACAAATTCTATAGTAACCACAGATCTCTCTATAAATCTAGATTTGTCTGCATTTTTTAATCTCATTAATACAGTCCTAGACAATGTGCTTTTTTTGACTAATTTCACTAAGAATTATTATCAATTTTTGGCCACTGCAAATAAATTTATTATGCACATTTTTGTAAAAGTCTTGTATACTCTTGATTTCTTTGGGATATTTATCTCTAAAAGTGGAGGCTAGATCATATGGTGTGTGATTAACATTTTAGGAAACTTTCAAAACATTTTGCAAATTTCTTATATATGTGAAGTTTTTACAATAAGTCTGTAAAATTTTCAGTTATACCACAACCTTTCCTGCACATACTCCAGTCATCTCAACATTAACCGCCAAGTAGTTGGGCAGCTGTGTTCCATTCTGATTTAACTTTCATTTATCTATTGAGTAATGATGTTGCACACTATTTCACATTCTCATTTGTTATTCATATGTTTTTCATGGTAAAAAGGATCATTTGCCTATTTTTAATGCATTTAATTTCAAGAGCTGTGTTTACATTTATCACATATAATTTGAAAATAATTTCCCTTTATCTGAAGCCTGTCTTGCATTCATTTTATTTACTTCAGATTTGTTTGTATCTCACAAAGTTACAAATATTTTCTCATATTTAACTACAGAAAATTCAGAGACTTAGATATTGCCTTTAGGAATTTATGATCTAATGCTGGCTAAATTTTGAATATTGTTATTTTTTTCTCCATATGTATGTCCAAATATTTTAGTAACATTTATTAAAAATTTTCTTGTCTCAGTATGGAATTACACTTTCATCCTTTAAAAGATAGTTGTCCATTTATGTGTTTTTCCCCAGTTGTCTTTTCTTGTCTGGGGACTCCCATTGCACATATAGTTGCCCACTTTAATTTACTCCTAATTCACAAATATTATGATCAGTGGAGTTCAGTCTTTTTGTTTCTCTGTGTTTCATTTTGGATTGTTGCAATTGCTCTGGCTTCAGTATTTTTTTAAATTTTAATCTGTTGATAAACACATCCACAGTGAGACTGAATTAATTGAATAAAAATGTGTAGCCAAGAAAAGACTAAAGTAAAAATGTCCTTCCTTTCCTTTTCTTCTGTGTTTTGAAACAAATAATCCAAAGATTTGAATTTCTGCTTATCTAACAAATACAATAAAGTAATGTTTAAAATATTTTTAAAACCTATCAATGAATGTAGTTTAGTATTATGATATAGATAATTCACTGCCTTTGTGCAGAATGTAGTGAAGGTGCAATTCAATTTTCTGCCATTAATTATTTATAATGATATATCAATTAGATAATAGTAGGAAAGTGATAGCTAAAACTCTGATTGAAAATATTTCCACAATGACTTTTTCCTAAGAAAAATTTATAATAGAAGTTACTTTTAGAACCTGAACATCTAATATTAAAACAAATATTATACAATTGAAATTAATGACACCCTAATTCTCCAAAAATTTCAAGGTAAAGAAAAATAATAGTAAGTGTGTCAGACACACTTATCGAAAATTCAGTTTTAGTGCTTAAGCAAGAATAAGGTTAGAGTTTGTATTCTTGATGAAAATTATTCTGACTGGGATGAAATAGAATTTCAATAGAATTTTGATTTCCATTTTCCTAATGGCTAAAGATTTTGAACATTTTTCATATACTTATTAGCCATTTGTACCTCTCTTGATAAGTATCTGATTAATTTATTTGCCTATTTATTGACTGGGGGGTTAGCATTGAGTTTTTGAGCTTTTTAGATATTCATAATACTAATCCACTTTCAGAACAGTATCTGACAAAGACTCTCTCCCCTTCTGTATGCATTCTGTTCACTTTCTTGTTTCCTTTGCTGCCTACCTTTTTAATATGATATAGTTTCATTTGTTGACCTTGCTATTATTTCTAGCGCTATTTGGATCTTATTCAGGAACTATTTGTGCCATTCACAAGTGTTTCCTCTATAGTTTTTTCTAACAGTTTCAAAGGCTCAGCTTTTACACTTAGATCTTTGATGCATTTTGAGTTAATTTTTGTGCAGGGTGACAGATAGGGATCTAGTTTAAATTTTCTACTTATGAATATCCAGTTTTTCCAGCACCACGTGTTTTAAAGATGGCCTTTTCTCCAGCACATGCTTTTAATTCCTTTATTGAGAGTTGAATGGCTGTTTTCTTGTATGTGTTTGTTTCTGTACCCTATATTCTATTCCATGGTGTCCGTATCTATTTTTGTGACAAAACAATGATGTTTTGTTGTTAGGACTTTGTAGTATATTTTGAAATTAGGTATTATGATGCCTCCCACATTTCTGTTTTTGCTCATGATTGCTTTTTCTATTCTGGTTCTTTCATGCTTCTGTATGAATTTTAGATTTTTTCTATTTCTAGAATATCATTGTATTTAGATGTGGATTGTATTGACTTTGCAGATCACTTTCAGTAATATGTGATGTTAACAATATTAATTCTGCTGATCCACGAACAAAAGATGTCTTTTTTTTTTTTTTTATGTGGGTCCTGGGTGTCGAACTTAGGACCTCACGCTTGGCAGGCAGGTGCTTATGCCACTGAGCCATATCACGAGCCCCAAATGATGTCTTTTAACACTCACATAAACTGAGTATGTAGTCTTTCCATAAAATTCATGGATTTGTACTTTTATTCTCTTTCATTTCTTTTCTTTCTGCTTTGCTTCCCAAAGCATAATGGTTCAAAGTCCAAGATGACAGATAAAGCTCCATTTTTGGGTTTTTTAAAAATGTAAACAGTAGTAGAAGGAAAGTAGATGGAGGAGAACATCCTTTATGACATTTCGCATAAACTTACACACAAGCAAAGTATGTTATTCTATATGGCAATGGCCAGAACTTAGTAACCAGGCAACATTTATTTACTTCAAAGAAGAGATTTTCATTTCTTATGTCATGATGAACTGAATATCATATATTCTAATAAGGGAAGAATATGAGATATTGGAGTATGTAACATGTAGCCTCTGCAATAACATTTTTAGGGTAAAAACTTACTCTACTATATACCGTATAGACATATCATTTACTTAGGGGATTTATCTCAGGAGACATGGTGTCAAGAATTATTTGAAAGGAACATTTCATCCTTTTAGCCTCTGCACTAAAAGGGTCTAATGTAATGTGTAGATTGCTTAAAGTCAGCCAGAGTAATAGGGCTTATTTCTTGCAAGAAAGTCAAAACTGTTACCGTTTTCTTCCAAACTTTAAAGGTTACCCTTAAATGACTCAATACTTAAGGAAATATATGGATATCAATAATGAAACTTTCATAAAATTCAATATATACATATAATTTTCCACATACACATGTATACCCAAACATTTCAAATGGCAGGATTTCATTTTAAATCCTTGAAGAGTTGGAGAGATTAGAAATATATATGTATATATATACTGCATTATATATGCATACAATATATACATACATGTACATATGGACATATATATCTATGGTGTGGATACACATACATGTGATGTACAAATACATGCATAAATATATATATATATATATATGGTGATACCAACACAAAAATTTGAATAATGATAACAAATTATTGACCATTTACATATTTCTAGACATTATGCTGTCTCTCATATATATTTATCAAATTACTACCTTTAACATTCATATAAGGTATAGATTATATTTATTTTACAAATAAGGATAATAAGATTAAGATGGATTTTAATATTTTCATGAAATGAAATAAGAATGATATGCCTCCGAAGCACCTCACCCATGAATTTAAAGGACATTTAACACCTTAGAATTCTAAATTGTGTTCAATTATCTAGCATTAAAATGCATTACTAAAATAAGTTAAAGATTAGAATTTCATGGGTAAATATATGCTAATTTCTTCAAATAATGTGAATCCTAAGATAAATGTTAGTTATTTCTTTCTTTACTCTAAGCAATGCAGATTATGAAGGTATGACATTTAGCTGAATCCTAAGAAGTAAATGCATTGAATATTATGAGTCTTTTATCTTGCATAATGTTATGCATTTTATTGAGCTGGAAATTTAGAAAATTCATTTACTAAGTCTTACCGAGATCAAAGCTATTTCAGAGACTGAATGAGAAGTATGTATTAAAAAATTGGAAATGAAATGCAAATGTAGCAAAAACATACAATTTAGTTTGATTGCAGTATAGGTCAGCTTGGCAGATGAGCTGCTTGAAATAGATGATCAAGATTGTATAAGTTAATTCTGTGGCATGCTGAGACATAACAGGCAGTGTTTCTAATGCCCTGCATCAGGAAGCACATAATTACTGCAGTTATTATGGAGGATGTGAATGTGGTCTCCTAGCAATATGCTAAATATCCTCTCTCAAGCATTTTAAGAGCTTCATCTGCTCCACTTGCTAAAGTTTTGATTCATAGAGAAAGCTACAATTAAAATCCAAAAGTAGTAAAAGTATTCCTAAACCAGTCTATGCATGTGTATGTATATAATTTATATCTGCACATATAAAATCTATATCTGTATATATATAATTTAAACTAATATCAATCTTAAGGTTAATTCCTTGTGAATGAATGAAACAGGAAATATTTAAACATTTATCTATTCTATGGTCAGGACAGTCTTATCTTCTTTTTTTTTTTTTTTTTTTTGTAGGTACCGGGGTGTCGACCTCAGGACCTCGTGCACCAACAGGCACCCGTGCCACTGAGTGATATCACCGGCCCCTTTTTCGTATGTGGGTTCTGGGAGTCGAACTCGGGCCCTCGCGCTTGCAAGGCAGGCCCTTACGCCGCTGAGCCATCTCACCGGCCCAGTCTTATCTTTTTAAGTGGTACAGATACTAATATATTTATAGAGAACCTAACAGTAAACATAAATCATAAAATAAGTGAGATTGTGGTCATTTGAATTATCATTTATTCTCTACTTTAAAGTGTACTATCTGTAGCTTTCCTTTAAGATGCAAACTGTTTTTGTGTGTTTACAGAATATATTTTGACTGAGAGGTACTAGTTAAAATGAAGTTCAAATAGTGAAGTAAAAGTATTATCTGCAAAAAGAAATCACTAAAAAAATTAAATAAATTATCATACAAATGGCATTTTAGAAATAAGTCTTTTGTATTTTCTTTAGAAATAAGTCAAACCCTCTAGGTAGTATGATTTCAGTTTTCATCTTTACTCAATACATACTTTTATGTGTGAAATTCAGTAGTAAGTGCTATAGCTTTTCCTCTGAAATCTAGATTAATTAGCTGACAGTAAAATATAATAATAAACAGGTCTTCTAGACAAGTATTTGCCTCTAAAATCAGAAAATGTAAACATCTTGTATATATTTACTAGAGATGATTCTACTATAAAGACATTATTTTATTTCCACCCACATTTTCATAGGCAACTTCATAACATGCATTGCACATTAGCCATATATAAATTGAATATTTGAGCTACTTATGAAGACCTTGTTATTGTATCAGTGCTTTTAGTGAAAATGAATAATTCTCAACCAGGAAAAATAGGAGTGGGCCATTTTAAATGCTAATAGTTGATAATAGTGACTTACTAGTTTTACATCTTAAAATATAATGCTATATTTCTAATTGTGGTGATAATAGAAATTGATTTCTATTTACAGCTACTACTACAGTAAACTCAGTATATTCCTAAAAGTGAGGGAGTGACTATTTCTTTGGCACAAGCATTTGCATACTTTTTTTTTCATGAGTCAACATCTTTTTCTAAATCCAGATATGGTTTGTGTTAATAATCAGGACATAAAATTTTATGAACTCAAACACATTCACCTTTTATGCCAAGTGGTTGGATTGCTAGTGACAATGTTGTCCATTGTAGCTCACCTTTCTTCTACACTCCTTCCCACCCCTAGTTTATTGTGCTCTTTTGCCTTATTCTGTGGAGGTCAAGATAAACCAGTCTAAATAATCATATATGCTCTAATTGAAAGATAATACAATCTAGTGTGTATGTTGCCAAAGTGAGCATGAAACACAACACCATATAGAAATTAGATTAAAATTAAAAATGAAGTTAGAAGAAATTCTGCACCCTTTCTATCTGCGGAGTTATTCAGGTTTATATAATTCTCTCTTATTCATGGCTTCTATTTCCTTTTTGTTAATTACCCACAGTCCATTACGGTCCAAAATTATTAAATGGAAATTCCAGAAATAAACAATTTCTTTGTTTTTAATTTAATAGTGTGATGAAATCCATCCCACCTGGAGCATGAATCAGACCTTGGACTAACATATTCCACACTACATTGTCTACTTGTCTGTTAATGACATAGTAGTGTTTTTCCTAGTGTTTTTATGAGCTAGTGGCACATGCTGTGCTAGTGCATGTACTCACATAACCCTTACAAAGTAGCTAACATTATGTCACATAGCTATGTCATCCACCTCTCTTCATCTCATCATGCAGATATTGTATCATTTCACATTATTGTATGAACACTGGTGTGTAGAGTACAGTAAGATATTTTGAAAAGAGAATCCATATCCACATAATTTTTATTATAGTATATTGCCATAATTTTGCCATAATTGTTCTTTTTTCTGATTAGCTGTTGCTGTTAATCTCTTACTGTGCCTAATTTATTAATTAAATTTTATCATAAGCATGCATATATAAGAAAAAACATAGTATATGAAAAGTTTAGTACTATCCGTGGTTTTAGTCATTAACTGGGAATATTTTAATGTATTCCTTATGGGTAGAGACTGCTGTGATCTCAATTTTTATAACAATTGAAAAGTAGATGAATTATTAATCCTTTAAAATAAACTTGGAAACTTATTGTCAAAATATTAAGTGATGATGACAAGAACACACATCTAGGAAGTGGGGAAGCAATCTGTTTCCAGTGCTGCTTCTTGCCAATATTTCTTCTATTAATTCTATAGTATATAAGGCAAAAAATAATATGAAATATACATTAAGACATTGATATAAGGAAAAAATGAGTGGCATTCTAAGAAAAGTGTATAATACATAGTCTGTCAGGGAAGGCAAACAATTTAAAACCATACATAAAATACTAGAATAATTAAAAGTTTCTCATAAGAGTGATTGTACAACATGGAAATAACAAAATTCTGGATTCTTTTTTAATTCTTAATTTTATCTTATCAGTACATGTTTGCAGTACATAATGATTATATTCATTGTGTGGAATTGGTATAGGTATATAACACACCTGTTAATAGTGGCTTCATGTATTTATTTATTAAATATTTGTTCACTTTCTTGCAGGTACATAGCATATTTCTATATAACAGACTCATAGATTTGAACAGTGCAGGGCCCACGCCCTCATAAATGATGCATTCCATAGGAAATTTTAAAAATACAGTAAAGCTAGCAGAAAAACTAGCCTCAGGTATTGAGAAATATCACTGAGGGGGCCAGAGTGATATGATGAAGTGACATCAATGTCACTTCAAAGGAGTTGCCTTGCACTACATATGAAAGTATAAGGTTAGTGGGTCACATGAACATCTAGTGGTGGCTTTTCCAGACATAGAGGGCAAAAGTAAAACAACGTAAAGACTGTGAAATCTGCCCAGACCAAAAGAAGAGAAGAAGTCTAGAGATAGCAATCTAGGAGGTATACGGAGGAAGGTAGAAGACGTAGGTGTAGACTGTACTATCTTCTCAGGGCCTCATAAGGCTGCGAAGTGATGTTTGGAAATTTTTCTGAAATTAATGGCAAGTTTAAGAGATTTATACAGATGTGTGACATCCTGTTTTGTAAGTTATTAAGTGATTAGTTAAGACTTATTCTTCAGTTCAAGATAGAATAACAAAGGTAAGATTTTCTTTTCTGCGTAAAGAAACAAACAAAAACCAAACAAGACAAAGAAACATGTAAGCAAATGAATGAAAAGTGTTTTCTAGACAACTGATGTTAGACAGTGAAGGCTAGTAATCATTTCAATCAACTCAGAAAAATAATTTGACCTTATCTAATAATAACATTTTTCCAGAAACATTTCAGAAAGAGCAATCAATAAAAAAAAAAAAAACAAAGAAACAAATGTTTTTGAGATTGAAAATCACGAGGTAAAACTGTCTTTTTTACACAATACAATGAGAAGAAAGTGTTTGTACATCTTATACCTGATATGGAACAATTTTCAAACGCAGTAAGGTCATCTAACCCCTATGTTGTTAGAATGTTGCCATTCACTTTAAAATGAGAAGCATCCGAGAAGTGTTACACGAAAGAAGAGCATAATTAGAGTTTATAACCGTATGACCATGCTTTTCACATTGAGCGTACACCCTGTTGATAATAGAAAGCACCAATCAAGGGTTTTAAACACAGAGTCCGTTAGAGGGCTTTTGTAGTGGTCCATGCAAATAATAATGGTGGGCTATCATGAGTGGTACAGTCAGATACATTTTTATACTTGCTATATTTTGAAGTTAAGATCAACGAGTTTTCTTAAAGTATGAAAGAAGTATAAATCAAGGATACCTATAAGGGTATCAGCTTGAGTAACTGATAGGATACAGTTTCCACTGTGAGATGGGAAAGATTGAATGAGTGGCTTCAGAAGAAAAATAAATTTATTTATTTTTAACAATAGAACAATAACAAATTATATACAAAATTCATAATAACCTTAGCAACATATTTATTTATTGTTTACAAAAATACAATGAGAAAAAATTGTCCATATCAAATATTCAGATTAGAAAGCAGGAAAATAAAATATCAAGAAAGGCAGAAAAGATATATTGGTAGAGATAACGTAGTAACTGTATATTAAATGTGATTCATATGAATTTGTAGAAGTCAGAATGAAGAAAGAACCAGAAATTATTTGAAAAATACTAAATTTCAATTCATCAGAAAAGAAAAATCACTTCCATTATTAAATATTTGAGGATTTATGATGTGAGAATTTGTACCAAAAACTGAATATTAAAATCTACATCAGGGCCGGTGAGATAGCTCAGCGGCATAAGTGCCTGCCTGGCAAGCGCGAGGTCCTGAGTTTGACTCCCGGAACCCACATACGAAAAAAAGAGCCAGTGATATTGCTCAGCGGCACGGGCGCCTGCTGGTGCACGAGGTCCTGAGTTCGACTCCCGGTATCCACAAAAAAAAAAAAAATAAATAAATAAATAAAAATCTACATCATATTTAACAAAATTTTTTGCAAGAGTCAGATTGTAAAGTTATATTGTTTAGCTAATTTTGACAAAACAGGAGAAAATACAAAAACATACTGTGATTAATGTGTAGCACGAAAAAAAAATAGGTTTCATGGCAACCATAAATTTCTATTCATGGCATATTTCAAACATTTCGGCAGGAGCTGATAGTGTGTTTTGTTTTTAACTCATACTCTATTACTCGTTTACCTTCTAAATTTTGAGTCACCAGCTCTTACTGTCCACATTTCCCCAGCCTACCCATATTGGTTAATTTTCCACATCTAGGTGGACAAAATCACAATAATCATCAAAACTTACCTCAGCAATTGTTTGAAGGTTGCACTTTGCTGCTTCCTATATTGTTCTAGCTACCATATTCAAGGATTTCACTTGGAAATTTTTGCAACAAAGGTTGACTGTAGGTATAAATTTTATAAATTAGATTGCATCCTTCAGAAACCTTTTGAAAATGCTCTGTCAGTTCCTTATATTCCCTCGTGGAGGGGTTCTATACAAATTTTATGCTGAGAAAGAACAATATATTTTTTTCTGGACTAAGGGTAGTCAGGAATGTTGTTTCTTTTTTATTATTGTTATTATAGTTCTTTCTTATTTCTCACTTTCAAATATCAACTACTTTATAGGAAGTTAAATTAAAGTACCTACTTTCAAGGGATTACATTTTAAGACATTTATGTTTCCCATATGAAAAAAGGAAAAATCTCATAATGAATAATTTGATAATTTTTCCAAATATTGTACTCATTTTAGCCAACATAATTTAGAACTATCAATAGTCTTCTAAGTCACAAATGTCTAACCAGCATCCCACAATCTCCATATGGCCCTGGACAGCTAGTACTGTGGCCCCCCAAAATCATAAACTTTTAACATTATTATGTTATTTTTACTGATATTTTTCATGATTAGTTGTGTGGTGCTCTAGTGTGCACTGAGTAGGCAACACGAATGCCGTAGAAGGATCACTCTGCCTCCTGTGCACACCACTCACGGTCGGCGGACTCCAACTCCACATTCGTTTATCACAGGTTACACGCATCAGTGTGATTTGTTGAATAAAATGCAGTGATCACCAATAATAGTGTATCAACCCACCTATAAATGTGTGCTTGTAAAGACAGCTTGTTATTGTTAAGCAGACATGTTTGTCTGGAGTCATTTTGTACAGTAATTTAACAAGTTAAAACATTAAAAAAGGAAGTTGTGTTACTTATATGCCTTAAATGTATTGTATATTTTATATATTGCCCAAGCCAATTCCTTTTCACTCAGTGTGGACTAGGTAAGCCAACAGATTGGACATCAATGTTCTAAGGAATAACAATATTGGATACCTTTTAATTTATACACTGAAATATCTATGCATAAGAAAATGTTCTTTTGTTTAAAATTTTAATTACAATTTTTGAAATTCATTAGTGTTGGAGTTAATAACTTCATGTCAGTGAGTTCTGGATTCAAAACAAATACTCTGAAGAATGAAGATGTGTTATAATTTTTTTCTGTTTAATTCAGATTTTCTGAATTATTTTAAGGGAGAAGATAATCAAGTGTGGCCTTTTTTCAAACAGGCACATACTTCCAAATAATTCATTCATAAAATTTCAGTGTACTACAATTACCAAAAATTAAGAATTGGTGCTGATTTGGAAATGAAATAATCAAATAGTATTTTATATATTTTATATATGTGCTTAACTATAGTAGTAATAAAAGCAGATGTTGAAAGTCAAAAAAAAGAATTAGGAGGTAAACTCTTTTTATCAAAAATATTGTATATTTTAATTTCTTTTATTGAAATTTGATCATTTACATTAATGTTAAGGGCTTTATTTTTTATTTATTTATTTTTTTGGTGGGTACTGGGGGTTGACCTCAGGACCTCGCGCACCAGCAGGCGCTCGTGCCGCTGAGCGATATCACCGGCCCTTTTTTCGTATGTGGCTTCTGGGAGTTGAACTCTGGCCCTTGTGCTTGCCAGGCAGGCACTTACGCCGCTGAGCCATCTCACCAGCCTGAGGACTTTAACTATCTTCCCCGTCTGAAAAATGCTATTATCTTAGCAGTGGTTTTAAACATTTTATTAATTATTTATCTTTTTACAAAGTAGGATCTATTTCTCTGTGACCCAAGAAATTTTTAATTACTGCTGACTATGTATTTCAAAGTATTTTCTCAAAAATTATATTATGATTGAGTTGGTAAGCAAATAAAAGCTAGCTGTTAATCATTAATATGAGGACAAATTACATTTCCTCTGGAAATACATTTCATTATTAGGTTTTCACTAACTTTTTATGCATTTTTCTGAATTATAATCAGTTATATATCATTATGTAACAATTTTGTCCCATCCACTAAAGTAGGGTATTAGTACAATGATATGATATAACGAACACTTTGACAATAAAACAAAACTATTTCTTATTTATGTGGTGTTGGCAGTTGCAGCTCTGATCTCCCCATAGCTCATCAAAATCCATTCATGAGCCTCGGGCTTTTCCTTCAACTCAATTCACTAGACAAGACAGAGTAAAAATCCCTCTGAGGATTTGCAAAATTTAAAACAAAAATTAACAGGACTAAGATTTATTTTCTCAAGAAAAGAAATATAAATCTCACAAAATAATTGATGAAAGAAATTCACCTGTTTATATTTACAAAATCACATACATGTATTATAAAAATACAAATATCCTTAGAATAATTCATAATAATGTCAAAAAGCAAAGCACTATTGAAATAAAATTTATACTATTACTTTATTAGAGGCCTCTCACTATCTCTTTATGGCAGTGCTGTGTGGATGTGATTACTTAACATCTTAAAATCTGATAAATGATTTTTTATATATAAATTTTAGTCTAAATAAAAACTATGTTTCTAAATTTTAATCTTGTATAAAGTTTTAGGATAATGATGTTGTGTTCAAGGGTGATAGCATACTCACATGAGGGACTGATAAGGGAATTTGTTTTCTGTGATCTAGAAGTATATTAAAAAATATAAAACATATCAACAGGCAAATATGTTCAAGCACTCCTTTCTCTTAATAATTTGGCAAAGGAGCTTTAGGTGAGTAAAGACTATCACTGCCACCTATGCTATACAGTTTTCTCTGTAAAAAAAAAAAAAAAAATATATATATATATATATATATATATACTTTCTCTTAGTTACTTACTCTTCTTAATTACTTTCTCACTGATGAGAGAAAATATCTGACACCTACAAATTAACGGAGGAAGAAGGAGAAGAAATTTATTTCATGTCACATTTTGTAGAGTTTTCAGTCCATAGGCCAAGGCAAGCCTGCATGGCACAGGGGCACGGCAGAAGAGAAACAGTTCATGGTAATGTAGGCAGGAGAAAGTAAGCAACAAGCAGGGAACCTGCCTTCTGTCCTCTCCCTTTATATTCCATTCATGCTGCAAGCCTATTGTTCAGAGCCACCCACGCCCAGCGTTGTTCTTCCCATTACCCACACCAAGAACGGTGCGAAAGCAATCAGTGGGCTAATGCAATTATCTTGCCTTTAATCCATATTCATACACCTTTAATCCACGTTCACTCACCCTAGATCCAGCCACCTCCACAAAGCCCCGACTATGAGCTATGAGCACGTGAGGCTTTAGGGAGACATAGATAAAAGCCATACAGATCCATAGATATAGATAGATATAGATCGATAGATAAATGCCATATATATATTTATTCAATCTTTATTATTATGCAAACTCCACGAAGGTAACATAATATTTATTGATATCTATTTGATATTATATATATCATATTATATATTATATAAATATTATATATTATGATAATATATAATATAATGTATTATATTAATTATATTTATATTATATTAATATTATATTAATGTTATATTATTTTTCTTCATATTATTTTTCTTTATATTATATTAATATATTATATATTGATATTTTCTTGATTACTGATATCCCAAGCTCGTAGAACAATGTCCAGCATGGAAAGCAGCAAAGCTCTCAAGAAATAAGATTATTCAAACCTAGGCTCTTACCTCACTCCAGCTCACAGTTTTTTTCTTTCTGTTTTTCTTGTTGAGTCCTTGTCTTCTACCAGTAGTTAAGCTAATTATAACTAAATATAATGGATTAAATTTAGTGATTGATATGTTTTATGCTTCCTACTGATGTATATACTAGGATTATTTCAGTGTTTAAACCTGGTATAATTAGCTTCCTTCAGAATTTATAATTTCCATACTAGACAGATTCAAGTCTGTATGATAAACTTTAGGCAACATCAGAATTGTTATGAATTTGAGTATATACAATTCCAAATGTATTATTTTAAGCCAATCTACTTTTCTCTTAAACCATTTTTGGCATTCATGTAAAAGGATGATATGAAAACAGAATACCATGTTTTTGAAATTTTCTTATACTTAGGAAGTAAAAAAAATATATTCTTACAGAGGCTAGAATTATAAATTGATATGTATTCAATGAAGTATACATAAAATATTCAAATATAATTAATAGAAAAATGGATATGTCTCAAATTATGACAAGTATATATCTCAATAATCACTGTAAGTCATAATGTATTTAATATCCCAAACTGAATATCATAGCTAGGCTAGTCTAGCTTAAATATATGCTGACAACACTTATATCGCCATACAAAATCACTTAACACAAAGCTAATTTTGTAAAAAAGTACTGAAACTGAAAGTAAAAAACAGAATGGTAGGTGGGCATGCTCTCATACCAATGCAATGTCAAAAAATCATAAAAGACACCATTGTGACTTAGAGGTCTTTGTGTACATACATGTTTATTTATTTGATTCAAATAAACTTTAGTATTTCGATAAAAAGTCAAAACAAGCAAAGAAATTGCAATGTTCTGGTTCAAGGGTGATTCTTTGAACATTTACCAGTCAGGATACCATGGACACTAGCCAGTCAGCACAAATAACAACTTGTGTAGATAGGGTCTATAATAGCTGCTGCTGAAGTTTGCATATTTTCTTTTTTTATGCAAGATTTTAGGTTCCTCATAGTATACAAAGAAGGACATTGTTTACTAATTTCCTCAGAAATATGATAAAGTCTACATTGCCATAGAAACAACATAAACAATGTACTTACTGTCCTTTTTATATAAAAGTGTAAACAATTTAAATATAAATACTGAAAAATACAAAAGTGGAAAAATGTTTTAAGCTGAAGGAGCAATACAGCAAAGGCCTGTTGTTTTCTTCTTATATGAACTATAATTTAAAAATCATAAATTATAGGCCTAGGCTTTCATATGAGAATGATTAGTTTTATGCTATATGGTAAATGTGAAATGTAATTCACTGTTTTATTAATTGCACAATGATATCAATTTATATGATTATCTTTCTATTCTGTGTGTGCAAGTATATTGGAAAAATGAATAAACAAGATGAAACAATGATATTATAATCTCTTTCATTCTTTTGTGGTCCCAAAGAATTAAAACAAGGAAAATAAGCAGTTAAACAATAAAAAAATTATAGACTATTAAAGTTTAATTTATATTAATCTATTTGCATCTTTTACTTATGTTTAATTACAATATAGTTTTAAAATATCTAGTCATTGATTACACGCATATGCTAATTTTATCAGTGAAGGTATGTTTTTCTACAGGAAATTTCACATAGACATCAATTTTCAGATAACATCTGTTTTAGACAGGTCATCATAACAAAATATATAAATATTGGCATTGAATAGATAAACATTATTCCAAGAAAAGCTTATGTAGAAGAATTTATTTACATTTTTGTCTCATTTAAAAAACCTAGGCCTGGTGAGATAGCTCAGCGGCATAAGTGCCTGCCTGGCAAGACCGAGGTCCTGAGTTCAATTCCCAGAACCCACATAGGAGAAAAGGGCCGGTGATATCGCTCAGCGGCATGGGCACCTGCTGGCATGTGAGGTCCTGAGGTTGACCCCCGGTACCCACAAAAAAATTAAAAAATAAAAAAAACCCTAATATTGCATTCCAGTTACCTGGATATTTACTTTTCCATTGATATTATTTCTAATCCTAAAACAATTTATCTTTTTGATGTCAGGAATACTAAAATAGTATCTCATTTATTATTCAATTCAATTTCATACATGTTTAGCATGTAATGTTTAAGTATTTTTTACTTCTTAATATCAAAATATTCTAATTTTATTTCTAAATTTTGTATAAAGTGTAATGACAGCAATTAAGTTGAATTCTGAAATAGTACTAATCTTTACCCTAGGTTTTATGTTATATTACAGGAGATAATCCGATTTAACCTTGCTTAAAAATTTTTTTCTCAGATGTTCTTTGTCATGAAAGTATTTTATTTCTCCATCAATACCTAGGAATCAACCTCACGAAGGATGTAAAAGACCTCTATACTGAAAACTACAGTACTCTGAAAAAGGAGATTGAAGAGGATATCAGAAAATGGAAAGATATCCCTTGCTCCTGGATAGGAAGAACCAATATAGTGAAAATGGCCATACTTCCAAAATTGTTATACAGATTTAATGCAATTCCAATCAAAATTCCAACAGCATATCTCACAGAATTAGAGAAAACAATCCTAAAATTCATTTGGAATCAGTAGAGACCTAGAATAGCAAAGGCAATTCTGGGCAACAAAGGCAAGGCAGGGGGCATCACAATCCCCGACTTGAAATTATACTATAAAGCTACTGTGATAAAAACAGTGTGGTACTGGCAAAAAAACAGACCTGAAGATCAATGGAACAGATTAGAAGATGCTGAAACAACCCCAGACATACTAAGCCACCTTATCTTTGACAAAGGTGCCAAACACATTCGCTGGAAGAAAGATAGCCTCTTTAATAAATGGTGCTGGAAAAACTGGCTCTACACATGCCGAAGATTAAAACTAGATCCATATCTTTCACCATGCACTAAACTAAATTCAAAATGGATCAGAGATCTAAATATTAAAACAGAAACATTAAATCTGCTGGAAGGTAGGATAGGTAAAACCCTTGGAGACATTGGTGTAGGCAAAGACTTTATGAATAAAAACTCAACCGCACGGGAACTATCCCAAAGAATCAATAACTGGGATCTCATCTTATTAAAAAGCTTTTGCACAGCAAGAGAAACCACCAACAGAGTGAAGAGACAACCCACAATGTGGGAAAAAATGTTTGCCAGCTGTTCCTCAGACAAAGGATTACTATCGAGAACATATAAAGAACTCAAAAAAATCAGACCTCCCAAATTTAAAGACCCACTCCAAAAATGGGCATCTGAGATGAATACACATTTCTCAGATGAAGAAATACTAATGGCAAACAAATATACAAAAAAATGTGCAACATCACTAGTCATTCGAGAGATGCAAATTAAAACAACACTGAGATACCATCTCACCCCAGAAAGAATGGCTACTATTAAGAAATCAACTAATAACAAATGCTGGAGGGGCTGTGGGGAAAAAGGAACCCTTCTTCACTGTTGGTGGGAGTGTCGACTGGTACAGCCACTGTGGAAGTCAGTGTGGAGATTCCTCAGAAAACTAGGGTTGGAGGTCCCATTTGACCCAGCTATTCCCCTTCTGGGCATCTTCCCAGAAGAATTAAAAACATCGTACCACAGCGATATATGTGCACCCATGTTTATAGCAGCACAATTTGTAATAGCCAGATCTTGGAAACAACCCAAATGCCCATCAACTGAGGAATAGATAAGAAAGATGTGGTATTTTTATACAATGGAGTACTATTCAGCCATAAAGAAGGATAAACTGGAGACTTTTATAGGTAAATGGATGCAACTCGAGAAAATACTCATAAGTGAAATAAACCAGAAGCACATGTGTAAGCATCGTATTATCTCTCTAGTATGAGAAACTGAAAGAGTAAATAAGATCCAAAATGTACAATAGACATGGTGAATCAAAAAGAAACTGGTCAAAAGGAAAGAGAGACTGGAATAGGGAAAAGAAAGAAGGGAAAGGGGAAAAAAAATTATATATATATATATATATATATATATATATATATATATGATGGTTAAGATAGATACACTACCATTTTTACTTAGTTCATTGAAGAGTAAGGTTTGTGCCAATAATGTTTGGACAATTGAATGCTAATGTCTGGTGTCCTGAATAACTAACTTAAAGATAGTAATACGTAATGTATTAACCATTGTTACCCTCCTATTATGTTGGTTTGAAAATTTGTTCTTCTTTTGATTTGTTTTGTTTTTTCTTCTCTTTAAAATAAAAAAAAAAAAATTTTTACCACATTTGAAGTCAGTACCTTGTAAATTAATTGATTTCACCAATCTTTTCTGAAAATTATCATCCATGATAATTGTAATATAATTCCCATAAATATTCTCTTTATTTTATCATTTAATGTTTATGAGGCATGTTTTTATGCTGTTTGTTATATACAATTAATATCCTTCTTTTTTATTTGTTCTTTTTTACAATTAATGTATGATTTTTAGCCCTAAGTTTAACCGAAGGTACCTGAAAAAAACTGATTCATTTACATTTTCCTGTTTCTCTAAACTTCAGTAGAACAATGATTTAGTTGGTAAATTTTTAATAAATTATTGTTGGCTACAAATTATTTTTAATTTCATGGGTATAACTATGAATCTGGAAATATCACTACCTTTATAGTAATAGTGGTAAATAATAATAAAAATTTAAAACCATATATTTTAAAGTTTTTTTTAAATTTTATGTTTTTTATCAGCTCTTCTCCTGCATCATTGACATGTTCTATTAAGAACTATTCTATTAAGAACTTATTAAAAAGTGGCATATATATGTCCATTAACAGACAAATAGATGACGAAAATGTAGTTTTATATACAATAGAGTGCTACTCTACCATAAAGAAAGATAAACTTGAATCATTTGTTGGAAAATGGATGCACCGTGAGACCATAGTGTTAAGTGAAATATCAGACACACAAGCTTAAATATTGTATGATTTCTCTTATGTGAGAAACTAAAATATAAATAAATATCCAAATAAAAGATAGATATTAGGAAGTTAGGAGATAGATATTTTACAAATGGGAAGGGGACAAATAGTTGGGGGAGGGAAGAAGGAGGGGTAGAGAAGGAAATGTAAAAAAAATTTAGATGTGTTTTGTACATGTACCAACTCCTCATGAGGAATGTGATCACTATGTACTACAAATAATTAAAAATACAATTTGAACAAGATTTTAAAAAAATAATTTATTTAAAGGGACTAGGAAACATTATGCATTGCTTTTCCAACATTCATTTTATCTATTTTGTCTTCCATAGGATTTTTTTATATTGATTATCCTGTATCTCTTTTGTTCTTCAACATTTTCAAATCCCTTCACTGTGATCCTATGATTATACTATCAGATATATTTTACCCTGCAATATATCTAATCAACTACTTTGTACTATAAAATCTCCTTTGCTTCAATTCTCCTTTTACATTATTCACAAAATACTATCACACCCTTTCTCTGAAAACTTCCCAGTTATCAACTTTTGAGCATTAGATTGCAGGAACCACCTAAAACCAATAACAAATGCTAGCAGGACTGTGGGGAAAAGGGAAATCTCCACTGTTGGTGGGAGTGTAGAATGGTGCAACCACAGTGGAAATCAGTGTGGAGATTCGAGATTCCACAGAAAACTAGGACTAGAGGTCCCATTTGACCCAGCTATTCCCCTTCTTGGTATCTTCCCAAAAGAATTGAAAGCATCATACCACAGCAATATATGCACACCCATGTTTATAGCAACAGAATTTGTAATAGCTAAGTCTTGGAAACAGCCCAAATGTCCATCAACAAATGAATGGATAAATAAGATGTGTTTTTGTTTTTCTTTAATATACAATGCAGTACTACTCAGCCATAAAGAAGGATAAACTTGAGACATTTCTAAGTGAATGGATACAACTTGAGACCATACTCTTAAGTGAAATAAATCAGACACACATATGTAAATATCACAATGTCTCTCTGGTGTGAGAAACTGAAAGTGTAAATAAGGACCAAAGTGTGTAATGAATGTTGTGAAATAGGAAGAAATTGTTCAAATGGGAAGGAGAACTGGAGAGGGTATGAGAAAAGAAGGATAAAATGGAAGCAAAACTTTCGTAAATAAGGAGAGGAAAAGGGGTTCAAGGGAGAGGAGGGGAATGGGAAAAAAAAAGGAATCAAGATATACCATGTACAAGTACAAATTCTGTATGATGAATGTGATCATTATGTATATCTAAATTATACCAATATACATAATTTTTTTTTCTGGTACCAGGAATCAAACTCACACCCTTGTGCTTGCCAGGCAGGTGCTGTGCCGCTAAGCTATATCCCCAGTACCTTAATTTTAATTTAAAAAGAAAAGCATAAATACAGTACAAGGTAAAAAGAAATGAAACTTATCTGGGGTGAAGGATAACTTTTATTTTAAAAGTAAAGGCTTACATGGATAAGGTTCACAGGAAAAGGGAAACATGGGCCTCTTGTTTTCCTATCATTTCAGATTGAGTTGTATATGGGCCTGCTTTGATCTTTATCACAAAGGAAAAATGTATCCTGTCAGTTAAGAAATATACTGCTTGGCAACTGGCAGTGTACATTTGATTTCTAGATTATTACCAGGGGTTTTGAGAAAATATCAGTTGCTCAGCACATGGAGATTTCCAGGGACATGGGACATCCCCTACTGAGGTGAAATATCTATAAGCAAACCGAGTACAAAACAGTGCATGCAACCTGGACAATCTTTGGAAAAGTCACAGCCACCTATCCGTTTAGTTGCTCTGAGCACAATGTCACCAGGCAGATGCAATTATTCTAGGTACAGGATCCAGTGCCCTTCTATCAATAACTTGTAATGAGAAAGGGAAAACCAGTTCCAAGATGCAGTACAGTATGATATCCCAATAATGGCATATTATGGGACAAAGTGTCAGGTTAAAATCCCAAGGAGATTTGTGAAATACTTACATGTAGTTAATTATAGATAGGGAGAATCTCTAAATTGTTTCAGCTAGTGCACATATATTGAATACTCTTAATTTCACACAAAAAATCCCATTTCCAATATCCATTCTTATAATCAAGAAGCCACTTTTATCACTGTATGTTAATTTGCATAGTATTAGTTGTTGGTCAAGATAGGGATTTTAGAATTCATGGCATCAGCCACTTCTGGAATATGACCTATGCTGTATAATACTTGGTGATCATACTGGAAGGTGCATTCTTGATATGACAATTAAGTGTCCCTGGACCATGCCTTTGTGATCACTGCAACAGACTTTCACTGGAAATAAAAGATGAGAGTAATTGACACACACATTGTATCATACTATGAGTACCAAAAGAATTTAAAAGCTATTGTAAGCATCATGACAACTAACAATGTGGTGTCATCCACAATTGTATTGGTTAGGGTTGTCTAGAGGAACAGAATTGATATAATACACATGCGCACACACACACACACACACGCACACACACACTCACACACACATATTTGAGTGCATGATATATAGTTATGCAAGTAGGTTTATCAGGTAGGCTTCCAGAATCAGAGGCGGAAGATCACACAATGGCGGTTTGCAGGCTAGAGAACCAGAGGATCCAGTACCTACTCCGTGTAAGAAGCCAAAAGCTAACAAGAAGAATCAAGGCTCCAGCACCTGTTTGAGACCAATGGCCTAGAAGCTTACCAGAGAGTTGCTGCATGAGTCTGAATAGGAAGGGTGAAGAAAACATAGTCTGGAGTGCACAGACAGCAGTAGAAAAAGACACATGTACTCAATCAGAATGGGGCTTTTCAAATTGCATGCCAGCTTCCTTTTTAAAAATCCCCTTTATTCTATCCTGGTTTCACCTCTCGTGTTTGGTACTACCTACCATCAGGGTGGATCTTCCCCACTCAGTTTGCTGGCTTACCTGTCAGTCATCTTTGGAAACACCCCACAGACACACCAAAAATTGTGCTTTTCTAATCTGTATCTTTCTTAATCCAGTCAGCTTGACACATCAAAATTAACAGTCACAACCATGCTGCTTCTCATGCACACTTAGCTAAGTTACCAAAGATAAAGTCCAACATACGGACAGGTGATCTTGCCTTATTTCTTCCTTACCTCTTCACCGTCTACTTTCTTACCTTGATGTTTATCACCACACACTTTCCAAACTATAGTTAATTTTCCTTTAGACAATAATGTTCTAGCATTTAAGTGTAAAAGAATCCCTGGTAGTTATTTTGTTAGTGATTTCCTAGGCAGAATGATACATTATTAATATACCCCCCTGATTTTATACTGATTTTAATTACTAGCTCACACATTCTTTTCTTATCTCTTCCCTGACTTGTATTTTCTCTCCTTTCCATTATAATTATTTTCATATATATATTTCCTCATATTATATATGTATGTATTGTGGTACAATGTGTGTTATTTAACTGGTATTTTTAATTGATACATTTTATATTACTGAGTAGTTTTAGTTTTATAGAAAAATAGTGCAGAACTTACCCTGAACTCACACATAAAACCCCACACCTCAAATTGGCCCTAATTATTGCAATATTGTGGTATATTTATATAATGAATGAACAAATATAGATTCAGTTTTTTTAATTTTAAAGAGAAAAAAATTTAAAATAACAATAAAACAATTTCAAAATAGGTTAGTAGGAGAGTTACAATAATTAATACATTACATATGGTTATATTTGTAGTAATTATTCAGAGTACAAGATATAGGCATGCTATCTTGTCCCAAGAATATTAGCACAAACTTTTCAATGAACTAAGAGAAACTAGCTGTATAACTATCTTAACTATCTTGTGCATATATATTCCTTTCCCCATTCCCCCATCACAGTTTGTTTTTTCTTTTGCACTGTTACTTCTCACTTCACAATATCTGTTGTACATTTTGGATGTTATTTACTCATTCAGTTTCTCATACTACTGAGACAATACGATGTTTACACATGTAGGTCTGATTTATTTCACTTATGAGTATAGTCTCAAGTTGCATCCATTTATCTATAAAAGTCTCAAGTTCATCCTTCTTTATGGCTTAGTACTACTCCATTATATAGAAAAACCATATCTTTTTAATCCATTCCTCGGTTGATGGGCATTTGGGTTGTTCCCAAGATTTAGTTATTATAAATGGTGCTGCTATAAATATGGGAACACATACATCACTGTGGTATGATGTTTTTAATTCTTCCGGGAAGATATCCAGAAGGGGAATAGCTTTATCAAATGAGACCTCTAATCCTAACTTTTTAAGGAATCTCCACACTAATATCCACAGTGGTTGCACCAATCTACATTCCCACCAACAGTGAAAAAGGGTTCCTTTTTCCCCACAGCCCCAACAGCATTTGCTATTGGTTGATTTTTTTTTTTTTTTTGATGACAGCCATTTTTCTGGGGTGAGATGGAATCTAAGTGTTGTTTTAATTTTCATCTCTCAAATGACCAATGATGTTGAATATTTTTTCAGGTATTTATTTGTTATTTTTATTTCTACATGTGAGAAGGTGTCTTCATCTCAGATGCCCATTTCTTGATGGGGTCTTTGAATTTGGGGGTCTGATTTTTTTCAATTCTTTATATGTTCTACATTGAAGTCCTTTGTCTGAGGGACAATTGGCTATAATATTTTTACCACTCTGTGGTTTGTTTTTTCACTCTGTTGGTGATTTTTTGGTTGTGCAAAAGCTTTTTTAGTAAGGTGAGATCACATTTATTGATTCTTTGTAGTATTTACCCTGCAGTTTGGGTTTTGTTCATGAAGTCTCTCCCTAAACCTATGTCTTCAAAATTTCTACCTATTTTCTCTTCCAGTAAATTTAGTGTTTCTGTTTTGATATTTAGATCTTTGATCCATTTTGACTTTAGTTTAGTGTGTGGTGATAGACATGGGTCTAGTTTTAGTATTCAGCATGTGGAAAGCTAGTTTTTCCAGCACCATTAATTAAAGAGATATCTTTCCTTCAGTGAATATATTTGGCTCCTTTGTCAAAGATAAGGTGGCTGAGTGTGTTTGGGGTTGCGTCTGAATCTTCTATTCTGTCCCACTGATCCTCAGGTCTGTTTTGGGGGGGTTTTTTTGGCCAATACCATGCTGATTTTATCACAGTAGCTTTGTAATATAATTTCAGGTCTGAGATTGTGATGCTCCTTGACTTGCCTTTGTTGCCCAGAATTGATTTTGCTATTCTAGGTCTCTTCTGATTCCAAATGAATTCAAGGAATGTTTTCTCTAGATCTGTGAGGCATGCTAATGGTATTTTTATTGGGACTGCATTAAATCTGTATAACAGTTTTGCAAGTATGGCCATTTTCACTACGTTGGTCTTCCTTTTCAAGAGCAAGTGATGTATTTCCATTTTCTGATATCCTGTTCGATCTACTTTTTTAGGGTACTGTAATTTTCACTGTACAGGTCTTTTACATCCTCTGTTAGATAGATTCCTAAGTATTTCATTTTTTAGATGCTATTCTAAAGGATGTGCTTTTCCTAATTTCTCTCCTCTGTGAGTTTGTTGTTTTTGTACAGGAATGCTATTGATTTTTGAGTGTTGACTTTGTATCCCGCTACACTACTGAATTTGGATATTAAATCTACAAGTTCTTTGATTGAGTTTTTTGGGTCTTCTATGTAGAGTATCATGAATAATGACTTAAATTCTTCCTTCCCTATCTTTATTCCTTTTATTTCTTTCTCTTGTCCAATTGCTCTGGCTAAGGTTTCCAGAACAATATTAAATAGGAGTGGTAATAATGGACATCTTTGTCTCATTCCTGATTTTAGAGTGAAAGCTTTCAGTTTCCGGCCATTTAATATAATGTTAAGTGTTGATTTGTCATTGACGGCTTTGATAATACTGAGGTAAAGACTGCCTATTCCAATTTTCTCCAGGGTTTTTATCATGAATCAGTGTTAGACTTTGTCAAATCCTTTTTCTGCATCTATTGAGATGATCATGTGAGTTTTTTCTTTGGTTCTGTTAATATGGTGTATTATATTTATTGATTTGTGTATATTGAACCATCTCAGCATCCCTTGGATGAATCCTACTTAGTCATGGCGTATGATCTTCTTGATGATTTGCTGCATTCTGTTTGCCAGTATCTTATTGAGGATTTTTGCATCTATGATCATTAGGGGATTGGCCTGTAGTTTTCTTTTTTGTTAGGGTTCTTCTGTGGTTTTGGAATCAGGGTAATACTTGCTTCCAGGAATGATTTTGGAAGTACTGCTTCCATTTCAGTTTCATTAAAGAGTTTCAGCATTAGTGGTATTAGTTCTTTTCTAAGTTTCTTGTAGAATTCAACAAAGAATCTGTCAGGGCCTGGGCTTTTCTTGGTTGGTAAATTTTTTTTTTTTTTTTGTGGGTACCAGAGGGTCAACCTCAGGACCTCGCGTGCCAACAGGCACCCGTGCCGCTGAGCAATATCACCGGCCCCTTTTTCATATGTGGGATCCGGGAGTTGAACTCGGGCCCTTGCGCTTGCAAGGCAGGCACTTATGCCACTGAGCCATCTCACTGGCCCCTTGGTTGGTAAATTTTTAAATACATTTTCAATTTCATTGGCTGATGTTGAACTATTTACAATTTTTATAACTTCTTGATTTAACTTGGCAATTTGATTGTGTCTAGGAATCTGTCCATTTCTTCTGTGTTTTCCATGTTATTAGAATGTAAGTTCTCATAGTAGGTATTGATGATGTCTTGTATTTCTGTGGGATCCATTGTGATTTCCCCCTTTTCCTTCCTAATTGCTTGAATTTGTGCTTTTTTGTTCCTCTTATTGATGAGGAACCAACTTTTCAATTCATTGATTCTTTATATTGTTTTCTTAATGTCTATTTCATTAATTTCTGCTCTTATCTTTATAATTTCCTCATACATACATGCTTTGGATTTGATTTGTTCTTCTTTTTCTAGAAGTTTGAGGTTCAACATAGGTTGTTTATTTGAGCTTTTTCTGTTTTCCTGATGTGTGAATTCTTTACTATAAATTTCCCTTATAGGGCTGCTTTCATTGCATCCCATAAGTTTGGGTATGTTTTATCAGCAGTATCATTCAATTGCCCATGCTGTTTAATTTCATCTTTAATTTCCTCTGTGACCTATTGGTTGTTCAGAAGGGTGTGGTTTAATTTCCATGTGTTAAGGTAGTTTTTGTGATTTCCTCATCCTTCATTTCCAGTTTCATTTTGCTATGGTCAGATAGTATGCATGGTATTATTTCAATTCCTGTACATTTACTTAAACATATTTTGTTGGTTAATATATTGTCTATTTTGGAGAACAACCATGTGCAGCTGAGAAGAATGGGTATTCTGATGCTTTGGAGTGGAACACTGTAGACATCTACCAAGTCCATTTGTTCACAGGCTTGGTTTAATTCTAATATTTATTTGTTGATTTTTTGTCCAGTTGATCTATTTATTTGTGAGAGTGAGGTATTAAGGTCCCCCACTAAAATTGTGTTAGTGCTTATTTGGTTTTTCATGTCTGTTAATATTTGTTTTATGTGGGTGTATAACCTGTGTTTGGTGTATAAATATTTAGATTGTTATCTCTTCTTCTGGAATTTTCCCTTAACAAGTATTTAGTGACCTTCTTTGTCTCTTTTGATCAGTTTTGACTTAACATTTGCATTGTCTGCAGATAGAATATCTACTCTTGCTTTTTTCTGAGTTCCTGTGGCATGGAGAATAGTTTTCCATCCTTTGACTTTTAGTCTATGAATTTCTTTTTGAGTTAAATGTGTTTCTGGAATGCAGTGTATTGTTGCATCTTGCTTCTTGATCCATTCTGCCACTCTGTTTCTTTTAATTGGTGAGTGGAAACCATTTACATTTATGGTTATAACTGATAAGTATTGGGTTAACTTTTTCATGTTGTTTTCCTGTTGTTTGTTCCTTGCCTATCTCCTCTGTTTAATTGCTTTCCCTGCCTGGTGGCTACTTTCTATTGGTGTTCATGTGTTTATGGTCTCCATTATCTATTTAAAATATGTCCTTCAGAGCATTCTGTAGAGCTGGTTGTCATAAATTTCTTCAGTTGTTCTTTGTCATTCAAGTATCTCATTTCTTCGTCAGTTATGAAAGATAGTTTTGCTATTCTAGGTCACTTCTGCTTCCAGATGAATTTTAGGAATGTTTTCTCTAGTTCTGTAAGGTATGTTAATGGTATTTTGGTCAGGAGTGCATTAAATGTGTATTACAATTTTGGGAGTATGGCCATTTTCACTACATTGGTTCTTCCTATCCATGACCAAGGGATATCTTTACATTTTCTGATATCCTCTTCTATCTCCTTTTTCAGAGTACTGTAATTTTCAATATATATATCTTTTACTTGCTTTGTTAGATTGATTTCTATGCATTTCATTTTTTTGGATGTTACTGTGAAGAGTGTCATTTCCCTAACCTCTCTCTCAGTGAGTTTGTTTTGTATACAGGAATGCTATTGATTTTTGAGGGTTGACTTTGTATCCAGCTATGCCACTGAATTTGGTTATTAACTCTAGGAGTCTTTTAGTGCAGTTTTTGGGGTCTTCTATGTAGAGTATCATATCATCTGCAAATAATGATAGTCTAACTTCTTCCTTTGCTATCCTTATTCCTTTTATTTCTCTTGTCTAATTGCTCTGGTTAAGGTTTGCAGGACTATATTGAATAGGAGTGGTGATAGTGGGTATCCTTGTCTTGTTCCTGATTTTATTGTGAAAGCCCTCTACTTTTGTCCATTTAGTATGATGTTGGCTGTTGGTTTGTCATAGATGGATTTTATCAGATTGAGGTAAAGACCATCTATTCCAATTTTCTGAAGGGTTTTTAATCATGAATGAATGCTGGACTTCATCAGAAGCTTTTTCTGAATCTATTTAGGTGATCATGTGATTTTTGTCTTTGGCTCTGTTGATATGATGCATTACATTTATTAATTTGCATATGTTGAACCATCCCTACATTTGTGACATGAATCCCACTAGGTCATAGTGTATAAACTTGTTGACTTGATGCATTCTGTTTGCTAGTATCTTATTGAGGATTTTTGCATCTATATTCATTAGGGAGATTGACCTGTAGTTCTCTTTTTTGGTAGGGTCTTTTTCTGATTTTAGTATCAAAGTAATACTTGCCTCCAGGAATGAGTTAGGGAGTATTGCTTCCCTTTCAATTTCATAAAAGAGTTTGAGGAGTATTGGCATTAAATCTTCTCTAAATTTCTTGTAGAATTAAGCAGTGACTCGATCAGGACCTGGGCTTTTCTTTGTTGGTAAGATTTAATAACATTTTCAACTTAATTTACTGTTATTGAGTTATTCACAATTTTTATATCTTCTTGATTCAGCTTTGGTAATTAACACATTTCTAGGAATCTGTCCATTTTTTCTGTGTTTTCCATCCTATGTGAGGAAAGGTTTTCAAACTAGGTATAGGTGATCTGCTGAATTTCCATGGGATAGGTAGTGATTTCACACTTTTCATTCCTTATTGCATGAATTTGAGTTTTTTCTTTCCTTTTTTGATAATGTTGGATAGGGATTTCTCAATTTAATTTATTCTTTCGAAGAACCAACTCTTTTATTTATTAATTCTTTTTATTGTTTTCTTAGTCTCTATTGCATTAATTTCTCCTCTGATATTTATAAGTTCATCCCTTTTATGGGCTTTGGTTTGACTTGCTCTTCTTTTTCTAGAAGCTTGAGGTGCAGCATTAGATTGTTTATTTGTGCTTATTCTATTTTCCTGATGTGAGAATTCACCGGTATAAAATTGCCTCTGAGGACTGCTTTCATTGCTTCCCATAGGTTCTGGTAAGTTGTATTTGTATTTTTGTTTGATTGTAGCTATTGTTTAACTTCTTCTTTAATTTTATCTGTGACCTATTGATTGCTCATGAGGGTGTTATTTAATTTCCATGTGTTTATGGAGTTTCTGCAGTTTCTTTTGTCATTAATTTCCAATATCATTGCTATAGGTCAGATAATACGCCTGTGATATTTTCAGTTCCTTTGCATTTACTCAAGCATATATATTTATGATTGTTATCTCTTCCTCTTGAATTTTTCCCTTATACATATTTAGTATCTTTCTTTATCTCTTTTGATTATTTTTAGTTTGAAGTTTATATCATTTGCAAACAGAATAGGTACCCCTCCTTTTTTCTGGGTTCTTGTTGCCTGGATTATTTTTTTTCCATCCTTTGGCTTTTAATCTATAAATTTCCTTTTGAGTTAATTGTTTCTTTTGATTTGGGAGTTGAGGCCATTTACATGGATGGTTTTCACTGATATGTATTGGCTTATCTTTGTCATGTCATTTTCCTGCTGTTAGTTCCCTACATGTCCCCTCTGTTTAATTGCTTGCCCTGATTGGGGGTTTCTTTCTGCTGTTGTTTTTGGAATTGTGGTAATTTCTATCTCTGTCTAGAATATCTTTCAGTACTCTTTGTAGTGTTGGTTTGGTGGTCATGAATTTCTCCAATTGTTCTTTGTCATGGAAGTATCTTATTTCTCCATTAATTCAAAAGATAATTTTGCGAGGTACATCAATCTTGGTTGGAAGTTGTTCTCTTCCAGAATTTGAAATACTTCACTGCAAGCTCTTCTTGACTTGAGGGTTTGTGTTGAGAAGTTTGCTGTGATTTTGATGGGCTTTTCTTTGTGGGTGATCTGTTTCTTTTCTCTAACAGCTTTTAATATTCTGTTCTGGTGCCGAATTCCTGGGATCTTTATTATTATACACCTGGGTGAGGAATTATTTTGGTTACAGCTAATTGGAGTTCTATATGCCTCATTTATATGCATGTCAGATTCTTTTCCCATATTTGGGAAATTTTCTGCTATTACTTCTACAAATACTTTTTTATGTTCTTTGTGTTGGCTCCTGCTTTTTTATTTACACCAATTATTCTTGTATTATTTTTCTTTGCATCATCTTGTAGCTGTTGAATTGTTCTTTCCTGATTTTTTGTTATTTTCAAGAGATCTTTCCTTTCATCATCCCTAGCCACGATCCTGTCTTCTAGGTCTCAAAGTCTGTCTTCAGTTTTGTTCAAGTGGTTTTCCCAGCTTTCAGTGGAATTTTTAATTTCCTGGATATCTGTTTGAATCTGTTTCATGCATTATATTTCCTTCCTGCATTGATCATTCATGGTCTCCATCCTCTTCCTGTCATCATCTATTTTTTTGTCTATCTCTAGATTTCCTGAGCAATTCCTTTATATGTCAGTCTTTTTTTTTTTATTTTAAAGAGAAGAAAAAACAAAACAAATCAAAAGAAGAACAAATTTTCAAAACAACATAATAGGAGGGTAACAATGGTTAATACATTACGTATTACTATCTTTAAGTTAGTTATTCAGGACACCAGACATTAGCATTCAATTGTCCAAACATTATTGGCACAAACCTTACTCTTCAATGAACTAAGTAAAAATGGTAGTGTATCTATCTTAACCATCTTATATATATATATACAATTTTTTTCCCTTTCCCTTCTTTCTTTTCCCTATTCCAGTCTCTCTTTCCTTTTGACCAGTTTCTTTTTGATTCACCATATCTATTGTACATTTTGGATCTTATTTACTCTTTCAGTTTCTCATACTAGAGAGATAATACGATGCTTACACATGTGCTTCTGGTTTATTTCACTTATGAGTATTTTCTCGAGTTGCATCCATTTACCTATAAAAGTCTCCAGTTTATCCTTCTTTATGGCTGAATAGTACTCCATTGTATAAAAATACCACATCTTTCTTATCCATTCCTCAGTTGATGGGCATTTGGGTTGCAACATCACTAGTCATTCGAGAGATGCAAATTAAAACAACACTGAGATACCATCTCACCCCAGAAAGAATGGCTACTATTAAGAAATCAACTAATAACAAATGCTGGAGGGGCTGTGGGGAAAAAGGAACCCTTCTTCACTGTTGGTGGGAGTGTCGACTGGTACAGCCACTGTGGAAGTCAGTGTGGAGATTCCTCAGAAAACTAGGGTTGGAGGTCCCATTTGACCCAGCTATTCCCCTTCTGGGTATCTTCCCAGAAGAATTAAAAACATCGTACCACAGCGATATATGTGCACCCATGTTTATAGCAGCACCATTTGTAATAGCCAGATCTTGGAAGCAATTCCTTTATAAATGTTGACATTTCTTTTTTTACCTGAGAGATTATTTCTGGTCTGATTTCTTCTATAGCTTCATGAATTTATTTACTTTGGTTACTACTGTTTCAGAAATTTCAGGTGTGTGTCTTCCAATTTCTTCTGTGTCGATGTCTTCTGGACTTGTTCTGTGTGGGCTGGATTTCTGAGATTGCATTTTGCTTCTTCATCTGTCATTTTGTATTTCAAAATTTTTTAAAATTTTGTTTTCTTTTATGATCCTTGTGAGTTTTTCTGGTAGGTAGCTATATCTCTAGTGGCAAGGCATCTCTTGGAAGAGTATGTTCTTCAGGGATGTTTGCTCTGTGTAGGAAATTCTTGGTTTGTGTCTGTCACAAGATCCTACCTTCCCAATTAGTTAAACGTGGCATGCCATTATCTGTTTGGCTTAGTATCCAGTCCCTGGTGTAGGGCCGCGGTGAGGTTATTACCCCAGAGCTTACCCCAGTATTGTTACAGAAGGGAAAACAACTGATTACAACAGATATGACATCCTAGCTAAAGTAGTAAAATTGGCAATGATAATAGCATCAAGCACAATTTAGAAACTGACAAAATATTGTAACTATTGATTTTGTACTTTAGACCATAGGAGCAAACTCTATAGTTATATAACAGAACCAACCATAAATTAGGAGTTTGTATGCAAAGTGTTTCCCCTTGGTAAAATAGTTTTATCCTGTGGTAGGGAAACTAAGAGAGGATAGTGCATAAAACAAAGATAACTGCAAAGCACATAGAAGCAAGGCTGTAGGACAAATAATGATCATGCAAGGTTTGGGAAACTGGAGAAGGGGGTAGAAAAGAAAGAATGAAGGAGTATTTGAAGGATTATCTGAACTTGATCTCTGAGTTTGAGAGATGGGATCAGTTTTCTCTGGCTGGAGTTCTCCCCAGTCATTTAGAAAAGAGAGAAAGAAAGAAAGAAAGAAAGAAAGAAAGAAAGAAAGAAAGAAAGAAAGAAAGAAAGAAAAGAAGAACTAGAAAAGAAAAGAAGAGAGAAAGAAAAAAAAAAGAAAATAGAGAGAAAAGGGCCAGTTACCCAGTCCCACATTTTTCCTATGCTGGTTGCCAGTCCCGTGGTGTAGTGGGAGGGTTGACTGTCATTTCCTTTTGCACCTTACAGATTACTTTTTTCTATGGCCTTTTGCATTCATTTTGTCACTTCTGCTATCATTTCAGAGAGTTCCATTTGTTGTCTTCTGATTTCCTCTATCCTTCTGTGCTCTGGACTGATCCTGGGTGTGCTGGGTGTTTCAGATTGTATCTTGCTTCTTTGCCTTGTAATTTTCTATTTTCTGTTTTATTTTGTTTTCTGTGTTGATGCTTGTAGATTTATTATTTTAGATAGTCTTATCACTGGTGTAGAGGCATTCCAAGGAGATGTCTGTTGCTCTGGATATCTTCTAGATGTAGGTCATTCTTGTTCTTTTTGTCTATCCCAAGAACCTACCTTCCCAATATATTAAGAATGAGAAGCTGCTATCTGTTTGACTTAGGGCCCATTCCTTTGATACTGGGCTATGGTGGTGGTTATGACCCCTTACAATTGCAGTGGTGTCATACAAGAGGAAAAACTGGTTGTAGCATGTATGACATCCTGGATAAAGTAGTTCAGTGGGCAACAACCACAGACTCAAGTACAGCCTGGCTACTGACAAACTGTGGTAACTATTAGCCTGATATCTATAATCATAGGAGGAAGGTGTACAGACACATAATATAGTCCAACTTATACCAGGAATTTGTATACAATGATTTTCCCCTTAATAGGTTGATTTTACCCTGTTGTGGGCGGGGGCATTGAAGAGGATATGGGGTAGGATGGAGAAATGAATGAGGTTAAATGTAGTAGGAGCAAAGTTGGAGGGCACACGATGATCATCCAAGTTCTGGGTAATTGTAGGACACAGGAGGGAAGGATTGGAGGAGAAAGCCTAGGAGTTTTGAAGTAAACCAGAAAGAAAAGAGACGATATTTACTTACATGAGTGTATCATAAAGTCAAGCAAAATAGTGGACAAAAGAGAAGAGGACAAGTAGAGTAAAACAAAAAGAAATATTAAAGATCTAAATCAGTGAGAGAGAGAAAAGGAAGAAAAGAAAAAGGAAGAGAATGAAAAAAAAAGTAAAAATATCTTGACACACCAAGAAAACAGCAACATACAGAAAGTAAAAGAAAACAGGGCAAAACAGAACAGAGAGAAAACGAGAAAAGAAAGGGAAAACAGAAAAAGAAACAAACAATGAAAGCAAACAAACAAACAAAACAAAACACTAATCCAGCCAAATACCAAGAAGGAAACCAATCAGACAGAGACAAATGAAAGCAGTGAAAATCCCCCAGTGTCTATAATCCTTGGCAGAGGGGCATCACAGAGTAGAACCAGTTCATGGCAAGCAGAAGACAGCAAAAGCAACAAGAGACCTTAACAGCATCTTTCTACCCCTTTTATCTTATCCAGGCTATTTAGGGTGAGTAGCACTCACACCCTTAATCCGAGTACCCTTGAGCCTAGCACTGTACCATGACTCAATTCCATGTGCTTTATGTTGAATTTTATCATCCTAAAATTTTTCTTTCCTTACCCTCATTTATATTGGCATGAAGTTACTTCCTTGACATTTTTATTTCACTGCTTACAGCTAGATCTTTAATTATTCAAGGCTCTACATTAACTAGGAATTAGTTTTTTTGCTTTTTAGGTATAGTTAGCCAGATTTCCTAGCACCCTTGACATATGTGTCTACCTTCCACCTTTACCATATCAAAGTCTCTGTTTATTTATTGGTCTATTACTGAACTGTCCCTCTGCTCCAATGATCCAAAAAGATCTGATAAGTTAGCCCCTTCACAAAAATGAATTAGTTATTATTGACTCTATAAACTTTGAAACACATTTTAGAATGACAACCAGATTCCTCAAAAAGAACAACTTAAACTTTATTGGGACTTCCTGGAACCCATAAATTACAGTTTGGTGAACTGATACATTTATTACATTTCATGAATCTATGAATTACAGTGGTGGAGGTTATTTAACTTTTTTATTATATGCCTCACTGACAATTATATGATGCCTATGTAAAATTGTGTATTTGTTTAGAATAAAATATCATATTAATCTAATAATAAAAACAACAACATATGTGTAGAAAAATCATTAATCCATCTTTTCTTACAATAAATAATCTGGGACATGTGAGGTCTTACCCAAGGACATACACCCTCTCTGGAGAGTAAGGCCCAAAATATATGTCCTGTCAATTCTTAGTACTGCACTGTGAAGAATTACCTTCTATAAAGATACCATGAAATGCTCTCGCAATCTGAAAAAACTTCTAAATTTCTGAGCAGAAGTATGTATAATAGAAATATGTTTCTCAACAATCCAGAGAAATAGTCTTCTCTGTAGGCCCATGAAGACTTCAGAGTTTGATCATAATTTACTACATCAAGAATTATTTTATTGCTTTGTGTATTACTATAACTCTGCTCATATCATTGTATCATTGATGCAATGTGGAAGAATGGACCCATTTATGATTTTTAGGAAACTATAATTATTTATAGTTGATATAAAATTTTTAAGAAAAGAAACCCCAAAATTCTCTTCTTTGGATATTTTAACATGTGATATTAATGAATGAGATATTTTAATGCAAAATTTCCTCCAATTCATCTAAATAAGAGCATATGCCACTCTCATTGCAGTGGTTATATACATGAGTGAAATTATTTTCTCTTTGCCAAAAATTGTGTATGGGCAAATTAAACACTGAATCCATCTGTATTTTTCATGTTAGATAAGTTTCCTTTTTAAGAGACATAATTTATTTTACTCAAATAATCTTTCTTTTTACTGACAAGCATTAAGTGGAAGAAGATGAGTTAGGCCATCTGGCACTCTTCAGTAGCTTATTTTGACACCTCACTCATTTGTTTAAATAATTCACTGATCCAGAATAAGCTAACATTGCAAAATGCAAGCTACTTTCATTCTCGACTAAATCAGCATACATTTACATTTCATAGTTAGATGCAAATGAATTAATGCTTGGAGCACTACTAAACCCAATTGGCATGTTTGCTTACTCCCTCCCAATCCATTCACTTGCTCTAAAAATTATTTTCCTATAATTTAAATGATATTAGACTGAACTGAAGACAGTTTTGCTGCACAAATATTAAGCTGACTGACAAGATGTCATAAATCTCTACATATTTGAGTAGACATATTTGTCTCACTTTTTAATAGGTAATATGAACAAAGTTTGAATTATTGAATATTATGATGTGGCAATAATATTTTTGACTCTCTACATAGATCATGACAAACTCAACAGAGGTTCTATCATTTCTTCTGTTGAAATCCACAAGATAATTTTTTCTTGGTCTTCTGCAGCTTCCAGAGTGATTCAAAGTTCCATTCTCTCAACATTCTATCTTTTCATTTTAATTGTACTATATAATGGCCAAACACCTATGTTGGAGTGGACTCTTCCTGCATATGATTTGAAGAGAAAAAGAAGTATAAGCTCCTTCTTCCAATCATTAGGCAAGTAAAATTATATACGAAATATCTGCTTTAGCTATGAAGTGTTCTGCATTTTGCAGAAGATTGAAATGTGGAAACAACAACCATGATTTCTTATTCAACCATTTGAGGTGATTAAAGGAAACAAACTTTAGGGTTTATTCAGAGCTCATTTTTTTGTTTTATGTTCTTTTGAGACAAGGTCTCACCATATAATTCAGGCTGGCTTTGAGTTTACTACATAGCCCAGGTTGACCTCAAACTTGTAGCAACCCTCTTGCCTCCGCCTCTCACTTGCGAGGGTTGCACCAATACCCCGCAGCTCATTTTTTTTAAAATAAAAAGTATCAAAATCTTACATATATTTCTTTATTGAAATTCTACAATTTCCATTGTGTCCAATAGCCATTTTTGTGATATGTTTAAACATTATCTCTAAATATACAGTATTTATTTGACACCTTTTAACTCTCAAGTTATTTACTCTCTACTTTGTCTCTTTTCCTCCTTTTTGTCTCTTCACTTACATATCCATTTATGTATCTACCTACTTATATACTTACTAATTCTTCATTTCTCTTTGTTGGTTCAACTTCTTTCTGTACATTATTTAATAATCCCCCACTCATACTTACAAATTTTAATCAGCTTTAATGTTTTCTGTGTGTGCATTTAGTGAAAAAATAAGAGTAATTTCCAAAAATTAATGTCATACATTATGATCAATACTTTATAGAGTATTTCTAGATGTACCATTTAACTTACTCCTTTAATAATGTACTTCACAAAATTGTTTCTCTAAGTTAAAGACCATGCAGTTTATATAGGTTACATCATTTGGCCTTATAGAAGAAAGGTGTGATTCCTCATTTCTCAAACATAAATATAAAGCTCTAGCTTTCCTAAGACACGAGTTCATATGTCTCATGATGCCAGATCATGAAATAGTGTCTGTCTTAAAAGTAAGGCTTGATATTTTGCAAAAGGTAAAATATACACCATCCTTGTTCACTGACTTTTTATAGTTATCTTGAGAATTTACATGTGAATACAAACATCTATATTACTGTACCACTGAGACATGGCTAAAGTATGAAAATGTTTCCATTTTACCCTGTTCATATGAGAAAATACCATACTATTATTTCTTTTAGTCTGCACAATGTCTTTGGTGGAGAAAATTATCTTCCCTGAGGTGAGTTTTGAAATTTCTAAATAACACTTCATTTTCCTCAAGTTTCACTAAAAGAAAAATGACTTTGCTTCCATTTTCCAATTACCATACTCATGATTAAAAAGGAAAAGAAATTTACTAAGTTTATTTTTTTGTTGACCATAGAAGAGCGTGAAATTATAGCTATTTTAATATGCCCCTGATAACTTTAGAACAGTAGCTCTCAATCACTGGCGAAGGGAATTTTAAACAAAATTAACTTATAAATACTACAAACTACTTAAGCCATATTTATTTTACTCTCTCAATGTTAGAGATTTACTCTTCTCTTTGTAGCAGCATAATTGGCAGAAAATCATGGTATTATGAAGTAGAAAAAATTATTTAAGAAGTAGTCCATTTCAATGCTACTTCAGCACCACTGTGTAATTCTTATTTATATTATATCTATAATTTAATATTTGTAATTCTTGGAATCTTTTGTAACTTATAGATAAGTCATTTAATTACAAGTTTTACTTCATAGTGTTAATATAATTGTTGAATCTTTTTTAGCAAGAAATTAAAAGCAAACAACTTATTTTTGTAAAGACCTATAGTATGATAAATTCTTTTTGGTGCATTTGTTATATTATGGTTTAAAATATGGGTATTTTTTTACACTATTTTAAGATGAATAAAAACTCTGTTAAAATTTTATAGCAAATCAATGTTTGTCACTAAGAAATAGCATAAATAGTTTTGTTACATGTATATCAGAAATAAAATTACTAAAGAAATTTTGAGGGAAATAATCATATTAAGCATCATAATGCTAAAGACGGGAGTAATTTTGTTAAATGTAATTGTTCTCTGATTATATTTCAAAGTAGATTATAGGCACAAAACATCTAAATGCTTTGTGTGATATTGGATTAGGCCTGGGGTCCATAAGTGACTCCACTGTAACAGCTGGTAGATTAAACGGAATCTGAATTATACAGAAGGCTGTGTAGCATAAATATTTAATTCTTGGTCTTTGGCACCTATACATTTTTAATACACTGATATATTTAGAGATGATGCAACATTATGTCTTCAGGATGTATTGAAATAGTTATAAAAAAGATAAAAATACAAACAAAAGACAGAGAAGGAGAGAAAGAGCAAGAGAGGAAGAGGGAAGCAAGTAAAGGAGGGACAGAAAGAAAGGAAGGATTAAAAAGAGTGAGATTAAATATAAGAATTCAACAACTGGTAATGATAGGTGAACTTGCGAAAATGTTGGAGTTACTTTTACCAATTCTGTACTTTTCTATATGTTTGAAATTACTTCAAAATAAAAAGTTTTTAAAAATGGGTAGGAAATGGCCCTTATGCTATGGTTTAACTTATTAGGAATGCTTGCATAGAGCAAATTGACAGAGACACAGTCCTCTTTTTGAAGCAGAGTAGGATTATTTACTTCTCAGTTAAATTAATGTCTTATTTCTGAACCAAGCATGGAAAAGTGTAGTGTCCATTATAAAATATTTTTGTTTCAGCATTTTTCTTTATAGTACAACCAGCTGCTGATGCACTTGTTACCTGTCCATCTTCATCTCACCTGGTTGGAGCTAGAGATCAAATAACTGGTAGAAAGAGTCCCTCTAGCCTTTCTTTCTAACCCATCTTGTGTCTTTTGCTATCATCTCAAAACTGTGGTTGGCAAACTTGTTGCTTTGCAAGTAGGATAAAATTTTAAAGATTTCTAATTCTTAGCAAGTATACATTCTATTAGCTAAATTATGTCTTTCAGATATTACAACCATTTCCACATGAAATTTATACTCAACACGTTATTAAATGTATCCATCCATTTAGTTATATCTGAGATCTGATAGCGAGCTTTTATCTCCTTTTTACTTGGTTATGTGTTGTTCCCCCATGACTGAGATTTAAGAAATTCTTTATAAAGTCCTTGTAAATACATGTAAAGTGCATTTTTATATTTATAGATTATTACAGAGTAGCAGAGTAGGAGCTAGCTTATATTGATATCAATAGTAGTAGCTGGAATATTATTATGCACAATAAATTATTTTCTTGTTCTTGCTCCTTATGATATGAAGATGATTTGAAATATTTGACAAACATTTTCTAATAGTTCTCCTGGTTAATGTGTTAAATATGTTGATAAAATTTCAATATAAAAAAGTATTTGTAATAAGCCATAATATTGGATGAAGGCTGAACACATTTTAAAATAAAATTTGTCTTATTTATGCAAAAAAACACACAAAAATATTTTATGTAAATTTTATGGCTGAGGATATTTAAATTGAAATAATTTAACCATTTTCCTATGGTTATACTATTAGAAGCAATTTCCCAACTTCCTGTAGAAAGGAAAAACAACTTTTATGTGTAGAAGTTCATCTTTACCCAACCTCAAAGAATTTTTGCGATAAATATTTAAGGAAAATTAGCAGTTCCCAATAAAAACACTATAGAAATCATTAATAACTTTTATTCATTATTAACTTGAAAGTAAAAAATACAATTTTTCAATAAAACAGACTATTATTACTTATAGCCATAAATGGGCCAGTTACCCACTTCCCAATCTCCCCTTCTGAGAAGTCATGAGATCCAGAAGGTCATACCTGGCAGTTTAGTGGGGATGCAGGCATGGGAGAAGACCTCCAGTACTATGAATCTGAGAGTACATGAATGATCACTGCCTTCCTTAGAAAACAAAAAAAGAGAAACTAAACCCCCTAACTCAAGGAAATCCCTTTCAGTGTTAACAATCAGGGGTTCCCTCTCCCTTTCAAATATTAACACTTGCATCTGGGGAGGTAAATCTTTATGGAAATCCAATGCTAAGTATTCAGTCATTTTATAGTTCTAAGCCTTGTACTGTGATCCATGTTCCCATTTTGCAGCTCAGAAAACCCCTATATGTGCCAAAACATGAAGATGTTCTCCGTAGTTCCTAACATGGTACAGCAGAAACAAGAGACCTCAGAATTAGACATGAAATATTGCAATTACCAGAGCCAGAATACAAAACATATTCTCCTAACATATTTTAAAAATTCAGTAGGTTAAAAATATGTGAAGGGGAAAAATATTAGAATATTTAGAAATAAAGTATAATATTTGAAATCAAAAATAAAGGAAAGTAATTAAGAAGTGGATTAGAAAAAAAAATAACATAATTATGTTAAAATGGAAGACAAATTTGAAAACTATGCCCTAAAAAGAACATAGCAAGAAAATGTTGAAGGAAAGTTTAACAAATTTTAACAGTGAAATGAGAATGTGTAACATATACATACAAGCTCCTTATAATCAAAATTTTAAATTTGCCAATATTCCTACTGAGGCCAGTAAAATTCTGAAGCAAAATATATTCCCAATGATATCCAAACTAATCCAACATATAGAATAGAAAAGATATATATGTTTCCAATTCACTGTACAAGGCTTAAATAAGCTTGATATACACATTTGATATAATTGTATATAACACACAAATCCTATCAATTTGAATTAGTAGAAAAATATTAGTAGTAGATTACAGTATTTAGCTCAGCAATATGTCAGAAATAGCAACATGATTGGTAAAATGTAGAAATGAGATTGTTCCCAAAGATGTAAGATTAAGAAAACATTGAATAAGATTCACTATATTAATCTGTTAAAGGAAAATTACATGATTATATAAATAGAGATTGAGAAATCATCTGATGGAATTCAGGTCAGGATAGAATCACAATTCTAGCAGATTAAGAATAGATAGAATTTTTATTCCCACTCAGAATTTTTATTATTAAATGATGGGATGACCTAGCAACAGCAAATATTAAACTTAATGGTATGACATCAATAATGTACCTCTTGAAGAAAAAGAAAACTATAGATCATTGATGGGACTTTTTACAATGAATCATGAAAATAATTCTGGAATCTGACTTTATGTCATATCTCATCAGATACATATCTGTTTAAATTTGATGAAGATTTACATGTGAAAGAGGACATTGCATATTTTGGGATAAAATTGGACTTTCTAAATGAGATTCATAAACTCAAATAATAAGGGAACCATGAAGAAATTCTATTCATCAATGGTTTTTTTTAAGAGAGAAAACAAAACCAGTTTTCCCAGCCCTATTTTTTAATAAGGCTATATTTTCTTCATTACATGGTTTCATATAAACAATACAGTGCTATTCAGCCATAACAAAGATAAACTTGAGTCATATGTAGGAAAAATAAATGCACCTTGAGACCATAAGTCTAAGAGAAATAAATCAAAGAAGGTTAAATATGCATGGTTGGTCATATATGAGAAAATCGCAGTACAAATAAAGAACAAAGTAAAAGATGATAGGAAACATGGAGGCAGACCTTTTGGAAATGGGAAGGTGATCTAGGGATGGAGGGAGAAAAGAGAGAGGTGAGAAGAAGGGAAAGTAAAAAGAATTAAGACATGATATCAGTGTGAACTAACCCATCACAGTGAATACAATCATTGTGTATTGCAAATGTGTACTAAATAAGGAGAAAAGATTATTTTAAAATTGAGGTAAGATAGTTTCTATGTACAAAGCTAAATTTCTGTATAGAATAGGGACGTGCTTACTGAAACTGCCAACGTTTGTTCACCAGGCCTGAGGCTCAACCAGGAGCCCCTGAGCAGATGGCTGCAGCCTTTACTCCATCTTGGTTTGGATTGTTTCCTGTCCATGCCATGAATTGTTAAGTTCATGGAATATCATCCCTGTCCTGTTACAAAATGGATAGGCCTTAGAATGCGATATTGTGTTGTAAACTCTAAAAATAAAGAAAATAAGAGAATTAAACAACATGATGGAAAACACCCACAATTTGTACACATTAAATACACAGAGTGACACCATTTCTACATTGCTCACAATGGCATGTGTGTATTCGTTGGCGTATTTTGATCACATTAAAGTATGTGCATATAACAATGAAGGGAATGAGAATATGAATTATAGATGAAAAATCTAAGTAAAACTAAGACGTTTGTAGTACAGAGCAGTAAACTACAGAGTTCTTGTCTCCATTTGAGTTTTTATATGTGCATAAAATATGTATACATGTGTGCATGTGCACACTCTATATACACTTTTTTATTAGCGATTTGACATATGCCGTTGCCACAGCGTGCAACTGTGACTGTGCAAAGAATGAGAAAAGTTACTTGGAGATGAGATTTAATTCAGTCACTGAGAACACAGAGGGGCTGCTTTTGTGGCTTAAGAGAGCTTCAGGGAAACAGCAACCAACTGAGTCCTCTGTAGTTATTTATTTGAAACTCAAGGACATGAGAACAAAGATATAGAAGAAAGGCATTTTGCAACATATTGTATAGGAGTTTTCATCAAGCAGACAGGGCCAGAATGGGACGGTTTGTTATGTGACACATGTCGACCTAGTTTAAACAAGGTTATTGGGGCAGAGGGAATACGTTAGCCAAAGCAAACATCTCAGACAGTGACTTGCTCTTAATTCTTCTGACTGTTGTCCTGTAGATTCTGCTCCAAACTCTAACCATGCATCCCAGCAACATGGGAACCACTGTTCCCCCAAGGTCCCTGCCTCTTTCGTATTCACTTCAAACACTCCTTCGGCCAGGGTCTCCCCACACATCATTATCAAATCACAGGAAAATAATCCAACATGGAAATGATGGAGAATATTCCCCAAAGGACAAAATCTTTCCATAACCTATAAAAAAGAATGTATGTTCTTACCACACTAAAAATATAAAACAATATATTGTAGAACTAGAGAATTTTCATACTTTTACTTGGATTTGTAAATATTTAAACAATCTCTAGCAGTGAAAACACACTGATCTTTTATTTTATCATTTTTCTGCATTTTAAGAGGAACTTTTCAATTGTAGAGTCATAAATTTTGAAATAAAATCCTATCATTTTAGAGACTCTGTTTAGCTGCTTGTGAGTTAAAACAAAAGCAACATATGAAGGATTTTTCCACAGTACAGGGCTTCCGGTTGTGAATCTTTACAGAAACATATCACTTGCTGAGAAGTGGTCCCTCTAAAAATTGAACTCATTGCTATGCATATTAGTGGACAACCTGCTGTTCCAGACATTCTAAAAAGAGTTATTCTGGCTTAAACAGTAAATCAAGCCTGAATGTTAAGGTGAGTGTCCTCACTTCAAATCATTATTATGCTGTAAGCATTATATAAGTCATATTGGAACCACTGGGCCTTGTACAATACTTACAGGGAAGCACAGAGAATAGAAGATTACCTGCTACAGTATTTAACTTTGAGTACTTTGTATATCAAATCAACAACACTTATGCCAGATTGGAGCTATGGCTACACCTCCCATCATGTTACATGGCAGTGATTAAAACAATGAGGATTTTTCAGTGATGAATAAATATGCTTTCTTTTCATGGAATTTTCTATTACTTTGAAGCTGGAAATCTGCTTCTATAACTTAGCTTTAGCTAAAATGATTAAGGGTTGTGATTTGCTACAAAATTGTTTTAAAATTTACTACTGACTGAAGCACTAAGCTATAATTATACTGGGAACAGTTTGTAATGCAAGTAATCTTCGTTTTCCTAAAATTTCATTAATCTTTATTGTAGCTAAATATAGCCTTGAATTTGGCTGAAGAATGCACATATTTTGGAGTGAAAATTGAAATTATTGGAAAATGTAAACAAGTTCAGTCCCACACTGAATATAGAAAATCAGTTCCTAACATCATTATCTTTCCACTAATCAATACTGTGAAATATATACCATATTGTTTTTCTCAGCTTGTGCAGACCCAGCCATATTTCCAGCTATCATAAATAAAGCAAATCAGTGTTAACAAAAACTGTACAAGATTATGACTGAAAATAATGTGTATATGCAATGCTTAGATGTTTTCTTTGCTTCAAAAGCAGGATCTCAGTTATTCAGGTTCTTTCACTGTTTGAACATCAAGTATAATATATAAAATAGAATAACAGGTTATAAAATAATTTGGGACTACAAGGGAAGGTACAGAGGACTATGCCAAGGGAGAGAAGAAGGAAGAAAACAAAGGACAGCAGAGAAGTTGGACATGATCATGATTAAGTCGTGATATATGCATGTATGTAAATGTAGCAGTGAAATATATTAATTCATACTATGATTAATATGTGGTAATAGTTACAAGAAAAATATAAATGCAGAAATGTTAGCTATATATACAACTTTAAAAAATGTGTTCATTAAATGATTGTTGAGCACCTAGTGTGTCCTGGATTAAGTTTTAATAGTCTAAAAATATTCTTTTTAAAAAAGAATAAATAATTAACTCAGAAGTTTAAATCTGTTGGTTTTGATAAAATATGTGTTTCTTTTAAAAAAGTATTTGGATCACCTACTACATTTAAATGGATTTATCAATTTAAAGCAATCTCAGAAATTTCCATATTGCAAATGAGGAACTTCTACCAGAGAATGAACCCAAATATAAATGGGAGCAGTTCTGAATATGTGAGATAAGCCAAAAGATTACAAAGCTTTATAGGATTATATTTCATACATTTCCTTATTCCTGCCCATAGATATACTACCTCTAAATGGGGAGGGTGCTTAACCAAAAAAATGGGATAACACTTTGTGAATATCCTACCCGCATAATTGCTGCTTCCTTTATGATTCATTTTAGAAGATATTTAATTTTTTTTACTAAAATGCTCAAGGTCAGCTTTTTCAGCAAAGCACAGCCCCAACCCACCTCTACTTACTACTATTATTGTCTCTAGTACTTTGTTGAATACTCAGTCTTAGAAAAGTGGGTGGTACAATATACCCAATTGCTCAACTCCAAATCTGAAAGAAGGCTAATGGGTCAAAGATAATAAGGGAAGTCAAATGGTATTCATCCAAAATAGAACAGTGTACATTGAATTTATGGGAAAAAAAATTGCAACCTGGCATGGTGTTACAGGCCTGTAATTCCAGCACTCTGGGAGGCTGAGGCAGGAGGATTGCCAAATCTAACACCATCTGGGCAATTGAGCAACTTGGTGAGATACTGTCAAGATGAAAGGGTTGAGGATGTAGCTCAATGTAAACATGCTAGGTTCAATCCTTAGTTCCTAAATAAATAAATATTCCTATGTAATCATAAATGAGATGAAATAAACAACTAACAAGAAGAAAAAAGAGCAAAAATATATGGAATTCAAACTACATGAACATCAGAAAAGAAAAGGGAAGGAAGGAAATGAAATAAGCAACACTAAGAATTTTAGGGCTGGTGAGATGGCTCAACGGCATAAGTGCCTGCCTGGCAACTGCAAGGGCCCAAGTTCGACTCCCAGATCCCACATACGAAAAAAGGGCCAGTGATATTGCTCAGCTGCACGGGCGCCTGCTGGCGTGCGAGGTCCTGAGGTCGACCCCCAGTACCCACAAAAAAAAAAAAAGAAAAAGTATTCTAGTATACAAATTTATAAATGGAACATAATACAGGAAACAGGAGACAATTCTCCATAAATTGATCATTTTATAGAAAACATGTCAATATGATTCAATAAAATTAGCTCAAATGGATGATATAACAAAGGAAAGAAATTTTAGCTATTAGGAAAAATATTTCAATCCTAGGGGCACCACCAAAGAATCAAAAAATAATGACAAACAGATATAAGGCAGAGCTTAAAAATGAATCTCTGACATAATACAAATTTATGAAATAATAAAATGAGAGGAAGAAAAAGACAAATGGATGAATGTTGAATTAATATGTAGAGCAGACAAAGCTAATGAAGCAAAAAGAGAGATGATATAGTAGGAATGTGGTTCTTAAACTGAGTCCCAGTATTCGTCTAGAAGAAATTCAAAGTTTCTTACAGTTATTAGTTTATTTCATTCACATGAGCTTCTAAAATATAGTAATATCTTTCTTTTAGTTTCATAATTAAAAACTTGAGAGGAAGGGTTGGGTATATAGCTTAGTGGCTATAGTGCCTGCCTGGCAAGTGTGAGGTCCTGAGTTCAATTGTGGTACCAAAATAAATAAATTAATTAATTAATTAATAGTAAAAATGAAAACTTGGGTGGAAATAGAAATAATTTACCTAGAGGAATACACACTTTAAGTTTTGGGGCAAGGACTCAAATTCAGTCATTTGCATTGCAGCACTGTCCTATCTATGTTCACCTACTATGGGGACAACTGGTATAAAAATATTTTTAAAATTCTTAAAAGAAAAATTTTAGGTTTATGTAAAAAAATCTATTCCTGAATAGATGCAAAATTGAGAATGTAGAATTAAAGATCATGTTACAATTTAGGAAACACTAATGCAGGCAAATTACCAATGAGATATTCTTGGTTAAGTAATTCATTTCAGGGACGAATAAAGACTTCCCATGATGTGAGTTTGAATACATCCTACTCTTTCTAACAGGTCACACGCGGGATGAGTCTTAGATTTATGTGCAGTGACAGTGCATACTGAAAGACAGTGCAGCTCTGCTACAAAGTCCAAAATGAACATAACTGGAAAGCAGAACTCAGGTTCCATAGTACTCATGAACTTCTCAGAAGTAACGACCCAGTGATAACATTAAGGAAAAATAGGACATGACTAAAACAAAAAATAGTGAACAACCTTTGTTTTAACACGAACATTTTATGTCTTTTAAAATTAAAGCAAATAGGGGCCGGTGAGATGGCTCAGCGGCGTAAGCGCCTCCCTTGCAAGTGCGAGGGCCCGAGTTCGACTCCCGGATCCCACATACAAAAAAGGGGCCTGTGATATCGCTCAGCGGCAGGGGTGCCTGTTGGCGCGTGAGGTCCTGAGGTCGACCCCCCGGTACCCACCAAAAAAAAAAAAAATTAAAGCAAATATACTTCAAAAATTAGTATATATGATCTTGATGTTCTATGTACAGTATTACCACATTCTTCTAAGTGTTATGTAGATTAGTGCAATTAAAATATGTAATACACTGTTACCACATATTTATTAGTTTATTATTATTAGTTATTTAATATATTTTATACCATTGCTTTTTGTGTAACACATTAAATAAATGTTTGATGGGGATGTGCTTGTTCTATTTCTCTTAAGCAGTTTAAAGTGATTTATTCAGGGGATGATCTAGTTTTCATTTTGCAATGATGTAAGAATGTGTGTTGCTAAGAATTTCAGTTTTTTTGTTCAATTTAAAAATATTTATTACTATTACCAGAAACAATTTAGTATATTGGTTTTTATATTGCTTATGTTGGTTTACTGTAGAATTCAAACTCCATAATGGCCCCATTATTGTTCCTGCTTCTGGGTATATCTAAACCTAATTTGCATCAAATGATGTGTATTTGTATTACTTTCCTCAAAATGTTTTCCAAAAATTGTTTCAACAATTAAGCAGTATCATAAATAAATAACTCATGGATATAGATTGCTTCTATTCAGCCAGCTTTCGTGTAACTTCAAGGCCTGGTTCCTATCCCTGTTCCTAAAACTTACAGTGTGAAAATGGGATACCGCCACACAATAATAAATTCCAGTTTATGACAATATGCGAGAAATAAGAAAAAGAACTGCGAGTGTAGTATTTTGCAATCTTTTAAGACTCCAAGCAAAAAAATGATCCCATTTTTTGTTAGTTTTGAAAATTTGACAAGATTTAAAGGCTACGCACAGGAATTTGTATTTCAGGAGAAGCAAAATGAGAACAGAGCAAGAGTCTCAATCATAAGTCTACTTGCGTGTGGGGGATAAAAGAGAGAAAATCAAATAACATGATGGTAACCAGATATTGCATTTCCTGAAAAACCAAGTGGGTGTTGACTTGACCTAAAAGAACTTGAAAATATGACAATGCCAAATGTAAGGAATTTTACCCAGACTGAATTATTTGGAGTACAAATATATTTCTTTTACAAAATCTTATGCATAATCATTCTAAAATGGTTAACATTGAAAAAATCGGTAATAATTTTACCAATACATTTTAGTATATCAGAAATACATTTTAGTATATCATTTACTGAACCTGATATAATAATGTCAGGTCAATGATCATTTCAGTATGAATATGGTTTGTTAACAATTCTTCAATAGAATAACTTCTTAGAAACTAAAAGTTGTCTTTAGATCACTAATTAGTAATCTGTTACAAAAATACTGCTACACTTTCATAAATTGGTTTCTGAAAACTCTGAAGAGATAATCATTGAAAAGGAAATAGAAATAACGATATGACAGTATTTCAACATAGTAAAAGTATTACTTAAAAATGCAATAATAATGAATTAATTATGTCTTCTCAGAGGAAAAAACAAAGGAAACAAATTACACAAACAGGTGTTTGGTATGTGCTAGCTACTTTTATATCATTGCAAATAAGATATTTAACATACTATTGTGTATATTTTAAGTATAGGAAATAGAAGGTCTGAGAAATTCAGGAACTTACTCAAGGATAACACTTACAAAACTGTAAAACTTGAAATACTTATTGGTGGCTTTTCTAGGATCTTAGAAAACTTTTAATGAAAAAAATTTAATGCTAGTATAGTAAAAAAAGAGAAAATCAATTATACAATCATAAAACCAATAAGATATAGATTAGAAATGATCTCAGTTTTAGAAGTTATATGAAACACAAGGAAAATATTATTTCAATAATATGCTATATGTTTCAAAAACATAGAAAGATTTTGAAAGTGTTCATATAAAGAAATTACAAATAACAGAAATACACAATGTATGCATGCATTGACTTAGCATATTGTACCCCTTTGATGGGTAAAATTTTTATATTTTTTCTACTGGTTAAATGTTTAATAAAAAATTTAAAAACACAAATAACTAAAATAAGAAATTATTTTTAAAATGCAAAAGCAGTCAAAGCATCTGTGAATAAGACTACTACTACAAAAACTGTATTAAAGTAAATGTACCATAAAATTACAAAATGTTCTCAATGTAGTACTCAATAAACTCAAAAGTGAAAGTTCTGCTGACTGTAGTAGGAGAAAGAGATTCCATGGCCTTCAAGCATTTTACAAATTCTTAAGACTGAAAAGCAGAAATGGGAATCACCACACCTATTTTCATAATCTTTCATAAACAGTCAATCAGGAAATGATCTAGTGATTTTGTCTGACAGCTTAAATAAATATTAGCTACTGAAATCATTTTTGGGCTTCATTCTGATCCTCAACTATTTCTTTTATATTAAGTATAATTCTGGCTGGAAAGTCAATATCAATTTCTAAGTGATCCAAGTAAAATGGTACATATGCAAACTTTTTTTTTTTTTTTTGTGGGTACCGGGGGGTCGACCTCAGTACCTCGCGCGCCAGCAGGCGCCCGTGCCGCTGAGCGATATCACCGGCCCCTTTTTCGTATGTGGGCTCCGGGAGTCGAACTCGGGCCCTCGCGCTTGCCGGGCAGGCGCTTAAGCCGCTGAGCCATCTCACCGGCCCGCAAACTTTTAAAATATAAAGCATATTGTAATTAAATTCAAGTCAAATACCTGCTTACCTTCCAATTCTATGTCAGAAAATTATTTCTAATTTATTTTCATAAGGCAGTTTTCTAATATGGATTCTTTCAGTGTACATACATGTGTCATTTTGGAGAGACAGATTTGAGTTTTCTAGTGATTATTAGTAAGCTTCACATAATTTAATTATAGTCTAAGTTAGTGATGGTTGGGCCAAGGTGATAGTCTAACCCTTGTGTAGGACAGATAACATTGTTTTCCAATGATCACATAAAAGTTCTGCTCACAGTTGACAGGGAATTGAGACTTAAAACTTGTTACCACACCATTCACCATGTGTCAGTTAGGCAAGTAATCTTAAAGAACAATGTTCTAGGAAATGTAATGAATGTTAATTTTAATAAGTTCCTTTCACAAATAAGAATTGTTACAATTTTACAAGTTACCTCTCAATATGTTATATGTCTGTGTGTGTGTGTGTGTACCAGAGGTCGACCTCAGGACCTCGCACACCAGCAGGTGCCCGTGCCACTGAGTGATATCCGGCCCTTTTTTCATATGTGGATTCTGGGAGTCCAACTCAGGACCTGGAGCTTGCCAGGCAGGCACTTATGCTGCTGAGCTATCTCACCGGCTCCTGCCTCTCAATATGTTTTAAAAGTATTTCAAATTGATCTACCAATTTCAACATGTGGGTTCCTCACATTTAAAATGCCAATAATATGGTGTATATATTTATCTAGATTGACATTCAAATTTAAATAAGCAGGGAGTGGTATAAGGTTATTTTAAAAACAAGAGAAGCCTGGCATTGTGGTTCATGCCTATAATCCCAGCATTCAGGAGGCTGAGGCAGGAGATCACTGTGAGTTTGAGGCCAGCCTGGGATACATAGTGAGTTCAAAGCCAGCTCGTCTCCAATACATACATACATATATACATACATACATACATACATACATACAAGATAAATTACAAACAAAATATTCAAAAAAGAAAACCATAGCAGGATACATAATAAACAACCAACATCAACTTCATTAATTGATTGGTCACAGACAAATATAAAAAGAACTGAATTTCCATTAATTCAGGTATTCTATAAATATTTGTTAAATCTACATATTCTCAAAGCATCTTTTCACATGCTGATAATACAGCAGTAAAGAAAGTAGATAAAGTTATTGTGTGTATAGGATTCACATTCTAGAAGAGGACACAGATATTAAGCCATAACAAATATATAATATGTGAGATAAATGCTTTGAACTAAATAAATTTATGGAGCCAAAGAGTGAAGTGATATTGTCATATTTGCTTTGGGTTTCTATAACAAAATACCTCAGACCGGGTAATTTAGAATAAATAGAAATTTACTTTCCTAACTTCTGGAGGCTGGGAAGTCCAAAGACAGGGAGTGAGCAATTGAAGAAGGTCCTCATGGTGTTCTGTCTCGCGATGGAGAGCAATAGGCTGAGAAACAACCAAGAGGGGCCAAACTCACCCATTTTAAAAAACGCACTCCTGTGATAGCAGCATTACTCCATTCATGAGAGCAGAATCCTCAGGGCCTAATAAACTCTTGAAGTTAATACCTCTTAATATTGTTACAGTGACAAAGTTCAACATGAGTTTGGGAGGAGACAAACATTCAAACCATCAGAGCTACACAAATTCAGGTAGAATTATTCTGAAAATATGACAGAAGAGAAGAGATCTCAGTGAAATGATGCATATATTGCTTATTTGTGCATGTATTTTGCTATCATTTTAAGGTGATCAAATAAAAACAAATACCAAGAAGGGCACCACGTATTCCTTACTCAGCTGGCTCAGTTAAAAACAAACAGGATCAAAGCAGTAATAAGAGACAAAGTAGTGAAAGTACATCTCAATTACTGGAAAAAGTATAAAGGATTTTAGGGTTAACCTGGGGTTTGAAACGCTGTTTTTGTTTGTTTTTAATGTTCTAGAACTAACTTATTTGACATTGAACTTTTTGTTCTTTCTCGGACATACCAGTTCCTTTTGTAGCTGTTCAGACTTTTGCTGGATTACAGAAAACATCTACCCAATTTTCCCTACATACATGTCGGTGAAGTACAGGTGCTTCTGATGATTTAAAGTGTCAATATTCACACCATTATCTTGCCTAGAGGCAAGGCGTAAATTAGATGCTTCAGGCTACACAACTCTATAGAAATATGACTTTTCTGGAAGGCTTAAAAATAAAGTTTTCTCCTTTATTAATATTAGCCCAAGTTGCTACTTTTTAAAAGAAGGGCCCAAACATACAAGATGAAAGCCTTTAGCAAGTAGCTTGAAGCAACCTCCTTGAACATATTTGGAAACCAAATCTCTTCCTCTAATAGCATGGATTTCATAACTTGTTTATGATTTTCAGAAGAAAAAATTATCTGCAAGTCCGGTGTTCTTGCACTTACAATCAGGATGTGTTACTTCTTATGTTACACACTTCACACTTCTATTTTCTGCCACATATGTTCAAGGTGTATATCAAAGAAGATATTTAGTGGTGATTCATCATGAAGAATCAAAGAATTTTGTTAGATTTTACATCCAAGATCAAATGTTATTATTTTTACTCAGAGAAAATTCATTAAAAGTATTAAGATATTATTTTCGGTATTATCTAGATATATTTCTTATATGAATATTAATAGATTGAAAGAAAGAAGATCAAGGTCACGGCCTCAGTAAGGGCAACACAAAACATTAAATAACTTTGCTCTTTGTATGTAAGTTTTAGTGATTTTTATAGATGTGCTGATAAGAATGGAAATAAAGATTAAATTGTATAACAACCATATATTAAGCTATATAATAACTGAAAAGTATTAAGTTTGGGGACCCTGTAATAACTATTACTGAGATTATCTCATTAACTTAAATCAAAGATGAAAGCTGATTTCCAATTATCTTGCTAATAAACAGGCTTTTGCAAAGCAATACAAAAACCTATTATCTTCTTTATCTCTTTTCCTCCTTTCCTTCTCCTTCCTTCCTTCCTTCCTTCCTTCCTTCCCTTTCCTTCCTGCTCCTTCTTCCTCTCTCTCTCTTTCTCTCTCTCTCAACTTTCTCTCCTCTTTCTTCTCTTTCTTTCTTTTTCTCTGGTTGGTAGTATAAAAAAAGATTTATTCAAAATTTTACTTTAAACAGAAGAGTATCCTTTCAGAATTCTAAGCCTTAGCCACTACATTTATCCAAAGTCACAGGAAATGCCTGGAAGCTCACAGTAGCCGGTATCACCTTAGCTGAATATGCTATACACAATTTAATAGACTGTTATTATTAGTTATAAATTTAGCTCTTTTCTGAGATGTTAAAATGAAAGTAAGATTTGCTTGCCCATTAGGCTTCCCAGAGATGTTCATGATGAATGTGTTTTGGGGAAGGGAACAAATACAGAGATAGGTAGTAGAGAGGGAAGAAGGAATACGTTAAATCTGAAGACCAGTGATAGTTCTGAATGATGATGATTGTGTTTTGACATCTAAAATCTGAGGATAAGAAAGAAAAATTATTAATATTCCATCAGCATGACATTTTATTATTTGAGGTTATAAAAATGTGACACAGTGCGATAAATATAATATGAACTTTGACTCAGAAAATGTTACAATACAGTAAAATAATATATTTTACTGACTTGAAGTAAAACTCAAGTTTTACTTCAATATTCTTTACAATATTCTTTACACTGAAACTAAAAGCAAATTTACAGATTTATAAGTCTGTTACCTCCAGAAAAGTTTATGAATAATTTAATTACCTAAGGAATAGGTAATTTACTTACTAAAAATCCCAAATATTTTACTTTCCAATCACCCACTTGCAGATGCAACTATATTAGCAAGAGTATGTATGTAATTGAATTTATATATTCTTTTGTATAGGTACTCTCATTATATTTAATATTATTAAAAGAGAAATCACACAGATGTGCTAAGTAATAAAAAGAGAAATGATGTTTTAAAACATCAGATTGAAAAGTATTAAAACTTAATTGTCTGAAAGGAGGATATGAGATATGAATAGAAAAATGGTATATTTAAGATATTTAAATGAAGGATGATATGTTTTACTAAAACAACATATGGAAAATATTTCTGGAATTAAAAATCTCTAGAATCTATTGTTAAAATATCAAGGCAATTTTAGAGGACATTTTATATTATGATGCTACCAAAATGTTAGTATTTAAGCAAATAATATTAATCTTTCCTCACGATTGATTAAAACTAAAAAAAGCATAACAAACATATTGTAATCCCATACAATTTTAAGCAAATATGAAAATGGGGTTAAGTAAAGGAATAAACACAAAAGTTACTAATTTCCTGGCTTTTATTTCAAAGGATAGCTGTTGACAACTAGATGAATGTAGTGTAGTAGTTAGGATTCAGTTTGACCACCTAAAACTCAGATTCGCAAAATAACAATTACCTAATGTCAGAAGAGTGTTTGTTTCTCTCATGTAAATATAGTCTAGTGATTACATAGTGGTTCTGTGGTCCCCATGGTCACAGACTTTGATTTTTCAAGATACCATTCACAGAAAGGAGCATCCATTATCTAGCTCACCTCATAGTTCCAGAAGGCTGCTAAGTTAGAGCCCTCATAGCCACCATTCACTCAGAGAAAGCAAAAGGAAAAGGAAGTGATTATAAATTCATTCCGATGAGCTTTCATTAAAGTCTATTTAAATAAATTTTAACTTATTTTTTAATGACCTAAAGTTAATCATAAGGCCACAACTATATAAAAGGGATGAATTAGTGTTCAAAGTTTGGAAGGAATACATGAATATTGAAGGACAAGAAATTAGTATGTTAAAAAAAAAAGAAATTAGTAGATAGTAGCTAAAAATTAAGACATACTTTAATGTAATTGTAAACACAGAGTTTTACTTACTGTAGGACCATAAAATGAGTTAGACCAATATACAAAGAACAGCTGAAAGGTGAAAAGCAAAAGAAAAATTAGAAGAGAGTTATAAGGATATCACTAATAAACCAGAAAAGAGAAAATCTATTTTAAAATCATTACAGAAAATGTAGAAAGTGAAATGAACCTTTTACTAATTACAGAGAAGACAGGAGGTGAATCAAATGAAAAATACCTTATTTCCATCTTTTAAATTTTACTAATAATATTCTCAGAATGTTTCAACTTCTAGTCACAATTTAGAAACTCAATTTTCTTCATCACAAGCATATGAAAAGCATTCCCAAAATTTCATGTTTGTCCTTTGGTTTTTCTCTGACTAAAAGGAATAATAAGATTTGCCTATAATCTTTCTATTTAGGAACTCTATTACATTTTACAATGGATATTAAATTAATTTCTGATCACACAATTGAAGGGTGCAAATAAAGTATGATACATGTGATTCATTTAAATTGCATACATCCTTCTTTATATTTTCACTATTTATACAGCTGAATTTCATTTTATTCACTGATATTTCATTCTGTAAGTATTTCTTAGTATCACAGATTATAGTAGATGCAGAAATTCTTATTAAACAACAATATTTTAAGTCATCAGTGAGTCACAGTATTGCCAAAGTAGAAAGACTTTGGTTATTTATGCACTTGCAAACTTTTGACATTAAAAACAGAACAAAACATTCTTTATAGCAATACTAAGGTCCTCAAGAATCAGAGAATAGAAATCAGGAAGAAGTGTTTCATGGCATTGTAAAGAAAGACCTTCTTACCTAGGACTTATAATTTGAGCAAAATTAAAATATTATCATTTCATTGGACATTTGTTTAAATTTTTTGTTCAGTAGTATCAAAATTACAGGAATTATCTTTGAAATATTCTTGTGAATTCTGTGATTTTAAACTTAGACTTTAACTGTGTTTTATATACCTCATTTTAAAAATAATCCTTGTGTGGTGATCAATCATAAATTATTTTAATATTTCAAATTTCTGTTTATTTATACTTTTATTGAGCAGGGCTTTCCTGTGTAACTCTGTTCTGGAACGCACTAGGTAGTGCGGTTTGACCTGCAACTTACTATGCATGCCGTCTGGCCTAGAACTTGATGTGTAGCCCACGCTGGTATCAAACTTATAATCCTCTTGCCTCAGTCTTTTAAATTTGGGGATTATATGCATGTAACACCATGCCATGTACGAATTATTTTTTAAAATATTTTTTGATAAATTGTCTAAGTGGAATGATAAATAAAATTTAAATATATTACTTAAAGGTTATTTTTTAATCTTCTGAATGTTTAGTAACCTCAGTAATCTAAAGATATGTAAGAAAAGAAGTACGTGATATAGGAATGGAAGGGCTGAGGTAAACCTTTTCTAATTAACACTTCCAGTAAAACTCAATGATAGAAATTTATAAAAGAAATTTATCACTGTCATCACATACAAGAATGAAACTAAAAAATGCTCCAAATCTATAAAATGTAGAAAATATTAACCATTGAAATTGCTTAGCATCTAAACACTGTTTTTAAACAAATTTTAGTACTCTCATGGAGAAAAAGTTTAATGACAAATTGCTAAGAGGTTCTGAAGATTTACAGGGTTGTAAAGTTTTTATGAATGACACAAAGAAATTGTAAGGATATAAATTCTCCCTAAATTAATTTAAAAATTAAATACAATCCTAATATTCATTTAAATCAAGTGATTAAGAAACTATGCTTCTAAGATATAATTTGCCGAATGAGTCAACACGGAGGAAAAATTAAAGAAAAGGTTCACTCTATGGAATCATGCTATAAAAATTCAGAATTGTTATGTAAAAACAGATTAAAAGTAAAGAATAGAGAACTAAGCAAGAGATAAAGGTGTATATAGAAATTGATAAAGTTGAAGACAAGTTATTAAAGACAATATTGCAAATTATAAAATATGAAACACCTATGTCAAACACCTAAATGTTAAATTTTAGTTAACATGTTACTTATTTAGAACTGGGATGATTTTTTTTAAATAAGACTTCTAAAGTATGTATTAAATAATAGAATATATTTAGGATTTAAAATATAAAGGACAGATCAAGAGGAAATATATTCCAATTTCGGAAAAAATAAGCAGAAAAGGAGCTCTTAAAAATCAGCAATAACAAAAGCAAAAGGCAGAAAAACTAATTAAAAATACACAAACATACTAAGAAACATTTTTTTAGAAAATCAAATTGAATGGAGAACTATTTGAAGAAATATTAAAAATTAGTAGTTAACTGAAAAAACATAAATTACAACAGATACAATAAAAAGACTAGTTATCTTGGGAAGAATATAACTGATGTCAGAAACTTTATCATGTATAATGCTCAAAATAGAATTCAAAATAACTAGGAATTAAAAGAAACAGGAAGCCAGGTATGGTGGTGCACTCCTGTAATTTCAGCACTCAGGAGGATGAGGCAGGAGGATCACTATGAGTTCTAGGCCAACCTGCACTACATAGTGAATTCAAGGCGTAGCAAGACCCTGTCTCAAAAAAACAAAAAACAAATAACAATAATAATAATATAATAATAATAAAAATAAAAGAAAATAAAAATAAAAGAAATAGGAAATGTGATTGATACTTAAGAGAAAAACTGTCAATTGAGACTAACCCTAAAAGTTTCTTGATATTGAAATTGGTTTCAATGTTTTTAAAGACAACAAATAACTGTGTTTAAAAATATAATTCAAATTATGTTTAGAATAGTTTTAAAAGAATTTCACCAGAGTGCCGGAGATGTGGCTCAGCGGCACAAGCGCCTGCTGGCAAGCGCGAGGTCCTGAGTTCAACTCCTGGTACCCACAAAAAAAGAAAAAGAAAAAAGAATTTCACCAGAGAAATGAAACCACAAGTAAGTAGCAGTTATAGAGTTGAAAATCATGATACCTGAAATATAAAATATTCACTGAAATTACTGGATGAAGGATTGGATTGTTCAAAATTTAAAAAAAAATGTACTTGAAGATAAATTAATAAAAGTTGTCAGATATAGAAGATAAGAGTAAAGGAACAATTAAAACAAATAAGGAAAACAATACTCAGGGATCTATGGGACACCATCAAAGGATGTATAATACATATAATTGGAGATTATGAAAAAAGTAAGCAACGTAATTAGCCAGAGAAATATATGAAGAAATAATGGAGTAAGACATTCAATATTTTATGAAAGAGAAATTCTTACAGATTCTGTCATTCATTATGCCCAAAGAGAAGATGACTAAAAAGAGAACATCTATGTACACTAGATCCAAACTGAGAAAAATGGTGGGTAAAGGGGAACTAACACAGCAATCATTTAAAAAGGACACATTGCATTTAAGGGGACACTGATAGAGATAGTCACTGTCACCTCGGCACAAGCAATGGAGGTAGAAGATTAAAGCAACATCTCCGAAGAGCTGAACGAAAGAGAAAAAAAAAATTCACAAAGAAATGAATATTGAGATTTCATCACCAGATGAAAATTACAAAAAATGTCATTCAGGCTAAAGGGAATTAATACCAGGTGAAAAGTCAAATTCATAAAATAATGAAGAGTTCTGGTAATGATAGCCTAAAGAAAACTACAAAAAATACCTTTGAATGTATGGGACATTAAAGTAATCATTGCAAAAATATGTTATTGATTTATAACGTATGTACTACTAAAGCTAAATAAACTATCAAAGTGAAGAATCATATTAATCAATCAAATCAATCAATCAATATATCTATTAGTGGGAGCTAAAATGAAAACAAATAAACCTAAGCAAAATTTATAAAGTAGTTAACCCAAAAATATATATAGGCAAAGAATAAAAAATTACAGGGTAGATAAAATGAAGCACATAGTTGAGAGAAAGTATTAAAAAAAAATAGAGAAGTAAAGATATAACTATGTCTATGGCACAATAACTCGTTCCAAGATAACTTTTTTATCTTAAATTGCTATTTTACCACGATATATTCATAGTAAAAATATATTTCAACTCAAGTAATTATGAATATATGTGATAATGAGAACAGAAAGAAAATAACAAAATAACAGACACATATTGCAAAGAGCAATGACTAACTCAACACATTTCAGGTTTAACAGAAGAAAAATTGGGTTATGAGTACATAGAAAAATAAAGTCAATTATTATGAGGTCAATATAATTATAGTTGTGTATCACAGAGATACATTTATACATTGGAAAGAAAGAACTGTGACTAAGTGTAAAATCTGCTTCTTATTATCTATTTTGGTATTCTAATTATGTGTAAAACATACTTTTATTACTAAATTAAAACAATATATTTTCACATTGCTACAATAATCTTTGGAAAGCAACAGCTACCCCTATGCAGAACACACACACACACACACACACACACATATCGTGGAATAACATCACAGAACTTCTAACACTAGAGAGTACAAGGTAGGTATTTTCAGAAAAGTGTCAATAATGTGTAGAAATTAAAACATGTTGCATCCTTACATTTGATTTGAAAATCTAATAGACTACTTACATGAAAGAAAATCAACCTAGAATGCAAATATTGCCAATAGAATATAATGGAGTATAATATATAAGGCAGTTAGAAAATTGTTTATGACAATGCTTGTTATCATTTAGATTCCAAATGATGTCATTAAAATATTAGTATGGTTCTTTTCACATAATAAATTATGATTATCTTGGAAGGTTTAGATATTATGATATTTTTTACTTTTGGTAAACTAAATAACATCAGATAAATAAAGCCAAAACTCATTAAAATTATTAAAGAAATATTTAAAGATGTATTAGTAAGATTTCCTCTGCAGAGACACAATACCCAACACCTACAACAAAAAGGAGAGGTTTAATTTGGCTCATGGTTTTGGGGGATTCCTATTTAGGATAGGAAATAAATGAAGTAAATATAAAATTAGAAAAACTGGAAATATTAATAAAACCACTATATATTTATTAGAATTTATACTACAAACTTATACACTTAACATTTAAAAATTCCTGCTATAGTACAGACTATGGAAATTGTTTAGTTTATATTTTCTATCACAATTTAATGCTGACCACTTTCAACATTTTTAAATTTTAACTACTTGTTTTTTTTTTATTTAGAAAAAAACTGATAGCATAAAATTTTCTATCTGCTTAACTGCCTTTTCCACCTTAAATATTGTGGGCATAATCCAGTTAATGAGCATAGTAACAGTGTCTTTTAAGGGGCTGTGCAATGTTTTTAGGTGGCTATTCAAATATTATTTATCCAAATACCAATTGTCTGACCCTAAATCATTCCTTTTTATTATAATATAAGCAACACTGATAAGCAACCTCTGGATTTTTAAAAAATATTTCTGTACATATTGAGTTATTTGTTTCAAAATTTCTGAAGAAAAAATGCTTGCTCAAAGATTTTGTGCATTATAATTTTCATGCTTTAATTAATTGTTCTCTAAAAATATTGTAGTGATTTTAATTATTTAAACTGTACAACAGAATGGAGGAGGAAAATTGCCAGGTCATTGCATTACACCTCTCAGCAGACTTTGTTTTGATTTTATATGATTCAGTTAAGGCAGGCAATCTTCAAGAGGTTTTCTGTGCATCTGTCCTTCTCAGTTCAGAGGCAGAAACCTACAACTCTATGTGAAAATTACAAAAATTGGTGCATCATAGAAGAACAGCAAGAGAGAAATGTCTGATGAAATGTAAAAACTGAGTACTTCCTCTTTAGGTATAAACAGCTTATAACTATTTAACCTTTAAACCTATCTGATGATTATGGAGCATCTACTTTTCAGACTGATACCAATACTGTGGTGGTTGGAAGAAAAATAAAATACGAATTCTGTCCTTTTATGTATTTCAAACCAACTAAGACAGCAAGCGTGGCAATGATCTATGAAGTTCCCTGATGAACCATAAAATGATAGTCCCCAAACATTTATATTCCATGCTATATATAACAATGTTTTAAATTTATTATTTGATTTCATTATTTCAAGACCCAATGATCCAACATTTCATAATCATGCTCTTGCATAAAATGTATTCATGGATTGATCAGGCAGTAAAAGAGTCAGATATCTATACTGCTATTTATTAGAATCTGCAGTCTATTTTTGTAAGAAGGGTGTAAAACGTTAATGCAAGAGAGACTACTTCTGTATTTACTATAAGTTTGCTGTTATAGATCATAGGACATAGTCCACGTGCTTTGAAGACATAGGGAAGACATTTTAGCCTGGACTCAGTAAATAATCCATTGATCCCTCTCTCACACATACTCACATACAAATATACATGCATACAAATATGACTATATTATTTTCCTTCAACCTTTTGTTGTTAGAAACCTGAAATCAAATTTTGAATCTATCTCTACTGACAGATATCTGCATTTTGATTCATTGTGTGCACATTATAATTCATCATACGTTTCAACACCATTTCCTAATTGCCACATTTCTATTATTTTTTCATTAATAAAGTTAAGTACTTCTATTGATTATGCCCTTTTACATTGTTGGTGGGAATGTAAACTAATATGACCACTTTGTAAATCTTTATGGATATTCCTCAAAAAACTAAAAATAGAAATTACAGTTGATGTTGCTTTTTTCCTTCTAGCTATCTTGCCAAAAGAGTTAAAGACATCAGATTGCAGTGACACATGCATATCCATATTTCTTGTATCGCAATTCATAATAGCTAAATCTTGGAAGCACCCATTCATCAACAGATGAATGAATAAAGAAAATGAGGTATTTACACACAATGAAGTACTACTCTGCCACAAAGAAGGATAGATTTGAGTCATTTATAAGAAAGTGGATGTACCTTGAGACCAAAATAATAAAAGAAATAAATCAGAGCTTAATTATTGCATGCCATCTCTTGTATGAGAAATTCAAATTGTAACTAAAGAGCAAAATAAAAGATAGATAATAGGAAGTAGGGAGATAGATCTTTATCAAATGAGAAGAGGATCAAGAGATGGAAGGAGGGGAGGGAGAAAAGGGAAAGGAGATGAAAACAGGAATGAAAGTGTGTTATGTACATGACTAACTCAACACAAAGAATGTAAACTATGTACTGCAAACATACTACTAAAAAATAAAATTGTAGATTTTGTGGCATTTAATACATGATTTTTTTTTTTAATGTGTGTACCAGGAGTTGACCTCAGGACCTCGGGCTTGCCAGCAGGTGCTTATACCGCTGAGCTATCTCACCAGCCCCCTAATACATGATTTTTAAATGAATACATGAATTAAATATACTGAATTATTACCTATGTTTTGATTTGACAGCAATAAATTCCAAAAAAGCGTGAGTGTTCTAAATTCACACAGCTAAGCTTTAAAATCATGAATACTTGAACCAAGTTGCTATTCACAAAGTGTCAAATGGATCTGTTTGTCATATGTATATTCATTGATTAAAAGCTAGAAATAAAACCATTTGACTGAGGAAAATAACATCCTCTATATAAGTCAAAATACTTTAAAGATCCAGTGTTACAAATGTTTACAATTCCATGAGAATAAAAACAGATATCCAAATCTAACAATAGCTTTCACTTTTGAGATCAAGATTTCAGGTTGAAATATTATAGGAAACTTTCTCTGATTTATTCTGAAACATCGATTGTTTTTCTTCAGTGTGTTTGTAAAATCACATTTACTTTTCACAGCAAATTATAGGGTATTTTATTGAAGTTGAGCATAGTCTTTACATATTGATTGTATATATGTGATGCCCAGAGTTCAGATATTGGACATTTTCTTTCCCCTTACTACTCCTCTTGAACATTTCTCATCTCTATTTTTTTTTTTTTTTTTTGGTGGGTACCGGGGGTCAACCTCAGGACCTTGCGCGCCAGCAGGCGCCTGTGCCCTTGAGCGATATCACCTGCCCTTTTCTCTTATGTGGATTCTGAGAGTCGAACTCGGGCCCTCGCACTTGCCAGGCAGGCGCTTACGCCACTGAGCCATCTCACCGGCCCCATTTCTCATCTCTAAACTTAACTTTTTTTTTTTTTTTTTAAGTGGGTACCGGGAGTCAAACTCAGGACCGCGCGCTTGCCAGGCTAGTGCTTATGCTGCTGAGCTATCTCACCAGCCCTAAATTTAACTTTTTAATCACAGTATTTCATATTCCTGCATCATTTTCCCATTTGAAACATCTTATTTTCACTTCCCTGCTGTGGCATGGACAAAAAGAAAAAAAAAAAATTAAAACCAAGTTTCATTCAGAATTAAGATGTCAGTGATGGAATCTATACCTCAGCAGGAATTGGAAAAGCTTTAGAAACTAAAGCAGATGACTAACTTCTGTTTCCATTACTTCCTGAGGCTTTCAAAGTTAGGACCAATCCTGCAAAGACTCTAGCGCTGTAACTGAACACAAGTTTTTCAGTATATTGTTAAATGTATATTTGTAATCTTCTAGTGGTTACTGGATTATTTTATTTGTTGCTATATCACAGTAGCATATATATCACCAAACCTGCATGCATAGTTTTTCACAAATACTTTCTATTAATAAAACCTCCTAACTTTACGTGGTTAAAAGTAAAAGTAATGTACCTAGATTCTCGGGTTCCTCTGCTATCATTCATTAACGAACTGCAAAAGTTAAAATAATTTCAAGTTGAATGAACAAGTGAATGAAGTAGTATTAAAACCCATATTTTTAATGTGGCCTCCAGTACACATTTTAACATTTGAAGTAAGATATATTTAATTGAAGAGGTGATTATGAAATATTCTATGTAGATAAAGAATCTCCACTAGAGAATGCATGGGGTTGCATGCACACACATACACACGCAGAGATAACATTAAAAAATGGAAGGTCAAAACAAATTTGGAAACTTAGTTGAATGTGAAAATAAAGTTTGCATGGAAGATATTCAAGTATAAATCATTATGAACAGGGGTTTTCTTTATAGCTATAATCCCAGTGCATTTTGACTAATAGGCCTTAATCATATGGAATTGATAAACACTGATTCAAAGACTTTTACCAAGATTCCAAATAAAGCTTCAAATCTTTTGCCAAGAGCAGGGAACTTTCACACAATATGTTTTATTTTTAACCTGGGAAACTAATGCGAACCAAATGTTATTTCATAAAAAGGACCATGATTTTAAGATTTAGAACTAGAGAATTTCAACTTGAAATAAGAGAAGGTATCAATAGTATATATTTCAAAGTAAATAAAAAGCCCATATTTATTTTATTTATACAACAAATATTTGCTGACAAAAGATGTACAAAAAGAAAGCAACAAGTAAAACAGGGCTGTAATTAGTTAAAACTTATCAGTTCCTTAACAAAAATATCATTAAAATTAAATACATCAGCTGACTAAAATGTTATAAATTAATTTAGTGAAGTTTTATATATAATATAGTAGTTGCTTTCTGCTATCTGTAATTAATATATAATTATTATATACATATATAATTATGTATAATAATATATAATTATATCTGTGTATAAAAATTTATGTAATTATATATAATTTTAATTTTAATTATATATATAATTATAGCCAATTGCTGTTTAAATAGTTAATGGTAATGACTACCCATACAGGTACGTGTTTATGGAAATATTTTAGCAATTTCTTATATTAACTCATACAACATTCCTTTAAAGTGCATTAAGCTTTTCTAAAAGTGTTTTCTTTGGAATTAAAGTTGTTTTCCTTTCTTTTGGGGGGAGTACAAAAGGCAAAAGTCAATTTTAACCTTTTGTTTCAGTTAAAACACAATCAGATCCCTCTCATATTTCAGATTTATAAACTTTAGAAAGCTATTTAAATTTACTCTTTTTTCTTTTCACTCTTTCAGTTCATACTTCAATGTTCAAAATCAAAGTTTTCTTTACAGTTGAATTGACCTTCTTTTGGTCTGTAAACATTCCATCCATATATACATGAGCCAATTTCTTCTAGGAGAGCCATTAAGAAAATATATTAGTATATTTTAGAATTTAACTTATGACTCCAGGAATGTAACAGGTACTAGAGAAAGAGTTCTCCATTCTTTTGGAATCACTAAGGCTTTTTTTGACCATTTTAGTTCTATTTGTTTTATTTTATTTTTAATTAAATTAATGTTAGCTGGTAAATAAAAGCATAAAAATGTAAATACAAATGATGTTAATGTGATGTTTAATGTAAGTATACATTGTGTAATTTTAAATCAAGTTAACCATATATATCTTCTCAAATATTAATCATCTCTTTGTGTTTCAAAATCTTTTCTTCTAGCCTTTTGGAATATATAGTGTGCTACTCTTTTCTATAGTCACCCTATTGTGCAATACAGCACACCAGAATTTCTTGCTTCTCTTTACCTGTAACAGTACAGCTCAATCTTTCCCCATGCTTCTCTCTGCTCTACTCTCCCTGGCCTCTGGTAACCACCATTTTGCTCTCAACTTCTATGAAATCAACTTCTTCAGATTCCACATGAGTATGATCATGCTGTACTAATCTTAGTGTCTTGTTTATTTCTCTCGATAGCCTCAGTTCCATCGGTGTTATCACAAAAGATGGGATTTCATTATTTTTATGAATGAATAATATTCCATTATGTATATGTACAATATTTTCTTTAATCCTTATACTGTTTACATTTCTTGGCTATCACGAGGATTGCTGCAATAAATACACTTAGACATACTGTTCTGATTTCCTTTGGATATGTGCCCAGTAGTGGGATATCTGATCGGTTCTATTTTAAGTTTATTGAAGACTTTCCACACTATTTTCCATAATGACTGCATTAATTTATAATCTCACCAAAGTGTATGAGTTCCCTCTTTTTTCACATCTTTGTGTGCATTTGCAATTTTTAACTTTTTGATAATAATCATTCTGTACAGTTTGTATTTATTAATAATAACTGTGTAGCATGATGACTCTGCATAAATGGTTTACCTATTTATTTTATTTTGGTTTCTAATTGAAATTATGAGGAAAAAGATAAGAGCAGAATGACTTCTTTAGAGGAAGCAGTGATGTTTTCTCTCTTAACACCTCGTATGCCTTGCTGAAACGTTTTACTTCTATTGGAGGATTACTGAAGTTGTGCTTTTTCCCTCAGGGAAATTAGAAAATAGCAAATATAAGGGACTCATGTGCAGCAATAAAAGCACAAACAATATGTTTGCTACCTGGAGGAAACTGATAAAATGAGTAGTACTGGATGCAATGAATAAGAAAAGAGCATCTGATTGTTGTTATTATTAGTAAAATAAAAAGAACTTCAGTGGTTTAAAATCAAAAGACTACAAAAAAATTGAAAGACTAAGCATACTAGCTTGTTTAGAACAGTCTAGTTTGTATATTTTCTTCTGACATACTTTCATTTTAGAGTTTCCCAGTTTTTATTTCCCCAATGAATTAATATTAATAGTTGAAATTAATAAAACAAGATTTTATTAGAGTCATCTGCTAGTCTTTCAAATAGTGAATTCTTAAATACATACAGAATTAATATCAATCTAAATTAATATATAATTAAATCTGAAACAAATAAGGTAGTTTTATTTCTTTTAGCTAAATTATATCAGAAAGTGAGAAAATGAGAAATAAATTTACTCTAGTAAATCTTTCCCTAAATGACTAGAAAAATTACACCAGAAAAATTTCATAATGTACTAAAGCTTTTATTAAAATGGGATTATATCAAATCAAAAAACTTTTGCACAACAAAGGAAACAAGCAACAGAGTAAAGAGACAACACACAGAAAGGGAAAATTGTTTTTGCCAGCTACACCTTGGACAGAAAAATAATATCTAAAATATATAAAGAGCTCAAAAAAACTTAGACCCCAAAAATAAAAGACCTAACAAAAAAATAGGCAAGTTCAATGAAAAGACACTTTGTGGGAGTAAAAATGCCCAATAAATACATGAAAAAAATGTTCATCACTGGTCATTAAAGGAATGCTAATTAAAACAATACTGAGATTTCTTCTTACTCCAGAAAGAATGGCTATCATCTAGAAATCAAATAATAAATGCTGGTGAGGCTAGGGGAAAAAGAACCCTCCTATATTTTGGTGGGAATGTAAAATAGTACAAACATTATGGAAATCAGTATGCAGATTGATCTAAAATTAAATACAGAAATTCCATTTGTCCCACTGTTCCTCTACTAGATATCTTCTTCCCAAAAGTGTTAAAGATATCATATTACAGCAATACATGCGTACCAATATTTATAGAAGGATAATTTGTAATAACCAAATCTTAGAAGCAGCCTTTATTTCCAATGACAGATGAATGGTTAAAAAAATAAGTATTTATACACAATGGAACACTACTCTGCCAGAGAGATGAATTTGAACCATTTGTAGGAAAATGTATGCACCCTAAAAATGTAATGTTAAATGAAATAAATCAAACACACAAGCTTAAATACCATATCTTTTCTTTCATATGAGAAATCCAAAGTAAAAATAAAGAACAAAATGAAAAATAGACAAAAGGAAACAGAAAGCAAGATCTACTGCAAATGGAAATGGGATGAGAGATGAATGGAGGGGTGAGGAAGAAAGGAAGGGGCATGAAAACGGAATTAGGATGTGCCATGCACATGTACCAAATACCCACAATGAAAGTAGTCATTATATATCACACATGTACTGATAAATGAGTTAAAATTTTAAAAACTCTGACTGCATGTAAACATATATTAGAAATAAATTTTTCACTTGTTACATGATTCTAGCATTTTTAGCAATGATACTTTCCTGTTTTTTGATGTGATTTTGACTGCCTTCTTCAAACTTATCCTATGTACTTTCAGCATTTTCAGATTTTTTCAAACTTTCTGACACACACACATATGTTGAAAAAGTTCTTTCTCACTATTTAAAGACGGTACAAATACATTTAATATTGGTCTTCTATATACTCTTAAGGTTTTTTTCTTCTTTTCCTTTCTTTTCTTTTCTTTTCTTTCCTTTTCTTTTCTTTTGGTACCAGGAATCAAACTCAGGAACTTGCACTTGCCAGGCAGGCTACACTCTTAAGTTTTTATTCAGAATGAGAAGATTTGAGTTTGTGCTCTAACAGACAGCACAGTAAGTCCATAATAAGAGATCTTTACTGAGATTTGCAAGCAGGCATAACACTTTTCAGTGATTTGGCAAACTATTGGAAAATTTAGCCTCACACTTTTATGTAATTCAGAAATGAGATTCTTAGAAACATTTACCAAAAGACCTGGTATCTATTCCAAATTCTGCAACTCTGTATGGTCTTCTCTGTATGAATCCAGTAGCTTCTCTCCCTTATATTTCTTAGTCTAGACTTTCTCTAAGTTTCTTTGACCTTGGCATGTGACATGCCTATGATACTAGTCTAATTTTAATAATGTATGTTGAAAATAAATCATATTGTCTGTGCTATTTCATTACTTTATTTTCCTAGGAATTAAAATGTATGTTTTTAACTTTTAATCTCAGGCTACAATTATTTGCCCCAAATTCAGCATGAAAATTTAAAAACAACTTGAACACTAGCTTCCATGCCCTATTATACCAAATAAAAGTTTCTATCATCTCCCTTTTATGTTTAGGAATTTGTAGTAAGAGTGACTGTGAATACCAATGACAATTTGAGCAATCTGTTTGAATTTGGTGGTTTGCAATATATAAATGACTCTTTGGTGTTTTCCTTTTCCTGTCTTAAAGTCCTAGGGAGATTAATAAGCCTGATTTAGCTGCAGGTCAGTGAGGATGTGTTTGAAAGAGTACGTCAGGCTGTAGGACTCTGAGAGGATTTAGGACAAGCTGTTTCATGAAAATATATAAAACCTTGCTTTCTCATAATGCAGAACTTTGAGTCAATGAAAACTAGTTATACAGTCTTGTGGGTGTTGATTGTGTTCTGTCCTACTTGAGGCTACACGTAACCTGAAACACAAAGATATCTGCGTACTGAGTTTAAATCCTATGGTAACAAGGAATAAGTTGGCCTCTTCTCATTCTTCACGTTTTTCTACTTGAAGCCCAGCCTATGAGCAGCAGCTATGAGTTTCTTTAGGAATGCAGAAGCTCAGGCCCCACTCGAGCCTCCATGAATCCCCAGATAACAGTGCAAACCCAGGTCTTAAGAGCACTACTTTAAAAGGTGCTTAGAATTTCATTGCAGTATAATTTCAAGACACCATCATGTTATCATTCTATTTGATTCACATAATTATTAACATTTTAGTTTATTTTGGTTTCATATTTTCAGAATTTTTCTGTGAATATTGGGAGCTATCATGATGTTTTTACAATTTCACAAAGTGTTATTATCCAGAACAGAATTTTAAATTAAATTTTTACTAAAGATTTGTTTAATTTGGATCACAGTATAATTTAAAATGCACATGATATTACTTCTGAAGTCTCATAAGATATGAGACTGTCTTTGGCACACATACACACACATCCTTGCTTTTATAGTCCTTCTTAAAAGCAAGTGTAATTTTGATTTTACTGGAAAAAATTCTAAGCATTTGGTTAAACCATTTATTATGACCTGTGATTATTTATTTTAATAAGTAAAAATTAGTTTGGATGCAATTCTTCTGATAAAAACCTACGCAAAGTTATTCTTGAACATAGATTGTGGCAAATTGACAGTTAAATTGCCTTTATTTATTTGGAAGGGAATTTCAAAACACATAGTGTATATGTTTCACACTTTCTGCACACATTTGAAGATAATCATCTATATCTTTATGATAGCTCCATTAAGTTTATAGATAAATGCTATTAAAATCAGCCTCATTTCTTTTCATGTTGCCAGAGCCTCTAGCTCTTTAGTGCTTTCCACGTGGTACAAATTACCATTCTGTTTTCGTATCTGAGGTGACAAGGTCAGTGTCAGGAGCATATTGATCACCATTTTACACTTAATTTACATCAGCATTTGTGAAAGGTAACAGAATATGTTGTCATGATAAAAGGTTTTTATAGAATAAAATGTTTGAGAAGCAATAGGAGGCAATATTATCATATAGCTTTTGTTAAAAGTAGTAGGATTCCTTTCTTTCTGAGAAATCAATTAATTCTTGAGCCAAGTAAACTGCAAAACTTTGCCTAGCTAATCAACTTTCAACCATATCACTGCCTACGGCATTATTCTAAGTTATGTGTTGCTCTTAGAAGAATACAAGCAGGCCAGTGCTGAAGGCTAATTCAGGACAGTTGTGCTTTTATACATGACTTTGAATACATTAAAATAGTGTATGAGTTTTCTGTGGCTGTTTTAATCAACTACCACAGACTTTGTGACTCAAAACAACAGAAATTTATTCTGATACTGCTGTGGAGGCCAAAGTCTGAAATCAATATTGCTGGGCCAAAATCAAGATGCTGTCAGGACTGCGCCATCTTCAGAGACTCTAGGGGGAAATCCATTCGTCTCTTCTCTCTTCTGGCAACTACCAATATGTCCATTCTTCTGGCCATATCATTTCTGTCTTTGGCACAAGCATATATAATTTTGTCTATCTCCCACTTTAGCTTGGTCTTTTGTGTGTATGTGTGTGTGTGTGTGTGTGTGTGTGTGTGTGTGTGTGTGTGTAAATCTCCATCTGCATCTCCTTCTTATAAGGAAATCTCCACCTGCTTTCCTCTTGAAAGAGGGATATGAGTCCTGGATTATCCCTTTGGATCCTAAAAGTAGCATGTAAATAATCTAGGATCATCTCTCCATCCATGTATTTTAACTTAATTGCATTTGCAAACAATTTGCCTTGTAAGGCAATATTCCCGCAACTCCAGGGACTAGGACCTCTATATCTTTTGGGGGATCATTTTCCAACCTATTACAAATAGTAATGGAGAAAATTAAAATTTTTGACTTTCAAATCAGTCTTACTAATGTTTCAACTTTTAGACTGTAGCAATTATTGACTTTTTTTCTAAATTGTTAATGTTAGCACTTCATATAATGTCAAGATATTTCTGCATTCTGAAAAACTTCATGTTAAGATATTACAATGTCTGATTCTTTAAATATGATTTGAACAAACATTCAGTCACATAGTCCTTTCCAACAAGCAATTTGAGCTTCACAGACAGCTGGAACATTTCTAAATTTGTCTGTCTGAAGAACAGAAACACTGTAACTGTTAGACTAAAAAAAGTATCAGATTGAAAGAAAATCTCCGGGAATTATCTTTCAAAAATGTTGAAAGTATACCAATGTATTCTCAAAGACACATTACCTAAACAATTTTGCTAGAGCTAAAAGTTAAATGATAATGCACACAGCACTAATTTTACAGTTTTTTTTTTCCTTTTTGTAAGCACTATTTATTTTTCAGTAGAAGTACCTATATTATCAGTATAAAACTGTTCTTACCTGGTTCATACCATGTTTTGGTACTATATCATGGAAGTATATAAATGTCTGCAATAAATGATATTAAACTGGTACACATTATGCTATATTCTTGTGGGAAGAAATTGATAACTGTACAAGTGTTGGCCAAAGGTTAAGAAATAACAACAATTGATTGTGAAGTAATTACTTTAATTGTATATTTTGTATCTTGTAAGAGTTTAAGTCTCAAGACTATAATCTGGACCCCATACTAGACCCCCACGTGTTTTCTGGCTCTGAGGAATAGTATTTTAGTAGATAATTTCCTAATAAAATTAGCAGCAGTGATCTTTTGTAAATGCTTCAATAAAACCTTGTTTTTTAAAATGTCTTTTCTTGTCTGCCATTTTTAGCATATAAAAGATAACAGCTGTGGACACTGGTACACAATATAGCACTTCCCAGTAGACAGATAAGAGCATGCCATCAGGCAAACATCAATTAAAACATAATTACTTCTTGGCTATCTCAGCAGTCTTCTCATCTTCACAGAGTTTAGTGTCATCTGGAAAGTGGAAATGGTATAAAAATTAGACCTGATGCTATATGAAATGACTTAATGTGCCAGTGTCTGACATATTGTAGGCTCCAGACCATGTTAACATCCTTCTTCTGCTTCTCTAAGTTTTTTAGCTAATGAATTATGTGGTTTTCAAAATCACTTTTATCTTCAGTTTCTGGGGTGAAATGACTTATAAAGATCATCAATCACCATACAGAATGAAGTAAATCAGAAAAGCTACAATTTGTCATAGCTGTTTTGGAATCCATTAAGGAGAGACTAACATAGATTCTGGGAGAGACAAGTGCCAGCAGTGAGGGAGGGAGGCACAATTTGCTTACTCAAGGCAATGGAGATGGACAGTGAGAAGAACTGAGCTAGAATAACCGAAACGTTTGTGGAGATGGAGGACAGGCAGAGAATCTTATGCACTTGGAAGCTTTCCTCCCTAACCCCCCAGAGAAGAATAGAAAACTTCTAAAAATGTATCAACTTTGTGCCAGGACTGAGGAAGTGGAAGAACAGCTGCTGAGGAAGAGACACTAAACTGGTCCCTGTCTTTTCTCATTTTACTCTCTAAGCAGAGAGAAAGAAAAAAAAACTAAAATAAACCAATATAAAGAGAAAATAACAACAAATATCAGTGGCTTTAGGGCAAATGGGAGAGAAACACAAACACAAACACACACACACACACTCAGAGACACACCCCATAGAGCCCTGGGAAAAAGACAGGGATACCTGCTATGTCTAGAGATAGAGCTGGAGTGGGGCCAGGGACATGTGAAATGGCCGCCTTCTCAAGAATGAGAATCACAGTACCTGCTTCATACTGCACTTAAATCTGCACTGAGAGAGCACCTCACTCTAGCCCCTGCCATCAGGCAAGCATCAGTTGAAAGCACCACTGTAATACCTCTTCCACAGCTGCAAAGGAGGACTGTCTGAGCTATAGCAAAATTAAGTACTGTGGTTCTTGGGCCTTTAAAGAGTTAAAGAGCCATAAAAGCCTGAATGTAAGTGATTTCACACCACTTTTCTTACCTTTTGAAAAATAAAAATGATCTAACTGAAGAATTTAGACTGCCATTCTGTGCCCATCTCTCACCATTTTCTAGTTACTGGACTCAAACAGTATTGCAGTAGTAAAGAGAAGGGGTGGAGCTTCTGAGGCCCCGTCTAGCTGTCTGCATGGGACCGATGGAGAGAGAGAAAGAGAAGACTAGGTCTGGGGTCCTTCAGAAGGCATCCCCTGGAGAAGAATACAAACCTGTTCAGTCCCTGGAGTATCCTCCCAGAGACTCAGTTGTACGACCAGATATCTCTGGGGAAGCAAGCGCCTCTAGTGCCTTCTTATTTATTTTTTCCTTAGAACTCTCTATACCTTGTGGCCTCTTACGTATCTTTCAGGATCAATTTATTATACAGCCTAATGGTGTGGTCACTGGGATCTGCAGCACTGGCCCACTGACTCCTTAGAGGGAAGGGCGGAATCTGCCCAGGGGGTCTTTTAGAAACTTCCCTAAGATCAGGGTAGAGCCCCCTGCTTGGGGACTCCATTAGCCACTTGAGTAGAGATCAAGACAGAACTCCATTGTCCATGGATCAGGGTGGACTCCCCCAACAGCGACTTCTTCTGCCACTTGAGAAACAATATCCCTTTCATTCATCCCAATAATACAAGGAATGCTGTACTTTTACATGCTCACAGCTGCTTGAGTTTAACTTTACAGGCTGTCCCTTTGTTCTGCTCAGACCATCAGATGTATATTCTTAAATTAACTGAGTTTCTCTTAGAAGACTCACTAATGACACCCAACAATAAAAGGCCATCTAGAGCAAAAGCACAGATGAAACTTTTAGCCAAAAAAGGACTAAACTGGAGTCACTGGCTATCCAGGAAGGAGACCAAGTTACCAATAGTTAAATTCTTCAAAAGAATGGGAAAACTATCATGAGTACACTATCAAGTAGAACAGAAACATAAGCACAAAAAGTCACACTAAACTCTAGGTCACACACATGGAAACCGAATGATCTATGACTGGGTTAATAACAGGCTCTCTGGCTGCTCTTTACTTTAATAAGTGATTGAAACTGGGAAAAAGAAGAAAGAAAGGGGGACGTAAATGTGAGGCAAACCTGTGGGCCTCCTATGAGCCGGGACAGCAGAAAGGCCATGCACTCTTTCTCCCTCCCTCATAGGGGGACACAGTAGGGAGCTGTTTCCAACACCATGAGAAAGTTCCCTGAGGCCACCGGCTTCCCTTAAATTTTACCCCACTTTCATACTCTGCCTTTCCTTAATAACCACAAAGGATTTGAGCCCTCTGAAGGATGAAAGTCCATTTTGGAGGACAAGGGATGAGAAAGGGATTGCAATTTTCCTAGAAAAGAAAGAGAGAAAGAAAAACACCTTCTCAGCTATAGATTTCAGAAAAGAACAAAAAAAGTGCCCCAAAAGACCTTACCTCCTGGCCGGCTCACCAAATATGTTTTGGGGTGCTGAATCCACTTTCTAGAGGTGGTCTCTAGGTTTCTTTCTGTCCTGAAAAAAGAACTGGTCAAAACAAGCACAAATGGAAGCAAAGTTTTACACTTGTTAAAGGTAGAAAAAGAAACAGGTTCTGTAGAGAGAGTTTGATCCAAGTAAAAGTAGGAAAGTGTGGGCTGCTGTGTAAAAACACAGAAGCAGAGAGGTCAGTATCGACTGTCCCTTTGGATCACCCACTCCTCAGGCTGTTGTCAGGTCTTAGCTATCCTATGAAAAACCAGCTCCACTTCTCATGAGAACTCCATATGTGGGGGTTTGGCAACTGTTCTGCACATGTGTCCCGGTATTTTGTATTTAACAGGTCACACCTACTTCCCCAGCAAGTTTTGCAACACCCTCGTTGCTTGTCTCAATTTTACACACCATCCACCAAACCTACATCCTCTGGTAAAATCTCCCCAAAGACTGTAGCTAGACACAATTTTTAAATTCTGTGTTCTTGAATCACGTAATGAGGTGATTTTGCAAATTTGTACAAGTAAGAGAATCACAATTTTATATTCCTTCCCAGAGGTGAAATATTTCAATACCTTCATGTTTGTCATCAAGTTCAGAACTTGTTACAGAAAATTAATTATATACCTGCACTGTTCAGCCAGAGATAGGAAGTGGCTAAAGAGTCTAACTGCCTTTATAGTGTTTGCAAAGAAAAACTTTGTCAATAAAATTTATAGTATTGGGACTTTGTATGAAATACAATAAATAGTTCAATACTAAATTCCAGTATATTTTATTTTCATAAAACTAATAGCCATCTGTCAAAAAGAATGACAAGAAAAATTACATAACTGCTATCAATAAAACTTACAATTCAATAGGGAGTTTTTTATTATTGTGAAGATAAATCATAACTGCTTCTTCTTATGAAAACTAGCATTCTCCAACACCTCTTTCTGGATCAAAGTCAAGAAAAACACCTGACACTTTCAATTAAAGGCACTAGATAATAGGGTATCAAATTCTAAATGCCAGCTGAGTAGGAAACAGGAAAACTGTACTTCCAAGACTAGTTCTCCACTGAAAATATCTGTGAAGTTAAACAAGTCACTTTGCCTTGCAGAAAAAGTGTTGGTTAAACTAACTGGGTTTTTGAAGTGAACATGTGATAAAGGGGCCCTTGTAGCTATTGTAGTAAAATGTACATGAGTCACTACAACCCATCTTTAAGGAAAATTCATAGGGTAAGCTGTCCAAATGAAGAACTGCTTTCTCCAAAATATTCCTATACGCTTGAACAAGCAACCCCAAACAAGAAGTTGATCTCTCAATGCAATTCCTCTCTAACCTCCTGGAGACCAAAAACTGGAGTTTTACTTTCACAGCTTTACACATCATCCTGTTGGAAGACAGGCTGTTTGCAGGTGCTGCGTGTCTACCACGCACTATCTGGCCTACCAGGCTTTCATTTGAAATCTCAGTGTAAGCCTCCATGTCCCTATAACTATTTTATTTGTATATCACAAAAATAGCATCATGTGAATGATGACAAGTTTGTGGCTGGTCCAAATTTTATTGAGACCCACAGCAATGATGCAACAGCCTCTGAGTTCCATTTCAGCTGCATACAGGATGATTTGTGAAATGATCTGCTCTGGAGACTCTTTGAAACAAATTTGCATGTTTAAACGTATGTGAGCCTCCCACTGGCTGCTCTCCTCTGGACAGTACCTCTGGGCCTCTCGGGGTTTGGAGCACATCTTACCTCTGCGTAATCATTTCATCCTCTGTACCGACACAGTCCCACACTGTGACATCTCACTCCTTTCAAATTCTAGTAATACGGATATGTCTCTTTTTGTTTGTCTATCTGAATGTTTAAAATTTAGTTTTGTAACAAAATTCTTACTCTCTTAACAGCTAAGTATATTATATGTAAATATGATGAATAATTGTCTTCAGAATTGACTAAATTTAGTTTTTATACTCTTAACATCAGTATACTGGTAAATTATACTGCAGCCTATTAAGTGGCAAGATATAATATAAAAATGATAGTTATTGCCTCTTCTAACTATACTTGTTGAAAGGGTAAGTCCCTGGAAATTTCTTATAAAACAGAACAAAATTCAGTGAATGTAATTTACATGGATGGGGTGGTATTATCTTGGTTTCTTTATTTGGAAAATCAGTGTTATTCTTTTATTTTTTCTCTTTACATATTTGTTGGCTTTCTCCTATATATTGGGTAAAAATGAAAAACTATTCAAAACCAGCTCCAAGGAAATGGAAGAGAGCCTTTGCTGCAAATTACCACCTTGCTGATTACAGGTGAGCAAGGGTCTTCTATAGTAAGAAACAGAGGGGTGGGGGCGCACAGAGAGATAATGTAAATCTCCACTCTTGCTTTATCACTTTTAGCCATCTTCAGTTCACTGTTCCCTTTTTTGTTCCAGGCTTACTGGTGTCAGCATCTGTACATTCTACTTATTCACCGGGCCTGTGTAGAGGTTGGGGGGGAACATTTTGCCCTAGGCCTCAGGAAGCCACTTGTCTCTAAATGAAAAACAAAACAAAACAAAACAAAAAAAACCTAACTTTTAAAGATTCATTTGAATGATTGAATGATAATTTCCTAGTATTCACAACTCTATTTTGTTCATTGGCTCCAGAAAGAAAACTCACATTTATGATCAAAGAATATGTCTGAGCTTACATTCCCAGGCACTGTACCCACTTGAGCAGATGCAGGTATTATTGTTTGGTGGATCCAACAGATAAATTCCAGGCTCTTGTGCACAATGAGCAAAGAATTGCAAAATGTGCATCCATTGCTAAATGAAAAGCAGTTATATTTACTAAAGATCATAGGAAGATGTGCTCAGGAAAGGCCTATGCCAGCAGAAACAAAAAGGATGGCATAAAAAAAAAAAAAAGAGCTGCCAGGATGACAGGAAAGTAAGAAGCACACAGGACACAGATAAATTAGGCATTCGAAATTTAAAGGAAGTGCCTCCCACCAAGTCTCTGGGGTAAGACTGACAGGAAGGACTGACAGTGTGCTGAGTCATCTCAAGGTCTTCCTAGTGCTGAGGACTTTCACAGTGTTCATTCTGATTTAATTACATGTATGAGATGTAGTGCATATTGATGAACGTTAATAAGGTTTAAGTGGGGAAAAGGTGACTGAAGTTCAGGCCAAGAGACAAAATGTCCATGTGCTCTGGCCTGGAATCTTTTGTCTGGGTCTTTGTTATTTTATTTTCAACCTCTCTTATGACAATGGAAGGAGGATTGGTCCTGAGGTGCTGCACAAATTCAAGTGGGTGAAGGAGACTGGTTGACTGGATCTAACTGTACTACCATACTATAACAACAGATTTCTCTGTGCAGGAGGACAGAGGAGCAAATAAAGAGGTATCGTTCTTTTTTGTTTACTAATCCAGTACACAGACCCTGATTATTTGTTGAAATGTCTAATGTAATGTGCCCACTTCAGTTCATACATGTGGATATGTGTATTACTCAGCTTTCCTATTACTGGACACAATATACTAAACACCCACAACTCAAAGAATTTGAGATCTATTTGGCTTGTCATTCCAGAGGATTCAGTTCATGGTTGACTGGTTTCAAGGCAGAAATATCATGGTGGAAGGGCATGACAGAATGAATGCTATGAACTATGCATGGCAACTGGGATGTAAATCAGGGAAAGGAGGCAGAAAGAAAGGATGCTGGGAACATATCTAGTACCCACCAAAGGTCATCTCCATGACCCATCAAGCCACATCTAAAAGTTTGCTTTACTCTCCCCCCAGGTTACTCCCGAGCGAATCAACTTGACAGTTAAGCTTAACTTTCCAATGGGCTAGGAAGATTAAAACAGGCCTTCCTGAACCTAATCTTTGAAGTTTAGAAATAATTTGCAACCATCATTGTATTTCATTTCAGAAAATAGCCATTTAAATAATATAATAAATTAATAAATCTTCTAAAGCAAATTTAATCATGTTTATTATCAAAGTAATGAGTATTGTTATAATTATTTGATCAAAGGTATATATTTTAAATATTCTAAAACTAGGAAACCTTAAGACATAAAAAAGGAAGACAAAATTATCTTAACTGGGTTTGAGTTGGTTTGCCAGTATTTAGGAATCAGTACTGTTTATTTTATCAGATAAGAAAAGTTCGTAGTGACAACCTTCATTTATTCATTATGTATTCAGTAAATTTCTCCTATGTTTTAGTCATTTTAAAATTGATTACTCTAAATTCATCTTCCTAGTATTTTTCTGTGTTAGTACATTTCTCTCTCTGAACCTCAGATGATAGCAAGGATGCCAAAATAATTAAGCAGGTACTTCATTTCCTGCACACTGTTTGAAAGTACATGTTCCAGCTGGATCACAATGTTACAGGCAGCTAAGTTAGATAAAAATATTCTAGGCAGTCAGATAAGGCTGGGCCCTCGAAGAAGCCAGCGCAGAGGACGAGATACTTTGCAACTGTGGAGGAGCCAGCCAACTCTGCTGTGGGCCAGACCTCAAGACAAAAGATAAAACAAATGTACTCACATACTTCCTAAGGATGAACATCAGGGATTGATACTCTAAATAGGTATCGATCACCTTGAGGAAGCCAGGAAGAGCCACTGACCCAATCCCCTACAAGAAAAGCTGCTGTTCTGTATTCGTGCCCACTTGCTAAATGACTTGTGTCCCCATCTGATCCTAATTTAATCAATTTTACCTGAGCAATTATACTCATAATCTTATTAGTTGACCATAGTTTTGTCCCACCTCATGCCCACCTTGCAATTTCCCATTTTTTCCCTCTTGAACCCTCCTTACCTCATGGATTTGCTCTATAAAAATCCAAGATAAGGCAGGGTCCTTGGCAATCCACTTGGGACCCCTTCTGTCTCTCTGGGACAGAAGCTTTCTTTCCCCCAATAAATATATTCTGCTCTTAATCTCTGTTGTTCCTAAAATCCATTCTTTGATTTTAGAAAACACAAACTCATACTAGAATTCTAGCAGGTTAGGAGTTTCTTTCCTCTGTATCAACAAGGCAGGTATTTTCTTTGGAACGAATAAGAGAAAGATTCCATCATTAATAAGGGGTAAGAATTCTTTTCTCTCCATCCTACTCTTCTCTTCTGATTTACTTGTTTTGGTTTTTAATTGTTCTTGTCTCTGCTTTACTGCTCTGCTAAACTGTAATACATAGTGGCATGTAAACAATTTTAATTGTCAAAGACATATTGCCAGGACTGTTCCAGAACTTTTTTGGAATTCATTTAATTCACAATAAATGAATCCAGTGTTTTGGAAAGGAGTTAAAATAGCCACAAATAAAATAATCATCAGAAAATGTATTAATTATCTATCCAGCTAAGCAGGCATTCTGAGCTGAAATTGCTTTCACAAAGGCCATTATACTAAATGGTTTTCTGTGTCCCTAAATGTGAAATATTCAATGTTTTATGAATATTACCGACATTATCACTCAATCTTTTCTGTTAACATAAAAATCTACACTATTTTATATTCTAAACATTAGGTTTCACTTTGTTCAAAAATCATACTGATAGGGCAGGTGAGATGGCTCAGCAGCTTAAGCGCCTGCCCGGCAAGCGCGAGGGCACGAGTTCAACTCCCGGAACCCACATACGAAAAAGGGGCCGGTGATATCACTCAGCGGCACGGGCACCTGCTGGTGCGCGAGGTCCTGAGGTCAACCCCCTGGGATCCACGAAAAAAAAAAATCATACTGATACCTAAATATATTTTGTTAAAAAGGGTAAAGCAAATTTAAACCGACATTTTGATAAAATATGGGGTACCATTATAAAGCTGTTTTTTTTTTTTTGGTGCTAGGGATCAGGGAGAGCCTCACACATGCTAAACAAATGCTGTACCACTGAGCTGCATCTCCAGCTCCTAACGCTGCGTGGTTTTACAAATCTCACTCATTAAGACCTAAATTTAGTGTTTAACAACTGTTTATACAGACTGCTTTTCTAATGTAAAAGACTTTAATCATATTAAAATATCAGTTTTAATGTGATTAAATTACATCACTTAGAAGGAACTTTGTATACAGATTCACTGCAAAAGAATAGTTATGATAGAAAAAAATGTTCTCTGAGATTTATAACCTGCTAGAATGCAAAATATAATTCAGTATTGTACTTGTCTTTTTCAATGTTGTTTCAGAGATTCAGTCACTGATACAATATTGGATAATAAAAAAAGCCAATATCTAATAGAAATGGAAATACTGGAAATTTAAATTTATGAACAAGCGGAAATTTCTGGAATATTTTAGCCTTATTTTCAGACCTAATAAAGAACCTTATTTAATATATACTACTTAAAAATAAAGTTATTATGTATAAAAGTTATAACTTTAACTTTTTTTTTTTTTTCCTGTGTGTACCGGGGGTCAAACTCAGGAGCTCGCGTGCTAGCAGGCACCCATGCCGCTGAGCGATATCACTGGCCCTTTTTTCATATGTGGGTACCAGGAGTCGAAATCAGGACCTCGCGCTTGCCAGGCAGACACTTAACGCCGCTGAGCTATCTCACCAGCCTTTCTTAAAAAGTAATTGAACATATATATTTGGAGGCAAAGTTTTTTAAATTTAGAGTTTTATGTTGAAATATTAAAATTTTTCAACTCCCATGGAAAATGGATTTCATTGTTGCAAATTGGTGGTTTTGCCTTTACCTTTCTCTCTCTTTTTTTCTGATATATTCTTTTTGCTTTATTTTCTTGTCCATTTAAATAAAAACAAGGAAAATATTTCAATCATCTTTTAATTAACAATTTATTTTCTGAATACAAAATTAAAGCCTATCAATTATGGAAAATTTGAAGATTAAAAATTACTTATAGTTTTGACATCAGGAGATAATCATTGCTAAACTCTTTTGTTAAATTTATTTTCTTTCAAACCATATTGAGCATATTTATATATCCTTATCTTACTGTCTGTACAGAGACCAAAGACTGGATTCTTGAACTGGCATTACTATGTCAAAGAAACAGTTTATTTGCAAAACATTTCTCTTATCACATAACTTCCAGACAGACTGTACATCTTTACATACTTAATCCAATTGTGGAAACATGCTCAGCTCTTTCAACCTAAGCTTTGAGAGTTCTAAAAGAAAATGTATTAGACAAAATATGTTGATCATTGATTGAAATACCTATTTCTTTGGCTGAGAGGGAAATTGAATTATTTCTTAATGGCAATGTATTTTTCTTTTGTACATAGTCTCTTACTTTTTCTTCCCACTGTGTTGGAGTTTTATATTCTGTATTAGTAATTATTCTGTATAATTTAAGCTGACTAACTTTTTGTCACATTTATGTTGTTAAAGCAGCAAAAATAAAGGTTGATTTTAAGTGTGTGTGTATGTATGTGTGTGTGTGTAAGTGTTGGGGAGGTGTTTCCTGTCTTTTTGACACAAAATAATTCGATGGAGAACAACTTGAGTTTTGAGAGGTAGAGATAGGAAACTAAATTGAAAAAAGAAATTAAGAAAAACTGTGGGGTTTAAAATACATGATATATTTAGGAAAAATAGTCCAAGTGTGAATGTAACATAAGGCACTAAATAATTTAGGTAAGTAAAAAGCTAGACTGAGAAGATATTTGTTTGAAATAAGTGGAATGAAATTTAAAGGGTTTTGCAACTTTATTAAGTACAGATTATTTTGTATAATCAATATTTATAATGAAACATAATCTACCACACATGATGAAAGAAATACAATGAATGCTTAAATTAAGAACATTATTGCACTGAAGGATACATTACCATTATTGCCCTCTCAGGATACTCCTTTCTTTGAACACACTTACTCCATCATTCTTGACACTTTCTGAAGCAGTTCTGTAAGTCTTCTTTTGTATCTTTAGTTGTGCTGTTCTGGCTGCCTCCATGTCCTGAATTGGTTCAAAACACTTACCTGTCTTGGTCATTTGGACTTGGGAAAGAGCCAGAAGTTTTAAGTGGTGCCAGATTTGGTGAATAAGGTAGATGAGGACATACCTTAATGGTTTGCAATACTGCCTTTTCATTGCATGAGATTTTACAGGAGAAATCACCGTATTTTTTGAATCACATCTTATAAAGACACTTATGAAAGAGAATGTCCAGAACCATCCCAGAAAGTTAAAATAATGATGGTATTAAGTGTGTTTCACATGAGGGAGGGTATTTTGATGAAGATTAATTGGATTGGATCTTTTTCTGTAAAAAAAATTAAATTAAATATTTACTGAATAATAACCCCTTGTAATTATTACCTTTGCTTTGAAAGTATTTAGTTTGGGGCCGGTGAGGTAGCTCAGCGGCATAAGCACCTGCTTGGCAAGTGTGAGGCTCTGAGTTCGACTTCTGGTACCCACATACGAAGGATAAAAGGGCCGGTGATATCTCTCAGCATCACAAGTGCTTGTTGGCCAGCGTGAGGTCCTGAGGTTGACCCCGGGTACCCAAACACACAAAAAAAAATTTAGTTTGGATTACAACACTAAATTTACAGAAACCATCAATGATTTAAGATTCTACTTAATACTTCAGATGAGAAAATACTGTAGCAAATATTATAGAGGTAGAAATAACAGGTTGTATTTCTTGACTAGGTGAGAAGGTGGATTAGGAAAACGATTACTGTAGTCTGTAATTTTCTGAACCCAATTAGCCATGACAATGGAGAGTTTATTTATTTGAGGAGAATGCAAGGTGTAGGGTTCTCCTTTGGCTGCTACCTCTTTGAAAGTACCTCAGTGACGATCTATTACACTGATGACTAATATCACTTAAGTAAAAATGGACTTTTCAAAAAAATAACTTTCTTAAAAAAGGGAAAAATCAATTGTAAATTTGCAAGTATTTTTATAAATATTGTTAATTTTAAGATTATCTAAATGACACAATTATAAGAAATATACTTGATTTTAAAATCCTAATATTTGTAAACACCTTCATCAATAGTTCTCAGGAAATCTTTAAACTGAGTTCATTAAACATTACCAGTGATCACTAGAGAACAAAATCTGATTACTCTTTTCAAACGTGTGGATAAAGATGAGTTAAGTAGCTTTATTTTTCCTGTGTAAAGCTAATCTCTGCTATTCACCTTTCAACTCTAACCATGATAGATTTTATAGTGATTAAGAATATAATATAGTATTTATATTAGTTTCTTAAACCATATTCTATAAAAAGTAGTGTTTTATTTTAAAAATCTTACATCATACACATGTCAATGCTATTTGCAAAGAGAATGCACAGGCATAAACCTTGTAAATGAGTACTTTAAAAAACCTAAAACTTAGCTGATCTAATTGTTCCATTTACTTGTTTCTATGGAGTGAATATATGTTGGAATATATGGTGGATATGTGTAACATAATGTTTAAGACACCAGATGTTTACATCTCTACGAGAACAAATCTGTTTACAATCTATATTATAGGACAGAAAATCTGTTTATATGCAACTGATTCTTCCAAGACAGGCCAGAAAAATTGGCATTCCATTGCTTAGCATAATGTAATAGCCTTCTTCTATTTTACTCTTTCTCTTCATCTGAACATAAAATAAAATAATATACTTCAAATTGCCTCATACAAAGTTTGACTTGAATACATTCTAAAATAGTTTATTTTCCCTTTCTTTCTATTGTACTAATAGATATTAGCTGTCTCTTCAACAATTTCATTTTCTTTTTAAAGTTTATTTAAAACATCATTTTTATACAAGCTTGGAAAATACTTTCAGTAATTGCTTTATGGTTGAACATGAACATGCACTAAATTTTTGAAATTCTTATAACCATAAGGATGATCTGCAGTCCACAATTTGGACTTGCAAAGCTTTTTTTCTTCTTTCTTGGTTCCAAGTCAATTAAAAGTGCTCAAAGCTTCCTAGGGCCCCATGTAGCAATAATCCAGTTCCTACTTTAATCCAATTTCAATAACTTTTCCTGCAGTTGACAATAATATAGCCCTCATGATGACCAATTAGGTATTCCACATAAAAATCACAGCTGCTTCAGTGGAGAAAATAATTACTGTAACATCTGGTAGTGTACTGATAAGGTTATCAAACAGGAAAGTAAATCTTAAAAATCAGCTGCCCTTTATTCTGGCATCTTTCAACTCCCATAGAACTATTAATTCTAGCACATATACAGGGTGAGTCAGCTCAAAGCAAAGGAAAAAATCAAACTCCACAATAGCAGTTCATTTTAAATGTATCTACAAGCCAGGCAAGACATAATTCATATATGCATTAAAATTTTCACACTTCTCAAAGAATTTTGCATTAGAAACTTATGGGATGATGATATTGGACATTTTCCTCAGAACACTCTGTACAACTTTACATGTGATGGATGTATAACATATGCTTAAAGGATTCCAATAAAAGTACTATCAAAATAAATCAATATATTTATGGATACCTAAATGCATGTAGTATATAGTATATTACAAACTAAGGAATCATACCTTGATTAAATAGTAATTTCTAAAGATCATGCCAGCTAACAATTCATTTGAAAGATGCATTAGACACTCAAAAAAGACAAAATACTAATATAGCCAATGATTTTATGAAATGTAACTTATCCTGAGAAATAATCAAGAGGATTTTACATGGACAGATAAATTTCCCATTAGACTTGCAATTTCAAAATCTGTTAAATTTAAGGTTTACTGGTTTATAATTAATGAATACTTTTTTACTAGGCTGGTGATATTTAAATCTGAAAGCCTCTTAGAAGCAAATTTTTCAAAATGAATATCAAATAACTCTGGAGTTCCATCCCTTGTGTTTGCATAGAGAAAATTCATATTTGTGTTTTTGAAGGAGGAACTTACAACATTATTCATAATAGAAACCAACTTAAATATGTGTGAATGTTTGTGTACCCTCAATGTGTATGTACAATGAAATAAAGTGAAAGCCCTACAGTTACATAGATTTTATGACAAGATCCTCTAAATTATTGAACAAAATAACAGAAATAGATTTGCATTTTCTTTTTTTTTTTTTTTTTTGTGGGTACCGGGGGGTCGACCTCAGGGCCTCATGCGCCAGCAGGCGCCCGTGTCGCTGAGCGATATCACCGGCCCCTTTTATTGTATGTGGGTTCCGGGAGTCGAACTCGGGCCCTCGCGCTTGCCGGGCAGGTGCTTAAGCCGCTGAGCCATCTCACCGGCCCAGATTTGCATTTTCAATAAAATACACACAAAACTACAATACATTTTGTTGAATCAAAAATGTGTCTGGAAAAGCAGAAAGACTACTATGGAGTGAATGACAAGTTGTCTGACAACTACTAGGTAATGAAAAATGTGTGGAAACAAAGGACTGAGTGTTGGTCAACTGGGTCATCTACTTTACCTGTAACAAAGTTTTAATGTAAGAAGGATGCATTTTTATTCAATATCACATAATTTTAAATAATTCTTTTATATAACTGAGGATTTTGATGAATTGTTTAAGGCCATGTTTTCTGCACTAAGAAAGATGAAAAACAACATCTAAACTGCTTGTGAACAGTTATTTTGTTTAAAAATTTTCACTATAATTTGTCTTAAAAACTTATTATGAGCATAATTTATATGTTTTGATTAATAATTTACACACATGGATTTGCAAACTTAAGACTCAATGGAAAAATATAAACCCACACAGCTAAGTAAGTTGATATAGTATTTCTCTATCTTGGATGATTACCATTAAGGGACAAACTTTGCAGATATTATACTATAGTCAAAGTTCCTTCTATGGATAGTTAAATCGGATTCTCTCTGGACAGGTCAAGGGTCACTGCCCTTTATTGTCCTATTTGACTGTAGTGTGTAGCCAGCTTGAGAACCACTGCAAATCAACACATTGAATGTGATACTAATGTTTGAATATTAGTTAGAGTCTACTTAAATAATGAAAATTGTTCAAATAAATTAATCAAATGTAAGTGAAAATTTGGCTGTTTCTAGCTCTTCTGCTAAAAACTAAATAATAGATATAATTCACAACAATACTGCCAGGGATGTATAATTGTTCATAAAAAATTGAGGCTCAAAGAGTTGAAAATATGTGTTCCAGAGCATTAACTCAACAATTAGCAAGACTGAGTCAGCTATCTGTCACTGAGATCTGTGCTACTATTTCTGCAACGTACTCTTTCTTACCAATGTTCAACAATCAAATTTCTAAATAAAAAGCATCATTATTTTTCAAAATCCAGATTGATTTTTAGAATGCCAAGGCTTTCCACACTTTTTAACTCTTAAAAAATGTATTTTCTCCCTTAGAATGTTTACTCATTCTTAAGGAATGATCACTGCCTAACTTCCATGTCTGCGAAATTCTGATTCCCTTCACATATGCAACCACAATGACTTTTGTCTAGAATTCTCGCAATAAAATCACATTATTTGATTATCTGCACCCCTGTAAAAGAAATATATTATCATTTCCCAAGCAAGCTCATGTAAATATTTGGATCTTCTGTAACCTATTTTCGGTTCCTGGATTCTCATCTCAAATAGAGAATCTTTTCTTAGGTTAGATAACAAATTAACACAGATGTATTTATTTATTTATTTATTTATTTATTTGTGGGTACCGGGGGTCAAACTCAGGACCTCGCGCGCCAGCAGGCACCCATGCCACTGAGCTATCTCACCGGCCCCAACACAGGTGTTTTTAAAATCAAACTCTCTTATAGACTCATGTCCTTATGAGAAGTAATAGAAAGAAGTCCCATTGCTTCTTTACCCAGGTTATCCAAAGCTAACCTCCTGAAAAACTATAATACAATGCCATAACCAGGGTATTGACAGGCATACCAAATACTGATGGTTCCATCACCACCAAGACCTTTCCTACAGCCTCTTTATGACTACACTCACTTCCCATCACCTCTTAACTCTTATTCCCAACAGCCACTAAACTGCTCTCCATTTCTAAACTTTTGGCATTTTCAGAATGTTCCATGATATCTTGAGGAAAAGTGTGTATTTCTGTTGTTTAGCGAATATGTATTAAAAATTGTTGGTTGCTTCTGGTTTTCAAAATCTATAATGGCTCATTTTCTAAGTAGTTATACCAATCATTGAGAATAGGCTGAAGTCCTCAATTATAAATTTGAGTTGATTTAACCACAAAATAGAAGCTATCCTCTCACTTGTGATAACACAAATGAAATTAGAAATCATTGTGTTTAGTGAAATAAGCCAGATATAGAAAGACAAGTACAAAATGATCTTATGCATAAACATGTGAAATCTAACAGAGTTGATTACATGGGGTTAAGAGCAGCACTGTGGTTACCAGGGTAGAAGGGGAGGGATGGAAAAAGTTTGATCAATGGGTACTAAGTTATAGAGAGGAGCAAAACCCCCACTGTTACTACCATACAATATTCTGACAAAAGAACAATTACATACTGCACATTTCAAGAGCTTAAAAGATATTAAAAGTTTTCACCATAAATTATTATTATTATTTTTTTTTTTGTGTGGGTACCGGGGGTCGACCTCAGGACCTCACGCGCCAGCAGGCGCCCGTGCCGCTGAGCGATATCACCGGCCCTTTTTTCCTATGTGGGTTCCAGGAGTCGAACTCTGGCCCTCGCGCTTGCCAGGCAGGCGCTTACGCCGCTGAGCCATCTCACCAGCCCTCACCATAAATTATTGACAAATGATTTAGGAGGTACATAAGTTTAATACAATTTAAACATTAGGAAATATACACATATATCAAACATTAAGTAGTTCCCCACTAATATGCACAACTTTTATTTTGGCGTGTAAGTTAAAATATGAATAAATTTGAATGGAGTCATCCTTTATCCTCGCCAATATTTGTTTCATGTATTTTGAGGCTCTGTATGATCTTCTGGGTAGACTGAGCATTTTATCATTATTTAATATAATTCTTTGCATCTAGTAATTTTCCGTGAAACGTGTTTTCTATGATATTACCAGCACCACTCATATTTTTGTTTTCTGAATGTTTCTGTGGTATCGCTTTTCATACTTTTACTTTCAGATTACCTATGCTACTGTATTTGCAGTTCCTCATAAACAACATGTAGCTGGGCTGTGTTGTTCTGTTTTTGCTTTATTTTTAACCTGTTGCATCCGTGTATAGTAATCTAGTGTATTTAGACTGTGTATTTAAGGTAAGTGATAGGTTAATACTCAGTTGGGCATTTCATTTCTGTTCTCTATGGTATTTTTCTAATCCCTCTGTTGCTCTTTTCTGGCCTGTGAGTTTGGTCTGAGGTTGTATGCAGTAGGCTGCTGCTCTGTCCATGAGTCTGGTGGCTTAGGAGGCTTTCAGCGCTCAGCTTGCTCTTGTGGGAGGAGCCTAAAATGACAAGGACCCAATCAATTTGTCTCAAACACTCCTACAGTGCTCCATAGTTGACTGTCATCCTAAAGAGTTCTCTCAATTGTCAGTTTCTATCATTCTTTCCATTAAACTTCTATTTTTAAATTTTGCTTGTATCATAGAGCTACTACCTGGCCTCTTAGTTTCATCCACCAAAATCGCCACTGTTTTTCACAATAACCTTAGGTACAGTGAGCACTAATGTGGGGGAAGTGTCAGTTGCTGGCATCCTTACTTCTTTTTTCCAGAATGAAAACTTCTAAAATAGAACCAGTGGACCCAGAATCGATCTTCTAACCTATGAGTATGGATGGGAATGAGTAAAGACCTTTGGTCTTGCCATTTCTGCCTAAAATAGAGCTTCTGCAACACAAGGCTAGGAGAGGAGACACACTAGCACCCTGCTCCTTGCAGTGTAAATTCATAATTCAGACCAGGAACTGTGGAAAATGGGAGCTCCTGTCTTTTGGGCTGAACCTGCCAAGAGTAAAGCACATATGGAAGAGTTCCTGTATATTGATGTGGGAAAGACAGCAGCTAAAAGAGCAGGTAATGACTCAAATAGTACAATTTCTCACTCTTTATTCTCACACTTTTTTTCACTTATTGAGAAGATTTTGTGTTTCTGTTTATTTTTATAGCTCTGGGCATCAAACCCAGGGTTCACGCATGCTAGGCAAGAGCTTTACTTCTGAGCTATGCCTCCAGTTCAATATTTATTAGATTTTCTTGAGTATTTCTCCATTTTTGTATGCCCTTAAGATATTTCCAGAGAATTTAAATGATTATTCTTTAATAATTTTCAGCAGTTAAATTGTTTTGGTAGGGGGTTATGGAATAAATGTGTTCTTCTATAATTCGTATGAGGAAATCTTATCCCCAGTGTGATGGTGTTAGGAGGTGGGGACTTTGAAAGGTAATTAGGTCATGAGGATGGAGGTTTATGAGTGGTATTATTGCCCTTGGACTTAAAGGTTAGAAATCTAGTTTGCTTCTCGCCCTATTTCTTCTTCTCAGTCATGTAAAGTTATAAGAAATTGGCTGTCTGAAAATAGAAAGAGAGCCCACACCAAATGAGACCATGCTTTCATCCTGATCTTAGACTTCATGATCTTAGCCTCCAGAGCTGGGACCAAAAAATTTATTTCTAAGTTTATAACTTTTTATAACAGCCAACCTAAAAAAAAAAAAGAGGATCTGTCAACGTCATTACTCTGACATTCCAGAATAATAGCTTTTAGACATTATAGCTTAATGGCCTTACTCAACATTTCCTGTATGCCAATAAAAAATAAATGCCTTATAATATATATGGTTAAAAACATAGACATACATATAGACACTTACAATGTTTTAATTCATCAACAAAAGCATTCTCATTTGGGGGGGGTAAGGAAATTTTTCTATAATAATTGTCAGTTTTTAAAAACAATAGTAGCTACTTTCTCCGTATTTTTACATTATATAAAGTCCCATACCCTTTCACCATATGCTAGATATTTAATATTTCAACTAAAAATCATACTATGCAATTGTTTTATTGAAAAAGGTGAAATAAAAACTACCTAAAGTTACTATAGAAATCCATTGCAAGAAAAACTGTGAGAGAAGAAAATGTAAAGAATCTCATAAAAATAAAATATATCAATTATAAAAGTATTAAATACATATATAGAAATACAAATCATTTTGTTCTGAAAAATTGGGAAATAACTGTCATACAGATATGTTTTATTTAGTTTGAGAAGTGCACTCTAGCATTTTCGTGAATCTCTTTCCCTTTATTACAAATAACGTGGATATACAGAAGAACTGAAAACCTTATAAAAACATAAGAAAACTGAATGTTTTCATAGTAGATTTTTTTCTCCTAGTAAATTTGGAGCCTACAGTTTCCTACATTTTAGACATCTTTTTATCAGATGTAATTCTTCTAAGCATCAGTCATAATACATATTGTATTAGTCACTTTGCTATCACTGAGACAAAATACATCCAGAATTTAAAGGAGGAGAATTTTATTTTGACTCGTGGTTTCAAATGTTTCAGTCTGTGGTCAGCTGACTCCAAGGGAGAAATGGCATGGTGGAAGGGCCCAGCAGAGGAAAGCTGCTCAGTCTGTGAGAGCCAGGAATGAGAGAGAGAAGGGAAGAGCCAGGGACAAGAACATACCCTTCTCATGTCATCCCCCAGGGACCCACTCCCAACCAGGCACCACTTCCTAACAGCACATTCAGCCATAATATCAGTGGATTAATCCATCTAATCTACCTAAAAGTATAGCACTCCATGATCTTATCTCCTTCCCAAAACCCCTCATTTTGAACACATGAGATATTTGGGGTAAATTCTATATTCCTATCATAGCATATGTTATTTAAATATTTTGATTGTTGGGAATTTCAAGTTTTATTTTAAAAAGTATTTCTAATCAGAAAGTTGGGTATCAGCCTGGGCTGGGTGCTACTCTGCCTTTTCTGGCAGTCTTGGCTCTTAGATCCTTCCAGAGATTTTCAGGAAAGTTCAAAGATGGGACAAAGAATCAAAATCTAGTACATTTTTAGCAAACATGTTTATTGAGGAACAAACACAGTATACTCTAAACCATGTTAACTTTTACAACTAAGGATAAGTAAGGATCCTAAACTTAGGAGAGTTCCAAAGGGCACAGAATCAGAGGTGGCAACTGTCAGTAATGAAAGTAAATCCTCAAGAAGGCAGGGCATGCAACCTCTAGAGATGGCAACTAAAGTGAGCTCCAGGTTTAGGTGTTTGTTGTTGTTTGTTTTTTTGCTTTTCTAGAATTTGGAGAGTGGTCAGTGATGATCATTAATAAGGTTTTTTCTAATCAACTAAGAGTCTTCATGTTTAAGTTGGGAAGTTTTTGAATTGATATGGACTTAGCTGGAACAAGCATGGGGCCAAAACCCATGGAGGGGAAAAAACAGGTATCCAAATGTATGTAACTGAAGTACCAGGGTCCACAGAGTTCACCTCTGCACTTCTGCCTCTAGGTGTGACTGTTGAAACGTGTAAGACCGATTGGGAGGAGGAATTCGCAAGGGTATGTAAAGTGCTTATCTCAGGAAGCCTAGGAATGCCAAACTCAAGATATCTAGCCCTGGCCTTTCTTAAAATTTTCTCTTAATGCCTTGCTGACATTTTCTAAGATTCAGATCATTTCTGGCTCACTACATACTCTATCATATTTTACAGTGAGTAGTAATAAATTAAATATATATATATATATATATATATATATATATATATGTGTGTGTGTGTGTGTTTGTGTGTACATATATAAAACTTTTGTAGTAATAAAGATTTAAGAGCGCAGGCTTTGTAGTCAACAGACCTTGATCAAAATGTCCCTCACATCCCAGCCATGTTATATTAGGAAAAGTTTCATACTCTAAGACAGAGTTATGACACCTTAAAATGAAGTTCATATGTAGTTATTAGGCTATTGGTAAGAAAAATTATATAATAGTTAGTAAATATTCAATAAATGAAAGTAACTAGTATTATCATTATATTATTTTTATTAGCACAATGATCCTTATCAGCATTTTTAAACATGGTGTCTTAGACCATGGTGTCTTTTCAAAGAAAAGAAACTCAGATGTTCTGTGATGTAAGTTGTTCTTCAGACTGTTTAGACAATTTACACTCCCATAAGAAGTTAGAATAGGAGTAAGGTGAGAAAATTAACACTGCAGATTTAAATGAATGCCAACCACTATAAAAAACTTTTCCAAAGTATAACTCATTTGTACACACTATAATCAAGTGAAATACATACAGTAATTTCCTTAATTTAACATGTGAGAAAACCAAGGTATAAAAAGATTAAGGAGCTTCCCCTGTAAGTGATAAAGACTGGTATAAAAAACAAGGTATATATTCTATAATTTGTCAAATTAACCATGACACATACAAGAATTCTTCTGTATACACATATAGCCAGGAATATAAATCTGGATACATTTTATACTATCTATCATCTATCTATCTATCTATCTATCTATCTATCGATCGATCTACAATCTATTTATCTATCTAATTTTTGATTGAATCCAATGGATCTAAAATTGATTCTATTTTTTTGTTCAGTTTTTATTATTAGGACATGTTTACAATACATAATGATTATATTTGTTGGGGGGAGTGGGTACAGGTACATGATAAATATTAAATCTTTTTCAGCCCTTTTCCATCTGGACCCTTCCTCCCCCTTTCATCTCTTGACTTCCTTCCCATTTGAAAAGATCTCTCTACTTTCTGTTATCTATCTTTTAGTTTGCTCTCATATAGGAAAAACCATAAGATGTTTAAGCTGTGTGTATGATTTACTTCTCTTATCATTATGGTCTGAGGGTGTATCCACTTTCTTACAAATGACTCAAGTTTATCCTTCTTTAGAGCAGAGTAGTACTGCATTGTGTATAAATGCAGGTTCTTTATCCATTCATCTGTTGATGATCATATGGACTGTTTCCAAGATTCAGCTATTATGAACTGTAATGCTATAAACATAGGTGTGAATATATCATTATAGTATGATATCTTTCAGTCTTTCAGGGAGTTGGTTTGAAGGGGAATAGCTGGGTGAAAGGTCATTTCTAATTTTACCTTTTTTGTAGAATCTACATATTGATTTTTATAGTGATTGTACTAGCTTAAATTCCAGCCAAAGAATGTAGTAGGATTCCTTTTTCTATCTCCACAGCCTCACCAGCATTTGTCATTTGATTTCTAAATGATAGCCGTTCTTCTTGGTAGGTTTTTGATTATTACTCCGATTTCATGGTCTGGTATTGGATTATTCAGGGTTCCTAAATCTTCTTGGTTCCCCTTTGGCAGTTTATCTGTATCTAGGGATCTATCCATTTCTTCTGAATTCCCCAATTTGTTGTCATACAGGTTTATAATGTAGTTGCTAATAATCATCTCAATTTCAGAGGTATCCATTGTGATTGAATCTTTTACATTTCTAATTGCACTGATTTGGGTCTTTTCTTTCTTTCTTTTTGTAAGATTGGCTAAGAATTTGTCAGTTTTTTTTTTTTATTCTTTTAGAGATCAAGTTTTTGATTGTTTCTTTTTGTTTTTAAGTCTCTTTTTCACTGATTTCTGCTCTGATCTTTATAATTTCTTTCCTTGTACTAGCTTTGGATTTAGATTGTGCTTGTTTCTCTAGGACCTTTAGATACATCATTGTCTCTTTCTAGGATATCCTCAAGGATTTTTGGGAGTGCTGGTTTGTTGGTAATGAATTTCTTTAGGTGTTTTTATCATGGAAAATCTATTTTTTCTATCAATTTTAAAGGATATATCAATCTGAGATTGAAGTTATTCTGTTTTTGGACTTGAGACACTTCAATACAATCTCTGTCAACCTTCAAGATTTTTGTTTAGAAGTCTTCTGTATTTTTAATGAATTTTCCTTCATAAGTGATTCATTGTTTTTCTCTAACAGCTCTTAAGATTCTGTTCTTGTATTGGTCTATGATATAGGATTTTTATTGTGACTGGATTTTGACTGTGATGTGTCATCAACCAGTTGTTTTTGGATCATGGCTATTCATAGTTCTCTATGCCCAATTTATCTATATGCTAAATACTTTGGCTATGTGTGGAAAGTTTTCTGCTATTATTTATATAAGCATATTTTTTATGCTATTTGTGCTGTCTTCTGTTTTTTCACTAATTCCAATTTATCACAGATTAGTTTTCTTTGCCTCATCCACCAGCTCTTGGATCCATTTTTCATGTTCTCATAGTTTTTAAGGTGTCTCTTAAAAATTGATTACCACAACACCCTCTTTTCTAGTTCTGACATTCTTTACTCACAGTAGTCACCTCTACTGTCCATGTTTTCAATAGAATTTTTAATCTCCTAAATTTCTGTTTTGCACATTTTTTTTTTCGTGGGTACCGGGGGGGTCAACCTCAGGACCTCGCGCACCAGCAGGCGCCCGTGCCACTGAGCGATATCACCGGCCCCTTTTTCGTATGTGGGTTCCGGGAGTTGAACTCGGGCCCTTGCGCTTGCCGGGCAGGCGCTTAAGCTGCTGAGCCATCTCACCAGCCCTGTTTTGCACATTTTTATGGAATCTAATTTTTTCTGTGCTAGACATTCATGTTTTGAATCACTTTGTTTAGCTCATCTGAATTTTTATTAGTGTCTTTGTAGACTCACTGCCCAGTTTGTTTATTAGGATCATTATCTTTTTAGTTGCATCTTCCTTGAACTCACCCAGCACCTTACTGAACTTTTTTTTTTTTTTTTTTTTTTTTTAACATCTCTTGTCCTTTGAAATAATTTGGCTGTGTGGCTTTTGATTTCCTCTCCCTTGATGCCCCGTGGATCAGTTAAGGAATTGAGAGGGTTTTTTTTTTTTTTTTTTTTTTTGAGGCATTTTTGTCTTATCTTCTCATGTTTCTGTTTCTGTTTGCTTGTTTGTTTGTTTGCTTTCACCACTGAGCCTTGCAAGTTGTATTATAGTGGAAGACTTTGTTACTAGTATGGAGACCTCATTAGTTAATGTCTGCTTTTCAATGATGAACTCTAGCTGTGGCTAACTATAGGCCTTTGCCTCCATCCCAGAATCCCTTCAGCTCCATTTATTTGGGAGGAGAGGCTGCATTGTATTTGATCAGTATGCAGTTTCCTGGGAATGAACTACAGTATTATTAATGACACCAAAGTAGTCCATGTTGGCACACAGAGAAAAACAATTGATACCAATAACTGTGTCACCTTGGGTATAGTAATAAAATCAGGAACAGTAATAGTATCAAAGACAAAATGGATATTGGCATACCCTAAGAACCAGTGAAGTATTACCCTTAACTATAGAGAAGAGATTATGATTGCTGTTTAAACACTGAGACAAAGCAAATATTGACCTACAGTAAATATCTGCTATTTATAAAATCTTTACCACCAGTAACAGTAGAATAGTATTCAACAGTAAACTTCTTATCTAAAGATTCATACAGTTTAATGGTTATAGTGATATAGATAGTGGGTGTTGGGAATGGGAGCATGCAAAAAGTAAAATTTGAAAACTTAAACAATGGATGATCAGAAAGAGGTGAGAAAATGGAAACAAATGACCCCAGTGAGGACTAAAAGGAAATTAATGGTAATAGATAAAAGTAACAGAATAGAACAAATAAGAAAAAGGAGGAAAAAAGCAAAGAAAAAAAGAGAGCAAACTAAAGGGAAAAATGAGAGAAATTAAGAGAGAGAGAGACAAATAAAAACAAAGTAGAAAGACAAGCTAAAAAAGAAAAAAAAATCCAAAACAATAAAGGCCAAAAAATGGATCCAATCTGCACTCCCAAATATTCTTCGGTATTTCCAAATGTATGATTTCCTTCCAGGACCCACATTCTCATAATCTAGCAAGTAATGATTATCTTTGCTTGTCTGTATAGTCTATTGGCTTTTGAGGTGCACCCCCTGCTCCAGGGGCCCCTCTGCCCATAAACCCCAGACTGTGTTCCCAGTCACATTGGTAAACTGGAAAGTGATCAGACCACCAGGCTCTGCTGAATGTAGGCAGTGAGGTGGGGGTTTGAAGAGACTGCTGTACTCAATGTCAGCCCCTTCAGATGCAGCCACCTTCTAAGCCACACTTGATGGGCCTAGCCTCTCACCACATGATGCAGATGCCCATGTTCTTCCTGGCCTGAAGTTGAACTTCTCAGGGGATCTATTATCTAGCCCTCACCCTCTCTGCGTCCATCTCCAGTTGGTGTCTCTCACCCAGTCACTAGGTTAAGTTAACACTGGAAATCCTGTATTGAAGCTCTAGTGAAGTTGTTCTGTGGCTTAGTCCCACACAATCAACCTCTTCCCAAAATTGCACCTGATCACACTCTTTATTGTGTCTGGTGCTACACTGGATTCCTCCTCCAACTCTATTCTGCTGCAAAGGAGTCACTCTTAGAGTAAAATTCCACACTGTTTTGGAGTATGTACTTTTAAGCTTCCTTGCATTGTATTCTTTAAGTCATTATTTAAGCTACCACTGGACGCTGAAGTAAATTTATTTTGAATACCTATTCAAATAAATTTCACTGCTTACTCCTTTGCTTCCAGTTGTCCTCAACACTGAATATCATAGATATGAGCTGAAAAAGATAGACGTAGAAAGATGACAGCTAATAAGTAAAACAGCTCTTTATTTTCTCCCATAAGAGATCTTTGATGATGGAAGGTGAACTAGGAATAAGAAATATCAGATAGAGGACAGCTGCTGGGGCTTCTCCCGGAGATGAGAAAGTCTCTATCCAACTTGCAAATATTCTTTGACAATACATGAAATGAGCAGTCATATGATTACTACAAACTCTGAAGATCACTGAGACTTTGAGCAAAAAATTTTGACTTTTGTAAGTATATTTTCCAGTGCATTATTCAACATTAAATATATCAAATAGCTATTAAGTGCCAAACAGAAGCCCAAGCATCAACAGGTTGTTTATTTAATGTATCTAATCTTCATTACCATCATATAGGAGAGTTATTATTTAAATTATTCAGTTGGTGTAAGAGAAAACTGAGACCCAGAAAGGAAAATTAATTTTCCATATTCTTATGCAGTAGTGGCAGAGCCAAATTATGTAAGGGTTCTGCCTCCAGAACAAACATTCATTTTGTTATTTGATACTGTATCTCAAAAACAAGTAGTGTTTAACCATTTATTCAACTCAGGAATTATATAGGATATGTGTCACTGTGACTTTAGTTCTACATACTGAAATATTCTAAAGATGGAACAAGTATGTATGTTTTCAGAGAGAGAAAGAAAGATAAATATCCCATTTATTTTCTGAGTAAATTATTTTAATTCTTTTAACCCTTGCAAAAACTTATCTATTAAAATTTCCAATCTCTTGTTTGAGATTTAGATGACCAGATGCACATGACCAAATGTTTAATAAGTACATGTACTGATTATTTTTATTATACTGTGATTTAAAGGTCATTAAACTGATGCCATGTTTCTAATAAAAATGACAAACTCCAGGAATGTAAACATGTGGTAAAATACTTAATTGTAGATATAAAATCTCATATTAGGTAAATTCTTTGTGATCATGATATTAATTATTAAAACAGTACACTTATTTGAGAGAGAGTCAAGTTCATTTTGTGCACAGAAGTAATTGAAAAACATCATTTATGGACATGGATTGAAACCAAGACCTAAAAAGGTTAGTTAATTATTTAGAGCTGTTGGCTTCTATAAAATCTGGATCCTTGAGTTCACAGAAATAATAATGCTTATTCAGACTGTCAGTCCTGGGATTGCACAGTGGCCTATCTGTGCAAATACTTGCGTTTGACCACTGAGGGTTACCTCACCTTAGACTGAGACCTAACTGTTCAGGTGCCACATCCACATGCTGCACTAGGATGAACTGTTCTAAAAAATGGACCCTCTGGCAGATGCTGAGTACATCCTCTTTACAGATGGAAGTAGTTCTGTTAGGAATAAAGTCTGACAGGCTAGATAAGCTGTGGTCACCTTGGACAAAAATATTTTGGCCAAAACTCTCCTTCAGGGATGATCTGCACAGCAAATTGCTTCCTGCTACTGTTTGAAATCCTGCCACCAATGATACAAAATAATCTGGTCCAGAGACCTAAGCCCTCTCTGGAGATCTGATTGACTGAAACATCAATCCCAGCCACCAGACCTGCCCCCACCATGTGTTCTGCAAGCTCAAGCTGCAGCACTGGTACCTATACCCCTGCAGCCAGCTCAGGCTTCATTACCTATGTCACCAGCCCCAATCTGACCATTCCCATACTGAAAAGATAATAAAAGTTTGTAGGGTCCTGCTGTAAAAAATCATCCCTAGATATGGCCTACCTTGATCCCTGGCAGCAACAATGGGCCTGCATTTGTAGCAGAGGTAACTCAAAAACTAAATAAAAACTACATACAGCTTATAACCAGTTAAAAGGCCAGCTATATATAGACATTACTGCACACGCATGTAACCCAGATACTTATTAACTACCTCTACAAGTTTCAGAAATCCAGCTTTAGATCCACTGAAAAATTTACCTGGACAGCTCCCCCAAGGCTCACTCTGAAGAACCAATGCATGCTGACCAGTCCAACCATGGCTGAAGCCTGAAGACATCATTCACAGGATTGCTCTGTACCTATTCTGCTTGATTTTTGTGTCTTTTCAGGCTGTTTACCCCAGTCCTTTCTTCCCTGCCCCCCTGCAAGCTATAGTTTTTGTTAAATGACCTAGATTCTGCTTACCCCAATCCTTGCTTCCCTGCCCCCTGCTAGCATATATATATATATGGAAGTGGGGGTTTCAAGTTGTAGGCTGAGACATAGGAACAAGTATTTGTGGGATAATATTCCATGTAGGCCATGCTTCCCCATGCCAGGACACATCTCATTGCAATTAGTCACCATGCTTTAACAAATTCTGGGCATGATGCCAACCGTATGTGGCTCTTATTTGTTGTGGGAGACAGTGATAAATAAAGACATTATAAATAAGTTTTAAGAATGCTTTAATTCTGCCTTTGTTTCCATTCAGTCCCATACACCTTCACATGAGAATCTAACAATCAATGCATACTCAGTAGGGATTTCAGTGTATACATGTGCTTTCTCCTAACTGAAAATATTTTGCTTAGTAAAAAATGCTCTGCTAGTTATTATAAATCATAAAATACAACATAAGAAGCAGACACTGAAGCAGATGGTGAAACTCAAGTTTTCACAAAATACAAACACAACATAAATAACTGTTACAAATTATTATTTTTTAAAATCAAGATGAGTAATTCTTTACAAATTACTTATATTTTATTCTATTTTTTATTTTTTTTTTTGTGGGTACCGGGGGGTCGACCTCAGGACCTTGTGCGCCAGCAGGCACCCGTGCCGCTGAGCGATATCACCGGCCCCTTTTTCGTATGTGGGTTCCGGGAGTCGAACTCGGGCCCTCGCGCGTGCCGGGCAGGCGCTTAAGCCGCTGAGCCATCTCACCGGCCCAAATTACTTATATTTTACTACATGTCCTCTAAGTATAATACCATATTGACATTAGTGAATTTGTATCTAAGCCGTCATATACAAAATGACAAACCACAAAATATTTATAAAATAATTCACACTAGTTTTCCCAGATTAGCATGAGTTAACTTCATGTTGAAAAAAAAATCTTGATTTGATTCCCAGTGAGAAAAATAATCAGAACAGCATATTTTCTGTTGCTTAAATGAAAGACATTAGGTTCATGTTTACTTTTAAAAAATGTGACTGTATCTTTGTTTAATGAGTTTTGTATTTTAAAATAGAAGAATGACATTTAGATATTACAGAAATTTTATACTTTTAAAGCTTACTCACCACAGGTGCATTTACAGAAACTGCTTTGCACATAGTGCATAATGCATACGATTTTAGAGTACAAGATTATGATGTCAAACTTGAAAGAATAAACATATTAAATAAATTATTAAGGCAAAAACCTTCCTATTAATAATAGAAAATATATATCACTTTAATTTCACATATACACCCCTGAATATTTTTTTTAAGTCAAGTCAAGCTGGTTGTCAAGCTTCCATTAGATGGGTGGGATTTTGCAATTCTAGATTGTTTTTCAGAATTTCATGCATATCATCTGTATCGTCTGGTCATAAGGTTCTTCCCTTGAAATTATTTTCATACTTCATTCTTCTATCAATCTGGTCAATAACTCTGTTTTTATGTTTGTTTGTTTCTTTAAGGGGCTGAAGTTTTTCCCTAGTAGATAATGGGAATGTCACCTCAAGGTTAAAACCAATATCTTCTTCTTCACTTCCCTCTCCCTTCATCTTAATATTGTTCACTCTCATTATATGAGGTATAAATATGTTATGAGGTATAAATATACCTAGTCTGTGTTCAGAGTTCAATTTTATCCCCAATACATTTGTTTTATTATTTACATTATAAAAATGTTATTTATCTGAAAATGTATCTGAAAATCTCTCTTCACTAGGGTACTGATTACTTGCTGAAGCATCGATGTGATAGTGTTACTGCCTGGTTTAAAAACTGATTATTTGTTGCCAATCTTCTTAGCATCAAATTCAGTGCCCTCCCAATGTCAATGCCAACTTTATAGACTGAGCCTTGTTTTCCAAAAATTTCCCATACTTTCATACTTTCTGTTATCACACAAGTAAAATGAACATTAAGTTTTCTGTAACTGTCTCAAAATTTTGCCTTTCATGATAATCACTCCATTCCTGAAACAGCACTACTGTCCCACCCACTGAAATTGAACTCATCCTTAAAGTTTTAGGGAAAATTTCTTTTCCCCATCAACTATTATTTAACTCTAGTTAGAGACATTTTTATTCTTATTCATTAAAAGCCTTTCATTAAGTGTGCTTTAAAGTATCTTGATATAGAATTCTATCTTAAATTAAGCTATCAAAATTAAAAGATTAATAAATCAACATATTCACCTTGACTTCATTATAAATATGAATAATATAATTGGAATAGTTTCCCTATAATTCAATAAAAGAGGATTTTTAATTATAATGGATAATAGTTTGGGTATGAAATATACAAATGTTTTTGCTTGAAATATTTACCTTACAGGATTTCTTATAACATTATTCTCTGTAACCAATGATCAGGCCTACATAGCTTTTAAGAATGAAAACATTTTGGGCTGGTGAGATGGCTCAGCGGTGTAAGCGCCTGCCTTGCAAGCGCAAGGGCCCGAGTTCGACTCCCGGATCCCACATACGAAAAAGGGGCTGGTGATATCGCTCAGCGGCCTGGGCGCCTGCTGGCGCGCGAGGTCCTGAGGTCGAACCCCTGGTACCCACAAAAAAAAAAAAAAAAAAAAAAAAAAAGAATGAAAACATTTTCTGCACATTCAGATTGTTTTATTATGTTAAGGATGAAAAGAAATTGTATATCCATTTTGTCTTTTTCACCTTTATTGTGACTAATAAACATACAGCATGCTTTTCCAGACATGAATCAGCATGTGAATCTGAAGAAAATCAGTTCCTATTCTCATTTTTTTACCCACAGGGAAACTTACTAAGGAACAAAATCAAAATCATATATTCTATAAACTTATTAAAACAAATGTTCAAGTGTTAACTTCTTAATATTAATAAATCATCAACATAGTTACCTTGACTTCATTATAAATATAAATAATATAATTGGAATAGTTTCCCTGTAAGTCAATAAAAGAGGATTTTTTTCTTTTGTGGGTACCGGGGGTCGACCTCAGGACCTCGCACGCCAGCAGGCACTCATGCCGCTGAGCGATATCACCGGCCCTTTTCTCATATGTGGGCACTGGGAGTTAAACTCAGGACCTCGTGCTTGTCAGGCAGGTGCTTATGCCGCTGAGCTATCTCATTGGCCCCCTAACAGAGGATTTTTAATTATAGTGGATAATAGTTCGGGTATGAAATATACAAATGTTTTTTCTTGAAATATTTACCTTACAGGATTTCTTATAACATTATTATCTGCAACTTGTTAAATATTGTTTATGAATATTAGAACAGCTTCAAGCAATTATAGCATGACAAGTGGTAAAATGCATAAAATTTGCAGCAAGCATCCTGATTTGATCTCCATGTTCAGGGGTACCTACTTTGAGGTCAACTTCATAGGACTGGTGTATGTATAAAGGGATTATAAAACATAGCTAGGCATTTATATATAAATCAAGAGCAGATGTTAGCCTTTATTCAGTAGCTGATTCTACATGTATGTACAAAGGTAACTACAAATCAGAACGAAAAAGAGATTAAGGAATGCTTATAAAGTTTAGATATGTAAGATAAAAATAAACAGTAACAAGCATTAACTTTTATTGAACACTTACTTTATACTGGTTACCATAAAAATGTTCTATGTATTAAACTCTTTAACTCTTATTAGAAATTTTAGATAGTTCCTATGATGATACCCAATTTTACAGACAGGAAAAATTATGTAAACCAGTTTACACTGGTAGGTAATTAGTAGAACAACTTAGTATTAGTATTGAATTAATAATTAGTATTAAATAAGTATTTCAACATAGGCCCACCAAATTCATAAAAAAACACAATTAATGAAGCTTGTAGAGATGTCCCAATGTCAGAATGTCAGAATCATTTCTGAGAAACTTCACTTCATCCATCATTTCTGACTTTCTGAGAAACTTCAAATATGAACATATACATTCTTATTTTTAATCAGGTATGTTAATTCTAAAAATTTGACAGTTTTGATCAAAGAACATGTCCTGATCTTAATGTAAAGAACATTGTGCTCAGCAGTCAACATACTACTGAAAAACTGTTAATCATAAGTTGTGACTTTAGCCAGCCATTGTGGCACGCACCTGTAATTCCAGTATTTGGGAGGCTGAAGTAGGGGGATCATCATGAGTTCAAAGCCAGTCTGAGCTACATAGTGAGTCCAAGAGCAGCCTGGAATATATAGAGAGAACCAGTTTCAAACAAACAACAGCAATAAATAAATGATAATTCATTTTTGTTTGATTTTGCATGAAATATTTACCAATGTTGTACATAACGAAGCCATTATTATGGAAAGTTTTTACTCAAGATTTTGCAAAAAATGACCAAAATTTCATTTATTAAGTAGATATTTGTTTATTGTCCACTAGATCTTTTATTTGGATATAATAATCCATCCATTTTAATTGAATAATCATTATGAAACATGTATCATAGTAGTCACCTATAAGGGACCCATGCAGTGAGTCCCCAGTTTCCTGCAAGGCATTATGGTGCATTGTGAAAAGAAAGAGCAAGAGATAAAATGTTGATACAATGGGGATCTGGAATGATCAGTTGTTCACAGGGACCAAAAGGCCATGAGACAGCCAGAACCTCAGTATTTATTGATAATGTTTACACTGAGGAAAATGGTGAGGGGATTATTGGATGACTCAGAGAGTGATGGTGGTCTTATGCTGAGAAGAATTTTATGTTGGTGGGGATCACTTTGGATGACTCAGAGGGCAGCAGTGATTCTTAAACTAGTGAGGATCTTATATTGATGAGGACAGTGGAGAGAGAAGACAGGTTAATAAGAAGTTTGTCCTTCCCCACCTTTTATTATTAATTTTCAGTTCTCAAGGAACCAGGATGTCTTCAGCTGTAGTAGGAGTATCACAGCATCATGGGACTGTTGAGGCCTCAACTGTGACTGGAATTCACAGGGAGTTATATTTTCACATACCATAGCCAGCTCACACAGCAAGATACTAGGCCTTGGCCAACCCCTAATCACAATTTAATTATGAAATGATTTTTTCCCAAAATTATAGAGAATGGCCCTCAGCAGTCACAATCATAAAAGAATCCCAGTACCAAACCAACACTCAAAAAATTTCTTAAGGATATCTTAGAAAGAAGAAATGAATCTCACAATGTGAAAAGTCCAATGAAAAGAATGAACCCGGTAGAACAAAAAATTAAGTGGAAGGGAAACAAAGGAAAACAGCAACAGGAAAATAATACAATGACAGACACAATTCAGTATTTTTCAGTTATTACTAAGAATGTGGATGGCATCATTGCACCAATCAAAAGACACAGATTAGCAGAATGGATCAAGAAACAAGATCAAGCAGTGTGCTGTATACACAAAACACATTGAAACCCAAAAGAAATTCATAGACTAAAAATCAGTGATTGAAAATAATATTTCAGGCAACAGGAGCACACGAACAGGTAGGAGTAGCTATTCTACTGTCAGACAGATTAGACTTTATACCAAAGCTAATAAAAAGAGGTAAAAAAGGACATTATATATTGTTTAAGATAATTGTTCAACAGGAGAAGATAACAATTATATATGTACCAAGCTGCAGTGTACCCAATTTAATAAAATAAACAGTAATGGACATAAAAGATCAGATAAACATCAATGCAACTATAGTGGTGGACTTCAATATCCATCACAAATAGATCAGTTAAACAAAAATAATCAACAAAGAAATATCAGAGTTGAACCAAAACTTTGAACAAATTATATACATATAACATATATAAACACACACACACACATATGGAGAGAGATAGAGAATTCCACCCAACAAAAACAAAATGCACATTCTTTTTGGTAGCACATGGTAATTTTCAAAATAAACCACATACTACCTAGTAAAGCGTGCTTAGTAAATGCAAAAGAATTGAAATTTTGCTATGCATATTATTTGATCACAATGCAATGAAATGAGAAATAAATGTCAAAAGAAACTACAGAAATTATGCAAATGTTTGAAAATTTAAAAAACATCATTTTTGTGGGGGGGACTGTGAATCAAATCCAGGATCACGTGCTTGCCAGGCAGGCACTGGGATGCTGAGCTATATCCCTGGCCAGAAAACATCCTTTTTAATAGTCAATGGGTCACAGAAAAAATTAAGGAAGAAATAAAACAGTGTGTAGAATTAAATGACAACACCAGTACAACATACCTGAACTTATGGGACAAAATGACAGCAGTCCAATAAAGGAAGCTTATAGCTGTGAATGCCCATATCAGAAAAACAGAATGTACCCAAATAAATAACCAGATGCATACAGTTTTTTCATCTTTTATTTATTTTCTTTTTTTAATGTGGGTACCAGGAGTTGATCTCAGGACCTCGTGCTTGTCAGAAAGTGCTTGTGCCACTGAATGATATCACTGGCCCTTGTTTTTCCCTTTATGTGTGTTCTGGGAGTCAAACTCAGGACCTCACGCTTGCCAGGTAGGCGCTTATGCTGCTGAGTTATCTCACCGGCCCTCATCTTTCTTTTTTTCTTTTCTTTTTTTTTTTTTTTTTTGGTGGTAGTGGGAATCAAACTCATTACTTCATGCTTGCCAGGCAAGGATTGTGCCACTGAGCTATAAGCCTGGCCCTAAGTATTTCATCTTTGACAAAGGGACCAAAAACATACATTAGAAGAAAGACAGCCTCTTTAACAAATGGTGCCAGGAAAATTGAATATTCACATGGGGAAATTGAGTATAGACCCATATATCTCACCATACCCTAAAATAAAATCAAAATAGATCAAGGATCTAAATGTTTAAACAGAAACATTTAATATACTGGAAGGTAAAATAGATAAAACTCTTGAAGATATAAGAATATGCAAGGACTTTCTGAATAGAACACAAATGGCACAAGAAAAAATACTGAGAATAAGCAAATGAAATCATACCAAATTAAAATCTTCTGGGTAGTAGAAGAAATAACCAACAGACTCACCAGACAACCTACAGAATGGGAAAAGTTTTTGCCAGCTATTCCTTGGAGTATTAACACCTAGTTTATAAAATATATAGAATATATAAAATATTATACACTGCAAAGAAAAAATCCAGTCAAAAAAGTTCAACTAAAATGTATAGAGACTTCTCAGAAGAGGTACAATAGCCAATAAATACATTTAAAAAATGTTCAACATTGCTGGCCATGACAGAAATGCAAATTTAAACAATATTGAGACACCATCTTACTACAGAAATAATGGCTATCATCAAGGAATCAGAGTATCAAATGCTGGGAAGTTGTGGGGGAAAAGGCTCTCCTCTTCATTGTTGGTGGGAATGTAAACTAGCACGACCATTATGGAAATCAGTCTGGAGTTTCCTTTTTTTTTTTAATGTAGGTACCAGGGGCCGACCTCAGGACCTCACACTTGCCAGCAAGCGCTTGTGCTGCTAAGCAATATCACCTGCCCTTTTTTTCCTTTATGTGGGTTCCGGGAGTCAAACTCAGGACCTTGTGCTTGCCAGGCAGGTTCTTATGCCGCTGAGCTATCTTACCAGCCCTGGAGATTCCTCAAAAACTAAAAATAGAAATTCCGGGCCGATGATATAGCTCAGCAGCATAAGTGCCTGCCTGGCAAGTGCAAGGTCCTGAGTTTGACTCCCGGTACCCTCATATAAAAGAAAGAAAGAAAGAAAGAAAGAAAGAAAGAAAGAAAGAAAGAAAGAAAGAAAGAAAGAAAGAAAGAAAGAAATTCCATTTGACCTATCTATCCCTCTTCTAAGAATCTTTGCCAAAGAGTTAAAGACATCGTATTACAAGGCTATATGCTAACCCTTGTTTATTTATTTATTTTTTTGTGGGTACCGGGGCTCGACCTCAGGACCTCGTGCACCAGCAGGTACCCATGCCGCTGAGCGATATCACCGGCCCTTTTTTTATATGTGGGTTCCGGGAGTCGAACTCAGGCCCTCACGCTTGCAAGGCAGGCGCTTAGGCCGCTGAGCCATCTCACTGGCCCATAATCCTTGTTTATAACAGCACAATTCATAATAGCTAAATCTTGAAAGCAGCCTATATGTCCATCAACAAATGAATGCCTAAGAAAATATGGGCACTCCGTGCTTGCTTCCTCCATTGTCCCCACGACAGTGGGGCCTGGGAGAAGAGTGTGGGTCCATGCTCTGCACGTGCTTCCTCCATTGACCCCCAAATATGGGGCCAGCAAGAGGAGTGTAAATCTGTGCTCTGTGCTTCCTCCATTGCCCAGGGAAGGTGGTGTCTGCGAGAGGAGTGAAAGGACACATGCTTTTAATGGGTGGACTGACCAGAACCCTGAGACCCAGGACAACAGCTGCTCTGGGTGCATGAGCTCACACACGCCTTTGGAGAGTGGAGGAATCAGTGAGACCAGCAATGTAGGAGCATCTGAAGCAGCAGCGAGGGGCCAGCAGTTGGACTCTGGAGAACTCCACCAGCAGAAGACCAGTCCCAGCCCCCATATCCAGAGGCCAAGATCAGCTCCTTACCCAGCACATTTCTGGGATTAAACATGGACACTATCACAGAAATGTAAATACCAGAGGTATTTTACTACTTTTATTCTCCCTTGTTTGTCTGATTGGTGATTCCTTTCCTGTCTGATTATATGTTATCTTGTTTTGTTTTGTATTCTGTGGTTGTTTTTGTATTTGTGGTTTTTTTCCCCTTATCACCCATCTTTCTCTGGTCTCCTTTTTCTTTGTTTTATTTTCTTTTTCATTCTCTTTCTCTTTCTTCCTTCTCTCACTGTTTAGGTTTCTTACCTTTATTTTTCATTTTCTTCTATTGATCCTCTTCCTCTCTTTCCTCAACTACTTATTGAATTTAAATTTTCAATTGAGTAAACATTGTCTCTGCCTTTTCTGGTTACTCCTTCAATTCTATTTCTCATTTCCCCCCTATGTCCTCCAGTTTCCCAAAACTTGAGTGATCATCATTTGACCTCCAGCCTTGACTCTACTATATTTGATCTCATTCATCACTCCAGCCTGTCCCTTACACAACTTAACCCCCATGTCCCCCACAGAATGGTAAAATCATTCCACTAAGGGGAAAATTTCTTCATGTAAGTGCACATTACATGTTTGATTTTGTTTTATAACTTTAGAGTTTGATCCTGTGGTTGGAGGTAGCAGGTAATTGTTATCATAGCTTGTCAGTAGTTAAGCTGTACTTGAAACTATAATTATTACTAAATGTACTACTTCAGCCAGGATATGCTACATGTTATAAACAATTTTTCTCCCCTGTATGATAACACTGTGATTGTATGGGGTCATAATCATCACCACATCCCAGGAACAAAGGGTTGGGGGCTCAGCCAAATAGTAATTTTCCATCCTTTACAATTTGGGAAGGTAGGTTCTTGGGAGAACTATAAAGAATCTACTACAACATCCCTGAAGAACAGACACCTCCTAGGGAAGCCTCAATACTAGAGATAAAGCTATATATCATAAGAAATTGGCAAGCATCAACATAGAAAACAAAACAAAATAAAATAAAAAAGAGAAAGGAGAAAATGACAAGATGCAGAAGCAAAATGGAGCCCCACACACCCAGCCCACCCAGGACAAGACCAGAACTCAATGAGATAGATGAAATTGGAAGTCAAACACTGGAACTTACTGAAATGATAACAACAGAAGTGCAAAAAACAAGTGGAAAATGCTATGGAGGAAATAATCTCTCAGATACAAAAAGTAATAATGCTTAAAATGAAAGCTATTAGAGAAGACACAGATAAAAGAGAAGATGAGCTTAGAAAAATGATGGAGTGGCTGGTGAGATGGCTCAGCTGCATAAGCACCTGCCTGGCAAATGTGAGGTCCTGAGTTTGACTCCCGGAACTCACATAAAGGAAAAAAATGGGCTGGTGATATAGCTCAGCGGCACAAGCACTTGCTGGCAAGCATGAGGTCCTGAGGCTGACACCAGGTACACACACACACACAAAAAAAAGAAAGAAACAAAAGAAAAATGATGGAAACAAAACATGCCCAATATAGGAAAGAAAAGGGACCCATGAAACAGATCCAAACAGAAATCCAAGAGATTAAAAACTCCATTGAAAGTATATGCAGCAGATTGAATGAAGGAGAGTATAGAATTTCTGATCTTGAAAACAGAGTTGCAGCTATTGCTTATGAAAAGAAAGATATCATAAAAATAGTAAGAGACCATGAAAAATCAATCCAACAGCTAGAAGATGAAGCAAAGAAGAATAACATAAGATTGGAGGCAATGAGAAAGCTGGAGATAGCACAAATGCCACACAAATAATCTCTTCACAGAAATAATGACAGAAAACTTCCCAAGTGTAAATAACGAATTTGACTTACAAATAAATGAAGCATACAGAACTCCAAAGAGCCATGACCAAAGTAAAACTGCACCAAAACATATAATAATCAAGACTCCAGAAACTAAGCAGAAGAACAGACTATTAAAAGCTGTTAGAGAAAAGAAACAGATCACCTATAAAGGAAAGCACATCAGAATCAAGGCAGACTTCTCAACACAAACCTTCGATTCAAGGAGAGCTTGGAGTGAGGTATTTCAAGTCCTAAAAGAAAGTAAATTTCAACCGAGATTGATGTACCTTGCAAAACTATCTTTTATAATTAAAGGAGAAGTAAGATACTTCCATAACAAAGTACAACTGAGGAAATTTATGACCACCAAACCAACTCTACAAACTAAACTGAAAGATATTCTAGATAGAGATAAAAATGACCACATTTCCAAGAACAACAGAAAGAAAAAAATCAGGCAGGGCAAGCAATTAAACAGAGGGGTAAAGCAGGGAACCAACAGCAGGAAAATACCATGACAAAGATAAGAATACATATCAGTTATAACCATCAATGTAAATGAACTCAATTCACCAATCAAAAGAAACAGACTATCAGAATGGATGAAGAAACAAGACTCGACAATGTGCTGTATATAAGAAAAATATTTAAATAAAAAAGAAATTCATAGACCAAAAGTCAAAGGATAGAAAACAATCTTCCATGCAACAGGAATGCAAAAAAAAAAAAAAAAATCGGGGTAGCTATTCCAGTTGCAGACAATGTGAACTTCAAAACAGGAATGTTCAAAAGAGATAAGGAAGGTCACTACATACTTGTTAGGGTAAACTTCAAGAGGAAGAGATAACAATCATAAATATGTATTCCCCAAATATGGGAGCACCCAACTGTATAAGACAATTTATTAATAGACATAAAAAAATCAAATAAGTGATACCACAATTATAATGGGAGTCCTTAGTACCTCACTGTCACAAATAGATAGATCAACTAGACAAAAAATCAACAAAGAAATATCAGAACTGAACCAAACCTGAGAACAAATGGTCTTAGTAGATGTTTTCAAAGTGTTCCACCCAACTTCATCAGGATACATATTCTTCTCAGCTGAACATGATATGTTCTCTAGAAATAGACCATATACTAGCCCATAGAACATGCTTAAGTAAATTCAAGGGAATTGAAATTATCCCATGCATATTACCTGAACATAGTGCAATGAAATTGAAAATTAATGGAAAAAGAAACTGCAAAAAACTTCATAAACACATGGAAATTAAATAACACCCTCCTAAACAACCAATGGGTAACAGATAAAAAAAAAAAGAAGAAATTAAACAATATCTACAACTAAACAAGAATGCAGATACAACATACCAGAACTTATGGGACACAAGGAAAGCAGTCCCAAGAGGGAAATTTATAGTGGTAAATTTTCACATCAGGAAAACAGAACAAGCACAAATAAACAACATAATGTTACACCTTAAGCTTCTAGAAAAAGAAGAGCAAGACAAGCCCAAAGCCCATTCTGGAGAGGAAAGTGTAAAAATCACAGCAGTAATTAATGCAATGGAAACAAAGAAAACCATACAAAGAATTAATGAATCAAAGTGTTGGTTCTTTGAGAGAATAAATAAAATTGATAAACCCTTAATTATCAAAAAAAAGGAAAGAAAAGACTCAAATTCATACATTGAGGAATGAAAAGGATGAAATCACTAGAGATCCTGTGAAAATTCAGAAGATCATCAATACCTACTCCAAAAAATCTTTACTCAAAGGATGGAAAACACAGAAGAAATGGACAGATTCCAAATATGCATGAATTACTAAACCTGAATCAAGAAGATATAAAAATTCTGAATAACCAATATCAATTAATGAATTTGAAAATGTAATTAAAAATTACCAACAGGGCCAGTGAGATGGCTTAGCAGCATAAGTGCCTGCCTGGCAAGCACGAGGTCCTGAGTTCAACTCCTGGTATCCACATACGAAAAAAGGGCCCATTTGTAAACATCGTATTGTCTCCCTAGTATGAAAATGCAATTTCACTGTGACTATTCCATTCCTTAGTCTTCTATTTTTACCTAGCTTTTACATGGCTTAATCTTATACTGAGTAATATTTTTTTCCAAAAGGTATTTGTACATTCTCTAATGCTTGAGTTTGTTAATACATAAGAATGTTTACTTGTTGTCTTTAAAAATAAATAAATTTAAAAAAAGGGCCGGTGATATTGCTTAGGGGCATGGGCGCCTGCTGGCACACGAGGTCCTGAGTTCAACCCTCAGAACCCACAAAAAAAAAATTACCAACAAAGAAAAGCCCAGGTCCTGATGAATTCTCTGATGAATTCTATAAGAAATTTAGAGAAGATTCAATGCCAATACTCTGAAAACTCTTCAATGAAATTGAAAGGGAAGCAATACTCCTTAAATACTTCCTGTAGGCAAGTTTTACTCTGATACCAATACCAGAGAAAGACCCAACCTAAAAAGAGAACTACAGGCCAATATCTCTAATGAGCATAGAAGCAATAATCCTTAGTAAGATACTGTCAAACAGAATGCAGTAAATCATCAAGAAGATTACACACCATGACCAAGTGGGATTCATGCCAGGAGTGCATGGCTGGTTCAACTTATACAGATCAATATATGTAATACACCATATCAACAACAAAGCCAAAGACAAATGTCACATGATCATCTCAATTGATGTGGAAAAGGCTTTTGACAAAGTCCAGCACTTATTCATGATAAAAAAAAACTACAGAAAATTGGAATAGATGGTTTTATCTCAAACTGATAAAAGCCATCTATGACAAACCAACAGCAAACATCATACTAAATGGAAAAAAAACTGAAAGCTTTCACTGTAAAATCAGGAACAAGACAATGATGTCCAATACCACCATTCATATTCAGTATAGTTTTGGAAACACTAGAAGAGCAATAAGATGAGAGAGAAATAGAAGGACTAAGGATAGGAAAGGAAGAAGTTAAATTATCATTATTTGAAAATGACATGATACTCTACATAGAAGACCCCAAGAACTCCACCAAAAGACTTCTTTATTTAATAACCAAGTTCAGTAGAGTAGCTGGATACCTAGTCAAAACTCAAAAATCTATAGCATTCCTGTACACAAACAACAAACTCACTGAGACAGAAATTAGGGAAAACAAACCCTTCACAATAGTATCTAAAAAAAATGAAATATTTAGGAATCAATCTAACAAAGGAAGTAACTGATTATATATATATATATAATATATATATATAATTATATATATTATATACAATTATATTATATATACATTTATATATTATTATAAATTTATATATTATTATAAATTTATAAATTATATTATATATAATTATATATATATATATATAAATTTACAGTACTCTGAAAAAGAAGATCAAACAGGATATCAGAAAATGGAAAGATATTCCTTGTTCATGGATAGGAAGAACCAACATAGTGAAAATTGCCATACTACCAAGACTGTCATACAGATTTAATGCAATACCAATCAAAATACCATTAACATACCTCAGAGATCTAGAGAAAATATTCCTAAAATTTATTTGGAAACAGAAGAGACCTAGAATAGCAAAGGCAATCCTAGGCAACAAAGGCAAGGCAGGAGGCATCACAATCCCTTACGTTAAATTATACTATAAAGCTACTGTGATAAAATCAGCATGGTACTGGCAAATAAAACAGACCCACAGACCAATTGAACAGATTAGAAGATGCAGACACAACTCCAAACACACTCAGCCTACTTATATTTGACAAAGGGACCAAACATGTTCACTTTATTAAATTGTGCTGGAAAAACTGGCTTTCTACATGCCAAAGACTAAAACTAGACTCATGTCTATCACCACACACTAAACTAAAGTCAAAATGGATCACAGATCTAAATATTAAAACAGAAACACTAAATCTACTGGAAGAGAAAGTAGGTAGAAATCTTGAAGAATTCTGTGTAGGCAGAAAGTTCATGAACTCAACCCATACTACATGGGAAAAACTTTAAAGAATCAACAACTGGGATCTCATCTTATTACAAACTTTTGCACATCAAAAAAAAAATCACCAATAGAGTGAAAAGACAACTCACAGAGTGGGAAAAAATGTTTGCCAACTGTCCTTCAGACAAAGAACTTCTATCTAGATCATATAAAGAATTGAAAAAAATCAGATCCCCCAAATTCAAAGACCTAATCAAAAATGGGCATCTGAGATGAGCACACATTTCTCAGATGAAGAAACACAAATAGCAAATAAATATATGAAAACATGTTCAACATCATTTATTATTCAAGAGATGCAAATTAAACCAACATTGAGATTCCATCTCACCCCAGTAAGAATGGCTATCATCAAGAAATCAACCAATAACAAATCCTGGCTGGGCCGTGGGGAAAAATGAGCCCTTCTTCACTCTTTGTGGGAGTGTAGACTGGTGCAACCACTGTGGAAATCAGTGTGGACATTCTTCAAAAAACTATGATTAGAGGTCACATTTGACCGAGCTATTACTCTTCTTTGCATTTTCCCAGAAGAATTAAAAACAGCATACCACAGTGACATATGTGCACCCATGTTTATAGGAGCACAATTTGTAATAGCCAAATCTTGGAAACAACTCAAATGCCCATCAACCACGGAATGCATAAAAACAATGTGGTATTTTTATTCAATTGAGTACTCCTCAGCTATAAAAAAGGATAAACCTGAGACATTTATAGGGAAATGGGTGCAACTTGAGACCATACTCATAAGTAAAATAAATCAGACTTGCATGTGTAAACATCATACTGTCTCTTGTGTAAGATGCTAAAAGAGTAAATGAGTTCCAAAATGTACAATAGATATTGTGAAATGTGAAGAAACTGCTCAAAAAGAAAGAGAAACTTGGATGGGGGAAAGGAGAAAAGAAGGAAGAGAAAAGGAAAAAAAAATATATATATGATCGTTAATGTAGTTATACTACTAATTGTTAACAGTTCTTTGAAAAGAAAGGTTTGTGCCTATATTGTTTGATCAATTTTTCACACCTATATCTTGTAATATGAACAACTACTTTGAAGATAACAATATGCAATATGCTAAGCTTTGTTACAATGCTTAGTACAATCTCCTACAATCTTGTTTTGAAATATTGTACCATTGTTTTTTATATTGTTTTTTTCTCTTTAAAATAAAAAAAGAAAATGTGGTGTTCATACATAATGGAGTACTACTCTGTCATAAAAAAAATTTAGGCATTCATAGGTAAATAAATGTAAATTGTGACCATAACATTAAGTGAAATAAGGCACACATAGCTAAAGAGGGAATAGGGAGATCTTTTTCAAATCGATGGGGGAACAAGAGTTGGAGGTTAGGGGAAGGAGGGAAAAGAAAGGGGATGAAAGGCATTGAAAGAAAAAAATGGTAAAAATAGAACTTTTGTGAATGGGAAGTGAACCAAGTTTTGGAAGAAGCAGAGAAGGAAAAGAAAGGCCATGGAAGAAATACAACAACAACAAAAAGAGTAAGAGAAGAATTACAATGTATTAGGTACATGTACAGATTCCCCACAATGATTATAATCATTGTGTGCTGCACATATTTACTAATAAAAGAAAATAAAACAAATCAAAAAAGACAGAAGGACAGATACTGATCCTGCTTAGTGAACATGCAATCTAGTGAGGCCTGTCATTACAGACACTAAACAAGAGGAACCTAGGCTTCTGTGTGAAGCTGAACGTCTATCTCAGCGATCTCAGTGTCCTGGAATATCTTTGCAAAAGGGTAGAACTACATGGTCAATGACAGATTTAAAAGGGCACATTGGGCAAAAGGAAAGAAGTTAGTTGGCAGGCTAATAAACATAAATTAAACTTGGGGCTGGGGATGTAGCTCATTGATACGGTACATGTCTACTGTGCTTAAAGCCTTAGATTCAGTCTCCAGCAACACCCCCACCCTCTAAACAAAATTCTATTTTTTTTATGAAATAATTTATTCCAGGAGCTTGAGGACAATGTGAATAACTTCGAGGAAACTGTCTCAAATAATTCTAGGTGAGATTTAGTGGTGGCTTTCAAGTACGATGGTTACAACAGAGAAAAAAATACTTTGAGTGTGTGTGTGTGTGTTTGTGTGGCACATGTGTGATATAGAAGTTGGGATGGGGAAAAGGAAGAGAGACAACTTAGAATTTAAATTTGAGTAACTAGATAAACTGAAATAATGCTTAATATTTATTGTCCATATACCATGTGCCATTAAGTATTCTAAGTGTCTTGTATGTCAATCTAATTTAATATTTAAAACAAACATTTGAGGGAGGATTATTATCACCACTTTGCAGATAAGAAAGGTGAGGTGAAATGGTTTTCCAACAGTATACAGTTGGCATTAATAATAGAAGTTGAGTGCCTGGCTCCCTTGAGGTCTAACCATTTAATCAGTTTTGTATTCTGCCCAGTTTGTTGTGATAATTACGGAGACAGAGACCCTGAAGAATTGATATGGGTTTCAGAAAGAAAGTTAAGTTCCATTTTTTAATAGATTTTGAAGAGTCAGTGAAGATTTTCAGCAAGTATTTGGGTATATGGGTTTACATTTCAGGAGAGAATTGTGGCTGAAAATATAGATTGCAGAGTTTTTGGTAAACAAATGGGCACTGAAGTCAAGAAAGTAAATGAAAATTTCAAACTGAATGGAGATCGAAATCCTGTATCATTTTCATGTTAATGTGTGATAAAAGGGATATAAAGATATAAAACATAATCCCCCTCATTGACTTCACATCATGTGAGAAATAGATGACTAAACAGACAACTACAATATGGAGTGGTAAATGTTAAATCAGAATGTAGGAGCACTAGAAATGATTTACTTCCTGCAAGAGAAGGGCTTGGTCCATGAAACTAATTGCCAGAGACTGCATCATCTGAGCTGATGCTACAGTGATGGCTTGGGGCAAATTAGAGAAACATGAAAAGTAAAGTTCGCCTAGGACTGAAGTTCATTTTACCTGGTTAGTAGAAGTTTAGGCAAAAAGGTGTGGTGAAGGTAGCATGGTCATGCATGCCACTTGGGGAAATGAGATGTCTGGATGGTGGTTGAAGAGTGGGTGTGTGAATTTATTTTTAAAATATAACACACGTTTGTTGATTTTTTAAAATCTATGGTGTAAATTTATATATGTGTATGTGTGTGTGTATATATATATATATATATATATATATATATATATAATTATAACAAAATGTTTTGCTGAGTCTGACATCACTGGAGCGAGGTCTTGATGAAATGTGGGAGCCAATGGTTCTACTTTCATGTTTTTCACCTCACATGGTCATTACTAGAAATGAAATAATATATTTACAATTTTAATTATTACATTTATACAAGTAAAATTAATAATATTATATATGCATTTTTACATATGTGTGTATAAATGCACCAATATTTCTAGAGATATTTTGGATATCATTATTAAACAGGTACCAGCACAAGGCTGTGTGTGACTGGTAAAATATCATCTAAATAGAAATGCTGGAAGTATTGGTCATTTTTGGAGTAAAAGCATTGGGAGAAATTATGGCATTAATTCCCAGATTCTTTAAAGGAAATCATGATTTCTCTTCTAGTACTATAAATCCAGCACTCCATTTGCTTTTCTGAGGGCTCTGTGGGGACTGCTCTCTTTCTCTATGGAGCTGTGTGTGGGTTCGGCAGTTGGAAGCTTTTCAATAAGCAAGCTGGGTAGTTACTGCTGCTGCTTCTTGCTGGAATATGTGACAGGAGCTCATAGTGAGCTCATAATGATTAAAAGTTTTTAGTGTGAATCCAGAAACTAGTAAAAAGAGAACTTCCTCAACCAGAAATTACAAAAAGAAGATAGTTCACATCATACTTATTTGTGAAAAACTAAGTTTTTCTTTAAGTTGTATGCACTCACTACTTTTATTTAAATTTGTCTTTGATGTTCTCATCTAGGTAATACAAAAATAAAGACAAATTAAAAGCTATGAAGTTGGAAAATTGAAAAGAAAGACTCCACAAAAATTCACAAAAAGAGAAACTACTTAGCCTTAATAAGGACTAAACAATACAAATAAATCATAAAACATTATGTTAAGAGAAAAAGTAGGGCCAGTGAGATGGCTCAGCGGCATAAGTACCTGCCGGGCAAGCACAAAGGCCCCAGTTCAACTCCCAGAACCCACATACGAAAAAAGGGCCAATGATATTGCTCAGCAGCATAGGCGCCTGCTGGCACGTGAGGTCCTGAGGTCGACCTCCGGTACCCACAAAAAAAAAAAAAAAAAGCAAACACAAAGGAAGACATACCAATTTATTCCATCAAATACCAATTTGGATGAAGTAAATTCTGCATTTTATAGATTTACTGTGGTAGTGTTTACAGAATTGCATATATTTCACCAAACTCATTAAATCAACATATATTTGATACACTTTATGTTACATCTAGATAAAATGAGTGTGTAAAATGAATGCTAAGAGAATATACAAAAATATAACAGTGCTGGGGATGTAGCTCCACAGCACAACACCTGCCTGGCAAGTGTGTAGTCCTGAATTCAATTCCTGGTACAAAAAATAAAAAAAAAAGTAACAGTTATGCTATTCTTGTATTGATGGCAGCTTGTGTTTTTATGTTTCACAACTCCTCCAAAATTTTCTATCATTTTTCTATGTTACCTTAACTTTAAAAATATTAATAATGATCAAATTCTTTCTTCAAGTAGCAGTGATATAGTTTGCCTTAGAATGCTTTACTCAGAAAGTTCACATGCTTATTTATTCTTAGAAAGCTGACAGCAAATTGGAGTCATACAAGCCAATGAAAGTGTGTACTTGATAAATATCGAATAAATGTACTAAATATTCACATACACAAAATGCTCCCTAGGCATATCACCTTTGGAAATGAAGTACATTTGAGAGAATTTTATACATTTTAGCAATTATTGAATACATTTTTTTCATGGCATATTTATTTTAAAATATGCCAAGCGCATATTTCACTTAGTGATTCATCAAAATGTGACTAATAGCACTCAAATCTAGTCTCAGAAAAATGTTAAATATTTAAAGAGTAAACGTATTATATTCTCATTATCCTTTCTAAAAAGAAAGAAAAATCAAGAAACACAGGAAGAAAATGAAATAAGCAACAAATCAATAGTTTTAACAATTTGAAGTATGTAGATGTATCTTATGCCTATGCATATATATATATATATAATATTATCCAGTACCTTAAAATATATTTTAAAAATAAATTATTATATCAAAATGTCATCATAACTACATTATTTTCCATCAGATAGAAGTAATATAGGGTCAACTTTGACATATAATTTTGCCATACTCCTATATTTGCCTATATTTTTGAAACTATGACTCTTCCCCCCATTCCTGCTCCCACGATGCTTTAAAGAAGCATGATTTTAAGTGGAAATTTAGTTTACTAATTTTTCTCTCAAATTTTAAGAAGGTAGGGCCAGAGTCACTCCTGCGTAGCATGTCTATTGTGTTGATATTCACTTTGCTAGAGTCTCTGAATTAGCAAATCTCTCATTTTTAGCATATTGAATCTTATTCAACTGCACAATTCTCTTAGATCAAAATTATCTAAACCAGTGGTTTCCCAACCATGCTCCACATTAGAATCCCTTGGGAACATTTCCAATATTCAAATTCTTAGGTCCTAACTGAAATGATTGTAACTTAATTGGTCATGGTGGATCCCAGGCACTGACTGTTTTAAAAGCACTCCAGAGGCTACTGAGATTAATAAGCAATCTGGGCTGAAAACTACTACTCCAGATGGTTCCCTGGACTGAGATTCTATTTATCTCTTCCGGCAAGGCCACCATTCTTGTATTATATTTAATCATATCTCTAAATTTTATAATTTCCTAAAACCACCTGGCATCTTTGAGTTTCATAGGCAATATGGTTTTTCTTCACTTATAGATTCTCCTCCTTTCTCTTCTTCCATAACAGATTCAATACTTACAGACCACCCATAATACCCTGCCCTCTGTGGTGCTTAAAGGGTCACTAGAAGATGGACTGTTCCTGTTCCAACACAGGGGTGTGGCCATCCACTCCCACTCCCTGCCCTGCTGACCTAATGGGACCTGTTCTAGCCAAAGACGGATGGGGCTTGCAGCTCTTACACCCCCAGTCTACCACCATACAAGGGCCCAGGTTAACTCTTCTGGTTGAAAGTAAGTCTATTTCATTTCTTCTCACATGGGGACCACTTATTCCTCTTTGTCAACATTCTCAGGACCTACAGTTAAATCTTCAATATTGGCAATGGGATTTGACAGCCAGGCTTTTCATCCCTACAAAACAGCACCCTTAAATTACTCTCTAATTTACTCCTGGTGATTCCCCAGTACCCTGTTCTCCTCCTGGGATGATACCTCATCAAGCTCCGGGCAACTGTCATCTTCCAAAATCTTCCTCGTTTCTCTACACATTCTCCTCTTCTCTTCATCCCTCCTTCCTCCTGCCCCTCAGATCCACACCAAGTCCCAAGACTTTTCCACCTTTCCTTACACTGAGCCTGCCTTTGGCCATGCCATTCAGCTTACCTGGACAGTCCTCCCTCTAGGCCACTTTTGCAACCAGGCTCTCAGCCACAATCTCATCCTGACTCTCTCAACAATATATCTTAATTTACAGCTCTTCTCCTCAAGACCATCTCTCAGATATCTCTCATTCCTTGGCCTAGCTGGCTTTCTCCACCTCTTGGTTTCCAACTTCAACCTCATAGCCAGGCCTTTTACCTGGCCGCCCAAAAACCCATAATTTTGTGTCCTCCCCAGCTCAAGGTATAGTTCATAACTGCCTTCAAACCATTCACCATGATCATAATCACTTTCCATAAAAATCCCATCCCAGAGTCAATACCCGGTTCATAGATGAAAAGCTATTTTCAAAACCCTAGTGGGCACCAGGCACTCTGATTCTGGACACATAATCAAGACCCAATCAATTCCCCAAACCACCTAATAACAGACAAATCTCACAGCCCTAAGCCAAACATTCTTCATTTTTCCTCCCAGCTTCTCCCAAACTCCCAAAAAGTCTCCTGATCACCTCACTCTACTTCTTCCCTTGTCCTCAGATCTCAGCCATTAAACTCACTTCAGGCTATTTGAGCCCTCCTAAGAGCACACACCAACTCTCTCTTCCCCAGCCTTCATGCTCATTATTGCCCTACCCTTTCACCTCGATTACCGCTGCCCTTCCCACCCTGTCCTTCTTATTTACTACCTTAAAACCCAAGAATGTCAGGCTGTTCTATGCCTCCTCCCCAAAGGTTTCTCCCAGAAAGCTACCTGTCATCTTCATGACATTTTTGCTTCCTAGACTTGCTGGCTTTACCCTTTTCCTCATATGAGCCTTCCTTCCAGCTTCAATGTCACTTTCCAAAATAATCACTAACTTCCTCCAGGACATCTTCATGAAGCTCACTCCAACCCAAATCAGCTTCTTCACCTTCTGCCTCCACTTTCTATTAATCCAGTCAGCATAACAAGCAATCATTTTCTCAGGTTCTGTAGTTAATTCCCCTCCTGACAGAAATTAAAATGGCCACTGTTTTTGGCACCGGGCCAAGCAACATTAAATGTCTCTATTCCCTGTTTTCTCAGCTCTCTTCTTCAAACCAATATCCATCAACTCTCCAGCCTTCAAGACCAAATTAACTACCCAATGGTGCCTCCAAAACCAAAGGGCCTTGTCATGTTCAGATCCAGTCCTTTATTTATTCCCAACCTAGAATAAATAAAATTCAATGCTCTGGTATGCAGAGACAAAGTTGCCTGCTACTGCCCAGAACTTGACCCCCACCATCCTACCCCTTGAACATGCTGCCATCCACCTTGCCTGACTTCCCCTCCCCTTTACCATTTCTCTACCCTTTCTGCATTAAACTCACTAATCTGCAAGATTAAATTGACTCACTGGCTGCTGTTGTGCTCCTGAACTTCTGAGACCTAAACTTGCTCACCACAGAAAAGATGTGCCCTGTGCTTTTCTCCAGAAGACCTGCTATTTCTTCACCAAGTCCAGACTTGTACAAGATGTCATCAAAATGCAGAGCAGTCAAGTCACCCTGAAAAATCATACCCCATCCCAGATCCTTCCTGGCTGGATGACCAGTTCCTGGCACTCCTAGCTCATACCCTTTCTTGGGCCCATTGTTTCAATATTCTGCCCAATCACATTTTCCCCTTGTCTCTCAGATGCTGTCCAGCATAGTCCAGATACCAATGTCTTGTTCACTTTTCAAGAGCCCACCAGCCTATTTCTCACCAGTCACCCCTACTGGTCCCCACAACTATACCCCTCCTCAGCAGGAAGCAGCTTTAGGAGGACACATATACCTGACTCCTTACTTCATTTTTTCTCTATTATCCCTAACACCCAGGAAATGATCAAATGTCCCCTATTCATTCCCAGCTGCCTGTTCCTACATCCTGCAGCCCCCTGTTTGAGCCTGGGAACAATGGCTACTCTACTTCTCCTTACTGAGACAAAATACCTGACACCCAAAGTTAAAGAGGGAAAGATTATTTAGTTCACAGTTTGTAGAGGTTTCAGCCCATAATTGGCTGGCTCCAAATAAGGGTGGCACATGGCAGAGGAGCAACAGTTCATGGAGGCAGAAGATAGGGAAAGCAACAAGAGAGACAATCCTCTTTCTGTCCCTCATATTGTTTCTAGTTTACCAGGATTAGGGTGGTGCCAATCCAATCAATGGACTGATCAGCAATCACCTACCCTTAATTCCAACAACCTTAATCCTAGCATTGCGTAGAGTGTATGAATCAATCACACACTCTAGATTCAGCCACCCCTGAAAAAGCCCTATGACTGCATGAGGCTTTGGGGGGACATCTAGACACAAACCATAACATTCTGCCCCCAGACCCCCAAAGACTCATGCACATCCTTTTATGCAAAAGGCATTTAGTCCATCTCTAAGAGTTGTCAAAGTTCTTATAGTTTCAGCATTGCTGAAAAGTCCATGTCCCAAGTCTCCTCTGAAATGTAAGGAAAACTCTTAGCTTCAAGCCCCTGTACAAATGAAACTCTAGAAGCCCACTCCCATGACTGCCTGAGGCTTTGGGGGACATCTAGACACAAACAATGATATTCTGCCCCTGGCCCCCAAAAAACTCACACACATCCCTTTATGTAAAAGGCATTTAGTCCATCTCCAAGAGTTGCCAAAGTCCTAACAGTTTCATCATTGCTGAAAACTCCAAGTCAAAAGTCCCCTCTAAGATTTAATGCAAACTCTTAGCTGTGAGCTCCTGCACAAATGAAAAGAAAGTTAAACACTTCCAGCATTCAATGACATAAGATAGATATTTTCATTCCCAAAGTTACAAACAGGAGGATACAAAGGAATGGGACCAAAGCAAGTCCAAAATTCAGCAGGGCAAATTGCTGAACATGTATTTCCATGTGCAGCATCTGAGGCAATCTATGGCAACATGTGAACTCCAAAGGGCTGGGGTGGCTCAGTCCCTATAGCACTTCTGGTTTTCGTAGCTGACATGGCTTCTATCTTAGGCCACTCTGCTCCCTCCTTGCAGATTTCCTCAGACAATCCATGTTTCTGGTTTCTCCAAAATTCTGGGGTCTCCATTGCACCTTTGGCTTCACACTCACAACTTTGCACACTGCCCTATCAGGGGCACATTGCATGGCCTCCCAGGCCTTCTGAAATCTGGGTGGAAATCTTCCTAACCTCCCAACTCTTCCATTCTGTATGCCTATAAAACCAGCGTTGTGTGGATGATGCCAAGGACTGCTGCCAGCAGGAGCAGTAACCAGGCTTCCTTCTCTCTTTGCTGTAGGGGTCGAGTGACTGGTTTGCTGAGCACTCTGACTGCAATTCTGAGGAACAAATTCTCTACACTGCTGCCAATCTGGAACATGATGCTCTGCAGGTTTCTCCGCAAAGCAAACTCTTCTACTTTTAAAATTCTGAGGCTGCAAAGGGTGGAGTCTTGTTGCTTTTTTTTTTTGATGCTTGAGGGTTTCTTTTTAGACATCAAGATCTCTTCTGCTCTATCTTTGCAGTCCACAGCTTTACTGGAGCTTCCTTTCTGGCCAAACTGACAACATTTTAAATAATTCTTCTGGGCTCTTTGCTCTTGATTCTTAACAAAAATCTGGCTAAAAGCCCCCAACAGTAGCCATGCCACTACTTCAACATTTGGCTGCCTTGAAATTTCTTTTGTCAGATTAATTAGTCCACCACCCTTAATCTTAGTCTCAGGCAAAGTCTCTGGATATAAGCAAAAATACAGATACACTTTCTGCCAAGGAATAACACACATAGTCTAATGTCCAATAGCCAATGCAGTCCTTCTTCCCAGAAGAACACTCCAGATTGGCCAGGTGTGGTGGCACACATCTGTAACCCCAGCACTTGGGAGACTGATGCAGGTGGATTGCCAGGAACTGGAGGCCAGTGTGGGCTCCATAGTGACTCCAGGCCAGCCTGAACTACATAGTAAGATCCTGTCTCAAACAAACAAACAAGCCAACACAAAAAAATCTAGAGCCTGGTCTTTACAGGCAGGATTTTTTTTTTTTTTTTGTGGGTACCGGGGGGACGACCTCAGGACCTCGCGCACCAACAGGCACCCGTGCCGCTGAGCGATATCACCGGCCCCTTTTTCGTATGTGGGTTCCGGGAGTCGAACTCGGGCCTTCGCGCTTGCAAGGCAGGCGCTTAAGCCGCTGAGCCGTCTCACCGGCCCAACAGGCAGGATTTTTATTTGCCTTCTGGTCTTCTGACCTCTGATCAGAATCTCTTATGAAGTAGAGCCTAAGGTGTTCCAGCTCTACTTTTTCAACTGGCATCTCAGAATCATTCCTAACTCTTCCCACAAGTCATTCCCAAAGGCTCCTGAACCACAGGGTCAGATATAGTCACAGCAACAACCCCACTCCCAGTACCAAGTTCTGTGCTAGTTACTTTTCTCATTGCTGAGACAAAATACCTGACACCCAGAGTTAAAGGGGGAAGGATTTATTTAGCTCACAGTTTGTAGAGGTTTCAGTCCATAATTGGCTGGCTCCAAATAAGGGTGGCACATGGCAGAGGGGCAACAGTTCATGGAGGCAGAAGACAGTGAAAGCAACAAGAGAGGCAAGCCTCTCTCTGTCCCTTATATTGTTTCCAGTCTACCAGGATTAGGGTGGTGCCAATCCAATCAATGGACTGATCAGCAATCACCCACCCTTAATTCCAACACAATTAATCCCAGCATTGCACTATGAATCAATCACATACTCTAGATTCAGCCACCTTTGAAAAAACCCTATGACTGCATGAAGCTTTGGGGGGACATCTGGACACAAACGATAACATTGCAAAAACATGACACACCCATCTCATCTGCTAGGTCATAGCACCCATTGCTGTAGCCATGTATTCAGCCATTCTGGCTCCCCCAATCTCATGCCCCCATTTTGTATCACCCACCTAAATCCACCCCACTAACCCTCCTACCCTTCCTGTAAAAGACCTACCTCCATAAACTGGACTCAGACTCTCCTTTAGAGTTACTCCAAGAGGTCCTTCCCAGAACCCCCAAATTCAAACTGGCTTTGTTCTTTACTGTGTCATCACTATTTACCTAACACCTCTTTATAAGTTTATTATCTCAGGCATTCTCTTACAGGAACAGTAAAGTGACTGATATGGCCAGTTAAGTAACATTTCTGTATTATTTACTTATTTTTCAATGTTTTAGTAATGTTATTCTCAAAAATACACAATAATATTTATTTTAAATAAAAAATAAAGTCAGTGTACATGACAGAAAATATTGATGGAATAACTATGGTTTAACTGAAGATTTTAAAATGAAACCTAGATTTATTAGTTCAATTTATGATATAAAATATAAGCAATTCTGTCAAAAATAATTTATTGATGAATATATTTAAAATAATTATTTTGTTTTCCATATATTTTTCAGAACACATTATGTAAAGTGATGTATCAAACAGAGAGGGAAAAAGTGGCATTTATAGTCATTTGGTAAGTCTTTTTGCTTTTTCCATTTATTCCTCTCAGAAATTGTCCAAACGAGTAATAGGGGAATAAGTCAAGAGTCAGACAGTTTTACTTTTCTTTTTTTTTCCCCTTTAATATAATTTTTATAGGTTACTGGATAACTTTTGGTTAAGGAATTCAAAAACTTAAATGGCATTGCTATAACTAAAGTTTAATTTCTAATTATATATACTCAACATTTAAGACCCTAAAAACAAAAAATAGCTGGCTGTGGTAGCACTTATCTGTAATCCCAGCACTCGGGAGGCTGAGGCAGGAGGATTGCCATGAGTTAAGAGGTCAGCCTAGACTACATAGTGAGTTCAAGGCCAGCCTGAACTATATAGCGAGACCCTTCCTTAAAAAAGCTAAGCCCTTTCATTCCACTTTCAGTGTGGTCCTTTTATGTTTCTTCAGGATTTCCAAGGATGATCCAGGGGCCATTTTAGATTGTGTTATGTTAGCTTTTATCCTTTCACACTGAAGTAATTACTGTGGGTGCTGAAATTCACTCTTAGTTATAGGCTAATGATTACCATCAGTCTCCTTAGGTAACTGTCTGGAGAAAGGATGAAGGACTGAAAGAGACATTTGTAAGACTCTTGAACTGATGGACAGATATAATTTAATCTGTACAACTAAGGCTATAAAGAAAGCAACAGGCAGGCCTGGCCTCATGGTCTTTGTAAAGAGTATGTCTGCTCATGCTTGGTCAAATGCCAACACCATCCTCATCAGATTGCATTTGATACTTCTAAAAGAATAATATCCTCACTTCCATGTCTCTGTGGAAAGAAGCAGCTGTGTTATTTGATAAACATTTCTGGTACTGACCTGCTTATAGAATTGCTGAATTAACCTTCTGTTCTCTCCCAAGCTTCAGGTGTCTAAATCTCAGAAATCAGCTAGTACTGGGTGAAAAGAGGAAAAATAATTATCTTGGTTCTGAACAAACAGGACTGGAGTAATTTCCTCAAGTGAAATGATGCAATCTTTAGTGGTACTTTGTCAGCCAGTGACCTCATTGAATAGCAATATCCCCCAAGAGGGGAAAACATGCCAGCCCCATAATGTTCTCCCACTGTCCTTGGCTTTGAAGACTGCAGACCAGGGCTGTTGTGATTGCCGTGAGTAAGATTATGATCCTGCAACACTCAAAACACAACATACTGCATGTGATTATAATACTGTATTGTCTCCTGTTACAACAAAGAACGCTTTTATTGAACCATGCAATCACCTTTTTTAAAAAACAATAAATAAAAGCAGAAACATAATACCCATGCAACAGCTCTCTTGAGTTGACTATGAAATTGTTTATTAATCTCAAGTTATGAAATGGCTTGAAATATGTTTTTGTTAGCATTTTTCAGAAAAAAAATGTCTATTTGGGGCTTTTAGGATGTATTTGACTGCTTCTGAAATTTATGAAGCTTTCATATCCATTGCCATTTATGAATGTTACTTGCCTTTTCATTATTGATATTTTAGAAAGTTTTTCAATTAATTTACTTCATGTTAAGTATTATCCCCTGGTCTAATTGCTTCTTCATTTTCTTGTTTAGTGCTAGCCCCTGAATTTATTTAGTAGTTCTATATTTTTATTTCTTATTAATTTTTAAAAATTCTACATTAGAATTATTTTGGAAATTTTTAGGTTTATTAATTATATTTCATAAAATCTAGGACTCAAAGCTTAGTAAAATTATTTTATTATGTATGATTTAATGATATGAACAGTTAAGTCTGCTTTGTTTTCTCTTAACACTGTTTCTACATTGCATTCAGTATATTTTCATGTGTAGTATTTTGTATAAATTTTTGAGGCATTTTGTAATTTAGTTTTGATGCTTCTTTTGTTGTAAGTGTGACTTTCTATTTATTTGTTTAATTTCTAGATAATACTTCTTTCTATTTGGTAGTAAAATCATAGCTTCATGGAACAGTGACTTGAGAATATTACAGTACAAAGAAGAAATTTGTTCACTGGCTGCCTCAGACCCATAATCAGAATCCTCTGCGGCTCCACCATGAGTCAGCCCAGTGCAGTGGAAAGAGAAATTGGCTTGGTTGTCATTGCCAATGCCTCTGGCATTTGCAAAGCTGACTTTTCTGACAATATCATTCTGTCCCCCCTTTCCCATGTTCCCATTCATCTTTGAGAGCAGCAGACTGATTGTGGGCATGGGCCAGAAGGACTCCTTACTTGGGTGACAAGGCTCAAGTGACATCCTGACCTTGAAGCACCCTATCAATTATGGCACTGTCAGCACCTGGGATGACCTGGACAAGATCTGGAGCCACACCTTCTGCAGTGAGCTATAGGATCACCGGCCCTGCTGACCAAAGCCTCATGGACCCTAAAGCCAAAGGAGAGAAGACACAGATCATTTGAAATCTTCAAACCCCCCACCTTGTACATGGCCATACAAGCTACAGTGGCCCCATACATCTTCAGGTGCTCCACTGTCATCATTGCAGACTGTGGTAATAGACTGACCTCCATGGTGATAAGAGCTATGCCCTCCTCCAAGTTATCCTGTGTTTGAAGATGTCTTGCTAGGACCTGCCAGAATTTGTGAAGATTCTGGCCAAGTGCAGCTACAGCTTTACCACCATGGCCAAGTGGGAGATAGTGCCTGGCATAAAGAAGCTATGTCACTCTGGACTTTGAGCAGGAGATGATCACCACTGCATCCTCCTCCTAAGTGGGAAAGAATGGTGAGCTGGTCTACAGTCCAGCCATCACCATCTGCATCTAGCAGTAGCAGTGTCCAGAACCCTCTTCTTGACTTCTTTCCTATGTATGGAATCCTGCAGCATCCACCAGACCTTCATTCACTTCCACCATGAAGTGTGATGTGGGCAGCCCAAAGGACCTCTATGCCAAAATGGCGCTGTTGGGTGGCACCAGCATGTACAAAGACGTTTCTGTGTTCTCTGTAAATACAAATATTCAGTGTGGATCTGTGGCTCCATCCTAGTCTTTCTCTACACTTTCCAGAAAATGTGGCCTATGATAAGTTAGGCCCCTCAATCAACCACATCAAATGCTTCTAGATGCACTGAGCAAGTGCTAGTCATCTGGTAAATGCGGTGGTTCTGAACAATTTCCCCTGACAAATGTATATACCTCACGTTAGCATCTCAGAACTGGAAAAGAATTTCCTTGAAGCTTGTGCCTAGTATCAGCACTGGATGGTAGAACTTGTTGGTGATTTTGACCTTGTATTCAAGTTAACTGTTCCTTTTGTATATTTAATACTCTATAGGCATCCTTGACTTAAGCCCTTAGTCCACATGGCTTGGCTACTTGCCAGCTAAATTGAGAGCATGCTTGTGGAAGAGAAATCTGTGGCTTACCAGATCTGCCTGACCACAATGCAGTGATCTGTGCATGCAACAGTGCTAACTGTTCCAGAATTTCTCAGGCTAACAACAGTTTCCGAGCCAGTTGTCATTGCTGTCTTGCCCTCTAACAGGGTGGAAAGGCTTAGAACCAAGGTTCCATTGTTGCTGATATTTTTCACTCCCTAACACAGTGAGAAGAATGATAGTTCTCAGATCAGCAGCTACTGACTTGTGTACAAAATATCTTGGAAATAATTCACCAGTACAAACACAGAAACATTAAAAATTTCATATTTACATTCTGTAATAGATAAAATGATAAAGTTTAATCAAGAAATTATACTGAAATAATTGATATAATAAATTACACATTTGGGTAAATGTAGATGAGGTATAATATTAAACATATTTAGAGTAAAAATCAATACACAATATCTTTAAATTCAAATTTTGAAGTATGTTCTTCAAAAATAATACAGATCCTTACAATGGCATCAGAAGAAATGACCTTAGACATAATCTTTTTCAACTTAATAATATTCATTTTGAGAAAATTGGTATCTTCAACAGATAAAATTTATGCATACAAAAATGTCAGAGGTTAGGAATGTAGCTCAATGGGATAGCAATTGCCTAGCATGTGACAAGCTCTGGGTTTGACGACTAGCACTGCAGAAAAAGAAAAAAGAAAGCATTATACTTGGACTATGATCCTCCATAGGTTGTAGATATGCAGAGGAAGCACAGTGAATTTGGATGAATAAGAACAGATTGATTATCTTCATAATAAAATGTTTTCTTCATAGTGAAGGATTTTGTCTCAAATTTTATTATTAAGACTTTAGTCTCCTTGAACACTGTCATATATATATATATATATATATATATATATATATATATATATATATTTCATTCCTAAAGAGAACACAGTAATGTATTCAAAACTTTTTGCTTGATTTGATACTGGAGATTGAACCCAGGACCTTGTACATGTAAAGAACATGCACAGTCACTTAGCTACATCACCTGTCCCAAAACTATGTTTCTAATGTTACAGTATTCAGTCTATGAAAGAACGTTATAATATCTTTATATTTCTTATGAATCGTAGAATGTGAATCAAAAGGAACCACCATTTACAACAATAATTATTAACGATGGAAATGACATGTTTTGTACCTGGTATTTTGATGTAAATATCTCACTGGTTAAAAAAAAGTTTCATTTTTAATAAATATACAAATTTTTCTTTGATTATTTAGAAAACAGAACTAATAAATTAAGTGCATAAACAACATATAGCTCATAAATCATAGTAGGGTTATAAAAACTTATGTCTGAATAACTAGAAGATTAAAGAAAAACTTGTCAGTTAAGATAAACATATAACATGTTTCAATATCTGCAGCCATTTCAAATCATTTCAAATTTATCTTTACATTTACTTCATATTCGAGGCAAAATTCAATTATTGAAACAATTTGTCTTTACAGCTGTCTCCCTTTCCCATCTTCTTTTTATAACTGTCACAGCTCCTTCCAGATGAGAAGGATTTTAAACATCTATTACCTCTAGATTTGAGCTTTTCCTCCACAAAATTTTACCTGATGCTTATTCAAGACTTGACTTTTCTTTAAACAATGGCACTGCATTGACAAGAAATATTAATTACCTCTCTAATCAGAAGCTTTGGTTAATTTCTAATGAGTCAACTGGTATGGATAAATGATCTTAGCATTTGCTTTCCTGCCATGAAATAGGGAAACAGATTTTTCCCAGATTTTGTGCTTATGCACCAGCAAACACAAGATTAGTAAATATGGCTACACAAATTTTTGAAATTATTTAGCATACTAATTGTTCTAGTGATCAAAGATCTATGTTAAGGATGTTAATATATAAAAGTTATATAATGCTCTGCTGATTTAGGCATCCCATTTTTGGTCTGAGAAACCAAAATGAATGAGACTGTGCATTTTATTTTTAGAAAAAAAGAGATAATCTATTTCCTCATTTGGATTCTCTGTCTGACAAATAGAACATTTGCCTTTGTTGTATTCACTGCATTCGTACCTTTCCAACCTCATGGGGGAAATAAAGATTATTTTCAAACTTTTACATCCATCTGTTGCCTCTCTAGGTTAGCATAAATAGAGAGAAAACATCTAAAGATTTTAGCATTCTGTGCGTCTCAAGTAGGTAGTTTTTGTCTGTTGCTTGCTTATTTGTATGTGACTTTTTTTTTTTTGTGGGTACCGGGGGTTCGACCTCAGGACCTCGCGCGCCAGCAGGCGCCCGTGCCACTGAGCGATATCACCGGCCCCTTTTTCGTATGTGGGTTCCGGGAGTCGAACTCGGGCCCTCACGCTTGCCGGGCAGGCGCTTAAGCCGCTGAGCCATCTCACCGGCTGTATGTGACTTTTTGTCTGCGGGTGCCTACCATTTTAGTCATTTGAGCTGGTGAGTTTCATGCTAATCATTATTTAAGTCCTGTCATTTAAGTCCTGTCATTATACTTCCTGTCATTAATGGCTGCCACTTAGTCACTAACATGTGTTTATTTAATAGTATTTTTATGTAGTGGACACTGTGTGGTGAACTAGTTATAAAGAGTAAATAAAATAGACACAGCCTTTGCCTTCATAGAACCTGGAAAGAATCAAATTATGGACTGAGGTGGGAAACAGGATGAGTATTGTTTTTTAAAGTGGATAGACAGAAATCAACTCTCTGAAGAGATAGCATTTAAAGTAAAACTTAGAGAAATGATTTACCATTTCAAGATGGAGAGGACAAGGTAGAATAAGATGATTCCAAAAGGAGAGGAAAGAATACTCAAAAGCTTTGATATAAGGAAAAAATTGGAATTTTCAAGAAAGAAAGAATAGTTATTACTGGACTTTGATATCTTGGTGAGGATATGGTGCCAAGTGAGACTGGGAAAACAGGCAGTGCCCAGGTCAGGCAGCTCATAAATAGTTGTTGAGCATTTCATTTTAAGAAGAAAAATAAGGATATCTAATTAATCTAGCATCTTTAAGATTAATTATTTTAAAATAAAAATTTTACTTTAAATAGAGACTGGGAGATTTGTTTGAAGAAAGGAACAATGGAACAGAAAGAGTCCAGTTAGGATGATGATTGTGGCCACCTATAAAAATAGTTTAGAGTCCCACCCAAAATATGGCCTCCATATTGATAGTGATGGGAAACCACCCACACACTCATACCCCCCTCACTTTTCCTATTGGAGTATAAAAAACTTTAGTACTCAAATATGGTGCTTTCTGGGAGGGCAGAATGGATCCCAAGCAGGTCTGAAAAATGGCTTGAGAAAGCAGTGATAGAAGAAGACCTTAATATTGTGTCTTAATTAATTAATATTGTGTCTTAATATGTGTTGTTCGTCATGGAGTCAAGGTAAGGGTTCCCATATATGGTTTAAGAGAACACATAGGGCAGAATGCTAAGAGGATGTGAGAAAATTTAAAAGCTATCGGGACTGATGTAATAATCTAGGCAAGAGGTTAAATGCTCACAGTTTAAGATGTTAGCAGGTGCAGCAGTAGGAGAAAGTCACATTTGAGACATACCTTGGAGACAGAAGTGATCACTGGACCAACAAAGTGTTTCAGAAGCAACAGTAAATGCTCTATTTTCCTATTTGGATATTAATACTATCTGTTTCTTACTGTTATGGACTAGCACAGATTTGAATGCCAAAGTAGAGATCAATACTTAATTATTCTATTTTAGAATTATATTTTTCACAGTTATTCACATCCAAATTAACAATAAACATTTTTTGAAATTCTTGACCTTAAAATAAATTATCCTTTCTGAAAACCAATACGAGGGGTCTGGTGAGATGGCTCAGCGTACGTGCCTGCCAGGCAAGCGCGAGGGCCCAAGTTCGACTCCCAGAACCCACATACAAAAAAAGGGCCAGTGATATCGCTCAGTGGCACGGGCGCCTGCTGGCACGTGAGGTCCTGAGGTCGACCACTGGCACCTACAAAAACAAAAAGAAAAGAAAACCTATATGAGCTATTATAATACTATAATATTATGTATATAATATTATAAGCACTATAATTTCAGTTAAGAAAAGGAGGTGGAATGATTTGCTGATTTAGTGCCAAGTTGTTTATATTAACTTAGTGTACTGTCTTTTAAATTCAAAATAAAAAGCTTTGAATGAAGTAGGCCTAGATTATAACCCTGAATCCTAGTTAAATTTTTAAATCTTTATCAGCCTCATGTTTCTCCTTTGCAAAATGGACAAAATATGAATCCCACCAAGACAATGTAAAAATTAAATGGAATATGAAATATTGTGACAGCCTCTGGCATATGGAATAATGAGTACCTAGTAGATAAGAAAGGGTCTGACATATTCCAGAAATGATAAACATACTTCCCTGGTTTCACATTAGAGACAAGAAAATAAGTCAATTATGATAAATGACTCAAATAAGCTCCCAATACAGCGAAAGAGAAAATATGTAAAATATGCTAAATAATACTATAAACACTATTTAGGAGGAAAGTTGTAGTTGCTCTGTAACTCACCTTCCCTACAATGAAAGTAAATGAAAAGTAAATGAAAGTAATGAAAGTAAAGAAAAATCATGAAAGAAGAGAAAGAGGAGGATGCAATTTCTGATGTCATTCTAAAACCATATACTTAAACTTGTATAATAGTTGCTGTTATGATTTGAATCTAAGATGGCTCCAAAAAGCCTCAAGTGTTTGGAAGGTGACTGGGTTATGTGCATCCTATAATCATCAGTGGGTTAACCCACTGATGAATTTATAGCTGACTTGCTGTTAGAAGGTGGAGTCTGGTCTGAAGAGGCAGTCACTCAAGGCATGATCTGTAAAGGTGTATCTTCCTCCGCGGCTCTGCCTGTCTCTCTGTCTGCTTCCTGGCTGCCACGGTGGCAGCAGTTTTCTTAGCCAGAATTTTCCACCATTCTTTTTTGCCTTGGAGCCAGCAAATCCTGTATTGAAAACATGATCCAAAGTAAACCTTTCCTCCCTTCAATTGTGGGTGCCAGGAATTTTGTCTCAGTGACAAGAAAGTGACTAAGACAGTTGATTATACCAGTTCTTAAAAATATATTTAACTCCCACCAACTTGGACGGACTCCTATGTAGTTGTTAACAGCCAAGAGAAGAGGAAGATGGAAGGAGGTAGAGGGAAGAAATGAAAAAGTCAGTTCCTACTTTTAACTGTTTCGCCCAACATATCACATACCGTCCAATAAGCTCTGTGCTCATCCAATCAGCAGAAAATGATAAGATGACAATGTTGGCAAATGAGGCACCGCACAAAAATAAGGGAACAGATGGGATTTTCAACTGCAATTTAGAATTAGAAAGTATAATCTCTTATTCACAGAATCTTATAAATCCTTTAAAGTTGGTATGAATACTAGTGGAACCAAATTAGTCAAACTGGCAGACACAGAGGAGAATACAGCGAAAACAATAAGTGGTGCTGATTGCAACCTGGAGAATCAGCAAACTTAAATCTTAAGTTTATAGTAGAATTGAAAAAAGTATTTGATGTTTTTATGTATGTGTTTCTGCTTTGAAGTACTCAGCAAGCAGCTGTTTTATTATGCAAAAAGAAGCCAGACCCCAAATTTAACAAGAAAATCAGCAAAAATATATTCAGGAGTTAATTTTACTAAGTGCACACAAATAAAATATTTTGCATTCTAGAATACACAGTAGCAGGAATGCAAAAACAATACATAGCAATACATTACATTGAGAATATATGGTCAGCTTATTTTCCCAGGTTTTCAATTGTGCTTTCTTTTGCTTTAAGTTCTATATACTTGATTAAAAAGGGTGGGAGGGTATTCATAAAAGGAATAGGAAATATGTGCACTGCCAAATGATAGTGAAGCAATTCTGAGATTTTCAGTGTTATCAAAGAGAAGAAAGAATATTGTCAGCAACTTAATACAAGCTCTTCCAGGATTCAAATCTCTTTTCATTTCAGGTTACCTACATTTTACAGTAAGTAAGAAAGCATATCTCACTTTTTGTTTCTTTCTCTCTCTTTCTGTAAGCACACAGATATGAGTGCATGTATACTATATATTTCTATTGACAACAGTGATGTTATTCTTACATAATTTACTCAGATAAAATGGAAAAACTTCTTTGAAACCTATTAACCATTTTAAAAACAAGTGAAATAGTAGGATTTGACTTTCTGTAAATCTGTGATTGTTTCAAAAAATGTCTAATACTGTACATATTTAATAAATACAATTTTTTTCTGTACATTTAAAATAAATTTAGGGGCCGGTGATATGGCTCAGCGGCATAAGCGCCTGCCTGTCAAGTGCAAGGTCCTGAGTTCGACTCCCGGTACCCATATAAAAAATAATAATAATAAAAATAAAATAAAATAAATGTAGTGGGAAAAGTTTTTTCTTATTGTGGTCTATAGATAGTCAACCCTTTCTTGAACTATTTTTGGTAATTCATATTAATGTAGAGAAATTATTCTCTTCATTTGAAGTTAAATATAGTCCCATATACTTTTAAATGGAATATGAGTTAGTAGTTTCTTTTGAAAAAAATGGGATCAAAATTAACATTGAAGAGTGAAATTTAGCCTTTGACTCCTTACCACATATGATACAAAGTAGAATTAAAGGCAATTCTGGCACAGAGGGTGGAGAGGATCTTAGTGGATGTGCAAGTAAAACCATCTTTCCAAAATAATGCAATTGTAGATAAAACAAAGGCTATACTTACTAATGATAAATATTCATGTTATCATAACTGTGATATTATCATGTACATATTTTGGTTTCCACTCTTGTTTCCTGGCTCATAACTTCATCACAGAAATTATAATTTCTTTTTCCCAGTGTGGGTCATAGAAACTCCGATCTTCCTTGCTTTTCTGTCTTGGAGCTGGAAATAAAGAACTTATGATAAGATCCTGGGTCTTATCCCACACCTGGGGAAATGGACTGATGCACCAATAGGCCAAGCAGAATCTAAACAGACAGGCCTGACTGGGATTTCCCAATCTAATATAATACCATTAAACATTCAATGAAATCCGCATGAAAATCCATCAAACCAGGCATAGAGTTCAGATAGCTTCCTGACAGTGGATTCCTCAGATTCCTGGAGGGTGAGGCACCTGGGAGGGCAGGGAAGCTCAAGGTTCTTTCCCATATTTCAGCCCATGTGGCTTTTCATCGGTATCCTTTTTAATATCATTATAGGAAAGTAGGAAATAAGTGTTTCTCAGAGTTCTGTGAACTGCTCAAGCAAATTCATTGAACACAAAGAGGTAGGGGGCTGTGAGAACTCCAGTTCATAGGCAGTCAGAGGCACAGATAGAAAGAACCAAGGTCTTGTGACTGGCATCTAAGGTGAGAGTGCACAGTCTTTGGGAGAAGCCCCAGTCTGTGAGATCCAAGGTTATCTCAGAGCAGATAGTGCCAGAACTGAATGAATTAGAAGACATCAACCTGATGTCTACTGCAGAAGTAATTGCTTTTTTCCTGGTGGGGAGAGATTCTTACGTATTTTGGGATCACAGAAGTGATCTATGATATAAGAGTATAGTATGTGAAACTGAATTTGAGGGTTTTTTCTCCAAAGTTGAGAATTTAATTTCAGTATATATCTAAAGTCTATTAAACAGAAAAGAATTTATTGAACCTTTGTAAGTGGAAGAAATGAAAGCAAAAATTATCTAATGGAGTGTCAACTACATGTTCAACAGAAAAATATTAAACCATACATGTATATTTCACAAAATGCACCTTCAATAATTAAACTTTTTGCTATGCTCTAGCATAAGAAGCCATGCATGATACTTTTTAACTTAACAACTAAGTGAAATTAGTTTGCCCATGAATACATCACTGCTTTGAAATCCAAGATTTATTTGTTCAGAATAGATTAGACAGTAACAGTGATAAATTTTGTAAATTATCAATATCTCTAATACTAATTAATAAGTAGTCTGGGTTTCCAATGTGTAAAATCCAGACTATCTACGCTGGAAACCCATGACCCCCAGACTTAAAGGAATTGGGTGTGAATTAAGAAAAACAAGAACTGAAGAAGCAAAGACTCCATGTCTATTATTACAGAATTTTAGAATTGATATTTGATTTCAAGTTGTATTTATCAAAAATTTAAACTGACAGCTATTATTTATATATAGAACAAAGAAAAATGCTATTGAATTTATGTAATTGATTCACAAATTTTACAATATTTATGAACTCAGTCAACTAATATAAAATGCTTCATTTCTGTCAGTTTGTTAACATGTGAAGTTTGGCTCTAGATGCAAGTAAGAAATGAGATTCTACTTTTCAGATTACATTTCAGACTGACTTCAATCCTTCATGTTTGTAGGACTACTCTTGGCATCTTGGATTCAAGTCAGTTTTCTTTTTGGTGTTTTATATCATCTGTATAAGGAAAAGGCTATACAAATAGTATAAACCAAAGAGGTATGGAATATTTTAGCAGGTATAGATGAAGATTGTTACTATTTTATAGAATGATTGGAAACTATTTGATTAGATTTGTTGATATATATTATCTTAAGCAAAGTCAGGAAATTCTACATTAAATGAGACATGAGACCCTATATCAAATATGTCTGAAGAATAGAGAAAATCAAGAAAAACAATTCACCAACCAAGACCCACAGTCTGATCCACCCCCCATATGATTGCCCATAGTCCCCCTACAGAATTAAGATCAGAGATCCTTTATTCAGCACTTTTCTTCTCAACTTGCAAATAGTTATTAATGCTTTGTTATTTTTCATGGATCTTGATATTAGCTCTTAAAGGAAGGCAATATTAATCTTTGTGGTATTTAGCACATTAGAGGTGATAATGACTTAAATTGTGGAAACCTATACAGAAATATACAAAATTTTCTTATTATGGTTTTTATTTTTTAACATTAACATATGCTCATACAATCAAAATAATAATGAAATAACATTTATCATGATATATGTAAATATGTTCAGTTTTGAATTTTAAAACTCAGTCTATTTTCCAAAGCAAAGGAGTAGTTCATCACACTGTGTTTCCCACTACCTCCAGATATTTAGATAGTGGCGACTCTGCTGTCTTTATCCTGGATTAAAAATGTTGTAGAGCATAGCTGCTACCTGAGCTCTAAACACATGTAGCTTGAACAAGAAACCAAACATTTTCGTTATGAGGCACTTTGTTTGGGGATGTTTATTTTACAGCATAACCTAGATAATTAAATAGAAATTGGCAATTGCAAGAGGATTTTGTCAAAACAGGTTGGTTGACAAGAAGTAAGGAAATAATTCCCAGAGTTTGAGGAGTAATTGATTTTGTGAAGAGATAAAATATTTGATAAAACTATCACACGTTCTAACTAAGGTATAATGAGCCTCTTTTTTTTTTTTTTCAAGAAAATAGTTTTAGGAAAAGTTGGAAATTAGAAGGTTGGTACTCTTCTATTTGCTGTTTGCTGCATTGCATAAGGTATTATAAGCAACATATGATTTCAGTATATAATTGGCTGATGTCCTAATTTTATGATGCTTTCCCAAGATTTTCATTCACTCATGAAGTACTCATTTCCCTAGTTGTTAGGAGTGATGCTGGGATATGGTGCTCAGCTCTCAGCCCTCATTAGTAATTACCTCAGTAAAAAATAAAAATATCAACAAACTCACCTTACCAAATTACCTGTCGGAATTCTTCCTTCCACAGGCGTCCCTTATCCACTACCTTAATACCATAATAGAAAAACTTGGTCCTTTGCCCCAACTCATGACATCTCTTGGTTGGAGTGCCAGTTTCTTCTGATTTCTGCTGAAACATAAATTGTGAGTGCTTCACAATCCAAATGCTCTTTCTGATCCATATTACATCATCTTCCTTCCCTCTGTAAATGTTGACCCTAAGATCATCATAATGCATATCTTCCATGCTGCCTCGATAAAGATTTTGTTTCTGGTGAACATAAGACTGCTAGAAAAACTTTCTGTGTGTGTACAATCCCTTCAAAATAATAGTAAAGAAAAAATTATTTGAGAATTAAAGATTTTTTAAAATTTTAGTTCGATGCTTCAGCTTGCAAACACCAGTGAGAATAGACTGTCATAGAAGAAGTCCATTAAGAGAATGAGAATGCAAAGAACAATTAATGACAGCTGAAGTTAATGAAAAATCCAGATACGAATAAAGTAATATGACATATATGACAAAGGTTATCAGGAAAATAAAATGATGGCTGCTCAATGAGTACAGCACATGAAACAGAGAGAGTAAATATTGGGAAGGTAGGGCTCATGGGAATCCACCCGAGACACCCATCACATGTGCAATGGATGGTCTAAGACAGTGGTGGAGAACTTACGGCATGTGTGCTGCAGCGGGCACACAGAGCCTTCTCGGTTGTCATGCAGTCCAAGTCACCCAAGCATTGCTGCAGTGGCCGAGCATTCTGGTTTAATTGCATTGTTGGCACTTCGTGATATGTAAGTGGATTCTCGGTTGCAGTTTGGGCACTTGGTCTCTAAAAGGTTTGACATCATTGAGAAGGAGATTGACACCATAAATGAGAGAGCTTAGCCTCAAAATTTGCACAGATGTGAAAAAAATTCTTTAAAGCTTTCTGAAAAATGAGAAAAAATTACTAGTGTTACATATAAAATTTTTTATAAACAAACAATATAAAGTCCCCCAACAATCTTTGAGATATTTGGGGAAATATGAAGAAGAATTCAATTTTAAAAAGCAAAGTAAAATGATGGTTTCATAACTAGGCTTACAAAACTCTAATCTCTTAAAGATATATATTAATAAATACTGATCTGCTAGGGATAAACCTATGTAAAGTCCCAGGTATGTCCTAAATGTGGACAGATTAGAGGAGATGTGAGTGCTATAGGCTGTGTATAACAATGATTGTCCACTACTGATAATTTTAAAGTTGGAGTGAGGGATACAAAGGAATCCACGATACTTTTTTTAAATTTTGTAGAAATTTTATAATAAAATTTTAAAAACAAATAACTGGAAAAGTTATTTGGAGTAGGAAGACTGACATCCTACAAAAGTAATGTTCCTCTCATTTTATGTGTATACATAAAAATGTTTCACACAAAATGATGACTTAAATGTCAAAGGTGAAATATTAGAAAATGTAGAGGAATATCTTTGTTGCCTATAAATAAACAACATTCTAAAACAACTTCATAGTGCCAAATAAAGCAAAATAAAAAGCACTGAAATATATCAAATTATTTTAAGTGAATAAAGCATACTTTGAAGAAAAATAAAAGCTAATCATTGTTTATTTGTAATGTATAAAACTGAAAAGAATATTTAAATAATTATTGTAAATAAATAAGAAAAATGCAAAAATTAATTTTACATTACCAAATTGTATAAAATAAGGAGATTGTAAATGAAAAACCTAAATTAAATATCAGAAAAATTAGAAAAAATATAAGATATCTCTTTCTGTTAGACTTGACAAAATTTTATATAATAAGTAAAGGAGAACATAAAAGAAATAGGAAACAATGCAGAGCTAAAAGGAATATTTGTGTGTGTGTTTATGTGTATGTATTTGCAGAAGACTAATTAGGTAGTTTATATTTTAAAATATAGACGTCAACACAGGGAAAGGGATAAAAGTTAGAGTAAGAATGGATAGATAAAGGAAAGTTCCATTGTTACTGAGTTTGGTTCAGAAATGTTTCTCAGAAGCATAATACTACATATGTGGAAATACTACAATGAACTACTGTGAATATGTAATATCAATATATGTTAAGCAAAAAAAATAACAAGAGATTTAAAAAATTACTAAGAAGAATATTAATGTTAATCAAAAAAAGTAACAATAACCTTACAAAAAGAATATCAAACAAACACAATCCTGAAAAGCTTTAGAAAGCATTTAACATAGCCAAAATCAATTATGAGTGAAAAACATCTCTTAAAATTTGCAAGTGAAATTTACTCAATATTAAATGCAAATCCCCTGTATAAATCTTATAGTCTAAGTCCGGTATGAGGAAGACTAAAGAAATAAGAATCTTGAAAACCTTATCCAGAAATAAATGAGATAGTGTAGCTATAAGTGTTATTGTTTTAAAAAAAAGATACACACCTGCAGGCCACCTGGGGTGATTGCTTAGAAACTCAAGGGGGAAAATAATGAGTTCTTCTAAACAGCAAAAACCTAGAAGTTTAGCTCATCCAAGGAATGTTGAAAATAAAAAAAATACTAAAGTCTAGATTCTAGGAGTGACATTAATCTCAGTTCTCACTTGAAAAATTATGTAACAGAAGAGTCTTACCTGGTGATTGTGTTGTGACTATCACTACAGAAGTAGAGGCATGTATTTTACATTTCTCGTATATATATGTTTTAAAATTTTCTTTATGTCTTTTACGTGCCAACATTATATTATATATATCCTATATATACGCAGTCTTCCCTTTCTTTGCATGGTAGTGTGGGAATGTAGAAAATCATACAATTTAGCAAAGAACACGGCATCTTTTTCTGTGCCTTGACAAAATGTTATATTCCATTCTAAGTATGAATCGGATTGCAATAGTTTATCCTTTGTTCTTTCAATATCATATTCTATATAGGACTGTTCCTTGAAGGCTTGTGTTGTTGTCATTGTTGTTTGTTTGTTTGCTTATTTTTCTTTGGGAAATCTTTCTCATTTCGTTCTTCTGGCTTCATATGTACTCTTGAACCTCACTTGTGTTAACATCCCTTAAGTCTGCTGTTTCTTTTATAACGCTTTCTTAAATTTCAGTTTCACTTTTTTTTTTTTTTTTTTTTTTGTGGGTACCGGGGGGACGACCTCAGGACCTCACGCGCCAACAGGCACCTGTGCCGCTGAGCGATATCACCGGCCCCTTTTTCGTATGTGGGTTCCGGGAGTCGAACTCGGGCCTTCGCGCTTGCAAGGCAGGCGCTTAAGCCGCTGAGCCGTCTCACCGGCCCTCAGTTTCACTTTTAATGTGATCATTTTTCACTTCCTTGCTGAACTTGAAGAGGTCAATTCCTTCCAATTATCCATGTTTCTAAAATGTCACCTGGTTTGGTCACCGGTGATGAGGAACAACACGACTGCATGTTTTGCTGTGAACTGAGCAGCACATGTACAGTGACCAGTTACAGAGGGAAGTAAAGATGACGAGCGTCTGACTTACACTTTGTCAATCAACAAAACTAGTAATAGAAATCCACTCCTCATGGTGAAAACGGCTGCATCTCTCCTCTCTCTCTCACTCAGTCGGTGCACGTATGCGCGCCTGTGTGTTGTTTTCTGTCAGGAAAGGCAAGGTCTTCAGATCAGACAATACAGTGCTTTTCACAACACCATACCAGCCCTAATCCCCAAGGTGCAATTTGGGAAGAGCCAGATGTTACTCTGTATGTGCAAATCTTGCTGCACCACAAAGCAGCGTCCCTGAAATCATGAGACTCAGAGGTTCTGCAGCAGGGCTGGCAGATCGGCCATCCCTGCTTTTGGAGAGGGAGACCTTTATTCTAGAATGTAAATAAATCTTCCCTGGGTTTGGGAGAGGAAGCCCTCTAGCTGTACTGTGGTAGAATAGAAGTAAACATTTAACACAGGGAGAGGCAGCTCCAAAACCATACCCTATGTCTATCTGTCATTGTGTTTACTCTGTTACAGTTTAGATATAAAGTATCCCTCAGAAGTCTTATATGTTCAGAGATAGGGATTTTGGGAGGTGTAGATCATGATACTATACTCATCAATGGATTAATGCATCGATGAATTCATACCTGAGTATGCTGTTATGAGGCAAGGCCTGGTCAAGAGAGTTGGGTTACTAGGGGTGTAACAAGAAAGACATATTCTTGTTACAAGGACTTCCCTTCCCTCTCTGTGCTTTCTGACTATCTTGAAATGACCAGCTTTCCTCTGTCGTGTTCTTTTTTGCTTTGGAGCCAAAAGGCCATGGATTAAAACCTTTGAAACTTTGGGTCAAAATAAACCTCATTAAGTTGTAGGTGTCAGGTATTTTGTCCCTGCAAGGAAAGCTGACCAGTATACTGTAAAATCATTCTTTAATCAAGTTTGTATGTGCTTTTTTCTCTCAAAGTCTGGATGGTGCAGAAATGTGAACATATTCATGAGAATTGTCCTTCAACATTATGTCTTCTTATTTTTTAGTTGTTTGTCTTCGAACAAACCTGGTTTTTCAAAATGGACAAAGAAAAACAGATAATTTTTCTAATGACAAGTGAACCCAGTTTAGCCTACTGAAAATTGTAGGTACACCTGGATTTAATAATAATGAATGTCATAACTATTGACATTTATAAAGTGCATCACTTTTTGAAAAGCATTTCCAAATACATTGGTGCTTAATTCTAGGTTTCTGGTGGAATGTGCACAGGACGGCACTCATCTGATATAAATTATAAATGGGAGGGGCCGGTGAGAGCTCAGCGGCACAAGTGCCTGCCTGGTAAGCGCAAAGTCCTGAGTTCAACTCCCGAAACACACATTAAGGAAAAAAAGGGCTGGTGATATTGCTCAGTGGCACAAGCACTTGCCGGCAAGCGTGAGGTCCTGAAGTCGACTCCTGGTACCCACATAAAAAAAAAATTATAAATGGGAAATTGATTCAAGAAGTAAACAACCTGCAATGATTACCCCCTTTTAGCTCCTTAGGCAGTATGTTAATCAGCCATGGCTACCATAACATAACACCATAGGTTGGGTGATTTAAACAACAGAAATTTATTTCCTTACAGTTCTTGAGGCTAGCAAGTTTGGGTCCCGGAGAGGGTTCTCTTCTTAGATAACCAATGGCCACCTTCTCTCTGTTTCATTACATGGTAGGGTGCTAGAGCTCTTTGGTGTCCCTTTTTACAAGGATGCTAATCCTCTTAGAATTATATCCCCATCTTTATGAATTTATATATTTTATCTAACCTCAATTAACCTTAAATACTTCCATAATGGCCCTATCTCTAAATACTGTCACATTAAATATGAACTTTGGGGAATAAATATACTCAGTTCATAAAAGGAAGTTGAAATTAGAACACAGATTTTACACTGCTTGTTGTTTTGTTTGTTTTAACTCTTCAAATACCACAAGACAACCTGCTAATTATCCAATACTACAGGTATCATAATTTTCTGCAATAATGGAGAAGACCATGTGGGCTGTATGTTGGAAAGGTAAGTCAGAAATGGCTTATGCAACATAGGGCTTTATGTTTCTGTTTCTAGTTATTAAGGACAGTATATGAAGGTCAGGAACATATGAGAGCTGGCAACACCCCTAATACACTGTAGATTCATGAAAACATAAGGAGAGACTTGTGCGAGTCTTGATAAGTTAACAGTTGCATAACATGTAGACTGCTTGATCTGGGAAACCAGTTATTATCATCTAGAGATTAATCTGAAGGCATTTTTAACCAAAAGTAAAGTTACTTTTTATTTAAATTTTAATTTTTCTGTAGCAAAGACTTATTGGACAAAGAACAGCCAAGTCAGGTTACACAGATAATGTACAATCTTACCTTGGTCTCTTTAACACAGACAGACAGTCACAATACAAATTTTGGTTTCAAATGCGTGTGTTTTCCTGAGTGAGACGTCGAGGTATGGCAAAGTCAGAGAGAGTATGCATTCTACTGCCTTAATACATCTGTAGCTGTCAATGCATTGCCTTTTAAATATAAAATATTTTACTTAAGACTCTTTTTTTAGATATTAATACTGAGAAAAATTAACTTCCCTTAGCAGGAAGCAATTTTAGTATTTCTTATGTTTTATAACCTCAGCAGCAATAGCATAAGCCAATTAATACATGTTTAAAAATTTAAGTCAACATATTTAGTAGGAATGTTGTTTTATTATTATCAGTATCCAGACAGCACTGATGTAGAAAATAAATGCTAAAATATATAAAAAGGCTGAAGAACTCTAATATACTTATGAGAAGATAGTATAAATTTACCTCTGTATGATTGAGATTTTACTGGACGAAACTAGTACATCAGAGTCTAAATAAACTATGTGTGGTGGATCGACAACTGGTGGTCAACTTGTCACACCCAGCTGAACTGAATCAGCATGGTGCTGGGTGTGGAGGGCCCACCTGAGGACTGTTGCCAACAACATAAAAAGGAGAACTGGTGAGGAAGAGTTGCTGCTGTCAGTTCTCCTTGAGGAGCTTGTCACGCTGGCTTTCCTGATAGGAACTTGGCTGTTCTCATCGTCGGAGGAGCTCGGGACCTCACTGTTGCTGAGGATGGCTGTGGTGACTTTCGGGGGAGCTCTAGTTCTTACTCTGAGCATCACTTCCTGGCTCCGGGATAGATCCCTCAGCCTGCTGGCACAGATCCTTCATCCCACTGGTGCAGACTTTCTAGCTTCCACCACTGACCTTTGGGCCTTCCCAGCGTAGATCCATGAAATATCCTTGCATGAGACATTGTTGTGGGCTCTGGGCCTCTAGTGGACTCGTGGAGGCATTGCCATGGGCTCTAGGTCTTCAGCTAGACTCATGCAGGACACTGCTGTAGGATCCAGGCCCTCAGCTGGATTCTTTGGGTCTTTAGTGTGTGGGCAGATTTCCTGCACTCTTTTGTATATGACTCTTCGGGTGACTATTACAAAATAACTCTATAAATTATGTGTCCTGTATTGTATTGTTTCCCTTGCAAACCCTGACTACAACAAAATTGGTACCAGGAGAGTGGGGTCATTACTGTGATGTTGCCTGACCATGTGGCTTAAGAGCCTTGGGAATTAATTTGGAAAGGTCTTGAGAGACTGGCCTAGGAGCAGCCCCAATATGCTGTAAACTATTTTGGAGACTCTGGTTGGAGCCTGGAAAATCAGAGTACTGATGGAAATGCTGCCGATTAAGATGAAGCTTTGGAGGCTTCTATTGAGACAGACTGCATTGGCTGCTGGATCCCAGGTAGTATATTGTGCTTTGGCAGGAAGTTGTTCTGCAATTTGCTTGTGTTTAGAGATATTATCTGGGTGGCAGAAAATTTTCAATGTTGTCTACTGTTGGGATGGTGGCATGGTTACTGTTGAGAGCTTTTGGCCAGATCTATGTTTAAAATTAAGACTAAAGAGCCAACAAGGTGATTTGAAGCATTTGGCCAGATGGAAGACTCCATGGAACTGTGGGTTGCAAGGTAAAAAAGAGAAAAACGTGGTTGTTGAGAAAAACAGGACAATGGAAAAATAAACTGAAACCTTTCACCTGAAGATAAGAGTGTATTTAAATTGCAGGAGATCCCCATTTTTTAGTCTTGCCATGCCGTGTAGTTAAAAGTTAATGGATGCAAGGACTGTGATTGTAATAGTTCTTTTAATTTGATTTTAATGTAGTTTTTAGATATGTTTGTAATCAGGTTAATTTGTCAAAGTATTGTCGTTTTAACTTTGAGTTTTGATCACCCTTTGTATATTTTGTTTTTGGTGCAGAAATGAGTGCAATAAGAATTGTATATGTGTAATTGTTATATTAATGTAAATCTGAATAGATCAACACATGTTAACTTTTCATAAATCTGCCACTAGAGACCATTGGTTTAAGGAAATGTGTGTGGTTATCAAGTTGACCAGGGGTGGATTGTGGTGGATCGACAACTGGTGGTCAACTTGTCACACCCAGCTGAACTGAATCAGCATGGTGCTGGGTGTGGAGGGCCCACCTGAGGACTGTTGCCAACAACATAAAAAGGAGAACTGGTGAGGAAGAGTTGCTGCTGTCAGTTCTCCTTGAGGAGCTTGTCACGCTGGCTTTCCTGATAGGAACTTGGCTGTTCTCATCGTCGGAGGAGCTCGGGACCTCACTGTTGCTGAGGATGGCTGTGGTGACTTTCGGGGGAGCTCTAGTTCTTACTCTGAGCATCACTTCCTGGCTCCGGGATAGATCCCTCAGCCTGCTGGCACAGATCCTTCATCCCACTGGTGCAGACTTTCTAGCTTCCACCACTGACCTTTGGGCCTTCCCAGCGTAGATCCATGAAATATCCTTGCATGAGACATTGTTGTGGGCTCTGGGCCTCTAGTGGACTCGTGGAGGCATTGCCATGGGCTCTAGGTCTTCAGCTAGACTCATGCAGGACACTGCTGTAGGATCCAGGCCCTCAGCTGGATTCTTTGGGTCTTTAGTGTGTGGGCAGATTTCCTGCACTCTTTTGTATATGACTCTTCGGGTGACTATTACAAAATAACTCTATAAATTATGTGTCCTGTATTGTATTGTTTCCCTTGCAAACCCTGACTACAACACTATGTTCAAAGTGGTTCAGAATTATGTATTTCAACTTGTGGATATCAATCAGCACAACTATACTGATGAAGATATTTCCAATAATTTTGATAAATAAATACAAATTAAATGACTCCCCTAATAAAATAATTTAACTGTGCACCTTTCATCTTTGTGAATATACACGTTTTCTCAGAAATTAGTTTTAACATCTTAGTTGTACCTAAGCCAGGGGCCACACTGTCTTTATTTGAGAGGACAGATTACAAAAACAAAGTTCCTTCATGTCACCAAACTTGAGCACATTTTGTTTCCAGGTATCCTACATGGAACTGTGTCTTTTGGAAACTAGGGAACAAAATGCTTTTTGAGGTAGAAAGGAATTGTGGGAAACTCACTTAGGTTATTTTTCAGATTCTTTTTCGTTTGTTTGTTTGTTTTGGAACCAGGAATTGAACTCAGGACCTTGTGCTTGCCAGGCAGGCTCTGTGCCACTGAGCTATATCCCCGGCCCCATATTCTTTCTGATATGTAATTAGTGGAAGGGTTTGTTATTTTCCTGCAAACCATGTAGTATGAAGCCAAGAAGGGACAAATGGAGGAAGTTAATAGATGTGCTGGCTAAGCCAATGTATCCTATTCAGTGACACAAAAATCATTCCAACAGTGTAAAAGTAACAATTTTTGTATTTTTAAAGTTTACACATTTACTATTTTCCACCCTCCAAATCAAGCAAGTCATTTTAAAACCCGTTTAGGGGAACATATTAAGAAGTGTTATTCATATTATATAAAGCAGATATTCAAGGCTATATGAAAATGGTTAGTAATTGATATTACTGGTCCAAATTTTGAAAATAACCATGTAGGTAAGGCAATGCTATTATTAGGTTTTGAAATTTACCATTGTCTTAGAAGATGAAGTTTAAAAAGATCCACCTACTAGAAGATCATAAGAGAGATTTTTCAATCAAGGGATGGAAATCTTTGACAGAAAGAGCCGTTTTCTCTATACCCTGTGCTCTCTGTCCCCACTCTTCTCAGTTCCTACGGTAAAGTACTTATCACTTGTATCTCTTTATTAAGTCCACTTTGAGCTTCATGTCTCTTACTTGTTTTTATTTATTTATTTATTTATTTATTTATTTATTTATTTATTTTTATTATTTATTTTTTGGTACCGGGAATTGAACTCACAACCTCGTGCTTGCCAGCAGGGGCTGTGCTGCTTAGCTGTATCCCCAGCCCTGTTACTTGTTTTTTCAAGTTGACCTTTCTCTCCTATTGAAAATAACACTTCATCAATGTTGGGAGAGAAGGATATCAGGAGTTGTAAATTCTATAGCATCACCACCAGGGTGAGTAATTTCTGAAAAGGATGTAAGTCCTTAAGAATAAAAGAAATGTTAAGAATTTAAATATCTTAATTTCCATTCAGTAGAAAGTCTCCTTAGGTCACCCTTATTTGAAGTTCCTAGTTCTATTAGCTTTCGATCTACTTGACAGACTGCAACACTTAATTTTTTCTAGCTTTTTCAGCAGATTCATAACTACTTTCATGAATGACCTACTTAAATTTGACTATAAAATAAATATGTATGAAGCTATTTCAATTGCATTATAATATCTAAAAAATAATTTTTGGTAATATAATCCACTACATTTTTCTTTAATAAAACTCTGGAATAGTATAACCTTGAAAATCTTTTCCACCTTTACTACTCCTGCATAATTTTTGAATTAAAGTCCTACGGTTTAATATTTTCTCTCTTATAGTTTATCATCAATCATAATCATTTCTCCATTTCTCTGCTTCATGAATTTAAATGCCATGTTAGCAATTGCTGTTTATCTTCTTCAAAAATTTAGCTTCCTTTTTATTAGTAAGTGCGCATCTTATGAATAGCAATACACATTTAATTGCTCAAAAATCTAGACTTTAAATCAAGTAAGCTGCCAAATTTAAATTTAAATGGAGCTTGCATTTAATGAGGGATTATCTTACATGCATATATGCCTATATGATGCTATCTGCAATATATTTTGCATGAATTAGTTTATATTTTCCCATTAGAAGCACAACAAGAAAGGATAGCTTAATTTTCAGATTATTTTGCAACAAGTACGTTCATGTTTTTGAATAGTTTGGGAGAAACATATTAAAAATTCTGAATTGGGGAATCAAATTATCAAGCTAAACTTTATTTTGTATATATCTATTACATCCAATTCATTTCTTTCTCTTCTTCTGAAACACAGATCTAATAGGTTTTCCCTAAGACATATTTTTAAGATACACATATGTTAAAATGCAGTTTCAAAACTATTATAACTTTGAGTTGGGAGACAAATTCTGACTTTTGAAATTCCATCTTTGGAGTGAAAAAAAATCTTAGCAATATAAAAGGAAAAAAATAAAACTTTTTTGGAGAGAAAACATTTGAATAGTAACAAGCTGGTACTTGAAATTTCCAAAAACTATATAACAAAAAGTACAAATATCTTTGAGTCATGACCTATAACTAAATTATTTTCCCTAAATTTGATATTTAAGAACTTATATAGCAAAAATGCATAACATTCAAATTATTGGTTTATCATTTTCTCACAAATATAAACACTATACTTGTATTTAAAGATTTCAGCTTCTATAAGAGGACATTAATTTTTATAAATAATTTTAATAATTTTTTGGTACCAGGAATCGAACTCAGGACCTTGCACTTGCCAGGTAGGCACTGTGCCACTGAGCTATATCCCTGGCCCAATAATGGTATTTTCATGTATCAGATTGTGACATAATACATTAAATATTGAAACTAAAACTGGTTGATTTGTATGTGTAATTTATAAAACATTATAAAAATGATTAGGACAAAAATTAATTATAATTTTTAATGGGCTAGAATACAAAATGAACATATTTTGCAAAAATTATTAAGGGTTTTTCCAGAGTATATAATAATATCTCATACTGAACAGGAAACATAAAGATTTGAATAGTTTCTTCCCTTTCTCATTCTCTTGAGAAAAATCCTGCTAGCTAAATTTCCAAAACTCAACAATTGTTCATCCTTTAAAGTTTTAGATAACATGAAGGTATTTGGCTCCCCCAAAGGAATTTTATTTTTTCTTGGTTCTGTCCAATATCCCCGCCCAATCGACAACACTTAAGCATCAAAGGTAAGATAAGGGTAATTGTGATAAAAACAAAGTTCGCCAGTTAATCTCTTATTTTTTATTAGTACATGTTTTTGGTATATAGTGAATACATTTATTCCAAGTAGCTGGAACATCTATCTAACATATTTTAATTCTATTTACATTCTGTCCTCAAACATGTTTTAGTCTCCTTCCCATTTGACAAAGATTTATCTCTCTGGGGCCGGTGAGATGGCTCAGCGGCTTAAGCGCCTGCCCGGCAAGCGCAAGGGCCTGAGTTCAACTCCCGGAACCCATATATGAAAAAGGGGGCCGGTGATATCGCTCAGCGGCACGGGCGCCTGCTGGCTCGCGAGGTCCTGAGGTCGACCCCCCGGTACCCACAAAAAAAAAAAAGATTTATCTCTCTGTTTCCTGTTTTCTTTCTTTTATTTTGTTCTTTAGTTGTACTTTGGGTTTCTCCTATAAGAGAAACCATACAATTTTTAAGCTTGTTTATCTGATTTATTTCACTTAACATAGATTCAAGTTGCGTCCATTTTTCTTTTAATGACTCAAATATATCCTCTTTATAGAAGAGTAGTGAGCATTGTTTATAAATAGCACATTTTCTTTATCCATTCATCTATTGATGGGCATACAGGCCACTTCCACAATTTAGCTATTATGAATCGTGAAACATGGACAAGCATGTTTCGCTATAATGTGATGTCTCTGATTTTTTTGGGAAGATACCTAGAAGAGGAATGCGGGGTCTAATGGAATTTCTATTTTAAATTTTTTGAAGAATTTCAAGTGTTTGCGTTCTCACCAACAGTATAGAAGAGTTTCTTTTCTTCCTGAAGCCTTGCCAGCATTTGTTATTATTTGATTTCTTCATGATTGCCATGCTTTCTGAACTAAAATAGAATCTTGGTGTTGGTTTAATTTGTATTTCTCTAATGACCAGTGATATTGAAAATTTTTTATGTATTTATTGGCCATTTGTATATCTTTTTAAAAAAGCATATTCATTGTACTTGCCCATATTTTTTTAAAATTAGATCTTTTATTCAGGGAAGTCTAATGTTTTTGAGTTCTTTGTCTATTCCAGATATTAATCCTCTGTCTGAGATATAGCTGAAAAAAAATCCCCATTCTGTAGATTTTTCTCTGCAATTTATTGTTTCCTTTACTGTGCAGAAGGTTTTTAATGGGATGTAATACCATTTATTGATTCTTGATATTTTTTCTATTGCAATTAGAGTTCTGTTCACAATGTTCTTGACTACACTTATGACTTCAACAGTTTTATCTAACTTATCTTCTAGCAGGTTGCATGTTTCTATTTTGGTACTTAGATCTTTTAATCATTTTTGTTCTGGCTTATATCTGGATATCCCCCAAATCCTCAAGCACTCCTCCTCATGAGCTTTTCAGAGGTGTCTTGTTCTAGGGTGTGTGATGCTGAGATTAAGATTTATTATGTTGGGTTTAAATTGTGGGTTGTTGGGATTAAGGGTGTGTGACTACTAAATTAGTCCACTGATTTGTTAAGCATAGTTCTGGGTGTGAATAATGGGAAGGCCCACCACGTGTAGGTGTCACCAACCGAAAGGCAGGTAGCCTGGAAGGGATAAAAGGGAGAGGCAGACTGCTACTGTTGCTCCCTGCTGCTTACTGTTCACTGCTTTGCTGCCTTGTGCCTGCCACACTATGAACAGTTTCTCTGCTGCAGTGCCCCTCTGCCGTTCCACCCTGCTTTAGAGCCAGTTGACTATGGACAGAAAGCTCTACAAACTGTAAACTGAAATAAAACTTTCCTCCTTTAACTTTGGGTGTCAGGCATTTTGTCCCAGCAACAAGAAAAGTAACTAAGACAACTTTGATTTTAGTTTATGGTGAGAGATATGTACCTAGCTTCATTTTTCTGCATGTTATATTTCAGTTTTTCTAGCACTATTTGCCAAAGTGGCTATCTTTCTTCTACCATTTGTTTAACAAAAGCAAAGCAGGAGGCATCACAACCTGCATTTCAAGTTATTTTACAAAACTACTATGATAAGAAATAGCATAGCACTCATACAAAAAGAAACACGTGAACCAATGGAATAGAACAGAAAATGCAGAAACAACCCCAGATACACTGAGTCACCTGATCTCTGACAAGGGGCCAAAAACTTAAGCCAGTTGATCTTTTTTTTTTTTTTTTTTTTTTTTTTTTTTTTTGTGGGTACTGGGGGGACGACCTCAGGACCTCGCGCGCCAACAGGCACCCGTGCCGCTGAGCGATATCACCGGCCCCTTTTTCGTATGTGGGATCCGGGAGTCGAACTCGGGCCCTCGCGCTTGCAAGGCAGGCGCTTACGCCGCTGAGCCATCTCACCGGCCCAAGCCAGTTGATCTTAATTATCAATTTGACAGTTTAAGAGACTCCTGGAGGGCCGGTGATATAGCTCAGCAGCATAAGCACTTGCCTGGCAAGCGCGAGGTCCTGAGTTTAACTCCCGGTACCCGCATATAAAAAGACAAAAAAAAAAAAAAAAAAAAAAAAAAAGAGAGAGAGAGAGAGAGACTCCTGGAGAAGTAATTGGATCAAAGGTACACTACTCATCAGTGGATTAATCCATTTATGGTCATACTGAATGTGCTTTTAGGAGATGGGGCTTAGTTGGAGGATGTGGGTCACTGAGGGCATGACTTTGGATGGTATATCTCTTGCTGGTGCTCTTCCCCTGTATTCTGCTTTCCTTGTTACCAAGACATTAACAGCTCTTCTCCACCAAAACTTTCTGCCCTGAAGTTTTTGCTTTGGGGTCAGTTGACCATGAATGAAACCTCTGAAACTATGAGCCAAAATAAACTTCTCCTCCATTAAACTATGTATGTTGGGTATTCTGACCCGGCAGCAGGAAAGCTGACTAATATACAAGATCAAAATGACATCTAGAGTGATCTAAACTTCAGAGAAATTATAAAGCTAGCTAGTGTTCCTAGGAGGACAGAGAATTCAGCACAAGGGTAGAAACAGGTACATCGTCTAATTTTTATATTCTGAGGAGATAAAGAATGGATGAGTAGAAGATTCAACCATCTTCCTAATAGAAATAGTCTTTTTCTCAGTTTGCAAACCTGAGCCAGTTCTCAGGCTCAGAACAAATAGAAAGAAATACCCCAGGATTCCATCATAATGATCACTACCACACTGCAGGAATTATGTATTCCACAAAGGGACTGAAAATCATTTCCACTTTTGTTTCTGGTATTAGGGACAGAGCCCATGCATGCTATACCTTTGAGCTACATGCCATAACTCTTTTTTTTTCTTTCTCATTTAGTGTCTCACTGAGTTGTCCATGTAGGATTTGAACTTGATATTCTCCTACTTCAGCCTCCCAAAGTGTTGGGATCATAGTGATGGGCCACCACACATGGCTCATTCCTATTTCCTTAACTATTTATTCTGCATATATTGAAGAATAAGGGATATTGGTATGTTTATAAGCATATATTGAAAAATAAGGGATATTAAAATCTTTTGAGAGGTGTTGAATACAGATTTGGGTTTTCATATATTCCAGGTATTGTACACTTCTGCTTACAATGACTCATTTGGCGCTATTAGCCAATGACTCATAAAAAAATCTGCTCAACTGGTATGAATTATTGTATAATACTGCATCAGACTAAAGCAAGTATGGCTTTAGATATAAGAAAGGGAGCTATCCTAAATCTACTGTATAGTACAGTACAGTAGCCCTGAAGCTGATAGCCACAGAGAGGAAAAAGAGGAATATAGAGTCTCTTAAATGCATAGCAAATGTGCCAACTTGAAAAAAAAAGTCCTGGTGTCTGAGTCACTTTCTCATGCTGGACAAAATACTGGGCACCAACAAGTTAAAGAAGGGAAGGTTTATTTTTGCGTGTATAATGTAGAGGTTTCAGTCCATAGTCACCTGGCTACAGGGCTGGGCAGCATGGCAAAGGGGAATCACAGAGGAGAAACAGTCCATGGCATAGCAGGTAGGAGGAAGCAACAAGACCTGCTTCTTTCCCTTTTTATTCCATCTAGGCTACAAGCCTATTGATTGGCACTACCCACATCCAGATCTATGCTAAACCAATCATTGGACTAATCTAGTATCACACACCCATGATCCATCCAGTCACCTCCCCAAAATCCCAGCTATGATTCCATGAGGTTTTCATGGGGGGCATCCACATATAAGCAACAACATTCTGCCCCTAGCCCCCAATAGACTCATGTGCATACCTTTAAGCAAAAGACATTTAGTCCATCTCTAAGAATTGCCAAGTCCTAACAGTTTCGGCATTGCTGAAAAGTCCAAGTCCAAATTATCCTCTGAAATTTAAGATGAACTCTTATCTGTGAGCCCCTGTACAAATGAGAAGAAAGTTAAACATTTTCAACATACAATGGCACAAGATAAACATTCTCATTCCAAGTGATACAAAGAGGGATTAAGAGATGCGACCAAAGCAAGACAAAATCCACCCAGCCAAGCATTAATTCCTGTAGTTCCATGCCCAGCATCCACAGAAATATGTGGCAAAATGTGAACTTCAAAGTGATTGGGTGGCCCCACACCTATGCCACTGCCAGTAGATGCAGCTGTCTTATTTTCCTTCTTGGGTTGGCTTTGCTCACTCCTTGAAGCTTTATCCAAATAGTCCATGTTCCTGGATTCTCCAACCTTCTGGGGTCTCCACTGTACTTTCTCCTTCACGCTCGCAACTTCACACACTGTTCTCTCTGGGGCACACTACCTGACCTACCAGGCCTTTTGAAATCTGGGTGGAAGCCATCCTGATCCCACAACTCTTGCATTCTGCATGCACCTAATACCAACTGGAAAGATAGCCAGACTTCCTTCTCTCCTGGCTATAGGGGTCCAGTGCCTGGATTGCTGAGCACTATGAACCCAATCCAGAGGAAATTTTTTCTTAGGCCACAGAATTCTTGAATATGGTGCCCTGGTGCTCTCTTCTCAAAGATAAGTCTTTCACTTTTGCAATTTTGAGCCTGCAAATGGGGGAGTACTGCTGGTTCTTGTGAAACCTTCTGGCTATATTTTCTATTCCAAGTTCCAAAATTCCTGGCTTTGAAATGGTAATCCTTCCTGTGAACAGGTTCTCCTCTGCTTCACCTTTGCAGGCCATGACTTTATCAAAGTCTCCGGTCAAACTCAAAAGTTTTAAATCATACTGGGGCAATTTCTCTGTATTCTCAAGGTACAACTTGCTGAAAACTCCCAAAAGTAGCCATGCCACCATCTCAACATTAGACTGTTTTAACATTTCTTTTACCATATTAATTATTCTGCTGCCCTTAGCTCACTTTTCTGAAATGTCTCTTGATGTGAGCAAAATGCAGATAATTTTTCAGCAAAGCACAACACACATGGTATGGAGTCTAACTGCCAATGCAATCCTTGTTTCCAACTGAAACCCCCAAAGCCTGATCTTTACTGGCTGTTATTTATATCACCATTATAATCTTCTGAGTTCAACCAGAATCACTCATCGAGCTCCGCTTAGATCACTCCAGGTATGTTTCTTCAGCTGACACCTACAAAACTTTCCAAACTTTTCTTGCAAGCAAGTTCCAAAGGTTCTTTAACCACATGGCCAGGTAGTGTCACAGCAATGACGCTACTCTTCTGGTATGAAAATCTAACTAAGTTACTATCTCATTGCTGGGACAAAATACCTCATACCCACAAATTAAAGGAGGAAATGCTTTTTTTATAGCTCACAGTTTGTTGAGGTTTCAGTCCATAGTTGGCTGGCTCCAAGGCTGGGTGGCAGGGCAAAAGGACATCACAGAGGAGAAACAGTCCATGGCATTACAGGGAGGAGGGAGCAGCAAGACTTTTTTCTTTCCCTTTTTATTTGACACAGGCTGTGAGCCTATTGGTTGGTAATTTCCACACCCAGGGTGGATCTTGCTCTTCAGTAATTCCATCATTCACAACCAAAACTATGCTAAACCAATCAGTGGGCTAATCAGTATCACACCCATGATCCTGACACTTCCCAAATGGAGTGGGAAGACTTCCAATGGGTGCTCAGGTGGTCCACTGAGGTGATTTTATTCTTTCATGCATATGCTTACTTATGCATAGACAAGATTTGCTCTTTTAACTTATAATGGCATTTTAACCTGGATCTCAAATACCTTAGACTGAGAGTTGGGCCTGCCTCATCTGACAAGCAAGCCATATATATCAGCAGAGATACTAGCTAAATTGAAAAGGAAACTAGAATGAGTAGTAGAAAAGTAAAGTAATGACTATCTCTTAAGAGCTTTGGAACAACTACAGTATGACACTAGTTCTTTTTAAATTAATTCTCTTATAACTAAACCCAGAAACCATGAAAAACTAGAACTCTGAAGACATTGTGATCAGATGGAGTGAACCTAATATGAAAACTATGTGGATCTGAGAGATTCAAGAGCCACAGAGCATTAAACACAATTTGTGGCCAAACTGCCTGCTCCCATTCCAGGGGCTGTGAATGTTGACTGTCAAGAGCTTACAATTGTCTTTTTATTCAAGACATTTGACCACATCTGTTTAGAGCCTCACTCCCCAGACCATGTCTGGAAATTTTTAATATTTTATTTTGGCCTCCCACTGTCAAAGAATTATGTAAGACTACAGACCTCCATTTCCAGGAAATACCACTCTGCTGTGTCACTTATAATCCATAAACCACCGTGGGATCAGACTAAATCTAAATTTCATCTTAAACCATGCTGCGTAGCTTCTTTCCCTGCCCTATATTCCTTCTCTCATTTATGAGTTTTCTTTTGCTCAATAAGATTCTTTCACAAAATCTCCATTAAAGTGTATGCCTTTAATGGACAGTGATGGCAAACCATTTAGAGTTTTCAATGATAACAAAAAGCTGGCTGCAGCATGTGTGCTATAGGCTCACCTCCACTGCTCTAGGAGATTCAACCTAAGACAGTACTGTATACATTTTACATTGATTTAACTACACATGCATGAAAAGCAGGAAGGTAGACAAGTAAAAATAGTTAAAGCATAAAGGAGAGCAAAACACAAATATTCTTGAGATATATGCCATCTTTTATTAATGATCTTTTTCCCTAAAATGAGTATGAGATTGGATCATGAATCTGTTTCCCTTGTTTCATTTCCATTTGTTTCTTGCAGTTTAAGCATCTTGTACTCTGATGTTCACTCTGAGTGTTTATGGAATCTTAAAATATATTTTTCTTACAGTAATGTTTTTTTTTTTTTACCTAAGCTATAAAGCCTATTTTGTATTCAAATCAAAAAGCAGTCAATTCTTTTCTTGAGCAAATTTGGCTATGTTGGACTTTTGAAAAGTGATGCAAGCATTGGACTCTAATATAATACCTTTCCAAAAATGCAATAATGTTGATTCTATCTGATATTCATTTTACTGCTTACATTCAAAAGTAATCCACGAGACTCACACATCAGAACCTAACCTTCAAAAGATCTGTTTTGATCTTTTTTTTTAATAAGAACTAGGTAAAAAGCAATAATTAGCAAGTGACAAGACAATTGGCCTTTGGGGATTAAATATTTTGGTGAAAAGTATGATTATGTATTTGAAACCTAATAAATAAATGAAATAAGTAAGAGTACAGGTTAGTATTCACTGTTGTTTGAATAGAATTTATTCCCATCAAAGCTCATGTTGAAGCTCTATTCCTCAATGTAGTAGTTTTGGGAAGTGAGCCCTAGAAAGACACTGGATCACGAGCAGGCTTCCATGCATAGGTGCAAGCTATCCATTGGGAGTCAGTGAATTCTTGCCCCCCAGGGACTAGATTAATTACCTCAAGAGGAGGTTGTTATAAAACAAGGTTACTGCTGTGATTTGCCTCTTTTCAGCACTCACTCCCCTTTAGTTTTTCCACCCTGCATGGAACATGATGGAGCACTCATCAGAAACCAAGCAAATGCCAATGTCATGTTCTTGGACTTTCAGAACAATGAGCCAAAATGAACTTCTTTCTTCATAAATTTCCCAGCCTTGGGTATTCTTTTATAGCAACAGGAAAGGAACAAAGAACATTTTGAAGGAAATAGGCAAATTATTGTGTTATAAGATACCCAGAAAGGTAGAATAAACGTAGTAAATTTATGTAGTGCATTCAGGAGAATGACTTTCGGAGAGATGGATTTTAATTTACATAGAAAAATTAAGAAGGACCCAGGCTTATGAACAAACAGGGGGATAGTAAAGGTCTAAGTGAAGAGCAGATTTAAAAAGAAATTATTTTAACAAAATTATTGCAGCAATAGGGAACAATTTTTTTGAGTTGCACTATTGTGTGTATGGTGATGATATACATCGGGAAGGACCACTGGGGAGATACCAGTCTCCTTTCCCAGGAAAAAAGTGAATGCTGTTAAATGTATTTATTTTTTAATACTACACAAAAATTACCACAGACTCAAAAACATAAGATAATTTGCATTTATTATCTCACAGCTCCCTTTCACTAGGTGGCCAGCCAGGATCTCCTGCTCAGTGTCTCACCAGGCTAAAATCTAGCTAGCCCCATGGTCAGATTACATGTTCATTGGAGGATCCCCTTCGGGAGACTCTATTACCAATCACTTTAAGATGGTTGTCTGATTTATTTTCTTGTGATTGTATAGCCGAAGGCCATCACTTTTTGTTGGCTTCCTACTGAAGGTTACTTTCAACTTCTTTCTACAAATCACTGGCAGTCCCTTGCCTTGTGAGCTTCCTCAACATGGCCAATTATCTCATCAAGCTCCCAAGTGGCATCTTTTGCCTTGGGAAAGTGAAAAGAAACACTTCACTTCTTAAGGGTGTTCATCTAATTATGTCAGACCCATCCTGTGTATTACCTCAAAATCCTCTGTTTTCAATCTTTAATAACATTCTCAAAATTTCTTTGGTTTTCCATATTCTGCTAGCTAGAAACAAACCACAGATCAGCCCATAATCATAGACAAGGAATTATACCGAATGTAAACATAGTAGGGAGGAATTTCTGGATTCGCTATAGGCTCCATTTGACAGAATCAGTTTGTATTTTCCACAAATTTTTCTGAGTATTTTCCAAGTTTCATTTTCTTTTTTACTTAACCAATGACTATTGTATGTATTTATGAGGTAAAATGGGAAGTTTTAATACATGCATACACTGTGGAATGGTCAAAAATATGGAAGAAATGTATTGGGCAGGATGTGGAGAAAAGTAAATACTTTTATTTGCTTGTTATGGAGTTATGGTGTTATGGTTCATATCTAGGTGTCCCCTAAGAGCCTCATGCATTTATACCTAAGGCTTGTGATTGGATAATGGAGGTTTATACTTGACTTATCCTTAGGAGGTGAGGCTTAGTTGGAAGAAGAAGGTCATTGGGGGCTCAACCTGGAGAGATTCATCTCCTTTCCATGCCCTTCTCTTACTCTGTCGCTGCTCCCTGGATGCCATGAAGTGAGTAGCTTTCCTTGGCCAAGGCCCTTACCACCATGCTATTCTGCCTTGGCACCAGCTGACTACGTACTGAAACCTCTACAAACCGGGAGCCAAAACAAATTTTCCTTCTTTAAATTGTTAGGTCACAGTGACCAGAATGTGGGAAGGTAAGATAGTTGGAATGTAAGCTAGTAGAAAGTACAGCATGGAACTTTCTTAAAAATATAAAAATAGAGCTACTATATGATCCAGCAATTTCACTTCTTGAGTATATATCCAAAGAATTTGAAATAGGTATTTGCTACATTAAATTAAATGTGAAGTATCTATTCAATGTGAAGAAGTAAGATGTATGTATTATCAGAAAAAAAAAAAAGAAAGATCATGGTTAGCAATTTTTATGGTCAACTGTGAATTTTAAAATATATACATAAATTTAATAAGGAAATAAGAACTTGAGGGCAGGTGAGATAGCTCAGCGGCATAAGTGCCTGCCTGGCAAGCACGAGGTCCTGAGGTCGACTCCCGGTACCCACATAAAAAAAGAAAAGAACTTGAAAAGATGACAGAACTTAGAAACAAGGTTTATAATATTCAATATTACTGGCCATGAAGAGAAAAATAAGGCAGAAAATGAGGCAAAAAAAGAAGAGCTAGAACAGAGTAAGAACATTGGTGTTGGATCTTTGACTCTTCTTCAATATTCCTAATCAAAACTATTATTAGAATTAAATAATATATCACAACATTTGGTCAAATATAGATCATTGTTGAGTAAATAATTGAAATACAAAATGAACTTGTTAATGTTATAAAAGCAAGTGAAAGTTAAAAAGTACTTATAATTTTCTTTTATACTTTTATTTTAAACTCTTTGTAGAAAATTTCATTTATAGTTGTGTGAGTGAATCTCCAATAAATTGTCAGTTCAGTTTCTGCAATAAAAAATTGTCTTTTTGTGAATATTCTCATTCAAGTTCTTTTTTATTCACTTAGGTGTTACCTCTTAAATGTTTCAAGTCCTTAATTTCAAGATGCACAAGAGAATTAAAAAAAAAAGTCACTCCGAGCACATAGTGAAAAGGCAAAGACTTTCAGTAATATTGCCCAGGAGGATTTTTTTTTTTACTATTCTTAGAAAATAAAACTAACCATTCTTTTAACTTAACTTCTTAATTGTCTAATTATTTTAACCCCTTTTTGACTTCTTTTAAAGCCTATTTAAAGTAGAAGGGATGTAGGCATTATTTGGGGAACAGGAATTGGTAAGGAAATCAAGAGTAAAGTAGCCCAACAATGGATCCTCAAAAAGAATATTTCTAGGTTTAGAATGACAGGAAAGAATTAATATTAATGCATGTGGTATTATATTAAAGTAATCTTTTTGATGAAAGCTATAATCTCTTGATTAGATGTGATTTACCTATTATTTCTAGGTTCAATTACTAGCCTTTATTTTCTGCATGTACAAATAATCAAATTTCACTTGATTTTAGCCAAGCAGCTGAGTTGTCCAATTTCATTTGAAAGCTTTTTCTTCATCTTCCCCTAACAGTTTCATAGTCTTGTAATAGTATATTTATTCTGAAAGTTCTCATTTTTCATACGATCACCATTAATATCTTTATTCTTGTACACAAATTTGTATTTACCAAGATGAAATTTAACATTCAAAAATGCCATAATGATCAGTTACCTTCTCAGGTCAGCTAGTAGAGGGCATTCCATTAATTTTTTGAATACTGCAGCCTTTTCTGATTTATGTAAACAACTTTTTGGAAAGTGTCATCAATGTTTGTGTTTCTTTTACATTGAAGCTTGCCATAATTTCAAAGAATATAAAAACATTCCACAAGACAATAGTTAAGTCATTTGTTTTCAGTTTTTAATTAGTTAATGCCATTGGTTGAATTTTTCAAAGAACTAAGTAAAAAGCATCCACCATGAGCTTAATTCTTCTGTGTGATATTAAGTTGCCTCAACTAAAGACCTGTATCAAATGCTCATTCCTCATTAATTAACCTGGTAGTTATTTATCACGTTGAATTTTAAATGCACTAATCAAATGTTTATTTTGTAATTGTATTGCATTCACCCTGATCAAGGATATATTTATCTCTAAAAGGATTACATTAAAATGTAAATGCTACAACAGTTGATTGATGCTAAATTATATATATGAAGTAAAGCAATTACAAGTGAACTGCAGCAATTTATACAGTCATTTTATGTTATCAATTTATCACTTGATATGTAAGTAGTTATGCTGATATTCCTAAAAGATAAGTTTCAAATATGAAAAATTACCTTATCTGTAACACAAGTTCTTACATTTTTCTTTTCTAAAATAAATTTAATAAATGTAACACAAAATGCATAAATGTGTACCCATCTTCATTGGGTATGGAACTATGGAACAAAATTCTAATTACCAAAACTAATATTCAGATCTTTTGTGTTTCTTGGGCAACAATAAGAGAATGTAAGTATTATGACATGTTTAAAAATGCATTTGTGTATCATTTAAGAATATATTAGGGTTTTGGATGAACAAAAGAACTTCAAAAAAATTCTCTTTTAAAATCCAGTGAAATTAATGTTAAAATATAACTCTTGAAAAGCCCCAACTATTTAGGTAGTTGATCTGTTTGGGTTATTGTAAGAAACCTGTCTTTAACCCTGTTTTCCTATAAAATATATAATTAAGAAATCAAGCTACCTATGACATAAAAATATCATGGCATACTAAGTCAGTTTTATTAATTACTTAAGAAAAAGAAACAAGGCTTTCCATTTCTAAATCAGACCTAAGTTTTAAAATACTATTTCTTTTAGTAGCTAAAACATCGTCTTAAATTATAAAAACTTATTGATGACTCCAGGTGAAATGTTTCTTGAAGCCAATTCTAGTAGTTGGAAACATAAATTGACAATCATAACTACAGACATGATATTTACACATATTTCCTTCCATACTCATTTTATTCATTCTATCTAGCATTTTATTCATTCTATCTAGCCTTCTCTCTTATTTCTTTGATAATGACAAATGTAGAACATCAATTATAATAAACTTATTTTAAAACTGTATCATGTGAAGAATATGATAAAATTCACTTGGTGTTTAGACTTCTTTGAATGTGTAGTACACGAGTCACATACCTAACAAAATAGTCATGTTCTTTTTTTTTTTTTTTTTTTTTGGTGGGTACCGGGGGTCGACCTCAGGACCTCACGCGCCAGCAGGCGCCCGTGCCGCTGAGCGATATCACCGGCCCTTTTTTTGTATGTGGGTTCCGGGAGTCGAACTCGGGCCCTCGCGCTTGCCAGGCAGGTGCTTATGCCGCTGAGCCATCTCACCGGCCCAATAGTCATGTTCTTGAAGTGTTTCATCAACCAACAAATTACCTTGTTCTTTGACTTTTAGTCAGTAGTTTCCCTCTGGTCCCTGCCCCTAATAAGGCTTATTTTGTTTCTCATCATGATATAATATAAATCTTTACAGAGCTAACAATGATGTTCTCAATAATTAGAAAATTGTCTATTTTTCCTCTGTATTTTATGTTATTGCTTCATAGATTTAAAGACCTCTTAGATATCAACTTGTTTACTACTATTTAGGTACCAACTTCCTTATTTATTACTTTTTGCTTGGAAAACAGTTCCCCTTAATATTCTATAATATTTCTCTGATGTTTTTTGAATCTTTGTTTGAAATCTATTTTGTTTAATATTTCTGTCTTAGTTACTTTTCCCGTTGCTGTGACAAAATACCTGATATCCAAAATTAAAGGAGGAAAGTGTAATGTTCCAACTGGACCAACTCTCCCAGCCTCCAACCTGATTGCCAGCAGAGGCATTATTCTCAGTGGGGACACAGCTCAGAACCAAGGCTGTCATTAGCAAACACAGGATGTTGTAAAAGAGATAAAATATGACAAGGAATCTTGCAGGTCCCTGGGTATCTGGAGACATCTGAAAATTTGCACCAGACCCCCAAGGACTTTGCTCACTGAGGTGCAAGACTGCCAGAGAACTCTGATAACATGTTTGTTAACATTTTCCCACCTAATGTCCCTTGCCTTCTTTCAGTCCCTATAAAAAGGCCCATTTCTCTTTGCTCCCCACAAACAGACTTTTTGACTTCTATCTGCCTGCACCCAGCTATTAGTCCACATGCCTTGTTGCTTCTGCAAGAACCTGTCCAATGACCTCTGCCTCATTCATTCATTCACCTCACATTACATGTGGAAAACTTTATTGAGCTCACAGCTTGTAGAGGTTTCAGTCCATAATTGCCTGGTTCCAAGACAGGGTGACACATGGCAGAGGGACAACAGTTTATGGTGACAGAAGACAGTGAAGCAACAAGAGAGACAAGCCTCTTTCTCTCCTTTATATTGTATGCAGGCTACCTGCCTTGAGTTTAGTACTCACCCATAATCCCAGCATTGCACTATGAATCTAACACACTCTAGATTCAGCCACCTATGAATAGCCTTCTCCCCCATGACTGTATGAGGCTTTGGGGGGACATCTAAACACAAACATAACAATCTCTATAGTTGCTCCAGCTTCCTTCTGATTTGCCTATGCTATACATATATATATATATATATATATATATATATATATATATATATATATTCTTTCTTTCTTTCTTTTAAACCAAACTATGCACTTACAGTTTGTTCCTGTGCTGCCTATGTAGTTTCAATGTAGAAAATTAGAAGGACATGCATGAAGTCTTGGGTTCAGTATCTAGCACCACAAAAACAAATAAATAAATAAGAAAATAGAAAAAGAAAAGTGTGTTTCTTGTCAATAGCATAGAGTTGGCTGTGCTTCTTAGGTCTCTTTTGAAAGTCTGTCTTTAATTTGTCACTTTGTCTTTTTTATGTAGTATGATAATTAGAAAATTTAGATTAAAATTCTATATTCCTCGTTGTTTTACATTTTCTACATCTGTTGTTTCTTTTTCCCTATTTCTGCTTTTTCAATATTCAAAATTCAATTTTATTTACAGTACATATTTATTATTCATAATAATTTCTATATTAATGTTTACCATATTATTACAAAGAGTCTACATTTGAATAACATCATACAAAATATATAATCTTATAATAATTTATATTCCCGATGCCTTTTTCATTATTTCATTATTGTTGCTATATATCTCATTTTAACATATTTTGTAAATTCATATCAGATTTTTAATATTAGAAGAATTTATTGAAGATATTCTTCATTGAGTTTATCATGTCTTCACTCCTATCATCTCCACTTGATTTTTAAAATTTTTTATTTAAAACATTTTATCAGATAATTAAAATTGTACATACTGTACTAAGGTGATACAATGTCTTAGTCACTTCTTTGTCACTGAAATATAATACTTACCACACACAAATTAAAGGGGGAGAAGTTTATTTTGGCTCATGTTTACAGTGTATAGTTAGCTGGCTCCAAGGCAGGAAATGCATGGTAGAAAGACCTGGACAGACAGAAGCTTCTCACATCATGGTGACCCAGAAGTGGAGAGAGAGGGAGGAGCCAGAGAGGAAGACACACCATTCTAGGTCACATCCCAATGACCTGCCTACAAACAGGCCCTACCTGAGAGTGCATGAGGCTTTTGGGGGACTTTTTTTTTTTTTTTTTTAATCTAAGTAACATTCTGCCTATGGTCTGCAAAAGTTCATGTACATCCCTTCATGAAAAATGTACTTAGTCCAACTCTTAAATTCCAGCATTGCTAAAAAGTCCAAAATCTCTTCTCAGATTCAATGTGAACTCTCAGCTGTGAGATCCTGTAAAAACCAAAAGGTTTAACACTTCCAACATACAAAGGCACAGGGTAAACTTTCTATTCCAAAAGTGAGGAATAAGAGGTTAACACAAGTGATGGGATCAAAAAGAATGGGACCACAGCAAGACCAAATTCCAGCAGGGAAAATATTAAATCCTGTAATTCCATGTCCAGCACCTGGGGCAACTTGCAGCAACAAGATTTGAACGTCAAAACTTGTGCGTAGCCCCACCCTCCCCTATGGCATTTTTAATTGTAGTTCATAATGGCTCTATCTTTGAAGGCTCTGCACACTGCCTCTGGCCTTCCTCAGTATATTACAGGTTCCTAGCATTTTTCAACTTTCCAGGATCTCCAGGACACTTTAAACTGTACTCTCACAACTTCAAGCACTTCTCTCAAAGGAGCACATGCTTGACCTACCAAGCCTTCTGAAATCAGAATGGAAGCTTCTGTAAGCTCACAACTCTTGCATTGTGCACGTCTGTAGTGAGTACCACATGGATGACACCAAGGTCTGCCAACTTCTCAAACTGTAGCTGGGCCTTCTTGAACAAGGACTGTGGCAGAGGACTCCAAATGCCTGGCTGACTGAGCACTGTGAAATAAATTTTGTGGGAATCAATGCCCTAGATGACCCTTCTCAGGCAGGGTTCTCAGTGATTCTCTTCTCAATGAAAGCTTTACAGTTTTGCAACTTTAAGCCTTTGAACTGTGGGATCAAGCTGCTTCCTGAGATGCCTGAAATGTACCTTTCCTCTTGTCCTAGTGTAAAGTATCTGTCTTCAAATCAATGTTGCACTTTTTAACAACCAAGATCTCCTCTGAGCTAACTTTATAAACACCTACTTTCTGAGGCAATTTAGTAATGATCATTTTTCTTCTACCCCTCCTCTCTCTGATATTGAGTGACCACCATTCTATTCTCAACTTGTAAGAGATCAAACTTTTTAGATATTACACAAGATTGAGATCATGAGGTGGTTGTCGTTCTGCACCTAGCTTATTTCACTTCATTTTCATTTATCTTGTCACAAAGAACAACAATTATTTTTATATCTGAATATTTCATTGTGTACCTATATTTTCCTTATCCATTCATCAGTAGATGGGCATTTAGTGTGTTTTCATTTCTTGGAAATAATGAATATTGCTGCAATAAATGTGGGAGATGCTATTGTTTATATCTAGATGCCCCTGAGACTCCTCATGGAAGCATCAGGTGGGTTATTGGAATGTGATTGAATTATGAGCATTCATTGCTGATTTGTTGGTAGGTGGGGTGTAGTCAAAAAAGGCAGGTTGCTGGAGGCGTGGCCTGGAAGGGTTCATTTCCTTCTCCAGCCCCTCTCTTCAGTCTCTGATTCCTGTACATCATGATGCAAACAATTCTCCTCCACCATGCTTCTCTGCCATTCTCACCTTCCTTATAGCCAGTTAACTATGGATGGAATCACAAGCCAAAGTAAACCTATTTTCTTTTACGTTGTTAGTGTGGGATATTGTGTCTCAGTGGTGAGAAAGTGACTAAAATAGGAGTGTAGATATCCCCCTGATGTACTGATTTCATTTCCTTTGGATATTTCCTTCTCCTCTCTCTTAGGAAGTATCTCTCCCTCAATAAATTTGTCCTACTCTTAAACTCTGCTGTTACTTTGAATTAATTTTTTTGATTTTGGAGAACATGCGTTCAGCATATCTGATGTCTAGCAGGTTGGGAGTTACATTTTTCCCCCTTTATCAATGTGTCCAGAAAAATTGCTTTCTGAGACAGAAGTCAGCAGTCTTACAACTTAATTATTTATGTAGGGTGGGTTTAGGAATTTTCTAGTGTTTCTGTGGGTGATTGTGTCCTGGATGAGTTTTTAGGTTTTTGTGCTTGATGATCAAAGAATTGGACCTGGCACACGATGGTAAGGAAAGAACAGCAAAGTATAATCAGGCAATAGTACAGAGTGAGTGGGCTCAGACCAAGGAAAGGAAAATAGCACAAGCCATGAGATTGTTGCATTTAGGAATTTAAAATATTACATGGGGTCTAGAGTATTTCTCATTGGCTTACCCATAGTGAATGACAACATGATTGACGGGTTGCTGTGTCTATTCTGCATGTCCTTTTCTATAACTCATTCTGTTATAATTGTATATATGAGATGCAGTTCATATGTGTGAACATTCAATGAGCTCCAGATGAGGAAAGGTCACTGTAGCTCCTGCCAGAAGGCTTGGTATGTATGTATGTACATACACGTACATATATATCAAACTCAGGACCTCGTGATTGCCAGGCAGGTGCTTATGCCGCTGAGCTATATCATCCGCCCAGCGTGTATGCATTCTTATTTGCAATTTTAGAATTTTTCAGGGCAGGCACAAGGGTCCCTTTTTGTTTTTTTCCTTAGCTCAGCCTCCAGGTAGTAGTCCTTAGGACAAAAATCAAGGGGTTGGCTCTGAGGCATTGTCCAGGTTCAGGTGAGAGGAGGGCAGGGGTACAGCAGTGAGTGGAAGGGAGTAAGTAGCACACCACAGTCTGAACTGAACTGTTATTGGAGCCCTTTTCCATGGAAGGCAGGTATTCACTATTTTTATGGTAAGAAATATTCATGTCTATGGGCCACACATTTTTAATCACTCAGTTGGTGGACACAAGACTGATTCAATTCTTTGACTATTGTGAATACTGCTGCAATAAAAATGCATGTGTAGATGTCTCTTCAACATACTCATCTCATTTTTTGGATACACACCCAGCAATAATATTTTTGCATCATATGGCTATTGTTCTTTTAGTTATGAGAAAAATCCACACTGGCTTCCATACTGATTATATTAAATTATATTCCTACTGGCATCAGACAGGATCCTAGGAGAATCTCAAAGCAGAGATAGTGAGCCTAAACCTACCCTACCTACTGAATAAGTTGACTTCCATTGTGGAAAACTAATTTTCAGGACTAGAGAGTAAGAAAAATTAAGGAATTTATTAAATGGAATTTGAGTAGTACACACTCAGAGAAATAGAATGTTCGCTGTCAAGAGGAGCACATCATATATTGGGGCTGATTATATTTATTGGGATTTTGTGGTGGAAATCTGTGGAATCTGTGAATCTATAAAAAAAGTAAATGAAAAGTGGTTGTCCTCTTCTGCAGAGAAAGAGGGTGATGGCCAGTCTGCAGGTGATAGTCATCTGGTGATAGAGAAAATACCAATTTATAAATGAAAAAGCATAGCCAAGACCTATTTGCTGGTAAAAAGGAATGGCCACAGTCCATTGACAAGTAAAAAAGCCAAGGTTTATTGTGTTTTTAAGGACCTTAGGATTTTTTTTTAACTGAGTTTCTCTTCTGATGCTAACGTATTTATTTTTAAAATTATGATTTTTCTTGTCTCCTTTCTACTGATATTTCTTCTATCCTATCTTGCCACCAACATTACAAAAATCTTCTTTTTCTGTGTCCTCTCCAGTGCTTACCTTTTGTCATTTTGTTAATAATAATTTTTACTGGCATTAGGTAATAACTCATTATGTACCTGTTTGCTTTTTAAATGTGCTGTTGTAGAAATGTACATTTAGATCTATTGACATTGTCTAATCAGGTTGCATGTCAATTTGCTTTTAAATTTTTGTGGTTCTTTGTCTATTTTGGATATTAAACCTTTGTCACATGTATAGTTTGCAAATATCTTTTCCCTTCATAGGATGACCTTTTACTCTGTTGACTGTTTCCTTTGCTGAGGGGAAACTATGTAGTTTAAGATAATCTCATTTGTCAATTTCTGCATGTGTTCTATGCTTTGGAATTATTGTAAAAATTTGTTGTGTGGTTTAATGTACTGAAGCCTTTCCCTTATGTTGTCTTTTAGCAGTTTTATTGTTTCAGGTCTTATATTTAAATCTAAACCATTTTGGGTTAATTTTTGTAAGTGGTGAGAGATGAGGGTCAAGGTTAATTCTTTGGCATGTGGCTATTCAATTTACTGGCACAATTTATTTAAGATTGTTCTTTCTTCAACACACGTTCTTAGCAGCTTTGTAAAAAGTTGGATGTTCAGGAGTGAATTTATATCTAGTTTCCATTTTCTGTTTCACAGATCTATGTGTTGTTTCTATACCAATACTGGTCTGCTTTGATGGTTGGAATTTTATTGTATAACTTTAATATAGATAGTACAATTTGGGGTGTGGGATCACTCTCTATCACTCAACTGAACATTGGCAATGCCCCAGGGCCACCCCCTGACTCAGCACCCTGTCAACAAAGCTGTTAGTCATGCTCTGAAAGACCCAAAAGGGTGGTAGCCTAGGTCAGATGCACACTTCAAATTCTTAAGCCCATTCCATACCTGCACCATTTATTCTTTTTTTTTTTTTTTTTTTTTGTGGGTACCAGGGGGTCGACCTCAGGACCTCGCACGCCAACAGGCACCCGTGCCACTGAGCGATATCACCGGCCCCTTTTTCGTATGTGGGCTCCGGGAGTCGAACTCGGGCCCTCGCGCTTGCAAGGCAGGCGCTTATGCCGCTGAGCCATCTCACCGGCCCCACCATTTATTCTTTCTGCCCATGCCATTATTCCTTTCCATTTGTGTCATTGTCCTTTCTGATGACCTGATCCTGGGGGTGGAGTAACCAAATGGAGGTTGTACTGCTGGGCCATCTTAGTGAGTATGTGCAAGGGCACCAAAGTCTGTAAATTGTGATAAACTCAGGGTTATCAGTCAAGGTTCTGATGAAAATCCAGCTGCTTTCTAATACTAGCCTAAAGAGCCACTCAGTAAATACATTAATTTAAACCCAGAGTCTAGAGAGGGCCAAATTATCCTGGGACAGTATTTTATTCAGTCAGCTCCAGATATTAGGAAGAAGCTCCAAAAACTCCAACAGGGCCCAATAGCTGGGATAAATCAATTTATAGGTGTGGCTTACTTGGTCTTTATCAACTGTGATGAAATAGAAGACAAATGGGAGTTAAGTAAGAAAAATAATAAGACAGGTTAATGCCACTCTGGGCCTAGTGGATATGGATCACGGTAAAATCCATGGCACAACAGGGAAGCAAGGTAATCCAAGGAATAATAGAGGCAAGTCTGAGTGCTTTATGTACAAGCAATCAGGGCACTAGGCAAAGGAACATCTGTGAAATCCACTGAGTCTTGCCAAACCCACTTGAACACGGATGAGAACCCCAGGCACTGAGAGACTGCCCTTATTCTCAGAAAAGGATAAGGTCATCCACCACCACAGTGGCCAAGAAGAATTACTGGACAGTAACAGAAGGTGCCCTGCACAAGGACAACCTCATCACATTGCAGAAGTCTTAGGTAACTTTGGATGTAGCAGGTAAGCCTTCTTAATATTGAGGTACCTTACTCAGTTCTAACCTCTTATTTGGGTGAATTATTACCCCATCCCTCAGTTGTTGTGGCCCTTGAAGGAGATAACCAATCAACTTTCATTACCTCCACTCTGAACTGCCATCAGAAGATTTCCTTTTCCAAGCTGCCTTCATGGTAATTCCAAAGTGCCCCATACCAGTACTTGGAAGGGATATAGTCTTCCTATTCAGTACCACTCTGTCATTCAAACCTCTGGCTACTTCTGTGCTACTTGCTAGGGACCTAGCCATCATGGCTCAATTGGACCTAATTTCATTGTCAGGAGTTGATCCCCAAGAGTGATGTGATGGCACACTAGAGAGGGCTCTGAAAGCCACCTGAGTAATCATTCAGCTTAAATACTCTAACCCTTCACAGAAACCAGTATCCCCTTAAAAGAGAGGCTAGCAGGGGATAAAGCCCATTATTGATAAATTGCTGTCTACAGAGCTTCTGGTACCATCCAGTTCCCATGCAACATTCCCATTTTTTTGATTGTCTAGCCAGCTTGAAAATATCACCTGGCACAAGGTCTCATAACCATCAATGAGGCAGTGGTGCATATTTAATTCCTTATCAATAGACCTATACACTGTCCTCACACAGATCTCAGTAGACATTAATAGGTTTTCTTTCCTCGACCTCAAAAATGCCTTCTTTAATCAAAAGAGACAAAGAAGGTCACTACGTACTTGGTAATTGAACAATCCAAGAAAAAGACATAACAATGATAAATATATATGCACCAAATACCAGCATACCAAACTATATAAAACAAACATTAATGGACATAAAAAATCAAATAAGCACTAAAACAGTTGTAATAGAGGACCTCAGTACCATGCTGTCACAAAGAGACAGATCAATTAGACAAAGGATTAACAAAAAATATCAGAGCTGAGCCAAACCTCTGAACAAATGGATTTACTAGATATCTACAGAATGTTTCCCCTCACAACAGAATGAACATTCTTCTCAGCTAAACATAGGACTTTTTCCAAAATAGACTACATACTATTGAGCACACTTAAGTAAATGCAAAGGAATTGAATTATCCCATGCGTACTATCAGATCATACTGCAATAAAATTGGAAATCAGTAGCAAAAGAAGTCAGGTGTGGTGGCACATGCCTGTAATCCCAGCACTCTGGAGGCTGAGGCAGGAGGATTTCTGTGAGTTCAAGGCCAGCCTGGGCCACAAAATGAATTCAAGTCTGGCCTGAACTGCATAGTGAAACCCTGTCTCAAAAAGACAAAAAAAAAAAAAAAAAAATCAAACCACAAAAAATGCATAAGCACATGGCAATTTAACAACACACTCCTGAATGATCAATGCATTACAGATGAGATTAAGGAAGAAATGAGGGGGGCGGTGATATAGGTCAGTGGCATAAGTGCCTGCCTGGCAAGAGTGAGGTCCTGAGTTTGACTCCCAGTACCCACATATGAAAAAAGGGCTAGTGATGTTGCTCAGCGGCTTGGGTGCCTGCTAGCACGTGAAGTCCTGAGTTTGACCCCCAGTACCCACAAAAAAAAAAAAGAAGAAGAAATGAGACGGTTTCTACGATTAAATGATAATGCCAGTAAAATATTCCAGAATTTGTGGGACACAATGAATCCAGTCCTATCAGTGAAATTTATAGTGGTGAATTACCATGTCAGAAAAACAGAGCAAGTTCAAATAAATAATCTAAATTAGAACCTCAAGCTTTTAGAAAAAGAACAGCAAACTAAACCCAAAGAATGTACAAGGGAAGAAAATATAAAGATCAAAGCAGGAATTCAATTGAGACTAAGAAAATAATACAAATAATCAATGAATTGAGGTGTTAGTTATTTGAAAGATTAAATAAAATAGAAAAATCCTTAGCCAACCTTACCAAAAACAGGGAAAAAAATACTCGAGTCCATGCAATTAGGAATGAAAATAGTGAAATCACAACAGATCCTGCAGAAACCCAGTAGATCATCAATACCTATTTTTGAAACTGTACTCTAATAAGATGGAAAACACAGAAGAAATGGATAGATTCTTTGACATATATGAATTACCGAAGCTGAATCAAGAATGTATAAAAATTCTAAATAACCCAGTATCTGTCAATGAAATTGAAGAAATAATTAAATAACTATGAACAAAGAAAAACCCAGGTCCTGGCAGATTCACTGGTGAATTCTACAAGAAATTTAAAGATCTAATGCCATTACTACACAAACTCTTTAATGAAAGTGAAAGGGTATCAATATACCCAAAAGCATTTCTGGATGTGAGCATTAGCCTGATACCAAAACTAGAGAAGGATTAAAAAAAAAAAAAAAGAGAGAGAGAACTACATGCCAATCTCCTTAATAGACACAAAAATCCTTAATAAGATAGTGGCAAATAGTATACTGCAAATCATCAAAATTATACACCTTTAACAAGTAGGATTTATTCCAGGGAAGCAAGGATATAAATCAGTAAATGTAACACACTACCTTAACAGAACCAAGGACAAAAACCACATGATCATTTCAATAGATGCAGAAAAAAATATCTAAAAAAGTCCAACACCAATTCACCTTAAAAAGCCCTACAGAAAGTTGGAATAGAAGGTCTTTATGTCAATCTGATTAAAGCCATCTATGGCAAACCAACAACCAACATCATACTAGTTGGTCAAAAATTGAAAGCTATCACTCTAAAGTCAGGAACAATACAAGAAGGACCACTACCACTACCATTACTGTTACTGATATAGTTCTGGAAACTTTAGCCAGAGTAATTAGACAAGAGAAAGAAATCAAAGAATAACAAGAAAGGAAGAAATTAAATTATCATTATTTACAGATGACATAATACTCTACATAGAAGATGCCAAAAACTCTACCAAAAGACTTCTAGATTTAACAACCAAATTCACTATCATAGCAGGATACAAAGTCAACCCTCAAATATCTATAGCATTCCTGTACAAAAATAACAAACTCATTGAGAGAAATTAGGGAAAAAATTGACTCTCATAATAGCATCAAGAAAAATGAAATACCTAGGAATCAATTTAATAAAGGAGGTATACATTGAAAACTACAGCACTCTGAAAATAGAGATTGAATAGGATATCAGAAAATGGAAAGATAACCCAACCCTTGTTTTTAGGATAGAAAGAACTGATAATGAAAATGGCCATACTTCCAAAACTGTTATACAGATTTAATGCAATCCCAGTCAAAATACCAACAGCATACCTCACAGAACTAGAGAAAACAATCCTGAAATTCATTTGGAACCAGAAGAGACCTAGAATATCAAAAGTAATTCTAGGGAACAAAGGTAAGGTGGGGGGGCATCACAATCCCTGACTTGAAATTATACTACAAAGCCTATGTGATAAAAACTGCATAGTATTGGCAAAAACAAACAAAACAAAACAAAACAAAACAAAAAAACAGGCCTGAGAATCAATGGAACCAAAGGTCCAGAAACAACTCCAAATGTACTCAGCCACCTTATGTGTGACAAAGGGCCAAACATCTACACAGGAAGAAATAGCTTTTTAAATAAATGGTGCCAGGAAAACTGGTTTTCCACATGGTGAAGATTAAACTTAGACCCATATGTATCTTCATGAACTAAACTAAAATTGAAATGGATCAAAGATCTAAATATTAAAATGGAAAAACTTAATCTGTGGGAAGATCAAATAGGTAAAATTCTTGAAAACATAGGTATAGGCAAAGACTTTATGAACAAAACCCTGATTTCACAGGAAATATCCCAAAGAATCAACAACTGGGATCTCATCATATTAAACAGATTTTGCACAGAAGAAAAAAAGCAAAACAGAACAAAACAAAAACACCAAGTGAGTGAAGAGACAGCATACAAAGTGGAGAAAAAATTTACCAGCTGTTCCTCAAAGGACTAATATCTAGAATATATAAAGAACTGAAAGGAATCAGACCCCACAAATTTAAAGACCCAACCCATAAATGAGCATCTGAAATGAATAGACACTTCTCGAAGAAGTTCAAATAGCAAATAAATACATGAAAAATGTTCAACATCACTGATCATTTGAGAAATGTAAATTAAAACAACACTGAGATTCCATCTTACTCCAGATAGAATGGCTACCATCTGGAAATCAACCAATAGCAAATTCTGGTGAGGCTATGGGAAAAAAGGAACCCTTCTCAGTTGTTAGTGGGAGTGTAAATTGGTCCAAACAGTATGGAAATCAGTATGGAGATTCCTCAAAAAACTGAAAATAGATATTCCATTTGACCCAGCTATTCCCCTTCTTGATATCTTACCAAAAGAGTTCAAAGGATCATACCACAGTTATGTACTCACATCCATGTTCATAGCAGCATAATTTATAAAAGCTAAAGCTTGGAAACAGCCTAGATCTCCGCCATTGGGTGAACAGATAAAGAAAATATAGTTTTTGTATATAATGGAGTACTACTCTGCCATAAAGAAGCATAAACTTGAGATTTTTTTTACATAAATGGAAGCATTTTGAGACCATACTTTTACACGAAATAAATCAGACACATGTGTTTAAATATTGCATTGTTTCTCTTGTGTGAGAAACTGAAAGTGCAAATAAGAACCAAGTTGTATGATAGATATTGTGAAATAGAAGAAAATATTCAAGTGGGAGGGGGGAAGAGAAAGGGGGAGGGGGAAAGAAGGAAGGGAAAAGGAACTGAAAGAGAATAGAAGGTAAAAATAGAAACAAAGCTTTTGTAAATAGTGAGGGCAAGAAGTGTTGAATAGAGGGGAGGGCAATGGAGTAAAGAAGAATCAAGATATATTATATACAGGTACAAATTCCCTACAAAGAATGTGATCATTGTATATCAAAGTGTACCAATAAAGTTAATCTTTAAAGTAAAGATAGTTATTCATAAAAAGGTGCCTTCTTTTGCATTCTAGTGGATCCTAGATCCAATACTTTTTAAATTTAACTCTCTAGGGTGAAACCCAAACTGGCTGAAGCACCAGAAAGTAAAGAAGAGAGACCATAAACCTCATACACCTGCAAACCAGTGGATGGCCTCAAGTTTCTTTTCGGAAAAGAAAACACTGATTAACCTTCTGTGCCAGATAAGTAAACAATTTTTTCCCTCTAAGTAAAAGGGAAAATTAGCCCCATTCTGGAAATAAGGCCCCTCTCTGCATGTTTTGTGTACACTGCAGATTTGCTACACTCTTGCTTGCCACATGTTTACCCACATGTTTATCATTGAAAATAATTTCTGTCTTGAGACTCATGAACTTTTTTTCCTGTGTGGCACTAATTTACAATGTGTCTTTCAGCAAACTGGACAAGATCAGCCACACTTGTTTATCTAACCCCAGAGATCAGTATCCTTTATTCATGTTTTTCATAGTTTTACTGTTTAGACCATACATACTTAATCTCTTAATCCCTTGGGATGCTAAAAATGTGAATAAGGATGTGTGCTGTGATGGGTGAGTAGGTACATTTGCCTCATTGACGGCTTCAAGATTTAGGTGATATTTTTCTGATGCCTTGGCTATTGCTAAAATGGGACTGGGATGGCACCAGCAATCCTGTAGTCAAAAATGTATCAATAATAGGCATTAGTCCATGCCTAGCCTCTGTCTTAAGATGATACCTTTTGCTCTCAGGATATAGATTAGACTTCAGCTAAATGACTACTGGAGTGGTCTTGACAGCCCTTCCTGTGTTCTCATATATCATGTTTGGGGATCAATTTATAGCATAGAAATCAGGTTTCATAGGCTGAGGTTGGCCAGGTCCACAGTAATTAGGTCATGGATTACCAGAACTTTGAATGACAGAGTGGTCCTGAGTAGGAAGAGTATATCTCTTCCAATTACTGGTTTGGGGCACTGTCCTATCACCATGAAGGCAGCTTGGAAAATAAAATCTTCTAACTGGCTCTTTTTAACAGTGGGAGTAAACAAAGCTGACTGGTTAATTCCTTCAGTGGCCACAACAACTTTGGAATGGGATGAAGGTTCATCTCAATAACAATTTAGAATTCATGCCCCAATATCACAGGGGCTTGCCCATTACATCTATATTCACTCAAGGCTCCTGAAAGGTGATGAGATAGACCTTGAGTGGGGGTCACACAAGCTCTTCAGGCACAGAAAGGAAGCTGGGATAACAAATGATTTTTTATCCCAGCTTCCTTTCTGGGGTATAGTGGTAGATGACCTCATCACCCTCTGGGAACAAGGGCAGTCCCTCCTCTAATGCCAAAGATCTTTCATGTTCTAAACAGGTCCAACAAGGGCTTGGTGGCTTTAGTGGGTACTCATTTGCCTAGTGCCCCAGTCACTTGCACATGAAGCACTCTGGCTTGTTTTCATCATTTTTTTTTTCCTTTGGTTCCCCTTAGCACTGTGGACTTTGTGTATATTAGGTGAGTATGGCTTTAGTTTGCTTCTTTCTTACTCAGCATTTGCTTGCCTTTTACTTTGTCATGATTATTAAAGACCAAATAAGTCACATTGACCAATTGACTTATGCCAGCTTGTGGCCTGTGACGGAGTTTGTGGAGCTTTTTCCTAATATCTGGAGCTAACTGGCTAATGAAATACTGCCCTAGGATAGTTTGACCTTCCCTAGATTCCAGGTCTAAATTAACATATTTAGGAAGTTTTTCTTTAAGCCAGAGTTGGAAAGCAGCTGCAATTTTATCAGAGCCTTTACTGATAGAACTGAGTTTATTCTATTGCTATGTTGCAAGAAAACAGGATGAACTAGAAATCTTGGAAGTTCAGATCAAAAGCCATTGTTACGGCATGGAAACCATCAGCAAACTTTTTGGAGTCCTCAGAAAATGTACCTAATTTCTCTTTGCATTGTTGAATATCTATCTGAGAAGGCATTTAAACAGGGAGGTGAGGGGGGTGGATAAGGCGTAACCCAAAATGAGTTTTGTGGGAGCCTAACAGACCTATCCCTGATTTAATCCCTGACCTGTTCAAGGAGGTATTAAAGGATATCACCTGGTAGTTTCCGAGTCATTCAACCTCAGCCAGAATAGGACTTGACAGGGCTGAAGTCCTTGGGATTTGGTCATAGAAGCATTATAAAACCTTTCCTTTTTTTTTTTTTTTTTTTTTTTTTGTGGGTACCGGGGGGATGACCTCAGGACCTCACGCGCCAACAGGCACCCGTGCCGCTGAGCGATATCACCGGCCCCTTTTTCGTATGTGGGTTCCGGGAGTCGAACTCGGGCCTTCGCGCTTGCAAGGCAGGCGCTTAAGCCGCTGAGCCGTCTCACCGGCCCTATAAAACCTTTCCTTAAGTCAATTCCTGCATGAGAATTGTATAGGGTCTCCTCTAGTTCTATAACCTTGTCCAGCTCAGACTATCCTCTGATAAAGGTGAATTTGGAGCCAGAAGTATTTGGCCTTGTGTGGGCACTGGTGCCACTACCCTTTGAAACTTTGGATCTCCCAATATGAACACAACCCATATTCTGGACAAGGAGTCCAGGCCTGGGGGCTTGGATACTTCAAGCCAACAATATCACAGTACGCCTGCCTAAAGAGGGGTAGTAGGTGCTTTCCTCAATAAAAGCCCAGAAAACCCTGACAACTTTCTTGCATTTTTGCTAGTTCAAACCACAAAAAAGATACATGTCTAGTGACAAAAGGAAAATGTTACAATGCAACAAGTATGAGTTATACATCATTTCACGTGGGCCATTAACTCGAGGCTACAATTATCACAACAAAAGCAAAACTAATAAGAATGGAGGGAGAAAACTAGCATTGGAGAAGTTACCTCAGGAGGAGATAGTTAGAGGTGGCTTTAAGATATAGGAGAGAAGAGTTGTTTTAGCCAGTTCACACAGCTGCTTCTGCAGCCTCTGCCAGCTAGTCACCATTTCTGCCAGTGTAAAATCTGCACCTTTTTTTTTTTTACAATAATCACAGTTTTCTGTTCCCTTCACATGGGAAGCTCTGGCTAATACTCTACTTTGCAGTTCTCTGTCTCCCTTAGTTTACCAGCACAAAAAAGCCACAAAATTTGAATTCTCTTATAGATGAAAGCCTGCAGGAGGGGATACTGATAAGAAGGAAACTGGGGTCTCTCATGAGAGAGGAGAACAAAAGCAAACTCTAGAAGGGCACACACTCAGTGTGAGCATACGGACTCATGGAGCTCCATAGACATCTTTAGTTATTATCCCAATGGCCATTCAAATGTACCTACATGATCCAAGGCATGTTGCCAGCAAACCAGGCCCACATGTCCTGGTCCTAAGTGAAACATGAAGGACTCTATCCAGGCCAGGGGGTCCCAAGCACATTTTCCCTGACCAGGTCTGTGGGCAAGGGCTTATGTAAGAAGCCACCTCACTTCTGCTCAGACCATGTACATATCCATAGGGGAATAGGTAGTCATAGGTACTGAATTGAAATTCCCATGCTACAATGACCAACAGCAAAATATAACCCCACTTGGTCAGCAGGATCCCCCCCTTACACGCAAACCAATACCTCTGCAAAAGACAAAGACTTTTGCTCCGTGGCATGTTCATATCCCATCTCTGTGAATCTGTTCCTTATCCAAAATAAGCACCCTTTTTTGCTTGCAAAAAGGACAAGAGAGAAAATCTCCTTAAACAGGGAAGCTCACTTCCTTTTTCACTGGGCTGTTGGTATTGGATGATGTCCACTATTATTTATTGATGTTTTCCTGATACCTGCTGCTATCTCTTGACTGGCTCACCAAATGATATTATATGGTTGGTCCAGTGGATCTGACAGATAGATTCCAGGGCCTTCTGTATGATGAGGAAAGAACTGTAAGTGTATATCTAATGGTAAAAGTAAAAGCAGTTATATTTATTGATAAGATGAAAATGTGCTCAGGGCAGGCATAAGTAGAAAAGTCAGGCTTTTGGGTTTTAAAAGATGTGCACCCCAGACAGGGTGCTTCTCACTGGGTCTCTAGGTATGATGACAGAGATGAGTTACATGGTGCTGAGTCATCTTTAGGGGCTTTCAGTAAGTGTGTGTGTCCCAGAGTTCAGTCTGATCATATTACAAGTATTAGATACAGTCCATATTTATTAACATTTAATGACGTTTGAGTGAGAAAAATTTACTGAAAGTCAGGTCATAAGATACAGCAATTACATGCTGTACCCTGGAAATTTAGAGATTTCCTGAGTATTTTATTTTCTGCTTCTGTCAGAACACAGGAAGAAGGATTGGACCTGGAGAACTGCTAAAACTCAGGTGCATGGAGGGATGTAGTCTACCAGTCCCCAATTGTGCTACCTGTTTCAGGACACAAGCCAAGTTTAATTATTTTTCCTCTTTGTTCAGAACACAATAAGGCTGAACAATTCCCTTTCACCTACACATGGGAACAGCCATTCCATTTTTACTTGCAAATGGATTTCTTTCACCTGTGAATTGACCTAGAAATAAGCTTGCACCTATGAATGGACTATTCAGGTGGAAAATAAGCTTTCCCTCATGAATGGGCCACTGTCTTTCTGTGGATGGGCCATCCTCCCTCATCTTCCAATCCAAGACCAAAATTAACAAATTCCACTGACTTCCATGGCCAAAACCATATAAACTTTCCCATATCCAAATTGTACTATCCCTCTCTCTCTCAAGGGTATCACTCTATTTATTTGAATCTGTACTTTTTAATTTTCTGTCTAATAAATTTCTTTATGACACTTACTGATACATCCTGAAAATTCTTTTTTTCTGGGATGGGAGTGGCAAAACCTACAAATCAATTCTATGGATAGAGTAGGTTTAGAAACCTCCTAGTGTTATAGTTGAATAAGCCAAAAATTGTCCATACTTTTGTGTACAAGGAAGAAAAAATTACCAAGCCCACACCCTGAAGTATGTAGTAAGTAGCTACATTTATTGAAGATCATGGGACATAGCAGGAGGAATAGGCAAAGGGAAAGGGGAAAAAAAGCGACCTCAGTAACTCTGGCTTCCAGAGCCTAAAGTGTCAGACACATTTGACTCTAGGTGTCTCCCACTGCATCTCTCACTTGTGGTAGTGTTTTGCCACCTTGGACATGGCTACCTCCTAGGATTTTGCTATTTTATTTTGTATATCTTTTAAGACAGTGGAATAATGGATAACCACTAAGGTGGTATTTACAGCTGAATAGATGGAAGGGAGTAACTCACTCAACTTCCCTGTTTATAACTGTACTATTATCTCTTCTAGGATAAGGAAGCATGTTGTTGTGTGGTATGGTATACACTGTTGAGTGGAGGGAAGGGAGTGATTCTCTCAGTCCCTTTGTTTCTAACTGTACTATTCTCCACAGAGAGCCCTGATCCCTAAAAATCTTTGAGGGGAATTGAAGAAGGAAGTTCCATATTCTATAGCTACTTAAAGCTGAATAGGGGCATTCTCCCTACCTACGCAGAGACCAAAGAACTGTTGCCCTAGGAGAGTCTAGGAGTTCAAGAGAGCAGAGTTGTTCCTCCAAAGGTTTCTTGATGATACATGAACATGGGGGCAGGTTCTGATCTCAAACTACAGTCATCACCAGTAGTTTGACAGCTGTCAAACAAGAAGAAAAAATTTGAGTGAGAGATTATGTAAGATCTAAATAGTAAAGTTATGAGAAGCATTAATAAAGGTCATGTCCAGGACAGCAATGAAGACCTCCAATTCCTAATATTTGGCTAGGACACCCATGACTCAAATAGTTTTTTTTTTTTTTTTTTTTTTTTTTATGGATCTGGGAAGCACAGTCATCCAGTTGCTATGCCATGTCTCTTACTATTTTAGATCTATTGGCAAATCAAGTACATTGGTCATTTAGGGGCAAATATAGCCCTTTGTTTCAGCCATTAGGAGATCCAGTCCCCCCTGATGTTGTATGAACACTACAGGTAGTGAGTCCATCTCATTTTGAAGGAAGGTAATACTCTGGCAAAGTTCATCTAGGTTGTCTGTCAAGATATTAGGTGGCTGTTGATGATAAGAACAAGATGTGATTAGTGTTAAGGTCTCATGTAGGTAGTGATTATTTGCTATCTTTATTGGGGTAGTTTTTAATAATCCATGATCATCCCAATAGAAACAGAAGACTTCAAATATGTCATGTTATAACTTGGAACAGGGGCCATAAGTGTGATAAGCAAGACAGTAGCAAGTATATTCACATGTTTTACTTAGAACTTGGTTCACATGTGTATGAAATTCATGGTCTTTCTTTGTTTTTTGGTGTAGCAGGTGGTTTGAGTTTTACCCTGGAGAGGTGAGTACAAGTATCTATTCCCTTTACCTTAATAGTCAACGTTGTTTCCAAATGACTGCATGTGTGTGTAGGATCAGAAAGGCATATTTGGAGTCAGTATATATATTGACCCTGTTGCCTGGGGCAACCTGGAAAGCCCAGGAGAGGGCAACAAGTTCTGCCTTTCTGGGCTGTCCTAGCTGGAAGTCCTCTTGCTTCAGTGACCTGGGTGGGGCTGACTATGACATAGTCTAGCCTCCTAATGCTACCCTGAATGAAACTGCTGCCATCAGTGAAAGATGTGCTAGCTGGCCCTGCTATTGTCTCTTCTCTCAAATCTCGACAGCTGGAATAATTTTGGGTGATGGTCTCTTTACACTCATGCTTTTTCTATAAGTGGTTTGTCAGGAGGAGCGTGGCTGGGTTTACAACAGTGCAAGATTGAAGAGAAACATCTGAATTGTCAGTCAGAATGGCCTGATATTTAATGATTCTCTAGTCATCCACAAGTATCCTTTAAGTTCTAAACAACCCTTAACTTGATGTAGAGTTAGAACAGAGTTTTTGTCTTGAATTTTTTTTAGAAGCTTCCTGGACTAAGAGTAGCTATGACTCACAGGCAGTTAGTCCAGCTCTGGGTTACTACATCCAGTTGGTTGGAAAAGTAAGCAAATGGTTGATTTTCCTGGCCTTTGAGTTCATGTGACCATGGAAACTCCCCATCTGTCAGCCACAAAGAAAGAAAAAGGATTAGTTAGATCTGGGATTCCTAATGCTGGGGCCGCACCAAGGCCTCTTTTAAACCCTTGGAGCCTGATACAGGCTTTGTCATTTCATGGCATAACCATGAGAATGTCACACCTATGTTTATTCTTTAGAATATTTCTATTGATGGATTATTAATTTTAATTTTATGAGTTTTATTATATTAAACAATGAGTGCTTAAGAGAAAAAAAACCACAAAAATAAAGTATTAAAATTTTAATATTTATTGAGTGTTTATAAGTGCATCAAAATTTTCAACATTGACTGGTTTTTGGTGTACAAAATCTAAAAAAGAACAACAGTTACAAATTCTTATATGAACTATAATGAAAATACAAATAACACTCTATAAAAAATCTTTACTTCAATTATCACACTGGGGGGGCCGGTGAGATGACTCAGCGGCGTAAGCGCCTGCCTTGCAAGCGCAAGGGCCCGAGTTCGACTCCCGGAACCCACATACGAAAAAGGGGCCGGTGATATCGCTCAGCAGCACGGGTGCCTGCTGGCACGTGAGGTCCTGAGGTCGACCCCCTGGTACCCACAAAAAAAAAAAAATTATCACACTGGAGGCAGTCTTCACACATGACAACAGCACATGCTATACACACATATCGCTTACACTGATAGTACATGTATTTTGCTCTCTTGGTATTTTGTAGGACATACTTGACATATGGCTGGTCTTGGTGTTTTGTCAGGAGGTTCTTATTATATTATGGAATGTGTAGTGAGCAGGAACATAAAATATCAATAAAATAAATATGTATTTTTCATTTAGAATAAACATCAACATTTTCACATCAGCTCTGTTCTTGCTTACAAAACCTAAGTGATAACATCAAACATAAATAACCTATGTGAGCTGCAACTTAAAAACAAACAAAAGACTACTACAGAAAATTTGCTTCAACTGTCACACCCAAGGCAGTCTTCACACATGACAACTGCATGTTCCACACACACATCTTGCTTACACTGATAGCTCATGTGCTTTGTTCTCCTTTCCTTTCCTAGGTGGCAGGCCATTCTTGTCGCCTCAACTCTCTTCCCTTCCCATTCTGTTGTGAGATTCCTACTATGTTGCACATAGCAGAGAAATAAGATACTAAGAAAATATATCAATATGTAATGAGTGCTTAGAATAGACATCAACATTTTCACATCAGCTGTTTACTTGCATACAAAACCTACGAGATATCATCAGAAATAAAAACTTATGTGAACTACAATGAAGATACCAATAGAACTCTATAACAAAAATAATCTTTGCTTCAATTGTCATAGCCAACAGTTTTCACACAGCAAAATTTCACGTTCCATATATTACTATAGCTTACACTGATAGCATGTATGTTTTGTTTTTCTTCCTTTCTTGTGGGGCACAGATGACATCTTTTTGGAGTTTCTGTTGTAATGGTAGGTCTTTGTGATGCTGCACCTGCCTGCTCAACTGTCAGCTCACTAGTGTGAACCACAGTTTTTTGCATAGTTTTTCCTCTGCTGTAAATGATCTGTTATAAGTTGCAGTCCCAATCCTCTCAGGAAATTTCTCCATGATATTTTGCACTTGTTATTTTCTTTGTAAACTATCAAAAAATTTATGACACACATGTTTAGGATCAAGTAAAACACAACCATTGGCCAATGCTTTGTGTTTTAAGTGACATCATAGTTGCTGGATAACTCATCAACAACATGTGCTCCACCTTTGGTTTTGTTATGGAAAGTTTCCATCTCATGCTTCCATTTTGTCAAGGTTTCCCAATCAATATTTCCATCATGGTGCAATGTTGACCTCAGCAGTACCAGTTTGTTTTTCTTTGCAATATACAAGGCCAATGTAAATATTTCTGAAGTCCAAAAATTGTACTGTACAATTTTCTGTTTTGAAATTGCAACATTTCATTTGGAATTTTTGCAATGTTCCTGTGTACATTTCCTGCACTGGTCAACTTGTGCTCTGTTAGTGAATGTAACATCGATTGGAAACTGGTAAATCAATTGTTGAATGTGACATTCCAATTAGTTTGGGAGATGGGAGCATCAAGTCTGTTCACAACATCATTTGATTTATTGCTATATGAATAAGGAACTGATGGCTGAGTAACAAGATAAATGTCTAAATTAATAGCATAATAAATATTTGCATCTACAAGGGCATAAATTTTTATGCCATATTTTGACCCATCACTTTTCCATAAGTCTTTTACATTCCTGAGATTACCATGAGAAATCTGTGCTAAGTACAGACCTATGAATGCTTTCAGTTCAGCTAGTGAGTTGTCACAATAAATACATTTTTAATATAGCTATTGGTGAATACAGAATGTTTTACTTGCATTTCATCCTGTGTGTATTTTGCAGCATCTTGTAGCATTTCATCTGTTAGAATTTCCAACATTGAAAGACAGTGCTGGCATTCTGTCCAATACCTTTTACACTTGCCAAGGCCCTCACTATATTTTCAGACCTAGTTCTAGCATTGGATCATTCCCTTTGGTTGCATGACCATTTTGCAACATTTCAACTAGTCAAATATGTACTCACATTGCTGTTTTCTTCATCATCAGAATCAAGAGGTCTAAATTCCATGTCTGTATCAGTCTATTTTTGATCCATTTCACTGTCACAGGAACTTCAGCTCACATGGCCAATGTCAAAGTCATCATTATCATCATCATTATCATCATCACCATCCTTATCCACCCATACCACTCTTCTGCTATGAAAGCATGTATTTTACCATAATGGATCATCTTCATCATCCATGCATGAATAATCTGATCATTCACTTTTGACTCCCAAAACTTGCAAATCTGGTTTTTCCTGTGCCATTGTACTGAACTGGGCTATTTCTCCCAGAAAAATCAAAAGAAAACTTTTTTAACAAATTCTGGAATGGTGTGGGTCTATTGGATCCTCTGTGATGCTCAGTTAAACATACGCATAAACTGTATCACGGAAGATAATGTGGGTGTAAATCCTGGTTTAACACTTTTGCATAGGGGCACATACCTTGCCATTCATCATACCAACTGGGTAACATAAAGATTGCTTCCCATATTCCTCAAGGAAAGGTACTGAAATGCACAAAGGGCTACTGTTATGCTAAAGTAAAAATTTACAGTAGAAATGTAAGGGGTGTGTATGTAGCACCCTCTGTTATGCTTGGAGAGTTTTAAGTCTTTAAAAGCCTCTTGAGAAGCTACAGTCCATTTTAGTCATTCAGTTTCTGGTCCTCCAGTTGCCTCATGTAGTGATTTTGCTATTACTCTGAAATGAGGTGTCTGTGCGTGGCAGAAACTTGCCATTTCCAAGAAAGCCCTCAGTTTCTATTTGGACTCTGGAAGACCCAGATGGCAGAGTGCCTCTGTTCTCCTGACAACAGTTGTCTTTGTCATGGAGCTAAGATATATCCCAGATAAGTCACCTTCTTTTGAGAAATCTAGGTCTTGTGTTAGGACACCTTATAATCCCATTTTGCTAGAAAATTGAGAATCTTAATGGTGTTATTATCAGATGGCTCTTTATTGGGGCTACAAATGAGGAGGTCATCTACATGCTGTAATAGGCCTCTCCTTTTGAAGTTTAGGTTTCTCAGGTCTTGAGGTAGCCCTTGCAAGCTAGTGGGGGCTATCTTCAAAGCCCTAAGGCAAGGCAATCCAAGTATACTGTTGGCAAAGTCCTGTTTGGTGATCCTATCATTCAAATGGGATCAAATATTGGGAGCTCGTATCCACATGAATAGAAAAGAAGGTATGTTTGGGATCAAGGACAGGGAACAATTTAGTGTCTCCTGGGATCTGTGCTAAAAGGGTATATAGGTCTGCTACTAATGGATGAATAGGTACCAGTGCTTCATTAATGGCTTTGAGATCTTGTCCTAGATGATATTTCTCCTGGTGGCTTGAGAGTTGTTAAAGTGGGTGTATTGCACAGGGGCTGGTATAGCATCAGTAATCCTGTAGCTAAAACTTATTAATAATGGGATTTAACTCTAGTCTAGCTTCTTTCTTAAGGAAATATTGCTTTCTGTAAGGATATAGTTTAGAATCTTTTAGCTGAGTGACTATCTTGACAGGGGTGCCATCATAACGTGCTTGAGGCTCTACTCCTTTCAGAGACATCAAGCTTTATGAGGTCAGGTGGACTGAATCCCTAGAAACCAGAACAGAGTTTGCCAAAGGTTTGAGAATCAGAGTAGCCCTGAGGAGGAGGAGTATATTTCTTCCAATGATTGGTATAGGCACTCCAGTTTCACCATAAAGGCAGCTTGAAAAGGGAAATCTTCCAAATGGCATTTCAGAGTAGAGATAAAGAAAGCTGTCTGGTTAACTCCCTCAAGGCCCAAGAACTTTAAAATGGGATGAAAGCTGAACCCAATCAGGAACTAGAATTGAATAAGTTAGGCTAGTATCACAGAGGAATATAACTGGCTGCCTGCTACATCTAAATTTACCCATGGCTCCTGTGGAGTAATTATGACACTCTTGTGTAAGAACCTTGCTGGATGCCTCTGGTGCCATCACCACTCATTGTCTGGACCTTCTTTCTTAGCAACCACAGTGGGGGATGACCTCATCTCTGGGAATGAGGACAGTCTCTCTTCCAATGCCAATGGCTTCTCACGTGTTCTGACAGATGCAACAAGGGTTAGGTGGTTTCCAAGGGCATTTCTTTACTCACTCTCCTGTTCACTTGCACTTGAAGCACTCTGAGTTGCTCCCATCACTCATTGGATTACCTCAGATTCTCCCAGAGTTGTCGGCTTTGTCATGAGCCTTATCAAATAAGGCAAGCATGGTTTTAGCCTGCCTCATTTCCTTATCCAGTTCTTGTTTGTCCTCTACTTCATCACAGTTATTGAACACCAAATAAGCCTCATTGGCCAATTGGCTTATTTTGGCTTATGGGTCCAGTTGGAGTTTTTGGAAGCCTTTTCCTAATATCTGGAGCTGACTGACTGATAAAATATTGCCTTTAGATAATCTGACCTTTTCTAGACTCAGAGTATAAATTAGTATATTTACAGAGGGATTCTACAAGCCAAAGTTGAAAACAACTGAGTTCTCACTGGGGTTCTGACCTGAGCTTATTGTAGTTCATAGGTTTGCTCATCCCTTGTTGTATGACAGCTAAAATGGCCTTGATGTATAAGTTTTGTTTAACTTCTCCACCCCCTATTTTATAATCTTTCTCAGGCACTTCTTGAGAACCAAATAACACAGCAGTTGGTTGATTATGAGAGGGTGAAGCTGCAAATGGTTCATCATTGGCCTACTTTGCAGCTTTTATAATCCTTTTCCTTTCTACTGTTGTGCAAAAGGAAATAAGGATGAATTGGATATTCTGCCAGGTCAGATCAAAAGCCATTGTTAGGATATGGAAACCACCATAAAACTTTTCAAGATCTTCAGAAAACCCACCCAGTTTTTTGTTACACTGTTGAATATCTTCAACCAAAAAATGAACTAGAAGGTGCACTCTACCAACAGTGTTTTCCTCTTCTTGAAGGGGTAGAGCAGTGTGGGCTTAGATGTTGAGTTCTCTGAGTCTACAGCCCTATGGTAAGTAGACTCATATCTAGTATGGGAGGACTCAGGAGATGGCCTTTATCCCTGAGGCTCCTGACTGAGCAGGTCACTGAGGAGTTAGCCTGTGGAAAGGAGGTGCTGACAGGAGGGACCTCTCTGCAGCATCAACTCCTAAGAGGTCATGACTTCTAGAGTACAAATCAGGCCTCTGGTAGAGGGCCATAAATGTTGCATACAAGAAACCTCTGACCATTTGTTTTGTTCCTTACAATACAGATATAATTCAAATATGATATTATATTTCATGCTGACAAGGAGTAGACACTTCTCATTTTCCCCAAGTGGATACCTAGGACATTTGTTATTACACAGGAATATAAGATGATCTCTTTGAAGGGTCTTAATATGGAACTTGGCCCAGTGGATAAAAAGACATCTGAGTAGGGACTCAGAAAGAATAGATGAGGTTGTTCCCATCTGTAAATAGGAGGAGTAAAATTTAGGATCTAAGATTCTAGCAGGCCTGACCCTGAGTCAGCCCCCCTGGTGCGGACTTGACAGGGACTCTGCTGTTAGTCTGAGCCTTTCAGCCTCCATGGGCTTTAACATGGTGAGGCTGAATTTTTTGGGACTGGACCTCTCCAGGCTTAAGTAAGCACTGGTGCTATTTTCTTTGTACCCATTGGCTTTACCCTATAAACACAACTCATCTTCTAGTTGAAGAGTCCAGAAGTGGGATGTCTTACTGGGTGAATGTCCCTTAGCTGAATAAAATGGCAAAAAGACCCATCCCTAGAGAAGACTCGACTCACCAGATTAAGCCATAAAACATACACATCTGGTGACAGAATCTCAAAATTAAAGTCAGACACTATGTAAATTCAATTAGCAAATACAGGTTACACATCATTTCAGACAGCAGTGTAAACTTAAATCCACAGTTATCACAATTAAAGCAAACTGAGTAAAAAAGGAGAGCAAGCTGTGTATAGGTATACACCCAAGATAAATAATAATAGGTATTTGTGAAAAAAATGTACAAATATTCATAAAAGTATTATTTGTAATAACCAAAAATAGGAAACAACCCAAATATACATTAAAAAATCAGTGGATGATTAAATAATTTTAACCTTTCAATCATGACTAATTCAATAATAGAGATGTGTTATTCAATAATAAAAACTAATACATGCCGTAACATGGAGGATCTTTGAAAATCAGTATAATTGAATGAAATCAGTTACAAAATACCACATATTATATAACTCCATTTATATTAAATGTCCAGAAGAGGCATTTATAATGACAGAAAACAGATGATAGTTCCTTAGAGCTTTAGGAAGGGAGGAATGTGCTGCTATTGTTAATGGGTATAGTGTATGTTTGGGAAGGTTCGTAAACATTACAATATAATATTATGGTAATGAATACATAACCCTGTGGTATATGTTTAAAAAGCATGGATTTATGCACTTCGAAGTGCCAAGTTGTATAACATATGAATTATATTGCAAAATAATTTTTAGATTCAAAACAGTGATTGAGAAGAGTCAGTGGATTGACAAATATTTCTTAAAATTATTAAGTTTCTGTATTTTTTGCAAAATTAATAACATATTACACAGGTATTTATAAAATGAAATTCCATACACTAAATGCTTAATACATAGAATAAGATTGCTAATACAAAGACAACTCAAAATATTACAATAATGCAGAAACAACTCCAAAAGCACTCAGCCACCTGATCTTTCACAAAGGGGTTAAACACATCACTGGAAGAAGGATAGGCTTTTTAATAAATGGTTCTGGAAAAAGTGGCTTTCTACATGCCAAAGAATAAAACTAGACCCATGTCTATCACCATGCATTAAACTAAAATCAAAATGGATCAAAGATCTAAATATTAAAACAGAAATGCTAAATCTGCTGGAAGATAGAATAGGTAGAACTCTGAAAGACAATGGTGTAGACACTTTATGAACAAAATCCCAATTGCACAGGAACTATCATAAAGAATCAGCAACTGGGATCTTATCTTTTTAAAGAGCTTTTGCTTGGCAAAATAAATCACCAATAGAGTGAAAAGACAACTACAATGTGGGAAAAAATTGTGCCAGCTGTTCTTCAGACAAAGGACTAATATCAAGAACATATAAAGACCTGAAAAAATCAGACCCTCCAAATTCAAAGACCTAATCCAAAAATGAATAGACATTTCTCAGAAGAAGTACAAATGGCAAATATATGATAAAAATGTTCAACATTACTGGTCACTTTAGAAATGTAACTTAAAACTATTCTGAGATTCCATCTCACTCCAGAAAGTATGGTTATTATCAAAAAATCAACCAATAACAAATGCTGGAGGGGCTGTGGGAAAAAGGAATACTTCTGCACTGTTCGTGGGAATGTAGACTGGTGCACCCACAGTGGAAATCAGTGTGGGGATTCCTCAAAAAACTAGGATTAGAGGCCCCATTTGACTCAGCTATTCCCCTTCTGGGTATCTTCCCAGAATAATTAAAAGCATCATACCACAGTGATATATGTGCACCCATGTTTATAGTGGCACAGTTTGTAATAGCTAAATCTTGGAAGCAACAAAAATGCCCACCAACCAGTGAATGGATAAAAAAGATGCATTTTTTAATATAATGGATTATTACTTATCTATAAAGAAAGATAAAACTAAGACATTTATAGCTGAATGGATGTACCTAGAGACCATAATCATCAGTAAAATAACTTGGAGACATGTGTAAATATCGCATTATCTCTTTGGTGTTAGAAACGGAAAAGGTAAATAAGACCATAAGTGTAAAATAAATATTGTGAAATAGGAAAAACTTAAAAAGAAAAAGGGTAATAGAGAGGGGTTGGGGAAAGGAAGGAAGGGAAAGAAATTATGAGAAAAGAAAGATAAAATAAAAACTGAGCTTTGTGAGTGGAGAGGGAAAGGGGGTTTGAAAAGAAGGGATGGGAATGGGGAAAAAAGTGGAAACAAGGTATATCATGTACAGATACAAATTCCCTACAATTAATATGGTCATTCTGTATACCTAAATTTACCAGTAAACTTAAATTTTAAAAAATTAAAATAATTATTGGACTTTTTCTGGGTTTTTCCTTCTAGTAATTTAGTAATAAATATCAATAATTTATTATTTTGGGGGTATATACATCTTCCTTTGAATTTAAAAAAAATTTTAATGAAATTTGTTCAATAATAATACAGAAGTAAATCACAGAATTCTTTATTTGATTTTGACATCTTGTTGCATATATCCTAGTGGATACTTGAGTCATTTGCATAAGTAGAAGTCATTAAATTATCTTTTTAAGTTTGTATTTTTATTAATATAAGTTTCATACATGATTACATTCATCGTGGGCAGTTGGTATATGTGCATAACACATCTTACTTCTTTTTATGTTCTTTTCAACTCCTCTTTTCCTCCCCTGTATTTTTAAGAAATAAGATTTGAACAAGAGACCATTGTAATAAGCAGCACTGTCGGACCACTGTCAGACCACTGTAATAATCAGCAAATAGTTCATGTAAAATGTAATTGAATTAGTTTTATATCAATCTGTAATTTTAAGAAAATGAAGTAACTTAATATCATATTTATGAAAAGTGAAATATGTAAATAAATGTGACATTTATGAGTATTTCCCACCAAAGTTTATACATCAAAATTAATAAATAAAAATTGTAATAACACTTGTCATCTTATTTTTTCTCAAAAGATCTTATATTTAGATGTTTTCAAAAAATATTCACTTTATTAAGATCAAATTCATATCAGAAAAAAGATTAGAATTTTTGTTTATTTTCAGCTTGAAATATAATTTAAAACTAAAATAATTTGAGATGTCAATATAAGATCACATCTAGAAAGAAAAATTTGAGTCACTGTTAAAAATAAGGAAAATAAATATAATTGAATGAATTTTTGTTGCTCTTTTTTCACATCCATTTTATTTCCCAACAATGGACATATTGAGTTCTTTCAAATTGGAGAGTGAATATATAAATAATATTATTTCTTACTTTCAAATAAATTCCTGTCCCATTTTTCATTAATTTCAGCTAATCTTAAACTGATTCTTACTCTTTCTTCATTTCTCATGTAAAGTATAAAGAATAATATTTCTTAGCAGGAGCTCATGAGGCTGAAATGTGATTATTTGGCATGACAGTAACACAAAAGTAAGTACATTCTGGGTCTATATAAGCCTTCAAATCAATTCTAAACAATGTTTTTATTTTTTTTTCATACTCTTTAAAATAAATCATGGCATTTGAAAATTTCATCTACTTTACAATCGCTTATCTCATCACTTTTCCTCTTCTATTATAACTCTTTGTAGCTTGATTATACCTATTATATTTCCCTTCTAAGGGAAAAATAGCAAGCTACAGAAAAGAGTACTTCTCTTAAAAAATAGAGAAGTATTCCATTAAAAACACACAGTTTGATGGGCAGAAAATGGAGAAAAATAGAGAACAGCTGCACTTTCATTATTATTCTAATGTATTCTTCTTCCACTCTCTGAAAATAAGAGTCAAGCAAGGGTTGTTATTTCTATATGTATTTGATGGTATGTTCATTATTCTGGCTGACTTAGTACTGGTCCAAAATTAAAGTAACTAGAACATTAAATTGTCCCTGAAGGATTGGTATAATTTAAATGAAAGTATTTTCTCTCCAACATATTTCTGAGACTTTGGAATATCAGCAATTTTAAAATGAATATTTCAAGCAACAATTATACTTCAAAGATTAATTTGAACTAGATTTGTGATGATTTAATAATAAAAAGTATGAGAAGATTGGTAAGGGATTTACAAAGGAAAGATTTTTGAAGGAAATGTATTGAAAATTAATCTATATTGTTGAATTCAGTAAGTGGTTTTATTCAGACAAATATTTCCCAGAAATTTATAGATTATGTTTTCTAAGGATTATGAGATATCGAATATAGGCTAAGACTGTTTTTTTGTGTGGGTACCAGGAGTCAACCTCAGGACCTCATGCTTGCCAGCAAGCACTTATGCCACTGAGCTATCTCACCAGCCCTAGGCTGACTTTTATGACTTGGAAACATTGAGAGAATTTTTTTTTAAAGAAGCCAAATTACAAATAAAATTAAAAATTGTATATCACATGGTTTCCTTTGTATATAAAAAACCAAAATATAAATAATTTAAAGAGGAAAATAAAAGATAAACAATATGAAACAGATAAATCTTTTGCAAATGGAAAATGGACAAAGTGTTGGAGGAGTGGGAGAAGCAGATCTGAAAAGGATTAAGACGTGTTACATACATGTTGCAACTCTCCATGATGAATGTAATCATTATATACTGGAAACATGTACTCAAAAATTTTTGAGAATTTAAAATAATAAAAATAGATGAAATATTTTTGTAAGTGACTAACAGCTTCAATCCTCTAAAAAGAAGACGTTATTTATCATAAGTGATACTCTCTATATTTTATTATTTACACTTTCATATCCTTTTTTCCAAAAATTATATTCTATTATAGTTTCTTTTAACATAATTATTTCACATGACATTATCGTTATCTGTGTTGTCACAATTGACAAGGTTTCATTTTCTTTTGTGAATGAATACTATTCCATTTTGTCTGTGTACCACTGTGTCTGTGTGTCTTTTTCCATTCATGACTTTCCATTCATGATGGACACAATTTTTATTTTCCACTTCTTGGCTACTTTGTATTAGGGCTGCAATGAGAATGCTAATGCTGATAACTATTGGAATACTGGTTTCATCTCCTCTAGATACATATACAGTAGTGGGATTGCTGATTCCTATGGCAATGACCTAAATAAACATTTTTCAAAAGAACACATATTAATGCCCAAAAAGTACATAAGAAATATTCAGTATCAATTACATGTCAAATAAAACCACAATGTGATCCCAATTAATACTTTTATGATGGCTATAATCAAAGGACAGATAATATAAACCTGGTGAGGATATAGAGAAAAGCAAACTCGTACATCATGTTGATGGGAACAAAAATTAGTGTAACTATTATAGACACAATATGGATGTTGAGGTATTAGAAAAACAGGAGTGTGTAACCACAGCTTAGAAAGGTTTATTAGAAAGAAAAAAGTACAATACTCATTCAGAAGAGAGTGCTGGTACTTTACAATAAGATGCTTTATGGTTTGAGCTTGGGGTTTTTAAGTGGTGTTAGGATTGTCCTCGAGATGGGTGATTTAGGGTGCGTGTTCCTAATGTTGCTGGGGTTGTACATTTAGTGGGCTAGCTTAGAATGCAAACTATTTACATGTGTTTGAAGTTTAGAGATATGGTACACACTGACTTGTGCTGTTTTCTTGAAGATGGAAGTCTGGGATTTAGAAATCTAGGTATCAGAGGAAAAGAGGCAGGCTCATTTTATGGGTGAAAAGTCTGGAACCAATTTACAAGCTTATCATGTCTTTAAGACCTTTAGCAATTTTCAGGGAAAGTGCATTTCCTGGAAGAGAAAATGACATTGTTACCTTGGATACTTTGTGTCCTGAAACTACAATCTTTCTTAAAATTACATTTTTAAAATTATTATGTTTCCTTTTCTGTATTTCTTCTATCCTACTACAGAATGGGACATAAATCTTTTATTTTTTTTTTTCTTAACTACTAACATTTTGAAGTTATTTGTAATTTCAGGTAAGCAGGGTAATAGTTATTAATATACAATTATTACAATATTTTCGATCATTATGTCAAGAATTTTGCAGTTAAAGTAGCTCAATATCACACTGGAAAAAATTTATCAAATGTGCTACTTTTGATAAAGCAATGGAATTTCATAGAAACTATAAAAGTCATTGTAGGCAAAATTTACATTGAATATATTAATCATTAAACATATTCAGATATTATGCAGACTAATCTTATGTTGACAAACCATAAGACATCATTTGCACTATAAATTTTTCCAAAGTATACAACTTTCATTGGTATAAAAATAATTTATTTTAATAAATCCAAATTTCCTTTTTGGAAACTTCTATTTAGTGTTCCTAGTTTTAATTATTTAGGCTATATACCACAAGGGCCACCTACCTGCTTATATAAAAGTCCTCAAATTTCAAATATTTGAAGTGTGTGTAATAAATATAATATTTTTTTAATTGGCTGAATTCATTCTATTTTATCTGACCTATTTTCAGATATGTGCTAATTGCTACAGAAAAGTCTTATGGATTTTACTTTATTTCATTGTGCCCTACTGATTTCATCTTTAAAAAAATACCTATTTTTAAATTGCAATTTTTTATAACAGAATAAAATTGCTGTAATCACAGGGAATTATTAACTAGATCAAACCATGAATTTAGTTTGAAATAAGGACAAAAGTCTGTAAACTATAAGCTTTACAAGTTATTTAAAGTCAGTATTTTTTACTAGGAACTTGTATACCTTAACAGTATTAGTTATTTGCCTGTTGCATTGCCATTGATTGATGTAAAATATCAGGTGGGCACAATAGAAATAAGTGGAAATTTAAGGGAACATTGTCTTTCCTGGAATTTATCTTCCTTCCACAAATATAAAATTGAATTATAAAAGGACAGGTGTTCATTATTTCCTTGAAAGTTCTTATATTTAAAATTGATAAAGTAGTAATGTTTACCATAAAAGCCTTTTAATCTGAGATACTAAACACAATATTGAAAAAAATGCTCTGTGGAAAAATCATAGAAAGACTCTTGAACATTTAACATCTGCAGTTTCTTTGTAATCCAGGCCATGCAATTTTCTGCAGAAAAAGGAAGAGAAACTACATTTCATGCACCTAACATAATGGTTCTCTACATGAGCCTAAGATATATGGCTGAATGTATTTAAATTTTAAAACTGACTCAGACAAGTAGGCAAAAATTTATTCTGTTCTTCTTTCACCTGTTTCTTATTTAATTCCTTGAGGCAAATTTAAATATTTAATTTTAAATTCAAATCAGATTATAGGGATAAGGGATTGAATATCAGAAGGACAATGACCTCATGACAAGTAGACAAATAGAAAAAATGAGATACCTACAGTATTAATTTGGGAAAGTTTTAATATGAATAAGGAAGTGAGTGCTGAGTGAAGGGTAATTTTTAATATTTGGATCAGTAAAAATAAATTACTTTTATTAAAATTATTTTGAAAAATTGTTCTCCTTGTAAGAAAAGTCACTTAAAAGTAATTTCTACCTCCATGCATGAAAGATACAAAATTCAACACAAATCTTTGCTTCTGTATTTAATCCCTTCTCAGGAGATATTACTGATACAATAAGACATATATTTTCTCTCATTTTGTACAGCAAGCCTATCATAAACAAATAGTATTCAGTAATAAATTTAATGGAAATGAGAAATTATATTTATTAGACTTCCTATATTTTTCAAAAGCCAATGACTCCACACTAGTAAAAATATATTAAAAGTTTTTACTTGTGGAAAAACCTTAAATGAGAAACTATTGTTTAAAAGTATTGGTAATTATGACAATATTAATTCTCATACAGAGGATGATGGAAGGAATTGAAATAGCAACTCAATATATGAACTTTGAAATCATTAGTGCTATTTGCCTTCAGAAAATTTTCTCTTTATATGAGGCATAAACTGATTCATTTTGTCTTTCCTGTATGTATAAAATCTTCATAATTGTTTCTGAAGTGTGCTGGGACCTTTTGAGAAAACTGTCAAGACCAGATTTATGGAGCTCCAGCTAATTCCCAAGCACTCTATTCAGACCCTGAAGGGACAAGAGTTATGGCAACTTTTAAATGCTTTGGTGGAAAATCCTAAAGTGAGTCATCTACTTGAAGGCTGATGTCTTGGAGTGAATGCAAAGGAGAAAAACATGCATCATTTCCAGAGAAGTTTCTCCAGTGGCATCTGTAACAAGAAGCAGATTTAGCTACAAATATTGTCTGTAAAACATTTTCATTTCTGGCAACTCAGAATGAAAGTCATTATGTAGATAGAATTTTCCCTACTTTCAGTGGTTCAGACTTGAACAACAAATAGTGAGTCCATGGAACTGAGGGTTCATTCTTATTTACCTAGAAACTTCCTATGCATTGAAAGAAAGCCAAGAGATTTGTTGAACTGAATTCTCAGTTCAAGAACCTGAAATTTTTCCTATGAATTCTCCTGGGATTGAAGGGGTAGCATTTTCCATTTACTGAGTGTTCTCTTACCATAAATGATCAGTTGTGGACAGAGTACAAGGGATTCTCTTGGAAACTATAATTTTGATGTGTCATTTATAAATTAACCATCAACAACACGAGTACCCATGTTTTTGCTATGAAAAACATAGTTCTAAATAGTGTCCTCTGAAGAGTCTTTGGTTGAATTTATTGTCTAGTACTAATAGTGGATATGTACCATGGACAGCTGTCTATTCCTCTTCAAAAATAGAGTTATATCTAGTTCAAAGTGTGCTGTCAAATATTCAGATTGCACAAATGGAGAATCCAGTACCATTTGGAAGGACAATCTCATTTGATAAAATAGTAGACATAAGCAATTTTGCAAGCCTCCATGTGTAATTATTTTACATCAACACACACCAGTAATAAATGTAACAAAAGTTTTTTCTGTGACTATAAAATAATTCACATTTATTACAAATATAGTAAGATTAAAGTACAAAGTACAATAGCTGATAAGTTTGCCAGTAAGTGGATCACAGTGTACACATTAGGCTAGTGCTTTAAAATCATTTTCCTGAGCATTTTATACAGTTTTGAAGAAAGACTACTATTTTATGCATTGGAATGTGCAAAGTATAAAATAAGAGTTATGTATAGCAACATGGATGGTCAGAAAACTTTATCAAAAAACAAGTTACTACATATCTAGAGTGTTATAATGTCAAATTATTTATACACATATACATATATAGAAATGCTTCCCAAAATACATGTTGCTTTTTTTTACATATGCATATTCATACATATGTAGGCATACATATATTAAAACATACATACAAAATAATATAATGTAAAATACAATGCTACATTATTTATAATTTCCTTTGAATAACGATCCAGTTATAAATGACACAGTCAGATTATCTTTCTACCCTATAAAATGTTAATGGATATTTATTTTTGTTTTGCTTTTCATATACAGCTAAAACATCTGCAGAGCTATGAAATTGTCAGTTAGTCATTAGTATATGTTCTAGGAAATGGCATGAAGCCAAGTTTAATGATGTTCCTTAATGTGGAGTCTTTGAGTAAAATATTACTGTTTTTAATATTTCTTAGCCCATTATTAAGAAACATATTAATGGCTAACTCCATAATTTAGTACATTTAATAAAAATAACTATAATCTATTTTTTGCAGGTTAAGTTCATTTAGGGGAGAAGATAAAAAAATGATTTAAGGTAGAAGGCTATATTCTCAAATAAAAAATAAAATAGAATGTTTCTTTACTATCCTTTTTTCAAGTATTCTAAAATTTAGGAGGAAAATGATGGTCAGAGTGATCTAGACTTGTAGGGTTAAAAAAAGGGAGAAGTAAGCCCTTTCATCTGATAGTTTGGAGATAGCTCAAAATGTTAAAAAAAAATGGATCATAAAAGGAAAAAGTATAAACTAAGATCAACAAATCAGATATATTACAAATGGGACCCTAAAAGTAAAAGAAACTGTCAGAAAATTATGTCCTTTTTATGTTTGTAATTTGTGGCAATATTTTATAAGTTCAAAGTTTCTTTATGAAGTAAATGAAAGGCATAATACATTATCTTCAACTATAAAGATCCATATCTTTCTGTAGTACAATGATAACATTTTATTTATTATTTTCTACCTTTCCATTTTTTCAAAGAAGTTGGAAAAAGATGAAAAATCATTGTTTAGCATTGCTAGGTGCAATTTTATTGAAGGAGGAAGCTATATACATTTCTGTGGTGGATTAACAAATGGTCAGCTTCTAACACCCAGATGAACTGAATCAGCATGGTTCTGGGTGTGCAAGGCCCACCTGAGGATTGTTTTTTTTTTTTTTTTTTTTTTTTTGTGGGTACCGGGACCACCTGAGGATTGTTGCCAACAGCATAAAGGCAGAACTGGAGGGGAGGATGGTGTGCTGTTGATCCTTCTGGAGAAGCTTGTTGCACTGGTGTTTCCTGATGTGAACTCAGCTGTTGTCAGTGTTGGAGGACCTAGGGTCCTTGCTGTTGCTGAGATTGGCTGTGGTTCATTTCAGGGTGGGGGGTAGCTCTGACCTTTAGCTTGAGTGTTGATTCTTGGCTCCAGTGCAGATCTCTGAGCCTACTGGTACAGATCATCCCACTGATGCAGATTTTCTAGCTGCCATAACTGACCTTTGGGTATTCCTAGTGCAGATTCTTGATACAAACTTGCTTGAGACATTGTCATGGGCTCTAGACATCCAGCTGGACTCATGGAGGACATTTCCATGGATTCTACACCTTTAGCTGGACTCATGTAGGACATTGCTGTGGGATCCAGGCCCTCAGTTAGATTCTGTGTCTCTAGTGCATGGACAGATCTGCACTCTTCTGCATTTGACTTTTTAGGCAAATATTATAAAATAATCCTATAAATTATGTTTCCTGCATTAAATCTATTCCCTTTTAAATCCTGACTACAACAATTTCCATTAAAAAAAAAGTGTGTTAAATATCAGGAAAACTTTTGAATTCTGTAACAAAAATACAAGTTCTCCACATAAGCTGCCCTGATTAGCAAAATATCATTTGGGCAACATATAATAACTCTAGGTTGCTTGAATTTGTTGAAAAATTGAAATATATCCAGGCAGGCTAACTGCCTATTTATTCTTTTTCAGAAAATTGTCCTTTAATTTACTGATGGATCAAAATTGGATAAGAAAATAATAGATTTTTATCATATGAGTTTTTGTTGTGTTCTTTAGAGGAAATACTTAGACAAAATGTAATTTCCTTTCCAAATATGCATAATGAGTGATCTTGGATAAACTATTCAACAAGTTACAAAATTTTAGAACTAGATGTGCATATACTGACAGATCTAATGTATCTGGACCAGTACTTGTGGAAAGAAAACATTCAATTTCCATCATAATCAACCTGGGACATGAAGTAAAATATTGAGAGAAATTAATTTTACTAAAAAGCAAAACATCAAAATCCAAGTAATGTCACAATGTTAATTTCTGATTGCATTCCAATCCAACTCAAAAGTTGATTCCAGATGACTGTTAGAGATGTTACATTTTTAAGAATTCACTTGTTTACATCTGAATAATTATAGTGAAATAATGTTGCTTTTGATATTTGCAATTTTAATATTCAGAAGTGAAGCCATTATTATTTTATTATATATAAATTATATATTTTATTTTATAATATATTTCATATATATTTATATATATATATATATATATATATATATATATGTATATATCAGGAAAATGAACGGGATTCCTGACAGAACAAATCACCCAGAGATGGAGTAGGACAAAAGGCCAAATTTATTTTTGCAGCATCTCCACAGGGGACTTATATGTCCCTGAGAGCTCCAAATAGGATCTCGTTTTTACTTTTATACCATTCCTATTCTACAGGGCAACCTTGCATTGGCCAGCTGTTGTTAGGCATGTTACAGAAGCAGAAGTGAAGCACTGTTTGGGGGGTAAACAGTAGTCAAGGGAGAACAGGGAGTTCTGGTAGAACTTTCTAAATCTGCTTTGCTCCACTGACATTACATTATACTTGTTCCCGTACATAGCTGAGGCCATAACCACCAATTTCCTCAGGGAGCTTAACTGTATAGTTAACCCCATAGTTGCTTAGTTTCACCTCGGGAGGTGGTTTCCTCTCTCATCACCTCTTTGAGGCTCTTTTGAAAAGCCTCACCTTTTTGATCATCTATCAGATGGCAACTATAGGTAAAATTGCACTTCCTGCAAACTTCTCCTTTATTTAGCTAGTCTGTTTAGCACACAAGCAGTTTTATTATTTATGATTTCTGTACAGCTTATAGTCTAATTATTTTATTTAACATATAACTGGGAGTTCAATATCCCCACATCCCATACTCAGCACAAGTGGTCAGCCTATAGTATTGGATGATTTTTTTCTGGTGGCCATTTATCATCTTTTAAATTACCTTTGATTATACTCTTTTTCTTGTGGGAATGTGCATATACAGGGTAGCCCAGCAATTCCCCTTGGTATAAAGGCAGGAGGAAGATGGACAGTTGGACAGTACTCAGTATATAACTTCTTGCCCAATATCTTGGGAGTTGAGCATAGGCTCTATTCCCACATATCCAATAGAGCTCCTTGGGAGCTGACCAATGAATGGAGGCACTTATGATTTTTTCATCTGGGGCTCAAGTCTTGGAAATGGGCTATGCGGTTTACTTCAGTTTTATTTTTTCAGCATTCTGTCTTGCCTTTGGTCTTGTTATAGATTCCCTGTCCCAGGCAAATCAGTTCTTTTACCTGGACCTGGAGTATTTTTTCCTTTTTGGGTGAGGCGTCATCTCCCAATGATGTTGGTCTTTAGGATCCATGGGTTACGTCTCTGTGTAAATGGTTTTATGACCCTTTTAATATCTGTGCCCAATTTGAGGGTTTTGTTATTGGCAGGGTCCCATTTCCTGGCTTCCCATAGCCATTGGTCTCCCATCAAGGTTCTCCCACACACATAGCATGAGGTGAATGCTATGTTTTCTGCTAGGCCTATGTAAAGTTTTTTGGTTATAAAGGGGATCTCTGGTAAAGGATGGGTCATTTCTTCATAAAAGGAGTGGAAGACTTGAAAGCTAAAAGTAGCTGGAGAATAGGTGAGCCTCCTGATGTGGATCAGGGTTCCTGGGTCTTGGCCTCTTATATATTTGAAGCCCAAATCTTTTGTCCTTTTCCTACTTGGGATCTTGGAGGTCTAGAATACTAAGAGGAACTGGATTGCATGTTCTGAGCCTGCAAGGAGAAGGAGGCTTTCATTTCTTTAATGGGGAGCCTGTCTGCCAGGTTGCCCATTTTATATATGACCACTAAGGGCAGCCAAAATCTTTGGAGCTGTGACATGTACTCTATTCCTGTGAACCCTTCCAAATGTACATGTACTTATTATCTCTGCTTGGTACTGCCCCTTACTAAAGAGTGTAATGTCTCTGAAGGAGCCTATGAAGAGTCTCTTCTAATTTCAATCTTTTGAGGAATGTGATATATATATTCATATATTTATAATATATATTCATGTGTAATTATGAAAGGGTATTTATTCATTAAGCTTATATTAAGAATCAAAGGGGGACTATTCCACAGTGGTTGTAGGCACTGTAGAGGATCCAATAAGTGTTCAGACTAAGAAACTGGACACCTCAGGAAAGAGGGATTAAGGATGAAGTGCAAATCAAGAAAATCCTGAGAGTTGATAGAAATCCTGCCGATAAAGACCAGGCTCAATAGGTTCTGATGGGAAGAAGGACTGCATTGGTTTTTGTAGTCCAGACTGTGCGTGTTGTGCCTTGGCAGAAATTTTGTCTGCATTTTCCTCATGTCTACAGACTGCCTGAGATTAAGGGCAGAGGGGTAATTAATCTAGCAGAAGAAATTCCAAGTGAGTCTAATGTTGAAGCAGTGACATGGATATTGTTGGGAACTTTTAGCATGATTAATGTTAAGAATCAAGAGCAAAGCAGCACAATAATTTAAAATGCTGTGAGTTTGGTGAGAAAAAAAGCTTCAGTAAAGCTGTGGACTGCAAAGATAAAGCAGAGGAGATCTTGATTGCTGAGAAGAAACAGGAGAATAGAAAAGATGGCCTAAGGGCATAAAAAGAAGCAACAGGATTCCACCCTTTGCAGCCTCATACTTGCAAAAGTGAAAGACTTTGCTTTGAGAAGACAGCACTAGTGAATTATGTTCCAGAAGAGTGGTGGCCTAGAGAAATTGCTTTCTGGGATTTGGTTCATAGGCACTTGACCCCTACAGCCAAGAGAGAAGGAAACCTGGGTACTGCTCCAGCTGGTAGCAGACATTGGCATCATTCACATGGTGCTGGTTTTAGGTGCATGCAGAATGCATGAGTTGTGAGGTCAGGAAGACTTCCTCCCAGATTTCAAAGGAAGACCTGGGAAGCCAGGCAGTGTACCCCTGAGAGGACAGTGTGTGAAGCTGTGAGCATGAAACCAAAAGTGCAGTGGAAACCTCAGAAGGTTGGAGAAGGCAGGAACATGGATCATCCAAGGAAAGCTTCAAGGAGTGAGCAAAGCCAGCCCAAGAGAAAAGCCATGGGCTACAACCACCAGCAGTGCAATAGGGGTGGATCTCTCCAAGCCCTGTGGAGTTCACAATTTGCCCCAGATTGTCAAGGATGTTGGAAGTGGAACTGTGGGATTTAATGATTGCCTTGTTGGATTTTGGTTTTGCTTTGTTCCCATTCCTTGCTATCTCCCTATTTGTAAATTTGTAATGGAAATGTCTATCTTGTGTCATTGAATGTTGGAAGTGCTTAATTTTTTTTTTTTTCATTTGTACAGGGGCTTGTTACTAAGACTTTGCCTTCAATCTCAGAGGAGACTTTGACTTTGACATTTCAGCAATGCTGAAACTGTTAGGACTTTGGCAACTCTTAGAGATGGATTAAATGCCCTTTGCATAAAGGAATGTGCATGAGTATTTGCAGGGCCAGGGATGGAATATTATGGCTTGTGTTAAATGTACCCCCAAAGCCTCACTGATTTTTGGGGATTTTTCAGGTGGGGATTTTTCAGAGGTGGCTGGATCTAGAATATGTGATGCTGGAATTGATTCATGGTGCAGTGCTAGGACCAAGCGCACTAGGATTAAGGGTGTGAGTCTTATCTACCCTAAATAGTCAGGATAAGATATAAGAGATAGAAAGAGCTGCGGTCATCCTTTGTTGCTTTGTTACTTTCTGCCCATCATGAACTTTTTCTCCTCTGGGATGCCAGTCAGCCATGCCTCCCTGCTTTGTAGCCAACAGATTATGGACTGAAACCTATATAAACTGTGAGCTAACTCCTTTAACTTTGGATGTCAGGTGTTTTGTCTTATCAATGAGGGTAAAGTAATATAGGGTGTTTATTCTTTAAGCTTATAGAATTAGAGGTGGACTAGCTGTAGTCCACCTACAGCATGCTGTAGGCATGCTGGAGAGGCAGAAGACCCAATAAGTATTTAGACCAAGAAGCTGGATGGCTCAGAACAAGAGGGATCAAGGATGCAGTGCAAATCTATAAAATTCTGAGGAGTCAGTGGGATGAGTCCATGTTGAAAAGTTGGGGAAACTGGAGCCTGAGTCCCACAGGTGATGGTGGTAGCACAAGTCTCATCCTTCAAGCTGCATGGAAACTTTTCAAGCACAGGCTGGCTTCCTTCTTCTGCCCTTTTCACTTCTTCCAGTACAAGCCAATTGGACACTGCTACCTACAATCAAGGCATATCTTCCACTTCCAGTTTGCTGTCCTACATGTCAAGTATCTGCAAAAACCCATACAGACACACCTAGACGTATGCTTCATTAAGCTTCTATGTGTCCCTTAATCCAGTCAAATTGACACTCAAGATTAACCATCACACACTCTGAATAAGTACAGCAATAGTGTGAGAAAAGAATAAAGTTGGGAGCATGACACTATTATATTTCAAAGTATGATACAAAGCTACAGTAAATAAAATATCATGGTACTGTCTAAAAATGGATACAGAGACAAATGGGATAATTTTTTTAAATGAAGAAATAAAACCACATATTTATGGTCAGTTGATTTTCATAAATACTGGCAAGAACATACAATGGGCTAAGGAGAGTACCTCCAATAGATACTGGGAAGAAAATTAAATATCCATATTCAGAAGATTAAAATTAGACCTTCATACTATAAACACCAACTGAAAATAGATTAACACTTCAATATAAAAGCTAAAGTGGTGGGCCAGTGAGATGGCTCAGTGGCATAAGCACCTGCCTGGCAAGCATGAGGTCCTGAGTTTGACTCCCAGTACCCACATACTAAAAAAGGGCTGGTGATATCACTCAGCGGCACGGGCGCCTGCTGGTGCGAGAGGTCCTGAGGTCGACCCCCGGTACCCACAAAAAAAAAAGAAATAAAAGCTAAAGTGGTAAAACAATTAGAAAGACACATAGGAGAAAATGTCCATGACATTGATGTCTCTAGGCAATGATTTTTTAAGTTTCTTCCCAAAAGCACAGATAACCAACAAAAATAGACAAATGAAATTGCAATCAAAATTTCTGTGCAGAAAAGGAAATAATCAACCACACCATTCTATGGTATGTTTGAAAATAATAACTAATCAAATATCTTATAAGGGGTTAATATCAAATATATAAGGAAATAAACAATAGCAAAAAATAAAAAATAAGCAACCTGATTAAAAATGAGCAAAGGGGGCCGGTGAGATGGCTCAGTGGCTTAAGCGCCTGCCCAGCAAGCACGAGGGCCCGAGTTCGACTCCCGGAACCCACATATGAAAAACGGGCCGGTGATATCGCTCAGCAGCACGGGCGCCTGCTAGCGCGCGAGGTCCTGAGGTTGACCCCCCGGTACCCACAAAAAAAAAATGAGCAAAGGACTTGAATAGACATTTACCATACAAGACGCACAAATGGCAAATGGGTATATGAAAAATGCTTAACATCACAATAATCAAGCAAATGCAAATTCATACCACAGCAAGATTGTCATCTTAGGATAAAACAAGAAAGACAAGTGTTGATGATGATGTGGAGAAAGGGAAACTCTTGAAAACTGTTGGGATGTAAATTAGTATAGCCATTCTAGAAAAACAGTAGGGAGTTTCCTCATTTTTCTATATGATCTAGCTTTCCGCTACTGAGAGAATATGCATTAGAAATAAAGTCAATATTTCAGAGATATCTACATTCCCAAATTCATTGCAGCATTATTAGCCATAGCCAAGATATGGAATCAATTTAAGTGTCCATTAGGGGATGAATGGACAAAGAAAATATGGTACAGTGTATACACACAGTGGAATACTATTCAGTCTTTAAAAATAGGAAATCTCATTTTCATAATCATAGATGAGCTCCAATAACCTCCTATTTTTTGAAATAAACAAGAGGTAGAAAGTCAAATACTATATGATCTCACTTATATGTGGGATCTCAACTTGTTGAAATCACAGAAGTAGAGAGCAAAATGGTAATTATTGGAATTTGGAGGATAGGGTTGGGAAGTAGGAATGATGTTGGTCAGAGTGTATAAAATTTCAGTTGAGCAAAGGAAATAATTTTCTGTGATTTATTGTACAATAGAGTGACAATAATTAATAACTCTTTTTTATATACTTAAAAAATCCAAAACAGTAAAGAGTAAGGGTACTTATCACAGAAGTGTAAGTATGTGAGGTAATATACGGGTTAGTTAGATTTACTTAGCCATTTTACAGTGTATTCCTTAGAAAAACATCATATTGTACACTATAAATGAAATAAAGGAAGGTGAGTTTGGATGCAGAGTCCATTTAGAAGATTTATGCAATAATCTCTGAGTCATCATCTTTTCTCCTAGTGTATAACAAAGTTGATTTCCAACATGGTAATTTAATTATCTTTGCTAGCAACAGGTTCAGTAAGATGAGAATTACATGGATATTTTTTGTTTAAAATATTTTAGAAATATTAATATAATCTGTGGCTATACAATTAATATTTATAACCTATAAATTAACAATCTATCATCATATAAAACATTTTATGTAAGTAGAATTAGATAACATAATGTAAACAAGCAGAGATGTTTAATTTCTAAGGGCATATTTACATAGTGTTTCTTCAATTATCTTTTTCTGAACTTTAGGATATTAAGGTAAACCATTGTTTAAACACGATTTTGTGTGAACACTTATATAATGGCAGAGTATTTTAACAAATAGATTGGGGATATAAAGCAATTTAAAACCATTTTGAAGAATTGGAAGAGACCTGTGTAATGGATTCTTATATGTGAGCAGTGTACTGAACAGGAATCTACCACCAATCAAATGCTCTATTCTTTTTCTAAATTAATCTTAATGTGAAAGGGAAAAATTATAATTTGCCAAGCAAAAAAGTAGTGTTCAGATAGAAACAAGTCCATATGTGAGCGAAGTGCTCTGTTTTTGATTAGTTCTGAGGGAATTTATTCAAGACACTTACATGGCTATTTTCTAATTGAATATATGGGGTGTGGGGAAGACACAATTTTACATGCATTATTTTTAAATTATCAAGATAAGAAGTTTATGTATGCCAAAATCAATTTTTATTTTAGTGAAATTTGTTCAACCATCCAAGCTATTTAATGCCAAAATATTTTTTCATGACATAAAACAACTTTTCTTTATTGCAGATATATCCCTTCCCTCTCTTTCTAACATTCCATACCATACCACATTTCCTGATCAAACATACTTGGAGAATATATGTTCTTATAAATTAGGTTATGATATTTAAGACTCAAAGAATGAAAATATTTAGAATTAGAGAGCAATATATATTTACAGATGTGTACAAAGTATTTATTAAATATTGAAAGAAATTAAAAAAAATTCAGTGAAGAGTTTGGAGCTGGAATTTCACATATATTTTTCACAAAGGTGAATGAAATAATATTTGCCAACAGGACATAGATTTTATGCGCTTGCAAGGCAGGCGCTTAAGCCGCTGAGCCGTCTCACCGGCCCTGCTTAATTATTTCTTAAAATTCAGGGTTAAATGTTGGAAAGGCAGTTTTTTTAAAAAAATGGAAAGATTGCTTTCAAATTTAGTTTATTTTGATACTTGGTTTTATTAGCATTGACAATGGTACATAGATACAATTTGTTTCACTTTGTACATACAAGTACACACAGACACTAAAATTAAGAGGATAAAATACTATTTTTGATATTACCCTGTAAACTAATCTGAAAATGTATAAATTCTCTATAAAAATGGCTTTAAATCTTACTGTACATTTTCATTTTGAAATGTTTTTATCAGAATATGTTCCGAAATTTTAAAGAATAGAGATTTAAAAGTATTAAGTCATATATACTAATTGAGGTAACAAAACCTATATGTTAGGACATACATCTCAAAAATGATTTTAGGGCTGGTGAGATGGCTCAGCGGCGTAAGCGCCTGCCTTGCAAGCGCGAGGGCCCGAGTTCGACTCCCGGATCCCACATACGAAAAAGGGGCCGGTGATATCGCTCAGTGGCACGGGTGCCTGTTGGCGCGCGAGGTCCTGAGGTCGTCCCCCTGGTACCCACAAAAAAAAAAAATGATTTTAACAAAACTTTCTTTCAAAACCATAATTTTCATACTTATTTTCAAATCATAATCATCACATTTGAGTAACAGATTGTGTATAGTTACAATATTTTCTGTACAATATGAGACTACCAACAGATATTTATCATAAAAATAGATGTAACAAGTACAGAATACTTAGATTTGTTAAAAAATAAGAGTTCAAACATTTTTTAATTTAACTATTTTAACCCTTTCCCACAAGATAACCAACACAACTTCTGTCTGTAGTTAAAAAGGTATTTCACAAATGTATCACTTTAGAAGATAACGTAAATGTGGGCTACATGGTCTAAATGTATTGCTAGTGAAATTAATGACATTTTGTCACTGTGTATCACATGTGCATGCCTGCTTTCTACTTCTGTGTAATGGAAAAACACTTTACTCAGAATGGTACTCTGAATTAACTGTATAATACAGTCTTTGGAGACTGTCTTCCATCAGTGACTAAAAACATAAGAAGACACTTTATTATTTTTGTGAAGTTTTGTCATTAGGTTTTTATTTCTTGTTATTTCTGCTAACTCAATAAGAAACACTGGCATTACCTTTTTTGTTTTTTGTATCCTGAAATATTTACTATTATCTTTTATTATGGATATTTTTTGCAGGGATTCTAATTTTACATTTTTAAAATATCAGGTCAGTTAATGTTATAAAACACAATCTTTAAACCAGTTTTCTTATAGCACACCACACAGAATGTGAGAAAAGATGGCACACATCTGCTATTGCAGAATCTCACCACTCCCTTAAGGATATCCCATGTACTAGTAGGCCGTGGAACCTTTAAGGAGACTAGTTTGAGTCTGCATATTAAATAATATGAAAGTCTAAGTTATAGTTATTTTAGATTTAAAAAATCAAAAAAAGGAAGACCAAATATTTAACTCTACTACAATATTTTGTGCTTTGGAACAATCCTTCTATGTAATTAAATAGGATAGTAACTCAGTGGTCCTCCAATAAATGTCAATGTACACAACAAATACCCAAGAATTCTTTAACATGTTTATATTTATTGGAAAAAAATGTTGAAGGTGAGTGGAATGCTAAAACCAGATTACTAAATTTGAACAAACTCCTAGGTGATTCTCTCCCTCCCTCCCTCTCTCTCTTTCTCTCCTTTTCTTTCTTCCCAGGTGATTCCCTCTCACTTTTTTCTTACTTCCCAGACAATTCTGGATTTTTTCTCTTGCTTTCTTGTTTCTCCCTTTCTCCAATTCCTGTATTGGATTTCAAATCCAGAGTCTCACACATGCTAGGCAAACACTCTACCATTGAACTGTATCCCCAGTCCTTTAAAAAATTTTTATTGTTGATTTTGACACAGCATCTCACTAAATTACTGAGGCTGGCTTGAAACTTTTCAATCTTGTGCCTCAGCCTCCCAAAGAGTTGGGACTGCAGATGCATGCCACTAATTTACTTCATAAATCAGAAATTGATAACTATTTATTATGAATAGTCTAAATTGTTTACATCATACCTAAATCAGAAATTGATAACTATTCATAACTATTATGGAAAGTTAACTAAATGGAGTTGAGCATAGGAGAACACCAACTCTTCCAAAATACATAGGGTCAAATAGAAATAGTTTGTTTCCCAATAAATATTTGCAATATAACATTTTAGAATGTTTAGTTGTGAATAGACAATGAAAATAACTCTGAGAATGCTTTGTCAAAATCAAAATGATTGCTTATATTGCCAAGTATTGCAGATAACTTTGTAGGTGGAAAGTGTTATGCAACACAAAATACTAGTAAACAGAATTATTATTATTATTATTATTATTATTTATACCTTTTAGTGGTGTTTGCATTTTCTATGCCATATTTCACATTTAATTTCAAAAATTTACTTTTTCCTCCTAATGTGTTTTTTACATTATAGTTCACAATAGTTCTTTACTTTGTTAAGCTAAGAGATAAAAAATATAATTCCATTTAGATTTCCTTAAGATAATTAGTCTTGGGACACAGAGACTGGAACATCGATCAGTTCTGCAGCACTGTTGAGGACGAATGATACAGGGGGACTGTAGCAAAATAATTGTCTACATCATACCTAGAGCACAGCTTCAGAAAAGAAAACAAGTCATCACTAAGGTTAGGAGATAAGGTATCTTTCTGCAATGAGAACGGATATATTGTAGCAACATGATGACATTGAAAGTTAAGGCAGATGACAAGATACTGAAAATCCCTAAAGCCAGGATGAAAGGTTGAAGAGTAAAATAAATTAGGAGTTACTAGCAAAAGACAAGACTAATGTTAAAAGCAAGAATAAACATACTATACTAATGGCATGGTATCAAAATTGGTTTGCTCTTTGAGGCAAAGATCATGTTTCAGTAAATAAAAATAAAGTAAAGAAAAGACTCTAAATTGAGAAAACATGAACTCAAAATTTTTAAAAGACAAATTATCAGAGATTTACAAATTGAGTTGTGTATTTTAGATCTGTTAACTGTTTCAACTAATATTTTTACTATGTATGTTTAGAACTTTTAACTCTATCCTTTATTTCCAATAGTAAAACTTTACAAGAATAGTCAAATTATTGATTCAAAGAATCCTCATTTCACATATCATAGAATTTCAGCTAAACAAGAGATATAACTGGTTAATATTCTTGTTCTCTCTGAATCTGGAACTATGATATCAAGAAAAAATAGACTTCACATTACAATAATTCAGTACCGTTAAGTATAATAGTTTTTATGTCAGTAGAAATATTCTGCAATGAAAATATTTATTCATAAAATTTATATGTGATTTTAAAAACAGCTTCCAAATCTAGTACCTCCTTTCTATAAACAAAAGTCAAAAGTGCAAGGAAAATGTTACCGCAATCACACTTATTGCTCCGCAGTTTGCTATCTGTGAGCTTCCCCTCTATGTTCAAGCCTGTACATCAGAATTTTAGATATTAAATTTTAAATAATTATATATTTAATTTTATAAGTAATTTTATCTTCTGACTTTTCACATATTCCAAAAATTCAAAATTTGGAGAAATGATCGCAGCTTCTAAAGTTTTATCCCACTATGTTTGTCTGAATAATGACATAGGCATTTATTTTTAGGCATAGTACAATCTGCCTCTCCTTTAAACCCACAACAGTGTTGTTCACAGATTAAGGATTAGTTTTGGAAACATAATTAGAAGTAGAGTTAGGGTTGACCAACTTTTGATACATTTACTATAAATTCTAACTCTTCAAAAATATTATTTTTTTTGCAAATGTTTTCTTATCTGTTCCCTTCGCTTTTGTCTCATTTCTATTTATAGGAACAGTGACTTATTGTGGATATATTTTTTTAAACTTAACATATGTTACAAATATTTTCTTTCCATCTGTCACTTACAAATTTGGTTTATGGCAACATTTATCATTGAAACATTGAATTTTTCAGCATTCCATGCATTTTTCATACTTTCATTTCCAAAGAAATCAGTGTATGTTAAGTGTTTAAAAGTGTTTAGAATCATTTTAATCTCTTGGGTGAAACACACATATTACCATTTCATGATTTCTATCTCATTCTTTTTTTGCCTTGGACCTTTCTTCATCACATTGCCTATTATGGTTTAAACATGAAAAGCCTCCCAAAGACTCATGCATGGAAGATGTTAATCCTCTCAAAACTGATAACATTAGGAAAGTAAATGAGAAACCAATGCAAATTGTTGGATTTCTATTCGTTTTTTTTTTTTTTTTAATTTTTAGCCAATACTTTTCTCTTGTCATTGTATTCTAACTTTTGACATTTTATTAACCTAAAAGTCACGAAAAGTTTAAAAATGTAGTTTCAATATGCTCTTCATCCAACTCTTACCAATAGTACCTAATTATATAGTTATAGTAATTTAAACAGTGATATTATTAACAACTATTAACTCATGTATGAAACAGATCCTTATTTTGCCAATTTTTGCTTTTACTGTTTTTATATTTACTTCTATGAACATTTATCACATGTGCACATTTGAGTAGCCATCACTACAATCTGAATACAGAACCATTCTGTTCTGATTGACAAGTTCCTTCAAATAAACTCTTAATAGTCATTGACTTTCCCACCTCACACCTGCCAAGCCATGATCTCTTCTCCATTAGTACAGTACTTTCACACTGAGAGTGTTGTAATAGTGGAATCATACAATACATAATCCTTTGAATTTGACATATTTCATTCAGTATAATGTCTTTAGATTCCATCCAATTTGAGAGTCAACAAGTATAGAAACCTTTATCAGTAGTTCATTTCTTGTTACTGCTAGATAGTATTTCATGGCATGAATGTAACAGTTTGCCTATTTATTCACCTATTGAAGGACGTACATTGTTTCCAGTGTAAGAGTATTACATCTGAAACAGCTATAAATATTCATGCACAAGTTTTCCGGTGAACATAAATATTTCTTCATCCAGAAAATTACACCCAGGCAGCGAGCAGTTACAAAGTGTCGCAGTAAGCATAAGTTTAATTTCTCAGATGATGTTTCCTAAGTGGCAGTGATTTTTATTATCTTTCCATCAGCAATAAATGAGGAATCTAGGTGTTTGACATCCTCACCGACATCTAGGACTGTAGGTGTTTGTGTGTGTGTGTGTGTGTGTGTGTGTGTGTTAGCCGTTTAATACTTGTACATGTGTAATAGTTTATCATTGTAGCTTTAATTTGTGTTCTTTAATGACTAATAGCACTGAAGATATTCTATGCTTATTTTTCATCAACTTATTCTCTTGTGGAAAATGTTTTTCTAAGTTTTTTGCCCAACTTGTTATTGGATTTGTTTTCTCAGTATTGAATTTAGAGGGTTCTTATAAATTCTGAATAAAATGTGCCTTGAATATGTGGTTTGCAAGTATTTTTTCCCTGTCTATGGCTTATTTTTCATCTGCTGCTTGGGACAGTGAAAGAGAAACAGAAAACTGATTTTCATGTAGTCTAATATATTCATTTTTTCTCTCATAGATTGCATCTCTTGTGACATTTCTAAGAATTCTTCTAATGCTAAATTACAAACATTGTCTCTTGTGCTTGTTTTTTAAAAATTATTGTTTTCTTTCAATAGGTGGGTAATATTTTGAGTATCATGAGGTCTGTGGAACTTTGGTTATTTATAAGCATATTTTAGAACAATATCATCAAGGAATAGAAACCTAATTGAAACAAAAATAAAGGTGAATTTTATTCTGCTTTGTCAAAATTAAAACTCTATTCAAACTTGATAACCTTGTTTTTTTCTATGCAACTTGTGAATGTACAATTTAAATGATTGTTTCATCAATATTGTATATAAAATCAGGTGACTTATATAATTAAATAATTTAAAAGGTTTGGGCAAATAAATGAATGCATTTCAAGATAGAATTACATTGCATTCAAAATTTCTGTGGTAATGTAATTATAGATTTGCCTCTACAGGTTTAATTTATTTTTTGTACTAAGAAAAGTTTCAAATTCAGTGAAGAATATATATAGTTTCCTAATCAAATCATATTAAAATCTTAATTGAGAAAGTTTTTGTAACTTCAGCATCCTACAAAATTGTCAGTTAACATTCTCACTAAAATCAGTAAATTTCCTGCCAAAATTATTTTAAAAATTGCATTCATGCATTTCTGCATTCTAATAGTGATTTAATTTGGATCTATATATCTTATCCTTTAATGCTTTAGAATTTCCATGGTCAGGGATAAAAAATGAAAATGAAAATTATTGAGTACATATTATTTAGAAGAAATAAAGCTGTTTCTAAGCTGCTTCCCCATGTGTACCATAATCACATTGAATCTTCCAAATAACAAGATTTTTTACTCACTTTTTAAAGTGAGGCAATTAATTAATTAATTGCTAAGGAGTGTTAGTAAGTAGCATCATCAATGTTTTAAATGAATTTTGAATTATTCATAGATAATCTGCTGTTTAATATGATACATTATTTAAAAATATTGTTGAAATAGAATGAAATGATATCTCCCATTGTGCTAGATGATTAAAGAAAACAAGACTAAATTTTTTAATATTGATTATTTTCTTCCACTTTAATTGCCAACAAAAACTATTGTCAGTTGAGAAGCAATGTTTTATTATATTAAAGTGACCTCTATAAATAAATAAAGACAACACAATAAAATAAGCAAACGTTTAAGTGTCTGCTCATAAAATAAACTATAAATAACACATGATGTGTATTTAACTTTTTTGATCATTAAGAAAATAAAATTTAAAGCTACAATAAGGTAATGCTATATGCTTTCTAGAAAAGTTTAAATTAGATTGACAAAACCAAGTGTTGGTGAGATGTGAACCAAGAACTCTCCTATACAGCTAGGAAGATTATTACTTTTAAAAAGTAATTTGGCAGAATTTTACAGAATCAACTGTATATGGAAAAGCAATTCCACTTCTGAATGAAGAATGTATACAGACATAAAGACTCATATGAGAGTATTCATAACAGTTTTTTATAGTATGGAACTGGAAAACATCCACATGTCCCAGCAACTGGAAAATGGCTAAGCAAAGTGTGGTATGCTCATACAATGAAATACAACTGAAAAATGAAGAAGAGTAAATTATTGATATATTGAGGGACGTGGATGAGTTTCTAAAATCACTATTGAGCAATAAATGCCGGAAAAAAGCAACACATGCTCTGTTGTTTAATTTTTAGAAACAAAGACATAAACTAAGTTTTTGTGTCACAATGCGAACCACTGTTTGCCGAGAGCCAGAGTAAAGAAGGGACTGCCGGTATGGATCCATGTGAGAACTTGTGGAAAAGGCCAAGGTATTCAACATCACGGTTGTGGCAGTACATTAAAGTATATGACAACAATACATTTTATTTCATAAATATTGGAAAGTTAGTCCTCAATAAAATTGATTTAAAAACATGTTAGTAGGATGCAATCTTTAAATTTGAAGTAGTTTGACAGTAAATTGGAAGGACAATATATGATGATTTAAGTGGGGAGAAAAGATGACTCTTAAATTTGCACTCTAAATGGTAAAGGGAGGATTGAAAACAGAAGAAAATGCAATTACTTCCATACATGTTACATTTGAGTTTTCCTCCAAGAATAAAGACAAAGAGAAGGCATAAACATAATGAGAGGGAAATTGAAATATGCAGCAATCAGAGAATCGTGACCTTCACTGTAAATACTGTGGCTTCTCTGTCAAGAAACTGGAAGTAATTGAGGTGAAACAATAATAAAAAAAATCATAAGAGACTTTCTGGGAATTCAGATTTTGACATGTACATTATGTGGGTATTTGAAAAACAAAAACAACAACCTCTCAGATCCATTCAGTTTTCAGAAATTAAATGAAGACAGAAAAGTAAAAAATGAGGTTTTAAGATCATGTTACAGGGCCGAGGATATAGCTCAGGGGCACCGCACCTGTCTGCCAAGGGCGAGGTCCTGAGTTCAATTCCTGTTCCAAAAAAAAAAAAAAAAAGATCATTTTACAGAGTTCCTGTAGTGATTAGATTAAATCTGTGAATCTTCTGGGGTAGGGCATGAAGTTCTTTAGCCCTAAGATTGTAGAAAATAAGAATAGTTTCCCTTCACTGATGAATAAATATAGTGTTAATGAGTATTAAAATATTTAGATTATACTAAGAAAATAAAGTAATTGAAAAATTATATTTTATACTAATATTTCCTAAGCAACACACTAATAATATTATTAATGACTACAAAAGTATTCCAAAATTATCAAATATTTTTATAATAAATATGATACTATATCAAATAGTTATCTAAATATTTACTCAAATCATTCATATTTACTTATAAATATAACAAAGTTCAAATTTTACAAGCAAGTCATATTAAAAAGCAAACAATATGTTATTTTATGATAAAAAGAACAAGTTATTTTCCTAAATATTGTCAGTTTCATATGACCTGTTTACATCAGAAATACAACATAGGAAAAATAATAAGATCAGAAAAAGTTTGTGAGAGAGGACAACAACGTTAAGAAAATATGAGATGAACAATCATCAAATAAACTAACAAAATGAGAGAACCAACAGTATATGAAGATTGTTCAATTAAATAAAACTGAAAAAGTGAGTATTTTTCATGTGCAAATACAACATAAAATCCTTACCTCTGTTTAAGGTGGAGGTGGGGGAGAAAAAGCAGGAGAAAAAGAGGGACAGAGTTCTTCAAAGAGGGAATGAGGAAAAGAATGAGATTTAGAAGTGCAAGAGTGATCAGAGAAGATCGAAGCTTCTGTTGTTCTACAGCAAATGCTACAAAAATAGAGATAGATCCACTAGTAAGTTCTGAAGAAAGGCAAAGGAGCAATATAACCAAAGAAGAGGCAATCAGACCTGAAAATGTGAAGGGTGACATCAAAATATATGTCAGGAAGAGGTTAGAAGACAAACGAAGCAGGTGAAATCACCTTGCTGAGAAAAGTTAAAAAAAAAAAAAAAGCCTGAGTGCTATTTAAAAACTATTCTGAATACAGACATTCACAGAACTCATGCAAAACCTATTGAGGAAATAAAGTTCTTAACAATAGAAAAAAAAGGTGATCCATGTAATAAACATCTTATGGCTCATACAGAAAGTGGGGGAGCACAAACACAAACCCTCTTCCTAACTACCACCTGAATCCACACCTAATAAAGATCTTTCAAAATGTGAGCAAATTAAATCACATATTACATCACACCCCATGGTGGAGCAGCCTTAATCCAAGCATCACATACCTGATCCCAGCATCACACACCCTAGAGCCAACCACCTACAAAAAATCCCACCTGTGAGCATGTGAGGCTTTGGAGTGATGTACTGATACAAGCCATAGCACATATATTGCCTATTTCAATTCATGATTCAAAAACATGCTTATACATGATTCCTTGTGCTTATTTGTGATTATATCCGTAGAATATGTAATTGTAAAAATATTTTAACTTCCCATAGATGTTGTCATTTCCTTCCAAATGATGCACATTTTTCTATTTCACCAAGAGTGAGTAAATTATATCACAGTCTTCCCAACACTATATTATTGATAGTACTACACAGTCTTTTGTTTAAATGAACATCTCCCTGGCCATTACTTATATAAAACATAAGCCTCTCATACTTCCAGGAACAAATTTTAGAGATTATTGACAAATCCTTTGTATATTGTACATGATAAAAACATTTCTCACTTTCTATAATTTGTCTTTTAATTTTTTGTACAGCATTTTATTACACAAAATATTATTTTGGGGAAAAATAGTAAATCCTTATTTACTAGGTTTATTTTTATGTAATATACTTCTGTGAAACTGTTCTTATGGTTTTTTCAGTTTTTCTTTTGGCTTAGAAGGTTCAAAATTTAAAAATGAATTACTTCTTTGAAATGTATTTTCTTATGTGTTAGGAACTTAGCAGTAAATGAAAAGAGAGTTTTTATACTCAGTTATTTATAAACTATGGTAGACAAATACTGGACCCTTAAAATTTCCAATGTACTAATCCCAGGAACCTATGAATATGTTATTTTAAATACCAAATGTTTTCATGTACCGCTAGGTCCACAGTCACAGGTAATCTGTGCTTGGAGAAAGGTGGTACATACCCGGTAGTTGTTCAAATAGCATCTTTAAAAAGAGGAAATGGCTTGCCAGGACAGTCAAATGAATTGAGCTTTCTGGAAATAATGGAAATAAAATTTCAGTATGAAGCCTAAAGTTGAAAGTCAGGATTTCATTCCCAACCACTATAAGACAAAATATAGCTTGGTGAGATGTTGGGACAAACTTTGCATGTTAAATAACTGGCATTACACTTGCTTTTTCAGTCAATATATCACCCTCCATACAAAATAATACCCTGCCACCAGACTGGTTGCCATGACTTCTCATTTCCTTCTACCTGAAATAACAACTAGCCTCAGGCCCTGAGTCAGACACCCAATGAAGAGAACAAGTCATGAATCCAGTCACAAAACCTGTAAGTGCTAGTTCAAAATATACCACAGCATTACACAAGTAAATACATTTCCCACATTTTAAGTTTTTATATTTACAATTACTTAGAATCATAGAAAAATTGATATAAATCAAGCCAACAGGGTTTTCCTACATAGGTCGGGATATCCTTGAACTCATTATGCAGCCCAGGCTGACCCTGAACTCTATGCAATCCTCTTGCCTCAACTTCCCGAGTGCTGGGATTACAGGCCTGTGACACTACACCTAGGTAGTATACATTTTTCTACTCTATTCAAATGACTACTTTTTTGAAAGCATATTATTTTCTACTGCCAATATTATTTTTTGTATATTTGATCTGACATTATAAAATGTATATTTGATATGACAGTATAAAAATGGACCAAGATTTATTAAATCCCTTATAAATATTAATCAAATAATTGATCTTCTTTTATATGTAATAGTTTTCTTGTGATGGAGTATCATCAAAGGCAATGAGAACATAAATGAAAAACCAGTTGTTATAGTTGAGATCTAATGGGCCTCAAAATCTCATGTTTAGAAGTGGGTCCTGGTCAGGAAGATCAGAAGAAGGATATAGTCTCCTCCCCATGCCCTTTCACTATGCTGTTTCTGCTTTCAAACCTACTGATCATGGACTGAGCCCAGTGAACTTGTGAGTCAAATAAAGCTGTCTTCCTTTAAGTCATGGGTGTTGGATATTTTGTGCCAGGAGGAGGAAAGTGATTATTAGAGAAATTGGTGTCCAGAGTGGTTCAGAAATCTTTGGAAATCCTTCATGGGAGGAGTTTGGTAAAGTTTGGAGATTCTGGCTGGAGAAGCTTTAGAATGCTGTAAGCAGTGCAAGCAGAGGTGGACGAATGATTCTGGTCAGAGTTTAGCAGGTCAGAAAGCAAAAAGGAATGCAAACAGACAAGACCAGGTTCATAAGATTTCAGTTGGGAATGAAAACTCTGCTGATCACTGGACTAGAGACCATGCATGTTACATTCTGCCGGAGAACTTGTCAATATTTTGCCCAGATCCTAAGACTTTGTGTGAGGCTGAATTTAAAGATGGTGGAGTAATTAATCTGACAGAGAAAATATAGAGTCACCCAACATTAATGGTGTTGTAAGAGTTCCATTGGCTGCTTTTAGTCAGATACACTGCAAAAATCAGGAGAGAAAAGGAGAGTTGAATGATTTGAAAATTTTCCTGCTTAGCCAGAACAGAAGTGCTTACAAATGCTTGCTGAGAAGATTAGCATTAAAAGGAAGCCAACTACTTTGTATCAGGACAATAGAAAGGATGGTTCGAAGGCATTTCAGGAATTATCAAAGCCTCACCCTTTACAGTCTCAAGGGTGAAACCTGCACAGTTTCATCTTCAAAGTGAGTCCCTGGTATGCCTGATCAAGAAGGACCTCCGAGGAAGTTGGCTCCCTGAAAATCATCATTTCATTGTGCTCAGCATCTGAGTACTCAGGGGCCGCTATTGCTATGGTCCAGATTGGTCGGGCTATTGCTTGTGCTGGCAGCAGACCTTTGTGTCTTCTGAATGGTGCTAGTTTTTTTAGGCATGCAGAATGCAAGTGTTGTGGGGTCATGGGGCCTTCCACCTAGATTTCAGAGGAAGATCTAAGAGGCCAGGCAATGTGCCCCTGAGAAGGCATTGTGTACAGGTGGAGAGGGAATCCAAAAATGCAGTGGAGACCCCTGGAAGTTGGAGAGACCAGGAACATGGAATGTCTGATAAGAAAAACCACAGACAGTGAACAAAGCTAACCCAACAGAGGCCATGAGGGCTGCATATGGCAAAGCCCATGGTGTGGACTGCCAAATCTCCACCATCTGCCTCGGTGCTAGATAAGGAATTATAGGATTCAGTGTTTGTCCTGTAGTATTTTGGTCTTACCTTGGTCAGATTCTTTTCTATTCCCCTATTCTTCCCTTGGGTAATGAAAAAATTTACTCTGCGTCATTTTATGTTGGAAATATTTAATATTCTTTTTTGTGTGTGTGTGGGTACCAAGGGTTGAACTCAGGACCTCGCATGCCAGCAGGCACCCATGCTGCTGAGCAATATCACCGGCCCTTATTTCATATATGGATACCGGGAGTTGAACTCAGGACCTCGTGCTTGCCAGGCAGGCGCTTATGCTGCTGAGCTATCTCACCAGCCCCCTCTTTTTGTTTTTCACATGGACTCACAACTAAGATTTTGCCTTGAGTCTTTGAGTTGAAATTGGACTCCAACTTTTTAGCAATGCTAGCGTTTTAAGATTTTGTCTACTCTGAGAATTGGAATAAATGTATTCTGCATAATGAGATGGATGTGTGCCTTTTGAAAGTCAGGGTGGAATAGTTCATATCTAAAATTTCCCAGAGAAATCTCAAGTTTAGAAGTGGAGCCTGGTCAGAAAGTTCAGGTCACTGGGGGCATGACCTGGAATGGTGTATTCTTGTCCCCAGCTCCTCCCTTCTCTCTCTGTTTCCTGGTCACCATGACATAAGCAACTTTCCTCCACCATGCTCTCTCATACTATTTCTGTCTTGGAGCCTGCAGATAATTTTCTGAATCCACTGAAATTATGAGCCACATAAACATCTCCTTTAAGTCATGAATGTTATATATTTTGTCTCAGCAAGGGCCATGGACTGATATACCAGCATACCAATTTTTTCTTCCTAGGTATCAGTGTTCAATCAGTACAGATATAATAAACAGTATTCTGTAGAAGATAGTAAGTTTTTAAAAGCCCCTGAATTGTCATTTTGCAATACTTCTAGAAAAACAGTGCCATGAAAGTGTCATTTGGTGTTTTAGAATAACCCCAGGGTATAAGAACTGTCCCTAAAGTGCCATGAAACAGCACACACACACACGCACACACACACACACACACACACAAAGGGCAGATAGTGTCAGGATTACACAAATGAAATTTACTGGGGACTTCTTAGAGGAAGCATGGTCCTGGTTGCAAGAAGACTAGGTAGATACCCAGGTTTTGCTCAGACTAGAATTGTAAAATGACTTCAGCCTAGCTGGGATTTATCTGAAGCTAATATCAAAGATGTCGAGCACATTGCTGGTACTGATGAAACCATGATCTGGGCTGGTAAAATGCCACATACCACACTACTGGCTTTACTTATTCATGATAAACTGAAGAACTGTGAGGGGGAAATAAGTAAGTTTGCTAAGTGATGACAATGGCAGTTATAACACAAGATGGATGATGTCATGTCATTATTGGTTCTTAAAATCTCATGTGCTCTCCCCACCTTTATATGATATGCCCTGAACCTGTGAGGGATTTTGCTATTGTATGTGTAGTGTGCCACCGGGCCATTTGTCTGACTTATAAGTAGAGTGTACCTTAACAGTAGAGGCAAATAAATAAAAAAAGAGAGAATACTGTGAAAGTGATAATAGTAACCAACTATTCCCAGTAGGAGCTCCAAAAAACAAACCAACAACCTAGTGTCACTCCAAAGAATGGTAAAAAGGCATTAGATGAAAATAGACAATTCCTAGACAAAGACATAAATATAGGCATCGGGTATGTGAAAAAGTGGTCAACATCTCCAATTATCAGGGAAATACAAACTCAAACTGTGATGAGATATCACCTCATTCTTTTAAGAATGACTATTATCAAAATGACAAGACATTACCAGTGCCGGTTAGGACAAGAAGTCCTCCACACTTTTTATGGGAATGTAAATTGGTACTACCATTGTGTAAAATATTATGCAGATTCCTCAAACATATGTGTATCATATGATCTTATCATCCCAGAACTGAATATTTATTTACAAAAGGAAATGAAATCAGTATGACAAAGACCCATCTATATGCCCACATTTCTTGCAAAAATATTTACAATAGCTCGTTGTTGGAAACAATCTAAGTGCCCATCAGCTAATGAATGGAGAAAAAAGATATAATGGAATACTATTCAGACATAAAATGCACTAATCTCATCGTTTTTAGTAATGTGAACTGAACTGGAAATTATTGTGCTAAGTGAAATAACCCAAGCAGGGAAAGACAAGTACCATCTAAAGAACCCTAAAGTAGTTGATCTCATAAAAGTCGAAGTACAGTGATTATTTCCATAGGCTGGAGAAAGTAGGAGGGAGAAAGGGATGCTGAAACGATGATCCATGTGTATCTATGGTTAAATAGAAGTAAGAAGTTCTATTTGCTGTTGTATCATAGGATGAGTACAGGTAACACTCTATATATCTGAACTGTAGTTTTAAAAGAATTAGAAGGTTTTTGAATGTCTTCAGCACTTAACAATGATAAATTTTTTAAGACCTAGATAGTTTTAAATTCATTTGAACATTACACATTGTATACACGTATGGAACTAGTACATGCTATTTCTTTAGTATGTGAATATTTATACTTTTGCACATCAGTTAAAATAGTTAATATATTTTTTAAAATTATATATCTGTCTCCCCCACTATACTGATAACTCAGTGAATAGTAAGATTGCATTTTATATCTATATTTCTGGAGTCTAGTGCAGTATGACCCTATGAGGCCCAGAGTAAATAGTTGTTGGGTGAAAAATGAAGAGATACTTTAAATAGACTATGATATCCAGAGTACGTTCTTCATGTTTCCTGCTCCATAAAAATGTTACACAATATTATTGAGCAGAATACATTCATTGAAAGTGTTTGTTACAATTTGACAGAGAAATCTTAAGTCTGACAGATCTAATAATTTAAAAATATGACTCAGTGAATGTCTTTACGATTATTTCTCTCGATATTTGCTTTATTGTATTTTAATTTCCAGGGACAGAATTCAAGAGAAAAGATTTTGAAATGCAATAAATGCTGAAAATATGTAACTTTGATATTATGAATCAACAGTCACATTAAAAACTGTAAAATTTTATTGCTTGTCCTGTGAATGCATAATAAAGTAGTTCCCTCTCTCTGAGCAGCCTGAGCACAACCATGTGATTTACGTTTCCACCAGAGAACTCTGGGTAGTTGTTGCTGAAGTACTGGAGTTGGCCCAGGAGATGGACACCTAAAAATTCAAGTGGAGGGAAACTTATGAGAGGTATTTCAACTTCAGCTCTACTGACAGACGGGCCAGATCATTCTATGCTGTGGGTGCTAATCAGTGGATTTTATGATATTTAGCATCCCTTAGGTGATGGTAGCATCCTTTCCCCATACATCATCCATTCATCACAATTGAAAACATCTCCATACATGGTCAAATATCTCACAGTGGCTAAAACTACCTTTGAGAATTTATAATCATTTGATGCTGTAGCGACTCCTGACAAAAGGTGTCAAAACTGTGTATCTGTGGTATTTACTTTTGTGGGATTTATTGTTTGTTTTCTGTTGCATTTTTATATTTTAAATACGAATATTGACCATAGTTGTCATAGTAGAAACTTTATGGTAGAAAAAAGAGATAAGTTGGATTACAGCTAATCACAATTCACTGTGACCAAGGTTAAGCAATTTCAATTGTGACATCTCTAGATTTTATCTTTAATACAAATGTACTGAAGTTCTGAAATTCCAGGCTTTTTAGCTTTGTTAAGAATTATGTAATTTTGGGCCGGTGAGATGGCTCAGCGGCATAAGCGCCTGCCCTGCAAGCGCGAGGGCCCGAGTTCGACTCCCGGAACCCACATACGAAAAAGGGGCCGGTGATATCGCTCAATGGCACGGGTGCCTGCTGGCGCGCGAGGTCCTGAGGTCGACTCCCCGGTACCCAAAAAAAAAAAAAAAAAAAAAAAAAGAATTATGTAATTTTAAAACTTCTATAATATTCATCACCTAGTACATTAAGCTGTCCTTGAGTCAATTACATTGTGTAAAGAAATATGTCCTCCTTAAAATATAGAATTTCCTATCTAATCTCTAATAACGTTTCATTTTGGGAAACTAGAAAAGTAACTTATATGTCATTGACTTTATATCATGCAATATTTTTTTTGGCTTTATTTTTAGACAGGGTTTCACTAGGTAGTGCAGGCTGGCCATGCACTCATTACATAGCCCAGGCTGGCCTTGAACTTGCAGTGATCCTCCTGCCTCAGCCTCCCAAGTGCTGGGATTACAGGCATGTGCCACTGTGCTAGGCTTATATCATACAATATTAAATAGGAAGCATTCTTATAGTTTCTAATAAAAAGCTACTATTTGCATAGGTATTTAATTGAAATTATGCTGTGTCATGCTAATTTTATAAAAAGTAACAGCAATAATACTGAAAGTGTTCATTCTGTAGACAGACATTATGTAGCACCAGTATTTTATAACCCGAAAAATGGCTCAAGAACACATTGGGTTTAGTCATGTAATAAAATTTGCCTAAGATTGCAAAGAATGTCAATGACTGTGTAGGTTTCTGATCCATCAATTTGCTTTCTAAAATCTCAAAGCAAAATCAAATGGCATTTGCATAATTTAAATACAAATTAAGATAGATTTTTATGTATTTTAAAAATTTTACCTAAGAAAATGTTCTTAAAGAAATAGTGGGCCGATGAGATGGCTCAGCAGCATAAGCGCCTGCCTGGCAAACGTGAGGTCCTGAGTTCGACTCCCGGTACCCACACACAAAGAAAGGGCCAGTGATATTGCTCAGTGGCACACGTGCATGCTGGCACACGAGGTCCTGAGTTCGACCCCTGGTACCCACACAAAAAAAAAAGAAATAGTGACTATTCATAAATTATTCTTAAAGTAAGATTTTCTTTATTTCAATTGTTTATGTATTTTTATGTGGATGTGACATAATCTTAATTTTCTAATGGGCCGGATTGAGTTTTCTTTCTCCCATTATTTTTGTTTTTTATGTGGGTGCCGAGAGTCGACCTCAGGACCTCGCGCTTGCCAGCAAGCGCTTCTGCCACTGAGCAATATCACCGGTCCCCTTTTTTTTTTTTCCCTTTATGTGGGCTCCAGGAGTCAAACTCAAGACCTCGCGCTTACCAGGCAGGCGCTTATGCTGCTGAGCTATCTCACCGGCCCCCTTTCTCCCATTATTAATGTGCAGACATAGCTTGAATATAAGAAGGTGGGGACAAACATTCGTACCTTTCTTCACATCACCTATAGAGGCAATGTGACCACATATACACACACCTACACACAGAGATGCATTTTATTTTTAACCAAAATAAGCAAGAGTTTAGGCTACAACCACTACCACCTTGCCCACTGGCATACATGGTGACATCGAGTGGGGACAACGCAGCATCTCATCCCATAGACTGAATCTGATATGATGAGTAAAACATATCTTGCTGAAGGCCAGAATGCAGTGATGACTCCTCTGTACAGCAAGTAGCTGATACTAGAAATTCTTTTCACCTAGAATGATCTGTTACTGAAACAACCTTATCCAATAACCAGTGTACATATACAAGACAAGGTCTTTGTATATGTTTAGTAACCCCTAAGAATAACAAAGAAGATCTTGGCATTTAACTTCTGGCTACTATCATTTCTCAGGAATTTTGTTTGCTCATGTCATCAGGAGCCCATGAACTGAGGTGGATGGAGCTGTTATATCATGCCAAACAGTGGGGGCATGTCATACCTCACGGTGTCATGTTCACAAAAGAGTAGGAAGCATGAACAGTGTGAGATTTTTATTCTTTCAACTAGACTTAAGGGAGAAGATTTGAGGAAACCAACAAAAATCGTAGAGTAGCTTAACACTTCTAAACATTTCACTGAATGCTGTTCATGCAGTCATATTTACTAATTCAAAGTGAATTCTGTGGTATATTGGAGGTGGACAATAGGTTCTGTTGGAAAATGGATGGGATGTGTAGTGAGATATTCCCAGGGTTCAAATCCTGCTTTCTGACCATACAATGCTTATGAGCTTAGAAACATGACCACACATGTCTGAACATCAGAATTCTCTTCCACAAAATGAAATCAAGTAACAGAGCTTCAAGGGTTTTATGAAGATGAAATTAAAACTATGTGTGAGAAACCACCCTACAAACTCTGATGTTTACCTGGTGTTCAATAGTTTTAACATAATGTTCCAGGAAAACCTTCACCAAAGTGAATCAATTTGCTTTGGGAAGGATGGTAGACATTAATATTGATAAACTTAGTTAAGAACCTGAAGAAAGCTTGTAAATTTTGGTAGTGGATCTAGTGTTAGTAAGGGGAAAAAATTAATTTTATGCTAGACATAATTGAAAGGTGAGATATCATTTCTTTTCTAATTAATATTTATAGCATTGTGAAATAATAACAACAATATGGTCTATTTTATAACTGTACTAAATCTGGCCTATGGAAATTAAATAATTTTCTTAAATTTACTGAGCTAGTAAGAATAAAAGGCAAATTTAACCTTCTCCTCTGTAGTTATCCTTCACACTCGACCTTAAAATATAACAGTATTCTTACTTTTTGTTTCATTAAACAGAATTTATACCAGTGGAATACAACACACACACACACAACCATTTCAGTTACAGTTTGTGCTCCCTAAAATTGATGATTTTCAAAATTCTCACTTTCTATACAGATCATTCCTCAGAGTCAGCAGAGTAAAATCAAGCTTAAACAAATCAGAAAATAATTTGAACCTGACTATTGCTTTTGACTCCTGTCGTGGTGCCTATAAGGGTCACTGAATGGCAGACAAAGACACCTCCTCCCTTTGGAAAGACATAATGCCCTGGATGACACTAAGATCCTAATGGCAACAAAGATAGTACTGGGGATCAAGAGAATCAATAAAAATTCAAACTGAGTTATTTTAAACTGAAAACAATAAACACCCCCTAGCCTTCATGGTTATACAAATAAATTATTTAAAAATTCACTTTAATAACCCACTACAGAAGTGAAAATATATACATCAGAGTGAGTACTTCTGTAAAGTGCTCACACTAGAGATTTTAAGGGCTTGTGCACTGTTATTTAAATGTTTTAGTCTGTGCAGCTACCAGTTTATTCCATTCTCTTTTTAAGTATGATTTCATAATTATTTTTTATATATATTTTAAATTCATTAATGCTTTAAAATATGTATTTTCAAATGTTTCTTTCTAATTTATAGGAAAATTAAATATCAAGGGTACATTTTAAATATAACCCTTACCTTAATGACCCCTTAGATAAGTCCTTTAAGAATATCTTGGGCCGGTGAGATGGCTCAGCGGCGTAAGCGCCTGCCTTGCAAGCGTGAAGGCCCGAGTTCGACTCCCGGAACCCACATACGAAAAAGGGGCCGGTGATATCGCTCAGCGGCACGGGTGCCTGTTGGTGCGCGAGGTCCTGAGGTCGTCCCCCCGGTACCCACAAAAAAAAAAAAAAAAAGAATATCTCATTATTTTGATGTTTAGGTTCTCTGGGGCTATGAAAAATGAATGCTGTTACTAGATTATATTTTTGTTAATTTTTGTTGACATTTAGGAGACCATTTTATGACCAGATTCTATTCATCTTCTGAACCACAGTATGAAAATAATCCATATAGATATCTGTTATGAATGAGGTTAAACCCGCTTTTCAATTGTAGTTTTGATCTATTTAAAATTAACTCTTTGTAGTCACTAGAAAAATATTTTATTTTATAGTTATTGCTTATTTATAGAGGCCAGACTAGAAAATATGAACCAAAGGAAGAATTCATTATCTCGTAATTATGCTCCTAATTTATATCATTAATATATTCTAATATATATACATATCTTAATATGTATATCCTTATATATATATCCTAATATATATATATATGTATATATATATAATCAAAATTATCCTTTCTGAAACTGCAGAAGTAACTCAGAAGTAACACTTCTGCGAGGTCTTGGATTCATCTGCAACACTGGAAAAAGTGTTTTTTATCTACTAAAGTTTACTTCTCTTCAGCTGAAATACAAAACCCCATTGACATGTGTTATTTTGTAAACTAGTTGGTTATTTCCATCTCAGTCAAAAAATATTGATTATGATTTTAATTCAGATCGCATACAATTATTACTTCAACATTTTATTTTGAACAATTTTATATTTATAAAATACTGTAAAGATGGTAGAGTTTGCTAACACCTGACACCAAGCTTATCCACACAATAACACTCACATTAATGTCTATCACAACTTATGAGCCAATATGACACATTACTAACAAACTCCATACTGTATTCATATTTCCTTAATATTTACTTAAAGTTCTTTTTATATTCCATGAAGCAATCTATGATACACCATTACATCTTGGTGACATACATCACCATTATGTCTTTTCAGATACTTCTTAGCTGAGATAGCTTTTCAAGCTGAGAGGTCCATGGTCGGTTTGGGATATCCTTGACAATTTTGAGAAATACTGTTCAGGTATTTCTATAATATACTTTTTTTTTTTTTTTTTTTTTTTTTTTTTGTGGGTACCGGGGGGACGACCTCAGGACCTCGCGCACCAACAGGCACCCGTGCCGCTGAGCGATATCACCGGCCCCTTTTTCGTATGTGGGTTCCGGGAGTCGAACTCGGGCCTTCGCGCTTGCAAGGCAGGCGCTTAAGCCGCTGAGCCGTCTCACCGGCCCTCTATAATATACTTTTCCAGAGATTTTTCCTATGCATTTATTTAATCATGACCAGACTGAGTTTATGAGTTCTGTGGCAGAAGATCAGAGAGGTAAAGTGACATTTCCATTATATCATATCAACTGACTTACCAGTGTTAATGTTGATCTTAACCATCTGGTTGAGGTAGTTTTGTCAGATTTCTCTACTGCAAGTTATTTTTTTCTTTCTTTACAGACACCTATAACTACATTAACACAACGTGATTCCCCAAGTTCCCAGAAAGCCACACAGTAAAGGTCTGTTCACCTCAGTTCATATTACCTAATACAACATGTCTGTTTTCAAAAAAAAATTCTAGAGCATAACAAAAGGCAGACAGACACACACACACACATATACACACACAAACACACAAAACAAGACAAAACAAAGAGCCTGCAGTGTCAAAATAAGTTGGCAGGACAGCTCACTATTATAACAAAAATGTCAGAATTATAAGACATAATTTAAAATAAATGTGACTGACACTACTAATGGATCTAGTGGAATAGGTAGACAGCATAAGTTAGTTTACAAAAGGGCAGACCACATGAAAATACAACAGAGAAACATTAACAGTGAATCAACAGGAAATGCTACTTATTAGAAGGACTATAACAGAATAAAGAATGCCTTCGATGGTCCTCATGATAGGACTGGAATTGACTGAAAATAGAATCACTCAATTGAAAGCAGATCAAGAGAAAATTAACATACTAAGAAGAAATTGTAAAGAAGAACAAAAAGGAGGCGTGGGGGGCAGTCTTAGAACTCTTGGAAATTTCACAAGATATGAATAAGCATTTTTTATTTTATTTTATTTTATTTCATTTTGTTAGAATAGGGTCTCTCTATGCAGTACAGGCCAGGTTTGAACTAACCATCCTCCTGCTTCCACCTCACAAGTGATGGGATCACGGATGTGTATGACCAGGCCTAGCCTATGAGCATTTTTGGAAGAAAGAGGGGGGAAGAGCAGAATCAATATTTACAATAATTACAGCTAATATGAAACACTTTCTGTGTTAATAGAAAACAACAGATTCAGGAAGTACGTAGAAAACTAGGACAAACACCAAAAGTACCATACCTAGGTATATCATGTTGAAACTACAGAAAACCAAAGATCAAGAGACCAGCTTCAAAGAAGGTAGGAAACAAGTTAATACAGTGGGGAAAACATAAAATCTACAGTAGGCTTTTTTCAGAAGCCATTCAAGTGAAAAGGAAATGGAGTGAAATATTCAAAGTGATGGAAAAGAACAAAACAACCTCAACAATATAAAATTCCATATCTCCCAAAATTATCCTTCAAAAGTGAAAGAGAAATAAATACTTAGAAATACAAAAACTTAGAAAATCCTTGAACAGCACACCATCTCCAAAAAATGTTTGAAGACCTTCGTAGACAAAGGAAATGATATAAATCAGAAAGTTGACCCCGTATAATAAAAAGCAAACCATTAAGGGAGTTATTAATGAAGACACAATATTATATTTTATTTTTCTCATACTTAACATATATAAAAGGTAATTGTTTAATAATAACACAGCTAACTGAGTGACAATAACATGAATAAGTGAAATGAATGCAATAAAGGATAGAGGCAGGGATTTGGGAATACGCTGTCAGAAGACACATGCTACACATGAAGCGGCATAGCTATTGAAAGGAAGACACACTTCAGTGAAAGTTACCTATCAGGCACTCTAGAGAAACCACTAAAACTTTTTTTGTGTGTGGGGGGGAACCGGGGGTCGACCTCAGGACCTCACGTGCCAGCAGGTGCCTGTGTCGCTGAGCGATATCACCAGCCCTTTTTTCGTATGTGGGTACCGGGAGTCAAACTCAGGAACTCGCGCTTGCCAGGCAGGCACTTATGCTGCTGAGCCATCTAACCAGCCCTTATTTTTTATTTTTTTTTAGACAGAGTCTCGATATGTAGTTCAGGCTGGCTTTGATGGCTTTGAACTCCCTATGTAGCCTAGGCTGGCTTCATATTCAGGGCAATCCTCCAGTCGCAGCCTCCTGAGTGCTGAGATTACAGCTGCGCACCACCATGCCTGACACAACCACTAGAACTTTTATAAGAAAAAAGTATAATTAATTTTGTAAGTGAGGAGATAAAAATTAATCACACAGATGCATTAAAAATGCACAAAATTCAACCATATGTGTCTATAAGAAATCTATTCCTAACATAAAGACTTAACATGTAAAGCAAAGAGATGGAGAAGTAAACATCATGATAAAAAATAAAGCTGAGGGCAGGTGATATAGCTCAGAGACACAAGCACCTGCCTGGCAAGCGTGAGGTCCTGAGTTTGACTCCCAGTACCTGCATATAAAATAAATAAATAAATAAATAAATAAATAAATAAATAAAGCAGAGGTGTTTTTTTTTTAACTTCAAAGATTACTTCAGATTGAAGAATATCATTAGGAACAAAGAGGAACATTGTATAAAGATAAAGGGATCGGGCCAGTGAGATGGCTCAGCGGCTTAAGCGCCTGCCCGGCGAGCGCGAGGGCCCGAATTTGACTCCCGGAACCCACATACGAAAAAGGGGCCGGTGATATCGCTCAGCGGCACGGGAGCCTGCTGGCGCGTGAGGTCCTGATGTCGACCCCCCGGTACCCACAAAAAAAAAATGATAAAGGGATCACTTCTTTAAGAAGATACGCAGTCTTAAACTTGTATACACCTTGTAAGAGAACATTAAAATGTGAGACCCCCAACTGACTTGAAAAGTAGACAAATATATCACTACATTTGGGTACTTTGACTTGACTCTGTCAGTAAGATATTGATCAAGTAGGCTGAAAATCAGACCAGATATAAATGAGTTTGAACAGCATTACCACTAAACTAGAGCTAATGTTGACTTACAGATTACTCTATCAAAAATCACCAGAATAATCATTTTTCTCATAATCATTAAGAATAAGAATAGACCATGTTCTGAGCAAAATATAAACATTAAATAATTTAAAGAGTGAGGATATTATAAAGTATGTTTTCACAATACAATGGAATTAATTTGAAGTTAATAATAGAATTTACAAAGTTCACAAATACAGGGAAATAAAATGGTAGGCTCCAAAATTACTCATTGATCCAAAAAGTTTTCAATAAAAAATAAGTATTGTCAGATAATTAAAATGAAAATATAGCTTATTAAAGTTTGTGTGATTCAGTAAAAGTAGTACTTAGAAATTTATAGCATTAAATATATGTTAGCTTTGAATATATTTTAAATATATTTATTAGAATACCTACAATGAATAACTTAAACTTGCTTTTTTGTACAGCTGTAGAAATAAAAGCAATTTTAGCTAGAAACAAATAGAAGAAATGAAATACTAAAAGTTAACAGGCCAATTCTTTGAAAGATGTAACCTACCAAACTCATTCAAGAACAGGTCATTTGAATAGGCCTATATATAGTAGAAAATGAATCATTAATTAGTATCTTTTCAAAACATAAGCACCAGTCTCAGATGGTTTTAAGGCAGGATAGAAAAAATAAAATAAGTAGAAAGGAGAAAAGGAAATGCAGTTTATGGTCTCCCATACTACCTTAAAACTGTAGGTCAGACCCTTTCTCAGCTGCTCATATAGACATCTTAATCACTTTAAGAAAGTCTCTATTGCAATGTTTATTAGCCTTAAATTTACTAAGTCTATTCTCTTCCACTTAAAGACTGAGGACACCAAGATAAGAGTAACTAAAATTTTTCAGAGTTTGTAGAAACAACCAATTGCCAGCTTTCTCAGTGGAACAACGCCTGGAAGTATCCACACCTGCAATCACTTTGGATTCCAGGTAAAGCACAGCCTTGCAGACAACCCCAGGAAGGGATCACCTCCCCTGAATAGCAACTATTAATTACCCCAAGAAGGGAATGAAGGAATCCTCCTCCCAACCAAGCACAATTATCTCATGGGAACCAATTATTTGTCAATTCATAAGGATTGCTCAGTAGCTAAGAAACTAAAACTGAAATCATGGTCAACCAGATGGTGGCTCATTTCAGCTAATCAATGAATGCTGACCTGCTGTTTTTGTAAGTGGGTCAGTCTGAATTCCTCCAGCAGAATATGCCCCCTCCAGTTATTCAACCTGGTGTTCTTATCCCTTACTTTCTAACTCTGCCATGACCAAGTGGGATTTATCCAGGTATGGAAACCTGGTTCAAAATGTAAGTTAGACTACCAAATTTTAATACTTTTTTTTTAACCAAGCAATGTTAATCAAGACCAATAATCTGTTATTAATGAAAACATACGCAGATGAGTCAGTGAGAACAGAGAGCCCAGAAACAAATCCACATAAATAGACCTAACTAAACTTGATAAAAGAGCAAGCAAAGGCAATTTAATGGAAAAAGGACAGATTTTTTTTTACCAAATAATGAAAGAATAATTGGATGTTCATATACAAAAACATAAATTTAGATACAGCTTGGAAATCTTTTACAAAAATTAGCTAGGAGTAGATTATAAAGTGAAATGTGAAACTTAAAACTATGACACTACCAGGGAAAACCTAGAATAATCTGTGAGCTTGGATTTGCTGATAAGTATAGCATTGAAAGTGTGCTATAAGTAACAAAGTGAGCTATAAGTGAGCTATAAGTAACAAAATATAAAAATTGGATTTTAATATTAAGACCGCCATTCTCAAAAAAACACTACTGCAGGAATGAAAAGAGAAGTGATATACTGGGAGAAATCATTTACAATACTTGTGCCCAAAATATACACTGGTAATGAACATCTAAAAGTCAACAGGATGAAAGACCTCCCCCCGCAAAAAAAGGATAGATGAACCAAACATCTTTCTCCAAAAGGTATTCAGAGGGCAAGTAAGCATGTGAGAAGGTACCCAACATTATTTGGCATTGATGGATTTCAAATTAAAACAACCATGAGGTACTATACCCCTATTAGGATGTCTAAAATATATAATGTTGGTATAATGGTATATTGCAAAATAGGAACATTCAATCCTTGTTAGTGGGATTGCAAAATTGTATATCCATTCTCTTACGCAGTTAAATATGGTTTTACTATACAGTCCAAAAATCATGCTTAGTTTATTTCAGAACTAATTTGGAAATATTGCCACTCAAAACCTGCACTGCATATATGTAACAGCTTTATTCATCATCACCAAAAATTGAAAGCAACCAGGGCCGGTGAGATGGCTCAGCAGCCTAAGCGCCTGCCTTGCAAGCGTGAGGGCCCGAGTTCGACTCCCGGAACCCACATACGGAAAAGGGGCCGGTGATATCGCTCAGCGGCACGGGCGCCTGCTGGCGTGTGAGGTCCTGAGGTAGACCCCCCCGGTACCCACAAAAAAAAAAAATTGAAAGCAACCAAAGTGTCCTTAAATAGGTGAATAAAAAATAGCCTATGGCGTACCCATTCAATGAAATATTACACAATAAAAATGAGCTATCAATCAAAATACAAAATTAAAAAATGAAGATGTATTTAAATGCATATTGCTAAGTGCAAGGAGCCAGTCTGAAAAGGTCACATATTATATGATTCCAATTATAGGACATTTTGAGACATGTTATTTATGTTAAGTGAAACAAGAAGGCTGGAATGTTAGGAATTCCCTGTTCAAATGTAGTATAAGGCTTTAGTAAAGTGTTTTTCAGTGGAAAGCAGGCCTTCAGTCTGGAAAACTATGAATTTATTTCATAATAATTACCCTTCCCACTCCCCTGCTAGAGCCAAAAAACAATCTTAATCATATCTTCACCATGAGGACTTATTGGGAATTCTGGGGGTGAAACTCAAAAACTGTGGGGTCCCGAGAGTATTTCTTTTTCATGCTACTCTGCACTTAGCCTCCAAAAATTCATGAAAGTTATCATTTAAGTTTCTCTCCAATGACTTCTACTACAGGTCTGTAGAGTTAAATGTCTGTGGCTATCTGTTTGCTTATCTCTTTCTCCAGCATTTGGAACCATGATTCCTTTGTATTGTAAGGTCTGTGATGGGACTAAGAATATTACTGATTTTTATTTTAAGCTTTTCCCCCCTTGTATTTCCCAGGACAGATAGGTGTCACAACCTCTAAGTTCTTAGCTTAGTGCTGAAAACAACATTCAATGAACATGATTTCAGAAAGTACACAAGGCTAAATTTCAAGGGAATGTGAATATGGGAAGGATATTTTCCAATATATAAAAGACTACTGTTTAGACAAAATTTCTATTCAGAAGTGATGGGAAACAGGAAGCAGACAGCAATTTAGGAAGGTTATTTCATACTTTATTTCATCTTCACTTATTTTCTCACTGACATAGTAGAGACTTCAGAAACTTTGGAAAACAATGAAAAAGTAATTGGTATGGCAATTTCATAATAACAATTTAGGTTATTTGTGGGAGAAGATATTTGGTTTGGATTATTTGAAGCCATAGGAGTAATAATGCAAAGGCAGCTATCATCTGAATATTTTATTCACATAAATAAGTATTTTATGAAAAATATGTATTGTTTTAATACAGACAATTATGAATAGGCAAGAAGCAAACTTTACGCTGTTGGTGATCAAGGTAATGTGATAGTGAGAGAACCAAGATCAGCTCTATCTTTGACTTGATGCAAGACAGATATAGTATTTATTATGGGGTAGAAGTTCTGTTTTAAAATATAATTTTTATTGTTGCTTAAAAAGGAGTAGATATTTGTGAAAATTTAACTTTAATCCTTGATTGCGTTGGTAACTCAGGATATTTCTTTCATGTTTTCAAATCTTTTGCCAAATAAATATTATACAATAAATGTGTAAAATCAGTTTTTGAACTTCATGTGCCTCCAGACACTGTAATGAACTCCCAGAAAATCCAAAGTAATGTAAATTGAGGGAAAGAGTGATTCTTGACATTTGTCATACACTGAACTGGTACCCGAAGGTTAGTCGCAATTTCAGCATTGGATCATATTACATGTTTTGATGTTATCATCGCTTTGCATACTTGTTTGTTTGTTTTTGCAGTCTCTGTGAAATAGAGCAAATAGCACCATCAAGGAAGATTAGTGAATAGTGCCTAATCTTATTCTAGAATCTGAGATAGTGTACAATGCCCAACATGTATATCCACTCCACTAGTAAGAAATGAAGGTTATTTTGGAATGAAATAAATGTGCAATGCATAAACTCTCAGGTGTTTCTTTTTGTCTTATAACATAGTGAAACCGTTCTTTTTTTTTTTTTTTTGTGGGTACCGGGGGGTCTACCTCAGGACCTCGCGCGCCAGCAGGCGCCCGTGCCGCTGAGGGATATCACCAGCCCTTTTTTCATATGTGGGTTCCGGGAGTTGAACTCGGGCCCTCGCGCTTGCCAGGCAGGCGCTTACGCCGCTGAGCTGTCTCACCGGCCCAGTGAAACCGTTCTTGAGACACCAAGAGTGAGAGCAAACAAAAGAGGTTGAGAACATCTTTCCTAAAAGCATAATTTGCTGTGAACTTAAAAATTAAGAATACAAAAGTAGAAGCAACCTTATAACAATTTTAAAAAGAGAGTCTGAAAATAGTGGCAAAGTGATTTTTAACAGAGTTATGATGAAATCATTTTGCAGAAATAATTATCCTCAATATATCTGAGAAAATTAACTGGGATTGGAAAGATGATGAAATGAGTACATTACGGTCCTTCCTAAAACTGTTTCTTTTATTTTTAAAACTGTAGATTAGTTTTTTGTTTTGTTTTGTTTTTTGTTTTATATGCAGGTATTGGGAGTCGAACTCAGGACCTTGCGCTTGGCAAGCAGGTGCTTATGCCGGTGAGCTATATCACCAGCCCTGTAGATTAGTTTTAAGTGATACAAAGTAGTTTAAAATATTGCTCCATTAGATGATTAGTGTAGCAGTTCTCTTCCAAATACAAAGCTACAGAGATTAAACTCAAGCTCGTAATAAAAATGAACATATGATGAACATGGTTTCCATATTTTTATACTCTCTTTTTTATTTTTTTATTTTTTGGTTTTTCGAGTTCAGGCTGGCCTTGAAATCATTATGTAGTCCATGCTGGTCTCGAACTCATGGTGATTCTCTTGCCTCAGCCTCCCTACTGTTGGGATTACAGGCGTGCACCACCATTCACGGCTGTACTCTCCTTATTATGCTCTTAATTTTTGATTTAGAAGGGGCCAGCAGTGTTCATGTTGTTTAGAATTAGGCTGAGTACTAAAATGTCTTTTATTTGAAGCATTACACTTATAATTGCAAACATTAGTAAGCTGACAGGTCTAATTACATCTCCAATTATGTGTCTAAAATGTTATTTAGGCTTTCAGTGCTTAATTTAATGATTATTTTAAAATTAATACCCCTAAAATTGCTTCTAAAGAAATCATTATAGAAAAATTCTAACATGCTTTATAAACATACAGTATAGTCACAGTTTTGTCTCAAAATGCATGATTCATTCTGGATTTTAGCCCTGTAAGAAAATACATGTAACACAAAATTGACTATTTTAAAAATGTTGAACCATTCAGTTCAGTGGGATTAGGTGTATTTTCATTGTTATGCAATACCACCACCACTTATCTCGAGCAGTGATGGCGAAACTTCTAGAGACCAAGTGTAAGCCAAAACCCAGTTATTTATCACAAAGCGCCAACACTGCAATTAAACTTGAATGGCGGCTGCTGGGGTGAAGCTGAGGCTACTTGCCTCGCGTGCTGAATGGAAAGGGCTTTTCGTGCCCACTTTGGTACGAGTGCCATAGGCTCCCCACTATGGATCTAGAGAATTGTTTTATCATTATACGCTAAAAGTCTGCAACCATTAAACACCAAATTCACATTACCCTTTCTCTATCCTAGGCAAACACCCTTCTGTGTTCTGTTTTTATGAATTTGACAACTCTATGTACCTCATTAATTGAAATCATACAATTACCATTTCTTGTTCTGTCTGGCTTATTTAGCATACTGTTTTTAATGTTCATCCATGTTGTAGAATGGGTGTTATAGTTTGAAGGTTCCATGTCCCATGAAGGATAATGTGTTAAAGGTTTAGTCTTCCAGATAGTGCCATCAGGAGGTAATTTAAGAGGTGGATCCTCGTGCAGTTCAGTTTTCCATCACTATGACAAAAGACCTGAGATAAACAACTGAAAAAAAGGACAGACTAATTTCGGTTTCTGGTTTTGGAAATGTGTCGATGTTCAGCTAGTTTTGTTGCTTTTAGACCAGTGACGGTGCAGAACATCGTGGTAAGAAGGATGTGGCAGAGCAAAGCTGTTCACCTCGTGACTACCAGGAAGTGTGTGGGGTGGGTAGGATCAGAGATAGGTTTCCTAATTGTGCCTTCAAGGCATTCCCCCAGGGACCTTTCTTCCACTAGGGCTTATCTTAATAGTATGCCACCTTACAATAGTGGAACAGGCATTTGACCAAAACGTCGACCCTTTGGGGACATTTATAATGACAGACCTAGTGCCATCAAAGGGAATTGTGCGATCCCTGTTTCTTTCTCTCCTTGTTTCTCTATTTCTGGCCACGAGAAGAGTGCTTTTGCTCTGCCACACACACACCATTATGAGCCACTTTGCCAAAGGCAGAAAGCAATAAATCCACCTAGTAATGGACTGTGAGCCAAAAGAAATCTTTTCTCTTCATAGAGTTAATTCTCAGATATGTCATTATAGTAATATGAAGTTAATGATCATGTATCAGAATTTTTCTTTTAGGCTGAATAATATTTCATTTATTTACTCATCTATTCATCTACTGATGGGCATTCATAACCTTTTGACTGTTATAAATAATGTTGCCGTAAGATGGGTATACAAAAATAAACTTATTGCTCTGTATTTCTATTACAATAAAAATGTTTATATGATATATATAGATGTACATATACAGACATACATATATACATATTTATGCACACCTACATGTTTGCTCATAAATATAAATCCTTTTAAGCAGTATGCATCAGCTGACTGAGTGATACCATTCATGTTTCCTTGACCATCATAGTAATATAAAACCACATTGCTTATCTGAAGTCTGGAAAAACAGACACATCTGCAGCTGGATATTATATATTATTGATGGCTTGAGAGGGTGTCAAATTTTCAAGTGCCTACATTTTCCAAATTTCCTAACTCAAATTAAGTGTAGAACTTTAAATGTCAGTCCTCATAGAAGTATCCAAGGGTGTGAAATCAGAGCCCTATGTTTTATGACTTATTAGTATTAAATCAATATTTGTCAACTACTTAATTAGTCAAAAGAGAGCCAAGTGCTTTAGTTGGCAGAGTGGCTGACATCGTTTGACTTCCATGTCCCTCGAGTGTCTGACAAATCTCTAAACAAGACAGGATCATGTGTGATTAACATTTCCATAACATGAATATATTAGGGTCAGAGCTCTTCAAGAATCAAATTATATTGTTTTCTTCCCATTGTTTTACTTACATCTTTTTTCCCTTTATTCTCTTGTAATATATTTTATAAACAATGCCTCCTTCCATTCTACTCATGATAGCTACAGTACATAAAAATTTGCTACAAATTCTTTGCATTTCTTCTATCGAGGCAGTTAGACTATTGCTGGTCCTCTTGACAATGACTTGCCCTGTGATTGTGTAGAGGAAAACTGTCCAATGGCTGAGGTAGTTTCTTAAAAATGTCTATGGGTTCTTCCTTCACATTTGGAAATATTTCTTTTGGAAACACTGTACTGTGAAAAACCCAAGGGAAATGGAAAAAGGCCATCTGAGAGGAACAGTATGTTTACCAGGCCCCGCTGACCTGCCATATCTAGTCACGACAGTCAGCTGTCCTGAATGCTTTTGTCTCAATCACATGTCCCATTGAACAAAGTTCCAGGCAACATCGCAGAAAGCTCAAAGACCATGCAGCTGATGCAAGTGAATCTAAAAACCATAGTTAATGATAAAACACTAATTTTATTTTATTTTATTTTATTTTATTTTATTTTATTTTATTTTATTTTATTTTTTTGTGGGTACCGGGGGGTCGACCTCAGGACCTCGCGCGCCAGCAGGCGCCCGTGCCACTGAGCGATATCACCGGCCCCTTTTTCGTATGTGGGTTCTGGGGGTCGAACTCAGGCCCTCGCGCTTGCCCGGCAGGCGCTTAAGCTGCTGAGCCATCTCACCGGCCCAAAACACTAATTTTAGACCAGTAAATTTTGGGCTGATTTGTTATGTAATAATAGAGAAAAGAGACATGTACAGGTTTCTAAAATTGTCTATTTCTTTCCACAGGATATTTTTCTAACAATTCTCCCTCTTTTACTCCTTAGCATGCTACTTTCTTTGGCTGATTCAGTAGGATAATTTTTTATTGGAATCCACGCGTGGGTGTGTTTACACATGTGCACCTGATTTTAGTTCTTAATGAGTACTTTATTCATAAGAACTACATCTTTTGCAATGTATTGTCTCATTCCTAGATTCCAATTTGTCTCCACTTGTCTTAAATAACTGAAGTTAAAACCATTTTTGGCAATAGCTTAGGGAGTACTGGTGTGGTAGGAGAGAGAAAAGATAACCAAATGAAATCTGAAATTGTACATTTAAAAAGTGACACATTAAAAACAGTGCAACGTCTCCCAAATACTCCTGAGATTCTCTAAGTGTTTAGAAGAAGGAACTTTGAAGTGTGGAGAGTAGGAAAATCATCTTTGTTCAGATTTGTTATGTTTTTAACAGAATCTCATTATATTATTTCAGTAGAGAAAATGTTCTTTTCTATTATGTTAAAATCTAAGGCACTGCATTTTGTTTTGTTTTGTTTTTAAAATCAGGACAAAATTTCTTCCGTACCTTGTCCACCATAACAATAGTAATTGTTCCTTTATAGAAAACAAAACTGGTGTTAAATTCGTGTCTGCTGTACTTAAAATATTTTTAAAAGTGTTATGGAATTTATAATAAAATTTTATAAACCGAGCCATTAAATATCAAAAACTTGCTCAAACAAGTGAAAATAATTTAATTTTCCAATAAGCTCATGTCTGTATCTGCAGATGAATCATTTTCACACATTCACTATTAATATTGTTGTCAATACACTTTAAGGAGAACTAATAGTAATGCCGATTTTTTCTCACTGAATTGATATATAATCATACAAACAAAATAACTTATTAGAATATCAATGAAATAGAGTTTGGGCACTTCTACAAATATGGGGAAAAGAAGACAATGCTTACATTTTGGTTAACATACGTCAGTGTCTTGATGTGTTTGAGTAAAGGTTAATGAATTTCATGATTTAATATTAGTAAATCATTTTCTGAATTGGACTTCATAAGCTTTAATTGGGTATAGCATATCTCTGATGGATTTTACACATGTATGTATGTATATGAATGTGTTTCCTATGAATATTAATGTTATGCATCAGCAGAAAAAATATACCATGAGGGAAACTTGTCATACATTTCATTATGGAAATAAATGTAGTTTTGAGCTTACCATTGTAATGACATAAAGTACATTCTGTTCTCAAAATCCTTACTTTTGCAATGTATTTTACAATAGAAAGTGAAGAAATTTACAGTATTTTCAGTCTAAGATGTTTTTGCCAGCAATACTGTTGTCTGTATTTTAAAGTGCATCTATGTGTTTGCTTAGTAATCAGCTATAACCCTCTTCTAACTTAAACCTCTTCTAACAGCAATCTTTAGTCAACCATTAAAATGACCTTGCTAGTACCACCAGATACAATTTTCCAGGCCTTTTCCAATCACCTAGTGCAAGTTCTACCAACTGTTTCAGGAATAAGTTTGTGTCTATAAGTCTTAACAGTCTCCCCTCTTCTGCTGTTGAGGGGAATATTTTCTATCAAATTATTGCATGTGTTTTCAATAGTGATCAGTTATTTTCATTTCTAATCATCTATTTTCTAGAACTTTCCACCAAATTGTACCTTACATTTATCTTTTTCTGCCTATACTGATAGACACGTTTTTATATGGGTAACAGAGTGATATATATTCCATAAAAGAAATATCATGTATGTTTAATTTACGGAAAGTTGCAGTTTCCCATTTTATTGAAATGTATATACCTAATATAATACCATAATATAGGCAGATATACACCTAAAGTTATATCAAATTCACTTATACCAAAAAAGAGAAATATATTTTTCAAAGATATTTCATCACATAACGAATGAAAATTCAATGAAACACAGCCTTGATATCACTCCCTTTTTGGATTTAATAAATAATTTTAAATAATTTGAATAAATTCTTATTATTACTATTTAATACATAATTTAAATCATGATTTCTAGCCTTGGCTTTTCTTGTCATTGTCATGAAAGCTGCAAGTGTGTTATCTGCTTAATTCTTCCCTTTTTCATTATAGATATTTTTATCTTCAATGTATGGAGCATTTTGTTCAATGTTTACTTTCTAAGTAATGTGTTATCTCTTCATATTACTGTTTCCTGGGGATAGTTTAAAGCAAGCTTACAAAATCTAATACAAGTAGAATATTTTGCCAGTGGGTTTTTTCAGACCAGGAAATTATCTTTATTTGTAAAGTTTGGCACTGTCCCAAGGCACTCTTTCTAAGATGATAAGCTGGGAAGTCATGGAACACCAGTGTGTTTGGAGATAAAACAATGTTCTTTGCAAGTTAAATGAAGATGACCTATTTACAATTTCGTTTTTACTTTACCATGGATGATTTGCAGTTTTTCTAAGTAGAAAACAAGGGGGACAACATCCATTTAACTTTCAGTGTTAAACAATGAAAGAAACGTTATCTACAAGTAGTCCTTCTGTGTCTCAGATATAATTTGAAATATATTCATGTGGAAAGATAATAGCAATGGTGTTAGCATCAACAAAGGAAATAGCCTCTGCTTTCTAAGTCCAATTCTGTAGAAGCTTCAGATATTTTTATTTTACTAAAGTGTGGTTGAAGTTTATGTAGAGCTTTTTGCTTGTTTTTTGACCCCCCCTTTTTTACACAGAATCCTGTATAAATCATTACCATTGTTATTTTTATATTTAGACAATTTAATGACATGAGATATTTTTCCATAGAATAATCATGCTTAAAAATAATCTTTACATTTTGTATAGTAAAACAATAATATGTATACCAAACAAGTTTTGATTTGTTACCCAATTCATCAATGAAGTTTATTGTGTAGTTGGAGATACAAGTATTGAGACAGAGTTAATGATAAGCATAGGGATAAATAAATAAATTATAGGAAAAACAAATAATCAAAAATACATAATACTGAGGGTCCATTAGAAGTACAAAGGTACCTCAGTTCTCAAACTTAATTCTTTCTAGGATTCTGATCACTAACTCAGTTGGATGAGAACCAAATCAAATTTTCCCATAAGGTTAACATTGAACCTAAACATTGGGTTTAATTCAGTTCTCGTTCAATTTGGTTTGCAACCAGAATTGTGGAAAGAATTAAGTTTGTGAACCGTGGTACCATTTGTATGTACCTCACAGGAGCTTGTTCATGAATCTGCTTGCCTCTGCCTGAAATTTTAGTTGTTCAACTTTTACTGGCATTAGAATTTTATTTTTTATTGAAACATTATCTTAGTTCAATATAATACAATATAAAGCATACCCCAGTATAAGTGAGTCAGTTAGAGACCATGGGGACAAAGAAGAGGTGCATACTTGTGTCCTTAATTTTAGAAAACATGATTTGTGTTTTCTTCTCAGGCAATCAGGGACTTACAGGTTTTCTGCTATAAAAAAACACTTCACTTCGGCTTACAGATGCCCAAGGGGTAATGAAAGCAGAACAAAGCCTGACATTCATTTTATATTTCCCCTTCATTATTTCAAAACTTTGAGTCAGGTGCATGCTCAGCTCTGTATATAGTCATAGTACTCATTTAGGAAGTATCTGTCCAAAAGCTAGTAATACAAGGTTGATTAGCCCTCAACTTATATAACCTGTCTCATCTACTATCATCACTGAGGACGTCAAGACAAGATATAAGGACATTGAACTCACAACAGGTGCCTAGAAGTATCCAGTCCTTGCCTGAAACCAGTGTTCATGTTGGACTCCAGTGGAGACTGCCCCAGGCAAAACCAGTAATCTCATGGAGACTGAATTGACCCTCAAGGGATAAGGATCTCTCAGGAGCCATCTTGGAAAACCAGAAAAGAGGTAATGATCAGTCAGACTGTGGCTCACCTGAGTCCTCCATTAAAACAGGGCTCATTCTTTAGTCATTGAGAACTACAGTTCTTTATTCTGGTCACTATGCTCCCTTCAATTCTCAAGCTAAAATCCCTTCACCTTTTATTTCTAACCCTGCCTAATAAATCAGCCTACATCTCTCATGGATACATGTTTTTCTGCAGTGCTATAGCAGAGACACATCCAAGAAAATTGAAGTCCCCATCTCCTGTCTACTCAGACCGCTTTGGACCTGTCTGGATAAGTAAGTAGTATTATTAATAAATGTGTCCTAATGCAAATCAAGTATATCTTCTCATTTATTTTTATTGATTAATCAATTTTTTGAGACAGATGCATCTAAGGTCAGTCTATTTTTATATTTATATAATAAATAAATTTTAGGAAAGATACAAAATGAATTATTCTACCATTCCAAAATTAGTTTTATTCCTCTATATTTCTTTTCTTTGTCTCTGAGCATCAAAGCAGAAAAGAAAAAGTAAAAGAATAAAGAAAGATCACTACAGAATTCTGGTGTTTTAAATATTTTTCACATACTCCTAATTCTTTTATATATAGACAAGAATGTATATCCTTTTTTTGCACATGTTAAACTTTCAAGTGTTTAAATAATATAATAATCTCCCCAGCTGATCTTCCCATATCTAGGTTAATAGTGTCTAATAAAAATCAGAGATTAGTCAACTGTTGTTTTTTGGAACCCTACATGAGTCTGTCAATCTTTTTATATACTTTATATACTCAACTATGAAAACATCATTCAAAAGGGAAATAATGTCCAGATTTGTCCAGGACATACAACTTGGGAAGTCAATTAACATGGTAATGTCATTATTTATTTTTGTGTTAATGCAATTTATAGCTATATATAATAGTTTGGTTTCCATTTGACTTTGGACTTAATTTAAATATTCAGATAGCATCTTTTCTTTTCACATGAATACTTGTCGATTCAGTCTTTTACCTCTTAACTCAAGTCATCTATCACTAGATTTCAGAATTTTATTGAGAAGATTGATATATTGTAGTGTCTTTTAAATAAAAAGCTGTTGATTCATCAGAATTTACAGAGGACTTTATTCCTCTTCTTCCCTCTTCTCTTTACCATGAAACTCTGGAGTATTAGGATTCTGCTAATTACTTGAGTACATTTTCTATTGTCCTTTTATTTACTCTTTGAAAGTGGAAGTATTTAAGATCAGTAACTGTCTTTAAAAAAACAAAAATTAGAAACTGGGGATTATTTTTATATACACTGGCCAGTAAGATGCATATATTTAAAACCACATTTTTTCTCTTTGACAAAATTGGTGTTTTAAGATCTCCCAAAACATAAAATTTAGCTCTCTTCTTTTTGCTATATTCCAGTTAGTAATCTGATCCATTTTTAAATCAGTGAGTTGAAAAAACTCCACAAGCGCTATGCACTGCAATATTAGGCAGGGAAATATTGAACATTTGTCTTGACCAGTGTCTAAAAAAGCCATTTAGCATCCAGACAGGAGCAGCTGACGTCTCTATAGTTTGCTGCAATGAACATTTATAATAAGAGAAAGGGGAAGACAACACTAAAATATTAGACAGCCAAAAAGATTGTCTCTACTTAAGTATAATTATGTCATTAGGGTCTTTTGGTTTTTGTGTATATGAACAGAACACAAATGCCATGTTGTTTCAGTTCCACCTACAGAAAATAATAAGTATACAGTAGATTGCTATATTTCATAAAAATAGCTTAAATCACCGGATAATGTTCTACTAAACTTAGAAATAATTATGTTTCTAAACAAAACGAAAAGAAAACTGAATTGGGAAAAATATTTGCCAGACATATATCTAGAAAGAGATTAACATGTAAAATGCCTAAGGAACTCGTACGCTGAATGTCAATAAAAATTACCTGATGAAAAGATGGACAAAGAATCTAAATAGATATATTTTCAAGGAAAACATATGACTAAACACCAGGTTACCAAAGATGTTCAACATTACCAATAAATAGGGATATACAAATTAAAACCACAGTATAACATCAACTTCGACCTATTATGATAGGTATTATTCAAAATATGTGCTGGGGAGGCTTTCGTGAAGAAAATGACATCTTTGTGCACTCTTGGTGGGTATATGAAATGAATAGTATAGCCATTGTGGAAGCCACAAGGGGGATTATTAAAAAATAGAACTTCCATATGATTGAACTACTTTTTTTTTTGATATATTTCCAAAGGAACTGAAATCAATATAATGAAGATAAATCTGCATCTCCATTTTGATTTTGTGTTACTTAGAATAGACAAGGTATGGAAGCACCTTCAATGTTGACTGATGGATAAGTTGCTAAGAAAAATCATGTGCTGTGCTAGAATATTATTTAGCCATTGAAAGTAAGAATATCCTGCCATTTGTAGCACAGATCTTAATTATATGTCTAATGTATGAAAGTCAGATTTATAGAAGCAGTTAGAACAGTGCTTGCCAGGAAAAGCATGTAGGGTGAAAGGAAGAGGGTGGTGAGTTTCAGTTATAAAATGAGTTATATCCTGGGGATCTAATGTGTGTCATAGTGACTACAGTTAATAGTACTGTCACACTTACCTGAAATTTACTGAAAGAATAGATCTGAAGTCTAAAGTGTCTTCACTACACACACACCTATGCACACAATATGAGCTACAAAAACAAAAAATCTGATATTCCTCCACAGTGGACAAGAAATAACCCCTGATGCATTGGTACTGAGAGTGACCCTGTGGTATAAGTGGTCATTCCTCACCCTGGATGACTATTCCTGCTGGTGCTCAGGGTACTGTACTATTCTCTCGAGAGTCTAAATTCAGTGATCAACATCAATTTTTTTAAAAAATTTAAATATGTGTTTTACATATACATTTAACAATGGGGAATCGTTTTTCAATAAATGATTTAACTAATAATTTTTATTTAATTTTTTGCTAAATTATGTTAAAATGTAATATGACTGTTAAAATGTTGAAATACAATAGTAGCCATCATGTTCAAACAAATTCTAAGCCCTCCCCTTGCTAACAACGTGAATTTGGGTAACTTACATATGTCACCATACCTAAAATTGTTTAAAAAATATAACTGCTAACCCAATTATTTAGTTAATATACACAAAAAGTGTTTTGTACTATAGTTGGCATAAATTAAGCATTCAGCAAATGTGTGCCATCAAAAACATAAATGAAGTTTATAATTAGTATTTAAGAAGTTATGATTACTGAATTTATTGCAAAGCAAAGAAAAAGAAAAAAATATTGCAAGCAATTAACTTATTAGAATCGAATATCAATCTAAAGTATTTAAAAATAAGTATACCTTTTTTTCTGGCAGTGTTAGGGATTGAACACAGCACTTTACACATTCTAGGCAAGGACTCTAGTACTAAGCTATACTCTCAGCCCCAAAATAAACTCATTATATGTTATTTCAAAGCCAGTTTGTTGAAATAATTTCATTTCATTACATTGCAGGTCACATACTTTGTGTTTAGCAGAGTAGAGCAGTATCTGAAATGTACACGTTTTACTAATGAAGAAACTGTTAAGGAATATTTAAGAAATGAAAGAATAAAGCTTTACATACTCCTCATGAGAAAAGTAATTGGCTACTTTTAGTCTATTTTGAGAAAATACCAGAAGTATTGTTCAGGACATGTAAATTGTGTGGCTGACTCAATGTATATTGTTCAAGGGGCTATAGGAATTGGAAAGTTATTTTTTAAGAAAATAATTGATGTAGTCTTAGTTGAACAAAGTAGAGAACTTGGAAACAAACTGCACTACAATATGCATGAGGTTAATTTGGTAGGTCAGAGAAAATGAGAACATTAAACTTTTACAAGGCGAATATTATGAAGAAAACTGAATAAAGAAACAAAAATCAATAAGTAGAATTAAATATTTATTAAAATAGTAAAATCTCATATAGCATTGTATGTCAGTTCTTAAGGTATTATTTTACTAGTGCTTCATGGGTACAAAACAACTTGGCTACAGGCAAAGTTCTCTGGAATTTAGGCAAATTCTTCTTTGAATATACCTGCTGGTTAAATTTTTTTCTTGTTTTCTATATACTCAGATACCCATAATTAATGATTTTTAAATAATTTTTGTTTATTTATTTATTTTTATTTTAAAGAGAAGAAAAAACAAAACAAAACAAATCAAAAAGGAACAAAATTTCAAAACAACATAATAGGAGGGTAACAATGGTTAATATATTACATATTGTTATCTTTAAGTTAGATATTCAGGGTACCAGATATTAGCATTCAATTGTCCAAACATTACTGGCACAAACTTTACTCTTCAATGAACTAAGTAAAATTAGTAGTGTATCTATCTTAACCATCTTATATATAAATACAATTTTTTTTTCTTTTCCCTTCTTTCTTTTCCCAATTCCCCCATCCTAGTCTCTCTTTCCTTTGGACCAGTTTCTTTTTGATTCACCATGTCTAATGTACATTTTGGATCTTATTTACTCTTTCAGTTTCTCATACTAGAGAGACAATATGATGCTTATACATGTGTGTTCCGTTTATTTCACTTATGAGTATTTTCTCGAGTTGCATCCATTTACCTATAAAAGTCTCCAGTTTATCCTTCTTTATGGCTGAATAGTACTCTATTGCATAAAAATACCACATCTTTTCTATTCATTCCTCAGTTGATGGGCATTTGGGTTGTTTCCAAGATCTGGCTATTACAAATTGTGCTGCTATAAACATGGGTGCACATATATCGCTGTGGTACGATGTTTTTAATTCTTCTGGGAAGATGCCCAGAAGGGGAATAGCTGGGTCAAATGGGACCTCCAACCCTAGTTTTTTGAGGACTCTCCACACTGATTTCCACAGTGGCTGTACCAGTCGACACTCCCACCAACAGTGAAGAAGGTTCCTTTTTCCCCACAGCCCCTCCAGCATTTGTTATTAGTTGATTTCTTGATACTAGCCATTCTTTCTGGGGTGAGATGGTATCTCAGTGTTGTTTTCATTTGCATCTCTTGAATGACTAGTGATGTTGCACATTTTTTTGTATATTTATTTGCCATTTGTATTTCTTCATTTGAGAAATGTGTATTCATCTCAGATGCCCATTTTTGGAGTGGGTCTTTAAATTTGGGAGGTCTGACTTTTTTGAGTTCTTTATATGTTCTCGATAGTAATCCTTTGTCTGAGGAACAGCTGGCAAACATTTTTTCCCACATTGTGGGTTGTCTCTTCACTCTGTTGGTAGTTTCTCTTGCTGTGCAAAAGCTTTTTAATAAGATGAGTTCCCAGTTGTTGATTCTTTGTGATAGTTTCTGTGCAGTTGAGGTTTTATTCATAAAGTCTTTGCCTACACCAATGTCTTCAAGGGTTTTACCTATCCTACCTTCCAGCAGATTTAATGTTCCTATTTTAATATTTAGATCTCTGGTCCCATTTTGAATTTAGTTTAGTGCATGGTGAAAGATATGGCTCCAGTTGTAATCTTCAGCATGTGTAGAGCCAGTTTTTCCAGCACCATTTATTAAAGAGGCTATCTTTCTTCCAGCGAATGTGTTTGGCACCTTTGTCAAAGATAAGGTGGCTTAGTATGTCTGGGGTTGTTTCAGCATCTTCTAATCTGTTCCATTGATCTTCAGGTCTGTTTTTTGCCAGTACCACACTGTTTTTATCACGGTAGCTTTATAGTATAATTTCAAGTCGGGGATTGTGATGCCTCCTGCCTTGCCTTTGTTGCCCAGAATTGCCTTTGCTATTCTAGGTCTCTTCTGATTCCAAATGAATTTTAGGATTGTTTTCTCTAATTCTGTGAGATAAGCTGTTGGAATTTTGATTGGAATTGCATTAAATCTGTATAACAATTTTGGAAGTATGGCCATTTTCACTATATTGGTTCTTCCTATCCAGGAGCAAGGGATATCCATTTTCTGATATCCTCTTCAATCTCCTTTTTCAGAGTACTGTAGTTTTCAGTGTATAGGTCTTTTACATCCTTTGTGAGGTTGATTCCTATGTATTTCATTTTTTGGATGTTATTGTGAAAGGTATTGTTTCCCTAATTTCTCTTTCAGTAAGTTTGTTATTTGTGTACAGAAAGGCTATTGATTTTTGAGTATTGACTTTGTATCCAGCTACACTACTGAATTTGCTTATTAAATCTAGTGGTTTTTTAGTGGAGTTTTTGGGGTCTTCTGTGTAGAGTATCATGTCATCTGCAAATAATGATAATTTAACTTCTTCCTTTCCAATCATTATTCCTTTTATTTCTTTCTCTTGTCTAATTGCTCTGGCTAAAGTTTCCAGGACTATGTTGAATAAGAGTGGGGACAGTGGACATCCTTGTCTTGGTCCTGATTTTAGAGGGAAGACTTTCAGTTTTTGTCCATTTAGTATAATATTGGCTGTTGGTTTGTCATAGATAGCTTTTATCAGATTGAGGCAAAGACCATCTATTCCAATTTTCGGTAGGGTTTTTGTCATGAAAAGGTGCTGGACTTTGTCAAAAGCTTTTTCTGCATCTATTGAGATGATCATGTGATTTTTGTCTTTGGTTCTGTTAATATGGTGTATTACATTTATTGATTTACATATGTTGAACCATCCTTGCATCCCTGGGATGAATCCAACTTGGTCATGGTGTATAATCTTCTTGATGATTTGCTGGATTCTGTTTGCCAGTATCTGGCTACAATGTATCTGTAAAACTGCTTTTAGGACAAGAAGATTTCACTGTAATCATGCTAATTCAGAGTTAACTTCTGTTGATCTAACTTATCTTTTTATCAACAACATAGAGAGCTACTCTTAGAAAAAAGTGTAAAATGAATAATGAACCCAGAATTAAAAGTTAAAATGTAGAAAAGTAGATCAACATTCTATGAAAACATATTACTTGTGCATTCCTGAATGTCTCCACACTGCTTTGGATTAGACTTGACAACATCGAATGTCTTTTAACTTTACAATAAATAGTATAGGCTTTATATATACATCAATAGTTATGCCTATAATTTTCTTCATTACTCCTACCTAGAGCTTTTTGCTCCCTTATATTATGATTTATTCAAATACCTAATTAAATTCTGAACAAAAGTAACACATTTTTCCAAGGGTAATTTAATTTTTAACTTCAAATATATGCAGAAACACTCATACATTTCATACTTGCATGGAATTCTTATATTTGGAAAACAAACAGAAATGTGAAGTGAATTCAAAATTCATGATATGAGGAACTCTGCACACCCTTTCCCAAGCAAAGAACCCATAGTTAGCAAAAGTTTTTTTTTTTAATTGAAAGTCTTTGAAACCCTTTAACAGCGTGCAAAGTGTGTAGAAACATGTATTCAAGATAATCTACTACATCTCAGTAAAAACAAGTATTTGGTACTTCAACAAAGACCCATTTGCTACTGACCGCCCCAGCTCGGAATGATGGAAGTTCTACTCTGTGTGTCTATTACCAGGACGATTGGGCTTCTGTTCTTCCAAACTCCTACTCTAGAACTGTGGAATCCCTACAGTAAAGGTGGACTACTCGATTTTCTTATCTCCCTAAGATGTGTGTAGCTGTATTTGGACCTCAATAATAACGTCTGGGGCCGGTGAGATGGCTCAGTGGCGTAAGCGCCTGCCTGGCAAGCACAAGGGCCCGAGTTTGACTCCAGGAACCCACACACCAAAAAAGGGTGGTGATATCGCTCAGTGGCACAGGCGCCTGCTGGCGTGCGAGGTCCTGAGGTTGAGCCCCAGTACCCACACACAAAAAAAATCTTCCTTGTAGAGCAGAATATCTATCCTAAGTTTGGTACCCTGACTGTTCTTGACCCAGCTGACTCATAAGGTTAAAGTTTCATTTGAGAATAGCTAGCCAGAAACTTGGAGTGTCTTTCTCCCACCCAGTACCCTGCCCATAAAGCAAGTTTTCCTTGTTGCAAAAGTGTGTAACTTTTCCTATTCCTAGTTCTGGAGCAATGGTGCAGAGCTGCTGCCTAAAGAGTCTGATCATAAATACAGAAACTTTTGGATCTCTTCCCCTGAAAAACTGGCTTTATTTTAAAAACAGTAGGAAGAAGTTCAAGCCTAAGTCATTCTTGAGAACAGTGGAAGTTTTGGTAGTTACTAGTTTTAAAAAGACTGGTACCTCCATGACAGCAGCAAGGTAAACACTAGAACATTTAGCTTAACACAGTGAACCACAGCAGACATAGCTAATATCATAGAAAACTTAGTCTTGGAGTCAGAATAAACCTCAGACTTGCCTGAAGACCATGCCTACACTGGGAATATAATTTAACTGAGTAATACTGTGGATGAATTTATGGCCCAGGCGAGTAGTAGCCAGCAAACAGTAGGGGCTAACAATTAAGTGTGATGCCAGTGCAGGCAGCTAGCTAACAAAAAGTTCATGGGTAGAGATGAGCTCTGCTGAGGCCATGCTCATCCTAGAGTTCATTCTCAAGGCCACAAGCTCTGCTTTGGAGACTGCAGACTGCAGGAGAAATAGACTTCGTTAAAATAGATCAGTGAACTAAACAGCAAGCCCTGAGTTGAGTCAGGACCCAGAGGTACTAAAGTGTATTATCTAAATTTCCAGTTTTCCACAAAAAAATATAAGGCATGCAAAAACAGTGAAAAGTATCAGACACACGCACACACACACACCAATCAGGCGATGGAAACTGCCTAAAACAGGATCTAAATGGTGATTTTATTAAGCAAGTAATATAAAAATACAGAAACTAACTAAGTGTGTTGGCACATGCTTATCATTCCAGCCTATGAAAGGTTGAGGCAGGAGGATCACAATTTAAAATCAGCCTGTGAAACATTTTCACTTAGTAAAATTTTGACTCAAAATAAAAATAATTTAAAGTGGAGGGTGCTGAGGGTGTAGCTCTGTGCAAAAGCCCTGGGTTCAATCCCCAGTTTAAAAAAAAAATTAAAATTGAAATTGGGAAATTCAGGAATTACATGTAAAATTTCCAAAATACAAAATTCCCTGGAGAAAAGCAACAGTAGATTTAATGTGGCAGAAAAAGGAATCAGGGAACTTGAAATTTAATTTATAGAGACCATACATGGTGAAGAACAGAGAGGAAAATAATGGAGAAAAACAAACAAAGACTCCCAGCTATAGGATGGAGAAATTTAATGGAGTTTGATGCTTTGGGCACCCTAAAAATGTAAAACCAGAGGAAAAGTATTCACTACACAGTTTAAAATCATGAAGATTATTGGAAGTTATGAGGTTATTATGCAAAACATATTTTATAGGAATAGCTAGTTTTTTTGAGAATTGTAAAAGAGAAAAACACTACTCTTCCTCTTTTTCTTTAATAGGAAACTTTTCAATAAAAAGGATCTTTGTGATGATTCTTTATCAGTGTCTACTAAAAAGTAAAAATATTCAACTGAACTATTTGTGACAGTATTTTATTTTAAACTAATTAAAATTTGATAAAATTACTTAACGTACATAGGAATAGAAATATATTCAAAATGTAAGATGAAAATAACAATAGAACATTTTCACACAGGGGTAGTTCTGAGAAAAATACTTTTATAGAAAAAATGAAAAGTGGTCCTAATGGTTTAGGTATTTGAAAACTAGTTAATATAAATGAGATTAAATAAAAACACTGAAGACACAGTTTGATTACCATATTTGCTATTTTCTGTGCACTATGAACTCTATTGTAGCTGGGCATTTCATGCTAACAATGACGAAATAAATTTGTCATCTGCCAGGGTTTCAGAAATGCCAAATTAATTATGTCTTCTTGACACCTAACATTTATTAAGACAAACATTTTAAATAACTTTGGAAATAATATATGTAGTTTTAGTATATTTGTTTTAATGATTATTAAGCCAACAATTTTGTGGATTATCTCAAAGTCTGGGAAAAAAACAGTGAAGGTCTTCAAATAAAAGTACTCTTAAAAGCTGGGCTGATTTTAAATATAGGAAGTTTATATTGAGCATACTTAGCTTGAAGATGTGCTCTTTCTGTCAAAAGAAAAGCAAAATATTCAAATCTTCATTTACTTTAAATTGTCCTTCTATGTAAACCAGTGTTTCATACATATCTGAAACATGTTTTTTGTTTTTTTTTATTTCTACTGTCAGGTTTTAAGACAATATCTGGTTTTCCAAAATTAGTCTATATAACTGTGTAAGATGTATCCACTGAACAAAAGGATTGTTTATAAGATTTACATATACCCCCCCAATTCACAGAAAATGCGACTTGGTTACTTATAAATCCATCATTTTCTGCCATAATTACCTTATTTTTATAACAGATTAAAATGTATATAATTTCATCACATTAGAGCTCTCTGAGCACTTGGCATTTTGCTTAAACACACGTTTTATCCAAATTTAAAATAATTTCATATGAAGCTGCCAATAGTTTTTAAATGGTGTCCTTATGTAGAGAATAAAATGTAAGTGCAGATCTAATTTTCCAGTGATTTTTTGGAAAACTGCTTTAACATAGGAGCTAAACATTTCAGAACTATAATTTAATTGCTATAACAAGCATTGTGGACCTATAGATATTCAGATTCTATCTGAGGGATACTTATAGTTTATATAGGCCTTTTCCTTATGAAGTTTTGGTCCCTATTTGCTATTTGAAATACAATTCAGAATGGCTAAAGTGACTTGTGCATGCCAAGAAAGTTATATCTTATGAAAAAAACAACTTCTTGCCAAGTCTGTTTTTTAAGCTAGTCCTTGAATTTAATTTGAGGTATGACAAATTTAAACTGATGTTATTGACGTCTCTCAAGGCAATTTTAGTGTTTTGCTTTTCATTTCTTCTCCCTATATCCTGAATAAAACCTAACAGCAACATTTCTTAATGAAACAATGCAATTTAAAAGAAGATGAATACAATAGAAGAGTTGAAAAAGCAGAGATGTTTCTGTAGGCATCATGTAAAATGCTATCGGATTATTGTCACTGTCTGGTTCAATTTGATAAGGAGAAAACCTATGGTACCAACCTGCAGCTAGTAGCTGAAAAGATGGCATCTAATGGCATCTATTCACTGATAATTTTCCCTATTAAAAACAGGCACAAATATCTATCAGAATTTATGTGATTGAAGACAATATTTCCTGGAAATTCAGTATTAGTATGTAGGGCACAGAAACGCATATTAGAGATACAATGAATGAAATGTGTATGGTATGTATGACTCTCTGATACACATTTATTTATGAAAAATCAATAAATCAAACCAACAAGTGAAATTATAGTGAAAATATTCACTCTTCTTCCATAGTCAGATTTAGTAGTTAATACTTCTTTCAACATTCTCTTAATTCGATTGTCAGCCCAAAGATGTTTTACTTAGGTTTGTTAGAATAGTAAGAAAATTTGTTAAATGTATATTCTGCCTTTAAAAATCCATTACTAGAAGCCAGTCATGACATTATTTGCAAATATATTTTATATAATGATAACATATCTAACCAGCTTTCTACATGTACACAATTTAAAAATTTTAAGGAGCCCCTACCCCTTCCCTTTCTTTGCAAATGTCTCCAATTATTTCTCAGTCTTTTTCTCTCCCTCTTCTTTCTCTCTTTACCTTTTTTAACTTCTCCATGACTACCTTCAAAGAGTCCCTTTAGTCATTTTTGTGCTACAAAAGACATTCTCCATTTCTGCAGACATTTGAATTCTACATCCCAAATAACTCCAGTCCTCACAATCCTTTTGTGAAAAGAGTCCCTTTATCCTTTCTGAGGGTATAAGACATTTAGCAATTTGCTGGAGTAGATCTTGCCAGTTTTCTACAGCCAATTACTAAACTTGCAGAACTTTTGTGAACCAAATGTTAAATGTGGTATTATTAACAGACATTAATAGAAATTAAATTATATGACTATAATAAAATAAATTGTATTAAAACATGGGCAATAAGTACTCAGTATTTACTCCTTTCTACTTATTTTATTACATTGTGTTTATATTTATCCTATTGAAGTAATTAACTCATCTTACATAAATATGGTGTAAATAGACAATGACATACTTCTGTGCATAATTTCTCGACTTCATATTCAATGGTGACAAGTTAGCCTGATGCCATCTTCAGAAAAAGTATTTAAGTTCTAAGTGTTTAACCGCCAGTTTTCCAAGGAAAAATGACCTGATTTCTAGCACGTGTCAATTACTATAACATAAATATCCCCACCATGGCTGAACCACCTTGTAAGACTTCTGAAAATTTAATAATTTCATCAGGAGTTGGCTCCAGAAAACCACTGAATTTTTAATGCCAGAAATAATAAAACTGGAAATTATCATGAACAGGGTTTCTTTTCATTGCTTCTTTGTGTCTTTTTGAAGTCAATTGTTAGATATCTAACATAGCACAGCCTCAGGTCAACTTCCGAGGCCAGGATGTGCAGCAAGGACCTCGATCTCCGTTTCTGCTTTTGAATCAAGGTGTTCCTCAAGTCCCAGGACATTGCTTAGTAGCAATATGTGTTTCTACCCAGCTTGCAATCCATTTTTTGTATTTTCCTGGAACTAAGAATGTTCTCACATTTCAAAAGGGCTATAAAATAAAACAAAGAAAAATATATGACAGAAACTGTACATATCCTACAAATTTTAAAGTGTTTACTGTATGATCATTTAAGAAAAACTTGGCCACTCCTAATCTAAACTCAGAGATGTTATTCCAAAAATTCAAATTTCCAGTTTTTTGTTCTTATATTATTGCCTGAGCTATAACTTTTGTACCTGTCACAAATATCAGTGAGTGAGTCTAAGGGCACAATACTAGATCAAAATTCTCTCACGTTTATTGATTGCTACCAGTTACTGCATCTGCACTGTTTTTTATTGTTTCAAGCCCAGTCTCTATAAAATTCTTAAGTATTCTGTCAATAGCATGAAGTTAGAAAAAAACTGGGAATTCAATTTTTAAACTATTTAACCCTGTGCTGTAAGGGGGATTAGTTTACAGAAAGAATGCAAGAATAAAGAAGAAAAGCCAAAGAGGAAAATACTCGCTCTCTTTGCCACTTTCTAGTGTAACCACTCACTCAATAGATACATAGAGGTACCTGGTGATGAGCAAAATAGACAGACCCACTCCCATGGGGCCCCAGTGCTGGGACTGGGCCTTTGCATAAACAATGACAGTAATTTTTATTCATGATTTTGTTAGATAACCAAAATATCTTTCAAAAATCCTTTCTCTGTGACCTAATATGTTGTGAATTAAACTATTTGTTTCATGCCAAACAGAATGAAGTTGAATGAAATCAAAATTCCCCATTTTTAGAGATTTAAAATATATATATATATATATATATATTTTTTTTTTTTTGGTGGGTACTTGGGGGTTGACCTCAGGACCTCGGGCGCCAACAGGCACCCGTGCCGCTGAGCAATATCACTGGCCCCTTTTTCGTATATGGGATCCGGGAGTCGAACTCGGGCCCTCGCGCTTGCAAGGCAGGCGCTTACGCCACTGAGCCATCTCACCGGCCCCGAGATTTAAAATATTGATTTCAATTTATAAAAAATTATACAAACTATGTATATGTTTGTGTACATTTACATGTTTTATACATTTATGCAAAGTTCGTCTTTCAGTCTCTCAAGTTGTTATGCTCTCATTCCTGAGTTTCTTAATCTAAAGTAATTTTGTTCCTTTTATACCTTGAAACCCAACAATTTATCTTTGACTTCAATAGTTAACAATGTACTTGTTAAGAATGACTCAACTACAGAGTCTAGTAAATACAATTAAGATTTTGAAAGAATAAAAATAGATTCTATTCCTTGGAACAATATAGAAAAAAAATAACTATCCTGAATCTCTTTTTTCTCAAGTATCTACAGAAAAAGTATGCATACTGTACTTTATAAAAAGTACATGAAGAAAGAATACAGTAAGAGATCCTGTCAGTTCATTTTATTTTTATGCATAGATAATTTTCAAATTTGTGTGCTTTTTCTCCCTTTTTATGATTTTCATATATAAGGTCAATGTGCATTTTCTAAATTTACCAAAATTATTTGAAAAATTACTTTGGAAGGGAGCAAAGGGGAGAGTGGAAATGATGGGCAGTGATTGATGTTTGGATAGAGTTTCCTGCTTCCACTCCTTTAACTTTAGATGGCCTCCAATAGCATTTGCACCTCAGTAAGTTCTTCTCCTACTGAGGCTTCCAGGGACTGCCGAGGAGCTCTGCTTCTGAAAGTGTTCACTAGTGAGTGACATGTCACTGTGTACTCTGACACACAGTAGAATTTAATTTTCAATCAACGCATAATGCTTGTCTTACAATGCTGACAAATTTGATTCATTTTTATAGGTTATCAAGGGTTTATTTACTTATTTTTATTCACCATATTTCTTAAAATACATTCAATAGAGGAATATTCCCTTTCAGGTACCTTCATTTCTTACTCAAAAAATGTGAGTTCTTTGAAGTCCTGTAATGATGCACTTGTCCTGAAAGAAGAACCCTCTATGCTCATGTGCTACATGAACTCCCAGAACTCTCAAATCAGTGATTTAGAATGGTTTTGGCATGTGGCTTTTAATATTTCATGTTAAGTTTTATGTGCATTTATATCTTCTCAAATTGATTTTTCCATATTTTAATATCATGAACTATAACTTAGACACTTGTGATCTGTCCATATGTGAAAACCTGTGGTGGACATGAGTGCAACACATGCACACTGCATGAATGAAGTTGCCTGATTATCCTTCAATAAAGTCTTAAAACACTTCATTTAAGAAATCCCACATGATCCTTTCAATATTACCACAGAGCAGTGTAAGAAATACTTTTACTTAGCCCACAAGAAGAATTCTGAAACTCATTTTATACACATGACCATCTTGGAATGCACAAAGAAAAAAAACAGCTAAGACTCAGGCCTAGAAAATGTGACTGAGGTAGAACTGGTGTTGATGCATTATATTCTTAATATTATCATTCTTAGTTATATTTCTTTTAGTTTTTATGATTTATAATTTTAAACTCTTTTGTAAACAACATGTACAGGGACCATACAAATAATATTTTTCAGTAAGTGCATTTATATAGCTCTCTGCACACAATATCAACATGTACATACACACAAACACCTAAAGAAATATAATTACTTTGAAAACCATTTGGCCATAGTCATAACTATGTATTTGAACAATATTAAATGAGATATTAGAAAGGAATTTCTTTCTTTTAAGAAGTAGTAATAACATAAGCCTTTAGCCATAAACAAAACATAAATATATATGACTCATATATTTGGAGATGCAAATATACTTTTTTGAATACAATCATTTTATAAATAAAATAAAGACAATAAAGGATAATGTTATTTAAATATAGGGCTAGAATAAGAATTCATACCCCCTATTCAGAGATTCTCTCTCTCTCTCTCTCTCTCCCTCTCTCTCATTTCTCTCTCCCTGAATGAAATAAAATTCAATAATGTTTTGTATCTGAAGTAAAATATTCATAAAGTATAAAACACACTATTCTGCTATGTGCAAACTATACAAATAAGGCCCGCAAACCACATTACAAAATGAAAATAAAGCTTTTGCAAATGAAGAGAGGGAGAAGAGTTAGAGGGAAGGGAGGGTAAAGGGAGGGTAAAAAAAGAATTGAGATGTGTTATGTACATGTAAACATCCCCCATGATGAATGTGCTCATTATGTATTGCAAGCATGTACTATTAAAAAATAAATAAATACAAATATGTGAAAAAATGAAATCAAGCTTTGTTCAATGAGTAAGAAGGTAGAATGAGGGCCGGTGAGATAGCTCAGCGGCATAAGTGCCTGCCTGGCAAGTGTGAGGTCCTGAGTTCGACTCCTGATACCCATGTATGAAAAAAGTGCCAGTGATATCACTCAGTGGCACGGGTGCCTGCTGACGCGTGAGGTCCTGAGTTCAACCCCCAGTACCCACAAAAAAAAAAAAAAAAGAAGGTAGAATGAGAAAAAATATATAATTAGGAATATGCCAATTATATAACTTTTTGATGCTGTTGTGGAACAAGATTTATCCACTGAAGACAAGCATATTCAATTCTTAAACCTTTTGTTAACCAGCAGAAAATTATGACTATGCTGCTATGAAAGCTCTTTAAATAATTTTTTACCTGGTATATAATTTCCTGAAAATCATTTAGTTTATCTATCATGTGACTGTAAGCAAGTTCATCATGGAATAAAATCATATGTGGACCTCTTTCAACATAAAGCATGCTTTCTGCACTTAGGAAGCAAGCATGAGAGTATGACAAGTACTTTTTCAGTGTGGACATCTGTGTCTCTAGTCTAAATAACATAAATACAGTGCACATGCTACATTCCAGATGGTGAGCTTTTGCAGCGGTCAGGGATCAAACACAGGTCTGACATGAAGTGAGCTCTCTTCTCTATAAAGGCTCTCAGCCTCACAGGAAAGAAGCAGCCTCGTCTTTCCTAATTCTATATGATCAGCAAAGAGAGGTCATCTCCAAATTATTTATGTATTTGGCATGCATATTTCCTCTTACATAATATACTTTATTTAAATATTATGTATAATTTCTTAGTATTTAAAATGTTATTAGTTGTTTCTGATAGCACAGTCATCTTGGATAGTATTCCTCCATTCACTTACTTTTTCTAAATAAATATGAGATAAATTTGCAAGTTTATGGGTCATAATCTTCTATCTTCCTTTGTTGTATTAGAAAGCCTTACAATAATTTGTTCAAAATAAATGAATCACCAAAGTAGATCAAAGAAATTATGTCCTCATAATTATCTGATGCCATCACTTCACAAAAGTGCATCCAGACTGAGCACGTGAGCATTGACATCAGGGGGGGCAAGTAGAAGATTTCTTGTAGGGAAGAGGAAATAGGTGTGCAGCTGCACATACGTAGAGAATCATTACCAACTATGCTTCTTAGCTAAAATACACAGCTTTAGTCCGTTATTTAAAATTCCTCACTTGGCCTCCATAGGGAAAAGGTTCATTGTACATCGTGAAGACATTGACAAAACAGTACTTCAAAAATAAAGATTTATTAAATTCCTTAAATCAGGGATTTAAGTATACAGGAATGAATTTTTTCTTTGAGTTATCAATGGTTAAAAGTGAGAGATAAAGGGCCGGTGAGATAGCTTAGCGGCATAAGCGCCTGCCTGGTGGAGTTTGACCTCCGGTACCCATTAAAAAAAAAAAAAAGTGAGAGATAAATACAAAAATGTAAAAACACATGCCCTTATACATTCAGAGTTTATGTTATAAATATTTCACAATGTACAAGTTTGTAAAATATATGTTCCATAGGCTTGGATTGCTTTGGGAATAAATTGAAAATGTTATCCCTAAAATGCACTAATCTAACCAGACATCTGCAAAAAGGCTGGCCTGGGTGCACACCTATATTCCCTCCCAGCTACTCAGTACACTGAAGCAATAGGATCACAAGTTCAAGAACAGCCTGGGTAACACAGTTATACCTGTCACAAACATAATATATATATATTTTTAAAAAGGACTGGGCAAGTAGCTCAATGATTGATAATTTGCCTAGTGCTAATGAGACCCTAAGCTGAATCCATGGTATTGCCAAGACCAAAGAAACAAATCATGTAATGGGAATATATGCTGAGAAGTAGAAACACTGATGAAAAAAAAAATTTTCAAAACCTAAATAGAGAGATATAATGTGCTCATAGTTGGGTAGATGTAACATTAAAGATGCAAATTATCCCCCAATTGGTATATAGGTTAATACAATTTCTGATAAAGTTCAACAAATTTTTTTTCTGTTAGATATTGAGAAGTCTTACTAAAATATATATCGACAGAAAGAAGAAATAGACTAGCTAAAACAGTTTTGAGGAAAATAAGAATAAAATGGTAGTAAACTACCTGTCCAACCTTAAAACTGTGATTTTGGTATTGACAAAAAATAAGCACATAGATTATTGATTGGACGAAATAGGGAAACAGACCAACATAAACACATCAAACTTATTTTTGACATAGGTTTTTTTTTTTTTTTTTTTTGTGGGTACCAGGGGGACGACCTCAGGATCTCGCGCGCCAACAGGCACCCGTGCCACTGAGCGATATCACCGGCCCCTTTTTCGTATGTGGGTTCCGGGAGTCGAACTCGGGCCCTCGCGCTTGCAAGGCAGGCGCTTACGCCGCTGAGCCATCTCACCGGCCCTTGACATAGGTTTAAAAACAAACTAATTGAGGAAACAAATCTCCTTCAACCAATTGTACTACAGTTTGGATAACCACAGATAAAATAGAAAGAAGGGAAGAAAGGAAAACAAGGGAAGAGGGAAACGGAAAAAGGCAAGATACTGAAAACTTTTAAAAAATTAACTCAACTGGTTAGAGGTCTAAAATGTAAAATATAAAAGCGTAAAACTATTAGAAAGAAACATAAGAAAAAAATCTTCAGAATTTAGTACTAGGAACATAATTATTAGACTTATCTTTGAAGAATGAGTCACACACAAGAGATTGATAAATTGGACTTTATCAAAATTAACAAGTTTGGGGCCATAAAAGACCCTGTTGAGAGGAGGAAAAGCCATGTTCAGAGGGAGAAAACATTTTCAAGTCATATACCTTACAAACGGTTGGAATCTAAAATTCATAATAAACTTCAAAAACTTATGAAGAATCATTTCTGCAAAGAGAATATCAAATTAAAAGCATGTGAAAAAAAAATGACCAACAACATTAGCAATTAGGGAAATGCAAATTAACAGTGTTATGAAATATCACCATTTACTTTTTCAAATGTTGAAATTTAAAATAAAAGTGATGATACCAAATCCTGAAGTCCATGGAATAAAACTGGATCACTCATACATTGCTAAAGTATGGAAAGCAGCACATCTGTACTATGGAATTCTACTTAACAATAAAAAATAAGTGAAATATTGACACTATGAATAATCTGAATGAAATCTCCAAAGAACCATGCTGAGTGAAAAATTCAACAATATCCAAAAATGTGTAGTCTATCTTACTTATATAACATTCTCAACACGAGAAAAGAAGAGAAATGGAGACAAAGGGTTAAGAAAGGAATGAGGCTAGGAAAGTAATGGGTGTGGCCATAAAAAGAGGATTCTATGTGGTAATCTCACCTTGATGAAAATATATTGACTATAACATTGGCAACATTCTGGTTTTGATATTTTACTGTAGTCTTGCAAGATGTCATGATGGGACAAAACTTAGCAAAGGATACATGAGATCCCGGTATTATATCTTTTTTTTTTTTTTGCCTGTGTATTGAACACACAACCTTTGCACTAAACTATATCCTTTGCACCTTTTTATTATTTTATTTTGAAACAGGGTCTCTCTAAGGGGTTAGATAACAGTGTTTTGAAAAATTTCACTAGAAAGAAATAATAAATATTTAATGTGATATTTAACGTGATCATACATAAACTCTTTTAAACATTATTCAGTGTATACATTCACTGAATCATTAGATGGAACCCTAGATAGATAGATAGATAGATAGATAGATAGATAGATAGATAGATAGATAGATATAATATATATATATAATTTTTAAGTTTCTGAATTGCTTATATTAAAAATACAATAAAAGATGGGTTAACAAGAAAAAGTAAGTATTTTTTCATTGAGATAGACAGACAAAAAGAGAATGTTTCAGTATATCACTGGATAAAATGATAAAATAACCAGTATAGTATTTCCTCTTTTTAGCTTATGAAAATACCCATAGGATGAACCATATATGTTTTTGTCTCCATGTCACTACAGGTAAAACCTTTGTGCTGCAATGGAAAACAGTGCACTGTTTCACACAGGCTCTACCAGATTATCTAATTCAGATTCCATGAAAACACTGTTGTACCTATGTAAGTTTTATATAACTGACAGCAGCCCAAGAGAGCTAATGTCTATGTCTGTAAATGCAAATTGTTTCCAGTGTATATAGTTGACTTCTTCACAATCTCATGAAGATGCCAGTTTTTAGTTCACTTACACATGGTTTTAAATATTCTTATATTTTATATACATTGGTGGTTTTAAAAAATTTTTTTGGAATTGACATCTTACAGTTCCTTCAACTGTAGGATAAATAAAATACTTGATACATGTTAATTTTTTTTGTTTAGATGAGTCACAATTTTAACCTTTTTTTGAAAGTTAATTTTTAATAGCCAATAATTTTGTATGGAATTTCATATTTGAAGAGAATTAGAGTTAACGTAGATAGATAGCTATTAAGAAGTTCTGGTGTATTATTCCCCAGTAGGCTGAATATAGATTATAAGAGTGAAAATACATAAGAAAAGATTCTGAATGTTTTCACCATATAGCAAATGTTTCAGGAAATAGATATGTATATTTTGCTTTATTTATTTATTTATTTTTTAGACAAGTTCTCACTATGTAGTGCAGGCTGGCCTTGAACTCCCTTATGCGGCACAGGCTGGTCTCAAACTCATGGCAATTCCCCTGCCTCAGCCTCCCAAATGCTGAGAATACAGGCATGCGCCACCACACCCAGCATAATGATTTAAATATTACACAATGTTTACATGTACTGTAAAATCATATGATAGCCCACAATTATGCACAATTTTTATGTTTGCATATATGTTAAAAATAAATTTAAATTGTAAGAAAGATTCAAAGCAAAGTGGATCATCAGTGATTACATTTTCATCACTAGCACAACATAGCAGAGTAACACGTGTAAAAAGTATCTATGATGTCACGTTCCCCATTAATTTCCTCAGGCTCACATTGCCCATTCCATAACATCATATCTCTCCCTTGTGGTATAATTCACAGCCATTTGGGGCAGGTTTCGCTCCTGTTTTATGACATACTTGAATATTTGTCACAATATTAAAATTACACAAGTCTTCATACCTCTACTAGAAAGTAGTAAGGCACTCTTCGGAATGTTAGCATCTGCTCAGTTTATTATATGACAGATATCAGAGACTGTTCTATTGTAAAAAAATAGATCATATGTATGCTCATTGCTATTTGGTGGCATAACTCTGATGGGTTTATGCAACATCTTTTTTTTTTTTTTAATGTGGGTACTGGGAGTCGAACTCAGGACCTCACGCTTGCCAGGTAGGTGCTTATGCCCCTGAGCCATCTCACTGTCCCCTTTGCTTTCTATTGTAAAGAATACAGGTGTTTGCTTATAGATATAGCTTGGACACTTTGAAGTTTAATTTACCATCATTTGAAATGGATTTTAAAATTGAAACCTGTGCTATACTGAGATTTTACCTGCTTATCACTCTTCCTCAATTCCTTCACTTCTCTTAAGACCCAAAAAGAAAGGAGAATATCATATCATTAACATTTCAGTGAATTGGTTACCTCTTGCAAATAAATAAATAATAGAATAAAAATTCATTTCAAATTAATTGACTCATTTGAATTGTACAATCAAGTGTAAATATCTATGAGAAAGTGTAAAATGTGTGCATGGGGCTATCCCCCCAAAAAAATCATTATTACAATTGACTTCCATAATCTAGTTAAGTATGATGTAAATTTCATTTTTTTACTACTTGAAAAAATTTTAACACTTGATTTTTCTTACTCTTTCTGTTCCTTTCTTTCCCCTAAACATCTTTGCTAGCATTTTTTCTTTCATTTTGTAATACGTATATCAGTGGTTTACTGCTGCTTTTTTTTTTTTTTTTTTTTGTGGGTACCGGGGGGTCGACCTCAGGACCTCGTGCGCCAGCAGGCGCCCGTGCCGCTGAGCGATATCACCGGCCCCTTTTTTGTATGTGGGTTCCGGGAGTCGAACTCGGGCCCTCGCGCTTGCAAGGCAGGCGCTTAAACCGCTGAGCCATCTCACCGGCCCTACTGCTGCTTTTGATTACAGAACATATGAAGTTTTATTCCGAATGAAATTTTTACATATGAATGTTGATTAGTAATATGTAGATAATTAATTGCTCAAAGATTTATCCTAAAGGATCTTTTATGACTGTCAGTCAGGTACTGTCAACCATGTGAATCATGACTCCAAGAATTTGGGAATTACACATTATGAAATCCACTACATATATGACTTCTTGCTTTCCTATTTCATATGTATTTTCTAGATAATAGGTTCTCATGGTTTAATAACACGTGTGAAAGGTGGCTGACCTTTTGAAGATGATTCATAGGTAGCTAGACTTCAAATTGTAAGAAATTTAAAAATAGTATCGGAATTTTTTGTTCATATTTAAATTGATTACTTATAATTTTGAATAAAACAAAAGTGATTTCTAAACTAATATGTAGACTATTATTTCATTTAATCAACTATGCTAATAATTATAGCAGATATATATACTATATATGACTTCAAGTAGAGTAGGTAGAACAAAAACAATAAGGACAAAGTGATGATAATTTGTGCAAAACACAGGCAATCTGGCTCCTGAATTTGTTTATATTATCACATCTACTGAATATTACATTATGTCAAAATTTTCAGTCTTTTAAAAAGAATAATCAAACCAGGTATTATGGTTTAGGTCTAAAACATTCCCTAAAAGTCTCATACATGTTCAGAGGTGAGTCTTTTGGAAGGTAATTGGATCATAGGAGTGATATGCTCATCAGCAGACTGATCCGTTTTCGAATTCATAGCTGAATACACTGTCAGGAGGTAGAGCCTGATCAGAAGAGGTAGATCACTGGGGGCGAGGGAGTATTCTTGTTTCGGCTTTCTTCCTTCTCTCTGAGTCCAGCGAGTTCAGGGTTGAGCAGCTTTCCTCAGCTTTGTCCTTCTGCTAGGTCATTTTTGTTTTGTAGCCAGCCAACCATGCACAGAATGAACTAACAATGTGAGCCAAAATAAACATGTCCTCCTTTAAGTGAATGTTAGTTATTTTGTCCCAGGGACAGAAAAGCAACTAATACATTAGGAATTCTGACACATACTTGTCATCCCAGCATTCTGGGAGGCTGAGGTAGGGGGATCCCAAGTTTGAGCCCAATCTGGGGAATTAAGCAATTTAGCAAGATCCTGTCTCAAAAATTAGTGAATGAATAAATAAATAAACAAATCAGGGTTAGGGACGTAGCTCAGTTCATAGGCCATAGTTTCAATCCCCATTACCACACATAGATATACACACACAGACACACACACACGGACACAGAGACATACACCCAATATTAAAAATTATTAAATAAATACTACTAATAATTATGTGTTATTTTGAATGAGCAAAGGCTTTGTTAAAAAGTCATTGTTTTATAACTATTGTTATTTCCAGTTAATTAATCAGTTACATATCAATATTGCTAATCTACATAGCAAGGTAGATAATAAGTTAAATATTCATATGTAATTTAAGCAGTATAATATGTATATACATATATATCTTTATTAAGCAAAAGTTTTATTCTCTTTCGGATGTTGAGCTCTTGCACTGAGTGCATACTTTTATTAAAATGTTCTGTGGCAGAATCAGTTAAAAGAAGATAAAGGAACTTATCATCTTACCTTTGCCACCCCAAAAATAATTCTTTATTTTTACTTTATTCTTTCCTCTTTCTGCTATCCTTTATTTTCTATTTCTTTTATTGCTTTTTAGTATATTGTCACTCAAGTCTTCTCTTTCAGTGTCCTATTTCATATTTCAGTTCAGTCCACACATATATTTGGTATATACATTGGTACCTTGGTCCATAATCTTAATTCTTTCAACAATTCTCCTCACAAACCAAATGGGACAAAAAAAAAATCAAATTCAAATAATGCTTAGGTTCAATTTTTGTTTGTTTGTTTGTTTGCTTGTTTGTTTTGGTACTGAGAATTGAACTCACCACCTCTGCTTGCCAGGCAGGCACTATGCTGCTGAGCCATATCCCTGGCTCTTAGGTACAATGTTGACCTTATGGGGAAATTTGATTCAGTCCTCATCCAGTTTGGATTGTGACCAAAATCGTGGAAAAAATTAGTATGAGAAATTCTCCTTAACACCCATCCTGCCTCACCCAAGTAGCCTCACCTAAAACTTTTGGTTCTATTTAAAGGCTGTCTTGTACCCACAAGCATTGACCATAGAGTAAATCGTGTCTGAGAGAGCTGGTGTTTGCCAAAACCTAAATAATGGCTTTAGAAATAGAAAGTTGTTTTCCTTTCAAGATTATTGATTTTCAACAACACCTTATGTTTCAACAAAGAGAAAACTGAACACAATGAACTTAGATTTCCTTGGAAGTCTTTTTTTATTTTAAGGAGAAAAAAAATAAAAATAACAATAAAACAGAATTTCAAAACAGGTTAGTAGGACAGTTACAATAATTAATACATTGCATATTGTTGTCTTCATAGTAGTTATTCAGAATACAAGATATAGGTATGATATTTTATCCAAAAAATATTAACACAAACCTTTCTTTTCAATGAACTAAGAGAAACTAGCTGTATAATTACCTTAACTATCTTGTGTATAAATACATTTTTTTCTTTTTCCATTCCTTTTTTCCCCTTCCTTCCCTTCCCCTTTTTCCCATCATAGTTTCTCTTTTCTCTTGAACAGTTTCTTCCCAATTCATAATATCTATTGTACATTTTGGACCTTATTTACTCATTCAGTTTCTCACACTAGTGAGATAATACAATGTTTACACATATGGGTCCTATTTATTTCACTTATGAGTATGGTCTCAAGTCGCATCCATTTACCTATAAAAGTTTCAAGTTTATCCTTCTTTATGGCTGAGCAGTACTCCATTATATTAAAAAATAAAACCACATCTTTTTTTATCCATTCCTTGGTTGATGGGCATTTGAGTTGTATCCAAGATATAGTTATTACAAATTGTGCTGCTATAAACATGGGCGCACATATATCGCCATGGTATGATGTTTTTAATTCTTCTGGGAAGATACCCAGAAGAGGAATAGCTGGGTTGAATGGGACCTCCAATCCTATCTTTTTAAAGAATCTCCACACTGATTTCCACAGCAGTTGCACCTGTCTACACTCCCACAAAGAGTGAAGAAGGGTTCCTTTTTCCCAACAACCCCATCAGCATCTGTTATTGGTTGAGTTTTTGAAACTTATGGGATGCAATCATATTGTGCTTAATCAGCAGAATTGAGATCTTTAAACTAGATTTTCTAGTTAAAAGTTCAATTATTTTTCCAACATAATACACAGAATTTTACAAAAAGAAAAGGTAAAGATTCCAAAACAGATGATACTAGAATCACAAATGAGATGTTATTGAGAAGAAAAATATTTTTCAAGAATAAAACATGCATACATACACCTCCACACACCAAGGACTTCACCAGCAGTGAAGCCCAGGACCTCCTGACAACATTACAAACTGATATTTCTTTAGGTGATACAAGAATTTCAACAAATTCATAGCTACTCTGCATTTCCTTTTCAGTTAATAACCAACTCACTGCCTGAGCATTAAGTGAAGGTCATTAAAATTGACCTAAAACCTTGATATAACAGGTGAATTTTGCATTTGAATTGGATTTTTGAGCAAAAATTATGAGTCATTGTTCATGTTAGTCTCTGTCCTGTGCGCTGATCCACTCAAACTCATTTCTCAACACCATAAGCCAGATGAACTGACATATTTGATCTAGGTACACTGTACTGTGTGCCCTTTCTCAGTTACCGTTCCACCCAGATTGGAGAGGTAGAAAAACAAAGAGCAACATTTCTCAAGCTTCACCGGCACTGTGGTTCTGGTACTAACTGGAGAACTGATGTGCAAGAGTCCATTTCTCAATCTATATTCTATTGAGAAGTAGGGTTGTGGAAATATGATTAGTCTCTTCTATGGGCTTCCACTGTCAATATTCCAGTTTCTGGAGACAGCCAAAACAAACAACAAACAAACAAAACAGTACTAGCTTCTTGATCTGACATTTAGACTGCCAAGTCATGGCTGAAGTTGTCTATTTTCTGTTTTGTCCTTAGTTGTCTCCAGCAGTTGCTTTAGAAGTATTTGCAGTACTTTCTGGATTGCTGCTTGATTTGTCAGTGGCTACTGTGCTCATTATATATGAATCTCAACTAAAGCTTTGGTGGGTCCATTCAATTCATTCCATGGGTCATTCCTGAAGGCTCAGTTAAAAACTTTCTTAATGGTATTTTGAGCATGTGATTTCCTAAGTTAAATTGCTTCCTACTCAATTTAGTGTTTTATGTTTATTGCCATGATCTTGACTGATATAACCTTATTATATACTAAAAACACAATGTAGGATAGATAAAAATGATTTCACTTTAAAGTGATATTTATTTAACTAGTTTAATGTATGTTGCCAATGCAAGATAGAAACCATAGCCTATTGTTAGTTAAACCACTAATTGTGAAAACTTTGATTTGCCTTTGTGGATTCATTGTTTTTGTTTCTAATAACTATATTAATAAAATGTTGCTTTATTGGGTTAATCTAAGGCTTTGGGAATTCTATTTTTACTGTAAATTTATAATGTGAATTTTATATATGTAATGACTTTTAATAAGATGAATAAGAAAAGATTGGGACAATTGTGCAAGATATTAAGAAATAATGAGTTTGGGATTATTTGGATTAGTTGTATTTACTGACAAAAACACATTTTCTACTAATGGCCACCATAAAAATTATTGAAAATTTTGCATATTATCACTAAAATGTATTTTGAGGTAATAGGCATGTTTAACATGTTAAGCATTACACAGTTTGCCCACATATCTGATGATCTCTTGTTACCTCTCTGATAAATATAACTTTATGTTTTTATGTGTTAGTTAAAATTTAAAGTTTTATAAATTACTTGCTCTTTATATTTTACTATTTATTCATTTATTTATTATTTATTTATTTTAGTTAGGGTCCAACTAGGATGTAGGCTGGACTTGAACTCATATTAGGCTGGCCCTAAACACGTGGCACTACTCCTATTTCAGCTTCCCCAGTACTGGAATTACAGGTGCATGTCACCATGCCTATATCAAAGTATCCTACAGTATACAATTTCTCAGATATTTTTATGACTCTGATTTGCTTACTTATTCACCCTTGCTTCTATTTTTCACCATTAATGTCCTTTATTTCTTGCAGTTTTAAACCTCATTTGAATGAAGGTATAGTTAAATTAATAAACACTAACTTTGGCAAGGTCAACACATGATATGCTTATAAATTCAGATATACTCAATACCTAACTGCAATAGTTAATTGTGTCAACTTAAGAAAAAAATGCCCAAGTAAATTGGATCAGCATAGTTCTGAATGTGCCTGAGGGAATTTACTAAAGACAGAAGACTCACACTAGGGTGGTTTGTCACCTGAGTAGTATAAAGGGGAAACAAAGAAGGAAGGATCACTTCTGCTTCTTTAAAGGAGCTCTAGTGTTTGCCTTCACCTTCACCTTGCAGGTCACCTCCTGATTTCCAGCACAGAATCTTCAGCCTCCAGTGCAGTCCCTTCAGCCTTCCACAGCAGACCCTTTGGCCTCCTGACAGACTCGAACACTACACTGAGCTTGAGGCCTTTGAGTAGATCCTTTGGATCTCCAGTGAGCAAACAGACCTTTGCACTTTTCTATGCCTCTGATGGCAGCTATTGTATGCCAATCTTGTAAATTCTTATGTATTTGTGTATCTTACATTAAATTTATTTCTCTAGTAAGCACTGACTGATACAGAATTTTGGTACTGAGAGTGAGGTGGCTCCAGAGAAACAGAATTCTATGATGAAATTCTTTAATGAACTTAGGGTTTCCTGGAGATGGTTCTTTAATTTGATTAGACCTAAAGACACCATGGTCTCTCTTTCTAGTACTGTGGACAATGTTGAGAGTCCTTAGTGTGGACTATTTAAAGTAATATGCAATGTAAATCCATTTTATTATCCTAATCCACCACTTGTGAAATGTAAGAAATTTAGCAAATCCATATGTAAAACATTCAAATATTTTTGGCAGAATGGGAAATATGATGCTGGCTGGTTGCTCTTAGCATCTCTGGATGAACTAGTGAAGGAAAATAGTGAGCTCAGGGCCGGTGAGATGGCTCAGCAGCTTAAGCGCCTGCCCGGCAAGTGCGAGGGCCCGAGTTCAACTCCCAGAACCCACATACGAAAAAGGGGCCGGTGATATCGCTCACGGGAATGGGCGCCTGCTGGTGCGCGAGGTCCTGAGGTCGACCCCCCGGTACCCACACACACAAAAAAAAAAATAGTGAGCTCAAAACATCCATAAGAAATCTAAATTAATAAAGGAAAATTAATAAAGGAAAATAAAGAGTCAAAGATTCAAATTCCCTGAGTGACTGGAGACAAGGGAAATAATCAGATATTTAGGGAACTACTGGACACTGGTTCTAAACTAACACTGATTCCAGGTTATCCAAAATGTTACTACTGTGGTGTTCCAGTAAGAGTAGAGGGCCATGTAGGTCAGGTGATCAACAGAGTTTTAGGAAAGGTCCAATTCACAGTGGGTTCTGTAGGTCTTTGAATCCATCTTGTAGTCATTATCCTTGTTCCAGAATGCATAATTGGGATAGATATGCTTAGTGCTTGGCAGAACCCACACATTGGTTCCTTAATGTGTAGTGTGAGAGCTATTATGGTTGGAAAGGCCACATGGAAACAATTAGAGTTGCCTTTGCCTGGCAAAACAGTAAGCCAAAAACAATATTGCATTCCTAGAGGGATTGCAGACATCAATGCCACTATTAAGGACTTGAAGGATGCAAGGGTGGTGGTTCCCACTACATTTCCACTAATTCTCCCATTTGGCCTGTGCAGAAGACAGATGGATCATGGAGAATGACAGTAGATTACCATAAACTGAATCAAGTGGTGACTTGAATTGCCCCTGCTGTACCAGATGTGGTATCCTTGCTTAAGCAGATTAACACATCTGGTACTTGGTATGCAACTATTGATTTGGCAAATGCCTTTTTCTCCATACCTATCTATAAGACCCATCAGAAACTATTTGCTTTCAGCTGGCAAGGCCAGCAATACACCTTTACTCTCCTACCTCAGGGTTATATTAACTCTCCAGCCATGTGTCATGACTTAGTTTGTACGGATCTTGATCACCTTTCTCTCGCAAAAGATATCACGCTGGTCAATTATACTGATGATGTTATGTTGATTGGACCAAATGAGCAGTAGTAGCAATCACTCTGGATTTGTTAGTAAATCATTGGAGAGCCAGAGGATAGGAAATAAATCCAACTAAAATTCAATGTCTTTCTTCCTCAGTGAAATTTCTAGGAGTCCAGTGGCGTGGGCATGTAGAGATAGCCCATCCACTGTAAAAGATAAGTTATTGCATCTGGCTCCCCCTACAACCAAAAAAGAGATGCCATGCCTAGAGGGCCTATTTGGATTTTGGAGGCAACACATTCTTCATTTAGGTGCTTTACTCTGGCCCATTTAGCGAGTGACCTGGAAAGCTGCTATTTTTGAGTGGGGTCTGAAACAAGAAAAGGCTCTGCAACAGGTCCAAGATGCTGTGCACTCTGCACTGCCACTGGGGCCATAGCGTCTAGCAGATCCAATGGTACTTGAAGTGTTAGTGGCCGGTAGAGATGCTGCGTGGAGTCTCTGGCAGGCTCTCACAGGTGAATTGTAGTGGGGAAATTTAGGATTTTGGAGCAAAGCTTTGCCATCATCTTCAGACAGTTCTGGGAGGCTGAGGTAAGGAAACAGTAAATTTGAGCCCAGCAAGAACAATTTAGAAATTTAGCAATGCCCTTTATCAAAAATTCAAAAAATTAAAAATCTCTGGGGATTTAGGTCAGTGTAAAGGCCCTGGGTTAAATTCCCAGTCCAAAAAAATTTACCAAAATGTATCAGAGATCTAGATATAAGACCTGACACTTTAAATCTACTAAAAGAAAATATATGGGAACTACTTCAAGTCATAGGCATAAGTAAACATTTCCCAAATAAGACTATAAGCACAGGAAATAATATTAATCAACAATGGTGTTATGACCAAATAAAAGCTACTGAACAGCAAAAGAAAAAAAAATATTAACAAAGTAAGGATACTACGTACAATGGGAGAAAATTCATGCCAACTACCCTTCTGACAGGAGTAATACCCAGAATATATAAAGAACTTCAAAAATTAACAGCAAAAAATTGACTCAATCAAAGATGAGCAGAAGAATTGAATAGTTACTTCCCAAGAAAAGAAACACAAATGATCAATAATTATATGAAAAAATATTCAAATTGATTAACCATCAGGGAAATGCAAAATAAAGCTACAGTGAGATTTCATCTTCCATCAGCCAGAATAGCTGTCACTAAGAATAAATCAATAAAATAAATGCTGGCAAGAATATGGGGGGAAAAAAAGGAACTCACACTGTAAAGAAAGGAATTTACACTGTAAATTTACATTTACAATGTAATTTCCTGGAGCCACTGTGGAAATCAGTATGGAAGTTCCCCCAAAATTAGTAACAGGTGCCTTTTTATCCAGATATATTATTCAGTATATTCCAGAAGCCAGGATACTGTGGAGATGCCTGGACACCCATGTTTATTACAGCCCAATACATTATAACTAAGCTATGTTACCAGAGTAGGTGCTCAACAACAGAAAAATGTGGAAAGAAAATATGATATATAAACACAATTGAGTATTAGCCATTAACAAATGCAAAGTCATGTCATTTGAAGGAAAATGGATGGAGTTGGAGGTCACATTAAGTGAAATAAACCAGATTCCAAAAAATGAATATGGCATGTGTTCTTTCATATGGGGAACTACAAGAGAGAGAGAGACAGAAAGAGACAGAGACAGGACCAGTGAGATGGCCCAGCGGCATAAGCGCCTGCCTGGCAAGCACAAGGTCCTGAGTTTGACTCCCGGAATACACATAAAGGAAAAAAGGGCCGGTGATATTGCTCAGCGGCACAAGTGCTTGCTGGCAAGCACGAGGTCCTGAGGTTGACTCCCCGTATCCACATTAAAAAAAAAAAAAAAAAGAGACAGAGACACAGAGAGACAGAGACAGAGAAAGACAGAGAGAGAGACAGAGAAAGGATATGAAAGAAGAAGAAGGAATATTAGAGAAAAGAAGGGAGCAAAAGGGAAGGAGAAGGGAAGTCTAGGGGTGACATGAGGTTAAAATGATCTAAATATGTAATAAGTGTTACAAATCTGCCAAAATGAAACCTGTTAATTTGTATAACTTTAATCATTATTTTTTGCTAATGAACAGGCATTTTCCACCACAAATATTCCAAAAACAATCATATGACACAAATAAAATTTTATTACTATCTAGAATAATTTTTTTTAATTGTACTTATTACAAAGTAAAATTATTTTCAATGGGATACATACAATGTTCACATTTTTTATGAAGGTCATCTGCCTTAAACTGTCAAGCAAATTTCAAACAAAATACAGAAATTTCTGGGAAGATGGTAATGATAGCTAATGCAATTTAAAATGAGTGCTTTTAAATTTCTGTCTGATGTCTTAGAAAGTTTAAATAAACTCTACTGTGAATTGGTATCTATGCCTATAGAAATTTGATTTTTTCACAATAAGCCCATTTAGAAGAATATAGGGAAAGACTTTATCTCTTATTGACCAATTTTTCTAATCTTCATTGAAAAATAGTAAAAATTTTTGATTGATTCCTCAATATATTTTGCCATTCTGATAATTTTGAATTTGGAATAAACTAGAAAAGCCACTAGGATTAACTTCCACATTTGTTCATACTTTGAGTTAAAACTCACTTCAAAACCTTTTTTTCCTATCTGTAGCTTTCTATGTTCCAAATTTCAATTAAACCAAACCTTTTTCCTCCTTTGTCTCAAGTTTTTCACTCTTCATTTTATATGCTAAAGTTAAATTTTTGGGAATTTAATATAAAGTTACATTCATTTTGCAAACACAATTTAACTGTAAATATAAATAATTGAAACATTAAAGTTGATATTAAAGCAAAAAAGCAATAAAATGATTTATTTATTCAGTTTTTATTTGTCCACTTTTCCACAGTTTTCCACAATACAAAACAACTTGTAGAATCATTTATTCATTGTATCTTCATAATTATATTTTACAGATGATTTTAATGACTTTACAATTAATTCATTATGCAATGATTGAAATCTTAGTATTTGTCAGAAACAGGCTAAGAGCTAAAAATACAGAAATAGCAAAATAAAACTCTTACATAAAAGAACTGCAAATGCAATAGTGAAAATGGAAATCACAACAATGAACTGATATGAAATTGGATAAGATACAAACTAAGAAATACATGAAGTATGAGAAAAGCACATATATAAAGTGTGATCAAACTATACAGTGAATGTTTAAATAAAATTTTATTGCAGTAAAAGTCATATGATCATTAATTCCATTCAAAATACTCTAACTTCCTACCATTTCTAACTTCTTGCCATTTTCCAAAGCAGTTTTGAAAGTCCTATTTTGTGAGTGTCTTTACAATATGTAATAAAAAATACGGTGAATGCTGCTGTTGAGTGTCATCCCAACAGAAAGGCAGGTTTCTGAAACATTACCAGGTGTCCTCATCTACCTTATTCATGAGATTCAGCACCATAAATCTTCTGGTTTTCCTCCAACATCAGAACAACCATAAAAAGCAAATGCTATGAATTGATTCAGGACATGGAGTTAGCCAGTACAACACAGCTAATGATATGAAAATACTTCTAAAAGTCCTTCAGAATGGGGCAAAAATGAAGAGATACATGTGTGCAAAGTGAGGGGGAGTGTTTTGAAGGAGATTAATTGCAATGTCTTTCATCATAATAATTATTTTATATTTAAACAATTATATATATATATATATATATATTTTTTTTTTTAATGTGGGTACCGGGAATTGACCTCAGGACCTTTCACTTGCCAGGCAGGCACTTATGGTGCTGAGCCATCTCACCAGCCCAAAAATTATATTTTTGAATGAGATTAATTGCAGTGTCTTTCACTGTAATAATTCTTTTAAATTTAAACAATTATATTTTTTGGATCACACCTCATATTTCTTTTAGGTTTGTAAAAATTTTTTATGAGCAATCCTTAAAAAGAATAGATTTTTAGTGTTCTAGGCCATGAATACAAGACTTACATTTAGTCAGTTTTCATACATGTTAATTCTTCCATCACTGCATTGACTTTCCTTAAATCAGAAAAACAATGTGACCTGGATGTTAATTGATGAGATTTCTAATTCTTATCAGTCATGAATAGAGTTCACATATCAGGAAGATCATGTAGACATTTTATGGCATCAATTAAAAATGCAAAAACACCCTCAGGTGTTAATGTTTAATTTCTCAACCTCACTAAGCAAGGCAGAATGAATAAAAACAGTAAAAGAGACCAGATTTTCTAATAAAGGCAGTTAGGCACCCATTACAATGATTTGATGGAAACAGAGATATATGTACATGTTGGTACAAGTGTATAGATTCCTTTTGGAACATATGTGTGAAATGCGAAAATGTACTATGATAAGTTAAAAAAGAGAATTTGATTGAAAATGTTTTATTGAACCTTGTTAGCTTTGAGCACTTTCTGGAGGAGAAATATTTAAAAATAGCAAAACAGCCAGTACTAAGTTACTTAGTAATTGAAAGGAAGACTTGAATGAGAGTTTGAAAACACTAAGTTCAGAAATGACTTCATGCAATATATTAAGATAATTTTGGATGAATTAGGTAAAGGAGAAAAGTGTCAGCCCATAATTAAAGGAGAAAAGTGTCACAGTATATGTATGCATCTAGTTTCTTGTTCATTTGTTTCATTATTGGTCTTGAAAACACACATTCAAGAAAAAAATAACTTTGACAAACTAAAATAATACAGGAAAGAGTTTATTACATTCAGATTGTTTACATTTGAAAGGAAGCAACTAAATTTTAATGCAAAACTACATGAATAATTTCTTACAGTTCATGCTGATGGTATTGGACAGAAATAATATATATTTATATATTATATTTGGAAAATAATATATAAAAGTATCTGATAAATATATAAGAAACACACTGTATATTCACTGTATGTAATGGCAAGAAAACTCCATAAATATTTATTGGACAATTTTAAAGAAACTAAATTGCTCTCTGATAATATGAATTACATTATACAATGAGCTGTGACTGTAAGACTTAGAGATAATCATAGAATCTTAACAGCATCAAAGCAGAGGTTTTTAATTTGAATATTCATAAAAGCTTCCGCTTGATTAGTGAGTATAGAAGAACGATGCCTTGATCATTTTTAGGATCACACATATTACTGGTCCTAGCAAAAATGTGAAAACTCAACCTCCCTGGAGGATCAATTACAAAAAAAAGGAGCATTGCACTACAGAATTTCAGACCTCGCAGCTTTTAAATTTATTACCTGCTTTTACCAGAAAGATGAGTGATGGAAGTTCTGCTCTGTCAGATTAAAGGTTAAATCTCTAACTAGAGGAAGAGCAAGAGTCTTTAATGGGACACAGCCCACAGTGGTGAACTGGAAACTTTCAAGGTGAGAAAAGGCATCAGTATTTTCATAGCTACTAGTGAACCATCAAAAGAATCTTACTAGAAATTGGTATAGTAATAGTGTAGATTTACCTAATATGTTAAAAATTTTGTATTGGATCCTGAGAGCTTATTTGTAGGTTTGAATTGGGGAGGATGTATTTGTTATGCTAAATATTTCTAAAATGCATATGAATAAATTGAAGGTTTTCTGTGTTCACTTTTCACTTCTTATATCCAAGCCAATCGAATAAATATAAGATGATTAATTAATGGTTTTAGCTCTCCTTCCCAAAACTTTGTTAGAGATTTTAATTTTAATAGCTTAACTAATAGATTTTTCTGATTCAAATAGAAATTTAATATAAATTATTAATTTCAGAGGAATTATGACATATTTCTAGTACTTAGTAAATAAAAACTTTAGACCTTCCAGTGTTTTATATCAGTCAGTGAAAATAACATATGTGTGTGCGTGGATACGTATATGTGTGTGTGTCTGTGTTTGTGTGTGTCTGTATGTGTACTTATTGGAAAGGAAAAAATCTTTCTCAAGTGAAATTGAAAATATTATCAGAAAGAAGTCAAAAATACTTTGCAGGAAGGAGATGAGAGTAGAATGATCCTATAATGCTGGATTGGAGTAGGAGATACCAGTATGAACTCAAGTTTGTCTTAATATAGCTACAGATTGATAAATACAGAATTAAAATGGAGAGTTTAGCACACAAGACTGAATGTATACATTAAACCTTCTATCTCTTTCTCTTGAGACAAGGTAGAAGTAGTGAAACCCTGGTAGCAACAGGCACACCTCTGCCCTGATCTTAGGTTCTACGTACATATATGATTCAATAGAAATAAGAGCTCTCTAGATAAATGTGTACTTTTAAGTTTGACAAAGAAAAGACAAAACTATAAGAAACCTGCAGCTTCTTATCATCCAGAAGGTAAGAAGTACTCGAAAATAAAACTGGAGACACCTCAATAGGACCATAACTTGTTGAATAGATAAATGTAAAAAGACACATCTTCTGCAGAAGTAATGCAGAAAAGAGAACGTAACCCTTAGGTTAGCACAATAATAACTCTAGGAACAATTCACAGACAAATTACAATGTCCATGCATGAAATTAAGAAGAAATATGTATCTGCTATGTTTCAAATTATTTCTTCCAAATGTGTATTAACTACAGTGTGATTTTAACTCATATAGTGTATGTCAGGAACTACTTGATACTCCTCCGCCCAACAGGTGAAGTATAGAGTCACACCATTTAAAGGTAGGCCAGACTTAGTGATGAACTTCTACCTGGTAATCTGGAAAGTGAAAAATAAAGTGGGAAAGTCAAGTGGATACCACACAACAAACTGGTCGATGTTAACTTCATCAGTAAATTGCTATGCTTTCCTCCTTGGTGTGATGCAATAAAAGGATGCTTCACTTCTGTAATATTTTCCATAATTTATAAAATCTTAGTCTAATCATCAGAAAGCTTCAGAGAAAACCAAATTAAGAAACATTACACACCACATCTGTCTTAGTTACTTTTCTGATTGCTGAGACAAAATACTGATACACAAAGTTAAATGGGGAGATGTTTATTTAGCTCCTAGTTTGTGGAGGTTCCAGTCCATAATTGGCTGCCTCCAAGGCATTGCAGAAGAAAAACAGTTCATAGCAGGCAGAGGACAGCAAAACCAATCAATCAAGCAAGCAAGCAAGAGACTTTAACAGCCTCTTTCTGTCCCTTTTATATTGTGTCTAGGCTACCGGGATTAGGACAGTGACAAACTATCAGTGGACTGATTTAGTAATCATACACGCTTAATCACAGCATTACACACTCTAGATCCAGCCACCTCTGAAAAAGCCTCACCAAAAACTGCATGAGGCTTTGGCGTCATCTAGACACATTACTCTACAAAAGTGCATTTGTAGAAAAACGTGAAGCAGAATATAGTCTGTAGTTTAGTGTTGTACAATATCAACATCTTAGTTTTGATAGATGCATGGTGATTGCCTGTCACCTTAATATTAGGAAAATTATAGAAACTGGTGTAGAAAAGCCCTCTACACTGTCTTTACAACACCTCCGTAAAACTAAAGTTATTTTAGAACAAGAATATTGAAAACATGGAGCTTCTTATATTAAAAAAAAATCTTCACAGTTGGGAAATAAGGCAATTAAAAGAATAAAATATTTGAACTTTTTTTTAAAGATATATTGTTTTGAGGGTAAATAAATATATAAAACAATGTACAACATCAGGGAAATTAAAATTAAAATAACCATGAAATTAAGTATTCATTAGAATGGCTAAAATTAAAAAACTGACCATACCAAGTATGGGTAAGAATGTGAAACAATTTAAACTTCAAAATTCATGTTATTCTTAAAATGTTAAAAGTACACCTATATGACTTAGTAATTTCTCCCTTAGCCATTCAGCCAAACAAAATGAAAGCATTTGTAGATACAAAGACTGGTTCATGAGTGAAATTTATATCATCTTTATCTTTAAAATCTAATAGCTAAATATATCCTAGTGTCCATTCATAGGTGGCAGGCAAACTATGTGTGATACATTCATATTATGAAATATTACTCATCAAAAAAGAAAAATATTGATACACTTTACGTGGAAGAGAAAACTGTTATTTTTACAAAACTAGAGCCGACAATAAAAAATACATACTGTACTATCTCACTTACCCAAATTTTCTAAAAAGTGAAAATTACTAGATAGTAAGAATGAATAGATGATAGGAAAAAACTACAAAGAAACTATGTTTTAAAATAATGTCATCAGGCTGGTGATATAGCTCAGCAGCATAAGCACCTGCCTGGCAAGCACGAGGTCCTAAGTTCGACTCCCGTACCCGCATTAAAAAATAATAATAATAATAGTATCATCTACAAAATGGCAGTTTTTTCATTAAAAGTTTATTGAAAGAAGTATTATGTTAATCAAGTTCATCCAAATCTACTTTTTAGGAAGACAATTTTAGTGCTAAGCACATACCATAAATCCTGGTGGCTGTAATTACCATTTAATTGTCAGTTGTCAAATACCATTCATAGGCATGTCATGAAAATATCATGAAAATTCTCTCTTAAATATAAATATCAATAAGTGGGTAATGTAAAAATAGTCATAAAGCCAGAGGATTTGGATTTAGGAAGTGTCATGGCACAGGAGGTCTATTATGTAGATTCTCCTTTCAGAGGTATAAAATTTATCATCTTACAGAGCCAACATCAGTGAGTTAAGAACAAGATACTAAACATATTAAAGTTTTAAGAGTGAAGAAAAAATAGAAAAGAAAATATAAGTAAAATATGGACTAGGAAGAGAAAATAGAGAGGAAGGGATAAGTATTTAAGTGAGGTATCTTCTGTATCTGTCACACAAGGGAGAAAATAGATATTGCATAGAGAAAATAAATTAACAATGAAAGAAAAAATGTTTTATTTGTATAAAGAGAGAAAAAACCATTATTTAACTCTAAAGTACTGCACAAATTTTTATGCCCAGGTTCATCATGGTCAATTCAGAAAGTCACATTTAAAACAAAATAAAGTTGTCTAGAATTGCAGCTAAATAGTCTTAGCCTACAAATTTGTGTGTTGTCATGGCAATCAAAGATGTGTACATGCCCTCTAGAATCTTAACTCTTTGAAGAGATTATCCATCTTCTCACTGAATAAAGCTGAGGTGTGTCATCATCCACAGTGCTCCACAGCTGGGTATCACCCTTGCATCTTGCATCTAGCCTGAGTTTGCAGAATCATCTCTAACTGTCTGCTCAGAATGCTCGCTGAAGCAGTTTATTCATTGTAATTGGGAGGGAAATACATCAGCAGGTTTCTCAATAGATTATAACAATCCCACATACACAGCATATGACAAAAAATACCGGAAAACCTTCCCATGCAGTATTGACATTCACTTTAATTCTTATTTAATTTCTTATATTTTTAAAATTATATTATAAGGGATTCTCATAATGACATAAATATTTTATTTGCTCCCTTCTCTAGCAGAAAATAATGGTTATTATAACAATCACTACACAATGAATTGTTCTAGGTTTTAATATAAAAAATATATTTATGATGATAAAACTATTATATAAGATAGCATAGTGAAAATAAAGCAAAGTCAAATTGACTTTAAAAAATTTAAAACTAAGCAAGTATCTTAAAATGAAACAGGAAATGTACTACTAATTATTATTTATTATAATAATAATATTTAATAAAACTTTAAAAAACAGACTGATCTATAATGTGGATAGACATGAGCCACGAGTACTTAGAAATATAGTTTATTATCTCTATATTCAATAATATTTCAAGAAGTCAGATGAAATAGCAAATATCTTATAACTATAAATAATTTCACCTTTATAATTATACAAAGCCATAGGAGCGAAAACAACACTTTCTCTTTTCACCTTTAAAATTAATTCCAACTCTTCCACTGTAAACTTTGTGTATTGCACATTAGTGAGGAGACAGTGTGAGCCATCTTTTATGCTGTACCAGTAGAGACATGCTTCCAAGATAACAACCTTACTTCAGATTAAAAAAATATTTACCTGACATGTGATATAACTATAGGTATTATTACTATAAATCATAATTTCTTCTATTTTCTGACATATTTTTGTTAAACTTTGCTGATGTTATTTCACATTGCCATCTTTTTTTCCTACTTTGGTGATTTAGAATGATGTATTACGATTTCATAGATTTATTATTGAACAGACTATTGATGAAAGTGATCAATAATGATTATGACAGGTCTATATTCAAATGAAAAAATATTCCATTTTGAAGGAATAACTTGAAAAATCAATCATAGTCTTTGAAGGTCTCATACCTGAATTTCACAAATAAATTTCAAATAAGAATATTTATACTGCTTCATTGAATAAAAAGAGGGAGCATGCCATAATTAAGTTTAAGAACTACTGAACTGAGTAAATTTTAAGTTTCCAGATTATATGACTTTTCAGTCTTTAACATGCTGTCATTCTTTATTTCTAGTAATATGCAAATATTCTACAGAGAATTGGAGTATATTTTTATTAAGCTGCTATAATAAACTTTGACAAAATCTACTTTAACCTCATTAACAATAAAAAGCACACACATCAGAATAGTTATTATTTTTCTTTTCTGCATTTATATAACCCATTAACATGTAAGTAATTCTGGGTTGGTGTTAGCCCATACAGTTTATTAACATCAGGTTAACTTTTAGGAGTTTTGCAAAATAGTTATTAAACACAACCATCATGAATTCAAAATCTATATGCTCTTATATACATACACAGTTTATTTTTAAAACACAAGGAATGGGTACTGAGGACACTTCACAACCTAATTAGTTTACTATGCTTTGTTATTACCTATGATCTTAAAGTTTTTATGCCTCTTATATCTCTATGGAAGAAATACCATATATGACACACTACACATCAACACTTCCCAAGTCTACATTTAGTAATATTTCGTAGCTTCAAATAAGCCATGCAGAGTATTTTTTACCACAGAAATCATCCACCACTACAAACAGGGCTTCTTTTTTCCCATCATGGAGAGCCAGCAGGTGAACATTTACCAGCAAATCCAGATTTTTTTTTTATTTTAAAGAGAAGAAAAAACAAAACAAATCAAAAGAAGAACAAATTATCAAAGCAACATAATAGGAGGGTAACAATGGTTAATACATTACGTATTACTATCTTTAAGTTAGTTATTCAGGATACCAGACATTAGCATTCAATTGTCCAAACATTATTGGCACAAACCTTACTCTTCAATGAACTAAGTAAAATTGGTAGTGTATCTATCTTAACCATCTTATATATATATATACAATTTTTTTTCCCTTTCCCTTCTTTCTTTTCCCTATTCCAGTCTCTCTTTCCTTTTGACCAGTTTCTTTTTGATTCATCATGTCTATTGTACATTTTGGATCTTATTTACTCTTTCAGTTTCTCATACTAGAGAGGCAATACGATGCTTACACATGTGCTTCTGGTTTATTTCACTTATGAGTATTTTCTCGAGTTGCATCCATTTACCTATAAAAGTCTCCAGTTTATCCTTCTTTATGGCTGAATAGTACTCCATTGTATAAAAATATCACATCTTTCTTATCCATTCCTCAGTTGATGGGCATTTGGGTTGTTTCCAAGATCTGGCTATTACAAATTGTGCTGCTATAAACATGGGTGCACATATATCGCTGTGGTACGATGTTTTTAATTCTTCTGGGAAGATGCCCAAAAGGGGAGTAGCTGGGTCAAATGGGACCTCCAAACCTAGTTTTTTGAGGAATCTCCACACTGATTTCCACAGTGGCTGTACCAGTCGACACTCCCACCAACAGTGAAGAAGGGTTCCTTTTTCCCCACAGCCCCTCCAGCATTTGTTATTAGTTGATTTCTTGATACTAGCCATTCTTTCTGGGGTGAGATGGTATCTCAGTGTTGTTTTAATTTGCATCTCTCGAATGACTAGTGATGTTGCACATTTTTTTGTATATTTATTTGCCATTAGTATTTCTTCATCTGAGAAATGTGTATTCATCTCAGATGCCCATTTTTGGAGTGGGTCTTTAAATTTGGGAGGTCTGATGTTTTTGAGTTCTTTATATGTTCTCGATAGTAATCCTTTGTCTGAGGAACAGCTGGCAAACATTTTTTCCCACATTGTGGGTTGTCTCTTCACTCTGTTGGTGGTGTCTCTTGCTGTGCAAAAGCTTTTTAATAAGATGAGATCCCAGTTATTGATTATTTCGGATAGTTCCCATGTGGTTCACTTTTTATTCATAAAGTCTTTGCCTACACCAATGTCTCCAAGGGTTTTACCTATCCTACCTTAGATCAGATTTAATGTTTCTGTTTTAATATTTAGATCTCTGATCCATTTTGAATTTAGTTTAGTGCATGGTGAAAGATATGGGTCTAGTTTTAATCTTCGGCATGTGTAGAGCCAGTTTTTCCAGCACCATTTATTAAAGAGGCTATCTTTCTTCCAGCGAATGTGTTTGGCACCTTTGTCAAAGATAAGGTGGCTTAGTATGTCTGGGGTTGTTTCAGCATCTTCTAATCTGTTCCATTGATCTTCAGGTCTGTTTTTTTGCCAGTACCACACTGTTTTTTATCACAGTAGCTTTATAGTATAATTTCAAGTCAGGGATTGTGATGCCCCCTGCCTTGCGTTTGTTGCCCAGAATTGCCTTTGCTATTCTAGGTCTCTTCTGATTCCAAATGAATTTTAGGATTGTTTTCTCTAATTCTGTGAGATATGCTGTTGGAATTTTGATTGGAATTGCATTAAATCTGTATAACAATTTTGGAAGTATGGCCATTTTCACTATATTGGTTCTTCCTATCCAGGAGCAAGGGATATCTTTCCATTTTCTGATATCCTCTTCAATCTCCTTTTTCAGAGTACTGTAGTTTTCAGTATAGAGGTCTTTTACATCCTTTGTGAGGTTGATTCCTAGGTATTTCATTTTTTTGGATGTTATTGTGAAAGGTATTGTTTCCCTAATTTCTCTTTCAGTAAGTTTGTTATTTGTGTACAGGAAGGCTATTGATTTTTGAGTATTGACTTTGTATCCAGCTACACTACTGAATTTGCTTATTAAATCTAGCAGTTTTTTAGTGGAGTTTTTGGGGTCTTCTGTATAGAGTATCATGTCATCTGCAAATAATGATAATTTAACTTCTTCCTTTCCAATCATTATTCCTTTTATTTCTTTCTCTTGTCTCATTGCTCTGGCTAAAGTTTCCAGAACTATGTTGAATAAGAGTGGGGACAGTGGACATCCTTGTCTTGTTCCTGATTTTAGAGGGAAGGCTTTCAGTTTTTGGCCATTTAGTATAATATTGGCTGTTGGTTTGTCACAGATAGCTTTTACCAGATTGAGATAAAGACCCTCTATTCCAATTTTCTGTAGGGTTTTTATCATGAAAAGGTGCTGGACTTTGTCAAAAGCTTTTTCTGCATCTATTGAGATGATCATGTGATTTTTGTCTTTGGTTCTGTTAATATGGTGTATTACATTTATTGATTTACATATGTTGAACCATCCCTGCATCCCTCGGATGAATCCAACTTGGTCATGGTGTATAATCTTCTTGATGATTTGTTGGATTCTGTTTGCCAGTATCTTATTAAGGATTTTTGCATCTATGTTCATTAGGGAGATTGGCCTGTAGTTCTCTTTCTTAATTGGGTCCTTCTCTGGTTTTGGCATCAGGGTAATGCTTGCTTCCAGGAATGAATTTGGGAGTATTGCTTCCCTTTCAATTTCATTGAAAAGTTTGAGAAGTAGTGGCATTAGGTCTTCTCTAAATTTCTTGTAGAATTCGGCAGTGAATCCATCAGGGACTGGGCTTTTCTTTGTTGGGAGGTTTTTAATTACATCTTCAATTTCATTGGTTGATATTGGTTTATTTAGGATTTTTAAATCTTCTTGATTCAGCTTTGGTAATTCATACGAATCTAGGAATCTGTCCATTTCTTCTGCATTTTCCATCTTAGTAGAATACAAATTTTCAAAATAGGTATAGATGATCTTCTGGATTTCTGCAGGGTCCGTCGTGATATCACCCTTTTCATTTTCAGTTGCATGGATTTGAGTCTTTTCTTTTCTTTTTTTAATAAGGTTGGATAAGGGTTTGTCAATCTTATTTATTCTTTCAAAGAACCAACTTTTTGCTTCATTGATTCTTTGTATTGTTTTTTTAGTATCCAATACATTAATTTCTGCTCTGATCTTTATAATTTCCTCCCTTGTATGGGCTTTTGGCTTAACCTGCTCTTCTTTTTCTAGAAGCTCGAGGTTCACCCTTAAGTTGTTTATTTGTGCTTGCTCTATTTTCCTGATATAAGTATTTAATGCTATAAATTTCCCTCTTAGGACTGCTTTCATTGTATCCCATAAGTTCTGCTATGTTGTACTGTCATTATCATTCAGTTGTAGAAATTGTCTAATTTCTTCTTTAATTTCATCTGTGACCCATTGGTTGTTCAGGAGGGTGCTGTTTAATTTCCATGTGTTTAGGGAGTTTTTGTGAGATCTTTTGCCATTGATTTCCAATTTCATTGCACTATGGTCTGATAATATGCATGGGATAATTTCAATTCCTTTGCATTTACTTAAGCAGGTTTTATGAGCTAGTATGTGGTCTATTTTGGAGAACGTCCCATGTGCAGCTGAGAAAAATGTGTATTCTGATGTTGTAGGATGGAACACTCTGTAGACATCTACTAAGTCCATTTGTTCAAAAGTTTGGTTCAGTTCTACTATTTCATTATTGATTTTCTGTCTAGTTGATCTGTCTTTTTGTGACAGTGGAGTATTGAGATCTCCCAATATAATTGTATTAGTGCTTATTTGATTTTTCATGTCCTTTAGTACTTGTTTTATATAGCTGGGTGCATTGGTATTTGACGCATATATATTTATGATCGTTATCTCTTCCTCTTGGATTGTTCCCTTTACAAGGATGTAATGACCATCTTTATCTCTCTGAATCCTTCTTGGCTTGAAGTTCACTTTGTCTGCAAAAAGAATAGCTACCCCTGCTTTTTTCTGGGTTCCTGTGGCATGGAGTATTGTCTTCCATCCTTTGACCTTCAGTCTATGAATTTCTTTCTGAATTAAATGTGTTTCTTGTATACAGCATATTGTTGGATCTTGCTTCTTGATCCATTTTGCCAGTCTGTGCCTTTTGATTGGTGAATTGAGACCATTAACATTGATGGTTAAAACTGATATATATTGACTTATACTTGTCATGATATTTTCCTGTTGTTGGTTCCCACTCTTTGTTTTTCCCCTTTCCTGCTATTTAATTATCTGCCCTGCCTGGTGGATTCCTTCTGTTGGGGTTCCTATCTCTTTCTAGAATGTCCTTCAGAACATTTTGGAGTGCTGGTTTGGTGGTCATAAATTTTCTCAGATGTTCTTTGTCATGAAAGTATTTTATTTCTCCATCAATTTTGAAAGATAGTTTTGCAGGGTACATCAATCTGGGTTGAAAATTATTTTCCTTTAGAGCTTGAAATACATCATTCCAAGCTCTTCTTGAATTGAGGGTTTGTGCTGAAAAGTCAGCTGTGATTCTGATGGGTTTTCCTTTATAGGTGATTTGTCTCTTCTCCCTAACAGCTTTTAAGATTCTGCCCTTCTGTTGAATTTCTGGGATCTTGCCTATAATATGTCTGGCTGAAGGTTTTTTTTTTGATCATGTCTAGTTGGTGTTCTAAAAGCTTCACTTATAGGGGCATCAAATTCCTTTTTTCTTCCAGGAAAGTTCTCCCTGATTATGTCTTTGAACAAGGTTTTAATGTCATTGATGCTATCTCCTGCTTTTTCATTTATTCCAATTATTCTTAAGTTGTTTATCTTTGAGTCATCTAGCAGCTGCTGAATTGATTTTTCATGGTCCCTTGCTGTTTTTAAGAATTCTTCCTTTTCATGATCACTAATTGCAAGCCTGTCTTCTATATCTGAGATCCTGTCCTCGCATTGGCTTAACCTGCTACAAATACTTTCAATGGAATTTTTGTTCTCTTGGATATCTGCTTGAATCTGCCTTATGGATTCCATTTCTTTCCTATGCTGAGCATTCATGGTTTCTATAGTTTTCTTAAGCTCATCTATTTTTTTGTCTGTATCAGCTATAGTGTCCTTAAGCATGGTCTTCAATGTGGACATTATCTCTGCAGTTATCTGTGAGATTATTTCTGTTTTAATTTTTTCCAGAGCCTCATTCTGTTGCTTTGTTGTTACCACTTCAGATACGCAGGTGGGTGGCTTTCGGATTGTCCCACCTCATTGCCCCCTAGGTTTGCCTTTGGTGAATTGGATGTGTGGGGTTGCATCTTGTTTAAGTGTCGTCTCATTTTTTCCTTTCTTTAATTCCTGGGGTGATGTTTGCAAATTACCTATGGTAGGTTACTTTATTGCTAGTGTTTAAGATCTTTAGAAGATGACTACTTCTCTGCAGTATCTTCCAAGTGGAGCTTGTTTTTGAGTTTTGAGCTTTCTGCCAGATCCTACCTCTTCAATTTGTTGGGTATGTGAAGTTGCTACCTGTTTGGCCCAGTCCTTGATTCTTTGGTACTGTGCCACTGTATTTTCTGTGTCCCTCAGTCAATCTCAATCATGAAATATCAGGAAGGAAAGATGTTTAGAACAATTATTTCACATTTGGCTATAATGTTAACTAAAGCATCAAACAGCCTAGAAAATGACAGACTGAGCTAACCAGTTATTTACCACTTTTAGCTGTATAGAGTTGCGGTTATATAACAAAATCTAAAACACACCAGAAAAATTATATGCAGTATACAAGTCCTATGTATGTCAATTTTTCCCTGAGGAATTTAAATTTAAAATGAGTTAAGGAGGAAATAGAGTGTTGGGAGAATAGGGAGGAATTAGATGTAAGGTTAGAGGACCAAGAGGGATCCCACTAAAATTGGGACACTGGTGCAGAGGACTGGTGGTAAAAAGAGAAGGAAGGGATAAAAGGAAGAACAGATCACAACCACAATCACAAAGAAGTTAGAGGCGCTGTTTACACTCATATAAAAAACCAGAGAGAATAATGAAGGAAAGAGCAAATACACATACAGAAACAAAAACGAAGATAAAAACAATAAAACAAACAAAACAAAAATAAAACCCCACCAAAAAAAAAAAAAAAAAAAAAACCCTTCGCCAGGACAAAAAACAAATGAGTGAGAAAAAAATAAAAATAAAAATAAAAAAAATAAAAAATAAAAAGAATCAGTTCCAGGTGTTGACTCTGCTGTAGGCAGGCACCGTGTGGTGACAGAGTCCTGTTCCGTGCAGGTCGGTCCCAGTAAGCCAGGAGCGGCCCTCTGGCAGGCGGTGAGCAGAGGCCTGTACTTTCAGGCAGAGACCAGTCTAGCTCGCCTGCCACTCTCAGTGCCCTTTCACTATCCCTGGGCCTGAGAGGCGCAGCACGCTGTCCAGAGCGCGGGTTCCCTGCACTGGTTTCCCGTCGCTCTGATTCTCACCACGCCCCCCACAATGGCGCCAGGCCAGTCGCTCTCTGGTGCAGGACAGGTGTGGCTGAGAGACCAGTCTTGTTTGCCTGCTGACCTCAGCACACTTTCGTGGGCCTTAGAGGACCCGCACTGCCCTGTCCAGAGCACGAGTGTCCAGCGCTGTTTTTCTTTCGTGCCGCTCTGAGTTTCGCCACACCCCCCACAATGGCGCCCGGCCGGTCGCTCTCTGGTGCGGGGCAGCTGTGGCTGAGATACACTCACCGCCAGCCAGCGCAGTTCTCCGCCGCTCCCCCGCCTCGCCGCTGTCTCAGGATCCTCCGTGGGGGCTCCCTGGGCGCCAGCTGTCACCGTGTGTCCATAGAATTGAGCTTCTGTCGCGCTGCGATTCCTGGGATGGTAGAAGGTGCGCGCGCACGGTCTGCTCCTTCTTCTTTGTTGGAAATCACCCTTCACTAGTGCCAGGGGTCCCAGATTGTGCTTCAGAACTTTTCTGGGTTCCAGGGAGGCATCTCCCCCCCTCCTGCGCTTTCCCGGTCGCTATATTCCCGTGTTCCAACGGTAACTTTTAGAGAGAGTTTTGCTGCCTGCTTCTTACTCATCCGCCATCTTTTTCCTCCTCTCGCAAATCCAGATTATGTGCAGTTATTGCTAGTTTACACAGATGAATGTTAGATAATCTACATATGTTTAAACTAGTGCTTTAATTCTGCAGTAGACTTACGTTATACATATATTTATATATTACGTTACATATTATACAATTATTATATAGCATATGAACTGTATATGTATATAATTTAAAACATGTATTTGTATAAGATTTAAGGCACAAAAATATTGGATGAAATTCCTGCTAAGATACTATAAGTTCATATTTTGTGTCCCTTATTTTATTTGAGCAATAATGGTGGTAAGCAAAAATAAAAGAAAGAAATAGGAAGAGACAGAGAGAGGGAGGGAAGGAAGACAAAGAAGAAAAACATTAATTCTCCACACACACAAGATCTCCATGGGTCTGAAAATAAAGTGCAAGTGTTAGTAGAGCCACAGTCCTGGATTCTGAGTCTCTGGTGGCTGAAACCCTTGTGAGAGCAAAGTGCCCTTGTTTGAAAGAAAACTAGCTATCTGGGCCATAGTTATGCAAAGCCTTAGGCCTAGAGAGGCCCATGTGTCTGTATCCAGTCTCATCATGAGAACTAAGACAAGCTATGCACTAGTTGAATGACCAGGAAGGCTATTTCACTGATCTTTCCCTAACCATGATGCCCTAATAATACCCAGCATGCCTTTTCATTTATACGAGAAGACTGTTCTAAATTAATCTCAATTCTTATATACTCTTAATTTTCCTGTGTACATACAATGAAATCACTGTTATCAGCATTGGCTTCATTAACAGAAAATAACCTTCTCCTATAGTTCAATGCCACCCACAATATGTCAATGTCATAGGTTTTAAATTAAAAAACAGTTACAATAGCCCAGTGTGGTGGTGCACACCTGTAATCCCAGCACTTAGGGGGCTGAGGCAGGAGGATTGTTGTGAGTTTGAGGCCAGCCTGGGCTACATAGCGAGACCCTGTCTCAAAAAAACCAAACGGATAAACAAACAAACAAAAAACAGTTAACAATAATTCAAACCATGTTTGATTATTTTTGACAATGTGAAGTTATGGAAGCATATTCACTGAAGAGGAAAAATCTGGCATTTTGAATTTGATTTTAGTTGAGATGATTTTGAATGAAAATAAACATTATGATTTTGACTTCCACAATTATTCTTACCAAGTTCCATAAAATATAAAGGAGAAATGTACTGCCAATTGCATATGATGAACACATAATTTATAACTGAGTCTGAACAAGCTGCATTATTCTGTCAAACAGAATAAAATTTTCAAAATATAAAAACATTTCTATGTAAAGTGAAATTGAATGACACACTTTGTGACAAAACTAATATTTAATAAAAATTATTTCATTTTAGCAGCATGCACTTTCTCCTTTTAGCTCATGAATCAGAATTTTAGAATATTTGAAATTTCATAGAACAACCATAATCTGAGTGTCCTATGGTGACTGTAAGCCATTTTATAAAGTTTTCCATAATTGTGCGGTACTTTTCTTAAAATCAGTTTGAATTCTTTAGAGTATATTCTACAAGTTGATAATAAAACGTTTTAGTTTTTGAAGCTTTCAAAAATCATAATTCCTGAAAAAAATCACTCAAAGAGGAAGCCATTAAAAATTATTCACTTAAAATCAATGGAGCAACTTGAAAATTCTGTATCATTCATTGTTGATGGTTAATTCATCCTGGTTTTTTGGTATTACAAGATGTCCCAGGCTCATATGGTATAATCTTGGCCCCATTCTTAGAAAGAGCCATTTATTCAAGGATTTCTGGTTCTTTTCATTGGAGAGTATACTAGAATCCAAGATGGCCATACTGGGTGCACTTTGCTGTTGAGGTGTTCTTGGTTCAGAGCAGTTTCATCTGACGGGAAATATACATATGTACACTAATCCGTGTTTCTGACTGGAAACTCTGTGCGTGTGTGTGTGTGTGTGTGTGTGTGCGTGTGTTGCTATGAATCTATGTACATCTTTATTGGGCTCAACACGACTTCTTATTGCTGCTGTCATCAACCCCAATACATTACCACACTGATCAGTCAAGGCTTCCACCTTGCTTATCTTTACCCTCCTACTTTAACAATGAACAAACTAGTTTCCACCATCTTCCAACTTAATTTATGCAACTGCATTTATCTGATGGATTCAAGTAATGGATTTTCAATTTAACCAGCCTTTTCTTATTATAAAGAAGGAGAAACAACATGTAAGCTATTATGTGTTTGAAACTAGAGATTTTGTAAACTTAAAAGTGTGTATTGCAGGTTAATATATGTATGAGACTTTCAAATACAGGAAATTCTGGAATTAAGGTCCACAGCTCCTACATTCCCATTTTTGTTTTGCTGGTATCATGCTGTTCAGAGGATCCTCACTACGCTCTCCCCACACAATAACTGAAACATCAGGGATACCAAACAAGAAATATTCCAGGGAAATACATTATTCTGAAAGACAGCTGTGGCTCAAAAATCTTTCATAGGATTCTGAGAAAACAGTGAAGTAGGAGCACCCGGAATCTGTCTCTGTTTGGACAACAAATGCACTGGCCTGGGCATGCCGGTGCATCCCTGTAATCCCACCACTCCGGGAGGCTGACGCAGGAGGAGCACTGGGTTTGAGGCCAGTCTCAGCCCTGTCTCGAAAATAAAACAAAACAAAACAACCAAACTAAAAACAACAAAAACAAATACACTGGCCGAGTCTTTCTGGTGTAACCATTTTGGAACTCTTAAAGTGAGCAACGACAGATGATGTGAGTTTACACATAGAAAACATTAAAAGCTTTAAAGACATGGGCACATGACATGTTATACTAGCGAATGGGTTCAGAAAAATAACACAAAGTCAGCACACAAAAATCAGCTGCATTTCTATCTACTAGCAATAAAATCTGAAAAAGAAATTAAAAACAGTTCTATTTGTAACAGCATTGAAGAAAACAAAAATATTTAAGAACTATCCAAGTGGGTGAAAGACTTATGAAATGAAAACTAGACACTATTACTAAGAAATTAAAGGAGACATAAATAAACAGAAACATATATACTAATAGACTGAAACCCTTGTAATTGCTAAAAGGCCAATACTCTACAAAGAGATCTACAAATGCAATGCAATTCCTCTAAAAAACTCTCATGACCCTTTTTTTCCTGCACAAATAGAAAACCTATATGACATGTGATCATATGTATCTGATAAAGGATTACTATCTACAAAAAACTCAAATAACTTAAATAGAAATATCTACATGTATGATTTAAAAATGACAAATAAGGACATTGAAAGATATTCAAAATTGTTATTCTTAGGGGAATGCAAATCAAAACTACAGTTAGGTACCACTTCATGCCTATTAGATTGCTACTACTTAAAATAATTAAATAACAAAGGCTGGTGAAGATGTGGAGAAAGTAGAACCCTTGCTCACTGTTGTCCATGTTTGATAGGAAAGTAAAATAGTAAAACAACCCACTATGGATAACACTATGAAAGTTACTCAATAAATTAAAATGAATGCAATGATTATTTGTAGCCATATTATTCACAATAGCCAAAATATGAAAGCAAGCCAGGGTCAATCATCACATGATTGAATAACAGAACAGAATGCCACTAACCCTTTAAAAAGGGAGAAAATTCTACAATATATTGAAACATAGGTGAAACTTGAGGACATTTTGCTAACTGAAATAAGCCAGTTACAAGAACGTATGACTATAGGATTTCACTTATACGGGGCAATTAGAGTTAAATTAATCATAGAGACTGAAATTAGAATCATGGTTTTCAGGGACTAGGAAGAGGGAAGAATTAAGAGTCATTGTTCATTGAATGCAGAATTTGAGTTTTACAACATGAAAAGAGTGAATAGAAACAGGAATGTTTGCACATAAAAGAGGTATTTAATACTATCACAAATTGTACACTAAATAGTTAAGGTACTAAATTTTATGTTATATTTATCTAATCATAGAAAAAGATAAAAAGAGTGTGTACTCACACCTATACATTGAAAACTATACATATAAATACTGAAAAATAAACAAAAATTATAGTAGCTGTGGTAGAGTATGATTTATTTTCCTTTTTATTTTATATATTTCTGTAGTGTATTTTTATTATTCTTTTAATTCATAATAAGTTTTGAAATAAGAAAAAGGATAAGAATAAAAAGAGGGTTTGGCTTCTAATTAAAAAAAAAACTGCCTCACAGTTTTTTGAAAATTCTTTAGATAGAAAAATTCCAACTCTTTGTCCCTCTTTCCTCCACTTAGGATAAAACTCGTATCAGTATACTTCTGCCAACATTGCATGACATGCTCCCTGTTTTCTCTTATACCAGCATTCTTATAAATGAAATTCTTCCACATTTTATTGGTTTTAATATCTGCTCCTCAGAGGACCCAGGCTAACAATATGATTTTGATGTCTTCTCAGAATATACACAGTAACAATCTCTATATTGCAATAGTATGTGTTTGCAGTACATAATGATTAAATTCATTGTGGGGGGTTTACACAGGTACATAATAGATCTTAATTCTTTTTACATCCTCTTTTACCCCCCCAATCACTATAAGAACAATATACTGATATACTGCACAACATCCTAAATATCTTAGATAAGATGTTAGCTAGAAATAAAAAAATTGGAAGTACAGGAATTACATGTGCATCGACAGTACTGGGTTTGTTCTATTACTGTCAATCTCTTCGTCTTGCTGAGTGTATTAATAAGCCTACCACCTCTACGATAAAATGCCTGATATTCCCAATTTAAAGAAAGCAAGGTTTAGTTTGGCTCATAGCTCTAGAAGTTTAGTCCATGGACAGGTTCTTCTAAGCATGAGTTTTATGGTGGAATGGTGTGGTAGAACAGAGCTGCTTACCTCAATGTGGCTGTAAGAAGAGCGGGGAAACAACACCACAGAGGAAGGGGATAGGGACCACTTATACTCACATCTCCAAGAAAGACTGAGAAGTATGCTTAAGTAACCTCCTAGGTGACTCCCAATGCAATCAAGTTGACATTCCAGCTTGTCATCTTCTACCCCTTGTCAAGTGGACACCAAGCACAGCTACTAAAACCATACTATATTTCCAAATAAACACAGGATCATAATTCCACCTAACGTGATATAACTATCCAATGTAAAACAGAAAATGCACTATTCCACTCCCTAGAGCCATCATTTCCAGTATTGCTCAAAAGTCCAAGTTTAAAGTCTCCTTTGAGACTCAAGATACACTCTTTGGTCTGAATATCTATAAAATTCAAATAACAAGCTACATATTACCAATATATAATGGTACAGAGTAAACATTCTCATTCCAAATTAGAGGAATAGAGGGTGGAATAGAATAGGACAAAAGCAAGACTTAAACACAACAGGGTAAACATTATGTCCCATGGCTCCATGTCTAGCATCGGGGGCACACTGTGGTGAGATTTGAGTTCCAAAGGGCTTTGGTGGCACCATCTTTATGGCCTTGCTAGGCTGACTCCAGTTGCTTCTTGCAAGTTTCTTTTCCAGAGAGTGCATATTCCTGGCATCTCCAGATTCCTTGGGTTTTCACTGTACCTTCAGTTTTATTGTCACAGCTTTACACATCCTGTTCTCAGTGAAACATTCCCAGGCATCTGAGGGTTTTCTTTGAAATCTGGGTGGAAACCTCTATGATCTTACAACCCTTGCACTCAACATGCCTGAGAAATTTGCATCACAAAAACAGTATCAGGGTCTGCTGCCACTGTGAGCAGTAGCTAGTCACCCTCACACCATGGCTCCAACATCCTCCAAATGCTTGGATAGCTAAGCATGGTAAAATAAGTCCCAGGTAACCAATTCCTAAACAGTCCTTCTCCAATGAGGAGTGAATGGGCTCCCTTCTCAGATGACAGGTTTATACTTTTGTACCCTTTAGCTTGCAATGAGTGGTATTATGCTGCTACCTGTAATGGCCTCAAAGCATCTTTCTTCTTGTCCCTTTTCAAAGTACTTGGTTTCTTTTAATGGAACTAATCTCTTTAGCAAGCACACCTCCTTTGACTCCAACTTTACACATGTTTTTTTCCTGTCAAAATTCAATTTTTTCACATCTTTCTGTTCTGCTTTTTGCTATTTATTCTCCTAATAACTTTGTCCAGAAGCAGGCAGCAGTACCTATGTAACAACCTGAACATTGGGCTTCCTTGAAGTTTCCTTTGCCAGAACAATTGCTATTGAAATATTACTATTGTAATAGTAATTGCAAACAATTACTCTTGTTTACCCTTAAACTCAGCTTCCCACCAAAGTCTGAGAATATGGGCAAAATATAATCAAATTCTATGCCAGAATGGAACATGCATACTACTAGTCCAGTTCCCAATAGTGCTTGCATTCCTCACTGAAACTTAATGAACCTGTTCTTTATTGTCTGGATCTTTTTCAGTGTTCTGGTCTTCTGAGTACCAACCAGATTACCTGTTAAGCTTCACTTATAGGTTTTCTAACCTGCATCTCCAAACTTTTACAAATTTCTCCCTCAAACCAGTTCTAAAATCTTCTAAATTACCAAGTCAGGTACTATTACAACAATGACCCTACTTCTCTGGTAGCAATTTCCTGTATTAATCAACTTTCCCAACTCTTTGAAAAAATATCTGAGCTCTACAACTTAAAGCAGGAGAGGTTCACTTTGTGTCATGGTTTCAGTCTGCAGTTGAGTTGCTCCAAAGCATAAATATCATGGTAAAGTGTCTGGTGCAGCAACGCTGCCTACCTGGAGGCAGCTGGAAAAAACAGCACCACAGAGAAAGGGGTCAGCGAGCAATTAGAGTGCCCAAAGGTGTGTCTTAGAGACCCATTCAGACATAACCAGAAGTGTTCTTTATTAATTTCCTAGGTGGCACCCAAGCCAATCAAATTGACAAGACAGCTTAGCTGTCATATTGTGTAATGCAGTGATATATATTGAATAGTCCTTGAGGTCAGTAATGTGCACCTCTTGTTCCTTCAACTTCCCTCATAGTATTTAGTTATTTTTTTAAAAATTTGTACATTTTGGGCCGGTGAGATGGCTCAGCGGCATAAGCGCCTGCCTTGCAAGCGCGAGGGCCCAAGTTCGACTCCCGGATCCCACATACGAAAAAGGGGCCGGTGATATCGCTCAGCGGCACGGGCGCCTGTTGGCGCGCAAGGTCCTGAGGTCGACCCCCGGCACCCACAAAAAAAAAAAAAAAAATTTGTACATTTAATTTTGAATTTTTATAGAAAAATTAGATTAATTAATTCTACAAACTTATTTGCTGAGATAAAGAAAATTTGCATCATTAGCAAAAACTGTGGTGTTAAATGCAATAAATTTTCTAATATGTAATTTCACTTTATTATATAGTGCATTTTCAAACTCTTCCTGGCATTTTGAAGTAATATTTTCTTACCAATTAAATAATTATCAATGAAATATTTTAACCATGTGAAGTTTTATTTAAACATGATGATACTGTCCAAATTCTTGTTTTATTTGGGGCCATACAAATACAATCTATGTAAGATGAAATACTTTACAGAATGTTTTCATAAACTTGGCTTCCTCTAAACTTTATTGATATTACAGATAAGCCTTACATATTAACTTCATAAAATAGAAATAAATGTTTCTGATATCCTGCATCCATAAAGGGGTTTATTATCATTCTCCCTCTTTGTTCCCTCTTCCATCATGCCAGAAACAACACAGTTTCTGTGTACATGATAAAATGAATAGCACAGTGCTCATTGTCAAAACAAATTAACACAGGAGGTGAAACACTTTTTTTTCCTCAAGCAATAAATAAAACCCAAAATAAATAAAGTCTAAAATACATATGCTGTTACCATAATTTACAGTTGAAGTACTTTATGTGTGGCCTTATAGCAAAGCTCTATGTGAGAAATACTTGGTCAGTAATGATGTTATACAAATCACAATCATCATGATACCACTGGAAAATGCATTGGTCTACATAACCTTCCTCTAGTTCATCAGGTAATATTATTACACTGTTTTATTAGATAGTATTTCAACTTCTTGTTTTTAAATGAATGGGAAGACTAAGGTTCAACATTTTCCTGTTAACACACATATATTTCATGCTCTTTGTCATGTTAGTTTTCTATTAAATTTATTCATGTTCTAATGCTCATGGAAGAAAATATAATGTTCATACAAAATTTTAGTACATCTCACTCTTCAAATAACATTCCATTGTTATCCTGTAGTCAATCTTCAATGATACTGTTTCCTCTTTACATAAAATTCTTCCAATAATACCACTGAATTAGATTTTGATCTATCATATTACTACAGTAATATTTTAACAGCTTTAAGTACTATGAACTGTAATGTTTAAAGTGTACAATCTGGTACATTTTAGCATATGTGTATGCCTATGAAACTATCACAATAATCAAGATAATGAATGAAACTTCTAAAAGTTTCCTCTTATTCTTTTCAAGCCTGACTTTGGTAACTTTTTCTCTTGTCCTTTCTATTCTTCCTGCCTTGCTTTCTGTAACTATACCTTTGTTGTCCTTCCTATAATTTTATACAATGGAGTTATAACATACATTTTTCTTTGGCTTCTTTCTTTCAGTATTATTTTGGACAGCTGGCCATATTTTATCATACATAAGTAGTTTCCTTTTTTTCTTATCTTTGAGTACTAGCATTTCATTGTGTTGCTTATATCAGTTTTATCCATTTATATATGAATGAATGCCTGGGTTGATTTTAGATTTTGTTATTTTAGATAATAACTAGAGCTGCCAAAACCTTTGTATGGACATATTCTTATAATTATTTTCCTAGATAAATATCTAGGTGTGAAATAGCTGGATCACCCTGTAGGTAAATATTTACGGTAATTTTTAACAAATTGCTTGAATAACTACTGAAATTGTGACAGAATTCAAGTATTTATCAATAGCCATAGAAATGGTTGCAATCCCTCTTGGAACTATATGTCTTCTCATCTGGTAAAATGGGTGAAAAATCCTCCAGTTATAAGAATGTCTATTTACCATTAAGTATAAATATAGCATTATGTTGTTGTGATCCTAAAGTTAAACTTACATAGAAGGGTATGCAATGAAAATAAGTAAACAAATTGTTAATTTATCACCAAATTTACTCTTACTTATTTATTCTGTGATAATAGAGATTGACTTTGCAAAAAATATCAGATTTATAAACTGGCAGAATGTTAATGGTGGTCAGGAGAAAGTATTAGACTAACAAAAAATAAGAACGATAGTTTTCTTCCGGATGCCTCTATGTTTTGTTAAGCAGGCTCTAAGAGAGGGCCCTTTCTTGACCACAAGGCTCTCAGAGTTACTTTCTATACTTTCCAGGTGCAGAGAATATGGGCTTTATCTTCAAGATATTTCTTCAAAGGATCAGATTTTCCCAGGACTTGATTTGTGAGTGTTTGCAGATTCTTTTCTGGCAGACTCCTGCAGATTACAGCTTTTTCCTGATAACTCCTGCAGAATACAGTTTTTCTTAAGTTAAACTCATAGGACAAAGTTGTCTCAGCACCTGCCTCCTATAGAGTGTGGTTTCACCACCTTCCATATACATGGAAGCCAAGGTTTTTAGCAGCTCTCAGCTTCTAGCTGCATCTTTTCCAGTAGAATCACAGTGAAATGAAACCAGCAAGGCACCTCCATGTGAACAAACTCCCTCAGCACCTGCTCCTCAGGTGTTTTTTGGCAAGTTGAGTGTATGGCTTCTTCATGTGGATGGCTTCCTCCAGGGTCACGAACGTCCAGCAAGTCCCACATCCATGGAAATGAAGGTGAGGTCAAGTGGCATGGTTAATTCCTCACCTTTGGATGCTCAGCAATAGGGATGGCATCTGCTCCATGTATTTTCGGTTCTCTTCTTTATAGTTGTCTTTAGTTCCTGCTAGCCAGTGTCACACTGCATGCTTTACTCACCTGTCAAAATTACTTTTAACAGTTCTGGCTTCATTTACTGTGTGGAAAAACTTTTTTATTTGTCATAATTTTGACTCAAAATTAAATGTTACTAAAAGTATTACATTTTAAAAATTTTACTCTTTTATAGCTCTTTTTTCCCTCCTTTTTTGTTTGCAATTTTTTGTAGCTCACAATTTAAATCAATATAGTCATAAGAATAGACATTCTACTTCCATGGTGATGTTTGAGGAATATTGAGCTGCTTGCCTTTTCCCGAAGTATCTACTCCCATCATTTAACTGTTGGTATCTAAAATACCACAATATTAATATTATTAATTGAGGTTAAATTGAGTAAATGATGGCTGTATGAAATTAGGTTCTTACTACTTTAATCAATAGCTTTTTTTGTGATGTGATCTGTGTATATATATATATGTGTGTGTGTGTGTGTGCATGCACAGATGTGAGTGCTAAAGTGAGGGAGAGACTTTAGAAAAGAGAAGTTACAGAGCACCATAAAATGTAAGTCAATGTCTGAAAAGGGGAAGAGACTATGGTCAACAAAAAATGCACTGTTTTGAAATTTTATTAAACCTACCCAGGAAAGATATTAGTTTTTTTATTTTGCAACACTAGTGGTTGAACTCATAGCCTTCACACTAAACTACATCCCATCCCTTTTTGTTTATTTATTTTTATTATTTTTAGAAAGGATCTTGTTAAGTTGCCCCAGCTGACCTCTTGGTCATTGTCCCTGAGTGCCTGAATTACTCGTGCACACAATCATGAACACATTAGACAACATTTTAAATGCTTGACATTCATTTATTTGTTTGAAAGTGTACTGTAGCAAGATTTCTAAATATTAGAAAATTTTTTTAATTTTAATTTTTTTGTGGGTACTGGGAATCGAACTCAGGACCTTGTGCTTGCCAGGCAGGTGCTGTGCCACTGAGCTATAACCTGGCCTGCAAAAATGTTTATAGAAATTAGTCTTCCTGTCTGAAAGGTGAGACTCTGGAAATGGGAGTAGTACGGGTAGCACAACTGTGGCTGGGAAACAATTCCCCCAACACCAGAATCAATCCTCATTCCATTGTCCTAAGAGGAGAAGAAATAATAACAGGGCCAGTGAGATGGCTCAGCGGCATAAGCACTTGCCTGGCAAGTGCGAGGTCCTGAATTCGACTCCTGGTACCCATATAAAGGGAAAAAAAAGGGCTGGTGATATCACTCAGCGGCACAGGCACCCACTGACACATGAGGTCCTGAGTTCAACCCCCGGTACCCACAAAAAAAAAAAAAAAAAAAAAAGAACAACAAAGACCCCGGAAATCTCTAAAGCTCCAGGCCAGAGCACATGCATGTTCAGTCCTGGGGCCTGACTTTCAGTAACATTTTCCTCACTTGAAATTCATTAAATGTTTATACGCACTCTTGTGCACATCATAGGGACTGCATGTCATGCATAAAATTAAAACAGAGTGAATTCTGGGAGAGTCATGTGTATTGAGGTGCCCCTGATCCAGCACCCTGTCAATCATATTCAGAGAGAACCAGTGAGAGGCACCTAGGATGGGCTGAACATCTTTTAAAATCCAAAAGCCTTGTTTGTCCTTCTTCTTTTTCCCCTGTCATCCTGGCAGCACTTTTTCCATTTGTGCTTTTTGGTTTTTGCTGGCATGGACCTGCCCTGAGCGTACTATCCTGTTAACTTCAATAAATGTGGCTGCTTTTTCTTTACTACTGAGTGTCCACTTGCAATTCTTTGCTTGCCATACACAAAGGACCTGGACTCTTTCTCTCAGATGTATCACAGACAGTATCAGGAGGGTATTGCATTTCTATGGAAATAAGTGTAGTTGAGAAAAATGAGTAATATAACCACTCCTCCAGCCCTTATACAACATTCACACAATGCAGAATTGCCCTTCTTCAAATATAAATATTTCATGGCAGGTAAAACCCAGTGGCAGGTTTGCTGAATCTCTGGCCCTATCATTTGATCCACATAGGTGGACAGATACACTGAGCCATCCAACTGGTACGTTGATTACTGTCTTAGTTACTTTCTCATTGCTGGGACAAAATACCCGATACCCACAAGTCAAAGGAGGAAAGGTTTATTTTAGCTCACAGTTTGTAGAAGTTTCAGTCTGTGGTTGGCTGGTTCCAAGGCTAGGTGGCATGGGGGAGGGCATAGAAAACACAGAGGATAAACAGTCCAGGGCACAGCAGATAGGAGGCAGCAAGCAGCGAGCCTACCTTTGCTAGATATTCCATCCAGGCTACAAACCTATTGGTTGGTGCCACCCACACTCAGGCTAGGGCTTCCCTCTTTAGCAATTCTATCACCCACAACTGTACTAAACCTTAATCCAGTATCACACACCCGTGATCCAGCCATCTCCTAAAAGCCCCACCTATGAGCACAAGAGGCTTTGGAGGAACATCTAGTTATAACCCATAACAAATATATTGTCCCTTTACCAAAGCAAAAGGACATAAATATGCTGTCATTAGACTTTGTTGGCAAGAGAGCCAATCAAACTGTTAATATCAAAGGTTTTAAAAAGTTATATGTGCAATACAAATAGTCACACCAGACTGATAGTAACTAGAGTGTCTGTTTGACAGGACATTCTATTTAGGGTTGGTCCCCAAAACATATTGTATCATATTTTCACCTGCCATATAACCCTCTGGTAGAATGGTCAGTAGAGAAAAACAGCTTCTTAAAGCAATACATATGGACACTGTTAGACAAACCTACATTGGGTGAATGGTCAAAGTCAAAGTCAAATGCCATTCCATGACTGGTTTTAAGGAGCACTAAGGGATCCCAGTCTATTGACCAACATGTGGGATTCTCACTACCACATTAGTTTCCACTTCTGCTGTGATCTTTTCTGACAGAGATAATGCTACTAGTACTGTCCTGTTAGATGATGTACATTTACCTTTATAACTTCCAGAGTACTTGTCTAGCATATGTGAAGCCATGGGTTCCACTTTCACTACCAATGGAGGGTGGGATGGTCAAGAACATTTATTTTTAAGAATATATTGATTTTCTTCCCCAAGTACTTGAGGCTAATTCTCATTTGAAAAACATTTTTTAGCTGTTATGTGCTAAAAATGGAGTTCATTAAGTTTTTTGTTTGTTATCCATTAGTGATGGCTCGAGAGCCCAAGACTATATCTTCCCTGGAAGCCCCAAGGGTATGAATGATTGGAGACTTTTAAACATATTTGGAATGGATTCACATGGATCATGTACTGGTATGGGCATTTGAACCAACGGATGACATTGTGTTGGAAACAGGACACTACCCCAAGGACACTAATCCTAAGTACGCTGTACTCACCAGCTGGATACCGAGTGATCAGTGTTAACAGGATTATGCTTTAGAGATAATGATTAATTTGCCACTGATTGGATGTACTACCCTGGTGTGTTCTAGTCTACATCAAACAGGACCTGGTGGTTGGTTATATGACACAAATCTATAGCTCTGGTTACACCTAGACTGGTAAGTCAGTGTACCTTAAAATTTACATGAGCATAAAAAAGGGTCTTCACTGTGCTACCACCTAACCCAGCTAACTTACTTCTGCTCTGAGCAAGGTAGACCCACTCTAACTTTAACTAATATAATCACTTAGCCAGTATATTCAGCCCATCAATTGAATTTGAAAATGTTGTATTACATATGGAAATTTTGATGATATATGCACAGCACACTTTTAGTGAAAGCTATAAGACAATACTTAATGCTTAATGATAAAGTCACCAACTGAGAAAAGCAGTATTACAAGACCACTTCTGCATCTCAGAGAGAAATTTATGCTACTACTAATGCTAAATGTTGTATCTCTAACCTGATGCCAGTGTTAGTATATCTACTCTTAAGTTATACTATAGAACAAAAAATTAAAGCCTTATTTGAAATTGTTTTTTCTAGAGAAGACATACTAGGCTGTTGGTTTGACTTCTAGAGCTCCTAGTGGGAAAAATTGAATGTTATTATTGTTCACATAATTATACTTTGCCTCTATTTTTGCATGTGCCTTCACTGTTGTTGTGGACTCTGCTTACAGGCTGGACAAATGGCCTCATGACCACTGCCTACATCACGCAACCATACAGTCTCAGCTCATATCAGAATAAATGGAGTCAGTTATAAGTGGTGGAATTTAAGAACTAAGCTTGACATGACTGCAGTGACCTTAGGTCATAATTGCTATGATTGCCCCTGAGTAACCCTGGTCAGTTTTACCTGCATATTTTCCCAGCATATTATAAAAACAAAGATTAGAGTGGTAAGTGGAGGGTTTTTTTTGTTGTGATTTGTTTTGTTTTGTTTTAACCAAACTCTGGTGTCATAGCACTGGAATGTACTTGAAATCTTTGATACTAGCTTGAAATAAAGCAGCTACATTCCAGCTTGAGTGAAGTCACTTTTGTCCTAACCTGGATACATGCTCCTTCCTTCTGATTCAAATAGCAGGGATACACTCATGTTGTAGCACTTTTGTCAGTAAGTCTCAAATACAATCTGTGCTCTGTGCAATCCTGGATTTGTCTACCTTGAACTTTAGTGTCATGGTACCTTGGACCATGTTACTGGGTTTTTTTATTAAAAGTTTCAATGCTTTTTCCTACAAAGCTTATCGTACCTTGCATATTTTATATTACTGTACATGTTCATGTTAACAATAACAAATTCCACAAACACAATGCCAGGAAGAAATCTTGTTGAAGAGGATGAGAAAATGTTTATTCACTGGAATTTTATTTATGTTTTGTCTCTCTAGAAGTTGCTACTCTTCATAAACATTTCACATTGTTCAAGCCAATAAATAATATTTTCAGATTTTATTTGTCTTTTGGTTTTTAGCCCTTATGTTAGATTATTAGAGACTACTCTGGCCTCCTGTTATATTATCCAGCTTTGTCACACAATTTGAAGATAATTCTACTATGTTCCCCACTGTACATGCCTCCTATGCATCTCTTTGCTTTGTATCAACTTCATATATTCTTAATGACATTTGTTCTGGTATAGCTTCTATCTCAGTTACTTATTTCTTGTTGCTGGGACAAAATATGTGACACCCAAAGTTAAATAGGGAAAGGTTTATTTAGCTCACAGTTTGTGGAGTTTTTAGTCCATCATCAGCTGGCTCCAAGGCAGGGTGGCGTGACAAAGGGGCAATAATTCATGGTGGCAGAAGACAGCAACAAGAGCAAAAATGTATGCAGGCTACCTGCCCTAGGGTGGGTCCTCTACATCCCAGGATGTAGAATTGTTGAGTCACTTAGTTAAGCTTCTAAACTTCTCAAATTAGGACAATGAATCAAATATTACAACATCCTAGAGCACAAACAGCCACCCTAGGGCATGTCCTCTACACCTAGGATGTAGAACTGCTGAGTCACTTAGTTAAAATAACTAAGCTTCTAAACTTCTCAAGTTGACACGATGTATCAACCACTACAGCTTCCTCAACATTCCACTTCCTTATATTCTCAACACAGAAACAGTGTATAATCACTACTACCAAAGAATATGATGCAAATTATAATATAATATCTATGAAAAGTGTAGTAAATTGTGTGTGTCTATATCACTTACCCACCTTGATACCTTTGTCTTTCACCAGGAAGTACGTTATCTGAGGGAAGGAGGAGAGTTTTCACAAACCAGAGCTAGAGACCGGTATACCATCTTAATCAGGAGACAATGAGTTTTGCTTCAGTAACAAATTGTTCCTTAAGTTTCAATTACTTAATAAAACAATAGCTTATATCTGAATTCTCCCAATCAAATACACTTATTAAAGGGTTTTGTGTTACATATTCCTTCATAGAATAAATTTATAGAGGTTTTGTCAATAAAATGTATGTATCCTTAGGTCATTTCTACAGAGAACTACACAAACTTCAAAATTGCATACTAACTCTTAAGTACTTTGGCCTTGAAATGACATTCTACTTCTTTTTGCTATCCAGAGGCTATAACTCACCACGTTTCAACTTAACTGCAAGGAACATATGTAGAGCACAAGGGCACAAGGACAATCAATGGATAGTAAATGTCTAAGGCCCAGGATTTTCAGTTATTTAACATCATAATCATGACTTTCCTACAGATGTACAATTTAAGGACACTTCAGAGAATTTCCATGAATATTCAGTACAAATTCCAGTAATTAGAAAAATAACATCAAACTGTAAACATAGTATAAATTCTTACTGATTTAACTATAAACTGATAAAACTATAAATAATGTGTAAATTCTTACTGATTTAATGGAAAACTTACTGAGTGGTTTCCAAAGTATATTATTACAACTTTTATTTGAGTGTCATCAATTTCTTTTCTCTGAGTTGAAGTCCTCAAAGAATTAGGTCAGGGGTTTAGCTCCATAAAATAACTTCAATATGTAGTAATGGTATGTAATGTTGTTTAGTAGCACAAATTCCAAACACAGATATGGAGAATAAATGGTCAGGAAGTAGCAATGATATATAAAATGAACCTTCCTCTAAGCTAGTGGTAGAAAATCATTGGGTAAACTGAGGCATTGATTATTAAGTTGGCTGTAGGAAAAGGAAAACTTAAAAGCATATTTAGATAAATCAATTAATTAAGATAGAAAGAAAATAGAGGATATATGGAGAAATAATATTATTAATACTTGACTGAATTATCAAAAAATACCAGAAGATAATCAAAGGGATCAGAGGAGGAGACATACCCAATTCTATGAGGTTTAGAATGAAGAGCAGTATGAATGATCTGGGAGTCCTTAGAATTTTCTGAGTTCCTTAATTAAATAAGGATAATGAGTCTAATGAGAATAGTTCTAGTAAGCCTGTGAGAGTTATTCTTATTAGAAATATCATGCCCATTCCTCAATTTGGCCATTAGTGGAATGGATTGATTACCTTAATTAGACTGCTCAGCATGCAGAGAGCACTCTTGATGGCTGTAGTAAAGACTAAGGGTGTGTACATTGTTTCTTTTGGGAGATGGTGTATAACACTTACTTAGAAAGGTCATTTCAATATGTAGGAGCCATAGAAGCCAACTGTGAACAACAAAAGATTTAGTCAGTGAGGTAGAAACAGGAAAGTAATGTCACAAAAAGAAATCAAATAAAAATTATTTAAAGAAAGGAGTGGAACACTGTATTAAAACAGTGTTGATGGTGTGTGTATGTGTGTGTCATATGTTTTCATGTACGTGGCAGAATTTAAGTGGATGAAGTTCTTGTCAGGGTTTAGAAACAAGATGTTATTAAATATCTTTGAATCATTCATTTGTTTGATCCTATTTTCACGTGTGTGTGTGTGTGTGTGTGTGTGTGTGTGTTCATGTGTTGCATGGCACTTACTATGAGTTAACCACCATTAAAAGTTTTAAAGCAGTACAAAATTCCCTTGCTCATAGCAAATAACTTCTAAAAAAATTTTGCTCACCATGCTAAACACTAATTAAGAGAAATTTTGTCTTTCTAAAAATTATTATTGTCTAAAATATCTTGAAAAAGTATACTCAAAATCAGCAAATAATTTGATCTTTTGTTGCTTTAATCAAGGTAAGAAATCTCATGAAAAATAATGCATGCACATGCAAATTAAAGAGGGTCGCAATCAATAATAACTTAGTTAATGAACTTTTTTTAACAATGAGTAATAATTACCAGCCAGGCATGGTGGTTCAAGCCTGTAATCCCAGGACTCAGGAAGCAGTGGCAGGAGGATGGCCATGAGTTCCCGGTCATCCTGGACTACATAGCAAGACCTTCTCTCAAAACAATGTACAATGAATAATAGTTATGACTTGGTCTTTGTTCAGAACATCATTGTAAAAATGTGTTTGTGTTTTCTAAAACAATGTACATAGGCAGTACATTCCATGCGTATTCTTTCAAATTAAAATATACTTGCCATATTAATACATAAAATGTTTTTAAAATCCTTATATATGTGATATTTCAAATTTTAAATTTATAAGATTTATATGCATTGAAACTTTTCAGAAGAAAGCTTTAATTATCTCCCGTATCAAAGCACAAACAACAAAAATGGTAAGCTTAATATTAGGTTTTATAGTATAAGATTTGTCTAGGCTAAATCCTACCTGACTCTGTTGATGACAGAAAAAAAGCATTATTTGTAAAAATTTCTAGGGCATAATTCTACCTCTTTTTTATTGCCTGGAGTCTTTGGAACAAAATGCTTTATTTAAAGAAAATAACATTGAAGTTTAAATAAAATAAAGCATAACATATACTTTATTTTAAATAAAATAATAAACTTTGTACTTTTCAAAAGTCTTCATCTATTTAGCAACAGTCTTGTCCTCATTCATATCTAAATATAGTCACATTATAGAAGAAGATATTTGGACTTCCATTTTGTGTAAGAGACTTAAATTTTCTTGAGGTCTGGTAGGAACCCACATTAAAATGACTAGCCATTTTGACTCTAATAGCCATTTTCCCTCCCAGGTAAGCCCAGAATGCATTCCAGAACAACAAAGCCACTAAGATGTTATTGCAATATGTTGTACTAGCCACTGTTCTGAAACTATTTCCTAATTGGCACTCACAATATATCTTAACACACCTTGGACCTGTTAATAGATTCTTGGAAAGGTCAGGTGCATTCTAATTGGCCATGCCCCATCTTTGGGTTAGCATGTAAACCCTTTTATCTTGCCTTTGGGAATGGAGACTGCCTGTCTTGCTGGCATCCACAGTTCTGCCTATAAGTTCCCATAAATTGCATTTTCTGCAATCCTGCATCAGTCTGCTTCTTCTTTTTGGTTTCAAGGCACATTTTGTCTTTGGGTACCAGTTTTGATACACCAGGACTGGGTTTTTTCCTGAAGCATATCCACATTTGCTTGGAATAGGTCCAGGAGGTCCAAAATAATTCCATGTTTAATGGAAGAGAATAATGCAATATGACGTTTATGGAAAATCTGTTGTGATAGAGAATAGTTTTCATAATTTTATTTAGAGAGGAAATTGTACATTAAATTTAACTATTTGAAGATGCACCATGTTTCAGTGTTACCACTGAATTTGATCTATAACAAAATAAGAAAGTAAAAATCACATGTAGCTATAAAACCCAAGAAAATGATAGAAAAATACTAGAGCTGCAGTATCTTCTTACAGCCTATTTTACAAAGGAGGGACTAAGTCTTCAGAGAGTAAGTAACAGGCCCAGTGTATTGAATTTAAGCCATGTTTTCTACGTATCAATTTTTCCTTGTTTGTTGCATGAAGCTGTTGTTTCTTTGGATATAGTATTGATAGGAGGCTAAAATATCAATTTGATTCTAAATTAACTTAAACCTAGAACATTTTATTTTTTTGTTATAAGGTCCTTATCTCCTCAGTGTACAAGACAAAGATTCATACTTTCCCTCTAGAAGGGCTCATGGAAGTGGTGACTTAGTAGCTTAACTGTCACTCCTTTTGCTTATAGAAGAAATTGCTCTGCTAGAGAATGTGCAAAGTGTTACTCGGAGGCCCAGTATCCACATTATCAGACTTTCTCATGACATTGACTCAGCCTATCTAGACTCAGCTAAACCTGGGATCAAGTGTGTCTCTTGGGGCATGATACCATGTGCAGTAATAATATAATAAGGAAAATAAAAGAAGATGCAAGAAATTGCCACAACTTATTTTAATTTGATGATGAAAAGAATTCTCAACTTTCTTCATTCTGATATTATTCTACGGCTTCACGCAACCCCTACTTTTCACTGTGATATATAACCAAATTAAGAAAAAAGTTTACCAATGAAATAACAAAATCAGTACTATGTTCTCTTCTTTAATACTACTGCATTTTCAGAAACCATTTTATAGTCATATGTTTAGCAAACTTTAATATCTTAAGTCAGACTTCACAGTATATCAGTGTTGGAGTCTGGTTCCTGAAAATCAGCTCCACCCAGCATTCCAGGAGATTTTAAGAGATACATGATATATTCCAAAGAGAAGACAAAAGTAGATTGATTACTTGATTAATTTTCTGGTTTTGAGAGCTAAATTGGGGACAAAAAATCAAACAAACAAAAACAAAATAAAAATCATGGAACTAAAATCCTTAAGCAATTTGAAGTTTACAATAGACATATTAACCCACAAGTTACATGTCAAGCGTTTTTCTTAACAAACTCTTTGCCACATAAGAAGATTTAATAGTAATTTTCAGAATGTTTTCATCAGTTAAAATAATATTAATTAAAATTTGATATTTGGGGGCCGGTGAGATGGCTCAGCAGCGTAAGCGCCTGCCCGGCAAGCGCGAGGTCCTGAGTTCGACTCCCGGTACCCACATAAAGGAAAAAAAGGGCCGGTGATAATGCTCAGTGGCACAAGTGCCTGCTGGCAAGCACGAGGTCCTGAGTTTGACTCCCGGTACCCACAAAAAAAAAAAATTTGATATTTTAGGATTCATAATTTTTCTATGGGAGTTAAAACTCAGTGCCAAGCTCTCTAAATGAAAAAGCCACAGGACAGAGCTATATTTTATTTGTGCTACTTGGTCTTTAAATTTTAAAGGTATAGAACATTTGTTTCAGCAAAATTATTCCTCAGGGGGCTATTCAATAAAATCGAAGAAATTCCGTTTCTATTATAACTTACAGGTGTCGTGACCTTTTCTCCTCCAGTAAGAAATATGTATGAATTCCTACTTCAGGGTTATAGAAAGCATAAATAGAGTCATTCAGTACATCAGACAAACTGGCCTGAATGTAGGTGCTTTGTGATATTTGTGATTCAACTTGACAATTCTGAATTTTATCTCCATCAGTTGTACATCCTACAACACAATATATTATAAAAGTATCAGCTTTCGAAGCCAGAATATTTAGAATCTGGGCTCTGTTATTTTGGTTAAATTTAAGCAAATATCCAAATTTCCTTAAATCTTATTTTCCTTATCTATTATTAACAACAAATGAAGTATGTAATAACCTCTATTTCCCAAAGTGGTTTGAAGGATCTAATATGACTATATAAAAATGCACATTATATTTAAAACACTTTTAAAAGACAGGTAAATAAAATTTTTCAGTGATATAGGTACAGGAAAACTCAGAGTTATTAAAGAAAAAAATGGCAAGATGGTAAAAAAATCTACACTTCGACAAAATAATTTTTTTGTGTGTGTATGTGGGTACCAGGGGTCGACCTCAGGACCTCATGCGCCAGCAGGCACCTGTGCCGCTGAGCGATATCACAGGCCCTTTTTTCGTATGTGGGTTCTGGGAGTTGAACTCGGGACCTCGCGCTTGCCAGGCAGGTGCTTATGCCACTGAGCCATCTCACCAGCCCCACAAAATAATTTTATTTATGTGATTCCATCTTTTATCCAAACTGTTGATAAATTCACAGAATGAGAAATAGAAGTAGTGAAATACAAATGTAACTGTATTGTTCAAGTTCAAAAATGCAGATTCCTAGGTATTTATCTTTTCCCATTTCAGATGTTTCACCAGAAAACATTCTTTATTTCATAATTTTTTGGTAAAATATAGCTAGAAAAACTTTGGTCACTTTAACAATTTAAAGTATACAATTCTGTAGTATTAAGAACATTTACAGTATTATACAATTATCACCAATATTTATTCCTAAAACTCTCCATAACCCCAAAGCAAAACCTCATGTCATGAAGTGGTGAGTTCTTATTCCCTTTGTCCAAGCCATGGGTAATCTAAATCTGCTTTTAGTTTGAATAGGTGTGTGTATACTGCATATTTCAACTTTTTACGTTCCTTACCAAGTAATTTTTATATGGAAAAGCACCTCTTAACTAATAGATGTTTTAGAAACAGTGTACTACTGTGTACAATTAGAAGATTCCCTTCCAGTTAATATATATATCTAGTTTAGTGTTCTGTTTCTAAAACATTAATTTCAATAACAAACAACCCAATTAAAATGACCAATAGATCTAAAGAGACATATCTCAAAGAAGACATATATATGACCAAAAGATAATATTCTTAAACATCACTATTCATAGCAGAAATGAAAATCAAAATCATAATGAAATATTAATTTACCCCAGTAAGAATAGCTAATATAAAAAGAGTAAAGATTACAAGCGCTTGCAAGGATTAGGAGAAAATGGTATACACTGTTGGTGAGACTGTAAATTATTATAACAATAATGGAAAACAGTATGGAGTGTCTTCCAAAAATTAAAAAAAACATATCCATATGATCCAACAATTCCACTACTGGGTATATATCCAAAGGGTTTGAAACCAGTGTGCAAAGAGACATTTTCACTCCCATGTTCATTGCAGCAATATTTACAATAACCAAGAATTGGTAACAACCTAAGTGTCCACCAACTAATGAGTGGAAAGAAAAAATGTGGTATATAGACACAATAGGATGCTAAATAAATAAATCCTATCATTTTTGGCAACATGGTTAGAACTGGAGATTATTATGTCAAGTGAAATATATAAGGCACTATAGTCAGTCTGACAGAAGTTGAGAATAGACTGATGCTACAAGAAGCCAGGGACAATGGGGCAAGCTGAGGAATGGGTGTGATTGTAAATTGTGATCTGTCAATTTGATTTGAGTAAAAAATAACCACCCAAAGAGTAAAGCTCTGGTGTGTCTGTAGATGGTTAACATGTAGACCACAAGCTTAGAGGGAAGACTCACCTTAGGTACCAACAAATAGGCTTTTAGCCTGGACAGAATATAAGAGAAAGAAGGATGTCTACCCATTTCTTAGGAGAGGAAGCTTTGGTCTTCATCATTGCCTTTGGATGTTACTCTCCAGGTCTTTCAGGCTTCCTGTACAGACTCTTCAGCCTTTCAGTGCAGAACCTTTGGATTTCCCACACATACAGGTACCAGACTCTTCAATAAGATCTAGGCCTTTGACCTTAGACTGGATCCTCTGGCCCTTCAGCATACAGATGGCTATTTTGCATTCTTCCACTCCTGATTACACAGGCTAGCATTGTAAGCCCACATTGTAAATCATTTATATAATCATATATGATATATTATGTTAAATCTGTTCCACTAGTGAACCTTAATGCAATGGGAAAAGTTTGATCAGTGGACATTAAGTTACAGAGAGATAGGAACTAAAAATTCCGAGGTAATACTGCACTGTATTATCTATAATTAATAGACTGTAATCAATCGCTATAGATAACACTTACATAATGTACATTGAAAAAGCAAGTAGAAAGGATTTTAAAACATTTCAATGTTTTGTGAATCACTTAAAAATATAAATAAATAAGTAAATGCCTGACAAATTATTTGGATTTCAAAAAGTATTTTATGAGTTAATATTTTATGAGTTAATATTTTAAGAGGTAAAGGCATGAGGCTGAATAATGACAAGTAAAGACATCCTATTCACAAGAATATATGAATATATTACTTTATATAACAAAAGGTACTTTGTGGATGTTTAATATAGCCATTGGGTGACTCAGTTAATTTTCCTAAAAAAGAAGTGTTAAGTGTGTGTATAACACCCACATTTTTTTTAGGCTCATTATTACTATTGATGAATTATTTATTTTAATTTTGTTCTATTATATCTATAATGTGTACTAAATAAGAAAATAAAACATCAATAAGATAAAATATTAAATTTTTATTATTTAATGAGTGTTTAGAGTCAACATTTTCAACATCTACTGTTCATTTGATTACAAAATCTAAAAAATAACAACAGAAATAAATTCCTATGTGAACTATAATGAAAATACAAATAAAACCCTAAAAAAAAAATCTTTACTTCCATTATCACACCTAAGGCGTTCTTCACACATGCAAACAGCATGTTCCTTACACAAGTATTGCTTACACTGATAGTACATGTATTTTTTTCCTGTCTTCTTTGGTAGGACATACTTGACATCTTGCTGGTCCTACTGTTTTCTTAGGAGGTTCTTGTGATGTTTCAACTGTCTATTCACTGTTTGCTCCAGAATTTTTTTGTGGACTTCTTTGGGCAGATACATATTATTCTTCTTCTGTTGTGATTGATCATTTATTAATTCCAGTCCCAATCCTTCAAGAAAATTTATCTGTGATATTTTGTGCTTATTATTTTTTTTTGTGTGTGTGTGAACTATGAAACTATTTATCCCCGACATGTTCAGGATCAAATAAAACACAACCATTGCCCAACCATTGTGTTTCAAGTGACAACATAGTTGCTTCATAACTTGTCAACAACATCTACTCCACTTTTCATTTTGCTGTGAAATGTGACCATTTCTGGCTTATTTTGTGTTAAGGATTCACTATCAATCTTTCCTGTGGGGGGGCTGAGACAGTTTCTCTCTATCTAGTCCAGGCTAGCATTGAACTCACTATGTAGCAAGGCTGACCTTGAACTCATAGCATCCTCCTGCCTCAGCCTCTAGAGTGCTGGGGTTATAGGTGTACACCAACATTCCTGGCACTATCAGTCTTATCATCATGGTGTAACATTGACAGTATCAATACTACTTTGTTTTACTTCATATACGAGGCCAAAGTTCTGTCTTTCTGAAATCAAACATGGTACAATACCTTTCTCTATTGTTTACTTGAGACTTTTTTTAGAGAATCCCTGCTTTGTTCTCATGAACAGATCTTATGCTGGTCAACTGGCATTCTGTTAGCAAATGTCATATCAATGTGTAACCAATGAACAAATTGTCAAATATGACATTTCAGTTACTTTTTGAAATAGGTACAACAAGTCTGTTCACAATGTCATAAGTTCTGTTACTGCACAAATAAAGACCTGGTGGCTGAGTTCCAAGATACATTTCTAAATTCAAGGAGTAAAATGTCTTGGCATCTACCAGGGCATATATTTTTATACCATATTTGGAAGGTTTATATGGTATATGTTACCAAAAGCTACAACGACCACAAAATGATGCAAGTTGCTTGTCAATTGTCATGTATTTGGACAGTGTGTAAATTGCTTGACAGTTTGTAACAAAGCTTTCAAAAAATGAGTGACTAGCAGCCAAATTGTCAGATTTTTTTCTTGTTTGGCAGGTCTTTTTGTTGTCAAAATGTAAGCAGTTTTGAAGGAAACCAAATCTCTTGAGTGTCATTATTGTTCTAAAAACCTCAATGCCACATCTACTTTCCCATAAATCCTTTAGATTCTGACCATTAAAATTAAATTAAAGGGCCGGTGAGACGGCTCAGTGGCTTAAGCGCCTGCCTTGCAAGCGCGAAGGCCCGAGTTCGACTCCCAGATCCCACATACGAAAAAGGGGCCGGTGATATCGCTCAGCGGCACGGGTGCCTGTTGGCGCGCGAGGTCCTGAGGTCGTCCCCCCCGGTACCCACAAAAAAAAAAAAAAAAAAAAAATTAAATTAAATTCTGATCCTTTAGATGATTAGATGATCCTTCAGATGATTTAGAATCATTCTTTTGACAATTTAGATTCTTTTTTTTTTTTTTTTGTGGGTACCGGGGGGTCGACCTCAGGACCTCGCACGCCAACAGGCACCCGTGCCGCTGAGTGATATCACCGGCCCCATTTTCGTATGTGGGATCCGGGAGTTGAACTCGGGCCCTCGCGCTTGCAAGGCAGGCGCTTACGCTGCTGAGCCATCTCACCGGCCTGACAATTTAGATTCTGATCCTTTAGATTCTGGATAAAGTTCCACTGTGAATGTTTTTAGTTCATAGTGAGGTGGCATGATAAATATATTTTTGAGTGTTACTATTGGTGCATATAAAACATTTTACTTGTATTTCATTGTTAGTGTGTTTCGTATCATCTTGTAGCATATCATCCATTACAAACAATTTCCAACATTGAATCACACTGTTGGCATTCTGTCCAATAGGTTTCACCCCTGGCAAGAACCTAATAATATTTTCCAACCTAGTTCTAATTTTGGATCATTCAGGACTGCATGGCCATTATTGTAGCATTTTGACTAGTCAAATATTTATTTATTTTACTGTTTTCTTTCTCATCTGAATCAAGGTCTTCATTCTGTATTTCTCTATCTGTCAAATCTTGCTCCATCTCATTGTCATGACATTTTTGGCTTAAATGATCCAAGTCATCATTGGTAGCTCAATCACCTGATGATTCACTTTCAAGCCCCTCACAAAGCTGTAAAAATGGATTTTCATGCAACATTGTACTGAATTGGGCTAATTCTACAAGAAAATCAAAAGAAAGCATTTAGACAAACAAGATATAAATACACAGAAGTATAACACAGTGTAAGATGGGTAAAAACTCACCTGTTGATGTTTTGACATGTGCATACACCTTGCTGTTTGTCTGCTAAGTGAGTGAACACAGAGATTGCTTCCTGTATTACCCAGTGCAACTGCGGAGATGCACATCTGGCTACCGTTATGCCTAAGTACATATTTTTATTAGAAAAGTATGATACGGACATCTCACCCAACAAGAGGAATTGAGTTAAGGATCTGAGGTATGGGAAGACTACTTTTAATTAATATTATGATAAATATATCATTTTAACCTGAATTTGAAGTTACGATAAATTAAAATCAGAATGAAAGTTTTGCAATTTTGGAGTAACAACTCCATCAAATTAACATTAGTTGGTTACTTATTATATAAAAATAAAGCAATACACACTACAGATATTCCTCAGTTCCTCATTTAAAGACCTATCTGTTTAACAACTGTTTGGACTTGTGACACTCCACTCAAACTTACAACTCGTCTTTATGTTGTTGTTTTTAGACAGTTCCAGACATCTTCTTTATAGATCTTCAATGTATTTTTTTGGACAGCACACATTGTTTACATGGTACTGTAATTTTTGCTGGTTGTACTGTACAGTACAGTACTGTAGTTTTTTTTCTGTTACACATTATAGTATTGCACTTAAGAGTTATGCAAATAAAAACAAAATGATCAAGTTAGTTTCCTTTTACAATTTCTTTGCTCTAAATATTGAAATATTGAAATGCACATACTATATACAATTCCTAGTGACCATTTCACTTAAAGACAGTCATAGGAATGCAACTTGGGTTGTTAATTGAGGAATGTCTATAAAAATAACAAATATTCATGTATTTAATAATGATAAATGTGCTCAGAAATTTTAGTCTTACATTTTTTTTTCAATTTCATATCCAAACATTTTATGAGAGGAGGCAAGGGTTGAGATCAGATATCTTTATTTATAATTGAGAAAAGTCTTCAAATAACATAGAATTTAAAGAGCAGAAGTATTTATTGACAGTGCACATGGTGAAAAACATCATAGACTTATGATTCAGCCATAACTGTCTTTGGATCTCAGCTTTTCCATTAGGTAAATAATATTGTGAAAGTTGCCTCATTTAGCCTTAATTTCTTCATGCTGTGAATGATTATAAATATTAGAGTATTGAGTTATGGTGAGGCTAAATATATAGGTTCAAGAACAAACTATATGACACATAGCACGAATATGATACCCCTAGGCTTGGCAAATAAAACATATTATCTTATTCTTTAAGGAAGCTATAAAATGTATATAACTTTTTCTACTTTAGAGGTAAAAAATGTGTTTGCACCCTCCAATGGTGACTCCCACATGTCCTCCAACATAACTTGATGAGGAAGTTTAACCCTAGTAATCAGCAGTAGAAGTCAAGTTTGTTCAACTGCTGGCAAGAGACTATATGTGTGCCGGTGAGATGGCTCAGTGGCTTAAGCGCCTGCCCGGCAAGCGTGAGGGCCCAAGTTCAACTCCTGGAACCCACATACGAAAAAGGGGCCGGTGATATCGCTCAGTGGCACGGGTGCCTGCTGGCGCACGAGGTCCTGAGGTCGACCCCCCGGCACCCACAAAAAAAAGAAAGAGTCTATATGTGACTACATAGCACAAATGACAGCCACCTATGAAATACCAGTAATTAATTTTTTGCTCCTGAGGCATCTTGTTTGGTGAATGAAATGTGAGTTTAAGCATATTGGTAAGACTTGAGAAAAGGTGGGTAAAAGTTTTTTTTTTTTTAATAAAATTAAGAGTTCTTATGCAGACATTAGAAAATTGTCATTGTTTTTTAATTGAAGTCGCTTTCATTTTAATTTCTAAAACACATCCACTTTTTTATGAGAAAAAAATTAGTTCTTCCTCACTAAATGAGAATGCAATATATTAATGTTTAACATCTCTAACTCTTCTTAAATTGTTTCTTTTCTCACCAAAGTCTTTATTCAGTGATTTCCTTCATTTCTTAAATAAATGTTACATTTTTAATAACAATGTGTAGTGCCTCTATTTTCTTTTTCAAATATAATTGTAATTCCAAAATTTTATCCTCATCTTATTTTTAAAATAATTAATAGATTTTATATGTTAATACAGTCAAATATTTAGGAAAATAATTGGCTATATATTGTACAGGTCCATGTATTCACCGCATTTCCACACTTACACATCAGCACACAGATTCCTCTCTTCTATCAAGCTCCATTAGTTTAAAGATATAAGGTTAAAATACAAGGTTTACTTGGACTATGTTTATTACAATTATTGATACATACCAGACAGATTTACTACAATTAATAATGCAATATCAGTACATTAGTATTAAGCCCATAGTTTACATTAAGACCCCCTCGATATTATTTACAGTTACATGTGATTTGTTTTGTTTTGCTTTGTTTTTTGTTTTGTTTTGTTTTGTGAGACAGGGTTTTGATATGTTGCATATGCTTAACTCAAACTTGTGATCCTCCCATCTCAGCCTTCCAAGTGGCAGGGATTATAGGCAGGAACCAGCCCCCCAGCTCTGTTTGTTTTTAAAGATACAAAATGATGCAACATCATATTCCAATGAAGAATAGTTTCACTATTTTAAAAATCTTTGCTTCTTCAGTTTGTTCCATTTACCTCACCCCAAGCCCTAGACAACAACTATTTTTCTTCCTGTTAAACTATTGCCTTCCAAAATGTCATACAGTTAAAGTCACGGTACGTAAATTTTTCAGACTAACATTTTTTATTTTGCAATGCACAGAAAGTTTCTCCATATCTTTTTTATGGCTTGATGGTTGCTTTTTATTACTCAGTAGTGTTTTCATTTTAATTTCATTTGTAATGAAATTAAAAATTGTATTTCTTTTAATATTATTTTCAAACTCTAAGATGATTTTTTGAGGTTTCATAATATGACAACAGGTGTATAAAACTTCAAAATAGGCATGGTGCTTTTTGTTAGTTGATCCATTTATTGGTAAGAGTAATTACTTTGAAAAGCCTTCCCATGTAATTCTTTTTTATAACTAGACATTCAAATATCAAAATTATGTGGACAAGTCTGTGTAAGTGTTTGTTTGATCTTTTTTTTTTTTTAATACCAAGCCAGGTCATGCTACATTAAGAAATCAATTTAAGAAAAATCTAGTTGATTACGGCACCCTCTTATCTCATATTAAAGTTACTTCATCCTTTTTCCTTAAGCTCACTCTTTTGCAATGACTAATTGTTACCCTGGGATTTTTCTGGGGGTTTGTGCACTGAAATGGCTCAGCAGGAATGCCTAAACAGTACACTAACATGAGCAGTGATGTGCAAAGATTAGAGATTAACAGTTACATTTAATTTTCTAATCACTAGGAGGGCTGTTTGCCTATGGGTTTAGTAGGTTTCAAACCCCCAAAATGTATATAATAGGAATACTTTGATTTGACTTAGAACTGAACTTTTGCCTTAAGGTAGAAATGTTTAATGTGTATGATAGAAAGAATTATTATATTGATTTGTCTTGGCTTATTATGTCCTAAGGTAGAGGGATATTATAAAAACAAATGAGATTATAGTTATGGAAGTATTTTAAAATACAAGAAAGTATTTTTTTCTACTTTCTCCTATGGATGCAACTATCTTTAGAGACATTTCTGTCATCATTTTTCCTGTGAAATGTCCTTTTTGCTTTTATTGTGGAATACTTAGTGATTCTTTGCAGAATTTGTATGCCATTTTGTTCATACTTCCTTACAGTGTGTAACTCATTACATTTTAGGGATCTTGCTGCATTTCCCTGTTTAAGTACATTCCTGGCCCCTAGCCCCACTCCCCCAAAAAGCTATTAAACTATTGTGCAACAATAGTTGTAAAAGTTAAGCTTCTTCACATTTATTTGACTTACATTTTTATATGTATCATCCTAATGCTTATAACACTTTTTTAGTTTGGAGAATTTATGACACAAAGTGGTATTTAAATAAAAATCTTTTACCCAAAAGTTTATTTTTCCCCAGTATAGCATGTTGACATCCTCTTGGGTCTCTAATTTTAAACATATAACAGGAAAACATCATATTGCAGTAATTTTAGTTTATGCAGTCTGAGGCCCTATTATGAATAATATAGGAACAAATCTTGAAACAAAGAAAGGAATGATCATGTGAGCAAAATATTGTTTGTAATAGCAAATAAACACACAATTAGGTTGCTGTCAATAAGACACCTTATTCACCACTCACATAAATAGACTACAAATATTTCAAAGTGTTATTTCTGGTGCTGGGCAAGCAGAGGGTCATTAGGGTCCTCAGATTACTTCAGAAACTCAAGGTGATGGAGTCCAGACAACCCGCGATATTTCACGCCTTGCTGGCATTTCTTGGGTACCAGTCCTCCAGCTTGCAGAAAAGAATTTTGACAATCAGACATAAGAGCTGCTTATGCACTGGAAATAATATATATATCAGTTCCATCAGCAAAAACTCAGTAAAATAACCAAAACTACCTGCACAGGAGCCTGGGAAATAAGTTTCTGTACGAGGAATATAAGGGAGTACAATGACTTTGGTGACAATTTAGCCTGTGTAACCAGTTTTTTTTTTCCCCCTACAAGATGATCGGGTTAAAATATCTATTCCTCAGCATCTCTTTAAAAGAACAATTTTTTGTTGTTGTTATTTTGTTTTGTTGTCTATTGTTTTTAAAAATATCGCTACATCTGGCTTTCATTTTACCTCTTGAAGAATACATGTTTCCAGTTGTAACCTCAAATATCTGAATACCAAAGACCAAAATCACTGTTAGAAAACTAGGGTTAGTAAGCCTTCAAATTTGATGTATGCACATGTCTTTCATCCTAAAAACTCATGGTCCTTGTTAATGCTTATTTAGATAAATGTAGAGTAAACTTAATTACAATAGCCTCTAATTTCTCTCCAGATAAGAACCAGCATTATAGTTGGCTGGCAGAACTTGGAAGAAACCAAGTAATTAAAAAAACTTTGGAAGAGTAAATGAATCTACACAATGAAGAATGCAGACACTTGTATTTGAAATTCAGTTATGTAAGACAGTTCTTTCCCCAGGGTGCAGATTAAAAAGGCAGCAACAGTGTCATAATATAACATGTGAATATTGTACAGAACTGAAATATGTAAATATATAATATGATGGAAACACAGTTTTTAAATTAACATTGAGGATACTTTACAAGAATGACAAAATTTACTCTTTTTGTTCAGCAGTGCATGTAAAAACTGTCATCATAATTCTGGTTCTCAAGCATTAGATTTGCTGAACATGTCTTTTTTTTTGTTTTTGAAGCACGTGTGTCAGATGCACAAGACTGTAAACCACCTGAAATGTTAAGAGCATTATTTGTAATTTCACAGCACAGTTTAAGTGTAACATATTTTAAGATCAGCAGAACACTTCATAAACACAAGAAAAATGTATTTGAAGACAATTTATGACTGACATGAGGGTAACAGTGAGTAGAGAGATGGGACTGAGAATGTTTGCAGAGTTTCTGAGCAATAAGTATTTGTTATTGCATATGTTTTGAGCAAAATCTTTAAAGAGGATTAAGTTAAATTATCTCCATCAGTGTTTTAAAATTAATATTATTTCAATGTATTTGTTCACATAGCTTCAGAAAATATATGTTTCCTTTCCAGTTATTGTATTGACTGATAGTCATATCCACCATACAATAAATATACCTGAGAGGTGAGAATGTTAATAATATTCATTATGTATTGTTCTTCATATCCTGTGTTCTAATTACATCATATGCCTTCCCTGTAATCCCCAGAGTGAGCACAATAATTGTACTCAATGATTATATTACACACCTGAAATTCCAGTCTTTGTAGGATGATGTTTTATATAATCAATGGTACCATCTATTTTGGAAGGTTTTTTTTTTTTTTTTTTTGCCATTCTCTATACAGGGATAATCCCACACAAGTACATATGAGGCATTCGTGCCCGCCTTTTTGCTTCTTTGTGATAAAATGGTCTCTACCCACTGTAGAGATAAGAAAACAGAGTCTCCAAAAAGTTATTTACATAATTATAACTGGCAAAGTTGACACTCATGCTCTTGTAGTTCTGACTCCATGGACAATTATCTTTCAATTGAAAATGTGGATGATCAGAAAATTGATGTAGAAATGTGGGGAATGTGCATCAACCCTGGTAGATTAAGAGGACAGTCTTTTCCATTTTCTTTAGTCACTGGGCCAAAATAGCTTGCAGTTCTTGTACAGAAATTCATAGAATTGGTCCCTCTTCTCTCTTTTTAAAAAGCCAATTTATATTCCTACTGAGAAATTTGTAGCACTGTATAATAACTCTTTCCATAACTTATACTCTTCCCTACAATGCACTGAGAGTTCATCAAACAAAAGTACTATACCTTATGGATCTGTCTGTCTCCAGGGTTTGGAATGGTTCGTGAAACAGCATGCTCTTACTCTCCACGCTGTGCTTGGATACCTAATAGAAAACCTCTTAGACTCGACAGATGATATTTTTTCCTGAATACAAATTTCTAAATTAAAAAGCATAGTTCCTGGCCGGTGAGATGGCTCAGTGGCGTAAGCGCCTGCCCCGCAAGCGCGAGGGCCCGAGTTTGACTCCCGGATCCCACATACGAAAAAGGGGCCGGTGATATCGCTCAGCGGCACGGGCACCTGCTGGCGCTCGAGGTCCTGAGGTCGACCCCCCAGCACCCACACACACACACAAAAAAAGCATAGCTCCGATCCAAAACAAGTATTGATAAATACATTTGTCAATTAACACTGCAACAAGTATTAAAGTGTTTCAAAGTCAGACAATAAAACAGTAATACTATGCATTCTCTCAGAAATTTCAGTGAGCTTCGAGGATTATCTTTCTCAAGACATCAAGATCACTGAAATCAAAGCTGGGTGGAACCTTGCTTAGTCTCAATGTCTCATCTTGTGGAAGTAATATTTTACTTGTTGAATAGTTGGCTCCTTCCACTGAATGGGTACATATCATATCTGTTTCTCCTGTTCATAAAATCAAAGAATAAGGAAATAGCAAATAGCAAATGCTACAAAAGAAAGGATTAACAAGCAAGAAAGTGGTGCTATTTGGCATGAAATTAAATATATGATGATTACTGTTTTAGTGACTCCTTGCACTCTTTATTTAAAAATGTTAGAATCCTACTTCAAAATTATTGAAGAGGAAAGAAAGTTATTGATTCAAATGAAGAAAGTAATTACAAATGAAACTGGTTTTCAGGAAAATAAAAGCAGGAGGTTAAACCACATCATTCTGATTCTTTCCTCTTTAAGTCCGTCATGGTTTCCAGTCTTATTGTATTCATTTTTTTTGAACTGCTCTTGGCTTCTCTTGCTTTTGAAGAGAACACATTGGGTGGTAATTTTCAATACTAAGTCTGGAATGTAGACCTGTAAAGGAAAATAATCACCTCCTGCATTCTCCATCCAGGTATTCCCAGTTATAGATGCCTACCCACTCCACAAACTTGATAATTGGTCTATACAAGAGATCTATAACTATACCTAAGAAAAAAAGCAATTTCCCATAAGAAAGGATGCAGTTTATGCAAAAAAAAAAAAAGCAGTGCATGTCTGTCATAATTATAGCTTTATAATGAAACAAAATTCATTGCCTCCATTACATCCTGGAGGATATATCTCGATTTCTGTAAAAAGGGTTTTATACTTTGATTATGTCAGTTCTTTAAATGAAACCCCTGAACTGCATACATCCATAATTAGAAATTTTCTAAATTCATTGTCTCCACCTTTAAAATTAATCATTACTGTTACATTCTACTTATGTAATTAAAAACCATTATACATTCTATAACTCATGGTGGCATCATTTTTTAGTTAATTTATTTTAGTTCTTACCTCACCTTGTTTATCTAAATTATTGAACTTGTTTTTAATATATATGACATAATTATTTGGTTTCTAATTCATTTCTTTTTCATTTTCTTTTGCTGATGTCTTTTTCATAATAAAACAATCTAAAATGAGGAAATGGAAATCAAGCATCTGTGCAAATTTTACCTTCACTGACTATTATTTAAAACATTTCCCAGTTAGTTTTATTTTATTTTATTTTATTAAGTTTATTGGTACAGTTTAAGTATATACAATGGCAACATTCATCATAGGGAATTTGTACCTGTACATGATATATCTTGATTTGTCTTTTTTTACATGATATATCTTGATTTGTCTTTTTTCACCTCCCATTCCCCTCCCTCCTTTTAATCCCTCTTCCCCCCTTATTTATGAAGATTTGTTTCTATTTTATCCTTCTTTTTTATTTTTTATTTTCCCTTCCTTCCTTTCCCCTCTCCCTCCCTAGTTCCCCTTTTCTTTTGAACAATTTCTTACCATTACACAATACCAATTGTACAATTTGGTTTTTATTTACACTTTCAGTTTCTCACACCAGAGAACCAGTGTGATATGTACACATGTGTGTTCAGTTTATTTCACTTAAGTTATGGTCTCAAGGTTCATCCATTTATCAATAAATGTCTCAAGTTTATCCTTCTTTATGGCCTATTAGTACTCCATTATATCTATCTATCATCTATCTATCTATCTATCTATCTATCTATATCCACATCTTTTTTATCCATTCAAATTTGATGGACATTTGTGTTGTTTCCAATATTTAGCTATTATGAACTGTGCCTCTATAAACATAGGTGTGCATATATCACTGTGTTATGATGTTTTTAATTCTTTCAGATAGGTAATCAGAAGGGAAATAGTTGGGTCAAATGAGACCCCTAGTCCTAGTTTTTTGAGGAATTTCCACACTGATTTCCCCAATGGTTGCACCAGCCTACACTCCCACCAACAGTGGAGAAGTGTTTCTTTTTCACCACAGCCCTGCCAGCATTTGTTATTGGTTGCTTTTCAAAATGGACCAGAGATATAAATATTAAAACAGAAAAACTAAATCTCCCACAAGAGAAAAAAGAACTCTTAAAGACATAGATATAGACAAAGACTTCATGAATAAAACTCAGATTGCATGGGAAATACTACAAAGAATCAACAAGTGAGATCTCATCTTATTAAAAAGCTTTTGCACAGCAAAATAAATTATCAACAGGGTGAAAATACAACCCAAAGAGTGGGAAACTTTTTAGCTTGTTGCTCCTCAGACAAGGCCTAATATCTAGCACATATACAGAACTTCAAAAAATTAGAGTCCCTAAATTCAAAGTCCCAATCCAAAAATGGGCATCTGAGATAAATACACACTTCTTTGATGAAGAAGTACAAATGGTGAATAAATATATGAGAAAAATGTTGAACATCACTGGTCATTCAAGAGATGCAAATTAAAACAACACTGAGAGTCCATCTCACTCCAGAAAGAATGACTATTAGCAAAAAATCAATCAGTTAGTTTCAAAACAGCAACAAGACTAATTTTGTTCCTAGTACTTTTTTGTAAAATCTCTATTATTTTATGTTCTTTAAAATGTGTCTTCAGACTTTTGTATGTATATTGGTGAATACTACCTTTCCATCTGAGGGATTTTTAAAGATGTAAGTATATTCAAAAATTTAGATTTCTGTAGTACATGCTGTAAACTCATCTTTCTGGGGAGCTGAGGCAGGAGGATCACAATTTCAGCCCAGTCTGGGGAACTAAATGACTCAGGGAGATCCTGTCTTTAAAGATAGTAATAATAGTAATAATAATAATACTAATAATAATAATAATTAGGACACAGCATTGTGAACATGACTACATAAGGGCCTGAGTTCACAAAAATTTTAAAAAGAATTTAGACTTTTAAAAGTTGTGAGTTATTCCTGTATGCTTCTTCTCATTGTCATAGCTTTCATTGTGGTACATTTTTTTAAATCTCTTGAGATCTCAGACCTGGTGTCTGAATTTAGCTCCATTATAAATCAAGCACAAATCTTTGCATTTTTTCTACAATACATACCTGATTATGGAAATTTATAATGGCTTTTAAAAGACCCCATCACCTTTGTGAAAATGAACTCCCATTTCTTCACTTTAAGGTTTTATTTCCCTCTAGTGTACACCAAATTTGTCTTCTGGTTCATGTAAATTATTAAGGATTATTTCTTTTTCCTACTAACTTTTACCATGAGTGAATTAATGTTTTGCTTTAATTTCTGTAAAATATTATTCATATTATATTGCATATAATACTTTGATGATATATACTCATTCATTCATAAAATTCCTGTCTCTGAAGAACTCAGAATAGGAAGAATTTCAGGAAAAGCACATTAATAATAATGTACATTCTTGGTAAATAATCTTACAGAAATAGTTTTCATTATTCCTTTCCATTTTTACTTTTATCCCTGGAAGTCTAGAGATATATGAGGCTTATAATTAAAATTAAGAAATAGTGATTATTTTAATTTTAGAAAAAATGTTCATGTGTTATATAGATCTGCAAACACACATTATTTTGTTCAAAACAATCAACCTAAAACATCAGAGGTTTGGTGATTGATGTAATATTCAAAATTAATTTTACATAAATATGAAAACAATTTTATTATTACTACCACTGTAAGTATTAAATTTTTCCATCATGTTAAACTTTGACTAGAATGATTGTCTATGAAGATTCTAACTACCAAATAGGCAAGAATGTTAAAATTACCACTGAATCCTAAAAAGATCTCTTTGACAATCTATGAAAAAATCAATGGCATCAAATTCTTCTGAATGTGTGAACTAGGAAAGTATTTTAAAATAATTGTAAGGATATGACTTTAGAAACAATACATCAATCTTTATTCACACTGACTAAAGCTTTAATAAAAACTTTCCTCTTTTATGTACCACCTTTTCTACCTCTACTGAGTTTATACAAATTTGCCACTTTTGTACAATATTTACTGCAACAATTTATCTTATGTATTATTTGCTTCATGTGTATTTATTAATGAGTTAAATAATAATTCTTATAATATCTTCAAATTAAAATAAATTATGTTTTTGAAGTAGGAAAAACTAAAATGTGCCTGGAAAAATGTCATTAAAGTTACTACAAGAAAATGAAGCCCAGGAAGAAGACAAATGGAAAAATATTGAATCAGATGATATGGCAACTAGAAGTGTATATACTCTATTATATTTAATGCATACTTATGTTTTCTCAACCATATACAAAATTATCTAAATTGTGGGACTCAACAATTTTAAAATATAATTTGAATGTCAGAGTGGATATGGAGAAACTATTTCATAATGTTCATAAGGTGCATTGTTATTTTTCCCGTTTGACTCAGTTTAGATAGAAAGGATATGGCATCCAATACTAAGTTTCTAAAATCATAGAACACCATATTAATATTAGGCAAAGAGAATTTTAAGGAAACAATACTATGAGAGAAAAAGGAACATTTTATTTTGATAAAAATAATTCAACTTGAAGATCCAAATTAATGTACAAGAGTTGGAAGGGAAGAAGTAAACCTTATAATGTACAGAAGGATCAAACTCAGGGCCTAAAACAGGCTATGCACATATTCTATCACTGATCCACTTCGTCATCCTGATGCCACAAATTTTAAATAGCCTTTATTTTTGCCCTTTCATAACTAATTATATAAATTATCATTTAAACATCATACACATCATTATAAGTCTACTAAAGTGCATACATGACAGCTTCAAATAAAACTAGAAAATACCAATAAAATAGACTAAATAATGAAGAAATATAACATGTGATAACTTTTAAAATTAAATATTGTTAACAGGATTATTTTCCTCAAAATGACAAGGGCCATCTTACTGAAACCCTAACAGTCATGTTTTTGGGAATTGTGAATTATATTTTAAAATGTGTAGAGAAACATGATGATCTAGAATAGCCAAATCTTAAGAAATGAACTTATTCTAAAATATATCAAACTAATTTTAAAATTACATAAATGAACACGACACAGTAATTGTGCAAAAATGAGGATATAGAATAGAGTTTTGAAACAGACTCTGATATGTACTCAAAAATCTGATTTACAAAAGGAATCACTGTAAAATAAAATATAAACATAGGGAATATATAAACTAGATCTAGTAACTAGTTTTTAGGATCAATAACTAGGGTCAGTATGAACAAGGAAACTAAGCAAACATAATTTAAAATGTAATTTAATGTATTATCATGAAAATAAATCTAGAAGAAATTGAGATCAATAATTTTTTATTTACAAAACTATAAACATAAAAGACTTATTCAGTGGGTTGAAGTAAAATAATAACTCCTGTTCACTGAAACATGACATTAAGAAAATGAAAAATTACAGACTGAATGAAAATATTTATGATCTATTTATTTTATTATATATTTATATTAGACCTTTCAATAAATCAATGAGATAAAAAGGGATATTTTTAAATGAGCCAAAATACTTAAATATACACTGAGTGCAGGAAAGTGGCTAAAGAACATTTGGAACAAATTGTTTGCTATTATTCATCAGGGAATGCCCATAATGGCATACCAATACATATGCATGAAAGGAACAAAATTCAAGAATTTGCAACAATGTGAAAAAATGAAAATTTTATGCAATGCTATTTTATATAAAACTTTGTGAAAATTGATATTGCAGAAGCTAAGTGTATGACTGACTTATGTCCTAACAATTCTATTCCTACTTATGCAACAAAAAGAATTAGTATGTACCAATATCTACAAACACATATAGAAGTTTATTTTTAACAGATATAATACCAATTGAGTCCAATTTAATATGAGTCAAATAGCTAAGTGAGCTAGATAATTTTGCCAACTGGACTGAATTAAGATTATTAGAGGGGTGATAACTGTACTCATCAGAAGACTAATCCACTGATATTCTTGGCTAAATGCATATTGAGGAGATAAGCTCCACTTGGAAGATATGGAATACTGGGGGGGGTGTTTTTGAAGGTATATCTCTTCTTGGAGGTCTTCCATCATGCTTTGCTTCCCAGCTACTATGACCAGAAAATTTTGTTCCACCACATTTCTGCTACAATGTTCTTGCCTTGGAACCAGCTGACCATGGACTGAAACCTCTTCCAAGGGGGGCTTGCACTGGACTTCATTAATATTAATGATGAAAACATATTATTCAAAATTAAAATATATAAAATAAAGGAGACCTTCTTGAACAATACTATAAACTAACAAAATCTATCAACAAAGTGATCCAAGAAGGAAATTATTGAGGAACACAGAGGTTGCAGTAAAATAACTAGGCATAAATAAGTAAGAGAGACCTTTAGGAACAAATTAATGACATAATTACTGCAGATTTGCTAATGAATATAAAACAAAGAAATTTGAATCAATTTATTTTTCATGGCAAGATATAAAACAGGGCATAAAGACTTGATACACCATTATTAAATAAAAGAGCACTAATTCCCCATGATGAATGTATTAATTACATACCACAAACATACAATAATGAAAAAGGCTCATAAACTTAAAAAATAAAAATAGGGCAAACACTGAGATTGATGGATATTTTCGTGTGTATCTATAACAAATTAAGTGTAGGGGGAAAAAGCAATGATTTTGTGTGATAATTACCTATTGAATTCCAGTTCTACCATTGGATGAATATCTACACATAACCAGGGAAGCCATAATCCCTTTATCTAAAAAACAAGAGTAAGAATATTACACATAATTGTGGAATGGATTCTAGAAATATATCCAGTAATATAAATATTTTCAAGTTCCTTATTGTAATGGTTGACACATTGTGTCAACTTTGAGAAGTCTAGAAGCTTAACTAAGTAACTCAGCAGTTCTACATATTAGGGTGTAGAGGACATGCCCTAGGGCAGCTGTTTACACTCTAGGATATTGTAATAGTTCATTCATTGTGTCAATTTGAGAAGCTTAGAAGTTTTGTTTTTTTGTTGTTGTTTTGTTTTTGTTTTCATTTTTGTTTTTTGGCACTGGGAATCAAACTCAGGACCTCATGCTTCCCAGGTGGGCACTGTGCTGCTGAGCTATATCTGCAGCCCAGAAGTTTAGAACTTTAACTAACTGAATAAGCAGGGTACTAGGGTCCTCACTTTATAAACATCCTGAGCCTGTGCAAGAGGAGGGCACAGAGACAGTGTGAGTGCTAGATCCACACTAGGGCAGGTAGTCTGCTTACAATATAAGGGAGAGAAAGAGGCTTGCTCCCCCATTTTTGCTTTTATTGCTTTTGCTGTCTTCCACTGCCATGAATGGTTGCCCCTCAGCCATGCCACCCTGCCTTGGAGCCAGCTGATTATAGATTGAAACCTCCACAGTGAGCTAAATAAACCTTTCCCTCTTTAATTTGGGCATCAGGTATTTTGTCTCAGCAACAAGAGAAAACTAACTAACACACTTATGTATTCCTTTATAGGGATTGCTAATTAAACAACTGGTTATTTTAATGTCATGTGTATTCACTGACATTGCAAATGTATGGACATTAAAACTTAACAAATATTTCAGATAATTTAATTCATAATTATCATTGCTTGCACCCTGTTTTAACTGTAATTTTCCCTGGGTAGATGCAGTACTCATTTACATAACAAATTTCTATCATAATAAGAGCAAGACCTGGCTGAGAAGACATTGACAGGCTGACAAATTTCCTCTAGCTTCTAGATCTGCATAAAACATAAATAAGCCCTTCAAAGATCACTTAAAGCAGGGCTACTTGACAGTTACATAATTTTCTTATACTGACAGAGCAATTACATGTAGCTCCTTGTAATGTAGATTTTGTCTTCAGGAGAATGGAATGACATACAGTTTTTTATCTTAAAATCACGTGAAATTAAATTCAATACAGCAACTTTACTTGCCTGCAAATTGAAATAGAAATAGAGTTTAATGTAACTCAAATAGTGAGTCAAAATGAAAATAAAATCTATATCATCACAAAATTATTAATTATCAAAATGCCCTCCATTGTACTTTGAAAACTTAGGAAAATAATACCAATTGAGAATATTAACATATTTTTTATAAATAATGTTTGTTACAGAATTGATAGAAATATTAAATAGTCAAAGAAAGTTGAGTCTTTAAAATAATTACCTACTGACTTTCCAGTTCCTGGTCATTAATTTATGCTTTAATTTCATAATTCAATAATTCTATCCTTATAAGTACTTTATTATACTTGTAAAGTAGGTTTCATTTGGAGCCTTACCCAATACGCAGGAAGCTAAGGCAGTAGCATCGCAAGTTCAGGACCAGCTTGGGCAACTTACTGAGACCTTGTCTCAAAATATAGTAGAAAAGGCTGCATCCATAGCTCAGAGCTAGAGCACTTGCCTAGCCTGTGCAAGGCCCCTGAATTCAAAACCAGCACTGCAAAAATAGAAGAACAAAGACAAAATATTCTATAAATGTGACTCCTTTTCTACACAGCTTTATTTCAGTTTTGTATTATTTAATCAGTGTTGCCTTTTTGAAACTCTTTTCATAGCTTGTGTGAAATTTCACTATGCTGAATCTCATACTCATTGGACTATAATTCTGTTAACATGCCGCCTTTGCTTAATACCATCTCTCTTAATATGTGTGACACTAATTATTTCTTCTTATTTTGGACAGTTCTCTTCCACTGAGGTGAATTAGTTTTATTTTATTTATAAATTTTACACAGATGACTTCTGGAGTCTACTGAAACTTTATGGTGCAAATTGCACCACAATAAATTGAATAAAAATTCATTAATTCAAAATATTTTATTAAGAACTTTCTACACACCATGCACTAAAAACAAAACAGCACAGTATTTCTCATCTCATGCAGGAGCTGTCCTAACTTCATTTAATATTATGGGTTAAAGAAAAGAAAGAGACAGGGATCCACACCATACCCTGCAATTTGTATGAATAGGTAGTGGACTGCACTCTTTTTGATAGTCAGTGAAATTACTGAAAAACCAAATTTTGTACTGTTTCAAACAACAAGGATTTGGCATGTTTTGTATCTTTTTCCAGATTAAGAAACATTCCTAACTTTCCATTTTGCACTATGAGCACCTGACTTTCCAAATTACATCTTTTCTGAAGCTCAAACCCAGTTATGTGGGTTTCTTGCTAGACAGTGTGGTGTCCAGTGCTCCCAGGATCTTGCTGTCTCTCATCCAAAGAATAGGATGGGACAATCAATAAACTTGAAAATGTAATGTTTAATTAAAGTAGAAGAAGAAGACAAAGAAATGAAGTACAAAAACAAGAAAAGTAAAGATACATCCTGGACAGTACAGGCCACTGCAAGAACAGAACAGCAGTGGCAGCAAATTCAGTGGCTGCCATTTTTTATATTTTCCTGGCTGTGACTTGTCAGTTTTCTGTGAATGACAGGTCACACCGATTCTCCAGCTCCCTTTCTGGTTCTCCATGATTAATAAGTCACTCTACCATCCAGCATTTTTGCCATGCCCTAGACTCCTGTCTCAGTTTCACTGAACACATCCACCACAACTCCAATTAAAAAATGTCTACAAATACTACTGATCTACAATCCCACCCTCAGAAACACCTCTTACTGAATCTCTCATTCCTAATTTATTCATTGATTTAATCACATACATTATGCTAGGCCCTGTTATTGGTTTTGCAGTGAAGGAATATCTTAATATTTTCCTTCACAGACCCCATAATGCTTTTATAAATTTAATTTTAGTTGATGAATAAAATATATAGAATTATGGGATATAATGTGATTTTTTGACCCATGTAACATTGTAAAAAGATTCAATCTAATTAATTAAGATATCCATTACCAAATTATCATTTCTTAGTGGTCATATTCTTTAGTAATTGCAAACCATACAATTAACGGTGGCCATCATGCAGTAGGATGGATAGTTAAACTGGATCCTGCTGTCTAGTAGAAACTTCGTACCCATCGATCAACATGTGCCTTTTTCACGGCATACCTCATTTCCCTTTCTCCCCTGCCTCTGGTCACAGCCTTTCTAATACTGTTTCTGTGAGTTAAACTTATTTGATTTCTCATATAAAGAACTTATACTATTTATCTTTCTGTGCCTGGTTTATATTCTCCTAACATGTATTCAATTAAGGATGCTAAACTTCTCCCTAAAGCAGAATAAGAACTTCACTTACATGGTCAATTCAGCTCTAATCAGCTTTTCAAAGCATATACTTCATTTTTTCCAAATCTCTAAACCCTGGTGATATTTTAATGTTTTTAAAAATTGCTCTTTCTTCTCACATTATCATTGGGTTTGCTTCATCTTTGATCTTACATTCTACAGCTACACTAACAACAAAAAAGATATTTTATTATAGTTGCTTTATAACAGGATTCACTGCCTCCATTCTCACATATGCTTTAAAATTTGCATATTATTACCATATTCTCCATGACTTACATACCTTCACTCACCTAGCTGTCATAGCAACACAATGAAGTAGATATTATTTTTACAATTGTACTATTGGCCTAAATTTGTACAGCTAAGAAGCTGCAAAATAATTTACCCATCTCACAGTGTTCGTCTCAAATGTCTGTGACTTTAACCACCTTTTATACCCAAACAATATATTTTATTAGTATTTTTAATCCCCATGCATAAAACGGTAATGGAATTAACTAAATGGTAGAAGAGTTGTGCAGGTCTTACATGCATACACACAGAATCGTTGGTGACTATTTTGTTGTAATTTCCCAGCAGTGCCATATCAGTTGTTACATTTACTCCAAGAGCTGCTTGCTCTTTCTGTACTTTCAAGGAAGTTCAACAATATCTCATCTGTGGGGAATAATCGCATTGCTTCAGCTCCCTTCTCACTAACCCTCTATTCTCAGTCTTGCAAGGTGAAGGAAAAGCATGTATTTCTAATCTACCTGATAGGACACACGCTCGCTTCTACAATCCACAATTGTGTCACCAGTTTAACAATTATACAGTTAAAATTTTGAAAGAATGTTAAGGTTAAATAATTTCTATAAATCTTCTAATTGGTTATAACAAATTCTAATATGAATACTGAAATTACCAAAGTTCTAAGTTCCCTTGTCACATATTTTTCTCCATGCAAATTGATCTTGTGTTCCTCTAAAAGCTCTTTTTTTCTTAAGGAGTAATTCTTGAGAAAATCCTGTAAATCTTGTACTAAAGCAAGTGAAGACATGTATTAAATCTATATTGCTTCTTTTAGCTTGCTTAATTTTTCCACTTCCAAGATATTTTAACTCCTTGGCTTTATGTTTTATGGTTCTTTAGAAATTTGACAGCCTAAAACATAATAATGCTTTGCTATCAACTCATTAATACAGATTAAAGATTGGGGTTTTTCCTAAAATGTCTATGAATATTTGAAAAAGCAGAAATTTTTTACCTTGCTAATAAAAATTGACTATTGTCAGAATAGACGTTTGAAAATATTGTATAAATGTTCAATATAAATGAAAACAGTGAAAGGAGCATAGAAGGAAATTTTATCTCAGCCAGCCACAATTGTACTAGATGATTCTGTAACACTCAAAAATCACACACTGTTTTATTTAATTTTATAATCCAGTAAAATTCATATTAAGTGGAACATTCATATGTTCATACTCAACACTAAACTCACTAATTCAGCCTTTTCCTCTGTCCAGTCAGCCATAAATTCCAACCACTGACTCCTTAATAATACATGAAATGTTACTCTCCAGCTGTGTAAAGTCCTTTCGACTTCTTTTCATAGTTTTAGCTTTCTATTGAATTCTTTTTTCCTCCCATTTTTCTATTTTTCTCTATGTTTCTTAATATACAGTACTAATTATAATTATTTTAAAGATCTAATCTGCTAACTCTATACCTGGAGCAACTTTGTACTTATTAATATTAATTATTTATCTCTTGATTATTAGCCAAATTTCCTGTCACTGGTAATTATTTTATTGCACTTTTTTCTACTGTTCTAGCAGCTGAATTATACACTTCCTTACTCTAAAGCAGAAATTTACAAAGTTTTCCTTAAAAAGCTAGTAAATATTTTAGTTTTGGGGACCACACTGTATCAAAACTACTTACCTCTGCTGCAGTGGAGTGAAAGTAGTCAAGAAATATGTAAATAGGGCCTGTGAGATGGCTCAGCGGCTTAAGCGCCTGCCCGGCAAGCGCGAGGGCCCGAGTTCGACTCCTGAAACCCACATACGAAAAAAGGGCCGGTGATATCGCTCAGCGGCACGGGCGCCTGCTGGTGCGCGAGGTCCTGAGGTCGACCCCCTGGTACCCACAAAAAAAAAAAAAGAAATATGTAAATATATGGCTGGATTTTGTTCTTATGAAAGCTCCTTACCAAAACAGGTATCTGGCATCCTGGCTGTAGTATATAGAGTTATGTTCCAGGAGGCAGCTAAATTTCATGTAATATCTTATTCTTTCAAGGTTTGGTTTTAGGCTTTATTAGAGTAATTCTATTTCAGCTCTCTGACTAGTCTTATGGTATGGCACTTTTTCTTTTTTTTACTTATATTAGTACATGTTTGTGGTACATAATGTTTACATTCGCAGTAAGGAATTGGTACATATACATATTTCAATTCTTTATTTTCCCTTCCCTCTACCTCCACCCACTTTTATTTTTCCAGCATCAGATACATTTCTGTATCTTATAGGACCTTATAAAGTTAATTATCATATATAGAGATTGGAAACCAGATTAATAGGCCAAAGAAGATATAAAACATGTATGAAAATTGTACTCAGTCAATGTAACCATTTTTTCTAAGATTTGGGGTATACTCTTAGGACTTTCTGTGGTCTAAGTGAATGCCTGGTATGTACTGTAGTCTTTCCACTTCAGCTAATTTGCAGATCCAGTGGACACTGACAGGGTGTGAGCTTGGAAACTGTTCTGTGCTGACCTTCCATGTGTGCATCTCAGGAATAAGGCAGAGACTAAAGAGCAAATGAGTCTGGGGATCTTTCTCTGCGGTACTATCCTCCTAGGAACATGGGAGGTCCCAATCTACAATCTGTTTTGCTTTCTGTGTCAAAACTCCTCTTGGCTGCCTTGGCTCCACTTCATGGTGATGCACATAGGAATGGGTGTCCAGAACAAAACTGGTGAGAGTGAGACTCATGTATTTTTCTTCTTTCAATGAACACAGTCCTGTGTTTTTCATGGATAAAGCCTGAAAATAGTCATTTAATATATATTGTTCCTTTTCATATTTATCTGGTACTATCCACTCCATCATGTACAGAGCCTGCGTGCCAGTGACCATATGGAAATTACATAAGCTCCAGGTGTTGTTCTCTTCTTATAGAATGGATTACTGGTATTTGCTAAGCAGCTAGACTTGGTGCTGACTACCTTAACCCAATTAGCTAGTGATCTGCATTCTATCTGAATATGACTGTTAAAACTAAGTTCACCTCACATTGTTTTTTAGGATATAGCACCTAAACCTTTTAGTACAATACTTGATGAGTTCTACAAAGTCGTTTTTTCAAGTAAGATCTAAATTCTAACTTTCTGCTTCTCAATACAATGAAACTTCTAAAAAGAACAGAAAAGAACTTATTTAAAGCTAGGTGAAACTGAGAAATTAATAACGCAAACTTAATATTCTTCTCAAAGTTACTGTTTTAGCACTTAAAAGTGGTTTAATTAGTATTTTGTTTGGAGCATAGATATGCTGAACTCAACATAGATATGTTGAACTCATAAAGCTCTAAAATGCCTGAGGATATCCGTAAAGACAAAAACATATTTTTCTAGGAAGAAGGGAAATACTTGCTTAAATGAAGTAAAATGAAAACCATTTTGGGCTCCAGTGAAAAGGTCTTTGATCAACTCAGGGGCAAATTTAATCTCTACAGTTGTGCTAATTTGAATTCATCTGACAATTACACTGTGTTGCCTGAGATGTGACCCTCAAAAACCTGTTAAAACCCAGGCATTCTTTGTCCTGATTCCTGGAGTAATCATATGTGGCAAACTTGCATTTTGGCCGAAAAATCACTTTTTTGAGAACTTCGAAAGAAAACCATTCGCCCTGTTAAGGGAAAATAAACAAAAGATATAATAGCCTCTAATAAGATATAATAAATGCATTCAATTCATTTTTACTATTTAGGTCTATATAAAGTAAGAAGTATTCATTTAAAATAGCCTTCAGTTATGGCAAAACTTTTAGAGCTTTCAATGATAACAATCAACCCAGTGCCATAACTTCCCCACCACTGGGAAGGAGGAGGTAAATTGTGCTTCTAATGATTTAAATGCACTGCTGACCTTTTAAGAAGATTTTGTTTCATTGCAGTAGCCAACTGAAACAACAAAAATGGAAAGATGAAGCATAACAGAAAAAAGCTGTGAAAATCAATGGCTAATGAAATGAGAAGCTATGAATAATAGCAAAAAAAGGTAATAATTTTATAAAGTATAAACTTTTCAACACAATTTAGAGACTTCAAGTACATAAGACTGTAAATTGGATTAGGAGAACTTGCTAATGTTATTTAACATGAATATTTTGGCAAATTAGATTAGTTTGATAATTTTTGCATTCAAACATCTAAGCCTTCTAAATTACTTAAACTGCCTAAATGTAATATGCTGGATTTATGTGGATGATTAGTGAACATTCTTTCCACAAAATATTTTATGTTATAAGATTATAAACGTATGTGTTTAGCTGTGTTAATAATTGTTGTGTTTCAAAAGTATTTGTCCTGGCAAAGTTACAGTGCTGCAAACCATTTTAATTGAGTTATTTCCCTTATTCGATCAGGAGAAAAGTTTTAAATGTCATGTTCCTGGCTCTTAATACAAAGAATGATCATATTATATGAGAATTTCTACTAATCTTGAACACATTAATATTAAATTAATTAAAGAGTATTCTCTGGTTACCAGATAGCTTTTTTTACCTGATCAATTTCTAAAACTATAGTTGTAAAAACTAGTACTTTCTGAAAAAATATTTACTCTTTGAAAGCGTCAGATAAGACCATAAATTTTATGTGATAATTAAGAGTTTTTGAGATATAAAGAAAAATAATATCCAGACAAATGATTTATTTCAAAATACAGATTGCTTTTACCAAAATTAAATGAACAAATTGTTTTCTCCATTGGAGATGAAAGACTCTTTATCATATCAAAAGTCAATTTTTTGAAGAACATGTATTTGCAGCTATGCTCTGATTTTTAGTAGCTATTTCTCATTTTTAAAAAGAAGAAATGAATTAAAATTATTTTATAGCTAACATTTCAGAAGTGGCTTGTTTTCAAACACTTAGAAGTTCTGTTTGTATCCTGATGTGAGAAAAATTTAGCAATTCTTTTTGATATTACCTTCCCAAATTCAGTTCTTAAATTCTAAATTCTAAAATATAAAAAATACTGTTGTTTATATTTCAAATGGCAATGGGGTTTTGTAAGCTGTCACTGTACCAATACAAAAGATTTTTTTCCTTCAGTTCAGTAAAGAAAAAATACTTTAAATTTTAATTAGCTGTACGCAACTACTTTTCTGATTTGTTTTTAAAATTTTTTAATTCCTGGAAAATAAAAAAACATTAACTACCCCTGAGTTAATTATTTAGAGAATAGTGTTACCACCCTAGATCGTTCATTATCTGAGTATTTACCAGGTTGGAGAGATCACATTTAGGGTCATGTTCAAAGACTCATATGTGTGTATACACAAATTGAATTTTTCTACATCTAAATAACTTCATTGTTCTTGGTAATTACAGCATTTGTTTATGGAATAAGTCAAAAGGCCTCAGAGGTTAGTCAGCAGCTTTTGTATTCTACTTTGTTCTCTCTGTGTAATCATTGAACATTCACAAATCAAGAGCTTACTCTCCTCTTTATGACTATATGAATTGACATAATTAACTAGCCAGAGCTATTCATAACTTTCACCAATTAATTTTTTGCTTTTATACTACCTACAAATAATGCCCTGCTACAAAGTGCAGATCAGAATTGAGCATCCTGAAGAAACAGCCAAACAACCACACAAAACCTGTAGCTCACTTTGGCAAAGACCCAGGAAGCAGACTTCAGAGTTGCCTTCAGAGTTTCCGCATTTTCTCAGTGCAGAAGGCAACATCCTCATATGGAAAAAACTACACAACTCAAACCTACCAAAGAAGTAATTCCTCAAGATCAAATGTAAAAGATTTTCCTAATAAGGCGCTGACCCTTACTTTAGCATAACATAACTAGTATCCAGTGTCAACAAACTTTCTTAAAGTTAAGAAAAAAAATACAAATATCCTATGAAAAGTAATCAAATATATGAAGTTGAAATTTTTAATAAAATCTAATGAAAATAACTATATATATATATACATATACATATATATATATACATACACACACACACATTGGATCTATCTACAAAATTATTCAAAACAGTGGTTAAATTTTATATTATTAAAAATTTCCCATTCAAAATCCTGTTTGATAACAATCCTCTTCTTGGATTCCTGAAATTTTTTTTTTTTTGTGGGTACCGGGGGGTCGACCTCAGGACCTCGCGCGCCAACAGGCACCCGTGCCGCTGAGCGATATCACCGGCCCCTTTTCCCTATGTGGGATCCAGGAGTCAAACTCGGGCCCTCGCGCTTGCAAGGCAGGCGCTTACGCCGCTGAGCCATCTCATGGGCCCCACCTGAAATTTTTATAGAAGAGAACTGTTCACTTGTTCAAAAACTAATATTGTTGGTCATATCTGTATTCATCCTTATTCTAAATTTTGCTTTTGGACAGCAACAGAAATAACAAATCTGTTAAAAATAGAGTTGTATGTAGGGAAATATCGTAAGTGAGATTTCCAACAAGTAGTCACCAAAGATGAATGAACAAGATGACCGTCATCAGAAAGCTAGCATGGAGCAGTCAATTAGAACTGCGAAACATACGAGTGAAAAGAATATTCTGTTGTGCTATGAAGACAAGGAAATAAATGGAATAGATGAAACTTACACCACTAATTACATATGCATAAAAAGTAAGCAGTAACTTAAATTGTGTTGGCATAATTATTTTACATGTCACTGCAGATAGGTAAAGAAGTGACCTGTGAAACGTATTAGCTGTGAATTAAGTAAACTGGTAATTTTTGAGATGTGTTAAACAAAGATAAATTGTTGAGCACTGGATGTTCTCTATTTCAGGTATCATGGAAATTCTTCCACCTTTGAATTCTATTTTATACCCTAAATACTTGTGATCTGCTTCATCTGTGTTTCCTTGCTCATTATTGTTTTTTAAATTGATTTAATAAAGTACTTTTCCATGACTCTTAACTTTAGAAGAGTATCAGGAAAAAAGGACAATGTTTGTTAAATTAATATTTTTTCATAGTTTAGTATTAAAAATTTTAATTAATTCTCAAGAGTAGAGAGTCATAAGAGACAAATAATACAACTACATTGTTGTTTAAAGTAAAATATTTTAAATAGCCCACTCAAAAAAATAACAATAGATACATGTCTTTACATGATCCATATCATTTTTAATTAAGTATTCCATACCTCCTACTCATTTTAAGGTAGAGTACTTAAGCCACAGAAAACAATGTTAAAGCTGTTGTCAATAAAATGCAAAAATGTCAGCAATTTTCTGTTTTTTAACAAAAATATCATAATGTGTAAAATAATATAATTTAGCCTTCTCCTTTTAGAGCATCATAGAATTCAAACATTGATAACTGTATTTCTGGATTTTTTTTTTTTGGTCATACAATTGCATAGATTTAAAATTTATGTAATCATTGCACAGATTTAAACAATATTCTAAAATTAAGATGATATACTAGTTTCCAACTTCTACACCAAATTCAAATAATTCTATCCTGAAATAGAAGGACTTTTCAACTTTCCTAAACCATAAGAGTAATGGCTATTAAAACTAATAATCATGCTTATTGGTTAAAATGAGCATGAATAAATTGTAAATGCATTTGGCAACTTTAAATATGTGCTACTAACATGCTTGTATTAAGAGATACTTACTATAAAGCTGAGGGCTTTAATATTGAATGTCCGAATCGGTACATTGTGCATCATTTTATTACTACTTGTTACACATTTACGCTTTTTAAACTTTAGTTTTTATTTGTTTGCTCTGGGTATCTGGAGGACACAGAAATCATTTTTGCAAGAGAAGAAAAATTTCTCTCTTGTTAATAATAGTGACTAACTCTTCAAAGATATCTTTCTGATTATCTGTGGTAGAGAGAAATAACCACATAACACAAGGCATACAAAAAAATTTATTATGCTGCCAGATGCTCTGAATCAGGAATTTGGGTCCCAGTGGAATGGCTCTCCGGTGCTTTAGGAAATCTTGGGCTTCGGCAAGAATGCACAGTTGGGTACCTTGTACAACTGAGGATCTGAGACCAGAGCAGCAGTTACGACAGAAGCCACTTCCAAACCATGTCTTCACTTACATGCCTGGCATATAATTTGGCATCAAGAATGAGTTTGGGATGAAACCTTCACTTGAGACTCTTAATAGAAGCAATTATACTTAGTCTTTTCATGATGGCAGGCTTATGACACTGAGATTTCTTACCTGCTAGTTCAGTGCTTCAAAAGTGAGTGTCCCAATGTCCAAGACAGAAGCAACATTGTCTGTGATACCTTCAATTCCCAAGTACGTATAGCAAGGCTCCATTGGTCAAAACAATTGCCATCCACCTAGATTAAAAATAAAGGGACATAGGCTTCATCTTTGAATGGGATGAATGCCATGTCACTTGCTAACATATTTTTAAATCATCAAAAGTTTAAACTTAGGGGCTGGTGAGATGGCTCAGTGGCGTAAGCGCCTACCTTACAAGCATGAGGGCCCGAGTTCGACTCCCGGATCCCACATACGAAAAAGGGGCCGGTGATATCGCTCAGCAGCACGGGCGCCTGCTGGCGCGCGAGGTCCTGAGGTCGACCCCCCGGGTACCCACAAAAAAAAAAAAAAGTTTAAACTTAGAAATTCGTGAAAGAAAAATTATGGTTTATCATAGACAGAACCATTAATGATCTTCTTGATTGCTTTAAAATGAAGACACTAATGGTACTAATAAAGCAAATGTTTTTATGATGCTTAGAGACTGTTTAAGTAGAATAATGCTAGAAATAGAACATATCAAGGGAAATGGAGAATCAAAATCATATGAAGGATAATTTGTTATATTCCAAGTAACCAAAAATTGAGGCTGACATAAACTAAAAAGGCATAGGAAAAGTTATGGGAAGTGAAAAATGCAATTTTTAGTTTATCAGATAACACTAGTGTTAAAAAAGATCTCACAATTAATATAGTACATTTTCCCTTTTGTTAGATTAAAAATGCATGAGCACCTGAAACCCTCAGACTGAATTGGAATTTGAGATGGATAGTTATTTAATAATAAGGTCTAGTCAAATGCTCCTAATTATGGATATAGAAAAGTTTATGTTAACATTAGATTTACTAAATAAATGTCTGAATATGCTTAGAGATTATACTAAGCCATTCAATTTAAATAAATGAATATATATATATATGTATATATATATATATATATATAGTTATGATATGTGGAATGAAGGTTAAAGGATTTTATCACATTAGAGTAAATCTTTTTTAAAAGGTAAAAAGAGGCAAGTGAAATGACCATATCTTTCCTGTTAATAATGTCCCTTTGAAAGAAAAGTGAATTCAGCATGGATTTATTTTATAATATAACAGCATTGCCTGTTTGATGTAGCTTGAATTTCATAGGTAGGTTGAACCTACCCTACCTTTAAGAGATTGTACCATATAAATTCCATCTGTGCTGTGTCTTCAAATACCACATCTAAGATGAAGGAAGGGAAGTGGGTGGACAGAAGAAAGGGACTAAAAAGAATCAAGTTGTATTATTATGTACTTGCACCTACTCCTTAAAATGAATGGAAACTTCATGTACTGCAAACATGTACTAACATGTTAAGTAAAAAAAGAAAAAGTATTGACATATATTTCAATATTACCTAGAATATCTAACAGTAATGAACATGCAGTATGAACAAATACTGTGTGTCAAACCTCTTATACAATTGAGATAGTAAAGATAATAAGATAGATACAGCTTCTGCAGGAATGGATACATTATCTGTGTGTGGGTGTATGTGTAGTGTGGGTGTGTGTGTTGTGGGCTGTATCTAGATGCCCCCCAAAGCTTCATGCAATCATAAGCTAGACTTTTCTAAGGTGACTGGTTCTAGAGTGTGTGCTATTGGATCAAGGATGTGATGCTGGGATTGATTCATGGTGGGATGCTGGGATTGAGTCTGCTCTGCTGTGAGTGTGAGTTCTACCCACCCCAAGCATAGGTAGCCTGGATGAGATATAAGGGGCAAGGGTTGCTGTTTGTCATTTATCGCTTGCTCCTGCTTACAGCTTTGCTGTCTCCTGCCTTCCTGTCATGGACTATTTCTCCTCTGCAATGTTCTTCTGCCATGCCACCCACCCTAGACCCAGCCAATTATTGATTGAAACCTTTACAAACTGTGAGACACAATAAACCTTTCCTTAACTTTGGGTGTCAAGTATTTTGTCTCAGCAATGAGAACAGTAACCAAGACAGTGTGTGTAAATGCCATGGCCTGTGGCAAGAAAGACAAGAATGAAAGAACCCCAGTACAAATAAAATTTTGAGAAGAAAGGTATGAAGTTAAATATGTTCAGAAGGGATATCATGATTGGTATACTAATCAGCTCAGGGTGTGATAATAAAATAATATAGACTGGGAGGCTTAAACATCATAAGTTGATATTTCTACAGTTCTGAAAGATAGAAGTCTAGAATCAGGATACCAGCAAATCTGCTCTCTCTGATGAGGGCTCTGTTTTTGGCTTGCGGATATCTGCCTCCCTACTATATTTTTACATGGAATTTCCTAGGAATATGCACATAGGGGTGAGTAATGAAGCACCTGCTCTTATTTCTTATAAGAACGTTAATCCTATTGAATCTGAAACCTATCCTTATGATGCAATTATCACCTTATTTTACCATAACCACATTCTTAGCAGCCCTATGATCTAATATCGCCACATTTGTGGACTGAGTGGGTAGCATTTCAATGCATCATTTGGAGGAAGGGATGGGCACAGATCAGTCCATAACAGCTTTAGAATTGTGTGTGAGTTATATGCTCTTGAAAGGTTTTTATCCATGCCTTGGCTTCAATTATTTTCAGAGAGCCAATAACTGTTTAAGACAAGCAACCTAGGACTGCATGGTTAATTACTTTAACAGGTATCAGATAGCTAGCTAGTAGTATATCAATCTAAAAACAAGCTAAACAAAACAAAACAAATAAAGAACCAACTCCCATGAGGAATACAATAGTTATGTACTACAAACATGTACTAATAAAAATTAAAATTGGAGAAAAAAAGGAGTGAAAAGTGACATCATGATATTTGGAAGGTATCAAAAAGAATGAAGTCTGTAAAGTACTAAGATGTCAAAGAAAATATTTGCAGAATTATTCTAATAGATTTGTCAACTGTCTTTTGAGCAGTAACTGTTAAGCAAGATTTTAAATATTTTGAAAGCTCAATTTGTTTTCTTCAGGATTGGTATCATAGCACATTACTTAGCATTGAGTGATAATTGATCTATAAATAATTTTTACTCAGAGTGAATCATCTACCATTAACTCAGCACTCAATAGGAGATTGAAATTTTCCTCTAGATGTTCATCAGGAAGCATAAATCTAAATAACATACAGCCTTTCTTCAGAAATTTATGAAATATATGATGAAAATATGTTAAGTGGAAGCCTTTGTTTAAAAATAAAATTAATTCTCTTACATATGACACAAATTTTAGTCTCTGATTCACATTATACAAGACTATCAGCCAGAATATAAAATAAATAAATATGAAAATATCTTTACAGGCCCCTGAACAAAAATAAATCACTTGGCAAAGCTGTTATGTGATTCATATAATGTCACTTGCTATAACAAATGCTTCATGCCTTTACTTGTTATTTAAACTGCAATATCAATAAAGTTATAACTATGATTGTGTTTAAAATTTGATTAGTCACAAGTCTGTTAAAAGTCAAAAGTTAATAATTATAGAATTCAGCATTTACCAAATAGCTATTGATATTTATTTTATTTCCATTTACTCTATAGTAAAGAAAGCATTGCTGTCTAAATATGGAACTAATATAAATAAAAAATATATAAATTTTATATATTAATATATAATATAATATAATATTATTAATATAATATATATAATATATTTATATATTTATATATTTATAAATATAAATATATATAAATATATATAAAATATAAATATTTACCTCTAAAATATTTTTGTGGTATTTGTACTTTCATGGCTTCTGTTAGTAATCATTTGCTCTTGTTTTAAAATATATTTTAAAGAGAAAGTGCTAAGTTTCATAACAATAAGGGAGTAACAATGGTTAATACATTGCATATTGTTACTTTCTTTTTTTTTTTTGTGGGTACCGGGGGGGTCGACCTCAGGACCTCGCACGCCAGCAGGCACCCATGCCGCTGAGCGATATCACTGGCCCCTTTTTCGTATGTGGGTTCCAGGAGTCAAACTCGGGCCCTCGCGCTTGCCAGGCAGGCGCTTAAGCCGCTGAGCCATCTCACCGGCCCCGCATATTGTTATTTTCAAAGTAGTTACTCAGAGTATAAGATGTAGGCATGAAAAAATTGCCCAAACAATATAAGCACAAAGCTTTCTTTACAATGAACTAAGAAAACTAGCTGATTAACTATTTTAACTAGCTTGTGTATATATACATACACAAATATGTATATCATTCCTTTTCCCTTCCTTCCTTTCTCCTTTCCCTTATCCCATATTCTATTTCCTTTTGCAGAGTTTCTTCCCATTTCACAATATCTATTATAAAATTTGGATCTTATTTACTCTTTCAGCTTCTCACACTGAGATAATATGATGTTTACACATGTGAGTCTGATTTATTTCACTTATGAGTGTGATTTCAAGTTGCATCCATTTACATATAAAAATCTCAAGTTTATCCTTCTTTATGGCTGAGCACTACTCCATTGTATAAAATGACCACATCTTTTTTATCCATTCCTTGGTTGTTGGGCATTTGTGTTGTTTCCAAGATTTAGCTATTAAAAATTGTGCTCCTATAAACATTGGTGTATATATGTCTTTGTGGTATGATGATTTTAATTCTTCTAGGAAAATACCCAGAAGGGGAATAGCTGGCTTGAATGGGACCTATAATTTTAGCTTTTTGAGGAATCTCCACACTGATTTCTACAGTGGTTGCACCAGTCTACACTTCCATCAACAGTGGAGAAGCATTCCTTTTTCCCCACAGCTTCACCAGCATTTGTTATTGGTTGATTTCTTTTCTTTATGTAACTACCAGGGGTCGAACTCAGGACCTCACACTTGCCAGCAGGCGCTTATGCCACTGAGCGATATCACCGGCCCTTTTATTCCTTTTTGTGTGGGTATCAGGAGTCGAACTCAGGACCTCGCATTTGGCAGGCAGGCACTTATGCCGCTGAGCCATCTCACCGGCCCTATTGGTTGATTGTTTGATGATAGCCATTCTTTCTGGAGTGAGATGGAATCTCAGTGTTGTTTTAATTTGCATCTCTCGAATGACCAATGATATTGAACATTTTTTCATACGTTTATTTGCCATTTGTATTTCTTCATCCAAGAAGTGAATATTAACCGCAGTTGACCATTTTAGATCGGGTCTTTGAATTTGGGGCATCTGATTATTTTCAATTCTTTATATGTTTTAGATATAAGTCCTTTGTCTGAGGGACAAATGGCTATAATTTTTTCCCACTCTGTTGGTTGTCTTTTCACTCTGTTGGTGATTTTTTTTGTCGTGCAAAGCTTTTTAAGAAGTTGGGATCCCGTTTGTTGATTCTTTGTAGTATGTCCTTCGCAGTCTGGATTTTGTTCATTAATTCTCTGCCTACACATATGTCTTCAAGATTTTTACCCATTTTCTCTTCCAGTAGATTTAGTGTTTCTGTTTTAAGATTTAGATCTTTAAAAAAAAAAGATTCAGATCTTTGATCCCTTTTTTGACTTAGTTTAGTGCATGGTGATAAACATGTGTCTAGTTTTAGTCTTCAGCATGTGGAAAGCCAGTTTATTCCAGCACCATTTATTAAAGAGGCTATCTTTTTTCCAGTGAACATGTTTGGCCACCTTGTCAAATATAAGATAGCTGAGTGTGTTTGGGATTGCATCTACATCTTCTAATTCTGTCCCACTGATCCTCAGGATTTATTTTTATTTATTCATTTATTCATTTATTCATTTATTCATTTATTTATTTATTTATTTATTTATTTTTGCCAATACCATGTTCACTTCCTCATAGTAGCTTTCTAGTATAATTTTAGCTCAGGGATTTTGGTGCCCCTTGACTTGCCTTTGTTGCCCAAAATTAATTTTGCTGTTCTAGGTCTCTTCTGGTTCCAAATGAATTTTAGTGTTGTTTTCTCTAATTCTGTGAGATATTCTAATGGTATTTTGATTGGGATTGCATTAATTCTGTATAACAATTTTGGGACTATGTCCATTTTCATTATGTTGGTTCTTCCTATCCATGAGCAAGGGATATCTTTCCATTTTCTGATATCCTCTTCAATCATCTTTTTCAGGGTATTGTAATTGTCAATGTATAGATCTTATATTTCCTTTGTTAGATTGATTCCTATGTAATTCATTTTTTTGAGGCTATTGTGAAGGTTGTGGTTTCTCTAATTTCTCTCTCTGTGAATTGCTTGTGTGTAAGAATGCTATTGATTTTTGACTGTTGACTTTGTATCCAGCTACACTGCTGAATTTGGTTATTAAGTCTACAAGTCTTTTGGTGGAGTTTTTGGGGTCTTGTATGTAGAGTATCATGTTATCTGCAAATAATAATTTAACTTCTTCCTTTCCTATCCTTATTCCTTTTTATTTCTCTCTCTTATCTAATTGCTCTGGTTAATGCTTCCAGAACTATATAGAATAGGAATGGGATGAATAGGACATCCTGGTCTTGTTCCTGATTTTAGAGTGAAAGCTTTCACTTTTGACCATTTAATATTGATGTTAGCTGTTGGTTTGTCATAGATGACTTTTATCAGATTGTGGTAAATACAATCTATTCTGATTTTCTGCAGAGTTTTTATTATGAATGGGTGTTAGACTTTGTCAAATGTTGTTCTGCATCTATTGAGATGATCATGTGATTTTGTCTTTGGTTCTGTTGATAAGGTGTATTACATTTATTGATTTGCATATGTTGAACCATCCCTGCATCCCTGAGATGAATCCTACTTGGTCATGGTGTATAATCTTTTTGATGATTTGCTGTATTCTGTTTGTCAGTATTTTATTGAGGATTTTTTCATCTATATTCATTAGGGTGATTGGTCTGTAGTATTCTTTTCTGGTTGGGTCCTTTTCTGGTTTAGGTATCCAAGTAATGCTTGCTTCCAAGAATGATTTTTGAAGTATTGCTTCCCTTTCAATTTTATTGAAGAGTTTCAGTATTAGTGGAATTAGGTCCTCTCTTAATTTCTTGTAGAATTAACCAGTCAATCCATCAGGGCCTGGGCTTTTCTTTGTTGGTAGGTTTTTAATTACATTTTCAATTTCATTGACTGATACTGGGTTTTTAGAATACTTGCATCTTCTTGATTCAGTTTTAGTAATTCATGTGTGTCCAGGAATCTGTCCATTTCTCCTGAGTTTTCCATTTTCTTAGAGTACAGTTTCTAGAAGTAGGTATTGGTAATCTTCTGGATTTCCACAAGATCTATTGTGATTTTACCCTTTTCATTCCTATTTGATTAAATATGAGCCTTTTCTTTCCTCTTTTTGATAAGGTTGGCTAGAGGTTTATCAATATTATTTAATCTTTCAATGAACCAACTCTTCAATTCATTGATTCTTTTATTGTTTTCTTAGTCTCAATTGCATTAATTTCTGCTCTGATCTTTATAATTTCCTCTCTCATGTGAGATTTGGCTTTGATTTGTTCTTCCTTTTCTAGGAGTTTTAGGTTCAACATTATGTTGTTTATTTTATCTTGTTCTGTTTTCCTGATGTAATAGTTTACCACTATAAATTTCCCTCCTATGACAGCTTTCATCATGTTCCATTTGTTCCGGTATGTTGTATTGGCATTTTCATTTAATTGTAGATACTGTTTATTTTCTTCTTTAATTTCCTCTGTCACCCATTTGTTGTTTAGGAGGGTGCTTTTTTAATTTCCATGTGTTTATGGGTTTTTTGTTGTTGTTGTTGTTGTTGTTGTTGTGGGTACTGAGGGTCGACCCCAGGACCTCGCATGACATCAGGGGCCTGTGCCACTGAGCAATATCACTGGCCCTTTTTTCATATGTGGGTTCCAGGAGTCGAACTCAGGCCCTCGCACTTGCCAGGCAGGTGCTTATGCCACTGAGCCATCTCACTGGCCCTATGTGTTTATGTATTTTTTGTGATTTCTTTTGCCACTGATTTCCAGTTTCATTGCACTATGTTGAGGTAATATACATAGGATAATTTCAATTCTTTTGTATTTTCTTAAGCATGTGCTATGGGCTAATATGTGGTCTATTTTGGAGAACATCCCATGTGCAGCTGAGAAGAATGTGATGTTGTGGGGTGAAACACCCTGTAGACATCTACTAAGTCCATTTCTTCACAGGTTTGTTTTAATTCTGATATTTCTTTGTTGATCTTTTGTCTGGTTGATCTATCTATTTGTGAGAGTGGGGTATTAAGGTCCCCAAAGAATTATGTCAGTGCTTATTTGATTTTTCAGGTCCTTTAATATTTATTTTATTTAGTTTGGTGCACCAGTGTTTGCTGCATATATATTTATGATTGCTATCTCTACTTCTTGGAGTCTTCCCTTATCGAGTATGTATTAAACCTCTTTTTGTCTCTTTTAATCAGTCTTGATTTGAAGTTCACATTGTCTGCAAATAGGATAGCTACCCCTGCTTTTTTCTGGGATCTTGTCAAATGGAGTATTGTTTTCCATCCTTTGACTTTCAGTCTATGAATTTCTTTTTGAGTTAAGTGTGTTTCTTGAATGCAGCATGTTGTTGGATCTTATTTCTTGATCCATTCTGCCAGTCTGTTTCTTTTGTTTGGTGATTTGAGTCCTTTTATATTGACAGTTACCACTGATATGTATTGACTTATTTTTTTCATCTTATTTTCCTGTTTTTGTTTCCCAGTCTTTCTCCGCTGTTTAATTGCTTGCCCTGCCTGGTGGCTTCTTACTAGTGGTATTCTTGTGGTTGTAGTCTTCATTTTCTCTTTCTAGTATATGCTTCAGAGCATTCTGAAGAGCTGTTTGCTGGTTATGAATTTCTCAGGCGTTCTTTGTCTTGGAAGAATTGTATTTCTCTGTCACTTTTGAAAGATAGTTTTGCAATTTGGTTGGAATTTGTTTTCTTTTAGGGCTTGAAATACCTCACTCTAAGCTCTCCTTAATTTCAGAGTTTGTGTTGAGAAGTCTGCTGTGATTCTGATGTGCTTTCCTTTATAGGTGATATGTTTCTTTTCTCTAACTGCTTTTAATATTTTATTCTTTGCTAATTTTCTGGAATCTTGATTATTATATGCCTTGGTGTAGATTTATTTTGGTCATAGCTGTTTGGAGTTCTATATGCTTCATTTATTTGTATGTCAAATTTTTATCCATGCTTAGGAAGTTTTCTGCCTTTTTTTCTGTGAATAATTTTTTATGGTATTTGTGCTGTCTCCAGCTTTCTCATTGACCCAAGTCAGCCTTATGTCCTTCTTCTTTGCTTCATCTTGTAACTGTTGGATTGATTTTTCATGGTCTCTTGCTATTTTTAAGATTTTTTTTTCTTTTCATGATCACTAGCCACAACTCTGTCTTAAAGATCTGATAGTCTATCCTGAACTTGGTTCAATCTGTTGCATAGTCTTTCAATGGAGGTTTTAATCTCTTAGATTTATGTTTGGATCTTTTTCATGGATTCCATTTCTTTTCTATGTTGGAAATTTGTGGTTTCCATCATTTTCTTAATCTCTTCTATTCTTTTATCTGTGTCTACCCTAAGATCTTTCATTTTGAGCATCATTTATTTTATACCTGAAAATTTATTTTTTCTATAGACTTTTCCACTAGTTTTTTCACTTCTGTTGCTGCATTTCAGAAATTTCCAAGATTTGACTCCCACTTTGATCTATCTCATTGTGCTCTGGGCTTGTCCTGGCTGGGCTGGGTGTCACAAGTTATATTTTGCTTCTGCACCTTGTCATTTTCTGTTTTCTCTCTTTTATTTTATTTTGTCTTCTATGTTGATTCTTGCCAATTTCTCATGGTAGACAACTTTATCACTAGTGTCTGGGCTTCCCTAGGAGATGTCTGTTCTTCAGGGATGTCTTCTAGATATAGTTGGTTGTTGGAGTCTATCCCAAGAACCTACCTTCCCAATTGGTTAAGGATGAAAATTTACTGTTTGGCTCAGCACCTAGTCCTTTGGTACTGGACTATAGTGATGTTTTTGACCCCATACAATCACAGTTTATCATACCAGGGAGAAAAATGGAATATAACATATATGGCATCCTGGCTAAAGTAGTACAGTTAGCAATAACAATAGTTTCAATTATAGCATAGCTACTGACAAACTATGGAAATTATTACCCTGTTACCTTTAACCACAGGAGCAAATTCTAAAGTTATATAACAAAATCCAACATGTAGTATGTACTTTTATGCAGTGAACTTCCCCTTAGTGGAGTGATTTTGCCCTGTTGTGGAAGAGGGACTTAAGACAAGGAAGGAATAAAAAAAAGTGATGAATGAGGTCAAATATAGTAGAATCAAGGCTGGAAGTCAAAGGATGGTCACCCCAGTTTTGGGAAACTGGAGGACACAGGAGGAAAGGAATGAAAGAGAAAGCAAAGAGGTATTGAAGTGGATCAGAAGGGAAAAGACAATGTTTACTCATATGAAATTATGTTAAATTCAAGAGGTAGTTGAGGAAGGGGAGAAAGGATCAGTAGAAGAAAACGAAGAAGAAATGTAAGAAATCTAAGTGGTGAAAAAAAGAAGGAAGAGAAGAAGAAAGAAGGTTAAAAAAGAGACCAGAAAAGAAGGAAAAAAAAGAACAACAACAAAAGAACCAAAACAAAACAAAACAAAACAGAAATAACTACAAAGTACAAAACAAAACAAGACAAAACCTAACCAGACAGGAATAGGATAGCCATCAAATAAGGAAAGGAAAATAAAAGTACTTAAATTCCTCTGGTGTTCACAATTCTGTTATAGTGTCCAAGATATATCCCAGAAATGTGCTGTGTACTCCAGCCAAGTTTGCCATGGTATATGTGCTGGGTATGGAGCTGATCTTGCCTCTGGATGTGGGGGCTGGGGCGGGTCTTCTGTTGGTAGAGTTCTCCAGGGCCCTTTGATATTGAGTGGCAGACCTGCCCACTTCTATTCTGTGTGTCTGTGTACCGAAGCTCAACACTGGTTCACCTAACTTACCAACAGCTGGCTCGCCAACGCTGCTTCAGACTTTTCCACACTGCTGATCTCACCTGGGCCTGCATGTGTATCCACTCCAGACCACTGTCTGGTCTCACTGGTTACACCTGTGCACCCCTGCCAGGGCTTGGCCTGGTCTCACTGGTTGCTCTGTCCGCTGCCAACAGTCTAATCATTTGCTCCTAAGCATCTGCCCAGACCTCTTGATATTGCATTTCTTCATAAAACTGAATTCTCTAAAAGCTATTATTATTTTAAGTAAATTTTGTTTAATTTTCTTTATTTTTAGGTAATTGGGTATTTCCTCTCTCCTGACACCCAAAGTAGTTTTCTAGGTACTATTTTTGTTTGGCAATAATCTACTTAGTTATACAATCCTTCTCAGCTCTTCTATTAACTACTAACAGACCAGTCTTACTCTTCCAGGATTCCAAGTATCTTATATTTTACATACAGTCCATAATGTATCACCTAAGAGCATATTGAAGAAAAATATGTATATTGTTTGGAATAATAAATTAAAAGTTATTAACATACAAACCAGAAGTGCATTACTACCACATTATAACTAACTCTTTCCTAGAATGATGCTACCAAACAGGGGCACTTGCAAGCATGTCTAAAGGGAAATTTAATTATTATGTTTTATAAATTTCAAATACTTAGTGCCAATATTGGGTCAGAGAATTAGAACTAGATGACATGCAAGTCATGAACAATACACCAAGTGCAAACCTTGAGTCCCAATTGTATATAATAATGATGGGTATAATGAGAAGCTTTTGCATAAATGGTATTTAACAATTTAAAACATGCCCAAAAATGTATGTAGAGACCAAATGAAGTCACAGAATGTACATGAATAGCATATTTAAGGGAGAGTATGCTATATACTTTGACTTACTTAGAAGAGAAGAAAGAAACCAATAATGCCAAAGAGATGATGCGAAGGACACATCAGACCAAAAATAAAGCATTGAAAGAGTTGGTGAAGTCCTAATAGTGCAGCAATTCCGATAATATCAGAAAGATTTCATTCCCAGAAAAAATGCTCTCATTTGAATTATTTCCCTAATCAGCACTGTAAAGTCAAATTAAAGAAAAAATATATCTGCATGAAATAAATGTATGTTGGGCCGGTGAGATAGCTCAATGGTGTAAGCACCTGCCTGGCAGGCGTAAGGTCCTGAGTTCGACTCCTGGAACCCACATACGAAAAAGGAGCCGGTGATATCGCTCAGTGGCACGGGCGCCTGCTGGCGCGTGAGGTCCTGAGGTCGACCCCCAGTACCCACAAAAAAAAAATAAAAGAAAAAGAAATAAATGTATGTTTACCTACATGTTAATGCACAGATGTATAGTATAATAAATATATAACAAATATTATTGTATTTACCTTTTACTCATTACTCAAACTTTTGAGAGTATACTGTGAAGATTCCTTGACAAAAGTAAGAAAAAGATGTGCTCAATTCTGCATATTTGTTATGAAAAAATGAAAATAAAATATTCATTTTCTGTTGGTTATAAATCTGTAATTATTTTTAAAAGATCCACAAAATAAGCTTGAATATCACTCAATATTTTCAATATTAGTAATAAGACAGTGTTATAATTTCAATCTTTTTAGAGATTTTTTAGGGTAAGATCTAAGTCTCCTTAAATGAAGAATGAAAGAATGACTAGTAATAACCTAATAATCTAACAAGAAAAAAATTATTTACATCTTTTAGTGGATGAATCGTTTGGACAAGGATTACCAATATATCTTTAGAAACACAAATCATATATGCATCAAACCTGGTTTTATGTATCTATCTTTATATAACCTTTCTTCTCAAAGTGAATACTGTGATTTTAAATAAGTCTCCAGCATGCCAGCTTCCCTGTTTTATGTAGAACTTTAAAATATTGAATTTGTGGGCCGGTGAGATGGCTCAGTGGCATAAGTGCCTGCCTGGCAAGCGTGAGGGCCCGAGTTCGACTCCCGGATCCCACATACAAAAAAAAAAAGGGCCAGTGATATCGCTCAGCGGCACGGGCGCCTGCTGGCGTGCGAGGTCCTGAGGTCGACCCCCGGTACCCACAAAAAAATAAATGAATAAAATAAAATATTAAATTTGTAAAACAGGGAGTTTACCTTAATTCTTTCTTCTCTTCATATCTGATCATTGCATAGAAACAAAATTCCACACTGAGGCTTCTCAAAACAGTTTATTGAGGAGTCCTTAGGTGACTGAGGCAAATTGCAATTGATGTGAATAATATCCTAGTACAGGAGAGTTTCACTGTAAAAAGTGATTTGGTTTTTAAGGCAGCATATACTGGAAAATTGAGTAAGGACAAAATTTCCCTTGAACAATATCTTCAAGTAGGGCAACCCTGTCAGTATTTCTACAGTGCTAGATTTCCAAAGCTTTGTGAGAACACAGAATAAGTGTGTTTTATAACTTCGGGGCCAACATGTATAAAAAAATAATCAATTTCCATACACTAGAATCACAGGGTGCTAATATGCTCAGAGTATGAGAGATGAATGCATAACCAAAAATGGAGTTATAGATTTATGTGTATGAAACAGAGACTCTTTCACCCTCCTTAGCTGTTCTCATGCATTCTGTTAAATGAGCATAAATTAAATTCACTGTATTTGTGCCTATTCTCAAAGTAAAACACAAAAGAAATACCAGGAAAAGCCATACTTTTAAAATGGATTGTTGTCTAAGAATGTTTCCCCCTCTATATGGAGCTCTAATGATGCAGACTCAGAGTCTTCTTTTTTCACATTTCCACGGAGATCATCTTCATGTTATTAGGAAAATGTTTTCAGTGGGCAGAATTTGACCTTGCCTTAGGGTATCTTCCCTCCCCATGTAGCCAATTCCTGTAGCTCAGGATTACAAAGACAAGGATAAACTCATTAATTCAACGCTACAGCTAGAAAATAAGGTTCCTCCTTATGAAAACTAGTACAATCCTGTCCCTTCCTTGACTGCACACAACTGAATCAGAATGCTTGATGTGGAGAGGAGTAGAAAGGCTGAGTAATGGCTCCCATTTTTCTCTTGATGATTTTTTGATAGCTTTGTAACATCCACATATGTTTTCCTTTGTTATTTCATATTTAGTGTACCTTTATGTAATTTCTGGTCCTATTGCAAGTAGTTCAGATCTTTCTTTCCTATATATACCTGAAATACATATATATATATATATATATATATATATCATCTACACATACCTCCAATGAAAGATAATAATTTTTTTACAATATAGACTACTACAGATCCAGAGGCACCTGTGCCCAGTGGGGACAGTATTTACAGTTATGATAAGAACTACCTTATTCTCCCTTCGTGACTTCTCTGTTTTCAATCAGGCTGAGTGGGTGAGTGGGCATGACCACTGCTTGAGATTTCAGGAAAACTGTTTTCTCTTTAGTGCAGTGATATTCAGATTCTGACCCCTGTGCGATTGGAATTATTATTACCAGGGAACTTGATAAAACTTTCTAGCCTCACTCCAAAACTATAGAGTCAGAAATCCAGGGAATGGGACCTAACAATCTCAGGCTTAATAAGCCCACAATTTATTTTAGTGTATGCTACTTTTTGAAGTTTACCTTTTTACTTGAAAGAACCACATATATACCAAAGATTTACTTTGTTCAGATGATCTCATACCCCACAAAACAGTTGTTCCTTAGAGCACATCCATGCCTGTCAATTCTTGGCAGATACTGGTCTTACAATTGAACTATTCTTTTATGTGCTAAAGAATAATAGGAGGTTTATTGCAAATATTATGCTGATTCACTCTCCACCTTCAATATGAAGAAAATGATGACATGATTGAAAACGAATGCTTTATGTTTTTTCTCAACTTAATTCTGTCATTTTCAAAAATATTGATAAACTTTTTGTTTTTTTTTTTTAGAAAGTTACATTCTATTATTTCATTTTAAACTATATAACGTTTATGTCAGTCATATTATGTTAAAAGTACCTGTTTGTTTTCTGGCTTTGTAAAAGAAATCTGGAATATTGGGCCTATGCTCACATTTTCAGCCTAGCAATTGAAATGACCTGGCCTTGATTTGGTTATATAACCCTTATCATTCAGTGTCCTCTTCTACACAATTGGGTAGTAGTAACTGAAATCATGCTATTATATTTAATTATGTAAAGTGGTAAAAAATAAAAATGGGCATCAAACAGCTGAGGTTTGCTGGAGAAAAATGCTATATAATTAAAGTAATATTTTAGATGCACTACTTCGCTCATAAAAAATGCTCCATTTCATTTCTTTTATTTAGTAATCCATTTTTCCATTCAGTGAGGCATTGTAAGTGTAGTTTATATGTACTCATAAAATTCTACTTCAGCTCCTATAATATATATTTAGGTAATTCAAAGATTGTTTTTAAGTACAGCTCTCCCATGATCCAATCACCTCCCAAAATCCCCACCTACCTGCACAGAACGCTTTGGGTGAGATTCTGTATACAATTTATAACACCTTCTAAATTACCCAGGCTAAGAGTATCTACACTAGTACTTAACCATTCTTCTTTTTCTCATGCCATTTTATGCAAATCTAAAATATACAAAGTCTGGAGGGTAGGAACATGCAAATAAAATGTCCTCAAACATATTGATTTCTTTACATAATTTTTTAACAAACTACATAATTTCCTTGTAGTTTTCTTTCAGTACTTGAATAGCCTGTTTATTGTATACAGATTTGTTTTGTTACCTGCCCAGGACAAGATTCAGGTATCCAGAATCCCCAAGGATACCAAAATCAGGCGTCACTCTAGACCCTTATATAAAATGATACAATATTTACATATAATCTGAACACACCCCCTTGTATACTTAAAATAATTTCTGGATTACATGAATGATAAAAAGCAAATATAAAGAAAATAGTTACATTATTTAAGGTAAAGATGACAGAGGAAATACTCTGTACGTGTTTGATTCAGACACATTTTTAAAGAACGATTTCCATCTGCAATTAGTTGAGTCCATCAGTGTGAAACTGAGGCAGACTGTACTTCTTTTTCTTCATGTGCTAATTTCACTGCTTGCTGTGAAACACATTAGAAAGTTGTGCTAGTCTCCCAGCACAGCAAAGGAATTAAGAATGTGGCTTTCCCTTAAGTTCCCTTATGTTGTCACAAGCTGGTTTATCACATACTTGTTGCATATCCTTGGGAAAAATTCTCATCAAACTTTCCTATGTTTTCTCAAAAGTAAGAATAAAAATACTGGGCCAGTGAGATGGCTCAGTGGCGTAAGTGCCTGCTTGGCAAGCGCGAGGGCCCGAGTTCGACTCCCGGAACCCATATACGAAAAAAGGGCCGGTGATATCGCTCAGTGGCACAGGCACCTGCTGGTGCGTGAGGTCCTGAGATCGATCCCCGGTACCCACAAAAAAAAAAAAAAAAGAATAAAAATACCTCACTTTACAATTAAATAACCTATTACATAGAAAACAATATTCTAAAAATAGAGTGATCACTCAATGAGTTATTATTTAAAACAATAATATTGTTAATCATTTACAACTAAGAGAAAGTTGTGAAACTATGTTAACAGCTTAAAGTGTACTATAGTGTGGAATTAGTTTTACATAGATACCTTAAAGTAAATATGTAAAATTTCAATTTTCCATAGCTTTCAGAAACATCAGAATGTAATACAGGCTTTTTTCAAAACTTATAAACTCTGCCACGTAATATAAATTAGCTATTTTATATAATGATTGATAATTTTTATTAAAATAGTAATTACTACTCATTGTGTATAGTACTTTATCAATTATATAAATATTATTATTCCATTTAAAAGATGAAAAATACCTAAGATTTTCATTGATGCAACAGTGGCCCTTGATCCTTCGGATAGTAAGTGGTGAAAATGAGAATATGTAAGTTATTTAAAATTAATTTTATATAAATATTGAGTTCATCCAAATATATAATTTTTCTACATGTATAGTTATCATATGAATGAGATTTCAAAATAACATAGGTTTTTGGTAAACAATGCAGCTTACTTTTAAATTTTAGACCAGTGTTAAATTTTGCTCATGATTTATATTAAGTAAATCATAATTAAGCAGTTATTTTAGGACCCCAAGTTATACATTCCTTTTTCCACTGAGAATACTTAAAAAATTTTCATGGCAGTACATAACATATTAAGGAAACAGGTCATAGTAACTGGACATCTGCCATTTAAAGAAAAGGCCAATAAAATGGTTGGATATATTTTTCTGCTAAAAACAGACAGTCACTTAATCATAGTACTAAATGATTTCAATATGAGACATATTTTACTCAGAGAATGTGTATCTATATGGTAAGCAGAAGCAAACTTAGGCATAGAAAATATTAATTTAGTTTTCTATTTTTAGTCAAAAATATATTTATTGTCTGTATGAGATTTTTTCTTAATAGTACTCCAGTTAAAGGCTATTTTATTTTCTTTCTTCCATGACCTTTTATTATGTGATCCATTTTCTCTCTGACTGTATTTTCTGATTTTTAAGAGGACTTAGGTTTTTATTATAAAATAATGCCATTACAATTATCATTTGGTAAATTCTGTGCTTAAGATCGTACTTGTTAGAGTCTGTGCTGTGAACAGTGATACGAAGATTTTGTGTGATCTTCCTTCTCCTTTTTAGCATAAAATTAATATTCCCAAAAACTGATGAGTGTATTATGAGAAATAAATATTACACCATTCTCACTTATAAATAACACCTCAAAAATATTGAAATAATATCAAAGTGAACCAACAATATATAAAAAGTAACAAACATGGTTTATGCTGGGGGTACAAGAGTGGTTTATTTCACTGTATTAACAGATGGAGTTGGAAAACCATATCACTAACTTCATAGATGCAGAGAATATTCAATCAACCCCACGTCATTTAATGATAAACTAGTTGGCAAATTAGATATGGAGTAGAACTTCTTTACTTTAAGAAAGTATATCCACAAAAGTCTTCCATCAGATATTATGCATAACAGAGGATTTCTAAATATTTCCACATTGACAACATGAATTATTTAAACATACCCAACATTATACAATAATATACAATATTATAATAGAAGTGCTAATCCACACAGTAAGGCAAGGAAAGAGAAAGTTAAAAAATTTAATTGATTAAAAAAAGAATGAGTAACACTGTCACTAACCATAAAATAATATGATCTTACATAAGTACATGTATATTTATGCAACAAAAAGATGTATACAAGAATATCCACAAACACTTTATTCATAATAGTCCAAAAAACCAAATGTCTGCATCCACATAATAGAATGCTCATAATGAACTTCAAAAAAATATTATTATATAGAAAAACTTTTTACAAGGAAACAATTTGGCAAAATTAGCCATATAATGAGCAACACATTGTTTGATTTCATTCCCATAAAGGTATGAAAGAGAAGAGCCACTCTTTGCTAATGAAATCGGATGATGACCTTTGCTAGGGGCAGGATCTAGCCAGGGGCACAGCATGGCTTCTGGAGTGCTCGTGGCCTCAGCTTTCTTACTGTGCGCTGGGTATGAGGAGATTCACTTCATGAAAATCGATCCAGCTATGCACTTCTGCTTTCTGCACTCTCTGTATGTAGATTATAATTTCATAAAAACTTACTTGAATTAATAAATATGACAAATAATCTAATTGATATAGAAGCAATGTTTTTTTATTCATATTATGTTATCATTTTATGGAAATATTAATTTTGTAATTAGAGGCACAAAATGGTAACATAATTTACTAAACAAAGGAGAAGATAACAAGGATTATTTTTGATGTGATTTTATGTATAAAAAGTAGAAAATTTATTGTAAACTTTATCGAGAGTAATAAAAATTACAGAACAATAATGCTAAGGAGTTATATACAATAATAAAAAGTTTTTCTGCAAAAATTTACAACATATAAATATAATGAAAAAAAGAGCTCACCTATAATAGCATAAACTCTATAATGATTAAGAATCAATTTTAAAATAATTGTTCAGAATATGATTGTGGATTAAATAATACTCCATACTTCTATGTATCCTGTTATTGAATACTGTGGGTATCTGCACTCCCCATAGATTTAGAAATATGTATGTAGACATGTATGTAGATATATATAGACTACTCACAAGAAAATAGAATTTATATTTTTTACTCCATGTCTTTCAGGATATATCTCAGTCTCATTGATATTATAAATTGAGTGTTCATAGATTATAAATGACTTAGGTCATATGTTATAAAATATCATCAATAATAACTTTCCACAAAAAATGTCATCACCACCTTAAATGTGAATGTTTATTACAACCCTACTCCCATTCATTAACTGAAAATAAGATTTGTTTGAAAATGTACAATATTCTTTATATGGCTTTTATATCTTTACTCTCTTTCCTTATGGAGTCTTAGTTGGTTTTGCTATATTTTAAATTTTTTTATTGGTATTTGTTAATTAAAATTTCTTATTGTCATTCTTCTGGGATAACACGTACATGAACTAGATGGAATTAGGAACGAAGTCTTTGAAGCACTAGAATACTAGAATGTCTACTTGTTAAAAGATATATTAATCAGTGAAGTTAACATTACTTTCTGGACAGGCAAAGCTTATGAGAAAACATCTATTATTATCATTATTTTAAAACTAATAATGTATTTAATTTTACCTTTTATTCTTCAATGCTTCTCCCTTCATTATCTAAACAAAATCACATTTCTTTACATCTTTACATAAATATAATGCAACAAATATCTAAGTAAATTTGGTTACTTATAAACGATCAAGTATCTAAATGTAGCTTTTGAAAATTGTAGTTGCAGATGAAAACACCTATTTTATTCATTAGAAAAACCTGAAGGGCTTTGAAAATATAATTATGGTAAATTTTAAATATTTTAGTCAACCATTATGAGTATTACAAATTTGATTACAAAGTAATGGGACAAATTATGCTTAATTTTTGAAATTAAGATATCTATTCTGCCTTGCAAGCGCGAGGGCCTGAGTTCGACTCCCGGATCCCACATACAAAAAAGGGGCCGGTGATATCGCTCAGCGGCACGGGTACCTGTTGGCGCGCGAGGTCCTGAGGTCGACCCCCCCGGTACCCACAAAAAAAAAAACGATATCTGTTCTACTTGGTTAATATTTTGAATGAAATAGTGCAAATAAATTGGTCATTACATTGCTATCTTTGTTACTTTTTTCAGTGCTGGGACAAAATACATGACAGCTGCAAATTAAAGGAGGAAGGGTCTATTTTTGGCTTGGTTTGTAGAGGTTTCAGCCCACAGGCTGGCTGCAAGGCCTGGCAGCATGGCACAGGAGCAGGGCAGAGGAGAAGTGGCTCATGGCATGGTGACCAGGAAGCAGAGAGAAGATGTGATCAAAAATATAATGCATCCTGCTATCTGGTACCATCCAGTGGAAAGGTAGGCTCATAAAAGCATTATTGTGTGTCCTCATCCACCTTATTCACACATGTGGCACCATGAAACTTCTGGCTCTTCCCTAAAGTAAAAATACCCACAAAAGGTAACAGTTTTGAGTTGATTCATGACATCCAGGACTGCAAAACTACTGACACTAACCAAAAAGTACTTCCAGAATTGCTTCAGAAAGTGGCAAGAAAGATGGGAATTGTGTTCAAAGTGAGGGAAGGCATTTTAGGGAGATTAATTGCAACGTATCTTTTACTCTAGTAACATTTTTTATTTGAACATTCACTGTACATTTCATTCACAACCTGTAAATGAATTAATCAGAGATTCCAATGTTTCATACCACTCACAAAGTACAGGTGGTGAAGAAAAAAGGAAATGTATATTTTCAAATGATTGTTTCATACAAATTGCTAATTTCCCCTCTTTGGGTTCCTAATCTAGAATATTGCAAAAGAACATTAGTTTATTGCAAGTATATAATTTTGAAGATTAATCATGTGAAAGAAATTTTTGTCTATTCTGTGACCACAAGCAAAACAACAAAGAAAACTTAATGTAAATTTGAACTGATGAGCACATTTTATATAATAAACTTCTCTTGAAATAGAAAATATTTTAATTTCATGGTTTTTTTTAAGAAAAAGCAAACAAGACCAAGAATTTCTCATTTGAATTAAGCTTATATCAGTAACAAAATTATATGAAAATAGAAACTGGAACATAATTTTTTTCACAAATTCAATAGATGCTGGGAAGTAGGAAGTAGAAGTGTCAATTGAAATTAAAGTATAAATTAAACCATGGACTGTGTGACAAAGATGGGTCAGTGTAGGTTGATTAAGTGAAACACTTGTACCACTGAGATGACTGATGTTGATGGTGGAGAAGGTCGTGTATGTGTACAGGTGGGAGGGAAATGAAAACTCTTTGTATTTTCAGGTCAATTTTGCTGTGAATCTAAAACTGCTCTAAAAACAATGTCTATTTTAAAGTATGTGTACTTTGAGGAAAAAAGCTACTACAAAGATTAAATTTGGTATCTTATGCAATTAAAGTTACTCATAATTGAGATGATTTTAAAATTAAATTTCTTCAAACTGGTAAAATTTATTTTCTAAAGCTATGCACAGAAAAAATGTAGTAAATATCTGAGTAAAGATAGATTACACAATAGTTACAATATTCATCTTTTTTACTTAACCGATTAAAACCAGTGATGTTCAAATATATCCTTGCATAATACCTAAATAATACAGATCTAGAATAAGCAAATATTTTACCTCTTTTATTGCTTCCTCTAAACACTCCCCTTCTCATTCATGTATATGGACAGCTACCAAGCTAGCAAATGATATAGAAATAAATAAGTATAGACATATTTATATTATGAATACATATGTATATATTCACTTCCATTATAGTTGTGTGTACCTTAATTTATCTATGTGTGTGAAATCATATGTACTTATAAGTCTGTGATATTTTTCACTAAACCGTACCCATAAATCATGCCACACTATTTGCTATTTAACAGCAATGTCATATTCCATCCTATTGCTGAAATAAAGCAGATTGAGAAGCATGGCATTTCCCTTTCAAATTATTTTTCAGGTATATCCACCTAGGATCACAAATAATTACATGCTAAGAATTGTTTTGTTGAAATTTAGCTTTTTGTTACTGTAGGAGTTCTTAAATTCAATGTTATGTCTTCAATGGGGAATAATTACACTTTTGAGTTTTTAAAATCACATGTTTGCAACTGTAGTCACATATACTGAAAATCATAATTTTTTTTTCTTAATCGTCATTATACATTTGTTACCTTTATGCAGAATACTAACTTTAGATATTAATTCAATAGTTTCTATTTTACACTGAGCACTGAAAAGCAGAAATCAGTGTATTTTGATGATTTTACTGTAGTGAAGTTTACCTTTGTTCTATTAATATGATTTATGGTTGAACCAAAAAATATATCATTCAAGATTAAATTATGATGGTAAATATAAGAAAAAGATATTAAACAGCTATAGTTAATTGGAAAAGTTAAGTCAGTTTTTTAAAATTAAAATATACAATTTGATTTGTATTTCAAGACAGATATGCTTTATTGACTATTACAGACGGTCACACAAGACGATATTTTTACAAAATAATTATCTGCTACTGTGCTAATTTTGTTTCAATTCCCCTACAGGGATATAAAATAATGTACAGTAAAATAAGTAAATCAACTGCAGTTCTGAAAATGATATCAGCACATGACTAATGCTAAGAATAATTTCTCACAACAAAGTCTTAAATTAGTCATATTATCATGTAAAAACACCACATTCTAGTTGCCTGTGGTTGAATTTTGAAGCAGTTCCATCTGCACTGTTTTACTGACTATGCATAAAATGAACATAATGTGATTTCTGATCTTGAAAAGTAAAAATTTAATAAAATCATTATTTCTTTCCTGATTCAAAAACTGTGATATGATTTTGAAATTCATAGTTTCATCTAATATAACACTTTCTTATTTAACATAATCTTGTAAAGTTTGACCCATTCATTAGACATTTATTGATTAGTTTCTATCTGACACAGAATAATCCAGATGTGTTTTTAATTACTTTATTAAACTTCATAGCACAAGAAAGAATCATTAGTCTGAAATGATGGCATGGTCAGTTCTATTGTCATAAAAGTGGAGTAACACATATTCCTGGATCTAAAGCCCAAGAGAAAAATAGGGACATCAAAGTTTTACCAGAAACATGGATAGCATAATTGCTGATGATACAATTACAATAAATGGACATAATCATATGTATTTCCAGCAGTGGATATTTACAACTAAGGACTGTATATATGTCAGTATGAAATATTTTCCATATTTTTGGAAATCTTTCTTTGTGAAGCAATAATAAACACTAGATGGTGTTCCTATAATAGCTAACATCTGTGACTGTTTATGAAAGGAGTATGAAGATGCCTTAAGTCATTGCAATAAAGACAACATGAATATCAAAGAGACCAAGCTAACTTTCCAATTCATTTTGCTAAGTGTGAGCATAGCCTATATTTAAATAATTTCCCAATCATGCTAATTATTTGATGGTGTAGAGTAAGAAATAATTACTTGCCTGTATTTCAAGATAGCCAGAAGAATTCAGCAGTTTCCTCTACAGTATACAATCATAAGAAACCATTATGAAAGTTTGTCACAGAAAAAGTTATATGCTGAATGGAAGACGGATAAAAAATAATTCATCCAATTAGAAAAAGTTAATATGTACTGTTACGTACCAGAGAAAGAAATGGAGCAAAGAAATTTTGTGAACAGATTAACTTCTCACTTGACATGCATATTAGGAATATGAGATGTTCACCTTGTGAGAGGAGAAATTTTTAATCAGTAGCTTCAACTGATTTCAGGGCAAGAAGCATGAATATGACCTCAGAACTAATATACTCATCAGATGCAATTTCTTCCTATGAAAATATTTTTAATATACTAAGCTATCCTAAGGGATGATGGTGAGAAAAACTCAAAGAATTATCTGTAACATTTCAGTAACTAAATAGACCAGAACTTAGAGATATGAGCTAGCAAATGCTTCATTTTGGCAGCATGATGAATAATGAATAGGTTATTAAAACACCACTGATCACATCTCTTCATCTACCTCCAGTATACAACAGCAAAGGGACACATAATGCTAAGGACTTATAAGAAATTTAAAACTTCTAAAAGGAAATGGAGTAGATAAATGTGCACTGTATTATAAATCTGCAGAGCTTACAGTCATGTGGGAAATCACTGAGACACATGGTTTAGAGAGATTTAAACGGAACTTGCACATTTCTACAAGGTGTTTAGTATAAGTGTGCAATTTAAGCAAAAATAAAAGACATTTCAAAAAGTAAATCCAGTCTAAAAGCTTTAAGATATCACCTAATCCTTGGATTGTACAAGAGGGGTATTATGCCCCCTACTCAACTGCAAATGAAAAGTATTAAAAGTGAAAAGATAATGAATTCTTGAAAGCTTCATAATTAATTCAAAAGTAAATTCATTGATTTTTTTCTGGTAAGTTCTTTAAATCTCTACTCAATATGTGGCTCATGTGATATATTACTTTGGAATAAAGTTACTTCCCATAGAATTTTCTTAAATCCTGTTTAATTCAAAATACAAAGTCACATTCAGTAGATATAAACATCTAAAATTGCATAATAACAAATACTTTAAGCAGTAAAAGAATGATAAAAGAAATTCAACTATCGAGCTTTAGTTTTTGCCTTAAAATGTAATCAACAAAAAGAATGAGTTTAAAGACATGGTGAATTAGCAAGAGGGTTTTATAAATTAGTATAAATTATAAATGCATAGAAAAAAAGAGAGTATGTAAATAAAATTAAATGCCTTTTGAAGAAAAAGACTATATGATTATCTTAGAAATGTTTGAGGACATGGTGATGAACATATAAGTAAGGTATACTTAAAATTTATGAACATGAATAAAACATTGACTTACATCATTTGCTGCTTTCTTTTCTTGTTTTGTTTATTGTAAATAACATATTATTATAATATTTTCTTAACGTAATATACCAACGAATACATTTGGATCCATGTGAATATAGAGTTAATAAAATACTTATCATAACTCATTAAAATGTTCAATTTAAAAAGTTTCAAAATTATTGCTTTTATTCATAAGATATGAACTATGTTTCACAGAGTGGAACAATATTTCCACACCAATCTGTGCTTAATGGAAGAATAAAACAAGAGTTATGATACAAAGTAATTACTTAAAAATAGAAATGTTCATATTTGTTTTGTAAATCTCACATAGGACTAGTATAACTTTGCATATGCTAACATGGTAGTCTTAAGGTTATGAGTTTAGGTAACAGGTTAACAATTAGTTACCTATAATATTTGGTTTTACTTCTGAATTCAGAACATATTGAACTCAGAATAAAAAGTGAGAAATACATTAGGCTACATTATGTTTCCTGTTATGTTTCGGACTTTTTTATAATTATGTGTGCATTTTTGGCATTTATAACTCATAGCCATATTTTTAGGTGTTGAAATTTTATAAGTGAAAGTGTTTATGTATTTGTGTGTGTGTGTGTGTGTGTGTGTGTATAACGGAAGTCGAACTCAGGACCTTGTGTGCCAGCAGGTGCCTGTGCTGCTGAGCGATATCGCCAGCCCTTTTTTCATATGTGGGTACTGGGAGTTGAACTCAGGACCTCGCACTTGCCAGGCAGGTGCTTATGCCGCTGAGCTGTCTCACCGGCCCCAAATAAAAGTGTTTATGAAATAAATTATATTTAGCTTCCAAAATGTGATTATCTTTTTTCTATAAGAATTGTGCATGTGTGTGTAATTAAGATTATATATTTACATTCTTATTTCCACCATGTGTCCCTTTCTCCACTACTTTATGATCACAATTTGATCTCTGCTTTAGGTCTGTATACGAAGACATTTAAAAAATAACAGTAAACACCTACTTAATTAAAAAATAATGACATAAAAACTGTAACTAAAAAGAGTATTAAAAGATGTTGACTATCAATTCAGTGGGATTATGTCACCTGTGATAAGCAACCATATTTCATTTTCCTGCTTTATTATTATACACCAAAGATTTGTACAATCATAGTACTGCCTGTCTCCAACCAAGGCCAACTTCTCTTAGGCCTGAGGCAATTACAAGTTGATTTTACTTATGGTTCTAAAACCTGTTAAGGGTGAAACCAAATAATAAAACTTACTTTCTATATATATTTTTAACAACTAATATAAAAAATAAACTTGTAATGATCTTATTATTTTTGTAAATATCTTTCTGCACGTTTGAATAAAGACCACATTAAATTTTTGAAATTTAAAATTTTATTTTTAAATATTGCCTACTTTTCCTTTATTACAAGAGATTTTTTCTTTATTATTTCAATGTTACTATTAAAAGTTAACAAATGAAAAATAGATCAATTCCTCACGATATTATTGTTAATGTTAGTGAGGGTTAAATCCTGTTTTAGGAATATTTTAAATTTATTTTGGTGGGCAATATACTTTATTTATCACTTTGGTTATTGATATCTATTTTTCCATAGTTAAATATTGTACAACAAAGTATAACTGTCTCCTTGGACAAAGCAATAAGATGTTCTCAAAATAAACTTTTCAAAAGTGTCATATTGGGTCATAGTGCAGGATCATTTTTGCTTTTAAAAGCAAGATTGTTCATCAGTCATTATTCTTATTTAAATTTTAACTTACTAATTCTCCAGAAGTTCTAAACTGCTGTTATTTTTTCAACAAAGTAGTTGCTCAAATTACAAGATATAGTGTTTTAAATTCACCTTAAAACCATTTTTGAATTTGATAATTCCCTACCCTCTCATATTCAAGCTACACTTAATGAAATATGAGAAAAAACTCTGCCTGTTAGTCCCAATTATTCAGGATGTTCATGGATCCCTAACTATAGTACAGGATAATAATTTCCATTATGTTACCAGTGTGTCATATCCTACACGATCCAAAATAGAAATATGGATAATTGCCATTATGTTACCAATGTGTCATATCCTATGCAATCCAAAATAGAGATATCAGGGATCCAACAAAAAAGTGATTGGTTGTAAAAATCAATCTTTTGCTATACTTTATTTGTATTAACTCCTATTTTTGGAAATGACCAGCAGATTATTTTAAAACCTCTTGACAGTATCCAAATGGGCAGTCATTTTTTGTTGTTTCAACAAGAACTCATTATAAGCATGAATAAAAATAAACTTGACAATATGGTACTAAATTCTCTTTCACTCTGGAAAATATCTTTTAATTATGTCCCAATATTTGTCATATAAGTGACATTGAGATGCCTATCAAAGCATAAATGATGCATCAAAAATTTACAGGTGATTGTTTTTATAAAATAATCGGTAATAGGGCCGGTGAGATGGTTCAGCGGCATAAGCGCTTGCCTGGCAAGCGTGAGGGCCCGAGTTCGACCCCAGAACTCACATATGAAAAAGGGGCCGGTGATATCGCTTAGCGGCACGGGCGCCTGCTGGCGTGCGAGGTCCTGAGGTCGACCCCCGGTACCCACAAAAAAAAAAAAAAAATCAGTAATATAAATTCAAGAAAGAAAATGACAGAAACTCTCTTCTATGATTGTTAGTTGATTGGAAGCAAATATCAAATCTGAGCAACTCTTGAAAGGACACCAATGTAATGATCCAACTGTATATTGTTCTATAGTAAAGGATTTAGGTATAATGATTTAGGATTTTCTAGCTAGTTTTAAGTAATCAAATTATATTTTACATACTCATGTGTCCTGCAAATCTGTACAGTTGGTCCCATTTTGTCTTCTCTTATTCCTGTAATTTTTTCCTTTCAAAATTTTACACTCACTTCACTCATTATAACTATCTACAATTTGTTTCTTCTCAGTTAGATATCTGAAGTTGCATTTTTAGTTAACAAGTTTTCCAGACATGCAATGTAACTATTTAAAAGTTACTTTCCATTATGTCAAAAGAAAATTAGAGTTGAATGACTTCCAAACTCTAGATTCATATTATTCCAAATACTAATAAAGTTTATGCATCATCAATATACTGAAATATCATTAATATCATAAGTCTTACCAGAGAATCCTTAGTATACTTAATAGCTATCAAACTTGTAATAGCAGATTAAGTTTTCCAAAATTTTAATATTTACTTGAAACCTCAAATTTTGTCTTTGGCAACAAGTGACTAGTTCATTCACGGCCCAGAAAATATTTAGCAAATATCCATTTATACTTTGAGATCTACTTCAAGTCAAACTTTCATAAAATTATTACTTCTTTCCAGTTTCTGACTGACAATCATTAGTGAAACGTTTTCCTCCCTGTGAATGTGTGGCTGCAAAAAGAGAATGACTATTTGTACAGATTAGTGTCACTCACTTGAGTTATACCAAGGCAACTGAGGTTGGATGAATAGGTAGTACTGGTATGCAACGGCAAATACCAAAACGCGAGTCTACCTATTATTTTTACATTCTTCCTTAATAAAAACGGTAGGCACAATTCTGCAGATAAGGCATAGTAGCTATTTGCATTCTTTAACTAAATTTTTAATTTATCAGATTTACTGTTAGAAAAAGTAGTGTCTTGATTTCTATTACTAACATATTACTATATATATAACTATATTCATATATATGAATATGTGTGTGTGTATATATATATATATATATATATATATATATATATGGAGGCTTTTTGTGGAACAGGTGGCTGAAAATAAATTCCTTTGGGTCCCTTAATCCACTTTGAAATATGAGAAAATACATAACAAGTGAATTTTATTTTATAGTAAATTAATACTAAATTCCAATATTTATTTGATAAAAGTGAGAATGATTAGCTAATAATATGAATAACTGAAGATACACAATAAGAATGCAACAGAAGTAGCCCCATGAATATGACTTAATATATTAATATGCACATATTTATACTCTATGCCCTATAGAAATTCCTAAAACCAACACACAATTGTACTGCATTATTCAAAAGAACACTTCTATTATTACACAGCAAGTGATATATGGAAAACAGAAACAAAACCACATTGTATCTCCATGAGAAAATGATAGTAAAAATGTTAAATAGTAATTCAATTATTACAAAAGCAATTTGATCTTGCCATTCCAAAAAGACTCACAAATTCATCTTTTAGGATCCTTGGCCCAAAATAAAAAAAAAAAAAAAACTGCATCATACATTTTAATTTACATGTATATCTCTGTGACATAAAATGTGTTGCTTAGTGTAAATTGAAATAAGTGTAGCATTGTCATGGGGTTGAAAAAAATTCCAATCGATGCCAAGAAAGCAGGGAATAATAAACAGAATGAAGCTGGTTTGTTGCCAATAGGGTCATTCGTGGAAGAGAGGAGATTTTGTGGACACCATTTTGATTTTTCAGAAGTCTACATTTCTACAGAAAATTCTTTCCTATAAAACTTTTACAATTCATTATTTTTATAAAATATTATTTGCCCACCACCTCCCTTAATACATTATTGATCACTATACTGGATTAGTTTTTGTGTCATGATGATTTTTCCAAAAATGTTTAAAAAAAAAGCAAAACTTCTCCTGCAAGCCTTGTGCTCTTCACATGCCAAACCACTCCCATTAATATCATTCTGTGCAATCTTTTATTACATACTGTTTCCTGCTTCTTTCTGCCCATTCCTGTTCACTCTTCAAAAATCCCAGTTTAGTTTCCTGATCTAACACTATATTTAAACTGTTTTCATAAAGATTACCAAGATATTTCATGTTGAAAAATCCATTGATTTCCTGTTATGCTAATATTTTTCCAAAATACATATCATTGACCATTTTCTTATTGAAATAATGTTTTAGTGCTGCTTGCCATTATACCAAATTGTATAACCACTCTTTTATTTTTTATTTATTTATTTTATTTTATTTTTGTGTGTGTGTGGGTACCGGGGGTCGAACTCAGGACCTCGCGCTTGCCAGGCAGGCTCTTATGCCGCTGAACTATCTCACAGGCCCCATAACCACTCTTTTAGTCCGATAAAATACCCAATTTTTTTTTCTTAGTATGTGGGTACTGGGAGTCAAACTCAGAACCTCACGCTTGCCAGGCAGGTGTTTATGCTGCTGAGCTATATCACCAGCCCAAGATACCCTTTTTTGTTCTCCTTTGCTTGCTCTTACTTCCAAATGTCAGAGAATCCCAGGTATGAGTCTTGTAAAATTAGCCATAATTTCTTGACTGTTTGCTCCTGCCAATCCTCTGGCAGCCGCAAGATGTGACCAGTGTCCCATTATCAGAAAGTGGAATCATTGAGGCCTTGAGATACAGACAGATAGTCCCATCCACCAACTCTCAGCCTGAGGAAGAAGTTAAACAGCCAATCCTGAGCAAGTCAGCCTAAAGAGGTACCACAAAATCATCTGCTAAACCCTTAAATACTGAGAGGCTCAACATCTGGGCCGACTGTTGCATCCTGGCCCATTAGAAGCCCTACTAAATTGATGGCTGCCCCTTCACTGTTAAATATGCTGTGCCCACATGGACAGCTCCACCCTGTTTGACCTTGGAAACTGGTTGGAGCTATTTCTCTGCTGTTGTACTAGTCACATTTCATCATGGGTTTATCAGAGTGGCCTCACACTCACATGACACACAGAAATTGACAATCCCACAGCCAGTACACCATGTCCAAAGATTCCAGTGAACCTGTCCCACCTAAGAAGCTACATCCACAATTGCAACAACTAGTGATACAATTCTGTAATCCATGCAACAAGGCCCTTGAAATATAAGTTGACATTGCTGGCATTCATTAAAGTTTAACAAACTATGTGGACACTCTACCAGAGCACCCACAAAGAACCAAAGCTAGCATAGCCTATGCAACCAACACCCTTACACACATCACCAGAAGAAAGTCTTTTACTAAAATTGCCACATTATAGAATTGATACAGGAAACTGACCCACCAAATATGCTTACATCAATGTAATGGCAGAAGAATCACAAGTAAATTAGGCAATAGGATGCCTGCAGATGAATACAAAAACTATCCAGCAAAAGAACTCAAACAAGAAATTACTAAGTTGTCTGACAAAGAATTCCAAATACTTATTTTGAGAGAAGTTAATGAGATACAAAATAATATAAATGGACAGTTTGATGAAACTGGGAAGAAAAATCATGACATGAATAAGAAATTTCTCAAAGAGAAAGATTATGAAAAAGTACCAAACAGTTCAATAACCCAATAAATGAAAGAAAACATACAATTTAGTAAAGCTCAATGCATAATCAAGCAGGCAAAAAAGGAATACATTTGAGACTTGTAGTACACCATTAAGTGATGAAGCTTACATATTTTGGGTATTTCAGAAGGATAAACAAGGAGAATAAATCACAGAAAATGTATTCTAGGAAATAATTGTTTATCACCACCATAATGGCTCTACAAGAAGTGCTTGAATTCTACAAGGGCAAAAGGTTCATAATTACCATAACAAAAACACATAAAAGCACAAAACATCACTAGAGCAGATACACAAAAAAGAAAGAAGAGAATCAACCTTGGCAAATCAGAAAGCCACCAAAACACAGATGAATAGTAAGAGAGGAAGGAAAGAATGAAGTATGAAAAAATGAACAAATGAGTTTATTCTTTTCTTTTTGATAATAAACCTGATTATAAATGGGTCAAATTCCCCAGTTAAAAGATACAACCTGAATGAATGGGTTGAATATACAATGAAATGTCACTTATAAAAAATTCACTTCAGGGCCAGTGAGATGGCTCAGCGGCTTAAGCGCCTGCCCGGCAAGCGCGAGGGCCCAAGTTCGACTCCCGGAACCCACATACGAAAAAGGGGCCGGTGATATCGCTCAGCGGCACGGGCGCCTGCTGGCGCACCAGGTCCTGAGGTCGACCCCCCGGTACCCACCAAAAAAAAAAAAAAAAAAAAAAAAAAAAATTCACTTCAGGAGTGAAAAGGCACAGACTGAAATTGAAGGAATGAAAAAAGTTATGTCATGAAAATAGAAGCCAAGAAGGAGAGCAGGGAAAGCAATACTTAGATGAAATGTACTTTAAGTTCAAAAACTATAAAAAGAGGCAAAGGAGGCTCATATATAAAATGCTAAAGGAATAAATTCAACAACAAGAAATAAAAATTGTAAATATATATGCATCCAAACTTGGAATACTCAAGTATATAAAGCAAAGATTATCAGATGGAAAAAGATAGTCATTAATACCTTAACAGTTCAGAAAATTAAGGTCTCAGTTTTATCAGTGGACAGATTACCTAGATTAAAAGAACAAAGAAACATCTGATTTCAACTACAGAGGAAAGGCACCTAACTCATATTTAGAGAACATTTCATCCAACAGCTGCACAGTGTACACTTTTCTCAGCTGCACACGGAGTGTTCTCCATGCAGAGCGTATGTGAGGCCACACATACACACACACACAATACCAAAAATTTTTTTAGAAATTGAAATCGTATCATGTATCTTCTCTTGACATCGTAGAGCAAAACTATAAATCAACAGACGAACTTGAGAATTATACAAATAAATGAAAATTAAGCAAAATATTTTGAACTATCAATAAGCCAATGAAAAAAATAAAGATGCAAATTGAGAAACTTATTTACTTGGGATATAGCAAAACAGTTTTAAAAGGGAGATTTATACCAATAACCACCTATATTAGTGGAAGGAAGAATATAACAAAGATCAGAGTAGAAATAAATAAAACAGAGGCTTAACCATGAATAATAAATGAAACAAAGATTTGGATTTTGTAAAAAGTAAATAAAATTAACAAACTTTCAGCTAACTTAACAAAAAAAAAAACAGAGAAGACTCAAATAAAATCATACATGAAAAAGAGACACTGCAGATGATATCAAAAAATATAAAAAGGATTATTAGGGATTATTATGAAAAACCATACAGCCACAAATTGGAAAACCTGGAAGAAATAGATAAATTTCTGGACACATACAATCTACCAAAATATAAACATGAGGATATGTAAAACCTGAAGAGACTGGTAACAGTTACCAAGACTGAATCAATAATAAAAAATGTCCCAACAAAGAAAAACCTGGAAGAGTTAGTTTCACTGCTAAATTACATAAAACATTTATAGAGTAACTAGTGCCATATCTTCTCAAATAATTCCAAAAGTTTGAAAAGGAATTATTCTATGTTGAATAATTTGAATTTCTAAAGTCAAAAAATTCTCTAATTCCAAAACCAGAGAAAAACACAATGAAAATCAAAATTATAAACAAATACCCCTGATAAAAATAGATGTAGAATTTTTCAAAAAATATAAACAAATCAAATCCATATGTGCACAAACTAATTCTATACTATGAGTTACTGAAATTTACCTCAGCATGGTCAACATATGTAAATCAATAAACATATTACATTACATAAACAAAATGAAGGAACAAAACTTATGATTATCGCAATGGATGCAGAAAATTATTTGGCAAAATTCTGCATCCATTCATGACAAAAATTCTCAAAATTAATTATCAAAGATACGTGCCTCCATATAATAAACAAAATACATGACAAATCCACATCCAAATTTACACTGAATGGAGAAAAGATATAATCATTCAATCAAGCATAAGTTATAAGACAAGGATATACACTTTTGTCACCAATAATGTAACCTTATCCAAAGGGATAAAGCAAGTGAAAAGAACAGGTATTTAATTTCTATCAACACCCCAATGACATTTTTTACAGAAATACAGAAAGTAAGTAAAGAAAGAAAGAAAAGAAAGAAAGAAAGAAAGAAAGAGAAAGGAAGGAAGGAAGAAAAAATAAACCAAAAGAGAACACAAATAGCTAAATCAATCCTGAAGGGGAAAAATCAAAGCATTACACTAGCTGACTGTAAAACACACTACAAGTATAAAGTAACTAAAACAGCACAGGATTGTAATAGAAATAAATACAGTGACAAAAAAAGAATAGAGAAATAAGTTTATATAGTTACAACTGAGTTTTGCTGAATGCAATAAGAATATATATATATATATATATATATATATATATATAAGCTTTTGTTGTTGTGAACAAATATCTGAGAAAAACAAATTAGATGAGGAAATCTTTTGGCTCATAGCTTTAGAGGTTTCAATTCACAGCTGACTGGCTCTGAGGCAGAAATATCCTGGTGGAAGAGACTGATGGAAGAAAGCTGCTAACTTATGGCATCTAGGAAACAGAGAGACAGAGAAAAAGCCAAAAAGGAAAGGGCTAGGGATCAGACGTAGTATTGAAGATGTCACCTCTATGAATCACCAAGTGACACTCAGATTTAATCTCTTCAGGATATAATCTCTTCAGGATTTTTCTAGACGTTCAAGTTTTTGTTTTTTTTTTTTTTGTTGTTGTTGTTTTTTGTTTTTATGTGGGTACCAGGAGTCGACCTCAGGACTTCACGCTTGGTAGCAGGCGCTTGTGCCGCTGAGTGATATCACTGGCCCTTTTTTTCCTTTATGTGGGTACTGGGAGTCGAACTCAGGACCTTGCGCTTGCCAGGCAGGCGCTTACACGCTGAACCATCTCACCGCCCCTAGCCAGTCAAGTTTTAAATCAAGATTAACCATCACAAGTCCACCCCTTGTCACACCAAGCCCACTCCTTGTCAATTTGACACCCAAATTCATCTTTTAAAACCATACTTAATCTCTAAACAGATACAGTAACAAGGTCATAGCTCTACTTGTCATGATATAACTATTCTGTACACAGCCAAAACACTTCTTCCACAAAATCTCAACAGTCCCAGTACTAATCAGAAGTCCAACTCCACAGTCTCCGCTGGGATTCAAAGACAACCGTTAGCTGTGTGCCCATATACAATTCAAAAAGCAAGCTAAATCTCCCCAAGATACAATGCACAGTGTTAAATTAAGAGAAGAAAAAGGAATTTGACCAAATCAAAGGCAAAACCCAGCAGAGCAAACATTGTAACATGTAGCTCCATTTCTGTCCTCCAGGGCACAAGATGATAGAATGAGTTCCAAAGGGATTGAGTGGACGCACCCATGTGGTCTTGCTGCTTGTAACCCACACGGCCTCTTCCTTGGTCTGGCTCCACTCACTGCCTGTTGCTTTCCTCAGCAGACATTCTATGTTTCTGGTGTCTCCAGCTTCCTGAGGACTCCGTTGCAGGTTATTCACTTCCACAGTTTCAGGCATCACACTTTCAGAGGTTCCTGGCAGGGGCTTCCACTCTGTTACCCATTGTCTGGCCTTCCAGGCCTTCCTTTGAATATGGGTCACAGCCTCCATGACACCACCATCTTGCATTCTGCATGCTGTAGAACTGTGATCACATGAAGGATGCCAAGGTCCACCTCCAGTGCAAGCAGCAGCCAGGCCCCTCAGGACCATGGCTACAGTAGTTTCTGAGTTTCAGATTGGTCAATATGAGGAAACACTGAGGTAGCCTTGAGTGAGCAGGACACTTGCGGCTCTTTTCTTTCTTTTTTTTTTTTTTTTTTTCTCTTTTGGAACCAGGTATCAAACTCAGGACCTCAGGCTTGCCAAGCAGGCACTGTGCTGCTGAGCTATACCCTCAGCCCCCGTGGCTCTTTTCTTAAAGCAAAGTCTTTCAAAGAAATTTACACTTCTACAGCTTTGACCCTATGATATGTGGTCTCTGACAAATTCCTGAGATCTTTTCAAGGCATCCTTCCGATTGCCCAAGTGCGAAGCACTTGATTTCTGCTCAGTGGCCTCAGTCTCTTCAACAATCAAAAGTTCCTTGGCCACAACTTCACATGTTCCTTTTTTGGCCAATCCACAAATCTTTCAAATCTTTGTGGTTTGTTTTTTACTTACAAGTCTCATTGTAAATCTGGCTAAAAAGAGTCAGCGTTAGCCAAACCACAGCTTGAATGTGTCCTCCACAAGATTAATTAGATCATTGCCTTTAAAGTCAGTGTCACACAAAGTCTTGGGACATGTACACAGCACACCCAGATTCTTTGCTAGAATGTAACTTGAATGACCTCTCATCCAAATCCCAGTACAGTCTTTATTCCCATCAGAAACCTCATGAATATTGTCTTGCTTGCATTCTAGTTAGCATTCTGGTCTTCTGAGTCCAAACCAGATTAACCATTAAGCTCTGCCCTTCTAGGCTTTCTTGAGTTCAGTTCTCCAAATTTTTCCAAACTTTGTCCACAAACCAGTTCCAGAGACTTGTGAACCACATAGTTAGGTCCAGTCACAGCAACTGCTCTACTTCTTTGTGCCAGTTTTCCTGTAGATCAGATTTTTGTCTCTGTGATGAAATGCCTGAGAATAATAATTTATAGGAAGACATACTTATTTTGGCCCACAGTTTCAGAGATTCCAGTGTATGGATAGCTAGTTCTAGGTAGTAACTTCATGGTGCAAAGGCAGAGCAAAAAAAAAGCTGCCAACCTCTTGGGAATCGGGAGGTAGAGATAAGAAAAGAGATAGAGAGGAAGGGTTCAGAGACCAGAGGAAGTCTTCAAGGTCATGCATTTGTGATCCACTCAGACACAACAAACGTGTGCTTTATTATTCTCCTAGATAGCTCTTAATTCCATCCAGTTGACAATCAAGATTAACTATCAAAATATGTTGAAAAAAACAGTCTCTTCAACATACAGTGGTGGGAAACTGGATATTCACACACAGAAAACTGAAATTAGATTTCTCTTTCTCACCTTATGTTAAAATAAATTCGAAAAAGATTGAAAACAAACATAATACTCAAAACTATGCAATTACCAGAAGAAAACACGGCAGAAATCCTTAAGGTGATTGATTTGGATACTTTTTTATTATTTATTTATTTATTTATTTTTGGGGGGGTACCGGGGATCGACCTCAGGACCTCGCACGCCAGCAGGTGCCCATGCCTCTGAGCGATATCACCGGCCCTTTTTTTGAATGTGGGTTCCGGGAGTCGAACTCGGGCCCTCACGCTTGCCAGGCAGGTGCTTACGCCGCTGAGCCATCTCACCGGCCCATGGATACTTTTTTAGATATGGCCCAAAAACATAAGCAGCAAAAATAAAAATTGACAAATGGAACTATTTTAAACTTGAAAGTTTCCACATACCAATTTACAAAGCGTAGATGTAATCCACAGAATGGGAGAAAATATCTGCAAACCATTCATCAAATAAGTGATTTCATCCAAAATATATGACAAATTCAAATAATTAAATTGCATAATAAAAACAATCTGATTTAAATGGAAAAATGACCCAAATAGACATTTCTCAAAAAAAGGATACGCAGTTGCCCAACAGGATAGGAAAAAAACCTCAACATCACTAATTATGAGGGTAAGTCACTTCAAAACCAGTAAGAGATATTATCTTACCCAGGTTAGAATGGTTATTATGAAAAAGATAAAAGTAATAAATATAGGTGAGGATAGGAAGCAACTCTTATTCTATTGGTGGTAGTGCAACTTAGAACAAGCACTATGGAAACTGGTATGTTGTTGTTTAAAAAATTAGAATAGTACTACCAGGCTGGGGGTATAGCTCAACGGCACAGCACCTGCCAGGCAAGGGTGAGGTCGTGAGTTCGAGTCGCAGTACCAAAAAAAAAAAAAAAAGACACAGTACTACCATATGATGCAGCAACTCTAATATTAGCTATAAGTCCAGAGGAATTGAAATCAGTGCATCTGAGAGACATCTGCACTCACATTTATTACAGTGCCATTCGCAATAGCCAAGAAATGGAAGAAATGTAGCTGTTCATTAATGGATGAAAGGAAAATGTGCTATGCATATTATTTAGCCATAAAAAGAATGAAACCTGTCATTTGTGACAAAGTGGATGGTACTCAGATACATTACATTAAGTGAAATAAATGAGACACAAAAACACAGATATTGTACTGCCATGTTATCACTTATATGTGGATGCTAAAGAAATTTGATCTCATGGTTATAGAGTCCAGGGAAGGTGTCAATGATGGAAGGGGAGAGGATGACTAAGAGGCATATGGGGTAAGTTGGATAGGAGGAATGAATTTCAATATTCTACAGTACAGTAAGATAACTATGTTTGACAACAACTAATTGAATATTTCAAAACAGATAGTAGAATGTATTTTAAATGCCCTGAACACAAAGAAATTATAAATGTATATGTGTATATATATATATATATATATATATATATATATATATCCCTGATCAGATCATAATACACTATACCTATGAACTGTAATGTCACAGTGTACCCCCTATTAATAGGTACTGGTAGTATATATCAACAAAATTAAAATTATATTAAAAAAGAAAATGAATAGATTGTTTCTTCATCTTTTATATCTGGGTTTGGCATTTGTATTTTGTTTTAACCAATAATACAATACTAAGCATAATGTAAGCAAGAACTGAAATTTTTTGAATTATTGAAATTCTTTTCATGTACTCGAAATCAGAAATTGCTGTGACAAAACCTAGGGATTTGGCAAATTGGTTGGATAATAAGTAGTCCCATGAAGAGGAACTGAGTTCCTGTGGACAATATCTGCTGGTCTATACATGTAAGTAACTCTAACCTAGATCATCTAGCAAATTAACAGACTTCCAAAATAATACTTCTAGATGAGAAAAATCAAGTTGAGATGGAAAAAAACAGCCTTGATTGGAAGAACTATGAACAGTAAACTAAATGGAGTGCTTGTTATTTAAGCTGCTGAATTTCAAAGTGGTTTGTTATGCAACAAAATTACTATACAACATCTTAGCTTATAACCTAACAATTAGAGAAAAAAATGGTACCAGGAAGTAAGATCTTATCATAACAGTCACACAGCAGTCAGAAAAACAAAAGTAGAACAAATGAGAAAGCTCGTAAAGATATATGTTATACTAAAGCAAAATATCAGTAAAGCAGTCACCCGAAAAATTTTGGAAGTTAGACCACATGCTGACATGACTCATAATTTTGGCATAATTGTTTGCAAAATTCATTGCTTTTAGTATGTGTATTTTTAAATAATATTTCTAAACATGTTTCAGTAAAATAAATACCATAGTCTATAAACCTTTCACTAGGGAGAAGGTATCAATACGCACATTTATTTTTCTTATTTAGAGAATGCTCTATCTAATATCTTGGTAATGAAACAATCATTTCTAATATCATGCAGTTAAAATAAAAAGCAACTTTCACTCTAAGGCTAAAGATATGTCTTGGCATAAAAAATGCTCTTGTTTGATATAAATTTTCTAGAAGTCATTTTCCAAAATTGTATCCAGTAATGACCTTTTGTAATTACCTCTCATGTAGAATAGAGTAGATTTGTATGGCTGATAGGATATTTCTCAGGGAATTGTATAATTTTTTCAGCCTATACCCATGCTGGTGAACCTATGGCATGTGTGTATTTTGTAATGTGTGAGTTGTACTTTTTCTAAACTAAAACCTCAGTGTTCAGGTTTAATTATAGTGTTGACACTTTAAGATAAATAAGTGGGTTTGGGGTTGTAGTTTGGGCAGCTCTAAAAGGTTCACCATCACTGAGCCCTATACCATACTGCTGTTTTTGTCTTTGAATAATTCACACTGAAGGAAGTCAGTTGTTGGATTACCTGTTGAAATGCCCCCATGTAATGCATGGAGGCCTCCTGCCATGGACCAGCAGGCCATGTGAGTCAGCCACTTTGAAAACAGACCATCCAGTGTTTTGCAGATCTTCTGTTAATTGCAGACCTGGCTAACATTTTGACTAAAATAACCTGAGAGAATCAAACCAGTACTACTCAGACAAGTGTTAGTTGAATTTTTGGTGTATTAAAACTGCAGCAGGGGGCCGGTGAGATGGCTCAGTGGCTTAAGCGCCTGCCTGGCAAGCGCAAGGGCCCGAGTTCGACTCCCGGAACCCACATACGAAAAAGGGGCCAGTGATATCGCTCAGTGGCACGGGTGCCTGCTGGCGCACGAGGTCCTGAGGTCGACACCCCGGTACCCACAAAAAAAAAAAAACTGCAGCAATAAAATCTTCATTGTTATTGTAACTATATCTGAAGGTAATTATTATTTTTAAAAATAAATAAAGGCTTCAAGTATAAATTTGAAGAAATATATCCTTAATATTAATTGAGGACTCTATTTTGCATCTATAGCTGAAAGTGATATATCTTCTTCCATACCATGCCTTAAAATCACTATTTTATTTATTAGAAATGGCCACAGACTATATTTACTTATAAATCTTGGTTTGTTTAGAGCAGGAGTACTAATATTTATGCTTCAAAGTTTTATTAACAGAATTTATTTTTAAAATTTTACTTGAAGATTGAATTGCTTTCTCTTTGAAAACATTGTCTTTTTTGGGATTTGCCACTTTGTGAAGTTGGACCAATGGCTTATAGTCATATTTTATTTCTCTAAATTGTGATATGGATTAGTAAAGACATTCATACCACTGGAGCTTGTGAAATTTAAATTAAATAGCATATGTGAATATATTAGAACTGTATCTGGTACATAAAACCATTCAACAACTGCCAAAAGCACTTTTTGTTGTTGTTAAAAGATAATTGTGTAAGATTGAATATATATCTAACCGCATTTTCTGGTTTTTATACTTTGGGCTTTGTTTTTAAAACACAGCATTTGCCGGGCAAGAACTTGTGCCGCTGAGCGATATCACCGGCCCTTTTTTCGCATGTGGGTTCCGGGAGTCAAACTCGGGCCCTCGCGCTTCCCAAGCAGACGCTTGTGCCTCTGAGCGATATCACTGGCCCTTTTTTTCCTTTATGTGGGTTCCTGGTACCCACATAAATAAATAAATAAATAAATAAATAAATAAATAAATAAATAAATAAATGGATAGACAGACTACAATACAATATTGTCAGAAATTTTTATATTCTACTTTCAGCAAAGTTAAATACAGCAAAGTTAAATTGCACACTAGATCAAATGGACCTAATATACATCTACAGAGCATTTTAACTAATATATATGGTATATGTATTCTAAATAGCAGATGTAATTTTTTTAGACTATATCATACAGTTGGCCAGAAAAAAATAAAATATGTAATGATAAAGTCATATCAAGTATCATTTCTGACTGGAGTTCAATAAGAAGAAAACTTTGGATATTATAAAAATATATTGATGTTTAATAACTTGCTCTTAAACTATCAAAGGATCAAGAAAAAATATTAGAAGATTTCTAGGATCAAATGGAAATGAAAACAAAATATAGACAAACTATGGGGATGCAACAAAAGCAATACTCAGAAACAGTTGATAGCCAACAATGCCCACATCAAAAAAACCAAGAAGATTTGAAATAAACAATCTCTGAAGAGGCTAGAAAAAAGAAAAACAAAACTAAGTACAAAATCATTAGAAGAGGGCCAGTGAGATGGCTTAGCGGCGTAAGCGCCTGCCCAGCAAGCACGAGGGCCCGAGTTCAACTCCCAGAACCCACATACGAAAAAAGGGCCGGTGATATCACTCAGCGGCATGGGCACCTGCTGGTGTGCGAGGTCCTGAGGTCAACCCCCGGTACCCACAAAAAAAAAATAAATAAATCATTAGAAGAAAAGAGTAATACAGAAGAATATAATAAAAGTAAATGAACTAGTGAATAAGAAAAATATAAAAAGATCAATAAAACAAAGATTTGGCCTTTAAAAAGTCAAACAAAATTAACAAACATTTAGCTAGACTAAAAGAACAGCAAAACTCGAATAAAAACAAAGATTATAAAGGAGACATTACCCCTAATACTGAATAAAATTGCTATAAGGGATTATTATAAAGAATTATATGTCAATAAATTTGATAGCCTAAAAGAAATGGGCAAATTACCAGAAACATTCACTGATCATGACTGAATTATAAAGAAATAGAAAACTGGAAACCAGTAATAACTAATGAAATTGAAGCAGTAATACAGATCCTCAAAGCAAAGAAAAGACCAGGACCAGACAGATTTATTGCTGAGTTCTTCCAAATATTTAAACAAGAACTAATATTGATTCCTCTTAAATTATTCCAAAAAATAAAAGAGGAAGAGACTCTGCCACATGCTGATTATCACAGCACTACTCTGGAAACAGAACTAGACAAGCATACGACAAAGATATATAAAGGCAAACATCCTCAACAAAATACTAGCAAACCATGTCCAAAAGCATATTAAAGAGACTCTTCATCCTAGGATGCAAGTAAGTTCATCATACACCAGTCAATAAATACATTAAACAGTTTCAGTATAGTGAAGGACAAAAAGATAATACTAACATGTAGAAAGAGCACTTGATAAAATTAACCATCCTTTACTGGAAAAAAGGGAACAAATAGAAGGTTGTACCTCAACAAAATAATGGCTGCACACATATAACAAGCCAATAACTGACATCATGCTGAATAGAGAAGAGTTGAATGTTCTTCTCTATGTTCTGGAACAACACAAGGACGCACACTTTCATTACTTTTTGTCAACATACTACTGGAAGTTCTAGCCAGAACAATAAAGCATGAAAAAGAAATAAAGGGAACACAAAATGAAAAAAAGGAAGCCAAATTTTTGTTTGCAAATGACCTTCTCTCATGTATATTTAGAAAAAGTAAAAAACTATCAAAAACTATTGGATCTAATGAATGAATCCAGAAAATGTACAGGATACAAAATCAGCATAAAAGATCCAGTAGCATTGCTACATATCAATATTCAATGTTCTGAAATAGAAATCTAGAAAATGATAACATTTATAATAGCTACAAAAATACCTAGGAATAAATTTAACCAAAGAAGTGAAAGACCTCTGAAATAACAATTATAAAACATGGAAAAGAAATCTGGCAGTAGAAACACAAAAAGAAGAAAAAACAGGAAGACATTATGGGTCCATTGATTAGAAAAATCAATACTGTTAAAATACCTGTATTACACAAAGTGGCCTATGGGTTCAATGCAATCTCCATCAGAATACTAATGATATTCTTTAGAGAATAAGAAAAACATAAAATTTATGTGGAAACACATAAGATCCAAGTAGCCAAAAAATAAAATGCCAACTGAAAGGCATTATACTATCTGACTTAAAAATATACTACAAAGGTGTTGTAATCAAAATAACATGATATTGGCATAAGTCAGGAACAGTGTCCAATGTAACAGAAGAAATAGCCTACAAGAAAACTTATGCATCTACAGCCAACTTATTTTCAACGGAGATGCTAGGAATACGACTAGAAAAGCACAATCACTTCAATAAATTTGCTGAGAAAATTGGACATCCACATACGGGAGAATGTGGATATAGAGACCTCACCAGATACCAAAATCGACGCAAAATAAATTAGAGACTTAAATTTAAAATCTCATATTATGAACCACTTGAAAAAACTATAAGGGAAATGCTTCAGGAAGCTGGAATAGCCAAGGAATATTTTGGACAAGACTCTAAGATCACAGGAAACTAAAGCAAATGTAAACATAGCCTTATGTCAAACTGAAATTCTTTGCACAGCAAAGGAAACCGTCAATAGAAAGAAGAGACCTACAGAATGGGAGAAAATATTTGCAAACTATACATCTGATTAGGAGATAATATTTAGAATATGTAAGAAACTCAAAACACTCTAGCAAAATACACGTGAGTTAAAAATGAGCAATATGGTCTAGAGTTATATAGCTCAGGGGAATAGTGCTTGCCTAAGATGGAGTAACACTCTGGGTTCAATCACTAACATTGCAGAAAATAAAAAAGACAGTAGTGTCTATCAACTAATGAAAGAAAATAAGGTACATATACATAGTGGAGTACTATTTAGCTATAGAAAAAAGGCATCCTGTCATTTAAGTGAAATGTGCCAGGCAAATAAATAAAAGTAACACATCATCCTACGTGTATGTGAAATCTAAAAAAGTAAATCTCGGAAGTTGAGAGTATAATGGTGGTGGCTAACAGCAGGGAGAGAAGGGAGAGAGGATGGAGGAATGGGGAGAGCGTGATCAATGGACATTAAGTTATAGTTAGATAGGAATAATAGCTCTGATGTGGTATTCTATAATATGATGAGTGTGCATAAAATAATGTACTGTATAGTTCAAAAAGCTATAAGAAAGGAGTGTGAATGTTTTCAACATAGAGAAAAGATAAATATTTGAAGAGATAAATTTACTCTAAACCTCATACAACGTATACGTATATTGAGATAGCACTTGATACTCTTTAGCGTCATACAATTTTTATGTTTTTAAGTATTAGTTAAACATAAATTTAATTCAAGTTTTACAAAAGAAAGGACAGGTGAGAGACAGAAAGTTAGTTTTTAACTTATTTCTTTATGCACACATTTTTTTAATAAAATCATTTACCACATTAACATTTTTCTCTCAATAAATATTTCACAGTATCTTATAGTTTGATATCTTTTAAATTTTCACAGTTCTTGAAGATTTTTGGAAATATCTTCAACTCTCCTCTTGTACTTATCTTCCAGTCCACTAAATTATGTCTTAACATATAGTATTATTGGTCATTAATTTAATTTAATTTAATTTATTTATTAGAAGTCATGGATTTTTATCCCATTGAGGTATTTTTATATGTGTATTTACTGGAGGGAGGCCCATAATTTCCAGAAAATGATAAAAAGCAAGAGTCATTTAAGGCAAGCAAGCAGAAGCAATAGAAAGACATCTCCATCTGGAAACACAGAGAGGTAAATGTGATGAACATGTCTAGATTGAAAATTTCTCAGCATTGACAAAAGAAGCCAGGATATTGTAGAGCGTTGGATTGAATGAAAACTCATTACCTAAATAAATTTTATTTTAAAGGGATATTTAGAAACCTTGTCAAATATAGAGTTTTAAAATTAAGAGAACTTTAGTACAGGAATGTTAAAAGAGGAAATTCAAAATGAAATATATCCCAGAGAAAAATGTCCAAGTGTCACCAAGGTAATCAATAAGCCTGGGCTGCAGGAGACAAAAAAGTAATGACTAATTAATTGCCTTAGAGATAGATAATAATTTTTAAATAATTTAAACTCATGTCGATTGTTTTAAGCACTTGTGTGTTTAAATAATTTAATGATATAAGTAAATAATTGAAATTCTTATGCAGATTTTTCAAGGAATTAAAAAAACTATGAGTATTTTTGGATCTTTCTTTTTTAAATTTTTTATTTTTTTTTTTTTATGCGGGTACCAGGAGTTGAACTCAAGACCTTGTGTTTGCCAGGCAGGTGCTTATGCCACTGAGCTCTATCACCAGCCCTTTCTTTCTTAACTTGAAACTATAACTTCAAAGATGTTTCTGGATGAGGGAGGTTGGTATGGAGTGATGAGTATTTTAACCCTTTTAAAAGTGTTTTTGCTTCATTGGTTCTCCAAACCACACAAACAGTTCCTATCTGGATTTATTTAAGCTTAAGTAATTTTCTCCTAGAAATGACCAACTATATGTACAAATGATAAAGCTTTTGTTCTAATATTGGTGTACACTTTAAGCTTTGAAATCAAATTGTCAGGGTGAGATCCAGGTTGACAAAAATGCATATACATTTTGATTCAAATTGAAAAAGAAAAATATGCCTTCAAAAATGTTTAATTTTATCAAGTCATTTAAAATTAAAACTAGCAAAATATTTTATAAACTTTCTTGAAGTGTCTACAAGGTAGATTTTACAGGGTCAGTGAGATGGCTCAGCAGTGTAAGCGCCTGCCTGGCAAGCACGAGGTCCTGAGTTCGACTCCCAGTACCCACATAAAGGAAAAAAAAAGGACCAGTGATACCGTTCAGTAGCACAAGCGCTTACTGGCAAGTGCCAAGTCCTGAGTTTGACCACTAGTACCCACAGTGAAAAAAAAAAAAAAAAAAAAAAAAGATAGATCTTACATTCATTTGTAAATAATGGTGACAAGAATAGGAATCAAATAAGAAATTTGTTATGGTTGGTTGGTTTATTTTTTTTTTTTTTTTGCAGTGGAATATTTTTATAAAAGCACTGATAAATTTTCTGTAAAAACAGTTTCCATTGATTTTCAAGATTGAAAGAATATCGATATCATAAAAAGAGAAGGGGAGTACATATTATGACCTATTTTCATGTAATGTTTGTAATACTGTATATGCTCTAGAAGAGTAAAGCTGAATTTTAGCATTTTTAATTTTTCTTTTCCTAGAACTTTTAAATTACTGTATATATTTCCAGTTAGCAGTTCAATAAATATCTTATATTTACAGTCCAAGTGGTCTTCAATGTAGTATATTTTGAGTCTAAATACTCTTACTATTCCAATATTACATAGTTGAATCATATTGGACAACTACCCTAAATTTTAGATGCATTAAATATTTCAAATATGTGTAGAACAAATTGATAAATAAGAACAGAGTTTATATTTCAGTCAAAGGTTAAATTTAATTCCTTAGAGAATCACATCATTGAGCAAGTTAAAAGCTTCCCTATTTCTCTAGAAGGGGTTTATTAACTTCCATTTCCCACAATATTCTATTATTCTATTAATATTGGATTTAGTCTATTACTAAAATTTTTTGTGATCTTTTTCTCCATCCTACTTTAAGTTCCTTCAATTTGTGTAATCAAATTGTTTGTAAAGGAAAAATAAAAACTTACAAGATTAATAAACAAATTATCCCTAAATACAAAGAACAGATTTTTATCATTCATTTTTATTTATTCATGAATCCAGTACATTTTTGCTAACCAGTTTTTATTTTTAGAGATTTATTGTCGATGTACTGAGGACTGAAATAAAGGATATGTCCAGATTTCAAAAAATGTGATTTGATATTTTAACTTGTAGATAAGTTGTCGCTAAAAAGTCAGTAGTTTTTAAGACATCCTTCTACTTAGAATAGGTTATGGCTGAAGAATTTCAATCCAAGTTGAAAGACCTCTCTGCTAATGGAGTATTTCTCAGCCAACAACACAGATAAGTAGTATATTTCACTCAGAAACTAGACTCACATATGTAAAAATTCTACTAGGTAGGTACATTGTCAATGGTGAGTGCAGAACAAATGTTGGAAAAGAGCAGAATGACTAGCGTTGGGGATTAATACTCGGGCACATTTCTCTTTACTGTCACAGCCATGATTCCAGGAACAAAATTGCAGCTCTGTCAAGAGATGGTTATGAGATATTCTACGTGTATTTACATTCTTTTCTTTGTGATATTTGAATCTATGAAAGTATCTAACAGTAATATTTAGTAAATATTTCTGATAATTAAAATAAAGGAAATATTTTATAAACTGAGATAAGCTATGGAAATAAAAATTATGATGAGTTTTAAAGATCAAAAATTCACCAATCTGAAAGAAATTCAATATTGCTCATTTAGTAACAACCATATAGTAAGTAGTACACCTCTCCAAATGTACTCTAAGACCTATGTTTTCTTAAAAATTATTTAGTTTGGTTACTTTAGTCTGGCCCCAATTTCAGTAGCAACTATAACAAATCACAGTTAGATAACTATAAAAAGATCTGGAGTATGATTGTACTGTATGTTGACTACACATAACAATTCTGTACTGTATATTTCAAAACAAAGAAAGGATTTTGAAGGTTTTCACCCCAAAAAAATGACAAATACATGCAGAGATAAATATATTTAACTTGATATAAGCATTACAAAATGTATATATGTATCAAGCACAACATGGTGCCAGCTTTAATATTCTGTAAGGAAATACAACAATTTTGTATCAGTTAAAACTTTTAAATCCTAAAACCATTTTTTTATTTTATTGAAAAAAAGTAACACATAATTTCATAGCAAAATAATAGAATAACAATAGTTAATACATTGTATATTGTCATCTTCAAAGTAGTTTATTTAAAGTTGCATCTGGTGCTACAATCTCTTACATTAATGTACTTGAAATTTTGCAAAATGCCTGGAAGTATAATTCTTCCATTTTAGTTGACTTTGTACCAAAAGGTTTTGTTTCAAACCTGTGCATGTATGTTATCTCACTGTATCCACTCCCTCCAGGTTTCCTTGTTATAAAAAAAAAACCCGGGCCATTGAGATGGCTCAGTGGCGTAAGTGCCTGCCTGGCAAGCGTGAGGTCCTGAGTTTGACTCCCAGAACCCACATAAAGGAAAAAAAGGGCTGGTGATATCGTTCAGTGGCACGGGCACCTGCTGGCAAGCGCGAGGTCCTGAGGTCGACTCCCAGTACCCACACACACAAAAAAAAAACCCTAAAACACTTGTATGCAGTAAGATGGTGATTTGGTTGATGAGTCTGAGCCCTTCCATCTCCCCAGAGTGAGCTTTGAATAAATCTTTTTTATACCAAAATAAAAACAAAATTCAGATCGATATATTTTATCTTCTGTTCTATTATGATTTATATTTGTGACACATGGAAAATCACATCAAAATCAAAATATTAACCAAAAATTTATTTAAAAACAAGTTATATAAATGAAAATCTGTCCACATTAAGACTTGAACAAAATATTCATTATACTTTCCCCATAATTCCAAAAATTGATAAGCAACCCAAATGTTCATTTACAAGGAACAAAGTAGATTCAGTTACTAAACAAGGAAAAAACAATCAATCAGAACATGAGTGAATCCCAAGTGCATTTAGCTAAGTGAAAGAAGGATGTTATAAATGACTTTGTACTGTATGACTACATTTTTTCAGTAGTGATGGTTGCCAGCAGCTAGGGATGGGAAAGGATAAGTGATTATAAAGAAACACAGAAAGCAGATGAATGAAACCTTTGCAGCCTAAAGAGGAAAGAAAAAGCAAATCCAAAACAGAAATTTCCTGCAACATTAACTGTCATTTTCTCACAGACTTTATGCTCAGGGACAATACATACAAAGTACTGCAATGAGTAATGTGTCTATCATCCTTTAATTTATGGATCCAATAAAGCAGGTGGAAGAAGTGTGATGTATGTTTCCAGAAACAACATTCTGTGCTAATTTGTAAAGCTCCAGACTAAATTCTATCAGAGGTAAAGAAGAAAGAAAATATGCAAAAAATCGGTTATATTATCTCCAGGCATTGTTTGTACCAGTTAATTTACTGAATAACATAGTTTAGCGGCTTTCAGCCGACATCCACAGACTCCCATGGAACCCCAAGATCGTTTCAGCCAGTCCATGAGCTCAAAACTATATAACAATATGAACTCATAGTATCATCATTGTTTTACACTCATTCTCTTTTAATGTGTAATGAGAAATTTCTCAGAGACTATACATGATGATACCATCATGCAGAAGTCTAGCAAATATGGATATTTTGAGATTTAAATCATTTTGAGGGGAGCTTAACTATTTAAAGGGCAAATATTGGAACAGACAATTCACATAAATAAACGTTTGGAAATGAGTTTTAAGGTCAAAATGTTTGAAAATTAGTAGCATAACAAAACATATAATGGACCACTCACTAAGATTGGATTTAGAATAATCCCTTTCAAACAGTGTAAAAAACAGCATTTGTATGTAGATACAAACTATGAGACTCGCTTTATAAACAGCAAAATATTTGCATGGGGAGCTCATGTGGTTGCAAAGGAGAATATAGCCAAGTGTCACTTTAGACCTCTATAAAGCACAGATGAAACAGAAAAAAAAAAAAATCCCATCCTTCTATTCAACCATTTAACATTGCTCAAAAGCATTGTAGTTTAGGCCCAGTCCTTAGTTTTATTATGCTCCCGGTAGCACATGGCTTCTCAAAGGATATATATTTGTAGCTCTCTAATTTAGAGGAATAAATAAACTAGCATAATTACAGGGGAACCATACTAATTCTCATAGTGTTGCCATCTATCACAAAAGCACAATGAAAGATAAACAAATAGTTAATAATTGTAGATAACAATAAAGAAAATCTTTATTAATAACAAGAATAATCACTCTAGCCAGAAGATTTGCCCATGCATCTGAGAACAAAAACATGTTATCATACATCAGTATTATAGCAAGGATTAAAAGCATCTTATATTTAGAATAATTTATAAAATTTTAAAAGAGAATAATCAGAGAATAAGAAGTCTTTGTAAATTAAAATGCAATTCCTATAGTTAAAACTTCCATAGAATGTTGGAAAAGAAAATGATCACATAAGTGACCTGTAATTTTAAATATTTTAAAATATCTAGTAATTTCGGCAAGATGGAAAAGACAGATACAGGTAATAAAGAAGTTTAGAGATAAAGACACAAAATAGTTCTAACATCCTTCACAAAAGAGTTCCAACAGAAGAAACCAGAGAGAATTCAGAGCATTAAATATAAAATGAAAATATTCTAATTTTGAACTAGGCTTCTCATTTAGAAAGTCCACAATATACCAAATAGAAAATAATTTTAAAGACACATCTAACTAAATATGGGCTCATATTTCACAACTAATAAGAAAATTGTTAAATTTTTCCAGTTTAACAATAATACATAAATAAAAACGTTATTTACAAATAAATAAGAATAAAACTGGTGTAAGATGTCTCTTTAATAACATTCTATAACTCTGACTGACAACAACAAAACTTGAATTTTTTGGTACCAGGAATCAAACTCAGTACCTTGAGCTTGCCAGGCAGGCACTGTGCCACTGAGTTATATTCCCGGCCCTAAATTTTCTTATTTTTAAAATCACCCTTAATGTCTTCAATTTCTTAACCAATATTATCAGAGATAATTTCAAATAAATCATTTCTGATTATTTTTTTTAAAAAACTAACAAAAATATTAGAAACAAACAAACAACCCTGATGAACTTCACTAAAAAGGTAAAAGAGACAGATGTGATCTAACTGTATCTCGGGGATGCAATGTTCACATGTGTCACTGGGGAGGGAATGTAGGTTCAATAATCTACTGGTCCAAATTACCTCGAGTGACACATGACCTTCTGTGATTTTACTTCATACTTGATATGACCTGTGCCTAATATTGTGTATGCAATCCTTTATGTTGTAAGCCAAGAAACACAAAGAAAACAAACCTTTCTTTCAGGCTGGAGAGGCTATGACATACCCAAACAACTTTACATCTTCAGTGGCTTACAAAACTGACATTAATATGTTACTGAGGGTAGAGGTTCTGCTTGGGTCTGCTGTGGCTTCTACTGTTTTCTCTCTTGGCTCTGTCTTTAGCTTCCATATTTGCTGAGGTGGGAATGAATTTATATTTCTGTCCTCGGGCTCAAGACTACCAGATGGAAATGTATAAGTAAAACAATTTCAGTCATGTTTATTCATGGAAGCACAGCTAGCTTCAAAGGCAGTGAAATATAATCCTATGTCTAGAAGAAGAAATGATCTGAAATATTTGCTGCATAGCATTTACACTATCAACTTTTATGAGGATTATTACCTTTTATTTTATCAAAACATTATTTTGACAAACAAGAGTTAAACTTATTTCTGTAAAAGAAAGATATTAAACCAATTTACAGACACAAGTTAGGGAGGGGGTTCTCCTCCATACTCTTTTGGTCTCCTTATGTAATTATGAGAACTCATCTTTAAGAACTTCCATTTCCTCAAATATAGAATCAATCTCTAAGAACTTCCATTTCCTTACCAATAAAACCCTAGATATTCTCAGATTATTTTCCCTTCTTGCTTAACATTTCATTTTATGGACAAGAAAGTAAGAAATTCAATGCACAGAAAGTTAGGTGTCTTAAAGAAAACCATGCTCATGTTATTGATCAATTTGAAATCTATTACATTATGTACAAGTCAATTATGCATGTTTTTATTTCAAACATACATAGCAAATCTCCAAAAATAAATTAGAAAACAATATGGATAATACCAACAAGCACAAAAGCAATCTGCTTTAATAAATTTCAATTATCTGTTTGCTTGTTCTAATTTCATTTATATTTTGCATGCTGGACTATTAAATGTTAGTGATAGCAAGAGGATAAAAAATATAAAATAGATGTAGATGTGTCCTGACACATATGTTATAGCCAAGACAGTATCTAAATGTAGTGCACAAAATATTTGTCAGCAAAATGCACTTCAGTCTCCTCAGGATTCTCCACACTTGAAAGAATAGATGTGCATTGTGTTTGATGAGCTATCAAACCACTGTCTGTGTTGAGAACAAAACGACCAGAAATGAAGTGACATTGACACATGACAAAAGCAGTCATTTTTCAGCAGATTTATGTTCACTCATTTCTATATTCCTTGTGTAGTCTGTGAATTTTTTTCTTTTTTTTTGGTATCGGGAATCGAACTCATGACCTCGTGCTTGCCAGGCAGGCGCTATGCCGCTGTGAAATCTTATAACTAGTTCTATTAACAAAATACAAAAATAAAATTTATTCTTTTTGCTCCAATTTAAATAAGGAATTTTCTTCATCAATTTCCCCCACCCCAGGGTAAGAGAGAGCGTGCTACAATGTAGGCAACATAGTTTTTTGTCTTCAAAATTGATAAATGCAATGCAAAAATGTTTGTGTTCTCCTTATAAAAACATAACACTTGTATTGATAAATTAGCTTAAAATTAAAATTGTCTCCCGTATTCTCTCACTGCCTAGAATCACTTACAGTTATCTGTGTTATATCAGTGTATATATCTTCATAGACAATTATGCATGTTTATATGCTTGGCTGTATAAAGTTTACATGGATATAAAAATTATGTAAGTATAAAAGTGTGTGTGTATGTGTGTGTGTGGTTTCAGGATATAAGTGGAATTACGTTTAATTTCACACAGACTGCATTATTTCTCAGTTATAAAGATCATTGATCTTTTCAAAGTTGAATATTAAGCTAAATTGAAATCAGTATGCTCTGATATAATCAGACCTCTTCCTAAAACATGGAAATAATTCCATGATTATAAGTAGCATTGCCGGTGAGATGGCTCAGCAGCATAAGCACCTGCCTGGCAAGCGCAAGGTCCTGAGGTCGAACCCCGGTACTCACAAAAAATAATAATAATAAGTAGCATTGATCCCTAACCCTCCTAGTCCCCCCAACCCCCTGTGAAGTCACCCCCACCTCCAGAGCCAGTTAAAGCAGCAACTAAAAGACCAATACTTAGCCTGAAGGAAGACCCTCAGAGCTTGTTCCAGTGTCTTGGGAAGCCAGGAACTCTTCTGAATGTCCAAAGTAGTTGTTAAATATAAGAAATGTAACAAAATACAATTTACCATTTTACTTCCTTTCCCACTTTCTTGTGTTACTTCTTTTCACAACATTTGTCACCTTTTAAAAAAGTATAAAATGTAATTCCAATGACATTAACTTAATGTCGATGGAGATTTTTTTTTCTGTTTTTACTGCTATATCCAGTGTCAGGATATAGTATGCTCAATTGTATGTTATTTAGTTAAGATGCTTATGCTCTTACCACCAACAATTTTGATAAATCTCACTCATAAAAGAAATTTTAAAATATCATATTTTTTTATTTATAATTTTCCAGGTTACAACTGAGATTGAACATCATGTTTTCAAATACATATACTTCTACAAATTACCAGATCACATATTTTGCTAGACGTTTATTTAATTAATTTTCTATTATATTTATTTTCATTTACTTTTCTGACAGTTATTTAGTATATGAAACATTTAAATATTTAGTCACATGTAACTGCTCCCTTCAAGGTTCATTTGCAGATTTAGTTTGTCTGGCGCTCACTTCAGAGTACCCTGGGAGTCCATATGGGGAAGTGGGAGGCTCTGCATGGGATGCTGAGGATTCTGCACTGGAAGCCTTGTGACTGACATCAAAAGGTGATGATGTGGACCAGAGCTCCTTCAAAGGATCAGAAACAAGACTTCCTTCTTGACTGTAACCCTATTGGTTGGGGCCACCCACACCCACAATAGGTCTTTCCTTTTCAGTGAATCTCCAGACACACCCAGAACTGTGCTAACCAAATCACTAAGCATTTCTTCTTTAAGTCAACACCACAACTAACTATCACACTTTCCATCTGGTAGAGTCCAAAGGGATCACATCGTGAGAGATGAGGAGCACCTGTGTTAGTCCTCTGGTCCTGCTTGCTTTTGTTGCAAAGCTACCAGTAACTGATCACAGAGGGTACAACTGATGACCTTATCCTACTCGTATCCCAAAGGCCCCACTTCAAAACAACAAAGTCAGATTAAATTTCCACCCTCTAAATATCATAGTATGGGGATTAAATTCCAACGTGAGTTTTGGAGAGGCCAAACCATAGTCAAACCATAGGAGAACTCTGAGGATATTCAAACCGTAGTAGGACTATAAGGAAATAATTAAATTTAAATGAGGTTGTAGAGCTAAACCCTGTTCTAATAAGATTAATCATATCCTAAGGAGAGATACCAGAGATAGCAATCTCTCTCTCCTTCTCTTTGGGCATGTACAGGAGACAGACCAGGTGAGGACACAGGAAAGGCTAGCCTTCTGAAAGCCAAGAAGAAAGGTCTTACTAGAAGATGTATTGGCTGGCACTGTTTTGATGTGGTACTTCTACTTTCTTTTTTTTTTTTTCTGTGGGTACCGGGGGTTCGACCTCAGGACCTCGCGCGCCAACAGGCGCCCGTGCCGCTGAGCGATATCACCGGCCCCTTTTTCGTATGTGGGTTCCGGGAGTCGAACTCGGGCCCTCACGCTTGCAAGGCAGGCGCTTATGCCACTGAGCCATCTCACCGGCCCCTACTTCTACTTTCTTGAACTATGACAAAAATAGATTTTTGATACTGAAGACACCCTATCTATAGCGCTATGTGTTATGTTCTGGAAGCCAAATCCAACAAACACAGAGGCATTTCATTTGGCTTTATACTCATAGATGCTAAGGAACATTTTAACAGTCCTCTTTCTACTTGTAGCATTCTAGGCACCCAAGCACTGCATACTTTCAAAGTTACAAAAAAAATTTTGAGTCCAGTATCTGTTTGCTTACCTGTACCATAAACTGCATTTATATTTGTTTTAATTTCTAGATTTGCTACTTCTTGCATTTTCCAAGTGCCTCTTTCTTAGCATTGGAAAAGCTATATCTTTGACTTGGGTTCTAAGACATTTTATAGATGTTTTATACAAAATTATTATTAGGTGCATACCATTACTTTGTTTTAGTTTTTTGAATCATCTTAATCTGGCAAGATCTTTTAATGATAAGAAAGGGAGACACACCCTAAATCTAATGGTTGCTTCAAGTTTCAAAGACATTTCTAACTCATAAAGTTTAATGATTTTATAAACCCACATAAAAATTCAATAGCAGTTGACTTTCAAACTGAAATTCCAAATTCCAATTTCTTCATATCTTTTTTTCATTCAGCCTGAAAATGGTCCAATTATTTTCTAGGCTCATCACTTCATTGCAGTATATAGTAAAATCCAATCAATAATGACCAATACACAGGACTACAATTTATTTTTCCCATATTTTCCTTTGGGGATAAAAGCTAATGCATCATGTGATCTCTCTTCAAAGTTAGATTTGCTTAGAATTTTACTAAATGTTTTCCCCTTACACGACATGGAACATTATCTTTCTACTATGGTTTGCATGAGTCCATTTGTAAAGTCCATTTGTAAAGGCCTGTTTTCATTTTCAGTTTCCATCAGTTTTTTAATTGGCCAACACCTCACTGTCACAATAAAACTTTCTTCTTTAGATTTTTGTCATGTCCAACTGGCTTCCACTGACAACACAGCTATCCCTATTAGTCAGGATAGAATAAAATAGGATAGGATCATTTATGCTACAGTAATACAAGAACAATTTCATTGGCTTAAAACAGCACATGTATTTCAAGTACTAAAGGCATGTACAAAGTGAGTAGGTAGGGGTCTATCTCCCATCTAGAAGTGGAATTTACTTTTCTACGCTTTTAAATTAGATTTGGATCTATGACGTGATTTTATCAATGGGACAGCAGGAAATGTGATGCAAGTAGAAACACGAAAACACTAGGACATCAGAGGTCACCTTTGCTTGTTACAGTTGAAACCATGATGTTGTAGTAGAACATGAGAGGTCATGTAGAAGAGAACAAAGGTATTCTCTATCACAGTGTACTAACTTCCAGAGATGTGAAGAAATCTCCTAGCTGTCCATAGTCAAATGACTGTACCTTGTAGAAATCATTTCGACTCCCTCAAATTTGGAGACTTACCAGTAATTACAAGAATGGAGAACTACCAGTTACTAAAAGAATCATGAAATGAATAAAATAACATTTTTAAGCAATAAATTTATTAAAGCAATAGTTTATAAAATATTTCATTTTTTAGATTTTTACTTTATAATAATATCTAACATGTTAGATTTTAAACACTTCTAGGTGTTACTACTCATAGGTGATGCTGTACCAAATCCTAAAACATAAAATATTAGATTTGTGCCTTGGTGTTGTTTGGAAAACCTGTGAGGAAGTTGTTTTTCAAACATGAAAAAGTGACAAAGAAACTGCTATGTCAAACTGGAAACCTGGCAACCTGTATTATATAGTGACAGAAAAATTGTCAAAACTACTGCCTGTGGTAACACAGAATGTAGACATGTACCTAAGAACTTGTGAATTTGGCTAAATAGATTGTTATAATTTAATACAGTATATTAACAAGTATTTATGTCTTTGAGTCAATAATATGAAATTTCTCCGATGGTCTCCTTTTTCTTTTGCCCCTTTCTTTAGTAAATTGAACTACTACATGGATTATGTGATAGGCTACATTATTCCCTGACATTGATTAGTCTCCAAAATTTAGAAGCACTGACACATAACAGGAGGATGGGAGGACAGTGAAATTAATATATTTAGTACCATGACTTCTTTGCCTTTAAGATTCAGGTTGATTGTGACAGGACTCCACTACCAAAGGCATTGCTTCCTGTCCCACTTATAGCTGCTCTTTCTCTCAAATTTCTCTCTCCTTCTTGCTGTTTTAGACCCCAGATGGTAGCAACTACCTTCTGTTGCTGGCTGAAAAGTTTTATACTTCTCTTGATGGTACATCCCGTTATGATTTACATTTCATTTAAATTTTCCTGAATTCCTTAATGGGAGCCTGTATGATTTATAAATCAAAACATTATAATGATCACTGATATTGTCATTAAAAACATAATTATAAAGTTTTTAAAGATTTGAATTACTTTCACAGGTTTACAGGTAGGATTTCTTTTTACTTAGTGATGTAAGGATAGATATACAAATGTCAAAAACTGTCTATTTTTCCTGGGTTACAAGGAAAGAAGAGACATTTTCTACCCACATTGCAACAACATTTTTACTGAAATGTTGGCAGAACTTGTGATTTTTTTTAAATGCTGAATGGTTTGCATTTTACTAATTAGCACAGAGAGAAAAGAAGACTGACTTGAGAAACCTAAAACAGATTATATGAAAAGAACAAAATAGGATTATTAATGGACAGAACATGGGCATGACCTGTTTTCTATTTATGGACAATTGGTACAAATTTCAACACAAAATCAAGTACAGAGTTCAAAAAATATTTATTTGTATTAAAAAACAGGAAAGCAAGGAAATAAACAGATTTCAAATTAATTACCTCTATGGGGAGAGAGGATTCACCTAGGAAGGGTTACATTTATATGTATATTATATAGATAGATAGATACAGATATATAGATATAGATAAACAGATATATATAGATATATAGATATTCATACATTGGAAGGCATAAATAAGAAAAATGTAATCAAGTGCTATAGAATACTGGAAACAAAAACATTTTATCTTTTACCAACTTCACAGTTTATACTTAATACACTGAACTAAATCATTAGCTTCAATTTAACATAGAATGAGTCATGTTGCAAAAGAAATTTTGTGAAATTCTACTCCTTAGATGTAGAATTCTAAACACACATGATCGTAAAACTTCATGCAAACTAAGATGAAAACCAGAAGTTTCCAATTAAGCTTTGTAAAGCATGCATGTAATGGAAAATGGCACAAATATTATCTAGGAAAAAATGAGAGTAAGCAGATTGTGTATTTATGCCAATAGATTCTTTTCCCTCTTAACATTTGAGCCAACTAAAAATTTATTCAAAATGACAATTTGAGAATGTCTGTAAAGATAATTAACACAAATATTAAATGCATCAGTCAACACAGAATTCACTTGCCTAAAATGCATTTACTCTGTTTTATTGGTAAACATAATTATGTATATTTAATTTAATGTGCTCACTTTTTCCATTCATACCATACATTTTGGACCTTTAGAAATGTAATTTAAGAGCCTTATTTTTTTTTATAAAAACAAAAGAATTTCAAAAAGCATTTTTAAAAATAGGAACTATCAAGGTAATAATCGTATTGATTTGTTTTATTCTGCCAAAAGCCATCACTAAATTTAATGTAGATGTCAAAAAAGTACACAATGAAACTGTGCCTATAATTTTTAAATATATTTATTATTAGATTGCATATATTGAACATAATAAAGAAACAAATATAACTAGGATTTGGATAATAAATTTAAATGCATTCAATATTAATATTTTGCTATCAATCTTGGAGTCCCCATGTCTCAGTCCTTGATTACTTTGTCTGTTTAGACTCATGTGGTGATCTCATCCAGGCTCCTGGTTTTAAATATACTTAAAGTCTGGATGATCCCAGATATATATTTCTACCACAGAAGTTTCTAACTTCACAATTGAAAATTTCATTGTCTGAAATCTCTACTCAGATATCTAACAGATATCATAACATAACTTACACAAATCTGTCTTCTTGATCTTCCCAAATCCCAAACTGCTGCAAGTACAACATTTTATATGACACCCATTCTTTCGTGTGCTCAGACCAAAGACTTTGAAGGTATCTTGGTGCTTCTCTCACTTATCATATCCACCTCATCAGGAAATCCCATTGACTGTGCTTTGGGAATATAACCAGGATCTGATCACTTCCCTCTAGCATGATCCTGATCCAAGTTACCATCAACTGTGGCCTGGACCACTGCAACACCCTCCTAACTAACTACTCTTTGTTTTCATCCTGGCTTAGCTACATTTTTTAAGCATACATATGAGATCGTGTTTTTCTGTTCAAAACCACACTGAATTTCATCATTTTACTAAGAATAAGCATCCAAACGCTCCTTGTTTGTCATTGGGATCAATATACAAAAGTCTCCTTGGGGCAGCTTGATTAGGCTGGATGCGTCTCCCTCCTAGGACACCAGCATTGGCCTTGCTAATTTCCTCATCTTTTCGAGTCTGCTCAAAACTCACCATTATATCGAAGTCTACCTAGTCTAACTTGCAGCATGATTCTTGTCTTCCTCCAGCCCACCCTCAATCTCCCTTGTAACTGTTCTGTGTCTATGTATATCTGTGTCACTTTTCAACAGCATATATATGGACAAATGAATAAATGAATATTTATAAGTAATTGTTTCTAAAACTAGGTATGGTACAAATGTGGTAAAACACATAATTGGTAAATATTTTAATGTAATTGTTAATGTTAGATCATTTGAATTTAATGTAAATATAGATAAGGTTCTGTTTAAGCTACTATCTTATTTGTTTTACACTTATTCCATTTGGAATTTTTGTTTTTTTAACTCCTCAACAGTTATATATATATATATATATAGAGAGAGAGAGAGAGAGAGAGAGAGATACAATTTTGTGATCTAAATAATAAGTAATAATTGATTATTACACCTACAAGCCTGACACAATGGAATAAAAATGGTGAATCTAACACAGATTAGTAAGATTTTATTTGACCTAATTAGATGGAATAATAACAGTGCTACTTTTATCCAACATTAATCCAGTTTTGATTTTGTATTCACAGGTAGGATATCTTTTGGTCTATTAAGTTTATGAAAGTTTGGAATATTTAAAAGTTGTAAGACTAACTTGTCCTTTATAAATAAATTTCATTTGATGACATTGTGATTCCTTTGGAAATTAAGTAAAAGAATAAATTACAACATTGAACACAAACAAGATCTGATAAATAAAGGTAGTCTTTCTACTTTGTTCTACTGTACAACAATAAATAGGAAAATGTAATTTCTTTGTAGATTATGGTCAGTGTAGACATAATAGCTCTTAGGCATCATGTGGAACTCAGAAAAGTGATCGCAAAAGACACTAAATTTAAATCTATAGGTGTAACTGTAATTATTTTTATCACCATATGTTCACATTTATTTTATTTCAATTAGAGCCAAAAGAATGAAATTTAAAGTTTTGAAAAATATACATACATGAAATTCAAAAGCTTTTAAAATTAAACTTAACTCTTTCAGAGCATAAATTTTAATTACCTTTTCAAAAGTATTTGTAATAAAAGAAGCTAAAAACAGCAAGATTTTGATAGGTAAGAATTAAAATATCAATTTTAAGGGGATAGTATATGGTATCATTTTGTCTTAAATTTACAAAAATGATGTGAATATGTATTTACACAAATATTTAGAGTAACTTCTATATGACATATTTTAATGAGAGAGTATAATTGAAACGTTCTATTAGTCATCAATTGGCTGGAATATCCAATTGTGATTAATATTATTCTTATAACAAAGAAATGGGTAGCATTAAGCTGTTGGGGGAAAAAAGTATGATACCTTTCCTAAAGCATCACAAGGGTCAAGGTTGATAATCCTATTACAAAAGCCAGGCTAACAAGTAAAAACCATAAAAAATTAATTTAATAAATTTTGTATGGTGTGGAGCATTTATAAATGAAGACACAAAGACCCAGAGGAAACTCTCTGTGTTTATGAATAGGTTCAATGAAGAATGTGCAACCATAGAAACGTGACTGGATAAATGGGTATAATGTAATGCTAATAGACCGAGGAGGGAACCCAGCAAGGCCTGTGTGTTCTCATCCTTCTTGCCTCCTTATGTAGCGTTTCTTCCCTAGATTTTCACAGGATCCCTCTGCAAAGACAGTCTTCAAGGGAAATGGGAGAGAATGAGGTTTCTAGGTTATATGGCCTGCTTTGGGGAAAAATGTTTCCAGTTTTTATGATTCCTCTTGGGGAAGAGTAATTCTAGTTTCTTTAGCAAATTTGGGGAATGAAAATGGGGTGGGAGATGGGAGGAGAGAAGAAAATCAGAGAGACTTAGTTTCTGAGGCCCTTCTAGTATACTTCAAGTACACTTAGCACCAAAGTGTCATTTTTTAGGGTATCCTGTTCTGAGCCTGGATGAGGATCAGAATGCACCACTCAAAAACATGATTTTAGTAGACCAGAATCTGCCACCCCAAAATCTTTGACATATTCTAAGCAGGTCATTTGAGAAATTGAAGACACAGGAATAGCTCTGAAAAACTACACTTTGGTTTAAAAAAAAAAAGTTTATACCTCTAAAGGCAATTTTCATTAGTAAAAGATATCTGTAGCAGAAAGTGAGCTGCTTCCAGAAAACTTCTTATATGAGAATTTGGTAACATGTATTCATCATATGTTTTCTCTCCTAACCGTCCCATAATTTATCTCTACTAGCCAGAAGCCTCGATCCCCTAAACTTTTCTGTAACTCAGTGTTATGTATGCATCAATTTTCCTGCTCTTCCATGAGTATTGTTTCTGTGGGATTCATAGAAATGAGTGTGCAGTTAAAATGGTTCTCCTTTTAATTCCATTTTATGTCAATTTAATTTGCAGTCATGTCAAAGAATTTAGGAAGATGGGGGGCATCTTCCCTCCACCACAGCATGAAGAACGATGAATAAATGGATGAATAGTCAGCTACGTGGATGGATAGAGAGTTCATTGCAATTTAATCATGAAGACAAATTATACATAAATCACACATTTTTATATATAGATAAAAGTAGAAAACTACTTCACCAATAAATCATTACTTGGATTATGTAAAATTCCTTATACTTAAACTGTTCAAATTGAGTTTATTTTAGTTTGTGGCTGAAGTGATTAAATACATGTACACACATAAATTTGAAAAGTTACAAAAAAATTAAGATTAAAATAGATTCCAAAAAATAAAGGGATGAGGGCTGGTGAGATGGCTCAGCGGCTTAAGCGCCTGCGCGGCAAGCGCGAGGGCCCGAGTTCGACTCCCGGAACCCACATACGAAAAAGGGGCCGGTGATATCGCTCAGCGGCACGGGCGCACAGGCACCCGAGGTCCTGAGGTCGACCCCCCGGTACCCACAAAAAAAAAAAAATAAAATAAAAAAAAATAAAGGGATGAGATATGATGGGAAAAAATATTTTCCTTTTTATGAACTGTTATGGCTTATATATGGGTATTCCCCCAAAGTTTCATGCATTCATAGATGGGGCTTTTGGGAGGTGGCTGGGTCATGGATGTGTGATACTAGATTAGTCCATTGTTCAGGTTAGCATACTTCTGGACATGATAATGGATTTACTGAAGAGGGAAGACCCACTCTGAATATGGTTGGCACCAATAAATAGGCTTGTAGCCTGGGTGGAATAAAACAGGAAAGAAGCAAGGCTCTCTACTTTCTGCCTGCCACACCATGAACTGTTTCTCCTGTCATGCCCTGTGCCATGCTGTCACGCTGCCCTGCCTTGGAACCAGCCAACTATGAACTGAAACTTCTACATCCTGTGAGCTACAATAAAACTTTCCTCTTTCAACTTGTGGGTGGTGCTATTTTTTTTCCCAGAAAGGAGAAAGTGACTAAGACATGGACTAAGTCAAAACTAAATTTTATTGTAAGAAATATATTGCTATGTTTCTTAAAATTATTACTAAGTAACAATTGTTATTCAGCTGTTGAGTGATATTTTTATGTTATCAACTATTTTCAGTTTGTTATCTCTGGGAAATGTTTACCTTTGAAAGAAAATTTTGAAGAAAACATGTAGAAATAGATAATCTTGCCTTAGGCAGTATGGAATATTCAAGCAACGCCATAAAATAGTAACAAACTCACGTTACAAGAAGGGTAGAAAACGTGCCGGTGAGATGGCTCAGCGGCATAAGCGCCTGCCTTGCAAGCGCGAGGGCCCGAGTTCGACTCCCGGATCCCACATACGAAAAAGGGGCCGGTGATATCGCTCAGAGGCACGGGCGCCTGCTGGTGTGCGAGGTCCTGAGGTCGACCCCCCGGTACCCACAAAAAAAAAAAAAAAAAAAAAAAAGAAGGGTAGAAAACGTGTCTGAAATGCAACATTTTAACTCATATAACATTTTTAATAGGCTTTCAATTACTACAAACATGTTTACATTTTTGAAAAAATTAGAAATTGCCTTCAATTGTAGTTTAATCCACACTTCTTAAAGGCAGTTACAATAGCCAATGTTTTCATATTGTTGAAGATAGATATAATATATTGGCTGGTTGGGTTAACCCGGAAACATCTGATTTCCTGGTGAGTAGCTCAGTGGCCTCACAAAACTGGGTGTCAGAAAAAAAAATGATGTCTCAGCAAGAGCTAATCTAATGTAGAGAAAGACTCAGAGTCAATTTTTTCTGAGTAAGTGAGGTCTCAACAATGCTAACACTTGAAATTTTCCTCAACATCCATTTGATCATTTGAAAAGAGCAATCATAATTCATGTCAAGAAATCAGTCTTAAATATGATCACCTCCTTTATACACAAATTCACTTATTTGCTACAATGACCAACTGTACTAGCTATTGTTTTTAAGGTGCTATGTATGTGTCTTTAACACTCAAACATGATTTATGTTTGCTTATAAGTTACAGCTATGTATATCAGTGCTTACCTATGGTAACAAAACTATTTTTGTTTGATGATGAAATTCATTTTTTGCCTAAAAAACTAATAACTGCAGTATATATTTACTTACAGATAATACTGGCTTTCTGTCAATGAAGTAATTTAAAACACAGTATTTGATTAGACAAGTAGGGTTTGGTACCCTTGCTGTGTGGGAAATGACCTCGATGCAAAGGTAAACTACAAGTATGCTATGAAAAAAAAAGCTTTCCCAATGGCCAAAGAACAAACTGATGCACAGATCAAATTAAAATACTCAAATGACATGATTTATTAAATATATATATATATATATATATATATATATATATCTCACAAAACAGGAAACAAAAGGGAAAGAATGGGTCAAGTTAACACATTTATGACAGTATGTAAATGCAGTAGGCAAAACAGAATATCTGAATTCATGGTCCATAAAGTTCATTTATCCTGTATCTGTGCCTTTCCTATGACAATGTGGATACCAGAATGAGTTAAGAGTCAAGCAAAGGGGCCAACTGGCAGGAAGTGCCCTGGGCAAAGGACACATTCTTGTACTGATAGAGAGACAAACAGAGAAGTGTGCCTGGCTAATAGCTATAGCTTGCAAATTTTCTTGCTGTGCAACCACAAGTTTTATATGAGCTTCTTGGGCATAGAACTGTCAAGGGCCAAAATGGGTGTTAACAACGGGTGACTGATTTAAAACCTCATGAATAATGAGTGCTTCATATGTCTCATGTATATTTAACATATCCTGTTATTAAGTGCCTCTGGTGCCTCATGCATACTTGATGCCTCATGAATAATCTGTGCCCTTGGTGCTACCATCCCTCTCTGACCCACAGTGCTCTACTTACCGATGTCTTATCTACACTTAACATAGCTTGTAAATTTCATCCAGGTTTTCCTTGCTAGAATTAGTCTCAAGCAAATTTGGATTATAATATTTTCCTTCTGCTATCAAATCCCGAACTGTTTTAAACCAGCTACATTAGTGATCATTTTCAAAATGTATGTATAGGAGGGTATTTGTATGAATATGTTTTCATGGCTGTGGGGAGTGGCGAGTGTGTGGATAGATAGGAAGATATTAAAGAGATGATTGTACACATTCACATGTAATTTTGAGAAACTGGCTTAAACATATGTGATTTAAATTGGAAGATGGGAGAGTTACAAGTACATAGATATGATAGGAAATTTTTTAAAAATTAACACAATAAAATTAATTTATAAGAAATTCAAAATTAAATGTATTAATCAAAGGCATTATTTTTAAAATAATTCAATTACCAGAAAAATCAAGTTATTTTATAAAATTAAATGTGTCAATGTGATGTCAAAATTTTTATACTTTTGTCTCTTGAAATAAAAATATACTATTTTAATTTAGCTATATTCTCTGTTTTTGTTGAAATAATATTCACATTATTGAAGAGAGTGCTGTCTTCACCTGAGACTGTATTCGGCACTATTCTCCCCTCTTTTTTTATTTCTTTAAGAGAAAAAAAGTAGGGCCGGTGAGATAGCTCAGCAGCATAAGCGCCTGCCTGGCAAGTGTGAGGTCCTGAGTTCGACTCCCAGCACCCACATAAAGGAAAAAAAGGGCCGGTGGTATCGCTCAGGGGCACAAGTGCTTGCTGACAAGTGCGAGGTCCTGAGGTTGACTCCCTGTACCCACGATAAAAAAAAGAGAAAAAAGAGAAAAAAAATAGAACAAAATTTCAACACAAGATAATAGGAGGGTAACAATGGTTAATACATTGCACATTGTTATCTTTAAATTAGTTACTCAGAGTACAAGATATCAGCATTCAATTGTCCAAACAATATTAGCACAGAACTTTCTTTTCAATGAACTAAGAGAAATAAGTAGTATATCTATTTTAAATATCATATATATATATATATATATTTGTTTTGCTTTGTTTTGCATTTTTGCTTTACCCTTCCTTCTTTTCTCCATTCCCTCATCCCAGTTTTTCTTTCCTTTTGAACAGTTTCTTTCCATTTTACAATATGTATTGTACATTTTGGATCTTATTTACTCTTTCAGCTTCTCACACTAGGGAGACAATACAAGGTTTACACACGTGCGTCTGGTTTATTTCACTTATAAGTATAGTCTCGAGTTGCATCCATTTACCTATAAAAGTCTCCAGTTTATCCTTCTTTATGTCTGAGTAGTACTCCATTGTAAAAAATACCACATCTTTTTTATCCATTCCACTGTTGATGGACATTTGGGTTGTTTCCAAGATCTAGCTATTACAAATTGTGCTGCTATAAACATGGGTGCACATACATCCCTATGGTACGATGTTTTTAATTCTTCTGGGAAGATACCCAGAAGGGGAATAGCTGGGTCAAATGGGACCTCCAATCCTAGTGTTTTCAGGAATCTCCACACTGATTTCCACAGTGGTTGCACCAGTCTGCACTCCCAACAACAGTGGAAAAGCATTCCTTTTTCCCCACAGCCCTTCCAGCATTTGTTTTTGGTTGATTTCTTGATAATAGCCATTCTTTCTGGGGTTAAATGGAATCTCAGTGTAGTTTTAATTTGCATCTCTCCAATGGCCAGGCATGTCAAACATTTTTTCATATATTTATTTGCTTTTTGTATTTCTTCACCTGAGAAGTGTGTATTCATCTCAGATGCCCATTTTTGGATTGAGTCTTTCAATTTGGGAGACCTGATATTTTTGAGTTCTTTATATGTTCTTGATAGTAATCCTTTGTCTGAGGAACAGCTGGCAAACATTTTTTCCCACATTGTGTGTTGTCTCTTCACTCTGTTGGTGGTTTTTCTTGCTGTGTAAAAGCTTTTTAATAAGATGAGATCCCAGTTGTTGATTCTTTGTGATAGTTCCTGTGCAACTGGGGTTTTATTCATGAAGTCTTTGCCTATACCAGTGTCTTCAAGAGTTTTACCTATCTCCCCTCTTTACTTAGATACCAGGTAGAAAGAAAATGATGATGCATCAGTTTGAAGAAGGGGAGAGAAAAAGGATTGGCATCAATTTTAAATTGTTAAAATAGTATACAAATGAAACTCTCTGTTTTAAAGAGTATAGCCACATTTATTTTTCCCCATACATTTATCAGTGCATATGGGCTATACAGATTCATGGCCTTCATTTTGTCAGATTTGTACATGACGTAGCATACTTTAATCATTCTCCCCATCACTTCCCTTACCCCACTTTCCCTTCTACTTTCACAATTTTGGGGAAGGGTTTCAGTGTGTAAAATGTATTTTGATGTTATTCATGCCCCTATTACCCACCTTTATACCCCATCTTTCCCTTCTTAACTAATAATCTCCCTTCTACTTTCTTGTCATCTATTTAGATTTCACATGTTGGTGGGACCCTGCAATATTTGTCTTTCTGACTTATTTCACTCAACATGATGATCTCCAGATCCATCTATTATTCTGCAAGTTACAAAATTTTATTCTTTTTATGGGTGTATAATACTCCATTCTGTGTATATAACACATTTTCTTTGTCTATTTATTTTATTTTTAAGTGCTTCATTTTATTTTTCTATTTATTCTGATGTTTGTTTCATGTTATTGCTGAAAACTATTCGTATCTTCTGTTGCTGTATACCTGGATAGAATCTAAATTATGCTATTATGAGAAAAGCTCCTAGAACATACTTATGCAACTATTTTTGCAGTACAATATTTGTACCATTTTATTATTGACACACATTAATTGCACAAATTAATGAGATTTACTGTGACATTTCCATACATGTATACATCATGCATTGATTGTGTCCATCTACCCTTGTTCTAACCTCACACACCCTCCAGAATTCCTCCTTCTCTCTGATTTTTTCACTTTTCATGCCTGCCATGTATCAAATTGGAGTAGACTGCATTTAGAGATAGCCAAAATTCATTTCTGGAGAGGTGCACTCAGGATTGGGCAAGAGGAGAATGTAGCTGTCATAGGGCAAAGTTTCTTTTTAGCCTTCTTAGGTTCTGTACCTTCTTCCCAGAATTCTTTTAGCTGTAGTACCTGCCAGGGATCAAGTGGGAAGAGGATGTGGCTTTATCAGGTGAAAAACTCCTCTCACCTAAGGTGCTTGTAGGAGAGAGCAAAAACAGAACATAGCCAGCACCAGGAAAAATTTTTCTCTAGACCTTCTTAAGGCTGTGCATGTAAGTGGCTATAAGCAGACACACGGCTTTTCTCGAGATTGCCCAGCATGCCTCTGTAGGCAGGGAAAGAGCGAGATCTCAAAGTTTTTTCCCCACCTTTTTAGCTACAGGCACCTGGGTGTAGTCCTGAGAAAGGATGCAGGGAACTTTGTGGGCATCCACCCTCACTTTTGCTACCTATGTGCAACCACATATGACTGGAGGACAAGTTCTCTGATCCCTGGCTTCACAAGGATGGTGCCCTCTGCTCCCCTCCACATTGCAATACCTGTTCCCCACAGTGCAGTGTTCTCAATAGATCTGTGTTAGAATCATTTCACCAAGCCATCTTAAGCCACAGTGATTTGACTATCATGTGTCTAAATATGATTTGCCAAGCATAAGTGTATCAATTATTCATTTGAATTAAATTTGGAAAAATTCCATCATTTTTTAACTTTCTGCATAATGACTCCTTTTCTATTTCTAATAATCCAATAATATCTTTGTTTGTTTATTGTATAATTATTTCATATTCCTTCATTTTTCATTTTTCCTGCTTCATTCTTGTTAGAAATTGATCTTTTCAATTGATCTTTTATTAGTTCAATAATAGTTTCCTTTTACACTGTCTGATCAGTATTTTTGAATGTGTATTTTTAGTTCAAAAATTACATCACCATTTTAAAATATATTTTCCTTTATAGTTTTAATTTTGCTGTGTAGATTTATTAACTTTTCCCATTGCTTTCATGTTTCCATATTTTCCTGTGAAATTTTTATTTTTCTCTTTCTCTCTCTCTTTCTTTTCCAACACAAGCAGAATAATATTTAAATAAATAAATATCTTAGCAGAATACAGGAATTTTTAGTACCAGTAGTGCTTTAAAAATAAAAAAAAAAAGGCCGGTGAGATGGCTCAGCGGTGTACGTGCCTGCCTGGCAAGAGTGAGGGCCCGAGTTCGACTTTCAGAACCCACACATGAAAAAAGGGCCAGTGAAATCATTCAGCGGCACGGGTGCTTGCTGGCGCTCGAGGTCCTGAGGTCGACCCCCTGTACCCACACACACAAAAAAAAAATTAAAAAAAAAATTGTTTCTTTTAAAGTCATTTGAATACGAGGCAGAAACATAATATCTGTGTGAGCATGTGTGTATGTGTGTGTAAATGTCAAAACCTAAACATAATTCATTGGTCAGCAAAGAAAATATTCTTGAAAATGATGTCAAAATAGAATCAGTAATGAAGTACAAAGTTAAAATGTACAAGATGTAAATCAAACTTTTTTAAATGAATTCAATGTATATGTCTCAGCAAAATTATAAAGATAAGAGAATGTACAGTCATTTTAAATGCTATTAAAGTTAATATGTGTAAGAGTTGTGGTGCACACTCGAGAGGCTGAAGCAGGAGGATTGCTGTAAATTCGAGGCCAGCCTGAACTACATAGTGAGACACAGTCTCAAAAAATAAATAAATAAATAAAATAATACATAAATAAGGAAGTAAATAAATAAATAAAGTTAGAATTGTACAGCAGTATTTCCTTAGAATTTGCCTTATTAGTGCCCAGGCATAGCAAACCATGTTTACTAGAAGTTGCAAAATAGAATATAGATATTAGATCACTTTTTCATGAAAAGATTTTTTAAATTGTGCATAATTATGCTTATGTAGTTTGTATTAATTGCTTATTTACCTGGCATCTCAGCTATTTAATAGAATATGAATTTTTTTATTCTGGTGTGCAAAATTACCTCTTCTCTTTCAAATTCATTTATATTTCAAATCCAGTCCTTTATATATATGAAGAAATAATGACAGAGAGGAGACAAGTAAAATATATAAATTGCTTTTATTGCTTACATAGAATTCCTTCATGGATCAATTTAGCTTTTCTTGTGGGAAGGATTTTAATTTTAATTTTAATTACTTTAATAGGTATAAGGCTATTCTGATTACCTATTTCCTCTTGAATGATCTTTAGGAGTTTGTGACATTCAGATAATTTATGAATTTTTTCATAATCACTGCATTTATTAACATAAAGTTATTAATAATGTTATTCCATTAATCTTTATAAAATCCATACTGATTATTCCTTTTCTTATATTTATACTATTAAGCTGTGCTATCTCTTTTTAATTTTTTATTCTTTCCTTCTAGTTTTACTGATTTCCTCAAGTGTTTCAGGGAAACACCCTCCAGATTCATTGGTTTCCCCCTATTATATTTTGTTAGGTTTTCTGCTTTATTGCTCTCCGGTCTACTGTGTATTATATTCTCATTTGCTTACACTGCCCTCTTTTTTATTTTCTAAAATGTGCAAGCTGATATCATTGATTTGCTATCATTCTTCTTTTCTGTTATGGGCATTTGAATCAACAAATTCTCTTTATCGAATCTACAAATTCTCTTTATACAGTGCTTTGGACATATCATTTGCAATTTTACATGTGTTTCATATTTTTTTCTGATTAAATTTTTGTAATTCCTCCTTCTTTTTTACCTCTGAGGTATTTAGAAGTTTGTTATTTAATGCACCATTATGTTTAGAGAATTTCCAGATATCTTTTTATTAGTGATCATAGTAAGTGTTGTTTTGAAATTCTATAGGGACAGAAAGAATGAAAAAGTATGTAAACAGGCTTTTGGATTATTGGGAAATATTCAGTTGGAGAACATTTTTATATGTATAAAATAAATGCTAAAATGTAATGTATGTGATACTATTAATGAATTATTTTATTATAGCACCTAGAATTTTATAAAATTTCAATATAAATATTTCTAAATCATCTTTTTTCCAGTTTGAAAAGACAAATAAAGGTGACTGACATCACAGCCCTTAGGAAGAGGTTGTATAAAGAGTAAAAGGCCAAAATAACATCGTCTTTCATTTTGAGATCATATCAATAAACCTCATGCACTTGGAGATTAATAAATACATATTGTATATAGAAGTAGAGAGGGATCTCAGCAGGCAAATTTTTGCAATATAAAATTTAAATTCATTTTGAAATGTTTGAAAGATGTGCCAAAGAGTCAGAAATTTCAGAGACATCAGAAGCAGTCATTTTATTCACTTCACAAGTAGACTACAGCTGAGCAATCAAAAATACTAGCTGAAAATATCCATGCTTCCCAGAGTAGGCCCTGCATGCACATAAATATTCCTAGTGGGTACTTCTGAAGTAATAACTACTGCTTGGAAAAAAACTCATCACGCATTTAGAGCTAGAGTTACAAAAAAGTCAAATTTTGGTGCAAAGCCTAAGTATCTTCATGCTTATTTTACAAGTTTTACTTTCCTGCTCTTGTTTTTAGATTAGTAGGAGTAGATAACTAGGACCTCAAAGTAAATATCAAGTTAGTTCTTATTAAAAAGTACACTAAAATGATGGATAAGATAATTTAGAGATACTTTCAGGGGTATTTCATCAAACAGGCATTTTTTAAGCTAATTTCATCATTTTGACAAAATGTTATCATACTTTGTATATTTTAAATTATGCAAAGTAGATGTTTTATCTATCTTCATAAACATGTTATTTCATATTGTGGTCTTTGTGGGGGGTAAAATATGCTTTATTTTGTGTATTATAAAATCTATATGTTTTATAGTCTATATTTTGAACATTTAATATATTCTAATATCACATTGTTCAGACATAATTATTAAATCAGTTATTGGCCAAAGGAAAAACATTTGCTTCAGCTTTTCTTACATTCTCTTATATATAATATTTCAAAAGTAAAAATGTTATAACACCTTTGGATCAATTTTAAAATGTATACTCATCCATTTTCAAAATAAGGCAGGGAAGAGAAATTTTTTTTAATAATATGTAACATAGTTTAGGCAACTTTCTTGCATATGTATTATCTTGGACAATTTGGAAAAGAACTGGATATACTGTAAATACCCTACCGGGACAGAATATAAAACACAGTTATGAATTAGGGATATATGAATTTCTTTTATATTTTTTCACAGTAATGTTTACTATTGTCATAAACTTCAAACAATAATGTATATTATCAAAATAAACATTATGGTAAGAATCAAGATGCCCACATCTGTTATTGAAATATTGACTGTATGGAAATTACTGCCTCATTATAAATAACTAGACAACAAAACAAAATATATGGAACAAATCTTTTCAGTGTGGGACAACAGACAGCACAGAGCTTTCATCCCAGAAGATGGTAACCAGCAAAATGAACACAGTGAATGAGCCATTTTTACTTCCTGGAGGTAAAATTGATGCCGTGGTTCCCAAGAGTGATAGAAACTCAGTTTCACAGTTAGGAAGACAAAAATCTGAGCTGACGGAGAGTGAAAAGACCTACTTACACACATGCATCACATGACGGTCTCCAAGGGTCTCATCTTGCTGAAATGATAAATGCACCTTAGATTGATGACTGCTCAGCACTCATTCTAACCCAGCATAAAAGCAAATTTACAAAGGATAAACGGACCTCAAATAACTGTGAAAAAGAACAAACTTCCCCATGATTTAAAGGAACACAACAACATCTCACATTTAGTAAAGTAAAATTAACAATGTTTGGAAAATGATAAAAAATCATGAGGTGTGGATGTAGCTGAGGACAAAGACAGCAGCATTGCTATCTATATCCTTCAATTTAGTCTCCAAAACTAAGAAAACAAGAAGGGAGAAGTAAATTATAAGTAAAATCATGCCTGAAACATATTTGTAAGACAGAGGAAATCTAAAAATAAACAAACAAAACTGTGAATAAATAAAAGAAAAATCACCAGCACAGCATGAAATCCCTCACGCTACTGAACTGACCTTACACAGGCAATGCAAAGAGCAAACCATAGTAAGAGAATATGTGAGAAAGGAGAATGACAGAGCTAATGGAGGGGCTGGAGGTGATTTGGTGTGACAGCCAAAAGGATTAATCCTTTCAACTACCTAAAATTGCTGGGAAAGATTTCAGGAAGATCAGAACATGGACGATTGAGAGGAGCTATCAAACTACGCATGCATTAAAAAAGAAGTCAGCAGTACTTAAACAAGTGAGTACGATTTAAAAGGACAGGTATAATTTAAAGCAGCAGGCAGCATGTAAATAAGCAATGTTTGAAATACATGGCTTCCAGTGGAATGGACACAAAGGCTGAAAAGTGTATGGCAGGTGGGTAGTAAACATAGAAGGAAAATATTCATGTCCTTTAAGGAAAAAGTGAACCATAAAATTGGAGTTGTAAGCCTCTCCACCTTCAGAACAAATGAAAACCCCACAAAAGTACATAATACATTTTGTAAATCCATCTCACAGTTTATCAGTTATTTTTTGACTTTTTCACAGTGCTGTCTGTTATGCTGTGTATTTTTATAGAGCAAATTTTTCAACTTTTTTCTCATTTCCTCTGAATTTAAAATCATGATTAGGAAGCTTACCTCTATTCTGAGGCTACCAAGAAATTTACTTTCTTCTGGTAAAAGTAAGGTTTCATATTTTTATATTTAGATCCTCAACCAGTTTGCAATTTGTTAGTATGTATTGTGCAATGTATATATCTGTTTTCGTATTTCCCCTCAAGTTGGTACCATTTCCCATTAGGATAGCAGAAAATATGAATGAACTCTAGGTGGGGTACAGGAAATACTGTCTTGGAATATAGCACTTTGGAAATTGAGGACACAACAGAATTAAGAAGGCCACTCTCACTCCCACTCTTCTACCCTAAGGTGCTTTATGAAAAGTAGGCTGTCCCCCTCCCCTCTTTCTTGCAGCCCCTCATGTGACAGGTGTGTTGCTCTTCCTCAGAGGGAAGGATGTCAGGTAGAAGGAGACAGCAAGAAGAATCAAAAGTAATAAGCTTTCTATCATCCCCCACTACATTGCAATTAGATCACACTATGTTGACCTCTAATCATACTTCTGCCCGACTACCCATAAAAATATGCAGATTTCCTTGTTTCTTTGGGTCTTCATGTCTGAAGTCTCCTATGTCACATAAGACTTACATTAAATAAAATTATATATTTTTTTCTTTTGCTAATCTGTCTTTTATTATAGGGAACTTAGCCCGGAACTTAATGAAAGGTGAGGAGCAGAAATTAATTTTCCGTACACCATTATGTGTATGTGAAGCACATAAAAATATTCAATCAAACTCACAATTAGATACAAATTAAGGTAATATTGAAATATCAGTTTTTATCTACCAGACTAAGAAAAATAAAATGCATGACAGTGAATTGTGTTGGCAAAATTATGGGGGAAATAGCCTCTCTGATATAATGCAGGTGGAAACACTAATCAATGCAACCATTGTGAAGAATTTATCGATACACACAATAAACTCCATACAAGCTTATTTTTTGACTCTACAATCCTGTTACAAACACTACATGAAATTTGCACCTAAAATAATACATAAGTGCATATGAAGCAGTTTATCCATCTTAGCGTTTCTGATAACTAAAATACTGGAAACAACCAAAATGCCTGTAAGTAGGAAAGTCTTGAAGAACATATGCTTCAGTCACATATTGGAGTACTATACACCTATAAAAAGTATAACTACAATCTCTATAGTTTGATTGGGAGTGATTTCTAAAATATATTGTGAAATAAGCACGAAAGAATATTCACCAATATGCTATACATTTTGTAAAATTGAGAAAAATAGAAGAAAACATAGACTCACCTGCTCCTTGGTGCAAGAGAATTACAGAAAGGATACACCTTTTACAAGATAAAGAGGTTAGTTACCTACAAAGAAGTAGATCTGAAAAGGATAAACAAAAGATGAAAAAGTTAATGAAAAGAAAAAAAGCAATGTTTCTTTGTACCTAACTTTTTCATAGCTTTGATTGAGTGAACCATGACATAGGTTTCAAATATCCAAAAGTACAAATAAGTAATGAAAATCACCAGAATGTGAAGGAAACCAAAAGGAATATACACAATAACAAATGAATGCATCTGAATCACAAATAAATAAGTAACCACATTGGAGGGGATGAGGAACAAAAGAACTAGTCTTTGTAACTTCAGAAAATAGTATTTTGTCTAAATATTGTATGGCTAAAGATGAGAATTGTGTGGTATCAGGGAAACCTGTTTCTCACAGGAACATGAGCAGACAGTTGTGCTACTGCATCTGTTAACCTTTCTGAATAAGAAAATATATTGTAGGTACTGAGAGTAAAGTTTCACACTACCAAAGAAAGTGTTACAACCAAAAACGGGAAAATATACAAATAAATTGTGGTATTACTAGAATTATATGAAACAGTGTGGCCTTGTGGCTTTGTGTAAAAGGAGGCAGATAGACAAAAATAAGCATAATCATATGAGCATTCATGAGTTACACATACATATATGTCTGGCACACACATTTATGTGTACACATGTAACACTGTCTACTGAGAATCAATGACACTTCAGTGACAGTGAACATACTAGGACCAAGTCCTAGGTCTTGGTTTTTGCAGTGAAATACTAGAAAATGTTATTTTCAAACATAAAGAGAAGTTGCTGACTTCCTGGAGAGAGACTGAATATCAGTTCTTAAGTATCGTTAAATTTATATTATGTTTAATTTTTTAAATGTTAGGAAATGTGTAAGTCTCACCCAAAGAAAAACTTTGCCTTCTATTCTGGGAGCAGGGAGATTTCCACCTGTACAAAGGATACTTGTGTAATGTTAAACATAATCATGAACTTGCTATTGTATTTGGAGACTAAGTATGGTTTAAGGAACTGCACCTGGTTGTAAAGTTGACAAGAGGTGGATTGTGATAGTTAATTGCAATGCCAATCTGAATGGATTCTGAGCCGCATAGCAGATTAGTAGAGTGTAGTTGGGTGTGTCTGTGGATGATTGATAAGTAAGCCACACATGAGGAGGGAAGACCCACTCTGGATGTGGGCGGCACCAATCAGTAGGCTTGTAGCCTGAATATAATAAAAAGAAAAGAACAAGGAAATACTCCCTTTTACTTCTTTGGAGGAGCATCACTCTTCACCATCACCTTTGGATGTTCATCTCCAGTTCCTTCAGGCTTCCAGTGCAGACTCTCCAGCCTTCCAACACAGCCCTCTCAGCTTTCTCACACAGACTTGCGCTGGACTCTGCAGCGAGCTCCAAGCCTCTGACTTGACTGGACCCTCTGACCCTTCAGTGTGCAGATGACCATTTTGCATTCTCCCATCCCTGAGTCCTTACAACAAATACAAGCCTGTGTAGTAAATCCTTTATACATCATATGTAACATATATGATGTATATACTCTGTTCCTCTAGTGACTCCTAACTAAATCATATATCTTACACACACACACACACACACGTACACATATATAATGTAGCTCTGCCTACTGAGAGGGCCAGGAAACAGTGACATTTCAGTAGCAATGAATGTACTTAGTCTTTGGTTTCTGCAATGGCATATTGGATAATTCTCCTCTCAAACATAAGGACTTTCTTTAGACATGTAGCTGATTTCTAGGATTGAGCAAAAAAATATCTGGAATACATTATAGTGCCAGAAAGTAACAAGTTTCTTGAAAACTTCATAGGGGATTTTAAAAGGACATGAGAACCAAAGTGAAGACATGCAAATGGTGAAACTTAAAAGTATTTGTGCAAAAATTAAATATAGTTATTCATGATTAAACAAAATATAAAATTAATATCCATGAGTTAAAATTGAAATTAATACCTCATTGAGTATATAAGTATGCAAAGGATAGATTTTCTCAGAGAAATACTTTTATTGATAAATGAAGGAATGCAGTCATATAACATGTCATTAAGCATACGATAGTCATTTTAGCAGTTTGGTAGAAATCAGTGGATAAAGACTTGCAAACAAATGAAATGTGAGCAGTCTCAGTGTATCTTCCATATGATATTTTTCAGTTAGAAAAAGAAAAATAGTGAAGTTGTATGGAGAAACTCATCAGACACTACCTTGACTAGTGAAAGACATATATAAGAATGTTCATAGGAACTTTATTCTCAGTAGCCAAACACCTGAAATAATCCAAATGTCCAACAATACGAATGCCTATACAAAAAATAAAATACTTGTTAATTATAGAAAATACTTGAAATAAATACAGAGAAAAACTGAATTAGGCAACATTATAGATGAATCTTAAATAAAATATTGTGAGTGAAGGAAATCAGACACAAAAGACAATATACTATAAGATTTTATGTTATGCAAGCCCAAAAAGACAGCATAACAGTACCACACAGCAGATTTGCATTTGCAGTGGGGAGATAGGTTCGTCAAGAAGAAGACACTTTATAGAAATTTTGATTTTGAATCTTGCAATGATACAAATAATCTATAGATCCTATGTGCTTCTCAAATCTCATCAAATTTTATTTTAGTGGGTAATTTTAAGTGAAATTTACCACAAAAAGCAGAATTTTTAAAATGCTGCATATTGACACTGAGTTATCAAATGAAGCTAAATGAAGGCATTTCTAAAAGAAATTGTCAAGAAGTCCATGAAATGGATTATGTAAATTTAGAGGTTTCCTAGGGCTTTAACTATGCAATTAAGACAAATGTAATTTTATGTTTTAGGGCTGAGAATAAGGAGGCTTCGTGAACGATAAGTCTGGCAAACCTGAGAATACACAGCAGTTAGGGATACGGAGAGGTTACTTAGTAAGTATTTCCCTTAAGAAAAGTAGAAAGTAGGAGCGACACCCTCAATGAAGACATCACCAGATGATCAGGAAAATACTAAGAATTGCATATTCTCAAAATCATGTGACCTATTTATACTTCAATTTTTCTTTTATTTTAAAAATAAATTTAATAAGGCTTGGTCACCTGTGAATTGTGAGAAAGCAGAAAAAGGAGAAAACAAATATAAACCCCAAGTATTTAGAATAAGTGATACTGAGCAGAGTAAAATTATAAGACTTGGGAAGGAAGATAATGAATTCCTAGAATGTTTAGGTTAATATATTAAGAAACACCTATGTCGTTAATTCTAATAGTAAAATAGAAACGAGTAAGTTGATCTTCAGGATGATACTAGGGTTAAAAATCTAGCTATAGATATCATATATATGACCTTGTAGTTAAAGTAATGAAAGGTAGCATAATTCAGCAAAGAGAATGCAGACAGAAAGAGACAGAGAAAGAGTTTGGAAATCTTTACATGTGGGATGTGAGAGTAGTTAAGGAAATCATTCAGTGAAACAGAAAAGGTACGAAAAGGGAGCAAAGGAGCGTACTGCCAAATCCACAGAGTGGCCCAGCCATGTTTTCTCACTCTTTGTTCTGTTTAGCTGTAAGATGTATCCTGAAGATGTCTCCATTCTTTATATTTAGCTTTTCCTTTTTCTTCCAGATATTTGCATATCCCACTTTTAATCAGTTAGACATATCCACATTTTCTTGAAACAAATTAGGATTTGGTGTGGTACCTGGGGCATAGAATCATAATTGTATATTTTGTTACATTATGTTATACTTTTATAATAACATGCATTTTATAAAACATTACATGATGATATTTAGTAACTTTATACTGACAAAATTTCTAGGGCAAGAAAATCTTCTGTAATTATTGGAACATTATACAAACATGTGATAACTACTGTTGTATTATTAGTGAGAGATGAATATAGCCATTAATAGTGAGTTATCATAAGCACATAATTTTAAATTCACAATTGCATTATTTTTTAAATGTCATATGATATGGACTACATTGTAAGCATGAAGTGCAACCCCTGTATAAATATCAGAAAGGTTTCGAGTAATTTTAAAATATTGGATCACCAGTGTACCTGTCCAAAAACACTATTTCTTGGGCATAATAAGCAGAATGATTGATAACATTTAGTACGTGCTAGGCATTTCTAAGTATTTTATGATTTTACATATATTATCTGAAGCACAAGTTATTGTAGATAGTAAATAAACAAAACCTTTGGATTATTAAATTTCTTCATTTCAAAAAGATTATATTTTACTTTATTATAATCTATTTTAATCTGTTGGAAAACTGTCATTCAAAATCTGTTTTCCTAAACCAAAAGAGGTTATTAATATCTATCAGAAAATTACTTAATTGCTTACTCTTGGAATTAACAAATTTAAACGTGGAAATATTTATATGTGCATCTCTGTCTATATATATTCAAAACAATAAAGGTAACTATGATTTGACATCTGTCTTAGTCACTTTCTCATACAGAAGATTCAATAAGAAACACAATTTAAAGGAGGAAAGGTTTATTTTGGCTCACATTTCAGTACATGGTTGGCGCACTCTAAAAAAAGCAGCATGACAGACAGGCGCAATGGAGCAAAGCTGCTCACCTCAGGTGTCCAAGAATCAGAATGTAGAAGCCACGGAAGGAGGTAAACACTTCCAGGCCAGTCCCCAGTGACCTGTCTCCTCTGCAGAGACCCCCACCTCCCAAAATCAAGCCTGCTATTATGCCCGCCAAATCCAATCATCTCCCAAAGCCCCTCCTATATTGCCTGAGCCTTTAGGGGGAAATTTAGATATAAACCATAACAGTATCTTAGGTGTCTTCATACGACATCATTAGACAATGCACAACTTTAAAGCCATATGGGACATAATTATCCATATATTACTTCAATGATAGAATTCCTTCGAATTAGTTTACATAGTCACTTCCTCAAGAGGAAAGCCTGACACATCATAGAAATATTCATACACAAAATTAGGTGCCAAAGTTAAGCTTTGCCCCTCCACCCATGGAGATTTTATTTTTACCCCTCACCCTTGCATTTGTGTGTGTGTATGTGTGTGTATACCACACAAATAGCCCCAACATTGTATAATTTTAAACGTAATTGAGAATGTGCCTAAAAAATAGCCATTTATCCATAAGATTCCTCACTTTTAAGTGTTTTTATCCTTCATCCTTCTCACCAGTAATCATCAAGCAATAAATAATTTATTTTTCTTGGGAAAAATACTCCATCTGTATTCTCAAACAGGCCCACTGTGTGGACTTTTTTTCTGAGAATATTCCATACCATGTGCTCATGGCAGGATTAATATAATCATATTTGTATTAGTTTTTTTCTAAAGAAAGATGAATGACAGAATTGAAAGTAGTATCGGGAGGCCTGTGCTACTTCATTTGTTAAGTGAAAACCTGGAGCTCAGAGATAGCAGGGAGTTGGCCAGTGTTCGCATGTGTAGTTATCAACTATCTGACCATAAAAGCTAGTTTTACTCAACTGATAGCTCTATTCATCATATTTCAACTTATTTTCTGTCAATAAAAAGTAGAAAATCTTTCTCCACAAAGAGCCACAGTTTTGCTTATAATTTTTGTACATGAAATATTCTATCCAATAGTGCATTTGCTCTAACAAGCTTATTCTTTATGAAATGCATAGTAGAGGACTTCAAATGCTATCGAGGGTTGAATTTCAAGAATATATAAGCAGATTACTAACACAAATACTTGGCAGTGAAATGAGAAGATCAACAGGCACTTAAATAATTCTGAATAATTTCAAAATTTGTGTTAACTATTTTCAAATTCACAGGCTATTATATTTAAATAAAGGGGAAAATGTTAGTTTTCCAAAATAAAAATAATCAAAAATTCAACAGGACTGTATAGTCACAAATTCAGATCCTACCAGGGACAATTTGAATTAGAACTTAGAAGAGTATAACAGAAAATATACATGTATATCAACAAAATTTAGCATTTTGGCATTGGATTATATTTTAATGGATTTTTTATTCAGCAACAAGAAAGCAGGATAGCTTAATAACACAAAATTATACTTACCAGAAGATACTGTGGTAAATATTTCTTAGTACACAAAAGGTTATGTATTGTATTTTTAAGAAATTATATGTTTGAAATTGGAATTTCATAATTTTACTCTAAATAATAATGAAGTAATGATGCATGCAAAAGTTGATATCCTACGGAAAACTTTATTTTATTAAAAACTAGGCCATAATTTTTTTCTTTGAAAGGCTCTAATATTTAAATGACTATTATTAGTAAGTGAAATAACTTATTTTGACCAGTAATAAGTAGGTTTGCTTACCTTGTGATCTCTAAAACTTGAATATATGTGCTCTATGAAAGCCCAAAAAACTAATATCTATGAGATATGATCAACAAATACTGTGTGTTTAAATTTTAAAAATTATTACTGTAAAAGACACATTGCCACTAATCTACCTTAAAATGTTCCATTTCACTTTGAACACACACATCTCATCATCTTTGCCATTTTCTGGAGAAATTCTGGAAGACCTTGCCTGTGAGTATCTTCAGTTTTGCTGTCATGCCTGCCTTTATGTCCTGAATTGACTCAAAACATTTACTTTCATGGTCATATTGAAATTGGGGAAGGGCTTGAAGTCACTTGGCACCGGATCTAGTGAACAAGGTGGATGAGGACACACCGTAATGTTTTTATATGACATTGTCATAAATATTTTGAAACAATTCAGAATATCGAGGGAGCCACAAAAAGACATTCATGAAAAGGCACTTCCAGAACTGCTCTGAAAGTGACAAGAATGATGTGATAAGTGAATTTTACTGTAATTAAAAAATAATTCAAATATTCACTATATTCATTGATTACACCTTGCATATGGATATTTTTGTAGGATTACTTTATGTCTATTAAACTGTGATGTGTTTCTTAAGTTGATAAAAAATGTGTAAAGATTTTCTCCTCTGTAATTTGTCCACTGAATATGAAGACCAAAATTCCAGATGAAACTATTATGACTTGTTAGATTGGTAGGCTTTCTACATTTTATAGATATATTCACAGCTCTAAAGGTCAGGTGTTTGATATAAATATTTCTTACTCTGAGGACAACTGTAGGCAATTCCTGTGCTATAATTTTTAAGGAGTGACCAGTTGGTATTTTCATTCAGAAAAACCATTAGGCTACATAGACTCACAGGTTGGCTAATGTCATAGTTATAAATTTGGCCTTGGAAAATGAAGAACCATAATATAATGGTAAAGAGAAAATTTCACTTTTCTCCATATGCACTTTTGTGGAAGATTTATTTCTGCAAGTGCTTCCGTGTCAGTGAAACTCCTCATTATAAAATAGTTTCATTCACAATAATTCTAATTCACAGAGTCCTCTGCCTCAAGGGACTGATTACATAATTTTGAAGAATTTCCATGTCCAAAACTTTATATTTTTCCACTTGTTTTTTCTTAATTTTTATTTTTTTTTTTAATTATTACATTTGTAGTACTTAACATTTACATTTGGGAGGTGGTACATGCACACAACAATACTTTTTTTTTCCCCTTCCTCTCCACTTCCTCTCACCCCCTTCAGTATTTTTGTCCCCTTTCCATTTGTACAAGATGCATAACCTATCTTTAGCTATCTTTTATTTTGCTCTAATTTATAGTTTGGGTTTCCCACATAAGAGAAATCATGTAATAATTTTCTGTATCTGTTATGAAGGTTTGGACCTTTTCTAGTTTCTCGTTGTGCTGAACATAAATTGGACAAGACAACATACAAAAGGTAATGAGGTTTCACATTTATTAAATATATCAAAGATAAGAAAAGCAGTATGTTCCACAGCATGATTGTAGGCCAATTAAAGGTAGGAAAAAAGTAGCACACTCTACAGAGTGTAGAGTGGGCCACTGAAAGAACTAGTGGCCACAAGGTTAATGGCAACCACTTCCGTATCCCACATTCTTACATCAGATCTGGACCATCCTGCTTAATTCTGTGTCAGAAGAACTGAATGTAACATTCACTGATTGTTCCCATGTGCAGGGCTTGGGTTCCTGTGTCCTGGATCCCCACGACTGATGGGTAATTCTCACTTACCCAGCCACTGACTCAGGTCCATTTTATTTTACTTAATATTGTAGTTTCAAGGTACATTTCTTGTCTTGCAAATGACTCAGATTTATCTTTCTTCATGGAAAAGTGGTAATTCATTGTGTATAAATACTACATTTTAATTATCCATTCCCTTTTTAATGGACACATAGCAACTCTAAGATTTAGTATAGATTTTGCTGCTATTAAAATGGGTAGGGCTGGTGAGATGGCTCAGCGACGTAAGCGCCTGCCTTGCAAGCGCGACGGCCCAAGTTCGACTCCCGGAACCCACATATGAAAAAGGGGCCGGTGATATCGCTCAGCGGCACGGGTGCCTGTTGGCGCGCGAGGTCCTGAGGTCGACCCCCCGGTACCCACAAAAAATAAAATAAAATAAAATAAAATGGGTAGAAGGTATCAGTGAAATGTGATGTCATTAACTCTTTGGGGAAGATACCAAAAAGGGGAATAGCTAGGTAAAATGGAATTTTTATTTTTTAGTTTTTTTGAGAAATTTCCATACTGATTTCCATAGTAGTTGTAATAATTTGCATTCCCACCCAAATGTGTAGAAGACTGCCATTTTCCTCATAGCTTCACCAGATTCACTTCATATCTACCACCAAGATTTTTTATTATTTACGTTTTGTTACAGCAATTCTTTGTGGAGTAAGATGGAGTATCACTATTATTTTAAATAGTATTTGGGTAATGGCACAAGACGTTGATAGTTTTTCATGTATTTATTGACCATTTGTACTTTTCTCTTATGAGAAGTCTATTCATTTCAGTTGTCCACTTCTTCATTGGGTCTTTTATTTTGGAGGGTCTAATTTTCTCGGAGTTCTTCATGTATTGTTGATACTACATGTAGTCATCTGACAAAGGAGTCGCTGGCAAATTTTTCCCCATTCTGTAAGTTGACTCCTCACTCTATTGATTGTTTCCTTTGCTGTGCAGAAGTTTTTGATCTGATACATTTCCATTTATTCCTTTTTGATGCTATTTCTTGTGCAATTGGGGTTCTGTTCAGAAAGTCCTTGCCTATGCCTATGTTTTCAAGAGTTTTAACTATTTTATCTTCTAGTGGACTAAGTGTTCCTGTTTTAAAATTTAAGCCTTTGATCCATTTGGATTTTATTTTTAGTACATAGTGACAAATAAGTGTCTAGATCAATCCTCTGCCTATGTATGGCCAGATATCCCACCACGATTTTTCAGTAGGCCATCTTTCCTGCATCATATGTTTTTGATAACATTGTCAAATATCAGATGGCTGAATGTACCTGGTGTTGTTTTTGCATTCTCTACTTTGTTCCACTGACCAGATTTCTGGTTTTGTAACAGTACATAGTTATTTTTATCACTGTATGTTTGTCGTATAACTTGAAATCCAGAATTGTAATCTCTTGCTTTGCTCATGTTGATTAGGATTACTTTTGTCATTCTGAATCTCTTCAGTTTCCATGTGACTTTTACAATTCTTTTTCCTAGTTCTGTGAGGAATGTTGTTGGTATTTCATTAGTATTGTTTTAAATCTATATCTTAGTTTTGGCCATTTTGAGAATATTGGTTCTGCCTATCTAGGAACAGGAGATATCTTTCCATTCTCTTAAGTCATCTTCAATTTCTTTTTTCAGAGTACTATAATTTTTAGTATAGAAATCTCTCATTTCCTTTGTCAGATTTATTCTAATGTATTTAATTTTCCTTGAAAATACTGTGAATAGTAATTTTTCCTAATTTCTTTCTCAGTGGGTTCATATTTGATGTACATGAATACCAATGACATTTTTGTTGATTTTGTATCCTGCTATCTTGCTGAATTTGTTGATTACTTCTATTTTATTGTATTAAAGAGGAGTGGTAAAAGATGGCATTCTTGCATTGTTCCCTATTTCAAAGGCAAGGTTTCATTTTTTTCCCATGTAATATGATGTTGGTAGTAGTTTGTCATAAACGGCTTTTATCAGATTGAAATAAATTCCCTCTATCCCTATTTTGTTCAGGGATTTCACCAAGAATGGGTGTTGAATTTTGTCAAAGGATTTTTCTGTGTCTATTGAAGTGATCATGTGATTTTTGTCCTTGCTTCTGTTTATGTAATGAATTACACTTATAGGTTTGCTCATGTTGAAACATCCTTGCATTCTTGGAATGAAGCGTACTTGGTCAGGATATATTAGTTTTTAACTTACTTGTTTCATTTTGTTTGCCAGTATCTGGTTGAAGATTTTTACACCTGTGTTCATTAGAGAGAATGACCTGTAGTTTTTTGTTGTTGTGCTGTTGTTTTTTAATATTCAGTTTTTGCTTATTTTGGAATGAAAGTAATTTTAGTTTCAAGGAATGAGTTTAGTAATACTCCTTCCTTTTCATTTTCATTAAAGAATTTTAAGAATATCAGCATTTGATCTTTCCTGTGTTCCTGTAGAATTCAGTAGTGAATCCAATAGGTCCTGGGCTTTTCTTACTTGGTACATTTCTTTATTGCTGCCTCAATTTCATTTCCTGATTGGATTATGCAGGCTTTTCGTATCATTTTGGTTCAGTTTTGTAATTCATATGTATGTAGAAATCTGTTCAATTCTTTTGGAATTTCCAATTTATTGGAATACAGGTTGTTGAAATAGTTGCTAATCATTTGGATTTTTGGAGTGTCCATTGTGATTTTGCCTTTATCATTTCTAAATACATTGATATGAGTCTTTTAATTCCTATTTTAAGATAGGCTATTTGTTTGCATATTTTTTATTCTTTGAATAACCATCTCATCAGTTCATTATTCCTTGTATTTTTGTCTCAGTTTCATTAATTTCTGCTGTGATTTTTATAATTTACTTCCATGTGCCAGCTATGTATTTGGGTTTTTCTTTTTTTCTAGGACTTTGATGTGCACCTTTTTCTGAGATGGGCATTCACAGGAATAAACTTCCTTCTTAGGATTGTTTTCCTTGTGTCCCATAAATTCAAGTGTTTTGTAATGGTATTATTGTTTCATTCTAGGAAGTGTCCAATTTCTTCCTTGATTTCTTCTTTGACCCATTGAATATTAAATAGTATATTGTTTAATTTCCATATGTTTGCATGATTCTCCTGTTTTCTTTAGCCATTGATTTCTAGTTTCATTGCACTATTATCCAATAATAGGCATAGAAAATTATTATTATTTTGCATTTATTTAACCATGATTAATGGGCTAATATGTGGTCTATTTTGGAAAAAGTTCCATGTGCTACTGAAAGGATATGTATTATGATGTCACTGGGTGGAATATTCTGTAGATATTTATTTGTTCTAAAATGTGGTATAATTCTAATTTCTTTGTTCCTTTTTTTGCATCACTGATCTGCCTGTTTGTAATAGTGGATATTGAGTTTCCCTGCTATAATTCTGTTTTTGTTCTGTAAATATATATGTATTTACAATTGTTGTATCTTTCTGTTGAATAATCTGCTTAACTGATATGTAGTGACCTTCTGTGCCTTTTCTGAGCAGTTTTAAATTGAAGCACACTTTATCTGAATATAAGATAGGTACTCATGTCTATTTTCAGGCTCCTGTTGCATGAAACATCACATCTTTTGAATTTTAGGTTATGGATTTCTTTTTTAATGTGTTTCTTTTATTCAGCGCGTCATTGGGTTTTACATTTTGATCTAATCTGCCAATCAGTACCTTTTTGTTGAGGAGTTGTGGCCATTCACATTGAGAGTTAGTACTGAAAGTCATTATTGTATTTCTGTCATTACATTACTATTCTGTTTCTGATTCCCTTTTTCCCTTCTGCTTAAATGTTCACTCTAAGTGATGCATTCATTCCATTAGACATGTTGGTAATATTGACTTCATTGTCTCTTTTTAGGATAATTTGAGAATATTTTGGAGTGCTTGTTTTTTGGTCATCAGTTTATTAAACCGTTATTTGTGACAAAAAGATCTTATTTCTCCATCAACTTTGAAAGGTAGTTTTGCAGGATATATTAGTTATGTTTGGAAGTTGTTTTCTTTAAGGCTGCACTCCAAACTCTCCTTAACTTTAAAATTTGTGTTGAGGGGCCGGTGAGATGGCTCAGCGGCATAAGCACCTGCCTGGCAAGCGCGAGGGCCCGAGTTCGACTCCCGGATCCCACATATGAAAAAGGGGCTGGTGATATCGCTCAGCGGCACGGGTGCCTGTTGGCGCACGAGGTCCTGAGGTCGACCCCCCGGTACCCACAAAAAATAAAATAAAAAAAATAAAAAAAATAAAATTTGTGTTGAGAAGTCTGCAGTAATCCTAGTGAGTTTACCTTTATAAGTGATTCATTGCTTTTCTCTAACAGCTTTTAAGTTTCTGTTCTTTTGTGGAACCTCTGTGATATTGACTATGATGTATGATGGAAATTTCCTTTCTAATTGTAGCTATTTGGAGTTTTTAAACCTTGATTACCTGTATGTTAAATTCTTCCTTCATACTTGGAAAGTTTTCTATGATTTCTGCAAACATGGTCATTCATAATATCTTTTGAGTTTTCACTAATTATAATTAGTCTTTGATTAATCTTCTTTGCATTATCTAGGAACTTCTGGGACCATTTTCCATGATCTTTTGTTGTTTTTAAGGTATCTGTAAATAAATTGTCATTTTTGTCAGCCCTATCTTCTGGTTTTGACACTGATTCCTGACATTGTTCCCTTCTACTATTCATACTTTCAATGGGATATTTTTCACACCTACATTTCTGTTTCGTCTATTTTAATGGCATCCAATTCTTTGTTAAAATGGTAACTCATATTTTACATCAGCTAGGTTTTATTCCTATCTTACATCTTCTGTAAGCTCACTGATCATTTTGTTTATTCAGTGCATTATATGTTTAGTTATAGCATCTTTGAGCTCATCAAGCACCTTAATGATCTGTTATTTTTTGTTTGTTTGTTTCATCTTGTGACACTTTTCACAATCCAGCTATTTAGATTGTTATTTCTTTTGGAGAGTTAGGAGGTTTCTTTGTGTGTGTGTGTGTGTGTGTGTATGCTGAGGACTGAGAGCCAGTTACAGGGGGAGGATTTTTATTGCTAGTATCGAGATACCACTAGTTACTGTCTGCTTTTCAGTGATGTTCACTGGTCTTGGCTACCTAAAGGTATTTGCCTTTCTCCTAATAGCTGACCAACTCTGTTAATTTGGGTAGGGGATGGTGCAAAGTAATTGGCTCAGTACCCAGTTTTCTTCAAACAAATGGTAGTAAAGTTGATGAGACAAACACAAACAACATATCGCCAAGCAAAAGAAACCAGCTAATAGCAACAGCTATGCACCATTTGGCAATAGCAATAAAGAGATATCTGCGATAATAATTTAGACAAGAGTCCATGCACTAAGTATCTACTAAATGGAACAGCTATACCACTATTAACAAGTGAAAAGATTTCGATAATGAGTCACCTAATAATCTGAAAAATAATAAAGCTTAGGAGTAGTACTAACAATCGAAGGCCTGGGGAATAGGAAAATGAAGGAAATAAAATTTGAAAAATAAAGGAATGGAAAGCGAGAAGAGAATATTTAAATAAAGGATCCAATTAATGAGTAAAAGGGAATTAAAAGAATTAGATAAAAGTAACAAAAAGAAATACAAAGAAGAAAAATGAAGACAGAAAAAACACAGAACTACAGAGAGGTTAAAAATTTTTGAAAAATAAGAAAAAGAATAGAATCCAAAAAATATAATAAAACAAAGAAAAACAGAAATCCATCTAAAAAATTCCCCTGTATGTGTGGGTGAGTAATCTCCTTTCAGGTCTTGCAATATTGGAATCTACCAGATATAGGAGTGGGATAATAAATCACACTTACGTCGTATTTTGTTCCCACATTGACAGTTTCATGTATGAATGCTGAGCACTTCCCCATCATTCCTGCTTTCTGTGTTCATTCAATGGTGTCTGCCCTAGGCCTGTAGGACTAGCGGTTCCTAGTCTCTAGCAGTTCCTAGTTTTCATGTCCCTCTGTGTGCTCCATTTCACTGGTTTCTCAGCCTGTGTCATGCAGGTTAGTGAGGTGCACAGAGCCTCCTGTACTTGTACGTAGCCGTGGCAATCATCCAACCTGAAGCATTTTCCTGATCATAGTGGTAGTCGGGGAAAGAAAACAGACCATTGATTCTGTCCTCGATACAGGCAATGGCATGGATTTGGGGAGCCAAGTGATCTGCTGTACATAGTGCTAGTGCTTTCAGACCCAAGCCTCTCTGAAAAGCCCATGAGTCTGTCATGGCTTCTCACCACAGAAGGTAGGACCTGCACTTCCTTCTAACCCTGAGTTTAAACTTCTCGGTTTAAACTTCTCAGAGGGTGTATGTCTAGCACACCCCCTTTCTGCAGCTATCTTTTGTGGCTGTCTCCCACCTGGTCCCAGTGACCCCAGAAATCCTAAAGTATAGTTGTTCCATGGCTTCTGATTCCCAAAGTAACTTAAACAATTAACCCTTTTCCAAAATGGCTCCTTGTTGACCTCTCTCAAACACGATGGGCACTGCAAAGGATTTCTTCTCCAACTGTAGCCTGCGGTGCAGAAGAGGTTACTTACAGAGTAAAACTGCACACTGTCTTTGCAGTTTATTGTAACAGTGGGATTTTCTTGGGGCTAACATTGCCATCCTAGTTTACTGGTTATCCCTGGTGCTGCTGACCTTCTCCGAGCTTATGTTATGTTTACAGAAACAGATCGCACTACCCAGGAGCCAGGGTTAGTATTCTTGCCTGCTCCCTCTTTTGCCCTGGATTATCTGCAGATTCACCAGTTTCTCTATAATTTCTAGTTTTCCTGTCCATTCGTTCTTAATTCCCAGACCATTTCTTCCTTTTCTCTTGGCTGTTGCTGTTTTCCAAGTACAGTATCACTGAAGCCAGGACATAGGAGAAGTTGGGCAGATAGGTCACAGGTCCTGAATAGATAACTTAAACTGAAAGTCAAGGCCTAAGTGAGTTAACACAACCAAAACAACCTATCAGGACCCAATAAATACAAGAGGTAAAGAATAGGTCCTTAACCAAGTGGGAGAGACCTTGAAAAAAATACAAATAAAATATTGCTTTCCAGTCATCAAAGGCCTACCTGAAACCAGAACTATCCCTGCTTTCTGTCACATAAACCAGTACCAAAACTATGTAAAAAGCCAGTAGACTTAAACATCTATGGTGTCCACCTGACTAATGGAGATCTTCTCTTTCATTCTCTCTAATAAACATGCATTTGTCCATTCTCTACCACTTGCCACTTGCTGTTTTGTGGGCTTCAGTCTTTGTTGCCCCAAAACAAAAACATGAGAGCTAGACAGTTCTGGTTACATTGTGAATTCCAGGTCCTTGAGAGACTGGGATATGCTGGCTGTTTCCATGCTGCCATCTTCTTCTCTTGGTGTCTCTTATTTGGTACTGTTAAAACTTTAGTTTTTTTAAAAATAAAAAATACTTTCCTATCTTCACTTTTAGAATTTTTTCATGATTCTTTATTAATTCTTGAAAAACCACTCTTTACTCTCTGATTTTTTTCTCATATGTAATCCACTTTTACAACATTTCTAGAAATGTATGTAGTATGTATTGAAACATGTCTCATTTTTTAAAATGAGAACTGTTTTCCAAGTATTGAAGTGAGCATTTTTGCATACTGGTGGATAAATGTGACAGAGGTAGAACACTTCTTTTTAATCTAAGTGAAGAGTTTTTCTTTTTTTCTGCATGGTATGATGTTAAATTTCCAACTCAGAAAAATGGATGCTCCATGGATTAGGTTACAGTCAAGGAATATTTTTTCATTCTCCATGTATAGTCATTATTATATTCTCTAAATAACTTGTACTGTAGTGTATGCTAACATAACAAGAAATCATCAAAGTATCCAAAAAACAAAATAAGAAAGAATATTATCTGCTTATCCCACAGAATAGTAAAATAAATCCTCTCTATCTCAGAAAATAAAATATTCCTCTCTGAGAAAGAATTTTATATTTTGCGTCCTAGTTACAAAAATAAAAACCTAAGCTGTGAAAAGATAGATTACTATAATATCCCATTCCTGATTACATTCTGATAGAGAGGACTGAATGAGGTCTTTTTCAGTGCATTCTCACCCATGTTCCGTGATCATCTTACAAGAGGCTGGTTTCAAATACATAGAATAAAAAAATCAAAATTAAAAAATGATGTTATTGGGCCGGTGAGATGGCTCAGTGGCGTAAGCGCCTGCCTGGCAAGTGCAAGGGCCCGAGTTCAACTCCCGGAACCCATATACGAAAAAGGGGCCGGTGATATCGCTCAGCGGCACGGGTGTCTGTTGGCGCACGAGGTCCTGAGGTCGACCCCCTGGTACCCACAAAAAAAAAAAAAAATGATGTTATTGATTTCTCGAGATCAGAGACCATGTGTAATTAGATGTTTCTCATTCTTTCTTTATACTAACTGTGTACTTAACCCATGTTAAATTTATTTACAAGCAATTATTACTACATAATAATTGTGATATGTTGATACATTTCATAAACACTTCCAAGGTTTGAGGTTATGTATAGTAAGAATTAATACTAACATAAAATGAAAAACTGAACATACTTGCCTAGGGTATATATGTTGAAATGTAATGAATTTTAATTACATCTTTCAATATTTAGTAAGAGTAGAGAGAAGAAACGCTTACCTCACCTTGATGCACTTGCATGAAAAATGATTCCAGAATCATGTACAGTGATACCTAGGTTGTCGAGCTCAATTTGTTACAAATTCATGTTCCAACATGGACAATTTTGAGAACTAGACATATTTTTCCCATAAGAAATAATGGAAAACCAAATAATTACTTCTGAGGCCCAAAAATTATATTTATAAATTCATTTTTCCTGGACTTTAACAAATTTTGCAAAGATTTCTTTAACTCTATTGTGGTTCTCACGGTTTTTCTCTTAGCATTATTGGTGTCATCACTAACTTTCTTTGGAGCCATGGTTATGATATTTTACACAAATAAAGTGCAAAAAAAGAACAATGACAAATGTTTTAATGCACTAACACGAGCACTATATGTTATCTGGCAAGAGTGGCACTTAGACTACAATATCAGCCCTTTGTGACTGTGGCAAGATAAGATGTGTCACTCATTCTCAGCCTGTACAGGTTTTTTAAGTCAGATTTTTGGTTTAATTATTGAGCAAAGTTATGAACCCTGAACAGATTTTTTGAGCTTTGCTGTTCAAGTAGTGCAAAATTTGAGCTGGAGCCATTTGACAACCTAGGTATCACTGTATATAATATAGCACTGAAGCTATGAGGTTCTCTAAGGAATTCAAATAGCTTTCATGGTAATTCTTACAAATGTAGTCTGTATTGAAGATAGGAAGATATGTACGTTGGATTTTCAGTCTCTATGGATTAAAAAAAAAAAAAAACAGAGGCCATAAACGATCTGTCTGCCTAATTCAAACCCTGTGATTCTAAAAAAAAGTGTGACCTCTGGCCCAAGAACATCAGCATCGCATTTTAAATGATAGTGCAAAATGAAACTTTAAGGGTTGTGGGTTTTTTGTTTTTTTGTTTTAGAGATAAGCTACTTCTCCTAACTTCCTCTGCTGAACACATTACCAACATTCCCTCCTTCACCTCAGTCCCCAGAATGACAGAATATGCATATGCTGGCCCCGTAGAGGTTGGAGCCAGTTTCCCTTTCCACAAGAAAGGACAAAATGAGCTGAGGATGGCTGGAAGCAAAAAAGCAAGTAAAGATCTGCATTATTTCGCTGTGTTCCTACTTCTCTCTATTCCTTAATACCTGACACACCTGTACATGGTGAAATGGTAATTTGAGGCAAATAGGTCTCTCCATCTTTTCAGCATGAGCTTTGAAAAACAAATGCTTCTTTTTTCTTTTTAACAGACTAGAAATCTTCATTTGGTTTGGTCTTTGGTAAGCAAACAAATCTGAAGAGCAAATGAACCTGAGTGTATTAATCTAAGTGGCTGATAATAACATGAGAATTTGTTCAAATATATATTCTCAGGTCTCTATCCCAAAATCTTTATCCAGACAAATAGAATCAGAAATTGTGGGCTTGTATGACAGTGTGTCTTTTAACAATTCTTCCTAGGCATTCTGATGTAAAACAGAAGTGTGAAAACCAATAGTTTGTGAATTCTTTCTTCATTGTATAAATTAAGACATATTTGCCACTATTTTTGCCAATACCTTTATATAAAAAACCTAGCAAAAACCATCAGGGGATGGATTCAGACTCACTCAACTCTGCTCAGGAATCAGTAACCACTAAAATAATGATCCAGTAAGTTCACTGGAGACTTGATCTCCTTATGGCTTAATTTTAAAAATGAAATACAATGATGCAATGTTTTTGAAACTTTCTACAATAGAAAAACATTTTTAAAATCTCTAACAAGAATAAGACAGTACATATACAATATTTACATCCCTTTTGAGAGGTTGGTACATGAACATAACACATCTTAATTCTTTTTTTCATCCCCTTTGCCTTCCTTCCCTCCCCCCTCCACCCAACCCTTGATTCCCTCATTTTTTTGTACAGTACATCCTGGCAGTACACTTTAAAAAAAGACACATCTGTTAAAGGACTATTATTCAAATCATACAGATAGTACTTAAAGCTCAACAATAAGAAAATTAACAACCTGTCTCAAAAATGAGCAAAAGACATAAAGAAACACCTCTTCAAATCAGATACACAGCAAACCTAAGAAAAGATGCTTAACTTAATATGTCATTAGGAAATTGCTGATTAAAGCAAAAAAATAGGATAACACCACATGCCTATTAGAATGGCCAAAATTCAAATCAGTGAGCACACCAAATGCTGGCAAGAATCCGGAGCAGTATGGACTTTCTTTTATTAAAGCTGATTACAATGCAAAATGGTAGTTTGCATTGGGAGACAGCATGACAATTTCATACAAAACTAAGCACACATTTATCATACAGTATAACACTTATGCTCCTTGGCAGTACAGGAGACTTTCCAAATTTCTGCTCAACTTTTCTCTAAACCTAAAATTGTCCTGAATAATAAAGTTTATGAACCATAACAAAAATAATGAGTAACATAAAATGTAGGGACTGCCTGGACCAGCAATTCTCAAAGTCAGCCTGGAACCCCTATGGGTTTCTGGAAGCCTATTGTGGGGTAACCTAATCTCATAATACTATTTCCTTAATAATAACTGCTCAGCAATTATTTCATTTGCACCCATTTTATCATGAAAGTGTAATAGAGTTTGACATGTGATATTGCAACAGATTCAATGCAGTACAGCAGCTAAGACAGTTTGGCTGTTCCCTGTGAAGCCAGAAATACAGAGATTTTGCAAAAGTTAAAATCAGTATCACATTTCTTGCTACAAAATAGATTTCGGTGTGCAAGTTACTTATTATTTTTCAAAAATACTTTATTTATTTTAGTATGAGTTTATAGTTGCTATTTTAAAAAAAATAATAAATATTTTAGAAAGAAAAAATACAATAATTATATGATAAGCAGAAAAGAAGGGAGGAGGGGAAAATAGTACAATACCTTACAAAATAATAGGTCCTTAAAATATTAATTGTGCTATTTCTTTCCTACAAATAATATTAATTGCATTCCCAAATACACACTTCTTTCAGGTTTGTTTCTTAGATTTTTTTTCATTCTATATATTCTGTAATTTTTCCTCTCCATAAAAGTAACTTTTTCTTAGGTTTCAAGAAGGCATTCCCTTATTTGCAAGCTTCCTTCCTAGAGTAGAAAGGTCTCACAAGTTATGTTCACTGTCACTGCCATTAGCAAGGACAAGCAGATTTACTGAAGCTGAGGCTTTTGTCATGTGAATTCTCATTTTCTGCAAGGGATTTGCTTTTTTTTTAGTATTCATGAGGAGCCACTATATGTTAAGAGTACTGAAATTAAAACTTATTCTAATTTAATAATCTTTAGATGAAAAATTTTGTTGATAAATGAAATTAGTCTGAAATTTAATCCACCTTTTCCAAAAATGTCACATACTTGAAAGGGAATGTGCTGCCTCTCTTCCATGATCTGTTATATCCTATGTTATCTGTGCTATTTTTCACAATATCAACAGAACGTCTACAACTGTTCTAATTCTGCTTTTTACAGTAAGTCCCTGACTTATGAACATTTGAGTTGCGATCTTTCACTGGTATGCTGTATGACTCACTTTGTTGCTTTTGAAAAATTCTCCTGGAACAGAATTTGTTCATAAATTGGGAACTTACTATAATCTAGAAATAAATTCAACAAAGAAATTTTTAATCCTGGCTGGTGAGATAGCTCAGTGGTATAAGTGCCTGCCTGGCAAGTGCAAGGTCCTGAGTTTGACTCCTGGTACCCACACACAAAAAAAGGGTCGGTGATATCGCTCAGCCGCACAGGCGCCTGCTGGCGCGTGAGGTCCTGAGGTCGACCCCCAGTACCCACAAAAAAAAAAGAAAAGAAATTTTTAATCCTGAAATGTAAATAAAAGAGCCAAGAAGATTTCCAAAGTGAATATGGGGACTTCAACTCACCCCACCCACAGGATGGTTGTAGCTTCACTGACTTCCATTACAGAAAAAATTTTCAGAATGTGTCAGTAAGAGGCAGAAAAAGATTTATTAGGTAGGATTTTAAAAGTGCACACTCAAAGAAACAGAGTGCAGGCCCTGAAAAGTAAGAAGGGTTCTTATTGCCTAGAGCTGGGTATGTTTATAAGGAATTTAGGTGAAAATCAGTAGAAATTGTCAATCTGTGGAAAGAGGGGATTTAATTTACACATAAAATGTGAGCGCTTCTTCTGCATGGGAAGGGAAGTGATGATGGCCACCAGAGGTGATAGAGCTATAACACACCCTTGGGAAAAGGCCCATTTCCAGGAAAAAGGCCCATTTCCAGGTAAAAGTAAGTGAACCAGACTTTTTTGTGTCTTTAAGGACCTTGGGAATTTTTTACTAGGTTTGTGTTTGGAAACTGCAGCTTTTATTAAAAGTGCAATTTTAAAATTACAATTCTTCTTGTTTTCTTTCATCCTGTCTCAGTAGAGACATCCTAGATACATCAGATAAAAATACAGGATCACTATTTATAATAATGTTAAAAGGATCTATCATAGGAGAGAAAGTATTGAAGATGAAGAGGCAGTAAACTTTCCTTTAGATAGGGAAAATTTTTTCTTAGGTAAACTGAGTTGAAGTCAACTTCAATAAACTTATTTAGGCAATATCTTTTTCAGATGTAATCACATAACCACTTTAAAAATATTTAAATCACACATCAAAAACTGGCATTTGACCAAAAAAGAAATCTTAAAGTTAAATATGACACAGGCAACATTTTCTTAACAATAATCCAATATAGCTGGAATAAAACAAAGATAATAGACACTACATAACCCTAGGTAAATGTAAACCCTATAGTATGAGATATAAATATTACTCAGGAATAAAATTTAAGTAGACTTCATTTTTAAATAAATACTGAAAATATTTAATCATTTAATATTTAGTATTTATTAATATATTTTAAATATATTTACAAATAAGAAAGTCTGAAATTAATTGAATAACTTTTTATTGAAGATGTCTACAAAACTAAATTTAATGAAAATAGAAATAGGAAAGAATAAATTACATTTAAAAATAGGGAAGGAAAAAGGATTAAAATACATCAGAGTTAACCTATAAAATAAATGCTGATTCTTTGAAAAGCTTAATGAAATAGAAAAAAAAAAATTTTAGTGGCTTTAAGGGAATAGAAACAAGGTGTGCTGATACTAAGATTAAGAGGAGAACAAAAACATATTTAAAAGTTTAAATCTATATTATAAAGATTATTTCATTAATAAATATGAAAACTTAAGAACACCATTAAGAGCTGAGTGTGGTGCTTCATACTACTCAGAAATCTGAGGCAGAGGATTGCAAATTTGAGATCAGACTGGGAAATGTAGTGAGAACCTGTCTCAAAATAGTAACAAAAAATTGCTGGAGGGGCCGGTGAGATGGCTCAGTGGTGTAAGCGCCTGCCTGGCAAGCGCGAGGGCCCAACTTCGACTCCCAGATCCCACATACGGAAAAGGGGCCGGTGATATCGCTCAGCGGCACGGGCGCCTGCTGGCGCGCGAGGTCCTGAGGTCGACCCCCCAGGTACCCACAAAAAAAAAAAAAAATTGGTGGAAACTTCCACCAGTGGCAGAAAAGAGAACACTGCCTAGCTTGTGTAAAATTCTGGGATTGGTACCCAGTATCACAAAATACACAAACAAAACACCATTAACATGAATGACCAAAATTAATATAGTAAATGTACAATAAATAAAACAAAAATAGTAAGCAATAAAAGAACATAATCATAGGATAAAAATTGAAATATTTAAATTATTACCCTCTAAGCCCTCCAAAAACCTCGATACTAGGCAATTCTAAGAAATACTAACAATCAAAAGGAAAAGTACATCATACATAAATTGTTCAGGACACATAGTTAGAAAACTTTCAGGTTACACAAAAATCTTAACATGGTCCATGAAGGCCAATAAACAAAAGTGGAGGCCAATCTTGACTCTGCATTTTGTATACTTGTCAAATTAAATATTAGCTCATTAATTGGGGGTAGTACATTCAAAGAATAGTACAATTGAAAAAATAAAATTTGCATAAAAGGTACTATTTTTCATTAATTTTATCTTATCTATACAGTAACTTATTGAAATGAATACTTTATAGGTAAAACAAACAAATTTGTATTAATGTTTATCACCCATTTTGATTAGAAATTGGATCATCTTCAATGTAAATTAGAGATGAAATAAATATCCCTTCTTGTTATAATTATACATTTTTCTAGTTGCTCTATGCAAAACTTTTGTGTAAAGAATTAATACTGCTCAGTGAACAATTTTATAGGATTTGACTCTCCCTTTATAAACTAAAACAGACTACAGGTTTAAAATCAATTATACATTAACAATAAAAGAACTGTACATGAAATAAAAATCTAGGAAAAGATTTTTTAAAGTAGGTTTCTACACTTAACGACTTGTAGATCTGAAAGGCCTACTTGAAGATCACTCTATTACACAGATATACATAAAAATTAAAAATGGAAAAATTTTGGACTTCACTAACGATGCATTTAAAACACATCTATAGCAAAATACTATGTAGACAAAGTTGAAAGAAAAATAACAAAATGAGCAAACATTTCAAATGATAAAACAAAGACTTATTACTTTGAATGTATATGGGATTTCTTTAAACCAAACAAAAAGACACAAAAGATAGAATATATTCAAAGAGAGCTAAAACATAAATATTACCAAGGAATGGAGATAAAATTTGGAAATAAATTAAAAAATTGACACCTACAGTAGTAAAATGAAAAGTAAAATTAAACAGTGACTATGTCTTACATCACTCATCCAATGGACCATAATTCAAAAACTGCATAATAGTAAATATTTGTAAGCCTTGACATATAGAATAGTAGAGAGAGTGCAACTGACATAACTAACTAATTCCCATGGAAATTTGATTGCATCTGTTAAGCTTAGATAAGGCAGCTGATATCCCACCGATTTTACTTTTTCCCCCCTTTACTCCAGAGACACTCATATATCTGAATCATTTGCATGATTTGTTTATAGTCATTTAGAAGGTAGTGAGAATATTGAAACTAACTAAATGTGCACCTACAGTGACATGCCAAATTAGGTAAATGTTATGAAAGAGCATGAAACATTTTGAAAGAATTTTATAGGTCCAAATATATTAACAAAAAAGTTTCTAAAAAGATATTAAGAAAAATGTAAGTAGTGTAAACATACAGAGGATATGAGATCTTTTATATATTTTAAAAATACTATGTCTTTTTCAACATTTTAAACATGGTTCTGGACTGTTATAAACTTAACTAGTAGTAGTTATTTCTGCTTAGTGAGTTCAAAGGAAAAAAATCAGGAGTGAAGAACCAAGTGATAATGTTAAAAAAATTTATAAGAATTTTAGGTTTGAAGAAAACTGGATCAAAATATCTAATTATATGATTTTTATCAAAAGAATGCACAATTTTAAGACATTTGCACACATTCTTCCTGTATAATACAGTGTAAGAGTATTATAATAAAAAATAAACTGGATTGAATTGTTACTTGTCTCCTAACAGCGTGGTTTTGGAATGAGAGACTCATTTTTTTTTTTTTTTTTTTTTTTTTTTTTTTTGTGGGTACCGGGGGCTCGACCTCAGGACCTCGCGCGCCCGCAGGCGCCTGTGCCGCTGAGCGATATCACCGGCCCCTTTTTCGTATGTGGGATCCGGGAGTCGAACTCGGGCCCTCGCGCTTGCCAGGCAGGCGCTTATGCCGCTGAGCCATCTCACCGGCCCGAGAGACTCATTTTTTATGGCCATGTAATGTGAGTAAAGTTTTTATCAAGCTCCTTGGCACTGCAGATGGTGTAAATGGCAATGTATTTTGTAATGAGAGTTTTCTAACCATAATAGACTGACATAAACAGAAGAAAGCTAATGTACCAAAGAAGCATAGTCAGCAACAGAGCTCTTTACAAAAGGTAACAGACTGTGGCATGCAGGGTCCCAAGGTGTAGAAAACACAACTCACTCCAGCCAGATTAATTTGGAAGTTTTCATTCCCAGGTTTTGGTAATTTATATCTGCATAAAAGGTGGTATAACAAATCCTTTCAAAAATTTTTTAGTTTATTATTACATGTATGTAGTACATGTTTACAGTCCTTGTGGGAAGCTGGTACATGTACAACTGTTTTTCATCCTTTTCCCCTTCCCTCCATTCCCCTCCCCATCTCTCCATCCTCTTCTTCTCCTTCTTCTTCTCTTTCCTCTTTCTCTTCCTCTTCCTCCTCTTCCTCCTCCTCTTCCTCCTCCTCCTTCTTTTTCTTTTTTGTACATGGTTGCAGTACCTAATGTTGATTTTCCTTGTGTGGAGTTGGTACATGTATATAACACGTCCCAATTCATTTTTCATTCCTTATCCCTTTCCTCACTCTTCCCTCCCTCCATCTTTGGATACCCTTCCCCTTTGAGAATGCTCTATCTCCCTACTTAATGTTATCTATCTTTTATTTTCTCTTTATTTTTACTCTTGGTTTCTCATAAAAGAATGACCATGTGGTATTTAAGCTTGTGTGTCTGATTTATTTCACTTTATATTATGGTCTTAAGATGCATCCATTTTCCTACAAATTTCCCAAGTTTATCTTAACTATAACATAATAGGGATAGTCTCAGAATCACACAATGGTCTCCACCTTAAACAGCAGCAACTGCTATGTGAGACATCAGAGCCACCCTACCTCTGCCATTTTTTCTGCAAAATACAGGCATTCGTTTTCTGATTCTTATAGACATATATTTTTATTGGATAAAGCTGTCTGTATCCTGGAGGAAAAGGAGATTAGGAAATATAAATCTGAAGATTTCTACATTGAAAAGTTGTTCTTTTCACATTGTAAAAAAATGACCAAAATGCAGAGAATGTAAACAAATATTTTGGTACAATTCCAAATAACTATAGAATACTGCAGAGGGAAACATTACCATTACTAGTTTAAAGCCTTGTGTTGGAAAATTATACCTCATATTCCAGGGACAATGACTGTTCCATTTGAGATATATAAATCAGATTTTAAAAGCAGTTCAACCAGTTGCATTCTATACTGATTTTGAATTATCTGATTCCTCTGAATTTTTACATGTCATCCAATCATCTTATAATATGACTTTCTAAAGACTTTGTCTAGGTGAGGGATGTTCATGTCAACTTACAAGACTACTAAAACTTACATTATTATATAAATCAATAACTTGGTTTTTGTTTGGTTTATGTACTCTAATCTTTCAAATTTCAATAAATTCAAGCAGCATTTTTAGCCAGATCAATAATATGGTCCTGAAAATTTTTCTTTGGCAGTAAGTCATTAGTGCAGTTTCACTTTGAGTTATTTTCATTACAAACTATTGATCTTCCTTGGTCACGAACAGCTCGACATTGCTCTTTCCCTCAAACTTTGAAAATCCTCTCACCCCAACAAATTGGATTTGATTCTGCCAAGCTTTGATTTCTATATCAACATTTTGTCTTGATGCATATTTTGCATAATTTTCATTATACAAAAAAAAATATTTAGTGAAAATGACCCTGTTCTGGGCACAGAGTCTTTTATTAAATAGGTGATCAGTGAACATCATGAATGAATGAACAGCAGTGTGGGTTTTCCTTCTCCGCTCCTTGATTTATTTCTCTCCTTGGTAATCACATTTTGTGTCAGCTTCACTACAATCGGCGGCATATTTTCTAGTAAATAAAGTTTAAGTTGAACTACCAGAAACATGATATAAATGCAAATTCTAACTTAATATATCCTGTATGGAAGTTACATCTCCTTTGACTTGTTATGGATAAAGCCCAAGGTTGGATTAAAAAACAATTCTGTCATTAGTCTTCATGAGCCTTCTCAAGTATAGTGTTAAACAACCCCACTCATTGCCTACTAAGTCACACTATCTTCCTCCTATCTACCACATCCAGGAATTGCTGAATTTATATCCCCATTTATTTGAATCACTTATAGTCAACCAAAACTATTGTATCAAAAATTACAGATGAGAAGAAAATCAATGCTATTGATATATGATACTGGAAATCTTCAGAAATGTGGATACAGACACAAATATAGGCAGACAGGCAGGCAAGATACACACATTCACATTCATGAGAGAAAGTTGAGTCATTTCATTTAAGACAATTCAGGTTTCCCAGATCATATGCCAATAAGCCAAGTAGCAGTTCCAACTCATTGATATCACATTATTCAGCACAGTTTCCAAAAAGAAGTTCAGTTTTTGAAAACCATTTAGAAACACAGTTTGAGGGCCGGTGAGATGGCTCAGCGGCGTAAGCGCCTGCCTTGCAAGCGCGAGGGCCCGAGTTCAACTCCCGGATCCGACATACAAAAAAGGGGCCGGTGATATAGCTGAGCGGCACGGGAGCCTGCTGGCACGCGAGGTCCTGAGGTCGACCCCCGGTACCCACCAAAAAAAAAAAAAAAAAAAAAAGAAAGAAACACAGTTTGACACCAAAGATGTGAATTCATTTGTTTGCTAAAATAGACTGCATCTTGGGTCTTTTCTGAATGAGAGCAAGTTTGACTTTGTATGTCATCAAACCTGTTAAAAAATAAAAATGAGTAAGTTTACCCCTAGACTATTGACAGAATTGGGTTATTTTTGTTTGTTTCTTTGTTTGTTTGTTTTTTTGGTATAGGTAAATTATATTCAAATGACCACTAATAATACCATAAAAACTAATTATCTGATGAGAGTATTGCAACTAAACAAATAATTCTGTTTCCTTAAGAGTACTTAAAGTAACCCTTCACAGACCCTGGATGAGGCAAAAGTGGCCTTCCAGATTCTGAGGTGCTTGCACATCATTTCATTCTGTGCATGCTCATAGCCATGTTTATCCGTGACTCTGGTAGTTGATGTTTATGTGCTAGCACAATAAGCTTTGAGATACAGTGTCTATTGACTTGTCTGTACATTCTGTAAAATAAATATTCATATGAATCTTTTTGCTCTTCTAAGTGTTTGAGTTCAGAGTTTCTAACTGAAATATTTTTAGATTAATCCAGAAAGAAACACACCTTGGAAATGTGAATGTTTTAACAATCATTCTTCTATTATCTATAGTCCATCATTATTTTATCCTTTGTTAATACTTTCATGCTTCTTTGCTATTATTGTCTGTAATAGTTTTTACTAATACTGAAACTTTTGCAAAAAATTTTCACCATTGAAACCGTAGGCGTTGCAAGTTCTAACAACATGACCCTTCATTCTACTTCTCTCACTAACATGATTTCCGTTACATGCATGCTCAAATCTCACTTTGACAAACTGACCCATGGTTTGCTATTTCTTTGCTCATATAGAGTTTTCTGTCTGGTGAGAGACCACTGCAGAATGGAACTTTAGATATTTTTCTCCCTCTCTCTTTAGAGATAATCAACTTCTACAAACTTCCTCCTGCTGAGCACTTAGTCATCATTCCCACCTCTCCTCAGCGCAAAGAACTGATAGAATATGCAGATACTAGCCCCTGGGGTCAGGGCCTGGTTTCCTTTCAACAGAAAGACTAGGATCAGCTGAGGATGGCTGGAAGTAACAAAGCAAATGTGGAGCTCTCCATTATCTCCCCGTGCTCTCCCTCCCTCTGTTCCTTACTATACAAGACCCTTGCCCATCTATACATTGGTAGATGGTGTTTTGAGGAAAATGGGCCTAGCTGTTCAGAGATAGTTTGAGTAAATTTTTTCCCTTTACCAAAATATATGGCAATCTTTGATTTGGTTAGTGGCAAGGAAATGAACCTAACAGGCTGGTAACAGTTTTGGTGAGCCAGCCAGGAGTTAGATCCCAAATCCTGATAGACATACTTCCTGCCAGGGACCTGAGAAATGAACGTGGCTGCTTGCTGCTTGATGAATCTATGATCTGGATGCCAAGGGCATTTCAACACCTGGCAGAACACTTTTACACTTGAGAATCTCTCTCCTTTCCTGTTCATGGCATCAGCTGCCTATAAATATTTTTGTTGGTAAAATGAAAAATGTTATTTGGGGAGCTAATGGGCTCTGGTTTCTGACTATAAAGCGTACTCCAGGGATTTACTGTCTCTACCACTGAAACTTCTCTTAGGTCATTTGGCAGTGTCACTTGGGGGAGGTAAAGACCTCACCATATGGGCAGTTCAGGACCTACTGCAGATTATTTTGGGACACTGACTGGTTAGCAGTTCTCTTTGGGGTGAGGCAAGCACCTTTAGTATTTGTGGCCATTTAGACCTACTGCAAGTCATTTTGGGGCACTGCCTGGTGTGAGAAGACATTCAGAGACAGTAAAAAAATATTCTAAGTACTTGTTTTGTTGGTTCGGAGACCTCATTTGTTTGAGCTTGCTTTGGTTTGCTTTTGTTTCTTTATTTCTTCTCCTCTTATATCCTTCTTTCCTCCAGAATGGGTGCCAGAATTTTAATATCTTTTAAAATTTTGTAAACCATTTGTATTTGGAAGCCACTCTGAGGCTTCTTTATGAGCCAGTATAGAGTTCATTATTCTTGAATAATTTATCAACAAAAATGTTTAGATTAAGATATTTGAAGAGGGTAGAGATGCTAGCGATATGTATGATTGTTCCATTGTAAATGGCTCAGGGATAAAAGTACTTGTGCTATATTGTAGTTTGCTAGAAAATTTTAGGTACCTATGACATAGAAAAAGGTGATTTTATTGTGATTCAACATGGTCTTCATAACTGAAAGCACACTTCAATTTCGAGGAACTGTCTTTAAGAAGATTCTTTGGTGTTACTTTGCCCAGGATCATATCCATAGCTGCTTTCCCGGCCCTTTTTCTGGATTAATGACAAGTACAAGCAAAAGCCTTCTATACCCACAATGTCCATGCACCTCATTGGACAATAGCAAGTTTATTGGGGTTAAAATTTCCTCTCATTTTGGCTAGCAGACTGGGATTTATTTTACTTATGATCAAAATATTTGTCAAAACTTGTTTGCCAAAAACTGATTTTTGTCTCCTGACACCTACAATAGTTAACTAGAAAAATGAAATCTGACTACAGAAAGTCTACCTTTGTGGGGTTTTTTTGGTGTAGATTGTTACTCCTAAACAGATTTCTTTTTTTGTTGTTGTTTGTTTGTTTGTTTGTTTTTTGAATGGTGAAGGCTTTGAACAACAGAGCTAGAATAAAATGTGCAAACTTCTAACCAGCTATATCTAAATTTTAACACAGTGAAAAATACACTAAAACACGGAGCAAGAATTTTTAAATTGACCAAGACCTATAATAAGTTAAGGGAGAAAAAAATGGCAATAAAATCAAACTCAGATTAACTGGGCAAACAATCTCCTTCAAGGTATGTATTTCTCAACTTACTGTAGGCAGGAATCCTACTTTTAGACACACACATTTAGCGTTAAGTATTGCTATAATTCTATAAAAAAGAAAAATCATGCCAACGGTATAACTTTTTAAATGCTGGTAAATGATAAACTTAAGTCTTTGTTTTATGTGTGTTGGCATGAATATGTGTATTTTATGTATGTCTGTGTGTGTATATCTGTTCGTATATTGCTTAGATGGTACCAGATTAATTAAAAATAAGAGTGCTTAGTTATTAAGAATGCATGAACTCAAAAGTCTTAGTCTCTGAGACTTAAACAAATGTTTAAAAGAAAAAGAAAATTTCCTTCGGGATGATTAACACGCATTTTTTTCATGCGAACCAATCGGAATTATATTTTATATGTTCAAATTTGAGTGAAAAATTTCTGTTTCACAAAGGTTATAAAAAGGTTAAAGAACATAAAAGGAACACAGTTAAATTTTTTGAGTTTGTTAAGTCTTAATCACTCTTGGGAGTCAGAGTAGTTTGAACAGGAAGATAATGTGACGCACAGGCTAAGAGAGCACTGGCTGGGCATTCTTTCATTTAAAAATTTAAATTGTTTTGCTTCTCAGAAAAAATTATGTAGCAATAGTCGATATAAAAGCTGCTTTAGTTTTAGCAAAAGGGGTCCTAAGAGGTAGCATTTTACTAGACATTGGTTGAAAGAGTTATGGTTTATAGAAAAAATAGCTACTCCACTTGAGAACTTTTACTATGTCTATGAGGAAAAAAATAGACAGTTTTGTCTAAAGCATTAACTTGCATCTGAGCAAACAGTTTTTCCAGCCATGCTATGCTTCTTTCTAATTTTGTGAAGTAACTGGATCCATGTTTACATGGATAATAATGTCCACAACTCTGGAATGAAAAAACCATGAGGCAGTAATATGGCCCCAGTACTTTCCATTGTAGCTTGTGGATTTTTTCAGATGTTCTGAGCTATGCCATTTTAAATGCCTATGGCAAGTAAAGTTCTTTTTACAGTCCTCTCCAAGTGCATTCACGTATGGCTATCCTTATTTCTCAGGATAGTTTGCTTTTGGTTACATGAAAATTTGGTTAGAAATAATATATTGGGGCCAATTTAAGTATTCAAGTTCAAAAGCCCCAGAAAATCCTTTAGGGCTTTAAAAAAAGGCATTTTGTTGCAGCGTGTGTAGAGAAAATTTCCACATACTGACTACAACTTTTGAGAGTTTTTTCTCAGCAAAAAAAATTGTTTTGGATGTTATCTTGTGTTTGTCAGATGTTTTACATTTTATGGGTAATATAAAATAATTATTAAACAATTAAATTAGATGACTAGAAAAGTAAAACATTGAAGTTATTTACAATTAAGTTAAAATACTAAAGACATTTGTTAAGTATTAATTTATGTATTCTTTGTTTCTAAAATGTATAAATAGTAATATATTTCAGTCTATTAAATGAATTTCATAGATTGTTGATACATGCATCTCTATAATGCTGATATAAGACCAAAAGATATTTGATCCTTTAATAAATTTCAGAGTAACTATTCTAGAGTGACAATATAGCTATTGTCTGAAAATATGGAATATCTGAAAATGGAGACATTTTTGTCAAACTATAGGCCAGGTTAAAAATGAGTTTTAAATATCTCTATCTGAATGATAGTTTTAATTGTTCATTTCAAGATACCCTAAAGTCAATAATTTGTATTAGCACAACTCATTTAATATTCTAGTAACAGTCAGTTTTACCAACAAAAAAAATCTTGTGCTATGAAGGTTAATAGCAGTGACTTACTTAGTCTGTAATTGGATTTGCTCATATGACCTAATGCTGATGGATTCAAAAAATACTGAAGACTTGCTTGTTTCTCTACAGTAGATAAACTGCTATTATTTTGCTATCTAGTCTTTTCTTAATAAATACTTAAAATGATTTTTTAAAATCACTTTGTTTTTGCAGAAAAGTCTTGTAAGTTTCAGAAACAAAGATTTTGGGCTTTTCTCACCTCAAGTATGTTATATGATCTTTTCTAGATGTAAAGTGTTTATATCTATATATGAGATGGTTTGGCACAAAGTACAGGTTAATAAAATGAGTTAAATACCACTGGTTACCTATGCATGGAGTGGAACAATTTTACAATAAGGTAAAAGTTTTGTTTTTATGGTAAATTGATCATATACATTAGATGTATAACTTTTGAGTAAAATATTTCTAGAGACAACTTGTTCTAAGAAAAATATTTTAAAAATTAAAAATGTCATACAGAAGGATAATGTTAGTATCTTTGATAAAAACAAAAAGGGTTAGGATATTCATCTGTTCTTAGTAAAATTTATAACAAAAGTTTTAAAAAGATATTAAACTTGTCAAAATAATTTCTTGTGTTCATTACTATCTTGTTACGATTTTAAACTTGTCAAAATAATTTCTTGTGTTCATTACTATCTTGTTACGATTAATGTTTAAGAAAATTAAGTCTTAGAAAGTTCATATTTGCTTAGATATCTCTTTCAAGTTTTGTTTTACAATCCTGGTCACCTAAACTACTAGTAAGTGATTTTCCTTTATTTTTAAAAGTATAGTAATCCTGGCATAATGTAAACATGTTGTCTTAACATGATATAAAAGTAACTTCATTGTTTTGCTAAATTATTATATCTGTCTATTGCCTATAGTCATATAACTGGCAAAAAGACATATTCCTCTTGGTCAATAAGAGAGACTTTGCTCAGAAATATATGTTCTTAGTTGCTAAAATAGACATCAATTTTTGGACACAGTATTTAAAATTATTAACAGTTCTGTATTGTGTACCTAACAAATCCTAAGGCATTACTAAACTATAATTCTTAATATTGGCATTAGTAAATTCTGTGCTTTATTCCAAATGGTAATTCACATTGTGTGACAAAAAGCAGGGACTTTTAAATATTTGCTTGGTAAAACTTTCTGGCAGAACTAAGCTTCAAAGAAACAGTGCCTTTCTTTAATTAACTTGGTCAACATTGTTCTTAGTTCAAGTCTACTGTACAGATTATTTCCTTTAGTCTTATTATTGGATTGTTTTGTTAATTAATTTTATTGGTACACTGTACATATACACAATGATCACATTTATCATAGTGAATTTTGCCTGTACATAATATATCTTGACTCTTCTTTTTATCCCCAATCCCTTCCCCTCCCTTCAGTCCCTCTTCCCCTCCTTATATACAAAAGCTTTTTTTCATTTTTTCTTTTCCCTTCCTTCTTTTCCCCTCCCCCCATTTCCCTTCCCATTTGAATATTTTTTTCCTTTTTCACAATATCTTTTATACATATTTGTCCTTATTTCCACTTTCAGTTTCTCACACCAGAGAAAATATGTGATGTTTAAACATGTGTGTCTGAAGTTCAAGCTGATGCTGGTTTCTCACTGTGAGACCGGGACCCAAGTTGTTCAGCCCACAGCACTCTGGGTGCCTCTTCCTGGCTTGAACTCGACTCCCTCACTCTGGGTGTCTCCCGTAGCTGTGCCTCACCCTTACACTGGGAACCCCAAGATGGTGCCAACTCATTTTTTTTTAATGTGTTGATTTAATTTGTAGTAACTTACTGCTTCAATTATAGCTTAGTGTGATGGTATGGCTGAATTGTTGTCTTTATTTTCTGCTGTATTTTTTTCTTTTTTTATTTTAAAGAAAAAAATAAAGATAACAATAAAACAGAGTTTCAAAACAGGTTAGTATGAGAGTTACAATAATTAGTGCATTGCATATTGTTATCTTCATAGTAGCTATTCAGAGTACAAGATATAGGCATGACATCTTGTCCCAACAATATAAGCTCAAAACTTTCTTTTCAGTGAACTAAGAAAAACTAGCTGTATAACTATCCTAAATATCTTGCACATAAATATATATTTTTTTCTTTTTCCCATCCTTCCTTTCCTCTTTCCCCCATCACAGTTTGTCTTTTCTTTTGAACTGCATCTTCTGAATTCATAGTATCTATTTGTACATTTTGGATGTTATTTACTCATCAAGTTTCTCACACTAGTGAGACAATACAATGTTTACACATGTGGGTCTGATTTATTTCACTTATGAGTATGATCTTGAGTTGCGTCCACTTACCTATAAAAGTCTCAAGTTTATCCTTCTTTATTACTGAGTAGTACTCCATTATATTTTTAAAAAACACATCTTTTTTATCCATTCCTAGGTTGATGGGCATTTGGGTTGTGTCCAAGATTTAGCTATTACAAATTGTGCCGCTATAAATATGGGTGCACATATATCACTGTGGTATGATGCTTTTAAGTCTTCTGGGAAGATACCCAGAAGGAAAATAGCTGGGTCAAGTGGGACCTCTATTCCTGATTTTTTAAGGTATCTCCACACTGATTTCCACAGTGGTTACGCCAGCCTACATTCCCACCAACAGTGCAGAAGCATTCCTTTTTCCCCACGGCTCTGCCAGCATTTGTTATTGGTTGATTTCTTGATGATAGCCACTCTTTTTGGAGTGAGATGGAATCTCAGTGTTGTTTTATTTAATTTGCATCTCTCAAATGACCAATTATGTTGAGCATTTTTTCATGTATTTATTTGCCATCTGTATTTCTTCATCCAAGAAGTATGTATTCTTCTCAGATGCCCATTTTTGGATTGAGTCTTTGAATCTTGGGGGACTGATTTTTTTCAATTTTTTTATATGTTTTAGATATAAGTCCTTTGTTTGAAGGACAGCAAGCTATAATTTTTTTAACAACTCTGCGTTGTCTGTTCACTCTGTTGGTGATTTCTTTTGTTGTGCAAAAGCTTTTTAATAAGGTAAGATACCATTTGTTGATTCTTTGTAGTATTTCTCTTGCAGTCTGGGTTTTGTTTACAAAGTGTCTGCCTACACCCATGTCTTCCAGATTTCTATCTATTTTCTCTCCCAGTAAATTTAGTGTTTCTGTTTTAATATTCAGATCTTTGATCTATTTTGACTTAGTTTCATGCATGGTGATAAATATGGGTTTAGTTTTAGTCTTCAGTATGTGGAAAGCCAGTTTTTCCAGCACCATTTATTAAAGAAACTATCTTTCTTCCAGTGAACATGTTTGGCCCCTTTGTCAAAGATAAGGTGGCTGAGTGTTTGGAGTTATGTCTGCAACTTCTAATCTGTTCCACTGATTCTCAGGTCTGTTTTTTGGGGGTTTTTTTGTTTGTTTGTTTGTTTGTTCTTTTTTTTTTTTTTTTTTTTTTTTGCCAATACCATGCTGATGTTATCACAGTAGATTTGTAGTATAATTTCAAGTCATGGATTGTGATGTCCCCTGACTTGGCTTTGTTGTCCAGAATTGCTTTTGCTATTTTAGGTCCTTTCTAGTTCCAAATGAATTTTAGGAATGTTTTCTCTAGATCTGTGAGGTATGCTAATGGTATCTTGATAGTGCATTAAATCTGTATAGCACTTTTGGAAGTAGGCCATTTTCACTAACATCATATTAAATGGTCAAAAACTGAAAGATTTCACTCTAAAATCAAGAACAAGACAAGGATGTCAATTATCACCACTCCTGTTCAATAATTCTGGACACATTAGCCAGAGCTATTAGACAGGAGAAAGAAATAAAAGAATAAAGATAGGAAAGGAAGAAGTTAAATTATCATTATTCACAGATGATATGATACTCTACATAGAAGACCCCAAAAACTCCAATAAAAAACTTGTAGATTTAATATCCAAATTCAGTAGTCCAGAAGGATGCAAAGTCAACACTCAAAAAATCAATAACATTCCTGTACACAAGCAACAAACTCACAGAGAGAGAAATTAGGGAAAGCACACCCTTTACAATAGCATCTAAAAAAAATGAAATAGTTAGGAGTCAATCTAACAAAGGGTATAAAAGATCTGTACAGTGAAAATTACAGTAACCTATAAAAGGACATTGAAGAGGATATCAGAAAATGGAAAGATATCCCTTGCTCTTGGTTGGTGCCAACTAATGAGTGCTCTGAATCCCAGGTTTGCTGGTCTCTTTCCATAATGACAACTGGCCAATTGCCCTTTCCTGGGGATGCTTGAATCAGAATTACTGACCAACCACTACAGCCCACAGCACTTGCTGCTCCATTCCACTGGTACCTTTCTCCATGGAGGCCTCTGGAGTAACCCATAGTCACCATGCCTCTGTTGGTTTAAGCCTCCAGTCTAATGCCAGAAGCTGGCATTTGGGGAGAAAGCACCATTTGCCACCTCCCATTTCTGCATTGAAGTCTCTCTCTTTGCTCCCCCCATGGACTCAAATTCTAGTTTCGTATCCTTGCTGGGTCCTAGGAACTCACTTCCCTCCTTCTTCTTTTCCTCCCATTGCTATATTCCAGAGTCTGGACTCCAAATCTTGAAGAGGCTGATTTCCTGCTGCTGCTCAGCACTTCACCATCTTCCCAGAAGTCTGTATTGTTTTTAGTTGCTTATAAGCTTTATAACTATTTGTTAAATATCTAATGTTTTAGAGTGCTGACTACAAAACAGACAGGATTAGATTTGACAATGGACACCACATGAACTGAGCCTAAGACTCACTCTTTCTAAATCTCTGATATTGCTCTAGTTTGGTAAGAAGGGCTTATGACACTGACTCCAATCATCTGTCACATCCCCTGTAACATGGGACATGTTCTGACTGACCATCCCTGGAGAAAGCTACCCCACTGGCCAAGAGACAAAACTGCAAATGGTTAATTGGTAATGCCTTCAGAAAAGAAGAAAATGCATTGTGTGACTAAGGTGGAAAGTTGGGGGCATCAAAGAGTCGCCTGTAGATCAATGCTACCAAAACAAGAAGCACTTCAGAGTTTGTGAAAGAGGGTTCCTATACATGATTTCCTAAAAGCAAAAAGCTCTTCCAGCAGGGATAATGATTTAAAATCTTCCTCCTTGAGCTTTCTTTTGTATTTGATTTCACAACCTTTTGTGATTCTTTTTCAGGCTCAACCATCTTGCTTTCCCTTGCTTGTGTTCCAGCCACTCGTGGTAGAATGTGCACGACAATCCAAAACAAGACAGCCAGATGATGTGGCACCTCAAGACCCTCATGATTAAGGGCTGGAATAAATCAAGAGGAGAATTGGAACTGACATTGCAAAATGGAACTTTAAAAGTTAGATGTTTTTCTTTTAGAGACAAGCAACATCTCCAGACTTCTTCCCACTAAGCATATAACCAACATCCCCACTTCTTCTCAGCCCAAAAGAAGTGACAGACCGTGCAGCTGTCAGCCCCAAGAGGCCAGTGCCTGGTTTCCTTTCCACGGAAAGAGGGGGATGAGCCAAAGATGGCTGCAAGTTGTAAAGTAGATGTGAAGATCTCCAGTATCTCTCTGTGTCCTCCCCCTTTGGTTTCATACTATAAAGGACCCTTGCCCATCTGTACACTGGAAAAAAATGATTTGAGGCAAATGGGCCCTTCTATCTCCCCAAAGCTAGCTTTGAATATATCATCTTCCTCTTTATCAAAATATATGGTCTCCTTTGATTTGGACAGAGATGACCAAATAAACCTAAGTGGCCACTATCAGTTGGATATTAATCATTTTAACTACAATACGATCCAGTGCTCTAATGGGGCAGTGATTTCAAAGATGCTTCACATTATCTTTCCTTACTATTTCCCAGATCCACCGACCTATTTTGTAACTCTATTGCATGTCTTTATGAAACACAAGAGCCATATCTTGCCTGGATGTCTCTGAATATTCCTTAATTAAGATTCCTGTCTCCAGTTTTCTATATTTCACTTCATTTCTCATGATGAAATCTACATGATTTTTCATCTAAGGAAAGCATTCTATAGACATTGTTTGTTTATAATATTTTCTTGTGGTCATCCCATTAATTTGGAATAAGGATAAATATTTTATCATGACTTACAAGGTCATTAGTGTACTAACTGGGTTATTCTTGCTTCTTACTTTCACTGTATAACCTGCTCCCTGCTCCTTATATGCAATATAAAGTTTAGTCATGCTGCAGTGCTTTGGATGTATCGTGCTTCTTCATAATTAGCAACAATGCGGGTGCCATCTCTCTGACTGAATCATAATCCAAGAATTTTTATCCATTAATGGGGAGAATAATTTTTCACTTTTTATTACATTTTCGACTAAGTCAGAGGTCAAGGCTATTCATAAGCTGAATTCCATAAATATTTAGCCTTTAAAGTGCTGTGAATTAATAATTAAAATTCATGCCTTAACATGGGAAATCCTTTGTTTAGTATGATGATTTAGGTTCACTGTGTAAATTGACACTATCATTTTGTTGCTTTAATGAATTCACAGTCAAGTGAGGTAACTAAATTTGCTGACTTAAAAGTATGGGCCAAAATTTGAGATTCTTGTAACTATCCCACAGCCAAATACAATATGGACCTCAGTTGACTCTGAATATATTAATTACACAACCCTCAGCCTTGGAGTTGGATTTTAGAGACTTTGACTGTGCCTACAATCAACTGTTAATAAAAATAAACATGAGTAAATAATGGAATTCCTAACTAAGCAGAGAATTCACCTTCTTATTGGATTCAGTAAAGGAAAAGAAAAACTTACCTATCAAAATTAGTACAAACCAAAGGCTAAAAATATAATGTATGGTAGAGTCCTTGTATGAATGAAATTTTCTTAGGAATCTAAGAATAATTGAATTTGCCTTTTGAAAATGCTTATTTAGTTTCACTTTTAAAGTATGAGCAGTGTGAATCAGTGTGTACAAAACATAAAGAAAAATAGTTTAAAACAGTGAAAAACAAGAATTCCTTGAGAACATTCAAGATGTCAGAAAACAGAGTAGACAGTTATGAAAGAAAAAAGTAAATAAACATGGGTCTAGTTGCTTTTGAAGACATTTCTGAAGTACAGTATCTCGGGTGTTAATAGAACCAAGAGTATAATTACTACTCAAAGATACAGTAAAGAATGTCCAGTTAGAGTGACTTTTCCAATGGGACCCCAGAAACAATGAACCTACTGGGGTAACATCACTAATGCAATACCTATAACACAGTTGGTAAACAAGTCTTTGAAGATAGACTTTTTTTTTTTTTTTTTTTTAATGTAGGTACCGGGAGTCAACCTCAGGACTTCGCACTTGCCAGCAAGCACTTGTGCCACTGAGCAATATCACCAGCCCTTTTTTTCCCTATATGTGGGTTCCAGGAGTTGAACTCAGGACCTCGCACTTGCCAGGCAGGCGCTTAGGCCACTGAGCCATTAACCTGCCCCTGAAGACAGACATTTTTGCAAAATTGCCCCAAAGTGGATAGATTTAGGAGACAAAAAATGGAAATGTCCAATAAAATATTAAAATGTTGTTTAAAGTGTTTCGTAAGACACAATTATTATGGCTGGAGATGCAGATATTGCCCGTGTCCTGAGGGAAAATACAAAATAAATTTTGAAAATGGAACATTAATAAAAGTGGTATAAACTGAATATGAAATGTGAGATACCCTGAAATGGATCTTGGCTGTACCATGATAGATTAACTCATTGAACTCATTGTTCATTGAACTCATTGTTAGGCTAAGTGGAAATACATATTATGCTACTATTGTCCATTTCAGGGTAGACAAGATTGTTTTTGAAACAGATATTTTTTGCTCATTCATAAGGAACTGAATTTCTATTCTTAGAAGAGTAAAGTGGCAAGATACAAATATATGTTAGAAAATCAATTTCTAAGCACAAAAATAAAAGCTAAATTTAAAGAAGGGTGGGGGACACCACTCCTCGATAGCACATACATGAAAGCAGAAACACTACTGATCAAATTACATTTAAAATGTATATGTTTTCTTGCAAGTATCTATGACAGGAAAACAACACTCAAAAATCTTCTGGTTTCAGGTTTTTTTCCTCCCCAAAACATAGCTTTGATATATGAACTATAAAGAGATAAAACAAAGAAGATATTCAATTGAAAACTAATATGACCACCAGTAGTTTGTATTTCCATTTTAATAAATTACACAAACTTAATTACTAAAAGGAACACAAATCCACACTTCAACTTCTGTTAGATAAAAGTTCAAAAAAGTCAAACTGAGCTAAACATCAGGGAGTCAGTGGGCTCTGCTCCTTTCTGGGTTTCCTGGGAGATAATCCATTTTGTTATCTTTTTCAATGCTTAGGAAAAATCTGCATTTATCAGCTTTTAGTACTGTATTTCCCTGAAACATAAGCCTGGGCCTTATATTAAATTTTTGCTCTAAAAAATGCAATAGGGCTTATTTTTCAGGGGATGGCTTATTGTTTTAATGTACAACAATCTACATTTATTCATGTACAGTAATTTACATTTATTCTAATACAGTCATGACATCTTCTTGAACACCGTCATAACTTCAAATCCTAAATTCTGAATTTATTGTGATTCCACTTCCTGTAGAACTGTTGGCGCCAATCTCTCATGTCCAGTAATAGAGCACTCCTTAAGTGAGCCTCTTTTGTCCATTTAGCCTGCTTGTAGTGCATTGGCCATCCAGCTCTCAGTGATTTTATACCATGAATTTTCTCTCAAGTCACAAACTCTCGCAGGCTAGGCTTCACAAAGTTTCCATTATATCAAGTGTTAATTGAAAACTTATGACCCAGGGATGGCGAGAAAAATGATGACAGTTAAGAACGATGCTCCGGGCCGGTGAGATGGCTCAGCGGCGTAAGTGCCTGCCTTGCAAGCGCGAGGGCCCGAGTTCAACTCCCGGAACCCACATACGAAAAAGGGGCCGGTGATATCGCTCAGTGGCACAGGTGCCTGTTGGCGCACGAGGTCCTGAGGTCGTCCCCCTGGTACCCACAAAAAAAAAAAAAAAAAAAGAACGATGCTCCACACAAAAGCAATGAAAAAATGCAGGCACCAAAATTCAGAAAATGTTTCTTTATTTCACATGAGTGCATCAAGCATGTCTGTTACAACACACAGCATGGAATTATGAAGATTCATATTAGGCACAACCACATCCATATGTTATCGAGTGCACATGTTATTCATGTGTTGTATCTGTACTCCAATGGGTCATTCAGCAATAAGTCTTGAGTTCATCTGTTTACATAGGCATTTACCTCTCATCAGTTTGACAGTTCCAAGTATTGGTGATGATGTAAAATGTAAAAATGTAGGCACTGACACTAAGTCTGACACACCTACACAAGAATATACATACTAGGACAATATTTAGAAAAGTCATTTTTTTTTTTAAATGTGGGTACCGGGAGTCGACCTCAGGACCTCACGCTTGCCAGCAAGTGCTTGTGCTGCTGAGCTATCTCACTGGTCATTTTTTTCCTTTATGTGGGTTCCAGGAGTCAAACTCGGGACCTTGCACTTGCCAAGAAGGTGCTTATGCCGCTGAGCTATCTCACCGGCCCTAGAAAAGTCATTCTTATTTGATAACATGAAGATGCACACATCAAAATCCAGTCCAGGAATATGTCACAGAGAAATTTCTGACATTGTACCATAACACATACAATAGTACAAGACGTCATTTTTTGAAATAATAATATAAGCTACTAATATCACAAAAGTTCATTCAATAAATATTTCATTATTTATTTCCAGGAAGATACTAAACTAAAAAATTAGCTATAACTACATTCAGTAATAGGGTTGCATCTCACAACATATTTTGAGAAAAAGAGAAAATTAAAAATGGCAGAGTGAAGACTGGTGAAAAACACAGTCTGTTACCTGGCATTGAGATACCTGGAAAAAAACAAATTGACGAAGAAAAAAAGAAGTAGATATCTTGGAATTAGGAAAGAACTGACAGAAAAACTAGGAGGTAGAGAAGCTGGAAACAACAGAGAAAAGAACATAGCAGTCTAGAACACTAACCACAGTGCTCAGGGAGGGGGACCTACTTTTGCTAACACAAGGAATACCTGGAAATGGTCAACAGCTCTAGTGAAAAACCACAGACAGGGTTTGCTGTACGAGCGAGCACCAAGAAATGTGCACAGTATTGTAAACTGTAAAAACAGCATGGGGCGTTACACAGAAATTTACTCTTTTCAAGTGACAATATAGAGTTGGAGAAAAAATTCATTGTAGCACCTTCCATATTTGACAGTGCTTAAACAGTAAACAGTTTGGGAAGGGGTTAATTGTTTAATACTGGCTCAGAATAATTATACTGACTCAGGGTTTCATAACATAAAGAAAACTATATGGAATGCCAAACAGCCATAATAAAAAAGGAACTCATCTATGACATATCATAGTCAAAATCCCAGAGATCCAACACAAAAACAGAATCCTAAAAGCTGTTATAAAAAGTAACAAATCCCTTAAAAGGTAAACCTATTGGAATTGCAGCAGACTTCTCCACAGAAGCCTTAAATTCCCGGAGAGCTTAGATGAAGTGCTTCAAAACGTAAGAGAAGACAATTTGCAACCCAGACTCACGTACCCTGCAAAACTGTATTTCAAAGTTGATGGTGAAATCAGATCTCATAAAAAAGATAACATTTGAAATTTATGACTACCAAACCACCACTCCAAAACATTCTCAAGAATATCCTAGAAAGAGATATTAAAGCCAAGGATACCACAAAGTGCAGCAGAATAAATACATCAGGTATGGTGAGCATTTAAGCAGAAGGAGAAAAAAAGGGAATTAGAAGAGAGAACATATTGCAATGACAAAAACAAGTCAACACCCTTTAGGAATAACTCAACGTGAATGGTCTCACCAATTGACAGATGGGATTTAAAAACAAAACACAATGGTATTCTGCATACTTGAAACACATTTAATCTAAAAAGAAATTTACAGACTAAAAATCAAAGGACAGAAAACAATACTCCATGCAATGGGAGCTAGGAAACAAGTAGGAACAGCTGTCCTATTTTCAGACAAAGTGGATTTAAACCAAAATTGATCCCCCAAAAAATCAGAAAAAAAGTCATCAAATATCAGTTAAGGGAACTATTTGACAGGAATATATAATTCTAAATATATGTAAATGGACAAATGGTGCACCCAACTGTGTACAAAAAACACTGCTGCATGAGAAAAATATCAACACAATTATAGTGGGGAAAGTCAATGCTCCACTATCACAAACAGACAGACCAACTACACAAAACGTCATCAAAGATAAATCAGAGTTGAATCACAGGTTAGAACAAATAACAAGTGGAATATATATATATATATATATATATATATATATATATATATATATATATATATATGTATAGTGTTGCACCTAACAATATCAGAATACATTCTTCTTAAGAGAAAATGGAATTTTCTCCAATATAGACCATATACAAGCCCATGAATCATGCTTAAAAAATACAAAAGAATCATATTTGTCCCATGGATATGCTCAAATCATAGTACAATAAAACTAGAAATGAATGGCAAAAAAACCCAGAAATTATGCAAAAACATGGAAAATAAACACTACACCCTTGAATCATCAAGGGGTTACAGAAGAAATCAATGAAGTAATTAGTTTCTAGAATCAAATGATTATGGTACTACAACATTCTAGAACCCATGTGACATGATAAAAGCAGTCATAATAGGGAAGTTTAGAGCTTTGAATGCCCACATCAGAAAAATAAAGCAAACCTATGTAACCTAGTAATGTAATTGTAGATTCTAGAAAAACAAGAACATTCAAAATCGAAAGCTAGTACAAGAGGGAAATTATAAATATCAGAGCAGAAATTAATGATGTTGAAACTAAACAGAAAAATACAAAGAATCAATGAGTTGAAGAACTGCTTCTTTGAAGGGGTAAACAAAATAGACAAACCTTGATATAATCTTAAGTCTTGAAAAATGACTCAGATCAGTCCAAGTAGATACCATAAAGTCAAACTCTTGATGAACAGTGCCAAAATCCAGATCATTAAGAATTACTTCAAAAACCTGTATTCCAATAAATTGGAAGATGCAGAAGAAATGGATAGATTTCTATATGCATATGAATTTCCAAAATGGGAACAAGAAGATATAAAAACCCAGAATAATCCAATAACAAGAAAAGAAATTGGGACAGTTAAAACAAATACCCCATAAGAAAGCCCAGGACTCTGTGAATACATCACTAGACTCTACAAAAACTTCAGGTAAGATCTAATGCCAATATTCCTTAAACTCTTTAAATAAATTGAAAGGAAAGTAGTAATGCCCACCTCATTCCTAGAGGTTAACATTACCTTGTTTCCAAAACCAGACAAGTACTCAGCTTACAAAGAAAAGTACATGCCAATCTCTTTAATGAAATGGTCAATAAGTTATTGGCAAACTATTGCAACATATCAGTAAAAAAATCACACATCATGACCAAGTAGGCTTCATTCTAGAAATTAAAGGATAGTTCAACACACAAAAAGTAATAAATGATATGTATCACATATACAGAAGCAAGGATAAAAATCACATGGTCATCTCCATAGACACAGATAAAAAAATTCTTACACACTTTTATATGCACTCATGATAAAAACCCTGAAGAAAATAGTTATAGAGAGACCCTATCTCAATCTGATAAAAGCCATTTATTACAAATCTACTGCCATCATCATATAAAATGGGGGAAAACTGAGAGATTTCCTCTAAAACAGAGAATAAAACAAAGACGCCCACTGTCACCACTCTTATTCATTATAATACTTGAGACCCAGAGCAGTGGAGAAGAAATGGATAAATTAAAGAAATCAATAAAAGAAATAAATACCTATAGGGTAAGAGGACATTAGATCGTTTTTATTTGAAGAAGACATTATTCTTTACATAGGAGATACAAAGAATTCTACTGAAACTCTTCAAAAACTAAAAAAAAAGAAAACCTTGGCAATTTAGCAGGTTATGAAATCAACTCACAAAAGTAAATAGCATTCCTGTACATGAATTATGAACCCAGTAAAAAATAAATTAAGAAAATAATATCATTTACAATAGCATCAAGAAAAATTATTAATTAGGAATTACTCTAATAAAGGAAGTAAAAGTTTTCTATAAAGAAAATTATAGCTCTCTGAAAAGGAGATGAAGATGACATTAGAAAATGCAAATATATCCCCTATTCCCAAATAAACAGAAACAATATTGGCAAAATGGCCATATTAACAAAACTCAGATGCAATGCAACCCCAAACAAAAACCAAAAGCATTTCTCACAGGAGTAGAAGAAACAATCCTAAAATATATATAGATATTAAAGAGACCCAAAATAGTTAAATAATCCTAGACAAAGCAGGAGGCATCACTATCCAGGATTTCAAGTTCTATTACAAAATATTACAAAGCTGAACTGATTAAAAACAACAAGGCACTGGTACAAAAACAGACATGCAGATCAATAGAACAGAATAGAAGATGCAGAAACAATACCCGACACATTTAGCCACCTGATGTTTGACAAAGTTTCCAATAAATGCATGCTGGATGAAAGATGGTTTGCAAATGTGCTGGGAAAACCAGTTATACACAGGCAGTAGTTTGAATCTAGACCCATATTCCTCATGATGTACTCAATTAAAATCAAAATGGATCAAAGACCTAAATATTAAAACAGAAACACTTAATTTGCTGGAAGTTAAATTCTTGAAGACATAGGCATAGGCAAGCACTTTCTGAACAGAATCCCAGTTACACAAGAAACAGCATCAAGAATCAAAATATGGAATCATACCAAATTTAAAACTTCTGCACATATAAGGAAAGAACCAACAGAGTGAAGAGACAACCTATAGCATGAGGACAATTTTTCCCAACTACAAGTTGGTGAGAAGAGTAAGATGTAAAATATATAAAGAACTCAAAAAAAAAAAAAAACAGAAGCAACAAAACAAAAGACTCAATGAAGAAATTGACAACTGAAAGGAATAAATAGTTCTCAGCCAAAAAAGTATAAATGTCCATAAATACACAGAAAATGTTCACTATCTCTGGCCATTAGAGATACATGCTGAAATAAAACTGAGTTTCCATCTTACTCTGGAAAGAACTGGTGTCATCAAAAATTCAAAAAATAAGTGCTAGGTAGGCTAAAGGAAAAAAATTATCCTTCTACATTATTGTTCAGAACATAAACTAGTATAATTTTTATTGATAGTACAATTAGGGGTTGTGGGACCACTATCCTCCACTCACCTGAACCTGGGCAATGTCCCAGAGCCAACTCCCATAACCTTTTTTCTAAGACCCACTACCTAGAGGCAGAGACAAGAATAAGAAAGACTCCTGGAAATTCCAAAATCCCAACCCAGCACCCATGTGACTGGCATGATCTATAATAAGCTTCTTTAATTGTTAAAGGTTCATACATGTGGACTGCATCTCATACATCCAATTATAACACAGTGAATTATGGGACAAGAAATATGCAGTAGATATACCTGATATGACTCAGTGTCATTCACATTGTCATTCATGCTCTGGAAGACCCAATGGGAGGCACCCTAGACCTGGCACAACATTTTAAGTTCTTAAATCCAACCCATACAGCACTTACGCCATCTTTCCTTTCTGCTGGTGTGAGCCCACTCACTCTGAATGTACCTTCCCCTTTTAAACTTAGCTGCTTTTTCCTTACTGTGTATAAAACATCCTGCACAAGAACCTAAAATTCTGTCCTGGAACTTCATGTGCCACAGTAGCAAAATCACTATGGGAATTGGTATGGAGATTACTCTAAAAACTTAAAAAGAAAAAAAAACACCTAAAAATAGAAATTCTATTTGACCAGCTATTCTTCTTCTAAGTACCTTCTCAAAAGAGTTAAAGGCACTCACTGTATTGATACAGGAGAAATATAACTCTCAATCTGCTAGATGTCGGATGTGCTGAGTTCATCTACCCTGAAGTTGAAGAATAAATTCTAAAGGACAAAGAGGTTAAGAGTAGGAAAGATTTATTGGGGAATAGAAATAGCACCTGACATACAGGAGGAGTCCCGAGTGAGATGCCACCGAGGCCCTTTGTCAGGGGTAATTTATACAGCAAAGTCAGAATGTGGGTACAGTGTAGGTCAAACTATAATCAACCTATAGGATTACAAGTATAGCTGCTTAGCTAATATTGATCAAATAAGGAAGTGGGGCATGTAGCAAGGGTATATGGCTGAATTCATTAACCTTGGCTTCTCGATGACTTCTAAAACAGGCACATTTTGGGAAGAGATGGGCACAGGTCTTCTAGTCATCCACCCAGGTGTCTGATGCATACCTGAACTTAATAGACTGGGTAAAACTAATTACAGTTCGGCTTCTCCCTTAGAGAAGTATGCAAGTTAGAGCCATTGTGACTTTACCTTGAGATTGTGAAGTTTGATGTGACATAAAGTTATGTTTGTTAAAAGATTCATATAAAAGTTATACAAGTTATAATTCTGATGTGTTAGGCCAAACTATGCGATGGCCATTAGGGCTCTAACTTATTGGGCTCTAACCTATTAGACTCTAACCTATTAGATTAAGTTTCTGTTTTAGGTAGATAAGTGTCTTAAGTTTCTGTTTCCCTACCTCAGGGCAAATTCCTGGAAATCATGTGACTTGGCTGGTTGCCAAGCCCGCACGTGGGCTACATTCCCGCGCCCAGGCTCCTTTGTCTCCTTTGTTAGCCTTTCCTCCAAACTGATTGGTTGCCCGTTTGCTAAGCTCCCCTATCTATAGGTTCCCCTAAGTAACCAATGAATGTATTAATTACCCTTTAACTCCTTGCAATTGGCTTCTGTAAAACTTCGCTTGCCTATCCCTCATTACCATACCCAACCCTATAGAAACCCCTTGCTCCTGCCCTTCGGGGTCGCCCTGGTACGTTCGCTGGGTGACCCTACGCTAGTGTAGCCTTTCAATAAACCCCATGCTTTTACATAAGAGCCTGTGTGGTTCTTGGAGCGTCTCCCTTCTCGGAACCCTCTTCTGCGGACGTTACATTTGGGGGCTCGCCTGGGATTAAAGGGGGGCCAGGGGAGAGGCTTCAATGGCCGACACTGCGCCTCTTGGGGTAAGTACGGCCATTTCTTTATATCTCTGCCTCTTGACTATACTTCTGACTCTGTTTGTGACTCCATTTGCCTGACGCTGCAGGGTCGTTTGGGAGAGAGAATTTCCTTTTCCTTCTCTCTCCATTCATTTGGGTGGCCCTTAACTGGGCCCCATCCTCCGCGGAGTAATTTTGGGGTCTTTCCTGACCCGTTAGTTATTTGCCTTAGGGATTTTGGACTTCGGTCATTTGTATTAGGCCTTTGGGCTTTTGTATTCCCTAAGGATTTGTTGTTTCGGAGTCGTTTCGTTCTTTTTACTTCCTCTTTCACTCCCGGCACAAGCGTTACCACTGCATTCTCTCCACAGGACAATGGGAATAAATAGAAACTTTTAGTTGGACTTTAGTCCCACTGCCCTTTCTGTAGCAATAAACTTCAAAGAGAAGAAACGGATGGTACTGTCACAAACAAATGGGTTTTCCTTATCACTCTCTTAAGGTCATATAACCACAAAAAGAGAGACAAATGGGTTTAACACAGGTGGTACCTGCTACCCCATCCCCAGTGTTAATTGGCCAGATGTTTAAAGAACCTTGTAAAACTTCCAGCGAGGTGATAAAGAATGCAGTTTCCATGGCAACCAAGGACTTTGTAAGGCCTCCAAAAGTGTATTTAAGGAGGGGGGCCTCAGTGCCTCCTTGCCTGGCAGCTAACCCTAGGGGGGCCAAGGCGCCAAAAAGCTGATCTTCAGCTGGCCCCCCAGATCGGCTGCAAGGCAGGACGCAAGGCTCTAAATTTGAGGTCGGGAGCGGTGTGGCTATTATTCCCAGGATTGTCTGTTTTTGTCTGTGTGTGTGTGTTCCTCCCCTGTGTTGCATCTATGTTATCCCCCCTGTGCCTGCGCTTCCAAGTCACTGTTACCAGAGGAATTCAACCTGCCAGCAGGAGACCATTTGTTAGTCTCAAATTTCATTTACATTTCAAATTGAGTGGGGGAGACAGAACTTGCTTAGATAAATTGTAACTGTGGGTTACTATATTGTCCAAGTCATTGACATAATGGGTTGTGCTGGCAGTAAGTCAACTGTTTTAAAATATATACTTAACAATTTTGATGAATTCAATGTGGGATGATTAGCTAAAGGGTCGCTCGACCCCCAGGTAATCAATGAAGTATAAAATATTGTCACCGGAAAGCCTGAGCACCCAGATTAGTTTCCATATATAAACTCCTGATTGTATGCGGTGCCAATGCTGCCCCAATGGCCAGCCTGGAAGTCACTAGCCTGGCGCTGCCTGCAAGCATCTAGGAAAGTTTTACAGGAGAAATCTAATTGCAAATTTTGACTAATTGGCACTTATACTTTTGGTTTTCAGTTTAAACTGATGTGCATAAAACTTTTCTTGTGCACTACAAACTCCTGAGTGATGATTAATCAAAATTACTATCTAAAAGGAAAAATGTAAATGCCTTTGTCAAAATATCGAGTAAGCTGAGTAAGCCACAGTGGGAAGCACAAGCTGGGTGCCCTGGCTCAAAACACCTGGGACAAAAACCTTATCCTGAAGCGTGCTTTTCTCTTTCTCCGCATACAAAGAGGGTCTCTGCTCTTAGATCACAAATGGCTGCAACATTTGCAGCTAGGGGGAAACTGGGCGTAATTGTAACAACCCAGGAACAAAGGGTCAAAATAAGTTTTGACAAAGATATATCAAAGGAAATTTATATAAATGATATTCTTACAGAGAGAATGCTAAGAGAGTAAAAGAAAGGTTTGAGTATGTGACAGAGGGTATGGAGATGCCTGAGCTGGAAGCTACATAAAAGGAAAACATAAAAGTTGTCAGTATTTTTATGAAGGAATTTATTTTTTGTTTCTTCCAAATTCTTATAAGAGATCTCTGCTATTGACCTACAAATAATTCTGACTAGTCTATTTGTAATTTCAAACTTCTAAAATTATAAGAATTACTATAATTTAATTTGGCCAATATATATGAGTGCACTCTGATTTTTTAAATTTGTCTGTATGTTTTGTTTTTCTGTGTGCCCAACCTGTAAACAGCTGTTTTATTTGAGCTCAACGAATTTTCTTTTTGCATTTTTGGATTTTTGAAATGTTTGTCTGGTATGCTTCCACCAAAAGTTGCCAGCTGGCCAAAATGATGTTAAAATTGGTTTTATAAATGTAATGCATGTTTTGTTTATTGTTTATTGTTTATTGTTATATTATGATTTGAGAGTTTCTTATTTGTTCAAAATAATGTGTTAAGTGATCTAGTTTTCATAAGTCATAGAAAATTGTTAGACAAAATATATTATTGTGATATGTTTACATTGGTCATCATCAACAGGTTAAATTTTCTAAAACAGGACAATGAGGTTTTCTGATTTAAAGATGCTCTGGTACAAAACTAAATTAAGAAACAAAAGTTTTCATATGGCTCTGACAATTCAGTGTTGCTAATCTCATAACATATTAAGTGTATTCACACCTTCCAGATGTACAGGTCTTCTAAAATATAAAACTGGGATTGTTTACAGAGATAACATTTTCTTTCTTTCAGATTCAGACACCTGCCTTTGCTTGTGCTCCAGATATTTATGATAAGAGTTTCATACCAATCAAATGATAATTTTTAACAAAAACCTATGTGATGTATATGCTATATACGTGCCACAGTACTTAGAGATGCCTAGATATTAAACAGTCCAGATAATGTCATAAAATATCTTCAGTGATGTCCTATTAAAAGACAAGTTAGGTAAAAGCTTCTTATGTACTAGATAGAGATAACTGACTAAAAGGCTCAAATCTGTATGCTGACTGTACAGTTTTTAGGGTTTGTGTTACAAGATGGGACACACGTGCTGTCAGTCTCACATATCCAGGCCCTTTGGGGCCTAAAAGGGGCTGCAACTAAAATGAACTTAAGAAAATTCCTGGGAAATGGTTGGATACTACTGTCTTTGGGTTCCAAGTTTTGCAGCCATTGCAAAACCCCTATATGAGGCCTTAAAGGGAGGAAACAATCCCTTCGTTCAAATGGAGTCCTGAATACCAGACAGCCTTCGGAGTCCTAAAAAAAGATTGGTGACAGCCCAACTGGATTTACAGGACACTCCCCTCCAGAACCCTGGCCGGACCCTGTTTTCGGATGACAACAGCATGGTAAATGATGGGGTTTGGAGGGTGGGAGCAACGGTTGTCACCTCGGAGTAAACCATCCAGGCAGAGGCTCTGCCTCCTGGGATAATTTGTAATACAAGACTCACATAGCCACAGCAGCGTGGGAAAGACTCTACGGCAATGTTGCTTGGCTGTTAATTCTTTATTTCCAGATATGGACTTTGTGTGCTTCAGTGACTGAGAGGGGCACTAACTGAGCCCACAACAACCCTGTCTCCTGACAACACAACGACTAGATGTCCGGAGACAAGGAACTGTGCCATCTTAAGATGTTAAAGTGGATTTTACTAAAATTAAACCCACCGGCGGAAATAAGAAACACTTAATCGTTTTGGTTTGTACCTATTCAGGATGGGTGGAGGCCTCCCCACTAAGACTGAAACATCAAAAGACATGATAAAAGCTTTGATGGAGCTGATCATTCTATGGTATGGGCTCCCCATAACGGTAGGTTCAGATAATGGATCTGCTTTTGTGGGTAAAATGGTCAAAAGCCTTACAGCAGTGCTGGGGCTAAAATAAAAACTCCATACTATATATTGGCCACAAAGCTCAAGTCAAATAAAAGGACAAAACTATACTTTAAAAACCACCCTGGCAAAGTTATGCCAAGAGACTGGGGCTAACTGGGTTACTGTGCTCCCAGCGGCCCTCTTGCAGTTGCGGTGTACACTGTACTGAGGTGGACTAACTCCATTCGAGACAATGTTTGAGAGCCTCCCCCACTGATACCTGTTTTAAATAGATTACAGGAGATAAAAACTTTGAACTTGCACCAACAGATAAAAATGCTGCATCAAATGCTTCAAAAACTTCAACAGACTGTTATGGAGACATCTGATCCCCATGCCCATGCCGGTCCACTCCTTCAAATCCGAGAGACCAAGTCCTGATTACAGTCTAAAAGAAGAGCCTCTCCAACCAAAGTGAGAGGGACCCCATGAGGTAATCCTAACCACGCCCACTGCTTTAAAACTTTCAGGTTGTGCTCCGTGGATTCATCACTCAAGAGTCAAAAAAATGGGCCCCTGAGGAGCCAGCGCCACCACCACCACCACCTGTGCCAGGGACCTGCTCACTGCGTCGCTCTCAAAGACTCCAGCAGAGGCTAACTGCGACTGGGCCCACGTCATGACTCCTGCTACTGTCCTGCTTCCAGCTCTGCTGCTGTTTCTTCTGCTACCCCTGAGAAAAGCCAGTTCAAATAAGAACAATTGGCCCTGGCAGATTTGGGGAACATTTCTGCAATTATACAGTTAAACACCTACAGGTTGACTCTATTAGACTTAAGCAGGCTGTGATGGCATCACAACGTGTCCCCTGTGACCAACAGACTGTTGTCTTTGTCATCCCCATGTGCTACTTTTGGAACCCCCACTGGTGATGGGACAAAGGGCCCCCTTTTAGTAATACTCCTCCTGGTCACTATAGGACCATGTGTGCTAAATCGAATAACTACCTTCATTAGACAACAAATATCAACAGTCAAACTTATGGTTATTAGACAACAATACCAATCCCTCCAACAAGACTCCCATTTTAAGATTAAAGATTCTCCTAAGAAAAGGGGGGAATGTGAAGTTTGATGTGACATAAAGTTATGTTTGTTAAAAGATTCATATAAAAGTTATACAAGTTATAATTCTGATGTGTTAGGCCAAACTATGCGATGGCCATTAGGGCTCTAACTTATTGGGCTCTAACCTATTAGACTCTAACCTATTAGATTAAGTTTCTGTTTTAGGTAGATAAGTGTCTTAAGTTTCTGTTTCCCTACCTCAGGGCAAATTCCTGGAAATCATGTGACTTGGCTGGTTGCCAAGCCCGCACATGGGCTACATTCCCGCGCCCAGGCTCCTTTGTCTCCTTTGTTAGCCTTTCCTCCAAACTGATTGGTTGCCCGTTTGCTAAGCTCCCCTATCTATAGGTTCCCCTAAGTAACCAATGAATGTATTAATTACCCTTTAACTCCTTGCAATTGGCTTCTGTAAAACTTCGCTTGCCTATCCCTCATTACCATACCCAACCCTATAGAAACCCCTTGCTCCTGCCCTTCAGGGTCGCCCTGGTACGTTCGCTGGGTGACCCTACGCTAGTGTAGCCTTTCAATAAACCCCGTGCTTTTTACATAAGAGCCTGTGTGGTTCTTGGAGCGTCTCCCTTCTCAGACCCCTCTTCCGCGGACGTTACAAGATCTTGCCTTCTTCAGATGTGCCTCCAGCCACAATTCCAACGTCTTTATTCTTCACTGACTTCTTTGAGAGCCCAGTCCCTCTCTGAATGTACATGAATTTCTATCTAACTTAGCTGCCTATCTGCCTAAGATACCTGCACACTGATGTTTATAGCAGTGTAAATCATAATCTCTAAATCTGGGAAGTGGCCTATGTGTTTATCAATAGATCAATGAATAAAGAAAATGTAAATGTGGTATTTATGTACAACAGAGTATTCTCTGCCATAAAGTAGGATGTATTTGAATCACTTGTAGGAAAATGTATGTACCTTGAGACAAGTATTTTAGGTGAAATAAATCAGACATGCGAGCTTAAATATTGGGTGTTTTCTCTTATATGAGGAACCCAAATTATAAATTATGTAAAGAAGAAAAGAAAAGATAATTAATAGAAGACAAGGAGATAGATATTGTGCAAATAAGGAGACCAAGAGATAGATGGAGTGGGGAAGAAGTGTGAATGGGCAGTAAAGAGAATTTAGGTGTGGTATTTGTATGTACCAATTCCCCATGATTAATGAAATCATTATGTACTGCAAATATGTACTAATAAGCAAAAATACATCATAGGAAAATACATAATTTTGAGAAAAAATATACCCAATACAGTGATACCTCTGTTCATGAACTTGATTCTTTCCATGATTCTGGTCACAAACAGAGTTGGACGAAAACTGAATGAAACTCAATGGTTAGGTTCAACATTGGATTTATAGAAAAATTTGATTTGGTTCTTGTCCAGTTTGGTTTGTGACTAGAATCATGGAGACAATTGAGTTTATCAACTGAGGTATGGCTATAATATTTTCATTAGTTATCATTCATATAAATTTCCAAAGCAAGTAAAAGAAATACTACTTAGGGAACCATTTGAAACAAGCACAGTATTTCTGTACAAACCCTTACAAAGTTGAAGAATAAAATCTTGGACAAAAAGAGGAAGTTAGAAGAATGTTTACTGGAAATAAACAGTATAGTAGCTCCTCATGGGTACTCACCACGAGGGGACTCTGGTAGTGGAGTTTTCTTTTGTGTTTTCTTTGTGTTAGTCTACATAGATAAGAAAAGTGGGAGTTCTGTGGGTTTCAGATTAAAGAAAATTAGTTATTTACCTGTCTGAGTTCAAAGGAACCTGCAAAGGACACCGATTTCTCTGCATTTGTAAATTCCTCCAAGTCCAGCCCCGAGGTAGGGAGGAGCTGTTGACTAATTTAGAGTATTCTGCCTCAGTGTTTGTTCTGGGGGGAAGCCTTCTTATCTAACCATTCCTTTCCTAGCTTTTTATCCTTCTTCCTGTTACCTTTTGAATTTCTAAGTTTAAATAGCTGGATGGCTTGAATTATCTCTTAACTTGGTGTATGGGCCATTTTCTTTTTATCCAGCAGATTCTATCTTAGGCCACCCCTTATTCCTTGCCTACTCCAAAGCTAACTAACTAATGGTTAGCAGAGTAATGGTTAGACAGAAAGATATTATCAAGCCCATAGGCAGGCAGCAGTGTGGCGAGTTGAAAAGCAAAGGAAATGTGATTATTTTCCATCACTTTCTTACTCACTAGCTATAGATAAAATATAAGGTTGTTTTATCAGACTTTCAAACTTCGAACTTTCAAAACGATGTAACACCCTCTTAAGGTGCTGATAAGGTCCAGGGGTCCTACAAAGTCCAGAAAATAGCTAGAAGTTTGGAGAAACCTCCAGGTCTCAAAACAAGCTAAATGGAAACATCCAACGAAGTAGTGAACAGGATCCTACTTCTCTCTGAAGTAGGTCAACACAGACCATTTTATTTCTAAGAGAAAAGTGACCTCAGAAAAAAAGGAAAGACTATTCCATGAAAGACCCAGTTAATCTTATAAGTATAACCCAAGACCTCGTTTAGTGTAACTGCCATCTATGTGCTTGCCAACCTTCACATATAAATATATGTTCTATTTCTCTCTGAAAATTTATCATCTTGCAAAAAAACCCTACACTCTATACAATGGCCTACGCATCTTATCTGAAATCTTTCATCAAAGATTCTTACAGTGTTAGAACTTCACTGTGTTAGGACCCCGCTTCTAGTGACAACAGCAGAAACATGACTAACACATGCAGTACCACTGTATGAGTTAGAAAGATTTTTAGAGAAAGTTGTCCTCTCTGGAAGGATAAATTGTGAAAAGGCATCCTTTCTTCAAGATTGACACACGTATTCACTTCGAAGGTGGCTTATGAGACAGATATAAGTAACATTTCCTCTTCCCATTTCATCTTCTGTTGAATATATTGAGTAGAACATCCCTGAATACAGGTTTTATCTCTTTAGTGGGCTGGATCGTAGAGAAGCATTACAATGCTACTCACTTAAATTTCTTTGATGGTTCCAGTTGCTTAGATGGAATATATAGTACTTAGCTTGGTAAATGAGGCCTTGTATAGACTGGTCTCTGCATGCTACCTCACTCTGACCTTTTGCCAGTTTCAGCAAAGCTTATAAAATTGTAGCTCCCATTGTCACTGTAAAATCATGTCCTTTGTGTTCCCCATTACTGCTTTTCTGCCTGAGAAATAACAAACCCTTCTTAAACTACACAATTCTAATTCTGCCTTTGAGTCTTTACTAATGCTCCCTGTTCAAGGAACAGTCTCTCCATCCATTGTATATGCAGCAGGTGTTTTTTATAGACTTTGCATGGGACCTCATTTGGTTTTGAAACACAGTTCAAACTATAGTGTAATGGTTTTCTTTTAATTTAAAAGATTCTTCCAGTATCTCCCTAATCATTGCTATTAGTTTCCTAGAGCACTTGTAATAAACTATCAACAGTTTGGCTTAGAACAGACTTAATGTCTTGCATTTCTGGAGGCTAACAATTCAAAACAAAAGGTATCAGCAGTGCCATTCTCTTGGTGAAGTCATTATATAAGAATCCTATGTCTCTCCTAGTTTCTAGTGTTTGCCAGCACTCTTTGGCACACTTCCTTGTTTAAATTCATCACCCCAGTCACAGGACTCTCTTCTCCTGTGAGTCTATACATAGTTTTCCTTCTGTGTGTCTATTTATGAGTCCAAATTTCTCCTTTTTAAGAAGATGCAAGTCATATTGGATGAAAGCATATTCTAATGACTCCTTTTTAACTTGATTACCTCTATAAAGATCCTATTTCTAAATAAACCACATTCTGAAATGCTGGGCATTAGGGCTGCAAAATATATTTCTGGTGCAGGGGGTAGAACTCAACCCCCTACACTCACCATACATAAGTCCCTTACAACAATGTAATAGCTGAGAAATGAATCTTGTTTAGATGTCTCAAAACAACATTGCTATTGAACTTAGCCTATTTGCTTTAGCTGTTTTCTCTGTTGAAAAAAAATTCCTCCCTTTGAATGCTCTCTCTTTTCTTATATTTGAACTTTTGTTTTTAAATTTTATGCTTATGTATTTCTGCTTCTCCACAAGACACCATAAATTTACATTTTTTTTGTAAGTATATCTCAAGTATTTTCGTATGTTAGCATAGAGTAAGCAACTAACAAATATTTTCTCAATGAAAAACATTCTTTCAAGTATTTGTATACTGTTCCATGTAAATCATCTGCTTATAGTCCTAACTCATATTTATTCAATTGCTAGTATTTTCTTATGTACATGTAGACCTCCCTTCATGCTTATTTTTTGGGGGGAACTGGGAATCAAACTCAGGACCTTGAGGTTGCCAGGCAGGAGCTGTGCCACTGAGCTATATCCCCAGCTTCATGAATTTTTATACATTTCATACATTTGATGTAAATATTTTCCCCACTTCTTCCTTTGATTTTTTTAAATTTTTAATAGTAAGGTTATTTTATTTCATCATATAAAATATTTTCAAAGTTCAAAAGTTATATTTATCAAAATTTTTACTTATCATTTTAGCTTTTTGCCTAGTTTTAAACTTATGTAGTTGCTCATCTGTATTGTTCAATATTTGTATAAAGTGTTCTTCATCATGCTGTTCAGTGCACAGTAGCCATTTAGGGTTAAATAGATGAATGAATAAACAAATGATGGGAATAGAGGCAGAAACAAAGTTGAACACTCTACCATCTGCCACTAGTGGCCTGGCCAATACCATGGCAATGTAAGTCAAAGAAATTGGGGAAGGACCATAATGTTCAAGGGAACGAAGGTGAGGATTTCTTGAAGATGAGGAAAGAGCAGAACTCCTAAACATAGTCAAACTGAAACAATGTAGTTTAGGATGTTTGTTCAGTTTGGAGGAGGATTATATTTATAACTTTAGTTGTAGAGCTATGTTCACCATGAGAATGACATAATGACAATATAAACAGAATTGTGAAAGAATCAGTGCAAAGAAATAAAATATTGAAATGTGTGGATGCACAATTTGGACAGTCATAGCAATGGATGCATAAAAGCCAATGACTTGGGCCGGTGAGATAGCTCAGCGGCTTAAGCGCCTGCCTGGCAAGCGCGAGGGCCCGAGTTCGACTTCCAGAACCCACATGCGAAAAAAGGGCCGGTGATATCGTTCAGCGGCATGGGCACCTGCTGGCGCATGAGGTCTTGAGGTTGACCCCCAGTACCCACAAAAAAAAAAAAAGCCAATGACTTAGTGTGCAAGTAGGTGCATGATGTTCAACAAGATTACACATGTAAGAGGTAGTGTAGCAATACTAACTGCAGCCCACCAAATGGTGTTGGAGAAGTCAAGGGACTGCTGGAATTGTCTCATGATGAGATTGGAAAGGTCCTTTAAAACTAAAATTATTAAAGAGCAAATTGTTTTGATGAAAAGAAAAAAAGGATCCCCTGATATTTTAAAGTTTTAATTTAAGCAAGTAGTTTACTTAGTAATGAATTAATCTTTAGCAACTCTCTTTGAGTAAAAGTTCCTTGTCTAATTATTATTATATATAGTATTATATAATAATTATATAAATAACAGTTCTTTTTCTGGTCTTAATATTCTATGGTTTAAAAACATGAGAAACATCTAAAGCCATTGGATTTAACACTTAAAAAGCAGTCAATTAATGCTGAAATTAAAGTTATTTTAGATGCTAACTGTGAAACCTGAAAGTATCTACCCTTCACTCAACTCTATTACGTTCTTTTAGAGGATGGGATTTGATTTCTGAGCAACAAATCTGATAAAGTCGATTTAATTTTAAAAAAGTGCAAAGGAGGGAAATATCTTAAGATAGTGAGTCTTTTCAGAGTCACATTTGTGACTAAATTGAGCAATTTCAACTCACTGTTTAAAAAAAAGACTATATAATGCAAAAATTATGCACAGAGAGAATAATAAAAGATGTGACTGGAGAGCTTAAAAGTTAAACAAACCTGCAGAAATCACAGCATGACAGCAAATTCCAGATGGCTGCAAAATCCCTAGGGTCCTAAAGAGCTTTGAAAGGGCAAGTTGCACATCATCCAACAGATTTTCATCTCTGAAAGCCTATAAGGAAGGAAGAGGAGTTCCTGAAAAAAACATAACTTCAAAAAGCAGTTGTTTTAAACTCGGTGTAGGGGTTTGCAATACTTCATAACCCAGTCACCTGAAAAAGCTCATGCCTCAGGGATTAAGAGTCCTTATACCAAGGCTTTCCCCTTCTGCTCTCAACGCTTTTCATTTGTTCTGCATGTGAAATAAATGAAAATTCTGACATCAGATCGTGAATTTTCTTTTATTCTCAGCTTTATTAAAATACAACTGACCGGGCTGGTGAGATGGCTCAGCGGCTTAAGCGCCTGCCTGGCAAGCATGAGGGCCCAAGTTCGACTCCCGGAACCCAAATACAAAAAAGGGGCAGGTGATATCGCTCAGCGGCACGGGCGCCTGCTGGCGCGCGAGGTCCTGAGGTCGACCCCCCGGTACCCACAAAAAAAATAAATAAATAAAATAAAATAAAAAATAAAATACAACTGACAAAAACTATGTACCTAAACTATATGTAGCTAAAGTATACAATGTGTAATGTGATTACATATATAGTCTTACATATATAGAGTGTACCATACGATTTACATATATATACTGTATATATTAAATATATATAAATATATGCATATTTTTATATATTATTAATATATTATTATATTAATTATATTATTATATAATATTATATTATTATATTAATAAATATTATTGATATTTAAATATTGTATATATACATATAAATATATATATGTATGTATATATACTGTAAAATGATGACAACAAACTATTACTAACTATACTCTCCATGGCACATGCTAGATCCCCAGAACTAACTGATACTATAACAAAATATGAGCCATTTTGACACAGTCATGACATAATCAGGGACCACCATACCTATGGGAAACAGACGAAATGCTGGGCTCTTACCTGCCACTCACTCAAACATAATTTGCATTTTCTTCTGTGACAGTCCAGGACTTTAAAGCCATTTTTGTTATGAACCATGACTTCTCTTGCGGCTGCAGGTGCCCAATAGTTAACTAAAAGAAGAGCTGAACTTGCCCTTCATTTTTTATTCTTCGTTACTGTAAATCTTGGGTTAGGTCTCTTCTCAGCTCTGCATAGGTGTATGTGGATCATTTGAGGACTGTCCGTCTAGGAGCTGGCCCTTGAAGACATCAAGATACAAGGTTTGCAGGGACATTCGGCTGTACCCAGGAGCCTCCAAACCTATGCCTGTGATGACTTGGATTCCAGGAGAGGTGATGCCTGACAGATGAGACTGCCACAAAAAAGATAAGCCCTTCTGGGGACTGAATCCGTTGCTCAGTCATAAAGATTCCAAGAAAATGACACCAGGCCTGAAAAAATGATCAACTGCGTACCAATCCTGCTGCTAATCCTTGAAAGCTGGCCTGCTACATTTGTAGATGGACCAGAATGACCCCCTGTGTGAGTGCCCCGACTAGTTGTTTAAAATGGAGTCCTTTCCTTTCTTCCCTCTAATTTCCCAATTAAAGCTTTTTCATGTAAATTTGTGCTTTAGATGTTCTTTCTATTTTTACTAAAAGAAAGGGCCTATGGTAGCTGATGACAATTTGGCAAAAATCTGCTTACCTCTTTCCCACTCCCCAATTTTTGGCAATTATGATTCTATTCTTTGATCTGAGTGTTCAATTGTTTTAGATTCCACACATATTGAGATCATACAGAACTTGCATTCTGCGTTCCACATTGGAAAATGTCTTTCATATCAGCACACGTTGTCTCAAATTGAACACTTTTTTTTGATGTTTTTAAGACTGAATAATTATCTGTTGTATATATTTCCCACTTTTGTGACATTCTTTCATCAGCAGACTTTCAGGTTGCTTCCATATCTTGGCTCTGGTGAACAATCCTGCCACGAACAGAGGAGTGCAGGTATCTCTTCAAGATATCAACTTCACTTCTTTTAGAAATATACCAGAAATGACATTCCTGAATCAATGGTAGATATATCACTAAATTTTTAGAGTATTCTTCGTGTTGTTTTCCATAAAAGTCATAGTATTAATTTCCATTTCTTTGGAGTTAGGGAAGATTTGACTTTGCAAAATCCTGCCTAAAAACAAAACAAACAGGGCTGGTGAGATGGCTCAGCGGCGTAAGCGCCTGCCTGGCAAGTGTGAGGGCCCGAGTTTGACTCCCGGAACCCACATACGAAAAAAGGGCCCGTGATATCGCTCAGTGGCACGGGCGCCTGCTGGCACGCAAGGTCCTGAGGTCGACCCCCGGGTACCCACAAAAAACAAACAAACAAACAAACAAACAAAAAAAAAAACCGGAGGGCTGGGGTGTAACATCCAGTATCAACCTTCAAAACTGGAATAATAGTTCTTTTCTCAAGAGTTGTGACTATTTCATGAAACATGTCATTTATATAGTGCTTGGCACATTTTAAACATTTAATAAATGTATTAATGTTAGTTTATCACCCTTTGTATATACCTGTCTGGTTATGTGTGTTTCAAATTTCTAAATCACTGTTCAGATTTTGTCTCTAAAGTCTCAATCTAATGCAAAATAGTTTCATACGTAAGATATATAAAATTGGAATACAATGTAATATACATAAAATATGCCTGATAACTGAATCAGCCTAGTCTATGACATACAAAGCACGCAAGTTTGTATACCCATACATGCAAACACAACAGCCACATTTTAAAGAATCAATAGCCACATCTAGATAAGGGTTACCATACTGGAAAGGCAATTTTACAGGGTTAAGGATGAGATTTTAAACTGAGGAGAGAAATTTGTGTTTGTGCATTAATAGTCAGCTCAGAAATATCTTCATAGCACTCTCATTCTTTGCCACTGGGAAATTTTTTCTCTTTTTTGCCAAATCATCTTTTTTTTTTTTGGCACCAGGAATCAAATTCACGACCTCGTGCTTTTCAGGCAGGCGCTGTGCCAATGAGCTATATCCCTAGCCCTGCCAAATCATCTTTTTCACATTTTTCTTCTTCCTTTCCACCTGTAATACTACTTGCACCCTTTCAAATAACTAATGACCTCACTTAGAAATTCACAGAATGAAATATTCTATTATCTTCTGCATCCTACTTCTCTCAATAAGCACGTACACATATACATTCTGCTTTCTCTTGAAGTAAACAAAAGGTAAACTTCATTGACATTATTGATGATAAATTTCACAAATTTTAAAGGATTATAGCTTCTGCCTGCTGCAAAACTCAACCCTTAAAATTTTCTAACTTTTCTCCTTCCAATTAATATTTCCCTCCTTGATAAAGAATAATTCTCACTAGCTATCAAACATACTAAGTAGCTCTTAAACAAAATAAACTATAATATCCATGTGCATAATCCCCTTACACCCAATCATATTATGTTGCTCCCCTTCACAGTAAAACTCTTTGGTACATATTAATTTTTCTTTTATATCCCACATTTAAATAACAACAAAAATATGTTAATCCGATTAATATATATATCCTGAATCCAACCACCACTGACTTTCAAACCTTCTCTTCTATCAACATTGTAAACCAAACATCATGGCTCTCTCTCTACAATTACAATAGCCTCATGGCCATTCTCCTGGCTTCCAGCCTGACTTCTAGCACCTCTTTTCCCACACAAGAGTTCATCCAAAATTTAATTAGATCTTGTGGCTTCCCTGAAGTTAGCCATCTAAAGGCTTCCCATCACACTTGGAATAACATCTAAAATCTGTATAAAGGCCAACATAATATCATTTGTGGCTTCATCTATGAAAGCATTCATCACACACTGCATCAAAATCATCAGTTTATTAGATTTCCTGGCACACCCATAACTCTGTTTCCATCTCAGCATCTTTGCACTTGCTCTTCTATCTGTAACACAAATCATCTTCTCTTTATCTGTAACACAAATCATCACAGTTAGGAGAAAGGATACTCTCACTTCAATGAGATCTTTGTTGAAACATGAGAGGGCTTTTCTTATCACTCACTGATCCCAATCTAATTTACAGTCTCTGTCTGTCTCTGTCTCTGTCTCTCTCTCTCTCTCCATGCAAACAACATGTTATTATATGAATATAAGCACATAAAAAGAGAGAGTCTTATTGGCTATATATTTTCCACTGGAATAGAAATCACACGTGGGTAAAGATTGTTATCCACAATGTTATGTTTATAGTGATAAGAAGAGCAGTGTTTGCCAAAGAGAAAAAAAGGCTGTGAATATTTAAATTTTTGGTTTTTTGGGATTTTACATCTACATATCTAAGCAGCCTCATTGCTTTCCACATTGTATTTGTCTTACTTTCCTTTCAATCAACTGGTTCATTTTTCATCTAGAATGCTCTTTCTGGGCTCCTTTGCCCTTTGTACGCTTACAATGCTGTGTTAGATGTAACTTCCTCAGCATACCTTTTGCATCCTTAATATAAATTATCTCCCTTTAATCGTCTTTATTTAAAATATACTGTACATTTTCTTCTCTAGGCCTTATAAAATTGTGGCTTTATTTTTATCTGCGTGATTATTTGTTTATTATATATCTCTTTTACTAAACTGAGCTCTTCATGAATGTAGAAACTATGTTGTTCTTGTTGTCTTTAAATCTTTGTTTTCCTGACATCTTGCTTGGCATCTAATAAATAGTAAAAGTTAACCTAGAAAAATCTGTGTCTCCTATGTCTACTCATATGTAAACCAATCTTAAAAGTAAAATGCTGCAAACTAACTAAATTCTTTGGAAAGAGGGGCCATATGGCCAATTTTATTTCATGAGCACGTGTCTCCTGAGTCATCATAGCAGTAACTCTAAATAAAACCCTTTTTCCTACTTCTATTTCTCTCTATCTATCTACATATCTATCAATCTATCATCAATCTATCTATCATCTGTCTTCCTCTGCATCATGACTCAGCTCTTTAAGGAATGGATAAATTTAGTATCTTTAGGACTGTTAAAAATATCTCATTATTCTAATGAGCATGAATAATCTCCAAAAGTTTCTCTGATATTACAAAACAATCCACATCCATCTCCAGGAAGGTGGATATTTAAATACTAATAAGAATTTGTCCTTCTCAAAAATGGTTGTGTGGGCTGGTGAGATGGCTCAGCGGCACAAGCACTTGCTGGCAAGCACGAGGTCCTGAGTTCAACCCCGGGAACCCAGATAAAGGAAAAAAGGGCCGGTGATATCGCTCAGCAGCACGAGCGCTTGCTGGCAAGAGCGAGGTCCTGAGGTCAACACCCGGTAACCACATTAAAAAAAAAAAAAAATGGTTGGGTGCAAGTGATTGATAGATCCACATTTAACCGGTGACTCAGAGTGTCACAGTGGACAAGTGTGTGTTTTAAATTACTGCCTTGACCTCAAGACGCTCCTGTGGTACTTATCAACTGCTAAACAATGAAACACTAATTCACCTCTTTAAAATAAAATATCCACCACATATGAAGGATTGTGAGAGCTATAAAATGTTATTAAATAACTAGTAGAGATGACTTTGACTCTAGAACATATTAAAAGCTCAACAAATATGCATTCTCTTTAAAAAGACAAATAACCCCATAAAAATTTGTGCTGCTACATTTAACATGGCACTACTTCACATTTTAGAATTCCTTATATCAAATACCTCATATTAGCTTAAGATGCAGTGCCAGGGAAATTTTTCCTTTCTTAAAGAGATGACTATCATTGGATGTTTACTACCACTGATAATAAATTACATAGTATCTCCTTACCAGTCACCTAAATATGAGAGAAATTTATAAAATTTAAAATGATTCCTGTGATTTAAGAAAGAGCAGTGTAATTCTTTTCTTCATTCTTGTATTTGTTGTTTAGAATCTAAAGAAAACACAATGGAATATTCAACCTGTGTCCATCTTGTAGTTGAAAACAGTTGGGCGCTGAGAGATGATTAGAGCCTCAGGGAAGCTCTACATCATGTAATTTAGAGTCTCCTTTGAGCCTGAATTGAGTACTGATGGTGCTATTTACTCTCTACCTGAGGTGATAATTGACAGTTAATATTTTCTCTGGGGAAGGTAACATCCTTAAGAACTGAGCTTTGCATATTTTCATAATGAATTATGCTTCAGTAACAATAAAGACCCACTTATTCTTAAAATTTAAGCAACAAAAATAAATGAAAGATATGATGTCATAAAGTATATATTAAAATATTTGTTATGGTGATAGAAAGTGAACCACATGTTATTATAAAAAAAATCCAATTTGCCGTTTGCTGCCTTCAGTTTTGATTTGACAAGTGCTCAATCTTGTGCTGTTTTAACTGCCATCATTTATCTCTTGGAGCATGTATTGTAATGGCTCCTTGAGTCAGATAAAACAATCTTTCCATTTAATTTACTGCAAGTAGTCAAGTATATTTGAGTTTACTAGATGCAAATACATAAAAAAGCGATTTCCATTGTTAAAGATCTCTTTGGCATTGTGAAATCACTCCTGACTTATTGTTCAAGTTTGGAACTACTGATTGCATCCTTATTTGCATGACAAACACAAGCTTACCAAGGCTTTTCCCAGTATTTTCATTATTCACACATATACATCTTATAATTTAGTAATGTCCATGTCAAATTTATTTAAAGAATCATATTACATCAAAGTATTTAATAATTCTCTTCAAATAGTTTAGTATTGTGCAAAAGCAAAAGTTTTCCACAGGCTTTAGTTATTTTACAATTTGCATTTAAAACCAAGAAAAATATCTTATGACAGCAGAGTAAAACATTAATTTTGTATTTTCATTTACTGCTAGGCAATTATTCCAAAAATGCAAAATATGCAAATGAACATCTTAGAAACTAAATCTCAAAATTTAAAAACAATTATAATCAATACCCAGCTAAGCTTATTATATGAAGCTGAATGATTGTCATTCTTTCCAAAAATTCTAAAAAAAGAGAGTAAATTAATAAGATATATATTCTCTGACACATAGAATAGAGGGGAGGAAAGAAAGCAAATGAAATATGTCAACAACATTTTAACAGATGGGAAATGCATGAAATTCTACACTGCCTGATTTTTCAAAATGGAAAAAAAACTTCTAGCTAAGTGCTGAGGTAGGGTACAATTAATACAATTAAATTAAATGTGTGACAAAATTCTGAAAAAGATTAGAATTGAAGGCAACTGGTGCTTCTGGTAGAGTTGCCAGGTAAAATAAAAGAAACAGAAATAAATTTGAAAATCAAATACATAACATTTTTCAGCACAAGTATATTATATATATATATATTCTCACATTAAAAGCATATATATATATATATATATATATATATATATATATAGTCAGTTTATCTGAAATTCAACTGTAAGTAATCATCCTCTAATTTTATACTGTAGAGTAAACTTTTCAACCAATTCTTAGTGTAAGTTGAGACGTGGTATTAAAATTTATGTGAGGATTAGTTAAAAGTGGACATAAGAAGCAGTATAATTTTAGATGTCCTCTCTCATTCTACCCATGGGAGACACTACCCTACTGCAGTCCATCAGACAATGGAGGTTTACTCCCTGGAGAAACTGAACTCATCGATAGAAGTAGGGCAGACTCCTTCGAAAAGCATATTAAGTTCAAGTCACCATTCTAAAACACTGACATGAAGGGAAAGTCTAGATAAGGAAGATAAAAATCTCTACCATCCCCACTCTGATTATTGGTCCTCACTCAGGTTACTGGGTCCAGAGCAATATTACCCATACTGGGTGAGCAATATTACCTGTACTCACCCCTCATCAAGCACAGATTAGCGACCCCTTTTGGAAACTGCTCCAAAAGTTCAAAGATGCTGATGTTTGAGAGTGATCAAATAAAATGGCCCAGCTTTCACTTTTGTGACCAATGCACAATAAATCTGAGATGTCAACAATTCAGCTCATGCTGACAGGAATTCTTATTTATTATCTTTTCAGCATCCTGTTTTTGAAAATAGAGACTGCCAAAAATTCATCAATTGATTCATTTAGTCACTCAAAAAACCTCTGTTGGGCCGGTGAGGTAGCTCAGCAGCGTAAGTGCTTGCCTGGCAAGACGAGGGCCCAAATTCGACTCCCGGTACCCACATATGATAAAAGGGCCAGTGATATCGCTCAGCAGCATGGGCACCTGCTGGCGTGTGAGGTCCTGAGTTCAAACCCCGGTACCCACAAAAATAAAAATAAAAAATAAATAAAAAACCTCTATTGAGCTGTCCACTATTCTATATACTGGAGATACTTCAGTAAATGAAAGATCAAAATGTATTTGATAAAACTTATTATCGTGAAAGAAAGAAGAATCAGGCCGGTGAGATGGCTCAGCGGCGTAAGCGCCTGCCTGGCAAGCGCGAGGGCTCGAGTTCGACTCCCGGAACCCACATACAAAAAGGGGGCCGGTGATATTGCTCAGTGGCACGGGCACCTGCTGGTGCGCGAGGTCCTGAGGTCGACCCCCTGTACCCACAAAAAAAAAAGAAAAGAAAGAAGAATCAGGGAGAGGAAGAGAGGGAGGAAAGAAAGAAGGAAGGAAAAATACAAGGAAGAATGTAAAAATAAACAATAAGAACATCAGTGACTACTATATTCAAAACAGCAAGAAGGTGTTTTCTTAACACAAGAATTTATTTACTAAAAAAGGAGCATTTGGATAATAAAAAAAATTTGGAAATGAAAAAATTAATAATATTTAGAAACCAAAAGCATTTAGGAAAATGACATCAGATAAAGAAGAATAAAACATTTAGAGTACAGGAGAAAATTTATATAAAAATTAGATAATGCAGCTAGTCTAACCAACATAAGTTATAGAAATGGAGAAAAAGAGAAGTAGGAGAAATAGAAGGAAATTATTTAAAAAAACACATAAAAATAAAATTCCAGAAGTAACAAATATGGGTTTCCACATTAAAAGATGGGTCAAATGTCCAATAAAATTAATGTGGAAACTTGTGGGGAGCGGCTGAAGCTGGAAATTGATAACACCTGTGGGGTGAGGCAAGCCCAGCCAGAAAACAAAGAAGCAACAAAAAGCTGTGGAGGTGGGCTACTTAAACACCTTGTTCCAGCCCAGAGAACACCTAGCCCCAAGGCAATCCAAGCAATGGACTGCTAGGAAAAGGGGTGTCACGTGACACCAACTTGCTAAACGTATACATAAACGCACTGCCTTGGTTGAGCGGTTCCTTTCCTCCCATCAGGACAGAGGGCTCCACCTGACCTCAGCTTTTTGACTCTTCTCTTTATTTCTCCATTCTCTCACCGTCCTTCCCCGCAGGAACTTTGAGAGCTTCATGGGTCACGGCAGAAACTGACACACAATGTCATATTATTTGTGAGGTTGTCCAGCAACAGGGATAGAAAAGAATATCCTAAAGGATTCCAAATTGAGGAGAAGAAAAGTCAGGTCCACACAGGAAGGGCCAGAATAAATAGACTTTTTAAGAACAACAGAAGCTAGAAGATCAATAAGTAATGACTTAACAAAAGAAAAAAGAAACCAAGAAAATTTTGTAACTGAAAAATTTAATTAGAGTCAAACCACTAATTAAGTGTGAGGCACAATATTTTGAAATTTGTTTTCAAATTTACAAGATCTTAATTTTTTAATAGCTATATGCATAACAAAACAGGTAAATAATTGAAAGTGGTTTCCTTTGGAGTCTGAAATGTGAGTGTATTTAGCACAGGGATTCCATTTTTGTTTTGTTTTTTCTTTTTTGCTATTGTTCATTTCTTTGAGCCTCAGATTAATCTGTCTTCTTAAACTATAAACAAGCAATGCTTTACTAATTAAACAAAAAGATCCGTAGTGGACTACATGGTTGGATTATCCCTCTCAACAGAATAAGGAACTCACGTAAACATATAAATTGGAGACAGAATTCCAAAAATCTTTTGGAATCAATTTTTACAATTTGTTTAAAACATTTGTTTAACTGTGACTTTCATTACTTGATCAAAATAATGCTAACATAGCAAAATAAGAAAAGCCGAATCACAGTATTCATATACTATCTAAAGCCAAAACATCAATAGAAACGTATCTCTTGAAATACACATAAACTTTACTATGCTTCTTAAATACATTCCGTAGTCATTTACTAACATGAGTACTATGAGGTGACACCTGTTACCTAACATCCTTCACAGAGCTAAGTTCTTTGGTTCCAAACACTACACCCTTGAAGGTAAAATTGTATCAGTTAATCACAGGTTTAGTGATTAAAGTGGAGGTGACTTCTAGTGCAATGATGAAGAGATAATTAATAATAGGTCCTACCAAGGAAATCAAGCAGGAAATTGCTGAGTCTATTTTTAAAAGAAGAGCAAGACAAAAGTGATAGCACAGTACTAAGACATTTTATGCTGCTCCAGTACCCTCAATGTAGTAATTATTTGGAAAGACACATCAATCTAAAGTGGACTTTTATTGCCATGAACAGCAGATGGCTTTGTTTTCTTCAAAAATCTTTGCTTGAATCATCCCTGAAATGCCAGGTCACCTTAGAATAAGCATGTTTATTTACACAAATTTTCTTTCTGATAAATATCAAAAACAGTGGTAGGCAATTGAACAGTCATTATCTAGAGTTTTGATTAAGTTTACCCCTGTTCTATTTGGGCCTCACACATTTCATTTACACTGTGATAACAGAAGGTGTGTCCCATTAGGACACTGGGAATTGCCAAAGGTGGCATTCCTCCCATATTTCTTACTGTATAAGAGAGCTAAGGTGATAATCCATGGTGGAAACATCTCTTTGTCTGCAGGGTGTCCGTATCCAAACCAGGAAGCATAGAATCACCAAATTTTCTGATACTATCTTAGAGGCAACAAGAAGGAAATTAAGGAGGTCAGTAGTGGCAGGTGTAGACAGCGAATGCAAGAAAAAATTGACGAGGCCACTCTTCAACAGGAAGTGGTATTTAATTATTCAGTTACATATTTTAAAACAATAAATTTGGACTACTATGCAAATATTCAGCATCTCTATGAGAAAATTATTATTCACCTGAAAATTATTATGAAATTTCTGTAGTAAGAGTCAATACCTGGCTGAGGTTGGTGGTTTATGCCTTATAGTCCCAGCACTATGAGAGGTTGAGGCAAGAGGATACAACTTCAAGCCCAGCCTGAGCCACTTAATGACTTAGAGAGACATGGTTCCTAAATAAAAAATTTAAAAAGACCGGGGGATAAAACTAGCTCAGTGAGAAGGTCCTAAATTTAACATCCAGTACTGAAAGAAAAAAAAAAGAGAGTGAGAAAAGAAAAAGAAAAAAGAAAGTTAGTATCTCATTTCTGGCCAAATATTTATTGTGCAAGGTGAAGATAAGTGTGAGGAGTAGAAAAAAACTAGCAGAATATTTCAGTAAGCCGATCAAGGGATGGTATTGGCCTGGCCTAGTTTATAGAGGATGGAGAAGATTGTATCTAGGTAGTTTTGTGATTGTAAAATATCTTTAGAAAAGTGATTTTCTAAATTAGACCATTGATTCATTATCTGTATTTAAGGAAAAGATTTTGGATGAGCTAATTTTGATCTGAAATTGTGGCCTGTAAATTTCATAAATTGCTGTCAACAAATATATTTGGAGAATTTATCTAATCCTCAAAAATAGATTTATTACACTGATTTATTACCCTGTCACTACTGCTCCCCCACACACACTTAGAAAGTGGAGTTTAATAGTATATTAACTCCAGCTAAAGAAGTTTCTCCAAAATTTGCTTATTTGTAACAATCATCTGGCTTGCTTACCAATACTGTAGTTGTTTGACTTTTGTTACTATCTCACTGAATCAAAGCTTTACATATGGGAAAAATACAGTACTTTTAAATAGGAGGCTCAGATTATTTATACATACATGGAAGGTGGAAGTCACTGTTTTGGTAATGTGATGAGATTTGATGAACAAACCTTTAATCATCCAGTTCATAGTATCATATATTTAGAAATCTCAGTGCAAGGTCACTAAGATTCTGTCTTTTCCATATTACACTATTCCACATTTTTACTTATAATCATGAGATTGTCATAGAGATAATTTAAAAATATAATAGGACTTTAATTTTTATAGGCCTCTTCTTAGGTGTCATGTTTCACTTTGAGATGATAACAGAGTCTACATAAACTTAAAGTTTCACCAAACATGAGGAGTCCCTATTTATACATTATTGTGGAGGAATAGTGCTTTGAAAGCAAGAAACAAATGGGAAGGCACAAAATCAGAGTCAAGAACACAACCTGAGCTCTCCTAACACAGGTACCTAATAAAAATCATACACTGGTTTTAAATTTAAGCAAGTTGGCACTTCTTGACAAGGAATTATTTATTATAATTTTATATTGGGTTACATTAATATTGTGATAAGAAGATTTTAGCATATAAAAAACTCAGCCTATACATATCCAAATTTCTTTATCTTTGACTATTGTGTAAATACTACTACTACTATTATTCAGGTTGCACATGGACACAAATCCACACCAAAAAATTCTATTTCACATTGTTGAGAGGTTAATTATTATACTTATGTTTAAAAATGTAAAACAGTAAGTGTTCCTACTTAGAGAAAGATAACTTGATGAGTGTTAAATACTTAATTGGTCTAATTGCTTTAAATGTTCAATATACTCCTTCAAAATATGTTTTCATACTTGTAAAGTAGCAATTGGTTTAACTTACACAGGAAAAATATTGAAAAATTTCTTTTTAAAGTAGATAAAATCCTACATTGATTTTCGTTAAATAAGTTCATCAGAGCCATCACTGAATTATTAATTTAATTTTTCTTATTTCAGTACACATCACACAAGCCTTCACCAAGAAACACATATATGATATATTGCCAGATTATTAACAATGTAATTTCCTGGCTTAAAAGATAAGTTTATATAAAACTGTGAAGTTTTTAAGGGCAATAATGGGTGTTATTGGAAACCTGTGGTATAGAGTAGTGACTGCAGTGAATGTTGATTTGGCACTTACTGAATGTTTCATGATTAATGAATAAATAGTGAACTCAGGCCTATGTTCTTGATTGAAAACTAAACAGACTTCTTTACCATGTGTTTCCAAAAAGAGATGTTTTCTTTTTGTTTTTTTTTTATGTGGGTACCGGGAGTCAAACTCAGGACCTCGTGCTTCCAGGCAGGTGCTTATGCCGCTGAGCCATATCATCAGCCCCTAAAAGAGAGATGTTTAATTATAAACTGGATCACAAAGTTTACCTCAATAACTTTAGATGCTAAAATACAATAACCCATTCAATTTATCACCAAACTGCTCTGCACAATCCAGCATGATTTGTTCAGAATTAACAACTAATGGTTTCTTTGGGTACAGACCTTCAGATTCTAAAATAATCTATTTAAAGGCATCAGGCTGACATCTAGTTTCAGTTCCTATAGAAGCACATTAGAGAAAATAATGCTTTTCTAAGAACTGTTTACCCTGATATGTGTTGCACTGTGATGTTTACACTGCTGTCTGTGATCATTAGAGATAGCACTAATTATACAGCAGGAATGTCAGCCTAACAGAGGTTTACTCATCCAGGGGACCGTAGCACAAATGAGGTTGTCTAGTTTACCCCAGTGTTGTCTTATTGCCTTAGAAAAACTTTCACAAATAAAACCCAACCAACTTTTCCTCCTGTAATTTAAAAACATCCCCCATCAAAGAACAAGTAACAATTTAATATCATTGATATCCAGAGAATGGTTAAAAAGAAAAAGAATGTTTTGGCGAGAATGTGGAACAAGTGAGACACTTTCATATTGTAGGAGGTTGAAAGAATTGATAAGACCACATTATTAAAACCTTTGGCATGGTCTACTAAATATGAGCTTGCAGAACTTCTCATACTCAGCAATCCCCAAGTACCAAGTGGCATTTACTGTCAAGATTATAACCCTGTTATTGGTAATAGTCAAAACTGGGAAATGTTAATATCTTCATCAACTATAAAATTGGATAAAAACAATGTTTACATATAGGAAATAACACTGAGTAATAAAAATAAACTATACCATTATACAGTGCAAATGAATCCCACCTACAAATAATAAAGAAGCGAATACAAAAGATTATGCGGTCCTAATTCATTGAGTTCCATTCAAAACATAGTATACTAAACACTAGGTTTGTAATCCGTACTATAATATGTAATAATAAAATATTCAATGGAATGTAGAAAAAACTAAAATTTAGTTATTATTCATAGGCTTTAGGAAGGGAGTTGTTACAGATATTTCTAGAGGACTGGTAACTTCTCTGTCTAGCTGACTGGCATATGATTACATAATGTTCGATTTAAGCTTTATAATTGTTTTGCAGAATTTTATATATGTATTGCATTACAAAAAAAGATTAAAATATTCCAGTGGCTGACATATATAGTTGAAAACTTAGACTCTTTTAGTTATCAAAATAACACTACAATGCTAAAATATCAATATTGTATAATTTATTAAAAATTAAATTATGGCATAATAATGTATCTGTGATATATCAGTATCATGAAATATTGTTAGTGGCTATCCTGACAAAATAATTAGGAAAATAATTTCACAATTTATAAAAATATCTTGGGGCCAAGGATGTAGCTCAATGGCATGGCACCTGCCTGGCCCTGGGTTTGATTCCCAGTAGCAGAAAAAAAAAATTATCTTAATATAGTGTTATAGTTGCTTTAGTTCCAATCATGCTAATAATAACAGTATTTTTTTTTTAATGCAGGTATCGGGAGTCAAACTCAGGACCTCGCACTTGCCAGGCAGGCACTTATGCCGCTGAGCTATATCGCCTGCCCCAGCATTCTTAAAGAACTAATGGAACATGATAAAATTGTACATGAAATGGATCAATCGTTTCATAATGTATAAAAGCAGTTTTGGAAGCTAGACAAGTATCCAACAATAACAAACATCTAGGTTAATTTAGATTGATGTTTTGGTTTATTTTACTATCATGTATGGAAAATTTGCATATATGATATAATTTTGAACGTGTAAAGACATTTCCTCAGCAACATACCTAAAGGTTACCCTTGATGCACCCTGGGTATTGCACATATGGAATTTTTCCTTTTTGTTCTAATGCTCTGATGCTCTGATTATGTTTCACATCAAACTTTCAATAATAAGCACAAATATAAAAACTAGATTTCATCTGATAATTTTTTTGTTATGTTTTACTTTACGTTTTTCAATTTGAATTCATTTTTTTTTTCTTTTTCTTCCTCATTTTACTGACTTGAACAGACAGGAGGAGTTGAAAAAAACTGGCAAGAGTAGATGTTCCTGACTTTTCTCTGATCTTAGTAAAAAACATTTAATCTTTCACCATTAAGATTGGTATAGTTTATTTGAGAACTTGATTGCATGAAAAAGTTTTCTTCTATTCCAAGTTTGCTAATAGTTTTTGTCATAAATACATGTTAGATTTTATCAAATACTTTTTCTCTAGTTTTGATGATTATGTGATTTTTGTTGAATAATGTGGTCTAAGTACTGAGAACACAGAAAAAATTACTAAATCAAATTCTATTCATTTTGTTTTCAGACTAGACTCTACTCCACATTACACAATCCTCTGAAGAGAAAGAGCATTTTTTTTTCCTCTAAAAAGACATAATGAAATTATGGAGCAGCAGAATCTTTTTTTTTTTCCCATTGTTTCCAGAGAAGTTAGGGATGAACTGTTGCTCTCTTTTCCTCCTTCATGCTGTATTTACATTTTGCACAGCTGACCAGTAAGAAATTTGGCCCATAAATAACTTTCCACATACACTTACTTGGCTCAACACATCCTCAGAGTGCTGGTATATTTTCATGTACCAGGTTTTCCTGGAATTTTAAATGCTAAATGACAGATTCTGTACAATATAATTTTTTTTAAAACATGAAAAAATATACATACGAAAGTTCAGTGATATATATATTATATATTTCATATATTTGTTATTTATATAATTTGGATGACACTATTCTTTTATATTATTAAAAAAATAAACTCCTAAGACATCTCAAGTACCTGCTCTATTTCTTTTTTCTTACTGCAGTGAATTGGAAACTGTGGAGCAAAGACATAGTTTATTTTTCCTTAATTCCCAAAGGTAGTTATTTCATAACATAGACCACAGATTTAATTATCTACATTTTCACCATGCTTACTCTTCAAACTAACGATATTTTTAACAATCATTTAATCTTTTTTTTTTTTTGTGGGTACCGGGGGGGTCGACCTCAGGACCTTGCGCGCCAGCAGGCGCCCGTGCCGCTGAGCGATATCACCGGCCCCTTTTTCATATGTGGGATCCGGGAGTTGAACTCAGGCCCTCACGCTTGCCGGGCAGGCACTTAAGCCACTGAGCCATCTCACCGGCCCCAACAATCATTTAATCTTAACTTGAATCTTGTAACAGTATTTTGGTATCTTCCTGAAACAGCAAAATTCAGTTTTATCACATAAGTTATTTGGGACAGGAAATATATTTATTATAAATTTACTTTAGATGGTACCTAAATTAATTGGCACTGTCAAGTAAACTATTATTTAATATTATGCCTAAGTTTATGCATTTTTCTGCAATGGAGGGAGAACAAAAGCTCAAAAAGGGGCATTAAGCTCTTATCAGGATGCAAAGAGTTTTAATGTAAAATCTGAATTCACATTAACTCTTCATTGTTTTCTCTTAATCTTGCTAGTTTAAGAAAAGATATTATCAAATATATTGTGTTCCTTTATTGTGACTGTTGATTGATTGTGTCAACTTGAACACCCAACTAAATTGGCTCAGCGTAGTTCTGGGTGTGGAAGACCCACTCTACAGAGGATTATTATCAGAATGGTATAAAAGGGAAACAGAAGGAAGGATTGCTTCTGTTGTCTTCAGAGGAGCTCCAGTCTTCCCTTGGACGTCATTTCCTGGCTTCCAGCACAGACCCTTCAGCCCTCCAGCACAGATCCTTTGGTCTGATATGGACTCCCACGGGATGCTGCAGTGAGCTCCAGGCCTTGACTGGATCCTTTGAATCTCTACCGCACAGACAGACCTTTTGCACTCCACACCCAACCCAGTGGGCAGCCATCATAAGACCACTTGTAAATTGCTACATATTTGTATATTTTGTATTATATCTGTCTCTCCAGTAAACACTGACAGATACACTTACTAAAAATATTTTTATACTCTCACTTATACAGTGAAAGAAATTTTCACTTCAAAGTAAATTATATGATCTTATTTCATATAATGAACAGAGTGGCTTGAACAGACTGCAAGAGACTCCAAATAGAAACTGAGTTTTTTAAAATAATAAAAACCTATTTCTTATTTTCAAAAAAAGTTAAGTCTATGAAGAAAACACATGAGAAATAAACACTAAATGCTATTTGAAATTAATGAATGCAAAATAATTTCTCCCTCTGGTATTCAAAATCACATTATAGCATTATATACCATATTATCATTGAAGAAGTTATCCATTTAATATTTTTGAAATAAACCAAGGATTGATTAAATTCTGCCACTGCCAGACATTTCATAGGAACATAATGTCATTTTTTTTTTTGTGGGTACCGGGGGTCGACCTCAGGACCTCGCGTGCCAACAGGCACCCGTGCTGCTGAGCGATATCACCGGCCCCTTTTTCGTATGTGGGATCCGGGAGTCGAACTGGGGCCCTTGCGCTTGCAAGGCAGGCGCTTACGCCGCTGAGCCATCTCACCGGCCCAACATAATGTCATTTCATAATCCAGGCAGAGAAAGAAAAATTTTACATGATCTCATTCATTTGGTGAATATAAAAAGCTGGTGTCTTAGAAACAGAGAGTAAAATGGTGGTTACCAGAGCCTGAGGAGAGTAGCTGCAAAGAGGGTTGGGGAGAGGTTGGCCAATGGGTACTAAGCTGCAGTTAGATAGAAGCAAGAAGTTTTAGTGTGCTATTGTGCTATATGGTGACTATTGATGACAGTAATGTACTATAGAATTAAAAAAGCTAGAAGAATGGATTTTGAGTTTTCACCATAAAGACAAGAAATATTCAAGAAGACAGATAAGTTTAACCTGATTTAAACAATATATGATGCACACATAGTACATGTGTTATTATTATGGAAATTTTTATATTTTTATGTATCACAAATTTACTTTTTAAAAAGAACAATTCATTGGAATATGAATAGACTGCTAGGCATTGTGCAAGGCACTATTTTAAGCTCTTTATAATACATTACAAAGAGCTTAAAATACATTAATTTTATAATTAATGTATGTAATTAATACATTAATTGTAATGTATTACAATTAATTCTCTCAGAAAACTATTTCATTTATTCATTCTTAATGATTTTTTTTGTAATTGGGATTCTGTTCATAGTCTTGGCCTACGCCTATGTCTTCAAGAGTTTTACCTATTTTGGCTTTCAGGAGCTTGTTTTTCTGTTTTAATAGTTAAGTCTTTGATTTGAGCCACTTTGATTTTAATATATGACACACTGAGAGATATAGGTCTAGGTTCAATCTTCAGCATATGAATAGCCAGTTTTCTCACCACCACTTGTTAAATAGGGTATCTTTGCTCAAGCGGATGTCTTGGCAACTTTGTCAAAGGACAGATGGCTGAATGTGTCTGATGTTTCTGCATCTTCTATCCTGTTCCACTGAACCATATATCAGATTTGGTGCAAGTACCATGCTCTCTTTATCACTGTAGCTTTGTAAGATAACTTGAAAACTGAGGTTGTGATGCCTACTGCTTTGCTCTTGGTGCAGCAGGATTGCTTTTGCTATTCTGGGTCTTTTCTGGTTGCATATAAATTTTAAGATTATTTTCTCTAATTCTGTGAGGAATGCTGTTGGTATTTTGATTGGCATTGTATTAAATTTATATGTCAGTTTTGGTTGTATGGCCATTTTGACAATATTCTTTCTGCCTATCCAGGAACACGGGATATCTTTCAATTTTCTGATGTCCTCTTTGATCTCTTTTTTTCAGAGCAGAATTATTTTCATCATTGAGGTATTCCGTTTCTTTTGTTAGGTTGATTCCCAAGCACTTAATTTTTTCTTGATGTTCTTGCAAATGGTATTGTTTTAATAATTTCTTTCTCGGTTGATTCATTTTTGGTGTACAAGAACACTATTGATTTTTGTATGTAGATTTTGTATCCTGCAACCTTGCTGAATTTGTTTAATAGCTCTAGGAATGTTTTGTGGAATTTTGGGGGTTTTCTATGTAAAGAATTATGTTATCTGTGAATAAGGATAGTTAGACTTCTTCCTTTCCTATATGTATTTTTTTCTCTTATTTGATTACTTTGACTGAAGTTTTGAGTACTATATTAAAGGACCATTCCAAAAGTGGACATTCTTTTCTTGTTCTCTATTTTAGAGGAAAACTTTCAGGTTTTCCCCTATTTAATAAGATGCCAGAAGTACATTTGTGTTGAATGACTTTTGTCAGATTGAGATAATGTCTTCACGTACATATTTTCTTCAGGGTTTTCATCACAAATAGCTGCAGGATTTTGTCAAAAGTTTGTTCTTCATTAATTGAGATGATCATGTGACTGTTGTCCTTGTTTTTGTTTATGTGATATATTATATTCACTGATTTGTATATATTAAAACATTCTTGCATCCCTAGAATGAAACCTACTTGATCATGTCATATGATCTTTTAAATGATTTGTTACATTCAGTTTGCTAGTATTTCATCGAGAATGTTCACATCCATATTCATAAAGGAGATTGCCCTCAATTTTTCTTTTTAGTTGATTCCATGTCTAATTTTGAAATCAAGGTGACGCTAGCTTTCAGGAATGAGTTTGATCACACTCCTTCAATGTCATTAGAGAATTTGAGGTGTACTAGTGTTTGATCTTCTCTAAAGTTCTTATAGAATTCAGTAGTGAGACCATTGGGACCTGGTCTTTTCTTGCTTGATAGGTTTTTATTACTGCCTCGATTTCATTAACTGCCATTGGATTATTCAATGATTTTATATATTCTTGGTTCAGTATTGATGATCCATATGCACCCAGGAATCAATTTATTTCTTCTGGATTCTACCATTTATTGGAGTACACATGTTAATTGTGGTTAATAATAATTTTCTGGATTTCAGTGGAGTCTGTTGTGATTTCTAATTGCACTGCTATAGGTTTTCCCTCTTCTTTCTAAAGATCAGCTAAGGGCTATATATTTTGTTTATTCTTTCAAAGGAGCAGCTATTTGATTCATTCATTCTTTGTATTTTTTATCTCAATTTCATGAATTGTTGCTCTAGTCTTTATAATTTCCTTCCATGTATTAGCTTTGGATTTTGAATGTTCTTATATTCTATGATAGGTGCATTATTTATTTGGGCTCATTCTTTTTTCTGATGTGGTCATTCACAAGTATAAACTTTTCTCTTAGAATTGCTTTCATTGTTCCTCATGAGTTTTAGTATGTTGTAGCAGCATTATTATTTGATTCTAGGATCTAATTTCTTCCTTGATTTCTTCTGTAATCCTTTAATTATTCAGGAGTATATTGTTTAATCTCCATGTGCCTGTATATTTTCTGTGAATTCTTTTGCCATGATTTCTACTTTCATTGCACCATATCTGATAATATGCATGAGATAATTTTGATTCTTTTATGTTATTTAAGCATCATTTATGGGCTAGTATATGATCTATTTTGGAGAAAGTTCCATGTGCCGGTGAGGAGAATGCGTATTCTGATGTCATTGGGTAGAATACTCTGCAGCTATACTATTTATTGAGTCAGTTTGTCGGAACATATGGTATAAATTTGATTTCTTTGTTGTTTTTTTGGCCTAGTTGTGATACTGTGGTGCTGAGTTTTCCCACTGTAATTGTGTTTATGTTTACATGATCTTTTACCTCCATTAGTGTTTGCATTATGAAGATGGGTTCACTAGATAAATAGAGATATACATACAGATATACACATATATATTGAATATTTTTGCCAACTTGTTTCTTTAACTTAGATGAAGTGACATTCTTTGCCTCTTATCACAAGTTTTAGCTTGAAATCCACTTTGAATATATGATAACTACTTCTGCTGGTTTTCAGGCTGCCATTGTAGGGAGCATTATATTTTATGTTTTGAGTTTTAGTCTATAAATTTCTTTTTCAATGTGTTTTTGCATGCAGCATACTGCTGGGATTTTTTTTTATTCAATCTATGCACCTGTGTTTTTAATTTGTGAATTGACACCATTCACATTGAGAATTTTTAATAAAAGGTGTTGACTTTTTCTTGTCATTGTGTTATTTTCCTGCTGCTGATCACTCTGCTTTCTCTTTTTTTTTTTTTTTTTTTTTTTTTTTTGTGGGTACCGGGGGTCGACCTCAGGACCTCGCGTGCCAGCAGGCGCCCGTGCCGCTGAGCGATATCACCGGCCCTTTTCTCAGTATGTGGGATCCAGGAGTCAAACTCGGGCCCTCGCGCTTGCCAGGCAGGCGCTTATGTCGCTGAGCCATCTCACCGGCCCTGCTTTCTCTTCTTAAATGTTCACCCAATTTGATGTATTCATTCCACTAGACTTGTTCACACCACTTACTTCATTATCTCTTTCTAGTCCTTACTGCTTTGCTTACAGATGAGTGCCATCTCTGTGTGTCTACACATGTTCTTTACTCTGTGAAAGTGTACATTTCTCATGTTTTAATTTGTATCCAAATTTCATACTATTATTATTTTATGATGATACCTGTACAATAGAATCTGTTCCCATACTAATGGCCTTATCTTAATATAATCTCCAGTCTATTATGGACTGTGAATTAGAGCTTCAATATATTAATTTGGTGGGGGGGAAGCAATTCATAATTCAGTTCACAACATTGACTGTTATTAATGTGACAAAGAATTGGTACAATATATTGAGTTAATGTGTGTGATTAATGTCTATTAGTAATGCAAAATTCATAGAGAGTGATAATATATGATAAAATAATAATTACTTTGCATGATGATTCTAGAATCATTTACTAAATGAGTTTCCATCTTTCCAATATCCTCTTTCCATGACATTAATTACCACAAACTGCATCTGCATAGTTATAGTTATCAATTCATCCTAAATGAGTAACTTACAATCTTTAGTTCCACACAAGGACTGAGCTCTCCTGATTTTGCAAAGCCTTTACATATAATTCTTAATATGGAGCATCCAGGTAAGATTACACATACAAATATTTATTTTATGTGTTTCCAAGTCTTTATGACATTAAAATTTTATAACACCAAAAATTAAAATAATAAAAAATTAACTTTAGGAAAAATTATTTCAAGGAAAATTAAGTTTTAATGAGTATGATAACATTTCTTTTTCTTTTTTGTGGGTACCGGGGGGGTCGACCTCAGGACCTCATGCGCCAGCAGGTTCCCATGCCGCTGAGCGATATCACTGGCCCCTTTTTCGTATGTGGGTTTCGGGAGTCGAACTCGAGCCCTCGCGCTTGCTGGGCAGGCGCTTAAGCCATCTCACCGGCCCAACATTTCATTTTAATTAGAATTTCTTTAATGTTTAAATTATTTAAAGTATTGATTTGTAATATATTCTTTTGAAAAGCAATTTGTCAGTATCTATTTAAGCATATATCTGGAAAATATTTTTAACATTTCAAAAGATTTTCTTGCTGTTTTAGCAGAAATAACACATTTTCTGAGTAAAAGTCATTAATTGCTCCATCTAAAATATTTCCAGGATACACAAACACACACACACATATGTATATAGACACACGTTTTGTGTTTTATTACTTTTCTATGTGTTCATTGTTTTCATCTTCATTAGTTTGCAAGCTCCATGAAAGAAGAGTGTCTTCATCATATTCAGATAGTTTATCCATGATGTTTAATCCACATTAATTCAGTTTTCCTTAAAATAATAAGTTGAGGTAGGTAACAAATATACAAACTAAATCAAGACTATATTCACAATGTTCACTTAATCTGAATATAATTTTGGTGAAGAACCAATATATGTAAATGTTAATAATTGTTCCTCAAACCAAAAAAAAAATACAACTGTGACTGTGAGAAAAAATACCTTAAATGTCTCCAATCCCTCTTAGTCTAGAGAGTGAAACAAGGTAAACAAAAGATACACTGGATGTTACCCAAAACAAATATATAATATCTTTAAAATTTCCAACAGAGAGGATAAAATCAAAACAAATTCAAAAGTTAAGAGAAGCTACACAGGAATGATTGGATTAATCAACACAAGGATTTCTAAAGCTTTAAAATGAGAAAACTCATAAACTCTCCCCTCTTTTTAATATTAAGAGGAAAGAATTCAATAAGCCTGTGAAAAATCATCTTTCTAGTTAGTAGTCATAAGTGTAAGCTTTTATGGGTAAATAATCAAAAGAGGGAAATATTGGAGCCCTGAAATAATGCATTCTATGCTCTCAGAAGCACCATAAAAGAGCCATAAATTATGGAAAGAATGCTGAAAATAGTACATAGATTGATTGAAACAGGAATCTGAAGGTACAGGAAAAATAGGCTGAAACACCATTATTGGTTGGAAGCAGAATTGTTATAATACACAAAGTGGTTCAGGAGAGTAGCTCAGTATTAGTGTGCTTGCCTAGCACATTTGAAACACTGGGTTCAGTCCCCACCATGACAAAAAGTAAAATCAAGTAAAATACCTTAGAAAGAACTAAAGAAGTTTTAATTGAGAAGACAAAAGGCTAGAACCATTGACTTGGCCCATTCCTCCCCTAAGGAATTTTTGTTAACCCACATTATTGTACACTGTAAGAAAAAGAAGACAATAAATATCCACATTACTGTACACTGTAAGAAAAAGAAGACAATAAATATCTGAAAACATAGTTACAGAAAATAACACAGTAGGGAAAAATGACCAGAAGCACCAGAAACTCAACCCATTGTAGTAAGTAAATGAGCTGAAGATGATTAAAAAAATGCTAAAGGCTAAAACACAACATAAATTAAAGTGATAAAAGCTTTTAAGTAAAATGGTTAAGCAAAAGAAACATGTGGGATAATATCTGTCAGGTCTCAGACAATAAATACAAATAATATATAAATAATACAGATTGAAAGATAAAACTAAACATTCACTCACAAAAACACACAAAGAGCCAATGGGTACTCAGGAAAAATTGTGACATCAATTATTCTTAATAGTGTTTTGAGTAAAGATACATTCATCAAATATCTAACAAAGCAATTAAATATTCATACCAATTACCATGCCAATAAAAGCAAAATACTCCATCAAATGAACATACTGTTTTGTTAACAAAAGCTGATAATTGGATGTTCTACAATTAAGCCACACCTTAATGACAAATAATTTTTTGCAGCCACTTTGTAAGGGCAGTGTAATGAATGTTTGGGGTTATCAACCCAAGAGATGATAGAAAAATAAACAATCAAATAATTAAGGCTTCAGCTTTATCATTTTTTGCCAGTAAACGCTTTCTTTGGGGCAGTGATCAGAGAACGGCTAGACTAGAGGATGTTGGACTGTATCAATTTTATGGCATGAAGAAAACTTCTCATGAGTAAAGAGCTTTTATTTTGGCAATGTATCTGCTAAGATATTAGCTTCATGTATCAAGGAATTTCTCCAGACAAAAGTAAGGCGAATTCTGTTTTTAGTGTCCCAAAACCCAAAAATAGTAAGATAAAACTGTAATATTTTTTATGTACTGATTATTTACCATACACCAGATGTTCTGTTGATCATCTTATATGATTCAATTTACTACAAAGTAAGGCAGTAATTATATTTATCGTTTTGTAGATAAAGTGTTGGCAATTGGTAAGGTCAAGCAGTTCATCATATGCAAGTGTTAAAATAGATTTAAATCTATTGTCATCTAATTCCAAAATCCAGGCTTTTACCCATTGTGGCACATAACCACCAAGAAATTCTGAAATTGTTTTTTCCACATTACACTATCCCATATTGTATCTTTTACATTAAAGCCCTAACAGTTAATATCAAGAATATTACAGGTGTGGAATACTCTTGTCTTCAGGTTACATATAAACATTTACCAAAAAAGGTATTTTTTTAATGTAAATGTGAAAATTTTATGGTACTAGGAGATAGTATTGAAAAGCATTTGATACACAGGAATACATTTTTAAGTCAATACAATAAACACAAAGTGGACAATTATCACAAATATATGAACACAGAATCACTAGGGCTTAAGAGTATTTGAATGAAAAAATGTATGTATGTATGCTTAAATAATTGTGAGCTATATGAAGTCGTATTTGTATCTAAATTTATATTATTGAGCTTAAATGATGTTTTGTAATTTCAGTAACCTTTCTACAATTATAACTACCATTTCATTTACAATTTTTAAAAAAGCAGTTAAAGAAAAGAAACACATGATATATAAAGGAAAGCTTGTTAGAATTACAGCAGACTTTTCAAAACAAAACTTAAAGGCCAGCAGAGTTTGGAGTGGAATATTTCAAACTCTAAAAGAAAACAATCTCCAACCCAGGCTGATGTATCCTGTCAAATTATCTTTCAAAATAATTAAAAAATAAGATACTTTAATGATAAAGAGTACCTAAAGTAATTCCTGACCACCAAACCAGCACTCCAAAACAGTCATAATTATGTCCTAGAGACAATGAAGCTAAGAATGGCCAAAGATCTAATAGGATTACCAAAGGTCTAATAGTAGTTAAATAGAAGGAAAAGATAGGGAATTAATAACAGGAAAATAAGGCAATGATGGGAAGAACTTAGTACATATCAGTAATAACTTTCAATGTGAATGGTCTCAATTTACCAATCAAAAGACACAGACAGGCAGAATGAATGAAGAAATAAAATCCAACAGTATTCTGTATACAATAAACATATTTATTCCAGAAAGAAACTGCTATACTAAAAGGCTAAGGATGGAAAACAGTATTCCATGTAACAGAAAATGAAAAAGCCAAGTGTAGCTATCCTAAACACAAAGAAATGAACTTTAAACCAAAACTGATCAAAAGAGGCAAAGAAGTTCACTACATACTGGTTAAGGGAACACTCTAACAGGAAGAGATAACAACTATTAACATGTATGCACTGAACAACAGTACACCCAACTTGATTAAAGAAGTTCTAAAGGATATGAAGACCAGATAAGCATAAACACAATTATAGTGGGCAACCTCAATAACTCACTATCACAAACAGACAAATCAACTAGACAATCAACAAAGAAATATGAGTTGAACAAAATTTTTGAGCATATGGACTTAATAGATTTCTACAGAATATTCTACACAACAACAGAAAACATGCTCCTTTCAGCAGTACATGGAACTTTCTCCAAAATAGACCACATACTAGTCAATAAATCAAGCTTAAATTAATGTAAAATAATTGAAATTATACCATGTATAGTATCAGATCATAGCGCAATGAAGTTAGAATGAAAACACAGAAAATATACAAATGCATGGGAACTAAACAGTATACTGTTAAATAAATAATGGATTACAGAAGAAACCAAGGACAAAATAAGACAGTTTCTTGAACTAAATGCTAATGCCAGTAAAACATATCAAAACTTATAAGACACAATGAAAGCCGTTCTATAAAGGAAGTTTATAGTTGTGAATGCCTACATGAGAAAAACCGAGTGCGTCCAAATAAATAGTCTTATAATGTACTTCAAAGTCCTAGAAAAACAAGAATAGTCCAAAACCAAAGCTAGTAAAAGGAAGAAATTATAAAGATCAAAGCAGAAATCAATAAAGTTGAGATGAACGAAACAACACAAAGAATTAATGAAAGCGCTGGTTCCTCAAAAGAGTAAAACACAAAATAGACAAATCCTTAGTCAATCTAACCCCTGAAGGAGAGAAGAGTCCCAAATACCTGCAACTAGAAATGAAAAAGGTGAGACCACACTGGACACTGTCAAAATCAAAAAGATTATTAACAACAACTTCACAAATCTATACACTAAGAAATTGGAGAATTCAGAAGAAATGGGTATATTCTTTCTTTTTTTTTTTTTTTTGTGGGTACCGGGGGGTCGACCTCAGGACCTCGCGCGCCAGCAGGCGCCCGTGCCGCTGAGCGATATCACTGGCCCCTTTTTTGTATGTGGGTTCCGGGAGTCGAACTCGGGCCCTCGCGCTTGCAAGGCAGGTGCTTAAACCACTGAGCCATCTCACCGGCCCAGAAATGGGTATATTCTTAGATACATATGAATTATCAAAACTGAACCAAGAAGATTTAAAAACTATGTAAAATCCAATACCATGCAATGAAACTGAAGCAGTGATAAATAAGCTACCAACTAAGAAAAGGCCATATTCAGAGGGGTTCACTGCTGCATTCTACAAACACTTCGGATAAGTTTTAACACCCATATTCATCAAGGTTTTAATGAAATTGAATGAAAAGGAGTACTCCCAAAGTCATTCCTGGAAGTTATCATTACCATGACTCCAAAATCAGACAAAAATACTTACTCCAACCCAATGAGAATTATAGACCAATCTCTTTCATGAATTACAGATGCAAAAATCCTGAAAAAGATATTGGCAAACAGAAAGCAATGAATCATCAAAAAGATCATACATCGTGACTGAATAGGCTTCATCCCAGTGATGCAAAGATGATTCAACATACACAAATCAATAAATGCAATACATCACAAAAAAACAAAATAAAGAGAGAAATCAGACGATCACCTCAATAGACACAGAAAAATCCTTTGACCAAAATCCAACATCCTTTAATGATAAAAAAAAACTGAAGAAAATAGATATAGAAGGAAATTATCTCAGTAATAAAAACCATTTATGACAAACCTACTGTTAACATCATATTAAAATTGGTAAAAACTCAATGCTTTCCCTCTACAATCACAAACAAGACAAAGATGTCTACTATATCCACTCTTGTTCAACATAATATTCAAAACATTAGCAAAAGCAAGTGGGCAAGAAAAAGAAATAAATGGGGTATGTATAGGAAAGGAAGAAGTCAGACTATTATTATTTGTTGATGAGATGATCTTTTGTACAGAACTGAAAAAATTCACCAAAAGACTATTAGAATTAATAACCAATTTTAGTAATGTAGCAGAATACAAAAATAATACACAAAAATCAGAATGCTTGTGAAATTTTTATTGGAATTGAATTAATTTGCATATCAATTTTGAAGGTATAGGTATTTTTGAGTAAAACTAACTAAAAATTCCATTTGACCCAGCTATTCCTTTTCTAGGTATCTCAGTGAAAATGTTAAGGACTTCATATTGCAGTAACACACGTGTAACCATGTCTATAGCAGCACAATTCATAATAGCAAAATCTTGGAAGCTAACTGTATGTCTATCAATGGACGAATGCATAAAGAAAATATGGCATTTATACACAATGGAGTATTACTCTGCCATAAAGAAAGAAAAACTTGAAACATTTTTGTGAAAAAATTGAGAACGTGTTAAGTGAAATAAGTCAGATACATAACCTTAAACATCACAGGATTTCTCTTATATGAAAAACGCGAAATATAGATTAAAAAAAACAACAAAACAAAAGATACATAATAGGAAGTAGAGAGATAGATCTTTCTCAAAGTGAAAGGGGATCAAGAGATAGAGGAAGTGAGGAGAGAGAGAAGGAAAGGAGATTAAAAGAAGAATTAAAATATGTTATATACATGCATGATCTCCACACAAAAATGGAAACATTATGTATAGCAAATATATACTAATAAAAAGTTCTAAAAAGAAACCTTATAATGCATCTAATTGTATGTATTATATATACATTAAATAAAATACATGTGTGTAGATACATACCATTAAATATAACAGCAAAGATTATTGCTGAAAGAAAAATAAGAGCACATGCTGCATTTATTATAATTTCTTGGAAGTATATACAATAGTGATGATCATATTCTCATACAGTTCTTAAAATTTCATGTTTCTATTTCTTTGTGAGATCTGAGGGAAAGAAATGTAAAAGTAACTTGGCTTTTGATATTGTCAATGAATAGCTACATTGGAAAAGACTATTCATTATGAAAACATGTATCATATCAATGATATCATTCCTTAAATATATATGAAATATTGGTAAAATATGAAAATAAACATATTCATGAGCTTTTAAAGCTGGATCTAATATTTGAGACAATACAGACCCTGGTTGTAGAGTAGAGACAACTGAAATTCCTTCAAGCTAACATCAAAAACCAATTAATAGCCCAAGTGGGAGTAGAACCAAAGTTTTTAAATTTAGAATTCCAGTGAAGATTAGAACTAACCCAAGGCATGCAAAGTAAAGGCTAGAGATTTCTAAAACCTGATCATAGACTCACTAGAATAACTTTTTCTTGTGTGTGGGAGATAGCATACTTCCCTAAAATGGATATAAGTTGAAAGCAAATACTACACTGTTACAGATTCAGACTTAAGACCAATGGCAGGAAGAAAAACAGAGGCAAATCCAAATACTATTAAATGTTGCATATAGCTAATTTGGTCAATAGAACCCTTAATTCCTGACAAATAGATCCTTGGGTTTTTTGGTTGCATAATCAAAAATCAAAACCAGCCTTAAACAGTCTCAGCTCTTTTAGAACCAACTTTTACTCTGGTTTCTCTTCAAATCATATAAATCTTTTACCTATAAAACCAAATTTAACCACCTTATTTTATGGTACATTAAGTGCTTGATATCATAACATTCTAGGGTTTGAAAAGACACTGCAGTTTACTTATTTACTTTACTGATTTTCTGGACAAAAAGTGCTGCATAAAAAGTGATAGACAGTGGACAAACTCACACAGAATCTGAGAAAATAAACACCAAAGTACAGACATGAAACAGAGAAGCCAGGCATAGCTGTGGATACCTGTAACCTCAGCGCTCAAAGATGGTGAGCCAAGGAATCAAGGAGAAAATAAATTAGGTGACATTATTGATAATATACAAGGTGTTACAGAAAATACCATTAATGTTTAATAACAATATGTATTACAGTAAGAGAATTATTGCCATTAGTCCCCATCAAAATACCCCCCATACACTTCTAACACACTTATCCCATCACTTGTGCTACTCTCTAAAGCAGTTAGTGTCATTAATTGTATTATATTGTGGCTGCCTCATAGCCTGACTCAATTTGAAGCAGCTACTTTTCATGCTCATTTTAATTTGAGGTAGAGCCAAAAGTCACATTGTGCCAGAACCAATGAATTAAGTAGATGAGGACACACAGTAATGTTTTTACAAGCCTGCCTTTCCATTAGATGGCATTTAGCAGGGGCATTCACCATATTTTTTATCACATCTTGTAAAGACACTTAGGAAGAAGGAGCACCAGAACTGCTTCAGAAAGTGGCCAGAAAAATGGAATAATTATGTCCAAAGCTAAGGGGACTATTTTGAAGGGGCTTAATGGCAATGTGTCTTTTACTGTATTAGTTTTTATTTTAAATATTCACCATGTGTTTCCATCATCCCTCATATTTCATAATTTTCTGTATCACTTGCTAGATAGAAACAGGAAATTAGTATCAGAGTCTCCTACAACAATACACAGAAAATAATTTTAATTTGCTATGTAATTTGACAATTTGATGTTATACAAGCAACAATTCATTCATGAAGAAATCAAGAAATAATTGAGTAAGCATGTAGTATAGTATTAGTTATTATAAACTGTAGTGAATGACAAAATATGTAAAGAAAGATTTATCTTAATTCAAAAGTACAATTATAGACAACTTTGTAAATAATGTTCCAAAACACTGCATTTTTCTACCTCACAACTTCAGAAATATAAATGTTCAAACACAAAAAAAGAATCTTTTCAAAGTTTAAATTATTCACATTTTTCTTTTAGATTTAATTCCTTTTCACTTCTTGAATTTTACATAGAACTTTAATAACTGTAAGCAATCAAAAAAGAGAAATAATTTAAAATGAGGAAAATGTTTATAGAATGGCTACATGCTTTTTTGGGGTACCAGGAATCAAACTCAGGGCCTCACGCTTGCCAGGCAGGCACTCTGCCCATGGAGCTACATCCCCAGCAGAATGGCTATGTTCTGTGGTATCACCAAAGATAGGACAATTGAGTCAGAGCCAAATATGAACCTATAGGCTGTCTGATTCAAATACAGTGTTTCTAGATCACTGTTAGACTCTTACGTGCCTATTCTCATGAAAGGTCATTAATTTTAAGAGAGAGTTGTAAAACTTAAAGGATTGGAATAAAATAAACCATTTAAATATTCATATTCTTTAAACCATTATTACTTCAATTACATTTATGAGCACACAACATGAGAAATTTAACAGTGAGAACTATGTTTTATCATTCAACACAATTATAGTTTGCACAAAATACATTAAAATACACTAAAATAGGCTTTACACTGAATTTGGTAACTCTGAAAAACTAATCTAGTGCATAAGAATCCACAATCTAACACTGCCATCTTTTAGGGAACTAAGTTACCAGGAATTAAAGGACTTAATACAATTAAATGTTCACATTGAGAAAAATACCCTCAAATTCATTTGTTTATGCAAATTAAATGCCATCAAAAATTTGCTGATATATTTTATATTGTTTTCACTAAGTCATTCAGTTATTTGAATTTGTAATATAAAATGCTTGGAGTTTAGAATCAGCTGACCCAAATTTGTATGTTTTTGTTATATTTCTTAATGAATAGTACTGATCAAGTTATTTAAGCACATTGATATTTATAACTCATTTTTTGTTTTCTCCTAAATGTCAAAATTAACACCAAAAGCAACTGAACACAAAAGAGGATATACACAAAAGAAGGAAGACCTATATGATCAAAATCTCCTCTGTACAACTAAATTTTAAATGATGATTCAGAAAGCAATATTGTTTAAACTACGTTATTGTAGTTTGTGATCTATAATTATTTACATGCTGACAATTTACCTTTCATTTGTGTCACAAAAGGTAATTTATCTCACGTCATGAGTGTGAAGCTTATGATTCTTGAAAAAAAAGATAGCAATTTGAAGATATAAAGAAGTTAATGAGAGATTACTCCACAAACACTAAGAACCCATCAAAGGGAAATTAATGCTATAAAGTGTTTTTCACTCTGCCCAGTGTCATTATGGCTATTTATAAGTCAACTGGTTAAGAATCTTGAGGAAAAAATCATTTAATAAAATTAGGCATGATGAATTTTTACAAGAAATGCACTCTTAAGAATAATGGAAGATTGGGGCTGTAATTGACTTAATAAAAAATGCAGAGTCCCACTGTAATTTGCCATCTTTGAACATAGAAATAACTATTCGGTGAGACACATGCAGTCCTCTTTAAAAGCCATTCCAATGGTCAGCACTCATTATGAAAGTTATGTCTGTTATGCTGTCCGTTATATTGGCACATCTCAATTATATTGGAATGAGACAAGAGAAAGACAAAAAAAACATGTGCACTCAGAAAAGTGCAAAAAAGAGCATTTTAAAATATTAATGCTGATTTTTTTTATATTTTATGCAACTATGGATAATTGGAAAGTTTTGTTGTTTTTGTCCCTATTTTCCTAAACTATTTTAAGGAGTATTAATGATATTTTAATAAAATTTATCAGTAAACATAAGGTGGATATGAAAACAGAGTGTATTTATAACACACAAATTATTATGGAGAATATATAATTTGAAGTAGTGCTTAATTACAGGCAGAAATATTTATAAAACCCTGTTTGCTTTCTTGTTTTTCATACATGTGCAAATACTTTTATTTCAATTAAAAATAAAATACACTTCCTTGTACTTTAAAACACAAAAATATGTCAACCTTTTCCTTCTGATAATATCCACAGCCCTGCCAGCCCACTTGTGCATTTAATTTTGATCTACATACCCTACATTTTAAAAAATGGTATTTCTTATTCAATTTAATACATTCTTTATAAAAATTTTTTTCAACATGACTTTCAAAGTGAATGATTAAGCTAATTCATCAGGTATACTAAGGTGACTTAGGTTGATAGCTATGAAGGAATCATAGTTTACACTTCGTAATATAAGCTAAATGGTTGATTGGGTTCATTTTTCTCTGGTTCACTAAGCAAGAATTTATCACTTTTTCCTTCCTTCTCCTTGTCACTGACAGGTAAAAAGCCAAGAGATTTAAGTTTATATCCAATGCTTCCATTATATTTTTAGAGCAACTACAAGGAAAAAAAGATACTAAATAAATTCAAACTATTTATTTCATTCTAATTTTATGTAGCTTACTTTTTAATTGTAGAAGAGACCTAGAAACTGAAGAGTATAAACATCTAGCCAGCCATATCAACAATGATTCTTCCTTTGAAAAATTATTAGTTTCTTTTTTAATAATATGACAATAAAATATAATTCTGAAGTATAGCTCATCACTTGTAAGTACATTTATAACCATCTTAAATTTTCAAGATACACCATGGCATCATACAGCCCACTAGTCAGAAACATGTACTTTCTATCCTACCTTAGACTTTGGAGTAAACAATAATTTTTATTTTTAAAATATATACAACTGAAAATGTCATGCATGTAATAAAAATCAAGGGGAATTAATAATCTATAGAATTCAGAAAGAACAAGATTGATAGATGTGGTTGTTAAACCACATTAATTGTGTAAACTTGATTGGGTTGGAAGCTACCTAAGGGATTAGTAAATCTCACTTTTTGGTGTATGTGGGCCATGGAGGCATGACTTTGGATACTGTGTAAGATCCCAGCCCATTCCTCTCCGGCCCTATTCTCTTGCTCTACTTCCCCACCATCACGAACTTAACAAGCAGAAGACTGACCTGAGAGCATTTCAGGCAGCAAGACCAACAAGATAAAGTCTCTCAGGTAGGAGCCAATTGAGAGTGCCAGGCACAGAGGGGAACATAGTGGGTGGAAGCAGAGAGTGAAGTGGGAAAAGAGGAGACTAGAAAAATGGCAGAAATCAGAATACACAAAGATTAATTAGAGGTTGATGAGGAAATTGGATTATATCTTAGTGCAAAGTGAAAAGCTTTGAGGTTGATAGATAGAAATGTGACCTTAAGTTAATAATTCATGAGTATAACAACAAAGTAGGAAGATCGATTAAGAATGTACTCGGGCCGGTGAGATGGCTCAGGGGCGTAAGCACCTGCCTGGCAAGCTCGAGGGCCCAAGTTCGACTCCTGGAACCCACATACGAAAAAAGGCCGGTGATATCGCTCAGCAGCACGGGCGCCTGCTGACGCGCGAGGTCCTGAGGTTGACCCCCGGTACCCACACACACACAAAAAAAAGAATGTACTGAACCTCAGAGTGGTAGAAAATATCTCTCTTCTATCGCACAAAAGATTCTTGTCAAGACAATAAAATCTAACAATTTAACATACAACCTAATGTAAAAGTGAACAAAATACTTTGACAAATAATTTTTATTTTGACAAATAGCAAATATTGCACAAGCAGGTCTAGGAATGAGGAATGAGCACATGAAAACATGCTGCACATCATTAATCTCTATATACCACATACAACTAGGATGACCAAAATTAAGCTTTATCTTAGCAAATATTGACAGGGGTGCAAGTAGATGAAATCCTTAAACGCTACATTCCACTTCTAGACATTTAGCAGAACACATGTATCCACACAAACACTTGTGTACAAATAACAATGGTAGCTTTAATTGCACTGGCTGTAATACTGGAAAACATTTGAAAATCAAATACTATCAATTAGTGAAGATAAACAAAATTTAATGTATTCATATAATGCAACACTGCAATTCAAGAAATGATGAATCTCAAGGTGATTATGTTGAGTAAAAACTGTCAAAAATGAATTGTATGATTCAAATGCATGGTATGATTTTACATAAAGAAAATTCATACTAATTTAGAACCTAAAACACACCCATGTTTGGGAATAAAGAGGAGGAAGAGATAGCTAGTAAATATGGTAATGAAAAAACTTGGTGGATGATGGCAATATTCAACATATGGATTGTGGTGATGTTTTTGTGGTTTTAAGGTAGGTCCTAAATGATCAAATTACAGTTTAAGTATTATAGTTCATTGCAATTCAAATGTCCTACATTTTTTATTTTAAAGAGAAAAAAATAAAAATAATAAAACAGTTTCAAATCAGGCTAGTAGGAGAGTAACAATAATTAATACATTGCATATTGTTATCTTCATAGTAGTTACTCAGAGTACAAGATACAGGGATGAAGTATTGTCCAAACAATATTAGCTTAACCTTTCTTTTCAATGAAATAAGAGAAACTAGCTATATAACTATCTTAACTATCTCATGCATATGTACACATTTTTTTCTTTTCCCTTCCTTCCTTTCCCCTTTCCCCCATCACAGTTTCTTTTCTTTTGAACAGTTTCTTCCCAATTCACAGTATCTATTGTATATTTTGGATCTTATTTATTCACTCAGTTTCTCACACTAGTGAGACAATATGATGTTTACACACGTGGGTCTGATTTATTTCACTTATGAATATGGTCTCAAGTTGCATCCACTTACCTATAAAGTCTCAAGTTTATTCTTCTTCATGGCTGAGTAGTACTCCATTATATAAAACAAAAACATTTTTTTATCCACTCCTCGACTGATGAGTATTTGGGTTGTTTCCAAGATTTAGCTATTTCAAATTTGCCACTATAAACATGGGTGCATATATATCAATGTGGTATAATGTTTTTAATTCTTCTGGGAAGATACCCAGAAGGGGAATAGGGGGGTCAAATGGAACCTCTAATCCTAGTTTGTTTTTTTTTAAGGAATTTCCACACTGATTTCCACAGTGGTTGCACCAGTCTATGCTCCCACCAACAGTGGAGAAGGGTTTCCTTTTTCCCACCAGCATTTGTTATTGGTTGATTTCTTGATTGTAGCCACTTTCTGGGGTGAGATGGAATCTCAGTGTTGTTTTAATTTGCATCTCTCAAGTGACCAGTGATGTTGAGCATTTTTTCATGTATTTATTTACATTTGTATTTCTTCATCTAAGAGGTGTGTATTCACCTCAGTTGCCCATGTTTAGATTGGGTCTTTGAATTTGGGGGTGTCTGATTATTTTCAATTCTTTATAAGTTTTAGATATAAGTCCTTTGTCTGAGGTACAGCTGGCTATAATTTTTTTCCCATTCTGTGGGTGATCTTTTCACTCTGTTGGTGATTTCTTTTGTTGTGCAAAAGATTTTAATAAGGTGAGATCCTATTTGTTGATTCTTTGTAGTATTTCCCATGCAGTCAGGGTTTTGTTTACAAAGTGTCAGCCTACACCTATGTCTTCAAGATTTCTAAGTATTTTCTCTTCCAGTAAATTTAGTGTTTCTGTTCTAATATTCATATCTTTGATCCATTTTGACTTTAGGTTAGTGCATGGTGATAAACATGGGTCTAGTTTTAGTTTTAACTGGAAAGCCAGTTTTTCCAGCACCATTTATTAAAGAGTCTGTCTTTCTTCCAGTAAACATGTTTGGCTCCTTCGTCAAAGATAAGGTGGCTGAGTGTGTTTGGAGTTATGTCTGCATCTTCTATTCTGTTCCACTAATCTCAGGTCTGTTTTTTTGCCAATACTATGCTGATTTTATCACAGTAGTTTTGTAGTATAGTTTCCAGTCAGGTATTGTGATGCACCTGCCTTACCTTTGTTGTCCAGAATTGCTTTTGCTATTCTATGTCTCTTCTGGTTCCAAATTAATGTTAAGAATATTTTCTCTAGTTCTGGAAGGTATATTAATGGTATTTTGATTGGGATTGCATTATATCTGTATAATAGTCTTGGGAGAGTGGCTATTTTCACTACGTTGGTTCTTCTTATTCATGAGCAAGGGATATCTTTCCATCTTATCCATGAAGGATATCCTCTTCAATCTCCTTTTTCAGAGTACTGTAATTTTCACTGTATAGTTCTTTTGTTTCCTTTGTTAGAAGGATTCTTAAGTATTTCATTTTTTTGATGCTATTGTAAAGGGTGTGCTTTCCCTAATTTCTCTCTGTGTGAGTTTGTTGCCTGTGTGCAGCAATGCCATTGATTTTTGAGTGTTGACTTTGTATCCAGCTACACTGCTGAATTTGGTTATTAAGTCTACAAGTCTTTTGGTGGAGTTTTTGGGGCCTTGTATATAGAGTATCATGTCATCTGCAAATAATGATAATTTAACTTCTTTTCCAAGCCTTATTCCTTTTATTTCTTTTTTCTTTTTCTTTTTTTTCTTTTTTTTTTTTTTTTTTTTTTTTTGTCTAATTTCTCTGGCTGATGTTTCCAGAACTATATTGAATAGGAGTGGGATGAATAGGACATCCTTGTCTTGTTCCTGATTTTACAGTGAAAGCTTTCAATTTTTGACCATTTAGTATGACATTGGCTGTTAGTTTGTCATAAATGGCTTTTATCATATTGAGGTAAAGACCATCTATTCCAATTTTCTGTAGGGTTTTTATCATGAATGTGTGTTGGTCTTTATCAAATGCTTGTTCTGCATCTATTGAGGTAATCATGTGATTTTTGTCTCTAGTTCTGTTAATATGGTATATTACATTTATTGATTTGCATATGTTGAACCATCCCTGGGATGAATCTTTCAAATGTCCTTCATTATACAAGGAATATAAACATTATGTACTGAAAACATGTGTGTAATAAGAAAATAAGTAAAAAGGAAAGGGGGAAGTATTGATTGCAAATGTAAGCAAGAAATTTTGGTGACATAGTGTGATATTCTGATGAAAGTATCAGTTTTAAAATATATTTTTGTGCCACAAATATAGCTCAGTGGCACAGCATCTGTCTGGCAAGTGCAAGATTGTGAGTTTGATTCCTGGTGTGTTTGGAGTTGTTTCTGCCTCTTCTAACATGTTCCATTGATCATCAGGTCTGTTTTTTTGCCAGTACCATGCTCCTTTTCTCACAGTGCTAGCAAAGGTAGCATAATTTCAAGTCAGGGATTGTGATGCCCCCTGCCTTGCCTTTGTTGTCCAAAATTGCTTCTGCTATTCTAGGTTTATTCTGTTTCCAAATGAATTTTAGGAATGTTTTCTTTAGTTCTGCAAGGTACACCCAATCCAAAAATACCAACTGAAATGAATAGACACTTCTTCAAGGAAGAAGTATGAAAAGCAAATAAATATATGAAAAAATGTTAAACATCACTTATCATTCAAGAGATGAAATTATGGCAACCCTGAGATTCCATCTCACTCCAGAAAGAATAGCCATCATAAGGAATTCCACCAATAACAAATGCTGGTGAGGCTGTGGAGGAAAAGGAACACTTCTCCACTCTTGGTGGGAGTGTAGACTGGTGCAACCACTATGAAAATCAATATCCTTAAAAAACTAGGATTAGGGCCAGTGAGACGGCTCAACGGCGTAAGCACCTGCCTGGCAAGCGCGAGGGCCCGAGTTTGACTCCCAGAACCCACATACGAAAAAAGGGCCGGTGATATCGCTCAGCGGCACCGGCGCCTCCTGGCGCGTGAGGTCCTGAGGTCGACCCCCAGTACCCACACACACACAAAAAAAACTAGTATTAGAGGTCCCATTTGACCCACTATTCCCCTTCTGGGTATCTTCCCAGAAGAATTAAAAACATTATACCACACTGATATATGTGTACCCATGTTTATAGTGGCAAATTTGTAATAGCTAAATCTTGGAAACAACCCAAATGCCCAACAACTGAGGAATGGATAAAAAAGTTGTGGTTTCTTTTTATACAGTTGAGTACTACTCAGCTATAAACTTGAGACATTTCTAAGTAAATGGATTCACATTGAGACCATACTCCTAAGTGAAATAAATCAGACACAAGTATGTAAATATCACACTGCTTCTCTGGTATGAGAAACCAAAAGTGTAAATAAGGACCAAATAGGAAGAAATTGTTCAAAGGAAATGGGAACTGTTGGGGGGAGGAAGGAAGGGGAAAGAAAATAACAGTAAAAGAAGGACAAAATGGAAACAAAGCTTTGTAAATAAGGGGGCGAGGGGTTGAAGTGAGGGTAGAGGATTGGGAAAATAAAGAGGAATCAAGATAAATCAGATACTACTAAGATGGAAAATGCAGAAGAAATGGACAGATTCCTAGATTCATATGAATTACCAAAGCTGAATCAAGAAGATTTAAAAATCCTAAATAAACCAATATCAACCAATGAAATTGAAGACGTAATTAAAAACCTCCCAACAAAGAAAAGCCCAGGCCCTGATGGATTCACTGCTGAATTCTACAAGAAATTTAGAGAAGACCTAACGCCCCTACTTCTCAAACTTTTCAATGAAATTGAAAGGGAAGCAATACTCCCAAATTCATTCCTGGAAGCAAGCATTACCCTGATACCAAAACCAGAGAAGGACCCAATTAAGAAAGAGAACTACAGGCCAATCTCCCTAATGAACATAGATGCAAAAATCCTTAATAAGATACTGGCAAACAGAATCCAACAAATCATCAAGAAGATTATACACCATGACCAAGTTGGATTCATCCCAGGGATGCAGGGATGGTTCAGCATATGTAAATCAATAAATGTAATACACCATATTAACAGAACCAAAGACAAAAATCACATGATCATCTCAATAGATGCAGAAAAAGCTTTTGACAAAGTCCAGCACCTTTTCATGATAAAAACCCTACAGAAAATTGGAATAGAGGGTCTTTATCTCAATCTGGTAAAAGCTATCTATGACAAACCAACAGCCAATATTATACTAAATGGCCAAAAACTGAAAGCCTTCCCTCTAAAATCAGGAACAAGACAAGGATGTCCACTGTCCCCACTCTTATTCAACATAGTTCTGGAAACTTTAGCCAGAGCAATTAGACAAGAGAAAGAAATAAAAGGAATAATGATTGGAAAGGAGGAAGTTAAATTATCATTATTTGCAGATGACATGATACTCTACACAGAAGAAAGATGTGGTATTTTTATACAATGGAGTACTATTCAGCCATAAAGAAGGATAAACTGGAGACTTTTATAGGTAAATGGATGCAACTCGAGAAAATACTCATAAGTGAAATAAACCAGAAGCACATGTGTAAGCATCGTATTGTCTCTCTAGCATGAGAAACTGAAAGAGTAAATAAGATCCAAAATGTACAATAGACATGGTGAATCAAAAAGAAACTGGTCAAAGGGAAAGAGAGACTGGAATAGGGAAAAGAAAGAAGGGAAAGGGAAAAAAATTGTATATATATATAAGATGGTTAAGATAGATACACTACCAATTTTACTTAGTTCATTGAAGAGTAAGGTTTGTGCCAATAATGTTTGGACAATTGAATGCTAATGTCTGGTATCCTGAATAACTAACTTAAAGATAGTAATATGTAATGTATTAACCATTGTTACTCTCCTATTATGTTGTTTTGAAAATTTGTTCTTCTTTTGATTTGTTTTGTTTTTTTCTTCTCTTTAAAAAAAAAAAAAGATAAATCAGATACAAGTACGAATTCCCTATGATGAATATGGTCATTATGTATATTTAAATTGTACCAATAAACTTAATAAGAAGTATAAACTTTTATGTAGTGTATTACAAGGAGTGATCTCATAATACATTGATATTTAACTTGAAAACATTTATTGTAGTAGAAGACTTATTGCCACTAATCTCCCTCAAAATACTCTCCCTTCACTTCAAACACACTTATCCCATCATTCTCCCACATTTCTGAAATTCTGGAATCTTTTTTCATCAATATATCTAGTTGCACTATTGTGGTTGTTTCCTTGTCCTGAATCAATTTAAAATGTTTAGTTTCATAGTCATTTCAACATGGGGGAAGACCACAAGTTGCAAGATGCCAGATTCAGTGAATAAAGACACACCGTGTGTTTATGAGCCTGACTCTTGTTTGGGTGGTACTTGGCATCAGTATTCACTGTATTTTTGAACACATTTCATAAAGACATTCAGAAAACACAACTTCCAGAATTCCTTCATAAAGTGACCCGAATGAAGGGATTGGTGTGTTCAAAGTGAAGGGGAGCATCTTGAGAGAGACTTGTGGCAATGTGTCTTTTACTTTAATGCAATTTTAAAAATTTAAATATACACTGTATCTTTTGATCAGCCCTTATATATAATACTTTTAAAATAAGTGAATCATCTATCATTTAAAATATTTACATTTCAAAAAATGATTGAATTTTGAAGAGTTCAAACAACAGCCAAGGGCAATCACACTACTAGCTTTTGGTGGTTTTAGGTTGAACTTGAGTCCTCAAACTCTGTATCAAACTGTCATCCTACTCCTTAGCAAATTTATTGTCATGTGGGAATATCATTTTTAAATTTTACTTTAGGACACTTTAATTTCAGATGACTTAATATTTTTCTAATTCTAACTTTTTAACATCAAAACACATCTGCAAATGAGCTCTAAGAATTGACCTAGATTATTTTTCTTCCTTCAATGAACATAAAACAAAGAAGTAGCCCTACTTCTAATATTACTAGTAAAACTAGGCTACATCAGTTCCCTGGCTCTTGGCCTACATTTTGTCTCTACACTCCACAGGAAAAAAGCACAATATATACTATGTATGGATACAATTGATTAATGAATTTACAGAATTCTTGACTGACTTCCTGGATTAAATAAAGTTTGGAGCAAGAGATTAGGATGTGGTGCAAGCAGTTCTGCCCCTTAATCCTTATAAAATAATATCAAATATTATCGCAAATATCTAGAAAAACAAGGATCTGTGAAAGACAAAGATACAAGTCCAGTAGAATTTCTAGAAGGGACAATAGGAGTGCAGACACACAGAATATTGGAACAAACCAAGGGCTTCTTTTGGAGCAATAACACTCATCTCATTTTTACCCCATGGTACAAGTCCAACACTTGACCCTGTAAGAACAGATAATCAGCAAGTTGAGCCACTTATCAAGAAGTTTATTTTATCTTATCCATCAGTTCACAAAGTTGAGTATGTCCAATATTTTGTCATCAGGTAGAAGTCCTACAAGGTCAAAAGACACAAATAATTTTGTTCCAATCAACAGTGTGTACATTTTTTCTTATTGCCACCACTTCCTTAACTAATTCCTTTAGGTTCATGTTAAAGGAAGTGTTTAGTCTGCTTTATAAGTGGCTTTTTCTACATTTCTGGAGACATTATTAATCAGTGTGTAGCACTAGGAGTACACTACAATTCAGTTGTATCCTGAATGAGATTTGGGAAGGAAAATATCCTCAGTAGCTGTAACTTGCCAATGTGTGTGCCATTGTTTACACTGACTCAGGGGAAATAACTAATAATTTAGCCAGCTAGTCATTTTTTAGAAAGGAAGGAGATTCATAAACTGTTGGCAAAGAATTTTATAGGAATTTATGTAGATGAAGCATCTCAGAAAGAGCCTGGGGTTTGATAATATTTTGTCCCATCTGAATGCTCACCAAAGTTTTCACTACATAGTCAAACAACCAAAATGGTCCAGTTAGAATATTAGGTTTTCATTAGTGAAGCTGTGATTGCTCAATGCGATAAGAAAGAACAGCTGTGACAGCAGAAGTGAATTTTTTTTTATGGGTACCAGGGTCAACCTCAGGACCTCGTGCACCAGCAGGCACCCGTGCCACTGAGCAATATCACCGGCCCTTTTCTCATATGTGGGTACCAGGAGTCAAACTCAGGACCTCGCACTTGCCAGGCAGGCACTTATGCCGCTGAGCTATCTCACCAGCCCAGCAGAGGTGAATTTATACCTGGTCTCAATTAGAAGAACCTCTGAGTAACCTATTCTATGATTCTGGTGTGAAAATATTTTTAGGGCACAAGTGACCATTAAGCACTGTATTTATATTTGACTTTGTTATGGCTTGTGTCTAGATGTCTCCCCAAAACCTCATGCAGGTATAAGTGGGACTTTTTCAGAGGTAGCTGAATCTGGAGTGTGTGATTGATTCACGGTGCAATGCTAGGATTAAGGGTGCTAGAATTAAGAGTGTGTGATTACTAAATCAGTCCACTGATTGGTTTGGTACTGCCCTAATCCTGGTAGCCTGTATAGAATATAAAAGGGGCAGAAAAAGCTGTTAAGGTCCCTTTCTTGCTTGCTTTGCTACCTTCCAACTTCATAAACTGTTTCTCCTCTGCAATACCTGTCTGCCATGTCATGCTACCTTGGAGCCAGCAGATTACAGACTGAAACCTCTACAAACTGTAAGCTAAATAAACCTTTCCACCCTTAACTTGTGGGTGTTGGATATTTTGTCTTAGCCATGAGAAAAGTAACTAAGACAGAATTTGGTACCAGAGAAGTGAGGTCATTGCTGTGACTATACCTGATCATGTAGTTCAGGAGATTTTGGGAAGGGCTTGTGGGAAGAGTTTGGAAATGTTCAGAGATGCCAGCTGAAAAGATAGAGCTGATACACCTTAGGGTATTCTGTATGGGAGAATCTGGTCAGAGCTCAGAAGACCAGAAAGCCAGTAAAGACCAGGCTCAGGAGGTTTCTGCTGAGAAGGAGTGCATTGGCTGTTGGACTCCAGAAAATGTATATTCTACTTTGGCAGAAAGTTTGTCTGTATTGTGCTTGTGTCCAGAGATTTTGCCTGAAGCTAAGGTAAAGGGAGGTGGATGAACTAATCTTGCAGAAGAAATTTCAAGAAAGTCCAATGTTGAGGTGGTGTCATGGCTACTGTAGGGAGCTTTTAGCCAGATTTATATTGAGAATCAAGAGCAAAAAGCTGTGATTCAAAACATTGTGAGTTTGGCCAGAAAGGAAGCTCCAGTAAACTTGCAGACTGCAAAGGTGGAATAGAGGAGAAACTGGTCACTGAAAAGACTAGCAAAAAAAAGCCAAGTATTTCAGAAGACGACATCAGAAAACATGGCCTAGGACATCACAAGAACCAACAGGACTCCAGACTTTGTAACTTCAGAGTTGCAAAGGTGAAAGACTTTGCTTTGAGAAGAGAAACGCAGAGAACCATGTTCCAGAATGGCAGCAGTTTGGAGAACTTGTACCTTGGGATTGGCATCATAGGCACTCAACCCCTACATCCAAGAGAGAAGGAAGCCTGGCTACTGCTCCAGATGGCAATCATCCATGTGGTGATAGTTTTAGGTGCATGCAAAATGCAAGAGTTGTGGGGTTAGGAAGGCTTCCATCCAGATTTCAGATGAAGGCCCGGAGGCCAGACAGTGTGCCACTGAAAGGGCGGTGTGTGAAGCTATGAGAGTGGAGCTGAAAGTGCAGTGGAGACACCATAGGTTTGGAGAGGCCATTTTTATCATCGGAGGAAAATTGCAAGAAGGGAGCAGAGCTAGCCAAAGAAAGAAGCCATGGGAGCTACCACCATCAAAAGAGCCTTAGAGGCAGAGCCACCCAAGCCCTTCAGAGTTCACATCTTGCCACAGATTGCCTCAGATGCTGCACATTGAACTATAGGACTTAATGTTTGCCCTGCTGGATTTTGGACTTGCTTTAGTACCATTACTTTGTATCTCCCTATTTGTCCTTTTTGTGTGTTGGAAGTGTTTAACTTTCTTTTCACTTGTAGAGGGGCCCACAGCTAAGAGTTTGCCTTAAATCTAAGGGAGACTTGGGACATGGACTTTTCAGCAATGCTAAAACTATTAGCATTTTGGCAACTCTTGGGGATGGACTAAATGCCTTTTATATAAAGGGATATGCATCAGTCTTTGAGGTGTCAGGGGTTGAATGTTATGGCTTCTGTGTAGATGTCACTGCAAAGCCTCTTGCAGTCATAGGTGGTGCTTTTTCAGAGGTGGCTAGATCTAGAGTGGGTGTTTCTGAGATTAAGGATGTGTGATTATTAAATCAGTCCACTGATTGGTTTGGCTCTGCCCTAAATCTGGTAGCCTAGATAGAATATAAAAGGTGCAGAAAAAAAGCTGCTAAGGTCCCTCCCTTGCTTGCTTTGCTACCTCATGAATTGTTTCTCCTCTGAGATGCCCATCTGCCATGCCATGCTACCTAGGAACCAGCAGAATATGGACTGAAACCTCTACAAACTGTCAGCTAAATAAGCCTTCCTTCCCTTAACTTGTGGGTATTGGGTGTTTTGTCTCAGCAACATGAAATGTAACTGAGACAGACTTCTACAAATTTGTTTTGTTTTGCTAATTTGACATTTACCTAGTGTGGATTTACATCCTCTTTGCTTTTGCCAACAAAGTCATCTATGTAATTAATAAATGTCTCATTCGACATCATGGAATGCCATATTTTTCACCAAAAATACCATTTTACTATGACTGATGATATAATCCGATGATTCTTATTCATGGCATTTATTCATTAACATCTGCCTATTACTCAGAACTAAATACATAAAATGGTATTTTTATGTATTGAAAGATCACTTATCATATTTAGTGTATGTTTTATTATGTTTGCTCCTGTTTCCATGGAAACATTAAGAGAAGTCTATAGCAAACTTTAATAGTCATGATCACTGAAGTTTGAATTTGATATGGAATTAATATTTGTGCTAAAAATCCTAGATAAAAGTTCTGGCTGAAAGCATAGAACAGAAAATGGAGAAGGAAGTTTGTGTAATCTCAGAACCATCGGCAAAAATGAGGACTTTACACTTAAACTTAAGTTAATTCTACTTTACACTGTATATTTTATATGTCTTAACTGATACTTATTTTCTCATCCCATTTTCTATTTTACATTAGGCAATTTTGGGAAATGTATTTTGCATCTCATGATTGATTACACGGTATCAAGATGGGCTCTTAAAGAGGTAATATGAACATCATCTACATATCTTGGATTTCTTGCTGGATGCCCTTAAATTTAGTGATTTTGGTATTTCTAGAAATATTTCAGTTTTTTTAATGAAATCATTTTCAGCTTGAAATTTCAGAAGAGAAAAGGGGCACTTTTGATCATAGCTAATTTTGAGAAAAGAATAGAAAAATGGTATGTAATATATGCTATATATTGACATTGAAGAGATAATAAAATATAGTTATTTTTTCAATTCTGGCCACCCAGAATTTTTGAAAATGCTTTCATCTCATATTTAAGATATTTATGTAATTAAGTCTTGTTTCTAAGGAAGAAGCTATAAATTTATTTTCCCAGCTTTCTTAGACATAAGGCATTGGGCATAACCTATGTTCTGTGATTAACATTCAACCGCTTTAGAACTTGATATACACTTGTCAGTTGACAGTGTAATATACTTTAATGGATGTATTCTTTCCCTTCCTTCCTTCCTTTCTTTCTTTCTTTCTTTTTCTTTCTTTTTCTTTCTTTCTTTCTTCCTTTCTTTCTTTCCATCTTTCTTCCTTTCTTTCTCTCTATCTTTTTTCCTTTCTTTCTTTCTTTCCCAACATATTTTCTTGCTTGAATTGAAGAATGAATCCTGGCTGGTACAATGAAGGTGGTTCAGAGAAGCAAATTAACTTGTCCAGAGTCTTCCATAGTGCATAGAAGAGTCAGAATAATCTCTATAACTCCGAAGTGTGTTCTTTTACTCACTCTTAGTTTTCTATCATTTCAGTATTGTAGTTTTACATTTCACTTCATACAGGTCTTATTTTATGACCTCTTCCCTCTTCCCCACTCACTTGTGAATCAAATTAAACTTTTTTGTGTGTGTGTGGGTACTGGGGTCGACCTCAGGACCTCGCGCGCCAGCAGGCGCCCATGCCGCTGAGCGATATCACCGGCCCTTTTTTCGTACGTGGGTTCCGGGAGTCCAACTCGGGCCGTCGTGCTTGCCAGGCAGGCACTTATGCTGCTGAGCCATCTCACCGGCCCCAAATTAAATTTTTAAACTATAAAAGCCACTTGATATTTATGTTACTTGGGAACTTGAGAGCTCATATTTATTTCAAACTTGTGTCCCCATTTCAGAAAGGAGAAAAAAAAAAGAATAATGCAGTAAACAAGATAGGCAAAAACAAAAGCACAGTGATGGATGAGCAAATTACCAATTAACTAATTACCAACAGTTATAATTTGTCTTCATTGAAATGCTGAGACAAGCATGATTGGCAAATAGAATGTGAAGGAAAATACATCCCATTTAGTGACTTAATAGAAAAGGCATGTCAGACTTACAAATAGGATTCACTATGAATTTAAAATCTTGCGTTTTCCTGTTTTGCCCTGAATATTTTGAAGAGTAAACGTTCTTTTTTCAAATTGTGGAAATAGGCATTTTTTTTGAATTTTGGAATAAAAGCTTACTGAGCAAAGTTCTGTGCATTTACCAAAGGAACTCAGAAAGTGTACCCAAAGATATTACCAAATGACAAGGTAAGAATGATTCAAAAGGGAAATTGTCTTTTCCCACAGCTTATTCATTCATACCTAAAACATTGGTTGGGCTGGGGAAATAGCTCATCTGCACAGAGCCTGCGTGGTAAGCACAAGGTCCTGAGTTCGATTCCTGGTACCCAAAACAAAACAAATCAAACAAACATTTGACTGTCCATAACCTTCCTGCTCAGTATCAAAGATACATTTGATGTGTGTGTGTGTGTGTGTGTGTGTGCACGTGTGTGTCTGTGTTTCAGAATAGGGATGTAGAAGAGAAAAAAGGGCAAAACTATACATGTAGAGGGGAGTCTAACCAAATATTCAATAAGCATAGATTGAAGTGCTGATTAAGTACTCTAGTATGTTCAGAGGTTAGCCTCAATCCAAAGATACTACTTTGGAGTAGTATATTTCTATATATTTCTGTAGAGAGATCCTATTAGTCTCAATTAGATAATTATGCAAAATAATTCACCAAAAAACTGCCTGTTTGAATATACAAACCAAGAACTAAATATGGTCAAAATCAAAGATACAAGTAGTGGGATACTTATAAGTGCTGTTTTTTATTGATAGAAATTTACAAACTGCCTTTTCATGCCAATATTCATGCTAGATCCAAAAATAAATATAATAAACCAAATAATAATGTTAATTAAAAATTTGTCAGAATTCATTTATTTACACAATTAAAGAAGAGCACACTTCATAAAATAAATGACAGCCATAAAGGCACAATAAAAATTCTACATTCTGATTCCTCACCCTGTCCTTTGCCTCACCTTCACATACTTTATGTAGTGAATTTTTCCAGTGTGCATAAACTGAAAAAATTCAGACAATAATGGCCCAGGAATCACAGGTGTACTTTAAAAAGATTTTATAATTCATTTTTGTGCCTTTAATATAGACTAGATCCCTAGATGATTTCCTACATCATAGGGACTGCCTTGCAGTTACTTTCTTTCCCAAAGCAGGTACACTCACCAGGTAGTTTTTGAATTAATGGATGATAAATTTCAAAGAATGTGATACTGGAAATATAACTATCTTCAAGTGAAACTTACTTTACTGCATACAATTCTAATTTTATGGTGAAGTTAAGGGTGGACATAGAATCATCTGGAGTCTTAGAAAATGATTAATAAATATCATGTTTTCAGTATATTTTAAATTTAAATTGATTAAATACACGTTAGGTGAAAACAATTTTTATTCATTTAATTCAGATTATCATTTCACAAATGGGGAAACACTTCAAGATACTATCATAGGCAAGGAGTTTTTGGACACGACACCACCAGCACAAGCAACAAAAGCAAAATATAGACAGACTACAATGGACTAAAAACTTTGCACGGCAAAGGACACAATTTACAAAGTGGAGAAATGACCTATGGGATGGGAAAAAATATTTACAGCCTATTCTTCAGATCAGAGAATAATGTTCAAATATAAAAGAAAGTTAAAACCTCAATATCCAAAAACCTAATAGTATTTTAGAGTGGAAAAATGATGTGAACAGACATTTATCAAAAGAACTTATGTAAATGGCCAAGAGCTATATGCAAATTGCTCAGCATCACTAATCATCAGGGAAATGCAAATCAAAAGCACAGAGAAAGGCTGGAGGTGAAAAGCTCAGGTGTGTATCATGACTTTAGCATGTATAGGGCCCTGGGTTCATTCCCTAAGACAAAAAAAAAAAAAAAAAAAACCCAAGGAAAAAGAAAAAGAAATAAACTGTAAACTGCACATAATGAGATACCACCTTACCTAACTCCGGTAAGAATGGCTATTCTCAAAGAGACAAAGTTTAGCAGGTTTTGGCAAAGATGTGCAGAAAGAGGAACTCTTATACAGTATTGCTAAAAATGCAGTTTAATACCACTATTGTGAAGAACAAATGGAAGTGAAAGAAAGTTAAAAAAAGAAAAAGCCTGGTACCCACAAAAAAAAAAAAAAAAAAGAAAAAGAGAGAGCATACCCTACAATTTACCTATCTTACTACTGGATATATTTTGAAATCAAACAAGTACATATAAACATGGCTGCACTCCCACATTTATTGCATATATTTTCATGGCCAAGATACAGATTCAGCATATGTATCCATTAACAGATGATGGGTAAAGAAAATGTGGTAAAAACATGAAATATTATTCAGCCTTAAAGAAACAAACTCCTGTCATTTACAACATGAATCGAAGTGGGAAATTTTACACTAAGTTAAATAAGATAGACAACCAAAGACAAATGTCACATATTTAGAAGCTAAAGAAAACAGATATCACAAAAGTATAATAGAACAATATTGGTTCTAGAGTATAAGAAGGGGAGGCGTGATAGAAGTTGAATGATGGGTACCAAAATACAGGTAGATAGATGAGTGAATTCTAGTGTTCTACAACATAGGACAGTAAGTGTAGCTTACAATTTACATGTTTAATGAAAAACAAAACAGAGAGGAATTTAAAGGTTTGCAACACAAAGAAATCATACATGTTAAAAGAGATGGAAAGGCTAATTGTCCTGATCTGATTGTTACACAAAAAATAAGTGTATCACATATAAATACTTATAATTATCAGGTATCAATTAAAATTTTAAGAAATTTATTTATTTATTTGTAGGGGGAGTACCAGGAGTCAAACTCAGGACCTCATGAGCCAGCAGGCACCCGTGCCGCTGAGCGGTATCGCCAGCCCATTTTTCATATGTGGGTTCCAGAAGTTGAACTCAGGACCTCGCACTTGCCAGGCAGGCGCTTATGCTGCTGAGCTATCTCACCGGCCAAGAAATTTAAAATGAATAACTAAAGGATAATTGGTTTGCATGTTTAAACAGAATCATGAACCAAACTGCAGCTAAGAAAACAAAGCAGGCAGTCAGGAATATTTACTAAAAATTTTAATCTTCAATTTATACAAAGTATTATAATGCATAGGAGAGAATGGAATTAATAGCATGCTAAGTAATTACTTGTTTTAATTAAATGTGACATTATTTTCTTATGTGATTTTAGGCTTTTTAAATGGTTTTCATTTTATGACTTCTAATAAAATATCATATATCCATATAAATTTTATAGTTGCAGAACATTCAGTTTAACCTTATTTAGAACTTTTTGATAAAAAAGTTGGAGATTTTTAAAGTTAGTTTGAAAGATATAAAGTAGACACCTGACTCAACTAGGCAATTGTAATAAAAAGAAAATGATCCCCAAGATGGAGCTAGGTTAAATGGAAAACAATCTTAGTAAAATATGTTACCTTGCATCATATGAGAAAAGAAAAACACTTAACTCCAATAAATTATTTGTAACTTGCCATGAGACCAGAAGAATCATTAGTAGGGGCATGTGGTTAAAGAGAAATAACACTGGAGTCCACTATAGTAGCCTTGGCGAAGAAGCAGTAATCTTAGTAGGCAACAAGATCATTATTGGTGATTGGACACTAATATCCACTGCCCCTGTCTTAGTTATTTTTCTTATTGCTAAGACAATATACCCAAAACCTACAAGTTAAAGGAGAAAATGTTTATTTTGGCTCACAGTTTGTCGAGGTTTTAGTTTATAGGTGGCTGGCTCCAAGGCAGGGCAGCTTGGCAGAGGGACATCACAGAGGAGAAACAGTTCATGGCAAAGCAGGTGAGAGGCAGCAAACCAGCAAGCTTCTGGTTTCCTTTTATCCATCCAGGCTACAATCCTTTTGGGTGATGCCACCCACACCCAGGGTGGGACTTCCCATTGCACATACCCAGAACTTTGATAAACTAATTAGTACACTAATCCCATACCACACACCTTTAATCCCAGTAGCACACTGTTATTCCTCATTCACACACCCTAGATCCAGCCACCTCCAAAAGCCCACCTAAGAAAGCATGAGGTTTTGAGGGGACATCTAGACCAGAACATAACAGCACCTAATGAAAATAAAAGGTTAGAGCAGACATAAAAGAATAAGTAATTTGGAGGAAGTGGTAGTTAGTGTAGAGTGTCAAATTGATTGATTTTAGGATCCACCCAGGAGATTGGTGGAGTACACTTTTGGGTGTGTCTGGATGTTTCATAGAGGTATGGCCTTGGCTTTTGTCTGGTTTCTTCTTGCTTCCTGTCTGGCACTGTTCCTATGCCCTCCTTCCTGGCTACATGACCTAAGCAGCATTGCTATACCATGCCCTTCCATCGTAATGTAACTGTCTTAGAACCAGCCAGCCAATCATGGACTGAAACCTCTGAGACTGTGAACCAATTATACCTCTCTCCTTTATTTTATTTATTTATTTATTTATTTATTTATTTATTTTTGGTACTGGGAATTGAATACGGGACCTCGCACTTGCCAGGAAGGTGTGTGCTGCTGAGCTAAATCCATGGCCCACATGTCCTCCTTTAAATGTTGGGTGTTGGGTACTTTGTCCAGCAATGGGGAAGCTAATATAGGAGATCATCTTAAGACTGACAATGGTGATTATAATTTAATGAAAGAACTTTGATAATGAAATATTTTTAGCTAGTATCATGACCAAGCATAGAGATAATGGACTTCTGTGTTATTGAGGCAAATACTTATATTTAATCATATTTCTAAAATTTTTATTTTAATCAAGTTCTAGGCAGATAATTTTATATCTTCAGTTTATTAAATGTTTAATTAATTGTTAAATATATCATTTAATGCATTATGAATATTTTATAAACTATTTACCAGGAACTCACTACTCCACCCAGGATATAGAATAATTCCAACTCCCTAGAAAACTTGTTTAATTCTTCTTTCATTAATGCTCTCTCAACCTCTCAGGCAACCAATAATCTGACTTTTGTTACCAGCACAGTTCAATTTCATAAAATTTTGTAGAAATACTAACCTGCAAACTTTAATCTTTTTGTGACTGGAAAAAACACATTTTTCATAAAATTCATCATGACATTGATGAATTAGTCCATCTTTCATTTTATTGCTGGGTAGTAATTCACTGCAAAAATGTATCTCAAGTAATATATTCACTCCTCTGTTAGTAATTTCCAATATTTGGTTATTTGGAATAAAGCCACTATGAACTTTCTTGAACAAGCCTTTTGTGCATATAACTTTTCATTTCTCTAGAATACTTAATTAAGATCAGAGTGTAGTTATATTTTTAACTTCATTAAGCATCCTCTAACAATTTTTCAAAGTGGTTGTACAATTTTGCCTTTCAGCCATTATTGTAGAAGCATTTTATTTCTTCCTCCAGCACCCTTTATCATCAGCCATTTTTTATATCTATCAATTCTAGTGAATATGAAATGTGATTTCTTTGTGCTTTGAATTATTTCATTCTGACTTCTAATGATGTTGAACACTTTTTATGAGCTAATAGACCACTTGTATATTTCCATTCATGAAGTATATTTTCAATGGTTTGACCAGATTTCACAATTTCATTTAGCATTTTATAGCTAGATAGCCATTGCTCCTTATGATGGAAGAATCCTTTCCCAGATAAAGATACTGTAAATATTGTGTCACAGTATATGGATCACTTATGTATTTTTGTACCAGCAACCTGTTTTATTTCAAGTGAGATGGCTGAAAAATCACATACAGTTGTAAGAAATCCTATGGATTTTTATTTATTTTATCCCAATTATAAAATCATGCAATTTTATTAAAAATCACACTGAGGATATATATATTTACACATTCAAGATGTGGAACATTTTAATGAGAAGAAAGATCCCACATTATCTTTTGAATCGTTGCAACTGCTATTGTGTTTTCTATTTTCTATTCTACATGCTTACTTTTACTATTAGAAAAGTAATAGATTTATGTTATTAGATACTGTATCTAGGAACAGCTGACTCACTTGTGTTGTACTGGGTACTTTGGTAGATAATTTTGGGTTTAATATGAGAGCAGTCATGTTGTCTTTAAAAAGGGACAGTTTCATTTCATTTTTCTGAAATTATTATACCTTTTATTCTTATTCTGTTGAAGCCTCATTGCACTAATTTCCAATCCTATGTTGCATAAAAGTGTTAAAACTAGGTATCCTCATTTATCATTGATTTGTTTAAATTAAATATGCTTTCAAAGTGTTACCATTAAGCATGCTGTTATATGTAGGTTTTTTCAATTTTTTTATCTAGTGTAGAAAATTGTTTCATATTCCTAACTTACTGATATTTTTTCTTCTTTTGAATAATGGGTAAATGTTTTGATTAATGTTTCTTCTGCATCAAGTTGCTTGATCATATAATTTTTCTTCTTTATTCTGTCTTATGGTAGATGACAGTGATTGCTTTTGAATCTGAAACCAGCCTTGCATACCTTGACCAGGCTTTGATCATGGTTTATAATTGATTTTGTAGTTGCTGTATTTAATATATAGAATCTTTTTTATATCTTTACTTCAAAGTTTATGAAAGAAATTCCTCTGCATGATTTTTGTGTTTTTGCTACTTTTTGATATCATTATAATAATTATGCATAAAACAAGTTGGAATATGCAAAACTTACATGTATTTCTACACAGCAGCAGGAAAGAATCTGCAAATGAAATTTATGAAATAGTCCCATTAAAATAGTATTAAAATGACATATGTGGGAATATATTTTGTCAAACTTTTAAGACTTATACACTGAAAACAGAACATTGTTAAAAGAAATTAATATCTAAAAAATAGAAAGACACTCTATGTTCACAGATTGGAAGATTTAATACAGTTAACATAACAATAGTTTTCAAATTTATCCATAAATTTAATATAAAAACTGCAAATGTGTTGTTTTCCACGATGGACAATATAAACCTAAAACACATATGGAATTGCAAGAGACCCTGAATATTCAAAATAATTTTACAAAGCAGCAGTTGAAAGACTTATACGTCCTGTTTTCAAAATTAGTTATAAAATTACAGATATCAAAATTGTGTGATGTTGGCAGAGGACAGATCCATACATCAAAGGAAATGATACAAAAGTCTAGAAATAAAACCTTATATCTATAACCAATTGATTTTCTACAAAGGTGTCAACACCTTTGGGGTAAGAATGGTCTCTTCACTAAATAGTGTTGGGAAAATTTCTGTGATGTGCAAAATAATGAAGTTTGACCTTTACCTCATGCTATATCTAAAAATTACCATTGATTTAAATGTAAAAATTAAAATTATAAAAATGTACTAGAAAACAAATGAATAAATCTTTGATATTTTACTTGGCAATTAGTTTTGTTTTCATTGAGTTTCTTCATTATTTTTCTGGTCTTGATTTCCTTGATTTCTGCACTTATCTTTATCATCTTTGTTTTGCCCTCATCCTTCTTTATATTTTCCTGTGGTAAGAACTTAGATTATTGATTTGAGACATTATCTCCTTTTTATTGGAATAATCTTCTGCTATGAGTTTTTTTCTCAGCACTGCTTTATCTGCATCATACATATTTTGATGTTTTCTAATTTTATTGTCTCTAAGTTCTCAGTGTTCTTAATTTTCTTTGAGATTCCTTTTTGAAACAGGTATTATTTAGAAGTATGTTACCTGATTGTCACATTTATGGAAAAATTTTCTATTGTGTTATTATTGAGTTTTAGTCTCATTCTTTAATATTCAGAGAACACCTTATGTCATATGATATCATTTTTGTTTCAATCTTCAAATATGCCTTTAAAATTAATGTGATAAAGTCCAGCTTATTCTGTGTGCTGATATTTTTCTTTTGCCATTATTTCTTCTTTCTTACTGATACCACAGGATTTTTTTAATCCTTTACATATTTTGTATAATGTCCGGGTAATCTGTTAATGTTATTGTGATTAGCTTGATAGGTCCTGTAGCCAAAGTCCTTTAGACAATCATTCAAGACAGGTAAGTCGGGCCGGTGAGATGGCTCAGCGGCGTAAGCGCCTGCCTTGCAAGCGCGAGGGCCTGAGTTTGACTCCCGGATCCCACATACGAAAAAGGGGCCGGTGATATCGCTCAGCAGCACGGGCGCCTGTTGGCACGCGAGGTCCTGAGGTCGACCCCCCGGTACCCACAAAAAAAAAAAAAAAAGACAGGTAAGTCTGTTAGTATCAAATTCGTTTCATTTTCCTTAGTCTAAAAATTTTTTTCGTGTTCATTCTAATGGTTACTTTCACTGAATATAGAATTCACATGTCTACTGTTGTGTTCTTTTAACACTGGAAAAATAGAAAAAATGGTGCACCACTGTTCTAGGCTCCTTGGTATCAGATGACAGCTGCATCATTCAAATTAGAATTTCTCTATAGGTGATAAACTATTTCTTCTTGGATGTTTTCAAGTAATTTCTGTCTCAATTTTTTAAAAGTTTAGTTAAGACGTGCATTAGTACATTATAAGAGCTGGTGTTTTCTTGTTTTTCACTCAACTTCTTGAATCTGTAGTTCACCCAATTTGGAAATTTTTTCCAGCCATTTTTCTTTAAAATTTTGAGTACTATTTCTGTCACATGCTTTCTCCTCTCTTTCTGAGGTATGATGATATGAGTGTTGAATCTTTTGTTGTTGTTCCATGGGTCCTTGCATCTCTGGTCAGTTTTTTGTTTGTTTGTTTGTTTCCAGTTTGTTTTATCTCTACTGTTTAGACTAAGTAAACTCTATCGATCTATCCTCAAATTCACCGAATCTATTATTTTGTTATATACTATGAGCTACTGAATCCACCTAGTGGTTTCTTCTTATTTATGTTGCTGTATTTTCATCAATATTAGCCACACTTCATTCTTTTTTTATAAAACTTTTATTTCACTGTTGAAAACTTGTTTATTTTGTCACTGATTTTGAAGCATTTTTAAGATGGCTACTTTAAAGTCCTGGTTACATAATTCTTACTTCTTGGTGTTAATATCAGTTGATTGCTTTTTTCATTCAAGTGTTTTTTGTTTTGTTTTGTTTTTTGTGGGTACCGGGGGTCAAACTCAGGACCTCGCGCACCAGCAGACACCCGTACCGCTGAGCGATATCACCGGCCCTTTTATCATATGTGAGTTCCGGGAGTCGAACTCAGGACCTCGTGCTTGCCAGGCCACTGAGCTATCTCACCGGCCCTCAAGTGTATTTTCTGATTCTTGGTATGAAGGGTGGTTTTTGTTTGTATGCTGAACACATTTTCCACTATGTTAAAAGAGACTAGGTGCAATTTATTTTTTTAAATTTTTACAAGTAGTAAAATTCTTTGAGTTATGTGCACTATTCCTTCTCTAGGGATCTTAATTTTATAAATGTACTTTTCAGAGGCTCCTGATCATTAATTTTGGTCTTTCTGGTGTATCTAATGACACTGGTGCTTCCACACATACCTGCTCGTGCTAACTTAAAAGAGTGCAAGCAACTTTCCCAGGCCAGACTACACTGTATCTCTTGGTGGGGAAGGGGAGTCGCAAAACTATGCCATCAAAGAGGTCTTCCAGCAGGAGTGACTAGTTAGTATTGCTTGCTAGAGCCAATCAATATTCTTGTATTATTAGTGTCTTTTTAAAAGCAGAACTGTTAAAAGTTGATGACACTCATTTTATTGTTTTTTGTGTGGTATGTGCATGATATGTGTATATATTTTCCTTTTATGTTTAGTGCTTTATCTCTCTTTAAAAATGTGTACAATCTGGTGGTCATGGAAGTTTTTCTTCTGTGCCCTTTCAGAAATTTTGTAATTTAATTTTTATGTTTAGGGCTATCATTCAAAAATTGATTTTCATTTATGGTATTAGATAAGTGTTGATGTAGAGTATACACTTTTACATACATTCTTGTAGTTGTTTCAGCATCATATTTTGCCTCAAACCATCCTTTCCCAGTTGAATTATTTTAAAAATATTTTTAAAAATTAATTGTCCTCATACATATGGGTTATTTCTAGATCATTTATTTTGTTTCATTTATCTGTTCCTCTAAATTTAAATCAATATTACATATTTTGAGAATTGTAATTTATATAATCTTGAGGACAAGTTGTGTGATCCTTTCAATTTCTGTCTTCTTTTTTAAAAGTTTTGACTATTCTAGGTTCTTAAAGTCTTCTTATAAATTTAGAGTCAGTTATTAATTTCTAAAACAAAAAATTCTTTCTAAGAATTTCCATAGAGTTTGTATGGAAACTATAAATAAATTTAAGGAGCACTATTTGCTGAGTTATATTCTTCCTAAATCTTTTCTAATATTCAGTTACTTGTGACTATGATCTCAAACCCAATATGTACATGCATGCCCATAATCTCAGAACTCAAGAGGCTGAGCTAGAAAGTTTTCCATAAGTTTGAGGCTAGCCTGAGCTATATATTGAGGCCCTATCTTGAACACCAAAAAGGAAAAAAAAATGGTTTTACTTGAAAAAAATCATTGCAGATAAAATTATTTAAGATGAGCTCAAATTGTCATAAAATGGGCTCCTAATTCAACATGATTAAATGATTGATATTGTAAGAGGAATTTTCCCTTCTGGGAAAATACAATCCATGCTGTCCTCCACCTCCTCCCAATGTTCCGAGAATTAAGCTGTTACAGTTTAAAAGTTGCCTAAGTTAGATAAGAATGAGAACAGGGCTGACCAGGGATCTGGATTACAAGATAAGAACAACCCCATGACTAAGGAATTTACAAAATATGCCTTTACGAGATAAGAACAACCCCATGACTAAGGAATTTACAAAATAGGAGACATCCTCCGCCGCCCAGCCTTAAATTTCCGTATGATTGTCCCAATGAATGTAAAAAGCTGTTTAAACTAACCAATGCCATCTGCTTCTGTAACCGCACTTGCAAAGACCCCTCCTCCCTTTGTTCTATAGACATATAAGCCCTGCACAGACAAACCTAGTGGCTCTCTGTTCCTGCGTGTTCAGTGAGCCCCACGCATGCTTGGTCAATAAAACCCCTTGCCTTTTGCATGAGAGAACGCTTCTTGGACTCTTCCTTCACGTGGCGGGTGTCTCTACCCTAACATTGGGGGCTCGTCCGGGATAGGAGATTGCCCCCTGCGTCAGAGGTCTTCAACAGCCACCTCTCGGGGTAAGTACGGCCATTTCTCTCTCTCTCTCTCTCTTTGCCTCTCTTTGTCTTACCTTCACTTTGCGATCGCTTAGTTTTTGTTGTGACGGGCACCAAGACGCATGAGATCTTGGTCCCAGTGACTTGCCTCTGGGCTTCTGGGTCACAAGTCACTTCCCCAGGGGACGCCTCGGGGATTATAGGTCCATAGGGCCTATTCAGTGGGGGATTCCCCGGTCGTGTTTCTACATAGACTCCTGGAGCCTACCTCGTGGGCTCCTGAGGGTCTATTCAGCGGGGGATTCCCTGGTTGTAACTCTTTCACTTCCTCTTTTGGAGAAGTTTTGTGTGCCGGCATTTGTCTATTGTCTTGGTTGTAGTGTTTGTCTGTCTTTGCTTGTTTGGCGCCACTAATCTCTTTTGTTCCACAGCACCCACCATGGGACAAGCAACATCCACCCCTCTCTCTCTTACCCTAGACCATTGGTCGGAAGTGAGAGAGAGGGCTCATAATCTTTCTTTACTTGTCAAAAAAGGTAAATGGCAGACTTTATGCTCGACAGAGTGGCCTACTTTTCAAGTGGGATGGCCACCAGAGGGAACCTTCCACCTCCCCCTCATCCAGGTGGTTAAGGCTATAGTCTTCCGCCCTGGGAGACAAGGACATCCTGACCACCAACCTTACATCGTGGTATGGCAGGACCTATATGAAAATCCTCCAAAATGGGTAAGGCCCTTTCTACCTCTGGCTCTACCCGAGCCTGTCACTCTCTTACCCATGAAAAGTCAATCCCCAACTCCCAACCTCTATCCTTCCCTCCCTTCTCCGGTCCTACCCGAATCAAAATCTGACTTAATCCTATTGGATTCTGAGGCATGGCCTCCTCCTTATCCCCCTCTACCCTCTGCTCCAACCGAGGTGACTGCTGCTGCTCCTCCTCCCCGTTCTCCTATCCCACCCTCTTCACTCTCTTCCCCCGAGTTGACTCCGCAGGGCCTTCCGGTTGATGCTACAGACCATGGGCCAGCTCAGGGAACCCAAAGTCAGCGGGCCCTGGGCCCACAAGATGGAGTGGCAATTACACTCCCCCTCAGACCTCATGGACCCATGCTGGAAGATGGCATGGGGGGAAAATGCCAGCATTCCAATACTGGCCCTTTTCTTCTTCCGACTTATATAATTGGAAAAATAGTAACTCTCCTTTCTCTGAGGACCCTTCTAGGTTAACAGGGTTGATGGAATCTCTCATGTTCACTCACCAGCCTACCTGGGACGATTGTCAACAGTTGTTGGGGACCTTGTTCACCACTGAAGAAAAGGATTGAGTCCTCATAGAGGCCAGAAAGCTCATGCCAGGACAGGATGGGAGACCTACCCAGCTCCCAAATATCATTGATGACTTCTTCCCATTGCATCATCCTAATTGGGACCCCAATACTCCAACAGGTAGGGAGCATCTGTCCATCTATCGCCAGACTCTAGTGGCGGGTCTCCGAGCAGCAGCTAAGCGGCCTACAAATTTGGCTAAGGTAAGGGAGATCCTTCAAGGGCCTACCAAGTCACCCTCGATATTCCTAGAGAGACTAATGGAGGCTTACCATAGGTACACTCCCTTTGACCCTCAAGACAAGGGACAATGGGCATCTGTTGTCATGGCCTTTATAGGACAGTTGGCTTCAGATATTAGGCGTAAGCTCCAACGACTAGACGGATTACAGGACTTAACCTTAAGAGATTTAGCGAAAGAGGCAGACAGAGTATATTATAAGAGAGAAACAGAAGAGGAAAAAGAACAGAGAAAGGAAAGAGAGAAAGAGGAAAAAGAACTAATCAGAGATAGAAGGAGGAATAAGGAATTGACAAAAATTTTGGCCACAGTTGTAAAAGGCATTCAGGGAGAAATAGATGAAGGTAAGCCACGCTGCCCTCCTCTTGACCCCAACCAATGTGCATATTGCAAGGAACAAGGACATCTCATGAGAGAATGTCTCAAGCTTAAAAGGAAAGAGAAAAGAAACAAAAACAGGCATTGGAGGCTCAACAGCGCCAACAGCCTAATATACTGGCCTTAGAAGAAGAAGACTAGAGGGGACGGGGCTCGGACCCCCTCCCCAAGCTCAGGGTAACTTTCAATGTGGAGGGGACCCCAATTGATTTTGAAGTAGATACAAGAGCTGTCTTTTCTGCTCTCCAAGCCCCATTGGGACCTCTTTCCTCTAAGAGGTTCCTAGTTCAAGGGGCTAATGGGAGCAAATTCAGAGCATGGACTACTAAAAGAACTATGGACTTAGGTAAAGGAAAAGTCCAACATTCTTTCTTGGTAATTCCAGAATGCCCAGCTCCCCTCATGGGAAGAGATCTCTTAACCAAATTAAGAGCCAAAATAACTTTTGAGCCCCAAGGACCCCAAGTGGCTTTTCTTAACCCCTGGTGAGCCAACCTATGGTGACTATGCTTACTTTGGCAACTGATGATGAATATCAACTTTATAGCCAGCCTACGGTTTCAACTGTACCCCAAAATTGGATAATGGAATTCCCTGATTCCTGGGCTGAAACAGCTGGATTGGGACTGGCCACATTACAACCCCCTGTGGTAATTTCCTTAAAGGCCTCCACCTCACCAGTCCGTATCAAACAATATTATATAAACAAAGAGGCCCATCAAGGGATAAAGAGACACATACAGAAGTTTCTCAAACTAGGGGTGTTGGTACCGTGGCATTCGGCTTGCAATACGCCCTTGTTACCGGTCAAAAAGCTGGGAACAGGAGATTACAGACCAGTACAAGACCTAAGAGAGGTAAACAACAGAGTAGAAGATATACACCCCACAGTGCCTAATCCATATAATTTGCTTAGTACTTTGGGTCCCAAAAAGACTTGGTATACGGTCCTAGACTTAAAAGATGCTTTCTTTTGTCTATCTCTACATAAAGATAGTCAGCCTCTGTTTGCCTTTGAATGGACAGACCCTGACACAGGGATGTCAGGACAATTGACTTGGACCCACCTCCCTCAGGGATTTAAGAACTCCCCTACCATCTTTGATGAAGCTCTCCATAAGGACCTGGCTACCTTTCGAGTCCAACACCCTGCTGTGACCTTGCTCCAGTATGTGGATGATCTGCTGGCCACAGATTCAGAAACAGACTGTATGTATGGGACTCGGGAACTATTACAAGAATTAGCCAGATTGGGATACCGAGCCTCTGCTAAGAAGGCTCAAATTTGCCAAAAAGAGGTTATCTTCTTAGGATACACCCTCAAAAATGGAAAATGATGGCTCACAGAAGCTAGAAAAATGACTGTTACTCAAATTCCTCCACCTACCAGTAAGAGACAATTGCGGGAATTTCTGGGAACTGCGGGGTTTTGCCGCCTATGGATCCCTGGTTTCGCCTCCTTGGCTGCTCCCCTCTATCCCCTCCTAAAGGGAGATGCCACCTTTACATGGGGCGCTGACCAACAACAGGCCTTTGATGATATCAAAAAGGCTCTGTTATCTGCCCCTGCTTTGGCTCTCCCCAATATAGAAAAACCCTTTACTCTCTATATTGAAGAGAAACGGGGGGTAGCTCGAGTGGTGCTAACTCAGGCTTTCAGCCCATGGAGACGACCTGTGGCCTATTTATCAAAGAGATTAGATCCTGTGGCCAATGGGTGGCCCCATTGTCTAAAGGCTATCGCAGCAGCAGCTGTCCTAACCAAAGATGCAGATAAATTGACTCTGGGACAAAAGTTGACTATAATAGCCCCACACACGCTGGAAAATGTTATTTGTCAGCCTCCAGATATATGGCTCTCTAACGCCAGAATTACTCACTACCAAATCCTCCTGCTTAATAAGGACCAAATAACATTTGGTCCTCCAACTACCCTCAACCCGGCCACTCTACTGCCTGAAGAGACATCAGAGCCAATCCTACATACCTGTCAAGAAATCCTGGCAGAGGAAATTGGAATTCGTCGAGACCTGACAGACCAGCCACTCCCAGATGCTGAGGTAACCTGGTTCACCCAGGGTAGCAGTTTCTTACTAGAAGGTAAGAGACACACGGGGGCTGTAGTTACAGATGGGACTCGAGTCATCTGGTCATCAGGACTAAGAGAAGGTACATCCTCACAGAGGGCGGAACTAATCACCCTTTCAAAGGCCTTAGAGTTGGCACAGGGAAAAAGGGCAACCATCTATACTGACAGCCACTATGCTTTTGCTACAGCACACATTCATGGGGCTATTTACCAGCAGAGAGGACTCTTAACTTCAGCTGGAAAAGAGATAAAAAACAAACAAGAAATTCTCAGGCTCTTAATGGCTATTATGTTACCACAAAAATTGGCCATAGTACACTGCAACAGCCACCAGAAGGGTCCAAGCCCTATAATACGGGGCAACAACCATGCAGATAAAACAGCAAAACAGGCGGCCTTAGGTGCCCCTACTGCTCTGCTCCTAGAGTTCGATGCTCCACATGAGACATATCCAAGCGAGCCTCTCCGAGCTCCCAAGATGGGAGAATCTGAACTTTTAGCCTACTTCCAACAAGCTCATAAGTTAACCCATCTGGGGACAAAAAAGCTGTGTTTATTGGCCAGGAGTCAATTAACAGATAGTCAATTGTCAGCCACCCAAATTAAGAAACTAGCGGAACAAGTTACCAAAAACTGCCAGACTTGCCAGATTGTTAATGCCTTCCCCTCCAAATCCTTGGAAGGAAAGAGATTACGAGGAACCCGACCGGGACAGTTCTGGGAGGTGGATTTTACTGAAATAAAACCAGCCAGATATAACCTTAAATACTTGTTAGTCTTTATAGAAACTTTCTCAGGATGGACCGAGGCATTCCCTACCAAAAGGGAAACTGCACAGACGGTAATAAAAAAGTTAATGGAAGAGATCTTTCCTCATTTCAGCCTGCCAAAGGTAATTGGGTCTGACAATGGACCGGCGTTCGTGGCTCAAGTAAGTCAGGGATTGGCCAAGATATTGGGGATTGATTGGAAACTTCATTGTGCTTATAGACCCCAGAGTTCAGGACAGGTAGAGAGAATGAATAGAACAATCAAAGAGACCTTGACTAAATTAGTCAAAGAGACTGGCTCTAAAGATTGGACCATGCTCTTACCCTATGCTTTGTTTAGAGCTAGGAACACCCCTTCTTCCCAGCTGCCCAATTTGACACCTTTCGAGATCCTATATGGAACCCCTCCTCCCATCCAAGACCTCAGCCCCCTACCTGAGGGCGCCCATTTACCCCATACTCTCTTGATTGATAGACTCCAGGCTCTGGACCAAATCAGAGGACCCTGTGGTGTCAACTCTCTTCAGCCTACCAGCCAAGCGACGAACCCACTCCTCATCGATACAACATAGGTGACTTCATCTACGTCAGTCGCCACCAGGTACAGACCCTAGAACCTCACTGGAAAGGACCCTACCAGGTACTCCTGACTACCCCCACAGCGGTTAAGGTTGATGGCATCGTGTCCTGGATCCATGCATCTCACCTCAATCCGGCACCTTCTCCGCCAGGGTCTCAATGGAAACTGGAAAAGACTGATAATCCCCTCAAGTTATGGGTTCGTCGTATGGCTATGGGTGGGGATAATGGGGACCACACTCTCTCAAGGGGCAAACAACCCACACCGACCTTGGAAATGGTCGATCACTCGCTGGAGTGATCAAAGGGAAATCAAGACTTGGATAGGGACAGGAAATCCAACATTTGAAGTCTATTCTTGTGACCTTGCACCTATTCGACCATGCCTCAACAAAATACCAATCTATCTTTGTCCTGCTGCTATAGAAGGTAAAACATATTGTAACTCCCCAGGACATTACTACTGTGCCTACTGGGGTTGTGAGACAATAGCAACCACATGGACACCCGCTCATCCCGATAGATATCTTAGAGTACAATGGGGGCCAAACAATTGCCAGCCATTCGATTACTGGTATCATACTAAACAAAATTGTGAGTACTTAAATATAACTGTTACCACCCCTGACGAAACTGGCTGGCTAACAGGACGTGCCTGGGGACTTAGATACTATGAACCAAGTACAGACAGGGGCGGCCTTTTCTTCATAAGAAAGACTCCTCCAGAAAAGCCACCTATGGCCATAGGCCCAAATCCTGCCTTAAGACCGCCCAAAGCCAGTGTACCCCCAAAGAGGCTGGAACTACCCAATATTGTGGCTCAATCGACAAGAGCCCCTTCCTCACTCTCCAAAACCACTAGAACACCCATACCCATTATAACCAGACTATACAACTTAATTCTGGGGGCCTATTCTATCCTAAATTATACTCAATAATACCTATGACACCATTACTAGTGCCACTTGTGACTGGAATAATAACTATAAGCTTACTCTCCCTGAGGTTACTGGTAAAGGAGTCTGTATAGGAAGCCCCCCAAGTGACATCAGACCGGCTTTATGTTTACAGATCCATAATATACCCACCTCAACAGCATACTTAATTCCTCCTCAAGGGACCCATTGGGCATGTAACACTGGAATCACCCCTTGTGTCTCTACTAAGTTGTTTAACAATTCGGCCCATTACTGTGTTATGGTAAAAATATTTCCTCGGATAATATACCATCAAAGTAGATCATTCAAGGATCGGCGAGAACCTATATCCCTAACCTTGGCCGTCCTTACGGGATTAGGAATCGCCACTGGAGTGGGGACAGGGACAGCGATGTTAATACAAGGCTTATTTAGTCTTGGTTTAGCCAGTCCCCCTGGCTCACCGCCTTACTGTCAGCTCTAACAGGACCCTTGATTGTGTTACTTTTAATAATAACTATAGGACCCTATATATTAAATAAAATAATAAACCTACTACAAAATCAGATTGGCAATGTAAAACTAATGCTCATCAAACAACAATATGCATTTAATGGACACTCCGATCTCTAAGATTAGAGATTCACAAAAACAAAAAGGGGGGAATGTAAGAGGAATTTTCCCTTCTGGGAAAATACAATCCATGCTGTCCTCCTCCTCCCAATGTTCCGAGAATTAAGCTGTTACAGTTTAAAAGTTGCCTAAGTTAGATAAGAATGAGAACATGGCTGACCAGGGATCTGGATTACAAGATAAGAACAACCCCATGACTAAGGAATTTACAAAACATGCCTTTATGAGATAAGAACAACCCCATGACTAAGGAATTTACAAAATATGCCTTTACGAGATAAGAACAACCCCATGACTAAGGAATTTACAAAATAGGAGACATCCTCCGCCGCCCAGCCTTAAATTTCCGTATGATTGTCCCAATGAATGTAAAAAGCTGTTTAAACTAACCAATGCCATCTGCTTCTGTAACCGCACTTGCAAAGACCCCTCCTCCCTTTGTTCTATAGACATATAAGCCCTGCACAGACAAACCTCGTGGCTCTCTGTTCCTGCGTGTTCAGTGAGCCCCACGCATGCTTGGTCAATAAAACCCCTTGCCTTTTGCATGAGAGAACGCTTCTTGGAGTCTTCCTTCACGCGGCGGGCATCTCTACCCTAACAATATCTTTCTTCAAAGAGAATTTGGATACAGACATACAGAAAGAATGTCACATGAACGCAAAAGTAGAAATTAGAGTGATGCATGTACAAACCAAAGAAAACAAAAGATTGCAGGTAAACCAGCATAGCCCAGGAGAAAAACATAGAAGGGATTTTTCTTCACATGTAACAAAAGGAATCTTGATGTCCAGCTCCCAAATCTGTGAAAGAATAAAATTTTGTGGGTGAGCCCACCCAGTTTCTGGTACTTTGTTATGGCAGCCTTTTAAAACAAATGTAAGGAAAAAAGGCATTTTAAAATATTGAGTCTTTGAGTCCATACTGCTGGGATTGTCACCCCATTTACTTAGATTTTAGTTAATTGATGTCCAAATGTCCCCCCACAGCCTCATGCAGTCATAGGACTTATTCAGAGGTTGCTGAATCTAGAGTGTGTGATATTGAGATTAAAGGTGTGTGATTAGTAAATCCATCCACTGATCGATTTGGCATAGTTCTGGCTAGAATTAAGCGTGTGAGTGCTATACCACCCTAGGGTGGGTAGCCTGAATACAATATAAGGTACAGAAAGAGTCTTGTCTCTCCCTTATTGCTTTTGTTGTCTTCAGCTGCCATGAATTATTGCCCCGCAGCCATGTGCCACCCTGCCTTGAAGCCAGCCGATTATGGACTAAAACCTCTACAAACTCTGAGCTAAATAAACCTTTCCTCTTTTAACTTTGGGTGTCAAGTATTTTGTCTCAGCAATGAGAGAAAAGAGACTAAGACAATTACTAAGAGACAAAGAAATGTTACACATCTTTCATTAATTTTATGAATTTTTTTTTTGTTTATTGAGGAATTGGAAATAATTTTAAAGTTATTTTCTAATGGTCTGTTCCTAAAATATAATAATTCATTTAATCTTTGTGTATTGATCTTGTGCCCTGTAACCTTAACAAATTCAGTTATTAATTTAAACAGTTTTATTTCAAAAATCCATGCCTTTATCCTGTTTCTCGCAAAGTTTTCCTGACTGAGATTTCTAGTTGAATGTTAACTGAAGGAGAAGGGAATGGCTTTCATTTTTCTTCTTTCTCATCTTGAGTATCCATATAATATATAATATATAATATACAATATGTTTTTTGATATAGGTTTTTCTTAGGTGTTCCTTATCAAATTGAAGAATTTCCATTCTATTCTTATTAAGAGGTTTTATCATGGGTGAGTGTTAAATTTAGCCAAATACTTTTCTTTTTAGTTATCTGATTTTGTCCTTAGCCTACTTGCTAGCTTAATTTACAGGTGTATACAAAACAAATTTTATTAAATAATTAATATTCTTTTCCACTTTAACTGAACCAGTTAACTTTCTTTTATTTCTCTTTCTAAATACATTTTTTAAATGATCATTTCTGTTCTCAGTCTGCAAAAATAAAGCTTATGTATACACATTTTACATGACAAAGATGACAAGACTGTTTGTTCATGTACTTGATACATTATACTGAGTCAAGCTTCAATAAGTTTAATTACTGCAACCATAATATCATTAAATCTGTAATGTAATCTACTGCTTGCTAATATAAAAAATTAAATGGTGGTACATGACATTTAGAAATATTAACTTTTGATAATGTCACATTATTAATAAATCCATTATAGGCCTATCTATAATTTGAGATCTGTGACCTTAGTATATTAAATATGGTAGTCATATTAAAAAAGAAACATTTAGAATGTGGCATTTCTCAGAGGGGCTGACTGGGGTACCATAAGATTTAATCATCTGTTATGCTTTGTCCCAAATAAATCATCTAGACCATTTTTCTACTTCAAATCTGCTTAATCAGAGAGTCTAAAATTCTCTAGCCAATGATCATGAACTGACAAAACTGTTAGTCTGTGTAAAGAAAACATGACATCTTTTCTCTTACTTGATACTTTTCAAGAAAATGTTTAAACAGTATTTATGACAATATATCTCAGGAAAATTAACATAACCTCTGAGTTTTTTTGTAGTTGTTGTTCATTTGCTTGTTTGTTTGGTACTAGGAATTGAACTCAGGACTTTGCACTTGCCAGGCAGGCCCTTGTGCTGCTAAGCTATATCCAGGGCCCAACATAACCTCTTTTGAACATGATTAATTTTCTGGTGCTTAAAAAAATTGACAACCGATTTTACTAATGTATGCACTTTTCTCCAGTAAGAACAAAAGGAGAACGTTTGTATTTGTTGTTAAAGTAGATAATTAAATAGTACCTGAATGCTACCATGAGTGTGGTATTTACTGTGGTGTGCTGCTCAGATTACTTTCAAAAGTCTGGAGTTTATTCCTCAAGCTGTTTCTGGTCCTTGTCCTCAGGAAGGAAAATGTCTCACCCCTATTTATAGCCTGTCCTCAGGGATAGCCCACATTTAATGAATAACAGGTAAACATGCAGATACAGAGCGTAGCCCAATTGCCTTAAGGACAGCTCTGGGGTATTGTTCAGTTCCAGGTTTCCACAGATCTCCTGAGGTGTCTATAGAAATGCAGTCAAAGTTCAACACTTCCCTCTGCCCAGTCTTGCTTCTCTTATCCTTTAGTGGTGCTGCTCCAGAGAGTTCTTCCCAATAAACTCCCTGCAGCAAATCTCCAGCTCACAATTTCTTTCTTAGGGACAACATCCTAAGGTAATGAGTCTCACTGTCTTATTTTTCATGGGCACTTTACTTCTAGAAAGTTAAAAGAAAAGAAATACTTCTTTGAGTCCCCTATTTACTAATTAAGCCTCTCAATCCCTCATTATTTTAGCACTAGTTCAGAAAAAATTTCTTAGGAGAACCTACCTGATCTTCCTTACTCCAGAAAAGCATTTGTTATTTTATTTGTGGTACCATACTAATATTAGGCCATCATGTATTTCTATGACAAAATACCTGAGGCTGGGTGCTTTATAAATAATTTACCTGCCTTAAAATTCTGGCTACTAGAAGATGCAAACAGCATGGCGCCTGTGTCTTCTGCGGCCCAGCTTAGCTGTATCACAAGGTGGTGGAAAAGGAAACAGCCACATGCAGAACAGATCACATGAGCTAGCCTTACTTCATAGTAATTGGCTCTTGTGATCACTAACTCATTCCTTTGAAGCCATTTCAGACCATCATTAACCCTCCATGAGGATGGAGCTGCCGTGACCTAATTACCTTGCAGTAGACTCTCCCTCTTAAAGGTTTCACCCAAATATCTCCTCCCTGAGGACGAGGATGAACCTTTGGAGGACAAAACCAGGATGAACCATTGGAGGCTCCAAGACAGGGTGGCATGGCAGAGGGGCAATAGTTTAAGGTTGCAGAAGACAGCAAAAGCAACAAAAGCCAAACAGGGAAGAACAAGCCTTTTCTCCTCCCTTATGCTGTATGCAGACTACCCACCTCAGATGGGTGTGGCACTCATACCATCTCCGTTCCCTCCTCTTGCACAGGCTCAGGATGTTTAAAAGTGAGGACCCTGGCCCCTGCTGAGTCACTTAGTTAGACTTCTAAACTTCTCAAGTTGACACCATGAACAACAATTAGAGTGGTAAGAGCATGTCCTCTGCACACTAGGCTATAGAACTGCTGAGTTACTTAGTTAAGCTTCAAAACTCAACTTGACACAATGTATCAACCAGTACGCCTCCCTTGGTTTTACCAGACTCCAATCACTTTGGCTCCTAAGATATGGTTTATGTCCATGTGTGATGTGTGTCCTCTTCAGCATCTTGCACAGTGAAGTATGTCAACCACCAGCCATAAGCAAAAAGAAAGGTAATTAATTATGTTGCAGTCACAGTAAGGACACAAGCAAGTCTGCGCCAAAAGGGAATGCAGCATGTTGCTGCAGCATTCACCACAGATAAATTCAAATTTTTAGCGCATAATATTAACCATGTCAAAGGGCACTGTCCAAGGAAACTACAGGGGAATATAAATCAAGCCATGAGGTGCTTTGAAATAATATGTTAATATTTAATGAATGGCAACGCACTATTTCTAAATTCTTTACATGCATGGACATGTTTAAACATTACAGCAAATCCATGAAATACAACTGTGTTACTATCCACATTTTACAAGTTAGGAAATTGAGGCCCACAGAGAATAGGTAAACCATATTAAAATAATACAGATCATCATCTTCCCCTTTGCTAGAGCTAAAGTAGTATGATCAGGCTTCAGAATGTAATCTTAATGAAATATTTACTCATAACTCTATTAGTGCATAATTCTGTGAACAGAGCTCAAGTGTTTAAAGTGCCTCAACTTCAACTCCAACCCGTTATAAAGCTACTGCTATGATCTGGCTGCCCAAACTTTATATATTGAAATTTCATGCTTAAGGTGATAGAATTATTAAGTGGGGCATTGGGAGACATTATTAGATTATAGAGGTGAAGCCAGAATGTATGGAATTAGTGTCTTTATACAAGAAACCCAGAGCGCAGTCCTGAACCTTCTACAGCGGAAAGACACAGAAACAAGGTGTCATTGTAAAACACGAGTCGTCATCAGCCACAGACTCTGTAAGTGCCTCGCTCTTAGGTTTTGCCTCCAGTATCATGAGATAGAGATTTCTGTTATTCCTAAGTTTATCATGTCTTGTTATAGCACCCCAAACAGACTAAGATGCCAACTTTCTTCATTTTCCCAAGGTAATTATATCAGGATCAGAAGTTTATGGCTCTTTGGGTTACACTATCATAAAACTAAACTAAGAAATTATTATTGTATTTGTTCAACCATTGTACTTTATTAAGAATGAAAAATTTGTTCTTAATAACTATCAAAATATTTATTGGGAAAATCAGTTTTTGCTGGCAGCTGAGTATTTTTACACATGAAAACATGATTATTATTATAAACCATAATAAATCAAAAATATTTACAAATAACTATATTATATTTCAGCATATTTTATACTTACATAAAATCCAAAATATTGACTCATGAAATTCACTCTTCTAGTTCAAAAGGCCACTTTCTAAACACGAGTAGAATACTTACTGGAAGTAGAGATAGCGTCCAACATTGAAAGGAAACTCTAGTTATTTGAGAAAACAGACAAACAAAAAGAAATCTTAGAAACTGTGAATCTACAAAGAGTGCTATAAAAAGGCAATTGTTAGCTAACAAATACAGTGATGCATAATGTATCACAAAGAATCGATAAAATTATATTCCTGGAATTATGACTCCCCTGTGTTGTATAAATGCCTGTTAGCCAGGTTTTTTATGAAAGACAATAAGAACTATAAAAAAATATATAGCAGAAATACTTGATTTTAAGAAACAATGCCATAAAAATGATACAGGCCAACTTAGCAATATCCCCACAGTCTCTGAGAATGATAGAGTTTGAGAGATGCTCTACAAACATGCTCCTTTATTGTGGGTGTTTGTATAGAACCCTCAGAACTGAAAATACAGTAATCTATGGCCTCTTAGCTACATGCTGGCAGCTTATCACAACTTAACAGAAAGTGAGATGAAGCCTGTCAAGAAGAAAATATGGAGCATTTCAGTGGCAAATCCACTAAGACTAGGCTGCATACAATTATTTGATAAATTTAAAATAGACCAGATTGTCAGAATTATTTCCCAGCAAAGGCATTGCTGAATGACACAGAATTGTTGTGTTGCAGAAATAGCTGATAAGGGACTAAACTGCAGCCAACGCTAATCAAATTCCAGACTCTAATAGCCCAAGGGAGTTCAAACTCTTCCAGCCAGGGGCACAGACCACAGCCAATTCCATCAGAATCATTATAACAACATGCTTACATGGGAAAGCACGTCTACTCTCAGTTATCACAAACATAGATGATAAATTCCAAACTTCTCTCCTTCAACAGGCCCTTTTAAACATCCATAGTAGGTTTAAAATTGAGGGCCAAAGCAACCATACACTAGAACATGTTCGATATACCAAGGAAGTATGATCTGTCCCTTGTTATTTGGAAACTTGATCAATTTTATTTATGTCCCTCATTATCTCATTAGGATAAACTGTAAAACAACTGAGTATATTGGGACCGTTTTCACAGAGTAGACTTATGTCAGACTGCCCAGGAGAGACTGAGTTGAGCATTTATTTTGGTGCAGTGAACTTTAAAGACATGGTCCCAGCAAAATCTTATAAGGAAATGGTGGAAGCAGGAACCAAGATGGACTACCAAGCAAGGGTGTCACCTCAGACAAAGTTCTGCACAGGGCAGCTCTGGCCTGATCCCATGGAGAAACTGCACAGCCTAAACTACTCCTGAGTAGTTCTTATCAGATGAGCTCAACCGGGTACTCAAGCATCAGCTTGATCACTGGCTAAAAGCTTCTCCAAGAAGATATAAACTCTGAGGCATTTTCAGCTGTCTGTATCTTAGGGCAAACAGACTCCAGTGGCCCTGAGGCATTCTTCTGGCAAAGAGTTACAAGTTTTGGCTGTCAGAAGATAAAGGACAAGTTAAGAGTAAGATAAGAAGGGTTAGTATGGAAACGGTATAAGGCTAAATATCATTTTTCACTCTCAGGACCATCTCTTAAGGATGATTTTAGAGCATAACTAATTACAGTACTTTGTTAACATTTATTAGTAAGATATTGACTAAAGGATAAGAGGGTAGAAAGTGAAAAGCCCACAGAGGAAGTACCAACATGCAATACTGTCCAAGCAGACATTAGGTTAGAGGAAGGATTAGAGAAGGGTTTTTGCAAACAGAGACACATGGAATTACATCAAACTAAGAACCTTCCACACAGAAAAGGAAGTGGTAGAGTGAAGAGACAACCCACAGGATGGGAGAAAGTGTTTGCAAATCCACCAAGGGATTAATTTCCAGAATACACTATATAAGGAACTCAAACAAGATGAACCACCCCCTCCCCCAAATAATCCAATATAAAATGAATGAAATTTCTCCAAAGAGGATATAGAAATGGCCAGATAATAGATGAAATGGAAAAAAATGCTTAACATCATTAGACACCAGGGAAATACAAATCATAACCACAATGAAATATCATCTCACATGACATAGACTGGCTCTTTTCAAAAAGATAAAAAATAATAAATGTTGGCAAGGATGTGGAAAAAGAGAAACAGAAATAGTGTTGTCAGGAATGTAAATTAGTGGAGCCATTATGGAAAACATTTTGAAATTTCCTAACAAAACTAGAAAGTGATTTAATATGTGATCCAGCAATCCCCCACCAAGTATGTTGCAAAGGGAATTGAAATAGGTGTGTTGAAGGTGACAGCGTGTTCCCTAGCATGTTTACTGCAGCACTATAGGTAAGAGCAAAGAATGGAAGAAACCTTAAGTGTGCATCAACTGGTAAATGGATTAAAAAGATGTGGTATAAAAATGGAATATCTTGGGGCCGGTGAGATGGCTCAGCTGCCCTCGCGCCTGCCTGGCAAGCGCGAGGGCCTGAGTTCGACTCCCGGATCCCACATACGAAAAAAGGGGCCAGTGATATCGCTCAGCGGCAAGGGCGCCAGCTGGTGCGCCAGGCCCTGAGGTCGACCCCCGGTACCCACACACACACAAAAAATGGAATATCTTTAATGATAAAAAGAATGAAATTGTGCCATATAAACAATGTAAATGGAACTGGAGGACATTATGTTAAGTGAAATAAAGTCAGGAAGAGAAAGATAGATACCACACTTTCTCACTTATATGTCAAAGCTAATGTTGATCTCAAGTAGAGAATGGAATAGTGGCTGTCAGAGCCTGACGAGTGTGGAGGGGTGATGGAGAAGAGATGGTTAAGGGGCACAGGGCTGCAGTTAGATAGGAGAAATAGCTTCTAATTTTCTGTAGCATAACAAAATGACTATGCCTGAAAAGAATTAATTCTATATTTTAAAACAGTTAATGGAGAGAATTTTGAATGTTACTAACACAAAGAAATTATCATATCTAAGGTGATAGATATGAATATTGTCCTGGTGTGATCATTGCACAACATATATATGTATTGAAATGTCATACTGTATCTCAACACTGTATCCCATAAATAAGTATAATTATTATGCATCAATTTATACATATATATATTAATAAAAAGAGTGTCTTTGAAAGATGAGTAGGGCTTTTCTCAAGAGCATATAACATAAAGTACTCTAGAAATAAATGTAAAGTGAACAGCACTGTCTAGCTAAACATGTACCAGATAATATGAGATACAGTGAGAAAAGCAATTTGAATGTATTAGTCAGCTTTCTGTCACTGTAACAAAATGCCTGAGGATGTCAGCTTAATAGAGGAAAGATTTATTTAGGCTCATGGTTTCAAATGTTTCAGTCCATGATCATCTGACTCTATTGCTTTCAGGCCTGGTGTGAAACATAGAGGAAGGATGTGGCAGAGGAAAGCAGCTCAAATCATGACAGCCAGGAAACAGAGAGGATGAGGGAACAGCCAGAAAGGATGGAGCCAGGACAAGATATAATCCCTAAGGTCACACCCCAAGATCTACTCCCTTCTACTTTCTGTCTCCATCACCTCCCAATAGTAACATCAAATTATAATCTCATCACTGGATTCTTATACTGATGAAGTACTAGATCCAACACTTGATCCAAACACTTCCAGAAAACCCTTTAGCTGGCATCTAATCTTTCAACACAATGAATATTTTGGAGGAACATTTTGATAACAACTATAACACTCAGTTATTTATTGGAGTTAGGGAGTGATACACCTCAAGATGTAATAAAAAGTAACAGGAGTTCATCTTTTTCAAAATCATTTGTCATTAATTTACCAACAATAGGGAGTCATCCGAGTTCTAAGGACATAGACCATGCTTACATTGATGCACAGAGGATAATCTATTAACGTTATGGTGGTTGGCTTGATAGGTCCTCCAGCCAGAACCCTAAGATCCAGATTTTGTTCTTAGAAAAGAGACTGGAAGGAAAAACACTGCAGAATTGGAATGTATGTACTGGACAATTTCCTAGATAGAGAATTAAATAAGGATATGGGTTTTTCAATCGAGGCAATGGAAAACATTTTGATCTATTTAATAGCATATAAAAATGGGTAGTTAATGCTGATTTGGGGAGGGATGACAATTCAGCCATTTTTGTTTACTTGTTCTTACATACACTGATTATTTGTAAAATTGATTTGAATGAGGTTAAATGTTAGAAACAAAATACATTATAAGCCTAAATCTTCAAAATACAGAAACACCCAACAAAAATTGTTTTTAAACATGTGATGTGAACTCCAGCTGGCGTTTATTATAGTCATTAGTAAACGTCTCTTTGTTTGGATATTTTGATCACTAGACAGTATATATATATGAATTAATATACATTATATATAATAAATACAGTATCTGCAAAAATGTGTACAAAGGGGAAAATAAAAACGTATAAATATTTTAATACTAAATTTATTAAGACATTGTGAGATCAGTACAAGTTACCCTTGACCTCTACAATTACAAGAGGTGTTCAAAGTGGTGGCCATTATCTTCCAGACATTTATTAGTACAGCAAACTGCTCAAGTGGGTATACATTTTTTGGTGGACTCTGTGTGTGTGTGTGTGTGTATATATATACATATATATATATATATATATATATATATATATATTTAATTCTATAAACCTGAAAAACAGATTTGAGAACCTGAAGAAAATAGCACATTTACTGCTTATCTATCATCAAGGTAAGTAATAAACCCTGTGGTGTGATAACCACTCAGCAATACTGATGTCCCCCACAGGTTCTAATAACTAGTTGACATATTTGCCTAAAACAAATTAGACCTGAGGGAAGAGTGATTCACTCTCCTGGTACTTCCTGTAAAGGAACTCGGGTTGAAGTAAACCAGGCTACTTCTGGCCACTGGCTGCTAAAAGACCTCCCAGCCTCTGCTTTCATGCAGTGTGGGGATCACCCGAGGCTGTGATGTATGTCAAATGTACGACCTCAAAAGTCCAACAGTCACCAATATTGCTTAAGGGAACCGTCAATTAAAGGAGTAGGGAAGAAGAGGGAAAAACTATAAGTGTAAAATAAAAAGAAAGAAATATATATATATATATATATATATATATATATATATATATATATCAAGAAGTCATTGATGAGGAGGATTAAAAAAACAAAAACCTAAACTTTGTAGCAGCCTGAATAAATGAATTACATACAAGTACATGAGGATAATTTTGAGAGGAAACTATGTAAAGAAGTTCTTTGTGTAGTGGGTTTAAGTAACTTAATTACATATTTAAATATGAAAGGGTGATAAGATCACGTTTAAGTAATCACTTTCTCTCTCCCTCTCTTTCTCTCTTTCTTTCCTTCTTTCCTTCTATTCTCTCTTTTTCCTTCTCATACTGTAAGCCTAGTACAAGGATAGTAACAGGATGCATTTCAGTGAACACAAAGGCAGGTTCTCAGTCCTCATCATTTTAGTTTTGAATCTGTGAAAGGTAGAGAGAAATTTGGTATTAAAAAGAGTGGCTCTTTTTATGGGAGAAATTTCCCAGAGTTTTTGATGAGTTGAATAAGCATATTCTTTTGTATTAATCTTATAAGGAATTATCATTAATTCTGCAACTATTCATATTGGATTGATTTTTGGAGGCTTTCCAGTATAAAAATCATATAATCTAAAATACTAAGAACTTATATATTTGTAGTCATTTTTTTTTCTTTTCTCCGGCAGTCTTAACAGTAACAGAGGGCCGGTGAGATGGCTCAGCGGCGTAAGCGCCTGCCTTGCAAACGCGAGGGCCTGAGTTCGACTCCCGGAACCCACATACGAAAAAGGGGCCGGTGATATCGCTCAGCGGCACGGGTGCCTGTTGGCGCGCGAGGTCCTGAGGTCGACCCCCTGGTACCCACAAAAAAAAAAAAAAAACAGTAACAGAACAACATTAAATAAAATTGATAACAGGGAGCACTCTTGTCTCATTTCTGACAATAAATGAAAAATTTCTACAATTTCATTTATAATTAAGATGTTAGTTTATGCTCTCTCACTTAAGTATCCATATCTTCCTGTTTGATTAGGAATTTTTGTCAGACCCAAGTTTAGTTTCATTAAACATCTTTTTGCTAAATATGGAAATGATAATATCATTGATTTTAGCACTGATTAATGTGATGAATAATGTTAACAGACACCTTTATATTGAAGTAAGACTATCACCTTGAGATGAATACCATTTTTGTATAGTACTTTTTTCTTTACATTTGAAACAAATTAATATAAAAATAATAATGAAAAAATAATATAACAATATGGGGGGCATAGACATCACCTCTAATAAATTTCAGCTCATTTTTCATTGTCTAATATTTAAATACTTGTGTATATATATATATATATGAAGCTTTCATTTCTTCTCATTCCTAATTTCCTTAATTTTTCTCTATAGAACATATCATTATAATCATTCTAATGTAACCATTCCAATTTTTGTCCTTTTACTACATTTTTGTCACAAATGCACACATCTATGGAATTCTGTTGTATAGCTTAATACACATAAAATACTCATTCACTATGAGTTTTAATGTGACTTGGACATTTTAAAATATTATCTTTATTTTTAATTTAGGGACTTGCTTCTTAGTATATTTTAGCTTTATTTGAAGGATAAATATTTGATCATGACTTCCATCAGTTTGGTGATATATTATTATTATCTGACATCTTCCTTTGACCAACTACATTTCGTTGTTTCTCTTTTGATATCTGAATATTTGATGGCAAACCATATGATTTCTGATATACCCATAGAAGCTTCTGTGTATGTTCATAATTCATAGAGCCACCACTAAGCCATGTGAGCACAGTTGGCAAAATGATCCCAGATTCTATTGTTAATATTCATGCGTGCAGCCTGCCTCAGTCTCTTATCCACTCAGAAACAGGCTGAGTGAAGGTAGTTAATCCTAAATTCCATTTATTTTGTGGCCTACAGATTTTCCCTTTCTTGTCTCAAATTAAGCCTCAAATCATGGTTTAATTGTGTTATGTCTGTGTGTTTTGAGCAAAGTTTGTGAATGCATCCCATATATCATGCTGAAGGGGAAATCGTCTGCAGGAAACACTAAACATATTACTCCTGGCTACCAGGAGAATCTCCTTGGTTTTCAAGGAAATAACTTAATCACCATTATATTTCATGCTCTATCAATTTCTGGTTTGACCACCATTTCACAACAATGGCTACACATTTACAGCCTGCTTTTGACAAAGCTGATATGATAGGACCTCTCTAGTTTTAGTTCCGTAATCTCTGTTTCTGTGTTACAAACTGGGATTGAGCATTGCTGCAGGAGCTCTTCCAGACACTGAACCTGACTGTTCGGTACTCTCTGCCCCTGGGGTCCTCTCCAATGTTTCAGTTCTCAGGAGATTAGGTCAAGTATATTCTTTCACTCAAGATGTAGTTGCACTTTACTGCTGTTGGTTGCTTCATTTCGTTTTGGTCTCCCAGTAGATTCAGATATTTCTAAGCCAAAAGTGATGAAAGCAATATATTTCTTGCCCCATTTTAAATGTGAATTATTTAGACTACTTTCAAAACTAGTATTATTTAAACACAGACACAAATGGGCAGACATACATGTGCACATACACAGAGATTATGGAATGATGTGTTCTGGATTGTAGAAATCATGATTTTAGAATTTCTGTCTCTTTCTCCACACAATTTCCCCTGTGATGCCTTCCTTTGAATGTTTGACATTTTTTTTAGTTTAAAAAGTATATCTCCTGCTAAAATAAACATTTAAAAATAGTAGTTCATTTTATGTGTCCCAATTACAAAATGTAATGCCTAATTATTTTTTAAAATTTTGGGAAAAAATACAGTAAAAGAACAGATGGTATAAATCATCATGAGATTGGAATAATTCTTTTCTCAAAATAGTCTCAAGATTTTCTCAGAGGAAAAAACTTAGAAGCAAAATGTTTTGAATATATTTTTCCGTTCCTAGTGGAAGTGTATTTTTACAAGTAGCATAGCTCACAATTATTTATCTCATATGGAATGTAATTAATAACACTTATTATAGATCAAATTTGGTATTTTCTGAATTAGGTGTCTTTAAAAGTATAGACTATTTTATTAGAAAAGTTAGCAAAATAAAAAATGAATGTATTGAGAATAATAAATCGTAAGCTCTAAAGTCCAAAAGGTTAAATTAATTCTGATGATGGAACGATGCACTATAGATACTATGACTCAGAAACAAATAATCCACAACTTTGTGTTGTAATACTCACTGACACTCATACATAAAGAAAATGGCTTATCTTTCCATCATGACATTTGGGTCCTCATCTGGAGGACCCAAAAGATGGACTAGAATCATCTGAAGTCTCATTTGCACATTTATCAGGGAGTTTATCATGACCTTCAGCTGCAGACCTCTGTTCCTTCCCAAGTGGCCTCTCCGTGTAGCCTGTCTGTATGGACTAGTTTGGGCTTCCTCACGGTGTAATGGCTGGGGTCCAGGGAAAACTATGAGAGCAAGAAATACCATTTTTTTTAATCTAGCCTCAAAAGTTATGCAATATCACTTCCATTATATTCTCTTTGTCAAAATGGTCACAAACTAAAACCTTGGCAAAATTTATGGATAGAGAAAATAGAGTCCACTTCTTAATTGGGAGTAACTAGGTTCTGGAAGAGTGAGATTTGAAATATTGCTATCGCTATTGCTATTTTAGGAAAAAAATATCCTTTGGTGATAACATAGAGGATGAAAGGTGATGATCCTGTCCTCTAGGAACAGTTGTTTTATTGAGGGAGACAATGATTCCCTTCCCTCAAGGGTTTTACTGATTGTCGCCAAGAGATTACTTGGACTCTGAGAAAAATAATGGGATTTCTCCATTCTCTCGCAGCTTTAGAAGTTTCCTAATCCCTCCTTGAATGAGAATTGGGGAAGCTTCTGATGGAGCTTTCTCACAGACTTGAGATTTGAGGACAGGGACAATAGTAGTGGGGAAGTGGTTAACTCACTCCCAGCCCTATGGTCACGCAAATTCTTGTGTCTTTCCTCCATTCACAAGTTGCTATCTGCTTCGCTGAGCCTTCGAATAACTGATCTGTGCATTCTATTTCATATAGTAAGGGAACGGAAACTCTTCTCAGTAGTAAATTTTACAAATATGCAATAAAGGATGCTCACCATGAAAACTCAAATGTATATAAACATATGAGGTGCTATCAAAAGTTTTACTGAAGGTTTAAGTTTTTAAAATATTATTACTGTAAAAGTCACAATGCCATTAAATGCCTCAAAACACTCCACTTCACTAATACACAATTATCCCATCATTGTTGCCACTTTCTGAAGCAATGTTAGAATTCTTCATTCCTGAGTGTCTTTACAAGCAATCAAAACTACATGGGAATGACGCTGCCCAATCCCATCCAATGGAAAGGGAGGCTCATAAAAACATTATGATGTGTCATCATCCAACTTTTTCACCAGCTTTGGCACCATGGAACATTTGGCTCTTCCCCAAAATCAAAACGCTCATGAAAGGTAATATTTTTTATTTTTATTTTTTTGTGGGTACTGGGAGTCAACCTCAGGACCTCGTGTGCCAGCAGGCGCCCATGCGGCTGAGCGATATCACCGGCCCTTTTTTCGTATGTGGGTTCCGGGAGTCAAACTTGGGCCCTCGCACTGGCCTGGCAGGCATTTACGCCACTGAGCCATCTCACCGGCCCAAGGTAAATATTTTGAATTGATTCCAGACACAAAAGCAGCTATGAGAGAGCAACTAAAGATCCTCAAGAAAGAGGACTCTAGGAATGCTTAGGAAAGTGGCAAGAATGATGAGATCATTGTCTTCAAGCAAGGGGGAGTATTTTGAGAGGGAGTAATGGCAATGTGCTTTTTACTATAATACATTTTCTTATTTAAACATTCATACTTTTGATCACACCTTGTGTATTTAGACATTGCAAGTAACTACACTTACAGTTTAAAAGCAAATTTTATCTATCCATAAATATATAATTACATGAAAGTTCTCTAAAATTACCCAAGCAAAATGAACAAATTATAAAAGAATACATATAATATACATTTTATATCAATCAGTGAAAAAATATTTAAGTGCTAAAGAAAGTATATGGGATGAGAAGACTGACCAGTGAATGGTTTATGCAGAATGTTGGTACTGAGTGGGATAAAAGAGAATACTTATGCTCTGTATTATCAATTTCAGCAATTTTATGTAATAGCTTTTTCTCATATTTAATGTTTAAAAGCAGACCTGTCTTACAATTTCAGTAGATCATGTAGCAGCATGTATTTAATGTCGCCTTGTACTACAATTCAGTCATGCATAATGACTGTCAGTGATTTGGACAGAGAAGAGTATAAGTTGCTGAAGAAATAATACATTACCGATCCTCCCTGGCATACAGGGGGACTTTGTGTTGTACAGAGAGACAAAGTCCCAAGCATTTCTGTCTTTGAGTAAAGAAATGAATTGAAGTATAAGATTCTAAGAGTAACCAAAAAACAACAAAAAAAAATAGAAATTGTTTGAAAAGGTTACAACTGAAACATTAAAATATATTTTCAGAAAAATCCCTAGTAAACATATATACACCGTTTGTAGACAAAATATTTTGAAATGAAATTATTGAAGAACAAAATAACTAGAAGGGTATATTATTTTTATGGTTTAGAATAAATGGGGCTGAACTGATTAGAGGTCAATATGAATAACTTGATCGCACATATATGGAAAATCAATTTTAGTCATAATATAGACCTATGAAAATGTAAAAAGAATAACATTTCTTGAGAAAGCTACAGATTTTAGATTTATTAATTTAAGGTAAAGATATTTGGATGAGATATTGAAACATTTCACCACTCTTCATAAAGAAAACATAAAAATGCATAAATGTTTATTAATAAAAAACCTTTGAGTATATATATGCATGAGTGTATATGAGTATAAAAAATTCAAGCTACCTTATGGGGGAAGATGCTTTCCACATACATCATTAACAAAAAGCTAGGATGCAGAATATATAAAGAATTTCTACAAATGAAAGACAAGTATAAAAATAAGAATGCCTGAGTAGATACTTCACAAAAGAAGCTATCTAAAGGCTAATACACATTGTAAAGTATGCTTATATGCTCATCCTTCTTAGTAATCAAGACGATGCCAATTTAAAATGTAGCACTGGCTTAATGCAAAATATTGTTACGTATAGGCCAGAAGGCCTAAAGTGAAAAAGACTAATAGTAAAACTATTGGCCAAGATGCAAAACAAGCAACTACAACTTTCATACATTGCCTATAACTGTAAAAATCCTTTAATCACATTAGAAATTTGTATGGCAATGTCACCTAAAATTGAACATGGCTGATAACTGTACCGTTTCACTACCTCATATGTATCCGACGTAGACATGCACTGTGTGCTCCAAGAGATATGTAATTGACTATTCAAATACGCAGTATTTAAGATATAGTCTCAAGGTGGAAATAACCAAAATGTCTGTTATCTATGGAATGGATAAATAATTTGTGGAATAGGCTATCAATGAAATATTATACAATGATGAAAATCAACTCAGTATAGTTCACACAATAAAATGCATTAATTTCAAAAATAATACTAACCAAAAGATGCTACACATATGCACACACACAAAATGTTGCCACACTAGTTACTATAAAGTTCAGAACAGAAAAAACTACAGAACTCTTTTGTAAGACAGCAGAGTGGCCACTCTTGGGATGAAGGGAACAAGAAGGGATTCAGAGATGACATAAAAGAAACTTCTTGAGTCTAAGTCATATTCTATTTGTATTTTCCTCATATGTTCACACTGGAATATTTTATTGCACTATATATTTAATTTTGTACCTTCTTAATAGTATTTTACATTTTTAGTGGTAAGCATTTTTTAAATGGGCTGCGGATATGAAAATTTAAAGACCGTAAGCAATTAATTTTACTTATAAATTTCTTTTTTCATATATGTTGGCAGGTAAAAAAGTAACATCCCAATTCCCAAAATCTTGAATATATCAACTGCACACTAAGACAGCTTTTTAAGATACAATTATGTTCCGGATTTTGAGATGGAAGGGTTATTTTGGGTTGTCCTGTAGGTACAAGGTGATCACATATGTTCTTACGGGAAGGTGGGAGGGGATCAATCAGACACATTGATATGATCATGGAAACAGATATGAGAGTCAGGAAGAGAGGTGAGCGGGGAATAGGGAGAGAAGGGGAGGGTCTGAGGGGAAGAGAAATGGAGGAACACACAGGTGAATAATATGAAGGTACCCTGCTGCTGGTCTGGAAGAGAGAGGAAAAGGCCATAAACCAAGCAGTGCAGGGGCCTCTAGAAACTGGAAAAGGCAAGGAAACCGAACCTTCCCTAGATCCCCGCACAGCGCAGTTTACCTAATATGGATGGCTGATTTTCACAAGTGTAAGACAATAAATTTATTTTGTTTTAAATTATTGTTTGTGATGATTTTTATGGGAAAAACAAGAAATGTATACACTATGGCAAATCGTTGTATGTGATTTTTAAAAATATTTGTCTAAATGAATTGTAAAAATTTCTTTCCAAAGCATAGACTTTAAATTTTAAGTACAAAGTATTATATTATCATTTAATTTAAAATAACTCTTAATGGTAGATAATGGTATTATCTTAAGCTTGATGGAATATATTTCTGTAATGGTTGTATTTTACTTGATGAACTTGTCCGAATCAAGAAAAATACATATATATGAACAGGTAATTAAGTATAATTATCCATTGTCTAATTCAAATGTCTTAATTCATACTAATAATTATTGACTATATTTATGAAACTGATAAAAAACTGTATGCCAGTGGATTCTGTGGCAATGACTATGGAAATCATTAACCACTGTGAAATGAATAAATCCTTTCCACCACTCATTGGATGAACTGTGTACATCTAGGTATGTGCTTGTCACCATAAGCTTAGTTGAGGAATCATTTTTTTTTTAGATATGATCTGAAGCCTTCAGCATCAATGCATCATGTTGCATGAATTACAAGCTAGGCTATCCCAAACTTATATATCTTTTGAAAGTGCATCAAGCCATTTTCCAAAGTATGATAACAAAAAACAATCAAAAATGTTATTTTGCTTATAAAGATTTTTTATCTATTGATTGCAATTATTAATATACAATATTTGGATGTGTTCTTGAATGCCACTGTAGTTATCCAAATAGAGAAGTGAGTTTACACTATTGTGACTTGAGACGTGGTCTGAGACAGTTGTTGGGAAAACAGCGCAAGCATTAGGTCTAAACATCCACCTCACTACAGATTGGAACACTTGGATACCATTCTAAGGTCTATTCCTATTCCAGCCATGAGTGGAATAAATGCAGAACTGAGTGAGATTCCAAAGGGCTCTCAGTCATAGAAGGAGATGACAAAATGTTGGGTCTGAGTGACTTATTTAAAAGAAGTAGTCTTCCATTTAGAAATGTCAGATAAATGTGTAAGTGACACTTACAATACAAAATACAGATAAATGTGTATTTATTTACTTAGAATATTGGCCACCAAGGCAACCTGTTGCTCTACTTTCTAAAAAATTTCTATACTTATAATTATAATACATTCATCTTCTTGTATTTGTTTTCTTTTTCTTTTTCTTTTTTTTTATGTGGGTACCGGAGGTCAAACTCAGGACCTCATGCTTGCCAGGCAGGCACTTGTGCCGCTGAGCAATATCACCGGCCCTTTTTTTCCTTTATATGTGGGTACCAGGAGTCGAACTCAGGACCTCACGCTTGCCAGGCAGGAACTTATGCTGCTGAGCTATCTCACTGGCCCTTGTGTTTGCTTTCTAAGAACATTTCTCATAATTTTTGCAGATTATAGCTAAACAGTATAGGTTATCATATTAATATGTCAGAATATTAAAAAGTTAATCTTTAGAATTTATTTTTTCACAGTTACAAACACTAAGGATGTTTAACATTTTCTAAAATAAAAAATTTACAAAAAATTATAACTGCATTGCATCCTATAATAATGCCAGTCCTTACTAAGTTACTTAGTTGAACCACTGAATATGTAAAACTTAAAAATATCACATTTTGAAAATATAAAATGTCCATCCATTCATTTGACTTTACTATATTATAAATTGTTTATTTAATAATATGCCCATTGCCAGCAAAACTTTTAATAGAACTGTGTAAAGAAAATTATCCTGCCATGAAATTGGAAGTAAAACTGTTACAGTTCAACAGAATTTTATTTTTTGCTATTTTGCCAACAGTAATCTGCACTTGCTTTTACAGTGCCTCCAACTAAAAAGGATTATCTAGTCAGAATATAACAGTACATAATAAATGTGCTTCATTTCTTCCAGTTCTTCCAGCTGACAGCCAGAAAAAATGTCTGTCTCGGTGCTGGCACCAGAGGTTCTTCTGCAGAGACTATTTCATGGTCCATTGAACCCTAAAGGGCATTGTTTTCAAGGCACATTATCAGAAACGAGGGAGCAAGTTATCAAGGAGGCTATTACAGGGACTACTGACACTTGAGAATGTACCTCTGGCTTCCTTGCTAGTTTAGAAACATTACTATACCAAAGATAGTAGCTATAAACATGCATTTCTCAAAATCTTTTAAATTTATCCCTCTAAGAAAGAAAATATGTCTATATATGCATTTGAAAGGTTTGGCAAGGTAACTATGTTAGTTGTACTGTCTTAAATTGTAAATAGTTACAGATATAATACCTCTACTTCCGTTACTCACAATTTTCTTCAGATATCACTGTTTCATTGCGTCCTCACCTGACCTTCCAATTGGTAGAGTTATGCGCTTGGTAACCTTGCATGTCTGCTCTTACCGTGGCTGTAATATGCTTAAGACATTTATTGATGCCCTTATCACCAAGCACTGTGCTTGTTTACATGCGCATTTCCTACAAGATTGAATTACTTGAGAGCAGAGTCCAAAGGTTTTCATTCTTACATCTTAATGCCAAGTACAGTGACTGACAATATTGAAAGAGTAATATTTCAATATAAAGCAGCTATCAAAATAAATTATACTGGTTACATCACAAATGCTATAGAAGGTCACAACACCTTTATCTTTTGTTTGGTAATTGACATACTTTCCTAATACATTTTTGTTTATGCTTAGTTCTCGTGACTGTTGGACAATTTCACAAGCAAAACAAAATGAAAAATTGTTTAGTATTATTATTTAAAAATTAGGTCAATTCAGCCAATAGCAAATACTTTGTTAGAGATTATTTTTTCATTTTATTTGTAAGCAATAATTATACAGAGTTTGCTTTTATTTTATTTAAAACTTTTCACTAATGCATCTTTTAGTTAAATAATTTGTAAAATCACTGAATTTTCTAATTAGAAGACATAATGAGGATTATTTAGCCTCCCTATTCTACTTATTAACTTCTAATCGATAGCAATTATATATGATACATTTGCATGTGTCTAAATATTTTTAAAGCATTATATTCAAGGCTGCCTGTTATATTTCAAATGTTATCTATTTAAAAGATTATTTGTTTTTTATGTTTATTCTTTTATTGCATTACTGCAGAGTGAATCCTTGAGCTATATTTCCAGTCCTTTTAAACTTTTTTTTTAATTCTGAGATAGGATTTTCCTAAATTTCTCAGGTGGAGCTCATACTTGCCATCCTCCTGCCTTAGCCTTGCAAGTAGCTGGAATTACAGTCCTGTGCCACCACATCTGGTACATACGTACATATTTTATAAATGATTTAAGAACACAAAAATATATTTTAGTTTTTTAAATAAATAATCAGAATTAGAAAGTGATAAACTAGAAGAGAATGACCTGGTCAAGATGAAAAAATAGACAAGCAATAGCCAAATGAAATTTTTGACCTTGTTTTTAGAGACTAAATGAAAAAAAAAAAGAAAGAAATGTAACAAGTTATATGGTCTGTCCATTTTAAAACAAAGTTTTAAAAGACTTAAGAATTCCACTACAGAAATAAACTTTCCTAACCCTTAAATATCATTCAGGCTTTGATTTAGAGAATGTGAAGAAACCCTGTTTTTTCAAGAACATTTATACAGCACATGTGAAAATAATTTACAAGGGTATATTTTTGTGGTATCCACCAAAGAATGCTGAAGACATAACAGTAAAGACATCTCAGTTGAAATAGCTCTTCACTCTCATTTGTTGTGGGAATGAGTATAAATAGAAAACAAATATAACTTAAAAGTAGTGTTTTGTAGGGAATAAGCACAACCTACACATTTGATACAGTACTATATGACTCATGGACTATGATTTGGTCAGAATTCCTGAGAGTGAATCTGAATTTTGGAGGATAATAATAATCTTTAAAACTTTGATGAAATCTGTGGGCACTCTATGCATGCTCATAAATACGAAACTTTGAGGGACATTTTAGGATTTATATCTACCTTAAGGTTAAGAAATGTTGATCCTGATGAATGTGACTCCTGATACTCCTGCAGGCTTAGAAATAAAACAAAATTAAACATAATCTTTGAGCACTAGAATCAGGCATAAAATCCTTGTTAAAGGCCGAAATGTGTTTTACATTGCTGATTAAAACCGAATTCCTGGGCCGGTGAGATGGCTCAGCGGCTTAAGCGCCTGCCCGGCAAGCGCGAGGGCCCGAGTTCGACTCCCGGATCCCACATACGAAAAAAGGGCGGGTGATATCGCTCAGCGGCACAGGCGCCTGCTGGCGCGCGAGGTCCTGAGGTCGACCCCCCGGTACCCACAAAAAAAAAAAAAATGAATTCCTTTATTTTGGAGGATGAATGAAAAGTTGTTATGGTCCCCATATAAAACTGAGGTACCTAGGCAAAATTGCTCAACATTATCAATGGGCAGCTGTCTTAGAGATTTTTATTTTAGCTGCTACACCAAACCAACCTCCAAAACTCAAGCCACTTTGAAAATAAAGAACTGTTTTTGACTTAAACAAAAAGAAAAGTTCGTTGTTCACAAAATTCCTGCATAGGAAGTTTTATAACAGTTGTATTCATAATTAACAAAACTTGGGAAACAACCAACACGTCCTTCACTAAGTGAATGGGTAAGCAAATTGTGGTACATTCAGATAATGAGATATTATTTAGCACTAAAAAGAAGTGACCCATGGAGAGAGGTGATTGTAACTTAAATAAATATTACTGTGACAGCAGCATGGAAGTCTGATCCCCAGATTAACTTTTCTTTATTTGGAAATCTTGGAGATCAGGATATGCCTATCAACACCTCATCCTTATTTGTATAAGTTTCCTACACACTCCAAAATGAACCATCTCCTAAGATTATAGTTTTTGAGTAATCAATAAAACCAACAATTCAAACATGAAATATTTGAAGAAATATTATAGACGAATTAGAGACATATCTGAATTACCAAAACAAGAGAAAGTGGAGGAATATTTTAATGAAGAATATATTTAAATATATTGATTCATATCGAGTTGTATAAGATAAGCAAAACATAAGAAAATATAAATTTAAGAGGAGGAGAAAGAACACTTATAAAATAGTATTTCCAAAGGAAGAAAAATAAATGGAGGAGATGAACTAATAAGAAAAAAAATATATGTGCTCACTTCAGCAGCACATATACTAAGAAAAAATATATATAATCACCAGAATATAAGGTATCACCAATTGAGCAAGATTTTAAATAACAACAATATTTAGAAATTGCTTGTTGAGTTTTTATGAGTATAAAAAGCCAAAAGAGAAAAAGAGATAGGAATAAAGAAATACAAATTAACTATCTTAACATTTTGATAAGGACCCTACATCCTGAAAGACTATAGTTAAATGTGTTTAACTATTTTTGAATTAAGTCCTTGCTTAGAAAAACTGCCAGTCAGGGCCGGTGAGATGGCTCAGCGGTTTAAGCGCCTGCCCGGCAAGCGCGAGGGCCTGAGTTCGACTCCCGAAACCCACATACAAAAAAGGGGCCGGTGATATCGCTCAGCGGCACAGGCGCCTGCTGGCGCGCGAGGTCCTGAGGTCGACCCCCCGGTACCCACAAAAAAAAAAAAAAAAGAAAAACTGCCAGTCAAAATGTGTCAGGTATTCAGCTAGACTCAAGAATTATCTTGAAGCAAAATGAAAGAAAAATTATGAATTAAAAAATTGATGGGATTTTAAGGCAATTAAATATTACTCAGAAAAGCATGAAATATAAAAATTAAAGATTATATTAGAATATAATAAAAAGAAAATCATCCTTTGACTGATGGATACTAAATAAAATAGCATCATATCTGTGTCTAAAGTTAACATTATTTTTTGTAGAGTATAAGGGTATTTTGGAGGCCAAGATTTTTGTAAAATATTTTAATGTACCTATGATTTTGAATTTTTAGAATCATTACCAATAACACATATCCATATTTAAAGAGTATTTTGTATCTCTATTAAACATGGAAATAAAACTATAACAAATAGAAACTAGAAGAGATTGGCAAAAGAGATGATGGAAGAATGTGGAATAAGAAACAGCCTTTTTCTCATTAGCCAAAAATGAGTAAAGTTTGTGGTCAATTAATGCAAGATAAAATTGGTGTTAATTGTGTAATTAGATTGCTATTCAATTTTAAAAATATATTAATAGAAACATGTACCTAGATTACAACCATATAACAGATTAGTAATTATTTTTAAATATTATATATGAAGAGAAATTAGTATAAATCTATAATAAAAATTCATGTTAAAGTCAGATACTAGAGTAAAAGAGTGAAATTTAATTATAGCAAGAGCCAAGGGATCCTGTTTGAAACAAATATATTCATAGACACATAAATATAAATTTATAAAACAATCATTTGAAGAACTAAAAGAAACTCTAGGCAATGTTGCCTGAAGGGAGTAGGATTTGGGAAAAAGAATAGCCACAAAAATAAAACCTTTGCTTGTACATTATCTAGGCTCATGTATTGTTGCTGTTATTTTTCAAAAGTCTATACATGTTTCCTTGCTAGCATATCAATAATAGTTAAAATGATAACCATAATAAAAACACACGAACTGGCAACTTAGTTGTGTGCAGAAAAACCTAGTTCTTTATTAAGCTTATGTTAGTTTCAACATTCAAAGTTTCAAAAGTTTAATTGAAATAAATTGAATTTATACTTGATTTTACTCCTATACATGTAGAAGAGAGAAGTATTTAAGAATTTAACAATCAAAATGGAAGTAATGTATACCTTTCAGATAACAGTGATATTCACTTAGGTACAATTTTCAATTATATTATGAGATTTTTAAATTTTCACAAGAACTGAAATAATCCTTAAATTCAGTGAGTTTATAATATCCCATTATTAGAAATGTTTTCTTGAATAACAAATTAGATGGTTATTTACTTTACTATATCTGCATTTAAATTAATTTAATTCCATATAAAACACTATATAAAGAATAAAAAATCAGTGCAAAAATTTTGCCAACAGTATGGGTCATAAGTTACTATTTCAAAGAAAGAAAAACACTCACATAAAATTTGAAAATAACAATATGGGCATAAAAATGACAGAATGATAATGTAAACTAATGGGCATAAATTTATGGTGATTTTCCTGTACATGTGAAATAAACTATCATGAGCAGAAACTATGTACACTACATGTAAGTTTTAAATTGTTTAAATCTCATAAACACCACTTAAGGGAAATATGTAGCTAAGTAAAAATTTTAAGTCCTTGGGTTTGAGAAAAATAAATATGACTCTCATTTTTAAGCAATACATTTTATTAATCTTCATTAGTATTGTTCTAATTTTTAACTCTAAGCAAAGAAATGCCACTAAAAGATTACATTTTTAAAACTAGGAGTTCACCACAGTGTTTAGAAAACCTTTTGTCTTTGCTAGTATTATTTGAGAAAATAGAGTGAAGAATCCTTTTTAATTATGTTCTTTTCAAAGCCCTATTTTGAGAGTTTAAAAAATTATTTTCCAATGTGTTTTAAGTGTTAATATATTTCCAAGTTATGTTTTTCTGAAAAATTTTAGATGATATTTAATTCCATAAAAAGCACTATATAAAGTATAATTTCTCTTCATTTTTCACAGATTTTCAGTGTGAAATTTGCAGTGTGTATTTGTTAAAAATAATAGCCACTAGCAAGCTTATAATATGCATTATGAATAATGATGACAGACAGGTTAGTCAAGCATGAAAAGAAAAACCAATGGAGTATAAAAAGAAAGAAGCCAAGAAATCACAGGCAGAAAAAAATAAAAAACAATAACAATTGAATCCTATAGCAAGTACATTCATTTTCTCTACCTCCTCTCCTTTCTTTTTTTAATGTTTTATACATATTAGGAGTTTTATAAATACTAGAGTTAAGAGTCCTGAGAAGTTGGGAATTCTACAGCAAGACTGCTGAGAAGGTGATACTTTTATTTTAAGTTTATTCTGGAGTGAGGTCAGCCCACTCAGTCTGGAATGTTTAGGATAAACATTCCGGGTTTGCCTGAGATAGTGCGATTCACATACTTTAATTCTGCGTAGTTATTAGGAGTTTCCCCTTTCACTCTAAAAGTCAGTTTGGTTTATGTAATCTGTGGTATGAGATTGTCCTGTTTTACTAAGAAAGGATAATATATGGTTGGTTTTCCAAATTTTACTAAGAAAGGCTGAACATCCACCTCAGAAAGAATAGTATATATAGCATTGTTTTTTGTTTGTTTGTTTGTTTATTAGTTTGTTTGTTTTTTCTTTGTGAGGACAAAAGATTTTATAAAAACACTACTAGAATCTTTAAATTTCGTTCTCTCTCTCTTTCTCTGTCTCTCTCTCTCTCTCCTTCTCTTCCTGCTTCTCTTCTTACTACTTCTCCTACTACCCTCTTCTCCCTCTACCTCACTCACTTCTTCCTCTCGACTCTGCTTTCTTGAGGAGTTGGCTTCTTAAGCAATCCTTGAAATGTCAAAATCTATCAAGGCTTACTCAATCATATCTACATGTTTCCAAGTTCAGTGTAAAAGAAGACCTTTTTTCCTCTTTGGTGTTACACTTTCCTGGCTCCCATTGGGCCCCACAGGCATCCTTGAATGAATGATTGTGGCTGTAGGTAACAGAAGTCCAAATGATGTGCCTGTCACAGAAGAGGTGGCTAGGATGTGTCCCTACAAACAAGTGGACAGTGAGTGCGGAGGAGGAAAAGAAAGATCTGGTCACCATTATGGGGGAGTAATATGTCAGGTCTTCAAAACACGAAAGTTCCCTTAAGCAGATGTATAATTACGTTGCTGAAACTCAAACTTCAATGTTCAGTCAGCTTTCAAGAAAAACTTAGGAAGAGCTTTATCCAGAGCACTGGATAAAGCACTGTTTTACTGAACTTCTTTAAATTTTTCCACTATCAATATGACTCAGTTACTCTAGGTTATATCATTTCTGATATTTATCTCCAAACTTTGTATTAGATGATACAACCTATTACTGCATAATTCCCATAATACAGTTTCATGGACTTAAGTCCATTCCGGTAATGAGGTGTCACAAAATAGGAATAAAATTACCCTAATGGTAAAATTGCCTCTGGAAACAGCCTTTGAAGACATCATTTAGGGATACCTTAGTGGTACAATAGCCTATGATTAGTCCATTGAAATATAACAACAAACCAATTTAGACGGTACACCTAAAAATGCCAGACCATATAGAAATGAAGGTTCAAGTCAATGTTACCCAAGAACCACAACCAGCTAAACTGCTTACTGAGGACAGAGGGAATACAGAATAGTAGTAAAAGGAGTTGGATCTCCCAATAACAATGGCATCCAAGACTATGTGACCAATTGCAGAAATGAGGTCTCTAAAAGCTACATATTTTTCTTATAATGGTATGTACATATGTATATATAAACTAACTGTATTTTTATTTTCTCCTCATCCCATTATTATCTCACATGAAATATACTGAGGAGACTGACCTAAATAACTTGTGGGCTGATTAAATCAGATGAAAAATCTTAACAGCATAACTAAGGATTTCCTAAAGAAGAAGAGATTTCACCTGCAAAGAGCAGCTTAAGCCTATGTCCACAAGGTTTAGCCTGGCATTTCTGACAGCCCGCTCCACAGATTGCACACACGCCTGGCCAGCCCTCACAAGCTCATAAACCAGTTCTTTGAAAAATCTCCTACAATGAGTATTCTCTTCTCATTCTGCTTTTCTCTTGAGTCCTAACTGATAATGCTATCTTTCCTAATGTGGAAAATACACTAAAATCGAATCATTTTATATTAGTATCACAACCTAAATTGAAGTTCTTTTCTAGTATTTTCTCTCCATACTCTTATCAATAGACAGGGCTTTTTCATAGATGAAATATACATATATGTATATATATATATATATACACACACACACATATATATATACATATAAATATATATAAATATAAATATACATGAAATGTATATATATATTTGAGACAGGGTCTCACCGTGTAGTCAAGGCTGACCTTGAACTCAGTATGTAGGCCTGGCTGGCCTTGAACTCATGGAAATCCTCTTGCCTCAGCCTCCTGAGTGCTGGAATTATAGGTATGTGCCACTACACTTGGAGAACTTTATATATTTGTTTCTAAAAAAGGTATTGTGCTATTACTGAATGTGAAATAGAGAAGTATTGCAGCAGCATGCTTAAAAATGCAAATCAAAGAATAAAAGTACATCTAAAACACAATTTTTAACAGGTATGCATTTCACAAGACAATATGAGCAAATTTCCATCAAAAAGAATTTAACAAGAAATGAATAAGGTGGACTTAATTAAATTATAAATATATTTATTTTATAAAAGATATGAAGAAAATGAAAAGTTAATAACAGAATGGAAGAAAATATTTGCAAAAGACATTTTTGATAAAAACTATTGTCAAATATATATAAGGAAACTTAAACATAAATGTGAAAATGAACTATGTTATTTAAAAATGGGCAAAAACCTGATGAGACATTGTGTTAGTTACTTTCTGGTTGCTGGGACAAAATACCTAATACCCACAAATTAAAGGAGGGAAGATTTGTTTTAGCTCAAAAAGGTTTATCTTGTCACAGCAACCAGAAAGTTTATGTCGAATTCAGTCCATATTCAGCTGGCTCTAAGCCATAGTGGCATATAAAGGAGCACAGCAGAGGAGAAACAGTCCATAGCATGGCAGACAGGAGGCAGCGAGCAGTGAATCTTCCTTTCTCTCTTTACTCCAGTCAGGCTACAAGCTTGTTGGTTGCTGCCACCCATACCCAAGGTGGGCCTTCCCATGACCCATATCCAGAACTATCCTAAAAAATCAGAGGACTAATCCAACTATCACACATGTAATTCAGTGTCACACACCCATGATCCTGTCACTCCCAAAGCCCCTCTGCTGAGCACATGAGGCTTTGGGGGGATATCTAGATACAAGCCACAAAAGACACCTCATTAAAAAGATATACAGATAGCAAATAAGCATGTAAAAATTTGTTCAATATCATTAGAATATTGCAAATCAAAACAATGAGATGTTACCACACATAAGTTGGAGTGGCCAAAATCCAAAACAGTGATAACACAAAATATTGGTGAAGATATAAGTAAATAAGAACTTTCACTCATTTCTGGGAAAATGTCAGAATAGTACAGACACTTTGGAAAACAGTTTGACAGTTTCTTACAATCTAAAATACTTTTACCATACAATGCGGTAATTGTGTGCCTGAATATTTATGTCAACACAGTCAATGTTTTCATCCACAAAAGCCATTTCATAGATAATTATTGCACCTTTACTCATAATTGCCAAAATGTGTGTCCTATGATAGGTGAATGACTAAAAAAAATTTCTTAGTATATCCTGAAAATCGAAAATTATTCAGCACTAAGAAGACGTGAACTATTGTGAAAAGATGTGGAGGAAATTGGAATGCATATTACTAAATTAAATAAACCAATCTGCAAACACTGTATAATATATGACATCCTCTAAAAGCTAAAATTACATAGTAAAAGGATCAGTTATTGCCAGGAGTTAGGGGAAAAAGAAATACGAATTGACAGAGTATAAAGGATTTTTTTTTTTTCTGGGTACTGGGGGTCGAACTCAAGACCTTGTGTGCCAGCAGGCGCCTGTGCTGCTGAGCGATATCACCGGCCCTTTTTTCATATGTGGGTACCGGGAGTCGAACTCAGAACCTCGCACTTGCCAGGCAGGTGCTTATGCCACTGAGCTATCTCACCGGCCTAAAAGGATATTTTAGACCAGGGAAACTGTTGAGGAACTAAATTTTAGATTGACCCCACAATGGTGAATCTATGCTATTATGCATTTTTCAACCCCCACAGAATACACAACATCAAGAGTGAACCCTTATGTAAACTGCGAACTTTGGGTGGTAGAGATAGGTCAGCACAGAATCGTCAAGTGTACCACTCTGACCTATACCCAGAATAAATAATTATAGCTAACACGTGTAAAATACATACAACATGATGGATGTTGTGAATATATTTCATTACTTAATCCTAAACATTATCCTATAAAGTAGGTACTCTCTGTATCTTTTGCTCAATTTTACTGTGAGTCTAAAACTTTTCTAACAAAAATGGAGCTCATTTTTAAAATTAAAAAAAAGCTTTTTGAGACTTTGCCACATCTGTAAAGTAAAATTTAATTACATAAAGGCATGATATTAACTATTATTACATGATTAAAGCAAGGTGATAGGGGAAGATACTTTTATAATTATAGAACCTCCTGAATTAATTTGGAAAATATAAACTCACCTGTTTGTACCTACTGAAATTTCATTCTGACATACAAGGATTTGTTAACATAATATATTGAATTATTCCATTTTGACAGACTTAGAAAAATAATCAAAACATCCACTAGACAAATCCTTTATAACCACAAAACCACAAAAATGACAAACTTAATAAAAATGGACTTTATTAAGAGTATATTATTATGTTGTGAGTTCATTATATATTAAATTACCATATTGAGATTGCTTATAACATATTATGTGATGTTAATAAATGACAGAATATAGCAAAATGTCAAAAAGTATCTGAAGGCAAAGAATCTATAAAGTATCCACCTTATTTATTAGGAATCATGTTTCAGTTTAAGCAAAATCTTAGTGAAGGGATTTGTATTACTGACAGAATACGGCATTTACAATAAAATGAATTTTTACTTGGGTGGAGAAATTGTATTGAATGTTTTGATTTAACAATCACAGCGTCAAAGAATTGATTACTTCTTTACAAAACAAAGTAGCTAAGATTTCAGCAATGAACATTAACATAACATATATAAGACGTTTCCTTGTGGCTTGAAGAACATGAGTATGGAAGTCTATTATTCTTTAGACTTCTCAAATTTTGAGCATTTCTAATCTATATCATGATTCACTGAAACAGGGACCTCTAGCTCATCTACATAGTCCATTGGATTCATTTCTCAGCCTCATATCAGTCTATGACTAAGTCTTGTAAATCCCTGATATTCATCTCTAGCTCTTCTTTCAATTATCAGTAGCCCATGCATCTTAATATCCACAAACATGTCTGAATTAGTTAGGAAGCAACACTGGTGCCCAGTTAACATTCTCTGTATTCCTATCAATCATATGATCAATAGCAGCAGGAACTTTTATTAAACGAGTTTCTAAATATGCAAGAAAAGGAGAAAAAACTTTAAATATGTTTGAAATGAAAATTGCCTGAAAGAAATAAGCAACCCCTTCTAACAAATATTCATGGTATAAAGTTTTTCTTTTGGTGGCCCCTGGGACTCCTTTCAAATCTTTGTGTAAGTATCCTAGCTACTTCTGATCTTCACCCCAAGCTACCAGAATTACACAAGCTTAAACCTATATGCCCAATTCATCTTTTTCCCTCATAAAATCACTGATTTAATCCTCTTCAAAAAATCATGGGCCGGTGAGATGGCTCAGCGGCGTAGGCGCCTGCCCGGCAAGCGCGAGGGCCCGAGTTCGACTCCCGGAACCCACATACGAAAAAGGGGCCGGTGATATCGCTCAGTGGCACGGGTGCCTGTTGGCGCGCGAGGTCCTGAGGTCGTCCCCCTGGTACCCACAAAAAAAAAAAAAAAAAAAAAAAAAAAAAAATCATATCCTTTTTATTTCAACAAATACCATGGTGAAAAACAATTAGCAAGTTAGAAACATTTCACTAATATCTGATAACTGTTTAATATGTTAGCATCTTCCTCAGAGTAGACAAGATAGTCCGTTGAAATCAAATGAGGAAAATGTATTAGACTCCTGTCCCACTTATCAATTGCTGCATTACTGACCACTTCCAACTTATCTATCATTTATTTGATTCATGAATGTACAATTGGTTTAGAGATTCTGTTCCAGGGTTTGGTGGAACAGCTTGCCTCTGTGCTACTCGACATGAGATGGGATGATGAAAGATGGAGGGAGGCTAGAATCTTCTAAAGGATTCCTCACTCATACTTAGCACTTGATGCTGTCTATCATCTGGAATGTGAGCAAGAATATCTACACATGGCCTTCCCATATAATGACTGGGATTAAAAGGGGAGAGACAGAGAGAAAGAGAGAGAGAGAGAGGAAGAGAGAGAGAGAGGAAGAAGCTGTATTGCTTTGAAATTCCCTGAGTGCTCTATTGATTGAAGCAGTCATAAAAGTCCTGAGACATATAACAAAAGAAGACACAAACTATCCCATTTGACGAGGTGTGATATGGTGTTGGAAGAGTATGTGGTATAGGAAATATTATTCTAGTCATTTTATTACATTACCGGAACTGACTTAACATCCATTTGTAATTATTTTTATCAAAAAATAAGTAGGTGATTAATCTAATATTTATGGTTTAAGAGTGTACCTGGTCTGAGTCCAAACCTTATGCTAAAGAGTGATACATCAGTTATGATCAGTGAATTATCATGAAGAAAACAGAGAAGTTCCGAAATACAGAGGTGTTGAGAAGGATGATATCTTACTTTTCCCTTCCTTTCAAAGCTACTGTGATGAACATCAATAGTCAGGGACACTGGTGAACTAGGTTTGCATATAATGCCTGTTTTTCAGATATTATTTCTCGCAAAAGGTATAATACCTTTAAGGATCATTCTGCTGAGAAACTACAGAGTACAAATAATATTAATAATACAAACACACACAAACAGTAAGAAAATAGGAGTTGGCAATTTCTGTTCTCTCCAGAGAAGTCCTACTCTGATCATAAGACAAGATGAAAACAATAAAAGGCCAAATCAGATCAGAAAGGGAGTTACTCAAAATTTTGTATTTGTTTGTTTGTTTGTTTGTTTTTGAGAACAGATTACACTATTGGTTCAGGCTAGCCTTGAACTCACTATGTACCCCAGGCTGACTTTGAACTTGCAGCAATCCACTCCCCTTAGCCTCCAGAGTCCTGGGAATATAGGCACCTGCCACCAGGTCCAGCTAAATATTTTCTAAATTATCAAGAGGGCCCTTAGAAATATAAAAGAATTACTCCAAGTTTGCATTCTACATCAAGAAATTAGCAAATTATAGGAACCCATCACGAGTTAGATGTTCAAGGATTAAGCAAATAGACTTTGACGACAAAGATTTAAAGTTACAAAATATTTGTCTAGTAATTTATTTGATGTCTCTATATACAAAGATAAATATTTAAAAGCAAATTGCAAGGCTTTTACTATATTAGTATAATAAGTATTTATAGATAGATACAGATATGTGTAGGGAGACTCGAGCTGGAAGAGTGAAATAAAGGACTGCTCAGATGAAAGGATTCCCGTGGTGATGGCCCACACTTTCTGGAACGCATGGTTTAAGATTAAAGCAGATTCCCAAGGGCAACAATTGAGCAGGATCCAAAATCGATTATCCTTAGATGCGGTTGCTTCAGCCACTGTTCTCTCCCTCCCTGATGTCTTGTTTAGATTAGGGAAAGATGAGCCATGTAGCAGACCAGGTTGTCCTTCCCCTGTCCTTCCTCTGACCCCTACATGAATTCCTGCATGGATGTCCTTCTTTTGTCCTTTATCCTTGCTTCCTGGTTCTATCTATAAAAAGCCATAGAAGTTTCAGATTGGCGCTGTTTTTACGGAGACATTTCACGCTGAGAGGCTCTCAGTTAAGGCGGCCCCTGTGTGTCTTCTTGGAGTTTAAACTGGACCTTGACTCTGAGTAATCTCTCGTCCTTCGTGCTGCACCATGATCGTTAACTGCGACAGATATGTATATGAATTAAAAATAACTAAATATGCACAATATGCATATAAATACATATTAATAACGTATAAAATCCATATATATATATATACAATGCCTATGTAAATTTATTTAAGTTGTATAAAAATGTGAATAAATATATGTAAGAGCAGTATTTATTCACTTCCTTTTTCAAGATTTTACCTGCTTTAGTCCCACCTCGACATAGAAGTCTGACAATCACAGAATAACTGTGCTGCACTGTGAGAATCCACAAGGAGGCTCAGTGAAGCACCAAGCACGTGCACGAACTGCCTTGCAGCTTTCAGCGCAGTTCAGCTACCAGCTGAATGCAGCAGGGTAAATGACCGCAGCTGGAGTCACATAAACCAGCAGTACTGCTCAAGACAACACTGCCTTGTTTTGTTTTTTGGTTTTTGGTTTCTAGTTTTTAGTTTTTTGGTTTTTTTTTTTTTTTTTTTTTTTTTGGGGGTGGTCAGGGTCTTGCCATGTAGTGCAAGCAGGCTGGCCTTGAACTTTTAGGTAGCCCAGGCTGTCCTCGAACTCATGGCGATCCTCCTACCTCAGCCTTCTGAGTGCTGGGATTACAGGCATGCACTGCCACACTCAGTATTGGTTTTACATTCATGAATTTTGATCAAATGAAAAGAAACAATAATTTTTAAGCCCCTTATGTGTTAAGCAGCAACAGATCATTGAAGCAATGACTGTGTAAGTCGATATTATTTGAATATTTGATCTTTCATGAAAAGGGTTTTGAGTAATTCCTTAGAATCCATTAATCAGGATTTAATGATTCATTAACATTTAATGAATTGTTATTGTCTTTCAGAAACATCTGATGTTCAGCTATCAAATATTTTTGTAATATTAGCATGATTTTTAGTTTGCATAAGTAGCTCACATAGTGATATATAATTTCCTTTAAGCTGATATTTGCATAATCTTTCTTAGAAGGGTAAGAAACAATTAGAAGACATAGTTGAAATACCATTTAGTGGAGAATCTACAAAACATTTGTTAGCTAGAGAGTTTTAAATATATATGAAAATGAAATTATGTTCAGTTTCCTTGGAAATCACATGTTTTGTCATATAATTACTACTCATTAGTTCTGTTCTTAAAAAAATTATATGATCTCTCTGAGACTCTAATTTCCTTATCATTAAAATAAGTATAATAACTATGTACTTCATAGTATTACTTTAGGGTTAAATAAGTAAATATATGCATAGCAGCTAGCACACTTTATGTTTTTTTTAAGTGATAACTGTAATTATTTATCATGGGTATTCATGTATGTCAATTCACTAGCAGGTTAGTCTTTTTCATTTTCTGCAGTGTATTTTCTGATAATCACTGCTGAAGCAATTTAATATACAGCTTATTTATAAATTTTTGGATGTATTTCTGCCTATAAAAAGTTAGAATTTTTATAAACATCAATATTAATATTTGAATATCTGTATGTTGAATATTTAGTAGTAATAATGGATAGTAGTACTAAGGTATTTTCCATTTTTATAAATATTTTAGTAAATTTAACAAATTTTAAATTAGTCAATCTTATATTTTAGCAAAAAATTTTCTTCTTCAATAAGGTACAGATATAATTCATCAATAAAGACATATCTTTATATAGCATATTTACTGCAAAAACTTTAAAGTAAAAATTTGAATACAATTTACAATTATATAAAGAAAACTAATTTAAGACCATCAAGACATTTCAGAATTACATTGCCCAAAAATTTATGTTACATTAATACCTTACAAAATGTCAGCTTTCAGGGTAAATTTAAGCAGAAATTCTACATGACTTAATATGTTTTAACTACAAAAGACAAGATACAAAATTGCTCCATAAGGAAAATTGTTATTGATGTTGTAACATGTAGCTGAAGATGAAGACAAAGTTTAGATGTAGACAGAATATATTTTTCTCTTATTCTTGTATTCTAATTTGCATGTACTGTTATAGAATTAACATGATATATTTTTGGAAAATAGTTACTATCCTTATACTGAAAGAGATTTGGCCATCACCAAATATATTCAAATATTTGAAGCATATAACTATAAGGATAATACCAATAAATGCAAAACACTGCCCAAAAAAATGAAGCAAGACAAATTGTTGTGCCAGAACATGTGAGTGCGCACACCTATGTGTGTGTGTAATTCATTTTTAGGTGTTGCATGTTCTTGATACTGTTTCTCATTGCATTTGATAAAAGTGAACTACTAAATGTACAGAAGTAAAACCTAAACACATTATTTCAATGTTTTGTACAAAGATATATTTAATGTTACAATGTTTACTTGATAAAAACTTACGTTTTACTTGGAAGAATACTTCTTAGTAGCCCTGAGAAGTACACCAATAAAGCAACATTTAAGGAGATATTTAGAATTTCTCTTCTTAATTCCCCATCCCCAAGGAGGTCATAAACGCCCTCAAGGGAATTAGTTCATTTGAGATGACAATCTCTTCCTCTTCCCTTTCAGTTTAGTTGAAACCTTTTAAAGAAGAGGCTTGCTGCATTTAGAATGTTGTAAAAGATTTTATGTCTTTCTAAAAACTTTGTGTCATAACAATAGCAGAACTGAATAAACACTATGAAAATGTTTAAGAAAACCTGAAAGACCTCAGGGTCAATTTAAACTATGAGAAGCAAATGTATCTGGGAAGAAATAAGAAAATTGCATTTCTGCAGATGCTATGTAAAACAGGTCAATAAATATGCTGCTCTGTGCTGGGAGGGTCCCTCAGTCCTCTCTGAGACAGCCCTGCCAAATAATCATGACTCTGCCCTGCAGCATTCTAGAGGTTTAATTTAGAGAGAATTAGAAATTTAGAAATCTCAAAGTGGGGAAACCAAACACTGCAAAGGAAGCAGAAAATGGACCTCTCTGCAATGGGACATGCCTCTCTCAGTGCCCGAACCCATAAACAGTGGGAGTCAGACATACCTTTTCCAGGCACCTACCTGAATATTCATCCGCCTGAATATTCACCTTCAAGACTGTGGTAGATGCTTCTCTGGTGAGACTGACTATCCTCAGAGAAAAAGAAACAGGGATGCTTACCCTGAGGGGCCCACAAATAAAATAACCAGATTGCTACTCAATCACTCTAAAGTGAAGCCTTCCACTTACAAAATGTTTCTCTCAATTCTTAATGCCTCTTTGTTGTAAACAACAACAAAACAAAACAAAACAAAAAGCCCACAAAGGACTTGATAAGAATGACAAATAAAAAGAGGAGATCAGAAGCCTGAAAAAAAATGCAAAAGTAGAAAAATATGTAAATCTTTTGCAAAATTAATTTTAATGCATTCAGAATCTAGATGCTGGCAAAAATAATGCATAAAAATGTGGGAAAAATCCAGTGAACATGCTATCTATCAGTTGTGAACATTTTTAGGAGTAATTTACAAGAGGTGCTAAAGCATCCCTGCCTTAGCAATGGTATGAAATCTTGACCACCGCTTGGTCTGAGGGCATTAGAAAAAAAGAGCATTTATTAAGGCCTAGGAGAACTATAAATGTAGGAGAGTTCTAGCAGATACAAGCTGCATCCTTTTTTTTTTTTTTTGTGGGTACCAGGGGTTGACCTCAGGGCCTCACGTGCCAGCAGGTGCCTGTGCCGCTGAGCGATATCACCGGCCCTTTTTTCATATGTGGGTACCAGAAGTCGAACTCAGGACCTCGTGCTTGCCAGGCAGGTGCTTATGCCACTGAGCTATCTCACTGGCCCCACAAGCTGCATCCTTTGAAAATGTAAAAATGTTCACTGCCAATCCACAAGTGACAGGAAGGAATAAGGAGTGTAAATAATCATTCCACCTCCGATATTCTGCCTCCCCCCATTGGTCTGTCTCTGCCTATCCATCCTCTAATCTCCTCCCTTACTTCCTTGATGAATCCCAACCAGCACCAAAGGACAAGAGAGTACCAGTGATGAAATCCACATGGATTAGTCCATGGCAGTAGGCTGGGAGCACGCCCTGGGGAGGTCTGGAGAGGGAACCTAATGGGATAAATGGAAACAGAGACCAACAAAATGTGAAAATATACCATGAAACAAATCCAGAATGCTATTTTAAAAATAAAACAAATGAGTGTTTAGAAATTAATAATATGTATATAAGTTAAAATAGATAATTTATGTATATATTGAACACACATATACATCCAGACATTTAGAAAATAAATTTTAGGAAATTTTAACAATGTAAAAAAAAATAAGTGATGCAAAATAGGAGACAACTGATTAAAAATTCAAGAATTTAAGAGTTCCCTGTCCAATATTAGGTGTTCAGAAACAAAGGTAAAATTCAGAGAGGGCAAGATACATTTACAATGTTTTTCTTAGCAATGTCTAAATACGTGCTAGGAAAGACTAATATTATTATGTGCTAGGAAGGATTAATATTAAAGGTCTTCCCTCACCTAAAAGATAGAAAGCTCAAAATCACTAAACTTCAATAATAATAAATAAACCCTAAAAGTTTCCAGTAATCAAAAACCAGTTGTATAAAGTGTAATGCAAGTAAAGATGATTTTTAAATTCTCTATGGCTATGCAGGATGCTAGAAGTCCATGGTAATGCTTCTAGGTAATATTAGTAAAATTATATTCAATTTAGATCTTTAAAATCATCCAACTCCACATTTCAAGTTATGAGGTGAAAAATCATATTTTCATCACCTCTAAAAGCCTTTTTCTCCATTTTATTTTATTTTATTAGTACATGTTTGCTATTCGTGCAGTTTACAGCCATCTTGGGGAGTGATTACATGTACATATTACAGCTTGTTTTTGTTTTTTGTTTTTTCTTTATTTTGAATTATGCCAGTGAAAGATAAAAGTCCACAGATTATCTCCAATGGAGGACTTTAGAATTGGTGCCCCATATGAGACCACACTCCAGATTTTCTCCATTTTCTGACTGTCCTTCTTTTTCTTTGCAGACTAAAACTTTTTTTGTGTGTGCCAACATTAGCATACACAATGGGATGTGTGTGTGTGTGTGTGTGTGTGTGTGTGTATGTGTTCTGGTGTTATTTTTTCTTCAATCTTGTTAACTATCACTCTTGATATTTACCTCCTAATATATTCATGCATATATATGTAAATATGCACTAATACAAACATATGTATGCTGAAGAAAAAATTCTTAAGTTGTAAATTAATGAGTGTGAAGGTATTAATTTAAAAGTCTGGCCTTATTTTTGTATTAGTTTGTCATTTGAAATCAATAGTATCAAAGCAAAATCATCCCTTTTCTAACTTCTGTGTCAGGATGTTAAAAGAAAAGTTGGGGCCAGTGATAAAGCTCAGCAGGCATAAGCGCTGCCTGGCAAGCGTGAGGTCCTGGGTTCAACTCCCCGTACCCACATATAAAAGAAAAGTTGATAGGTTTCAAACACAAATCTAACCTTTTTCAAGCTATCAAATGTTGGTCTGGCCATCAGACCACTTTGGGAATAGTTTTCCTCATCTTTAGTGTTTGAATGATGATAGTACCTACATCAAGGAGTGATTTGAAGCTGAGATAAAATTATGTAAGCTGACATGGTTAGTTGTAATATCCATTCTAAAAATAATTGATTATTTTCATTTCAGCTTTCCCTATTTCTTACTTTGATCTATGGATAAACAACAGATGATAACTTACACTAAAAATAAATATGTAAAACTAAAAAATATCTTAACTAGAGAAGCGTGAAAAAGTTTAAGTCAGGATTATCTGGGGTTTGGGGTCAAAAAAGGGTTGTTGTATTATCTGTCTTGTGTCTGGAATTTGGAGGCAGAAAGTAATATGTAAAAGTAAATTTCAGAAGCTTTGCTCTGTTTTATGAGATACAATTCTCCTTTACTTAATTTTCAACATGCCTTCATGCCTTCCTTTTAGTTTTTTATTTGAATTTTTGTGCCTTTCGAATGTAACAAAATACTGACAGTTATACAGAAGCAAGAGAAAGAAAAATTGACTCTTACTCAAGTTTTCATACTGAATAACTACGAATAAGCTTATACTTAGGTATCACCTTTATTGACAATCCATATTTGAAGTTTCTAATCACCTTTGTCAGAAGTGACTGAATTTGCCATTTTGTAATATGTTTCTATAGTATGTAATGGCTTGTCTTAGAAATCTTCACCTTGTCGTACTGTGATGGTGTTAAGATAAGTTAGCTTAAGGTCCAGTAACATTGCAGAGTCGTCTTTCATAGTGGGCACACAGAAATAAATTTAATCAAATTTTGTTATATTACAGGTGAAACAATTCTAACCCAAATAAGCGAATCTTATTTTGCAAGGTTACAATACTGGCAAGTGACAAAGAAGATTTAGAATCCACGTCTCTGAATCTACTTCAATTTGAAATAGAATAACTTCATCCTGCGTTTTTCTGAAAAATCAGAGATTTATTAAAGAACTTAAATATGCTTATTTCTAGGATTAAGCCAATACAACACCTTAGTTTTCTTCAGTAACATTTTTTCAGTAGACCTCTGAGTGCTTGGCCTTAGCCCTTGAAGAACTCTACTATGCCTGCTTGACTTGAAGTCCAAACTGATTGCTAAGTAAAAACACTACTGTATGAAGCATGGCTTTTGAAAAAGATTTCCATACCAAATATCCATTGTAGATAGAGGCCTTTAAGTTATATTCATTCCTAACTTTCTTTAAAGTTTCCATTATGATTTCAATTATCATAATGCATCCACACTTTTTAAAAATCCTTAAAATAATGCCATGAGGAAATAACTTGTGAAAACCATTAATTTTCCTATTTGCAAAAGTCTGTTAGCTTTACCTGAGTATTCAGCTGAAAAGTAGTTTAAACCACTAGCTGTTACAACTCATTGTCATGTTTTCTAGTCGCTGGAGCAAGGCTGTCCTAAATGAAGACAAAGTAGAAACATTATGACTGTTGAAGTTACCGGGATCTGACAGAAGCTGTTATTGCTTTAGCACCAAATTTCAAAGCCTTGTATGCATGATCTGTTTCATTAAAGAAACCTATTCCCACAGGATTTATTTTTTTCCATAATAGCTAGAAAGTATTTTGTTTTAGTCACTTATGTACAATGATGGAATTAACAGCCTGAGTCCAAAAGATACCATCAACAATGATATTGTCATCAGTATCAATGTAGCCAGGACAATAACAATAGCAATTTAGTCACAGAAGAGCCATGATGGTATTTCATATGAAGAAAAGCAAAACAATAGGTATACAAAGAGAAACCTCTGCTTTAAAATTGGAAAGTTTTACTGTAGTTTGATCATATGAAAAATGAAGGTCATTTCAAACAGATTACATGGAAATTTAAAAATTGATTGTCAAAATTGTAAACTTAAAAGAATTTAATTAAAATGTGATTCTATATGACATATGAGATACAAACATTTTCAAGATAATTTATGTTTCTTTTCAAAAAATAATTAGCTTGGCTTTTGTATCTGCTATTTGCAGTGGCACTGAAACAAAAATGCTATTTTCATAAATACCCTTATGAGGAAGAACATCCCTCTTGAGGTTGAATCTTTCGGTATGATAGAAAATGTAAAAGCTATGGAAGGGACAAGGAGGGGACTTCTGATCAACAAAGAATGATCTTAACTGGTAAGTGAGTGGAAGATAGATGTACTTTATCTGGCTAAAACATTAAAAGAAATCTACTCTTCATATTTTTTCAGACTTGGTAGTTGGGCTAGGAAAGGAAATTTTATATCACCACCAAGAAAAAATGACATAAGAGAGAGCTGGATATCCTGAAATACTGTAATGTAATAAGAAGCGCAAAGCACTTGTCTCTACTGGGGATGTCTGTCAGATGAATGTGATGCTAGAATTTTTATGGCCAGCCACTTTGACAGACATTAATGTGGCAAGTGTTTGTCTCAACAATCCAGAAGACAAGTAATTATGTCTGAATCCCTAAAGCACATTGAACTAAAAATGAATGAATGAATGAATAAATGGCTTAGCATACATTTATGTTTAAATTTGTTTCTAGAAGTTTTTTTATTCTATTAGTACATTTTAGATATACATAGTGGTAACATTCATCATAGGGACTTTGTACCTGTACATGACATATCTTGCTTCTTTTTTTCTCATTTCTGTACCCTCCCCTCAACCCCTCTTCCCCTGTTTATTTTCAAAAGCTTTGTTTTCTTTTTTTCTTGTCCCCTGTTTCCTTTCCCCCTTCCCCCTCCTGGTTCCCATTTCTCAATATCTATTATACATTTTGGCCCTTATTTACGCCTTTGGTTTCTCACACCAGAGAAACAATGCGTTATTTACACATGTGTGTGTGTGATTTATTTCACTTAAGAGTATGGTCTCAAGGTCCATCCATTTAGCTAGAAATGTCTCAAGTTTATCCTTCTTTGTGGCATAGTAGTACTCCATTGTATAAAAGAAATGCATCATCTTTACCCATTCATGGCTAATGGGCATTTGGGCTGTTTCCAGGATTTAGCTATTACAAGCTATGCTGCTATAAACATGGGTGTGCATTCTATCATTGTGCTATGATACGTTTATTCTTTTGGAAAGATGCCAAGAAAGGGAATAGCTGGATTGAGTAGAACTTCTAGTCTTAGTTTTTTGAGGAATCTCTATGCTGATTTCCACAGTAGTTGCACCAGTTCACACTCCCACCAACAGTGGAGAAGGGTTCTTTTCTCCACAGCCTTTCCAGCATTTGTTATTGGTTGTTTTCTTGATGAGAGCCATCACTTCTGGAGTGAGATGGAATCTCAGCATTTTAATTTGCATCTCTCAAATGTCCAGTGATGGTGAACATTTTTTCATATATTTATTTGCTGTTTCTACTTCATCTGGGAAGTGTCTATTCATTTCAGATGCCCATTTTTTTATTGGGTCCTTAAAATTGGGGGGGGTCTGTTTTTGTGAGTTCTTTATGTATTCTAGATTGTAGTCCTTTGAGGAAGAGATGGCAAAAATTTTTTTCACACATTGTGGATTTTCTCTTCACTCTATTGGTGGTTTCTCTTGCTGTGCAAAAGCTTTTTAATAAGATGAGATCCCAGTTGTTGATTCTTTGTAATATTACCTGTGCAATCAGGGTGTTGTTCATAAACTCTTTGCCTACACCCATGTCTTCAAGAGTTCTACCTATTCTATCTTCCATCATATTTAGTGTTTCTGTTTTAATATTTAGATTTAGCTCTATTTCAATTTTAGTTTAGTGCATGTTGAAAGGTACAGGTCTAGTTTTAATCTTCATCATGTGGAAAGCCAGTTTTTCTAGCACCATTTATTAAAGAGGCTATCTTTCTTCCAGTGATCATGTTTGGCTCCTTTGACAAAGATAAGGTGGCTGAGTATGTTTGGAGTTGTTTCTGCATTTTCTAATCTGTTCCATTGATCCTCAGATCTGGTTTTGCCAATACCATGCTGTTTTTATTTATTTTTTTTTATTTTATTTTTTTTGGTGGGTACTGGGGGGTCAAACTCAGGACCTCGTGCATCAGCAGGTGCCCATGCCACTGAGCTACCTCACCGGCCCCACCATGCTGTTTTTAGCACAGTAGCTTTGTAGTATAATTTCACATCAGGGATTGTGATGCCCCCTTACTTGCCTTTGTTGCCCAGAATTGCTTTTTATCTTCTAAATCTTTTCTGGTTCCAAATGAATTTTAGGATTGCTTTCTCTAATTCTGTGAGATGTGCTATTGGTTTTTTGATCAGGGTTGCATTAAATCTGTATAACAATTTTGGAAGTATGGCCATTTTCAGTATTTGGTTCTTCCTACCCTAGAACAAGGGACATCTTTCTATTTTCTGTTATGCTCTTTTAGCCCTTTTTCAGAGTACTGTAGTTTTCAATGTAAAGGTCTATTACTTCCTTCATTAGATTGATTCGTAGGTATTTTATTTTCCTTGATGCTATTGTGAAAAGTGTTGTTTTCCTAATTTCTCTCTTAGTGAGTTTGTTATTTGTGTACAGGAATGTTACTTATTTTTGAGTGTTGACTTTGTATCCAGCTATGCGGCTGAATCTGGTTATTAAATCCAGAAGTCTTTTGATGGAGTTTAGGGGTCTTCTATGTAGAGTATCATGTCATCTTCAAATAATGATAATTTAACTTCTTCCTTTCCAAGCTTTATTCTTTTTATTTCTTTCTCTTGTCTAATTGCTCTGGCTAATGTTTCCAGAACAATATTGAATAAGAGTGGTGACAGTGGACATCTTTATCATGTTCCTGATTTTAGAGTGAAAACTTTCTATTTTTGTCCATTTAGTATGATGTTGGCTGTTGGTTTGTTGTAGACAGCTTTTACCAGGTTGTGATAAGGACAATCTATTCCAATTTTCTGTGGGGTTTCTATCATGAATGGGTGTTGGACTTTGTCAAATGCTTTTTCTGCATCTATTGAATGACCATATGGTTTCTTTTAGATTTCAGCAGTGAATCTATCAGGCCTTACACTTTTCTTTGTTGGTAGTTTTTTAATTGCATCTTCAACTTCATTGATTGATATTGGTTTATTTAGAATTTTTATATCTTCTTGATTCAGTTTTGGTAATTCATATATGTCTAGGAATCTGTCCATTTCTTCTGTGTTTTCCATTTTATTAAAATACAGATTCTCAAAGTAGGTATTGATGAATTTCTGGATTTCTGCAGGATCTACTGTTATTTCACAGTTTTCATTCCTAATTGCATGGATATAAGTATTTTCTTTCCTTTTTTCAATAAGTTGGGCTAAGAGCTCATCAATTTTATTTAATCTTTCAAAAAACCAACTCTATTTCATTGATTCTTTGTATTGTTTTCTTAGTCTCCATTGCATTAATTATTGCTCTGATCTTTATAATTTATTCCCTTCTCTGAGCCTTTGGCTTGACATGCTCTTCTTTTTCTAGAAGCTTGAGGTTCAACATTAAGTTGTTTATTTGAGCTTGTGCTGTTTTCCTGATATGGGTATTCACTACTAAATTTCCCTCATAGGACTGCTTTCATTGCGTCCGATAAGTTCCAGTATGTTGTTTTGACACTATTGTTTAATTGTAGAAACTGTCTAATTTCTTCTTTAATTTCACCTGTAACTCATTGGTTGTTCAGGAGGGTGTTATGTAGTTTCCAGGTGTTTATGAAGTTTTTGTGGTTTCTTTTGCCATTGATTTCTAATTTCATTGCACTATGGTCTGATAATATGCATGGGATAATTTCAATTGATTTGCATTTACTTAAGCATGTTCTATGAGTGAGTATGTGGTCTATTTTGGTGAACATCCCATGTGCACCTGGGAAGAATGTGTATTCTGATGTTGTGGGGTGGAACACTCCTTAGACATCTACCAAGTCCATTTGTTCAAAACTTTGGTTCAGTTCTAATATTTCATTGTTTTTTTTTGTCTAGTTGATCTAATGGGACTGTGGGATATTGAGGTCCCCCATTACAATTATGTTAGTTCTTATTTGATTTTTCATGTCTGATATTATTTGCTTTATATAGTTGGGTGTCCTGGTATCTGGTGCATATATTTTTATGATTGTTATCTCTTCCTCTCATATTTTTCCTTTTACAAGGATGTAGTGACCATCTTTGTCTCTCTTAATCAGTTTTGGCTTGAAATCCCCTTTGTCTGCAAATAGAATAGCTACCTCTGCTTCTATCTGGATTCTTGTTGCATGGAGTATTGTTTTCCCTCCTTTGGCTTTCAGTCTATGAATTTATTTTTGAGTTAAATATGTTTTTTTGCAGCATATTGTTGGATCTTCCTTCTTAGTCCATTTTGCCAGTCTGTTTCTTTTGATTGGTGAATCGATACCATTAATATTGGTAGTTATAACTGTCATGTATTGACTTATCCTTATCATATAATTTTCCTGTTGTTGGTTCCCTTTTTTCCCCTCTGTTTAATTGCTTTCCTCACCTGGTGGTTTCATTCTGTTGAGGTTCATGGAGCTTTAGTTTTTGTTATCTCTTGCTACAATGTCCTTCAGAACATTTTGGAGTGCTGGTTTTGCATTCATGAATTTCCTCGGGTGTTCTTTTTCGTGGAAGTATCTTATTTTTCCAACTAATTTGAAAGATAGTTTTGTGCGGTACTTTAATCTGGGTTGTAGGTCGTTTTCTTTTAGAGTTTGAAATACTTCACTCCAAGCTTTCCTTGTCTTGAGGGTTTGCATTGAGAAGTCTGTGTGATTCTGATGGGCTTTCCATTATAGGTGATTTTTTTTTCTTTTTTCTAACAGCTTTTAATATTCTGTTCCTGTGCTGAATTTCTGTAATCTTGCCTATTATATGACTTGGGGTAGATTTTTTTTTTATCATGGCTAATTGGAGTTCCATTGTCCTCACATATCTGTATGTCTAATTCTTTTCTTTCTGCTTGGGAAGTTTTCTGCCATTACTTCTGTGAACAGGTTTTTTTTATGTCAATTGTGCTATCTCCTGCTTTTTCACTGACTCCAATCGATCTTATGTTATTCTTCTGTACAGCATCTAGCAGCTGTTGGATTGTTTTTTCTTGTGTGTGTGGTTTCTTGATTTTTAAGAAATATTTCATTTCATGATCACTATCCACAATCCTGTCTACTAGATCTGAGATTCTGTCCTCACATTGGCTTATTCTGCTATGTGTACTGTCAATCGAATGTTTAATCTCCTGGATACGTGTTTAAATCTGTTTCATGGATTCCATTTCTTTCCTGTGTTGGGCACTTGTGGTTTCCATCATATTCCTTAGCTCCTCTATTTTTTATCTGTATCTTCTCTAGAGTCACTAAGCATGTTTTTCCAGCTTTGCAGTTATCTGACCAATTATTTCTGATTTGATTTTTTTCTAGAGCCTCATTCATCTGCTTCGTTACTTTTGCTGTTATCATATCAGAGAGTTCAGGTGGGTGGCTTTGAAATTATTCAACCTCATTCCCTCTGGATTTACCTTTGGTGAGCTCAAAGTCTAGGTTGCATCTTGCTTAAGTGTCTCCTCATTTTCCAATTTTATTTTTTTAGTTTAATTCCTGGATTGATCCTTGTAAATTGCTTATGGTGAACAGCTTTATTGCTAGGATTTAGGACACTTAGGAAATGATTAATTCTCAGAGATGTCTTTCAGGTGTACCTGGCTTTTGGGTTTTGAGTCTTTTGTAATATCCTAGCTCTTCAATTTACTGGAGATGAGAAGTTGCTGCTTACTTTGCCCAGCCCCTGATTCTTTGGCACTGGCTTATAGTATTGTTTAGGACCCCTGGGCAATCTCAGTATTGGCATGCTGGGAGGAACTCATTAGAACAATTATGTCACCTTAGCTAAAGTAGTGCAATCAGGAATAACAATAGAATCAAACACAACCTAGAAAATGACAAAACGTGGTAGGTAACTATTAATTTACCGCCTTTAACTATATTAAATAATTTGTGGCTATGTACCAAAATCTAAAACAAACCAGAAAATTATACATAGTATAGAAGCCTTCAGTATGGCAATTTTACCCTCAGGGGAGAAAATTCAAAAGGGGCTATGTGAAATATAGAGAACTAGAAGAAGAAGAAGAGATTAGAAACAAGGGTAGAGGACAAAGGATACCAAAAAAAAGTCCACTTTGAGGCCTGTCTCTGTTGTCACTGGTAGACAAAGTGGGCAGACAGAGTCCAGATCCATGTTGGTTAATACCAGCAAGTCAGCCATAGCTTAATGGCAGTGTATTGGTTAATTTCAGCAAGCCTGCACCTTTAGTTCCAGTGAAATTCTGCCTGGTTTCTGGCTGTGAGGCTGATTTGTTCAGCTTTTAACACTTTTGTGTCTCCTGCTCGCTTAAACACAGTACTTTGATCTCCTGCCAAGTTGAACTCAGTAGCCTCACCGTGACAGTGGGAGTTACTATATCTTATGTTTAAATTCAAAAGCCATTCTCATTCCGGGACACCCGAAATATTTCTAAGCTTCCATCACACTGAATGTCCCCATGGTCAATACGTTACCATTGCCTTGATCACACCTATGGTAAGCACATTTGGTGATATCTGCCTAGAGCTAAGAGAAATGCTTTCTCTGAACACGCCCCCTACTCCTCATGTCTGTAATCTGTGACCCTTATCAATCTGAATTTGTCTTTTAGACCCAGAATTCGACAAAGCCAAACCACAGAGATCATGATTATAATTTTTAAAATAGAGCTGAGAGGCACAATTGTGAATGAAGAAAATATAAACGTTGAAGTTATGTCAGGACTATTTTCTACTTGACTTGCTTTTATGAAGCAAGAACCTAAATTGAGAGAGAAAAAAAAAATTGGGGGGCTGGAAAGAGAGAGGTTTCCTTTCCTAGAGTATTTTTTTTGCTTCATTTTTATTTTTATTTTTTAGTAACTCATATTTTTACATTCTGATAGCTTAATATTTCAGGTTTTGCAAAACATCTTTTTTCACATGTATATAAAATTGTATTTTTTTACTAGATAAGTTTTGCTGACTTCTGTGATTTCCCTCCACAGTATCTTAACTATGACATGAAGGATATATATTTTCCTTATTTGGGGAAATGTCATTGTCTCTCCAAAGAGATTTAAATTTATATAGTTAACAACTTACAATTGTGAATGGGTACAATATCTGGAACCATCTTGACTGGGTTGAATTCTTTCTGTACCACTTAATAGTCTTGAGTCTTTGGTCAATTTTTCTAAATTTTTCATATTTTATTTTCTCTCTATATAAAATGGTGATGATACTAGTACCCACTTCATAGACAATGAGAATTCAAGCAGGTCATATTGGTAAAAGCACTTGGAATGGTGTCTCAAATATTGTCATAAGTGTTTGATAAAAAAAGAAATATAGTTTTTAAAACTACCTCAATCATGACCAGTGATTGAATTTATTCAATACATTGTTTTCTTGCTATAATATGATTTCTCTCAACGTAAGTGATCATCTCAATCCTGGTTCCACCTGCTATTACTTTCAAAGATGATTATATCTGTAGGACAGATAAGCTAAATATAGATCCAAGAAGTAAAAAGAAATAGTTGAAGTTTAAAGGAAGTATGATTCACTGCCATCAAGTTTCCTTGACCAAATTCCAAAGAAAAAGGCCTCCTAAAGATCAAGTGGATTTGAAAACTTCTCTTCTGAAAATCAGTTTATCACAGATAAGATTTCTGTGAAGTATACTGATGTCAGTTACTGTTTAGATCTAAAATGTCCACCAGTGTCTCATGTGCTTCATGTAGGGACTGATTGGAGAGAGTGGGTCACTGAGGGTGTGATGTGACCTACAAGGGTGTATTCTAGGCCTTGGCTTCTCCCTTCTTTCTGCTTCCTGGCTGCTATAGATTGATCAGCTTCCCTCCCCCTGTTTTTCCGCCATGCTGTTTTTGCCTTGGAGCCAACCAGCCATGGAATGAATCCTGTAAAAATAATGAAACAAAATACATATTTCTTCCTTGCAATTGTGGTTGTCTAGTAATTTACACCAGATCTGGGAAAGTGATTAATATCATGTTGTAATTTCCATTAGGTTTTCCTATATTTCCATAGGCCTCCACTGCCTGCTCCTTTTGTATCTACCCAACTAAATGAATGTGTACATACTTGAATGGCACAGTAGCCCATTACTATTTCATATCTTCTTACAATTATAAGTGTTTTCTTCTATTTCTATGGTCTAGTTTTATTCTTTATCCTTCCCCCTTTTACCTCACATTAATATTAATATTTACTTATTAGAAAAAAGAGTAGGAAAAAGAGACCTGAAACTATTGATAGAGTGTTGGGTTGAGTTAAGGAGGCAAAAAGGCATGATGGTACAGCCAGGAACTAATACTGTTGAAAAGTCAGTATCATCCAGGAGACTAAATGACAAAGAGATGAGTTGTCAGTGGAATTCCATAGGTAGGGTACTGTAGTAGGGGAATGCAGGTGCTGCCTGTCAGTGCAATATAAGTAATTAAAATCCTTCTATGCCTGGCTTCCAAATTCTTTTTCTATTAGTACATGTTTACAGTATACCATGAATACATTCATTGTGGGTAGTTGGTACATATATATGACATGTCTTATTTCTTTATACATCACTTTCCCTCCCCACTACCTTTTCCCTCCATATCTCAGTCCCCTTTCCATTTGCCAAAAATCTATCTCCCTATTTGCTATTGTCAATCTTTTATTTTGGTCCTTGATTTATTTATACTTTGCTCTTCTCATATAAAAGACACAATAAGGTTTTGAATCTGTGTGTCTGATTTATCTCATTTAACATTATGGATTCAAGGTGCATCCATTTCCAAATTCTTGCTGGTCCTACGCTTTGACCAATCTCAAGTAGAGGTTCAGAGTATATGCTTGATGCTGTGGTCCACCAAAGCCTCTTTCTTGCACACACACACACACACACACAGGAAAATGTATATGTGTGTGTGTGTGTGTCTTGTTTACTTATACGTGTATTTTCTCAATTTTATACATTCAACTTTTTGTGTCATTGTTTCTAATTTTGATTGCTTTAAAATGATTCTCTTTTTGAAGATCTTAGACTTTTTGTTCTTAAAATATGTTACTGAAAATTTAAATTAATTTTATGCATGTTGTTTTATTTATTTCTTATTTTATTTTTAATTTTAAGCATTTTACTTCAGGCAATAACTTATTTCTTTTATTTTTAAGTTTTAAGCATTTGACTTTGTATAATAATTTAATTCCTTCTTTCTACTATCTTCTTTTATTTCAATTACAAATAGTTTATGTAGTAACAGGTATGGATATAATGGTCAAAGGCAAAACAACAAACAGGAAAAACCTGGGACCTTTGTCTTTCTATTCCCTACTGATTGCAGCTTGGAGCAAGTACAAACATTACCTGTATGGGCTGGCGATGGAGCTCAGTGGTGGAGTGCTTGCCTACCACCTTCAGAGCTCCCCAGAACTGCCAAAACATAAAATAAAAGAATTATCTGTGATTTTAAGTACTAATTTCTTTACATATTTTAAATCAGAATGTCCCAGAATGATGCTTAGAGAGTTATATTTAAGATCCACAGCTTCAGTGGCTGGGTCTCTAGAATATATGCCTTAGAACAACTGTAATGAGTTATATTTGTCCCCTCTGTATTCATACTTTAAAGTCCTAAACAACACTTCCCTTTGTACCACAGAAGATGATGTTCTAGACAAGTGCACAAGGGAACTGGCACATGAGAATAAAGGCAGAGATCATGACTATGCAGCAAAATCTAAGAAATGACAAATACTGTACTGCAAAAAAAACTGTCAGAAGCCAGGACAGAGATATGGAATACCTTCTCTCTCACAATCCTTAGAAGGAACCAACCCTCCTAGTACTCGGACCTTAGACTTTTAGCCTCTACTATCTCTATAATTTTGCTTTTTTAATAGAACATCATATAAATACAATTATACAGTAACAACCTTTGAATATGGCTTCTTTCACTGAGTATAATGAGATTTGCCCGCGATATTGTTTATGTTAGTACTTAATTCGTTTTTATTGAGAAGTAATATTATATTGCATTGCTAAACTTCATTTTATTTACATACCAGTTATTGCCAATGAGGAGTTCAAGTTTAGGGCAACTATGAGCAAAGCTGATATAAATAGTCAGACAGATTTGAGGGACATGTATCTACATTTCACTGGGATGAATACCCAGGAGGACATGCCATATGTTTAACAAGAAACTGTCGAACTATTTTTTGAAGTTTTTGGAACAGTGTTCCAAGTAGCTAATAGTTTTAATATTAAAACTATTAGTTATTTGAAACACTATGTGAATATGAGTTTATTGGCAGATTAGTAGGGATTAATCTAAATGGAATTCTCAACAAATTGATTTATGTGTAGTTTTATTGAAACAGTATGTGAGGCAGGTATTATAGTTAAACTTATTTTACAGTTGAGGAAAGTGAAACAGAGTTTTGCCAGACCACATGGAAAGTACATAAGTCTAACATACATCAACAGCTTTGTCTTCATGTCTTGACTGCACAGTTCCCCTTAGTATGCCTTGCAGTACCATCAAACCCAGAATATTTTAATGTGTGTGGGAATCTTATGGAATTATTTATCTTCAGTTTTATTGCTTTAATTGTCTTCCAAAAGATAAATAAATCTATTTACTCTCCTTAGGTAGTTAAGTTTATCTTTCCAGAAGGCTTAAACAGATCTCTTGTTTGCAAACACTTGAGTACAACAGAATCAATCCAGCCTATTATACAAGAATGAAGGCAAAATCCGCCTTTTGTGTTGATCAAACTGGAGAGGATAGGATGCTTGATGGTTTATGGGGACTTACGGGGAGAAAGCAGCCTGCCTGTATAAATCAATAGTTAGGGAGAGGAGTAAGTAAACAGTTCAGCTATGTTTTGAGTATTAAAACAAAAACAACTCAATATGAACATCCTGGAACTACATACTAGCTTTGGAAATGAAGGATAGGATAGATACCCAAGCCGATTCAGCACACTCCTTCCAAAGTGACTGAACTTTGATATTATACAGGTGAAAAATTAGATATATAATCTTGGCTTTACTACTCACTTTCGTATATGTGATATACATAAAAATTTGTTATTGTTTATTCTACATATGCTGGAATTTACGGAGCAATTCAAACCAGTTATGTAGGAGGAAATTCTATCACACTTTCCTAACTTTTAGTTATTTCCATATCTAACTTATTTCAGGCAGTCAAGAATCCATCCACTGCTTAAGTTCTAACAAAGAAACATTTCAGTAATTATTTTATAGCATTAATATACTTTGGATTTTTCTTTGAAAAAAGTCAAATTTTATGTGGCTTTCCTACATAGGAGTGGAAAACATTCCATTTTTATCTGTATAAGAGTTGTAGTGACTAAAGTCATTACGGAAAAATATTAGAAAATTTCCCAGTGTTGTCTTTAAAATTACATTTTAAAATGAATGAATAAAAGCTCATGAAGACAATATTTTTGACAAATCATTTTTCCCTTTTTTTTTTAAAGTAGGAAATTTCATTGGGAAATAAGAATGGGGAATAGGAATGGAGAATAGGAATATTTTAAATATTTTAAATATCATTTAAAACTGATACCATTGTAAAAAAATCAATTTGGCATCTGAATGTTTTACAATATATATTTTTTCTGAAGACATTAATTGTCTAGACATGTCATTTGCCAAGTTCTGTCAGTGAATGTTGTGAATGATGAATTAATGCAAAACTTACTAAGATGAATTCAATGAAACCTAGGGTTTCTTACATTTCCCCTGTCTGTAACATGCCTTGTATTCACTCAAATAAATTTGGACATATACTCAGGGTAAATATTAAATATAATAAAAGTAATTTTCATATCTGTTTAATTAAAAATTCTCAAACTTACTTGATCTTGGAAATCTTTTCATAAAATACATGAAATAATGGGCTTCAAAAACAATTTTACTAATATAGAACTGAAAAAAGCCCATAAGAATCTCACTGTGATATTACAATTTTATGCCATTCAAATTGGCATAGAACTTAAGAATGAGACTACGCTGTGCAATTTAAAAGCAACCACTGTATTTTATCTAACACTAGTCTTTCGGTTTGACCTACGTTAACCTTTCTTTTCAATCACAATTCATTTGGCAGGGAAACAGCATCATATTTAATTTCACTTGCAACTTGATAATTAACCATTGCCCTCAAAATAAGATGCAAGTAATTAAATATCCTCACTATAAACCACCTGGAGCCTTAAATAGCTGTGTATGCAATTTTGAATGTAAGATTAATTGCAAAACTAAAAGTTACAATTTTCAAAATGAAATCTAAAGGTGAAAACTTCACTCCATATTCTTTTAATTTCTATTGGTTAATTCTAGCTCTGAACATATTCTTTTTAAAAAGAATATACTGATATTGCTGAGCAGAGTTTATGATATACTTTCACTAGAAAAAAGGGTTGAATAAAATATGTGATTAAGAAATAACAACCTTTGAACAGTGGTATTGCTGAGCAGAGTTATGATGACTCAAATCAGGGAATGTGTCTCACAGAGAGTGTATCTTTACAGCATAAGAGTGGCAGGTCGTTAAGCTACCTACTCTGAGGTGTAAAGATAACATGACCTAGAAAAATTCATCATATTCCTTCTCACCTAGGGAATTTGGGGAAGAGGTGAGAAGCAGAATCAGATGCTTAAATTCAATACTATCCTGCTTGGACTCACCTTTGACAGACACAATCCTCAAAAAGGAGGGGGAGTTTTAAGCAAGTTAAAGGAAATTAGGAAAGTAAAGTGCATTTGGTCCCAGTTGTTTGATGAGATTTGAAGGAGGGTTCCATTTTTGGACTGGGGGCACATATAAAGAAACAAGGTGATCTTACTCCAAAATGTGGTAGCCTTAGTCAAGTGACAAGATCAAAACTTCATATATAGATAAAATAAGGCCTCAGATTTTACTCCTAAATCTTCTTTCGCACTGGCAAGTTAAAAGGGTGTTTGGAATTTACCACAGTGCTCAGGAGTATGGAGACATACTCTCCATAGGTGAGGACTGGATGGGCAAACATCGTGGTAATACAAGAAGTGACTCACTTAAGGCAAGAGTTATGTAACAGAATGTGATATTGTGATAGCATAATAAATATGTATGAAATATGTAAGAAATATGAGCCAGGAATGATGGTGCCTGTGATTTCCAGCCCTCTAGGAGTTTGAGACAGGAGGATCACAAATTTGAGCATGGCCTGAGCAACTTAGTGACTTAGAGAGAACCTCCCTCAAAATTTTAAAAAAGAGAAAAGGGTCTGAGATTTAGCTTAGTGGAAAGGCCCTGAGATCAATTCCCAGTATTACAAAAATAAAAAAAGAAATATATATATATTTGCTCTTTATCTCTGGTTCCTAGTACAGAGCTCTTAAAAATCCTACTAATTTCCTAAATGCTATTGGTGCAAGGAGTATCTTTTTTCTATAATACTTGGTCTTAGTACCCAGTTTCTAAGACTCATGAAATCTCCAAAGACACTAGGGTGGCTTTTTGTATGCTAATAAGATGATGATGGCTGGGGTCTCCTAGCTACATAGCATGGGGGGAGGGGGAGGTGATCCTCAGAAAGAACAAGGCTGGATTTTAGAATTTTAATTTTCAGCCTTACCTTCACCTACATTTAGTCTCTGTGGGAGGAAAAGAAGCTGGAAGTTGAGTTAATCATCAATGGCCAATGACTTAGTCCAGCACGCTTACTTAATAGAGCCTCCATGGGAAACCTAAATGACGGGGTACAGAGAGCTTCTGTGCTGCTGAACACATCAAGGTGCTGGGAGGGTGACATTACCAGAGAGGGCGTAGAGGCTCTGTACACCTCCTCTCCTTTCCCTTGTCCTTAGTGTCTCCTCCACTTGGCTGTTCTGAAGTTTTATCCTTTATAATAAACTAGTGACCATAACTGAAATGTTTTCTTGATTCTGTAAGTCATTCCAGCAAATTGTTGAAGCCAGAGGTTGTTGCAGTCTCTGAATGTACAACTTGCCAAAGAAGTCCCTGTTTCAGGACGCATGACTGGCATAGAAAGCTGGGGCTTGCAGGCAATCTTACGAGACTGAGCACAGCTCTTAACATGTGGGATCAGATGCCAACTCCAGGTAGCTATTGTCAGAATTTAATTGAATTGTAAGGCGCCAGCTGGTGTCAGAGAATTGGTTAGTATGGAAAACAAAAACTCACATAGCTGGTTTCAGAAATGTTGTGAGTAGAAACAGATCATGAAAGAGTCAAAAGCAGAGATTCAAAAAGAGCTATGGGGCCACCGTAATTCAAGACATTGTCAGGAAATAAAAGCCTGAAATATATGGGCCATTAGTATTATGGCAAAATTTGTTTATGCAGAATTCATTTCGCTGAAATGTCTCTCTTTAACTTAGAGCATGACTACATCTGGAGACAGAGACTTTAATGAGGCAACTGAGCTAAAATGAGACCATTATGATGGCCTTTAACCAAATATAATCAATGATGTCATTAAAAGAAGAGATTAGAACACAAAAACCTAGAGTGGGAAGATGATACAAGAACACCATGAAAAGACAGCTGTTGGCAACAATGGAGAGAAACCTCAGAACCCACCCATGCCTTCATCTCAGATTTCTAGGCTGCAGAACTGTAAAAAATTAAATTGTTATTATTGAAGTTACATAGAATATGGTACTTAATTGTAACAGGTTTGTTCCTTTCTCTAAATACACAAGTCCTATGCAAGTAACAACTGTTAACTTGCTAACAAGAAGTAAAGACTGTTATGGTTTAGATCTAAAATGTCTCGCAGAAGTCTCATGTATTTAGGAAGTGATTGAATCACAGTAGGTTCATCCTACTGATTGATGAGTTCAGCAGCTGAATGTGCTGTTAGGAGGTGGGGCCTTGCAGGAAGTGGGTTGCTGGGGTGGAGTGTGACCTGGAAGGGTGTATTCTTATCCCTGCTCATCCCTTCTCTCTCTGCCTCCTGGCCACCGTAGGTGAGTAGCTTTACTCCACTCTGCCCCTCTACCATGGTACTTCTGCTTGGAGCCTGCTGGACATGGATTGAATCCACTGAAACTGTGAGCTGAAATAAACCTCTCCTCCTTTAAGTTGTGGGTATCAGCTATTGTATCTCAGTGATGGGAAACTTGACTAATACATTGACATGTTTGTGAACTGAACAGAGTAAGCATTTAACTCTAATATTGTCCATATCCCAGAAAGTACATGAATGTAAATCTTAAAACATAGTTGTTCTTTAGTTAGTTTCATGAGTGGAAGCTCCTGATGAAAGTTATATAAATTATAGTAAATAAAATATGTTCTCTGCCCATCTGAATTACTACAATCAAATTTGAAACCAACATTTTTTAAAACTTGGTAACCCACAAATAGAAAAAGAGTCAGTATATGTAGAAAAATGATAGTACAATAGCTAGTTCAAAGAAAAAACACTGGCAAAGAACAGATAGGGAGCCCAGAGGAATGATGGAGATAGGCTTTCTCTGAACATGAGAGAACCGGTGTTTTATGTAAACACAAAATGGGGTGGATTTCTCCACTCTTGCTGCTTTCTGGAAACATAGGCCTCTGATAAAGTTCTAGAGTCACTCATTTTTTGGAATGTCTTTCAACTTTATTCTTTTTTGGTACTTCTCTCCTCATAGGAACATAAGGAAAAAAGGATTCTAGCATTGTGTGTGTCTTGAGGAGCACAGAGATAAGAAGCTCCAAGGAGAGATTCTCTTAACTTGCACTTCAAAAGAAAAGATAGGATGTACTCATATGAAAATCAGAAAAGGGGCACTTGGGGTGTAGTTTAGTGGTAGGGCACTTGACTAGCATATGCGAGGCCATGGGTTCCAATCTCAACACTGCGAAGGGAGGAAGAAAGGACAGAAGAAAGGAAGGAAGGAAGGAAGACAGGCAGGCAGGCATTAGGGAATTATTAGACTTCTTTAAAGAGAAATACAATATGGTTACATTTTTATCTACAGAAATGTTACGTAAGATGCATTAGTTTTTCTCTTATTCTTAGGGGACACGTTCCAAGACCCAAAGTGGATGTCTAATACCACAGATAGAACCTCAACCTTATATACTGTTTTCTCTATACAAAACACGTATGGTGATATTTAATTTATAATTCATCACAGTAAGAGATGAAAATAACTAATACAAAATAGAACAATTACAACAATATACTATAATATGGAAATATTGTGTATCTTTCTCTCAAAAAGGATTAACTTGTTATCACATGTGGCTGCCAAGAGACTGATGAATAGGTAGATACAAAGCATGCGTACATTGGACGAAGTGATGATTCGTCTTTTACCTTAGATTGAGCAGGACAGCATTAGCTTTAATCATGCTACGCAGAATGGCATTCGATTTAAAACTTGTGAACCATTTTTTCTGTAATTTTCCATTTCATATTATTAGGTTACAGTTATAGGCAGCTAACTGAAATTACAAAAAGTGAAATCATGGATAAGAGGAAACTACTGTAGCATATAAGATAGATAATGGAAATTCGCACCTGAAACCAAGGAAAACTGAAAGGACGTTACCTTAATAATATCCAGCATGAATATTGAAAGTCTGAACAGAGATTATACAAGACCACTAATTGTCACATGATTAACTCGTGATTTGTCATTAATAGGTAGTACATATGCATATATTTTAAAAATTTTTATTAGTGTATGTTTGCAGTACGTGGTAGTTACATTCATCTTAGGGGGTAGGTATATGTACTTAAAGTATCTTGATTCTTCTTATTCTCCTTCCACTCCACATTATCCTTTCTGCCCCTGTCTCTAAATCCTCTCCCCCCATTTTCTTTCTTTCTTTTTTTTTTTTTTTGCTTAGGTTGGCTACACATAATGATTATATTTATTGTGGGTATTTGGTACATGTACATGTTGCATCTTAAATCTTTCTATGTTCCCTTTCCCTCTCATCCTCCCTGTACCCTCAATCTCTTGGCCCCTTTCCCATTTGTAAAAGATCTACCTCTCTATTTCCTTTTCTCAGTCTTTTACTTTGCTCTTTATTTGTACTTTGTATTTCTCATGTGAGAAAAGACATACAGTATTTAAACTTATATGTCTGATTTATTCTACTTAATATTAAGGTCTCAAGGTACATCTATTTTCCTACAAATGACTCAAATTTTACCTTCTTTATAGCCAGGTAGCGTTCCATTATATATAGGTACCACATTTTCTTTATCCATTCATCTGTTGATGGATATATAGACTGCTTCCAAGATTTAGTTATTATGAATTGTACTGCTATAAATATTGGTATTCATGTATTGCTATAATACGATGTCTTTAACTCTTTGGGGAAGATATCTATCAGGGAAATGGTGAGGTTGAATGGAATTTCTGTTTTTAGTTTTTTGAGAAATCTCCACACTGATTTCCATAATGGTTATACTAATTTACATTCCCACAAACAATGTAAGAGAGTTCCTTTTTTCCTCCCACAGCCTTACCAGCACTTATTATTATTTGATTTCTTCATGATTGCCATTCTTTCTGTTGGAAGATAAAACCTCAGTGTTCTTTTAATTTGCGCTTCTCTAATGGTCAACAAAGGTGGACATGTTTTCATGTATTTATTTGCCATTTGCGCTTCTTCTGAGAGTTGTCTATTCATTTCAGTTGCCTATATTTTGAGTGGATCTTTTATTTTTCTAGTCTGTTTTGTGGGGGGCTCTTCATATATTCTAGATCTTAGTCTTCTGTCCTAGGTATAGGTGGCACAATTTTTTTCCTATTTTGTAGGTTATCTCTTCACTCTGTTCATTGGTTCCTTTGCTGTGCAGCTTTTTAATTTGATATAATTCCATTTGTTGGCTCTTGCTGTTATATGAGAAGTTCTGTTCAGAACACATATATTTTTCATTCTCTATGTACCTGTGTACCCAGAATTCGCTGCTCAACAATTCCTCTAAAATCAGATCTTAAAAGTCATCATGGCATAGATTCCCCTGGAAATCTGAAGCCGTTTGATGCAATATTGGGTGAATATTAACATTCTGATTTCTGTCCTTTTTTTTATACTCTCCTAGTTTAGTTCTGTATTCATCAATATTATTTTCCACCCTCACAAGCTCCAATTGCCATTTAATGAAAGAATCATTTTGCAAATTGCCGTGTGCACCTGGGTCAGCATTTCCACCTTTGTGTAGTCAGTACTTAATTAAGAAGCATATTCACACGTCATTTTGATTGGTAGCTTTGGGTCAGAAAATTAGTATATTTTAATGACTGACTTTCAGAAATGAACATATAAATTATCTGAATTTATATTTAAATGTAAATACATGCGTTGCATATTTAAACACATTTACATAATGTATATTTAATATATTCACATTAAAATTCAGCTGAGAACGAAATCTAAATGGATAAGTTGCTGACATTTTTATTTTCCTGGCTTGTCTTTTGAGAAAGCTCCATGTCAGTGAAGACATTTAATTTCACAAAAAACAGTTGTCTCTGCACAGGCTATAGTGCGTATTTACCTGGAAAGTGTTCTTATTAGGATCATAGCTCTAACTTCCATTATTTCAAATGTGCAAATATTTTAGTAAAGAATAAAAAAAATTTATAATATCAATTGTCATGTAATTTAGCCTGAAGGCAACAGACTGAGAAAATGTTACCTGTAACCTCCAGGTACATATTCCATCATTAGATTTACAATTGCTGGGGCAACCATACATCATTAAAACAGACAAGTTCTGAACCAGTGACGCAGGAATAATAAGCAGAATGACTTGTGTCACTTCGTGTAGGAAAACGACATCATGCAGATGTGAGAATCTAGTTTGCTTTGGAAAAATATAATTACCACCTCTAGAGATAAGATAAAAGATGAGCGAAGGATATATCTTTGTTTATCTTGTTTGTCTGCATTGAAGGCACAGAATAAAAGCAGAATACACTGAACTTGGTGAATAAATGCTGCACAGGCAGTCGTGCAGAACTGAATTTCACTCATTTAATCTAAATATTATGTTGCTATCAGCCTCAAAAGGAGTTTGTTTATAAATCTGATTTCCTTGCAGAAAGAAATAAAATGGACTAAGCAATTTGGATTATGTTCAGTATCTATATTTCCTTCCTTATCACATTTCCATTTCAAAATGAGGATTGCAAAACAGTTAAAGGTATGTCTCCAACATATAAACTCAATGTTACCGTTAAAATTCTCTCAGAATTGTTCTGAAAATAATATGCATTCATCGCATTTATCTCTGGGAGTGCTGGGAGATGTGGCCACCCATTGTCTTTGCATTGTAGGTAATTATGATGTTCATAATCGTGTTATCTGAAACAGAGAACTTTTGATATAGTCAGAATTGCTGACCTGTGAAGTCTTTTAAAAAACTTCCTGATTCACCCAGTCATTCAGAACAGGCTAAATTTTATGTACATAAAAACGTAAAACTCACTAGGTCCTTTTAGGACAGGAAAATTTACAATTTTCAGTGCTCCATACAAAGCAATAGACCACAAAATTTAATAATCAGTAGACAATGGTTGGATGTCAGAAAAATCCATATTTAAAAAAAATTCCTTATAATGCTTTAACTTGTAGGACAATGCTTTACTTCTGTCTCAATGTCTTCACATTTAAAATTGGAATAACTATATTTACCAAACAGAAAAGATTAAATTTATAAAATTTAACACTAAAGATGATAATATCAAAATATGAAAATTAATCGATTATAATGATGAAATGGCTATAAAATTGATCAGCACAAAATAATTGCTGACTTGACTGCCAACTTTATTAAAGTTGTGTCTGCTTTTAGGACATGTTGTAGTCAGAGTTTTCAAGGGAAACAATTTAATACAGGACACATAATTTATAGGATTATTTATAGGATTATTTTATAATACTCACCCAAAGAGTCAAATGTGAAAGAGTGCGGGAGATCTGTTCACACGCTAGAGACCCAAAGAATCCAGCTGAGGGCCTGGATCCCAAGGCAATGTCCTGCACTAGGCCAGCTGAAGACCTAGAGCCCACGGCAATGTCTCACGCAAGTCTGTATCGAGGATCTGCACTGAGAAGGCTCAAAGGTCAATGGTGGAAGGTGGAAAGTCCATGCCAGTGGGATGAAGGACCTGTGCCAGCAGGCTGAGTGATATGCACTGGAGCCAGGAAGCGATGCTCAAAGTAAGGACCAGAGCCCCCCTGAAAAGAACTGCAGCCAACCTCAGCAACAACAAAGTCCCGAGCTCCTCTGAAGATAAGAACAGTCGAATTCATAGCAGGAAAGCCAGCACAACATGCTTCTCCAGGAGAATCAACAGTGCACCATCTTCCTCTCCAGAGCCAGGAAGTGATGCTCAAAGTAAGGACTAGAGTTCCCCCAAAGTGAACCGCAGCCATCCTCAGCAACGGCGAGGTCCCAAGCTTGTCCAATGATGAGAACAGTCAAGTTCGTATCAGGAAAGCCAGCATGACATGCTTCTCCTGGAGAATCAGCAGTGCACCATCTTCCTCTCCAGTTTTCTTTTTTATGTTGTTGGCAACAATCCTCAGGTGGGTCCTCTACACCCAGCACCATGCTGATTCAGTTCAGTTGGGTGTTACATTTTGACCACCAGTTGTCAATCCACCACAGCACATTAGTAAATGTATTGAAAGATAGTAATTGTGCTCCTATAAAAATAAGAGTGATAAAGACATTGCAGAAGCTAAAAATAAAAATTTATTAATTTGATATTAGTGATTTTTCATGGTGTATTTTAAGCCAAGTTCACTTTATTCACATGCTTTAAACTGGAAAAAAATGGACAAGTTTTTAATAGTAATTAAATTTATTCAGAGTTTTTGTTCAAGTGAAGTACCAAAGATGAAAAATTTATGCTAAGTGCAACTTAAATGAAGTAGTTTTATTTTCAATCTATATTCAAACTTTTAATACTTTAACATTTTGGTTATTCATTTTAGTAACTATGATCTAACTTTGCCAAATAATGATCAAAATTACATTTACATTTTGATGGAGACTTCTGAGTGCTAATTATTCCATATTAATGCACTCATTAAATGTATTTTAGATATAAACACATTTGGATGCTGTCAAATTCAATTTTGTAAAAGAAAGAATCCTAAGTCATAACATTGAAAATTCAAATTATAATTCTAACTTTGCAAATTAAAGGAACTGAAACTACATATTCAGAGAACATGAAAGGGGTATACTTCACAAAAGATATTCAAATTTCAGTAATTTTCTTGAAATCTCAGATTTAAAATATTTCCTTTTCTTACGATTTACCCAGTAAAATTTCTACTTATTTTATCTTAACATTGCTTAAAAATAATAGCACTTTATATTTCATATTAATTTTTACACAATTCAGCACAGTTGTGACTCTCAGCCAAGAAATTCAAAGATCAGAACAGTTAAAAACAATACAATAAAGTAACTACTTTCACTAAATATGGTACTTCAATTTACCAGCAAAAAACATGGAGATTTCTGTTAAAGGTCTAAATTAAGTTTAATAAAATTTTATTTATAAATTCTTTCTTAATGCATGAACAAGTACAACTTTAACGATATAACATGGCAAATGCAGAAGGATGGAACTGATAAGTGCATCACCTGGCCTGGACATTCCATAACAGCCAGGTCTAGATCTACCGTAAGTTGAAGCAATGATCTGATGTTCCAGGATATTACCTCACAGGGAAAAAATACCCCTTCAAGTTAAGCAGGGTAAAGCCTGGTAGAAGTTATTTAACAGAAGCAGCAGCAGCACCAGGACGTACTGCAAGGCTCTTTCCATAGAGTCCACAGACTACAGCAAATAAAATAGTAAACTCTTGGCTCTCATGCTGTAACTTGGTGATAAGGTATGGAAATAAATATTTCATATGTTGCTATTTTGAATTTGTCCTCTCAAGTTTATAGGCTGGAAATTTACTCTCTAATGCAACAGTGTTGGGAGGTTGGTCCTTTCAAGTACTTCGGTTGAGCCCTCATGAATAGATTAAAGATGGTATAAAACAGGCTCAATGGAATGCACTGTCTTTCTTCTCTTTTGACATGTGAGGACATCCAGCTTATCTTGGAGACAGAGAGAGAACCTTCTTCATATAACTAGACATGCTGGTACTATAGTTTTGGACTTCCCAGTCTTCAAAGACGTGAAAAATTTCCATTTCTTTCTCTCCCACCCCCCATTTCTCTATCTTTGTCTCCCTCTGTCTCTGTCTCCCTGCCCCTCTGTCTCTCTCTCTCTCTCTCTGTCTCTCTCTCTCTCCCTCTCTCTCTCTCTTCAGTGATGGGATAGAACCATAAGCTGCAGGCATGCTAGGCAAATGCTTTAGCACTGAGCTACATCCTCAGCTCTTTTATTTTTAAGATGGGGACTCACTAAATTGCCCAGGCTAGTCTAGGACTTGAGATCCTCCTGCATCAGCCTCCTGAATAGTTTGTATTACCAGCATGTACCATGCATCCACTTAAATTTATGGTCTTTATAAATTACCCAGTTGGTAGTATTTTTTTTGTTGTTGCACAAATGTACTAAGACACATGTCCATTATCAGAACACATAAGAAGTTTGACTGTTATCAGTTCTTCTATGTTAGTGTGGCCAATCAGCCTAGGGTTCTTTTCTTTTGTTAAGATGGAAATCATGAATCAGCAAAGCGCAGCTCTGCTAGCAGTCCTGATGACACTGTCACCAGATGCCACCGGGTAATGCTGGATGGCTAACCGTTGACACAACCAGCTGCTGGTCACTGCTGCTGCTAACCATCACAGTCTGATGCCACCTTATGCTGGACACAGTAGATCAACTCTACCAGGTGCTTGTCTCTGCCACTGGTCTTTATTGCCTGCTGGTCTCTGGTACTTTTCAGTGTGAATGGCTCTGAGTTTTTATTGCTTTTATTTTTTTAAAGACCTCTCTGTCCATACTACTCAGGATAAAAATCCCAAGTAGATTTATAGCACTTTTGGAGCTCACGCTACCTGAGAAATAAATCATAAGCAGATTTATAGGAACACCAAAAAGAATCTATTTTAACAGAGCCTGTGCTGCAGCACAAGGAAGCCAGTACACAGGAGGGAGCCCTCCTAGAGTAAAACCTGAGGAGTGGCTGGGGAGGGCTGCTTATGTAGTAGCTTGCAGGCCTATTTCAGTGAGGGTGAGGGTTGAAACCAGAGAATCTTCTAGAAGGCTCCCTGTGAGTGTTGGATATGCAAATAAAAGGCCCAGATCTTTCCCCTCCTGATTTTAGGGGCTCCAGGGTGCCCTCTCCAGTCTTTAAAACTCCAACAGAACCATCTGAAGTGGCTGGAGTGGGGAGGGGCACCACACACATCAAGGCATAGCTGCACTCTTGTTGGTGTGGACAGTGGTGGTGTGATAGCCAGAGAGGACATCGAAGTGAACCATCCCAGTCCTTTAGAGTGCAAGCGGGAGCAAAGGGATGCAAGAGGGTGGGGCAGACAGCTGCTAGACAAGCCACACCGTCCAGTCAGCAGGGAAAAAATGAGAAAGCATTTACTATAAAAACTAATGATGTCCACATTTCAGTTGCTTAAAATAAATATTGCTTTCTTACCCATGTTACAGGAGGCTTTTAGGCTGCAGCTCACAGGAGACACTTTTGTTTCTTGAGTCTTATAGGATTCACTGAAGCATCACTGTCCAAAGGCGCAGGGAATGAACCGAACCACAGAGATCATTTAAAATGTCAGCTGCAAGGTAGCAAATGACACAATTGCTCATCACTAAACAAAACAAAGATATTGCTGAGTTCTAACTGGAGAAAAAATTAAATCTCGGGTTTAAAGAATGGTTTGAACATTTTTTAAGAAAAAGCAAGATGTTTACCTAAAAAATTTGGGCTAGATTCTAATTTTTAAAAACAGCACTCATTGTCCAAAGAAAGATGTTAATACTATGATGAGTGAAATGGAAAGAAAATTATTCTTATGTATATAACACTAGTACTATAAAAAGTTATAATATTGCTTACAAATATTATAGTTTTCTACCTGAAAATTCTTCCCTTAAAATGTTATTAACAATTATGAGGCTAATATTAGTCAAAATTGCTTCTTTCAAGAAATTCTCACAGTTAAAATCTTTATATTTATCTTTAGTTCCTTATATCCACCCCCACCCCTAAATTGTCTTCATTTCTTTTTATTTTAATCTTTAGATTATTCCCTAACATCATGGTATTAATATCTCTTATAAAAAGATTTATCTTTAATTCAGTGAAAGTCAACTGTCAAGATAGCTAACACTCACTGCATTTTTTAAGTTACAAATCATGCTTTTATATTTTATAAAATCACATAGATTTTATAGTCAATTCTTATCATTTTTCCTACCTTAGTCCTATGAATGAAATAATTACTTATTTGTGATTATGTAGTAAAAGTAATCTGATTTGCTTAAACACTAAAATATAATGAACAAATGTAAAATTAATTGGTATTATAAAATTATAGTAATATACAGGAAAAAATAAAGCTGATTAAAAGTGATAGGGAAAAAGCTGGGTGTGGTGGTGCATGCCTGTAATTCCAGCACTCGGGAGGCTGAGGTAGGAGGATCACTGTGAGTTCCAGGCCAACCTGGACTACAAAGTGAGTTCAAGGCCAGCCTGAACTGCATAGTGAAACTCTGTCTCAAAACGACAAAAAAAAAAGTTATAAGGAATGTCAACCAGGATGATTCTAGAAATGAGAGAAGAATAAGAGTACAGTAGTTGGAAGTGCAAGGTGTGACAACAAAAATGGACCAAGCTGAGAAAGAAAAGGCAGTGCTTGACATTTGCGAGCTGGCCATCTGCTATCTGTCTGGTTGGTGTTGGTGTGGTAAATACAACCAATTTCACAGAACATTAACGAATGACAGGAACACTCTGACCACAATGGATCAAGACAAAAAGATCATTTTGCCATCATGTGTAAAAATTTCTATATTAATGCCTATATCAAGAGCTAGTAACTTCATTTACTACAACAGAACTTAATTTTGTACAAAAGAAAACAAAACTGGACCAAATCATGTAATTTAAAATATTTGATATTTGTAATCTTTTATCTTTTGACAAGCAAAAGATGAAAGGTTTTTATATAAATATCTTAGCATCTTTTAGCTTCACTTCATGATTTTCAGGTACCAAAACCCTCTGAAATGTGGAAAATGTGGAATTTATTTCACACTCTTACTATAGTCATGTGCCATGAAGTAGTGAACAATATGTTTAGTATGAATCTCAGTTTACTCATCTTAAAATATAAACAACATACTACCTCTTCCAACTGCTGTAGTACGCGTTGCATGTATCATTACACAGTGCCTAGCCACTGCGGTCTATAATCCCAGACCCTGCCACAAAATAAAAAATAAAAAAGGGCCGGGGATGCAACTCAGTACAAAGGCCCTGGATTCAAGCCCTAGTACCACACCCCCCCTCCAAAAAATGCAGTGCCTGTCATATAATAGATTTTCAACAAATAATTGTTCATATTTCCATTATTTGCTTTCATTTTTTTTCTCTGTGTTAATGTGCATTTAATAGTAGCACTTACCAAATTTTATATAGGTATATCAAATATAGCATACATGAGATATTAGAAAAGATAATATGGTTGAAAAAAGCGATTAATACCCACCCCCTGGACAGTTCTGTAGTTCTATGGGTAGCCTAGTTTTCTCCTCAGTTTTTGTTTGTAGTTATTAAAAATAGTGGTAGAATGTGCTGGGTATGCAATAAGCCTTGAGATAAGGGCTGACTGGCCAGGACAGTCCAAGCTTTGTTTCAATCTCCTCCTAAAAACAAGATGTTTTTAACACTTTATCCCAGAGCATCCCATTACCTGAGGTATAAAACCCAGCTGTGCTGTTTCCTGGGTCCCTCAGCTGTAATGTAAATTGGAGGACATGTGCCAACGAGACCTATTTCTCCCCAAGCCTTGAAAGATCAACTCTCAGTGAATCCTTTATCTGTCTGTAAATAGCATATTTATTTCATTTAACTTATTATGTGTTTTTCTGTCTCACAAAGGCTCAGAAATAGTAACCAGTGAATCTGCTTCACAAAATTGGCACACTAAGCAAGATCCAGTCTGATAGAATCATCGCATATTGGTGAATAGGGTGAGGTAATAACTTCCACCCAGCACCTTGCCCAGAGCAGCAATATTTGCCTGGGGGTACAGAGGCTGGACATGTAGCTGGATGTCAAGGGAAAGGAAGGGGGTAAGTGGAATGTGTCACTTCCTGACAGATTTAAATGAGCTGGCTGCATTAACTGAGGCCGAATGAAAAGGATATAAAAATAGGGAAGTATAGCCCACGACCCCTTAATTAATTGTTGGGGATTTAATGTGATTGTTCATTCCCAGGGTTGGAAAGTCAGAAAGTAAATACTCAGACCCTGAGGTGCCTGAGAGGGAAAAAGGAGGTACTCAGACCATCCCTGAGGTATCTAAGAAGCGATAAAATTTGCTAAGCAGGTCTTCACAAAGAGATGGGGCTCACTACCTACACAGACATGGAGAAAGGACAAGGAGATTTTTTGCACCCTCATTACTGTGATTGTTTGGTAGGGGGACAATGCAGGCCCCAATGTTTTGGGCTAATTGTACAGTTAAGAATGGGGCCCGGTGCTTCAGATCATCATAAGAAGCCAATGGCTGCTATAACCCCAATGGGTTAAAAGGGGGAAAATTAAAATGGTGATATTTGGTGATTTTGGGACTCTCTGAGGCTTTCTGGTCTCAGTGATCATGATTCCCACTGCTAAGTGCATTATTGGCATTGACATGGTGGCTACTTTTAAGCAGCATATTACTGCCACTTGAGTGTGCCTCCTCATAGATAATATTTGACCACAGCAATGGGACATATCCATCCCTTCCTGCCATCCAAATTATATAATGGGTTATTTAAAAAATGAAAAAGCAGTACTACGCACTTAGTATAGAATAATACTTGTTACAGATTAAAATGTTATAATCCACTCTGTTACAATGGGTCAGTTCAGTTTAGCTAATTAAAAAAGTCATCCCAGTCATACTAACAATGGACTATCACAGAGAGGATGCCACAGCCACTTGGGCATGAAGCCAAAACAATGTCCAAGATACAATCAGGCAAAACATTACTGTCTCTGTCAGCATTACTAATAAAAAAGAAGCCCAGTAGTTGGTAGGCCTTTTTGAGTACTGGAAATAATATGTTACCATCTGAGTGTTCTTTTAACTCTCTTAGTCAAAATGACAAAGCCACCAACTTTGAATGGAGGCCATTTGCAGCAGCAGGCCTTAGAAGGCATTCACCAAGCCGTGGCCCAGGCACTTCGTTTGAAACCTTTAGTGCCAGTCAGCCCAAGGGAATTACATATCTGCAACCTACATGCATGCTGATTGAGGTCTGTGGCAACACAAACTTGCCACTGGTTACGTACAGCTATGTATGTGTCAGATTTTGGACACATAAATTACCACAGTGGGCCAACACATACCTCTTTTAAAGGGCAGCTGTTTGTTTACTATTGGGTATTTGTAAAGTCTGAGCATCTTATGGGGAATGTGTCACATGATACTGCAACCAGAACTGTCCATTCTCACTTAGGCCCTTAGAAACTCCGCCAATGAAATAGGACAGATTAGTAGAGCTCAGTTATCAAAAGGAAATAATACATTCCCTAATCAGCCCAGCCAAGACTTCAAGTAACCAGTAGGCTCCATGAACAAATGACCAGCTTACCACTAGGAACTAAGGAAAGTTAGGGGTTGATCTGGCTCCTCCTCATGTTACTTGGCGCCAAAGACTCAGAAACATACCTACCGACAGTGTGGCATGGTTAGACAGCTCTGAAACACCAAGCAGACATGGTCCACTGGACAGCAGCTGCCATGCAACCAGTGAATAACCATCTTTTGACTGAAACTAACATAATCATTCTGCCCTATGAAGCAAACTATATGCAGTGGTGATGTCATGCAGGCCACCACAGCACCGTATCGTATTATAATTTTATCAATTTATGGACTATTGCCAATAGCCTACACATCTGCAAGGGAATGGCAACTGAGTAACTGAACAGATAAAGGATTCCCCTATTTGAGAAATAAGGCAACAGCTTGCCAGGTGTGATGCACAAATATATGTCACTCATACTGGACCAATCATACCCGACCTTGAGAGGAATTTATGTCATGTTTTTGGATACTCGATGGAACTTTATTCTGACCAAGGACCATCCTTTCCTAAACAAGCAACATGAAAATAGGTGCATCTCATGGAACACAGGCAGACTATTATAGAATAATACTTCAATCTGACAAGGACAGTGTAGACACTAAAACCGCACCCCAGCCCAAGGGACTGACATGCATGTTGAGAAACATGGAGCCTGGTGGGACTGGAGGTGATCCAGGTAGCTACTTGATTAGGCTGTAGCTACCTACATGGACTCAATCTCATGTTCTCAACCATTCTCTTCCCTTCTTCTATTTAAAGTAGGGAAACGGGAAGGAGATATAGTGATGGGGGATATAGGAGGAAGGGGAGGGGAAGTGAAAGAAAAAAGAAAGTATTTATTATATATCACAAACTCACAATAATAAATAAATGAAAAAAAATTAATGTCCTAGGAGTAGTTTGCTGTTCAGGCCTCCATAATTGTCATGTAAGGTGCTCTGATTCTAATCTAGATGTAATCCTTGGTGCTTGCCCGCTATGGGATTCCCCCAGAATGGAGGACAGGATCAAAGAATATCAAGGTGCTAAGTTCTCCCTAGCAGCACCAGGGACCCCTAATCCTTCTGGAGAAGGGAATAGAATTAGGTTTTCAAGCATGTCATGTTTGTACAGGACATGACATCCCTTTCTGCCCTGAAGTGTAGAGGTCTGGATCAAGCAACAAGGGCAATGGGGGCCCACGAAGTGATAGCCTCAAGACGGGGACAGACGGACTGTATCACTGCATCAGCGCAGTCCCTCTTCTCTCTGATAGGTAGGGAACATCTGAGACCCCAGGTGGGATAGCAGGTGGGGCATGTCAATCTGATTTTCCATAAGGAAATGGCAACAGAGGCCTGCAATCATTGTGCCTTCCTGGAATTTGCTGAGCTCCAGCAACTGACAGTAACCCAAGTTGGATCTACCACAACAGATCTTGTCACAGTCCACATGGACCTTCATATATTGCCAGTGGTGACTTACACTGGCTTACCTAATGCCATAGTGTGTACCAACGGAACTCAATCTCAGGGTCACTGAGAAAAGATTCGGCACCCACCAAGTGAAAAGAAGAGAGGTGTTCTTTTTTAACTTACCTTATTTTGTGCCAAAATGTCCACAGATGATTAGTGTGACCACAGATAACTAAGCCTTGGGGTTGATGCAGGATCAACCTCAGTTTGAAATCTACACTGCATGATGGTTGAAGACTTGAGCTGTGGTTCGTATAGCCATGGCTTAAATTCCAGCTAGTAGACTTATGAGCTGCATGATTTGAGACAAGTTACTTAACTGCTCCAGTTCTTAGTGTTTTTCTCTATAATAACAGAGGATTTAATAAAAATCCCTTAAATCCTGTATTATTACAAAGAGATTTAAGGGGATATTGTAAGGTAAGAAAAAGTACACAATTACTCAGCTTGGTAGTTAATACTGAGCATTTTAAAAATTGTAACTGTCATCTCCCTCCTCCTCCTCATCATCAGCGTGTTAAAGACATAGACCGTAACAACATTCATGAGAGTTTGGAATCAGAGCAGAACTGAGTAAGATACTAGGCTTCGACAAACTGACTCAACATATTTCCTAACATTTAGTGTCTGTGCCATAAAATGGTTTTGATGATAATATTTACCTTGCAAGATGGTTGCAGGATCAAAGATAATCTATTTTAAGTGCTCCTTTAATCACATGAAAAGAAATATTCCAGTGGCAACAACAAAAACAGAAACTAAGATTGCGCTAATCAACTGTATCTTCAGTAAGACTTGGCCAACAAGCACCAATGCTTCCATCCTCATGAATGGACCAATAAACAATCAAGCAGGAGAAGGGGTGCTGTATGTACCCAAGTGTTGGGGGCCAACATCACAGTTAGGCCTCGGGCGCGGCCTGTATTTCTGACTCAAAGCCTGCGCTAAATTACCCCTCCCATCGACCTGGGCAAGATGGCGCCTGGTTCCTGCTTCCTGGTTGCGGTCATTGCTGCTCGTGCCCTGTAAATGTGTGAGTCTGCCTAGAGACTGATGAGTATAGCCTATGAGCTTTCATTTCCTGCTGTATTGCTATTGGCGCCCCTATCCTTATAAAAACATGCAAAGCTGCCCTTTAGGAGCAGAGCACGGACGGAGCCACCACAGGGCGGACGCTTGTAGAGGCTCTTGAGCTGTGAACGATTAAAGCAAGCTTTCACCGACCCGTGTTGTGTGATTCTTCTCGCTGGACGAGCAGAAGCACGCGACATTTGGTGGCCCGTACGGGGAACTGATCACCCTTCGTGCGGGGTCTGGTGGAGCTGCATCGAGTCACAGGACGGTACGTACCTTCAGGTAAGCGGGAGGCTTAACCTGGCCCTGGGTGGACGCACTTTCAGGGAAATTCCGCTCTCAATTGCTGAGGCGGGGGTTGCCCATATATCGGGCGTGCTCACGGCGGGGACGGTGTCGCTGGAGCAGTTTCGTTTTCACAATGGGGAACTCCGACAGTGCCCCGATGCACAAGCCGATGCGAGACTTATTGAAAGCGCGAGGCATTAAGGTGAGTTCTAAAACTGTTCAAAATTTTTTTAAAAATATACATGAGATCGCCCTGTGGTTTTGGCCCACTGGGCACCTTACTTTACCCTGCTGGGAAAAGTTAGGACATGATATCAGCTTTGCTGAGGAAGAGGGAGTCATTGACCCCTCCGTGCGCCCCCTCTGGGAGATGGTTAGATATTGCCTTAAGGTAGAGGACAGCCCAGGCGGGTCTGTACCGCTTTCAGAGGTGCACAAGGCTTTTGAGAGGGCTCGCTCGGAGAGCTCGAGGGCTAATTCTAGGGCGGGGTCGGATTCTTCCTCTTCAGATTCAGAGGCGAAAGGGACAGAAGGGTTAGAGCGGGGGCCTCAGGCTGCTGTCAATAAAGACTCGGTGCCAACGAAGAGCCTCCCCTCCCCGAGACGTGGCGCTACGGCTGCTACGTGGCAGACTTCCAATCCTTTCCGGGATTTGTGTGGTGACTTTAAAGAGCTAAATATAGGCCGGCCCCCGTCAGGGGGGGGCGGCGGGGGGGGCGGACCTATGCCCAGTGCCCCGCCCTGGGAGCCGCCTCCCCCGTTCCAAGATGGCCCTTTGCCCTCCGCTTGCCGTACCTTCCACGGCCCCACGTGGGAGGTCATAAAGAAAACAGGGACCAGAGATGTCCCCGGCATTGACTGGGGCCCGTACGGGATCTATCCGGTCCTCGCCGGCCAGGGAGGGCAACCATACCATCAACCCCTTGACCTTAAGCTTATTAAGCAACTAAAGGAAGCAGTCTCTTCCTATGGCCCTAATGCCCCTTTCACACTCGCTGTATTGGAGACTATAGCGACTGCTCCTATGACCCCTGGGGACTGGACACAGCTTGCAAGGGCGTGTCTTTCCCCTGGGCAGTTTATTGATTGGAAAGCATGGAATACCGAAACACACCGAACGCTTAAAGATACTCTAAATAAACAAAAGGAGGGGATAGGCCGTGGCCTCTCATCAAAAAGGAAGCTCTCCCTTGCTCTATTTACCATCAATTTTTTGAGCTTAAATTCGGACAACCACTCCCCTGCGATGGAACATTGCAATCCTTCCCCCCAAAATAAGGGGATGGTCACTTGGAAGGATGTCATCACGGGGCAGTGGATGGGCCCGGACCCGGTGGTCAGCGGGGTCCGAGGTGCGGTTTGTGTCTTCCCACAGGATCCTGGACGGGAGCCGGTGTGGGTCCCCGAAAGACTGACGAGGACCGCAAATATACCAAAAACCCACCAAGACCAGACCACCAAGGAAGATGGGTATTCCACCGCCACCGATGGTGATTGTCTGGCTCCTGCTCGGCACCTCATCATCTCTGACCCTCCAGAGTTGGAGTGAGGGCACAGATGAGTACCTGTGGGCTTTGTGGCACCATCCACCCAGTTTAGCCCCTTTCCATTGCCTTTAATACCAGCTTCCCAGTTACTCCAGATACCTTAGTGTTTTCTTATGCTAACGTTACTGCACAGTGTCACCCTAACAACTCTTCTCTGCCTTTCTTAGAATTTGTTAATCAAACCTGACACTTGTGCTATGGCACCGCTAGGATAAACTCTCCTTCGGGGTGGGGGGTATGGACAACTGGGCCCGTAAGGCCACCCTATGTCACCAAGATAAAAAACTGCAGTTCATCGGGGGACGTATGGGGGCATTTTATGGTATGTAGAGAGATCCAGCTCCATTACCTTAATTGGGGGGTCCAGGTTTTCAGCCAATATCAAGCTTGCAACCCCCTAGGAGGATGTGTAGACCTCCGACCCTTTAAGACTAATAGGTCACGGACCTTGTCCAAGATGTCTGACTGGCTCAAAAATACATACTTGCCCTCATTCAAAAATCTCTCAGAGCAGGTCTCTATTGGCTTAGATAATGTAAAAAAGATACAACTACAGCCTGTTACTTTTGACCTGTCCAGTTTGGGAACTGTCATCACAAAATTGTGGGAAAAGGTCACCTCCTGGTTTAGCTGGCCCAGTCTGGCAACTTGGGTTGCAATCGGAGTCGATATTCTTGTTGTCTTGGTTGTTATCAAGTGCCTGCTGGATAGATTAATGCAGACTCAACAACAGGTGCGCTTGACAGCAATGGCTGCCATGCAGTTGGTGGATGGAGGCCCTACAGCCAGGCCAGTGGCTGCCTACCTGCTCAGGGTCACAGAACATCGCTTTTAGCTGGGTGGGTGAGCCAAAGACGGGTAAGAGCAAGGATCCCCAGCCTTGACTCAACCTAAGACAGGCCCCATCCCATTGCGTGGCGACCGCCGTCGAGTGTGTGACTAGGAAAGTCACGAGGTGCTCCGCAGGGGGGTTCATGGCGGAACACCTAATGCATGCCTGCATGCATCTAGGTTCCATCCAGTTACTTCCTAGCCCCACAAAAAAGGATGAGGCCCAGGATGGTCGATGCTGGACTGCAGCCGGCGCAAACGACCACCGGGCTAATAGTGGGGTGCAGGCCAATACATTCACTCGAGACGGGCTACGTCTGCCTTATTATGTGATTTTTAAGGGGGAAATGTTGGGGGCCAACATCACAGTTAGGCCTCGGGCGCGGCCTGTATTTCTGACTCAAAGCCTGCGCTAAATTACCCCTCCCATCGACCTGGGCAAGATGGCGCCTGGTTCCTGCTTCCTGGTTGCGGTCATTGCTGCTCGCGCCCTGTAAATGTGTGAGTCTGCCTAGAGACTGATGAGTATAGCCTATGAGCTTTCATTTCCTGCTGTATTGCTATTGGCGCCCCTATCCTTATAAAAACATGCAAAGCTGCCCTTTAGGAGCAGAGCACGGACGGAGCCGCCACAGGGTGGACGCTTGTAGAGGCTCTAGAGCTGTGAACGATTAAAGCAAGCTTTCACCGACCCGTGTTGTGTGATTCTTCTTGCTGGACGAGCAGAAGCGCGCGACACCCAAGGATTGTACTTTTCTCTGTTGTAGTCTAGGGAAGATCCAAATATAAGATGGGAAATGTCACCCCTGAAAATCTGGCAGAGGTGGGTTCCTGCACATTGGGCATGCCAAAGGTCCCTTAGATACTATCCCTGGAATGAAATGCACTATTGGAATATCAACCTAAAGCTTACTAGAGACATGCCAGGAGGAATGATGATTAGTTTTTGTCCTTAAATAGCTCTTTGGCATCATACCAAAGAGTCAGTGCTCATGAAAAATAGAAATGCATCCCTGAGCATAGCAGATATTGCTTCCTCTACTGCCATTGTCCTGGCATCCCAGTAGACATTGTTTACTGTTCTCGGGAAGATTGTTTTAGACAACAGGATTGCTTGAGAGTTCCTTTTAGCCAAACTGAGAACATTTTACTGAGAAGTTATTACCAACACCTCCTGCTACACCTGGGTAAACATTTTTAGGATGTAACTCATTGAGAAGGCGTTGGGGTCAATCCCCAGTACCAGAAAAAAAAAAAAATTAGGATTAAAGGATGCAACTTCCAAATATTTCTATTTGTTCATTCTACACTGTGGTAGTATTCTTCTATTTGGTATTTTATTCCAATACTATGGACTGTGATATCTACAATAGCTGGACTAATATGTTTACACTTGCTTCCTAATGATGACATGGCAACAGTACTACAATTTACTTTATTTTGTAGTTCCTTTCCCACACTGTTGTCTCTCTCTTGTTGCCCCCCTAAACATTTCAGATATTAAAGGTATTCATGAAAAGTGTGGTAGAAATTTTTCTAGTAGTTTAGATATTGAAAGAAAATAATTACTTCTAGGTCTACATCCTAACAAGCCCCACATTTTCAAAAGCACTCCCTCTCTCTCTCTCTCCTCTCTCTCTCTCTCTCTCTCTCTCTCTCTATCTTTCTACTATTCTTGACTACTTTCTTAAGAAAACAGCAGCTAAATCCCTGCATGCCTTACTTAAAAATAAGAGACCCAGTGTACACATGATTTTAAGAAACAAATAAGTGAAAAAGAAATATGTTTGACATTCCTGCTCTGACTACATCCACCAGATGACTGAATCTTTTCAGAGAAATGAGAGCTATTTTAAACGATGATCCTATCTTGTTTTCTGGCTTTCCTTTCTTATTCTTAAAGCCTCAGTTTGAAATCTACACTGCATGATGGTTGAAGACTTGAGCTGTGGTTCGTATAGCCATGGCTTAAATTCCAGCTAGTAGACTTATGAGCTGCATGATTTGAGACAAGTTACTTAACTGCTCCAGTTCTTAGTGTTTTTCTCTATAATAACAGAGGATTTAATAAAAATCCCTTAAATCCTGTATTATTACAAAGAGATTTAAGGGGATATTGTAAGGTAAGAAAAAGTACACAATCACTCAGCCTGGTAGTTAATACTGAGCATTTTAAAAATTGTAACTGTCATCTCCCTCCTCCTCCTCCTCATCAGCGTGTTAAAGACATAGACCGTAACAACATTCATGAGAGTTTGGAATCAGAGCAGAACTGAGTAAGATACTAGGCTTCGACAAACTGACTCAACATATTTCTTAACATTTAGTGTCTGTGCCATAAAATGGTTTCGATGATAATATTTACCTTGCAAGATGGTTGCAGGATCAAAGATAATCTATTTTAAGTGCTCAGGATGAGAACCTTTTAAAAGGTAGCATGGTATTCCCCTTAGTTCTAAAAAACACTGTTCAGGGCCGGTGAGATAGCTCAGCGTCAAAAGCGCCTGCCTGGCAAGCGCAAGGTCCTGAGTGCAACCTCCAGTACCCACAAAATAAATAAATAAATAAATAAATAAATAAATAAATAAAAATTAAAAACCCTGTTCAATACTTGGACACACAAATGCCTGGACGAGCCACACACAAATGCAATAAGGTTTATTGCTGAGTGTTTTTAAACAATCTATGACACTTTGAACACTGACAAAGAATGCTATTGATACTTTCCTGGATATTTTAGGTATGTTCCTTCAGTACTATCTGCAACAAAGTAACCAAACAAAATTATACACCATGATTTGTACTTGACATTACTAGCCTATGTATATAAATCTTGGTTATGTGCAGACCTGACTAGAGGGCTATATACCACAGTTCTCCATAGTTTGTCTTTTGATTATAAATTTCTTGTAACCATCTGCCAAGCTTTGGATGTGGTTTGAATGTATTTCCCAATGGCTCATGCACTGGAAGTGTGGTACAGACAATGGTGATGTCCAGAAGTGGTAAAACCTTTGAGAGGTAAGGCTTAAAAGGAGGTGTTAAGGTCACTGAGGGGACCACCCTTGGAAAGGATTTAGGTAGTTCTGAGTCCTGAACAGTTTCTGAGAGAGTAGCTATAAAAGAACTGAGTCTAGCTTCAGAATTCCCCTGGCTTCCTGTCGCTCCATGTGATTTTCTGCACATGTTCCCACATGTAATATCTGCTCTTAAGCCCTCACCAGGGGCAGTACAGAAAGACCTGCCTAATCTTGGATTTTCAGGTTTGAAAACTAGTTTTTCAATAACTTCTTTTCTAAGTATCCAGCCTCAGGTATTTTATTATAGGAGCAAAAATCAGATCAAGACATCATAACAATCTTTAACAAATCCAAATTTTCAAACCTGAGTTAAATCTGTTAATTCACTGTGTTTTTTTTAACTTTTAAATATATGTAGTTCATTCTTATCTTTTTAACATTAAATAAAATTACAAAATGTCCCACAGAATGTCTGTGGCCCTGCTACTTATAGAACAACATAAGCTATGTTTCTGTGTTAAAATTTATAATCTTTGTGATCTATTAGCATATGAAAGTTTGCCATGATAGTATAGTATAGTGAAATAATTAATAATTCCTGTACAACCTTTCTTCCTATCTACAATCTCATCTCTATTTTTAACTCCTATTCTTGCTTCTGATCTATAGTCTTATCTCTATTTTTAACTCTTCATATTTAGGTCTAATGCTGATATTTTCATCAGAAAATCAGATGTAGCTAAAAGATGTCCATATGAGAAGGAAACAATTTTTTAAAATAAGAAATGTTTACCTCTTTTCCATGTTTATCAAGATATAATATTAAATAGCAGCACATTTTTAACTGTCACACAAACTGAAATCTTCATAATTTTTGTTTGCTTCATCAAAATATTATGCGAGGGCCGGTGATATAGCCCAGCGGCATAAGTGCCTGCCTGGCAAGCGCAAGGTCCTGCATTCGACTCCCGGTACCCACATAAAGGAAAAAAAGGGCCGGTGATATCGCTCAGCAGCACAAGTGCCTGCTGGCAAGCGCGAGGTCCAGAGTTCAACTCCCTGTACCCACATAAAAAAAAAAAAAATTATGTGAATTGCTTTGTCAGGAATTTTTAAAAGACACATGTAGCAAGAGTTATAATTCAGTGGTATAACACAGGCTTAGTATCCAAGAGGCCCCAAGGTTTACTCCCCTGAATAAAAAAATTATGAGTAAAAATTAAGTCTCAAAGGATTTGAAATAAAAGTTCATAAATATAGCAACCTATACCAAAAATTTGTAATGAGGAGCAAGGCAAAGGAGAAAGGAGAAAATTGAATTTAAAGTACATTAAAACTTTAAGAAAATGATTAGAAAGTGTTGTGGTCTGGATCTGAAAAAGTTCTCCAAAAGTTTCACATACTCAGAGGTGGGGCTTTTTTGGAAGTTGACTGAATCATGGACATTCTACGCTCATCAGAGGATTAATCCATTGATGAATTCATGCCTGAATGCACTGTTCAAAGGTGAGGCCTAATTGGAGAGGGGTCACTGAGGACATAATCTGGAATGTGTATTTTTGCACCTGGCTCCTCTTCTCTATCTCTGCTTCCGGCTATCATGAAGTGAACAATTTTCTTCCACTATGACCTTCAGCCATGCCATTTCTGCCTTGTCATGGACCAACCATAGACTCAGTCCTCGAAAAACCCTGAGCCAAAATAAGTCTTTCCTCCTTTAAGTAGTGGGTGTTAGGAAGATTGTGCCAGTGATGGGAAAGTGACCAATACAGAAAATTAGTACCAGGAGTGGGGTGTTGCCATGACTATACCTGATCATATAGTTCAGAATCATTTGGAACTGGTTTATGGGAGGAGTTTGGAAAATTTTGGAGATGCAGGCTACAGAAGCACTAGAATGTTGTAACCAGAGCTTGGTTGGCAATAAAGGTCAAAGTGCAGGAGACCAGAATGCTGATAGGAATGTGTACAGTAAAGGCCAGGCTCATGAGATTCCATATAGGAATGAGGACTATTTTGAAAACTGGACTAAAGGCTATGCATGTTGTACTCTGCAAAGAATTTGTCTACATTTTATCCGTGTGCTTAGACTTTGTGTGAGGCTGGATTTGAAGGTGGACTAATTAATATGGTGAAGCAAATAACAAGACAGCCCAATATTCAGGGTGTATTGTAAGTAGTGTAAGCTGTTTTTGGCCAGATCTACAGTGAAACTCAGGATCAAAAAAGGAAGTGCCTGTAAATTTGGAGCTAAGGAATGTATAGCTTCTGAAAACATTGGCATTAAAAATAAACCAAATACTATGCATGAGGACAATAGAAATGGCCAAGAAATGGTGAGAGCCCAGGAATCCCAAGCTCAAGAGTATAAGCAGGCATGTTCTTTTGAACGACTGCTTTGAGAAGAGAGACCCAGGGCACCCTTCTCATTTGAGTTTACCTAGGGACATGTTTCTCTGAGGTTAGCCATCCAGCCACTCAGAGGCCACTACAGCCATTTTCTAACAGAACAGGCTATTGCTCAGTGACACCAAACCTTGGCTTCATCCACATTGTGCTCCTCTTGCTGATATACAGGGTCTGAGACTTATGGGGTCACAAAGGTTTCCACCGAGATTTCAGTGGAAGGCTTGGGAGACCAGGAAACATGTCCCTGAAAGTATCTTGCAAGAAGCTGGGAAAGTGAAATTAAATATTCAGTGGTGAACTTAACAATTTGGGAATTTGAGGAAAGTGGAATATTTGCTGAGGAAAATTTCAGGCAGTGTGTAGAGACAGGCTATGTGGACTGCAGCTCACAAGTTAGTTTAGGGTCTGCCTAAGCTATTTGGAGCTCACATCTCATCAAAACCTGAATGGAGCTAATGTTTGCCCTGGTGGTTTTGGTCTTGCTTTGGTATGTTTTGTTTCTACTCACCATTACTGCCTTTTGGAATGGACATGTTTAACTTGTGTCATTGTATGTTTGAAGTATTTAACTTTCTTTTTAATTTTTACATGGGCTCACATCTAAGAATTTGCCTTGAGTCTCAGAGGAGATTTGGGACTTGAAGTTTTCAGCAATGCTGGAACTGTGATGATATTGCTCTTGGAAACTCTTAGAGATGGCCAAAGTGCATTTTGCATAATGAGATAGATATGAATTTTTTGCAGGCCAGTAGCAGAATATTATGGTTTAGATATAAATATTCCTCCAACGTTTCATGTGTTTGAAAGGTGCTTGGCTCGGGGTGGCAATGTACTCATCAGTCGACTCATCCATTATTAAGTCAGTATCTGAATGTGTTTTTAGGATGTAGAGCCTGGTTGAGGTAGGTCACTGAAAGCATGACTTTGAAAGGTGTATTCTTGTCCTCTGCTCCTTACTTTTTTCACTGCCTCCTGGATGCCACAAAGTGGGCAGCTTTCCTCTTTGGTGCCCCTTTGCCATGCCATTTCTGACTTTGAGCCAAACAACCATGACCTGAATCCTCTGAAAACTGTGAGCCAAAATAAGCTTCTCTTCCTTTAAATTGCAGGTATCCAGCAGCTGTCCCAGCACTAGGAAAGTGACTAATATAGAAAGGCAAATCTTTTTTTTTTTTTCTTTAATGGGTGTACCGGGAGTTGAACTCAGGACCTCGTGCTTGCCAGGCAGATGCTTATGCTGCTGAGCTATCTCACCGGCCCAGAAAGGCAAATCTTAAATTATTTTTAACTGAAGTAGTAGGTAAGCATTTTCTAATTTCTAAAAATTTTATAATAACCACATATGTAATGTGGAATTCTTCATTTTAGGCAAATAGCCTATAATGGAGCTAATGTTTTACTAGTTGACTTTTATTCCCAAAATAGCTTTGCCAGTGAGCTATTATTGCTGTATTCTTTTCTGCATGTAAATTATTATTGGAAGATGAAATGATATATAACCTAAGGTGTTTTTCCCTGTTTCCCCAAGTAAGAGATTTGTGACATTGTATGATTTTACTAACATTACTAAATCTGAGTTTCCATTTAAAATATAAAATTACACCCAACTTTTAAATCAGATTCTTACAGAACACTCGTAATAAAGATTCTTTTTTTTTTTTCTGGCTTTCATAATTTAATAAGAAACAATAGATTTGCCAAGAATTTCCTTTACATTTGGCAAGAAATCAACATTGGGAAAGGTTTAGCAGCTGGCACTAATGAAATAAAATTAAATTAACCCTATGAAATTGAATATATAGGGCCACACAATAACACCAGTTGGTCTCCTTACTGAATTGATATAATTTTGAAAATATGTTTTGCTGTTTATGTTTTGTTACTCTCACAGTACCAAATTCCATAGATAAACTGTCATTTTTACTTTTTCAGAGAAAAACTTTGGAACTACAGAGAAAAACATAGCTTTTAGGTTCAGGAATTCTTCAAGCTTTGGATTGGTTTATGCTTCTATTTCATGTCATTTTATTGAAAAGTTCTTCAGTATATTTGACATGCAGTGCCTGTCAGGCAGTCGATGATAAGTATTAGATAATTTCATTATTCCAGACATAAACCAGGTAATTGGTTGATTATAGTTAAGCGGCCTTCTTATATCAATGAATGCACAGTTGCAGAACTCTTTTGAGAAATTGGTTCAATATTTTTCTAAAGGCCATTACATATACTGAAAATAATATTTTAATAATTTTAAGTGAAATCCAGTTTTTATTTTCATTCAATACGTGCACACAACACACTGTATCTAAAATGAATATGGGCCGGGGATATAGCTCAGCAGCACAACACCTGCCTGGCAAGTGTGAGGCTGTGAGTTTGATTCTCGGTACCAAAAAAAAATTAAAAAATTTAAAAAATAAGTATCATATCCAAGGTGTTGAAGAGGTGCAAAGATTTAACTTCAAAAGATATCATTTCATTCAAAATCCTAGGAACAGTAACTTTTAGCTACAGAAATTTTATTTAGTGCTTAATTTTTCTACTTAGTTCTTTATAGGTGAACTCTCAAATAATTTTCAGGTGTGAGAAAATGCCACTCACCCAGCTACATAACAAATATTCCCTAATCTGAAATGATTTGAAATAATCATTTATTTTTGTCCCCATTCTGCAATTTGAGAAGGTTTCACAGGGACAGCTCTTTGCTTCCAGCGTGCATCTTGGGGTCACTCAAGTAGGGCTGGAAGGATCAGTTCCTTTCAATAAGGGCTCTCTATGATTGGTGTGGCTTTCCTCGTGGCTTGTACCAAAGGCTAATACCATATCCCAAAGGAAGGACAGGCTCAGAAGTCACACTGCCTCACTTTCACCACAGTAAATACCCCATCCAAATCCAAGTGAAACATGAAACCAAGGATTCAGTTGAAGAAGCCCAAACAGGTTGCAGCAACAATATGTGGAGTGGGAGAGAATATGGCAAACATATTTCAGAAAATACAATGTCACAGTTTGTCCTTTCACCACAACAATTTAATTCCATCCTACATGTGAAATTTATCCTTTTTCTCAACTCCTATCCCATTATATGAGTTTGAAGTCCAGAATATATTATCTAATCAAGTCTAGGTAAGTATGCAGATTTAGGGTACAGTTGCTAAGGTATAACTTCTTAAATACCATGTTTCCTGATTTGAAGAACTGAGAACTAAAAAGAGCAATTATTTATCCACCACATGTATAAACTTGTAGGAGAGACAACAGGAATAAGATAACTGTTTTGGGCACAATTATTTAAAAAGCAGGAAGCTTGAAGACTACAGTAGTTAGCATTGTATAAAAAATGTGAAATGAAGAAAGGCACATGTTGCCAATTCCTTCAGTTAAGTTCCAATATAGTCCCTGGGAATTGTTCTTGGTAGCTTCTTTTTTCCACCCTCTGGACTACTGATTATGCTTCCTGTGTCATCCTTTCTCTTCGGTAAAAAATAATCTGTGTTTTTATTTTTCTCTGACCATTTCCTGCCCACAGACTTTTCTGAGTCTATGACAACTTTTTATTTTGGACTTTTTCTGACATTTTCTGTAGAATCTTTTGCAATTTCTTCAGAAACTGTCAAGGTTTTAGTCTATCATTTTATATTACACTTTACTAGATAAAAACTACACAATATTTTGTTAAACCCTTCTCTGTTTTCTAGTCTACAGTAAGTTTCCATGGGGAATTGAGGATAAGACCTCTAAAAGCTGCAGTTTTAAAGTTTGCTGAGGGGCTCTTTGTAAGGGCCCATGAAGCATTACTGTAAATATTTCTGAGACCTTCATGGATCTCACAGGTCTATTCACAGAGTTTGTCTGGAAGCCATTTCTTAATTTTAGAATAGTTCGCCATCTGGTGTGTATGGAGATGAGAAACAGTTTTCTCATTTAATTACAATCCCATTAATTCTTGGTTTATTTAAATTCCTCAAAAATTGAAATTTAAAGTTTGCTCAAAAATGTAACAGTTCTTTAAAAATCTTATCTGTCTGCCTTTGCATTTTCCTGTGGAGAGCTAAAAGAAACAGGTTAGAACTCCAATATTCTGTCCTGCCCCCAATTTTTTGGCTACATCTTCACATTGATTAAGTATATTTCACGTGTTCTGTCTTAGATTGTTGCCAAACTTTTCATCATTCCATAACAAGGGTGCCTGTCTCTTCAGCTTCCCATAACATTTTCCTTACTTTTCTTTAAGCCCTCATTGCAAAAATTCTGTCAAAGTATCCTCAGGCTTTTGTTAATAATACTTTACTATAAATTTTTTGTGCATTATCATCATGGTTACAAAGCCAGTGTTATGTCATCAGGTTTTTTGCATGGCAATATTCCAATTCTAGTAACAAAATTTGCTTCACTTAACTTTTGTGAAGCAAACTGTCCCCAAATTTTAATAGCTTAATATAATAACTCTTAGTTTTTCTTACAAATATGCAATTGAGACAGGGCTACCTAGGTATTAGGCACTGAAAGACAGCTGGAACTTGATCAGAGGTGTGGGTCTTGGACCCTTATTTCTTTCAATGTAGGCTCCTTTACTGACAGCTAGAACTTCCTCAAGGCATGGTTATGGGATTAAAAGAATGTGTTCTAAGAGAATCAGGCAGGGTGAATATTGAATGTTACGATCTAGCTGAAAAAATCACTTCTGTTATTATTATTATTACAATGTGGTGCTAGAAGAGAGGAAATAAACCCAACCTCTTGCTGAGGGGTGTGTCAAACTGATTTTGTAGCAGAGTAGAGTGGTTCACAAATGCAATCCCAGCAACTTGGAAGGCTAAGAAAGGATCATCATGAGTTTGAGGAAGCCTAGGCAACACAGAGAGTCCCTGTGTCAAAAACACAAAATAAAACAAAACTTACTTTTGCAAGAATAGCAAATGCAATGGGAGATATTGTGGCCACATCTGGAAAATGTGACATGTCACATTGCAAAAAATTATTTTATCTTATCGACTGTTACAGTAGCCTGGAAATTAACCTACAATCATAATTTTAAGGCCAATTTGAGTAGAAAATAATATTTTTTCTAAGGTTTTATGTTAGCCACTTATTAGCCTTCTTTTTTCTGATTACTTTCCCCTTTACATAAAGATATCAACATTAATGTGCAGCAGTAGTTCGAGAAATGATAGGTTTTTTAAAAATTTTACTTATTTTTAATAAGTAAAAATTAATAATTTTTTAAATAATTTTAAAAATGTAAGAACCATAAAAGATTTAGCACAACTTCCTACTACACAAGGTGCTAGATAATGAAGATGAACTTTCATGTATGACATCTCCAAATGTTTACCCTTCCTACTTAAGGTTAAAAATGAATTTTAGAAACTTTCATTAAAAAAACAACAAATTTAAAGTAGCATATTTTCTTGCATTTTATTTCACTTTTTCTTTCAGTGAATATTTAACAAAATAGAATAGATTTTGCCAAATCACTGGATTGAGTGAAAATGAGACTTGATTTTTCAGAATTATTTTCTCCAAGCACATTTATTGAAACAAAAATTGGCTTTAATTGAATACATTTACCACATGAAAAATTTATGACAATGTTGAATAGCAAAGCTAAAAACCCCATTAGATGAACATATATATGTACTTGTATCAGGCATGTACATGTATGTGTGTGTATATGTGTTTGTATCTCTCAGTATCCATGGGGCATTTATACTAGGACACCTTTGGTATAGCAAATTCTTCAGATGTTCAAGTCCCTTACATAAAGTTGTATGATGTTTGCATATAACCTGTGCCTCTCATGTACTTTTATGCATCTCCAAATTACTTATAATACCTAAGTCATCTCCAAATTACCTATAATACCTAAGATAATGTAAATGCTTTGCAAATGGTTGTTATATGTATCACTGGGGGAATAATCACAAAAAAGTAAATTATTAGTGCTTGTGTAACATTTTTAAAAATATTTTTGATCTACCATTGGTTGAATCATTTGGTTCAGAACCAGCAGATACGAAAGTCACAAATACAAGGATATATCCTATAAGACAACTCTGTGAAAGGAGACATTTCTTTCTCAGAGAAAAGAAAAATCAGCCCTCCATGTCAGCTTAGTGCTTACAAAATTATTGTTTACATATGTTGTTCTTTTTAAAATCTCTTGTGTAGATCTTCATATACAAAAAAAGTAATATCTTGAACCAAAGGAATGAAGCTTTCCTGTTTGATGTGAAAACTGAATTTTCTTTTTCTGTGTTTTGCAGTACCAGCAATCAAATCAGAATTGAATTTTAGATAAGCATGAAAATATTTTCAGCTGAAAGGAGATGATTATTTCCTTGTTCTTGAGGCTTGTTAAACATGGAAGCATATAAAATTAAAAACTATATCAAATGTTCACTAAGCAATGAATGGCGGGATACTTTGTCATTCATGTAATCCTGAATTTATCTAAGGGAAAAATAGAATAAAGCTAGTGTTGAAAATATAATCAGACAGACTGCATCTCATAAAGTTCTACTCCTTTTCCCAGCCAAATTCTCAAGTTTATCAAAAAATTCAAAAGCCATTTACCATCATATATTGTATTGAAAAAGGGAGGAAAAAAACACTATATAATTTTAATCTTTAGTTCTTCCAGGAAATTTTCAATTGTCAATGTTCTCCCTCACTCTTAAGCTCAAGCAGCAGTTAAAAACATTTTACTATTTTCTTTTGCAACATGGTTTTCCCAATGATTCTGCTTGCCTTTGGAGCAAAGAGTCTCCTTGCTTGAATTGAGAGGACATAGAGAATTTCAAGAAGGTAGCTTCAATTTTCTCCTTGTGTGAGGAAAATGATGAACCTGCAGGCTGGTCTTCACATTCATTCTGGATCTTCAAAGTTCTCAGCAGCACTTACCCTTTTGTTTTCTTGAAAGTACACCTGCAATTCACCTTTGTAGTCACATTTCTGCTGACAGCTCATCCCTTGCTAAGCCTCCATATTTGTCTATGTAGCAAGAGATTTATGTGTTCCTTGTTCAAGTTTTTGCACAGATTTCAAACACTTTCCAGTGAAGTGGCCTACTTTAAATAATGGTAATCATTTTATAGCACTTACTACAATGTTTTTCCTTTCATCTTCAAGAATTTTTGACACTAATATATATCTGTGAAAAAGCAGTTCATTGTGATAATGTCAAAAATTTTTTTATTGCAGAATAAACAAAAGCTTTCCTGGGCCGGTGATATGGCTCAGCGGCATAAGTGCCTGCCCGGCAAGCGCGAAGTCCTGAGTTTGACTCCTGGAACCCACATAAAGGAGAAAAAGGGCCGGTGATATTGTTCAGCAGCATAAGCACCTGCTGGCAAGCATGAGGTTCTGAGCTTGACTCCCGGTACCCACATTAAAAAAAAAAAAAAAAGCTTTCCTACTGCCAACCACTGAGGAGGCACCACCGGTACAGATGCCAACACAGTTCTCCAGGGCAGGCCTTTTTTTTTTTTTTTTTTTTTGTGGGTACCGGGGGGTCGACCTCAGGACCTCGCGTGCCAACAGGCACTCGTGCCGCTGAGCGATATCACCGGCCCCTTTTTCGTATGTGGGATCCGGGAGTCGAACTCGGGCCCTCGCGCTTGCAAGGCAGGCGCTTATGCCGCTGAGCCATCTCACCGGCCCTGAGGCAGGCCTTTTTGTCTCCAGATATGAAGCCTTTGCTTAACCCTGGTAGCTCTTTCCAGAACACAAACTTTTCTTGAATTTTGCCATCATTTATGAATTTTACAAATGCAGAAATATGATATTTATTTAGGACATCTGATGATTTATCTGATGTATAGAAAAGCTGCCAGTGACACATCATCAAGATGTCAGCTTATAATGCTGTTTGACAGGGAAATTCTATCTGTGCAACTGTACAGAAAGTGTTTGAGCATTTTGTTCCCTGTGGCATACAAATGCACTGAGAAAAAAATTGGGTAAGCCACACCTTTCACAATAGCATTAAAAAAAAAATAAATGAAATACTTAGGAATCAATCTAACAAAGGAAGAAAAGACCTTTACATTGAAAACTACAGTATTCTGAAAAAGGAGATCAAAGTGGATATCAGAAAATGGAAAGATCTCTTGTTCTAGGGTATGAAGAACAAATATAGCAAAAATGGGCGTATTTCCAAAATTGTTATACAGATTTAATGCAACCCCGATCAAAACACCAATAGCATACCTCATAGAATTAGAGAAAACAGTTCTAAAATTCATTTGAATCCAAAAGAGACCTAGAATAGCAAAAGCAATTCTGAGTAACAAAGTCAAGGCAAGGGGCATCACAATCCCTGAATTGAAATTATAATACAAAGCTACCATGATTTAAAAAAAAAATGCATGGTTCTGGCAAAAAAATGAAACAAAACAAACAAACAAAAAACACACCAGACCTGAGGATCAGTGGAACAGATTAGAAGATGCAGAAACAACTCCAAACATAATCTGTCACCTTATCATTGACAAAGGGGTTAAAAACCTTCACTGAAAAAAGATAGCCTCTTAATAAATGGTGCTGGAAAAACTGGCTTTCCACATGATGAAGATTAAAGCTAGACCTTTATCTTTCATCATACACTAAACTAAAATTGAAATGGAGGTAAGATCTGAATATTAAAGCAGAAACACTAAACCTGCTGGATAATAGAATAGGTAGAACTCTTGAAGACATGGGTGTAGGCAAAGACTTTATGAACAAAACCCCGATCGCACAGGTACTATTAAAAAGAATCAACAATGGGGATCTCATCACAGTAAACAGGTTTTGCACAGCAAAAGAAACCACCAACAGAGTGAAGAAGCAACACACAGAGTAGGAAATATTTTTGTCAACTGTTCCTCAGAGGACTAATATCTAGAATATATAAAGAACTCAAAAGAATCAGACCCCCCAAATTTAAAGACCCAATCCAGAAATGGGCATCTAAAATGGATAGACACTTCTCAGATGAAGAAGTACAAATGGCAAATATATGAAAAAAATGTTCAACATCACTGGTCATTCAAGACATGCAAATTACAACAACACTGAGATTCCATCTCACTCCAGAAACAATGGTTATTATTGAGAAATCAACCAATAACGAATGCTGGCTGGTCTGTGGGAAAAAATCAACACTTCTCCACTGTTGGTGGGAGTGTAGATTGGTGTTTCCACTGTAGAAATCAGTATGGCGATTCCTCAAAAAACTAAAACAAGAGGTTCCATTTGACCCAGCTACACCTGTCTTGGTATCTTCCCAAAAGAATTAAAAGCATCATACCACAGCAATACATGTACACCCATGTTTACAGCAGCACAATTTATAATAGCTAAATCTTGGAAATAACCCAAATGCCCATCAACTCATGAATATATAAAGAAGGTTTCTTTTATACAATGGAGTACTACTTAGCCATAATGAAGGATAAACTTGAGACATTTCTAGGTAAATGGATGCACCTTGTGATCATACTCTTAAGTGAAATAAATTGGACATGCAGCTTTAAATACTCCATTTTTCTCTGGAGGGAGGAACTGAAAGGGTAAATAAGGACCAAAGTATATAATAGCTATTAGGAAATAGGAAGAAAATGTTCAAATTGGAAGGGGAAAGACACAGAGAGGAGGAAGAAGGGAAGGAAGGGAAAAGAAAAAAGAATAGAAGGAAAAAATGGAAAAAAGCTTTCATAAATAAGGAGGAGAAAAAGGATTGAAGGGAAGGGAGGGGATTGGGGAAAAATGAAAAATCAAAATATATCATGTACTCAAGCTCCCTATGATGATTGTGATCATTATGTATATCTAAAGTGTACCAATAAAATTAATTAAAAAAAAGAATTAAGATGTATTATGTATACATAAAAACTCTACACAAGGAGTGTAAGCATTATGTACTACAAACATGTACTTATAAATAAATATAAAAAATTTTCTGGTTTTTATTATGCTCTGTAATCATGTTCTCTCACAAAACTCATAGCAATAAATCATGAAACTTAAAGATGCCACAGAATACCAGTTTAAATTAAGTAATAATATGGCAATTTCTGCCTGTTCATTAGCAATTTTTACTTCAATCATGAAGAAGCACTTTAATAGTTTCTGCATTTCTTACTCATATTTTCATATCTATCCACTCTTCCAGAACTATGTATATGAATTTTTGCTAAATAATTTTTCAAGAAGTATAATATAATTGATGGTAAGAAGCGACTTTATGATCTTAAAGAGACTACAAATCTACCCAGAAAAAAAGATGGAAAAATTCTAAAAATTAAAGAAACAAAATGTAACAATAAGAGGTAAAATGACAGAAATCCTTGACCATGCTAAGAAGAACGTCATGAAAATTAAAACCACAAACAGGCAAACACTATTGAAGTTTAAATAGAAGTATTCTGATGCCAACAATTTGAACTTTAACAATATCAAACTTTACCACAGCCTTATGTTTCTAAAAAACATGAAAGTTAAAAATTCCTCCCATCCTTGTGTCTTCTGGGAAATAGTTTACTCAAGGAACTGTCTTCCCTATATGACTTAGATATAAGTAAAATCTGCCTACCTTGTTTACCTTTCACAAGGCCGGATACAAACTTCCTGCACTCAGTGATCAATCTGGGAAAAATGCAAACTAAATTGACTTGCCCAAACTTTAGTCAATCCTCACCCCTTCCCACAGGTGTTGGATCTTGAATCACTTTACACTTAGCAAACACTGAAATTCAGAATAACCCCTCTTCATAACCCTCCTGAGAATCCACTGATGACAGGGAAAGATTTTCCCTGCCTGATCAATTTTCTGCTGACTCCAGCTGCTTACTCCATTTCCCCACAACCAGTTTCCTGCAGCCATGTTTTCTGCTCTCAATCAGGAAAACGCTTTTCCCTCCCTCATTTTGAAAATCTTACACATCCTATGTGAACCTTCCATCCCACTAACATATTCCCTCTCCCATTACAATAGTCCCTTTCCCTCTACTGCAATTCTTTTCCAATAGTTACACCTTATCAAAATCTGTATTTGCTCTATTTCTGACAAATCAAAATGATTTATCCCAAAAAATCTAAAAAAGATTTATGAACTACATAATATTTTACTTAATATCACACATTGAAACCACTTCAAATTTTACCAAAGGACTGGTTTTTAAAATTAGGAAAAATCTATGCAATTGGAAAGAAGAAGTGAGGAATATCTACGAGTATGGATAACTATCCCAAATATATTTCAAAAAAAGCATGTTGTACACAATGATGAATTATATTAATCATATTTTTCTAAAAGCTCTAAAATTCATATAGAAGTGGAGGTAGAGAAATACCTTGTCATCTATCCTAAGTTTGTGGCTGGGGATTCTATAACAAAATACAGATGAATAAGAGAAATACACAAAAATTTGTTTATGTAAGTTTTATGTGACACATCATCCTTCAAAAGGAAGCTAACATCTAAAGAAATGGATAAATCTATATATTTTGTATGCTAGATTTGATGAAGAAGTGGATAGCTGTGGAGAAATGTTATGGACTAAAAAGTAATAAAATCAGAAAACGTAACACTTTTTCAGATTCTTGTGTGCGACCCTGTGTCTTCAGCAACAAGAGTATTCCTTTTTTCAGGGTATTATGAGAACCTTTTACATGAGGTGCTCTAGACCTGTTTCATAGGAAAGTCAAAAAATTCTTCCTAAGTTTTATGACCTGGTTTAGGGGAGAAAGGCAGAGATGGAAGCTGAATTTGATTCTCTTGCTTATGCAATTTCCTCAATACTATGGTACTATATTTGGTCCACTATGTACTGAACCCCATCAAATATATATATACTCACATATACTGATACCATGCAAATATGTGTGTATCTGATTCTAGACATAATAACTACTCCTAGAATTATAGTCAAATTAAAATATTATAACAAGTTTTGCCTCTGAAAATAGGAGCAATTTATTTTAATTTTATAATTTTTGTACTGCTCCAATATTGTGGGTTATGCCTATATTACTCTTTTTATAAAATACCAATTAAAATAATATACATTCATTTACGTAATATATATTGTTCTACTAATAGAACAACTTTTAAAGTAAAAATAATAATTTAGGCTCCAAAACTTTCCTTATTTCCACTGCTCTACAATGTGAACCTGGAACTGTAAACCTAATTCTTCTCTCTCATCCCTCAGAACCTCCCACTATTAGGAAATACTGTAAGAGTTGAGGGAAAAAAGAATGCCTCTAAGACAGTGGAATCTAATCTCATACTTTTTTTTTTGCCTGTGTCAGTTTTCTGTCTATTTAATAGGTATGCAAGAAAAAATTTGGTAATATAATAAAACAGTAAGTGAAATAAATATAGAATTATATACAATGTTCCCAGTTTATGATTGAAATACTTTCATTTAAAGAAAATTATTACTTTCTGCCTGACAAAACTTTCTTCAGAATCAGTTGTTTGATAAGTGGCAGTAATATAAGTAGTTTTCTAATACTGTAGCTCTACTTACTTTTGTTTTAGCGGTTTTGTAGACTAAATATAGTTTGATTTTTTTTTTTTCTGGACACTTTGTGGACTGGCTAAGCTCCCTGGAGGGACATCGCCTCTTTCCAGAGATTTATGTGGTCTGAGTGGCAGAGATGATGGGCACTTGCTGTTCAGTAGTGTAGTTAATGCTCAGCCTCAGGAGGAAAGCAGTGAAGCATTCTCTACCCTAAGGTACAGTGGTTCTGCAGCAATCACCGGCACTGCTTTTCCTTCTGAGAAAATTTGCATCAAAATGCTCAGCCCACAGGGAGTCCAATATGCACTCACTGCTCGCTGCCTGAGGAAAACAGTTATTATGGTCATTTCCCTGTCTTTCAGGGCAGGGCAAAAAGAAAAGCAAAGAAGAGGAAACAAGAATGGCAAGAGAAACAGAGCTGACTCAAAAAGAAGACAAGTCAGGTGCTTATACCACTGAGCCATCTCACCGGCCCTTTACCTGTGCTTTTGCTATTGAATCTCTCTGATCTTATTCTCTCTATGATCTAGTAAAAAACGATAACTGTTGCAATGTGCTTCTTCCAATTCTTACATAGTCCTATTTAAATTCTGAGGGCTTAGTTTAGGTTACTGATCCATCGAAAACATATATTTTTCCCATATTCTATTTTCCTGAAACAGCAAGACTTAACTTGCCCTAAAGAAGTAAAATAGACTTCAGCATTGCATATTAAAACAGATTCTCTAGAGGTCAATAAAAAAAAAAATTCTTAGCCTTTTTTTGAAACAACTTTTAACTGAATCAAACAAGAACTTTCCTTCTTACATGGAAATGGGAACTTACACTATTAAATTATTTCTGCAAACACAGAAGGATCTGTGAATCTCTCCTTCACTAGAGACAAACATTTAGTCCTAACTTAGAGCAGCTATTTAACTGTAAGGTTCTGTACACAAAATATGCTGTCTTTCTTATTTGCAAAAGAAGTTTCCAACCATGTCTGTTTGAACTGGCTGCCCAAACCCAGAGATTCGCTCTCCCTATGTAAAAACTTGCCTTACAATGTAAATTATTTGTCGACCGTGAAACAAAGACAGCAGATTCTGAATACTTGACTCTGCACTCATTTACTTGTACCAATTTAGTCACAATTAACATACAGCAGAAGAGAGAAAACAGGCATGCAGTAAAGGCTGTCTCTAATGCCTGCAGAGGTATGATACTCATAACTTTAAAATTCAGGGAATACCAACCCAGCATACAAAAAAAGTGGACACTTATCAATAACTGCCCTCTGTCTTGATTACCCTATCCCCTTCTCTTAGATCATGTAATACAGCTTGATAAAAAAGGGGACAAAATGACAGCCACGGGGGAAGATGTCAAAGCTACCCAGAAGAGACGGAAATGACCTTCCTCACTCCTACTGATGTAGTATAGACCACGACATGTACAAAAGAAAAAAAAAAATCCCTGGAGTCCTCAACCTCTTATTCATTAAATGTACCATTTGTGTTTTCTTTGAAAATAATAAGGGACCTGAAAAGTGGTTTTTTACTAAAACCCATGGCTCTTCAGTTGGTCTTACAAATGCCCAGTGGTTAACAAATAGCAGAACAAAGCTTGACCTTTCTTTTTCATACTCTATTACTTTAGATGTGGGTATGATACTCATTAAGGGAAAATCGGAGGAACAAAGTTTATCAGCCCTAAATATATGATCCTAGCCTATCTCGTCTCCCTTAAAACAGAAGACACTAAGATAAGAGTAACTGAAGTAATTGGGAGAATTCAGAGGGACGTCCTTCACAGTGTTCAGTTACAGACCCTACCCCCTTGGAGCGGCACCTAAAGTTCCCAGCCATTGTCCTGAACCAGGAGTCCCTGGGTCCAAGGAAAGCAGAGACTCACAGAACTGAAGCCACCACAAAAAACAGGCAGTCTTTTCCTGGGAACAGAATGAAAGAATCCCTCAAGCAACAAGGATTCTACCAAAGCTGTAACAACAGGACTGAAATAATGATCAACCAGCCCTTGACCCGTAACACGTAATCCTGAAAGGCAGGCCTCTTGCCTTTACAGGAGAATCATTCTGATTCCCTTCATCGGAATGTGATCCCTCCAAATACTACACAAGCTGGAATCTTTTCCTTATTTTCTTTGCTTTCCAAATAAATATTTGGCCTGTTAGTTTGAATTATCACTTTAGTTTTAATTTCTATTTCTACTAAAGCAAGGACTCAGCACTAGCCAGCGACATTACTTGTACAGAGGTAGAAACATAGGAAAAGAGCAGATGAGTCCCCTAAACCAGTGCTGATTGCAGTGTGTCTGTAGACAGCGTTAGACCTGCCAATATTATCAAGCAATGAACTGAGATCAGAAACTGAGGGATAGCCATTTTGATTTTTCTAAGAACCTGAAAATTGATTTTTCTGCAGAATCTAATAAAAATTCAGTATGACTTGTGTTTTATATGGTTGTATTTTGTCTTGCTTTTCAAATATTACATTTTCATTGTAATTTATTAAAATATTAATCAATGACAAGTTGGAGATTGGGTCCTTCAAAAAAGAGAGCATTCATTACATTCTTTATGCCGTGTCTAAAACCACTGTATTTCCAAGAGCTCATTTCCTCTCACCTTACAAGAAACCTAGAGAATATAACATCTTAAGAAACCTTCAGGGCAGTTAAGAAATGTTTATTCTCATTAGTTATTTGCCACTGTCTGCCCTATGTGTGTATTTCAATTTTCTGAAGCAATTAACCAACTCACAGTCTTCTCCATTTAACTATTTTATCTTTGATTTCCTTCAGTTTACTTATGAGCCATTATATTCCTGGTCATCTTTTTTGAGTTCTTTACCTTCTGCATTCCCGAAAACTGACTGATTCTGTATTTGTTCAGATCATTTCCCAGATGGAGTCTGTAATGGTTTTTGGCAACACAAATCTTTCCCTGCACGGAGATTTTACAGTGGGACACATTCCAACGGGGAGATTAGCTGAGGTGCTAGCTGTACTTGAGGCAGGTTCTACCTAAATCTTAGCAACTGTGGTAGAGAGTAGGCAATGAAATCACAAAGTACACAGCGCACCCACCGCTATGTAAGAACTGATTGGGAGGCTGTGAGGCAGACTCTTTGAATCCTTCAATATGTGATAACTAGGGGGCCGGTAAGATAGCTCAGCTGCATAAGGGCCTGCCTGGCAAGCACGAGGTCCTGAGTTCGACTGCTGGTACCCACATATGAAAAAAGAGCCGGTGATATCGCTCAGCAGCACAAGGGCCTGCCTGGCAAGCACAAGGTCCTGAGTTCGACTCCCGGTACCCACATAAAAAAAAATGTGATACAAGGGAAATAATTTGAAGACAAATAAAATTTGTTTACGTAGGTATTACAGTCTTCATAATGTATGAACACTGCAAGGAATTAATGATTTCTGAATAAGATACCTTAAAATAAGTCTCATTTCTAAAAATGTGGTATACCAGAAACAACATCCAAGTACAATACAATTAAAATTCTGAGCATTATTTTAACAAATCTTTACAAGTCAATGAAAATGCAAGACTCTAGAGTGAAAAGCAGGAGCTACAGCTGGAACATGCAGGAATTCACTGTGGCCCCTGGGCCCCACTACAAAAGGAAGACATATGGCAGAAAAGACCTAGGACCCTGGGCAGTATGAACTCTAGTGAGTGATTCTACAAAATGTAGTCCCCAAGGTGACAACTGGAGTTGGGTTAAATAGGAAATCAAATGCTCTATCATGTGCACACGACAGTGACACAGCCTGGGAGAATTAGAAACCGAAAGTTAGTAGTAATATTAGGCAGAAGAACATCTTAAACCAGAAGTCTGGGGCCGGTGAGATGGCTCAGCGGCTTAAGCGCCTGCCCGGCAAGCGCGAGGATGCGAGTTCGACTCCCAAACCCACATGCGAAAAAGGGGCCGGTGATATCGCTCAGCGGCACGGGCGCCTGCTGGCGCGCGAGGTCCTGAGGTCAACCCCCCGGTACCCACAAAAAAAAAAAAAAAAATTAAACCAGAAGTCTGCAAACCCTAAGGATTTCTGTTTAAAAGAAGGCTGTTATAGACAGGTATATAAGCTATATTATGAGCTATAAACAGAAAAAATGTCCACTACACATACAATAGGAAAGACTGAATTGTCAGAATATTTAAAGAGTTTCTAAATTCAATGAGAGCAACAATAACCTTAGCAGTATGTTTTAAAAGGGAAGATTTTTCACAGAAGAGAAATAACTAATGTGAAAACTGACTAGTATGTGGAGAAAACAAATGTTATTAATTAAAAGGTCTACACTCATATACCAAGAATTAAAATGTAATCCATGGTATAGATATGAAACGTTAAAGCACTTATAAACTTCTAGTAGTGAATTTATTTATAAAACTACCATGAAAAGTAATTTTGCACTATTTAGTAAACCCAAAGATATGACTATTTTAGGCCCAGCTTCCTAGCCATTTACCCTAGAGAAAAACACAAGACAGCACTATTTGGAAGGACTAACTCTCGAAATAACCCAATCCTTCATTGACAACAGCATAGATAAATAAGATGTGATAAGAGTTCAGAATGAGATGTCACAGAACAATGGAACTTAGATAAGTTCGTCAATCAGTAACCAGCAAAAACACAATATGGTGTAAATAAAATATATCATAGTATATCAAATATTAGTTCCATTTCTGGAGTGTTTACATTTTTAAATTTTAAAGAAAAGCAAGAGAATAGTGACCAGAAAATTTGAGAACTTCAGGAGATAGGAATGCAGACAGAATTAAATAGAGGCAAACAGAAAGCTTTAAAGAAAGCTAGCTAGCTAGCTAGCTAGATACATGGATAGATGATAGATAGATAGATAGATAGATAGATAGATAGATAGATAGATAGATAAATAGCTAGATGATTGATAGATAAAATGCTTCATATTTTAAGATGGGTCGTGAGTGTGAGGATTTTTTAAATTATTATTTTAAAGCTTAAACATATACTATTTATATTTTGCATGTGTGATATGATTTATACCAATTTAAAACCAAAGATGCACATATTTTAGGAAACTAATATATATATATATATAACAATTTATTTGTAATGTGAGCATAAACTCAGAGTTTTACCCTGAAAGCAAAATTTGCCTTCATATTTTCAGAACGTCATCAGGGAAATAATTTGTTGAACTGTTCTAAAATTAAAATCTTCGCATTTTATTATAATGAAAATGTTTGAAGAGTTTTAGAATTAACTAAATTAAGCTAATTACATTTGAATGTAAATCCACAAAGCTGCTTTTTAGAAATTACTAATTTCCCAATTTGATGATATCTAAGTTGGTGATAATTTTATACTGAGCCAACATTCAGACAGCTTTTGTTAATCACCTTTCCATGGATTTGAATACTGTATTGGAGGAAAAAACACAAAGAGCATTAAACACAAAGAATGGAAAGTGGATTAATGAATAGCAGCTCATTTTAACAAGAAAAGTAATTTTAAAATATTTAATGAGATGAAATTCGTTAAACAAGAGTACTGGATTTTTTCAAGGACGTATTTTATTATAAAACAATTTCTTAAAATATTTTCTAACTGGAATTTTGCTCTTATATTTGGTCTCAATTTTTGACATGAGAAAGAAGGGTAATTTTAGTAGGCTTTGCTTTTCACAACTTCATGAATTGATATATGTCTATGAGTTCTGTAGAGAGAATAGAAGATCAATAATGAGTTTTCTCACCTATTTATATATTTTACATGACACATATATAGTAAAAAGTTGCACCATTATTAACTATGAAGGAATAAGTTAAAGTGAGGAAAATAATAACAAAATATTATATGAATAAGAACATTGGGGCCTGTATTAGTCAATGCTTACTAGAATCAGATGTAGAAGAGTGGAAAACATCTATCTGTGCACTGGGGACCTGAAGGATGCAGTCAAGGGCTTGGAGCCCATGGCAAAGTCCCACGGGAGTCTGTATCAAGGATCTGCAACTGAAAGGCCCAAAGGCCAGTGGTGGAAGCTAGAATGTTTGTGCCAGCAGGGTGAAGGTTCTGTGCCAGAAGCCTGAGGGACCTGAGCTGGAAGCCAGGAGATGCCATACAGGATGAAGTCAAGGATTGAAGCTCTCTTGAAGGAAGACAGCAGCCAAAGCTTCTTTGAAGAAAAACCACTGAAAAGCAGCTTCTTCAGGAAACTCAGCAGCATGCAATCCCCACCCCTCCACCGCTCTCCTTTTGTACCATTTGGCAACAATCCTCAGATGTTTCTTCCACACCCAGAACCATGCTGACTCAGTTCTGCTGGCGTTCCCATTCAAGTTGACAATTAATTAATTTACCACAGGGTCTAATTAGAGATTTGGGTAGTAGAGTTGAAGGTGGAAGTTTTTATTTTTCCCCTTGCCCAAATAGTTTACATTCTGCTAGTATAATTAAAAGTTTTGTAAATTTTATCTTCCATTACCTTAAAAAAGATTCTCAAGATGAATTTTATTTTTCTCATGAGATAAATTACAAAAATTTTTAAAATTGCAGTTTTACCATTTTGGAGTTTGTCACTGGAATTGTTCGACTTTTTTATTTTTATTTTTTTTTAAATTTTTTTTTTTTTGTGGGTACCGGGGGGTCGACCTCAGGACCTCACGCGCCAACAGGCACCAGTGCCTCTGAGCGATATCACCGGCCCCTTTTTCGTATGTGGGTTCCGGGAGTCGAACTCGGGCCCTCGCGCTTGCAAGGCAGGCGCTTACGCCGCTGAGCCATCTCACCGGCCCGACTTTTTTATTTTTAATCATAAAATGTCTTACTTTCTTCATCACTAACATAAAATATCCAACACTCGCAACCTAAAGGAGGAGAGGTTTAGTTTGGCTCACGGTTTCAGAAGTCTCAGTGCTTACATTGTTGGAGGCCTTCGGAGAGCCTGGATGGAGGAAAGTTACTGAGAACATGGCAGCCAAGGTGCACAGAGAGAAGAAAGAGCTGGAGAAGACAATACAACCTTTCAGGTAAAGCCCCCTGCCTCTTCTAACCAGACTCTACCTCTGAACAGCAAGTCAGCTATATTACCCCATTATTCAATCACCTTTCAAAAGCCCTACCTATAAGCACATGACTAATGGACTTAGTGAGCACATACATCTTTGGTCTAAACCTTAACATGAAGCATCTAAATCCCAGAGAAGGTAACTGAGTTTTCCAACAGCGCAGCTGAGTTTAGGTCCATGTGTCTTACTATCCATTCACAGTTCACTGGTCTATATCACATTCTTTCTGTATTTGGCTACAAGTTTCTCAATAATGTAGTTGTTTATATTTCACAATGTACATCATGTTATAGTGAGCAGCATTGTAAGAATGAAAATATTATGATTTTGCAATAACATAATGAAAAGTTTTCATATACTTTCAATAAGAATTCCATAACTAGAAATAGCATTCTATCCATATTGTAAAGTCTAGAACTTTTTTTGTAATTTAAGAGAAATTGCTATGTATGTTAAATTTAGAATAAATTTAAACTTAAAATAAAATATATTAATGGAGATTTAAGGAATAAAAAGAATGACGTAGCGAAAAGTCACTATATAACTAAAATTTCAACAGAAATATATATAGGCATAAAATAGTCTTCAAAAATTCTATATAAATTTAATGGATAACAAAAATGTATACTTTTACATACTTTTTGTAATCTACAGTTACTGCAAATCAGGCCAATATTTATAAAAAAATTACTATGTATGGTTTAAATAACTAATTTGTTTGTTCTAGTCTAATACAGATAGTTTTATTTTTAATTATATATAGAAAATAATACCATACTAAAGAAACATTTTATTTCTTCAGTTTTGCCTTGGCTCAAAAAACTTGCCTTTGGCTACTGTACATCTCTAGACAATTTATTTCATCCCCTTGATCCCATTTCTTGATGTTACTAGTACCTACTTCACAGGGGGGAAATGAAGTAATGCAAAGGTCTCAAATATTTTTGCGTACATATCAAAAAACTGACACAAATGAAATATGACATGGGTTAGATAAATTATTTTCATTGACATATATATGAAGCTTATGAAATAAATGAGATAATGTGTTTATTTGAAAAAATAAATAACTAGACTGTGGGTTAAACACACTGTAAACTACCTAGTTCGGCACAACTGTGGAATAATATCATTTAACAGAGGCTAATGCATTCTGATGATTACACAATATAATAAGACAGTCTCTCAGTACTACATAATGCATATATATATGTGTATATATGAAAATAATCTTTACACAAATACAGAGATGTCTAGCAAACAGATATGTTTGTGGATCTTATGGCTACAGAATTAGTTCCCAAGTAAAACAATCTGTAATTACTTTGGTTTCAAGGTATTTTGATTTATCAACTTTGTCAATGGATTCAGTGGGAGTGTTTTGACCTCCTATTTTTCTAAAACTAAGAGATAAAGCTTCCATATGAAAGGTGCTATACCTATGGTAAAAAGAAAGAAACATTCTTAGCATCAAAACCAGGGAATCAAAGCTAGAGAATTTTGTACAATCAGACGTATCAAATAAATCTTATCTTCCTTTGGTCTCCCCACATATTTTTGTTACTTCCTTGTAATTTTTTCTCTTTGTTCATCACAATACATGAGCAATAAAGCTTTGCCACATCTTCGGATCTTCATTTTTATATGGAGTCTCTCAGACAAATGTAAAATATCTGTATGCTTTCCTCCTGTTATTCTGTTTTATGTCAATTTAATTCCAACAGAAGACCTTAAGAGAGTAAAGTTTTGCCAACCATACAGAAGAATATCCCCATGTACATTTTTAAAAAATAAATGACATCCTTTTTTGAATATTATTACCAAATGATGTAATAGTAAATGTGGAAATAATGCAGAGTGAGTAGCCAAATTTATTATTGTTCCAACATATTTGCTTTCTTCAAGTAGGAGGGTATGAAAGGCTAATGACTGCCACATGGCATCTAGAGTGCCCTCTGGAATGACAACTCTTAGCTTCCACTACTTTGGTCCACAGAATTTGAGTGGATGTGACACAAATTCTAATATTCATAATATTCTACATCTGAGTAGAATATTAGGGAATATTGTGCATTTCTGTTTGTTCCTTTGCTGTTTTTCCTTTCTATGAAAACTGTCTTCAAAAGTGACTGCTTCTTCAGTCTGGCTTCAGTAATAAGAAGACATGAGAAAGTGAGTCTTAACCTATTTGTAGCAGCCAATTCCTAAAATGAACAAGAAATTGTTAATTTATAGACTGCTGAGATTCAAGGGATGTTAGTATAGCTTTAGCCAACCAATACTGACAATTGCAGCTCAATACAGATTTCTCTCTTAAAGTATATTTGTTATATATGAAAAAAATAACTGAAATGCAGTTTTGTGCATCTCTAGAATCCAAAAGAACAATCTAGTTAATAAGTAATAGGGATATGCAAAAAACTAGGAAATTTTAAACTACGAGTTTTAAATTTTAAAGAAAAGAGCAGCTTCTACATATTAAAATTTTATGATTATTTTGACACAAATGTTGTGATCTCTAAATTATAAAATCATGTTTGATATTGAGACATTATATTTAAAGATGTTTCAAATGCTAACAATGAAAAATCAACAAATTCAAAAGAAAATGTTAGGAGATGACAGTCATCAAAAGCGGTCACCTTCATGTTTCCACAGGGCTTCCTTCAAATGCAACAAAGTCCAGTAGGCATTAAAAACAGGCCTTAAGAGGAATTTTCTGAGCCATGGGTCAGCAAGGAAAGACAGTGCCTAAATCTCTTGTCTTTTTTTTTTCTAGGAAAGGGGTATTGCCCTACATAAAATCAGAGTAGTAAAAATGTACACATGAGAAAGAAGCATTGTCCCATGAGTAAAAACGAGGCTTCTTGGTGAACCTGGCTTGAGATTCCAGCTAATCATTTTAGCTTCTGAAAGCCAGATATCTCATGAGAATTGGAGACCCACACTCATTATAGAACCTGGGAGAACCACCTCTTACTGGGAGAATGGGGTCACAGTTCACAGAATGGGCTCATTGTCCAAGAAACTTAGAATTAGTTCCTGGAGTCACTGCTATACAGTTCTTCGTGGTGCTCCAGAGGATGACAGGAACATCATTAGGAACATATTCCAAAAAGTCATTTCTATTGTATGTTAAAGGAATTGGAAAATCAATACAGAATTTTAAGTAGGTGAGTAATATAATTTGATTTGTATTTTAGAAAATTAACCTATCAGAAAGGTAGACCGAGATGTGAGTCAGGCAGAAACTCTAGTGAGATTAATTATGAGGTCAATTTGACAACTGAAAAAAAAATGTTGAATGTCTGAAATAAGACAGTAGCTTACTCAACATTCACAAAAGTATTTCCTTCTCAAAGACTTTCAAGCTTAGAAACAGTTTCAATCTCCTCTTAGATTCTCAGACCCTTTCTCTATAGCGTGAATTACACATGAACTGTGGTACAGATTTTTGGTTGTTTTTTGCTTTTTGTTTTTTTTCAACTGCAGATTGAAAATACCTTCAGGAGAGTGTCCATCGTAACACTCATCTGTGTCCTCCAGAATGTCTAGCATATATCGTTTTTCATGAAAGTTAATTCTTACAGCTTTATTAAACTGGGATGAAAACATAATGAGTAGATCAGATTTGTAGAATTTGATCCTTGGACCACATCAAAGGCTTAGGAAATTAGTGCACTATACAGATGCACCTAGCTCAGATTAGAACACCTGGGGAGCTGAAACCCAGCTAGATACTAAGTCACGCAGCCATTTTTGCTTCTTACTTTGTATTTATTACAAAAAAGTACTGGAATGGAAAATTATATTTTAATCCAACTATTTGAAAAGAGAATTGCTTTTTCTGAGTGGGAAGAATTTCCTTTCTAAGTCACATGAACACAGTGAATGACCAGATGACCATGGAGAAGTCTAGAATGCTTCCCCTCACAAAAAAGGGAGAGTATCTGAACAAGTAGAAATTAATGGAAATATTTTCTGAAAAAATGATAATTTCTTGAGAGAGCAGGAGTTAGAGAAAATATGGGGAGACTGGAAAGTTTCCAGTTTTTGAAGTTACATAGGGTTAAATCCTTTTTATAATAATTATTATTTTAGTATTATTCTTATTATGTTGTTAGTCATAATTAACAATGACTGAGAATTTATTATTTTCAGTGTTGAACATATTTCATGGATTATCTCATTTAAGCATTTTTAGATCATTCCATTATGGGTTCTTTTCACATCCTTAGGCTCCACATGGAAAACACAAACTTTAGATTAAATTTGTCAAAATCACATTGATAGTTAATTGTACAACTGGGATCCAAAATGAGGTTTAATTATTACCCTGTAATGTCATTTCACTTCAGAATATGTGGAATAAGAATTTGGAAATTATTGACCATTCACAAAGTAAAAAATATTGATAAATTTGTAAGAGAATATGAATGCCAACTTATTGATGCGATAGTGTTTGTTGATATTTTAATAATTCCAAACACAGTTTATTTCACTTATTTTAATGTCAGAAAATAATGAAAACCTAAATATAGAAAATAACAATGGAACATGTAAGAATTCTCTAGATACTGGCTGTGATCCATAAAATATTTGTGTAAGTTCTTCATAAAATATTGTATGGCACAGAACTATACCTATGAACCTTCCAGCCATTGATAGGTTTAGGGTGAGCTTAGTGGCACTTTAGAGATACACTAAGAACGACCGACCATATGTACTAAATTTGTCTTAGGTGATATGAAGGAAAGACAATAAATGAAAGGACTATTTTGGGAGATACTGTCCTAAAATCATTTTTTAAATGATTTTAAATATATTTTCTAAACCCATTTCTAGTTTGTTTTCAAATTTACTTGATGTTTAAATTAGTTTCAAACTTTTTACTCAAAAACATTTACAAAACTTTGCAGGAAAGATAATTTATCTTTGGAGCCAATATATTAAGTCTTTGTCAAGTTTGCAAATCAAAACTTTGTAAATGAATTTAATTTTGCCTCCTACCTTGTTTTTATTGCAAAATGTACTGGAATGGAAAATGATATTTTAGTCCAGCTGTTTGGAAAAATTGTAATTTGTGGGTAAGAAGAATGTCACTAATAATATGCTCCATCTGTAGAAACACACACATGTACACTGTATCAGAAAAGAATTAGGCATCCATGAATTGATTGGCTGTCAAAGGAACTTCTTCCATAGTTATCCTCTTCATTTCATTAGGAAAAATACATTTACTGCAAATCACATGCATACTGCAATTAGACAAATCTGGCTTCTATTACAGATCCTTCCCTTATTATCTGTAAGGAGTTTGGTCAGATGATGCCTTAACTTTCTTAAGATGCATGAAATTGCTTAATTTTGTGCTAAATGAATATAACAATAGTTCTTTCAGAGCAATTGTAAGGAAGAACTATTTAAAACACAATCCCTGGCATAGAGAGGTCTCTTAGAAAATTCTACCACTCTTAAATATTAGGTTACAAATTTATAAATGTTATTTTTCTTCCTCTTCTATTTTTATCTCCTTCATTTTTAAAATTTGATTTCACCACAAAAATGTACATGGATTTAAAGGTATAATGCTCGTGAGAAAAGTCATAATACCTATCCTTTATGGACTACATGCTTGGTACTAGTTTATATCATAAGAATTTCCATTCATTTTTTCACTTACTCTTTATACCAATGGAGTAACATGGGTGCTATTATTCCTACATTACAGATGACAATTTTGTCTCAAAGGATTGACTATTCTAAATACAGACTTATTTAATGGAAAAACCAAAATTCAAACTTCATTCTTTCTGAGTCTAAATTCTTAGCATACATACCTTACTTTTGATCTGATAATCATAACTTTAGATACAAATTACAAGGAAATTTCCTTACATGGAACCAGCAACATTCAATGCAGTTTGGGAAAAACCAAGAAATACAAAAATGTTCAAATGTAATTACTGCCTGCATGAGCTATTGTATTTGTTGTGTTTTACAGTGCTCAAAAATTTTTTTAGAGTGAAAACCACCATAACAGTCAATGATATGTGAAATTCTAGAGAGAATAAGGAGAGTATTGTCAAAGTCTGGTATTGCCATTTTAGGTGTAAAGACATGTAACTTTAATTTATATTTTGGTATATATATATATGGCGAGAGATCCTCGGAGTTCTTACTTCAACTGGAACAAACACGGACAAAATATTATAGTTGTCACTTGCCATTCCAGATAGCCAGACTACTATCAGTAGTCTAAAAGCCCATGAAAAACGTGCAGATGAATCCAGAAAATCCAATTCCAAGATGACTGGACAACTGTACTGAACTTTCAGACTCATCATTTACTAGAGATATTCTGTTTAATGAAATAACAGAAGCCATTCCACAGAACTTCATCAATTGACATGTGCCAATACTGTATGTGAAGGATATGAATGTCTACTGTTGCTCACCCAGTTAAAGGTCAGGGTCCCTAGGTTGTCAAGTTGTCTGGGAGAGGGGAGATCTCTTCCAGCACTGTGGCATTTGACAAGGAACTTAGGCTTATACATTCCTGTAGGAAAGATACATGCAAAAAGGCCCAGGTTTGACTCTCTCCTGTGGGAAGAAGGACTTAGTTGAGGGAGGTTTCTTTCATCACCCAAAGCATAATGCATAGCAGAGTACAGAAGACCATGTGCTCAGAGTCTGTGGAAGCCTCCTTTCCAAGGAATTCCAATATGGGGTCAGCAATTGCTAGTCTAATGGTGTGTGATGCAGGACCACCATGGTATTTTCTTACTGAAGTCTTACTGTCATTGTTGCTTGCTTGTTTATTTGGTTAGTGAATTGGCTGAACTACTCAGTTAATTTATTTTGACCATAGTCTACAACCTCTGATGCCATTCAAGGGACACAGCTTTGGGCATGCACATAGTCTTTCTGACCACCAGAGATGGTTATAGTTTTAGCAGGGTTTTCTTTAACTGTCTCATTTCTTGTTCTATTCTTTGGGTCCTGACTTATATTCCTCTGTTACGCACAGCTGTTAGTCTTTGTTTTTGACAGCTCTCAAGAACACGAATTATTCCATAGCCTAAACCAAATAAAGTGAGGTGCCTTGGCAGGGTAGAGTGATCCAGCTCTGAACTTATGTTTAGCCAAGCTTCTACACTATGGGCAGAACAAGGGGCAATGAATACAAGGGCAAATTGCTCTGCAATGTCGTGCCATGTGGCTCTTTCCTATGAAGTAAGATTATGGTGGAAGGAAGGATGAGCTTGTGGGTGCAAATTGGTGGAACTGTCTAAGAGTACCAGTGCAGCGCAGAGTCAAGGAGGACAGAATCTTCCAGAACTCACTAGCTGCCAAATCTACCCACTACAGTTCTTTTAGTCTAAGAAGCCGCGGAAGCTGGGAGCATCACTCGTTTGAGCCCTCTGGAACAACTTTCCTGTAACACAGAGCTAAGCCAGAAAGGCAGGCTGTACTCTGGCAGCTTGGACTGGGGAAATAGGTAACATCACCTGGTTGTCAGCATCTACTCAATTTAGGCCACGCATCAACATGTCATGTAGGTTTTGGAGAATGAGATTGCTCAGGCCACAGAAAGTACTCTGTATACCTTTTCCATTTAGAAAGTTATGGGGGATGGTAGCAACAATTCGCTGCCTGAACCAACTGAAAGAGTCTTTCCTCAACAGATACGGCATTCTACATGTAGTCCCTATCTCTAGTGCCATGGCTACCTCTGTTCTTACTGAGTTTCACAATTTTGTTGAATAAATGCTTCTCAATTTGCTGTAAAACTTTGAGTGATCATCTTTGTTAATTTTCACCAGATTAAAATAAAATAATATTATTAAGACAGATTTCACAAGTTCATTGCACTTTCTGAAGCCCTATCCTATTTTTTTAATTCTTCTTTTTCTAATATCTGAGAAGCCCAGAAGATTAATGTAGTAAGTTAACCATCCCTAATTATTTACTCCATTAGACAAAATCTTGCCAGCTTATAAGATTTTCAAAATCCTGGGCTCCTTAAAATACTGTCACCAGAAAAATTACACATTTAACATTTGCCTCAGGAATTATTTTATTTTGTCTCAATTATATTAAAACACCATATGCTCTACAGCAATAACAGTGATGAAAATGATTGCTAGAGGAATATTGTATTGACATTTCTAACTTTCCTGCCAAAAAACTTTCCAATTAAACCAATAGTATATTGTCAGTTAAATATGAATTATTAAAATAGGAGGACCACTAACAGAGGAGAGTTTTTGCCATCTTTCATAGTTTTAAGATATATTTTTCTTATACTTCTAATAATACCAGTTTTCTAAATAGTAGAATTGAGAGGAAAATTAATATGAAAATTTTAGTAGATGCTTTAGCTTCTAGGAAACTTCAGGAGAGAAAAATATCTAGAAAAAAATATATATGGAGAGAGAGACAGACAGACAGACAGAGAGACAGACAGACAGACACAGAGAGAGAATATGGACATAGATACAGATTTTACTTGTTGTAAAAATGAAGGAAGAACATTTCCAGGGACCAAAGATAAGGAAGATCCTGAAAAACTTATCTGTCAGATACCAATTTCTCTGGCAGTGTATATTTATTATACCCTTGAAAACTAGTATATAAAATAGTGTATTGGGAAGATACAAAAATATCAAATTATATATTCACATTCTTCTAAATATCTAATTTTTATTTTTTTAATTTCATAGATTTAATACATTAATATACTCATGAAAAACTATACATTAAGAATGAGTATTGCATAGTTTTCATGGCATTTCTGAGATATTTTATGAATAAAATGCTACAGTATCTAAAATGTTTGGAGGTTGCTAATCTAGGGCTTTTGATTTCAAGAAAGAAGAAAATGCCTCTGTTTTGTTCTAGTACCTTTGAAAGGCTATACCATTAAAGAAAATGAGGACAGAATAAAGTCTGCCCACCCACTCAAAGAAATAATAACAAATCTTATTTACATCTCATAAGAAATATAAGAAAGATAGAGATGTGAATGAATAGATAATAAAAGAGAAAAAATAGATAATACAAAATCATTTGTCTGAAATTAATTTGACCCCATCAATGGACCTATAAGTAAAAATGGATAAAATTTATCTTTTAAGGTAAATTTTAAGATTGGCTAAGAAACAAATTTGTGTCATATTACTTCTACAACATATCTGTATAAAACAGTGCTGGGGACGGTTGAAACCAATGACTACAGAAAGCATATTAAGGGGAAACAAATACAAAGCGATATTCAAGTAAGAAAATAATTTTGTTAAAAGACATTCTTTAGCACTAAAGTTAGTAATATGATAAAAAGTGAAATTATTCAACAAAAATGTGTAACAATTAGACATGCCATGTATTATAATACTGTTCAAAATTTATAAATTAAAAAAAAACATCAGCATCATTTTAAGAAAACTAGAACATGCTTCCCACTAATGGAACAAACTGATTTAAAAAAACTGAAAGATTTAATATACTATTAGCAAATTTGATGCACTGGACACACAAACCCTAAAAACAAGACTTGAAATTTACATTAGTGATCCAGAAGCTATGGAATATTTTCAAAATAACACTGATCAGAAATGATGAGAGTGAGGAGAGTCGCATTAGTTTCTGTGCATTTCATGAAGCTTACGGTCTTTGTTTTGCTATCTTCACAAAACACAATTTTGCTTAAGAGTCTAGGATTATCTTATGGCCCTAGTTAACCCAGGAAGAAGAGCTTGCAAAGTCAAGTTCTATGAAAATTTTCCAAATCTGGTAAAATCTTAAAGGTCATAGACTGGAAAGTGTTCTTTTGGCCATTAATTTAATTCCAAGGTATTAATTGGAGGGTAAATGCAGAAAAGAAAGCTGAATGTACTACAGGCAAATAAAAAGCCTATTTATAACTGAAAAATTAAAATCATTAGCTTCTTGGAAGCCAGTTTTCTAGGAATTCCAGGCATCATTTCTATGAACACACCTAAAAAGCATTCAGACAATATGCTTTTCTTTTTTTTTTTTTTTTTTTTTTTTTTGGCCAAATGAATGGCTACACTCCATAACTTTAAATATGAACATCAAAATCCATGTCTACATTCTGAATTTCTGGTAGAGTGGGTGTCCAGCTTAGGTATGAACAGAATTCATTCAATAGGATGGAAAAATTCACCCTCCTCTTTTCCACTTGTTTTCATCTCCTCCATTCTCCAAAACACAACTAAAATGTCATTTCATATCCTGATGACCTAGGTAAAATTAGTGACTCCTTACTATAGAATGTTCAGCACTGTTTATGTGAAACCCATTAGAAAATATGTACTGGCCTATCATATATCATTGTCAAAGTTATTATTAATATTATTAGCAGAACTCAGATGGTCTTAGAATCAGGGATTTTTTAAAAGCTATAATTAGATACATATACATATACATATTATGAGTAATATCAAAAGCCAAGTATCCAGAAAGAGGTTCCTACTCAGAATCATTTTTAAATGTTCTGGATTAAATAGATGTAAAGAATAAATACTTCATAAGATCCTCGAGGAGCTAGCAAATAGTACAGAAATATCAGTCAAAATCGTCATGAAATTGGAAAGACTTAAATATAGCACTTGAGGGGTTTTGTCCTACCCGCATTTGTTAAAATGGAAATTGAGCTTCAAATTTTATAGATTAACTAATAACAAAGAACAATGAGGCAATTTCCCAGACCTATTCAAAATAAGAGTCCATTTACCCCCTTAAAAAGCCCAAAACTCAAAATAGTACATCATTATATGCATAAACAAAACTTCATTATGTTAAGCAAAATGAGAAAGAAAGTATGCGATGGAGTGTTGTGGCACACTCCAGTAATCCCAGCACTGTAGGAGGTTAAGAAGAAGGGAGAGTTAAACCCAATCTAGGAGACTGAGACCACATCTCAAAATAAAAAATAAAAAGTGCCGGGAATGTACCTCAGTGTGAAAAAAAGAGAAACACACACACACCGTGGGGGATACAGAGGGGCTATGTTATGTATGATATTACTTATATGTGGAATCTAAAATAGTCAAATTCATAGAAACAGAGTAGAATGATGATTACTACTGCAAGGTAGTGGAAGAAATGGAAAGGTAACAACAATAAAAGGGTGCAAAGTTTCAGTATGCACGATTAATGTGTTCTGGAGTTCTATATAACATAGTGCATAGAGGTAACAATATTGCATTGTATACTTGAAATTTGCTAGGAGTGTTGATCTTATGTTAATTTTTCTTATCACATACAAACAACAACAATAATTACTATTATTATATTACTGGTAGGAAAAACTCAAATAGATGGATTTAATGGTTATGCTGGTTTGACAGGTGCATGTTTCTCCCCAAAGTTTCTGAGAGTTATATATTAAAGATGCACAATTTTAATGTGTCCTAATAAAGAAGTTAAAAAATAAGTAAATCCAACTCTCTACTCTGATTTCATAATAGGGTTGTTTTTAAAAAGTGCTATGGCTCTGAATGGAGTAAGAATAAAATGAAGTCTTTAAAATGTAAGAGCCAGCTGTTTGTACATAGTTTCATGTTCCAAATTTATATTATTGGGACTGGGCTACAAAATAACACCAAGTTATGAATTTAGTCTAAAATTGTCCATATTGCTAGGTCCCCAGGAATTTGACACACCATATGCAAATCTCTGGAATAACTATGTTTCAAAGAATTTCCTTAAATAATTTTTTCCAAAATCTGCGTAGATCATAGTCAAAACTAACAAATCCCATCCATAAAGACATTAATTTAAATAAGAACCTTCAGAACAAATAGCAAAACATGGATCCAGAATAAAACCAAATACTAGAATTTTTAGATACAATTTATAAAATAACTATGCTTGTTTTGTTTAAGAAAATAAAAGATAAACCTGAAAATGCACCAAAGAGATTTTTCAAAGTGATCAATAGATAGATATAGATGATAGACATAGAGATAGAGGTAGAGGTAGAGATAGAGATATATGAGCAAAATTAGACTAAATTCATGGCTTGATATTGTTTTGTAGCCCTTTCCCAATAATATAAATTGAGACTATGAATCTATATATAAATATCTGGCTCTTATGATGTTTTAAAGACTTAATTTTATTCTTCATTCAGAACTGTAGCACTTTTTAAAAACAAGCATATTGCACCGTTAGGCATTGTTGAATAGAACATTATTTAATTGCCTAATAGAACACAAGAAATTACCTAGCTCTTAGGCAAAAAGCAATGGACAAGGTCTAAGTAGGAAAGTACAGTGATGAAACAAACAATATTTAAGAGAATCATTAAGAATTTTCACATGTGGTAAACATAGTCTTTAGATAGAAAAATTCCAGTGAAACATCATGTTATATATCATAAACATATGCAATTTTGTCAATATAAACTATCAAATAAATATCAATTTGAATAAATAGAAAAACCTACCTTACTCTTAGATAATAAATACATACATATTCAAGTGTACATACATATTTATGCAACTATACATATACATATATATATTGATGTATAATATATCAAAATACAAATATCAAAATATTGTTTAAGCAAAAATAAATGAAATTGATAAGGAAATTTGAATATGAGAAAATATGCAAAAAAATTTTAAAAATAAAAGTGATAAGTGATATCCCTTCAAACAAATTTTATACTTCATATAAATCAGTAGTATAAAAGTAATTTGGGCCTGGTGCATGGGGACATCGATGTAACTGAACAGAGAATTCACAAATAGATACACACTCAACTAGATCTAACATTATTCAAATAGTTTCAGATAATATAAAAATAAGGAGAATTTCTCCACTACTTTCACAAATGTGGTAAAATGTCAATAGCAAAAATCAGCATAATAATTATACAATTTTAAGTGCAAGTAACTCTTGTTTATAAATATAAATTTAAAACACCTCAAAACACTTGCAATCAAAATTCATTGAGTGTAACAAAGTAAACCTCATAGTTATCAATGAAATTGAAAATTTTGTTCATATTAGTAAGTAAATTAATGAAATTAACCATACTAATTTTAAAGGCTTATCTCAACAGATGCAGGAAAAAATTTGATAAAAGTATTATGTATTTAAAACTTTAAAATTAAGAATAAATGAGAGTCATATTAATTAGATTTTTTAAATGTATTAAGCTCTCTGCAAACATAAATTATACTCCGGTGCTTTCAATTTTTACTTTATGATTAAGATCAAGACTAGGTTTCCAGGTCAGTGAGATAGCTCAGTGGCATAAGCGCCTGCCTGGCAAGCTCAAGGTCCTGAGTTCAACTCCCAGTACCTACATATGAAAAAAGGGCCAGTGATATTGTTCAGCGGCATGGGTGCCTGTTGGCGCGTGAGGTCCTCAGTTCGTCCCCTGGTACCCACACACACACACAAAAAAGGACTAGGTTTCCACTATCACTGGTTTTAGACAATGCTGGATAGGTCTAAAAAGGCAAGATAAGTAACTGAATATTATAGAGAATAGAAAAGTAAATAGCTATAAGCAGATAATGTAGTTGTTATGTGCAAGTATCCAAAAGACTATACAAAGAAGTTTTAAAACATATGAGAGCTTAACAATATCACTGGATAAAAATCAATTGTGTGCTACCCAAATATCTATTAAGAGAAAGTCAAAAAAAATTTAAAGAGAGCATTTATAGCAGGATCAAATAAAATTAAGCACTCGGGAATAAATCTAAATTATTCCATGGGAAAAAAATATAAAACTATGTAAAAGCATTAAAAAGACTAAGTAAATTGGAGCTGTAAAACCATGTTTGTGAATTGGAAGACACTTTGTAAATATATAAGTTCTCCCTAAATCAATGTAAAGATTTGATGTCATTTCAATAAATATCCCATCATTTTTTAGAGTGGAATCTGACGAAGTATAAAATTTAAATGGACACATAAATGTTCATAAATAGGTAAGACAGTCTTGGAAGAAAGAAAAATGTTCATGGCTTACTCTCCTAAATAATATGATATGTTAACATTTTTATTTTATATCATTACAGGAATAGGATAGAGTCGAGTGGGAAATGAGAGGTAGCTTCGAAGTTGTGCATGCCAGACTGGGGGGATAATCAGTAAATACTACTGAGGAATTTGAGTTGCCATAAATGAAACAAACAAACAACAACAAAAAAAAAAAAATCCAAAACAAAACAAAATGGAATTGGAATCTTTAGCCTATACAGAAAAAATAAAATGAGTAAAACTCTAAAATGCAACAAAAGAAAATAAAAATTATTTAAAAAATAAGAACATAAAAAGAGAAAGGCTTTATGGCACTGATCAGATTTGCTTAAAGAAGATACAAGTATAAATTACATATTTGGTTCACGATAAACTAATTTTCTGAAGTGCTGTAGATTGAACCCAACGCATGCCAGGCAAGGGCTCTACCACTGATCTACACCCCCCAGTCCTAAAATAAAAGATATTTTAAAATAAGCTGATGTGCATTTGTGTTTGTTATGATGTGTATCTAGAGGTCCCCCCCACCCAAAGCTTCATGTGGACATAGGTGGGGCTTTTCAGAGGTGGATGGATTTAGGGTGTGTGACATTGGGATTAAGGAAGTGATGCTGGCACTAAGGAAGACCCACCCTGGGTGTGGGTGGCACCACCCAAAAGGCAGGTAGCCTGGGACGGATAAGAGAGAAGCAGACTGCTGCTTCTGCTGCTATCCTTGCCTGGGGCTTGCTGCCTTCTGCCTGCCCTGCTTTGCCATGAACTGTTTCTCCTCTGCAATGCCTCTCTGTCATGCCACTCTGCCTTTCAGCCAACTATGGACTGAAACCTTCTCAAACTGTGAGCCAAAATAAACCTTTCCTCCTTTAACTTTAGGTGTTGGGTATTTGTCTTGGCAATAAGAAAAGTAACTATGACCGTTACTATTTTGGACTGGTTTGAATAATCATTTTGTTGGGATTTAAATATTAATATTAGAATTCAACATAAGAGCCATGAATGGAATAATCTGGAAACGATGAGGAATTTTTTCATACCGCTTATTTCACTTTTTTTTCAGTACCAGCACTTCAACGTAGAGTCTTCTCCTTGAGCTACATCCACATTTTTGGAGACAGTGTCTCCCTAAGTCATTAAATTGTCCAGGCCTTGGAATCTTCATGCTTCAACCTCCCAGAGTGCTGGAATTATAGGCATGTGACCACACGCCTTGCTCCACTCCTCCCACTTTTGGTCAATGGTTATTTTATTGAAATTTGTTTTCACAATAATCTTTCAGTGAGACTTGTTAGTAGTTGTACAAGAGGAAGAAAAACTATGTACAACTCATAGGCGGTTGTTTTTTTTGAAAGCTACTAAAATGAAAGAAGTACAGAAGGATCTTCTCTCATACCAGGATATATGTGCCATATTAGAGAAGTTAGTTTTGTTAACCTATTTCACAGATTGAATTTACTGAATATAAATAATAGCATGGAGTCTTTCTTGAAGAAATTACTCAGGTAAGGAACATTGACAGTTAATTTTAACTAATAATATTGTTCTAATCTTAAATCTGCCATAATAAAACATGGAAAATAAAATTATTTAACTATTAATCTTTACATAAAAGTGGAAATATTAACAGGAAAATTTAACAACTTATAATTCCACCAGGCAAAGTAAATGATTTTGTCTATAAATCTTATTTAGAATAATGAAGATGTTATTACATATAGCACTGTCTTTTTTTTTTTTCAGTCAATATCTTATTATTAAGCCCAAAATTAAGTCGTAGAAAAACACAAACAATATGATTTGTTTACAGCTTCATAAAACCAGATGGAATCATACATTACCCTACACATATACTTTTCAGGTTGTTGCAAGTTACAAAAGATCTTATTGAACTAGTACTCTTATTTATGTTTTGCCAGTGCTCAAGCATCCATTGCTTAAGATTTAGGATTTTGACCCTTTATTATGTAAATTTTTTGACAATGAATACATAAATTTTTGTTGAAAGGTATAACTGACCTCTTATAATAAATATCTGGAGATACAACTATTAGGTCATTCCAATGAATACACCATCCTTAGATTTGAGAATCAGTTTTTAATTATTAAAACTTTTCAGAAATCATGTATTTTACTTTCATTTCTATTCCAATTTCTTTAATAACTATGAAACTGAACATTAATATATTACTTGATTGCCATTATATCTTTTGGGAACTGTATGCTTTTAGTTCATTGCCCAACTTTTGATGGACAATTATATAGCTATGAAAAGTATATTGCCTTTACTGTCAAATGTTTTCCCAAATTTCCATGTGGTTCTTCATATTGATTTTTTTTTTTTTTGTGGGTACCAGGGGGACGACCTCAGGACCTCGCGCGCCAACAGGCACCCATGCCACTGAGCGATATCACCGGCCCCTTTTTCGTATGTGGGTTCCAGGAGTTCAACTTGGGCCCTCGCGCTTGCAAGGCAGGCGCTTACGCCGCTGAGCCATCTCACCAGCCCCATATTGATTTTTTTTTAATGTGAATTCCTAATTTCTTGGAAATCAAAAGAATACAAATTTCCATATATAGTGATTTAATATCTTTCCAATATTCCACTATAAACTATTATGTAAAATATACCCCATTATAATTGTTTTGAAGTCTAACTTTATTTGTGTCTCTTTGTATTTAAATACTTTTCACTTAGTAGGTATTTATTCTCTATTTAAATGCATAAAAGAATGTTTCCTTCTATCTAAATTTCCAATTTTGAGTTTTGGTTTATCTTAAATGATCCTATGGTAGGTAGAATAATACCTCCCTATAAAGTTATCCGTGTTCTGATTCCTGGTGTCTGACTACATTGCCTTACACGGTAGAAAGGGCATTTGTAGCTGTGCTGAAGAAATTAAGGACCCTGAGATGCAGAGATTATCCTGGATCGTCCATGTGACCACAATGTAATCTCAGGAGATGTCACAGTAGGCTAGAAGGTCACAGACTGAGATGGATTCAGAGGTGCTACACTGCTGGCTTCAAAAATTAAGGAAAGAAGTTGGGCATGATGCTGCATGTCTGTAATCCCAAGACTCTAGAGGCCGAGGCAGGAGGATCCCAAATTCAAGCCCACCTTGGGCAATTTAGAGACTCAACAAAATCCTGTCTCCGGCAAACAAACAAATAGGGACACAGCTCAGTGAATATAACTCAGTGCTAAGTGTCTTAAGCCCTAGGTTTGAGCCCCAGTATCGCCAAAACAAAACAAAACAAAACAAAACAAAAGTCTGGGGAGGGGAGGAAAAGGCCATGATTTATGTAATGCAGGCATCTTCTAATCCTCTAGAAACCAGAAAGGCCAGGAAACAGGTTCTTCCCTGCAGTATGAAGGACCATCACCTTGTCGAGACCTGATTTTACCCAGACCCATTTTACGTTCTGACTTTTAAAACAATAAGTGTTTTTTTCAGCCACTAAATGGTGGTAATTTTCTACACCAACAATGCAAAATGTATATAAATCTACCCCTTATTTTGCTTTTATTTGTATTTTTTGACATATTTTTCAACCTTTCATATTTAGCCTTTTCTACGTTTTTTGTTCAGGGAATTTATTTCAGAGAACTAATACACCATTTGTACTTGTTTTCACACATTATGTTTGCTTTGAATTTTATTATGTAGGTTTGTGATTTCTGGTTATATTTCCTTTTGTCTATTTTTATTTGTGCTCCTTTATTCTTTGTTTATTTCAGTTTATTGTGATTTAGGTTTTAATTTGATGAGTAAAAATATATGTAAGTTAACAAAGAAATTCATCCTGTCTTTATGGAAGATGAAAGATATATTGGGTACTCGGAATCTACCTGAACTTTTTAAACTTTCCTACCCTTTATTCACTTAATCTAAGTTAAAATTATTATCAAGACCTGTTTTTAAAATATGTATACATATATTAAATTTTTTTGTGTGTGAAAGCTAATTTTGCAAGCAGATTTAGCTCACTTTATGGGTGTGTTAGGATATAAAGAAGCTACTATATGATATGACTATTTACTGCGCTGTAAACAAATATCAAATCTTAACTTACAACGAAGAAATCCGTCCTATACAGAAAAGTTCAGAATAGCCCACTGAGAAAAGACTCGTATGACTGCCTCGTTTATGTCGGTCCTGGACAGAAAAGGAAGAGTTCAAACTTCCCATGCTTAAGCTTTTAAACGTTAACTCCAAGCAATTTAGGATAATGGGTGATGACTGTCATTCCCTAATCATATAACTTTTTCCATCTTTTTGTCGGAAGGAGTTAGAGGTACAGCGACAGCTCAAGAATGGTTAGGATACTTATAGAGACAAAAAGAGTGGTCTGCTCTACCACTCTTCTGAAGCCAGGGTTTCTTCTCCATTGCTGGGGGGTATTCCTGATTTATTTTCTCTATTCTAACTCAAGTCTTCAAGTAATTAATGAAGAATGAATAACAAAATGGAGGTGGCAGATGCGGTACTTTTTGTTTCCCCCAGAATGACAATGTTTTTGGTCACACTGAATCACAGAGTATCACTGTCAGATGTCTGAAGACTGTGATTCTTCAAGGCCTATGCGGTTTTGCAAATATGCCTGTGCAAAGCTTTCCATTTCTGCTCCATGGCTACCCATCTTTATAGAGTAAGGGGAGCCCATTTTATCTTCAACTTAGAAATCTGAACATTTCCGTTTTTTTTTTTATGTGGGTACCAGGAGTCAAACTCAGGACCTCACGCTTGCTAGCAGGCACTTGTGCCGCTGAGCGATATCACCAGCCCTGAACATTTCTGTCTATGACTTCTCTTACTGGTTTTTTTTTTTCCTCTTTAAAATATTTATTTTTTATTAGTACATGTTTGTAGTATATAATGATTACATTCATCGTGGGGAATTGGAACATGTACTTAACACATCTTAATTCTTTTTACATCCTCTCTCTCCTCCCTGCTCTTTTGATTTATGATTCTGGGATTCTTGATGGGAATTGTCATTCTGTCCCTTTTCTTTCTAATAATTTCCTCATAATTTTTTTCTGAACTCTAGTATTATTTTCCTGATTTGTATGAACATAACCTACTCAATTTTCTGAAAATCCAACTGATAAATACTGCCTTTATTAGGTATCATTTAATCCATTTACCTTTTATCCTTCTGTACACCTTTGTTTTAACAGATTATTCATCACTCTTAACATATCCATATTCAAAAATGTAAATTCTTTGATTTAGAGAGATTACAAATTTTCTAAAATAGTTTTTCTATATATTTTCAAAATATTTCTTTTGTATATTCCTTTAGTATATCATTTTGAGATAAATAATCTGGCCCCTTATTGAAAAATTACAGCATCTTTTTAATAGAACAGCGATAAAAGATATTTTTGCTTTTTTAAAAAATTTTCTCATTTTTAAAGGATAGCAGCTATTGTGAGGATTCTGGATCTTAATCAGAGTTCTATGAAGAAGTTGAATCTCTGCCCCAATTTTTCAGATAACCTAGGAAAGAAGAATAATTTGTACTCACTGTAAATTATCATTAGCAGTTCATACAGCCAATATATGAATCCCAGTTTAAACAAACCCATACCGTATGGAAAAGTTACTTTATGGCAGTTTTATTGCATTTAATTTATCGTGTACACTGGGATGAAAATTCAATCTTTTGATATTATAGCAAGTAACAGTATGCTCTTTGTCCACATCCTATTTGTCCTTAAATGTATACTCATTGTAACTCAATAGACTATAAAATTAAGATAATATCTGAATGTTTCTTAATGTATTGCTCTCTATAAGAAATTTAATTTAATTTTATAAAATTTGGAAATTATATTTTGTGAAGCGAGAGCTAGACAAAACAATTAGAAAGAGAGTATTGTAAAACTGAATGTCTTACTTTACTAATCAGGCTAGCGGATATTGTTAACCGTTTGCAAAATCAAGTCTTTCCATGCTGCTTTGATCTCCTTTTCAGAAAAAAAGACATTTTCAAACGATCATAAATTGTAGCGTTTCTTTTTCTCCTTTCCTCCTGCTCCTGTTCCTTTGTTCCTTTTCCTTCTCACCCCCACCATTTCCTCCTCCTTTTTTTTTTTTTTTTTTTTTTTAGAAATAACTAAATAGCTTATAAAATGAAGCTTAAAACAGTTCTTAGGTGAAGTGGTCTCTAAACCTTAGCAAATGAAGAAACCATTTTCCAGAAGAATAAGAAGGTTGTAATCAAAACAAGGAAAAGAGCAAAAACAACTTTTGCTCAGCGTTTATATAGTTGACTTGCGAAAGGCACTGTGACCCCAGCTCCCTCCTCCTCATTCCTCAACAGATGCAGTCGCTGGGTTTCCCAGCGTGTGCCCCAAGGCATCGGGCTGTTTATTTCATTCTGAAGGCACAGGCAATGACTTTCTGAAAGCTATGTGTCTCTTCCCAATGCCAAAAGCCAAGGAAGGGGAGCTGAGGGCCTCTATGATAGAAAGGTTAGGGTGCAGCTTTTCTGAAATGAGCGCTCTAGCTAAAGATAATGAGAAGTAGGAAAGCTCAGGAAAATGGGGCTTATGAAGAATAGCAGCCCGTGGCAATCACTGGGAATTTTTAGCATTCAATGGAGAAAAAGGCAGCGACCATACTTGGACCTAGTAGGGTTTGTTCTGTGAGAAGATTTTGAGCATACTTGACGCTTGGGTGAGAAGGGGAACTCGTAGGTATGTATTCACTCATACTCGTTATGAGGATGGCGATAATGTAGGAGAGTTCATGAGAAAAATTGAATAGTTGCTTTATCCATGTAGAAATCAAAATGTACCAGATTTTCAAACTGTATTTCAAACATAGGTACTTCTTTTATTTACATCTATTATTTCACTTAAATATTTTTGCTTCTCTTATTCCAGCACATTATGAATAATCGACAAAAAATTTGCAATGTTTTCTTAGAAAAAGAAAATTCTCCCTCTTAAAAATGTCCTACGAGTATGGCTATACAAAATATATTTAATATATTAGTGCAATGCTTCTCATACAGACTTCCTATGCCTACTGGTTAGGAGAATTTATCAATGCAGCATTCTCTTTGGCATGACTAATCACATCAACATGAAGTAAGCTCGACTGTTTATTAAATTTTCCAGGGCAGGTGAATTCCATTAGCATCTGTCAGAGTTTACCGATTACTACAGGTGGAAAGGCCAAGGAATGTTTGATGCCATAATCCATTCCTCCTATATTTGGTTTCTATTAAACAACATATTCCCAGTGGTGCAATACCATTATATATGGCATTAATAGGTAATAAATGCATTATTAAAAGACCAGAATTGAGAACATAGAACATAATAAGGAAGAAAGAAAGTAACAACGTTTTGTGATACTTTTTTGAACCAAGTATCATACTAAGTGATTCATATATGCTTTCCAGGTAAGTTTCACAAGAAGTTCATTATAAAGATATAATTATCCCCATCTCCTGATGACAGAGGTGGAACGCTGAGTAAATAAATCTTGCAACACAGTTGTCAGACACATAGCTTCATAGTTTTTACTACTAAAAAATAGTAAAGGAGAAGAGAGAAGATGTAAGCCTACAGGAATTAAGAACATACATGTTAAAGATTAGCTAATGTTTAAATAACAGAAGCAGCAATTATTTTCAAAATTCTTTGAAGAAATGTAAAGGTCAATTAGAGATAGTCAGATAGCCAAGCCAAACAATCAACACAGTAGCAACACAGTAGAACGAAGAAAATATGGACCAAGTAGGAAGCCTGAAATGGTGCCATAGGCTTTGTACTTGATAGTGAGGCAGCTTGCAGTTCTAATTCTAAATTCTAAATTCTAAACTCTAATTCTAAATTCTAAATTCTAAATTCAACATAGGAAGACTGGCTACAGTTATTTAAGTAAAAATTACAAACAACCGGTCAACCATCAATGTTACCAAGATCTATCTTTCAAGAAGAAAGGTAAACACACATGAGCTATTGCAGATGAGGAAAAAGAAGTGAGAGAATAGGGAGAAGAAGAGGAGAGAGACAGAGAAAGAGAGAGAGAGGGCTGAACTATTATCAATGATAGGTGAAAAACCAAAATAAAAAAAAAATACTGGGAGAGATCTGATTATGGATGGCTAAGCAGGATGGATGCATTGGGGGTGTCAGGGCAGGAAGAACATTACAATAACCTGAATTAGTTTTTTTTTTTTTTATCACCAATTATTAAAGTCAAAATTGCAGAAAATGAATATAATATAATAGTATTCACAGAATTTTTGAAACTCAGTGTTTTGGAAACAAACACTCCTGAAGAATTTTCAAAGACATTTAAACATTTACAAATGTTATTTTAAATGCTTGTTGAGATTTAATTTTCTTTATGTTATTAGATAATTTTAGAACAAGAACTGTACAGTGAATATATAGTGAACTGAAATATTTTGTATAGAATTTTAGAGTCATTTACAGTTACAGAAAAATGAATCAATACGTAAAATTTCAAGAGGTAATATAAATTCAATAGCAAAAACACAATAATTAAATAGGTACAAAAGAAAACAAAATCAAACAGTATTATTATCAGAATTGGTTGAGACACAGTTGTTCACGTTTAATTTAACAGAGACTAAATTATTGACAATTATTTGATCATGAGATAAATAAAAATGGGTTTATTAGCAACTATTTCATAAAGAAGAATGAAAGTTCATGTATTTATAGTAGATTTTAATATATTGCTTCAAAACTTTCTATGGAGGTTTCTGTTAATATAGAATCATAAACAAAAACTCGGCATGTTGGTCTAACAACGCTGTGCATTAAGCCCTTCAGTATGTGTACACCCCACATGTCTAGATTCAACCAACCACAGATAGAAAATATTCCTCCCAAAATTGTGTCTGGCTGGAACATGTGTAAACTGGTTTTTAACATTATTCCCTTACAGGTAGAGTGTAAAAGCTATTTACATAGAATTTACAGTGTATTACATATTAAAAAATAAATAATCGAGAGGTGATATAAAGTATACGAAAGGATGTGCATAAGTTATTTGCAAACACTATGCCGTTTTATTTTAGAGACTTGAGCCTCCATGGATTTTGATATCTGCAGGGGGACATGTATCCAATTCCCCGTGAATACTGAGGTATTATTGTAGTTTTAAAACAGTATGGAATTTATTTTTTAAATTATTCATAAAACAGAGATGATAATGATATTTGATCTTCTGATCTTTTAGGTTTATAATTTAAAAACTTCCAGGCCGGGGATATAGCTCAGCTGCACAAGCACCTTCCTTGCAAGTGCAAGGTCCTGAGTTCAATTCCTGGTACAAAAAAAATAAAAATAAAAATAAAAACTTCCAAAATGTTTCTCTATAGCACCAGTAAGTGAATTAGGAAGCAAAAATCTTGGAATTAATAATTGTTTAAAAGAAGGATGAAATAATTCTTTCTGTTAGGAGAAATCACTACTTTTGAAGAATTTAGTCTGTGTCTTTTATGTTTCATTAGAAAGTTGTTTATTTCTTACAGATTTTTATAGTATTTCATAAAATATGCTCTTATGAGTATATTGTCTTCCATATCCCTGGCTACATCCTCTTCATCCTTTTAATACCTGTATTTGTGATTCATATTTTCTTTTCTCATATTTTTACATTTGCTGTAGGATTATACAGTTTATGAGCTTTTACCAAAACATGTTGATTTTATCTTTTTTTTCGTACCTTGTCTTTGATATGTAATCATTGCTCTTGCTCGTTTTCAAGTTTTTTTCTGTTGCTATTTTCCCAGTTTTTAAATAGAATTGCACATAATTTATTTTTAGTCAAAATTAGCAATCAGAGCTGCGAGTATAGCCCCAGTATAAACCCGGGTCCTGTAAGTCCTTTGTTGTGACTAGATTATTGCAGAAAGCCTCACTCAGAAAGTAAAGCCTAACAAAGATTAGTAAACTCATTATTAAATTATAAACTATTAGAAACCTTTGTAACAGAAGGAAAAATAAGTAGAAACACGTAAGACATACATAAAAATTTCTCCCAAGGAGCCTCCATTTTAGAGAGCAGTATATGTAACAACTGTTGGATATCAAAGGCCTCTTGAAATATTTGCTTATTAGCCTAGAAAATTTAACAAATATATATGCTTTTTAATGGTGCCTTAACTAAATTGTTTTATTCTGAATGTATGGTGTTAATTGACATTTAAAAATAGATATAGAAAAGACATCATGGGCCGGTGAGATGGCTCGGGACATAAGCGCCTGCCCGGCAAGCACGAGGTCCTGAGTTCGACTCCCAGAACCCACATACGAAAAAAGGGCCGGTGATATTGCTCAGCGGCACAGGCGCCTGCTGGCGCGCGAGGTCCTGTATTCAACCCCTGGTACCCACAAAAAAAAGAAAAGAAAAGAAAAGACATCATGATGGCTTTTATTTTATTTTTATTCTTTGAAACTGAGATTTGAACCTAAGGCTTTTGCACTGAGCTAAATCACAGGTCTTTTTTTTTTTTTGGCACAGATTCTCACTGAATTGTTAAATTGCCCAGATTGGGCTTGAAATTGCAATTCTCCTGCTGGGATTATGGTACTGGGATTAGGACTGCACCACCATGCTTAACCATGATGACTAAATTTGTATCAAGTTGACTTGGCTAATGGATGTTCAGATAGCTGGATGGACATTGCTTCTAGGTGTGTCTATGTGAGGGTATTTCCAGAAGAGATTAACATGGAATCAATAAACTAAATAAAGCAATCATTCTCATCAATGTGAGTAGGCTCAGCAAATCTGTTGAGGGTATAAATAGCAGAAAAAGAGGAAGGCCAAATTTGCCCTTTGCTTCAGCTGGGATATTCATTTTCTGGCTCAGAGGTCAGGGTTCCTCGCTCTTGGGATTCAGGTTTCGGCTGGAATGACACCTCCTGCTTTCTTGGGTTTCCAGAGTACAGATTACATTTTGTGGAAATTCTCAATCCCCACAATTATGTAAGCCAATCACTCACAATAAATCTTCTGTATATCTATATTTATCCCACTGTTTCTGTTTTTCTGGAGAATAGTTTACTTTTTCTTTCATTTTTAATCACACTATATTAACTTTTTGTTGTTGTTTTTTTTTGTTTTGTTTTGTTTTGCTTTTGTCTTTTTGAGACAAGATTTCACTATGCAGTTCAGGCTGGCCTAGAACTCACCTTGTAGCCCAGGCTGGCCTCAAACTCACAGCAATCTGTCTGCTTCAGCCTCCGGAGTGCTGGGATTTCAGGCGTGCACCAACATACCCTGCCTACATATTAATTTTCAAAGAGGAATTTATACAAAGTCAGTTGACCGAAGAGGAGGGCTAAAGCCCTGCATGTTTTCTGAGCTCCAGACCACTCTTAGTGTTTCATACACGTACTGGTGCATACACCAAAATCCTGATGGAACTTGAACAGATTATTTTATTTCATCACTTCACTTTAATTTACCCAGAAAATCCTTTAGAATCGTAAAATATAAAAATTTTTATTTTTTATAACAACAAATTTTATCATTATTTTTACTATCATAAATATTGTAAATGATAATCACTTTATTAAAGCAACTAAATAAATGTCAATATTAAAGTTTAAAATTATGACTCAGTGAAATTGATACAGTTATAAATGTGTCATTAAAAGAAAGACATTTATATAAATTACATAACAAAAGTTGATACCGGGGCCGGTGAGATGGCTCAGTGGCATAAGCGCCTGCCTGGCAAGCGCGAGGGCCCGAGTTCGACTCCCGGATCCCACATACGAAAAAAGGGCCGGTGATATCACTCAGCGGCACGGACGCCTGCTGGCGCACGAGGTCCTGAGTTCGACCCCCCGGTACCCACAAAAAAAAAAAAAAAAAAAAAGTTGATACCTACACACAAGTCCTTTTAAATTTTTCACCCATAGTTTTATTTAAACAGTTGTAACTTTAGTAGTTTTATTTTAAGCAATGAAAAATGTTATAATCAGAGACAGTATATAAATGAAAAAGTATTTTATAATTTGCCACCATGTAAAATCTGTTCTTAAAATATAATTCCTGATTTGATTTTACTAAGAAATATTTTATTAAATTAAAACTAAAAGCAACTGTCATTGTAAATTCACTTTAAAAATAGAAGTTTTTCTATATAAAAAGACACTTCCTTGAAAAAGTATTATATTATCAGTTTCATATATATTAGAATATTTATCTGAATAAAATGAGCCTTCTATCTCCATCACAAAACTGAATTTTTAAATCGCATTTTAATTGTTTTTTCTTCCATTACTCACGGCAGTAAATCTTTTGCATTCAAATATGTACATAAAAATTTAGGGCAGTTGTAAGTTCGTAGTTATAAAGCAATAAAATGGATCCCTCTAGAGGACATTCTTATAATCATTCATATTTGAAAATCCTCTTTTTATATTCAGCTATCAAATATCATATGTATCATATATATATTTCTGTTAATTTATAAAGGTAGCTAATAAAACTACTCAAGAACATTTTATAACCTTATAAAACAAAATCTAAAATCATGAAACCCAAATAAAATTACAGTGGTCATCATAATTAATTTAATAACAGGAATAATAACTCAAGTATATATTTAGCCTAACAAATTCAGCATTTTATGGATTAAAAAAATCATAAAATTATTGCCCAAGTACTTAAAGAAATATAACCATTGATTTAAAGGGGTGATGTTGGTATTCAAAAGAGGGCTTTCCCACTGCTGGTATTTTTACCCATCAGCCAAATCCTTTAGCATAAAAGCAACATAACAATCCCTTACATTGTCTATGTTTCAATAAAAGAAAACCCCAAGAATGGTTATTTGATCACCAAATTTATGAACAGTCATATTATATAATATGACTTCTTTCTCATCTTAGGGATTTGCATATGCAGGACAGAAAAAGAAAGCGCTTCATGAAGAAATCAAGCTGATTTACAATGCTTGTTCACTCTCCTACGCCAGTGACTTGCGTTTTCCCTATGCACAGTCAATTAATTTTGAGACTGAACTGTAGGCATGTCTTATTTTATTCTATATAATGGAACAAAGGGATAACAATTGTAAGAACAAATTTATGTTTTAATCATTTCAGAGTGGGTACAAATATGTATGTACATAGAGTGTGAGTGGGATTAGCCAGTAAATATATGGGGCGGTGAAAGCCTCAGTAAGGTCAACTCTCTTATATATGAAAAATTACAGTGGCTTTTGATAATATTTATTTAAATACATCTAGATACTAAAACAGTTTTAAAAGGAATTCTAGGTGTTTTACGGTCCTGACTTCTGTGCCCTCACTATATACACAAATATTTTCTATTAACCCCAATTTACAGATTTCTATGAAAGTATCTAAACAATACCCTAAAGATGTATGTATTTCACTAGTAGCAAATTAAACAAAATTCCAGAACACATATTTGAAATCAGAGAAATTTGAAATATTTGAAATAATTCAAATTTCTCAACAATTTTCTCCTAGCCTATCCATGTAACTAAACATGCATTCCCCTCCCTCCATTTACTCTTTCCAAATTTGTAATGTTTTTAATCTTCCCAGTTTTCTTATAAATTTTACTACTTGAGGCATATCAAATCATAGCTTTGAATGTCAGAAATGACCTCAAGATATAACTTCAATTCAGACAGTGAAATTTCATATAAAAATGAATCTACAAAGAATCAAGGAAGCTGAAAACTACAGTATGTAGAAAATAATCACACAGATATTAATGCTATGTGGAAGGCTTATGATTTCTTGGCCTGTTTTGTTCTTAATATGTAGCATTTCTTTTCTATAAAAATACTGAAAATAATTCAAGTTCCAAAAATTCCTAAAAACCAAGATATTCCACAAGAACTGTCTAATCAGTCACTTGAGTAACTGATAAACTTATTTATTTACTACTAAAGTTGAAGCTCCTAGAAATAATAAAATTGTTTATGAAAATCAAAGTATGTCATTAAAGCACTAAAAGTTATTAATTACATATATGCATAACCTTCCTTCTGTTACATATATGGTTTTATCTTTAAAGGAAAGATATGCACTAATCTCAGTTTAGATAAAAGTGGACACAGAGAGTTTATATTAACATTTTTAGCTTCAGGAAAAGCTGAAAGTGTACGTATAATAGGAAGGACTATTCTGACCCAGATAAAAGGAACAACTGTGTCTTATAAAATGTTATGTCAACCTAAAGTTTCAGGAAGAAAACAGTCTAAAAGGATTTATTCTCTATTGCCAGGGAGATGTAGCCTCCAGGTGAACTTACCAATTAAAATAAGTTGTTAATGAAGTAGAATAGATAAAGAGACTAAGTTGAGTCATCAAGCATGCCAGACATGGTGGATTTGGGGATAAAGAGGGAAGGAGAAGGAGATGCAGAGTATTGCTGGGAAGGCTGCTGAAAGGACCACATGCTGTCTTTTCATATGAACCAGACATCTTCCCTCTATCAAGCAGTATTATCTTGTCCTTTCTTAATTAAAAACCCATGAGCCGAATCTGTCATATTTTCTTCAAACTTGTATATGGCTGACACCTGAAAAAGTACATGTGATCCTGTCACTTAATGAATTCTATAAATATAACTAAATTTACTTATAAAGTTAGTAAAATATTTTCACAAAATAAGGCACACAAGTGCCTCATCAGTCTTGTAACCCCAGCACTTCACACAATGTTTGGCCCCATACAGGTTCACAATAAATATTATGGAACTAACGAAATTGATGACAATGATGTTGTGATACACCAAGAGGCATTTGAATTTATTTTCAACACTGTGACTAGGAGAAGAAGTTGGAACATATGATGAAAGCGATGATAATTTACAGGACAAAGTATGAAGCCATCATTCAACCCAATTTGTTGAAGCAGCAGGAGAGGTAATTTAGATGTATATGGTTGTCATCTTTCTTTATTCCCCACACAACAATTTTATGTTTATATAGTTTGTGTTGTAGAATCCCAGGAAAGATTTAGCTGTATTAGCAAAACATGCATATTCAACTGATGATGTTGGTTAATGACTTGGCATTTGATACCATTTTGATAGTATCATGAAAATGAAAAGTAGCTTGCTATAATTTGCCACCTTTGTCGTATTTAAGTAATCCTTCTGTATCTTCCCATCAATGCTCTGTCCCCTTTAAGGGATTCTCTCATATCTCTCTCTGCTCGTGTGTGGTGAAATTTTCACTTCCTACTTGTTAGACCATAGTCACATGATGCTTCATCTCATTACCAATGAAGTACATGAGACTTTCGTGGAGTGTACACATTTAGCCTTTTTATTTCACTCAATTTCAATTTTTCTGATAATTTTTGTATGCCACCAGTGAAATTGTTCTTAGTATCAAGGTAGGAATCTTTGAAAATAATTTATAATTTAGGCAAATGAACAGCGTCTCATGTGGCTTACGAGTGCTTTTGTCCCATAGAGCCAGGCCATACCATGGGACTAAAAAGATTATACCAGATTCACATAAAAATGTATAAATCGCAGAATTTATGAAAAACTCATTAAGCTTCAGTTGATGAAACAAATCTTAAAAGTCAATATTCTAAAAAAGGAAGGCATCTTTCTTTACTTAAACATGGCAAGGGGAGTTTTGCTCTAATTAAAGCTGTTTTTTTTTTTTTTTTTTAATTACAACTGCACAGGGAAAAGCAATGGGTATTTTTTTTTCCAAAGTGGTGCCCCAACTGCAGCTTCACTATGAAGTCATAAAGGGAAGGATTCAGTCACGGCCTGCCTCTTTTAATCATTGCTCTTGCAACTGGGATGGATGCACGTAAAGACAATTTCATCCAATAATGAGTGCTTTCTCTGTATCCAACAGTCCACCCTGCAGACCATTTCTTCTAAAAGCTCTTCCTTTCAGGGGGAAATACCTCAGCAACAATGAGGATATATGGGGGAAATGTCCTCTGCACGTCATTTTATACCAAAAATAATTGTCTTAAATTACACATAAACACATATATAAGTACCTACAGAGAGATACATGCACATACACACAATTTTTTTTTTATGTGGGTACCAGGAGGGGACCTCAGGACCTCGTGCTTGCCAGCAAGCGCTTGTGCCGCTGAGTGATATCACTGGCCCTTTTTTTCCTTTATGTGGGTACCAGAAGTCGAACTCAGGACCTCACGCTTTCCAGGCAGGTGCTTATGCCGCTGAGCTATCTCACTGGCCCCCCATACACACAATTTTAAAAATTACTTTCTTATTGCTGAAAATTTTACCTCTGAGTATTGACTGAATAATCCTTAGCATTGATGCATTACTCACTTTAGGTTAAATATCTAAATGCGTTCATAAAAAAAAATTTAATCTTTCTTTCACTAAAATCAAAATTGCACAAAATTTCTGATCTTTCATTTAGCTGCCTGAGATGTAATACAAAATAGAAAGTAGTAAATATTTTTGTTTTTTGTTTTTGTTTTTTTGGTACCGGGAATCAAACTCAGGACTTTGCACTTGCCAGGCAAGCACTGTGCTGCTGAGCTATATCCCCAGCCCTAGTAGTAAATATTTTTGAGAAGATAAAGTCTTATCATAAGAAGAGCATTCTTCCCCTTTGAAAAAGTCTAAATAGTATGCAAAATATTAAATCAGCCATGTACAACTCAATTTTTGTGGCATTTCTAAATCAAATGTGAACGTCCTATAGGATGCACTGAGACTCAGTACAAATTGATTTATTCCTGACTCAACTTCAAGGTAAACGTGACAATTTGGTAGGCAAGGAAATAATCAAAATTCTTTTTGTGAGCTTATTTTTTCTGGATGTCTCTTAGATATCTAACTGAACATTTTCAATGGGAGTTTAGATTAATTATTTGAAACTTAGGATAGACTTTGAGGCTGTAGATATATATTTAGGGATTTGTAAATAGATGTTATATAAGACCTTTGGCCTAAAAAAAGAGAAAGCAAAGCAGAGAACAAGGCTGAGTCCTGAGCTCCGGAACACTCTAAAATGTAGGAGTTTAGAGGAAAGACACAATCCATCAACTGAGTTGTAGAGTGACTAATGAGATTCACATAAAGAAATTTGCTGTACCTGAACATAGTACGTGATGAAACTACTGAAAGAAAGAGGGAAAGACCGGTTAAATTTGGCAAATTATTCTCGTTTATTTTTATATCTTTTTCCAAAATGCCATTAAAATGAGAACAGGTGCAGAAAAATGGAATAAACACACAAGAATAAAATCGAGAAGAAAAAGTGATGAAAAAGAAAGATTAACAAGATGTAAGAAAAAAAAAGCTTCTAGACAATTAATTGAGATCTTCCAGATCTTAAAACAAGAAGAACCAAGCAGACTGTCACTGCCCAAACTCAGAAATCTCGTGAACTGGGGGTAGCAAATCTTTTGGAAGTTTTATGTTAAGGGTACGCGGAAGCTTGATAATCTGTGAGAGACAGACTCCGATTTAGGGAACATCGAGCTTGGGTTACCAGAATGAATATAGAGGAACTAAATAAGGCATTTAAGCAGTTAGGCTAAATTAAATAATTAAATGAAAGACTGTTTCCCTTTCAGTGACCAGAAATCTGACAAAAAGTTTCTATTACCCAGGAAAAGAGAGTAGTGGATTATTGTCTACAATAGACAAGTTCAAGAGAAAAATCGATCTCATGTTGATTCCCTATTTGAATGAATTGATTTATTTTGGATGCAAGCCAGTAAGGTCTGTCAAGTCTAAGACAACTGCAATTCCTCTCTGGAGTGAAAAAAATTAAATCGATAATTAACAGAATGTTTTTATCATGATATTACATCCTAGAAATAATAGAAAGATTAAGGAAATCCAAAAGCTACAAAAAAAGTTATCACACAGTTAAATTATAATACTTAAAGAAATCTACAGAAAAATTTGGAGAGAATAAAGTTTAAGCAATCTTCCTGAAAGAATAAAAAAGATACAGAATATAAAAATAATAGAAAAGATGTTTTGTAATGAATTCTGGTGGCCCACTATTAAATCAATAAATACTATATTAAAGGAAAAGAAACTAAGAATCTGAGAAGAAAAGAATCGAGAAAAAATAAAAGTAAAATTTACAAACTGATTTCACGATTCTCCATAAAGAATGGTAATTGAAATCCCATCACAATAAATAACAAAAGATTAACTTGCAATGATGAAACTTCACGATAAAGATAATAGAAAGAAATCTTTCTAAGATAAGCAGAAAAAGCCCATATCATATACAATGATTGGAAACCTAAATATCACTGCACTTATAGCCATACTGCAAATTTTATAATGCCACAGTGGCTTCAAAATGGCAAGGAAAACAATCTTCAACTCATATGTTTACAATTGAAAGTTAATCAAGTCTGAATTTAGAATAAAGACATGATCAAAATTGCATATTGTTAAAAAAATTTATACTTCCTATGCGTGTTTCCACAGAAATCTCCTTTATGTAACATGAGAAATGTGAGCAAAATAAGAAAGAGAAATAGAAAGGATTAGAAAACAGGATATTCCAAAAGATACGGTACAGGGAACTTACAAAATGATAATGGAAGGAGTCCTGTGTTCATCGCCGTAGAGCAGGCAGGGTGAACAAACACTAGAGATAGTAAAGAAGGGAGAGAGCTTTAGACCAATGTCTTGAAATAAAGAAGGCAACTTATCAGTAAACATAATGGGTTTGGAATAACAAAGAATTGTTTTATCAGGTTTGTATATATTTTGGGATGTACTACTGTCAAGCCAATAAATTAAATTTGGTAGCTGTGAACTTTTAAAAAGTCATGAAAAAAGGAAAAAATGAAAACATAATCATAGGCACTGAGTCTTAGCAGTATATTTTTATTTAAATATAATTGTAATATAAATGATAAATATTGATTTACCCAAAAGTTTGAGGTTAGATTTGTTTCAGGATAGAAGGTATCATCTGGTAAGAATATCTTCATAGTATAAAGATAATTAATAGTATATTAGATGAAAAAAGCTAAGAAAAATGAATTTGTAGACATAAACATTAAAAAAACAACTAAATGATCTGAGGGGAATTTATCTGAAAATTGTACAAAGGGGTAGAATGTTGGATCAGGGAGAACTGTTATTTTTTAAATCTATGTATCAATCTATAACAATTTTATTTTATGATATAATATACTATATATATGTTCAATTCAAATGGAAAAACTTGATGAAAAATCTGAAGATTTACTCTTGGATTTGGTAAGACAAAAGGCATTTTGTCATTTACAAAAGAGTTTTATTGAGTCAATTCACTGTGTAAATGAAATCCCTATTTAAATGTACAAGTAAGAATAGAAGGCAAGGAAGCAAAGGAAGGCAAATTAAAACTTTTTGAAGAGTTTTACTATAATTGGATTAAAGTTAAATGAGTTGATACTAGAAGAGACATAAATGTTCAAGAAATGTGCTACTAAAATTTAGAAGATAGAAAAAATGTGAATATTTTTATATCAGATTTAGAATAAGAAAAAAAAAAGCTCGACTGTTTGCTTCTTTGTCTTTTTTACCAGGATGCTAAAAATATCATACATAAATTTTATGGCTGAAATTTCATCACATTCATAACATTTACTTTCCTTTCAATGCCTGGAACTTATTTTGTTGATTACTAAGTACAATTTTCATTAAGCTATGTAAATAATCATATTCAAATAGCAGGCCCTTCTGGTGTCTCCGTCAATGGCATTTCTTTGGCACTAATGCCAGGGCACCTTTCCTGGGCTTCATTATGACTCACAAAGTAATAATTACATCAATTAATGTATTTCTTCTACAGTGTGGGGTTTTCATAATAAAACAAAATCTCATAGATCACTTTTCTCTCACATTTTTCTCAAGTGTGTGCCAGGAGCTTATTTATTGTCTACATAACAAGAACTTGTCCAGCCATAAGTTTACCTGTCTGTGAAAATAATTACTTTTTAGTATATGTGCTGCCAAAGTGAGCACATTAATTACTTTTTGACAGTGTATACATAGATATTATTTGCTGGTCATCAATGCTAATTAATAAAATAAATTAAATGAATTCTGTCAATTCTGCTTTCTTTCTGAGACAGAGTAACTGTCTCAGAGCAATTATATTTTTATACTAAATTTTTTCTTGGGAATAATATCACTTTCATTCAAGAACTAGAATTTTGTAACTTTTTCTATGCTTAGCAACCTACCCTATCAATTTCATGTGTTATGCTTTATATCTAATGCCTCCCCAAAACCATATGCACTCATAGTTGGGGCTTTTGGAAGGTGATTGGGTCAGGGGGGTGTGATACTTATCAGTGGGTAAGTCCACTGATGAGTTTATGGCTAAATGTGACTTGGGAGATGAATCCTGGTTAGAGAATGTGGGTCACTGGAGGCATGACCTGGAATGGCATATCTCCTTTCCTCCTCCATTGATTCCTCTCTCTGTTTCCTGCCTGCTATGCCATGAGCTTTTCCTTCTCTGCAATGCTCATCTGCTATGCCACTCTACCATGTAGGGCAGCTGAGTATGGACTGAATCCTCTACAAACTGAGTCAAAATAAACCTCTTCTATTTTAACTTGTGGGTATTGGGAAATTTTTTCAGTAACAAGAAAATAACTAAGACATCATGCAAGACATCAATCTTTTCATTCATTCTTTTAAAAAGTCCTAAAGTTTAGCTGACTGGTAAGATCACTGTGCTTTGTTTGAAAATTATGTGATAGCTTCAATGGTTTTGTTGTGTTGTTTGACAAGTTTTTCACACAACATTGTGCCAAGGAATAGGAGTGGATGGATCACTGGTTAACTACATCCAATTTTAAGGAGTACAGTTCTTCTTACTGGCCCCTTTTATGACTGACTGCTTGTATAAAAGCATCATACCAAACTTCCTTGCTATGGTCATGCAAATTATCCTGCACTTAAAATGTATTACATTATATTTATTATGTTTCTGGAGTTGTAGTATTTGTTACCATGTCTCTCTTTAACTGGATGATTCAGTGGACCACCCCATTGCTCCACGTCAGTTATTTAGGGATAAAACATACCATTTCAGTAAAGAACAAAATACAACCATGGAATGTATAGAAAAGAACTTGCAAATGACTAGCAATGTGTTAGCCATAATGAAGCAAACACCTTTTAGGTTAAAAGGAAGTTTCACAATCTTGTACCTGATGCCTGTTCTAAGGCTGTAATGATGTTCAATGTACATAGCTAAATGTCTGTGGGGACAATAAAGAAACTTCCATTTCAAATTTGTGAACTTCCAAGGATCTATAATTATAAATATGATGTCGTGAAAGGTTGAATATCCCAAGAAGCTGACTCAGGTGGAGATTAGTATGCAGGATGATCATTAGAGATCTGCGGATCAATACCTGTGAAAGGAGAGGGCACCGAGGCTGTGCTAAGCAGAGACACAAGTGTCCTCCAGTGCAGCCTCAACAGATCCACACCAGACCCACAGAAAGCTCAGAAAATGGACGAATTTACGGACTGTGAATTCCACATGGCACAAAGGAAGCACCTAACCACAGAGCCTAGAGGCCGGGCAAGTGGCCTGCCTTCCCATGTACACTAGGCAGGGTCCTTAAAGGAGTCCCCAAGTCCCACAGTGAGTCTTTGAACATTGTCCCTAGTCACATTATCAAAACACTTTCTGTATTTCATCCTTACGTCTTCTCTCATAATTTTCCATTTCCCACACCCCCATTACATCCTTTATTAATTGCACTTTTCACCTCTCACTTCTTATAGCCCCCTTTGGTTCTATCTCTGTTTTTCCTCAGTTACCTTTTTCTTTTTTGGAAGTGAGCTTAAGCACACTGGAGTCTCTCTCCCTTGTTCTAGTCAGTTAAATAAAGTCGGCCTTGCCACCTTTTTTTACAAGTGTCTGTGCTGTTTCCCGTTGACACCCTACAGAGCAATTCTGAATTGAATCTGCAAAGGTAGGGCTTTATACAATCCCATTTGCTGATTACAGGTTGTGGGCTGCCCCTGGGGGTGTTTATTCAAGGACAGGAACCCGGCAGTTAAGGGAATCATTCTTTGAGACCTAACTTCTTTAGGAATTAAGCTGTCTATGCCTCAATTTATGCCAGCAACATTTTAAACATTCATGATCCTTGTTCATTAGCTCTGTTTTTTTATAGTTAAAAAATAAAGTTATTTTTCCTCAAGACAGAGTAAATAAATCATTTCTACAAAGTGATTTCATACTGATGTAAGTTGTTTATGTAAGCTATGAAGTATCTTGAAATTCAAGTGACCTAGAAATACTCTTGAAAACAGCCTGCTGAACTAATTGACTGCTCAAAATTCCCCTTAAACCTTGAGCCCATAAAAACGAAATAGAAAAAAGAAAAACCCACACTTCTCTGTGGATGTTTTACATTTATAAATTTAAATGGATACTAAGCCATACGTTTTATAGCCTTTGTCATCAATGTTTGGAGTTTTATTCGGGAAGCATTTTGTAAAATCTATTGTGGTTGTTTCTACCTCACACATCTGTAGTCTTTGCTTCAGGTAATGCAATTAATGCCTTTACCTCTTTGCATACATAAAGAACATCTGACTTTTAAGAAATCCACAATACAAAGAAAAACGCAAGTGATGTCTATACAGAGATATACAACTTTTATAGCAAGAGCAGCACACTGACTGTTAAGTTCAAATGAATATTAAATTCACCAAAAGGAGAGTACTTCCCCATAATGGACCAAATACTAAAAGAGGCAGTAAACGGAGGTGCACAAGCATGAAAGTAGGACTCAGAAAATGTAATTTTGAGTCCTATTTCAACAACATCTAGTTCTGAGACCTTGAGAAAGCAACTTTATCACTTTGAACCTGGATCTGTCCTGCTTAAATTATAAACTTCTTTAAGGATAAAATTGGAAATGTATGGAAACACGCTTTGAAAATCACTTGCAAAAATCACTAGTACATTGCAATAGAAGTAACACAAGCAATAAAAAGTCTGTTAGTTTTGGAATACTTACTGTGTTCCAAGAGATTTACATATTATGTCACATAATTCTAACAAAAACACTGTGAAAGAGGTGCTTGGTCCTCACTTGACAAATGAGGAAAGAGAAATCCAAGGGAACTCTGCAACTTGTCTAGGTTCATTTCCATCTAAGTCCAAAGCCCAGTGATTAACCTTAATTCACAGGGCCTCACAAAACCAGCAGCTGAAAAGAAAGGAGAAATGGATAGGTGAATGAGGTAGCAATGTCCCTGAGGTTAAGAAAAGACTGGATAAAGGATCAGATTGAACGGCAAGACTAGCACATCTGTCACTGAAGGAGGGGAGATGGAAGGATTAAACAGATGATGTTACCTTTGTAGGTGATGTAGGTGACAGGAAACTTAAAAGAACAACAATCAAGTAATCCATATTTTCTGCCTTTAATGAGAATGTAGCTCTTTTCTGGAGGGGAAGATTGTGATAAGGTCAGTAGTTGAGGGGAGAAGTCAAGATTTAAAAGAGAAGATGTAATTGAAGAGAAACATACTGAGAATTTTTTCCTTCCTATATGAACCAGAGATCTGCATGGAAATTAAAGCCGATCAGTGTCCAAGCTATGGTTACCATCTTGCTGTTTACAACAGACTGTCTTTCTTAAAAGATATTTCTCCCTATTGACCTATGCCATCTTACAACTTTAATGAATTCATCACTTTTCTGGCTTATCAAACTGGAAGCAGACATTATTCATTTCTTTACTTCGGGATCTGGCTCACGTGAGCTCTATTCATGTGGTCTCTGTGCGTCCTGAGGGGCAGAAATGGTTGGGGTGAGTCCATGTCACCTTCGTGTCCATCACTCAGGGGCGTGAAACAGGGAGACAGCTAAGGTTACCCCCCTCCATTGTGCAGATGTACCCACGTTAAGACTGGGATTGTAATAAGTACTTTCATAGTTTTAAAATCAAATGTGCAAAAAACTGTCTTTGTATCACTGCTATAGCACTTGGTTCCACTTGCTCTATAAGTGACAACTCAGATTTAAAAAAAAAGAAATAGGCAAGGACTTTGGTCTCAAATCCTGTATAGTTCTGGTGCCAGACAAAGATTTCTGCGTTTAATTATAATATAAAGTTTTAAAAACAAGTCTTGGGCTCCATACAGAGCTATATCTTCATCCCCAACCCTACCCCATTCACATGGGGTTTGTTGACACTGTGTTTGACTTTGGCGTGGGAATTATGATTTCTCTAGTAATAACATTCTATGGATGATGAGTCTTTATGCTAGAAGAAAAGTTATGTAGACCAACCTATAAAAAATAGAATCGCCCAAGTCTCATATTTGCATTTGTTTTTCCTCTCTTTACTTTGTTTTTCATTCTTCACAAAGCTTATCTATCACCTGACATTCTGTATACTGTATTGTCTTTACTCTCTCCCTTTCTCTCTCTCTCTCTTTCTCTCTCTCCCCTTTTCCATTCTTTCTCCTTGTCTCTTTTATTCCTTCTCTCTGCCTCATGGACCCTCACGGAAAAATAAGCCTTGTTTTACTCATAATTATTCCTCATACAAATAGAATATCTTCAGCCACAGTATGGGCTTTCAGGAAATATTTCCTGAGTGAATGAATAGAAAGAATAAAATATTAACAAGTCATAAAGGGCACCAAAAACCCAATCAAAGCTGAGGATGAAGAGCATCAGAGAAAATCTACCAGGGGTTAGGACTGGGGTAAAACCATTGAGAAAGCATTGTGTATTTTTTGGTTGCATCAGTGAAGTAAAGGGACTTGAGGACTCGTGGATCTGAGGCTATTGCCACACAGACTTTCATACCGGAAATTATCAGCAGGGGATGCTATAGCCATGTGTCCGTAATTCCGAGATTTTCAGAATCTTCTCAAAAGCTGAATTTCATTTCCTACTCCAAACATGGAAAAAATATCGGTGTGAGCCAAAACAGAAAACATTAGTTAAATTTGTAGTTGTTATCAGTATCTCTTCAGGAAAGTAGTTTGCAAAGTTTGAGGGATGCTGTTTTTGCTTCTATAAAGACTTTGAAAACAGAGTTAGGCCATATTAAACCACTGAAGGTAATGTTTATATTCATTTGATACTCATAATAGCGTGAATTATTTGAATGTCCAGTGTGTACAGGCAGAACAATATTCAAGTTTTTTTTATTGTATTATAAGCTGTGGAAAGTCCATGTGCAGTCTCATAAGGCTATGCACACAACAGTTTACAGGCAATTTGCAATTTATTGACTTTAACTCTGAATAGAGGAATGACTCCTATAATATCTTCGTATTGTCTGCTAGAAAATCTGTATTCACCAAGATACAATACATACGTGTTACATTTATATTTAATGTCAGTAATGTACTTCATTATAAGAGAGTTCGTTAAAAGTGTAAGTACTATGACATACTGTTAGCTCACTGTGTTCAAAGGAGGACGGAATGATTTAGATATTTCTCGCAGAAACTATACATGTATGCTGGCCATTAGAAAGGGTAAGTATTGTTGGAGACTGAATAGCACGTTGGTTAAGAGCATATCAGCTAGTGTTTAAATATCAATTTTACCACTTATTATCTTCAACATGTCACTTTATTCCTTTTGTTCTATAACTTTGGTGATATTTGGAAATCCCTGGGGAACTCAGTAAAAACAGAAATACCTACACCTTCTTCTAGATGATTCTGATATATAAAAGTAGGAAAACCATTGATTTACACAATTAGATTAGCTTTCTTCATCCATAAAATAAAGATGGTTATAACATCTGCCTTTGTCACGATGCAATTAATCGCAAACAAATGCCTAAAGTTATAAATACTTGATAAATATTACCCATAATCAATCGTCAAAAGTATCTAATATCTTGTTTTATAAAATCTATCTGTGCTGGTATAACAGAAATTTACCATCTGAAACTTGGTTAAGTTGAGGTAATGTTTCCTCCAAAAAGATTGGATTTTTGATGCTTTATGTAAGTGTAAAAGTTTGACTTGATAACATTTCTTTTTTTTTTTTTTTTTTTTTTTTTTGTGGGTACCGGGGGGTCGACCTCAGGACCTCGCGTGCCAACAGGCACCCGTGCCGCTGAGCGATATCACCGGCCCCTTTTTCGTATGTGGGATCCGGGAGTCGAACTCGGGCCCTTGCGCTTGCAAGGCAGGCGCTTACGCCGCTGAGCCATCTCACCGGCCCATTGATAACATTTCTTAAAATTTAACCTTTTTTTTTTTTTTTTATATGCACATACCGGGAGTCAAACTCAGGACCTCATGCTTTCCAGGCAGGCACTTATGCTGCTGAGCTATATCACCGGCCCAAATTTAACCATTTTTGTGGATGTCGTAACAATAAATCTATAGTTGAAAGTGTCTTGGGGGACTATTTTAGAATGAATTAACTGTAAACAAGGAAAACAAGATTATATATATTATAGCTCATAATGCAGAGATTTTAAAGTTGCACTTTTACTAAAATCAATATTTACTTGTGTATTGAATACTATATTAAAATATTCTGTCATAGCTTTATGAACACAAGTTGGTGTGGAATTAAGATTTTTATAAAATGGATGTCAAATGGGAAATGTTTCAAATTACGAAATGTAAGGTTCCATTTAGTTTCTGCCCTTATCACCTTATTTTGGAACTTGATCCATCTAAAATCCACCATTTGAGTAAGAGGTTGATTATAAGGTTCAAAAAGAAAATGTCAGAAAGCCACCACACAAGATAACAGAAGAAAACTACAGTTACTCTAAAGTTCTAAGTAAAAGTCTTGCACATAGATGAAATCATAAGACATTTGGAATAGGCAAAACACTGGGTCTCAAGTCAAAACCCCAGGACAATGAACATGTGGCTACCTACATTAATCAACATTATGTATATTATAGCTAGTTCTTTTAAAGCTTGAAAATTGTTTATTTATGGAATTTTCTATGTAATATTTTCAGACTGCACCTGAACATAAATAACTGAAACTACAGAAAATAAACCATGGGTGATAGGGACATTTGGCTCTTATTCCAGTTCGAGAACAATGAAGTGTCAAATTTAGAGATAAGACAATTTTCTTAATTGGCAAGATCTACTGCCTAGAATGTCTTTGTTCTAACAACTCAAGATCTGATCATTATCACAGGTTTTTCCCTCAGATGGGCCCTCCACTTCCTGCCACCCCTGAATTGCTAAGGACCCAATAAATGCAGACAGTCCAGAGAAGTCCTTGTCTTACCTCCAAGAGAGTTCTGACCTTCTTGGAGTCAAACTCATATCACATTGTCTCTTTTATTTAAGCCTTCACTGTACACTCATTTCAGGAGGTCAGAAGTTTGATCAGCTCCCAATACCTCATCAAGAGTTTAAATTTAAATCTTGTCTTGCCCTAGCTGGGTGTGGTAGTGCATGCCTGTAATCCCAGCACTTGGGAGGCTGAGGCAGGAAGATTGCTGTGAGTTATAGGCCAGCCTACGCTACATAGCAAGATCCTGTCTCAGACAAAACAAAACAAAACAAAGCAAAAAGCAAAGCAAACCAAACAAACAAACAAAAATCTTGTCTTACCCTGGCAAGCTACAGGGAAAGAGAGGGGAATAGGGCTTTGTTTCTCAAACAGCATCCTTTGCTGGTTTAGGCCAGGAAAGTGCCTCATTCGGAAATAACGGTATTACTAGAACTGATGTTAAACTGTTTTATTAAGCTCTCTGGTAGCAGAATTCTACACATTTTTCTTTATATTCTTCTATGTTGGAAACATTTTCTAGAACCATCATGCACTTTTCAGTAAATCAGCACCTGGATTTCATTTTAAATAGTTTCGTGGCACTTTTTGGAGGTAGGGAAGAAAGTTTTTCCCATTTTTCACTGGGCTCACTCATGAGGCTTCATCTTCAGCAGCCTAGATGTGGGGTGAGAATTGAGGTTTCTGACCATGTTTGGGGGATTTAGTGGCAGGATCTTTCTTTTTTTTAACTTAAAAAAATTTTTAATTTTTATTAGTACATGTTTACAGTATATAATGATTACATTCATTGTAGGTTACATTGGGACATGTACATCTCACATCTCAGTTCCTTTCTTTTTCCTTTACATCTCTTTTATTTTGCCAAGATCAGATTCATTTATTTATAAGCCCTTATAAAATTAATTATCATATATACAGATTAACATAAGAAATATCTCCCAAATTAGCAGCTGAATCTGGGCATTCCTTAAAAAGAAGACTGTACTGGTTTATCTTTATACTCCCCAGAACATAGTACAAGGCCTGGAACAAAGAAGGTGCTTTATAAATGTCTTTAATTGGATGAATGAAAGATTTGTAATCTCCATAATTTATTCACAGAAATTAGAACACTTGTTTTTATTTTAAAATAAAGTATTTTCCTTCAAGGAAAGAAACGTGCTGATTTAATGGAAACTTGTTCCTTTATAAGAGTCAGAAAATATTTAGAATGTTTGAAAATAAAACCTAAATGGATAAAACATAGAATAAGATATTCTGAAGATAACTTTAAATAACAAACTATACATTTGTATTTATTATTATCACAAAATCAACAGGTTTTCATCATACGTATACAGAACAGAATATGCCCTATGTAGCTAGCACAAATGACAGATACTTGACTCTCTCCCTGATTTAATAAAACAACATCAAAGAATTTAAAACAATACACAAGAGTGAGAAAAGATAACAACAATCCTTTTTTTATAAGCAAGATAGGAAATGGACAAATCATAAATAATAAAGCAAAGCTTAAGTATTAGGATAGAACAGACAATAAAAAGAAGAAAAGGATTAGGAAGAGGAGGAGAATAAAGAGGAAAAGGGTGGAAAAAAGGATGAGTGGCAGATTAATTTAAGATTTGAAAATATCAGAAACAAAATATATCATAGTTCTCAAAGGCAATTTAAAAAATCTAGAAACAACAGGCCAATGCCTACAACATTCCAATGCAGAATTCCTTAATTGAATCCAATTATCAATCCAGTGTGAGTAGAGAATAAGGGTATTTACAGTATCCAATTTTCTCAGTATGCCTGTGAAAGATATGTTCAATTAAAAGAAGAGAATACATCAAGATAAGGGAGACATATATTAAAAAAGAAAGCCAAGTTTATGAAAAGGTCAAAGCTATCCCTATATAAATTTTAAAAGGAGCTCCTAGTGTAACGTCCGCGGAAGAGGGGTCCGAGAAGGGAGACGCTCCAAGAACCACACAGGCTCTTATGTAAAAAGCACGGGGTTTATTGAAAGGCTACACTAGCGTAGGGTCACCCAGCAAACATACCAGGGCGACCCCGAAGGGCAGGAGCAAGGGGTTTCTATAGGGTTGGGTATGGTAATGAGGGATAGGCAAGCGAAGTTTTACAGAAGCCAATTGCAAGGAGTTAAAGGGTAATTAATACATTCATTGGTTACTTAGGGGAACCTATAGATAGAGGAATTTAGCAAACAGGCAACCAATCAGTTTGGAGGAAAGGCTAACAAAGGAGACAAAGGAGCCTGGCGCGGGAATGTAGCCCGCTCGGGGGCTTGACAACCAGCAAAGTCACATGATTTCCAGGAATTTGCCCTGAGGTAGGGAAACAGAAACTTAAGACACTTATCTACCTAAAACAGAAACTTAATCTAATAGGTTAGAGTCTAATAGGTTAGAGCCCAATAAGTTAGATCCCTAATGGCCATCGCATAGTTTGGCCTAACACATCAGAATTATAACTTGTATAACTTTTATATGAATCTTTTAACAAACATAACTTTATGTCACATCAAACTTCACACTAGCACTACTTAAAAACAACCAGTACAAAGTAGAAAACAGAAACTATCACAAGATACCTCCAAAAAAGATAAAATATATATAATATATTACATGTCTGCATACCTATACAGTAAAATTAGGTAATGAATGAGTAATTTATACTAGTGAAAAATATATGGAAAAGTAGGTCAATAAAAACCAGGGCCATCAAAATTCCAAGGAAATAAAAAAGTTGTGAAGTAAAAAATGTAGTATTTGATATACATTATAACACAATGGAAATAATATTCTTATTATAAAATTTGCACATCAAATATTTATGTTACCAAAAGTACTATATTTGAGGAGAATTAGTTTCAGTATCTGGTGGAAAGAAGAAACTGCAAAGGTATTACCTGCACTGAAAAACCAGGGATAGGACAACAAGAAAGAGATTAGTTGTGGACGTAAATGTCATAAAGCCTTATAAAGAAATGAAAACGGATGACTCTGAAGGGTGACAAATCGGAAGAACTGTTATTAAAAAAAAACTTTGGAATACTTACGCTTAAACTAAGGGCATGTATAATTTTCATTAGAAAATGAAAGCAAATTACTGAACACAACACAGAATAATTTTTAATGCCATCCATAACTCTGACACTGCCATTAAGAGAAATTCTAATAGTATTTAAATCATATATATATGCAGAGAGAGAGAGAGAAAATGTTGAATCCGTTATACATAGATAAATATAACCTGAAATTTAATTTTAACTCTATAATTGGACCAATTCTTCAGACACTAAATATTCTTGTACAACACCGTGTTAATGAAAACCTAATATTCTCAGTTATATAGTGTGTTTATACACAAATATATATGTTTTAGTCACTTTCTTGTTCTTGGGACAAAATACACAACACTCACAGTTTAAAGGAGGTAAGGTTCATTTTGGCTAAGTTTCGGTTCATGGCCAACTGGATCCAAGGCAGAAACAGTGTGGCAGAGAATCATGGAAGAGAAAAATGCATTCAACCATAGTCAGGAAGCAGAGTGTTATGGCTTATATCTAGATACCCCTAAAAGCCTTATGCACTCAAAGGCAGGGCTTTTTGAAACTGGCTGAATCTCAGACATGCGATGCTGGGATTAAGGGTATGTAATAACAAATTAGCTCAGTGAGTAGAATTAGCATGGTTCTGGGTGTGGATAATGGAAGCCCCACTCTGGCTATGGGTGGTAAGAATCAATAGGCTCGTCACCTGGATGGAATATAAAGAGAGAGGGAAGGCAGGCTTGCTGATGCTTCTTGCTGCTTCTGAACTGTTTCTATGATGCCCCTCTGCTTTGCCACCCTGCCTTGGAGCCAGCTGACTATAGACTGAAACCTCTACAAACTGAGAGCTAAAATAAACCTTTCCTTCTTAAACTTTGGGTATTTTGTCTCAGAAATGAGAAAATTAACTAAAATAGATTTTGCTACCAGGAGTAGTTCATTGCTGTGACACTATCTTACCATATGGTTCAGAAGGCTTTGTAATCAGCTGTCAGAAGAGTTTGGAAAGGATTGGAGATGCTGGCTGAAGAAGCAGCCCTGGAATGCTGTAAATTGTACTTGATGAGAAATTCTGGTCAAAGCTCAGAAGACCAGAATGCTGATAAAGACCAGGCTCAAGAAGTTTTACTTAGGAACAAAGACTGCATTGGCTGTCGGACTCCAGACTGTGTGTTACACTTTGGCAGAAAATTTGTCTGCATTTTGCTCATGTGCAGAGACTTTGGCTGAGACTGAGATTAAGGCCAGTGAACTAATTAATCTGATGAAAGAAATTTCAACACAGTCTAATGTTGAGGCTGTGGCATGGCTATGGTTGTGGGCTTTTAGTTAGATCTATGTTGAGAACTAGGAGCAAGGACCCAGTAGAATAATTTTAAAAGTTTTGAGTTTGGCCAGAAAGAAAATTCCAGTAAAGTTATGGCCTGCCAAGATAGAGCAGAGGATAAATTGGTTGCTGAAAGGGAACAGGAAAATTGAAAGATGGCCTGAGGACATCACAAGAACCAGCAGCACTCCAACATTTGCAGCCTTAAAATTGCAAAGGTAAAAGACTTTCCTTTAAGAAGAGAGCTCCAGAGCATGATGTTCCAGAATGCCAGCAACCTAGAAAGTTTCATCCTCAGGATTGGGTTCACACAAACTAGCAATCTTGGCACTCATCCTCTATAGTCAAAAGAAAAAGAAGCCTGGCTACTGCTCCAGCTGGAAGTAGACTTTGGCATCATCCACATGGTACTGGTTTTAGGTGCATGAAGAATGCAAGATTTGTGAAGTCAGGAAGGCTTCCACCCAGATTTCAGAGGAAGGTCTGGCAGGCTAGTGTGCCCCTGAGAGAGCAGTGTGTGATGCTGTAAGTGTGAAGCCAAAGGTTCAGTGAAGACCTAGAAGGTTGGTGAACCTTGGAAGGTGGATTGTCTGAGGAAAACTACAAGAGTGAGCAAAGCTGGCCCAAGAGAGAATCCATGGGAACTACAAGCACTGGCAGTGCTGTAGGGGCAGAACTACCCAAGCCTTTTGTAGTTCACATCTTGCCACAGATTATCTCAGATGCTGGACATAGAACTGTGGGACTTAATTTTTGCTCTGCTGGGCTTTGGACTTGCTTTGGTGCCATTCCTTTCTGTCCCCCTATTTCTAACTTTTAGAAGGGGAAAGTTATGTTGTGCCATTGTAGGTTGGAAGTGTTTAACTTTCTTTTCATTTGTAGAAGGGCTCACAGCTAAGTTTGCCTTAAACCTCAGAGGAGACTTTGGACTTGGACTTTCCAGCAATGTTACAACTGTTAGGACTCTGGCAATTCAGAGATTGACTAAATTCCTTTTGCATAAAGGGATGTGCATAATTCTATTGGGGACCAGGGTTGGAATATTATGGCTTGTGTCTTGATGTGCCCCCAAAGCCTCATGCACTCTTAGGTTAGGCTTTTCAGAGCTAGGGTATGTGATACTGGGATTAAAAGTGTGTGATACTAAGTTAGTCCACTGATTGGAATTAGCATAGTTCTGGGTATAGATAACGGAAGCCCCAAGCTGGGTGTGGGTGGCAGCAATCAATAGGCTTATAGCCTAGATGGAATATAAAGGGAGAGAGGGAAGGCTGGCTTGCTGATGCTGTTTGCTGCTTCTGCCTCCTGCCTGTCCTGCCGTGGACCGTTTCTCCCCTATAATTCCTCTCTCCTGTGCTGCCCTGCCTCAGAGTCAGCTGACTATGGACTGAAACCTTTAAAAACTATGAGCTGAAATAAATCTTTGCTCCTTTAACTTGTAGGTGCTGGGTACTGTGTCTCAGTGATGAGGAAAGTAACTAAGACACAGAGAGAGAAGGGAAGAGCTAAGGAAGAAATACACCCTTCCAGGTCACCTCCAACCAGGTCCAACCTCCTAAAAGCAAATTTAGGTCCTGAACTCCTAACTGGATGAATCCATTGATGAGCGTAGTGCCCCATAATCCAACCACTTTTTAAGCATATGAGATTTTGTGAGGACATTTTTGATGTAAACCATGTAGATAGGCAGATAGATAGATGGTAGATGGATAATTTAAGGATTAGACTATTATTAATATATTGTGTTATAACAATTTCACTGGTTTCAAATGTTTGGGCTACCTAATTAGTAATCCTTTCTGTGTAGAGACAATTCATTAGTGTAAAGTAAATTTAATGCTCTTATGTGATTTTTTTTTTCCTGTGGGTACCAGGAGTCGACCTCAGGACCTCACACATGCCAACAAGCGCTTGTGCCACTGAGTGATATCACTGGCCATTTTTTTTCCTTTATGTGGGTTCCAGGGGTTGAACTCAGGACCTTGCGCTTGCCAGGCAGGTGCTTATGCCACTGAGCCATATCACCGGCCCTGTGATTTTGTTTTTTTTTGTGTGTTTTGTTTTTTGGTTTTTCCCGAAATGAAACAAGAGTATCTAGCAATGTATAATCTCTATTTGGCTTCAGAGAAATGCAGTTCCTTTCCCTGAGGATTTTTCACAGCTAAAACCTTTAAACATTCACAGGAACAATTTTAGTAGAAAAGAGGTATTATAGTATTGAAAAAGTTGCAAGACCTAATAACCAATAAGATCAAACTAGTGCATATATAAGGTTTAACTTCTGAAGTATTTACTACTGATAGTAGTAATATCCATATTACTCCGTATTTGTATCAGTCTTTACTACCAATGGTAGTAATAGTCTCTCTGAACAAATTAAATACAAATATATATAATATATTAACACATACATATTTACTTTTGTATTTATATAACCTAATTCAGTTAAACAGCATAAGATACTTATGGCACAGTTTGGACACACACTATTACTTGATGAATGAGAAAACTCTTTCTCAGAGAACATAAATTTTTATACAAAGGTCATACCACTAATTATGGCAATTGAAAACATATCCCAGGCCCCTGACCAACAAAAAGTTTTTGAGGTGCTCAGCAACAGAAAAATTAGGCCTTTTCACAAAATCAAAGTGCAATGATAGTCTCTCCTAAAAAGGAAATTTTACTACTTATCCTTGTTTGTCCAAATAAACATTTACTCTACAAATGATTACAAATTATTAACAAATTTCAGAGAATCTAATCAAATCAAAGTAGTAAACGAAATTATTTACAAGTTATATAATAATGTGGTTAAAGATAAAGATATTTCCAAGGAAAATATTTAAACTTTTGCTAAGTTCTATATTAAACATCTAATAATTTTATACTAAACTTAACATCACACTCTACCACTTTAAAACCAGTTTCTTAAATACACAAACTCTTAATGGACTATTCTAAACTATCTATACAGACACAATTTTTTAAAAAGATACTCAGAAATGACCACTAAATTCTTTTCTTTTTAAAAATAAAATTAATATGTTTTATTTACTGTGCTATTATCCAGAGAAATAGCTCATAAAAGAGAAGAGAGGACTTTATATATCACAATGTGAAAAGAAACAATATTAACCATAAGAAATCATTCCCAGACTTACAGGATAATGGGCTGTGTATGAGTTGGCAGGGAAAGTAAATAACCACTTTCCATTTTGTCATTAATGTTACATTTATATAATTTTAAAAGTAGATCACAGATGGTTCCAGGTTATTTTCCAGATCAATTTAACCCAGGAATTGTTTTCTCTCTGAAAGTGTTTAACGTAATTTTTGATGTCACTTCCGAGACTGGCACATGTCCCCTTTTGCTACTGATACTTCACAACCCTGTAACATTTACAGAGCTTTTTCACTGGACAGAAAAAGTTAAGGTAGCAAATATAATCATCCCCTGAATGACATCAGAAAAAATTAAATTTAGTTGTTGCAATCAAAGGGGAATTCACAGATATAAGTTTGTTTCTGGTATCTTTCTGACTTGACCTTGATAAGCCTCTGCTACCCAATTGATGGACAAGTTAGAAAAACATGTTGATTTTTTCACAGTTTATATATAACCTGCCACACTGAGAAATGTTCTTCGAAGGAATGCACCTTGGAGATGAAAGTAGAAAGGAGTGACAGTGTGTAATAAAGGTGGAAGTGGGATATATTTAGGATTTACTGCAAAGCCAGAGCTCCATAAATTTTTACCCCAAACAAAACTAGATATTAATATCTTATGTTTGCAATTCATTTGAGTCTAGCATTTAAAATTTCTCTTGTGGTATATACTTTTCAAAATTAATTTCAAAGTGTATTTTAAATATAATTTTCACTTAGTAAAGTGTGTTACTAGTTCTTTGGATTTCAATAGTTGTTTCCTCGTGGTTTTATTTATGTAACTATTTGCAGTGGAATCATTATTTGTGCTGTTATTTTTTTTGTTCTTTGCTCTCCTACAGAGAATAGTTCTAATGAGCCAAATAAATTCTGTACTTTACATAATTCAACTTGAATGCATCATAATATCCTCTAATATGAAATACTATGACTTATTTAGTTCTACATTGCTAAATTTACTGATTTTTACTAAATTTATAGAAAATTATCTCAAATTAAATCATCTCTCCAAACATTTCTTGGAATACTCTAAAACATATTTTGTCTTTAAGAAATCTTTCTATGCAGCTTTACAGCTTTTTTTTTTTGTCTGGTTATGTCATCATCCATCAAGTTAAAAAGGAGGTTTTGAAAGAGATGTCAAGAGTGTTTGCTCAGTCTTAACTGATCATCAACATTTTGATTAATAATGGGATTCCCACAAAATCTATATTACTAGGACAGGTACTTTCTAGATAAGAGCTTCCTTTTTATCAGTTTCAGACATAGGTTCCAATAAAGGTTTCATGCCTAAAGAACCTTTCAGGGCCGGTGAGATGGCTCAGCGGCGTAAGCGCCTACCTTGCAAGCACGAGGGCCCGAGTTTGACTCCTGGAACCCACATACGAAAAAGGGGCCGGTGATATCGCTCAGTGGCACGGGTGCCTGTTGGCACGCGAGGTCCTGAGGTCGTCCCCCTGGTACCCACAAAAAAAAGAACCTTTCAAGGTGAAAGTGGATAAAATCTTGGCACTGTGTCATAAAACTACTCTTATCAGTAAGACAATTCCCAGATTTCATGGAAGAGATGATTGCTCAATACAAATAGACTTTTTTTTTTTTTTGCTGTAGTTATTGTTTTACTGAAGCAAACAGGGAAAAAGTTAAGACCCTTACAATATATACTATGTCATTATGTTAAACAACTATATATTGTAATGAGTTCAGTCTTTCAATCTTGGCTGAAAGCTACTTGCAGAATTAAAGCTATGAGGTCTACCTAAGAAGAAATAAATTTAAAAACACTTTGTTTAGCGTATATATGAGAAGCATGTTTCCTTTTTTATGAGGAATGAAAACTTGCTTGAGTAGGAGCATTTATTTTCTTACCAGGGCTTGCGCTATGGCCTCAAAATGAAGTTTCTTTTTTCTGGTGCCAATAGCAGTTTTTAATTTATTTGAACCAGAGCATAGGCTCATTTAATATAGTACCTACGTTATAGTCATAAAATCCCTCACATGTATCTACAGTAATCTGGGAATGGTTGTATTCAGGAAAGAAAAATTGTTAATTTGAGAAGTGTTTCTTCCTTCTACATATTTGCTTTAATATTTTCTGTGAAAATCTAAAGTGTGTTTGTATTCATGCGTGTGCATGCATGCGTGCCTGTGTGTGTATATGTGCAAGCAATGGTAATTTGAAAACAGTCGAACAATATGTTTAAACTCTTGAAACTGATAATGGGCAAGAATGAGTGATTTTTCTTTTTCTGGAAATAAAATGGAATATTCACATTTGGCCTTGTGAAAATGAAATGGATGTGTATATCCCACCCAACTCATTAAAGGTTGAGGGCAAAATTGACAGCAAAATAATCAGGAATTAAAAAAAAAGATTTTAAACCTATAAAGCATTAAAAGCTTATATCATTTTTCTAGATAAAGAATTTGCTTTATATAATTAAACTCTGTATCAAAAAACCTAAAAAGTAAAATTGTATTTTCAATACCAGTTCATATTTTTTATGGTAAAATGTGATTCATAGTTGCAGTTAACTAAGTTAAAGTTAACTTTAAGAAATAGAAAATAAATATTGTATTAATAGTAAGTTAAAATAAATGTGATACTTTATTTTACAGTGCTTTTCTACTATTTAATATAAATATCTGTGATTTAGAAAGCATAGTAGAAATTAGGTTTTTTCTATGATTGTTGTTTTGTCTTCCTATAGACCAAAGTATCTTGAATGGAACTTCTGCCATAGATCTGCAGATGGGGCAAATCCAGATTGCTTCAGAGAACTTCGTCTTGCATCAGAGACTAAGCTCCAGCAGCGCAAATCTGGTATAAAGTACGTTACGGTTTGTATCTCAATGGCCCCGAAAGCTTCAAATGTTCATAGGTTGGACTTTGGGGAGGTTGATTGGACCGTACGGGTGTGATGCTCCTTGGTGGATTAATCACCCATGAGGTTACAGTTAAATGTGCTGTTGGGAGGTGAAGCTTGGTGAGAGGAGTTGGCTCCCTGGGGTCATGGCTGGAAGGGTTTATCCCTCACCCTCCTCCTTTGATTTCTCTCTCTCTCTGTCTCTCTCTCTGCTTTCTCACTGCCTTGCCTTGAACTATTTCTTCTTTGCTATGCTGCACTAACTTGGAGCTGGCTGACTATAGACTGAGCATCTGCAAACTCTGAGGCAAAATAAACCTTTCCTCTTTCAGAGTTGTGGGTATAAGGTATTGCATCCCAAAGACAAGAAAGTGACTATGACAAGTAGTTTAAATACAAAGTATCACTTGAGCATATGATGAGTTCTTTAATAAGTGTTCACACATAGATAAAAGTTACTACTTTGGATCATTCCAAAAGTTGAGGTCCAGGGACCAAAAAAAGACTCAGAACAATCAGCCCATGATGTATCCACATAACAAAGCATGTGTGTAGTCATTGGATTGTCTGAGAAATTCTCTCATACAAATTTCTTGTGGCCTCAGGGATTTTTTTAAATTATCTCCATATACAGCAACTAAGAATACAATACAAGAATCAGACCATGTAGAATTGAGACAGGAGTTAGGATTCTATTAGTCAGTAAGGAGAGTGGCCCAAAAAGAGTCTGCTGAGTCATCACCCTCCAGGGATCTTACAGAAACATCTGCCAGGTGTCCTGCAGTAGTCAGGATTCTTCCTAGAGCATAACAAGGCATAGTAAGGCAGGTCATTGGCTCAAGGTCACATGGGCCCTGCATGGACACCACATGAACACTGCATAGATTGGACTACTGAAAAGTATGTACTGTCTTATAGGATAGAGATCATACTGCTTACAGTGTCCTGACCTCCCTTCTAAACCCCTACAAAATCCCATGACAAAAAGCCTCTTTGGGTACCTGCTCAGGAGCACCTTGCAGCTAGCAGGAGCTTTACTTCCTTGTTGTTACATATTTTAAAAAATCTCGCTTGCAACCTACCTCCTCCATTCATGGTTTCATTCTTCATCATCATGAGACAGAAACTCTGGCCTTCCCGACTTCAGAATGTAATAGGTCATGATGGAAATCACTTCCTTGACTGTTATAGATAAGAAAAAGAAAGTGTTGCATTTAAATGACTATAATTTTGTAGATTTAAACTTGAAAAATGGAACTCTTTTTCTCCATCTGAAGGCTGAGAAAAGGTCATCGGCTGATATCAAGGGCAGAGAAGATGAGTGTGTGGGGCCCTATGAGAAAAGTATGAGATAATTATCTTTAACGTGAGTAATCAAACCTACTAGAAAAAGTTAATAGTACTGCAAGACAAACTGGGTGCCAAATTAAAATATACAGTAGGAAACTGGGAAGAGAAAGAATGGTCCAAATCAATTGGGGCTAACAGGAGTGAGGTGGAGGTCAGGCCTTCACAGGAGCACTGGGCCTAGGAACATTCTCGTCTTTCAGTGAAGAGTGAGACAAGAAAAGGGCAAATTACTAGGAATGAAGGCTCACGTAGTACCAGGTTCAGCCTTGGCACCTTAATTATAGGCCTAAATACAGCAAGGCAAACGTTGTGATTTTATGGGTATGGAGGCTCAGGTTTCTGATGTACCACTTGCCCTGACTCCAGCATGTTGCAGTGCTGAATTTACAGAATGAAACAGTTACTACTAGGCGGGGCTGGAGAAAATGAGAACAAAGGAGTGAAACAGCACTTTAGAAGTAAAATACAATTCAACAGAAAAAAGAGAACAGGATTTTCCACATTTATTTATATGCCCCTCTATGGCAAATGGAACATGTGGGCTCGCCCATTCTAGGAATGAAACTTTCCAGTCCATAATACTCTATGACAAATATTCAACCTAGACTCCAAACAAACATAGGGTACAGGGTGTAAGGACAGACAAAACTTAAAAACAAGAGGTTTACTTCTCCTCACTGAAGATAGGGAATTAACTCTTGTTTTAAAGAATTTACTTCAGGGCCGGTGAGATGGCTCAGCGGCTTAAGCGCCTGCCCGGCAAGCGCGAGGGCCCGAGTTCGATTCCCGGAACCCACATACAAAAAAGGGGCCGGTGATATCGCTCACCGGCACGGGCGCCTGCTGGCGCTCAAGGTCCTGAGGTCGACCCCCGGTACCCACAAAAAAAAAAAAAAAAAAAAAAAAAAAAAAAAAAAAAAGAATTTACTTCAGAAAAGTTGTAAGTTATTTTTATGTCACTTTGAAATACGTGTGAATCTTTTCAGAAGCTATATAAATAAGGCTCTTGCTGCGCTTGTGACCACTTGCAAAACTACCACCTGTCATAAATGTGAGGGTTTTTTCTATTATTTAAAACCAATTAACTGGGCCGGTGAGATGGCTCAGCGGCTTAAGCGCCTGCCCGGCAAGCGCGAGGGCCCAAGTTCGACTCCCGGAACCCACATACGAAAAAGGGGCCGGTGATATCGCTCAGCGGCACGGGTGCCTGTTGGCACGCGAGGTCCTGAGGTCGACCCCCCGGTACCCACGAAAAAATAAATAAATAAATAAAACCAATTAACTAGCAGAGATAGTCACCCCCATTACAGGATGAACTTTAGTGCAAAATGTAGTCTTGGAGTCTCTTGAGATTTAATTATTGTTTATCTTGAAAACGTTTGTGATGGCTACCTGTTTGACTGCATAGAAAAGGTGAGATTTCTTTCTGCTTTTGCAGTGTCTTAGCAGACTGACTGTGATAGATACCACATTTTTGGTATAATGCTTCCTCATTAATAAATCTATTTTCTTTTTCTGCTACCTTTGTGGAGAACTCATCTGAAAAGGGGAAATTTTGTTTCCATTTGTATTTCCCAAAAAAGTAATGCATAACATTTCAATTAGCAAATTATTTTGGATAATTTTTTGACTATCATTTACTAATCATTTGGCTAGTTCTTCCATGTTGTAATTCTTAATTTATTATACAGAGATATCAAAATTACTGTCATTCTACCAAATACCAGAGTGACTGACAACATGTTACTTCAGAAGAAGAATAATCAAGCAAGAGAAAAAAGAGAGGTAAGCATTTAACCATGTACTTTTCAAATTAATTATGCTCTTACCATTGAATATTTTGAGACAGGGCTAGCTATGCAGTTCAGGCTGGTTTGGAACTCACTATTTAACCCAGCCAGGACTTGAACTCACTGAGGTGCTCCTGCCTCAGTCTCCCAAGTGCTGGGTTTATATGCATGTCCACCATTGAACATTTGTTAACTGATAAGGATTTTACAGTGTAATACAAGTAAACAGGCAAAGATTATTTTTTGCCCTGATAAGTGTCAGGAAAACACATTAACCATCTACAGTTACTGTATTTAAAGAATTTCCACGTAGACTATATAAGAGGATTTTCTCAGTATTGTTACAGAAGCACAGTCAGTACCAATATGTTGTTAATTCAGAGGAGGAGAAAGCTGTATTTAGTAGAAGAGCATTTTAATATTTGAAGCTCTCTCATGGAGAGCTTTTCACCCTTCCAAGGTATGAACATGTTTACAATGAAATTATTCAAGTGTAAGTTGTACAAATGCCTACCTGGAATTCTAAGTATAGAACCTAAGAATTGGTAGAAAATTGATATCCATGCTTCCAAGATATCTTTAACTGTATCAGCTATTATTTTTGTAGAGACATAGATTTTATCAGAGGTAAAAAGCATTAAGATGTGACATGTATATGTACCACCTCTCCACAATAAGTAGATTCATTATGTGTCACATGCATGTACCGATAAAAAAAGAAAACAGCTAACAGAAAAACCAAGGTCTCTAGACAAAAGCTTTTATGTGCCAGAAGGAGGCCCACTGACCAATGGAATAGAACAGAGGATGCGGAAAAAATTAGGGTGCCTTCTGTCATCTGATTTTCAATAAAGGGTCCAAAAATATACCCTGGAGGAAAGAGAACTTCTTCAGCAAATTGTGCTGGGAAGACTGGTTATCCACATGCAGAAGAATAAATACTAATCCCCAACTCTTAAGCTGTAATCAAATCAAATCAAAATGGATCAAAGACCCATATAAAAAATCTGAAACACTGAATCTGTTGGGTCAAAAATTGGTAAAACTCTTGAAGACACAGGCAGTAGCAAAGACTTTCTGTACACAACTCTAGTTGCACAAGAAACATATAAATATATATATATATATAATATATATTACACATATATAATACTCAGCCATAAGAATGATAAATTAGAGTCATTTGTAGGAAAATGAATAGATCCTGAGACAATAATACTAAGAGAAATAAGTCAGTCACAAAAGGTTAAATTTGACTGAAGTTTATCGTTATAGCAGAGTACTACTCCCTCATATATCAATACAACATTTTATTTATCCCTTCATCTGTTGATGTTCATATAGGCTGCTTCCAAGATTTGGGCTGAGACCATAATGTTAAGTGAAATAAATCAGACACACCAGCTTAAATATCACGTGGTTTCTCTTACATGAAAAATCCGAATTATAAATGAAGAGCAAAATATGAGCTAGAAGATAGGAAGGAAGGAGATCTTTCTCAAATGGGAAAGGATTCAAGAGCTAGAGGGAGGAGTGTGAGGGGAGGGAAAGGGGATGAAAAATAAATTAAAATGTGTTCTGTACATACAGCAACTTCACAGAAGGAATGTAAACTTTACATAATGCAAAAAAAAGCACTAATTTAAAAATGGTTAGGGCCGGTGAGATGGCTCAGCGGCTGAAGCGCCTGCCCGGCAAGCGCGAGGGCCCAAGCTCGACTCCCGGAACCCACATATGAAAAAGGGGCCGGTGATATCGCTCAGCGGCACGGGCGCCTACTGGCACGTGAGGTCCTGAGGTCGACCCCCCGGTACCCACAAAAAAAAAAAAAAAAGAAATAAGTAGGTAGACTCAGCAGAGATGGGAAAGAGCCTTGGAAACGGGGGTTGAGGGGTGGAGAGGAGGGGAGTGCAAGAGTGGGGAAAGGGGGAGTAAAAGGGAAAAACATGTAAAATGTACAGTGATGCCTCAGTTCATGAATTGAGGCACGAATTAATTCCATGACTGTGGAAAAGATGGCCACATTTGTGTTCCTGCAGGAAAGATGGACGCAGTCGTGTTCATAACCTGACACAGAGATCTCAACAAAAACAAAATTTGCCAAACACTTCTGTTTGCAAACCAAACTGTTCGCAAAGCATTCCTGAACAGAGGGACCACTGTACGTGTATCAGTCCCCAAGCTGAATGTAATCTCTATGTATCCACAAACATATACTAATAACTAAAAAGCTTTTTATGTGCCAGTCACTGCTGAGCCTTTGACATATATCACATGATCCTCACAACAAGCCAGACAAATATGTACTAGGAGTGCCATTTTAGGGATGGGGAAACTCATGCATGTGCAGCTAGTAAATTGTATCTGGCTGCCAGGAATTTGTGTTTTCTCTTCACCACACTGCCTCTCCTCCAGGAAAACTTCATGGAGTCAAGAGATGAAGTGAACAAAATCGAAAGGATTTTTTGTGCTACGCTTTATGAGTAAAATAACTTAAACTTAATAGGAAATCACAGAAGCATGTTCAATGGATTAATTTCTTTCAACATCACCCGAAATTGTTTTTAACATTTCCAGAGCTAATAAAATGAATAAACAATTCAGGAGTTCCTAAAATGGCACTCTAAAAGAAATGAGTTCTCTTTCCTTTCAGAAGGCATTGCTTCTTAAAAATTTTAAAGGTTTGTTTTAGCTTATGATATTTCTGTTGTTTAAATGCTATTTTTGTGACTTCAAGGCACCTCAGGATTTTCTGCTAAGCTTCTTCTTATAATGTTTAATGCCATGTCCCCCACTTGCCCCATCCCCACCTTCAACATCACTTCTTCTCTCTTGCTTCCAGCAACAAAATAGGAAATTTACTTATCAGAACTTACTTGGCTCTCTCCAACATCACACTCTAATTTATCTTGTCTCCTCTAAGCCTACTATTTATGCCTCATCAGTTTCTTTATTCCATTTCATCTGTTTATATTTCCCATTTCTATGTCAGGCCTTTTCACATCCCCAACACACTCCTACTTGCCACAAATGGAGCTCCTTCTCAGAGACCTTCCCTACCTAAGACTTCCAGATGATTCTGGAAGAAAGTCTCTTTTCTGTGTTCTCTCTCTAACACTTCCTACCTGTGCGGCCTCTGTTCTTGCACCAAAGGGGTCTTAACATAGTCCAAGTGTAAGAAAAAAATCTGCTCTGCTCATCTAGATCCAAATCTTTCTGTCTTACATCTGGGACTTCAAACCTGAATTTAAGAGCTTAAATTTAAATTTGCTGCTATTATTTCTTTGTTTTGAGCTCCCAACTGCAATTAATGAGTGATGTAGATATTCTACCTGGTGGGAAAGTTGTCCTAATGGGAGAAAAAATTAGCAGAGGAGAAGAGGGAATAACAACACATCATTTAATAATTTAACATATCTCATTATAATCTAAGCCTTTTTTAAAAAAATTATTTATGCTCTACCATTTGAGCATCTCAGAGAAATATTTATGTTTTCTTATAATTTCTAATTTAATTCAAAGCAATCAAAAAGTATAAATATTGAGAGTTTATAATTTCATGGAGAGATAAAAGAGGCAGGTACAGGTTTAGTGATTCTTACTGGCTTCAGATCACAAGGCACACTTGGGTTGAACAACATCCTTTACATCCCTGATACCTGTGGCTGTTCTTGCCCCAGGGAGAGGAGACATACTGTTCATGCTATGACAGGAGAAAAATCTTGAACGAGATGAAGAAGAAGATGAAGAAGAAAGGAGAGTTGAAACAGAACAGTCTGGAAATGAAAGTGAAGTAAGTGAGCCAGAAGAGGAGGGTTCTGATTATGACAAGGATGAGGGAGAAGAAGAGGAAGAGGAGAATACAGGTTGCCTTACAGATTCCAATAAGGAGAATAAAACTGATGAAGAGAACACGGAGGTAGTGATTCAAGGACATGGGCTAAAGTGCGTACCTTGTGTAGAAAGTGAGGACTTCATTCAAGCTCTGGATAAAATGATGCTAGAAAATCTTCAGCAACAAAGTGGCGAATCTGTTAAAGTGCACCAGCTTGATGTTGCTATTCCTCTGCATCTCAAAAGTCAGCTGAGGAAAGGACCTCCCCTTGGCATGGGGAAGGAGAGGCAGAGTCTGCAGAGAGGATGTCATTTGTCATGCTAACAAGAAAAGGAAATAAACACCAGTTTAAGATCTTCAATGTACCCATGTCCCGTGTTGTCCCAACTTGCTGCAAATCACTGGAACCACCAACAGGCAGAACAAGAAAAGAGGATGAGAATGAAAAAGCTCACACTAGATATCAATAAATGACAAGATAGGAAGAGTTTCAAGAAATGCTGCAGTCTCTTGCCCAGCTCCCAGCTCCAGCAAACACCAATCACAAGCAATGGCCTCGTTACCAACATCCAAAGGGCGCACCTAATGCAGATCTAATCTGTAAGGCTGGTGGGAGGAGACGCTGATCCAGCTTTGTCATTTCCTTAGGTCCTGTATCTGATTCAGTGGATCTTGGAGTCCTCCAGCGATTGAGAAAGACCAGGGGACACATCTTAGCATGTCGGTTCAAAGAGTCGTGAATCTAAACCTGGGACGTGCTGGGGCCATAAGGCAGAAACACCAGTCTCTGCCACCAGAACAAGCTGAAGCTTCCAGATAGGGCAGAAAGGGCCTTTTGTAATGGAAATCACGTGAGGGTTAATCTTCTTTTGAGAATGGCAGTCCAGAAATAAGATGGTTCACTTGACTGCACAGTAATTACACCAAGAAGAATGCTAATGAGATGACTGGGACGGAGAAGAAACGACTGTGATAGTAATGGTACGGGGGAAATGAGCTTTAGTTTTAAACTTAATTTGAGTTACAGTACCTCTAAATTGAACATCCCATGTTGGAAGATATATTTGGGGGCCCCAGGTCTACAGTAGAAAAACATAAACAATAAAGTCTTCTAGTAAAAACTTACATGCAGGACAAAGTGATGAAAGACACCTAAATACCAGATAATCCACCAGGAAGGCTTTTGTTTAGGAATTTGTTTCAAAAGGAACAAGGGGTGAGGAAGAAAAATCCGTTTTATCCATGAGTCAGTGGTATAAAATAGCCTATTAGAGTGAAAGAAAAATGTAAAGATTGTTAGTATACAGAGAGTATTAAGTCAAATGGTTTATAAAAATCTGATACCAGCCCATTACAGGGATATGGTTGAGCCCATTGTATTATTGAAAAAAAAAATGTGCCAGTCAGCCTGCTACAGAAAACAAATGGACAACAAATAGATCAGAATATTTTGTTGACCTTCATGGGTTTACAGCCTCTCTCTCTAAACAAAATACAAAAACAAGTATAGCTTTTGTTTTGCTTTTGCTTTTGCTTTGTTTTGTTTTCCCCACCCACTGAATAGAAATGAAGGTTTTTATTCTGTTTCTGACAATCTGTTAATTTATTAGGACAGTTGTCTTTCATTTGCTTTGCAGTAGGCATAGTAAATTTAGTTAAAGAACACATCTGTATGCTACAACTTGATTGCATCTATTTTTGAAGCTATTTTGCATTTTTCTTTTGCCATGTTTCAGTTTCTGCATGTAGATTTAAACAAAAAACAAAATTTGTAAAGTTGTGGCATTTCACATGGAAATGCTGCCCAATCATCACTAGCTTCAGACATCTGAATTTTGCTGATGCAGCAATGAAGTGTTATAATTAAAAAAAAAATGAGAGAGAGAAATAGACAAACCTGTGTGTGTACAATGCTTTGGAAAATAAAACATGCGCTGAAGAGTCATGTGTCATCATGACCTATATCATTCAATTTTATATCATCCAATCTCCATGCTGCGTTAAAGTCTTGGAGAACCCTGAAGTAGCTTGAGATGGTGTAGTCATAAATTTTTGACACTTTTCTCAGTCCAGGTTCTCAAGTTACTAAAACAAATGGAACCCTCTGCCTGAGTGTGTAAGCTTAGCTAATTTTTATGCTTAAATTAGTATTTCATTATGCATAGATACAGATATTAGTATCTTTATTGTCTACTTACACTATATACTGTGGAAAGGTTGTAAAATATACTTTTGTTAATTTTAAATGTCGTATTCTTTTTTTAACCTTGGCATTACTAGCCTATCCCAACAGATATTTGGACATAACAGGAAATAAGAAAGCAATGGAGTGTATTTTGAATGCTCTGAAAGAAGTTATTTTACATGAAGTGTTTGTCTAGAATGTAGAATTTTAGTTCTAATCAATAAGTTCATTTTACTAACATGGGGTACAAATTCCATTTTAATAATATAAATCCTAGTCACCAACTTACACTTTAGAAATGTTTTTCTCTTCTACTCTCCAATTTTTTCTTCCCTAATAAAGCAATTAATTCTCCAGCTGTTACTAAGGTCCTGTTCAAAAAGCTCAAATATCTCCACCTATCCACCAAAGCTGACAATCAGGGATGCCAAAAGACAAGTTGAGTGATCCAGAAAGACCTAAATGGTGAATATTTTAAACCTGCATAGGAGAAGAAATTCTGAGCTCCCTGTTGTCTCTGCAACTGTAGCTGTTGATGCATGGTGATGGCAGAGTTAACACCCAAGTGCCAGATCTGGGTGACATCCTCACTTCACAGCACACTGCACACTGTGGCTTTTGGCTAAACTAATAACCACATCTTTTCTAAGTGTCTTTTGCTCTTTTCTTCTCTTCTGTACAGCTTCTTAATATTTCCAGATTTCTTTTCTAACTACACTTGCTTGGTGATTTCATTGACTAGCATGTCGACAAATGCTGACTCTGTGCGCTTACAAATTACAGTTAATGCCACCAGCCTTAAGTCATTTCCCTTAACTCCACATTCCTTTATATTCTTCTTATAACCTCCCCCAACATGGTTGAGGAAACATGAACCTTATGCCTCTTGCATCCTATAACCCCTTTTTTGCCCTGTTTTTCTAACATACTGTGTAATTTAATTATTTATTATACTTTCTGCTTTTATTCTGTTTCTACTTCTGTAAAGTAAGCTTCATTCAGATTTTTGCTTAATTTTCCTGGTTTGCTGCATATAAGATAAATCATCTCGAGGACCTAAATGAGTGACTTTTAATAGAACACTCACGTATTAAGAGACATTTAATTTATTAAAATATCCATATTGAACTGGTGTATAAATAGCTCTTTATAAAATAGAAAAAGTAGAACCAAACTTTTTAATCAAAAAATTCATCAAATTTTTAAAAATATTCTGTGTTCCTTTCCTTCTCACCTTACATTGAAATAAGAATTGATTAACCAAAAAATGACTTTTGAAGAATTTCCAGCCTTTTTATAAACTATGTAAACTATAGTGCTTGAACAATTATCAGAAAAATATTATACTAACAAATGGCAAAATATTATATTTTCATATAAACCTACAATATGTTTTAATTGCCTATCTGTACAATTAGTGTTGTTTCTCATCACTAAATTCCCATTTTATAGTATCCAAAATAATTGAAGGTCTTTTAAAGTTTAATATTTACATTTAATCCTAAAATATTTTAATTTGCCTAAGTTCATGAAAAAGGGTATTTTAACAGCTTTATTGAGCTATAATTCACATTTCATAAAATTTACCACTTGAAATGTACAATGCATTAGTTTCTATTATATTCATAGAATTGTATAATCACTACCATAATGCAGTTTTTAAAAATTTTAAGCATCCCCAAAGATATACCACTTCATTAATTGTCACTTCCTGTAACCACAGCCAGTCTTATGCAAGTACTAATGTACTTTCTAGCAACATAGATTTGCCTATTTTGGAATTTTTATGTAAATGGATTACACATCACCAGGGTCTTTTGTGATGGTTTCCAACTATTAGCATAATATTTTCAATGTTTATCCATGGTGTACCATGTATCTGTACAGCATACCTTTATTATGGGTTTATTTATTAATTTATTAACATTAAAACATTAACATAAAAATCAAATAGTCCAGTCGGTAAGTGAGCAAATGAACTTAAACAATGCCTCTCAAAATATGAAGTACAAATGGTCAATAAGTACAAAAAATGCCCAATATCTTTAGCCATTAAGGAAATGAATATCAAAACTACATTGAGATTCCATTTTTACTCCAGTCAGAATGGCTATTAATAAGAATACAAAAACAATAAATGCTAGTGAAGATGTAGAGAAAAAGGAATATTTCTACACTGCTAATGGAAATGTAAATTAGTGTAGCCCCATGGAAGTCAGTGTGGAATTTCCTCACAAAACTAAAAATGCAACTGTCATATGACCCAGCTAGACCATATCTTGTACATTTTTCTTTTTAAGAGTAGTTTTGGACTTGTGCTATTATAAAATGTTTCTAATTGGAGGAAATTAACCATTGCTAAGTTTGTGAGGTAACAGATAGGTTAATTAGCTTGATTGTAGTAATCATTTCACAATGCATATGCATCTCAGAACATGATTTCACATAATAAATATATATTATTTTGCTTGCCAGTTAGACTTAATAAAAAGTAAAGAAATAACAAAACAGAAATAGAGTTTCATATTTTGTAACCTTGTGAAATTAAAGACTGGAAAATGTTGTCTAAAAACAAGCAACATCGATTATATTTTAAAGGAAAAAAGGCATGTGGATTTGTAAAAATCTCTAAATACCTTGTCCCAATGCTCGAAGAATGGAGGAGGAAGCTCCCAGAATATTATTGGAAGAACTGCTCTTAATTTAGCATTTGTGCTAATACCATTCTTTATTTATCTCATTGCTAAAATTTGTCATTCCACTAATGTCTTATGGTATAACTAGAAAGGGAGATTTGAAAAAGTTGAACTGTAGAAGTGGCTAACATGTTTTAACATTTTTACATATAATTTCATTTCATCTTCTTAGCAAACCTGGAAGTAGATATGAAAAATGGAATTGAAGAAAGTTGTGAGATTTGCCCAAGAACTCATATTTAATAATGTATAAAGTGGGACTGGAACACTGACCTTTAGATTCTGAACATTGTGATGGGATAACTTTTGCCCATAATAGCATTATTTTTCATGACTTTGACTCTTTGTCTCTTCACTCCCTAAAAGTCCTGCTCTGGAAACAAAGTTGGAAATGCTATGTACGTGAGCGTCGTCATTTAGTGTGAATGGAGAAAGAACCATCTTCAGGTTTCCCAGTATGTCACTACTGATACCCTATGCCACACATTGTGATTTTACAAAAAGCCTAGTTCTTTTTAAATATTACAGCTCTAGTGCAAATGAGGACAATGCCTCGCAGGTAAGAAACATTCACAACTGTTAAATACTGTCATTACCATCATTCTCATGCCGCCCTTCTCTGTGACCTCTGCCTTTCACCTATTACTTTAGGGCACTACATTTCTGCCCAGTTCACTGTGTTCTGGTGTGTGAAGAGGTGACCTTCACTTAACAAAATATTCAACAGAGGTGACTTAAGACTTCAAATAATATAAGTGGATTACACTCTGACAAAAAAGTTTAAACCCAGATATTTTTTAAAAAATGTATCCCAATTAGCATTTTCTCCTTTACCATATTATCCACCAGGCTATCTCCTCTTTTTGGTCTAGGGCTGAATTGTAAATTTTGAATCTTTCCCTCACAAGATCTGTCATCTGCTGCCCTTAGCCTCTAAGACTCAAGGTTTACAAACCAGAGTTTCTGGACCCAAGCAAGAGTAAAAAATAAAACGTCATAATCATCTCTTCATTCAGTGAATACAATTCTTCCACATGGTACAAAACAGTTGACTTTTGACCATTGTCACAAACTTTACTTTTCTTGAACACTGTTTGACTTTTGCACAATGCACTAAAGTATTTTCTAAAGGCAGAAAGATCTGAATCTCAAAAATAAATTTCATGTGCTAATTCTACCACTGGAAACAGTAAGAGGAGCTTTTATTCACTTCCTCTTTCTTTTTCTTCTTTTCTTCCTTCATTAATATCAAATACCACAGACCTATTTCCCAGACAGATTTTACCCTCAAACTTGTACCTCCATCTCAGGCTAAATCCCCTACAAACTGAATGCATCGATAACCCAACTGGGGTGCAGAGACACATGGCAGCAGAAACTACTAAATTTTCCAGATCCAAAGCCAAGTTTCCCACTTTCCCCAGTTGCAATCATCTTTTACACAAAACTTATAAAAGAAAAGCAAATATAATTTATGACTTTTTCTTTAGCATGTACCAGCAAGTATGATTTGTAAATGAGATTTCTGTACTGCACTGATTATTTACATGTGAGGAAAGTGTACTACTAACATCTTTCTGTCTTTGCTTGGGTATTTGTTTTACTGATGCTATTTTTAAACTAAAATGGCTTTTATTCTTATAAATAAACATTATTCATCAAACTTGTTCTCTTCCTACATCTACTTCTTTTAAAACTCTATCATCACTGGATAGTTTGAGAAATTGTTGTGGGGGAGCCTTAACTTTTGCTTTACCAGAGGAATAAGGAAGATTAAGAAAAGTAACATGAGTCTTGCAGATATTGGAATTTGTAGGGTTATTCTGAATTCAAGGCCTTATTCAAAAAAAAAAAAAAAAAGAAGAAAGAAGGAAAGAAAGAAAAAGAAAGAAAGAAAGAACGAAAGAAAGGACTTTCTAGGTAAGATTTGAGACCATCTCAGGCAAAACTATGTTATGCAAATGAGGCAGCTAAAGTCCCTTATAAGGGAAAGTGGCAGAATATACTTCGGAACCCAGGTCTCTGCTATTGGACACCCAAGACACCAGGCTTGCATATACTTCACCTGTCTGTCAAAGTAACTTAGATGCCCCATTTGTAAAATTTTTATTATACAGAAGAGATTTTTCTGAAATATTTCTAGTGTTATTTTCCCCCTTTATACATATCTAATAAGACAGATGTACACAATAAAATAAAAAGAGAAACTTTGGGTGGGGCGGAGAATCGTAGACATAGATTTTTCTTTTTGGAAGGTACTCACACCTCTTTGTGTAGTCGACCATTGTTGCATAATGTTATGAAGCTTATCTATCTCTTCCTCCATGAAATTTTATTTTCTTTCTCAATAGCAGAGGATAGTATTTTGCTCCAAAGAGAGAGAACATTTGTCCAACTTTGCCCTCCTCAGCCTTACTTGCTCATGAACAAGGGCAAGGCTGTCTTTAAAGAAGGCAGCAGACAACAATCAAACTTGTTTTCTATCTCACAGAAACCTATTATGAATTTAAAATTCTGCTTTCTCAATTTGAACAGTTCACGGTTGTATTTCAGAAGTTTCTTTCTATAAAATTGAGACCATTCACTCCAGCGATGCAGTTATATTTGCATACACCCAGTACTGCACACTTCGCTTTTCATTAAATGTGCATCAACCTAAAACTACTCCAGACTATAAAAGTATAAGAGGATGTGATAACCTAGCATTAAAGTGACAGCAAATCAGCAGAAACGTAACAGATTTTTTAGTCCAGTCACTTTGCAGACTATAAATGTGAACTAGTCTTCCATGAAGTTATATTTTCAATAAGCACATCTCACCTCTCTTGAATCCTGCTCTTAAAGCAGAGAAATAAAAGCAAAGTTAGATATGAAGATAACCATATTTTCATAATGAAAATAAAAGCCAGAAAAATAGCTAATTATATATCTAACTTGGAACAATATTATTTCCTACTGCAATGTACTAAATTATATCATGGAGAATGCTAATGAAGCCATTTATTGTTACAAATCTTCCCTTTAAGGCCACTCAGATTATTTTTTCTAATGTTGCAGTTTTATTGCAGATTTAAAGTATGAGAAAAAACAATGTAATTACTATAATTGAATATCTAGCTATAATTGAGTTTCTCCTCCAAAACTTTTTCACAAAGCAACACTGATACATTTTATTCCTCAGCATTTTTTCTCACCTGATTTAAATAACTCATACCCTTCTAGAAATTTTACTATACAAATTATGTAAACCTTGTATAATTAAAAAAAATACTCATCACCTTAATACAACCATATTTATTACAACATATTAGTTTTATTATATTTGCATAACATGTGAACCTCTGTATGATTCTGATAGAATTTTGACTCTGTGCCATACTTGGACTTACAACAAATGCAAAGTTACATTCAGTTGCGGCAAAATTATTCTTTGGTTTTCCAGAAACATTTTGGATGTGATTAAAAATTCACTGATGTTGATATTATGAAAAGACAAGACAATGAGGGAAATAGGAAGAGACTCCCAAAATCATATGCTGGTGAATTAATTGAACTGTAGGCATTAGTTTCAATAATAATAAAACAAATTTAACAGCTCTCTAGAATTTATACAGTGCTCCTGTAGAAACTTTTGCCGTTAGTTAATACAGACTTCTATAATGTACCAACTGGCAATGAACTCCTGGCCTGGATTCCTGTCTTCAAATTATTTAACCCCAGAAATAGAGTACGGAATTAGCAGCATGAAGCTGGAAATGCTTCCTTCTTCATCCTTTTCTTTCCACAACACTGATCTCCTACCCAACAGTATATTTCTGGTTCATAATACACACTCAGAATTTACAACTAAATAACTTCGTTCCAGTATTTTTACACACCACACCCCAAACACATTTTTGTGTGTTAACTTAAGCACTGTGAATTTTGTTTCAACCTCTAATATCTGACATGGAAAGAGTCCTGAAGTTTCTGATTGATGTCTCTGGCTTCTAATGGTTACTTTTAAATCTACCTTTGTGCAATTTTTTCCCTCAGAATTTAGAACCTAAGAAGTACATTTCAGAGCATCAATATATGTAATATCTTAAGTTTTCTTGGAAAAAATTGTACAACTGAATCCCATCAAATGAGTAGTCCAAATCCAATATTGAGTGGCCTGATTGTGAGAAATTCTTTCACCTTTGTGATCACAAGAGAGCATGGCATAAAAAAAAAAAAAAAAAAAGAGTATGCAGTTAAATAGTGTTGCAGCACATTAGTGATATTTTCTGAAAAAAATTATCCCAAAAATCAATAGATATTAATGCCAGACATATAATGTTAAATATTTCTCATGTAAAAAAGTGATTCAGTCATAAATAATGTGTTCACATATATTTGTTATTTTAGTCTGAAACATCAAGCCTTGATACAATGCCAAAACAGTTGGCAATCGTTAAACTAAAATTATTTCAGCAACTGAATTTAGTAAGTTTTCATCCACAAAGTAGGATTGTTTCAAGACTAAAAACTGTGTGAGAATTGCCTAAAAACCTCTATAAATACCTAACTTATTCCAAATCCTAAATATTTCAGGTTTAACGTACCTTCCGGTAAGTATCTGTATGGCCATGGGCAAAACCTCTCTCTCTCTCTCTTTCTCTTTCTCTATCTCTCTCTGTTTCTCTCTCTCTCATCTGAGAATAAGAATACTTCAATGACCTGCTTCATTTCAACATTTGAAAAAAGAAAAAGATACTAATGCTAAAATATTGAAAAAATTATTAATTTCTTCACCACTTTATTAACTTTAAATTTTCTACAGTTTTTAATATTAATGTGGTACTTTATCATGAAATACCTTAATCTGCTCAAATCAGAACGCTCATTTTATGTCACTGATTAAATAGACATCTAATCTATCAGATTAAATTTTGAAAATATGCTAAAAGAAATAATATAAATGAAAGACCCATCATTCCTTCTACCAAATTATTCCCCTACTTTCCTAGAGAAATCAGCCTGCCAAATCTCAATCATGTCAAATTCCATCCTATCATTTTTAAAAAAGTCTCTGTGTTTGAAATACTAGTACAGTAATACCTCAGTTCACAAGTGCTTCTGTTCGTAAACAATTCAGTTCACGAACAAAACCACTGCATAAAATTTTGGTTCTGTTCTCAAACTCTGCAGCATCAGGTTACAGACACAACCACAGCCATTTTCTCCACACAAACACAAATTCAGTCATCTTCCCCAAAATCATAAAACAAATTAAGTTCATAAACTGAGACACTGCTGTAATTTTTATTGATATTGGCTCTTTCACGAAGTTAAATCCTCCTAATCACATTCTCAAGAATCCAACAGGGAGGGGCCAGTGAGATAGCTCAGTGGCACAAGCACCTGCCCAGCCAGTGCGAGGTCCTGAGTTCAACTCCTGGAACCCACATAAAGGAAAAAAAGCGGGGCCGGTGAGATAGCTCAGCAGCATACAAGCCTGCTGGCAAGCGCGAGGTCCTGAGGTCGACCCCTAGTACCCACTAAAAAATATAAATAAATAAAAATAAATAAATAAATAAAGGAAAAAAGGGCTGGTGATATCGTTCAGCGACACAAGAGCTTGCTGGCAAGCGCAAGGTCCTGAGGTCGACTCCCGGTACCCACATTAAAAAAAAAAAAAATGAATCCAACAGGGAACTAAGCCACACATCAAGAATCAAAGATAATAAAGGTGATTACACTATTTCTGAATTTCACTACAGTGTGATATATATATATATATGCACACACACACATATGCTCTGAGCATACATTTTCTCCAAGTGCCAAAAATCCAGAATTTATTATAATAGTCTGCTTAACCTAGAATATAGGTCATCATTAAATGAGCTTCTCGTATAGAGATTAAATCTGAAACATAACTAAGAAATTAAAACTACAACTATGTTATCAAACTTGTGATGGTTAAAGTTTTTGAATTTTACAATTATGAAACAAAAAATAATTTCCTCGCTCTGTGGGCCGGTGAGATGGCTCAGCGGCGTAAGCACCTGCCTTGCAAGCGCGAGGGCCCGAGTTCGACTCCCGGATCCCACATACAAAAAAGGGGCCGGTGATATCGCTCAGCGGCACGGGCGCCTGCTGGCGCGCGAGGTCCTGAGGTCGACCCCCCGATACCCACCAAAAAAAAAAAAAATTTCCTCGCTCTGTACTACTGCTGCAGTCAGTATATTATGCATTGTCAACAGAAAATAGGTGTTCACTTTCAAATGAAGTCACTGAAGAACCAGGTTATTTGGAGGTAAGTTGTTTGTTCTCTAATACTCCATTAGCTTCATTGTTCTCTGTATATTCTTCTTTAAAAATTTGTATGAAATGATTCATTGAGATGAAATATATTTCCTTCTTAAGAAATTTCGTGTGTGCAAATTTGACATTATTTTAATTTAATATTCATAATACCGTAGGTAAGAAAGTACAAAACAAATGATTTGGTAGCCAGGCAAGGTGGCACAGGCCTGTAATCCCAACATTTGGGAGGCTGAGGCAGGAGGATCACCGTGAGTTCGAGGCCAGCCTGGACTACATAGAGAGTTCAGGGCCAGCCTGAACTACAAAGTGAGACCCTGTCTCAGAAAACCAAAAATAAATAAATAAGTAAATAAATAAATAAATGATTTGCTAGAAAGACTTAGGTTAGAAAGACTTGCTATAACTTTCACTGTTCTTGGGGGAATACAATTGTAAAGAGGGAGAGACATGGTCCTTATTTGCAAATTTTATTTGTTAATATTACTGATTTACTTTTGTAAATTCTATGAAATCCAACAAAATAAAACCTTTGAAATGCAATAATTTGTCAAAGTATAAGATTAATGTACAGAGATCAATGAGCTTCCCATGAACAAATAATAACCAGTGGCAAGTAATAAGGACTTTAGTGGCAATAGATATTTAACAACATAATTAATATATACAAATACATTTAAAATGAAATGTATTATATTCATATAAAAGCAATTTTAAATTGCTCCTCAAAACCACATTGAAAAATAGGAGAATGATTATGTGCATGTATATATAACATGTATGATCACTATATTATATTCAGCCATTAGATTATATGGAATATATAATCACTATAAATATCAGATCACTACAAAGAGTGATAGTTAAACAGAAAAGTTTAGAATCAATTTTTTTTATTTGCCTTGACCCCTCTGTTGCCATCTGAAAATCCTAACTTAAGAAATCGTTATGTGGGAAGTTCATCTCTAAGCACTGGATTACAATTTAAATAAAACAGAAAACAACTCTCCTTCCTAGATTACAATGCCAGTTGTAAACATTTGAAACAGAATTTAAGGAAATAATGAAATGTGCCCTGTGGTTATCTAGAAGAAGAGCAGTGTGGGCAGAAACAATGCAAAACCCCAAGGCATCTGGGTAATTTGCAAGTAAAGCAAGTGAGCCAGTGTGACCAGAGATGAATGAGTAGAAAAGCAGTAGGAGGGGGAATGATAGGTCAAAATGTAGGGTCCATTATTTGACAGTTTATAGGAAAGATGCACCTTCCACTTGGATGATTTAAGTCTAGGTTTAGACTTAAAGCCCAGCTTGGCTTGCTTTTGGTCACAGATCTGAATAGGAGACTGAGGCTGGTCTATCTATGGTGCCAACCCCCAGAGAGAGGCAGAATTCCACAGTGTCTGGTTACTGGTAGAGAAATTCCTCTCTCTGGATACTCCCCTATTCCATTTTTAACAGTATACCAATAGCATTTGAAACAAAACTGGGTTTGTATTGCCCTCTAGTACTGAAGCAGAGATAACATACCAACTAGAAATGCCTGACTAATCTGCAACCGGGCACCATCTATGGCTGGGATAGTGGAAATTACTGTAGGTTCAGAAAAATAGCTTACTTAGAATTTCTGAAAACACTGGAACCAACATGCACACACATACACACACGGGTATGTGTGTGAGTGTGTGTGTGTGTGTGTGTGTATGTGTGTAAACTCCAACAGATTAAGGAAACCAGAAGAAATCCTTGATCCTTCAATACCCGGATGAACTCACATTCTGACAAACCTCAATGTCTTTCGAGAAACTAGGGCCTCACCTAATAACTCAAAATAAGGTACCAGAAACTGACCAGGGAATAATCAGTATGGGAGAGCTCTCAGAGAATTTAAAATAGCTATTTTAACAAAACTCAAAAAATTTGAAGAAAACACAGAGGAATGTTTTAAAACTCTAACAGAGAAACTTAATAAAGAGTTGAAAACATTTAAAAATAAACAAATCAGAAGTTTTGAGATAATAAAAACCCTCAGCAGAGTTTTAAAATGTGATAAAAGGCATCAATAGCAGGATAGATCAAACAAGATGAAAGAAAAACGAACCTAAAGGCAAGCTACTTGAAAATAGACACTTGGAAGAAAAAAATGAAAAACAGAGGAATGAAAAATACTTATAGTGCTGGGCATGGGTGTGCATGACTGTAATTCCAGCACCTTGAGGATGAGGCAGTAGGGTTGTAATTTGGACCCTAGCCTAAGTAATTTAGCAAAACACTGTTTCCAAAAAAATTTTTTAAAGAGGTAAGGATATAGCTCAGTCTCTGAGTTCAATCCCCAGTACTTAAATAAATTAAATAAATAAATAACTGAATAAATGAAATTTGGGTCAGTATTAAAAGGGCAAATAATGGAGTTACTAGGGTTCAAGGATGACTTGAGGATGCCACAGTGATAGAAAGTTTATTCGGATAAGTAACAGAAAATTTCCCAAGTCTTAAAGGGTTAGGAGGTTATCAGTCAAGTTTAACTCAACCTCGTTTACCCAACACATCTACAATCAAAAGTGTGGTAGTTGAAAGATAAAGACAACATTCCAAAGGCTGCAAGAGACTGGAAACAAACAACATATCCGTACCCCAATTTGCTTTACAGCCAACTTCTCAACAGAAACTTCCTAGGCCAGAAGAGAGTGGCATGAGAGGAAGAAAATTGTCAGCTGAGAATACTGAACCCAGCCAAGCTATCCTTTAGAAAGATAAAGACTTCCTGGATTAACGAACACTAAAAGGAATATCTCCACCAGACTTGTTCTATGAGAAATGCTGAAGACAGTTCTTCAACCTGAAAAAAAGAGGTAATGAGTAAAAAGAAACATAAGAAGGTATAAAATTTACTGTTTTTTTTTTTTTTTGTGGGTACTGGGGGGTCGACCTCAGGACCTCGCGCGCCAGCAGGCGCCCGTGCCTCTGAGCGATATCACCAGCCCCTTTTTCGTATGTGGGATCCGGGAGTCGAACTCGGGCCCTCGCGCTTGCCGGGCAGGCGCTTAAGCCGCTGAGCCATCTCACCGGCCCAAAATTTACTGTTAAAAGTAATTGTAGAAACAAATTAAGAATGCTATAATAGAATTTAATATGAATAATAAAATGCAAAACAAAACAACTACATTAATATGTTAAGTAATAAGCAATTTAGAAAGAAATACAATGGGATATCAAAAATTCAAAATAGTGGGAGGAATGAAATGTAACTGGAAAGTTTTATTATGAGTATATGCTCTCACTCTTTTGTCCATTTGTTTGTTTTGTGTATTTTCCTTAACACCATATTAGGCTGATATCATTTCAAAACTATTTGTTCTAATAAAAATGTTTTAAAAATACTAAGAGTGCAATTTAGATTACAGGGGTATTGCAACAAGTGATTTATATCCTCCAAACCCTCTTTGTGTATGTGGTGACTGGCTAACCGAAAAAGCCATGGAACCTTCAAAATTATTTCATCACATGGTGACCAAACAACCTATATTACAAGACACTTTCGGAGATTTTTTTTGAAAATAAAAAATCATAAGCATAAAGAATGGAAGAAATTATTGAAGGTCACCACTTCAAATGTATTAGAACAGAGAGCATTTTTCTTAGTGGCTAACTGCACTTCTAAAATTAAGAAGCCATTTACTGTTAGTGAAGAGTTGCTACCTACCTGCTGCTAAGGCTATTTGTCATGAACTTTTAGAAGAGCCTGCAGTTCAAATTGTGGCACGTGTTTCTCTCTCAGCTAGAACATTAGATAGAAAAGCTGATGAAATAGCACGGAATATTGAGGCACAACTGTAGAGAGTAAGCAATCCAATGTTGACAACAAGGTAACAATGCTTGTTTTCGTTCAATATATCTTTCAAGAGAGTATGCATGCAGCCAAACTGTGCACTTTTGTTGCCAACCAACATTGCAGCTGCATAGCTATTCAACTCTTTGAATGATTACATATCAGGAAGTTAGAACTGGTCCTTTTGTGTCAGTATATGCACGGATGGAACAGCTCCTATGACTGGATTCATTTATCAGGTCCGAGAGGTCATTTCTGAATGAGAGTCTACACGCTGTGTCCTCCATTGAGAAATACTGGCTAGACAAAAAATATTATCTGAACTTGGCAACATTCTGCAGGATGTGATTCAAATTATTGGTGTCATTAAAGTACACGTCCTTAAGTCACCTCTATTCACACAGCTCCGCAAGGAGATATATGTAGAGCACATAAGTCTTATACTCAAGAGTGAGATCCTTTCTAAAGTTAGATCAGAGTTTCTAAAGCTAGATCCAGAGATTTTTCTTAGAAAAGCAGTCACCACTGGCAGCACATTCCAGTGACACAGAATGGGTTGCAAAACTTTCTTATTCGTGTGACATTTTAAACCTGCTTAATGAACTCAACCTTTTCACTTCAGGGGAGAATGACAACTGTGCTCAAGTCCATAGATAAAGTAGCTACATTCAAAGCTAAACTGAAATTATGGGTGTGATGAGTGAACACTGGGATTTTTGACACGTTTTAAACATTAACAGGGACAATGAAAGAGACTGAGGCAAGGCCTTCTCTCTATCAGCTGATAATCACCTATCTCAGCTTTCAGAAGAGGCTGAGCATTGCTTCCCAACCACAAAACACCCCCAAATTGGAAAGGAATGAATCTGTGACCCATTCGTGAAGAGCCAGGTGAATCAATTTTGTCTTTGCTAGAAGAGGATCGACTGCTTGTAATCACAAATGATGGTGGCTTTAACAGTATGTTTGACAAAACTTCAAATGTCTAAAATTGTGGATTAAAGGCAAGGCATAATGTACTGAGTGTAACACATGCCGTGAGGGGACAGAGACCAGCGGAGAACACCAGGCTGGTGTAAAGGCCCCATGGCATGGAATTTATTGTGCCTGGGTACAGGCAGACAGAGGCCGAAAAGACTGTCTGCAGGGAGCAAGAAGTGGGCTGCTTTTGTAAGGACTGAAAGAAGGCAGTGGATATTAGGTGGGAGGATTTTAGTAAACATCTGTGATCAAAGTTCTCTGGCTGTCTTGCACCTCAGTGGGTAAAATCCTTGAGGCGTCCAGTGTAAATTTTAGGGTGTCTCCAGATGCGCCCAGATATCCGGGGACTGGCAAGAGTCCTCGTCCTATCTTGTCCTGTGTCTGTGGATGACAGCCTCCATGCTGAGCTGGGTTCTCTGCGGAGGCTTAGTGTTTCTCCTGGCAAGCAGGTTGGGGGCTGGGCGAGTCAAGTCCGATCGGTGCTTACACTGAGGCTGTCACAAAAGCCCTGAAAAGCCTGCTTTCATTTCTAACATCTATCTTTGTGAAGCACGGTTTTCTGCAGTGACAGCAACCAAAATGAGATTACAGAGCAGACTGGCCGCAAGTAATACACTCCAGGTGTCACTGTCTCCTATCGCCCCAGGAAAACAAGCTCAGACCTGCTACTGATTTTGCACAACAATGAGTTGTATAATTATTTCATTATATATTACAATGTAATAACAATAGAAATAAACTGCACAATAAATATAATACACTCGAATCATCCCAAAACCACCCCTCTCCATGCAAATATTGGATTTCACTAAACCTGTTGCTGGTGACCAAATGGTTGGGAACTGCTGTTCTGAAGTGTAAATGGGCATAAAATATACACAGGAAACTAAACTACCAATAGTCGAATTAAGTTAAAGTCTTCAGTTGGCTTAACAATTAGCTTCTTTATTCCAATTCATTTAAATCCCAATTAGGTTCTCTGAAAGTATTAATTATAAGGACCTATGAAAAGTTTTGTCTTTGCTGACTGAGTCTATGAGTCAATACTTTTAATTTAATGTATTCACGTAACAATCTGTATTTTAACCTTGCTTATTTTTTCTTAAACATTGGCAGTGCACCTAACGCAATTTATAACACTTAAGTGTTATTCAAAGCATTTCGTCCTTTTTGATTCCTTATTTAGCTTGTGTTTTCCTCCATGATAATAGCTGCTTATGTCAAGTCATACCAACTATCTGACCATCAAGACCTTCTACTAGTTCTGTAGTTTGTCTTGTGACATCTATACTTTTCCCCTTATATATCAGTAGTGCCTGTTCTTGGTCCTCATGCCCTACAGGTAATGCTAGAACAATAGAGAAATATTAAGTGATTTCTCCAATAAAATACAAAAAATTTCATAAATGTAGATGTAAAACCTTCCTTAAATTGAAATTTTCCCTTTTAACTTGGATATAAAAAAGAAACTAGCCATTTATGTGTGTCTCTTTTATATTGTACTAGAGACATAATGCAATCAGGCCGAACAGAAAAAGGAAAAAGAAGAAATAAAAGTGTTATTATTTGCGGACAATATGTTTATTATTGTTGACATAGAAATATTAAAAATATCAACCAAGAAACTATATTTGAAGTTAAAAAGTAAAGTTAGTAATATTGATGGGCATAAATCAATAACCAAAATCAATTGCATTTCTACATACTGGTGACAAAAACTTAAAAAACTGAACAAAAGGGTCGGTGAGATGGCTCAGCGGCGTAAGCGCCTGCCTGGCAAGCGCAAGGGCCCAAGTTTGACTCCCGGAACCCACATATGAAAAAAGGGCCGGTGATATCGCTCAGCGGCACGGGAGCCTGCTGGCATGCGAGGCCCTGAGTTCGAACCCCGCTACCCACACACAAAAAAAACTGAACAAAAATATTATTAATGCATAATATCAAAAATAATTAAATGCTTGACCACCTATTTTGTTTGTGTAAAAATAAACAAGCAGACTATAAAATTTATCTGGACATGAAACAAACTAACATAGCCAAAACATTAAAAAACTTAACAAATAACCCCACTATATGTCAATTAAAACTAAATGCTACAATAACAAAAACTGTCAGTGTTACAGTGTTAAACAAGTAATGGAGCACTGTACAAAGTTCAAGAAATGAACCACATTTATAAAGCTACATTATAAAGCTACAAAAAAAGGTGAACTTGATGTATTGATTCTTTTCAATAATTTATGTGCAGTCAATTGTGTACACATTTGAAAAAATGTATTTTGGCAAATGTACTTTAGATGTATGATAGTTCCAATTTGGAAAGGTAAAAAAATAAAATTTTGAAGAGCTATCAAATAATTTCATTACAATCTCATGATAGCAGAATATTTTGTAGACAGCAAACTAAAAATATGAACCATAAATGGGAAGATGGATAAATTGTATTACATTGAAATAGTGATCCTGTTCATCACAAAAAAGAAAAATTAAAATTAAAAATTAAAGCTAAGGAATGGAGATTTTTAAAATACAAATATCTCACACTACTGGTATTCAGGTATGTAAAAAAAATTTACAAAGTAACGTAAAAATGATAGATGACCAATGGAAATATGAACCAAAGTCTTAGTTGGGCACTTCCCAAGAGTCCACATTAAATTCTCAGCCTCATTATTCATCAGAGAAATGGAAGGAAAATCAAGACATACAATAACATGCCCAAGATGTTTATATTTAGTTTTATTTTATTTTGTTCAGTTTTATTTTATTATAAGGCAGGCAATGTTCTAAGCAATTTTGTGTATTAATTTAATCAACCCCTATACTCATATATTGATATTATCTGTTTCTTACAGATAAGAAAACTGAGGCAAGAAAAGTATGAGAAGTCACCCAAAGTTAAATAGGTTTTAAATCATATAATGGAGATTGAAATCAGGCTGTTTAGATATGAATTCCACATGTTTAACCATCCAGCTACATATTTGCCTTTTAAACCAGGTAATGCTAAAAATAAACATAAAATGACTAAGGCTTTAAAAACTGCATAAACTTTTTGGAGAGCAATAAATAAAATTTGAACAAATAGAAAGTATTATATTGTCCACACACACAAAAAAAAATAATTACTCTCTTTCGAGAAAATGAGAAAATATTCTGGACCAGACAAGAATACAGTGGCCTGGAAACACAGATTGAAATTACCATGAATGATATGGTCCACAACAGAAGAGGTTACACATAGTCACAGAAATGTTAGGTCAGAGACAGAGGGTGATAGTAAATGGTATTAAAAGAGATATAGATGGCCCAAGGTAACACATGCTCTTGAGCTGCCTTGTCCTATCTCTCCACAATCAGGATGTTGTATTCAGTCACAGTCAAACAGTCGGCAGGCTGATAACAGATGGGTCTTCTTCAGAGCACTTCAATTACTACTATATTCTTAGGTAGAAAGATATATTCAAATATAACTTTTCTGAGGATGACTATATACATTTAGCACAATTCAAAACTCCATACTTTGTTCTTTGAGGGGCAGAGAGACAAACAAAAAATATCAACAGAATATTAATAAAAAAAGAAAAACTCCTTAGAATAGTCTGGAGAATATGATACTGATATACAAAGTACTTGATAAAAATAAAAGGCTATAGTTGCCAGGTATCACAAAATTTTATAAGCTCATTGTCATTAAATCAATATGACACTGAATTACTGAATTTAAGTAATCAGTATCACTGACAAATCACTTGAGTAGAAGAGATCCGGAAGCTATTTATTGTATGACCGTGGAAGCAGTATCGACGAGAACACCCAAGATTCCCCTCTCCTGATGGACATGTCCTTCATAACCCTCCCCATTGACTGTGAGCAGAACTTTAAATAAGATGAGATTTATTTCCTCTAATTAGGTTATATTATGTAGAAAATAGATATTCTAGAAGATTTAATTAGGATCCTAACTAGCTGATGTTGAGTTAAAATCAAAGCAGATATTATGTTTCTCTGTATGCTTAACGGATGGGCTTTTCAAAGGATCCACCCCTTCTCTGCAGGGAGAGGTTCAAGGTGAGAAAGTCTCCTGCTGGCCTTGGAGAAGAAAACGGAATACTGGGAACCGCCTATGGAGGAGACTTCATAGCAAGTTCCTGGAATGTTTTCCAAGAGTTGAGAATGATATCCAGTCAGCAGTTAAGAAAGTGAAGGCATCTGTTTTCCAACTGTAAAGAACTAAATTCTGCCAACAGTGAGGAGAAACTTAGTCTAAGATAAGATCACAGTCCAGGCCAATGCATTGATTGCAGCCTGGTTAGACCTGAGCAAAGTACAACGAATTCACGTCCAAACTCCTGACACATGGAAACTCTCATGTGATTATGTGTGTTATGTAATTTTAGTAGTTTTTTCTATGCAGCAATAAAAACTAACATGGAGGTAAAATTGACATTTCAATACAATTTAAAAAGGCTTCTTGAATTTAATAAACTGTATGATAAATTATATCTGCAAGAAGACAAAATTTGACCCCTATGAAACATGGTATTTAAAATAACTAAAAATAGGGCCAGTGCGGTGGCTTAGCGGCATAGGCGCCTGCCTAGCAAGCCAAAGGCCCAAGTTTGACTCCCGGAACCCACATACAAAAGAAGGGCCTTCCATATTAATGTCATGGACAGAGCAAGTAATGAGTTAAAAAATATTTTAAATTTTATTCCAATTCTATGCTCAATTTTCCCACATAAAAATAATGATTAGAAGAAATTCACTACTATATTTTATGCTAGAAGTATTTTTTAATACATGCAGTAAAACTTTATCTCCTCTCCCTCGGGTATTCTCAGGCCCCTTAATGAAAACATGAGATAAATTTCCAGGGATATAGTTGACATCAATCCTATTTAAATGTACACCATCTTCTCAAGGCATGGACTCTAAATTGGTTTAGGTATTGGAGGTTAATGAATGGAAAATAAGCGCATTCCTTTCTTAGGAAATTAAATAATTGTTCTCTTCACTGAGAACGAGCTCTCATCTGGTTTATTTAGAGCAACTAATATTTAACATTTCCTAGGTCTGAGAAATGTTATACCATCAGTACGGAGCCATCAATCACAACCCACGTAAACACCCATTGTCAACAATTTGATCATCTCTTTATTATAGAATATCTTGTCTCTGTTTAAGAATTACTTTAGTTATAATCATAGGAGCGTCAAGCTCAGAATTATGCTGCACAGCAGAGAGAGAGAGAACTGACTATAGTTCCAATAATACTCAGCCCAGTCTTTTCAGCTATGTTTCTATTAACACCAATTAGCGCATCAGTAATTGGCGAATCGGAGATACCAGGGCACATGATTATTGCGTTTATTCTTATAAAGATTTTTCCTAGGCAGGAGGAGCTGGAAAAGAGGAAATGGAATGATATATTTTATCAGGAAAGGAAATATTCCTCAGCTTGTCCACATGCAAAAGGGGACTTTCATCTCTTTTGAGCAGGTCCCACCGCAGAGGATTTCACTGCAGCCATGCACAATATTTCTGCTCATAATTCCACTTGCCTCTGTGTTCTTTCAGTCTCTCGTATTTGTATTCCCAATTATTTGTATCTCTTGAAGCACCCTACTGTTCATGCTGTCCAGTTTCTCTGAGGCTTGTTGTTCCCTAAATCCTTTGGTTGTAAAGTCACAATGGTTTTTAGTGGTCCACCCCAAACATGATTTTCACCTAAGTCCTATTATTTCAAGTATAGGAATTTGGAAAAAACAATTTTTTTTCATGCACCATGTTATAACAGAAACCTTTTTTCATAAAAGTTATTCTATGACTAAAAAGGAATTAGATAAGTATTTGAATTTAAGTTAAAAAAAGTAATGATACAAAAATATTTAATAAAAATTGTACTTCTTCAAAAGTACTATGTATTAGTACAATCATCTCAGGAGTCGGTTTGTCACCAAATTGCTTTATTTAATGAGTTGATGCTTATTTTCAACTTCAAAGAATATGTAAAAAAATATAATACTCTGGACACACTGTTCCTGAATTTTACTCTACTTCTAGGACTATTATTTGATCAATACCAAGGGTTCACAGAGGTAGCCTAGAACCTCTTTACTTTCTGGGCACATTAAATAGGATTTACACAGGATTATAGGGGTAAAATGGTAGTCATTAACCATTTCTTCTAATAATCTAACTAGTTCTTCCTCTAGATCAGGACTCCTCATCCTCCCAGAAAATTTTGCTACTCTTTTTTTTTTTTTTTTTTTTTTTTTTTTTGCTACTCTTTTATAAGACAGCTATGCTCAGTGTGAGGAAGTCATGGTGAAATGAGAGAGTGAAACTGAAAAATAAGCAATAAATTTAATGCGCATCGAAGGTAGAAGCTTTGCAATTAAAGGAAATAGGGGGAGGAAATATTGTGATAAATCTTCCTATATTTCAAAAGACTTACCTCTGAAATAAAATAGAATTCTTAAGAGAAATTAAAAGTCTTGTGCACATTTTATCCAAATAGTTTTGGAATTCAATTTCAGTTCTCTAAAGACAATGTAGTGTTACTCAAGACAGTTAACTGAAATGTTCATATGTTGAACTGGGAACTAAAGTAAAATAAATTTGAGAACATTGTGTCTGCATTAATAACCCTAGCTGGCATAAATTATAGCACTCACATTTATTCCCATTGGTAATGGGATATTGTTATTTTCAGTTTTTAGTTCTTTTTGTCCCCCGATCTTCCTTTTCAAAGTTTAAATTCCTAGAAGCAAAAAGTGAACTAATATTGTTAATATATGAAAAAGTAGGTAGGTTATTAAGAAAACTCCAGAACATAGGTCTTTTTTAAAGCAAAAATCATTACTATCACTTAAACTATAAACACAGGCACCTTCTCACTTTGTCATGAGCCCTGCTCACTTGCTAACTAATTGAATTCTTCTGAAGGAAGTCATGAACCACAGTGAAAGTTGGTATAATGTGGAGTATTAATAAATACAGATTTACATATATATGAGCTCAGTCTTCTTTATGAAAAGAAAATTCTCTTCTACTTCTGATCTTTAAAATACAATTTAGAAATAGCAGCTAAGTTGGATTTGTACTCCACAGCATTCATAGATTCTCTCTGTAATATACATAAGTTTCTGCAAGTCAACAGTAAACTGTCCTGAGTAGAATAATGATGATTTATGGGAAAGAATATTAAACTTGCAAGAGCTCATATTTTGTGAGCCAAAATTTAATAGTGATTCAATTGTAGTTAAAAATTCTATAAATATATGGATTATTGGATAGAAACATTATTATAGGACCTTACTTATATGGATACTAATTAAAATCTAATCCAGGCTCATGTCAAGACTATTCCTAGTAAAACTGCAAACACATCTCCTCATTAAGTTGCAGTTTGATGAGCTACTTCCATCTTGGAATTCTGTAAGAAACCCCTCCAGTGCATAAATGTATATGAAATATGGTGGTCATGGGATGGGGAGACACAAAGTGCAGTAGGAAGCATTCCTCCTCTTTCTTCAGACTGAACAGACCCCAGATACTACACACTTGCCTTCGACCATTCTATTACTTTTTTGTTCTCTGAATGTGAATTATTTAGAAAATCTTAGGAAGAAAAGAACAAAAGTGACTGGTTAATCTTGATTGTCAACTCAAACTCGACTAGATTGAGAAACACCTAGAAAACTTATAAAGCATACTTGTGGGTGTGTCTGAAGGTGTTCCTAGGACAGTTGATGTGTGGGACAAGCCACCTGCCCTGAATGTGAGTACCACCGCCCAATAGTTTGGGATTCTGAATGGGGCAAAAGTGGTGGGGGAAATTCTGATAACCCACACTGTTTTCTGTTTCTTCTTTCTGTTTTTTGCTACCATGAGGTGAGCAGCCTTCCTCAACAGAAGTTCCTGCAGATATGATATTCTGCCTCAACTCAGGTGCAAAGCAAGGAAGTAGGGAAACTACAGACAGAAACCTCTGTAAGTCAAAATAAATCTTTCCCCCTTTTCTTTCCCCCTTTTTTTGTTTTTTTTTCAGGTATTTTGCCTCAGTAAGAAAAGTTAACTGACACTGTAAGGAAGTGCCTAAATATTATTTGATGATAAACAGTAAAATTAAGGAATAGCGCATCTTTAAAATTTAACATGAGGGCTGGTGAGATGGCTCAGCAGCATAAGTGCCTGCCTGGCAAGGGCAAGGGCCCAAGTTGGACTCCCAGAACCCACATATGAAAAAAGGGCCGGTGATATCTCTCAGTGGCACTGGTGCCTGCTGGCGCATGAGGTCCTGAGGTCGACCCCCGGTACCCACAAAAAAAAAAAAAAATTTAACATTGAACTCTAACTAAATTTTAAAAAAAATGCTGTCATGGAAGGTGGGTTCCCCTCCCCCAGATAATACATCCCAATATTTTTAGGATCAGGATATTTTTCTCTCATTGGATGCGTTACATTTGATATAGAATCTCACCCAAAGACCCAGTGTATGAATGGTGGAACCTTCATGAGGCACAGTCCAAATGGAGATAGTCAGGTGACTGAGAAAATGTCTTCAAGGGAGATTGGAACTGGCCATCCTCCCCCTTCACTGTTACTTTCCTAGACATGATGTGAACAGCTTTCCCTGCCACGTACTCCTGCCGTCATGTGCAGGCCCATAACCAGAGACATAAAAGCAAAGGGACTACTGGACAGGAACCTCTAGAACTCTGAGTCAAAATAAATCTCTTCTTTCATAAGTTTATTGTCTCAGGTGTTGTTACAGTAATGAAGAGCTGGCTAATACCTTAGATTAGTATATCCCATAAAGATCTGTTTTATGCATAAAAACTTCTGGACGGTGGTTTCCAAAAGAACCATAAAATAAAATAAAGGAATGCTCAAATATATCTAATTGCTTGGTAACATGGGGAAAATGACCACTCAGAAGATGTCAGAGGAACTCAATTTCTGAAAACATAAAGGAGGGCAATATAGACACATATTTTTGGAGGGAGAGGCAATACCCCAATAATTTAAATTAATGATACAATGAGCCATACCTGTGCCAGGCTTTGTATCTCCAGGATGGACAGAAATGGGTCAGTGATGATCCATCACCTGCACAGGGCATAGTCGGGAGTCAGTCATCTCACCCTCGGTTCCAGTCCTTCCCCAGAATGCTTCTTACCACTCAACAGACCACACTGACCTTCGCTTCTCTGAAAGCTGTGTCCTGCACATTACCCTGCACAACACCGGTAGGTAGCTAACTAACCAACCAGAAATTAATAAGATTATTATAGAATTTAAATGGGGAAGTGCAAGACTTGGAATAGCCAAAATAATTTTTTAAAAAAGAAAAAACTGGGCTAGTGAGATAGCTCAGTAGCATAAGTGCCTGCCTGGCAAGCACAAGGTCCTGAGTTAGACTCCCGGTACCCACATACGAAAAAAGGGTCAGTGATATCGCTCAGCAGCATGGGCACCTGCTGGCACGCAAGGTCCTGAGGTCGGCCCCAGGTACCCACCAAAAAAAAAAAAAAGGAAAAAAGAAAAAACTATTGGAATAATTACTATATTTCAAAGTTACAGTAATCAAAATGTAAAATTGATGTAAGAATAAACATACAGAACAATGGAACAGATTTCATAGTCAGACATACACCCACATATAAATAGGTCCATGTGAACATTATATGCCACTACCCCTCATGAATCTCAACCTTTACCTCAAGCGATATGGAAAATTAACACAAATAGAACATAGACCTGGACATAAATCTAAAACTATGAAATCCCTAAAAATCTAGGAGAAAAATATCTTTATATCCTTGAGTTAGACAAAGATTTCTTAGTATATGTAATAGACAATTTTATGTATCAATTTAAGGTATGGTGAATATGGCTAATTGGTAAAAAAATTGGCATAAATGTTACTGTCAAAGTATTTTTAAAATGTGATTAACATTTATAATCAGTGGGCTTACCCACTTTTCCTCTTAAAGCAGATAGCCTTCCATGAGAGTGGGTCAGCCTCAGAGAATCAGTTGAAGGGCAAGGCTATGGTTTTTCAAAGAAGGAATTCTGCCTAAAAACTGAAACATAAAAATCATGCCCCAGTTTTCAGCATGCATACTTAAGACTACAATGTTAACATATTTTTACTGTGGCAAAAACACATAATTTGAGATCTACCCACTTTAATTTTTACATAAGCATAATGCTGCTTGAGCTGCCATAATAAATACTATAGACCAGGGGGCTTCAACAACAGAAATTTATTTTGCATATTTCTAGAGTCAATGTGATTCACTTTGTGGGAAGGATTCACTTCCTGGCTTGTAGGCCATTGTCTCTCTGCTGTATCTTCACACACTGTATCTTCACACGGTGGAGCAGGAGTACACTGAACACATTGGGGGTTAGAACTTCAACACACAAATTTTAGGGAGATGTAGTTCAGCCCATAACACCTTGCAGCAGTAATGCATTCCAGCCTTTTAACCACAGCAGACTGTGTCACCGCTCAGACTCTTTCCATCTCCTTTTCTCTAATCTCCTCTACTTTTCTCTTACATGGCTTTGTCCATAGCTTTCCACAGCCTGAAATCATCCTCCAATTTTATATGGAAAAACCCTATCCATTTTAGCACCAAGGAATTGATCATCACTATGTGTTATCGTCTTTGAAGTGAGTACTTCCTCATGTCCAGCTTTTTAAAACTAAAGCATGCTTTTACAACTTACAAATTTATTGTTAAATCTTTAAGACTGTGGACTTGGAAATGGACAAAATGTTTTAGAAACCCAGAAATTCCACTTATTATTTAAAAGCCCATGGATAATTGATGGAAAAAGAATAATTTTTAGGGCCGGCGAGATAGCTCAGCGGCATAAGCGCCTGCCTGGCAAGCAAAAGGTCCTGAGTTCGACTCCCAGAACCCACATATGAAAAAAGGGCCAGTGATATTGCTCAGCAGCATGGGCGCCTACTGGCGTGCGAGGTCCTGAGGTTGACCCCCGGTACCCACAAAAAAAAAAAGAATAATTTTTAATAGTCTCATAGGATTCAATGAGCATTCTTGTATAAACATACGTAGAGAGACATATGCCACATATATGCAACAAACAAATATGCACTTGAAATTAAATAATATATTTTCTTTTATTTTTTTATGTGGGTACCAGGAGTCGAACTCAGGACCTTGTGCTTGCCAGGCAGGCACTTATGCTGCTGAGCTATCTCACTGGCCCCTAAATAACATATTTTCTGAAAATATTTAATATTTTCTTTTGATGTTCAAATGAAGACAATTATGAAAAGTCATGGTAAATTGGATTAGATTTTTTATAAAATAGTTACATCCTTTTGTGCATTTTATACATTCACAAGTGCCACAAAATTAATACTGCAATATTCTATTACTGAAAAATATGGTTTTCATTAAACAGTATTTCAGATATATCAAGGGTTCAGCCACATCCATAGTAATTATTTAAAAACATCTAGATATAGGATTATCTACACCATTTATATGTCAGATATTTTTTTCTTATGTTTGATTACACAGGGCTAGCAATGTATTCACTTTCTTCAGAGGAAGCAAAGCAACATGAATTCCGATGGTGTCATGTAGCTCGAGGAGCTCACAACAGTAATCTACCTTACCTTGTTCAAAACCATTGATAGTAAATTGCAGAGGATGGATTATCACTTCAGTCCACTGCTACAAACGTGATGTATGATGGCTAGTAAATCAAGAGCGTAGACATCTCTTTCATATAATCTCCAAGGAATGCTAGAAAGGATTTTTTTTTTCATGGAAAATGTCTGGTTTTATTCTCAGTATTTTGCTAAAATTATAGTTATTACCCTAAATATCAAAATATCCATCTTTTGGTTAACCAAATGTTAGCATTATTCTATGCATTTAAATTTTCCCATACATGCTGCAGGTACTCCTTGTCCCACTGCTGTTTTTGTATCTATTCTAAGTTTAGAGATTTTAAGGCCCAAAAGGCATTATAACTATTATTAGTATTTTTTTTAAAAGAAGTATTCTTTTAGATTTACCCTTATTATTACTGTTTTACTTGATATTTCTTCCAGCCTTTTCTGAATTTTCATATCTAAGATTTTCTTTGTGATTAAATACCATCATTTATTCATTTTTTAGAATATGTATGCAATACAAGTAATAAATTTGTTAATGCCTTGTTTTCAATTCACACTTATTTTTGAAATTTTTATATTACAATCCAGATGTATTTGACATATTTCAATAGTGTGTCATATTTTCTTTCATTAATATATGTGATAATTCCTTTGTTTCTTGGCTTTCATTGCTTTTATTGAAAAGTCAAAGTCAACCTAATTGCTTTTCTTTTGATGATGTTGGGCTCTTTTTTATCTAGTACAGTTTATTTATCTTTGTGTTTGAATTTCAGAAGCTTTTCATACATAATATGGCTAGGCTTTTTTTTTCTTTCTATTATCCTATTTTGTATTCAGAGGTCTCTGAAATTTTGACTTAATGATCTTTGTCCACTTTGCAGAAACAAAAACAAACAAAATTGGTCAAATAATGCCTCTATCTTACCTCTGTTTTCTCTATTGATATCCAAATGACATATCTATTTTATTTTCTCAGGGCTATCACTCTCTTACTGTCCTTATTTTCCATCATTTTTCTATGTATATTTGTTTCAGTGTCCATATTTTCTTCTTCCAGTTTATTGTTTCTTCTTTCAATTATGTATTATCTGCTTCTTATTTTTGGTTTTGGTATTTTCATTTAGGCATTTTAGATTGTTTTAGAATTTTAAGTTCCTATTGAAATTCTTTATTTGTAAAATATTCTTGAACATATTAAGCCTGGTTTTTAAAAGACTTTTTAAATTCTGATATCTGGAGTAGGATAATAATTTCACTACCTACACTAACCTCCGACTTCAGTTATAACTAGCTTTTAGTTTCATGTATTTTTTGTTCATTGTATCTTGTTTTTCTCATCTGACAAATTATTTTGGACTGAGTGCCAGGTATATTATATTTAAAAACTATAAAATAGTTAGATGTTATCTTCCTCAGTAGGTAGATTTATATTTGTTTCTTGCACATGGCTAAATGGAGTAGCAGTTTAGGATAATTTTATTCAATAGGACACTGAACATCAGAGTGTATCAGAATTTATTCCTGAGAAATATTTTGACCTGAAGTGTAATATTGGCTATGCCACTATGGGCAATTTCTGTATATTTTAAAACCATCTATTTTTCCCTGTTTTCTGTTTGTAACATGGAGATAATAATGGAATCCTCCTCTGAGTGTTAAAGTGAAGGACTTATCACTGTATTGTAAAACTGTCAGCCCTGAAAAAATGTGACTATTATTTTTAATAATGATGAAGAAGCTGATGATGAAGTTTGTAGAGGACAAATTGCATGTCTGTGCTGAGTTCTGAAATTTACAAATACTTCAATAAGTAAGAGACAAAAGAATGAAGAACAATTTTTAACAAAATTAGCTTTAAAAAATAGCATTATTTATTAAAATTAGCATTATTTATTTCTGATAAAACATAAGAAGTAGAATAGGTTTCTATACTGTTGTCACTATATTTCATTATGATCCTGCCTTGTCCTTTCTTGCTCTCGGTTGATGTATATTTTTATTCTTTTCTTCCCAAGTGTCATCAAATTAATGTGGCTCTTTGACAAGATCTTTGTCCATATCGGTAATAATAATAGTTAACAATGTGTTTTATAGTTTGATGAAGTGTGTATAATTTAATGGAAAATAATAAATTGAGATAACTAGAAATAAATAATACATATGTTCAACCTTCATAATTTATTAAAATTTACCTTTATGATAGATGTTACCCAAGTTTTAGATAATTATAAACATCATCTAAAGTCTGGTCTTCTGAGTAGCAAAACACATAAGAAATGAATTGAAATGGTGATTAAACTAGTATTTCTTTTGGACTTAATGTCATTTATGCATTTTAAGAATTTTAACGCATATTGAGAAATTGAATTAAGACCTTAAGCTAATTTCAAAGGAATTCTAGAAAAAGTGCATTTGGAAGGGATTAAAGAAGAAATTGATTGCTTTGAGGTTAATTTGTTTTTAATTATAGCTAATTTCTCTCATGTGCAAAACATTGATGTCCCTTATGTAAAAATTTACCAAATATTAAACATTTTCACCTACATTTATTTAATCCTACAAGCATTGTATGAAGTTTAAAAATGTATTTTTATCATTATTAAATAGGAAAACTAGGACCTCGGTTCTTTTCAGCTGTACACAAATCACTATTGATGGAACTCTGCTTAACTCTTCCGTGTTTGTTCTACACCACTGTGCCTTTACTGAGTACTGTCCTCTTCTATAATAGGATTTTCTCCCAGTTTGTTTCTTTAAGCAGCCTTTACTGCTGTGAAGTTTGATGTGACATAAAGTTATGTTTGTTGAAAGATTCATATAAAAGTTATACAAGTTGTAATTCTGATGTGTTAGGCCGAACTATGCGATGGCCATTAGGGCTCTAACTTATTGGGCTCTAACCTATTAGACTCTAACCTATTAGATTAAATTTCTGTTTTAGGTAGATAAGTGTCTTAAGTTTCTGTTTCCCTACCTCAGGGCAAATTCCTGGAAATCATGTGACTTGGCTGGTTGCCAAGCCCGCGCGCGGGCTACATTCCCGCGCCCGGGCTCCTTTGTCTCCTTTGTTAGCCTTTCCTCCAAACTGATTGGTTGCCCGTTTGCTAAGCTCCCCTATCTATAGGTTCCCCTAAGTAACCAATGAATGTATTAATTACCCTTTAACTCCTTGCGATTGGCTTCTGTAAAACTTCGCTTGCCTATCCCTCATTACCATACCCAACCCTATAGAAACCCCTTGCTCCTGCCCTTCGGGGTTGCCTCAGCACGTTTGCTGGGTGACCCTACGCCGGTGTAGCCTTTCAATAAACCCCGTGCTTTTTACATAAGAGCCTGTGTGGCTCTTGGAGCATCTCCCTTCTCGGACCCCTCTTCCACGGACAATACATTTGGGGGCTCGTCCGGGATTAAAGGGGGACCAGGGGAGAGGCTTCAACGGCCGACACTGCGCCTCTTGGGGTAAGTATGGCCGTTTCTTTATATTTCTGCCTCTCGACTATACCTTGTTCTTTTGTTCTGACTTCGCTCGTGACTCCATTTGCCTGACGCTGCAGTGTCGTTTGGGAGAGAATTTCCTTTTCCTTCTCTCTCCGTTCATTTGGGGTGGCCCTTAATTGGGCCCCAACTCCGCGGAGTAATTTTGGGGTTTCAGACCCGTTAGTTTCAGCAGTCACTGCTGAGTGTGTTTCGTATCGGAGTCATTTCACTCTTTTGTTCTCTCTTTCACTCCCTGGCGCAAGCGTTATCATTACATTCTCTCCACAGAACAATGGGACAAACCGTCTCTGGACTGCTAGACCTCACACTGGCCCACTGGTCAGAGGTCAAACAAGCTGCTCACAATTTATCTCTCCTAGTGAATAAGGGGAAGTGGATAACTTTTTGCCACTCCGAGTGGCCTCTTTTTCAGGTTGACTGGCTGCCTGAAGGCTCCTTCAATCCAAGCCTGATCCAAGCAGTTAAAGAAGTTATCTTCAGAGAAGGCCCTCAGGGGCACCCTGAACAAGCAAGCTTACATCCTAGTTTGGCAAGATCTCAGTGAAAATCCACCCGCTTGGGTAAAACCCTTTCTGTCCCCCCTGCCGGCGGAGGGACCTAAGGCGCTTCCCACCCATACACACCCTGCGGTTTTGCCCGAGTCACAGGGTGACTTGATTGGCTGGGACATGGACCCCCCCAATTATGTCCTGCCGAGGAGGGCTCCTCCACCCCCCGTGGCTGATCCGCCTCCATCAGCCCCTCCTTTTCCAGCCTCACCACCGTCGGATTCCGACGATGAAGGACCGGCGTGAAGAACACGCTCCCGCGATAGAGACGTAGCCGTTACCCTACCCCTCCGGCCCTATGGGCCACCTATAGATGATGGTCATGGGGGAGAAATGCCAGCTCTCCAATACTGGCCTTTCTCCACCTCCGACCTTTATAATTGGAAAAATAATAATCCTCATTTCTCCGAGGATCCATCTAAGTTAACTAATCTTATGGATTCTTTGATGTTTTCTCATCAGCCCACCTGGGACAATTGTCAACAACTCCTAGGTAAACTTTTTATGACAGAAGAGCACGGACATATCCTGGTTGAGGCACACAAACTTGTTCCAGGACCCGATGGTCAACCTACACCGCTAAAGAATCTCATTGATGATCTCTTTCCCTTGAATCGCCCGACCTGGGACCCTAACTCGCCTCAAGGTAGGGAGCATCTGTCCATTTATCGCCGGACTCTAATGGCGGGTCTCCGGGTGGCTGCTCGCTGCCCTACTAATTTGGCCAAGGTAAGAGAGGTAATTCAGGGGCCCACAGAGACCCCTGTGGCATTTTTAGAGAGAATAATGGAGGCTTATGGCAGGTATTCACCATTTGATCCTCAGAGTGAGCAAATGCAAGGAACGATGGCTATGACTTTTATCAGGCAGTCAGCCCCTGATATTAGAAAAAAAGCTGCAATGCTCTGAAGGGTTACCTATTTTAATCTACAGGATTTAGTTAAAGAAGCAGAAAAAGTGTATTTTAAAAGGGAGACAGAAGAGGAAAAAGAAATTAAGAAAGAAAAAAGACAAGCTAGAGAGTTTGGAAAAATCTTGGCCACTGTAGTTACTAAGGCAGCTCAGAGTGAGGAACAGGAAGAAAAGAAAAAACCACGACGCCCCCCTTTAGACCCTGACCAATGTGCATATTGCAAAGAAAAGGGACACCACATTAGAGAATGTATCAAATTAATGAGAAAACAGGAGAGAGAAAAGTCAAAAACTTCCAAGCACACTTTGCTAGCCCTGGAAGAAGATGATTAGGGGCGACGGGGTTCGGATCCCCTCCCCGAACTCAGGGTAACTTTCAATGTGGAGGGGACCCCTGTCAATTTTGAAGTAGACACAGGGGCTGTATATTCTGCTTTGCAAGCACCACTTGGAGCTCTTTCTCCCAAGAGGTCTTTAGTTCAGGGGGCCAATGGTAGCAGATATCGAGAATGGACAACTCAGAGAACAGTAAATGTAGGAAAAGGAACTGTACAGCACTCCTTCCTAGTGATACCTGAATGTCCTGCTCCTTTAATGGGCAGAGATCTATTGACTAAACTCCGGGCTAAGATAACGTTCGAACCTACGGGTCCACAGGGTGTTTTTCAAAACCCTCTGGTGGACCAGCCATTGACAACCATGTTAACCTTGTCATTAGAGGATGAATATCGACTTCATGACCAACCCCGGGTGCTTGCCCTAGCCCAGAATTGGATGACTGACTTTCCTGAGGCCTGGGCCGAGACGGCTGGGTTAGGGCTAGCTGCCTTACAACCCCGGTGGTAATCACATTAAAGGCCACCACCAGCCCAGTCCGGGTCAAACAATATCCTATTAATAAAGAAGCCCATCAGGGCATAAAGGTGCATATCCAAAGATTTCTGGATTTAGGAGTCTTAAGACCCTGCAAATCCGCCTGGAACACCCCATTGCTGCCCGTTAAAAAGCCAGGCACAAATGACTATCGGCCTGTTCAAGATTTGAGAGAAGTAAATAATAGAATAGAAGACTTACACCCTACAGTGCCTAACCCATATAACCTGCTCAGCATGCTCAGTCCCAGAAAAACTTGGTATACTGTTCTGGATTTAAAAGATGCTTTCTTCTGTTTGCCTCTCCATAAAGACAGTCAATTGATATTTGCTTTTGAGTGGACTGATCCCGACAGAGGCACATCTGGACAACTCACTTGGACACGCCTCCCTCAGGGATTCAAGAACTCTCCGACGATATTTGATGAGGCACTCCATAGAGACTTGATGGGTTTTCGAACCCGACACCCAGAGGTAACCCTCCTTCAATATATCGATGACCTCCTGCTGGCAGCTGAGACAAAATCGAGGGGCCTACTACGGGAGCTGGGTAAGATGGGATATCGAGCCTCTGCAAAAAAGGCTCAAATTTGTCAAAAGGAAGTCCACTTCCTGGGGTATTTGCTTAAAGATGGTAAGAGATGGCTTACAGACGCCAGAAAACAAACTGTTGCTCAGATTCCCATCCCCAAAAGACGCAAAGAACTACGCGAGTTCCTAGGAATGGCAGGCTTCTGCCGTCTCTGGATTCCGGGATTTGCATCACTGGCAGTGCCACTCTACCTACTCCTTAAAGAAGGGACTCCTTTTGTGTGGGATAAAGAACAACAACTGGCTTTTGATAATATTAAAAGGGCTTTGCTGTCCGCTCCGGCTTTGGCCTTACCAAACATAGACAAACCTTTCACTCTCTACATAGAGGAAAGAGAAAATGTTGCCCGAGGGGTTTTAACTCAGACATTGGGACCCTGGAAATGACCAGTGGCTTACTTATCAAAAAGACTGGACCCAGTGGCAAGCGGATGGCCCTCCTGTTTAAAAGCCATAGCTGCAGCCGCCCTATTAACTAAAGATGCGGACAAACTGACTCTGGGGCAAAACCTCACTATTGTGGCCCCTCATGCATTAGAGAGCATAATTCGTCAGCCACCCGATAGATGGCTCTCTAATGCTAGGATCACTCATTATCAAAGCCTCTTGCTAAACAAGGACCGAATAACCTTTGGTTCACCAACTGCTCTCAATCTGGCCACCCTGCTCCACGCTACCTCCGCCGACCACATCCTCCATACCTGCCAAGACATTCTGGCTGAAGAATCTGGGATCCGGTGCGTCTTGATGGACCAACCTCTTCCAGACGCAGAGGTAACCTGGTACACTGATGGCAGCAGCTACATATTAAACGGTAAGAGACATGCGGGGGCAGCGGTAGTATCAAAGGACAAAGTCATTTGGTGCTCGGGACTCAGAGAAAACACCTCTGCACAGAGGGCAGAATTGATTGCCCTCACAACAGCCCTAGAACTGGCCAATGGCAAAAAGGCGACGATTTATACTGACAGCCGTTATGCCTTTGCCACTGCCCATGTTCATGGAGCCATTTACCAACAAAGAGGGTTGCTGACTTCGGCAGGAAAAGAGATTAAAAATAAACAGGAGATATTAAGACTCTTGTCCGCTATCCTGTTACCCCAAAAATTAGCTATTGTACATTGCAATGGCCATCAGAAGGGAGATAATCCAGTGGTGAGAGGAAATAACTTTGCAGACAGAACGGCTAAGCAAGCCACATTGTCAGGGCCTACTGAACTTCTTTTAAAAACTCCTGATTTTACAGAGGGAGAGTTGGCCAAAGCTGATCCACTTCCACTCATAAAAGAATCCGACCTGAGAGAATTTCTACAAAAGGCCCACCGCCTAACTCATCTGGGGGCTAAGAAACTTACACTGGTGGCCAAACAATATGCCAACCATATCCCGTTGTTCAAAATCTCAGAGTTGGCCAAACAAGTGGCCACCTCCTGCAAAGCTTGCCAACTGATTAATGCTCACCCCTCTCCCGTAACACGAGGAAAAAGATTACGAGGGACTAAACCTGGACAATTCTGGGAAGTGGATTTCACTGAGATTAAGCTCACAAAATGTAGATTCAAATATTTACTAGTGTTCGTAGACACCTTTTCTGGATGGACTGAAGCATTTCCTACGAAGACCGAAACAGCCCAAGTAGTAGTAAAAAAGTTAATAGAAGAAATATTTCCTCGATTCGGACTGCCTAAGGTAATCGGGTCAGACAATGGGCCGGCGTTCGTGTCCAAGGTAAGTCAGGGAGTGGCCAAGATCCTGGGGATAAATTGGAAATTACATTGTGCATATAGACCCCAGAGTTCAGGACAAGTAGAAAGAATGAATAGGACGATTAAAGAGACCTTAACAAAATTGGCTCTAGAGACCGGTCATAAAGATTGGACCATGCTCCTACCTTTTGCCTTATTTAGAGCTAGAAATACCCCCTACTTTGTATCCCCACACCTAACTCCCTTTGAAATCCTGTTCGGGACGCCTCCACCGATACAGGACCTCAACAACTGGCCTTATAATGCTGCCCTGCCTACCCCCCTCGCTGATAGACTCTTGCTTCTTGACCAGGTCCGATGGACGCTGTGGACACAACTCTCCCAGGCTTATCAACCGGGAGACACCCTTGTTCCCCATCCATACCAGGTTGGAGACTGGGTGCTTGTCCGTCGACACCAGGTTGAAACTCTCCAACCATGCTGGAAAGGACCATACCAGGTGCTGTTGACAACCCCCACAGCTGTTAAAGTGGACAGCATTGCTTCCTGGATACACGCTTCACACCTCAAGCCCACAGCTCCCCCATCGGAGACCAACTCCTGGATCCTCCAAAAGACTCAAGACCCTCTTAAGATCAAGCTTACCCGCAATCTGTAAGACTGCTCCATGCATTGTTATCCGTTGGCATTTACAATTGTATTTGCTCTTCTGATTCTAATTTTTGCTATAGCCTTTTGGACTGTTTTACATGAACAACATTGGGGACTTCTCCAAAAAGTTGTTTTCATCCTAACTTACCTGATTATTGTAACTGGGTTGAGTGTCCTTAACTGTCTAAGATGTACTGGTTAATACTAAATGGGTTACTGTCCCTCTGTGTGGGACATAATATTCACCAACCTTGGAAATGGACCCTAACTAGATGGGAAGACGGTAAAACCTTACAAACTTGGGAGGGATCAGGGCCGCCCAGCTTTCAACTTAGCCCTTGTGGCTTCCTCCCTCCCCCTTATGACGAACGACATTACGGTTGGAAAAATCACATTTACCTGTGCCCTGCCACTAATCCTGGCAGGGGCTATTGTAACGACATGCAGTCCTATTATTGTCCTCATTGGGGCTGTGAAACAATAGCCACAGGTTGGAAACCCGTCTCCCCAGACCCAAATCTCCAATTAACTGGGACCCCTTCCGGATGCCAATGGACCTACGGTAAACCAGACTGTACCCTCCTCCTTAAGGTCATTACCCCTGACGATCCAGGTTGGATGTCAGGTCGAACTTGGGGGATTCTCTTTCACACAGAAGGACTCATGGGGACTTTAATACTAATAAAAAAAGAGGTCATACTGCCCAGAGCCGCTATTGGCCCAAATCCAGTCTTAAAGCCCAAAACTCAACCCAAACTCACTCAAGCTCCTAAATTGACCACAACCACCCCCACTCCTACACCCGCAAACACTGCCTCATTTAATGTGTCTAGCTCTGGGGGGTCAAGGGGCTTGTCACAGACTGAGTCCGACTCTACGCGTCAGCCAGACCAGCTCCCAACCAGGCAGCCAACAGAAACAGTAGATAGGTTATATAATCTTATATTGGGGGCCTATTCGATGCTAAATTATACCCAGAGTGACTTAACACAATCTTGCTGGCTCTGCTTGTCTGCGGCACCCCCATATTATGAGGGCATTGCAATTAATGGCACTTATCAAAGCCTACAGACAGATGACCTCTGTGACTGGAATGGCAATCACCGCCTCACCCTTTCTGAAGTCTCAGGAAGGGGGGTCTGTATAGGAAAACCTACGGAAAACATAAAACAACTGTGCCAACAGACCCATAATATCTCTATATCAACAGGATATTTGCTTCCCCTAGACGGAACCCGATGGACCTGTAACACTGGAATCACCCACTGTGTCTCTACCAGAGTGTTTAACAATTCAGCTCACTATTGTGTAATGGTAAAACTGTTTCCTCGGATCATATATTACTCTGGCGGGTCTTTTGAAAAGATCATGGAAAAGACAATAACAAGGTACCAGAGAGAGCCCATATCTTTAACTTTAGCTGTTCTAGCTGGCCTAGGAATCGCCACCGGTGTGGGTACAGGGACCACAGCGCTCATTCAGGGCACTAAATATATAGATTCAATGCAAAAAGTAATTGATCAAGATCTACAGGAATTAGAAATGTCCATAAAAGCCCTCCAGGACTCTCTAACCTCCCTGTCTGAAGTCGTATTACAAAATAGACGCGGACTAGACCTCCTTTTTATGAAAGAAGGGGGGCTATGCGCTGCCTTACAAGAAAAATGTTGTTTTTATGCCAACAATTTAGGGGTGGTCAAGGAGTCCATGGACAGATTAAACCAACGTCTAAAACAATGACAGAGAGAAAGGGAAACCAGAACGCCCTATGGAGGTTTATGGGATGGCGTCCTCCCTTACTTGATACCACTGGCGGGCCCCCTTTTAGTAATACTCCTCCTGGTCACTATAGGACCATGTGTGCTAAATTGAATGACTACCTTCATTAGACAATAAATATCAACAGTCAAACTTATGGTTATTAGACAACAATACCAATCCCTCCAACAAGACTCCCATCTTTAAGATTAAAGATTCTCCTAAGAAAAGGGGGGAATGTGAAGTTTGATGTGACATAAAGTTATGTTTGTTGAAAGATTCATATAAAAGTTATACAAGTTGTAATTCTGATGTGTTAGGCCGAACTATGCGATGGCCATTAGGGCTCTAACTTACTGGGCTCTAACCTATTAGACTCTAACCTATTAGATTAAATTTCTGTTTTAGGTAGATAAGTGTCTTAAGTTTCTGTTTCCCTACCTCAGGGCAAATTCCTGGAAATCATGTGAATTGGCTGGTTGCCAAGCCCGCGCGCGGGCTACATTCCCGCGCCCGGGCTCCTTTGTCTCCTTTGTTAGCCTTTCCTCCAAACTGATTGGTTGCCCATTTTCTAAGCTCCCCTATCTATAGGTTCCCCTAAGTAACCAATGAATGTATTAATTACCCTTTAACTCCTTGCGATTGGCTTCTGTAAAACTTCGCTTGCCTATCCCTCATTACCATACCCAACCCTATAGAAACCCCTTGCTCCTGCCCTTCGGGGTTGCCTCAGCACGTTTGCTGGGTGACCCTACGCCGGTGTAGCCTTTCAATAAACCCCGTGCTTTTTACATAAGAGCCTGTGTGGTTCTTGGAGCGTCTCCCTTCTCGGACCCCTCTTCCGCGGACAATACATTTGGGGGCTCGTCCGGGATTAAAGGGGGGCCAGGGGAGAGGCTTCAACGGCCGACACTGCGCCTCTTGGGGTAAGTATGGCCGTTTCTTTATATTTCTGCCTCTCGACTATACCTTGTTCTTTTGTTCTGACTTCGCTCGTGACTCCATTTGCCTGACGCTGCAGTGTCGTTTGGGAGAGAATTTCCTTTTCCTTCTCTCTCCGTTCATTTGGGGTGGCCCTTAATTGGGCCCCAACTCCGCGGAGTAATTTTGGGGTTTCAGACCCGTTAGTTTCAGCAGTCACTGCTGAGTGTGTTTCGTATCGGAGTCATTTCACTCTTTTGTTCTCTCTTTCACTCCCTGGCGCAAGCGTTATCATTACATTCTCTCCACAGAACAATGGGACAAACCGTCTCTGGACTGCTAGACCTCACACTGGCCCACTGGTCAGAGGTCAAACAAGCTGCTCACAATTTATCTCTCCTAGTGAATAAGGGGAAGTGGATAACTTTTTGCCACTCCGAGTGGCCTCTTTTTCAGGTTGACTGGCTGCCTGAAGGCTCCTTCAATCCAAGCCTGATCCAAGCAGTTAAAGAAGTTATCTTCAGAGAAGGCCCACAGGGGCACCCTGAACAAGCAAGCTTACATCCTAGTTTGGCAAGATCTCAGTGAAAATCCACCCGCTTGGGTAAAACCCTTTCTGTCCCCCCTGCCGGCGGAGGGACCTAAGGTGCTTCCCACCCATACACACCCTGCGGTTTTGCCCGAGTCACAGGGTGACTTGATTGGCTGGGACATGGACCCCCCCAATTATGTCCTGCCGAGGAGGGCTCCTCCACCCCCCGTGGCTGATCCGCCTCCATCAGCCCCTCCTTTTCCAGCCTCACCACTGTCGGATTCCGACGACGAAAGGACCGGCGCGAAGAACACGCTCCCGCGATAGAGACGTAGCCGTTACCCTACCCCTCCGGCCCTATGGGCCACCTATAGATGATGGTCATGGGGGAGAAATGCCAGCTCTCCAATACTGGCCTTTCTCCACCTCCGACCTTTATAATTGGAAAAATAATAATCCTCATTTCTCCGAGGATCCATCTAAGTTAACTAATCTTATGGATTCTTTGATGTTTTCTCATCAGCCCACCTGGGACAATTGTCAACAACTCCTAGGTACCCTTTTTATGACAGAAGAGCACGGACGTATCCTGGTTGAGGCACGCAAACTCGTTCCAGGACCCGATGGTCAACCTACGCCGCTACAGAATCTCATTGATGATCTCTTTCCCTTGAATCGCCCGACCTGGGACCCTAACTCGCCTCAAGGTAGGGAGCATCTGTCCATTTATCGCCGGACTCTAATGGCGGGTCTCCGGGTGGCTGCTCGCTGCCCTACTAATTTGGCCAAGGTAAGAGAGGTAATTCAGGGGCCCACAGAGACCCCTGTGGCATTTTTAGAGAGAATAATGGAGGCTTATGGCAGGTATTCGCCATTTGATCCTCAGAGTGAGCAAATGCAAGGAACGATGGCTATGACTTTTATCGGGCAGTCAGCCCCTGATATTAGAAAAAAAGCTGCAATGCTCTGAAGGGTTACCTACTTTTAATCTACAGGATTTAGTTAAAGAAGCAGAAAAAGTGTATTTTAAAAGGGAGACAGAAGAGGAAAAAGAAATTAAGAAAGAAAAAAGACAAGCTAGAGAGTTTGGAAAAATCTTGGCCACTGTAGTTACTAAGGCAGCTCAGAGTGAGGAACAGGAAGAAAAGAAAAAACCACGACGCCCCCCTTTAGACCCTGACCAATGTGCATATTGCAAAGAAAAGGGACACCGCATTAGAGAATGTATCAAATTAATGAGAAAACAGGAGAGAGAAAAGTCAAAAACTTCCAAGCACACTTTGCTAGCCCTGGAAGAAGAAGATGATTAGGGGCGACGGGGTTCGGATCCCCTCCCCGAACTCAGGGTAACTTGCAATGTGGAGGGGACCCCTGTCAACTTTGAAGTAGACACAGGGGCTGTATATTCTGCTTTGCAAGCACCACTTGGAGCTCTTTCTCCCAAGAGGTCTTTAGTTCAGGGGGCCAATGGTAGCAGATATCGAGAATGGACAACTCAGAGAACAGTAAATGTAGGAAAAGGAACTGTACAGCACTCCTTCCTAGTGATACCTGAATGTCCTGCTCCTTTAATGGGCAGAGATCTATTGACTAAACTCCGGGCTAAGATAACATTCGAACCTACGGGTCCACAGGTTGTTTTTCAAAACCCTCTGGTGGACCAGCCATTGACAACCATGTTAACCTTGTCATTAGAGGATGAATATCGACTTCATGACCAACCCCGGGTGCTTGCCCAAGCCCAGAATTGGATGACTGACTTTCCTGAGGCCTGGGCCGAGACGGCTACGTTAGGGCTAGCTGCCTTACAACCCCGGTGGTAATCACATTAAAGGCCACCACCAGCCCAGTCCGGGTCAAACAATATCCTATTAATAAAGAAGCCCATCAGGGCATAAAGGTGCATATCCAAAGATTTCTGGATTTAGGAGTCTTAAGACCCTGCAAATCCGCCTGGAACACCCCATTGCTGCCCGTTAAAAAGCCAGGCACAAATGACTATCGGCCTGTTCAAGATTTGAGAGAAGTAAATAATAGAATAGAAGACTTACACCCTACAGTGCCTAACCCATATAACCTGCTCAGCATGCTCAGTCCCAGAAAAACTTGGTATACTGTTCTGGATTTAAAAGATGCTTTCTTCTGTTTGCCTCTCCATAAAGACAGTCAATTGATATTTGCTTTTGAGTGGACTGATCCCGACAGAGGCACATCTGGACAACTCACTTGGACACGCCTCCCTCAGTGTTTCAAGAACTCTCTGACGATATTTGACGAGGCACTCCATAGAGACTTGATGGGTTTTCGAACCCGACACCCAGAGGTAACCCTCCTTCAATATATCGATGACCTCCTGCTGGCAGCTGAGACAAAATCGAGGGGCCTACTACGGGAGCTGGGTAAGATGGGATATCGAGCCTCTGCAAAAAAGGCTCAAATTTGTCAAAAGGAAGTCCACTTCCTGGGGTATTTGCTTAAAGATGGTAAGAGATGGCTTACAGACACCAGAAAACAAACTGTTGCTCAGATTCCCATCCCCAAAAAACGCAAAGAACTACGCGAGTTCCTAGGAATGGCAGGCTTCTGCCGTCTCTGGATTCCGGGATTTGCATCCCTGGCAGTGCCACTCTACCCACTCCTTAAAGAAGGGACTCCTTTTGTGTGGGATAAAGAACAACAACTGGCTTTTGATAATATTAAAAGGGCTTTGCTGTCCGCTCCGGCTTTGGCCTTACCAAACATAGACAAACCTTTCACTCTCTACATAGAGGAAAGAGAAAATGTTGCCCGAGGGGTTTTAACTCAGACATTGGGACCCTGGAAATGACCAGTGGCTTACTTATCAAAAAGACTGGACCCAGTGGCAAGCGGATGGCCCTCCTGTTTAAAAGCCATAGCTGCAGCCGCCCTATTAACTAAAGATGCGGACAAACTGACTCTGGGGCAAAACCTCACTATTGTGGCCCCTCATGCATTAGAGAGCATAATTCGTCAGCCACCCGATAGATGGCTCTCTAATGCTAGGATCACTCATTATCAAAGCCTCTTGCTAAACAAGGACCGAATAACCTTTGGTTCACCAACCGCTCTCAATCTGGCCACCCTGCTCCCCGCTACCTCCGCCGACCTCATCCTCCATACCTGCCAAGACATTCTGGCTGAAGAATCTGGGATCCGGTGCGACTTGATGGACCAACCTCTTCCAGACGCAGAGGTAACCTGGTACACTGATGGCAGCAGCTACATATTAAACGGTAAGAGACATGCGGGGGCAGCGGTAGTATCAAAGGACAAAGTCATTTGGTCCTCGGGACTCAGAGAAAACACCTCTGCCCAGAGGGCAGAATTGATTGCCCTCACAACAGCCCTTGAACTGGCCAACGGCAAAAAGGCGACGATTTATACTGACAGCCGTTATGCCTTTGCCACTGCCCATGTTCATGGAGCCATTTACCAACAAAGAGGGTTGCTGACTTCGGCAGGAAAAGAGATTAAAAATAAACAGGAGATATTAAGACTCTTGTCCGCTATCCTGTTACCCCAAAAATTAGCTATTGTACATTGCAATGGCCATCAGAAGGGAGATAATCCAGTGGTGAGAGGAAATAACTTTGCAGACAGAACGGCTAAGCAAGCCACATTGTCGGGGCCTACTGAACTTCTTTTAAAAACTCCTGATTTTACAGAGGGAGAGTTGGCCAAAGCTGATCCACTTCCACTCATAAAAGAATCCGACCTGAGAGAATTTCTACAAAAGGCCCACCGCCTAACTCATCTGGGGGCTAAGAAACTTACACTGGTGGCCAAACAATATGCCAACCATTTCCCGTTGTTCAAAATCTCAGAGTTGGCCAAACAAGTGGCCACCTCCTGCAAAGCTTGCCAACTGATTAATGCTCACCCCTCTCCCGTAACACGAGGAAAAAGATTACGAGGGACTAAACCTGGACAATTCTGGGAAGTGGATTTCACTGAGATTAAGCTCACAAAATGTAGATTCGAATATTTACTAGTGTTCGTAGACACCTTTTCTGGATGGACTGAAGCATTTCCTACGAAGACCGAAACAGCCCAAGTAGTAGTAAAAAAGTTAATAGAAGAAATATTTCCTCAATTCGGACTGCCTAAGGTAATCGGGTCAGACAATGGGCCGGCGTTCGTGTCCAAGGTAAGTCAGGGAGTGGCTAAGATCCTGGGGATAAATTGGAAATTACATTGTGCATATAGACCCCAGAGTTCAGGACAAGTAGAAAGAATGAATAGGACGATTAAAGAGACCTTAACAAAATTGGCTCTAGAGACCGGTCATAAACATTGGACCATGCTCCTACCTTTTGCCCTATTTAGAGCTAGAAATACCCCCTACTTTGTATCCCCACACCTAACTCCCTTTGAAATCCTGTTCAGGACGCCTCCACCGATACAGGACCTCAACAGATAGACTCTTGCTTCTTGACCAGGTCCGATGGACGCTGTGGACACAACTCTCCCAGGCTTATCAACCGGGAGACACCCTTGTTCCCCATCCATACCAGGTTGGAGACTGGGTGCTTGTCCATCGACACCAGGTTGAAACTCTCCAACCACGCTGGAAAGGACCATACCAGGTGCTGTTGACAACCCCCACAGCTGTTAAAGTGGACAGCATTGCTTCCTGGATACACGCTTCACACCTCAAGCCCACAGCTCCCCCATCGGAGACCAACTCCTGGATCCTCCAAAAGACTCAAGACCCTCTTAAGATCAAGCTTACCCGCAATCCGTAAGACTGCTCCATGCATTGTTATCCGTTGGCATTTACAATTGTATTTGCTCTTCTGATTCTAATTTTTGCTATAGCCTTTTGGACTGTTTTACATGAACAACATTGGGGACTTCTCCAAAAAGTTGTTTTCATCCTAACTTACCTGATTATTGTAACTGGGTTGAGTGTCCTTAACTGTCTAAGATGTACTGGTTAATACTAAATGGGTTACTGTCCCTCTGTGTGGGACATAATATTCACCAACCTTGGAAATGGACCCTAACTAGATGGGAAGACGGTAAAACCTTACAAACTTGGGAGGGATCAGGGCCGCCCAGCTTTCAACTTAGCCCTTGTGGCTTCCTCCCTCCCCCTTATGACGAACGACATTACTGTTGGAAAAATCACATTTACCTGTGCCCTGCCACTAATCCTGGCAGGGGCTATTGTAACGACATGCAGTCCTATTATTGTCCTCATTGGGGCTGTGAAACAATAGCCACAGGTTGGAAACCCGTCTCCCCAGACCCAAATCTCCAATTAACTGGGACCCCTTCCGGATGCCAATGGACCTACGGTAAACCAGACTGTACCCTCCTCCTTAAGGTCATTACCCCTGACGATCCAGGTTGGATGTCAGGTCGAACTTGGGGGATTCTCTTTCACACAGAAGGACTCATGGGGACTTTAATACTAATAAAAAAAGAGGTCATACTGCCCAGAGCCACTATTGGCCCAAATCCAGTCTTAAAGCCCAAAACTCAACCCAAACTCACTCAAGCTCCTAAATTGACCACAACCACCCCCACTCCTACACCCGCAAACACTGCCTCATTTAATGTGTCTAGCTCTGGGGGGTCAAGGGGCTTGTCACAGACTGAGTCCGACTCTACGCGTCAGCCAGACCAGCTCCCAACCAGGCAGCCAACAGAAACAGTAGATAGGTTATATAATCTTATATTGGGGGCCTATTCGATGCTAAATTATACCCAGAGTGACTTAACACAATCTTGCTGGCTCTGCTTGTCTGCGGCACCCCCATATTATGAGGGCATTGCAATTAATGGCACTTATCAAAGCCTACAGACAGATGACCTCTGTGATTGGAATGGCAATCACCGCCTCACCCTTTCTGAAGTCTCAGGAAGGGGGGTCTGTATAGGAAAACCTACGGAAAACATAAAACAACTGTGCCAACAGACCCATAATGTCTCTATATCAACAGGATATTTGCTTCCCCTAGACGGAACCCGATGGGCCTGTAACACTGGAATCACCCACTGTGTCTCTACCAGAGTGTTTAACAATTCAGCTCACTATTGTGTAATGGTAAAACTGTTTCCTCGGATCATATATTACTCTGGCGGGTCTTTTGAAAAGATCATGGAAAAGACAATAACAAGGTACCAGAGAGAGCCCATATCTTTAACTTTAGCTGTTCTAGCTGGCCTAGGAATCGCCACCGGTGTGGGTACAGGGACCGCAGCGCTCATTCAGGGCACTAAATATATAGATTCAATGCAAAAAGTAATTGATCAAGATCTACAGGAATTAGAAATGTCCATAAAAGCCCTCCAGGACTCTCTAACCTCCCTGTCTGAAGTCGTATTACAAAATAGACGTGGACTAGACCTCATTTTTATGAAAGAAGGGGGGCTATGTGCTGCCTTACAAGAAAAATGTTGTTTTTATGCCAACAATTTAGGGGTGGTCAAGGAGTCCATGGACAGATTAAACCAACGTCTAAAACAATGACAGAGAGAAAGGGAAACCAGAACGCCCTATGGAGGTTTATGGGATGGCATCCTTCCTTACTTGATACCACTGGCGGACCCCCTTTTAGTAATACTCCTCCTGGTCACTATAGGACCATGTGTGCTAAATTGAATGACTACCTTCATTAGACAATAAATATCAACAGTCAAACTTATGGTTATTAGACAACAATACCAATTCCTCCAACAAGACTCCCATCTTTAAGATTAAAGATTCTCCTAAGAAAAGGGGGGAATGTGAAGTTTGATGTGACATAAAGTTATGTTTGTTGAAAGATTCATATAAAAGTTATACAAGTTGTAATTCTGATGTGTTAGGCCGAACTATGCGATGGCCATTAGGGCTCTAACTTACTGGGCTCTAACCTATTAGACTCTAACCTATTAGATTAAATTTCTGTTTTAGGTAGATAAGTGTCTTAAGTTTCTGTTTCCCTACCTCAGGGCAAATTCCTGGAAATCATGTGACTTGGCTGGTTGCCAAGCCCGCGCGCGGGCTACATTCCCACGCCCAGGCTCCTTTGTCTCCTTTGTTAGCCTTTCCTCCAAACTGATTGGTTGCCCGTTTGCTAAGCTCCCCTATCTATAGGTTCCCCTAAGTAACCAATGAATGTATTAATTACCCTTTAACTCCTTGCGATTGGCTTCTGTAAAACTTCGCTTGCCTATCCCTCATTACCATACCCAACCCTATAGAAACCCCTTGCTCCTGCCCTTCGGGGTTGCCTCAGCACGTTTGCTGGGTGACCCTACGCCGGTGTAGCCTTTCAATAAACCCCGTGCTTTTTACATAAGAGCCTGTGTGGTTCTTGGAGCGTCTCCCTTCTCGGACCCCTCTTCCATGGACAATACATTTGGGGGCTCGTCCGGGATTAAAGGGGGGCCAGGGGAGAGGCTTCAACGGCCGACACTGCGCCTCTTGGGGTAAGTACGGCCGTTTCTTTATATTTCTGCCTCTCGACTATACCTTGTTCTTTTGTTCTGACTTCGCTCGTGACTCCATTTGCCTGACGCTGCAGTGTTGTTTGGGAGAGAATTTCCTTTTCCTTCTCTCTCCGTTCATTTGGAGTGGCCCTTAATTGGGCCCCAACTCCGCGGAGTAATTTTGGAGTTTCAGACCCGTTAGTTTCAGCAGTCACTGCTGAGTGTGTTTCGTATCAGAGTCATTTCACTCTTTTGTTCTCTCTTTCACTCCCTGGCGCAAGCGTTATCATTACATTCTCTCCACAGAACAATGGGACAAACCGTCTCTGGACTGCTAGACCTCACACTGGCCCACTGGTCAGAGGTCAAACAAGCTGCTCACAATTTATCTCTCCTAGTGAATAAGGGGAAGTGGATAACTTTTTGCCACTCCGAGTGGCCTCTTTTTCAGGTTGACTGGCCGCCTGAAGGCTCCTTCAATCCAAGCCTGATCCAAGCAGTTAAAGAAGTTATCTTCAGAGAAGGCCCTCAGGGGCACCCTGACAAGCAAGCTTACATCCTAGTTTGGCAAGATCTCAGTGAAAATCCACCCGCTTAGGTAAAACCCTTTTGTCCCCCCTGCCGGCGGAGGGACCTAAGGCGCTTTCCACCCATACACACCCTGCGGTTTTGCCCGAGTCACAGGGTGACTTGATTGGCTGGGACATGGACCCCCCCCAATTATGTCCTGCCGAGGAGGGCTCCTCCACCCCCCGTGGCTGATCCGCCTCCATCAGCCCCTCCTTTTCCAGCCTCACCACCGTCGGATTCCGACGACGAAGGACCGGCGCGAAGAACACGCTCCTGCGATAGAGACGTAGCCGTTACCCTACCCCTCCAGCCCTATGGGCCACCTATAGATGATGGTAATGGGGGAGAAATGCCAGCTCTCCAATACTGGCCTTTCTCCACCTCCGACCTTTATAATTGGAAAAATAATAATCCTCATTTCTCCGAGGATCCATCTAAGTTAACTAATCTTATGGATTCTTTGATGTTTTCTCATCAGCCCACCTGGGACAATTGTCAACAACTCCTAGGTACCCTTTTTATGACAGAAGAGCACAGACGTATCCTGGTTGAGGCACGCAAACTCGTTCCAGGACCCGATGGTCAACCTACGCCGCTACAGAATCTCATTGATGATCTCTTTCCCTTGAATCGCCCGACCTGGGACCCTAACTCGCCTCAAGGTAGGGAGCATCTGTCCATTTATCGCCGGACTCTAATGGCGGGTCTCCGGGTGGCTGCTCGCTGCCCTACTAATTTGGCCAAGGTAAGAGAGGTAATTCAGGGGCCCACAGAGACCCCTGTGGCATTTTTAGAGAGAATAATGGAGGCTTATGGCAGGTATTCGCCATTTGATCCTCAGAGTGAGCAAATGCAAGGAACGATGGCTATGACTTTTATCGGGCAGTCAGCCCCTGATATTAGAAAAAAAGCTGCAATGCTCTGAAGGGTTACCTACTTTTAATCTACAGGATTTAGTTAAAGAAGCAGAAAAAGTGTATTTTAAAAGGGAGACAGAAGAGGAAAAAGAAATTAAGAAAGAAAAAAGACAAGCTAGAGAGTTTGGAAAAATCTTGGCCACTGTAGTTACTAAGGCAGCTCAGAGTGAGGAACAGGAAGAAAAGAAAAAACCACGACGCCCCCCTTTAGACCCTGACCAATGTGCATATTGCAAAGAAAAGGGACACCGCATTAGAGAATGTATCAAATTAATGAGAAAACAGGAGAGAGAAAAGTCAAAAACTTCCAAGCACACTTTGCTAGCCCTGGAAGAAGAAGATGATTAGGGGCGACGGGGTTCGGATCCCCTCCCCGAACTCAGGGTAACTTTCAATGTGGAGGGGACCCCTGTCAACTTTGAAGTAGACACAGGGTCTGTATATTCTGCTTTGCAAGCACCACTTGGAGCTCTTTCTCCCAAGAGGTCTTTAGTTCAGGGGGCCAATGGTAGCAGATATCGAGAATGGACAACTCAGAGAACAGTAAATGTAGGAAAAGGAACTGTACAGCACTCCTTCCTAGTGATACCTGAATGTCCTGCTCCTTTAATGGGCAGAGATCTATTGACTAAACTCCGGGCTAAGATAACATTCGAACCTACGGGTCCACAGGTTGTTTTTCAAAACCCTCTGGTGGACCAGCCATTGACAACCATGTTAACCTTGTCATTAGAGGATGAATATCGACTTCATGACCAACCCCGGGTGCTTGCCCTAGCCCAGAATTGGATGACTGACTTTCCTGAGGCCTGGGCCGAGACGGCTGGGTTAGGGCTAGCTGCCTTACAACCCCGGTGGTAATCACATTAAAGGCCACCACCAGCCCAGTCCGGGTCAAACAATATCCTATTAATAAAGAAGCCCATCAGGGCATAAAGGTGCATATCCAAAGATTTCTGGATTTAGGAGTCTTAAGACCCTGCAAATCCGCCTGGAACACCCCATTGCTGCCCGTTAAAAAGCCAGGCACAAATGACTATCGGCCTGTTCAAGATTTGAGAGAATTAAATAATAGAATAGAAGACTTACACCCTACAGTGCCTAACCCATATAACCTGCTCAGCATGCTCAGTCCCAGAAAAACTTGGTATACTGTTCTGGATTTAAAAGATGCTTTCTTCTGTTTGCCTCTCCATAAAGACAGTCAATTGATATTTGCTTTTGAGTGGACTGATCCCGACAGAGGCACATCTGGACAACTCACTTGGACACGCCTCCCTCAGGGTTTCAAGAACTCTCCGACGATATTTGACGAGGCACTCCATAGAGACTTGATGGGTTTTCGAACCCGACACCCAGAGGTAACCCTCCTTCAATATATCGATGACCTCCTGCTGGCAGCTGAGACAAAATCGAGGGGCCTACTACGGGAGCTGGGTAAGATGGGATATCGAGCCTCTGCAAAAAAGGCTCAAATTTGTCAAAAGGAAGTCCACTTCCTGGGGTATTTGCTTAAAGATGGTAAGAGATGGCTTACAGACACCAGAAAACAAACTGTTGCTCAGATTCCCATCCTCAAAAGATGCAAAGAACTACGCGAGTTCCTAGGAATGGCAGGCTTCTGCCGTCTCTGGATTCCGGTATTTGCATCCCTGGCAGTGTCACTCTACCCACTCCTTAAAGAAGGGACTCCTTTTGTGTGGGATAAAGAACAACAACTGGCCTTTGATAATATTAAAAGGGCTTTGCTGTCCGCTCCGGCTTTGGCCTTACCAAACATAGACAAACCTTTCACTCTCTACGTAGAGGAAAGGGAAAATGTTGCCCGAGGGGTTTTAACTCAGACATTGGGACCCTGGAAATGACCAGTGGCTTACTTATCAAAAAGACTGGACCCAGTGGCAAGCGGATGGCCCTCCTGTTTAAAAGCCATAGCTGCAGCCGCCCTATTAACTAAAGATGCGGACAAACTGACTCTGGGGCAAAACCTCACTATTGTGGCCCCTCATGCATTAGAGAGCATAATTCGTCAGCCACCCGATAGATGGCTCTCTAATGCTAGGATCACTCATTATCAAAGCCTCTTGCTAAACAAGGACCGAATAACCTTTGGTTCACCAACTGCTCTCAATCTGGCCACCCTGCTCCCCGCTACCTCCGCCGACCACATCCTCCATACCTGCCAAGACATTCTGGCTGAAGAATCTGGGATCCGGTGCGACTTGATGGACCAACCTCTTCCAGACGCAGAGGTAACCTGGTACACTGATGGCAGCAGCTACATATTAAATGGTAAGAGACATGCGGGGGCAGCGGTAGTATCAAAGGACAAAGTCATTTGGTCCTCGGGACTCAGAGAAAACACCTCTGCCCAGAGGGCAGAATTGATTGCCCTCACAACAGCCCTAGAACTGGCCAACGGCAAAAAGGCGACGATTTATACTGACAGCCGTTATGCCTTTGCCACTGCCCATGTTCATGGAGCCATTTACCAACAAAGAGGGTTGCTGACTTCGGCAGGAAAAGAGATTAAAAATAAACAGGAGATATTAAGACTCTTGTCCGCTATCCTGTTACCCCAAAAATTAGCTATTGTACATTGCAATGGCCATCAGAAGGGAGATAATCCAGTGGTGAGAGGAAATAACTTTGCAGACAGAACGGCTAAGCAAGCCACATTGTCGGGGCCTACTGAACTTCTTTTAAAAACTCCTGATTTTACAGAGGGAGAGTTGGCCAAAGCTGATCCACTTCCACTCATAAAAGAATCCGACCTGAGAGAATTTCTACAAAAGGCCCACCGCCTAACTCATCTGGGGGCTAAGAAACTTACACCGGTGGCCAAACAATATGCCAACCATTTCCCGTTGTTCAAAATCTCAGAGTTGGCCAAACAAGTGGCCACCTCCTGCAAAGCTTGCCAACTGATTAATGCTCACCCCTCTCCCGTAACACGAGGAAAAAGATTACGAGGGACTAAACCTGGACAATTCTGGGAAGTGGATTTCACTGAGATTAAGCTCACAAAATGTAGATTCAAATATTTACTAGTGTTCGTAGACACCTTTTCTGGATGGACTGAAGCATTTCCTACGAAGACCGAAACAGCCCAAGTAGTAGTAAAAAAGTTAATAGAAGAAATATTTCCTCGATTCGGACTGCCTAAGGTAATCGGGTCAGACAATGGGCCGGCGTTCATGTCCAAGGTAAGTCAGGGAGTGGCCAAGATCCTGGGGATAAATTGGAAATTACATTGTGCATATGGACCCCAGAGTTCAGGACAAGTAGAAAGAATGAATAGGACGATTAAAGAGACCTTAACAAAATTGGCTCTAGAGACCGGTCATAAAGATTGGACCATGCTCCTACCTTTTGCCCTATTTAGAGCTAGAAATACCCCCTACTTTGTATCCCCACACCTAACTCCCTTTGAAATCCTGTTCGGGACGCCTCCACCGATACAGGACCTCAACAACTGGCCTTATAATGCTGCCCTGCCTACCCCCCTCGCTGATAGACTCTTGCTTCTTGACCAGGTCCGATGGACGCTGTGGACACAACTCTCCCAGGCTTATCAACCGGGAGACACCCTTGTTCCCCATCCATACCAGGTTGGAGACTGGGTGCTTGTCCGTCGACACCAGGTTGAAACTCTCCAACCACGCTGGAAAGGACCATACCAGGTGCTGTTGACAACCCCCACAGCTGTTAAAGTGGACAGCATTGCTTCCTGGATACACGCTTCACACCTCAAGCCCACAGCTCCCCCATCGGAGACCAACTCCTGGATCCTCCAAAAGACTCAAGACCCTCTTAAGATCAAGCTTACCCGCAATCCGTAAGACTGCTCCATGCATTGTTATCCGTTGGCATTTACAATTGTATTTGCTCTTCTGATTCTAATTTTTGCTATAGCCTTTTGGACTGTTTTACATGAACAACATTGGGGACTTCTCCAAAAAGTTGTTTTCATCCTAACTTACCTGATTATTGTAACTGGGTTGAGTGTCCTTAACTGTCTAAGATGTACTGGTTAATACTAAATGGGTTACTGTCCCTCTGTGTGGGACATAATATTCACCAACCTTGGAAATGGACCCTAACTAGATGGGAAGACGGTAAAACCTTACAAACTTGGGAGGGATCAGGGCCGCCCAGCTTTCAACTTAGCCCTTGTGGCTTCCTCCCTCCCCCTTATGACGAACGACATTACTGTTGGAAAAATCACATTTACCTGTGCCCTGCCACTAATCCTGGCAGGGGCTATTGTAACGACATGCAGTCCTATTATTGTCCTCATTGGGGCTGTGAAACAATAGCCACAGGTTGGAAACCCGTCTCCCCAGACCCAAATCTCCAATTAACTGGGACCCCTTCCGGATGCCAATGGACCTACGGTAAACCAGACTGTACCCTCCTCCTTAAGGTCATTACCCCTGACGATCCAGGTTGGATGTCAGGTCGAACTTGGGGGATTCTCTTTCACACAGAAGGACTCATGGGGACTTTAATACTAATAAAAAAAGAGGTCATACTGCCCAGAGCCGCTATTGGCCCAAATCCAGTCTTAAAGCCCAAAACTCAACCCAAACTCACTCAAGCTCCTAAATTGACCACAACCACCCCCACTCCTACACCCGCAAACACTGCCTCATTTAATGTGTCTAGCTCTGGGGGGTCAAGGGGCTTGTCACAGACTGAGTCCGACTCTACGCGTCAGCCAGACCAGCTCCCAACCAGGCAGCCAACAGAAACAGTAGATAGGTTATATAATCTTATATTGGGGGCCTATTCGATGCTAAATTATACCCAGAGTGACTTAACACAATCTTGCTGGCTCTGCTTGTCTGCGGCACCCCCATATTATGAGGGCATTGCAATTAATGGCACTTATCAAAGCCTACAGACAGATGACCTCTGTGATTGGAATGGCAATCACCGCCTCACCCTTTCTGAAGTCTCAGGAAAGGGGGTCTGTATAGGAAAACCTACGGAAAACATAAAACAACTGTGCCAACAGACCCATAATGTCTCTATATCAACAGGATATTTGCTTCCCCTAGACGGAACCCGATGGGCCTGTAACACTGGAATCACCCACTGTGTCTCTACCAGAGTGTTTAACAATTCAGCTCACTATTGTGTAATGGTAAAACTGTTTCCTCGGATCATATATTACTCTGGCGGGTCTTTTGAAAAGATCATGGAAAAGACAATAACAAGGTACCAGAGAGAGCCCATATCTTTAACTTTAGCTGTTCTAGCTGGCCTAGGAATCGCCACCGGTGTGGGTACAGGGACCGCAGCGCTCATTCAGGGCACTAAATATATAGATTCAATGCAAAAAGTAATTGATCAAGATCTACAGGAATTAGAAATGTCCATAAAAGCCCTCCAGGACTCTCTAACCTCCCTGTCTGAAGTCGTATTACAAAATAGACGTGGACTAGACCTCCTTTTTATGAAAGAAGGGGGGCTATGCGCTGCCTTACAAGAAAAATGTTGTTTTTATGCCAACAATTTAGGGGTGGTCCATGAGTCCATGGACAGATTAAACCAACGTCTAAAACAATGACAGAGAGAAAGGGAAACCAGAACGCCCTATGGAGGTTTATGGGATGGTGTCCTCCCTTACTTGATACCACTGGCGGGCCCCCTTTTAGTAATACTCCTCCTGGTCACTATAGGACCATGTGTGCTAAATTGAATGACTACCTTCATTAGACAATAAATATCAACAGTCAAACTTATGGTTATTAGACAACAATACCAATCCCTCCAACAAGACTCCCATCTTTAAGATTAAAGATTCTCCTAAGAAAAGGGGGGAATGTGAAGTTTGATGTGACATAAAGTTATGTTTGTTGAAAGATTCATATAAAAGTTATACAAGTTGTAATTCTGATGTGTTAGGCCGAACTATGCGATGGCCATTAGGGCTCTAACTTACTGGGCTCTAACCTATTAGACTCTAACCTATTAGATTAAATTTCTGTTTTAGGTAGATAAGTGTCTTAAGTTTCTGTTTCCCTACCTCAGGGCAAATTCCTGGAAATCATGTGACTTGGCTGGTTGCCAAGCCCGCGCGCGGGCTACATTCCCGCGCCCGGGCTCCTTTGTCTCCTTTGTTAGCCTTTCCTCCAAACTGATTGGTTGCCCATTTGCTAAGCTCCCCTATCTATAGGTTCCCCTAAGTAACCAATGAATGTATTAATTACCCTTTAACTCCTTGCGATTGGCTTCTGTAAAACTTCGCTTGCCTATCCCTCATTACCATACCCAACCCTATAGAAACCCCTTGCTCCTGCCCTTCGGGGTTGCCTCAGCACGTTTGCTGGGTGACCCTACGCCGGTGTAGCCTTTCAATAAACCCCGTGCTTTTTACATAAGAGCCTGTGTGGTTCTTGGAGCGTCTCCCTTCTCGGACCCCTCTTCCGCGGACAATACATTTGGGGGCTCGTCCGGGATTAAAGGGGGGCCAGGGGAGAGGCTTCAACGGCCGACACTGCGCCTCTTGGGGTAAGTACGGCCGTTTCTTTATATTTCTGCCTCTCGACTATACCTTGTTCTTTTGTTCTGACTTCGCTCGTGACTCCATTTGCCTGACGCTGCAGTGTCGTTTGGGAGAGAATTTCCTTTTCCTTCTCTCTCCGTTCATTTGGGGTGGCCCTTAATTGGGCCCCAACTCCGCGGAGTAATTTTGGGGTTTCAGACCCGTTAGTTTCAGCAGTCACTGCTGAGTGTGTTTCGTATCGGAGTCATTTCACTCTTTTGTTCTCTCTTTCACTCCCTGGCGCAAGCGTTATCATTACATTCTCTCCACAGAACAATGGGACAAACCGTCTCTGGACTGCTAGACCTCACACTGGCCCACTGGTCAGAGGTCAAACAAGCTGCTCACAATTTATCTCTCCTAGTGAATAAGGGGAAGTGGATAACTTTTTGCCACTCCGAGTGGCCTCTTTTTCAGGTTGACTGGCCGCCTGAAGGCTCCTTCAATCCAAGCCTGATCCAAGCAGTTAAAGAAGTTATCTTCAGAGAAGGCCCTCAGGGGCACCCTGACAAGCAAGCTTACATCCTAGTTTGGCAAGATCTCAGTGAAAATCCACCCGCTTGGGTAAAACCCTTTCTGTCCCCCCTGCCGGCGGAGGGACCTAAGGCGCTTCCCACCCATACACACCCTGCGGTTTTGCCCGAGTCACAGGGTGACTTGATTGGCTGGGACATGGACCCCCCCAATTATGTCCTGCCGAGGAGGGCTCCTCCACCCCCCCGTGGCTGATCCGCCTCCATCAGCCCCTCCTTTTCCAGCCTCACCACCGTTGGATTCCGACGACGAAGGACCGGCGCGAAGAACACGCTCCTGCGATAGAGACGTAGCCGTTACCCTACCCCTCCGGCCCTATGGGCCACCTATAGATGATGGTCATGGGGGAGAAATGCCAGCTCTCCAATACTGGCCTTTCTCCACCTCCGACCTTTATAATTGGAAAAATAATAATCCTCATTTCTCCGAGGATCCATCTAAGTTAACTAATCTTATGGATTCTTTGATGTTTTCTCATCAGCCCACCTGGGACAATTGTCAACAACTCCTAGGTACCCTTTTTATGACAGAAGAGCACGGACGTATCCTGGTTGAGGCACGCAAACTCGTTCCAGGACCCGATGGTCAACCTACGCCGCTACAGAATCTCATTGATGATCTCTTTCCCTTGAATCGCCCGACCTGGGACCCTAACTCGCCTCAAGGTAGGGAGCATCTGTCCATTTATTGCCGGACTCTAATGGCGGGTCTCCGGGTGGCTGTTCGCTGCCCTACTAATTTGGCCAAGGTAAGAGAGGTAATTCAGGGGCCCACAGAGACCCCTGTGGCATTTTTAGAGAGAATAATGGAGACTTATGGCAGGTATTCGCCATTTGATCCTCAGAGTGAGTAAATGCAAGGAACGATGGCTATGACTTTTATCGGGCAGTCAGCCCCTGATATTAGAAAAAAAGCTGCAATGCTCTGAAGGGTTACCTACTTTTAATCTACAGGATTTATTTAAAGAAGCAGAAAAAGTGTATTTTAAAAGGGAGACAGAAGAGGAAAAAGAAATTAAGAAAGAAAAAAGACAAGCTAGAGAGTTTGGAAAAATCTTGGCCACTGTAGTTACTAAGGCAGCTCAGAGTGAGGAACAGGAAGAAAAGAAAAAACCACGACGCCCCCCTTTAGACCCTGACCAATGTGCATATTGCAAATAAAAGGGACACCGCATTAGAGAATGTATCAAATTAATGAGAAAACAGGAGAGAGAAAAGTCAAAAACTTCCAAGCACACTTTGCTAGCCCTGGAAGAAGAAGATGATTAGGGGCGATGGGGTTCGGATCCCCTCCCCGAACTCAGGGTAACTTTCAATGTGGAGGGGACCCCTGTCAACTTTGAAGTAGACACAGGGGCTGTATATTCTGCTTTGCAAGCACCACTTGGAGCTCTTTCTCCCAAGAGGTCTTTAGTTCAGGGGGCCAATGGTAGCAGATATCGAGAATGGACAACTCAGAGAACAGTAAATGTAGGAAAAGGAACTGTACAGCACTCCTTCCTAGTGATACCTGAATGTCCTGCTCCTTTAATGGGCAGAGATCTATTGACTAAACTCCGGGCTAAGATAACGTTCGAACCTACGGGTCCACAGGTTGTTTTTCAAAACCCTCTGGTGGACCAGCCATTGACAACCATGTTAACCTTGTCATTTGAGGATGAATATCGACTTCATGACCAACCCCGGGTGCTTGCCCTAGCCCAGAATTGGATGACTGACTTTCCTGAGGCCTGGGCCGAGACGGCTGGGTTAGGGCTAGCTGCCTTACAACCCCGGTGGTAATCACATTAAAGGCCACCACCAGCCCAGTCCGGGTCAAACAATATCCTATTAATAAAGAAGCCCATCAGGGCATAAAGGTGCATATCCAAAGATTTCTGGATTTAGGAGTCTTAAGACCCTGCAAATCCGCCTGGAACACCCCATTGCTGCCCGTTAAAAAGCCAGGCACAAATGACTATCGGCCTGTTCAAGATTTGAGAGAAGTAAATAATAGAATAGAACACTTACACCCTACAGTGCCTAACCCATATAACCTGCTCAGCATGCTCAGTCCCAGAAAAACTTGGTATACTGTTCTGGATTTAAAAGATGCTTTCTTCTGTTTGCCTCTCCATAAAGACAGTCAATTGATATTTGCTTTTGAGTGGACTGATCCCGACAGAGGCACATCTGGACAACTCACTTGGACACGCCTCCCTCAGGGATTCAAGAACTCTCCGACGATATTTGACGAGGCACTCCATAGAGACTTGATGGGTTTTCGAACCCGACACCCAGAGGTAACCCTCCTTCAATATATCGATGACCTCCTGCTGGCAGCTGAGACAAAATTGAGGGGCCTACTACGGGAGCTGGGTAAGATGGGATATCGAGCCTCTGCAAAAAAGGCTCAAATTTGTCAAAAGGAAGTCCACTTCCTGGGGTATTTGCTTAAAGATGGTAAGAGATGGCTTACAGACACCAGAAAACAAACTGTTGCTCAGATTCCCATCCCCAAAAGACGCAAAGAACTACGTGAGTTCCTAGGAACGGCAGGCTTCTGCCATCTCTGGATTCCGGTATTTGCATGCCTGGCAGTGCCACTCTACCCACTCCTTAAAGAAGGGACTCCTTTTGTGTGGGATAAAGAACAACAACTGGCTTTTGATAATATTAAAAGGGCTTTGCTGTCCGCTCCGGCTTTGGCCTTACCAAACGTAGACAAACCTTTCACTCTCTACATAGAGGAAAGAGAAAATGTTGCCCGAGGGGTTTTAACTCAGACATTGGGACCCTGGAAATGACCAGTGGCTTACTTATCAAAAAGACTGGACCCAGTGGCAAGCGGATGGCCCTCCTGTTTAAAAGCCATAGCTGCAGCCGCCCTATTAACTAAAGATGCGGACAAACTGACTCTGGGGCAAAACCTCACTATTGTGGCCCCTCATGCATTAGAGAGCATAATTCGTCAGCCACCCGATAGATGGCTCTCTAATGCTAGGATCACTCATTATCAAAGCCTCTTGCTAAACAAGGACCGAATAACCTTTGGTTCACCAACCGCTCTCAATCTGGCCACCCTGCTCCCCGCTACCTCCGCCGACCACATCCTCCATACCTGCCAAGACATTCTGGCTGAAGAATCTGGGATCCGGTGCGACTTGATGGACCAACCTCTTCCAGACGCAGAGGTAACCTGGTACACTGATGGCAGCAGCTACATATTAAATGGTAAGAGACATGCGGGGGCAGCGGTAGTATCAAAGGACAAAGTCATTTGGTCCTCGGGACTCAGAGAAAACACCTCTGCCCAGAGGGCAGAATTGATTGCCCTCACAACAGCCCTTGAACTGGCCAACGGCAAAAAGGCGACGATTTATACTGACAGCCGTTATGCCTTTGCCACTGCCCATGTTCATGGAGCCATTTACCAACAAAGAGGGTTGCTGACTTCGGCAGGAAAAGAGATTAAAAATAAACAGGAGATATTAAGACTCTTGTCCGCTATCCTGTTACCCCAAAAATTAGCTATTGTACATTGCAATGGCCATCAGAAGGGAGATAATCCAGTGGTGAGAGGAAATAACTTTGCAGACAGAACGGCTAAGCAAGCCACATTGTCGGGGCCTACTGAACTTCTTTTAAAAACTCCTGATTTTACAGAGGGAGAGTTGGCCAAAGCTGATCCACTTCCACTCATAAAAGAATCCGACCTGAGAGAATTTCTACAAAAGGCCCACCGCCTAACTCATCTGGGGGCTAAGAAACTTACACTGGTGGCCAAACAATATGCCAACCATTTCCCGTTGTTCAAAATCTCAGAGTTGGCCAAACAAGTGGCCACCTCCTGCAAAGCTTGCCAACTGATTAATGCTCACCCCTCTCCCGTAACACGAGGAAAAAGATTACGAGGGACTAAACCTGGACAATTCTGGGAAGTGGATTTCACTGAGATTAAGCTCACAAAATGTAGATTCGAATATTTACTAGTGTTCGTAGACACCTTTTCTGGATGGACTGAAGCATTTCCTACGAAGACCGAAACAGCCCAAGTAGTAGTAAAAAAGTTAATAGAAGAAATATTTCCTCGATTCGGACTGCCTAAGGTAATCGGGTCAGACAATGGGCCGGCGTTCGTGTCCAAGGTAAGTCAGGGAGTGGCCAAGATCCTGGGGATAAATTGGAAATTACATTGTGCATATAGACCCCAGAGTTCAGGACAAGTAGAAAGAATGAATAGGACGATTAAAGAGACCTTAACAAAATTGGCTCTAGAGACCGGTCATAAAGATTGGACCATGCTCCTACCTTTTGCCCTATTTAGAGCTAGAAATACCCCCTACTTTGTATCCCCACACCTAACTCCCTTTGAAATCCTGTTCGGGACGCCTCCACCGATACAGGACCTCAACAACTGGCCTTATATTGCTGCCCTGCCTACCCCCCTCGCTGATAGACTCTTGCTTCTTGACCAGGTCCAATGGACGCTGTGGACACAACTCTCCCAGGCTTATCAACCGGGAGACACCCTTGTTCCCCATCCATACCAGGTTGGAGACTGGGTGCTTGTCCATTGACACCAGGTTGAAACTCTCCAACCACGCTGGAAAGGACCATACCAGGTGCTGTTGACAACCCCCACAGCTGTTAAAGTGGACAGCATTGCTTCCTGGATACACGCTTCACACCTCAAGCCCACAGCTCCCCCATCGGAGACCAACTCCTGGATCCTCCAAAAGACTCAAGACCCTCTTAAGATCAAGCTTACCCGCAATCCGTAAGACTGCTCCATGCATTGTTATCCGTTGGCATTTACAATTGTATTTGCTCTTCTGATTCTAATTTTTGCTATAGCCTTTTGGACTGTTTTACATGAACAACATTGGGGACTTCTCCAAAAAGTTGTTTTCATCCTAACTTACCTGATTATTGTAACTGGGTTGAGTGTCCTTAACTGTCTAAGATGTACTGGTTAATACTAAATGGGTTACTGTCCCTCTGTGTGGGACATAATATTCACCAACCTTGGAAATGGACCCTAACTAGATGGGAAGACGGTAAAACCTTACAAACTTGGGAGGGATCAGGGCCGCCCAGCTTTCAACTTAGCCCTTGTGGCTTCCTCCCTCCCCCTTATGACGAACGACATTACTGTTGGAAAAATCACATTTACCTGTGCCCTGCCACTAATCCTGGCAGGGGCTATTGTAACGACATGCAGTCCTATTATTGTCCTCATTGGGGCTGTGAAACAATAGCCACAGGTTGGAAACCCGTCTCCCCAGACCCAAATCTCCAATTAACTGGGACCCCTTCCGGATGCCAATGGACCTACGGTAAACCAGACTGTACCCTCCTCCTTAAGGTCATTACCCCTGACGATCCAGGTTGGATGTCAGGTCGAACTTGGGGGATTCTCTTTCACACAGAAGGACTCATGGGGACTTTAATACTAATAAAAAAAGAGGTCATACTGCCCAGAGCCGCTATTGGCCCAAATCCAGTCTTAAAGCCCAAAACTCAACCCAAACTCACTCAAGCTCCTAAATTGACCACAACCACCCCCACTCCTACACCCGCAAACACTGCCTCATTTAATGTGTCTAGCTCTGGGGGGTCAAGGGGCTTGTCACAGACTGAGTCCGACTCTACGCGTCAGCCAGACCAGCTCCCAACCAGGCAGCCAACAGAAACAGTAGATAGGTTATATAATCTTATATTGGGGGCCTATTCGATGCTAAATTATACCCAGAGTGACTTAACACAATCTTGCTGGCTCTGCTTGTCTGCGGCACCCCCATATTATGAGGGCATTGCAATTAATGGCACTTATCAAAGCCTACAGACAGATGACCTCTGTGACTGGAATGGCAATCACCGCCTCACCCTTTCTGAAGTCTCAGGAAGGGGGGTCTGTATAGGAAAACCTACGGAAAACATAAAACAACTGTGCCAACAGACCCATAATATCTCTATATCAACAGGATATTTGCTTCCCCTAGACGGAACCCGATGGGCCTGTAACACTGGAATCACCCACTGTGTCTCTACCAGAGTGTTTAACAATTCAGCTCACTATTGTGTAATGGTAAAACTGTTTCCTCGGATCATATATTACTCTGGCGGGTCTTTTGAAAAGATCATGGAAAAGACAATAACAAGGTACCAGAGAGAGCCCATATCTTTAACTTTAGCTGTTCTAGCTGGCCTAGGAATCGCCACCGGTGTGGGTACAGGGACCGCAGCGCTCATTCAGGGCACTAAATATATAGATTCAATGCAAAAAGTAATTGATCAAGATCTACAGGAATTAGAAATGTCCATAAAAGCCCTCCAGGACTCTCTAACCTCCCTGTCTGAAGTCGTATTACAAAATAGACGCGGACTAGACCTCCTTTTTATGAAAGAAGGGGGGCTATGCGCTGCCTTACAAGAAAAATGTTGTTTTTATGCCAACAATTTAGGGGTGGTCAAGGAGTCCATGGACAGATTAAACCAACGTCTAAAACAATGACAGAGAGAAAGGGAAACCAGAACACCCTATGGAGGTTTATGGGATGGCGTCCTCCCTTACTTGATACCACTGGCGGGCCCCCTTTTAGTAATACTCCTCCTGGTCACTATAGGACCATGTGTGCTAAATTGAATGACTACCTTCATTAGACAATAAATATCAACAGTCAAACTTATGGTTATTAGACAACAATACCAATCCCTCCAACAAGACTCCCATCTTTAAGATTAAATATTCTCCTAAGAAAAGGGGGGAATGTGAAGTTTGATGTGACATAAAGTTATGTTTGTTGAAAGATTCATATAAAAGTTATACAAGTTGTAATTCTGATGTGTTAGGCCGAACTATGCGATGGCCATTAGGGCTCTAACTTACTGGGCTCTAACCTATTAGACTCTAACCTATTAGATTAAATTTCTGTTTTAGGTAGATAAGTGTCTTAAGTTTCTGTTTCCCTACCTCAGGGCAAATTCCTGGAAATCATGTGACTTGGCTGGTTGCCAAGCCCGCGCCCGGGCTCCTTTGTCTCCTTTGTTAGCCTTTCCTCCAAACTGATTGGTTGCCCGTTTGCTAAGCTCCCCTATCTATAGGTTCCCCTAAGTAACCAATGAATGTATTAATTACCCTTTAACTCCTTGCGATTGGCTTCTGTAAAACTTCGCTTGCCTATCCCTCATTACCATACCCAACCCTATAGAAACCCCTTGCTCCTGCCCTTCGGGGTTGCCTCAGCACGTTTGCTGGGTGACCCTACGCCGGTGTAGCCTTTCAATAAACCCCGTGCATTTTACATAAGAGCCTGTGTGGTTCTTGGAGCGTCTCCCTTCTCGGACCCCTCTTCCGCGGACAATACATTTGGGGGCTCGTCCGGGATTAAAGAGGGGCCAGGGGAGAGGCTTCAATGGCCCACACTGCACCTCTTGGGGTAAGTACGGCCGTTTCTTGATATTTCTGCCTCTCGACTATACCTTGTTCTTTTGTTCTGACTTCACTCGTGACTCCATTTGCCTGACGCTGCAGTGTCGTTTGGGAGAGAATTTCCTTTTCCTTCTCTCTCCGTTCATTTGGGGTGGCCCTTAATTGGGCCCCAACTCCGCGGAGTAATTTTGGGGTTTCAGACCCGTTAGTTTCAGCAGTCACTGCTGAGTGTGTTTCGTATCGGAGTCATTTCACTCTTTTGTTCTCTCTTTCACTCCCTGGCGCAAGCGTTATCATTACATTCTCTCCACAGAACAATGGGACAAACCGTCTCTGGACTGCTAGACCTCACACTGGCCCACTGGTCAGAGGTCAAACAAGCTGCTCACAATTTATCTCTCCTAGTGAATAAGGGGAAGTGGATAACTTTTTGCCACTCCGAGTGGCCTCTTTTTCAGGTTGACTGGCCGCCTGAAGGCTCCTTCAATCCAAGCCTGATCCAAGCAGTTAAAGAAGTTATCTTCAGAGAAGGCCCTCAGGGGCACCCTGACAAGCAAGCTTACATCCTAGTTTGGCAAGATCTCAGTGAAAATCCATCCGCTTGGGTAAAACCCTTTCTGTCCCCCCTGCCGGCGGAGGGACCTAAGGCGCTTCCCACCCATACACACCCTGCGGTTTTGCCCGAGTCACAGGGTGACTTGATTGGCTGGGACATGGACCCCCCCCAATTATGTCCTGCCGAGGAGGGCTCCTCCACCCCCTGTGGCTGATCCGCCTCCATCAGCCCCTCCTTTTCCAGCCTCACCACCGTCGGATTCCGACGACGAAGGACCGGCGTGAAGAACACGCTCCCGCGATAGAGACGTAGCCGTTACCCTACCCCTCCGGCCCTATGGGCCACCTATAGATGATGGTCATGGGGGAGAAATGCCAGCTCTCCAATACTGGCCTTTCTCCACCTCCGACCTTTATAATTGGAAAAATAATAATCCTCATTTCTCCGAGGATCCATCTAAGTTAACTAATCTTATGGATTCTTTGATGTTTTCTCATCAGCCCACCTGGGACAATTGTCAACAACTCCTAGGTACCCTTTTTATGACAGAAGAGCACGGACGTATCCTGGTTGAGGCACGCAAACTCGTTCCAGGACCCGATGGTCAACCTACGCCGCTACATAATCTCATTGATGATCTCTTTCCCTTGAATCGCCCGACCTGGGACCCTAACTCGCCTCAAGGTAGGGAGCATCTGTCCATTTATCGCCGGACTCTAATGGCGGGTCTCCGGGTGGCTGCTCGCTGCCCTACTAATTTGGCCAAGGTAAGAGAGGTAATTCAGGGGCCCACAGAGACCCCTGTGGCATTTTTAGAGAGAATAATGGAGGCTTATGGCAGGTATTCGCCATTTGATCCTCAGAGTGAGCAAATGCAAGGAACGATGGCTATGACTTTTATCGGGCAGTCAGCCCCTGATATTAGAAAAAAAGCTGCAATGCTCTGAAGGGTTACCTACTTTTAATCTACAGGATTTAGTTAAAGAAGCAGAAAAAGTGTATTTTAAAAGGGAGACAGAAGAGGAAAAAGAAATTAAGAAAGAAAAAAGACAAGCTAGAGAGTTTGGAAAAATCTTGGCCACTGTAGTTACTAAGGCAGCTCAGAGTGAGGAACAGGAAGAAAAGAAAAAACCACGACGCCCCCCTTTAGACCATGACCAATGTGCATATTGCAAAGAAAAGGGACACCGCATTAGAGAATGTATCAAATTAATGAGAAAACAGGAGAGAGAAAAGTCAAAAACTTCCAAGCACACTTTGCTAGCCCTGGAAGAAGAAGATGATTAGGGGCGACGGGGTTCGGATCCCCTCCCCGAACTCAGGGTAACTTTCAATGTGGAGGGGACCCTTGTCAACTTTGAAGTAGACACAGGGGCTGTATATTCTGCTTTGCAAGCACCACTTGGAGCTCTTTCTCCCAAGAGGTCTTTAGTTCAGGGGGCCAATGGTAGCAGATATCGAGAATGGACAACTCAGAGAACAGTAAATGTAGGAAAAGGAACTGTACAGCACTCCTTCCTAGTGATACCTGAATGTCCTGCTCCTTTAATGGGCAGAGATCTATTGACTAAACTCCGGGCTAAGATAACATTCGAACCTACGGGTCCACAGGTTGTTTTTCAAAACCCTCTGGTGGACCAGCCATTGACAACCATGTTAACCTTGTCATTAGAGGATGAATATTGACTTCATGACCAACCCTGGGTGCTTGCCCTAGCCCAGAATTGGATGACTGACTTTCCTGAGGCCTGGGCCGAGACGGCTGGGTTAGGGCTAGCTGCCTTACAACCCCGGTGGTAATCACATTAAAGGCCACCACCAGCCCAGTCCGGGTCAAACAATATCCTATTAATAAAGAAGCCCATCAGGGCATAAAGGTGCATATCCAAAGATTTCTGGATTTAGGAGTCTTAAGACCCTGCAAATCCGCCTGGAACACCCCATTGCTGCCCGTTAAAAAGCCAGGCACAAATGACTATCGGCCTGTTCAAGATTTGAGAGAAGTAAATAATAGAATAGAAGACTTACACCCTACAGTGCCTAACCCATATAACCTGCTCAGCATGCTCAGTCCCAGAAAAACTTGGTATACCGTTCTGGATTTAAAAGATGCTTTCTTCTGTTTGCCTCTCCATAAAGACAGTCAATTGATATTTGCTTTTGAGTGGACTGATCCCGACAGAGGCACATCTGGACAACTCACTTGGGCACGCCTCCCTCAGGGTTTCAAGAACTCTCCGACGATATTTGACGAGGCACTCCATAGAGACTTGATGGGTTTTCGAACCCGACACCCAGAGGTAACCCTCCTTCAATATATCGATGACCTCCTGCTGGCAGCTGAGACAAAATCGAGGGGCCTACTACGGGAGCTGGGTAAGATGGGATAGCGAGCCTCTGCAAAAAGGGCTCAAATTTGTCAAAAGTAAGTCCACTTCCTGGGGTATTTGCTTAAAGATGGTAAGAGATGGCTTACAGACACCAGAAAACAAACTGTTGCTCAGATTCCCATCCCCAAAAGACGCAAAGAACTACGCGAGTTCCTAGGAATGGCAGGCTTCTGCCGTCTCTGGATTCCGGGATTTGCATCCCTGGCAGTGCCACTCTACCCACTCCTTAAAGAAGGGACTCCTTTTGTGTGGGATAAAGAACAACAACTGGCTTTTGATAATATTAAAAGGGCTTTGCTGTCCGCTCCGGCTTTGGCCTTACCAAATATAGACAAACCTTTCACTCTCTACGTAGAGGAAAGGGAAAATGTTGCCCGAGGGGTTTTAACTCAGACATTGGGACCCTGGAAATGACCAGTGGCTTACTTATCAAAAAGACTGGACCCAGTGGCAAGCGGATGGCCCTCCTGTTTAAAAGCCATAGCTGCAGCCGCCCTATTAACTAAAGATGTGGACAAACTGACTCTGGGGCAAAACCTCACTATTGTGGCCCCTCATGCATTAGAGAGCATAATTCGTCAGCCACCCGATAGATGGCTCTCTAATGCTAGGATCACTCATTATCAAAGCCTCTTGCTAAACAAGGACCGAATAACCTTTGGTTCACCAACCGCTCTCAATCTGGCCACCCTGCTCCCCGCTACCTCCGCCGACCACATCCTCCATACCTGCCAAGACATTCTGGCTGAAGAATCTGGGATCCGGTGCGACTTGATGGACCAACCTCTTCCAGATGCAGAGGTAACCTGGTACACTGATGGCAGCAGCTACATATTAAACGGTAAGAGACATGCGGGGGCAGCGGTAGTATCAAAGGACAAAGTCATTTGGTCCTCGGGACTCAGAGAAAACACCTCTGCCCAGAGGGCAGAATTGATTGCCCTCACAACAGCCCTAGAACTGGCCAACGGCAAAAAGGCGACGATTTATACTGACAGCCGTTATGCCTTTGCCACTGCCCATGTTCATGGAGCCATTTACCAACAAAGAGGGTTGCTGACTTCGGCAGGAAAAGAGATTAAAAATAAACAGGAGATATTAAGACTCTTGTCCGCTATCCTGTTACCCCAAAAATTAGCTATTGTACATTGCAATGGCCATCAGAAGGGAGATAATCCAGTGGTGAGAGGAAATAACTTTGCAGACAGAACGGCTAAGCAAGCCACATTGTCGGGGCCTACTGAACTTCTTTTAAAAACTCCTGATTTTACAGAGGGAGAGTTGGCCAAAGCTGATCCACTTCCACTCATAAAAGAATCCGACCTGAGAGAATTTCTACAAAAGGCCCACCGCCTAACTCATCTGGGGGCTAAGAAACTTACACTGGTGGCCAAACAATATGCCAACCATTTCCCGTTGTTCAAAATCTCAGAGTTGGCCAAACAAGTGGCCACCTCCTGCAAAGCTTGCCAACTGATTAATGCTCACCCCTCTCCCGTAACACGAGGAAAAAGATTACGAGGGACTAAACCTGGACAATTCTGGGAAGTGGATTTCACTGAGATTAAGCTCACAAAATGTAGATTCGAATATTTACTAGTGTTCGTAGACACCTTTTCTGGATGGACTGAAGCATTTCCTACGAAGACCGAAACAGCCCAAGTAGTAGTAAAAAAGTTAATAGAAGAAATATTTCCTCGATTCGGACTGCCTAAGGTAATCGGGTCAGACAATGGGCCGGCGTTCGTGTCCAAGGTAAGTCAGGGAGTGGCCAAGATCCTGGGGATAAATTGGAAATTACATTGTGCATATAGACCCCAGAGTTCAGGACAAGTAGAAAGAATGAATAGGACGATTAAAGAGACCTTAACAAAATTGGCTCTAGAGACCGGTCATAAACATTGGACCATGCTCCTACCTTTTGCCCTATTTAGAGCTAGAAATACCCCCTACTTTGTATCCCCACACCTAACTCCCTTTGAAATCCTGTTCGGGACGCTTCCCCCGATACAGGACCTCAACAACTGGCCTTATATTGCTGCCCTGCCTACCCCCCTCGCTGATAGACTCTTGCTTCTTGACCAGGTCCGATGGACGCTGTGGACACAACTCTCCCAGGCTTATCAACCGGGAGACACCCTTGTTCCCCATCCATACCAGGTTGGAGACTGGGTGCTTGTCCGTCGACACCAGGTTGAAACTCTCCAACCACGCTGGAAAGGACCATACCAGGTGCTGTTGACAACCCCCACAGCTGTTAAAGTGGACAGCATTGCTTCCTGGATACACGCTTCACACCTCAAGCCCACAGCTCCCCCATCGGAGACCAACTCCTGGATCCTCCAAAAGACTCAAGACCCTCTTAAGATCAAGCTTACCCGCAATCCGTAAGACTGCTCCATGCATTGTTATCCGTTGGCATTTACAATTGTATTTGCTCTTCTGATTCTAATTTTTGCTATAGCCTTTTGGACTGTTTTACATGAACAACATTGGGGACTTCTCCAAAAAGTTGTTTTCATCCTAACTTACCTGATTATTGTAACTGGGTTGAGTGTCCTTAACTGTCTAAGATGTACTGGTTAATACTAAATGGGTTACTGTCCCTCTGTGTGGGACATAATATTCACCAACCTTGGAAATGGACCCTAACTAGATGGGAAGACGGTAAAACCTTACAAACTTGGGAGGGATCAGGGCCGCCCAGCTTTCAACTTAGCCCTTGTGGCTTCCTCCCTCCCCCTTATGACGAACGACATTACTGTTGGAAAAATCACATTTACCTGTGCCCTGCCACTAATCCTGGCAGGGGCTATTGTAACGACATGCAGTCCTATTATTGTCCTCATTGGGGCTGTGAAACAATAGCCACAGGTTGGAAACCCGTCTCCCCAGACCCAAATCTCCAATTAACTGGGACCCCTTCCGGATGCCAATGGACCTACGGTAAACCAGACTGTACCCTCCTCCTTAAGGTCATTACCCCTGACGATCCAGGTTGGATGTCAGGTCGAACTTGGGGGATTCTCTTTCACACAGAAGGACTCATGGGGACTTTAATACTAATAAAAAAAGAGGTCATACTGCCCAGAGCCGCTATTGGCCCAAATCCAGTCTTAAAGCCCAAAACTCAACCCAAACTCACTCAAGCTCCTAAATTGACCACAACCACCCCCACTCCTACACCCGCAAACACTGCCTCATTTAATGTGTCTAGCTCTGGGGGGTCAAGGGGCTTGTCACAGACTGAGTCCGACTCTACGCGTCAGCCAGACCAGCTCCCAACCAGGCAGCCAACAGAAACAGTAGATAGGTTATATAATCTTATATTGGGGGCCTATTCGATGCTAAATTATACCCAGAGTGACTTAACACAATCTTGCTGGCTCTGCTTGTCTGCGGCACCCCCATATTATGAGGGCATTGCAATTAATGGCACTTATCAAAGCCTACAGACAGATGACCTCTGTGATTGGAATGGCAATCACCGCCTCACCCTTTCTGAAGTCTCAGGAAGGGGGGTCTGTATAGGAAAACCTACGGAAAACATAAAACAACTGTGCCAACAGACCCATAATGTCTCTATATCAACAGGATATTTGCTTCCCCTAGACGGAACCCGATGGGCCTGTAACACTGGAATCACCCACTGTGTCTCTACCAGAGTGTTTAACAATTCAGCTCACTATTGTGTAATGGTAAAACTGTTTCCTCGGATCATATATTACTCTGGCGGGTCTTTTGAAAAGATCATGGAAAAGACAATAACAAAGTACCAGAGAGAGCCCATATCTTTAACTTTAGCTGTTCTAGCTGGCCTAGGAATCGCCACCGGTGTGGGTACAGGGACCGCAGCGCTCATTCAGGGCACTAAATATATAGATTCAATGCAAAAAGTAATTGATCAAGATCTACAGGAATTAGAAATGTCCATAAAAGCCCTCCAGGACTCTCTAACCTCCCTGTCTGAAGTCGTATTACAAAATAGATGCGGACTAGACCTCCTTTTTATGAAAGAAGGGGGGCTATGCGCTGCCTTACAGGAAAAATGTTGTTTTTATGCCAACAATTCAGGGATGGTCAAGGAGTCCATGGACAGATTAAACCAACGTCTAAAACAATGACAGAGAGAAAGGGAAACCAGAACGCCCTACGGAGGTTTATGGGATGGCGTCCTCCCTTACTTGATACCATTGGTGGGCCCCCTTTTAGTAATACTCCTCCTGGTCACTATAGGACCATGTGTGCTAAATTGAATGACTACCTTCATTAGACAATAAATATCAACAGTCAAACTTATGGTTATTAGACAACAATACCAATCCCTCCAACAAGACTCCCATCTTTAAGATTAAAGATTCTCCTAAGAAAAGGGGGGAATGTGAAGTTTGATGTGACATAAAGTTATGTTTGTTGAAAGATTCATATAAAAGTTATACAAGTTGTAATTCTGATGTGTTAGGCCGAACTATGCGATGGCCATTAGGGCTCTAACTTACTGGGCTCTAACCTATTAGACTCTAACCTATTAGATTAAATTTCTGTTTTAGGTAGATAAGTGTCTTAAGTTTCTGTTTCCCTACCTCAGGGCAAATTCCTGGAAATCATGTGACTTGGCTGGTTGCCAAGCCCGCGCACGGGCTACATTCCCGCGCCCGGGCTCCTTTGTCTCCTTTGTTAGCCTTTCCTCCAAACTGATTGGTTGCCCGTTTGCTAAGCTCCCCTATCTATAGGTTCCCCTAAGTAACCAATGAATGTATTAATTACCCTTTAACTCCTTGCGATTGGCTTCTGTAAAACTTCGCTTGCCTATCCCTCATTACCATACCCAACCCTATAGAAACCCCTTGCTCCTGCCCTTCGGGGTTGCCTCAGCAAGTTTGCTGGGTGACCCTACGCCGGTGTAGCCTTTCAATAAACCCCGTGCTTTTTACATAAGAGCCTGTGTGGTTCTTGGAGCGTCTCCCTTCTCGGACCCCTCTTCCACGGACAATACACTGCTGGTTTACAGAAATTGACCCTTATTGCACATGTGTTTTTATACTATATTTTTCTTTTTTTCCTGATTCGAGTTTGCCAGGTGAGAGGGGAAACAACTAAGTCCGAAAGAGGGAAAATGACTTCATATAATTCAAATCTAATATGTTTCATGATAAAGCATTTTTAAATATATAGAAATGATTTCTATTGAGCAAAATAAATCATCTAATGAATAATGTTGTTTTAACCCTGAGTCATTATTTATAAAATAAATGGTGTGAGGAGTAAGAATTGCTTTAAAATAAATCAGCAAAAAGAACCAAAGGAGACAGAATGAAAATGGAGCAATACTGGCAACCACTGTAATTGTTGAACCTGGCTCATGAGTGGGAGCACTCATTTTTCTTCTCTTTTTTGTGTATGTTGGAAATTTTTATAATATAAAAGTTATTTCCAAATGCCATCATGAATCAAATCTTTTTATTATAATCGGAGGCAGTATTATTTCAATTTCTTAAGGATTTAATTTTAAAAATTAAAAAAGATTATTATACATAAGATGCACAGTTACCATTATCAGAAATTTTTATCCATTTACAATGACTTTGCTTTCAAAATCAGTAAGTTTTCATTTTAAAATGAATAAAAAGTGAGAGAAATGAAAAGGAAAGGAAATGAAGTAAAATACAGGAACAGCAACAAACCTCACCCACCCAACCATCTAAGTATTTGCTCCTGAATGTCATTTCATTTTCATGCTGCTGAGCAAGATTGTCAGAGAAATGACACCAAAAGGCTGGAGCACTAAGAGAACTGTCACTATTGTATTAAAGTAAAATAGCCTTTAGTTCTTAGGCTCTTTCTCAATTTCCAAAATTTAATGTCACTCACTATCCAGAATACCAATATATTTTAGATCTAGTAATTTTACTGTAACTAAGGAAAAACATGATTTGTAACTTCAAGTTGAGTTTTTAATTAAAAAATAAGAGTCAAGAAAAAATTTAAGCTAAATGGTGTCAATTGCTTGATACATCATTATCCAGATTAGACTTGATATTCTGCTGGAAATACTTTCTACAATGCTGAAATTGCTCTCTTAAAGCTATTTTCCTCAGTCTTTATAGAAAATCATGGTATTTCATGTGTAGTTAGAAATGATAACCAGTGCCGACACAGTAAAAAAATATAAACTGCTTAAAATTGGCTGAACAAATTGGAGATAACCAGATACTTGATCCCCTCCAGCATCATTCTTTCCGTTCACTGCACATGCAAACAGAATGTAAAATAATCCAAAATGAAAGCTCCTGTACACATTGAACACTGTTAACCTGTCCAAGAGAACAAAATTAGGTAGCTATCAAAATGTCCCCCTAGAGCCTTGGGCTGACAAAGCTTCCCTGAGCAAGGCAGGGAAGCTGGGAGGTGTCTGGGAAACGATGGTTTAGGCACAGCAGGGCTGACCAGGGAGGAAGCAGGGACCCTTCACCCACTGTTTATATGACAGAGAATTTCAAGACATTTCCCAGTCTTCATAATTTCAATTTCAAGTTTAAAATCCTGCTTTTATTTAATCTTATTGTAAATTACTTAATTTATTTAAAAACTTAACACTTTACCTCATAAAGTAAGGCTTTGCTGCAAAAGTAAGTCAAGATATTCAATTAACATAGCAAATTATTTCTACTATAGAAGATTAAAAGGAAAAGTTACAAATAAATGAGCCAATAATAAACACGATCATTGGCACGCAAAACCACACAAAAGTGGATATTAAGTAAGAAAGTCCAACTGTATATCCTAGATACACAAAAGTGGTGGCAACGGCACCATTGTTCTGCAATACTGCTGTAGGCAATGCTGGCATAATAAAGGAAAGATGGCTTTTAAAGGGATCAGTCCATTAAGATGGACTACCTTCCAGTACAAGACATAGTAGCACTAGCTCAAAATGGTTCATGTAAAGCAATTATTTATTTTCCAGAAGTTTTGTGACCCAATTATTGGGCACATTAATTATTAAAAAGTAAATTATGTAAACATAATAAAAATGAATTTTATTCATAAAAAATATAATAAATACTAAAAAGCCATAACTTCCAAATTATTTTGCACATTTAAATTAGCTATGTTATTGATGTCTTTTACATTTATTTTACTGTACAGAGGGAATATCATGTAATGAGGTGCAAATATACAGTTCGACTTCATGTTTAGTGACATCATGTTGGTAGGCTAAATTAGACTAATGAGATTATCTACACAATGAAAATCAACAAATACTACAAACTAGTGCTGTTATTCCTAGAGAGGTACTTATTAAACATTTAGCAGTACACAAGTACAAGCTGAATTTATAAGAATAAGGCAAACATCAGTACACACAGATTTTTATAAGTAAAAATAAGATAAATATCAGTGTTGACCCAGGCATGGTGGTGCAGGCCTGTAATTCCAGCACTGGGGAGGTTGAGGCAGGAGGATAGCCTTGAGTTCGAGGCCAGCCTGGGCTACAAAGTGAGTTCAAGGCCAGATTACACTATATAACAAGACTCTGCCTCAAAAAAAGGACAAAAAAAAATTTTTTTAAATATCACTTTTGGTAACTGTCATAGTTACTTTTCTCTCGTTGCTGAGACAAAGTACCCGACACCCAAAATGAAGGAAATGTTCATATAGCTCATGGTTTGTGGAGGTTTCAGTACATACTTAGCTGGCTCCAAGGCAGGGTGGCACATGATAAAAGGTAACAGTTCATGGCTGCAGAAGACAACCAAAGCAGCAAGAGAAAAATGGGCAAAAGGGAGGACCTCGAGAGAGCAACCTCTTTCCCTCTCTTATATTGTATGCAGGTTCTCCGCCCCAGGGTGAGTGTAGCACTCACACCCATAATCCCAGCATTGGACCATGAGTCAATCACATACTCTAGAAGCCTGCCCCCATGACTGAATGAGACTTTGGGGGGACATCTAGACACAAATCATAATAGTAACTGTATCAGCACCAGGACTCACTCAACCTTAAAAAATTAAAGGAGGAGAGATTTATTTTCACTCGTATTTTAGCAGTTTCAATCCATATTAGTCAGGTTGAAACACAAAACAGTATGGCAAAAGGGCCTGGGCAGAGGAAAGCTGTTGATTTCACAGTGGCCTGGAAGCGGAGCGAAAAAGAAAAGACCGAGAGGTAGCTATACCCTTCCTCATCGTGCCCCCAACTAATCTGACCAAGCCACACCTCTCAACATCAAGCCAGCTGTAAGGCCCCCATAATCCAATCGTCTTCCACAACCTCCACTTTTGAGCACACGAAGCTTTGGGGGTACATTCAGATATAAACCATAACAGCTCTACTACATTCCTGTTAATGAATTGTAATTTGTTTGACACTGGAAGAGTAGGAAAAGCGGAAGGAAGAGAGGGATTATTTTGTTTACTTACAAGTCTGTAAAATAATCAAGTTCATTTTTTTTCTGAGGATCAGAATGGTCCTGTCTTAGTTACTTTTCTCCTTGCTGAGACAAAATACCCAACACCCAAAGTTAAAAGGGGAAAGGTTTATTTAGCTCACAGTTTGTAGAGGTTTCAGTCCATAATCAGTGGCTCCAAGGCAGCGTGGCACGCAGACAGGCATCGCAGAGGAGGAACAGTTCATGGCGGGCAAAAGATAGCAAAGAAAGCAAGAGAGGAGCAAGACAAGCCTCTTTCTGTGCCCTACATTTTATCCAGTATGCCGGGATTAGAGTGGTGCCGATCAGTGGACTGATGTAGTGGTCACCCACCCTTGATGCTAGCACTGCAGCATGAATCAGTCACACACTTTAAATCCAGCCACCTCTGAAAAAACCCCACCTATGACTGCATACAGCTTTGGGGGGACATCTAGCCACAAGCCATAACAGGTCCTAAAAATATATTATGGGCAGGAAAGAAGCCATTGTATTTTTAATTTTGTGCGAAAAATTCTTGTGGGCCGGTGAGATAGCTCAGCAGCATAAGCGCCTGCCTGACAAGCACGAGGTTCCGAGATTGACTCCCGGAACCCACAAAAAAAATAAAATAAAATAAAATAAAATTCTTGCATAATTCCAATAATAAATTAATTCTAAGTACATATACATCAGGAAATCTCTATCTAAAATCTAAAAGGTTGAGTAAAACTGATTGGCAAATAATAACCAGTGTATTCACAGAAATAAGTGGTTATCTTGGTGTCCCTCAAAAGATAATCTGCTTTTCCAAAGAAGAGGCAGGTGCTACTTGCTCATTCACCAGTTGTTAAAAAGAAAAAGGTTTAGAAGTTTATTGCTAGAAACACAATTCTAAATGAGCAAGGTTTTGTTTGTATATGAACTCAAATGTATAAAGTAACCTGAAAATAGTACACAACCAAATAAAAACTCAGCTTTGTATATTATAGCAGGAAGCCCTACTAGAATTCATTGCGATAATTTCATGGAATAAGAGAAATTTAAACTGAGCTTTTGTAGCAAGAGTAGAATAACAAAAAATAAAGGAGTAAATGTACCACCTGGAAGCACCAATAAACACAAACTGCTACAATTGTCAACTAAATAGCTAATTTTCAGCTATTCACAATCCCAGCACTGCTCACACAGTCACAGTAGAAATGCTTTCTACTCCAAGAACAGGGTCTTCTGGGCTGAGTCCCGGGGAGCACCCCTGGTTGAACAGTCAGTAACAATCATCAGGGTACAACTGCAAGAACCTTGCACTAGTAAAATGAAATGTGTAAATGAAATGTATTAAAAAGATAAGCTGGATAATAAAGAGATACCCATTTTGCCAGGTCTCAAATATAAATTTAAAATAACATGAAGTAGTGGAAGAGTTTAGAGCCCAAATTGAGCTTCTGTGGACAGTTTTTGTACAGTTCAATTGTTCCTTACCTCAAGGACACAAGTGTCTGCTGGAAGGCTTCCTCTGGCTGCAGAGATATCCTTGTCTGCTCAAAGAGTAGGTCAGAAGAGTCCTTATACCCTAGAGGCAAGTCTCAACCAATAAGGGGAGGGAGTTAGAGATGTGTCTTAGTTCCCTGACCCTCCTTGGGAAAATTGGATGGATTATTCTAGTGTCTCCTCAGCTACTAGACAAGTTTGCTCTACATTTGAGTACATCATTTATTGCTTATTCTGTCATCCCTGCTTCATCTCCCCACTCCTTCAGCATGTGTCCTTAAATTATCTCCTCCAGCCATCATCCCCAAATCACCTTGCTCTTAAGTCCTTGTCTTAAAAGTAAAAGGTGTTGAATTTATTTTTGAAAGAATTCAAACTAATATAGAGCTCACATAGATGTATAACATAGGGGGTAGTCCGAGAAATAGTATTTATGCATGTGTGACTGGCTACATTCCAGATAAAGAGTTTGCATACCGTCAGTACAGTCCTTAGGATATAGACAGATTCTAAAATGTCCAAATAGATGTTCCCAGAATGCTCCTTTCCCACAAAAAAGCAACACAATAGATGGATAGTTGTATATTTAGGTAACTGAGTTAAAGCACTAGAACTCACCAAGGGAGAGATGAGATCCCTAAAAGACATAGACTTGAGCTAGGAGCATGAGGGGCAAGCATATGGCAAAGTGTAGCTTTGACTCCTAAACTGGGGCATTCCCCACTGTGCAGCAAAAGGTAAATAGGAGAGTCCCATAGGAATCCATCGCTGTGGACATTGCCAATCCTAGCTACAGTAGACTCCAAGTCAACATAGGCTCAGAGCTGGTCTGGGGAGCTGCATGAAGTTAGCATGGGAATTTAGCCTCAGAGAAGGAACTTACACTGCTTTCTCCAATCTCCCAACTCAAACTGCACAGTATAGCACCACCTTGAGAACAGACCCACTGCTTGAATCCATAGTACCCTCAAGGACAGATGCATCTACATATGGCCAGCAGTTTGGCCTCACAAACATTCCATCACATCTGCAAGAAGGGTAGCTGCTTTACAAACCCAACCAGACCCAGCAAGCTCACACAGCACTTGGTGCTATAGCAGATAGGTGGTTCCGCATCATGAGGGAGCTGCTGCTCCCCAAACCTAAGAAGCCAAGGCACCTGTGTCTCTGACCTGTGGTCTGGTCCACTCAATCACCATCACATGGTGCTCACCACTGCAAGACCTGAGGATGCTCCTCTTTCGCCTGTTCCTCCTGGCACTGCCACTGCTGCCACCATCCACACATACCACTGCAGGGCCAGAATACTATCAGTATGTTCCATGCCCTGGTACAACCTCTGTAGCCACCAGAGGCCCTGCTTCAAGAGTTGCTCACCCAGGGCCGGTGAGATAGCTCAGCAGCATAAGCGCCTGCCTGGCAAGCGCGAGGTCCCGAGTTCGATTCCAAGTACCCACATAGGAAGAAAGGACCGGTGATATCGCTCAGCGGCACGGGCGCCTGCTGGCATGAGAGGTCCTGAGTTCGACCCCTGCTACCCACCAAAAAAAAAAGAGTTTCTCACCCAAATTAGTCCTGGAGACTTTTTCCCCAAAGTCAAGAACTTGAGCACCATCGCTGCCATAGCAGAAAGCCCCTCCCAACAAGGGCGCTTATCCTCTGCAGTTCCTGGGGACATGTCTCCCATGCTCCATGGCCCTGGTGCTGGCACTACCATTAAAAGAGCCCCCAGACCATAGAACGTGTCTCTGAAAGACCCACCAACAGGTCCACTGCACTCCACACCTCTGACACTACTGCCACCACCGGCAGAGGTCTTTCTCTAGAACGGAGCTCATAATGTTATAGACAGCTAAGTTAGGTAGAACTATTATAGGCAGTCACACAGGACTAAGCCCTCGAATGAGCCAGTGCAGAAGACGAGATACCTTGCAACTGTGGGGGAGACAGGCACCTCCCCTGAGGGCCAGACCTCAAGACAAAAGATGAAACAAATGCACCCACATACTTCCTAAGGATAAGCACCAGGGATTGATATTCTAAATAGGTATTGATCACCTCCAGGAAGCCAGGAAGAGCCACTGACCAACCCCCTCCAGGAAAAGCCGCTGTTCTGCTTCATGCCCGCTTGCTACCTGACTTCCTTCCCCATTTGATCCAGATTTAATCAATTTTACTTGAGCAATTATACTCATAATCTTATTGGTTGACCATAGTTTTGTCCCACCTCATGCCCACCTTGTGATTTCCCATTTTTCCCCACCTCGGTCACACCTCACTTTGTGGTTTTGCTCCATAAAAAACCCTAGAAAAGGCAGGGTCCTTGCAACCCACTTGGGATCCTTTATGCCTCTCTCTTGCACAGAAGCTTTCTTTCCCCCAATAAATATATTCTGCTCTTAACCTCCACTGTTCCTAGAATTCATTCTTTGATTTTAGAGAACACAAACTTGTACTGGACATCTAGCAGGTTAGGAGTTCCTTTCCCCTATTTCAATAATAGCAGGACATAAGAACATATTCACACCCAAAACCACTCCCATTTCCAGAAGTGCCTGCTGCCACCACATAACTGCTGTGAGATCTGAGGACATGTTTCGTATAGTCCACATCCCTGGCAGTGCCTTTGACGCTAATCCATGTCTAGCGTGACCATCATCAGTGATCAACGCTCATCCTCTGGGTCTCAAGTTCATATACTTCATCTACTTCATCTACTTCAAAGTTACATTAATACTTCCATAAAACCTGAAGTCTAAAGTGTTGAGACACTTGCAGACAGCTGTGACATTGATTACACTGAAGAACTGATATGGAGATTATACTTCTACGTCAATTCAGAACCAAAGACAAAGCACCTTGTCTCACTGACATCTACCAGAAAAACTTGTTTTCTACAAATGCTACTCCATAAACTGAGAAAAGGTGAATGATATACTAGATATGCAGACATTAACAGGGGGAAAAAAGAAATACAGAAAAGCAAGGAAGCGTTATAACCACAAAAGAACATAGTACTTCCCTAAAATTAGACCTCAAATAAAAATAATCTATGAAATAACCAATAAAATGTCAAAATAATTGTCCTAAGGAAATTTAATGAAATGCAAGAGAATATAGATAGATGCCTTAATAAAATTGAGGAAAATAAATTCTTGGCCTGAATGACCAATCCAATAGGGAGGTATCATTAAATAATAAAACTAAACAGGAATCTTGGAGGCGGAACATTCAGATAGTAATGAAAAAATTGAGAACTTCAACAAAATTGCTAACCAACCACAATATTTGAACATAGGTCAGAAACAGCCCAGTGAGATAAGAGAGAAGGAGGAGGAGGGGGAGGAGATAAAAGAAGAGGGAGGAGGGGGAATGGAGGAAGGAAGGAAAGAAGGAAGGAAGGAAGGGAGGGAGGAAGGAAAGGGTGAAGGAAGGAGTGAAGGAAGGAATGGGGAAAGAAAAGATAAGATGAAGAATGGATAAAGCCTATGAAATTTATTAGGATATCATTGAGAGCAAATATTTACATTATGTATATTCCAGAACAGACGTGAAAAGCTTAGAATATGTACCCTAGAAAATAATTCTAAAGCCTCAAATTATGGGAAAGAAGGGGCCAAACTTGCTTTTGTACCAAACCCTCTTTCGCAATAATTCATTCAAGAGAGCACAGCTTGGTCCTACATCTTAACACCATTGCACTGGAAATCAAGTTTCCTACACAAGAACCATGGTGGACGTATTTAAATTATAGCACTCCCTTTATATGGAAGCTGATCCTGGCAAATTTGTAGACACACCCCAGAACCAAGAGAAGAAAGGAGTTTTTCTCTGGGTACAGACAGTAGTTCACCTAACTATATTTGAGAGAGTAATCACATCAGGTACTTATCAAAAGTACTGTCACCTAACAGCAGTAACTTTATTTATTTCATTCTTCCAAGTTCTTGGTTCAAGACTCAGCATTCTTTAGCACTTTTCTTATAAGGTCAAACTCATGAAAGCCCTTAAAACTCAGCTATTTACCGATGAATGTTAGAAACCATTTCTTCCTACTCCACAGTCACTTGCCAGCCTGAGCTTAATACACCTGTGTAGGGATTTGGAGATGTCCTAAACCTACTACGGTCTAGCTACAAAATTGTGTAAGTTTATCAGAATACACAGGCTCCAGAAGGACTCACACCTAGCTGTCCGGTGGAAGTGGGAATGTGAGAGAGCAGCCATGGTCACATAGTCACATAGTCACATAGTCACAACACCAATGCACACGTAATTTCTCAGGTATTGTGCTCACTCTGTGAAACTAACTGATATCCAATTTCCCAAAAGCTGAAGTCACATAATGTACTCTCTGAAGCATGTTAATTTTTATATTTTAATTATTTTCTGTTCTGCTATAAAATCATCACACAAGTGCATTTTAAAGCAAATATATATGAAAATAATACTCCAGATTGCTACATCAACCATTTACAATAAAATAAAGCCTCATTCCCATACAAAAGCATTATCTTTTTAATTAGATATTAAGAAAAGTAAGAACAGCAAGGCAATTTCTGCCTTAGTGGGAGTGGATTTGATACCACTCTGAGGGCCCCAAAGCAATACTACACACTAGAAATCCCCACCTCACAATGCTCAGCCTACCACATGCAGCAGAATTGGGCCCATAGAATAAAGTTTAATTTCTGAAAATGGTGCCACAAATGTTATTTTGGGATAGCATAAAAACTAATAACATTTTATGCCAAATATCTAATCAAAGCAATGATAAAATTCTCTAAGGTTCATTACAGATCATTTCTTGAAACGTCAGAAATTACAGAAAATTTAAAGCAAAAACATACACAGAAAATGGATTTTTAAAGCTAATTTTGTCTTTTTAATCTAGTGCCTCATATAAAGAAGTGCTGATGTCTTTGATTTGGAGAGTAACTAAAAAGACCTTGCTGTTAAAATCTGCTGCGTTGCAAATTTTAGCACCTATAATTCCCAGTGATGCTGCTTCATTCTCATATCTTACAGATAATGTCTGTCAATTTCTTAAGTTAAAATGATTATAAAATATTTTCTTATCATTGGTGTATCAGCTACTGGATCTTAAATAGCAGTGGTATATATGAACAGGTACACTGGAAAAATATTCCATAAAAATGAGAATATCAATAATAAAACAGGACAAAATCAAAATCACCCTTATCAAGAGCTGCCTCTTGTACTAGACTAAAAACAAGCTTTTATTTAGCCTATTAGATAAGTGATTACTACTTCAAGAAGGGAGTTCTGACTGAAGATTTCATATAAGTTTGAGATGGTTTTACTTTAATTGATAAAATTTTCATAGTATAGTTTTCAGAGGAAGTTAAATTATCAAAGTAGTTGTAAACCTTTGAAGAAATGTGGTCTGTCTTACCATACACATTAAGAAATGGAATCGCAGTATGGTTGAGTTGTCAAAAGTCAAGCATCTATTTCTTGTTCAGATATAGCTAGAACTCTAGTTTTCTAACTACTACTTATCTAAGACTTTCAACTCCTTATAAATAGTATGTCTTCAGAAAATAACATATCTTGAGGTAAAAACAAACATAGAAATAGTATAAATGTTTTCATTTTTTTATAGTTTGCAATGAGATTTTTCTGACTATGGTCATCCTTAATCCTGAAGTGATTACAATATGACCATCTGATCATAGGAATAGTAAAGTGTTTAGTGGAAAACTTTGAGGAATATACCATTACAGAAGTCTGACTTGTTGCTATCTCATTCTGCTTATCCATCTATATCAAATGTCTCAACATGTATTAGATCTTATGAATTAAAAATGTATATTTATCTTGTCTCAAGATAGATCCTTCCATCCAATTTCACAGTTAAAATAACATAGATCAATTGATTCCCTGTGCTCTGGAATGTTAATTTATTCTTCTCACCCAAAATCTTTCTCTAGATTAGTGTCTTAGTTGCTTTTCTCCTTACTGAGACAAAATACACAACACCCACAAGTGAAAGGAGGAAAGATTTATTTCAGCTAATAGTTTGTAGAGGTTTCAGTCCATAGTCAGCTGGCTCCAAGGCAGGGTGGCATGGCAGAGGGGCAATGCAGAGGAGACACAGCCTATGGTATGACAGTGCCGGCAGAAGGCAGCAAGCACCAAGCCTTCCTCTCCTTTTTACCCCTTCGAGGCTACCAGTCTTTTGAGTGGTGTCACCCACACCCAGGGTGGGCCCTCCTGTTATCCACACCCAGAACTATGCTAAACCAATCAGTGGACAAATTTAATAATTGCAAACCCTTAATCCCAGTATCACACACCTTAGATCCAACCATCTCTGAAAAGCCCATCTATGACCACATGAGGTTTTGGGGGACATCTAGATATAAGTCATAACAATTAGGTAAACAGCATAAATATGCAGGAACAAGTAGAAAAAGCCTTACATAACCTGTGGGCAGTGAATGGAGATTGACTAAGCAAAAATAATACCATACACAGATTTAAACTGATATGAACTTTTCTAGGAGAACATTTTATACTCATAAATGCTAAAACTAAACAACTACTTGACTCAGTAATTTATTTTCTCAGAAGTTACCTTTTGAATGTCCACAAATGTATATAATTGCTATGTATAAGATTGCAAATGTTTATATTTTAGAATAACCCATCCCCCCGGAACCCACATACGAAAAAGGGGCCGGTGATATCACTCAGCGGCACGGGCGCCTGCTGGCGCGCGAGGTCCTGAGGTCGACCCCCGGTACCCACAAAAAAAAAAAAAAAAATAGAATAACCCATCCTGGGCCAGTGATATGGCTCAGTGGCATAAGCACCTGCCTGGCAAGCATGAGGTCTTGAATTCGACTTCTGGAACCCACATACGAAAAACGGGCCAGTGATATCACTCAGTGGCACGGGCGCTTGCCAGCAAGTGCAAGGGCCTGAGTTTGACCCCCGGTACCCACAAAAAAAAATCCAAATGTGAACATTGACACCAAAGAACCAATGTTTAGGTTTGAGCCAGTACACAATATCATCAAGATGATCCAAAGTAATGTTGGGAGCCTCCATGTGAAGTTTATGAAGTTGGACCTGAAGTCAACTATGGAAATTAATAGTATCTCCATCAAGATGTGCATGAAAAACACTGTAGAGAAGGTGTTGGACCTCCTCCCAAGATCCAGAATGATTAAAAGGTATAGGAGTAATGCATATTGAGTGATACCCAATGTCACAACTAAGCCAACTACATGTCCATAGGGCCTGTTGATGTTCACTGAGCCAGGTGACAGCTGCTTCAAGGACATCAAGTCTTTGCAGAATTTATTTTACCAATATTAGTTTGAGTCAATAATTCTGAGGTAACATTTTGGAAATAGCCATTCGTAGGTTGAGCAGTTTGGATTGAGTGGGTTTGTTCAGCTTGAGTAGTGAGTTGTTTCATCTCTCCCCAGGTGGGTCCAGATGATTGTATTCTAGAGGGTAGCAGATCTGTTCTCTTTTTCTTGTTGCCACTCCCAGGAGGGGGTCAAAGTGCCGTCTCCTGCAGTTAAGGGATGAGGTTGCTTCTCACCTGGTGCCACATGATATGGATGAACAGCCTTTGTAGGAACACAAACAGGGCCTGTGAGTGGCAAAGCGAAGGCATATTTCCTCCCCTAGGTTAACTATTCTGTTGGACCTAGCCAGTGTGTGGCAGTAAAGAACCAATTGTTTTAGCCTGTTCTTTGTGGGAGTAAAGTGTTTCTCTACTTGAGATGAAACCTTCTGAGTCAATTTTAAAAATGTATAGTAAATAAAGCTTTAGATACTTGTTCTTTATGAGGAAGCTTCTCCATCATACTCCCTCTTTTTGTTTTAATAATTGGATCTTAAGGACCCCACTTGTTTATTCTACTATTCCATGACCTGTAGAGTTGTGAGGTAGAGTTGTGACGTAGTTAATATGGCAGAGTTAAAAGAGAGCCTGAAGAGAATTGTAAATGTATATCCAGAAAGGGCATCTATAGAAGTATACTTAAGTTCTCCGGAAGAGCTATGATGAGTTAGTCCATATGTCAAATGTTACTACTTTTTAGACCACGCGTACTGAGACCTATGTATGGAGAAGACTGTATCTGTTTTTGGTAGTCAGGGCAGGTGCTAGTGACTTTTCAGGCTTGTTTATGTGTAAGATTGAAGAAGAAGTCTTCAACTGAAGAACAAGTCTTAGCAACTTGGTGAAAAGATTGATGTGAAGCAAGAGCCTTGTTTAAAGAGGTGGAAAGCATTACCAGAGTGTTAGAAAGAGTATTGTCTTCCACTATCAGGCCAGGGAGATCAGAGTGAGAGGGTGCATGAGTAACATGAAAAGATACAATGCAGTGTCTAACCAATTGTTGCAATTTTCTGAATATGTGGAAGAGAATTTCATTACCATTAGGAAAAAGGGCAGTTTCAATAGCCTGTAAGATTTACATGACATAAACCGAATCAGCGACAGTGTTGAGCAGTTGATTAGGGAACTGTTAAATGTTAACAATTATGGTTTTCCTTATAGAGAAAACTTGAGATCAGCATAACATATTAGCATAACAATCACGATGACATCATTATATTAAATGACATGAAGAAATTTTCATCTAAATTTGTTATTTTTTAAGAGTGTCACCTCAGATGTATTTCTCTATAGATGTATTTTGTGTGACACTGTACCATACAGTCTGTGAGCATTGTTAAGTATTGCAACATATGCACATAGCAATCACAGAAGCATAAGCCTTGCAAAAGTATGTATATTCTTTGACTAGCTGTCCTATGATGGATTGGCATGTATATATTTTATCATAAATAGTTGGAAAACAAGTAAGGGAAATTCAGATATTTTGAGTTTACAAGTTTACCACCATGAATAATTTTAGCCTGGGAGTCACCAATAGGATGAGATAGATTTTAGCTTTGTATCTTTGAAGATCTGTACATTGGGGAAATATAAATATGTGTATCACACCATGGAGCCAGCAATAATGAATGTCACAAACCAGGCTGGAACTTCCCAAGGAAGAACCTTTGTCTTCTTTTTTGTTACTGGACCAATTCAGTTGTCTCTGCTAGTCATGCAGAAAAGCTCATGTTTAATATTAATCTCAAAAACGAGAGTTATAGGCTTTGCCTGAAAGCATTAGTAAAATCAGAAAGGAGAATTAAGACATGAGAAGGAGTGACTGATAAATGTCAGGGTCATGATCCTCTAATCTTTGAGCAACATGGAGCATTTACAAGGGTTACTCTGGGCACAATCAAACCAAAAAGAGCAAAGCTTAAAATAACTAAACACTCGTATTTCTTTCTATAAATTGAATCCTTCACAAACATCCTCTCAATGTACTTGTGCCTTTCTAGTTTTTGCCTCTATCTTCCTTTTCCTATCTTGGTAGGGTAAATCTTATCATACAAAATCTTCTCACATTAAAAAAAAAAAAATCTGGGGCCGGTGAGATGGCTCAGCGGCTTAAGCGCCTGCCCGGCAAGCGCGAGGGCCCAAGTTCGACTCCCGGATCCCACATACGAAAAAGGGGCCGGTGATATCGCTCAGGGGCACGGGCGCCTGCTGGCACGCAAGGTCCTGAGGTCGACCCCCCGGTACCCACAAAAAAAAAAAATCTATATACTTAAGGCTTTCTTCCATATTCCCTTTTCTGTCCTATTTGTTATAAGCTGTCTATAATAAACTTGGCTGCTGCCACTTGGATTTTAAAGAGTCTCTGTCCTTTTCTTTCTTCTTTCTCTGTCTCTCTCTGTCTCTGTCTCCCTCTGTCTCCCTCTCTTTCTTCTTCCTGCTTGCCCCCATCCTGTGTTCTCAGGTTGTTACAGTGTAAATTTGACCTGCTGCTAGCAAACTCTCTAAGTGGCCTTGAAAAGTAACATAGTCTGACCTGAAGCAGCAGAAGAGCAAATTAACCCTGTAATTGTAGTCTAAGAAGTTACAAAGCAGAAGAAATGGTTTCAACACATCAATTAACAACATAAAAAACCAAATTGGAAGCCAAAAGTAAATCTATTAATCTGCTAAGATTTGTAACAATAGGCTTTTGTAAATTTGGAAAATGACCTTTATATCCAGCAGACCAGCTGGGCAAAGTTCCAGGAAGAATTCCTATTTCTTATGTTTGTTTTCCTAGACTTAGAATGTTTGTTATCTTCAGGTGGTCCCTATGACTGAGTTTTTCTTCATCTCCTCTAATGGAGGTTTTATAAGTACTCTGAGAGCAGCATTCCTATACATTCAGGAGATGGAATTTATAGTCTAATTTATTATTTTAGTTTGTGCACAATGTATTCAGTCACTTCAAATGTCTGTTATCTCTCCCTGTGTCAGTTCACTGTTTAAAAAAAAAAAAAAGTCTCAGGTGATCTATGGCTAAAAATACTAGGCAGCGTGGACCACCTGAAAATGGGTTGGGACACACATCTCTTTCTCCACCATGACGCTCTCCTACCCAGGCGCAGAACTTTCTGGATGAGTCCATTGGAAAAGAAATGAACTGCAAAAGAAATGAACTTACTTGCTTAATCGCAAAGTAAATGCAACTTACTTGTTTAAATCCAAATTGGACTCCAGAGTCGGTGAAAGTGGGATTGCAATTACACCCCTGTGAGAGTGGGCCAGTACATATAGACAGGAATGCTGGAACTGAGAAGCTGGTGTTTTTATTTTTGACTCATAAGAGTTTATTCCCTCATTGTAGGATGTTTGGTTTCATTTTTATGTTTGTCTTCTGAATACCAATGAAAAACCTTTTAAATTACTGCATATAGTTAACAATGGGCAGTGCACTCATAAAACCAATTTTCTTGATATCACGCGTTTGATATAAGGTTCTGTCTGAAAATTTATATAAATTAGTTTCCATAGAAACCTCAAAAAATCCAAAGAAAGACCAGGAAAAATTGTTTAGCTCAAACAAACATCTGCAGGTGTTGTAATCGGAGTGCACTCACAAATGGCCATGGCATCCTTGAGCCCTCTAAAAATACTGAAAGGGTTTTCTATTTTCTTGATAAATCTGTCCCAGTTTAGCATGCTTTACAGGTTTGACTTTTGTTGCCTTTAGCCCTGTTTACCTTTTTTTTTTCTCTATTTCCTTTTTTTAAATTTTTATCTTATTTTATTCTATTTTTTTTTTTAATTTGTTCTGCAGTCAGATGTTTTTAAGAGACATAGGTGTTGCTTACATTGTTTTCCTTCCTTAGGTAAAGTTTGATCCATATCACAAAGTAGGAGAAATGAAAGTAAAAGAGCAAAATGAGAAACAAATGAATTTTCCTTATGTACCTAGTAATAGGTCAGCCAACAGACCTCTAGCTGATCCCACGATAGTAACAAAAATGAGAGGACAGAGGCAAAAGATAAAAGAAAGAGTATGTAAAGAAACTGCCCCAGCTCAGCAAGCGATTGTACAGCGATAACCCCTGGGTTGAAAAGACCTAGGATGCGACCTTGCTGAGGCTCTTCCGTGGTGGCAGTCTTTGTCTCCCTTACAAGACTAAAATGAAGAGTTGGGCTTCCCGGTTCATTTTCAGGCTGGTCCTCTATGATGATTTGTAGCTGCGGGTTTTGCTTTGTATTTTTTTACTTCACAGTGCTACTCCACTGTTTCTTTGCCTCAGACGTGAGTTTGTGCCCCACACTGGGTGCCATTTATCAGAGTGTACAACTATGGCTGTGTGAAGGATGAAAATGATTACTCACAGAGGAGACTTTAGTTCAGTCATCAAAAGGACCCAGAGGGGCTGCTACTTCAGCATAAGAGAGCTTCAGGTAAACAGCAGTAAGCAGAGACCTCTGTGGTTATTTATTTGTAACTCAAGGACATGAGAACAAAGATAGATGAAAAACATTTGCAACATAGTATACATGAATTTTGGTCAGGGGACAGGGCTGGGATGGGATGGTTTGTTACCTGACGCATGTCAGCCTAGCTTAAGCAATCATATTAGGGGAGAGAGGACAAAATGGCCAAAGCAAACATCTCTGAGAACAAACTGCTTTTAATTCTGCCGACTGTTGTCCTGCAGATTCTACTTTAAACTCTAACTATGCATTCCAAAAGCCTGGGAACTCTTGTCCCAAGGTCCCTTCATCTTTATGCATGCACTTCCATCATTTGCCCAAAGTCTCGCCACACTTGGACTTACAAAGGGAAAGCAAAAATGAAGTCATTTAAAATACTTACAACTTTATATGCATATATACTAATGCTCCAAAGAGTCAATAACTAAGAAATTGTCATATGAGAGAAAAGTAATTATTGATCTCTTAATTACAGTAAGTCCCTGTCTTATGAATGAGTTCTGTTCTGGGAAAACTATAAGTCAGATTCGTTTGTAAGCTGACAAAGTGAGTCTTATGCAGTACATCTGTGAAAGTTTACAGCTCGAAATGTCCATAAGCTGGGGGTTTGCTGTAGCAGCAATACTTGGCAGACTTGTGTACATGCTATTTAAAAGAAGGAATGATATAATGGTGAAGACTATTACTGTAATAGAGAGATCTGAAAACAAATTTTAACATCAACATGTGTTACAAATTTATGTTCTAGAAAACCAATTTATGTCTCATATTTTTAGTAAAAATAGAAATAAGGATTTCATAAGTATAAACAAAAAAATGAAAATATAAAGAAAGGAATTAGTATTTTTATGTATAATTTTCCCTCTTTCTTGGAAAGAAACAAAACAAAGCTATAAAATTTCACTGTTTTTTCGCTGTCTCAAAGCTGGCAAGTTGGAGTAAAATAAGAATGAAACAAAAGGAGAAAGAATCAGAATGGGCAGGATTTTGGGAATAGTTCACAGAGTTTGAAGCCAAAGGGAACACACAGTGAACACATTTCTATGGAGCATAAACTGACCTGAATGCAGATATATTTGTGACAGGGAATTTCAAGTCCCTGCGCCATCTGTGGGGAGCCTAATACCTCTTTAAATAGTTAATGAATTCAGTACTTGACCTAATGAAAATAGCTCTCTTCTGTTTTGGAATAGTTGAAATATGAGTGGAGTTGTCATGGGAGCTGCTTAAATCAGCCTCTTCCAAGCACGGTATCTCTATCATCTAAACTGAAAAGATGTGATTTCGTATATCCTTCCTCCTAATTTTCTCCTTATGAATGAATTTAGAGGAAGATGCATAACAAATTCACATAATTTTTGTATGTATAAAGATACGAATTTATATTTAGTCATAATTTTATGAATATTTTTTAATAAAACTAGCAATGGGAAAATGTATTGAATTTATCCCTAAAATAGGACATAATTTTACCTTTTTAGATGGCAAATTTTTTTGTATGAATGACTCAATCATTCACTTCATAAGAAAATATTGGTCACCTAATTTGAATAACATATGAGTTAAATGTCTTGATTCCCTTTTTATTTTAATTTTTTTGGGGGGTACCGGGGGTCGACCTCAGGACCTCACACGCCAGCAGGATCCCATGCCCCTGAGCAATATCACTGGCCCTTTTTTCGTATGTGGGTTCCGGGAGTTGAACTCGGGCCCTCGCGCTTGCCAGGCAGGCGCTTACACCACTGAACTATCTCAGCGGCCCGATTCCCTTTTATAAACTGACCTTAAAATAGATATTTTGGACTCTGTCATAAAAATTGTCATTAATATGCCTTTTTTGCTTAAAGCTAAGCTTTTAGTAAGAAGAGAGTTCCTGTAAATAATACATACAACTCAACAGATTTAGAAAAACTTTTATGGATTCCCATATTTCATCATGTTTTCTCATTGATTTTTTATAGTAGGAAATATGTTCAGGGTCAGAAATGTGCTCAAAAACCTCTTTCTAGTTGACAGATATGTATTTTTATTAGAGCAAAGTAGACTTGCTCTATGAAATCTGTGCTCAAGATAGCATGTAAGGAATTTGGAGCCACGAAGACGTATGAATCAGGCCATAAATGGACTTGTGCCTAGAACACTGGCCTCAGATTCAATTTTGAGATGACAACTTCAGAACACTTGCCAAGGGCAACTGATATACCCATACCAAGCACATCTGTCATCCTTCAGAAATCAATCCCAACCTCAGTTTAGAAGAAAGGAGGAGGAAAGTGTGATTTATACACCTAGTGCCTGGATCTCACTTGAGTAACTGAAGCACCCGTGTGTGTGTGTGTGTGTGTGTGTGTGTGTGTGTGTGTGTGAGTCTGTCTGTGTCTGTGCATGTTTAGAGAACAAGAGATAAATGATTCCCAAGCACATCTCAATTTTCCCAAAATTTTATTGTCTTAAGGTCATTATACAGTCTGCAAATTTTTTGACATTGTCCCTAAAGAGCTTTTTTAAATGCAGGTTACTTTTATGAATATTTGTCATATTTGAAACTCAAGACATTTATGTATTTTTAAAAAATAACAAACCCGGGGGCTGGTGAGATGGCTCAGCGGCGTAAGCACCTGCCTGGCAAGTGCAAGGTCCTGAGTTCGACTCCTGGAACCCACATACGGAAAAAGGGCCGGTGATATCGCTCAGCGGCACGGGCGCCTGCTGGTGCACAAGGTCCTGAGGTCAACCCCCGGTACCCACAAAAAAAAAAAATAACAAACCCATCACTAACCAATATGAATCATTGTTGCCAAAATGATTATGATTTCCCAAAAAGATGGGGAGAGTTACATTGTTTCGCAGCTTACTTAAAACAGCTAAATTACCATTTGTCCTGTATTTAGGCTTTTGCTGTATTTGTTTGGTTTTTATGTATGTTAAGAAAACCTGTCTTGAAAAATGAAGTTGGAAAAGGAGCAAAATTTTAATCAGCAGATTATGTCCACAAACCTTCAAATTTTGCTATATGTTAAAATCTATTGATCTAGTTTACATTTGAGTACGTACTTTACCCAGCCATGATTTTGGAACATATGCATTATTAATTTGGAAAATGCTATTTCACCAAGGCATTTCAAATGTGTACATACATATATATGTATATGTTAATATCACTGCCAACCGACCAAAAAAGTCAGTGTTCAAAAGCTGTTAAGCCCACAAGTTACCTCTTTGAAGTAACATGCTGAATTGACTCATTTTTTAAAATTTTATTATATACTTAAGTCTAAAGAAATATAGTTTGTCAGTCTCTCAAGAAGAAATATTTTATGAGGGAAAACACCAAGCACCCCGCCAGTTCAGCTCCTAGTTCAAGTAACCACACATGTGCTTTTCTTCAAAGCCACTATCTTACTCCTGCTGTAATAGAAAGGCTTTATTTGAAGTTATTATTTTGACACACTGAAGATTAAAAAATACTATAGTCAAGATTAAATATAACTTTAAATTATTTGTACTTATCAAGGACATTCTTAGGTAAAACTAGCTTTTTTTAGGATAATATGTGTGAGCAAAAATCAAGATAGCTACTAGGTAGGAAATTTTGTTGCCAGTCTTGACGTATGTAGAGGTCCCTGTAATTTTATGCACTTTCCCTCTTACACAAGCAGTGCAAATGTTAATATGGTAGAACATTTAAAAAATGGGTCTGAAGAAGAGCCAGTCTTCTGAGTTGACTTCAGATTAACTATCTCAGTCAGCTTGGAGGCTGACACATGTATATTTTAAATCAGGAAACTCTAATGCATAATGAGCCTTAAAGCAATTAGAGATGAGCAAACGGGAATGTGGGAAGCTGTCCTCCATGATTACTAAAGTGGGATGTATGATCAGACTGTGGAAACAATCAAGTGATTTCCTACAGGCTTTTTAACACATTCAGTCTTTGATTCCTGCCCCTAGAAGTCTGGCATGTCTCCATGTATTCATGAATGTAAAAGTTCTTCAATGATGTCTAGAAGGTTTGGAGAAGGGAACTTTGTAATTTTTCATTTTCAAAAAATTAACACACAATTGTAACAATTTAATAATGCATAGGAATATATATGTACATGATTATTGAAAGATCCCCCAGGGCCTACCCAAGAAAAGCAATGTTGATGTTTCAGTATTTTTATTTATAAAGATATATATAGAATTTGTAGTATCATGCAAAAGTATCTTAAATATTTCAGTTCTTTAATCTTTATTCTCTACTAAGCTAGATGTTAAATTAGATGAATCTAAGGTTCCTAACATTACCTTTGACGATATGACTTAGGCTTGGCACAGTAAAGTAGGTCCCTGCCTGAATGGTATGATGGCAAGAAAGCCAGAAAATTATTTCTGGATCCTCCCTAAATTTAAGCAATATCTACTATATTCACTGTTGGAGCACTGTTCTTTTGACATAAGACTTAAAGTAGATTTAGCTCTTAAAAATATTTTTTTTAGTGATACTAAAAGAGAAAAATCCTACACAGCCCCAACAATAAGCAAATTAGTTTTCTCAGTGGAAGCTCAAGGAGCCTCAAGAAATGGAGAATGGTAGCTCATGCCTGGAATCCAAGACCTTTTTTTGTCACACAAAAATCACACTCTGTGTGATGCTAAGTTACTGAGTTCTTTAATAGCCCCCCTCTTTCTCTCTTTCTGTCTCTGAATTTGTTTATTTGCTCCTTTGCTAAGAGGAATTGCATTTAGGTTCCTCATAGGGCTCATTTTGTGGGAAGAGCATTTGTACAATAACTCGGCCAGTATTTACTAATCATTTAACGTTAACTCAAATGTGACAAAGACCAACCTAATGAGATGACATTTTGGTATTAGGAAGAATATATTCTGTAATTTTCCAGTATAGTATATTGTATAAACATATGTAAACACAGTATATAAAATTATGAGTCATCTATTAATATAAATGACAGTTTGAAATCAAACCAGTTTTATCACCCTATCAGATAATGCATTTTATATTAAAACAATTAATACTTTAAATTATGTCCTTCATCAGATTTTCATTTGATATTTTTTCTAATTGACGTGACATATTTTAATCTATTAATTTTTTTTAAAGAATTGTTAAAACCACCAAAACATCTCTAATTCATAACTTCTCACTTAAATGACAATTGCTGGTAAAAAGGGGCGAGGTCATACACTTAGCTCCTCAGAAGGTAAAGAGTCTGTTCCAGTAAAGGTATTTCTATTACTGGTCAGGCCATAAACCATTGGTAGGTAGAGTGATCAGTGCTCCTGGTACCCTATGTTCCTATCTCAGAGATGCACACGGGCTCAAGAAAGATCGAATTTCCTACTGCGCTCACTTTAGCCAAAGCCCCACTGGTTACCTTTGTTTGCCTCTTTCTATTTCAGTTCACCAAGCCAGTATTTCACTCTATTAACAAATGTAACATCTCTAAAAGTAGTCCTTAGCTGGTCTGTACCCTTGCCTTGACTGATCAAGTTATTTCCAAAAGTACAAATAGTATTAGTTTTCTGTACTCTGTTCACAGACTCACATTGGTTTTGAAATCCACCTTTCCCTGTTATCAAATACACTCTATTATTTTATTGGAAGATTTACAAACTGCATGGTTTTGAGATTCACAAGTGTCATGGAAGAGTCCCCATGTTGGCTGTCTTGATGAAAATAAATGATGAATATATGTTATTCAGCATTTATTTTTTCTTGTAGAACCAATAATTAGACTATTAAAGGTTTTTCAGAAGTTATTTACGATGTAACATTTCTTAATTATCACAGTATTGTATATATTTTAATTTACTGACACTTATTTATTTATTCATTTATGCACCACTACAGATTGGACCCAAGGCCTTGGTGCCAAGCTCCCTTCCTGGTCTTTGTTTGTCGCTGTTGTTGCTGCGGTTGTTGTTGTTTTGAGACAGGGTCTCACAAGTCAATAAATTTCCCAGGCTGGGCTAAAACTTGTTATCCTCCTGCCTCAGGCTTCCAGATTCCTGGGATTACAGGCACATAGCACCATGCCCAGCTTATCTACTAATTTTTTAAACATTTTATGTTTTGGGCTAGAAAATATTAGAGTTCAAAAATATTCTGGGCTGGTGAGATGGCTCAGCGGCATAAGCGCCTGCCTTGCAAGCGCGAGGGCCTGAGTTTGACTCCCAGTACCCACATACGAAAAAGGGGCCGGTGATATTGCTCAGCAGCACGGGTGCCTGTTGGCGCGCGAGGTCCTGAGGTCGACCCCCCGGTACCCACCAAAAAATATATATATATATTCCCTAAGGTGTTAATTATTCCTCTTTTTTAAATATTGAAATACTGTACTGAAAACTGACCCAAAGAAAAATTGTGATTCTATGTCATTCTATACTCAACACAAAATCAATCTTTTCACAAAAAGTACTATTCATTAAATTATAATCTTGATAAAATTTAAATTCTGGTGAGATAGCCATAACTTTTCATCATGCTTCTAAGAAAAATATGCCTATATGTAGCTCTTTCCTATAGTAATAGTTACTCCATTGTTGCAAATATATTTAAGAAAATGAAAATTTCTAGTCTGGATACATCTATTCTAATAGACATTGATGTTTGCCCTCAAGATTAAATCTTTTTTCAGGCCAAGAGGAGTGGGTGAAAAGAAACATACTGAAAACGTCTGGACCCTATCCTGTTTTCTAGATGAGGAGAAAGAAGGAGGGAGGCGGAGCGGTCTGTGAAGTTTTGAGGAAAAAGAAGTCTGTGGTTAGCAAAAGTATTTATCATGCTCATGTGAGAAAAAAAAAAAATGGGCCTTTGATGCACCTACCAACACTGAAGTTATGAAAGGACTACTTGTAGCAGTTGATTGAACACATTGCAGCTACTCTTAAATTACCCATGCTGGAAAAGTAAGAAAATATTTGCTAAAGCCATCTTGCAAACCTCTGTAGGAAGTTCTTGAGGAAGACAGTGAAGTAGGTCAATCATACCTTCCAAAACAAGTAAGAAAAATGGAGTGAAGATACATATTACCTAGAAGAAATAGAATGTAGGGTATTTTGCAGCAGCTGAATCAATCTGACTGAGAAGACTTTAGACATCTTTTTTGAAAGGCAGATCTCAAATCCAAAATAGAGAGCTCGGGACCCAGGCTGATACCTTAAATACTTTAGCAATTCTGAGATGCATTTTATGCGAACATTTAACACATCTGAGATTATAGCATGTCTTTGGCTGGCCTTCAACACATGCCATTGGAGTATGGTGAAATAGTTGTCCTTACTGTTTCTGTGCAAATTGGTCATATTTTTATTAATTCACATTAGTTGTATTCACTGACTTTAATTGCCATTTACAATGACTTCTTTCTTGATGTCTACAACCTTTATTTTTGTGCTACCTATAATGCTTTTAAAAGTACCAACATTGTTTTTCAGAAAGAGTACCAGATATTAAAAGTATTTGAGAGACCAAAGTTGAATTTTTATATGAAATGCCATGTTAAAAATGCTTTTGAAGACACAGAAAATAAACACACAGATAAATATATGAAGTAAGTATCATGTCATAATTTAATTTGCAACTTTTTTTTCTTAGCACATACACTAACGGTGTGTCTTAGAAATGAAAGCATAAAATCCCATGAAATACAGTTTATTTCAGGATATAACGAACAACCTTTAGCTACAGTGGGGGTTTGAGAACAGTTAATCATCCCTTTACCTCCAAAGCTCTCACCTAATGCCATTTGGCTAAACTCTTTCTTGAAAATTTTTAAAGATTTTAAATTTTTATCACATTAATTTCTTTCTGAACTGGAGAACTGCTGTTCTATATTCTTGGTTATTTAAAAACTACTCAGATTACTAGTTACCAAAGCATGGGAGAATAAGAAAAAATTCAATTAGTGTCTGTATCTTTAAGAATAAAGTAAATACTCTTCAATACCTTCCTAGATTTCTTACAACACAAAATGTTGTGGTCTGCTACTGTCAATGAAGAAATAACATCACTCTAAGAAAGAAAATATCTTTAGTAAAAGAAAAATACCTTTTATTACCTCCTTTGTTCATTCAATAAGATTTATTTATTATGCAGTTGCCAAGCAAACCTCTAATGTTCCATTATCCATGCAAATAAACGCTATAATATTTTCTACTGCATGGGAACATTCTTTTCCAAGGTAGTATATCCATCCTCTTATACATGCTAATGAGACTTCAACTTCCATAAAAGGAGAAAAATGTATACTCTCTTGACATAGTGAGAGCTTGCAAAAACAAATAGCCTGACATCTCCACACTCCACCTGAAATGTCTAAAAAGATTCACTTGTGTATGTGATAAAACAATCCACATTTTTATCATCAGGGCCAGGAGCTGACATGAACACTATGGTGGTCTTTGGCTTTTTCTAGTACTTTTCTGCCAGTAACAAGAATGAGATGATTTGCGGGGAGGAGGGTTGGCATTACATTATTCTAGAATTCCTGACTTGGAAAACAGTTTAGCATTTGCTCATCTCTATTGGGCAACTTAAAAGAAGGTCCCTGTAGGTTCTTACAAGAAGAAACTCAGCAACAGATTTATTAATGGTTTCTTAGTTTAAACTAAGAAAGTGAAGCTAAGTAGTATATGTTGGTAACAAATTTTAATAAGCATATCATTTCTTCCAGATCTAAATAATGCTAATGCCTCTATAAGCAGAAATACTATTGCAATTTGGGAACTGAAATCAAAGTTTGCTGGCGTGTCAAGACTAATGATGCTATGCACTCACTGAGAGAGCATAAAAAGGATTGTTACCTATGTAATAAGCAACTGTCCGAGAGGGCAGCTCTCAAGCAGGAATGCAAATATCTCAAGATAGCAATGAAGAAAGACTGCCCTGGTGTTTTTACAGTGGTTAGGAGTGAGGCCGGCTGGAGAGCTCCCATAGTCTAATTGTCCTACCTGCACTGAAGTGGAATGAATGTAGGTCGCTCATCACCTTGCCTATGTACAAGTAAAAGGTAAACAGGTCAAGATGAAGCCTAATGTATGTGCTCAGTCAAATCTCAGAAAATGGACTCAAAAATTATACTTGCCCTGCCCTTTACTTCTCTCTCTTTTTTTTTTTTTTTTTTATGTGGGTAACTGGAGTTGAACTCAGGACCTCGCATTTGCCAGCGGGCGCTTGTGCCACTGAGCGATATCACCGGCCCCTTTTTTTTCCTTTATGTGGGTACCGGGAGTCGAACTCAGGACCTCATGCTTGCCAGGCAGGTGCTTATGCCGCTGAGCCATCTCACCTGCCCCCCTTTACTTCTTAAATTATTACTACAGGCCCTTAAGTTTGATTAGCAGTACTTGCTCTGCTTATAAACTACTGGTTATTTCTTTCTTCCTTCGATCAAAGGTTCTATAGATGTGCTTGCAATTAACTTAGCACACAAGGACCACAGCAACTAGTTTAAAAGAGATTGTTTTATACAAATAATTAATTACAAAGATTAAAGTCACTAAGGAGTGAATCTGTAGTTGTTATGGGAACCCAGAGACCAACACTGAGCTGAGCCTATACTGAGGAAGCAGAAGTTACAGAGGTGCTGCTTCCTGTCAGTAAGTCCAACCGGGCAGAGATGGAGACGCTGTCAGAGATGCCAAGTAAAGAACAAAGGTGGATTTGCTGTGAAGCCATTAGAACTTCATCTTTAGGGTGCCTAGGTGAGAACTGACTGATATGTTTATATAGTCCTGTGTTTTGCAATTAGTAGGTCGTACTAACTGCAGTTGATCATACTGTACTTATTAGTCACTTTTTGACAATAAGGTACAATATCTGACATTCACAGTTCTAAAGAAGGAGAGGTTTATTTGGACTCACCGTTTATAGAGATTTTAGTTTAGAGCTGGCTGGCTTTAAGGCAAAAATAGCATGGCAGAGGAGCATGGAGGAAGAAAGCTGTTTATATCATGGTGACAGGAAGCAGAGAGGAAGAGAGGAGCCAGGGAGGAAGATAAATCGTTTTAGGCCACACCCACCCCAGGCCCCATTTCCTAATAGTAAGTAATAGTAATAATAGTAATAATAGTAATAGTAATAATCACCCTTTAAAAGGCCCACCTCTGAGTGCGTGAGAGTTTTGGAGGTCATTCCAGATCTAAACTGTAACAGTTCACATTTCAGTTTTCCTGTTTTTACATTTTCCTCACATCGGGTGGGACAGAAGTAGCTGTCAGAATTTAGATCCAGCTGAGAGAAAGTTGAGTCAGCGATACAATTAATGAGGTTTCAGTGAGATACAGTATGTGGCATGCAGTTATTTCATGTATAGTTAAATTACTGCCAGGCATCTTCGTGTAAGAGTCGCTTCTAGATACCGGCCCCCATGCTGGTTTATCAGGTGTCCTGAATGGAGGGAGATGTACTGTAATATGAACAGGGCTCTAGGGTGCCCAGCACCAAGTATCCGGGTTGTAAAAGAAAAATTTCATTTATAGTATACAGATCCAAAAGCAAATTTGTGGAAAATGTTTCTTATCATCAATCATAAAAATCTAAATAGATAATTGTGTTTTCATTGCCTAATTAAAATAGAAATTGTCTTTCTTCAAGAATGTATTACATTATGCAGCATAGACAACCATACCTATGCAATGTACTTTTTAGAAAAATATCATGCAAAGAAAACCCAGAATTCCTGTCTTTGCACACAGATCTGTAGCAGTATGACAAATAGGTGAAATGTTTGCGTATGAAATCATATGCTTTATGAAACTCAACTACAAATATTAAAAGAACTAACTTTGATAAACCATTCTGGAAGAAAGGCTTAATATGCTTGTACTCTTTCTGGAGGAAATATTACAAAATCATTCTCATATGAAGAAATTACTAAAGACTATGCAGTCAAAATTTATAGAAAAAGGAAATATTTTGAAAATATAGCAAAAAGTTAATGGAAATGTTTACATCATTTATCTTGGTTGGTCAATGTTTGTGGTGTCTGCCAACTTTTTAATATCATTCACATATAGTGATTTAATTCTCTTATTCTAAATATTTACTTTTATATTTAATTCATATGAGTAATTTTTAATTCTTTTTCTTGAGAAGACTTAAAATATTACATGTACTTCAGCCTACCCTCCCCCCAGTAAACTTTCACCCATTTCTGGCAGAAGAAAAGTCCCCGAGTTTTATCCTCCTTCTTCCCTCAGTCTCATATCTGTGCTCCCCTCTGACTAAGGGTAGCTGCGTGCCAGTTGGCAGGGAACCTCACAGGCAGACTGAGGAAGCCATCCTTCCCTTTGAGGCACAAGACAACCTCGTGAAATCCAGAGCAGTGCAGATGAGGGCAGGGAGGATGAAAGTGAGAGTGAAAGGCAGCGGCCAGCACAGCTTTTCAGCTGCTAAGCATCTATAGGAAATCTCTTCCTGACTCCCACTCTGTCTTCTGGCTCTGCGTGGGAGAAATTGGCCACCAAAATTTCCCACTTTCTTGCTTGAATTTCTGAACCAATGCACAAGTTCAGTTTGTGGTCAAGTTCGGGGTGATCTGGCCCATTTCATTAATGGCTTTGGACAAAGCCTAAATGTAAGTTTCAAAAGAACAGATGAAGCCCCACATTCACCTTTGTATTTCTTGGATATGAATGTGAATCTAATCTGTTAAAAGAGAGAGAGAGAGAGAGAGAGAGAAGAAGAACATCAAATGCCTCCCTGAATTTTAATGCCCCTTAGAAAATAAAAATCAGTTATCTGAACTCAAAAAAAAAAAAATCCTGAAATGAGTCTCCAACTCTAGATTCTCTTGAGCACATGTGTAATGTCTTACATATAATAAAAATGTATCTTCCAGACCAAGTAAACAGAAGTGGCTGTTCTGTTAATTTTATTACTCCTAATTGTGGTTAGAAATGGTCAGAGGATATGTGACCTAGTTCACTTTTTAGTATACATATTAGTATTCATATTTAGTATACATATTCAGACTGATGCCAGAAAAATAAATGAAAAAAGATGTTTTACTACCAAAGAATCCACAATATCTGTGTTGAACTCACCACTTTAGTTATTAGCAGCTATTAACAACTTAGTGGTAAAAGTTTATTGTGAAATAACACTGGTTTATGAGTCAAAATTAGTCTTTTAAAATACACAGAATTCTTTTATAAATGAATATGGTTTATATCATAAGTAAAATTTTAGTTTCCTATAAAGTATATTTAACTATATCTTTATTTCCAACAATCTGAATTCAGAGTTTTAAATACTAGTTACAAAAGATGAGAGATATTAATATTTTAAATAATTTTTTGAGACGTGGTCTCACTATGGTGCCAGGCTTTCCTCCAACTTCTGTGACCAAGTGATTCTCTCAACTCAGCCTATGAGCACACACGATCATACCTGGTAATAAAAATCTAATTTAAATGAAATTTCAAATGTGGACAGCAACACTATTATATATAAAGGATGTATTCATCTTGTATTTAGAAGTATGTATTAACACCTACAGTGTGCTGCACATTGCTAAGAATTTTAAGATCATTCTACTATTTCTTTCTTATGTCACAATCAGCAAAATTGAAATCACTAAAAGTAACTAATACTCCCAAGCTCACAGAACTACTGAATGATAAAAGGGAACTCATAAAGAAAATTAAGATATTTTCCTTTTTCAAATACACTGACTTTTAGATAGAAGCATTAAGACTTGCATGATAGTTGCATAAGTGCAAGTTGTGCTTTTTAAAAGGGAGCATCATTAAACTTATACCTGATTTTTAATCCTCTAAAGAGCAACAAATCTAACTAAAATGTTCCTAGTGTTCAATCGTCTATCTTATGGGCCATGATTGTGCATAAGGGAGTGGACATCTACTATTCTTATGGGATTTAATTAAAGGTTTCTGAGGTCTCAGGCCTATCTTCATTTTTTGACAGCTGAAATGTTGCCTGACCTTTTCTCTTTATAATTCAGTTTCTCCAAACCTACTGCTCCAACCATTTGCACCAGAAGTATTCAGGGCCTCAGGCAATTTGAGGAAAAAAAGAAATATAGATTGGAAATAAAAAATAAAATTATCTCTATTTGAAAGTGATATGATTGAAAAAAACCTAATGGATTTACTAAAAGCATATTAGATAGAAGTAATAAACAAGCTCACCAACATTACATAAGATAAGATTAATATAGAAAAATCAAAAGTATTTCTATAGATAAGCAACGATCATTTCAAAAATGATATTAATAAAAATTATAATAGCTCAAAAAGTACAAAATACTTAGATATAAACTTAATGGAAATGTATGAAACTTATAAAAAGAAGAATATAAAATATCAATGATAGGGCCGGTGAGATGGCTCAGCGGCATAAGCGCCTGCCTTGCAAGCGCGAGGGCCCGAGTTCGACTCCCGGAACCCACATACGAAAAAGGGGCCGGTGATATCGCTCAGCGGCACGGGTGCCTGTTGGCGCGCGAGGTCCTGAGGTCGACCCCCCAGTACCCAAAAAAAAAAAAAAAATCAATGATAGAAATGTAAAAATATTTAAATAAATGGAAAGACATTGCCTGTTCACCAATCATAAGAATCAATATTGTTAACATGGCAATATTTCCCATCTTGATCTACAAATTTACAGAAATTCCTGTCAAATCCCAACTAGCTTTTTTGCAAAAAGAAGCTAAAGGATTAATTCTAAAATCTATAATAATATTCCGTCAGTCCCAGAATAGCCAAATAATCCAAGAAAAGAACAAAAATATAGGGCAACATTTCCTGGTTTCAAACACAAATTTATAGTAATCAGGAAAGCATGATGATGAATGTAACAGAACATAAGTCTCAAAATTGACCTTTATACTCATGACCAATTATTTTCAATAAAGTGGTAAGTACTATTTAATGAGAAAGAATAACTATTCTTCAACAACAGTAGTGACACGATTAAATATCCACATGAAGAGAAATGTATTTGGACTCACAGAATATGCTATATGCAAAAAAGAGTTCAAATGGATCATATAAATAGTAAGAGTGAAATTATAAGAAAACATAGCAGTAAACCTTTATGATCTTGGGTTGGGTAATAGTTTCTTAGATACAACATCAGAATCAAAAGCAGCAACAAAAAAATAGACGAATTGAATAACATCAAAATTCTGCTTCAATTGCCACCATTGAGAATGAAAAAGGACAACCCACAAAATTATGGAAGAAAGTATCTGCAAATCATATATCTGATAAGGAACTTACATCTGGAATATGTAAAATCTTTTCTAACTCAATAAAAATAGGCTAATTAAAACCTGGGTAGCAGGATTTGAGTAAATATTTTTTCCAAATAAAGTGTACAAATGGCCAAAAAGCATATAACATCATTAGGCATTAGGAAAATGTAAATAAAATAGCACTAAGGCATTACTTTATATTCACTTGTGTGATTAAAATGAAAAATGAATAATAACAAGTACTTATGATGGTAAAAAAAGCAGTATTTGTAAATATTACTGGTGGGGATGTAAAACGGTTCAGTTGTCTTAAAAAATAGTTTGCTTTCTTCTGAAACATAGTGTTACCACATGACACAACACACCACTTTAAATTTCATGCTCAAAAAAGTACATCCACACAAAAATTTGTGTGTGAATGTTTGTAGCACTACATTCATAATAGTCAAAAAGTAAAAAACCACCCCAATGTCCATAACAACTAATGTATGGATCTGTTAATTATGATAGGGCAAAAAATGGAATATTTTTGGCAAAAAAATAAAAGAGAATGAATTACTGATGCACACTGCATGCTACAACATGACCAAACATTATGCTAAGTAAAAGTAACCAGTCATGAAAGCCTATAGGATTCCATTTACATAAAATGTCCCGATTGGGTAAATCTGTGGGGACAGACAGTAGATTGGTGGTTTGTCAAGGGCAGATGGGATGAAGAGTTACTAGTACTGGGTGCTAAGTTTCACTGAGGACTGATGAAATGTTTTAAAAATGACTGTTGCGACAGTTTCATAGCTCTGAAAATATAAAAAACAATTATACTGTACATTTGAAATGCATGAATTGTATGGAATATGAATTATATCTTGGTATAGCTACTTTTAAAATGTCATAACTGGAAAAAATAAAGAATAACTCTTGAAGTTTACTTAAAACATAGCATTATGGCTTGAATCTAGATGCCCTCCCAAAGCCTTATGTGCTCATAGGTGGGGTTTTGCTGAGGTGGCTGAATCTAGAGTGTTTGAATATGGATTAACGGTGTGTCACAACTAAATTAATTTAGCATGATTCTGGGTGTCGATAATGGAAGCCCCACCCTGGATGTGGGTGCCACCAATCCATAGGCTTATAGCCTGTATGGAACATAAAAGGACAGAAAGAAGACAGGCTTGAACTATGGAACTAAAATCTCTACAAGCTATTATTATAGATAGCTAAGTTAGGTAGAAATATAGTAGGCAGTCAGACAGGGCTGGGCCCTCAAGGGGGTCAGTGCAAAAGGTGAGAACCCATCAGGACTGTTGCTGGAGGTGCATCTGAAGATTAAAGCCACAATGGCTAGTTTTACACACTTCCCTAAGGGATGAACAGAGGCTTGGGTTTATTGATATCACCCTTTTGAGATTTCCCATTATCTCATTAGGGGTGAGCCATCCTCTCCCACCTACTAAGACTATTAAACTAAAACTGCTAAGATTAAAGACGAGGCCAAGACTATATATTATCAATCAAGGTTAATGATGTCATCATATACCCTTGCTACCACTGGATCAATATTACCTAAGTGACTATACTTGCAATATTATTGGTTGACCTACATGGTACCCACCTCGTGATTTTGCTCTATAAAACTTCCTTTGAGAGGTGGGCTTGATGGCAACCCATTCAGGACCCCTTCTGTCTCTCAGAAGCTATTCCTATTCCCCATTCCCATTCCTATTCTCCAATAAATTTTCCTACTCTTAACCGCCATTGTTTCTTAGAATTCGTTCTTCAACTTTGGGGAACATGAACTCAGTGTATTTGACATCTAGCATTTCCCCTATATCACTATGAGCTAAAATAAAACTTTCCTTCTTTAACTTGTGGCTGTTGGGTATTTTGTCAGCAACGAGGAAGTAACTAAGACACATAGATTACTTGAAACTACTTCACACATTTGAAACCAAATTTCTCAGATATTATACAAAAGTCTACAAGGTTTTTCACAATTTTACCAAATTTTTCTCAGGTACCCCAACTCAGACTTCAGGTTACTGAAATGGAACCATCCTTGGAGCAATGACTCTCCTTATTGTTAGCTGTCTTTAGAGTGAAGTGTCTAAGTAGAGCCATGAACAACAACGAGCTAAGAAACACAAGAGAGAAGGTAACCACTATTTATGGGTGAGGAGCATTAGAGAAAGAGGTTATAGAGTCTGAGTCTAGGGGACCCTAGAGCACCTGCCCGACACAATTTTTGGAGGCTTGCCAAGTGGAACCAGAGGCAGAGTCACACAAAAGACTTTCACAACTCTGTCACCAGTGCAGCTTTTAGCAAAGATTAAAAACAATGGACAAGTGGAGCCCCGTGAATAAAAAAGACACTGGTCATAAGTATTCAGATACTGAGGAAACAAATCTTGAGCTTTATATACTTTCCTAAAAGATTTTTTGTGTGTGTGGGTACCAGGAGTCAAACTCAGGACTTCATGCTTGCCAGGCCCAAAAAGACTGTTTTTTATGATTAACCTGTATTCAATACACATATGGAACCTAGCAGGAAGCTTGTCAACCTTTCGCTGTTAAGCTTATTATTATTTTAGACTACATATGTGATCACCTCTAACTTATCCAGGGAGCCTGTTGTGATCACCTCTTTTGATGGATCAAAACGAATCTGCAAAATACGAAGTTTTGCTTATAACTTATACTGAGATACCTTAATTTTATAGTGTTTTACAAAATAATTCATTTTACAAATTCCACCATATTCCTTTTGATTCTCTGTCCCTGGAAATCATTTTAATTCACATTTTAATGGAAATTTAGGGAAATAGGTAGCATTTTTAAACTATGAAATTACATTTTTTCAGAGAATAGAAAGAAAACCTCTGTAGTCATTTTGGCAGTGTCAATGTTAAATGTTTTTATAACATTTAATGACCAGTTTGCAAAATATAAATGAGCTACCTTTATTCTTCTACCATCACACCCAGCTTCTTACCTGATCAAATTTCTATTTGTGAAAAAGACTCAGAAATCATATCCTCTACCAAAGAATCTAAAATAATATTAGGGTACATAGAAACTTTAAAATATAACTAAATAATTAAGTTAATATTGTACATATTCAGGACAATCATTTCTTATTAGGGCCATTTGAAAAGAATGAATGCTGAATGCTTCAGCTCACAGTATGACTATTATAGGAATTTTAAAGATTTTTACAAAGCTGTCTACCTTAACCTGAACCCATTTATCATTGACTATTTTAAGTCTAATTCTTACGTTTTAATTTTGTGATTTAACTTGAATTTAATTTGGGGTTCCCAGGCTCCCTTTAGGTTTACAAAAGGATTTCTTCATGAGAAAAAGTATATGCTATTAAGTATGAATTTGTTATCATGTTAATTTAAAATGAAAAGTTCCAATATACTTTAAAAGTCCCTTTGAAATTTGTACTTAAGATCACCTTGACATTTTAATGAAGTGATCCTTTATTTTTAGTGACTCTTTGAAAGAAGGGATATTAACTATGCCCCTGTTCAGAAAGCTTTTATCTAAATTTATTCAAAGAACAAGAGTCACCAAAATGTACCTCTTAAGTAACCAAGGAGTAATTCAGGTTTTTTTTTATAGTTTGTTTATATAGAGAGGGTATATAATTGCTTTGCTTTGCTTTGCAAAACAATGATTGACTTGATTTTGTGAAATATACTTTACGACAAGCTAGAAGACATACATATGTATGTCTTAAACATCTCTGACAACTTCTAAAAAGATTCCCAATCAAATAAAATATAATCATCCAGTATAAAGACAGTATAAAGAAAAATAAAAAGGCAGATGGGGTAGGAAGTAATATCAAGAAAAGGTAAAGTTCTGCTCTCATTAAAACTTTTATTTATTTATTTATTTATTTTTTGTGGGTACCAGGGGTTGAACTCAGGACCTCATGCACCAGCAGGCGCCCGTGCCACTGAGCGATATCACCAGCCCTTTTTTTGTATGTGGGTACTGGGAGTCGAACTCAGGACCTCGTGCTTGCCAAGCAGGCACTTATACCACTGAGCTATCTCACCAGCCCTCTCATTAAAACTTAATTCTGGATCTACTGAATAAGAAAAAAGGATTTATTATAAACATTTTTAATTTTTTATATTGTTACTAGTATATTTTATTTATAATAAATGTAAATTTGATATATAAATTACATATAATCTCACTTATGAAGTTATATATATAGCTCTTATTTTCTATCAATATTTATTTTACAGATATGTGTATAATTTTCATACTATTTCTAAATAAATAATATATGTATTTTATATTTTGCATTGCTCTACGGGGATTTATTACTTTCACTTAAGAAGTTTTCAAATAAACACTGATGCAAACAAGCCACTGCAGTAAGCCTGTACATATCTTTCACCCTGGGTGAATATTTATCAGGATTTTATTTCTTGCTTCACTAAGCCTTTCCCTTTTTTATTTCTTATTGTTGAATAATTTTAAAGGAAATGACAGATATCATATCATTTCACTCACACAATTTCATATCTAACTAAAATATCAGTCTTGATCTTCCATAGCTTTAACTCCTAACAAGATTATCAATGACCTATGAATATATTTTTAATTCTCAAATTGTCTAAATATATACTTCCACAGCTGTTTTGTTTGAATTAAGATCTAAATGATTCACACGTGATATTTGAATATAGTCCCAGAAGTGACTTTTGGTCTAAAATACAGGTCAGCCCTCCCACCCCTATTTCGCTTCTGACCCACTAAAGATACTGGGTCAGTCGTCCTGCAAAATGTTCCATATTTTGGGTTTATCTATTTGTTTCCTTGTGGTATAATCTGCTTACTTATTGCTGAGAAACTAACAATTCAAAGTATTTTAAAACAGTGGCATCTTATTGCCAATGTTATAGATTGACTGGTTGTATGCTTAGGGTTCTTACTAAGGTCCTGCTGTGTCTTCTTAGTTGATGGCTAGGACTGAAGGAATCAGAAGCCTTGCCTAGGTGGATGCCCAGTTCGCTTCATTCACCTGCCTGTACACTGATGCTGGCTCTTAGCTCAAAGTGGAGTAAGGCTGTCAAGGGGAACCTTTATTTGTGTAGCATCGCCATGTGCCTTGAGTTTAATACAGCACGGTGACTGGAATCGAGACAGAACTCCCCAAAGCAAATGTTCCCAGAACAAAGGACGTAAGGCTTCTTATCATGGATCCCTATATATCACACACTATCATTTTCACAGTATTCTATTCATTAAAAAGCAAGTCAAGAGCCAGTGAGATAGCTCAGCGGCATAAGCACCTGCCTGGCAAGCGTGAGGTCCTGAATTCGACTCCCAGAACCCACATAAAGGAAAAAAGGGGCCGGTGATATCACTCAGCGGCACAAGCACTTGCTGGCAAGCGCAAGATCCTGAGGTCGACTCCCGGTACCCACATTAAAAAAATTTTAAAAATTAAAAAAAATAAAAAGCAAGTCAAAAGACCATCTAGAGTCAAAGGGAGAAGATTTTGCAAGGGAATGAACATAATATGCATGTATTAGCGATTATTTTAAGGTTAATTATTATATTGTGATTTTTAATTTGTTCCTCTAACAGCAATATCCTTAAATAAAAGCTCTAAAGTACTGATTATATTCAACTTTTTATCCTAAAAATATGTCCTATTTTATATTACACTATATCAGAAAACACATATTATGAGGTGTGATGTAAGGGATCTTGCAAATGTGTTTTACATTTTAATTAATTTTTTAAATTAGTACATGTTTGGGATACATATGAATACTTTCATCGTGGGGATTCAATTTCACAAAATTACATAAACTCAATAACACTAAGGGAATGAGTAAAATACTGAAGATAAATGAGAGTAGATAAGTAAAAACACTACTAAAATATAGTGTACAATATGATCCACATGCAAAGAGTCCCCAGTCCCACCCCTGCACCTTTCATACCTTGTTATGAAAGGATACATCAGAATCCCCAAGATTAAAAAGTTATCTTTTAAAATATTGTCTTAGTAACATAATTAAGCACTTTAAAGATTGCACCTGTGTTGCTAGTAAAGAGAATCTCACATGTCACATACCTGGTGGCCATTCAATATGAGTATTAGGGAACCACCTCATAATTGGGAGCAAGATGGAGATCTGCCCAGACATACCATGTGAGTAGTTAGAGGATGTGGGCTGGGATGCAGCTCAGAGGTAGAGCATTTGCCTAGCATGTATGAGGCCCTAGGTTTGATCCCCATCACTACCAAATTATAAAATACCATAAAATAGAAATAAAATGATAAATCAAGTGATAGGCATTATTTTTGTAAAGAAATCTCTAAAACCAATCAATTAAATAATTATTTATTTAACTCTAAGGAGATTCACAAAATAGATAAGACATCAAATACTGTATGTCCAATTAATTTGAAATTCTGATAAATAATGATTTTTTAAGAATAAATTTATTTTATGCTCTTTTGAGAATATACTTACCCTAAAAATTGTTGGTATTTATCAGAAATTCCAATTTAATTTCTTGTCCTCTATTTTCACTTCCTACAACTGGCGATCTTAACTCCAGAAAGCATGAAAGAGGCTATCTGTATTTGATAAATTAAAGAGTGGCATGACATTATATTGATTTAATTTTGAGATGACCAATACAGTTCTTGCTGTCTATTTCATTGGTATAGCACTGTGTGAAAGTTTTAAATTTCCTTTTAGTATATTTTGTGCCTAGAAAATATTATTGCAGACATTACCATTCTGTTTAGGACAACTCCATTCAGGGCAAATAGTTATTCTAAAAATAGTGTATAACTGTGGTTACTAATTTCATAATTATATGTTGCTTCCTACCAAGCAAAATATAAAAGTGTGACTAACAAAACTAACTTTTCCAAATGAAGGATGGATACAAAGGTCACTCTAGTTGTGAAGTAATTATGGTTGAAAGTATCTTACTAAGCCAACCTCACCACAACTAGCAACCAAAAGACACAATTAAATTTTTACTGGAAAGAAAATAACACAAATATTACTCAGGCATATATCTGGTCTATATGAGAACTCCTTTAAGATTTTAAACAACACAAAATTTAATTATAATACAGTATAATAATATATATAATAAATATAATATAATTAATATAATATCTAGAGTACAGTTTAGGATTCAAGATGCCCAGATTTGTATCTGTCTTCTCCCAAAGTTATTTGTCTTTGGGTAAATTCTTCAAGTTCTCTTAGGCTCAATTCCACCACTCCAAAATCAAGCAAGTAATATCTCTAGCAAGATGTTGTGTTGAGCATTAAGCAAGATATTCCATGTAAGAAGTTATAGGATGTGGGCCAGTGCTAGTAAGCCAGTATCAGTACATATTGGACACTGAATCAATTTTTGGCAAAAAATGATGATGGAAGAAAAAAATGATTAGAACAATTGTGGTGATACCAAAACTAAATAGGCATACAAAAGAAGCTAGAAGTGTTATCAGTGTTTTCCCCTAGCCAGACTTGGTTTTCTTTCTTATTTTTTTGTTTTTCATGAAATTTTCATTTATATAATTAATATTATGTAATCATGAAATTATGTAATTATATATTTTCACTGACACTACAATAAATAATTGGAGTGTGTTTTTTGAACAGCTAGAGTACAAGAGATGACTTTGCCCCAATCATTTTTCTCAGCTTCCCATAGGGTCCAAAGTTGCAATCATGGCTTTAGAATAAAAATGTACATGTTGTACTTGGAAAAAAATGAGGGAATATAAATATAATCACAGTGGAGTACGTTAATATTAAGCACACTGTGTATCAGAGGAAGAGAAATAGACAAGACAGCAAGGTTTCCACGTGGAAAAGTAGGAGTGCAGCGACCAGTTAGGAACACTTTGGAGTCATAGGACCCATTCACGTAGAGGCATTGCTAAGGGAATGCTGAGTGCAAATTTGTTTTTATATCTCTAGATTTAAAACAACAATAACAAAAAAATTATAATACAATGTAAAATGAAGGCACAAATCATCTGGGCATGATTTTATATTTGAAGAATTTTGGCCACAAAGTTGCAGAAGTGCCAAGAAGTAATCGATCTGATTCCTGACTGCCTAGCATAGCCCTCAGAGTAATGACATTGGTGAAAATGATCAGTTACTATGTTTAGTTGGTTTCAAACTACTCTGCCAGTTGAAATTTTCAATTATTTGCTTTCTACTTACTTCAATTTAGTTTGGAAAGATGATGCATTACTTGGAGGTAGTTTTAAAACTTAATGTCTCATTTTGACCTAGAAGCCCTCTAAATACGGTTTGTTGGTTCCTATAATTCATATTTTAATTGATATTTAATTATTTTCATAACATCCCTCAAAGAATAATCCCTAAATATTTTTCTGCATTGAAAACATCTTTCATTGGCTATATGTCCATAGATATTACCTGTATAATCAGCGCCACAGACTCAACCTAGGTGGATAAGAACTCATTATCTCCCTTTTTCACCATGCACACCCACTATGGACTTATTGGAGACTGGGCAATGTCATCTTATTTTGTTTCTTTCCATATAACTCTGAAAGCTCTGTATTTCTAGCTCTCCTTTACTGTGTTATTCCACAACAGTCTTTATTTTACTTTTTCTTTTTTCTTTTTTTCCCAATGCACAGTTATTTATAACATAGGAAAAAATGTAAACTCCACCCTGGAGACTACGCTCAGTTTTTCAAAATGTAATGCTGCTGTATACATTTAGATGGTTCCATTTATACCTTCCTAAATTAGGGTATTTTAGGACAACCACATACAAACCACATTTTTTAAAGGTTATATGGATTTCTTTTATGTGGGTACCAGGAGTCGAACTCAGGACCTTGCACTTGCCAGGCAGACACTTGCCACTGAGCTATCTCACCAGCCCTATTGTACTTTTTAGTTAAGTTTGCCATTTGAATTATTGTAATGGTTGATACATTGTGTCAAATTGAGAAGTTCAGAAGCTTAACTAAGTAACTCAGCAGTTCTACATCCTAGGGTGTAGAGGCCATACCCTAGGATGGCTGTTTACTGTCCAGGATGTTGTAATGGTTGATACATGGTGTCAATTTAAGAAGTTTAGAAATTTAACTAAGTGACTCAGCAGGGGGCCAGGGTCCTCACTTAGTAACCATCATGAGCCTGTGCAAGAGGAGGGTAGGGAGATGATGTGAGTGCTACACCTGTCCCAGGGTGGGTAGCCTGCTTACAGAATAAGGGAGGAAAAGAGGCTTGTTCCCCTCCTTTTGGCTCTTGCTGCTTTCTGCTGCCTTGAACTGTTGCCTCTGTACCATACCAGCCTGCCTTGGAGCCAGCTGACTATGGACTGAAATCTCTACAAACTGTGAGCTAAATAAACCTTTCCTTCCTTAACTTTGGGCATTAGGTAATTTGTCTTAGCAGTGAGAGAAAAGTAACTAAGACAATTATATGTTAATTTTTCTACTTATTTCTCAAATTAACTTTATGAATTATTGGAGACAGATGAAGCAGGTTGTGAGAAAATGACATTGTCACACTGAGTTCTTTCCTAGTTTTACTTATACTCTTCCAAACTCTCAATAAACTGGAAGATATCACTCATTCTGTATTCAGGAAATCCTTGAGAATTGGAAAAAGAAAGAACCAGCTGCCATAAAGTTCCTTGTGACAAGATAAGAAGAGTTCTCAGTGGATGTGTCAGTGATCATATGACAAGACAGCCCCCAGGGACAGGGATGTCTGTGCCAGTGGCATTAGCAGTGATTCACTGAACCCAGAAGGGCTTTTCTTCTTTCATTTTCAACAGGGAGAAGTAAGCCTTATTATCCCATTTGCATTTACTAAGGTCCAGAACAGATGGCCTATATCTGAACAAATGTCAGTGTGGCATACAGAATGGTGCCAGCAACCACAATCCTCCCCTAAACAACTTCCCACCCACTAACCTGTGTGGCCAGTGCCATGGAATTTTATGAACATACTGAAGAAAAATGATGAGATCATGAATTGAAGTGATAAATCTCTAAATATAACCTCACCTTCTGGGATCTTTCTATTGCAGATCCTCAGATGGGAATAAGATCTTCATTTTATGTTCTTATACTTTGGAATCTGTTTTCTCTTTACTATTTGACAAATTTAAATGCACATACAAGTTAAGGAAGTAATTAACTTCTTTGAACCCAAACAAACAAACAAAAACATCTTTCTACACTCATCCTTATAAATATTCCTAGTTTTAGCCCATGTTCCTCTATACATAATTTCAAAGTAGTGAACACACATACTGAATAAGTATCCTTTAGTTAGTAGTAGGATTATTTCCTGTAAAAAAAATTCTGAAGTGAAACTGGATGACTGCATAGCCACTCCATCTTTGCCACTATTTTGTGACCTTGTGTTTGGAAAATACAGTTAAAAACAAAATATTCTCCCCACTGAACCCAGAAAACTTCTCTACAAAAAAAGTTTTGTTTCATAAAGAAACCTCACCTTTTTATGTAGGTGACTAGACACAACCCATTACACAATGTTCTCATGATAAACAGTAATTGATTAGCTAGTAAGAGGAGTTGACAGTACCATTTATCACACAAAGTTCAGCTAAAAATTCACCTAGTAATTAGAGTGACCATCCACATTAGATAATTGACTATCTAAAGGAAAATTAAACTTCACATATCTTTATGACAAACATAGTTTAGTAACCTAGTGTGAGGCTCCAGGTGCCAAAGATGGGCTCCTTCCCTCCCACAGAAACTGGGGGAAGGTAGTTTCATCTTCCTGGATGACACATTTCACACAGACACCTCAGAGGTCCTTGAATAAGATAACCATGGGTCATAAAACTGATAAGGGACTTATTTAGCTTTTTAAAATATTCACATATTCATGAGTTTCAGCCCAGCCTGAGCAATTAAGGGAGACCCTGTCTCAAAATTTAAAGGGGAGAGTGACTGGGGATGAAGCTTTCTGTGAAAACTCTAGGTCCAATTAGTCATAGAGAAGAAGGAAGAAGGAAGAAGAAAGAAAAAAGAAAGAAAGAAAGAAAGAAAGAAAGAAAGAAAGAAAGAAAGAAAGAAAGAAAGAAAGAAAGAAAGAGAAAGAAAGAGAGAGAGAGAGAGAGAGAGAGAGAGAGAGAAGGAAGGAAAGGATAGGAAAGGAAAGGAAAGGAGAGGAGAGGAGAAGAAAGGAAAGGAAAGGGGTAGGGAGGAGAGGAGAGGAAAAGAGGAGGATGGGACGTGAGACAGAGGATACTGGGGCCAGACTTCTGAGGAAGTACTGGCAGCTGGTTGGTACTAACATTGCTGAAAGAGTCCACTGAGGCCTGTTCTGCATTTGAGAAGAAAACTACTAGATTCAACGGTTGCTCCAGGGAGAAGTGACTTCTGCCTGGGTGACAGTAATTGCTTGAATGATGCCCATAGGAGCAGAAAGTGGATGAAAATTCATAGAAAAAAGGACCCCTTCTCTTTCAACCTTGTGTATCTTCTAGCATTTTCTTGTTGGGTGCAGCTGACAAAGAAGAAATATGGTTTACAGAGGCTGCCCCAGATCCACATGTTGAATATTAAAATGTAGGTTTAGAACACAGTGACGATACCTTAATAACTAACACAAAGACTCTACTGAGATTTTATGCCAGGGTTTTGCATTCATTTTTGACTAAATATACTCATTCTTTATACCTGTCATATCACTCATGATGATTTTTTTTAGCTTATTTACTCAATGTAAAGAGCTTGTTTCACTATCCCCATTCAGAATTATGATTTTCAAAATTACATAGATATTCTCTCTCTCTCTGTGTTGCATTGGGTCTCCTTTGAAGAACAAGTTTTCTGGTAGGTGATAATTTAACACAGAGATATTTCCCTTTACTGTTTCCTCTTCTTTGTAAAATATGCCACTTTAAATTTCCTCAGGGTGACATATCCACTCATACATCTGGCTATTTCCTCTTGATTCTCCTCCCTGAACATACATCTTGCACACTCAATGGTATATATGTTTTGAATATTTACAAAATGTGTTAATGAAAACTCTCACTAGCTTCTGTTAAGTTTTCCCTGACAATAAACATAAAATCACCAGTTCTTGTATCTACAAAGAAAATAATGTTTTTCTTTGTATCCAGCCATTTTTTGCTTTAGTCACCTTGCACTAAAGCAATCTGTTTTTTCCTCTCAAAGTTTAATATTTCAACTTCTAGTCATTCAAATTTTTATATCAACTTTATGGTGTGCTTTCCACCTCAAAATCAAATGCTTTTATGTTATCCCTAATTTGGTCTCTAAGCTTCCTCTATTCTATTGTTTTGTTTTCTCTTCTTAGACTCCACCCTATAGTACTACTAATCCTATTGCATTTCCTCTTCTCTTCCATTAATTTTTCCAGAAGCTCTCTAACACCTCTCCTTTCTTTCTCTGTGAGCTTCAGACAATGATAATTCTTTGGATTTAACACAATTTCTCCTTCCTTCAGCGAGAACTCTCTTCTCTCTACTGTATTCTTGCTGTTCCTGCCATGTTGCCTCACTTATCTTGTTTTCTTATTCACTATTCTCACCAATAAACCACCTGGGGCTCCTCCTGCTATCTTTTCATTCTTTGCACACTTGGGATTATCACTATCTTCAGTTGCACATGCTCTAAATTTACTTTGCTATTTTGGTCTACTTCACGGAAACCCAGGCTTCTATTTCTTTGTCAGTAATTAGGGGAACATTCCTTTTCATCACATGGAACACACAATTTAAATGGATAATAGAAATCTCCCTTTCCTTTTACATATAAAACCTCTTATTACACATTATGATTATGTTTTCACTTCACATTTGTACTTTGAGTTTAGATTTCATATATATTCACCATATTTATTTTGTGTTCTTTTTTTTAATATAAAGTTCCTGCTAGCAACTAGACAACCACATGTAGCCCCTTCCAGAACCATTACACAAGAGTCCTCAGTACAAATATAAGCTATGTCGACATACAGTGAAAGTGCTAAAACAATGCAACATGAAAGATAAAAGTAAGCAAATTCTACCTTATGCAAGGAAATAAAGTCTGCCCAAAGTTCCCTGCCAACATAGATTTGTTTTCTCCAGACACAGTTCAAAATGAATCAAATATCTCTGATTATATAAATGTAACATCAAACTCCCCAATTCTCAGGGTTTAGCTGAACTGTACTGTACATTAGCCCTTTGTTTTTATTCTAGTGAAATTAATAATAATGCAATACTTTGTATTTTCCAAAATATTTTTAAATATTTGATTAATACAGTACTAGGTGTATTGGAAAGAAAAGTGAAGATTATTTCTATAATAACGGTAGATTAACTGGGAGAAATTATATTCAAGGTCAGAGATAAGTAGCAAAACTTGAACCTAACTCTTGATTTTCTAAGTAATCACTGTTTAAACTACAAATAGAATTTCATCATCCTCATTCCAGCGTATCTTCATTGTCATATCTCTACACAATTTCAGAGACAAATTGAAATGGAAAAAAAAATTCCCATTAGATTATATCATAAAACTGTTATAAATTCTTCTGGAAAGCTATTTGGCGATAAGCATCAAATGTCATAAATATTTTCCTTCTCTTCAACCTAATTATTCCACTTTCACAAATCTGTCTTGAGTGAATAAAATACAAAAATGATTCATGCAAGAATATATCCATTCAGAATTATTTATAACTGTAATCAAATTACATGCCAACAATAGTGAAGATTACATAAATACATTAAATCTACAAGGTGGACTTATGTGTAGCCATTAAAATTGAGTCTTTCATGAGTTTCTATTACTCTGTGTATTAGTCAGCTTTGTTATTCCTTGGACAAAATACCTGATACCCACCTCTTCAAGAAGGAAGTGGCTTACTTGGCTTAAATTATCAGAGTTATCTTGTGTGGTCAGCTAGCTCCAGGGCAGGAACATGGCAGAAGGGTGTGATAGACCAAAGCTGCTTACTTCATAGCATCTGGGAAGAACATTGGGGCAAGAGAAATACCCTCCAAAGACATTCCTCTAGTGACCCATATTGTCCAACTAGGCCCCAATCCTTGTAGTACATGCAGCTACTAATGTCAGTGGATTATAGGGTCTCCGTGACCCATCCAGTCACCTCTCCTGGTGTCTCTTTTTTTTTTTTTTTTTTTTTTTTTTTTTTTTTTTTTTTTGTGGGTACCAGGGGGACGACCTCAGGACCTCGCGCGCCAACAGGCACCCGTGCCACTGAGCGATATCACCGGCCCCTTTTTCGTATGTGGGTTCCGGGAGTCGAACTCGGGCCCTCGCGCTTGCAAGGCAGGCGCTTATGCCGCTGAGCCATCTCACCGGCCTCTCCTGGTGTCTCTTAATCTACTCAGGTTGACAATTAAGATTAACTGGCACAATCCAGCCCTTGTCAACTTAATGCCAGCACTTCCAGTACAAGCTTCTCCTGAAAGCCATACACTCTGAGCCTGGCTTCTCACCACAAAGGGTGTGGCCTTATATCCTTCCTGTTCTAAGCTTGAGCTTCTCGGTGGTGTATGTCTATTCCTCACCTTCAGTGCAACTGTCCCATGGTTGTTACTCACCCAGTCACCGTGGAAGGGTAACACTGGGAACCATGAAGTGAAGTTGATATTTAGTTCTTCCGAGGATCAGTCTTCTGAAATGGTGCCTAATTAAACTCTGGAAATATGGCAAGTGCTGCACCGGATTCCTCTTCAACTGTTTTCTATTATATGGAAGGAGTCACTTTTGGAGAAGAGCCTCATGTGTTTTTGCAGTGTACAATAGCTGTGGGCTTTTCTTGGGGTTGTCACTGCTGGCCCTTTTCTAGGGTTTCTCCCTGGAGTTCCCAACACTGGGGCCTTACCTTGTGTCTATGGACACAGGTTCCCTCACTGAGAGCCAGGGTAAGTGCACCGAAACTGCTTGTTTCTCATCTCTGCATTGTGGTTCATTTCTCCAACTTCTTTGTAGTTTCTAACTTTCCCTTAAATTCCCTCCCAATTATCAGAAATCTACTCCTTTATTTTCTTTTCTCCTATATTTTCCCCCTTTTCTCCAAGTGTTATTTTCCAGGTGTCTGGATACTCAGTCATTTCCTTTGTTTCACTTTGATAATATATTATTAAATTAATGTTTCGTCTTATAATCACTGGCATTTTACACTGAAGAGAGAATATTTTATTAAATGCAAAAAGAGAACTCTGGACCAAAACCCAAACAATGTAAAAAGTTATTTTAAGTACAGTGTTAGAATTATAAATAATTTTTTCTACTTTTTAAAATTTTCTCCAAATCTATAACATATTAAACAGTAATGACAGCACAAATGCTCATAGAATAACTGTTGTCCATCTTCTCACATAAGCAGAATACCATTCTTACTAATATTCTACCTTCATTCTGATCTCCCTTACTAATGTAGCTATCACAGAAAAACATTTCAAATCAGCAATATTTTACTTCCTTTTGTTACCTTTTCTATTTTCTACATTAGCGTCTCCTAATTTTGTTTAATTTAAATTCCATCTTTTGTTTTGTTTACTGTGTTCTTGTTTCTCTACCAAAGTGCATCACTCATACAAATTTTATTTTAGGTCCCCACTTTATCCACCAAATGTAGTGAATATGCTATGAGAGTCAAAGTGGTAAAACATGAACAATACTTCATAGAGTATTGAACTGATTCTTTTCTTTACTATGTGAGTTTAATAAAGGAAATATTTATAAAGTTCTGAAAAAGATGAGTAATAAGATATTAATATTTCCACAACTTCCAAAGAAACTCCATATCATGAGAAACTCATATCCATTTGGCTCACAAAAAGCAGAATGGCATAGCAGTAAGTCTGTGTACTCTAGAGTCAGAATCTTTGAATTTTTTTTTTCTTTTTTTTGGCTCTGCTACTTTGACATGTTGCTAAACCTCTCCATATTCCAGTCTCTTCATTGGTGATATGGGAAAAGCACAGAACCTACCTCAAAATACATTTACAATAGATGAATGATTTATTACTGATAAAGTACTCAGAAAAATTTCTAGTACTATGTATTAGGGTTCTCCAGAAAAACAGAACCAACAGGACATATATTGGAAAATTTATTATGGGAATTAGCTTATAAAATTGTGGGGTCCAAGAAATTTCATGATATGATGTCTGCAATCTGAATACCCAGGAAAGCCAGTGATATAATTTAGTCTGAGTTTGAAAGTCTGAGAACTACTGGAGACAATGATTTAATTACAAGTCCAAAGGTGAAGTGCTAAGAAATAGAGAAGGTGAGATATTGCTGGTAAGTCTGAAGATTCAAGAAGAAGGAATTCCAGGGTCTTAGAGCAGGGGAATATGATTGACCCAGTTCAAAGAGAGAAAGAAAAAACTTACCCATTTTTTTGTTCTACGCAGGTCCTCAAGGTTTTTTTTTGGGGGGGGGATGCTTGTTATATTATGTGTGTGTCATCTTCTTTATTTAATGTCTTGATTCAAGTGCTAATCTCTGCCAAAAGAACCCTCACAGGCACAATTAGAAGCAGTGAACCGCTATCTGGGCATCCATTACTCCAGTCAAGTAAACATATAAAATTAATCATCATACATGTAAGCACTAAATAAGTTTTGTTAATAAAGAAAATAAGAAACTTTGAAACAGTTCAAGATTTCATCTTGGATTATGTTACATTACAAAACAAATCATTCACACATGTCTAACCCAGCAATGGACTAACATTGGTGATGCAATTTATCAGTTGCCATATATGGCAGGTAGGTTATTGCAATGGTAAGTTGTATATGTTACTTTGACTGTTAAACTATTCAGTTATGTAATAAGTCATTAATATTGGTATTACTGTGAAGATATTTTGTAGATGAAAATATTTTGTAGACATTTACAATCAGTTGATTGTCAAGGGGAATACCCTTCATAATCTGATAGACTTGATCCAAATCAGTTGATAGAACAGAACTGCAGTTTCCCCAAGGAAGAAAAATTCTTCCTATGGAAAGAAGCTAATAGTGTTAAGAGTTCCCAGCCTGCCTTTATTCATGGATAGTTCCACAGATTTCAGACTTGACTAGTCAGCTATGACAATTGCATGAGTCAATTCCTCTGTGTGTGTGTGTCTGTCTCTCTGTCTTTGTCTCTGTCTCTCTGTCTCTGTCTGTCTGTCTCTGTCACACACACACACACACATACACACACACACACACACTGACTGGTTCTGTTTCTCTGGTGGAATTCTGACTGATACAGTTCTCAAAAGTGCTCAATCTGATTTTTGTGTTGTACTTGGCTGTGGTTTGCATGCAATTTTTCTCCAGCAAAATTTAGAGGTCTCTGAAGTCAATACACCCAACACAGGCTTACCAGTCTAGGAAGGCAAAATAATTTCACAATGTCACAGGGTGGCCTTTTGGGCTCACTGTGCAGGGTTGCCTTAGTCTCTTCTGTCTGCATCCTGGCCCTGGATCAAGCAACTCCACATACACTTTGTGGTGCAGATCCAAAGAGTACAAGAAATAAGTTTTAGTGGTCTCTGTATGGTGTTAATTCTGCAGGCATACAGAATGAAAGAAATGTGGAGGTGTGATGGTCTCTACTTACATTCAAACTACATCTAACTGCCTAGGAACTCAGACAAAAACTGCCTCAGCAGAGAGTGGTCAAAAAGAATCTCTCCTAAGACAAAGCCTAGTGGAGCCATGAGACAAAAATTTCCCTCAAGACCCCAGAACAGTAGCATCATTGGAAACGTGAAATACCTCCCTGGGGAAACTATACACACACACCTGTATAGCTCTAGCCCATGACAGCAGCCACTTGAGTTAAACACAACAAATTCATGAGAATAGGGAAACCTAAAGGCTTGGGATCCAATTTCCCACCTCAGTGGGTCCAAGAGACAGCACAAGGAATTAAAGATTACTCTGTATCTTTAAAACATAGTATCCTTGCTCTTGCATCTCAGACGTGCTTTGAGCTAGTTGTTCCTATTGATTGACTTACTTCTCCCTTTTGGGGTACAAATGACTGTCCTATTCCTGTCCCACCACTGTACATTGGAAATAAGATAATTTGTTTTGATTTTACAGGCTCACAGATGGGAGGACTTTGCCTTGAGTCTCAAATGAGTCTTTGGACTTTGGACAAGAGTTGATACTGGTTAAGATTTTGGGACTATTAGAGTGGAATGTCTGTATTTTGTATGAGAGAAAAACTTGAGTTTCAAGGCTCTAGGGGCAGAAGGCTATGGTTTGAATGTGGTTTTTCCATGCCAAGACTATGTTGAAATTTGGTTGCCAAGATAGCTTATTTGGAAGTGGAACCTCTCAGAAGAATTAATGTCTTTCTCAAAAGACAGTTCTACTTCTTGATGAAATGGATTAGAAAGGGTTGTTATGAAACATCTAGTCCCCCTTTCCCCTCTTGCTGTTCCACATGTGCCCACTTGCCTTTCTGCCATGAGGTCCTCACCAGAAGTTAAACAGATGTTAGTGTCTTCCCAGCCTCTGAACTACAAGCCATAGTGAATCTTCTTCCTTATAAGTCACCTAGTCTCTAATATTCTATTATAGAAACAGAAAATGGACTAAAAGAGATTTGAAATATACCATTATAACATACCGTCAGTTGGATGCCTCTTCCTTATTGAGAGATTGTAAGGTTTTGATTTTAGGGTTGTTTTGCAGTTAATGAGTATTGACATTTTGCAGAAATATGTCACTGTACTTGAATGATTTACAAGGTGGCGATGACTAGAATCCAAGCATTGAATTCATAACCATGAATCAACTAATAACAAAGAAACAAGCAATTGGCTTAGGAAATAGCATTACCAGGCATTCTTATTGTGGCAGATTATTAGTTTTTTTATGAGGAGGTGGAGAGTTCTGGTATAAGAACAAAGGGGTCAGAGTTCATCGCTATGGTTGGACTTTACTACTTTGATGAATGACCTGAATTATACTCTTTAGGAGAAGGTAAGTAGGCTGACATGCTCCTTTAAGCCTGTAGGAATCAAAAGAACAAAGTACACACCTAAAATGCAGAAGTAAACTGGGAAAACCAAAATAATATCAGTCTATATTTGCCCTGAAAGATCGAGCCCATCAAGTGTCTGGTCCCCTGTGGATGGAGTTTAGTCCCTCTCCCAACCTAACACAGCCCAATGTCAGTTTAAAGTAAGTTACTTCTAAATTTCCTCCAGTGTGACAGAGTTATCCATGAGTTTAAATTCTACTGGCAAGTTGGAATTTTCCAAATGTAAATCGTTTCCAGGACATGTTAAGAATGTCATCCACTAAAAATGAAATTGCTATGGGATAATAATGTAATTGGGAATTATGAAAACATACGTTAGCTCAGGAGAGAATTTAAGCAAATAATATATAAATTTTATGTCAGCATAATTTAATGCAAATATTTTCATAAATTAAATTTTATACTGTCTAAAACACTTTATATTCAAAACTTCAAAGTTAAATATCATGTGATAGCTAATCTTGGTTATCAATTTGATTAGATTGGAGATGTCTAAAAAACTATTCAATTATAGGGCTAGGTGTGTCTGTGGGGATGTTCCAGAGACAGCTGGCATATATGTCATGGAACTGAATGGGGAAGACCAACCCTGAACACGGTAGCACAATCTAATAATATGGGGCCCAAGATGAAACAGAATTAGAAGATAGAAGTTCTCACGTTCTTCTTGAGAAAGTGTTTTTCTGCTTCTGCCATGTTCTTGGATATCGGACTTCATATTCTGTAACCTTTGAATACAGACTTGCTTGAGTAACTTCAGTGGGCCTCCAGGCCTTAAGACTTATACGGGGGCCACATGTTTGGTTCATATTGTTTTGAGAATTTTAGCTTCAACTTGTCAGCTACTTGTTTCTTTAGTTTTCTAGCCTACAGATAGCTCTTCTGGGACAATTCAGCCCTGATTATGTAAATCAATCTAATAAATCCCCCCATATTTATATATACAAATATGAATATATATTTTATTATATATTTCATGTATCTTCATATACACAGGCACACCCATATATAATGTATATTCTATGTGTTCTATTCTTCTGGAGTACCCCATCAAATCCAATAGTATTCATTATTATAACATAGAAAACTTACAGATAAAAATCATAACAGTTCAAATTTCTCTGATACTAAGCATTGTTCTACCAGTTTTTACCTATCCAGTTATAAAGGTAAATTCACAGATGAATGTAACTCATTGCACCCTGGAAACATAAAACTCTGTGTATTTCTTTGACTAAAAAAATTAAATTAAAAATCCTTACCTTATGTCAGAAAAATGAAATAAGACCTGAAACTAAACTAAACTAAAATTTATTTGTAGAAATGCCCAGTCTTTAGAATATTCATGTTCCAAATTAACTGTAGTATTTTATTTATTTATTTATTTTTTTGTGGGTACCGGGGGTCGACCTCAGGACCTCATGCGCCAGCAGGTGCCCGTGCCACCAAGTGACATCACCGGCTCTTTTTTTGTATGTGGTTCCGGGAGTCGAACTCAGGACCTCAGGCTTGCCAGGCAGGCGCTTATGCCGCTGAGCCATCTCACCGGCCCAACTGCACTATTTTAAAAGGAAGAATGCAAAATCAAAACCATGACAAACACTGAAGCCAAAAATCTCACCTTACAAAAAACAGGCCACGAGTTAGTGTAGCCTCAGAGTATAAATCTGAAAAGAAAAGAAAAAATTAAGGCAAGGTACCAGCTGCAAAAAAAAAAATCTGGAACAAAGTTACATTTTTACAGGTCTTATGGAAAGTCAAAAAATGTGATTTGTAAGATTTATAAAGTATGCATCACCTTAAGTTACTTCCTCAGGTATGAACTCAATAAGGTTTTTACACACTCGAAGCACATGGTGTTCTAGAGTGGAAAAAAGAAGCGGGGAAAAGGCCATTTCGATCATCAAGAGAAAATGTGGTTAATTTTCCTGACTTTGATTTATTTTCAGTAAAACTTTATGCAAGGAGTTCTGTATCTTAAAACAATCACAAAATAATAAATGAAGGCTGTATTGAGTATTGAAAATATACAAAAGTGAACAAATTTAAATAACATTTTTGTGTTAGCTTTTTGTTCCTCTGAGAAAATAGCTGAGAAAAACAATTTAAAAGAGGAAAATCTTCTTTTGGCTCACAGTTTCAGAGGTTTCGGTCCACGATTTCATTTCTTTGAGCCTAAAGCAGAATATTGTAGAGATTGAAACATGCAGCAGAAGAGGATACTTACCTCAGGGTAGCCAGAAGAGAGAAAGGGGAAAGAGGTGGGGAGAAGATATAACCCTCAAGGCACCTCCTCAAAGAATTTCTTCCTTCGACTTGGTCCTACCTGTTAAGTTTCCATCACTTACCAATTTTGGTTTATCAAATCAAATTCTGGTGTGAAAAATAATAAATTTGTATTGAACCTATGCAAATAATTACATTGCACAAAAATGTTTAGATAATAGTTGATAATATATCTCATTAATTTTGAATAAAATGACGATCAATATATAGTCGTTGTGTTCTATAGGTTAACCATGTTTATATTCTAGTGATGATCATTAGATTACAAATTATATTAATATTTTATAAGATAATTTTCATAAGATAATTTAGAGAGATTAGGTCAGACAAGACACCAATCAAAGAGATTTTTTTCTTTCAATTTTCACAATTGGTGGCTAGAATTAGAGAAAAAAGTACTGTTTTATAATATGTGCATCAGTAAATACAACATTGACTAAATTTAGATAATAGCAGCTGAAGTCAATCCTGCTTAATTAGTTCTTTATGCTCAGGATGTTTGAGCAATCTGCTTTCATGGAGTGATGTTTCTGGACTTAAATTGTCTTGGGTCCATTCCCTGGTAGAGTCTGAGAAGGGTCAATTCATGACGATGATATTAGCAGACATCTGGAAACCTATCCCTTGAATTCTGAAAAGTCAATGTCAAAATTATGAGAGGAGACTGGTTGGTATTTCAACACTTAAATAAATGATTATAGTTTGGAATACAATTTCAAGCATAGTGACAATGTTTTGAAATAAAAATAGCGGAAAGTAATATTAATTACAAAGAATGTGAGCTCTTTTAAAAGAGAAAAACTGATTTTGGCTTTAAAATGTTTCACAAGAATGACAAAGCCAGCACAAAGGCATAAAAAGTTAATTAGTTTTCACACAGGCAGTCTCAAACAGACAAGTGAAATTAGACTAAAATCAACCTCATAATTTAGTTACAAAAAATCAGGTGCCAGTCAAGTCCTCTAAATATATAACACAATAAGGATAGATTCAAATCATCTGCTATTGGAGCATATGTACACAGTTCGCAAGATGAATCTAATCTGGGTCTCACAGAGCACAAATAAACCAGAAGTAGACTGAGAGAAAGCAAAAGCCGTATGCCTTTTTACATTAAGAGTCACCTCAGAGATCCAAAAAGAGCCTGGGCACAAGAGGGCAGTGAGGTACTTTTATTTAAAAACATGTTTTGGTAAGTTTCATTGGATAAACCTTCAAGGAAATCTTGATGAGTCATCCAGAAACCATAAAACAAACAAAAAGTAATAAGTACCTAAAAAAACAGAAGTCCAAGACAATTTAGGTCAACGAGTGAAGATTTTGTATTTGCAAGTGAAGCCTTACGTGAGCCAGTCCAGATTTCAGAGAAAATGGGTTCCTGGAATAAGGAGTGAAGAGTGTATTTATACAGTAACATCCCAGTTGACAATTCTAATTGGAGCACATCTGGGAGAATGTGCATAAAAAACAGACTACAGCCGTTCAACATGAAAAAAAAAAAAATCATTCCCCGTGCTCAGGATATACTTTTCAAAATTACAGATAATAACATTGAAATGAGGCAAAAAATAGAGCAAAAAATGTGAGTACATATTATTATAAAGTTCTGTGTATGCATCAAGCACACAAGGACCATATTTTTACAATGCAGTAAAAATATCAAATAAAATCTGAGTTTAAATAATCTTAGGTTGTGTTGCTCAGATCTGTCTTTCTAGCTCTTCAACCATTAAAAATATATAGAGGGAATAAAACCTTTACCTTCATTTTAGGACTAAATACACACATGCTTGCTGTGGCTGTTTATAATTATTCCATTCAATTATTCCACAAAATCATTCTGTAAATGAAGCTTGCATTCTAAAGCCAATCCTCATAGCTTTATCACCATTGCTCAATTTCAGCAAAGTTATTGTTAATGCTTATTTTTAATTTAACAGTATACCTAGATCCATTACTCATTTTTCTCTGAAAATGTAGGATAACAAATGCATTTCTAAATTTCAATCTGCAACATGTTGCCTATTTGAAATACCCCAGTCTTCTGAGAAGTCTCATTTGTTTAAGCGTTAGTTTAGACATTCAAGGAGGTAGCTGTCAAAATAGTAAAATATTTACAAATTACATAAACAAATTCCCATTTAGAGATATTTTTGAGCACCAATTTTGTGCCAGCTATTATGCCAAACACTACTGATAAGCAATTACGGAACTATGAACATTGTCCCTGAATATAATGAAGGACACAGATATAACCAGCAGTGATCAAACGACACAGTGAGTGCCCTACTGCAAGCACAAATAAAATACTGTGCACACATTTGGAATAAGGTCATCTCAACTACCTCAGCCTGAGCAATTTAGAAATAAATTCATAGGTCTTGAGAACAGAAAAACTATTGCCACCTTACTAGTCAGCTTTCCAACTCTATAACAAAAACCTGATATAATCAACTACAAAGGAGAAGATATTTATTTTGGCTCAGTTGCAGCGGTTTCAGACCGTGGTCAGTTGGCCCCATTGTTCTTAGGCCTGTGGCAAGGCAGTAATCATCGTAGAAGAACATGGCAGAGCAAAACTACTCAGCTCATACAGTGCAATGAAGACGAAAAGGAAGAGACTAGTTCTACACAATCCCCTTTGAAGGCACACTCCCCGTCTCCAAAGGCCTCCCTCCAGGCCCCATCTCTTAAAGAGGCCACCACTTCTCAATAGCTACATGTTATTGAAGTCGCAATAGCTAGACTTTGGGGGACATCACACACACACATACAAACACACAGGCACACACACACACATACAAACACACACACACACATTATAGGAGGAAATAGAAAGCTAAGAGAACCATGAACAATGTGCCAAGATTTTGGAGACAATAGAAATTCAGAGCTGAGAGGTGTGAGGCATGCATTGAGATTACTTTTCTTTTTCTATTTGAATATTCCTGAGTGGATAGGGGAAAGCCTAATCAGGCTTGTTGAGCTCAGGAGACAAAACTGTCAATCCAGATCAGCCAAGGAGTTTCTCTCTAAAATTTTATGCATGCATTCAGAGTTGAAGATTACAAATTAAACATCTTGCAGACCTCACATGAATTGATTGCATCCAATTTTGAATTCCCTCACTCATTGAAATTATATTAAAGGACTTCCCTCATGGTCTATTAACTATGGGCATTAAGCAGAAGAAAACAGAACCCCTCTCTCAATTTGAATAACACTGTCCACTATTTGCCACCCTAAACCTCAAGTTATTTCAACAAATAATTTTTCAAATATGTCTGGCTTGTGATGAAAAGCAATCAAGACTAAAAATAGATAAAATATAATGATCAAAAACCATCAGAAGTAAAAGACAACAGAAATAAATCCTCTATCTAGTAATGAAGCAAAAGTCCCAATATATTTTAAACTTTAGTAAATATAGGAAGTTTTTCAAGTTCTAAAATAATAACTAAAGAAATATTGAAAAATATATAATTTGCAAGATTAAGAAAAGCAAAAAAATAGGCTAACAAAAAAAGAGTTTAAAAGGGAAAGAAAAAAATCAAATAATTGGAACAAATAGAAAACAGTACAGTATAATGTGTTTAAAAGCTAGATCTATAATTACAATTAATAAAATAGATTCTTGATTTGAAAAACAATGCCTGTTAAAATGGTACTTTTAAGAGAGCAGAGCATGCTAGAAAAATATATAAGGTCAGTGTAGAAACAAAAGCCGTGGTAAACAAAAGTAGTGTTTTTGAAAGATATGCAATTGTGAGAAAATTATGTCACCTCTCTGATGCTGTCTTTCCTGTCTGCCAAGTTATGAATAAAATACATAGAATCCGTGTGTCCAGGGATGGTTAGGCAGTGAGTTAGTTTAAGTAAGGCTCTTGTTACTTCTTCCTCCTTCACCCGTAAGATAAACATATTAGGTAAGACAAAGTATTGTAATCAGGTTCACTTAGAAATACATTTTTAATTTTTTTGTGGCTTTACATGATAAGAAATAGAGCTATTATATTAATTGGCTCATGACATGAGGCTTGATAAATATTTAAAGTAACTAAGTATGTCCTATTGCATCTCTTTAAATGTTTTATTGATATTGTTGACTATCTATGGAAAGTAAGAATGATTTTGCTGCTTTTTGGGGTCAGATTTCATCATATAAACATCTCGATTTTAATCAAGCAGTTATCATGGTAATGTATTCCATTAGCAGTGAATATTTATTTTCTGTACCTAACAATCTACAATCTTGAAAACTAATTTAACTAGATCTTTTTATAGCAAATCTGTGAAAACTGTGTATATTCATTAAATTAATGATTACTTTGCATGTCAGCACAACCAAATTATATTTTGAAATGATGCAGGATAAACAACAGATGTGTCTAATATATTTTTTTCTTCGGTTGCTAAGGCAACATTATTTAGTCTTTGAAAGATTTAGATGATAAAAAGCAGAAACTAGAAAATAATTCCTTTGGATACTTGATTCATTAAGAATGTACCCTTCACATTGACCATTATAGTGTGGCCAGTGTGGTTCTGAAATGTTCTAGTATTATATTATCTGTGTTAGATTTTTAAGTTTTATCATTTTGTCAGTATATCAAGTTCCTGTTCTGTTGTGACCACTGTGCCCAGCACTCTATGTACGTCCATCTCTCAGTCACCATACATCTTCCTCCCCAAACACCATCTGACATTGATCTCAACTTTCCTCAAGCTGAGAATATAATTCTGAAGGTGACTAAGAAAAAATTTTGAGAATTATCTGCTAGATTTGCAAATATCAATAAGAAATAGTCAAGTAACAAAATATCTATGTCCTCCCTCTTGTCTTCATCAGAAAATCCATTTCTTCTATTTATTCCTCCTTACTATCCACACTTGTTAATATGTGAATGCTGTCTCTCCCATTCATTCAAGTTCATTCAATGTCTTTTCTATTTTTGTTTCCTTTTAAGCCCAACAATGAAAAGACTTCACCAGTATTTTTTAAAATAACACAGAAAATACCATAGTCATGATTTTTATTTTTTTGGTAGATGGATATGGATTATTAAAAAAAATGGAGGCTTCTCAGAAAGCCAAGAATAGAAAACTTATAAGAACCAGTGTGTGGCTCCTGGTTTTCTGACAGAAAATAACACAACCTACTGGGAGTTATAAGGAGACAACCACCTCCATTAATATAAAATGAAGCTACTAAACTAGACAGTGCCAGTCAATGAAGGAGCAGTGATAATGGCCAACATTTCTCTTTTTGCTCATTTCCATTTTAGAAAACAGAATCGAGAATTTTAGGATTGTTTTTTCTAGTTCTCTGAAGCACTGCACTGGTATTTTGGGTTGCATTGAATCTGTCAATTACTTTCAGTGATGTACCCCTTTTAATAATATTACTTCTGCTGCACTATGAAAATGGGTGGTCTTTCCATGTTATGCTGTTTTTAATTTCTTTCCACAGTGTTCTGTGATTTTCACTGTAGACATGTTTCAACTCTTCGGTTAGGTTGGCTCCTAGGGTTTTTTTTTTTTTTTTTAAAGATATCATGAATAGAATTGTTTTCCTGATTTCTTTCTCAGTTTGTTCATCATTGTTATATGGAAAACCTATTGATATATTTTTTTTTGAGGCACAGTCTTGTTATGTGGTTCAGACGGGCCTTGAACTCACTATGTGGCTCAGGACAGCCTCAAATTTACAGCAATCCTCCTGCCTCAGCCTTCCAAGTACTGGGATTATGGGCATATGCCACGATGTCCAGCTGAAAAGCTATTGATTTTTATAGGTTGATTTTGTATCCTGACAATTTGTTCATCAGATCTAAAAGTCTAATAGTGAAGTTTTTAGGGTCTGATAATTAAAACATCACATTATCTGTAAATAAAGATAATTTGACTTCTTTCTTTACCATCTGTATCCCTTTATTTCTTTTACTTTCCTAATTATTATGGCTAAAATTATGAGAACTATACTGAACAAAATGGTAATAGTGGGCACACTTGTCTCAATTGCAGAGGTAATGATTTCAGTTTTTTTCCCCACTCAATATGCTGTTGGCTGTGGTCTTGTCATAGGTAATTTTTAATATATTGATGTAAGATTCTCTTCTACCTACTTTCTCCATGGCTTTTATCATGAAGAAATGTTGGATTTTGTCAAAGATTTTTTTCCCACATCTATTGAGATGATTATATGATTTTTATACTACATTCTATTTTTGTGGCTTATTACGTATATTGATATCATATGATGAAGCATCTTTGCATCCCTAGAATGAAACAAACTTGATCATGGCATCTGGTATTTGTAATCCGTTGTTAAATTCAGTTTGCAAGAATTTTATTGAGGGGGCCGGTGAGATGTCTCAGAGGTGTAAGCGCCTGCCTGCCAAGTGTGAGGGCCTGAGTTCAACTCCTGGAACCCACATACGAAAAAAGGGCCGGTGATATCGTTCAGCGGCACAGGCGCCTGCTGGCATGCAAGGTCCTGAGGTCGACCCCTGGTACCCACAAAAAAAAAAAAAAAAAAGAATTTTATTGAGGATCTACAAATATCAAAATATACTACACAGCTATAGTAACGAAAACAGTAGGGTACTTGCTGTGGTTTAGATAAAAAGTGTTCCCCAAATGTCTTGTATTCAGAGGTTGGGCTTTTAAATATGATTGGATCAAGGGGTACTGTGTTCATCAGTGGATTAGTTCGTTGATGAGCTCATAGCTGACTGTGCTGTTCAAAGGTAGGGGCCTGGTCAGAAGAGGCGGGTCCCTGATTCACTTGGAACAATTCAAACCTCTTACAACCCATTAATTTTGAAAACAGTTCAAGAAACCACAAAAAATTTTACATCTTTTATTTACAAGAAACTCTACACTTAATATTGAAGACTTCTTAGGAAAATATTTTAAAGACATTTTAGAAGTTATTGGGTCTAAGTTATGTTTATACATTCATATGGAAAGAGGTAAGGAATGAGGAAGGGTACAAAATGAAGGTGAAGAAGTTAAAAGATTACTGGAGTGAGGACAGAACACAGAAAAGAAGAAGGTAACACAAGTAATATTGTTTTAGTGTATTTTAGACAAATATATCAATAGGAGAGAAGAAGAATCAGAAACACAGTTGTATATTTGAATTAATAAATAATAAAAATAACATACTAGTGAGAAAGACCAGTGTTACTCATGCATAATTGTTTGATAACCTGGCTATCCAATAAGCAGAAAATAAATTCATCGTGTTATTTAAAAGATTAATTTTCAATGTTTTAAACATCTAAATTCTAAACAGAATTTTTGAGAAGAAATATAGAGCTAATATTCTTGGTGTCAGGAGAGTCTTCAGTGCTAACATCAGGAACAAAGTTGTACGGAATAAGCATCAGGTACAAAGTAACATAGAATAAAGTTTGTAATTTCATCTATACCTACTTTTAAAACTTCTACATGACTAAACATGCCTTGAAGTTAAATGACTAACTGGGAGAGAATATGTTAAATGGACAAAAGTATGTCTAGTAATAATACACTCTTTTAAACCTGGTGTTGTAGCATACACCTGTAATCCCAGCACTCTGGGAAGCTGAGACAGGAAGATCACCAAGTTCAAGCCCAGCCTGGGTAACTTAGTGACTTCATTAGACCTTTCCTCAGAAAAGTAGGTTTGGATAGGTAGACAAACTATTCACAGAAGAGGAAATGTGAATTAAATCATAAAACTTATTTTTTGCCTGTTCAATAAGAAAAACTGATAAACCAATCAAGTATTTCAAAGGATGTTTTAAAAAAGGAGTGCAGTCAAAGTCTGATGGCAGGCATTAGATAAATACAATCACATTGATTATTTATATTAATATCTGGAAAGTGTAGCTCTAAATTCTACATGATTAACATAGATGTGTTAAATGGAGCAAATACAACAGATTGAAAAAGGAAATAACTTAAAATTCTACCCACAGAGATGTCTAAACAATCTAAGTACAGCCATATGTTAGAATATAATATAGCAGTAGCAAAAAGTGACACTATAATACTATAGTAATATGTGAAAGAATTCCCCAAGATTGGTTAAAAAATAAAGTTATAGGAAAATATATACATTTATTCAAATAGTGACATATATATGTATATATATGTGTGTGTGTATATATACATAGATATATAGAGATATAGATGTGGATATAATATAGACAATGTAATACCTATAGAGAAAAGATTGGGGTTTTTAAGTATATATACACTTTAATTTATCTTCATGGTTTAATAGTTTTAAATGAAAGTATAATATTCAGCGAATTACTTTTATAATTAAAAATAAAATATAAAATCATTTTTGGCAAAGCCAGAGGCTGGGGAAAATTATACAAAATTAAGTCCAGCAAGCATTTAATGAAACTTTAAATATGACAGAAATTATATTTATTTCTTAAAGAAAAATATCAGTTCATTTTTATGTAGTAATCCACATGAATCATTTTATATCAAGACCATGATTTTATGCTAAGACACTACCCATAAGCATTCAAGGCTATTATTTATATATCCATTTGGAATATACACAGCACATCTGAGACTCATCTTTAATGCCATTGCAGTGCTTTTTGAAATTAAAGAGAGTTAACGAAAACAAAATTGAACTTAAGTGATTTATCTTTGCTTTGAGAAGCCTGAGAGAAAAACATACAGTTAAAAATGATACTCTTTAGCCTAATTGACTATTGTAATATTGTTCAATAGACCAAGACACAAATACATCAATTACTGAAGAAAGCAACTTACTTTAGGAGGGTAATTTTAATAAAAGAATTTGTATTCCCTGAGGAAACATAAGGTGGGTGAAATGTGATAGTTGCAGAGTCACTTGGGAAAATGACTTTTTAAATTGTAAGGGAGTTTTCTAAAGCATTGTCAAAGAGGACTACTACTATTTCAACTCAAGCAATATTTATTTAGCACATCTCTGTTGAGATGTATGAGCAGGATTCTTAAAATCTAAAGTCCATAATCTGGTTGCAAAGATGAATACTATACAAAAACATAATTGAGAAATATTAGAAGACTGTATATTCACAAATGTTAATTGATAGAACATATAATACTACAATAGGTCCTTACCGGAATGCATTATTATTACTAGAAAATATTAGTTCATTAAGTAAGTTAAAATAAGACTTAAATTCTTATAGTCCAGTCACCTACCTACAATATCCCTGCCAAGAGCATTTCCATTCTTGGACTGACTGATGCCAACAAGTGCAGAAACTTACAAGCCATGGTGGTTTGGCTCAGAAGACTCTTGTATGAGTCTAAATCTTTCTCCCTACAGTTCTTGCTTTGTACCCAAAGATACCACCTGAGACATACAGAAATCCATAATTTTGCTTTCTAAATGATGATGCATCAATGTCTGATGGCCCCACTCGTCAAGTTTTCTCATTGCCTGAATAAAAATTTTGTTCTTCCATCTTCCTGATGTGACCTTCCTTTGAACACTTTCTTCATTTTAGTCATTCCCCTATCCTAGAGTTTTAGTACTTCAGTATTTGACTGTATTAGTAACAACTCCTTTTGCTAAAATCAATGGAACATTTTTAACCAAAAAGTATGTGGAGGAAGAGGAGAGTAGTTAGTTATAAGAATAAGAAGAAACCCGACTAACACCTTGCTTATCCACAGAAGAATAAATAGAAAGAACAGAAAAGTATTATGAGCCAAGGTTACCTCTGTGTATTACTTATGGCTTGATCTTTATTCTCCTTTTGTATTAATTTAACTGTTCCCCAGTTTTAACATTGGACTAGAGGTTCTCACAGCATTACATTTAGATATTAGAGATGCAGTCCCACAAAAAGAAATTTTTCATATCAGTCTTTGAAAACGATTCTGACATGGACCAATTTGAACATGGGGATAACCCCTCATCTATGCAATCCAGCCATCTATCCAAATCCATAATGACTATAAGAATCGAGGTTGCATTGCTCAAAATGTCTAAAAAATGTTGGGACAGGACTATCAATCAGAGGGAATCATTGAGTTGGGCAAATGGCTTGAAATGTGGAACCCAAAGTTACAATATAAAACTGAGACCAGGGGCCAGTGAGATGGCTTAGCCGCATAAGCACCTGCCTTGCAAGCGCGAGGGCCCGAGTTTGACTCCCGGAACCCACATACGAAAAAAGGGAGGTGATATCGCTCAGCAGCACGGGCGCCTGCTGGCGTGCGAGGTCCTGAGGTTGATCCCCCGGTACCCACAAAAATAAATAAATAAATAAATAAATAAATAAATAAATAAATAAAAATAAAACTGGGACCAGGTTAGGTAGCACCACAGTAGCATAACACAATGACAGAGATGAAATTACTATATTTCATTTGACTGATCAGTAATGTGAGGTTGAAAGAAATTGACTGTGGTAATGTTGCTTACATAATTTCATGACAAAATAATGATAACACATTTTCTCTAAATTCCAATATCTCTTCCTTGAGGATCTTCATGGAGAGATTTTCCTAACAAAATATTTCTACCTCCAAAATTTGAGAAAAGAGTAAGACCTAATAATGTAAGAGAAAGCCAGAGAAAATAATCAAAGCCCTAGTAGGAAAATTATTTCACAGTAAAATATGACTGCTAAAATTCCTATTGGCATGCAAAATGTTAGGTACGTGAAAACTTGCCTACCATAAACATAGAACAAATTACAAATTATATAACTATTTTGAATGAGGTAATACATGCTTGTTCACTCTAGCTATCCTATATGAGTTACATATTGGAAACACCCATTAATTTTTTTAAAGATTTGAGGTTCAAATTTTTAACCAGTTATTTACCATATAACAATTGAATCTGACTTTGAGTTTTTTCTATATTGAATACTTTTTAAATTTTCTATATTCTTGGTGGTCTGGTGTTTGTATCTTTGATGCTATAGAAACTGTTGCTCCCAAACTACTCTACTCAAAATGCAGCCTACGCACATGACCATATCCTTCATCAAACTCATACACACCAAACCAATATTTCCCCTAATTAAATCATCTCAGGACAAGACATCAGGTAACTAGGAGCCAGTTAATGACCCAGAGCCTACAAAAAAAATTTTCAAATTATCCAATCTGAAATGTACTCAGCATACTTAATCTACCTCCCTCCTTTCCAGTTCCACAAGATCATTCTTTATTCCTGCCTCCTGACGCTGGTGCTTTCCACATGGCCTTTCCTGGAGCAATGTGCCTTCTCTCCAGGACAGAATAAAAAAATGCCACTAAACACTTTTTCCTTCATGATAATATCTCTGTGTCTACTGCCTTAGCAGACCTGATCGATACAAATACCAGCTACATTTTGGTACATTTTTTTAACCCTAAAAATTCGCAGTTAAGAAAAAAGGCATAAGATCAAAGCACTCAAAAATTGTAGATACTGGTCTGAAAATGATATTTTCCAGAAGTATGATTGAATTATTCCAAAATACATTTTTTAAAAAGTCTGTCCAGTTCTTAAAAACCTCTGGAGAAATATTGTACAAATTATTTCCATGTGTTTTGAGATGATTGACCCATCTTGGGCAGTGTACCTTTATAGTTAGCTTAAATTCCCCAATTTTCTATTTAAGATCTGGATGACAGGCTTTGTCTCCTAAAGGTCAAAAGGAGGTAGTTTTTGCCATGATTTCCTTGGTAAGGGCTGTGGGGCAGGGGGATCATTTCTCCCTGCTCTTCTGCTGTGCAAAGTATCTCCTCGGAGGTTGCATTTAGGATGACCAAGCTCTTAGAAGTTGATACAGGTACTCTTTTACACAGGTCATCTGAAAGTCTTTCACATTAATGACACAATGGCCATAATGATTAGTGGATGCCATTTCCAGAAAACGAATGCAGAGTGCAGCTGCTCAATTCTAACTGACATTCGAGCAATTTGGAGACAGAACAGTGAGATTCTTCACACATATTTCTTTTTGTGGGGGGGACATTGGGAATCGAACTCAGGACCTCACGCTTGCCAAGCAGGCACTGCACCACTGAGCTAACTCCCCTGCCCCAGCGATTTTTCTAAACTCAAAATCTTCTAAGAATGCATTAAAATCACTTTTGAAATTATAAAACCAAGCTATAGTCTCCACCCTTACAGAGTCTGTGATCCAGTCAATCAAGTGGAAGGGGACTGTTGGGTGTTGAAAGGGTGTCTATCAATGGCATGTAACACCAGCTATGAGGGAAGAGGAAAGATATTATTGAAAAAGGATAGTAAAACTGATATTTGAAAACTGAATAGTTATTGATTTAATTACTCAACTGCCCACAGATTTAGAGAAATAACAAATGTTTTTATTGTTAAGCCACTAAATTATGGTTTGTTATAAAAGGTATTAAGCCAACAAGTGAATGATAAAGAGGATGACTAATTGACAGGTGTTATTATTTCAGTCTTTCATTCTTTAATGTGTTTATAGTAATTCCAAAATGTTGCCTCATTAAGGATGCATTTCTGTATCCCTTCAGTTTGTTTTTGTTTATTTGTTTGTTTACATGAGTTTACCGCTCCCCATTTCTTTAAATCTAACTGAGCTCAGGACTCAGACCAACAGCTGGTTCTACCTAGCAGCTAACAGTGTCAGCATCAAAGAGCGGAGTTCAACTTGGCAGGATGTCAAGGAGCTGAGTTTGAGCCAGCAGGAGGCACATGGACTGCTGCAGGCTGAATGGGTCTGGTTCCAGACAGAATGGGTGTGGTCATGGCCAGAAACCAGTCTGAACTTCTGTGGAACTAAAGGTGCAGGCTCATTGGGATAATCCGTTACCATTCCCATAAAGCTATAGCTGGCTGGCTGGCATTAATCAACTCAGATCTGGACTCTGCCCATGTTGTCTACCAGTGACAGCAGCAGCACACCTTGAAGTGGACACTTTTTTCTTTTATTTTTTCTCTCTCTTTTTTTTTTCTTTTTGGTTTTGTTTTGTTTTTTTCTTGATTGTTTGTTCTTATTTTTATATGAGTGTGAACATGGTTCTAGTTTTTTCATTGTTGTTCTTGTTCTGTACTTATTTCTTCCTTCTCTCTTTCCCTCCTGTCTGCTTCACTAGTTTCCCAAAGTTTTTGTGATCTTCCTTTGTCCTGCAACCTTGCTTCTAATCTCTTCCCCTTCTATTTCTCTATTTTTTCCCCTCAAACCCTTTTTAAATTTTTTCCTCTGAGGGTAAAATTGCCATTTGGAGGGCTTATTTAATGCATACAATCTGGTTCATTTTAGATTTTGTTATATAACCACACATCTATTTCATATGGTTAAAGGTGGTGAATTAATAGTTACCTCAGTTTGTCATTTGCTAGGCTGTGTTTGTTGCTATTGTTATTGCTGACTGTACCACTTTAGCCAAAGTGACATAAATATTATAATGAGTTGTTCTTCCTGGTGTGCCAACACTGAGATTGTCTAATGGTCATAAACAATACAATATACCAATGACAAAAAACAAGAGGCTTGACTATAGGCAGCAACTTCACATTCCCAATAATTTGAAGAGGCAGGATCTGGCAACAGACTCAAAATCCAAAAGCCAGACACACCAGAAAGACACCTCTGCCAAGTAGTCATTTCCTAAGGATGCTAAATACTAACAATAAAGCTAATTCCCATAAGAAATTTACAAGCATCAACCCAGGAATTGAACTAAAATTTTTTTTTTGAAAATGAGAAGACATTTAACAGGATGGAACCCCATACTTCCAGCTTACCAAAGGCAAAACTAGGTGCAAAGAATGAAAAAAAAAAAAAAAAGCCACTCACCTGGACTCTCTGAAGTGGTAACAGTGGAAGTAACAAAGGAGATGAAAAAGGATCTAGAAAATATCAAATCAGAAATCATTTCTCAGATAAACACAGAGATAGTAAACATAATGAAAGACATATTTAGTGATTCTAGAGATGATAAAAAAGTAGAAGAGCTTAGGAAAATAATAGGAACCATGCATGCCCAACATAGAAAAGAAATGGAATACATAACACAGATTCACACAGATATCCAGGAGATAAAAATTCCATTGAAAGTATACACAACAGAATGAACCAATGTGAGGACAGAATCAAAGATATAGAAGACAGGATTGTGGTTAGCCATCATGAAAAAAAGATTTCTTAAAAATAGCAAAGGACCATGAGAAATCAATCCAGCAGTTGCTAGATGATGCAAAGAAGAATAAAATAAGATTGATCCAAATCAATAAAGAAAAAGCAAGAGATGGGGCTGGTGAGATAGTTCAGTGGCATAAATGCCAGCCTGGCAAGCACAAGGTTGAGTTCGACTCCCAGTACCCACATACAAAAAAAAAAAAAAAGGCCGGTGATATCGCTCAGCTGGTGCATGAGGTCCTGAGTGTGACCCCCCGGTACCCACAAAAAAGAAAAAGCAGGAGAGAGTGCAAATGGCATTTAAAAAAACCTGTTCAGAGAAGTCATGGCAAAAAACTTCACTGGCAATAAAAAAAAAAAGCAAAATTGACACACAGGTAAGGGTGGCATATAGAACTCCAATTAGCCATGATTAAAAAAAAATCTACACCAAGGCATATAATAGTCAAAATTCCAGAAATTCAACACAAGAACAGAGTAGTAAAAGCTGTTAGAGGCATTCAGGAAGCTGAGGCAGGAGGATCTCTGTGAGTTCAAGGCCAACCTGGTCTACAAAGTGCATTCAAGGCCAGCCTGAACTGCATGGCAAAACACTGCCTCAAAAAGACCAAAAAAAAATTTGTTAAAGAAACAAATTACCTATAAAGGAAAGCCTATCAGAATCACAGCAGACTTCACAACACAAACCCTCAACTCAAGGACAGCTTGGAGTGAAGTATTTCAAGCCCTATAAAGAAAACAACCTCCAACCCAGATTGATATATCCAGCAAAACTATCTTTCAAAATTGATGGAGAAATAAGATACTTCGATGACAAAGAACATCTGAAGAAATTCATGAGCACTCCAAGATGTTCTGAAGGATATTCTAGAAAGAGATAATAAGAACTACAACTCCATGAACCCCAACAGAATAAATCCACCAGGCAAGGCTAGCAATTAAACAGAGAGGAAAAAAGGGAACCAACAACAGGAAAATAACATGACAAGGATAAGTCAATACATATCAGTTATAACCAACAATGTTTATGGTCTCAATTCACCAATCAAAAGAAAGATACTAGCAGAATGGATCAAGAAGCAAGATCCAACAATATGCTGCATATGAGAAACACAATTAAGTCAAAAAGAAATTCATAGACTGAAAGTCAAAAGATGGAAAACAATACTCCATGTGACAGGGACCCAGAAAAAAGCAAGGATAGCTATTCTATTTGTAGACAAAATGGATTTCAAGCCATGGCTGATTAAGAGAGACAAAGAAGGTGCCTACTCAATTCAAGAGGAAGAGATAACAATCATAAATATATATGAGCCAAACACCTGTGCACACAACTATATAAAAAGTATTAACAGACATGAAAAATCAAATAAGTGCTAATCCAATTATAATGGGGGGCCTCAATACCCCACTACTGCAAATAAACAGAACAACTAGACAAAAATTCATTAATGAAATATCAGAAGTCAACCAAATTATGAACAAATGAACTTAGTAAATGTCTACAGAGTGTTGCACCCTATAACAACAGAATACACATTCTTCTCAGCTGCACATGGGACATACTCCAAAATAGACTACATACTAGCTCAAAGAACATTATTAAGTAAATGCAAAAGAATTGAAATTATCCTATGCATATTATCAGACCATAGCACAATGAAATTGGAAATCAATGGCAAAAGAAACCACAAGAACTTCATAAAAACCTGGAAATTAAATAACAACCTCCTGAACAACCAATGGGTCACAGATGAAATTAAAGAAGAAATTAAACAGTATCTACAATTAAACAATAAAGCCAATATAACATAGTAGAACTTATGGGATGCAATGAAAGCAGTCTTATGAGGGAAATGTATAGCAGTGAACTCTCACATCAGGAAAATAGAATGAGCTCTAGAAGCTTCAGTTTCAACATTAGGTTTTTTAATTCTAACTCATTCTGAGATGTCTTCTAGGTGTACATGGCTGTTGGTCTTTTGTCTGTCCCAAGATCTTATTTTCCACCTTATTAGGGATGAGGAATACTTGTCTATTTGGCTCAGCACCCAGTTCTTTGGTGTTGTTGTATGGGGATGATTATGGTCCCAGATTATCAAAATGCTATCAAACAAGGAGGAATAACTTATTACAACAAATATGGCGTCTTGGCTAAAGTAGTATAATTAGCAATAACGATATCATCGAGCACAGCCTAGAAACTGTGGTAACTTCTAACTTGGTATCTCTAACCATATGAGCAAGATCTATAGTTATATAACAATATCCAACATAGACCAGGAATTCGCATGTAATGGGTTTCCCCTTGGTAGGATGATTTTTTCCTGTGGGCAACAGGATTTTAAGAAGGATAGGAGACAAAACAGAGCAATAACTGAGGAGAAATGTAGTAGAAGCAAGGCTGAAGGACTAAGGATGATCACCCAAACTTTGGGAAGCTGGAGAATAGGACAGGAGAGAAAGAATGGAGGAGAAAACAAAATAATATCAAGGTGAACAAGAAAGAACAAAGACAATGTTTGTTCACCTGTAAATATCAGAGAATACAGAAAGACCATTGAGGAAAGAGGGAGGCAGGACAGAGAAAACAAGCCACATAATAAAAGTCAAAACCTAAACAATCCCCCCAAAAAATTTTAAAAATAAATATAGAAAAAAAAATTTAAATCTTCTGGTGCCCCCAGTTTGGTGTTAATTCCCTGGTCAGAGCTGAAATCTGTACTGCATAACCCCACCAAGTCTCCAGTAGGATTACTACTGAGTGGGAGACTGCTCTCAGCCACACCACTGACTCCTCTTACACAAGTTGGTCATAGGGTGAGTGGAGAGCCCTTGTCCACAGCCAGCCAAGGCCATTTGCCTGCTGGTGTCAGGGCAGGTGAGGGTGCCCTTTTCCCACTGAAGGCCACTTGCCTGCTTGTGCTGCTGGTCACAGAGTGGGGGTGCCTTTTTCTCATCACCAGCCATGGCTTCTTGCCTGCTTGCACCACCAGTTGCAGAGCAGGGGTCTACTTCTAGTCTTTTGTAACTAGGGCTAAGACTGGCTTTTGGTGGTCACCAGAATGGAGTCTGGTGTCATATATTTCACTATCATGATTTACTTCAAATTTAGCTTAAATCTCTTATGGAAAAAGTATACTATTTTTAATTTGGTGTCTTACAAAAATGAGAGTCTTGAAAATAATGTAGATGTAAAAATGTATGGCAGTAGAATTGATAGAAATATAATGTATTTACCAACCACTCATTTATCATTTTTGACCTTTTAAAATGAAATGTATGTTTTGCATGATAGTGCTCTGCATACAGCTGCATTTTTTTAATTTTATGAGAAAAAACAATAGGGAAAGATGAAGGAAACAACCAGGAAAAGGACAGAATTGATTAATGTGGATAGAGGTAATGCTAATTTTGAAAAACAAATAATACATTTACAAATAGAGTGCTTTCAGGTGATTGAACAGCTAACGAAAGGTTTTCCTGCTTTAATTTTCTCAGTGCAGTGTAGTAAAATGCTCCATTAAAATGCCTGCAGCATTTTAAAATGTACTTTTACTTTCTGTTAGGAACAAAGCATGGCATAAGTTTTCGTTTCCGGGGCCGGTGAGATGGCTCAGCGGCATAAGCGCCTGCCTTGCAAGTGCGAGGGCCTGAGTTCAACTCCTGGATCCCACATACGAAAAAGGGGCCGGTGATATCGCTCAGCGGCTCGGGTGCCTGTTGGCGTGCGAGGTCCTGAGGTCGACCCCCCGGTACCCACAAAAAAAAAAAAAAAAAAGTTTTCATTTCCTTAGATTTCTTCGTATCATGTGAAGTAGACTTTTTCTTTACTAGATATACAAACTTTCAGAAGACATTGAGTTTCTCTGAGTCTCAGTTTCCTCATCTATAAATAAAAATTAATACCTTATTAGATAATTATGAGAATTTAATGAGAAAATATGCATACAAATGCTTACAAGCTCTTAAATACACAAATTTAAATTCATGTTATTATTATGATCACCATTATCATTATTACTGGATTTTTCTATAGCCAAATGATTATTTCCGATTCACCTACAAAAAGAGTAAATCGATATGTACACACCGCCTCACACCCAGCTGAGCCAAGGACTGCAAAAGGAGTATGTGTAGTACATACTGTACTACAGGGCTTCTGAGAGCACGTAGCTTGTATTCTTGGTCTCTGTAGTGACGAACCAAAATTAAGTGCCTTCCAGATGAGAAAATAAAGGCATAATGCGTAGACTATCATAACAGAGTATAGTGTGAGTTACAGAAAAGTAAAAGAAACTGTTTCTCTTTTTATTTATTTTAGCTTCTTTTATTAACTTTATTGGTGCATTTTAGATATGCATAATGATCAATTTCATTAGAGGAAGTTTGTACCTGTACATATTTCTTGATTCTTCATTTTTCCCCAATCCTCTCTCATTCCTTCAACCCTTCTTCCCCTCCTTATTTACAAAAGCTTTGTTTCCATGTTCTTCCTTATATTCATTTTTCTTTTCCCTTCCTTCCTTTCCCCCTCCCCCATCCATTGTTCCTCTCCCCATTTGAATATTTTCTTCCTATTTCCCAGTATCTGTTATACATTTTGGTCCTTATTTACCCTTTCAGTTTCTCTCACCAGGGAAACAATGAGATATTTAAATTTGTATGTCCAATTCATTTCACTTAAGAGTACGGGCTCTTTTTTCCCCCTTCCTTTCTTTCCCCTTCCCCCCTCCTTAGTTCCCCTTACTTTTAAACAATTTTTCCTAGTTCACAATACCTTTTATACACTTTGGTCCTTATTTACACATTTGGTATCTCATACCAGAGAAATGATGCAATATTTACACGTGTGTCTAATTTATTTCACTTAATAGTATGGTCTCAAGGTGGATCCATTCACCTAGAAATATCTCAAGTTTATCCTTCCATAGCTGAGTAGTACTCCATTGTATAAAAAAAACCAAAATTTTTTATCCATTCCTTTGTTGATGGCCATTTCAGTTGTTTCCAAGATTTACCTATTACAAGCTGTGCTGCTATAAACATGGGTGCACATATATCACTGTGGTATGATGTTTTTAATTCTTCTGGGAAGATACTGAGAAGGGGAATAGCTGGGTCAAATGGGACCTCTAATCCAGTTTTTTGAGGGGTTTCCACATTGATTTCTACAGTGGAGTTCTACAGTCTATACTCCCACCAACAGTGGAGAAGGGTTCCTTTCCCCACAGCCCTTCCAGCATTTCTTATTGGTTGATTTCTTGATAATGGCTATTCTTTCTGGGGTGAGAAGGAATCTCAGCATTGTCTTAATTTGCATCTCTCAAATGACTAGTGATGTTGAGCATTTTTCCATATATTTATTTGCCATTTGTATTTCTTCCTCTGAGAAGTGAATATTTATCTCAGATGACCGTTTTTGGATTAGATCTTTAAATTTGGAGGGTCTGATTTTTTAAATTCTTTATATGTTCTAGATATTCATCCTTTGTCAGAGGGACAACTGGCTCAAATTTTTTCCCACTCTTGGGTGGTCTTTTCACTCTATTGGTAATTTCTTTGCTGTGTAAAACTTTTTAATAGGATGAGATCCTAGTTGTTGATTCTTTGTAGTATTTCTCATACAATCCAGGTTTCGTTCATGAGATCTTTGCCTATACCTATGTCTTCCAGAGTTCTACCTATTCCCTCTTCCAGCAGATTTAGTGTTTCTGTTTTAATATTACATCTTTGACCCATTTCAATTTTAATTTAGTGCATGGTGAGAGACATGGGTCTAATTTAAGTCTTTGTCATGTGGAAAGCCAGTTTTTCCCACACTATTTATTAAAGACACTGTCTCTCTTCCAGTGAATGTTCTTAGCCCCTTCATCAAAGATAAAGTGGTTCAGTGTGTTTGGTGTTGTTTCTGCATTTTCTAATCTGTTCCATTGATCCTTGGGTCTGCTTTTTTGCTAGTACCATGCTGTTTTTATCACAGTTGCTTTGTAATATAATTTTGAGTCAGGGATTGTGATGCCCCGTGCTTTGGTTTTGTTGCCTAGGATTGTTTTTGCTATTCTGGTTCTCTTCTGTTTCCAAATGAATTTTAGGAAAGCTTTCTCTACTTCTGTGAGGTATGCTAATGGTATTTTAGTTGCATTAAATCTGTATAACAATTTTGGAAGTATGCCCATTTTCTCTATGTTGGTTCTGCCTACCCAAGAGTGAGGGATATCTTTCCATTTTCTGATATCCTCTTCATCTCCTTTTTCAGAGTACTGTAATTTTCAATGTAGAGATCTTTTACTTCCTTTGTTAGATTGATTCCTAGATATTTCTTTTTTTTTCAATGATATTGTGAAAGGTGTGGTTTCCCTCATTTCTCTTTTGATGCATTTGTTGTTAGTATACAGAAATGTTATTGATTTTTGAGTGTTGACATTTTATCCAGCTATGCTACTGAATTCAGTTATTAAATCTACAAGTTGTTGATGGAGTGCTTCTATATGGAGTATCATGTAATTTGCAAATAATGATAATTTAACTTCTTCCTTTCCTATCATTCCTTTTATTTCTCCCTCTTGTCTAATTGCTCTGGCTGTTGTTTCCTGAAGTATAATGAATAGGAGTGGTGATAGCGGACATCCTTGTTTTGTTCCCGATTTTAGAGTGAAAATTTCAGTTTTTGGTTATTTAACATGATGTTGGCTATTGATTTGTTCTTTAGGGAGATTGGCCAGTAGTTCTCCTCTTTGGTTGGGTCCTTCTCTGGTTTTGGTATCAGGGTAATACTTGCTTCCAGGAATGACTTTGGAAGTACTGCTTCCCCTTCAATTTCATTAAAGAGATTCATCAGTAGTAACATTAGATTTTCTCTAAATTTCTTGTAGAATTCAGCAGTGAATCCATCTGGACCTGGGCTTTCCTTTGTTGGTTAAGTTTTTAATTACATTTTCAATTTCATTGGCTGATATTGGGTTATTTAGAATTTTTATATCTTCTTGTTTCAGTTTTGGCTATTCATATGTATCTAGGAATCTGTCCATTTCTTCTGTATTTTCCATCTTTTTAGAATGCAGGTTCTCAAAGTAAGTGTTGATGATCACCTTGATTTCCATAGGATCTGTTGCGATTTCACCCTTTTCTTTCCTAATTGCATGATTTTGAGTCATTTCGTTATTCTTTTTGATAAGGTTGACTAAAGGTTTGTCAATCTTATTTAATCTTTCAAAGAACCAACTCTTCATTGATTCTTTGTATTGTTTTCTTAGTCTCCATTGCATTAATTTCTGCTTTTATCTTTATAATTCCCTCCCTCGCAAGAGCTTTGGGTTTGATTTATTCTTGTTTATACAAAAGTTGAGGTTCAACATTAGGTTGTTTCCTGATATGATCTTTTTTTTGTTTGTTTGTTTGTTTTGTTTTTTTTGTTTTTTTTGTGGGTACCGGGGGGTCGACCTCAGGACCTCGTGCGCCAGCAGGCACCCGTGCCGCTGAGCGATATCACCGGCCTCTTTTTTTTTGTATGTGGGATCCGGGAGTCGAACTCGGGCCCTCGCGCTTGCAAGGCAGGCGCTTAAACCGCTGAGCCATCTCACCGGCCCCTGATATGATCTTTTGCAGCTATAAATTTCCCTCTTAAGACTCCTTTCATTGTGTCCCATAAATTCCTATATGTTGTATCATTTAATTGTAGATAATATTTTATATCTTCTTTAAATTCATTTGTGATTCATTGGTTGTTCAGGAGGGTGTTATTTAATTTCCAACTGCTTATGTAGTTTTTGTGATTTCTTTTGCCATAGATTTCCATTTTCATTGCATTATGGTCACGTAATATGCATGGGATAATTTCAATTCCTTTGCATTCACTTAAAGCATGTTCTATGGGCTAGAATGTGGTCTAGTTTGGAGAATGTCTTATCTGCAGCTGAGAAGAATATGTATTCTGATGCTGTGGGGTACAACACTCTGTACACATCTACTAAGTCCTTTGTTCACAGGTTTGGTTTAGTTCTGATATTTCATTGTTGATTTTTTGTCTAGTTGATCTATTTGTGACAGTGGGGTACTAAGGTCACCCATTACAATTGTATTAGTGCTTATTTGATTTTGCATGTCTATTAATATTTTGTTTTATGTAGTTGGTTACATTGGTATTTAGTGCACATGTGTGTATAGATAGATAGATAGATAGATAGATAGATAGATAGATAGATAGATAATTTTTATCTCTTCTTCTTGGAGATTTCCCTTAACAAGTATGTAGTTCTTTTCTTTGTCTCTTTTGATCAGTCTTGGTTTGAAGTTGTCTGCAAATAGAATAGCTACCCCTGCTTTTTTCTGGTTTGCTGTTGAATGGAGTATTGTTTTCCATCCTTTGAATTTTGCTCTGTGAACTTCTTTTTGAGTATAATGTGTTTCTTGTGTGCAACATATTGTTGGATCTTGTTTCTTGATCCATTTTGCCAATCTGTTTCTTTTGATTGGTGAATTGAGACTATTTACATTGATAGTTATAACTAATATGTGTTGGCTTATCTTTCTCGTACCTGTTGGTATCCTGTCTTTCCCCTCTGTTTAATTGCTTACCCTGCTGATAGCTTTTTAAAATTGGTGTTCTGGGAATTGTGGTCCTCCTTACCTTTTTCTAAAATATCATTCAGAGCATTTTGGAGAGCTGGTTTGGTGATTGTGTATTTCTTAAGTTGTGCTTTGTTATGCAAGTATCTTATTTCTCCACTGATTTTGAAAGATAGTTTTTCAGAGAATATCAATCTGGATTGGAGGTTGTCTTCTTTTAGAGCTTGAAATACTTCACTCCAAGCTCCCCTTGAGTTGAGGGTTTGTGTTGAGAAGTCTGCTGTGATTCTAATCTGTTTTCCTTTTATAGATGATTTGTTTTTATTCTCTAACCACTTTTAATATTCTGTTCTTGTGCTTAATTTCTGGAATCTTGATTACTATATGCCTTGGTGTAGATTTATTTTAGTCATGGCTACTTGGAATTCTATATGCCTCACTTATTTGTATGTCATATTCTTTGTCCATGTTTGGGAAGTTTTCTGCCATTATTTCTGTTAGGAGATTTTTTTATGGCATTTGTGCTATCTCTGGCTTTCTCATTAATTTTCATCACACTTATGTTGTTCTTCTTTCCTTCATCTTGCAGCTATTGGATTGATTTTGTCATGGTCTCTTGCTATTTTTAATATATCTTTCTTTTTATGGTCACAATCAAAATCCTGTCTTCTAGATCTGATATTCTATCTTCAATTTCATTCACTCTTTTGTTTATACCTTCAACTGGATATCTGTTTGGACCTGTTTCATGGCTTCCATTTCTTTTCTATGTTGGGCATTCATGGTTTCCATCATTTTTCTAAGCTCCTCTATATTTTTATCTGCATCTACTCTAGATTCATTGGGCATGTCTTTTATTTTTATTGTTATTTCTTTCTTTTAACCTAAGAGAGTGCTCTTAGTATAGCCACATCCAGTTTTTTTCACTTCTGCTGCTATCATTTCAGAAATATCCAGTGGTTGGCTCCTGATTTCCTCTATCTCATTGTCCTCTTGACTTTTCCTGGGTGGGCTGGAGGAGTGGGGTTGCATTTTGCTTCTGTGTCTTGTCATTTTCTATGTTTTATTTTGTTTTCTGTGTAGTGTTTGTAGATATCTTATGGTAGATAGCTTTATCCCTAGTATTGAGCCTTCCCTAGGAAACGTCTATTCCTTAGAGATGTCTTCTAGGTGTAGGTGGTTCTTGGTCTTTGTGTCTATCCTGAGAACCTACCTTCCCAATTTATTAAGGATGAGAAGTTGATATTTATTTGGTTAAGCATCCCATCCCTTGGTACTGGATTATGGTGATGGTGATTACCGCAGACAATCACAGTGTTATCACATGAGGGAGAAAAACTGATTACAACATGTATGACATCTGAGCTAAAGTAGTACGATTAGCAATAACAATATCAACAAGCATAGCCTAGGGAGTGACAAACTGATAACTATTAATTTGGTACCTTTAACCATAGGGGTAGGCTTTACAATTATATAACAAAATCCAACATATACCAGGAGCTTGTATGCAATGAGTTTCCCCTTGATAGATTGACTTTACCCTTTTTGGGTGGTATTTAAGAGGGATAGGAGACAAAACAGAGAGATGAATGGGAAGAAATAAAGTAAAAGCAAGGCTATAAACCTAAGGGTGACCACCCAAGTATTGAGAATCTGCAGAATAGTGCAGAAGAGAAAGAATTAAAGAGAAAACAAAAGAATATTGAAGCAAACTAGAAAAAGAAGAAACAATGTTCTTTCATATGAAAGTATCATACAATCAAGAAAGATAGTTGAGGAAAGAGAAAGATGAATAGAGAAAAAACATAAGTAAAAGTATGAAATCTAATTAGGCAGAAGAAAAAAACCAAAAACTAACAAACAAAATATAACAAAAAACTTCACAAAACCAAAACAAAAAGCCCTAACTGTCCTAGGGATTGAATCCAGGGCCTCTAGCAGGCTAGACACACATTCTACCACCGAGCTTTGCACCAGGCCTCATTCAACCCTAAAAAAGGAAAATTAAGCAAGCAAACAAAGAAAATAAAATTCCTCTGGTGTCCACAGTTCTGTGGTAGTGTTCAAGTTGGATCACAGAGATGTTCTGTGTAGCCCTGCCAAGTTTGCAACGGGACTTGTGCTGTGCAAGGGGCTGATCCCGTACTCTGCATGTAGAGACCAGGACTGGTCTTCAGCTGATAATATTTTGTATGTCCACATCTCCTTACCTTGTTTGTCTCTATGGTGCTATCCCAGTCGTTGTGGTGCTCTTGGGTAGCAAAAGCCCTGGGATTGCTCCCAGATCCGTGTACAGTTGTCTCCTTCTAGACCTTGCACAGCCTCCTCTGTTCTACACCACCCGCTCCTCTTACCCTCTGATCATAGGATGGGAGGAATGGCCTCGTCCCACCACAGGACAAGGCTGCTTGCCTGCTTGTGCTGCTGTGTCAAGGCTGCTGTGCTGGTCCCAGAGCAGAGGGGTGTTTCTGGTCCTTCATATTTAGGGCTAAGAGTGGCTTTTGATGACCACTTAAGTAGAGACTGGGTGGTCCCAGCTCCCACTTCTCAGCAGATTTCCCCCAAGTCTGCTTCCTAACTGCCAGCAGTCTGCTGTGATCGGATGGCTCTGTCCTTATTCCACTCCGGAGCTTTGACAATGAAGCAGCCTGGGCCTGTTCTGCTGCTGGGGTTCACCCTGTTCCCTTTGGAGTAGAACGGCAGCCCCTCCAGCACACTTCTATTCCGTGTGTCTGTGTGCCGAAGCACAGCACAGATTCACCTCACTCACCAACTGCTGGCTTTGTCAGGCCCCTCAGGAAACTGTTTTTCTTAAAAGTAATCAAATATCATTTTATTATTATTATGCTAGCAAACAGACAAATAATTCATTGTGTGATTTTATATGGTGAAAGATAAAATTAATACATATAAGATGATCAGAAAACACATAAGGGCTAGATATATTAGATGACTAAAATTCAGTGGAAGTTTAGGAAAGGGAGTTCTAAAAATGAGTTGAAGCATTCAGAAGTCAAATGGAGAAGAGAAGTAGACAATTACCTGGAAATCAAATAACGTTTAGGTCGATAGGCAAGAAGGAAAGATAGATAAACTTCTGAGAGCCATACACAGTGCATGAAATGACCAGTTTTCATTGAGGGTCATTTTTCTTGTCCATATTAAAAATTGATGAAGATAAGTAAGTGATAAAGTTGGAAAACTGCACACAAACACAAAGAAGATAGAAAATGAAAGGTGAATAAAATACGCTGCACTATAGAGTGTCACTGCATATCTGTGAAAAGAGAGGTTTTATTTAGAAAATTATTACAATAACCAATAATACAATAAAATTTTAAAAGGGTCATATTTTGACACTGAAATTTATTTCAAATGAAAAATGTCTGAGTAATTTATGTTGATATTTATCATTTTTCTAATATAGTTTAAGTGGTAAAGGAGAATGAAGTGAAAAATGATATCTACCACACCCCTGGGGTTATCTCAATCTGTAATATTCTACATCTTTTAATCTCAGAGCTATTTTTAACATCTTCTTAAATTATACAAACCTGATAGTAATGTGAATAAATGTTACCTTACAGATGCAAATGAATTTTCTGTAGAGGAAAGGAATTGACTCCTTCTCCAAGAAGGTACTTTTACATACATTTAAAGTAATTTTTAGCATTTTTGGTTGCTAAATATGTGTACCTGCTCTTTGTATTCTCCCTACAATCAACTTTTAGTACTTTAGTAGTTTTAGTAGTTGCCTTATGTGTTACTTTCATAGGGTTACTACAACAAAGTTTCATATTCTTAGTGAGTCAAAACAACAATTCATTGTCTCATAATTCTAGAGAACAGAAGTTTGAAATCAGGAAATGAACAGGGCATGCTGTTCTCTCTCAAGGTTCTAGGGAAGAATCCTTCCTTGGCTTTGATGTTTGCTAACAATACTTGGCCTTCCTGAGCTTGCAGTTTGTCTCTCTAATCTTGACCTCCATCAAATCAATTGTCTCTATGTCTTTATGTGGGCTCCTTATACACGGGCACCAGCATTTGATTTAGGGCTTACTCTAATCCAGCATGGGCTCGTTTAATTTGATTATATCTGCTAAGACTATATTTCTAAATAAGGTCACATTTTCAGGTGCTGGAGTTAAGGACTTTAATATACTTTTTTGAGAGCAGAATGCAGTGTATGACATCTTATTAATTAATGAATTAATAAAATATGTAACATTTGTTTTATATTTTGTGAGTTATATTTTTGCCTTTTTCAATAGCATTAGCATTTTGTAAAAGAATCATTACCCACCCTGCCCTGCTAATATATTTCCAACAACTAAAATCTAAACTATGATTCTTCTGAGGACAAACTTCATATATTTTACTGTCCCATCCCCAATGCATATTATGGCGGGTAGACTAATACACATATGATAAGGTTTTGTTGGATTTTAAATAAAAATAGAGGTTCATCTCTGCTGGTACACTTTAGCTCACCTCTGTTTACTTTGCATACGATCCTGAGGAAGAATCCTTTGACCATCGTTCTTTCTTTGGAACAATTCAGCAGAAGATGGATGGACATTCAGACACCAGGGAGGTGGTTGCCATGCTCTGGCTGTGAAGTGCTAGTACTTGGATCAAATCAGAATAGAGAAGCAAGAGCAAACCTGTGTAAAATGTCAGAGTAAGAAAATTCAGAATTTATTGACAAAAGCTAAGAAAGATGAAGGAAGAATCTAGCCCTTTTACTGGATGGGATCTGAGGAGATTTGCCAAAGTGGAGATGGAGAACTTCCATTCATCCCACTCACAGAATAACTTACAGGTTCTCTCACTTTAACCGCAGAAAAGGAAATTTTAAGATTCATCAGTGAAAGGCATAAAGCAAATTATTAGGCAGAATTGAAAGAGTAAACACTTAGATAGATATATTCACAAACTGAGTTGAATTAGTGGACACCTATATGGTTTCCACTGGAGAACTGTCTGATTTGTGGGGAGACATTCCACGTATTTGGTGCCAAAAATATGGAAGGAGTGGTATGTGAAGGTAGGAAAACACTTTGTTTTTTGTTTCCTAAAAGGAAAAAAACTTATAATTTTTAACTGTATAATTTTTATTAATTTCTCTTACAGACAAGCCTCTTCATTTGACTACATGTTAACTGGTATTTTCAGAGAAATACCCAACTCATACAATCCAGCAAGTGACAGACAGGGTATCTTGACAGCATGTACAGTGTCTTATACAAACATTATTTTTTTTCCCCCTCATAAACATGTCTTTGATTTTGTAATTCTAATACCATTTTCTTCACATCTGCCTATCCTATCTAAAAACACTTTCAGTAATTAGTGCATACCTGGATTGTCATACACTGTTAAGAACATTTTTCAGAGTGGAATGACTATCCATAGAGGCATCTGCACTGCTTTCCTTTGGGAAAGAAAAGTGTTCACTAGTTAGTGCTCTGGTGGCCTGCATCAGTGGGAAGAACTCTGTGCTTCTTAACATCTGTGGATGTAGTGGACCTTATCTAACATTTCAGATCTACTCCCCACTACCATTTCCATTGTGCTGCATCCCCAGTTGTTGGGCCCTTGTGGAGTGGATCGCCTATGGTTCTTGCTCTCTGGTTTTCAGCTGGTTTGGCCAAAAGAAGGCTTGGACAAAGAGTTAAAGGTAGGGAAGAGAAAGGTTGGGGTAGCAAGGTAATGTTTTCCTGTTCACTCTCCCCATAACTACACTTCCCTAGCCACCCCACCCCTACATACACACATGATATGAACAGAGATGGCATTTGCCCCCATGCCTCCTGGTCTATGGCCCCTAAGAGGTGACCCTTTCATTCATGCCTCTGCTACTCACCAGATTTTCAGTATATGATGTCCTTCTGTCCATAGGGGAACAACAAAGTCCCATTACTCATTATCTTGGGTTTCCTCCATCTCATTCTTCAGTTCCTTGTGTTTGCCCACACCTCTGTAAGCAGTCTCCTTATTAAAATACTCAGCAGAACCATGTGAGTGGAAATCTGTTTCACACCTGGACACTGACTGATGCAGTGATCATTCAGGGAATTCAGTACTAACCCTGAACATTATGTAAAACTTAAATGCACGTGCACGGGGTAGTAATCAACTTTAAGCCATTATTTGTGGGATGAAAGGGTAAGTAAAAGGCTAAAGGATTAAGTCACTATTTCCAGATGGATTTAATCACAAACTCCTGGGGCCTCCTTTTCATTCCTTCTTTATATATTCTTTCCATGTTTACCACATTCTTTTTACTTTTCAAAATATTCTTTCATCTTTTTATGACATCCTAGTGAATCATAGATCTGTCATTATTATAGAAAACTTTAGTGTAATAGAAGATCTAAGAATAGTATTCTTAGTAATATAGAATTATATAATTTTATGTGTCTCTCAGGACCATGTAATTACACACATCAGCTAATGTAAGTAGTCAGAAGACCACCCATAACTTCCAATTTCTCAAATAGTAACTTCTTTTGCAAACTGCCTACACATCTACGATATGCATTTCTGGAATAATATTAGGTAAAAGCAGCTGTAAAATATTTAGAAATAAAATATTTTTATAGTTCAAATTTCTGATACCTGAGCTTGTGGAAGCTATGGTCAGTTAATAAGAAAAACAGTGGCTTATTTTTAGTACATTATTTTTTGTTCGTGGATTTGTTCCTAAATTTTCTATGTGAATTTAATACTAGTTTGAGAAAATATGTGCCCTGTAGAAATTTTTAACAACAAATAATTTCAATAACATAAGGAACCCAAAACTATTGTTGTTCAGCCATTTTTCTCAAATACTTCATGACTTCTCAGAAAAGGGGTAGAGGACACTATCCTGAAATTGGAGTAAGAAATTAGAATTTGCATCCCAGATCTCTCCTTAACTGTAATAAGGTATAATAAACAACTTCTCTGGCCTAATATTATCATTGAGAAATTTGAATTAAGGATTTGTTAAGATCACTTCCACTTTTGAATCCTATGTTCTGCCTACAAATTGACATTTTTCTCTTTACCATCCAAGGAAGATAACACAAAGCATTTTTAGTTTCCTATGAGAGGAAGTTTTCAGTAGATATTGTGATAGATGATCTTCAAACACTACCTGTGTTGTCCACTGTTCTCCTATGAAAAAACAAACATGGTGGATGTCATATCCCAGATATTTTTCAAAAACAAGCATAGGGCCTACTAAAAGAATAAAATACTTCCTTAATGATAATGCAATTTTCATCAAACACAAACAGTATAATTCTATTCAACCCTAAAGGGTGAATTATTTAAAATCCTATGAAATTTATAGTTATCACTCACCTCATAGAAATGAGTTGCAAAGAGGAAAAAACAGCCTTTGTCTTATTCATCAAGCAGAATAAGACCCTCTGAGGGAAACAAAACTCTGGAGATCAAAGTCATATGTAAGAGTTACTTTTATGATTGCTAAAATTAATAAAATGTAAAACATGATTAATAACGAGATGCTAAAATTCACTTATAATTACTATGTCTTTTTTTCACTTGGTGGCAGTTTTAGATTTTATATTGCCCAAAACTTTAGCATTCCGTGTGGGTGCTGACTGCAGAGAATATACATGCTTAGAAATATCTGTGTTTTCCAGGAGCTGAGCAACTACCCAAATGTTAATAGTTATTTGATATAAGGTTTAGATTTATTTCCTTTCTAATCTCCCCTTAGTCCTAGAAATGGACAATAATTCATTTGTTTAATATAGAAAATGGTGGAGAATCTTAATTGAATGTACTCAGCTATGCTATATAAATATACTTCAATAGCTCTCCCTAACACAAGGGATTGCAGAATCTTTGTTCAGCAGAGAATGACTTTAGACCCGGTTTGTTCGCAGCCTATAATTCCACAGAATGCCCTGATTTTGTTTTTTATCTCAAATGCAGATCTAGCTTACTGATTATCTTTAATGGCTCCCAAACTTTATTGCAAGATCCTCTATTCTTCCCTCTAGTCTGTTTTCTCTTTTCTATTTTCAGTTCCCTCTTTTTCTAATTATTTCCCAATAGAAATGAGTCATGATTAGGTGGAACTGAAGTACTCTCAGCTATGGAAAAGCAAATAGAAGTAAATCCTGGAATAAATGTTTCTGCTGAGTGGAGTTATATAACTGTCACTCCTTTCTCAAGCACTCCTGGGCAGGGACAAAGAGTAGGAATTTAGCAGAATGTTAGGAGAAGAGCTTTAACAGTTTTTATGATGAAGGGAAGAAAGAGGGGAGAAAGAACTGATGGAAAGAAACAGATTATTTCAGAGTATCTATCCTTTGCCTAATCACTTGGAGTAACTGTGACTTCTTTATGAAAAATCAGTGAAGGCCAGAAGAGTGGTTGCTATTTCGAAGGGACTATTTTGAAGCAGAAATACTGCTGTCTGAACTAAAGTGACACAGAACAATGCAGAGATTGAGAGAGGTAACTCCAAACCCAGTACATGTCTAACTCTTCCAGGATGGACAGTTTGGATGCATCCCTAGCTCATCTCCTGGGAGTACACATGCATCTTGTTACAACCTTCTCAGTTTGAACTTTGCCACCAACCACATTGGTCCTACCCTTCTGTCATCACCAAACAGGAGGCAGAACACGGAGGGAAGTGGTCAATGGACGGCATTTGGTACTGCACATACAGCAAGTGCATGGGTCCTACAGCGCACCTCCATTAGCCCACAGATACACCTAAAAATGCTACCTGGAATTTTCACATGGAGTTAGAAATAAGATTACAGGGCCGGTGAGATGGCTCAGCACTGTAAGCGCCTGCCCGGCAAGCGCAAGGGCCTGAGTTCGACTCCCGGAACCCACGTACGAAAAAAGGGCCGGTGATATCGCTCAGCGGCACGGGCGCCTGCTGGCGCTCGAGGTCCTGAGGTCGACCCCCGGTACCCACAAAAAAAAAAAAAAAAAAAGAAATAAGACTACAAATTTAGGGTTATTGAGGTTTTCATTATTTCTTTCATGTGCAGCTATAGGATAGGATAGTTAATATTCAGGTAATAATCATCCATCAACAAAGACAGTTCACAGTTGGCAAGGATAACTAGGATATTTTTATATAATAAGTACTTGGAGCCTTTAAAACCTTTGCATAAATATATCTATCATATTTTCAACTTAATTAATTTATTGAAAAACAAATTGACAAAAACTTAGGACTTCAGTTTTTAAAAAGATGATCATAGAAAATTTTTCAAATTTTGAGTAGCTACTAAAACAGCAAGACGTCTTTGCCTGCCAGCTCTCAGTCTCCAGGCCCGTCCAGTTATCCTCAGCCCATGAGTCCAAATCTGGCCTGGGCTGAACACTGGAATGCACAGACAGGGCAGCAAAGGGGTAACCCTCATCACTGGGCTCTGGGCCACCTGAGTTATACTCACTGGCCAGCCTCATGCATTGGGAGGGTGGCTCTAGGGAGCTGGACTCTTGGCCAGCCCTGCTCCCTGAAGGCCTCAGCTTCCCACCTGCTCCGTTCTGACTTGGGAGTTGCAGTCTTGTGGCTGACCTGCCCATGTGAGCCGGGTCAGCGGTCCAGGAACATCTCATGTGTACATAATCAGAGCCACAAAAACTTCCATGTTACATGGAAAATAAAAATAACAAGCAGGAAGTAAAGATGGAGACTTACTTTAGGCACAATTCTCTAATCAGGAAGTTCTCAGAGGAAAATAATTTCAGGAGGAAAGTATTAGAGAAGTATAGACTGACTGTTTTCAAAACTAAAAAGAAAGTCTTAATTATTGAAAACTTCATAATTAGGCATCACCTCACCCCAGCAAGGCACTGCTTAACATATTTAAATAAAGAAAGGAATAATCAACTCAATATAATCATTAGACAGTGTTTAAATGCAAGAAAATAAAATAAAAGGGAGTATGTTATACACTATTTGGTAAGGCATAACTATATGTGTACATCATCAATATTGTTATTAGGATGTAATGTTGAAGATCCCATTTCCTGGAACAAGACTACCAGAATTTAAATTTTATCTTCACCATATTCTCTCAGGGCTCTCTTTTCCTATCTGTAAACTAGAGAAAGTGGCATTAATCTTACAAGTTTTTATGATAATTAAAGCAACTAATATATGTAGAATGCATGAAATGCAGCCTCTGGATAGTAAATAATTTTTAAAAGTAATTTATTTGAAAAAAATTAATAATTATTATTATTATTTTTTTTTTTTGGTGGGTACCGGGGGAACGACCTCAGGACCTCGCGCGCCAGCAGGCGCCCGTGCCGCTGAGCGATATCACCGGCCCGTTTTTCGTATGTGGGTTCCGGGAGTCGAACTCGGGCCCTCACGCTTGCCGGGAAGGCGCTTAAGCCACTGAGCCATCTCACCGGCCCCAATAATTATTATTTTTAAAGCAAATAAATATACTTCATAATCTAAAAATGCTTTATCTGTTGCCAGCCCCGAAACAGTATAGAGTCTTCCTCATACTATCTAATAAGAAAAATACAGACATCACAAGTTCATTTTTATAAGACTTTTTTAAATCATGTACAATGGGACAAGCTGAAATTTCTAAATGTTTCTCTTGAGCAGGGTTTACAGGCAAGGCATTTGCAATTACTCTTCAGCATATATCACTGGGTGATGTCATAAACTGAAGTAAATGCTCATCTTCCCTTTCTTGGGAACGGTAGCTTATGACAAACAGAACCTTGAAGTCTTCACATGATGATGGTTACAAACCAGGAAATGGAAAATTAAGCCAAATCAGAAAAGCAGATGTTGGTTCTAAATCAGAGGCCAGTAGAAGACCTCGCAGAAAGACAGAATGACTCACAGTTCTGAGCTTCCTAGTACAATACACAATGTGACTAATTTGTCACCTAGTTAAATGCCATTCCAGGCCAGGCAACAAGATGGCCTGGGTTTTCCAATGTGCAGTTCAATAGGTGGAATGAAGGAAGGCAGAAAGATACAGGAGGACAGGAACATTGAGATTATGAACGTTTTAGGGATTAAAAAAGTAGGAAACCCTTCTGTAAAGCTACATTCTTCGTGTTCGCATGTTCTTTTGTGCCCTAAAATCTTGAAATGTGAGGTTTTGTTGAGCAAATTGGGGTGTTTTCTTCCTCTTTAAAAAAATATAATTAGTGATGAGATAGACATATGATATATATCATTCAATATTTTATAAGTTATAAGTTAAGGCACAAAGTAACAGTTCTGCCTTACTGATTTTTCCATAAAATTGTATCATAAGCTTACCTATATCCTGTGATCATTTTTTTAAAAAAAATTAGAGGTTTGAGTGGCCATGGCATGCCAATCACTCTGATAAGAGACATATAGACCTTGCTAAGTGACCTTCATGCACATCTAAAGTCCAAAGTTAGACAGCCATGTTATTCTCATTGCATAGATGTTATTCTTATTGCATAAATCTCATGTTTTGAATAGTGAGTTTATCAGAATCACACAGTTCATACATGTAGAGACCCAGATCAGACTGAATCCTTTCTAAGTGTTTGGGCTTCACAAAGAAGTTGCCCTCCAATCAAACTCTGAATTGTTGAGGTGGGTACTAACTCTATGTGTATGTTAAATACTCTCAGCATCTTTCATAAATCCAGATGCTCAAGCCTCACCTAGCACCACTTTGGTGAAAATCTCTGGGGTAGGAATCAGGCATTTGTAATTTTTAACATTTCCTAGGCAATTCCAAAGTACAAGTAAGTTTTAGGGAAATTCTTGAGTATTTTATTGAAGCAAAATTTCACAGCTTGAATTTTGTTCTTTACATAAAATTGCAAAAGAGAATCTGTGGTTCTCGTAGTCTCCTACCTTCATAAATGTAAAAAAGTTATTGAAAATTGATATGCAAATTCTCTTGTAACCATTCTCAAAACTAAAATGCTCCTAGAAAGAACTTAACCCAAATGCTTTCTTCATACTAGCATTTTTCTTCGTTTTTTTGAATTAAAGTATTTTAATCATAAGTAAGTGTACAATATTCTACCATATGATGGCTAAGGATTCGATACTTGGGGAAAGCATGCCTTAGTTTCAATCTTGGCTTCATCACTAAGTTGGGAAAACTCAGTCTTCTTGTGCCTCAGTTTTATCATATGTAAAATGGGTCAATAATATAAACTAACTTGTAGATCAGTGTAAGAATTAAACTACATGGAAATAAGTCCTATAACAAATAATTGGAAATAAGTCCTATCAAAAATTTAATATGGGCCGGTGAGATGGCTCAGCGGCGTAAGCGCCTGCCTTGCAAGCGCGAGGGCCCGAGTTCGACTCCCGGATCCCACATACGAAAAAGGGGCCGGTGATATCGCTCAGTGGCACGGGTGCCTGTTGGCGCGCGAGGTCCTGAGGTCGTCCCCCTGGTACCCACAAAAAAAAAAATTAATATGTAGCTATCATCACTATTATTTTGATAAAAGAGGAATCAGGAAAATAGAGGAAATATGTACCAGAGATAAATATGAGAATGAAGTTTCCTCCATCCAACACACACTCACTAATGAATTAATGACATAGTTACATCTTGCATACCATCTTCCAATTTGAAAGATAATTTTTTTCTCATCAGAACTAGACATTTCATTGTCTTCTTTTCATTCATAGAAATCTTGCTGCAAGATTTTTTTATTATGTCACTGAAATCTAATTTGTCACTGAAAATGAACCTACTAGTCGGTCTGGATCAATTCTTCTGACCTGTGATTATTACTATCATCCTATTTTGTTGTCTTAATGCAGAATTAGAGCAATTCTGCTCTATTCCACAGTAGCAATGGTAATAATTAAGATGAGTTTTAAGTCTGGCTTAGCATATGGAGCTCACATCCATTTCTACCTATGTCACTTTATGGGTCGTTTCCCATCAGTATCAAAATTCAGGAACTGACATTAGCAAACTCCTTTCCAGCTTACATATAAAGGTAAATTGCTGTGGATACAGTGATGAGGCTTCCAGCTTTCCAGGGCACACTCAACAGAATCTAAGCTCTGAGCTGATACAGTGACATTCATATCATGACCTACCAAGGCTTTTCAATTTACTGAACACTATAACACACATATTTGGCAACTTTCCTTTCTTCTGCTTTTATTTTTCTTTATAGATCTCAGCCTAAAGGCCATAGACTTTTATTTTGTGATTGACAGAATGTTTTCTATGCATCTTTTCTTATCTCTCTGCTGCAGCATATTTTGCTTAAACTGTTTAGTTTCTTCCTTTCAGTATTTCTTTCAACATACGCTGCTCCATTTTACTATTGAGGAGTATACCTTTCAAAGATGGCTAAGAAAATCAGAAAAAAGAGTGCAAATTGATGTTCACATACAAGAATGATTAGTTCACTCCATTTTAAAAATTGAAAGAAGTAATCAACATTTCAACAAAGAAACAGCTATTCAAAGAAGACTGGTTTGATTGTAAAAGCTGCCCTCACATTTTTTAATAGAAATGAATCAGTAAAGTATAGAGTTTATGTGGAGGGGGAATAAAGGTAGTGGTACATGATATAAATAGAGGCTACTTAATAATCAAATCTGTTGTATTCTTAACCTATTTTGCCTAGAGATAGTTGATAAATTATTGTTTGTCTAGAAACTAAAGGTCAAGTTAGCCTGCTCAGAGTTATGGCAGAGCCAGACTGATATATTTTCAGTGTGGGCCCAACCGGAGGTTTTTTCCAAAGCAGTGTGGAAATAGAGTTCCCTATTACTGTGAAACCAACCACTTGGCAGTGCGTGAGTTTGTTACACATCTTAAATATAGTGCACAGGAGTAAATTTGGAAAACACATTAAGTATGAAATGGGCCTTAGTGCACTACCATGTTCTGATAGTCCTAAATACTTCATATAATGTCTAAATTTCCCCAGTCCCACACACAGTGAGTAGCATGAGTAGTTTACATATTTTGATGAGATATTCATTCCATTTATATAAGGTATCACTCCCATTGTTGTATATGAAGTAGTAGTCCTAATTTTTGTACATACAAAGCATTCGTACATTTGAATGTACATCTTGTATGTCCAATATCATGAGAAGCCTTAGCTATTCCTATTGGTTATACAAAAGACATTGACTATCTTATACTAAATTATTATTTATTTTTGGTTTGTTCTTCAGAATTAGGACCCAACTATTTTACATTTAAAAATAAGGATGGAAAATAAAAAATAAAATAAAATAAATAAGAACAAATATGGATATATTATACCAAAACAGAAGTAAACTGTTTACTATCAAGCTTATTATTCTACAATGTAAGAAGTTAAAGCCCATTCCAGATGTGGGGGGAAAAAAATCCGGGAACCTAGTGGTCTTCAAATATTTTGAGTTGTTTGAACTTTTTAGAGGAACTATTCAGAACCTCAGCTGCCAAAAATATAAATGTTATAACATCAACATCTTTTCCTCAAAGTATTGTGAGATTAAAATAAGTAAACACATTTTCTAAAAGGTATGGAGATAGCAACATTATTGATTCTATTCGTATACATTCCCACAGCTTCATCAAAAAAAAGTAAAGTCATAATTGTCTAATATTACACCCAGTTTAAAATTTTGTTAAACTACCCATTTTTTCAAAGTGCAATTTACTTAGCTTATCATATTAATCTATATACTACTTTCTCACATAGTGTGCTTAGAAATTAAATACAGATAGATGTTTTTTCCAGTCTCCATATGAGCAAAGATTCTAACAGTTACCTACAAAGAAAAGTATTTCTGCATGGAAAGGATCTTGGAGTCAGGATTTGATTATCTTCCAATCAAAATTTTGGCTGAATTTGCTTCCTTAAAGTAAATAGAAAAATATGGATCAAATGAGCATAATTGATAGTAATTAGTTGTTAAGATTTGGGACATAAGCTTGGGAAGTCACAGCTCCCCAAGCAAAAAAAAAAAAAAGAGAAAAAAAATCAGTGTGTAGTATATTGCATTCCAAATATCTGGTTAGTCTATTCTAATTTGACTATCATAAATCCATAAGAGGTTTATTACAATATACCATATTTTATCATTTGTGCCCACATTGGATGATTTGATCAATTGTCCTGCAGTTTCAGTAATCTTTAAGAACTTCCTGAAGATGAAGTTAATGTTTCACAATGGATCCCCACTCCCACCCCAGAGTTTTCAGTAATGAGGCCATACCTGAAAATAGATACAGATTTCAAGTATATTAATAAAGCCACACAAAAAGAAATTTATTGTAAATGTGTTGGAGATAAAAAGTTTTCCAATGATTATCAGGAAACTTTCTAATTTACTGTATCACATACCCAGACCCTATTGTAAATATGAAGTAATGATAACCTAGGGTAACATGATTGTATTGGTAACTCAATCTTTCTATTTATTATTAGAAGAAAGTTCAAAACAGATTATACTATTTGTAAATGATTATTAGGATGATATGGTTTATTATTAGGTAATATTATACAGTTTATTGTAGTCATGAGTTATCAAGTGACAATTATTATGACAAGACAATTTTGCAACAAGATAGAAACATATTTTAAATTATATACACAGACTATACAGAAGAACAGAAAAAGAAAATATGGAATGGAACGAGAAACTAGGAAAACATTTTTCTTCTTTTCTATTCAAAATCCTCTCTTCCAACTTTTTGAAACATACAGAACATTACTATTATCTATAGTCACCCTACTGTGCAATAAAAACCAGAACTTCGTACTCCTGTCTGCATGTAACTTATCGAGCATGATCAACTTTTCCCCATCAGTCCCTCTCTCCCCCCTAAACTCCCTAGTCTCAGTAACCACCATTCTACTTTCAAGGTCTGCAGTCAACTTTTGAATGTTCCATCCATATCAGTAAGCTTCTGTGGTACTTGTCTTTCTATGCCTGACTTACTTCACTTAACATACTCATCTCCAGCCTTATCCAAGTTGTTACAAATGACAGGATTTCATTCTTTTGCATGTCTGAAGAGTACTCCATTGTGTATATGTACCACATTTTATTAACTAACAGAAATTTTAGTTGTTTCCATTTCTTGGCTATCATAAATATTGCTGTGATAAAAATAGAAATACCAATGTTTATTTGAGATACTGATTTCACATCTATTAGATGTATATCCAAGAATGGAATGTTAGATCATATGGTAGCTAAATCTTTAATTTTTGAAGAACTTTTATGTTGTTTACCATAGTGGCCATACTCACTTACATTTCCACCAACAGTGTACAAGGGTTCCCTTCTTCCACATTTTCTCCAGCACTTGTTATTTTCAGTCTTTTTTATAATACCCATTCTTCCTTGGATGAAGTAATATTTCATTATAGTTTCGATTTGTATTTCCCACATGATGAGTTATAGTCAACATTTTTTTCATGTATCTTTTGACCACTTGTATGCATTCTTTTGAGGAATGTCTGCTTAGGTTTATTCCCCATTTTTCATATAGGTCATTTGACTTTCTTGCTACTAAGTTTTTGAAGTTCCTAAATATATTCTGGACACCAACCCCTGCTGAATCATTTTTCTGTGTTGTCTTGAAGCCCATTGGGTTCCCTTAAAACAGACATTTGTATTCTCCGTCTGAATATTCTTCTATGCTGATTGCCATCTGGTCACTTTCTGGCTTCTTGTTTTAATTGTTGGGTGAGCTCATGGTTACCTGAGAGTTCTTGGTGTTTGTTGGTTTGTGACATCATCTTGATATAGAAAAAAATGGGTATTTTTTCCAGTCATCATAATCTTCTCAATTGTGTCTATTTTTTCAAAAATTGTATGCAGGCTCCTGATTTTCTCTCAGCCTGTGTCACTTGCTCTATTTTAATTCTCTCTGGTGCCCTAAATCAAATTTGTCATGAGTCTGCCATTGGTGTGTTTCTACTTCTTCAGTATTAGTAGATGCTTCAAGCCCAAGTTTGTCCTAAACCTGCACCTGATATGTTCAGCATGAACAGGAGTACCTAAAAAGAGTAGTTCAGCCTTAAAAGCCTCTTCCTGGTGTTATGATAGGCCTGAATGCCTAATCCACAGTATCCAGCCCAAATAGTTGGATACTAGCAAAACCTTTTTTTTTATTTTAAAGATTAAAAAAATAAAAACAATGATACAGAATTTCAAAATAAGATAATAGCAAATTAACAATGGTTGATATATTGCATATTAAAGGAATTGAAATTATCCCATGCATATTATCAGACCATAGTGCAATGAAATTGGAAATCAATGGCAAAAGAAATCACAAAAACTCCCTAAACACATGGAAATTAAACAGCACCCTCCTGAACAACCAATGGGTCACAGATGAAATTAAAGAAGAAATTAGACACTTTCTACAACTGAATGATAATGACAGTACAACATACCGGAACTTATGGGATACAATGAAAGCAGTTGTAAGAGGGAAATTTATAGCATTAAATACCTATATCAGGAAAATAGAGCAAGCGCAAATAAACAACTTAATGGTGAACCTCAAATTTCTAGAAAAAGAAGAGCAGGCTAAGCCAAAAGCTTGCACAAGGGAGGAAATTATAAAGATCAGAGCAGAAATTAACATATTGGAGACTAAAAAATATACAAAGAATCAATGAAGCAAAGAGTTGGTTCTTTGAAAGAATAAATAAGATTGACAAAGCCTTATCCAACCTTATTAAAAAAAGAAAAGAAAAGACTCAAATCCATGCAATTGAAAATGAAAAGGGTGATATCACGATGGACCCTGCAGAAATCCAGAAGATCATCTATACCTATTTTGAAAATTTATATTCTACTAAGATGGAAAATGCAGAAGAAATGGACAGGTTCCTAGATACGTATGAATTACCAAAGTTGAATCAAGAAGATTTAAAAATCCTAAATAAACCAATATCAAACAATGAAATTGAAGATGTAATTAAAAAACTCCCAACAAAAAAAAAGCCCAGGCCCTGATGGATTCACTGCCAAACTCTGCAAGAAATTTAGAGAAGACCTAACATCACTACTTCTCAAACTTTTTAATGAAATTGAAAGGGAAGCAATACTCCCAAATTCATTCCTGGATGCAAGCATTACCCTGATATCAAAACCAGAGAAGGACCCAACTAAGAAAGAGAACTACAGGCCAATCTCCCTAATGAACATAAATGCAAAAATCCTCAATAAGGTACTGGCAAACAGAATCCAGCAAATCATCAAAAAGATTACACACCATGACCAAGTTGGATTCATCCCAGGGATGCAGGGATGGTTCAGCATATGTAAATCAATAAATGTAATACACCATATTAACAGAACCAAAGACAAAAATCACATGATCATCTCAATAGATGCAGAAAAAGCTTTTGACAAAGTCCAGCACCTTTTCATGATAAAAACCCTACAGAAAATTGGAATAGATGGTCTTTATCTCAATCTGATAAAAGCTATCTATGACAAACCAACACCCAATAGTATACTAAATGGACAAAAACTGAAAGCCTTCCCTCTAAGATCAGGAACAAGACAAGGATGTCCACTGTCCCCACTCTTATTCAACATAGTTCTGGAAACTTTAGCCAGAGCAATCAGACAAGAGAAAGAAATAAAAGGAATAATGATTGGAAAGGAAGAAGTTAAATTATCATTATTTGCAGATGACATGATACTCTACACAGAAGAACCCAAAAACTCCACTAAAATATTGCTAGATTTAATAAGCAAATTCAGTAGTGTAGCTGGATACAAAGTCAATACTCAAAAATCAATAGCCTTTCTGTACACAAATAACAAACTTACTGAAAGAGAAATTAAGGAAACAATACCTTTCACAATAACATCCAAAAAAATGAAATACCTAGGAATCAACCTCACAAAGGGTGTAAAAGACCTCTACACTGAAATCTACAGTACTCTGAAAAAGGAGATTGAAGAGGATATCAGAAAATGGAAAGATACCCCTTGCTCCTGGATAGGAAGAACCAATATAGAGAAAATGGCCATACTTCCAAAATTGTGATACAGATTTAATGCAATTCCAATCAAAATTCCAACAGCATATCTCACAGAATTAGAAAAAATAATCCTAAAATTCATTTGGAATCAGAAGAGACCTAGAATAGCAAAGGCAATTCTGGGCAACAAAGGCAAGGCAGGGGGCATCAAAATCCCCAACTTGAAATTATACTATAAAGCTACTGTGATAAAAACAGTGTGGTACTGGCAAAAAAACAGACCAGAAGATCAATGGAACAGATTAGAAGATGCTGAAACAACCCCAGACTTACTAAGCCACTTTATCTTTGACAAAGGTGCCAAATACATTTACTGGAAGAAAGAGAGCCTCTTTAATAAATGATGCTGGAAAAACTGGCTCTACACATGCCAAAGATTAAAACTAGACCCATATCTTTCACCATGCACTAAACTAAATTCAAAATGGATCAGAGATCTAAATATTAAAACAGAAATATTAAATCTGCTGGAAGGTAGGATAGGTAAAACCCTTGAAGACATTGGTGTAGGCAAAGACTATGACTAAAACCTCAACTGCACAGGAACTATCACAAAGAATCAACAACTGGGATCTCATCTTATTAAAAAGCTTTTGCACAGCAAGAGAAACCACCAACAGAGTGAAAAGACAACCCACAACGTCGGAAAAAATGTTTGCCGGCTGTTCCTCAGACAAAGGATTCCTATCGAGAACATATAAAGAACTCAAAAAAATCAGACCTCCCAAATTTAAAGACCCACTCCAAAAATGGGCATCTGAGATGAATACACATTTCTCAGATGAAGAAATACAAATGGCAAATAAATATACAAAAAAATGTGCAACATCACTGGTCATTCAAGAGATGCAAATTAAAACAACACTGAGATACCATCTCACCCCAGAAACAATGGCTATTATCAAGAAATCAACTAATAACAAATGCTGGAGGGGCTGTGAGGAAAAAGGAACCCTTCTCCACTGTTGGTGGGAGTGTCGACTGGTACAGCCACTGTGGAAATCAGTGTGGAGATTCCTCAAAAAACTAGGGTTGGAGGTCCCATTTAACCCAGCTATTCCCCTTCTGGGTATCTTCCCAGAAGAATTAAAAACATCGTACCACAGTGATATATGTGCCCCCATGTTTATAGCAGCACAATTTGTAATAGCCAGATCTTGGAAACAACCCAAATGCCCATCAACTGAGGAATGGATAAGAAAGATGCGGTATTTTTATATAATGGAGTACTATTCAGCCATAAAGAAGGATAAACTAGAGACTTTTATAGGTAAATGGATGCAACTCGAGAAAATACTCATAAGTGAAATAAAGCAGACGCACATGTGTAAGCATCATATTGTCTCTCTAGTATGAGAAACTGAAAGAGTAAATAAGATCCAAAATGTACAATAGACATGGTAAATCAAAAAGAAACTGGTCAAAAGGAAAGAGAGACTGGAATAGGGGAATAGGGAAAAGAAAGAAGGAAAAGGAAAAAAAATGTACATATATATAATATGGTTAAGATAGATACACTACTAATTTTACTTAGTTCATTGAAGAGTAACGTTTGTGCCAATAATGTTTGGGCAATTGAATGCTAATATCTGGTACACTGAATAACTAACTTAAAGATAACAATACATAATGTATTAACCATTGTTACCCTCCTTATGTTGTTTTGAAATTTTGTTCTTTTTTGATTTGTTTTGATTTGTTTTTTCTTCTCTTTAAAATAAATATATATATATATATATATATATATATATATATATATATTGCATATTGTTATCTTCAAAGTAGTTGCTCAGATTACAAGATATAGGCATTCAAAATTGATGAAATAATATAAGCACAAACTGTTCTTTTCAATGAACTAAAAGAAATTAGTAGTATGATTATCTTAGCTAACTTTTGTATATACATATATTCTTTTCCCTTTCCCTTCTTTCTTTTCTCCTCTCCCCATCCCAGTTCTTTCCCCCTAAGCAGTTATTTTTCCCCTTTCACAATATCTATTATAGATTTTGGATCTTATTTACTTTTTCAGTTTCTTACACTAGGGATACAATACAATGTTTACACATGCAAGTCTGATTTATTTCACTTATGAGTATGGTCTCTAGTTGCATCCATTTGCCTATAAAAGACTTGAGTTTATCCTTCTTTATAGCTGAGTAATACTCCATTGTATAAAGATACCACATCTTTTTTATCCATTCCTCGATTGATGGGCATATAGGTTGTTTCCAAGATTTAGCTATTACAAATTGTGCTGCTATAAACATGGGTGCACATATATTGCTGTGATATGAGGTTTTCAGTTCTTCTGAGAAAATACCCAGAAGGGGAATAGCTGGGTCGAATGGGATCTCTAATCCTGGTTTTTCAGGAATCTCCAAACTATCTCCACAGTGGTTTTACCAGTCTACACTCCCACCAAGAGTGGAAAAGAGTTCCCTTTTCCCCACAACTCCACCAGCATTTGTTATTGGTTGATTTCTTCATGATAATCATTCTTTCTGGGCCAAGATGGAATCTCAGTGTTGTTTTAGTTTACATGTCTCAAATGACGAATGATGTTGAACATTTTTTCATATATTTATTTGCCATTTGTATTTCTTCATCTGAAGAATGTGTATTCATCTCAGATGCCCATTTTTGGATTGGGTCTTTAAATTTGGGAGGCATGATTTTTTAAAATTCTTTTTTATGTTCTAGATAGATGTCCTTTGTCTGAGGGACAGTTGGTTAAAAATTGTTCCCAATCTGTGGGTTGTCTTTTCACTCTGTTGGTGATTTCCTTTGGTGTACAAAATTGTTTTTAATAAGATGAGATCCCAGTTGTTGATTCTTTGAAGTATTTCCCATGCAGTTTGGGTTTTGTTCATGAACTCTCTTCCTACCTCTATGTCTTCAAGATATCTACCTACTTTCTTTTCTAGTAGATTTAGTGTTTCTGTTTTAATATTTAGCTCTTTGGTCCACTTTGACTTTAGTTTAGTGTGTGGTGATAGACATGGGTCTAGTTTTAGTCTTTAGCATGTGGAAAGCCAGTTTTTCCAGCGCCATTTCTTAAAGAGACTATCTTTCTTCCAGTGAACATGTTTGGCACTTTTGTCAAAGATAAGGTGGTTGAGTGTGTTTGGAGTTGTGCTAGCATCTTCTAATCTGTTCCATTGATCAGAAGGTGTTTTTTTGCCAGTACCATGCTGATTTTATCACAGTAGCTTTGTAGTATAATTTCAAGTCAGGGATTGTGATGCTTCCTGCCTTGCCTTTGTTGTGGAGATTTCGTTCAGTTCTGTTCTTTCCTGAGTTTTTGTCTAGTTGATTTATTTCTTTGTGACAATGGGGTATTAAGGTCCCCATTACACTTGTGTTATTGCTTATTTGATTTTTCATGTCTATGAATATTTGTCTTATATAGTTCAGTGCTTCTGTATTTAGTGCCTATATATTTATGACTGTTATCTCTTCCTCTTGAATTTTTCCCCTAACAAGTATTTAGTGACCTTTTCTATCTTTTGATCACTCTTGGTTTAAAGTTCACATTATCTGCAAACAGAACAGCTACACCTGCTTTTTTTTCTGGGTTCTTGTTGCATGGAGTATTGTTTTCCATCCTTTGACTTTCAGTCTATGAATTTTTTTTTTGAGTTAAGTGTGTTTCTTGTATACAGCATATTGTTGGATTTTGTTTCTTGATCCACTATGCCAGTCTGTTTCTTTTGATTAGTGAGTTGAGGTCTTTTACACTGATGGTTATAACTGATATGGATTGGCTTATCATTATCATGTTATTTTCCTGTGCTGGCTCCCTGCTTTTTCCCTCTGTTTAATTCCTTACCCTGCCTGATAGTTTCTTTCTATTGTGCTTGGAATTTTGGTCATTTTTTATCTCTGTTGAGAATATCCTTCTGTACTCTTCGTAGTGTTTGTTTCATGGTCATGAATTTCTTCCATCATTCTTGGTCATGGAAGTATCTTATTTCTCCATTAATTTTGGAAGATAGTTTTGCAGGTTACATCAATCTGGGTGGAAGTTGTTTTCTTTCAGGACTTGAAATACTTCACTGCAAGCTTTTCTTGACTTGAGGGTTTGTGTTGAAAAGTCTGCTGTGATTCTGATGTGCTTTCCTTTATAGGTGATCTGCTTCTTTTCTCTGACAGCCTTTAGCATTCTGTTCTTGTGCTGAATTTCTGGGATCTTGATTATTATATGTCTGAGTGTAGATTTATTTTGGTTATGGCTAATTGGAGTTCTGTATGCCTCACTTATCTGTATGTCAGATTCTTTTCCCAACCTTGGGAAATTTTCTGCTATTGCATCTGCAAATAGTTTTTTGTTTTTAATGTCTTTTGTGTTGACCCCTGCTTTTTCATTGACACCAATTATTCTTACATTATTTTTCTTTGCATCATCTTGCAGTTGTTGAATTGTTATTTTCTGATCTTTTGTTATTTTCAAGAGATCTTTCCTTTCATGATCACTAACCGTGGTCCTGTCTTCAAGGTCTGAAAGTCTGTCTTCAGTTTTATTCAAGTGGTTTTGCCAGCTTTCAATGGAATTTTTAATTTCCTGGTTGTCTGTTTGAATCCATTTCATGCCTTTTGTCTCTTTCCTATATTGATCATTCATGGATTCCATCCTCTTCCTCTTCCTCTTCCTATCATCAGATATTTTTATCTATCTCTACTCTAGATTGGCTGAGCAATTCCTTTATAAATGTTGACATTTCTTTTTTTACCTGAGAGAGTATTTCTGATCTGATTTCCTCTATAGCTTCATGGATTTGTTTCTTTATTTCAGTTGCTATCATTTCAGAAATGTCAGGTTTGTGTCTTCCATTTTCCTCTATCTTATTGTCTCCTGGACTTGTTCTGGGTGGTCTGGAGGTCTGAGGTTGCATTTTGCTTCTGCATCTTGTCATTTTCTATTTCAAAAGTTTTTATTTTGTTTTCTGTGTTGATCCTTGTATGTTTTTGTAGCAGGTAGCTGTATCACTAGTATCAAGGCCTCTCTAGGTAAGGTTTGTTCTTCAGGGATGTCTTCTGTGTGTAGGAGGCTCTTGGTTTGTGTGTGTCCCAAGATCCTACCTTTCCAATTAATTAAGAGTGAGATATTGGTATCTGTTTGGCTAGGTCCCCAGTCCTTTGGTGCTGGGGTGTGGTGAGGATATTACCCCAGAACTTCCCAATATTGTTATAGAAGTGAGGACAACTGATTACAACAGATATGACATCCTAGCTAAAGTAGTATAGTTAGCAATAACAATAGCATCTAGCACAGTTTAGACACTGACAAAATGTGGTAACTATTAATTTTATACCTTTAACCATAAGAGCAAAATCTACAATTATATTACAGAACCAATCATAAATTGGGAGTTTGTATGCAAAGCATTTGCTCTTGGTAAAGTGGTTTTACCCTGTGGTGGGGAAATTTAAGAAAAATAGTGGATAAAATAAAGATAACTGAAAAGACAGTATAAGCCAGGCTGGAGGACAAAAGATGATCATGCAAGCTTTGGGAAAGTAGAAAAGAGAGCAGAGGAGAAAGAATGAAGGAGTAAGCAAGAGATTATCTGAACTTGTTCTCTAAATCTGGAGGATGGGATTAGTTTTCTGTGACTGGATTTCTCCCCAGCTGTTTAGAAAAGAGAAAAAAAGATAAGAAAAAAAAAAAAGAAAAAAAGAGAGAGAGAAAAGGGGAAGCCCCACCCTCCTGCTTCTATTCTGTGTGTCTTTGTTCCCAAGCACAACACTGGTTCACCTAACTTACCAGTTGTTGTCTCATGTTGTTACTGATACTTCTGACAATTTCATGCCGCCAATCCTGCCTGTCCATCGTGTGCATCCTGGCTGGTACCTTACTGTGTGTCTGATGTTCCCATGGGTCTTTGTGTCTTCCTGCACAGTTCACCTGGATCCCAGCAGTGGGGAAAGGAGGGGTGGGTTGCTGTGTCTTCCCATGCTGTTTGCCTGGATCCCAGCAGCCATGATGGGTACAGCAGTCCCTTGTCCATTAAGGCTGACATTAAGTACGTAGCGCCTGAGTCCCTCTGCTACAAAGACCTGCATAGTCTCAAGAGCACACCCAAGCCCAAGCCACAGCTAGTGGTGAAGTACATTGAAACACAGGTTCATCCACTGGGGTAAAATTTTGACCTGGTATTAGGCCAAACCTAAAATCTCTGTCTGCAAGCACTCATCTGGGAATAGCTATATTGCCTGAGGTTGTAGGATGGGCTATGCAGAGATAATCCCTTAGGCATGAAGGCTGGTGGTTAAATTTAAATTTCACAGCTTCAAGGACCAGAATAATCTCAGGAAGAGGCTGTCCAAGGACTACTATGGGGCTTGCAATGGTGTAGGCCAAAACTCAACTCTGTCCCATTGGTATCAGGTATCCACATTCCAGGGTAGTTCTAGAAGCTCTATCGCTAATGTCTAGAGTGAGAATGGGGCCCTTTGGCTTTTGCCTTGTTGGGCTTAGTACTGAGCTCCAAGACAAAGTCTTGTGCTAGCGTTCATGCCCTGGACCCCACGCTGCTGCTTGAGGTGGAGTCAGATAGCACTCTATTGCCTAATAGAGTTCCAATGATTCAGTCCCCTAGTACTAACACCTAAAGCTCTGTGTGGAACCAGTGGATGTGGTACTGGATTTCAAGTCTAAAGCCTAGACTTAATTCCCTTTCCCTCCCACAGGCGTGAGGTATCTCACTCCATATGTGCTCCTCGAATTTGGAAGTGTGATGGAGCCACTGTTTTCATCATGCCTTCTCCAATGTGTCTTTCCTTTCTAGCATACTAAAATCAGGCTCTATGGTCTCTCCCCTGTATTGCCTAGATCTTGTGAAGGCAGTTTGGTGCGTGGATGCCTTTTCCAATTACATGTCTATGGGGAAACAATCGAAAGAGAATCTCATTCAACTTATATTTTTCTTTTTAAGCAGCAGAAAAACATTTTTGCAGTGCTAGAGATTGAACCCAGAGCTTCACACATGTTAGGCAAGTGTTCTACCTCTTAACTATATCCCCACTATATCAGCAGCATAGGAAATCTAATTTTTAGGTGGTTATTGATTTGTTCATCAGTCCCTAAAATACCAATAATTTTTGTTCTATACAAGTAATAAAATTTCAGAGTGTATTTTATTCTTGTTTTGTATTTCTTCTCTCTCTTTTCTTTTTTTCTTTTTTACTGTGGGTACCAGGAGTCGACCTCAGGACCTCGTGTGCCAGCAGGTGCCCATGCCGCTGAGTGATATCACTGGCCCTTTTTTCGTACGTGGGTTCTGGGAGCCGAACTTGGGCCCTGGCGCTTGCCAGGCAGGCGTTTACGCTGCTGAGCCATCTCACTAGCCCTAATTCTTCTCTTTTTAAAAAAATATGAGAAAATAAATAATTTTCTATGTCCTCAATATCTCTCACTCTCTCCCTTAATCTGTGTTATATTCTACCACTATATATACTTATGAGAAAACAGAAAGCCCTCAAGACAATCGGCAGCACTTCAGGTCTTTTACCAGTAGGTAACTAGAATGCCAACTCTCTCACAATAGCTAAAAATTGTAAAGTGTTAACAAATTGGGATTAGGAAAGAAATTGGTTCATTTTGCTTTTTTTGTCTTATGTACACCCATAGAGAGCAAAGCTGTAATCTGAATGTAGATATTTGTACTTTAAAACCTTGTTGACATAATAAGCTTGATTGGACATGGACCTAACCATAGGCCAAAGCACTAAGACAGAAACACGTTCAAATATAACATAGCTGTTGGGAATCCAATCAGTGTGACAGAATTAGCTACTACTACTTAATGTACCAACTTTGGCTTAAAACAACAATCTATTTAGCCATGTTTCCCTACGTCACCAATTTAGGTGGAGCTTGGCTTCCTCTTTCATGCATCAGTTATCACCTGAGGGAGGGAGTGACTGTGAGATTATCTGGCATCACTTATATCTCTTTGCTCTCTACTGGGAAAACTAGGCTGACATTGCTCTGTTTGAGGTGGTCTCTTATTCACAGCAGCTGAGACTGTTTTTGTCCAAAAGGTAGAGCTGAGTCCCAGGAAGTAAATGCAAGCATGCCAGGCTGGAATATTATCTTGGAAGGATACAGTATCATTTATATAGACCAATGGAAGTCATATAGCATCACAAATGCAAGGAGACAGGAAATAGATTGTATTTCCTGATGAGAAGAGCAGCAAAATCATATTGAAAAAAGATATGAACTTTCAAAGTAGTAAAGGATTATGGTCATTATTATAATCCACTAACCTATAACTGAGAAGGCAGTTTGGTTCTTATTGTGATGACTTGCTGATGCCCTGATATTTCACTGGTTGTGTGGAGGTATAGTTCATTCTTAATTACCTAGCAATGCTGTGATAAATCGTTTTTAGAATTGACATACCAGTAGTAGTTTGTAAAAGCCTGTGAATTCTGGCATTGTCTATCAGTTTCTTTGACATAGAACCTTTGAGAAAAAAACACTCTACTTGTTGCTGTCTAAAGAGTCTAATCCTGATCTTAATTATTAGACGCTTAAGCATTTTTACAGAATTTTATTGGGTTGCCAGACACAAATACCTGGATGTAGATGCTAGTCCAGCTTTATTTATAACAAGGGAACGGATGATATTACATCATAATCTATGATGCTGTATTTCTGACCTGTTAGAAACCTAAGCAGAGCTATTGAACAGCATCATACAGACTTCAGGAAATAACCCCCACATTACCTACATGCCACTCTGGCAGATGTCCTGAAGATTTCCAGAATGTAGAGGCAGAACTATGAAATATACTGGAACAGGCTCTATACCAAAACACTGGGGAAGCACTGGGCTTAAATGAGGTGCCTGACACTGGGTTCTTGGAAAGATTAGAATAATGTAGTGAGTTTTGCTTAAGGATACTCATGTTCAGATGAAAAATATGATCCATACCTGTGAAATCTGTTAGTTTTGGTAATGATTCGACATTAAAACTAAGATTATCAGGTTCAAAACATGACCTAAGATAAGAGGAAGATTCCTAAATCTGTGCTTACAATGTATCTGGGAACCAGCACCTTCTGCAGGATGTCTGATTATAGGAATTTCCTACTGTGGTGAATAGAGCACTTCTGTAGTAAGTACAAATACATCAGTGGTGCTTTGTTTGGGTTGTAAACTATTGGTCATCTAGGGAGAAACAGACTATAAAAGGATTGACACTACTTACTGCTCTGCTAACCAGTTACAATTGATTATCCCCTAAAAGTGTCATTCATGCTTGTAGTGGAGATGCCCCTGTTGGGACTGTGTTTTACTTGTCATGAACAGACACAAAGAAATAGCCTCGACATCTGAGGCTTATATTGTTGAGAATAATCTCATTATATAAGAATATTGGGGCAGGAGTGTTATAAAGGATTTGGATACTTAATATTTTTCAAGAATGTTTATGGATTTCATTTATGTCTAGGCATTTCATAAAAGGAGAGGTTTCATATTGATTTTTATGTTGCTAGTACTGTATCATTTGAGATATTTATGCAGCCATGGGTTATCTATACAGTCTCTAGTAAACTCTTTTGGAGAAAATGCCTGAGCATAATGTGAAGAGAAAAGTAGAACAGGAAGAAGATTTTTGGCTCAGATTGTATGTGAAACTATAATGACTTTGGGAATAGAGGAGGAGCCAGGTCTTCTTACTCTATTACCACCACAGTCCCTAAAAGAGAACTTTTGCCTATAATTCCACATTGAGAGAGTGTTCACATACATTGTTATCCTATTAGATGCTCCTCCCCGAGGGAGGGAATAGTCACTGGCTTGTTTTACCAGTGAGTTCTGCAGAAGTAATGCTGACTATACTCAGCCTGTCTCTTCTCATGGCCTTCTAGAGCCAAAGCAAGGTAGATCTTGCAGTTATAGAGTGCATGCCAAGGACAGGCAAAAGGTACATCCAGGTTTCTGCCACCTCACCTTCCTATCCAACATGCAGTGAGAAGATGAGTAATTCCCACTGTATGAACTCCTCCCGACTGTATGAAGAAAATGAGAGCAAACCTTTAAAGGAAGCAGTATTATATATATTTATATATGTATATGTGTACCCATGCATATTAAGCCAGTTTATCAATTAAACTTATTAATCATTTAAATAGATTCTTAACTTTGGGAAATACTTTTATAAGTCATAGGACTAAAGTACTTAGTGAATCTAATTATATCAGTTTTAAGGAGCATGAAAATTTTAATTTAATAAAGCAAAGCAAAAAACCTCCCACTTCACAATTTACTCTTGTCACTTAGAATCTCTTTTGTTAATTTGTAAAAAGAAATAACAATTGCCTTACCAAAAAAAAAATTATTACAAGGCTTAAGTGAATTGAAAAGAATTAAATCTTTATATAAAATTCAAAAGACCATGCAATTATTTTACTTACTTTCATCAAAAACTAAACAGTCTTACAACGGAGACCCAAACTTCTCTCTTCAGCTATTCATAAAATTATCAACCATAGAGAAATCAGATTGCAACTCACTAAACTTACCTGGAAAATTACATGCCATTAAAAGGTTATATTTGCATCAAAATTGTGATAACACCTGCAAATGTTTTCAATCCATTACTGAATAAATTGCCTAATGTGTTCACATCAACACACAGAAAGGCCATACCACTTTTGTGGTTTGAGAGCATAGACTCTAGAAACAGAATCTGAGTTCAAATTCCTAGGTAGTTGTGTGTCCTGATCAAGTAGCGTAACCATCTATGATTTAGTTTACTCATCTATAAAATAACATGTACTTCATTGAAGAGCTGAATGTAATAAATGTATATTAACCATTCAGTGCAGAACCTGGCACAGAACACACAACTATTATTGTAAAAAAAAAATTATTTGCCATTTAAATTTATCCCAAAGTGTTATAACTATGTTTAAAATGCTAAAATTGTAGTCTTCCTTGAACATTTCCTCCAAATCCAAACTCAAATCATAATCAGGCAATGAAAAAATATATCAAAAACTTTATCAAATATAAAGATAAAATGAATATGATCATTTAGGTTATCACTTATTCTCCAAGAATATTTACTTCACCAAGAAACACAACTAATTTTTTCACTACTTTGTCATTTTTAAATTTATGAGACTAAACTGAAAAACTCTTTTGGCAATTTATAAGCCAATCTTTAGATATTATAGTGAATTGCCAAATCACAAGTCTATTTATCAGTTCTCTTGTGTATTTTAATCACACACAATAGATTTATGAGCTCCTTGATGACAAGCAAATGCTTCTGAAAATCCTAGAAAATCCAAGCACTTAAAAGTAATCACATTATGGGCCGGTGAGATGGCTCAGCGGCTTAAGCGCCTGCCCGGCAAGCGCGAGGGCCCGAGTTCGACTCCCGGAACCCACATACGAAAAAGGGACCGGTGATATCGCTCAGCGGCACGGGCGCCTGCTGGCGCGCGAGGTCCTGAGGTCGTTCCCCCGGTACCCACCAAAAAAAAAAAAAAAAAAAAAAAAAAGTAATCACATTAGCACATTATTAGTAAAAGACTTCTGCCAATTTAGCGGTATTCAATGGCAAGGACTGGTAAGAAAGAGAGAGAGAACCAAGCCTCAAATATTCTTCTTTCTCCCCTTTTAAAGAATATTGTTTTATCATAATTATTAAAATACATAATTCTATGTGTAAATTTTCCCAATACAATTTTAGCTAAAGAAGTAATATACATATTATTATAACAGAATCTACAACACTATTTCATAGTTTCCAAATTTATTCTTAGAAAACCAGAACTAGCTTTAACAAGTACTTCATTACCATTTGCAAAGTTCACCTGGAAAACTGAATGAGCGGATGAGTTCATTAACCTTTCATCTCACAACCAAGATTGAATAATTACTATAGTAAGCCCACACTTGAAATACTCTATATCTTTAGGTTCAACTCAAATAATCTTTTTGAAATTAAAAAATAGCTCTAACATAATAGAATTTTGAAAATCAAATCAAATATTACACTATAATGCTGATTATACTTCATTAATCTATTAGGAGAGCCATAATGCAGATGGCAGCCTCACATGGCTTTTTCTCTGTACACACTGTTTCTCTTCCTCTTCTTATAAGAACACCAGTGAATAGGTGTTCACCTAGAATAGTGCCCCACCTGTAAAAGCTTATTTAGCTTTAATTCCCAATTAAAGACCTGACCTCCAAGTATAGTCATACTAGAGATTAGAGCTTAAATATATAAATTGTGAAATTTAGTCCACAACTGTATCTCTTATAGAAAGTAGGTCACCAATATTTTACTAAAAATAAACTCAATTTTTATCTTAATTTATAAATATAAATGCTGATTTATACCATCAATGTTAAAATGAAGCCAGAAACTCAAGATGTGTTAAAACTAACAAAATGTAGTTAAGAATGAAGATATAGGAATAGAGAAGAAAACTGATAACTCTCAATAAATATTTTATTTGGGTATACAGAAAAACTATAGCTAAATAATTAAAATAATAAAAAGGTTATAGGATGTAAACGTGAACACTAGACTTAGAGCAGCAGATATATCAAGGGAGATGGAAAATTATCCTAGATACATTAGTCGGTTTCTCATTGCTGAGAAAAACACCTGATATCTGCACCTTAAAGGAGGAAAGGTTTATTTTGGTTCACAGTTCATAGAGGTTTCAGCCCATAGTTGTCTGGCTCCAAGGCAGGGCAGCATGACAGAGGGCCATTGCAGAGGAATAGGTGCTCATTGCACTGCATGGCAGACAGGAAGTAGTGAAGGGCAAAGTGGGGAGAAATGGACCCTTCCAGGCCACACACCCAGTGACACACCTCCTCTGACCAGTCTCCGCCTCACAGCATGCCACTTAGCTATAAATAAACTCATCAGTGGATGAATCCACCAATGAGTATCATGCCCCCACGATCCAGTCACCTCCAAAAACCCCACCTATAAGCATACAAGGCTTTAGTTGGACATCTAGATATAAACCATAAAAATAGGCTAATCGTTTCCCATTTTACTCTCTGCAACACTTAGTATGAGTGTTACTAAAGTATATATCTTACTTCACATACACAGATCCTCCCTCCAAAAATTCTGCTTATATACAAAATGATTTTGCTTATGTACAAAATCATTTTGAAAGCATATATGTAAATCCTCTAAAAGTGCATAATATTAAATCACATTTAATCTTTTACTGATTGCGTGTTAGTTTTTGGCTTTGTGATTTTTTCAAAAGAATAATATCTAAAATACAACTCATAAGTGGCTGTTTGTGAGGCTTACAGATCTGTGCACAGAAGTAAAAACAGCCAAAAATATTTGTAAGCAATAAAACCATGTGTAGTTTAAAGTTAAATCAGATCATCATGGGCTGGGATGAACAATGAAAATATTTTGGAAATGTTTTTGTTTTTGTTTTTTATGTGGGTACCAGGAGTTGAACTCAGGACCTCACACTTGCCAGCAGGCACTTGTGCCATTGAGCAATATCACCGGCCCTTTTTTTCCTTTATGTGGGTACCGGGAGTCGAACTCAGGACCTCATGATTGCCAGAGAGGCATTTATGCCACTGAGCCATATCACCAGCCCCTCTTTTGCTTTTTTGAGAGAGAGAGAGAGTCTCACTATGTAGTACAAGCTGGCCTTGAACTCACAGCAATCCTCCTCCCTCAGCCTCCTGAGTGCTGGGATTACAGGAATGTTCTACCACAACCAGGGAAAATGGTTGGTTTTAAGAAGGCCATTTAAGTATGTATAGGAGCATTCATAACACTTTTACAAAAGATAGGAACGAATTGGCAATAAGGGCAATGGCATAATGAAAACATACACTTAGTTTATAAGAGAGCTGATTATAAGACTAATGTAATTATATCAAAGTTTCAGGAAGTAATAGTGAAGAGGACCTTGAATGTCCAGTTACAGAAGTCTTGTACATATATGTGCAAAATACCCTGAAGGAATAAGTGCACTTAAAGAATTTTAGTGGGAAGATATCCACAATCAATACTTTCTTGGGTATTACATACACATTCCTTTTTTTTTTTTTTGCAATATCGATGTTCAAATTTTCCTTAGAAAACTCACCTTTCTGGACCCTTGGTAAGTGGGGTGATGTCAAGTGAGGTCCATCTGTCTTCAGTCTTCAGTGTGAATACTGGTCTCAGACCTGATCAATTAATGTACCACAACTACTCGGTCATCAAAGAGTTCAGGAAGGAGGCAAGCCCCATGTGATGAGTACAGGGCAATGGGCTGGAATGGTTGACTAGAGACAGTCTCATCCTGCCAGGTTTTCTAGGCTGTAGGGATGTAGGCCAAGAGATGCATGGAGTCACTAACAAAACTTACTTGAGAATGAAGACAACACAGAGAAAAGCTGAACTGAGAATAATTTCTAGGTAGTTTCTGAGCACTTTGATATAATTCTGCTGAAAAGATTTTCAGCTATGAGAGGTAATAAATATCTTTTTGGACTTAATCCAGTTTTCAGAATAACTTTTAACTCTTGCAACCATAAAAGGTCTTATTAACTCTTATTAATAGGACAAACTTGTAGACTTCTGTCAAAAAAAACAAAAAAACAATAAGTCTGTAACCATGGAAAGGGAACATCCTAAGTAACAAGTGAGTTTCCTCCTATGATTCACTGCTAAAAAAGGAAAACACTTAGCCAGTGTGACACTTTGCTCAGAGTAATATTGGATGGAATAAGAAAACCACAGAACAGGGAATTAGTTTAACAGACAGAATCGGGATGTAAAATGACTGACTTCATAAAATTACAGCTAAAGATGGGTATAAAGTCATGAATTCAGCAATGTGGTCAGCTATAAATTTAGGTTGCAAACATTTAGTTCACCATTATGAATGGGGCTTCTAATTACAGGAAATCTAAAAAGGACAAAAAAAACCCCAAACATCTTGAAAAATTTAAATACTTGGTACACAATGTGGATTTAGTTGGTTTTTTTGGGGGGGGTGGTTTTTTGTTTTTGTTTTTGTTTTTCCACATAGAACAGCAGCATGAAGTGTGTGGCTCAGGCAGGAAATTTAGTGAAATGGCTTTCCAACAACTAATTAAATATGCCAAGCTATTATTTTAAACAAAATATTTCTGCTGTGTGTTCTATAAATCAAGTACATAAGGTTTACTCTAGACCCAGACTTAAAAGTAGACTTTAAATATTAAATTTAAATTATAATATTTTTCTACAAGAAAAAATACCACCATTTAAACAGATTTCATGTAAAAATTTATTATATAATAGGTAAAGACCTATTTTCCACTATGATGCCAAAAATCTTGTCCTTTTGTTTAACACTAATCTAATAAAGAACAATTCAATTGGCAAAAAGAAAAAAAGAAACAGGAGAAACAAGGAAAGGAGGAAGAGAAAAGAAAAAGTGACAGAAAGAGAGAGAGAATGAGAAAGCTTACTGGGTTAAAAGCAAAAAGAATATAAAGGAGATGCCAAATAATGAAAAGACAAGTATATAAATATCACTGAGTTCCTAGGTTAATTCTTCCAGTGTTAAGACTAGATCAAAAACTTTTGTTTTAATCTTTAGCTTACATTAATTAAAGCCAAAAAGAAAGAAAAATAAAACGGAAGCTGACATGGAGAGAGGGGAAAATGGAAAGAAGGAAAAGAGGGATAGAAAACTACAGTGCTTGATTTAAAAAACCAAATGTTGTTTATTTACTTGGAAATCCTGGATGAAGTTAAAAGGTCATTGTCTTTAAAGACACAACATCTTCACTAAGCATAGCAGAAAAATAATTTGCTATATTTTTCTGATTACATCCTACAGTATCTTTTCACAGCCTCATAATATATAATATATATAATATATATATATACAGCCTCATAATATATATATAAATTCCATTTCTATTAATACATATATATATATTATGTAACTCTTCTAGTTAGTTTAGCCACCCCCCATGGCTCGATGAAATCTCAGTGACAATTTAAGATTAAGTGATACCTTCCCTCATCCTCTCCAAAATTCTTTTATTTTATTAAAAAAACAAAATTTCATAGCAAAATAATAAAGGAATAACAACAATTAATGTACCGTGTATCATTATCTTCAAAGTAGTTACTCAGCATCCAAGACATTGACAAAAATGATTCTCTCTTTCAAAGAAGAAACAAATATTAGCACAAAACTATTCTTTTCAATGAACTAAGAGAAACTAGTAGTAGAAAATGAAACAAATAAGCATATGTATTAAAATATTTTTGAAACAACAGAATGGTTAATTTGGGGAAGCATCCGAACCTCTCCCCACTTCCCATTTATCTGTTTCCATTTTGCTCCTCATTTGCATATACACTTTGAGTTCCTCATGTGAAGGAAATCATGTGATATTTAAACTTGTGTATCTGACTTATTTCACTTAACATTATGTTCTTAAGTTGCATCCATTTACCTATGAATTCTTAAAGTTTATCTTTTTATGGCAGAGTAGTACTCCACTGTGCATAAATTTTATGACCCACTTAACTGTATGTGAAATTATTTTTCCATGTCTGGAAAGTTATTTTTATGGCTATTGTGTTGCCTTCTAATTTTTCATTAATTCCAATTACCTTTATCTTAGTCTTCTTGAGTCATCCAGCTGTCATTGTATCTATTTTCCATATTGTCTTATTGTTTTTAGGGTATCATTACTTCATCATTAACTACAGCCTTGTACTATAGATCTGACACTCTGTCTGTCCTTCAGTTTAGTCACTTCTGCGGCCCATACTTTAGATCTTATTTTTAATCTTCTAGATTTCTGTTTGGAAATTTTATGGACTCTCATTCTTTTCTGCACTGGGTATTCATTTTCCTTCTCTTTCTTTAGCTCCAGTAGATTATTATTAGTGTCTTCTCTAGACTCAATCATTTGTTTCATTAGTATCATTATCAGATTAGTCATAGCTTCTTTAAATTTGCCAAGCATCTTACTGAACTATTTTACCTCCATTGATAACATTTCAGACATTTTTTCTGGGTAGCTTGTGATTTCTTCCCCTTCAATAACCCCAGAACCAGTTTTGGGGGAGTTGGGAGTTTTTGGAGGCATTTTACTGCCTTGTCGTTTCATATTTCTAGTTTTTGTTTCATTGTTTTTTTGCTCTGGGATATGAGGCTTCTTTGGCCCAGTGGCCGGTTCTTTCGGAGTCACAGTATTGTTCATGACCCCTGGACAATCCAGATGTTGGCATACAGAGAAAGCCAGTTGACAGTACCAACTATGTCATGTTGGCTATAGTAGTAAAGTCAGAAACAATAGTAGTGTCAAATAGCCACTGGATACTGACAAACCCTAGGAACTACTTGCAAATGCCCTTAACCAGAGCAAAGAGGTCTATTTTAGTGAAGATATTAGGCCACTCAAATACCAACCAACAGTAATTCAGACCAGTAATTTCTGCTGGACGTAGGCAGTGGCACAAGAACTCAAGTGTACACTGGACTAAATATCATCTCCTTCAGGTCTCCCCCTCTGAACTGGCCTCCTGCCAGAATATACAGGGCCTTTGAGCCTCTTGGCCTAAGCCTGAGCTGCTCAGGGGATCTAGGAGATCTCTGTTTAGTTCTTACTCTCTCTCCAAGCTGTTTCCCATGCCTGTCTCTCACCTGGACTCTGTGGTAGGGTAACACTTCAGTCCTGAATGCAACTCTGGTCCTGGGTGTCATCTCCAATCAGATCAGTCTGTTTGGTGTCACTTCTGCCACGCTGTGCTGTGGAAAACCCAGGAACAGAGCTGGCTAGGATTTGGTAGTTTTGTCACTCTCCTCTTGCCTCCTATGCTGAGAATGCACAGCCTGGACCACTGGTGATATAGGCAGGGGTGGGGGACATACTTGCTCTATGATCGTTCCTGCTGCTCCAAAATTCTTATGTCACCATGAGTATATCTTTTCGGATAATTTTCTCTATTGGAAAGTCTTCTTTTTCTATTTCCAGTTCTTTATTTATGCACAAATCACTGCAATTCCTTTTGTCATTTTTTGATCAGCAAACATATACATGCATACACATACATTCATGTTATGTATACACATTCATTTATATCTATGTGTAAGTATATAACGTACTCACATATACTGAGTTGCTAGATACATTCTCTTCCCTAGTTCAACAACAGAGAAAAGGGGCCGGTGAGATGGCTCAGTGGTGTAAGCGCCTGCCTGGCAAGTGCGAGGGCCCGAGTTCAACTCCCAGAACCCACATACGAAAAAGGGGCCGGTGATATCGCTCAGCGGCACGGGCACCTGCTGGTGCGCGAGGTCCTGAGGTCGACCCCCTGTACCCACAAAAAAAAAAAAAAACCAGAGAAAAAAGGAAAGATTTGAACTGTTGTAAGATAATGTTTTAGACATAGGTTGATGACTAGAATCATGGATAGATATTCAAATAAGTAAAAGAATTCTCCCTGAGTGGATACTTTAAAATTTTTAATATCTTTAAAATGATCTAATAATTTTTCAAGACATTTCCTCAAGTGCATAATTACATAAATTATTTTATGTAAAACTCACATAATTCACAAGAAACATTTTATTAAATAATTACACCTTTACAAAAAAGGTAGAGATTCTCCATCATGATAAGAATTAATACCACACTCTGCTTTCTTTTCCTTTTTCCTCTTCAACTACTGTTACCAATTTAGGTTTCATTTCCTTAACATGTACAGTCTAGACTCACAGATAATATGTTAAAAAAGCATAAAAGCTATCTCCCCCCAAACTCATATTTTTCATGTGAAGACTCTGAGGATGCAATAATTAGAATGAAAAATTTTATTAGCTCACAAAACATGTTAGTGATCAGGCAGGGCTGTACCCACTGTCTTGACATCCAATTCTGTGCTTCTTCCACAATAGGTCATATTTTACACTCAACTATCTGACAAGAATATCTGTGTTTAACAAATAAATGATTACTGATAAAAGTTGAAAATTATTAGTTTTCTTTCTCTTTTGAAGATAAGGTAAATGCAGCGAAGTTTTCAAGTTTCTGTAAAAGTTTGAGTTTAAACTAAAAATGTGCCTGTGTCTGTCTTTGGAATTTGAGGTATGTGATCCAACTTTCCCTACTCCAGACAACTCTTAAATGAGTTTGTGTGCACAGAAATAAAGGGCTTGTCGGGAATTGGATTTTTGTGGTGTTGAGTCAGGCACGAGAGGCACAAGATAATGAAAGTAGAAAGTTCCCTGGCCCAATCACATGGACTCAGTTTTGAGCAGCAGGGAGAGGCCAGTGTTTAAAAGAAGTTGACAAAATGCATGTGGGGGACTTTGTGAGATTAGATTGAAGAGCAAATGTAGCTGCTTGAATCAAGTCAACTGCAGAATTATAGAGGGTGTTTTTGTTATTTTTCTTATTAGAATATATTGGAGATACGTAGTAAGTGCATTCTTTGTGGGGGGAATTGATGCATGCTATCAACTTTAGATCATTTTTATTTCCCCTTCTTCCACCCTCACTCACTAATTCTCCTTACTCAGATCCTTTTCCCCTCTTCACAAAGACTATATCCCTGCCTTTTATTTTGCTCTTTAAATTATTTATATTTTGGATCTCTCATATTAGAGAAACATGCAATATTTAACCTTCTGTTTCTGATCTATTTCACTTAGTATTGTGGTCTCAAAGTGAATCTATTTTCCTATGAATGACTCAGATTTATCTTTCTTTATGGCTGAGTAATACCACATTGTAGATATATAACAAATGTTCTTTATCCATTTATATTTTGATGGTCATATGGCCACTTACACAATTTACCTATCGTCAGTTGTGGTGCTATAAATATGGGTATGCATGTATCATTGCAATATGATGACTGCAGCTCTTTTGTGAAGACACCCAGGAAAGGTATAGCTGGTTCAAATGGAATTTCTATTTTTAGTTTTTTGAGCAATCTCCATACTGATTTTTTTAGTTGTTATACTTATGTTTCAACCAACTGTGTAGAAGGGTTCCGTTTCCCCCACAACCTCACCAGCATTTGCTGTTCCTTGAGTCTTTGATAATAGTCATTCTTACTGGAACGAGATGGAATCTCAGTGTTATTTTGATTTGCATTTCTTTAATGGTAAAGATTCTCTACATTTTCTATGTTCCTATTAGCCATTTGTACTTCTTTCTGAGAAATATCTATCCACGTCAGTTGACCACATTTTTATTCAGTCTCTTATTTTTGGGTGTCTAATAATTTAGAATTCTTTATATATTCTAGATATTATTCCTCTGTCCAAGGAATAGCTGGCAAAATATTTTTTCCATTCTGTAGATTGTCTCTTCACTCTATCTTTTCCTTTGCTGTGCAGAAGCTTTTCAATTTGATATCCCATTTGTTGATTCTTGGTATTATATTTTGCACAAATTGGAGTTCTGTTCAGGATGTCTTTGTTTATGTCTTTGTCTTCAAGAGTTTTACCAATTTTTTCTTCCAGTAGATTCAGAGTTTCTGTTTTTATATTTGGATCTTTGAACCATTTTCATTTGATTTTAGAACAGGGTGAGAGATATGGATCCAGATTCATTCTACATGTACATAATCAGTTTTCTCAGCAGCATTTGTTAAAGAGCTATCTTTTCTACAGTGTGTGTTTTTGGCCCCTTCGTTAAAGATCAGATGGCTGAAGGTGGTTGGGGTTCTTGTTCCTTTAAGAAACACAACTCTATTTCAACAAAGTGATGATATTTAAAAGAATACACTTTCGTGCATGACCTTCATTTCTTTGTAGTTTAGAAGTCTGCAAAAAAAAAACCCTGAAAATTGCAAAAAGATTTCTTCAAGGGTAAGAAGCTCCAACGAACTCACAACTACCAACCAAAATCATTTGTGGGTAGCAGATAAAAAGGCCCAAGTAGAAGAATAAAGAGGACTCTGCCTGAACACTCTTCAGAGTCATATAATTGCCCAGGCCTTGTTTGAGGACCCTCTAGTAATACAGATGAGGAGCATACAGCAGCAGCCTGTGGGTAATGGTGAGATCATCCAAAGCTAGTGAACAGCAGAGAGATTCTAATTAATTTGTTAACTATTAGTTAACAAATCATAATCAAATGCTTAGTCCTGCTTTTCATAGGAAAAGAAAAATGTCAGTGGAATCACACATTTCACAATTATTTGATCAACTGATAAACAATTAAAAATATTTTGAAAAGCATACATTTTGGTAACATGATATATATTAATATAGATATTAGTTATCTGTTGTCAGGGACTGGGTAATATAACCCATGTTTGCCTAAACGTAGCCTTTGATTGATAGAAAATTTGCTTTCTGACAACTCTGAATTTAGAAAACTTTGACTTGATTCAAAACTGCTTACAGTCGCTCATACATCAACAATATACATCATCTGTAGATAGTTATAAAACAGACATAAACATAAATGCAGTCAAAATAAAATGCCAACTCAGACTTGCCTGGCAGTTTTTATCATCTTTCTCATGTCTTTCAATGTATTCATCTTCAAAATGAATTTCCTTTCCATATTTTAACCTTCACAGTTAAAGTCAAGCTTCCAAAACTACTGGGCTTGTGAAACAATTGACTGTATATATGAATCACTTCTTGAGAAATTTGCATTAAACAGGAAATAAAGTTCTAGAATAAGAATGGAATCCTAAGCCCACATGTTTGACTCTCAAAGGCACTAGCCAGTCCAAGACCTTTCTTGGGCCAAGTTCAGCCAGAAGTACAAACAGAGACATCTTAAGTAGCCCTGAGCTGAATGAGGATAGAAACTGTTCTGCATGTGCTATAAGACAAACCCTAACCCACTCAACTACCTAGACAAGGTCACGGGGAGAAAACACTAAAGAATTTTCCTACTCCTTAACTATTAGAGCAAACCCACTATTTTTCTTCCCTCATTTTAGTTCAAATGTCAGATATTCAGGATGCCTGATCTTTAGCTAATAACGTATTTCTGTTAAAATTTGAAGTAATTTGGTGGAAAGTGTTAAGATAGTCTATATTTAAGTAATGAACATATAGCCAATGTTCTTATTTTTACATTTATCAAATCTGTAAAGAGAAGAAGGCAACCAACATGATGTAAGGAACTAGAAATAAGTTAAATAATAAGAATGAAAATAACCTACAGAAACGAAGCCATGTTATGAAGAAGAGGTTATAGTTTTTAATAGGTACTTTCTGTTTTCTGTAAATGTATATAATACCTATAAATCTCCCTTTAAATTTTTTTAGAAAATTTTCCTACTAAATTAAAAACCAATTATATATGGTTCTAATTTCCAAAGTGGATGGAAATTTTGAATAACATGCCTGAGAACAATATTTGAATATAAAAAAATGAGTTCAAAATATGCTTAAACATATCAAAGTGTTAATAAGAGAAAAATTACAGAATTTAGATCAAGAGAAAGAAGTAATCTAGAACAATGATTCCAGATTTGGGGGCCAAATTTCTCATAATGGCTTTGCAGTTAAAGCAGGGACTGAATAACACAGCAGACTTTTCAGCAGGCATGAGGCTGGGCATATGAGAACTAGATTTGTGACAGGGAGATAGGTTTTGTGGAGATGGGAAGGGAATGTGGAAATGGGAGATGGCTGGGAGATGAGAGGAAGGAGAAATAAAAGGGATCGGTATGCAACATGTACATGGGCCAATTCCCCACAATGACTACGTTCATTATATATCACAAACATATACCAAAAAAAATTTTAAATAAAATACAATGAGAGAATGCCATGGCAAAACTCATAGACTCTGGTTTGAGACACCAAAGTTTTCTCCCTAGGAATAAGAAGTAAAATGTAAGAAGTAAACACATCCAGGAAAAAACTGAATACCACTTTGAATTAAATCACTGCATGATTTCATTAATGAGACCTGGGATGTCTAGAGTCCCTGGCTGCCTTAAGAAGGAGAAACCAAATATGTGAGCTGTGTCTTCCACCTCTGGAACATGGTTTATACATATGTTAGTCCCGTTCACATTATTCCCTGCAAATGGATAGCTTTCTTCTATATTGACCATGCTTTGATGCACCAGCGCTGTCTATTATGTTTCTGATATTCTAATCCTCAATTTAAATTATTGTATTGAAACTCTAATAGTTTAAAATACTTTTAAGTGCTCTCTCAAATTTGTCAATTTTGTTATGTATTTTTTGATACATATGAACATTTTTTATTTTAATATTTTCAAAAGAGAACTCCATTTTCTGGACATCTGTATTTATCCTAATTTTGTTGTTTTTCTTAATTTACAAATATTATATACAAAAACTGTAGAGATAATTTAAAGTATATGGCTGGACAGAACCATAATTTAGTCAAAGATTTAATAAACAATACAAACTATAAGGGCAATAAATACAATCTAGGTACATTATATACAAAAAGACTAAAAAGACAAACAAAAAAATCTTACAGTCAGACAGACAAAAAACTCAACATTTTTAACGTTGATTAGACCTCATAATATAATCCCTTTTGAAGCAAAAATTTCCAAAGCTGAAAGTAAAGATTTTAACACATCTCTTGCATTCGCTCATTAAGCCAGCAGATATATAAAGCAGCAAGAATGCAAATTTGAGTAATGTGATAAAAGTTATATATGATAATTACGAGTCCTCAAAATAATACACTGAAGTATGCACTATTTTCATTTCCCCTTAGATAGATGAAAAGTGTTACTTAAAGAGGTTAAAGCAGTAGATCACTCAGCAAGTGAGTAGCAGGCAGGGAACCTGAATCCCAAGCTTAGGTTATTAGCTGCTGCATGATCCAGTCTCCAACAGTACCATGCATAAAAATTATAGGGATGTAGATTTGCTGTGCAACACAGGTTCCAAAAAATGGCCAGTTACTTTTTTCCCCTAAGTATGATTTGAACTTTTTTTCAAATACATCTTTGTGTTTGGACTCCTTTACATCATGAAAGTAAAGTAGATGCTCTGTCCACCCATCCATTTTTCCTTGGAATATCCAAGCACAGTGTCATTCACAGAACAGAACAAAGGATTACTTGTGAAAGTGAAAAAGTATTTCAGTAGTACGATGAGTATAGATTGAACATCTTAAAAAGGATAAGCGCCATTACAGGACAATGGAATTACCCAGCACAAATCCAGAAGGCACCAAAACCTGGCAGTGTGACTTGATTGACCTGATTGTTAGAACTCCAAGGGGTGAACAGAACAAACAAAAGAAAAGAGAAAAAGAGATTGGAAATATCAACAGGGGTTACATTTCAACCATACTAACAAACTTGAACTCTTTTCTATAAGTCTTGGTACTCACATTTTTTATTAATTCAGAGCCATTTTTTGCATCACAAATAATTATGAGCTCAGTGTGTACAAATTGATTAAGTACCACCTCTTGACTTGGGGAAATAACTTTCCACTTCCCACTGAAAAGTGAAGGCCTTCTTCATTCCTCCTTTCACCACTCCCAACCCCAACTCACCTCAATAATTATTTTATGAATAAGCATATATATCTTAGTATATAGACAATAATTAATATGCTTAAAGATTTATGATAAACTTAATACTATTATCTTTATTCCATGTGTTGGAAATCAGGTTACAGGCAGTTAAAACTAACCAAATTATAGGACAAAGATAAATAAAAAAGCTGGCTTTATTTCTAAGGCCAATATATATTTCAACAAAAATAATAGTGATTTTTTTTTTTTTTTTTTATGTGGGTACCGGGAGTCGACCTCAGGACCTCGCACTTGCCAGACAGGCGCTGTGTCGCTAAGCCATACTCCCAGCTTGATTTATTTTAGCTAACTTCGGTATTGCTTTACTTTAGTTCTTTCATTTGAGGTGTTTTTTTTTGTTTTTTTTTTTGTTGTTGTTTTTTTGGGTGGTACTGGGCGTCGACCTCAGGACCTCGCGTGCCAGCAGGCGTGTGTGCCATCAGGCACCCGTGCTGCTGAGCGATATCACCGGCCCTTTTTTCATATGTGGGTTCCAGGAGTCGAACTCAGGCCCTCACACTTGCCAGGCAGGAGCTTATGCCACTGAGTCATCTCACCAGCCCTCATTTGAGTTTTTATCTAAAAGATAATTATATTTCTAATATATCTGCAGTCATAGAGCCACGATGAATATTTTACATGGTTTCTAATTAATCATGTCAGAATAGCTAAATTAATTGAACAGCATGAACAGACAGATAACTTGTAATAAATATGTCCAGTTTGTTTAAAATGGAAAAGCTTTTTCAATAAAGTGGAAACCTATACAGAGGTGGCTATGAAGCACAGGGATCCTTGTAAAGTCATTTGGTATTCTTGTTTATTCTCTGTTATTCTGAACAAATGTAATTTTTAAAATTTAAAATTGACATTCTGTGAAATTATTCATTGTGAGAGTCAAGTCAGCCTTTGTCAGATGCTTGGTTTCTCGGGAAATGAGATGTTTGTGTTCTTTGATGTCGCTGTCTTTAATTTTCTAAAGTGGAACAGATGTTCTTGGGATATAATAGGTACGTGTCTACATGAACCTTTCATTTCTACAAACGAACTTCCCGAAAATATGTGTCTTCGTGTAAAAAATAGAAATGCTTTTGCAATAGTTTTTCTTCGTAAACACAAGAATGAAATAGTCTTAACAAAGAGAGATTTAAATAGGGTGATTGTTACTGTTGATGTTGTATTTGTTAGGGTTGGTTTGAACTAGTGGCTTTAAATATTCATTGCTCTATCAAAGAGGTGATGTTCATTATTCTATATTATTTTAGCGAGCAGAAAGTCCATGAAGACAGTAGCCATGGTGGCAAAATATATAATATCGAGTCTGTGAGGGACCTGTTTCTTCAGAGACACCTGTTCTTTTAGTTCTCTGAACACCACGTCCCTCGCGTTTTCTGCTCTGTCCTACTTTTTACTGTGCCTGTTCTGTCGCTGGATGTTTTCCATCTCACTGTCATCACTGCCACAACATCTTTGTTACTCTCCCCGCTTTTCTTCTCAACTCAGTCCAGCCTGCCCTAAGAGATTCATAACAATTCTCCCAGTATTGTTTTAGTTGACTAAATTGTGCCTCCATACACTGTTTCTAAAAATAAAATTCAAACTCATTCACAAACCTTAGCACAATGTTTTCATAAATTCCTTCCTATCTCCTTTGAACACTCTCTCTGAAATGTGTTGATTTGTCACCTGGAAAATATAGTTGTCTTCTCATGATTCCTCCTTATTTCCTTTCCCCCACTTAAACTGCTATTAGCACCACGTGTCCTACATCCACTCAACCGTCATAGTTTAGAAAATACTAACCTCTGCGGGATTCTTAATCTTACTCTTCCCAGCTCTTATTTGCCATAGCTTTCTTATTAAAGACATTTTTTATCTTATAAATATTTGTAAATGGGCCGGTGAGATGGCTCAGTGGCATAAGCACCTGCCTAGCAAGCGCGAGGGCCCGAGTTCGACTCCCGGAACCCACATACGAAAAAAGGGCCGGTGATATCGCTCAGCAGCACGGGCGCCTGCTGGTGTGCGAGGTCCTGAGGTTGACCCCTGTTACCCACAAAAAAAGAAAAAAAAATTGTACAAATATCTCCTATGACATGTTAAGCTTTTGGACAATTCATTGCTATTCCTTGGGTGCTATTACTTATTTTCTATAAATATGCTAAATTATTTAAACATTAAAAATAGATGATCTTTCAATCTGTGTATTAAACTAAGTTAAATATCACAATTTGAACTCAAGTTAGCTTGAAAATTTTTCTTTCAGTATTTTCCAGAAGATACTTGTATAGTTTACTTCTTAAAAAATAACATTATCAGGAGGAATAGGTTTGGGCAGGTATGCCAGACAAAATTATTTTTATTGTAATAGACACATGTAATGTCTTTGATTATGTCATTCCATTTGTATGTTTTCCTTTCCATTGTATGGCTGAGAGAATTTGTTAAATCTATTTGATATTTCTTTTAGTTCAGATGTAAATTACCAGACCCTTTACAAGGGTCTAAATAGTGTTACCCAAAAATGTAAAATCGGAGATGTGAGTTTCATATTTAAAACACTATTGTTTGGCTGGATGTGGTAGCACATACCTGTAATCCCAGCACTCAGAGGCTGAGGCAGGAGGATCACTGCAAGTTCAGGCCAGCCTGAACTCACTACACAGTGAGTTCAAGGCCAGCCTGAAGTACATAGTAAGACCCTGTCTCAAAAAAAAAAAAAAAAATTATTGTTTGGACCACAAGTCAATTTCACCTCCTCTCACCTCAGTAACTTGGAATTTCAGGTTTCCATTCTTAGAAATAACTTTAGATTATCCATCACTACAGATTTTGACACAAAAAAAGTTACATTTTTAGCAGACAAAATTTTCCAATAGCTAATATCAAAAGCGTGGTAGAAAAGATTCTTTTAAAGTCATTATAAAGCTGAATTAATCCTTCTGGAAAAATGTAGGCTATAAATGAAGTCACCTTATTTCTTTTCTTAGAGAAGGAATATATGGAGATCATTTTCCCAAATTTTAAATGGAAATTCCTTAATTATTTTCTCATGAAGAACTTTTTCTTATATTGTTTGCAAAATAGTTGGTGGCACAACTTTCTATATAATATACAAATTTTGAAATTTTTCCTCCTTCTACGAACAGTAAAATATGCTTTGTTATCCCACTAGCACAAAGTTAAAATGTAAGTAACTGAGAAGACACGGAATGTGAAATTCCTTGCAGGCACAAAGAGACTCTACAAAGCTCAAATTCACTTAACTGAACGCTGTTTCCAAACCCTCGCCAACCTTTCCTCCCTGAATCCATTATGACAACTGTCCCACTGCCCACAGAGTAGTCACTGTGACAAAATAGATACAGGCTGGCATATGGACAAATTCTCCTACCCTTTCCTCCATATCCATAGAGAAAAATCTATCTTCCCAACTATTTTCTTATATTGAAAAAAGTAAGAAAAGACATGTGCCTTTGGCTTCAGACATATTTCTTCTAGAAGGCCTGGAGAGTATTATGTGTGAAATTAATGGGAAAATAATAGTGGTGTTAAGGAATATTACTAAAGAATTTGGTAAGTATCTTGGACAACACTTTAGGATCTGATTTGCCAAGCAAAACAAATAATTGCCTTCGTCTGTTCAGGAAATGTTACTAAATGCCTCAAATGTTTCAGGCAATATTCAGTAAATAAAGCTGAGGAGGGTCCCTGCTGATGCAGATCTCTGTTTTTATCAAGAAAGATACTTGTTCCATATTAACACACTGACTCTTCCATTTTCAGGGCTCCTTCCCAGATGCCAAACACCTGGGTTCATTCCCTAACCCAGCTTTTCTCTCATTCTGATCTCTCAGTACTGAAATTTGCTGGTCTTAACTGCAACAGTTTCTACTGTCTGTGCAAGCCAGTGACACTTGGGGAATTCTGTATTCCTGGATAAGGTTGATGGTGCATGGAACTAAATTTAAACACTGAATACATAATGTTTTCTAAGTACATGTATACATTTTTACCTGTGCTTTTGTCAAAGCAGGGCAACTTAAGATAAGTGTTTTAACTTTCAGTAAACTATGTGTCAATAGTTTTATATTTTTTATTTCCTCCGCAATTTTGAGGAAGGTTTCATTTATTTTCTATGATGTCTGAGCATTCTATTTTCTTTTGATTACAGAAGTCCTTTCTCTGCTCTATCAGTCAAACCAGTTAAGACAGAAAGAAAAAATGATTTCTAGATTGAAGATGTAGTAAATTATGTTTGATGCTGGTCTGTCAATCACTCTTCTTCGGTAACTAAATATACCCAAAACTTCTTTCATTTTTCCTAAAATTTTATTTCTAAAGCAAGCAGCTCCAACCCTAAAGTGACCTTGAGTTTAACTTTGCCATATATTGCAATTTTTTTCCTTGCTTTCCATCAGTCTCTTTACTTGAAATCTACTAGTTCAGCTATGTATTAAGGTTTTTTATATTCAGATTTTTGTATTTACATACAAGTTTTTATAAATTATACATTTTGTGTTTAGCCAAAAATTTTTTGGTGCATGCTATGCTAGAAAAGTTCTTTTTTTCTAAACAACTAAGCTTCTATTGTCAAAAGTAGAGTAAAATAATTCTAAAAAAGCATTTTTGTGTGTGTTCCTCTATTTCCTGATATTTGTCTGCTGCACTGTAGCAGCTGATTGGTTGCAATTAATATGACTACACTTAAGTAATAATTCATTGACTAAAATTTGGTTTTTGCTTCACTTAAATTTTCACATAGTCTTTTCTATGTTGTCTGTCAAAATTCCATCTTATTAGTAGGATTTCACTTAAAAACAAAGTACAAGGGCCGGTGAGATGGCTCAGCGGTTTAAGCGCCTGCCTTGCAAGCGTGAGGGCCCGAGTTCGACTCCCGGAACCCACATACAAAAAAGGGGCCGGTGATATCGCTCAGCGGCACGGGCGCCTGCTGGCGCGCGAGGTCCTGAGGTCATCCCCCCGGTACCCACAAAAAAAAAAAAAAAAAAAAAAAAAAAAAACAAAGTACAATTAATCAACCCTATGGGTATTCATTGAAAACAGTTTCTTCTAAGGAGTCTCTTAAAATATGTATCTGTATGTTTTTATAGACACCAATTTCATATAGAAAAGTTAAAGAAGAAAGAAGTTATATTATGTATAAAGTTTTCAGGAATAATTAAAAAATTCACATGTCACCAAAACTTCCTAATGAAAGAAATTTTAAATTCCACTGAATTTGAGTTTTCAAGTAGGCTCATATATTTACATACCAAAATGACTTTCAAGAATTTCCATTGGAATAATTTACATTACTGCATAATATACATTATAATATACATAATATACATTATGCAGTGAGGTATTCAAGCCTTTCAAGTATATAGTATACATATTTTCCTGAATATACAATATTAATAATTTATATTTTATACACAGGCATATATGCATGTATTTAAGTATATATAAACATACACACATAGATATCAATTTCTCTTGATTTTATCAATTTCTCTTGTTGAAAGGCAATTTATAATCATTTTACTATTAATGTCCTAGATCATAATCTTACCAATTTCTACTCTTACACAGAAATCAGATGACCAAGCTTATTAAAATTATGAATAGTAAATAAAGTATTAAGTGAGAAAAATAAGTTTTCTGTTTTGAGTATAGTATCTGAGTTTTCTTTCTTTTTTTTTTGGTTTTAGTGTGGGTACCGGGAGTTGAAATCAGGACTTTGCTCTTGCCAGCAGGCGCTTGTGCCACTGAGCAATATCACTGGCCCTTTTTTTCTTTTATGTGGGTACCAGGAGTTGAACTCAGAACCTCACGCTTGCCGAGCAGGCGCTTGTGCCGCTGAGCTGTATCACCGGCCCAGTACCTGAGTTTTCTGACATCACTTGTGTTAAAGTCTCTTTATTTACAAAACCATCTCTATTACTTAAACTGTATTCATTGGAAAAATTTCTATGTAGAAGAATAATATTGCCATAAAAGTGTCTTAAATTCAATAGAAATTTTAAATTGACTATGCTGCCCCTTATATCAAGTAAATGTACCACATAGGAAAAGAAACAGAGCAGTAAATTGTTCTGTTTACTGACAACTCATTGCCAGAAAGAAAAATCCACCCGAAAGGCAAGAGAATAGTTTTCCATTGATAAAAGCCAGCAGATGATAGAACTTTGTACTCTCATTACCACTGCTCAATCTGGTAAACCTCAACTTAACAAAATGGCCTTTTGTTAAATCATAATGATGAAAAAAACTCCAAGAGGGTATTTTAAGACATTCTTTGAGTTAAGACATTCTTTTTCTCATTTTCAGTTCCAAAATATCAGAGCAATTATTATTATTTTCATCAAATGAGACAACATGTTTTAGTGCATTGAAGAATTTTCCATAGCAACAACTAATTACAGAGTAATGGGAATATAACAAAAACTGTAGTCAGGGCAAAAACAGAGCCTGAGAATGCTTATAGGTATGAAGCTATTATTTTTAGCAACTTAAAAGAATAGTGTAATTCAGAAAAGTAACATGTTTGCTCATAAATTCCAAGCTTTGACTTCTCATACATTTATGTTCAGTAAACTGTCAAAAAGAGAATGTCCAAGGTTTATGTACATTTCACTTTAGATATCTCAAATCATATCAATTTTATGAGGTATACTTCAAAAATCTACCATTTCATAACATTTAAAGCTTTCAGTATAAATGTTACTTAACTCAAACACACATAATAAATTTATACTTAAAATATCTCTTCTTTGTCTCTCTCCAGAAAACCATGCTGATGAAAGAGATGAAAGGATTTTACAAAATTTTCCAGGGATTGTGTTCAAAGTCAAAAATGAAGAGATACAAACATATTTGCCAGTCAATATTTTTCCAAACAACCTAAACAATGTTCAAATGGTAGTAATTACATATAGCTCAAAATTGTGATAAAGTTTTTAAATTGTTAGATACATTTATTTATTCTGAGAAAAAAATATTGTAAACAAATAAAAGCATTCACCTTAAAATGCCAAATTTTGACTTGTGAAGTTTCCAATTACTGTTGGAACTTCAAAAGAACATGACTAGAAACCTATGCAATAAATATTAAGAAAACTGAGGCAATATTTTAAATAGAATTTTTCAAGAAATTCCTCATCAAATAATTGCAGCTTCCAATTTAATTTTACACAAATGACTCAAAAATCTATGTTTTGCCAGGCTATTACTGTTGCATTTTATCAAATTAATGAGGAAATAATCTTGTTTTGTATGCAACATTTTTCACTGCTTTTTTTACTATGCCTAGTCAATATTTATATCAATATTTAATTTTATACATAGTAATATTAATCTGATTAATATTAGTACAAGTAATATTACTAGTAATTACATTATTACATAGTAATATTAATTCTGCTAACATGTTTTACTTTCTTTTTTTTTTGTGGGTACCGGGGGTTGACCTCAGGACCTCATGCACCAGCAGACACCCGTGCTGCTGAGCGATACCTCCAGCCCTTTTATCGTATGTGGGTACTGGAGTCGAACTCAGGACCTCGCGCTTGCCAGGCAGGCGCTTATGCTGCTGAGCCATCTCACCGGCCCCGAAACCTACCTCCCTGAACCATCTTCAGAGTTTGTGTTGAGAAATGAGCCGTGATTCTAGTGGGTTTTCCCTTACAGGTGATCTGTTTCTTTTCTCTAATAGCTTTTGTGTGTGTGTGTGTGGGTACCGGGGGTTGAACTCAGGACCTCGCGTGCCAGCAGGCGCCCGTGCCACTGAGCGATATCACTGGCCCACATGTTCTACCTTCTACAGTGACTCAATCTAGGAAAAATATAACTAGACTAACATTTTAATTTTTAAGTAACTGGAGAGTGAGAAAAGTAAAGGTGAGAATATGATTAAACAGTCTGTAAGCTAACCCTTGTCTACGTCACCTTTACTACCTATAGTCTAGGTTTTCCAAACATCCTCTGAAGGATAAAAGCTACCAATACAGACTTTGTTCATGATATTAATATAATTAAAATGAGGAGTCTTTATAGCTAATGGAGTTTGTGGTATCTGGGGGAAAAATTAAGATGGTTGAGGAAGTTAAATAAAAAATGGGAAGGTATTGGGATCTGGGAAGAAAATGAGTCAAAGAAGGCAGAAAATGAGTATTCTGGACAGATTTTAAGAGATTAAGAATACAGTGAGACCAATTTGGCTAGACAAATATCATCTGAGGATGCAGAATGATACCTTTTGTCCCATGCACTTGAAGAGTATTTATTGGCAGCCTTAAATCCACTGGTAATAATAAATATCTAAATGATATCAAGAATATGCCTATAAATCCTATCCTTAAATGAGGTGGGCCCAGATAAAGTAAGACTTCTACTTGTCATTTTTTGTTAATTGATTTTCATTTACTAGTATTCGATGCTCAAACCCTTCATTTATCTATCCAAATACTTATCCTTCTCATCAACTAGAAATAATTTAGATGCACAATAAGTATGAACTATTTAAGAAAGCAGAAAAGAAAATAGATTGGTTTTGTTTTGGACAAACTGTTTTGTTCTCAATCTAATATTGAAAATATTTTTCAGGTAGAAAGAAAAATAACAGGAGACTTGAGCAGATGTGATATCACATGTGATTAACTTGAAAATATGAATTATATAAAAATCAAAACATGAAGCAAGTATTTATTTATTTATTTTTTGTGTGTGGGTACCAGGGGGTCGACCTCAGGACCTCAAGCACCAGCAGGCGCCCGTGCCACTGAGCGATATCACCGGCCCCTTTTTCGTATGTGGGTTCCGGGAGTCGAACTCGGGCCCTCGCGCTTGCCGGGCAGGCGCTTAAGCCGCTGAGCCATCTCACCGGCCAAGCAAGTATTTATAAATTATTCATACAACACTTAATGAGTTGCAACTATTTGTCAGGCACTATACTAATCACCAATGATAGAAAAAGTGTGGTCCCAGCCCTCCTTTGAGACTAGAATACTATGAGATAGGAAATATTTGGCTGCAAAGTTAACAGAAAAACCAACCCGGTGGCTTCTGCAATAAAATTTTTAGATTATGTAACACAAAAAAAGATCTTGAAGATGTGCAGTTCTTCATTTCATTCACTAACTCAAATCTTTCTGCCAAAACTCAGACTTTTCCATCCTTGTGCTTCAGCACTAATATGACACTGTCCTTGGGTCCTGGCGGGTTTTCTTACCATGTGGTGACAATGGTACCTACAAGGGTCAGTGTGAAGTAGCTTTTCCTCACTGTCCTGAAACTTTTAATAGAAAAATATACATTTTCTTATTTGCACCTAATTTGCCAGAACTTGTCCTGTGGTTGTGCAGGACAGTTGGGAATGCAAGTGCCTGAAGAAGGAAATGGAATTACTGTGATATGTCAGAGCCAATCATTATTATTCTCCTAGGCCAAGCGCCATCTCGCAGGAACAAAATTCTGATTATCTTCAAAAGGAAGAAAAGGGATAATGTTCATTGGATAGCAGTCATATCCAATTCTACTTTACTGAACTTCTTAAAAGAGACAAATTCATTTTTTTGCTGGGTTCTGTTTTTTGTTTACTGTGGTAAGGATTGAATCCAGGGCCTAAGTCACGCTAAGCAAGTGCTCTAGTATTGAGCTGTATTTCTAACTCTTATTTCTCATTTTAATGGTAAAAATTCATTGTTCTGAAGCAGTGTGTTTTAAACTTTCCAAAATATGGAGGAGAATTTGGAAGCAGTGTTCTAATTTTGTGAACTTGCTCAACTATTCATTTTTAAATGTGTATAAAACTAAGGTTACATCTAAAGTGGTCTACTCCTTACAGTAAATTACATATTTATGATAATCTAGCAAGAAAATTTATTGCAAAAAATTCCAATATGAGTGCATCTTTCTTCATCACACATTGGCATAGCTGCTTATTTAAAAAAAAGTGAAGGATCAAAGAAATATAGTGTATTGGATATAAAACAAAATGGCAAGAGAATATAATAGAACTATCTACAATTAAAAGTACATCTGGGCCGGTGAGATGGCTCAGCCGCGTACACACCTGCCTGGCAAGCGCAAGTTCCTGAGTTCGACTACCGGAACCCACATACGATAAAAGGGCCGGTGATGTCGCTCAGCGGCACGGGCGCCTGCTGGCGCGCAAGGTCCTGAGGTCGACCCCCGGTAAACACACACACAAAAATAAATAAATAAATAAAATAAAAGTACATATTATTTCGATATGTGTAAATATCTGGAGTGGAATTTGTCATTAAAATTATACAAAGTTAGCTGGGCATGGTGGCACATACCCAGCACTCGGGAGGCTAAGGCAGGAGGATTGGTGTCAGTTTAGGACTGCCTGAACTACATAGTGAGACGCTGTTTAAAAAAAAAAAAGTGGGGGTGGTGCTGGAAATGTAGGTCAGGGCAAAGGCCTAGAGTTCAATCCCTAGTACCTAAAATAAAAATATACAAAACCATGTACAAGTATTCTGTAAGTGTTTTTTAAAATGACATTCTCATATATTATATTACATGGTAAAATTTAGTCACGCTGTGATAACAAACAACACTAATGGCCCAGTAGCTTAGTGAAATAAAAATGTGTTTCTCATTCATATGAAGTCTACATTAGGTCCAGGCAACTTTGCAGAGTCTGTCATCTAAACAGATTACTCACTTGAAGATGTCTCAAGCTTTTGCTATTTTTGTGTGATTTCGTGCTGCCAGGATCATGGTGCCAAGCTCACATTTTTAGAAGTTTTAGTCCTTGTACGGTGGGTCAGCTATAGGCAGAAGTGGTATGTTGAAAGGGTCCGGTAGTGGAAAGCTGTACACCTCACGGCAGCGAGAAAGTAGAGACAGAAGGGAGAGAGAGAGAAATCTTTTCAGACCACACCTCAGAGACCCATCTTCTCAGACCAGATCCTGCCTCCCTACAGCAAAGGAGCAATACCGCCACCATAATTCAATCACTTTCTAAACACATGCGGCCTTGGGGGCCATTTTAGACCTAAGCCTTTACAGGAAGAGAGCATGGAATAATGAACACCAGCACTACAGCACTTCTTCCTAATATTGCTGACATGCAGTTCATCAAAGCAAAGCACATGACTTTGCCAGATTTCAAAGGGTTTGAGCCTAAAAGAAATGGAGACAAGGAAAACTAGTGGAAAACTTGGACTCACCATGAACTCTAGGATTGTCTAAGATATTTGATGGAAAATATTTTAAAACGACATATCTGAAGTGTCTATGACTTCTTCTCTACCTGACAGTATTAAGTGAAGGACAGTATTTACTATATTTGGATGTCCAACTGTACAATAATCTCTAATTTCAGCACACAATTTCTGAGCATTTCCTAAAGACCAATCATTGGAAAAATCCTATGTAGTATTGGACTTCCGTGAAGTCTTGATATCTCATTTTCCTAAATTCCATTTATCCTTCATGTTTCAGTTAAATTCCCATTAAAGTACATCATATCACAATAACAGAGAATGCAGATTCTGGGTTCCGAAAGCCTGGGTGGGAGATGTAATGCTGCTGTGTGGGAACTTACACCCACATCACCTTTTTCACTTAAAGTTGCTGGGTTTCATCTATGCAAAGTGTATAATTACAGTACCTACCTCATGAGATTCTTCTCAGGATTGAAAAATATAAAACAGAACTTTAGGATTATATTCATTCAAAGTGTGTTTTTTCCAGTTATTATGTACAGTGTTGTAAGTATCAGTGTCTAATAATTATTAGGTACTATGTTTAGCAAGATCATTTTTGATGATTCATATTCTCTCAGCAGGGCTGCTGCTACAATGATACAAAGTTGTTTTCTCCTCATATGTCAGCATACCAGAAATCTGAATAATAATAAAAAAACCTCAAGGGATTCCACTAATATTGTCATTCATAAAGTAAAACCTTGTTTGGGGTTTAAAATGAAGTTCATGAAAGTTTCTGACATATTCAGTTAGCCACATAGTAAATTCTGTGTGTAAAGCTTTAGTGAACTTCCAGCATTATATAACAGTATCAATAATCCTTTAGACTTGCTGATCATAATTCTAAAAGACACTGCATCAAATCTTGTGATATCAGTATTGAAGTTTTAAAATCCAAAATCTGAAAACCACAATTCCTATGGGAGAAAAAGGAGGTCTATTCAAAGGGGACAGAAATTCAAATTCTGAGGAAAGGATTGTCCATGCAATATGGTAATGACAAAAACTTCAGTTTAAAAATGTAATTTGTAATCACTGGCATTATGTTTGTACATAAAAATGTTGAAACTTCAACAAAGTGGTAACAGTGAGGAAGCATCAATAAAAAGATGTCCTTTTTGTACATCTTCATTGGTGAAAGAGAAAATATCTCAAGATCTCAGCTATTTGAGAAGCTGCATATGTGTTGATGACATCTTGGTTTTTCAATGATCTCATCAAAGATTTATATTGTCTGTGATGGTATTTCAGATGTCCACAGTTATAAACCTCAGTGAAAAAAATTACCAACCATTGTGATATTCATTTATACATTTTGTTCTTTGAATTATTTATGAATAAGTCTACTCAAAACTTATGAAAATGTTTTAGTACAATCGAGTATTCATGCTTATAAAATGAATATGTTATTATTTCTTATTTCATTGTGTAAAGTGGACTCTAAGTGTTCTGTCATTTTTATGCTTCTCGATTAAATCCCTTTTAGAATTGTAAATAAATATCTTCTAAAGAATTTTTAAATTATTTTTCCAGAATCATATCTGGGGGATTTGATCTTTCAGGATTTTAGATATTGTACATTTTGATCATTCAGGATTGTGACATTCAGAGTGAAGGCCCAAATTCCTTTGGACATTTTTTCATAAACTACCTTGTGGTTTCTGAAAAATACTTCTCTTAAAAGTGATTGCTAATAAACATTTTCATTTATTATACTTCTCCAGCAATGTATAATATGTACATAAATACTTGACTAAAATTGAATTTATGTTCTAATTGATAGCTCTTTTCAGATCTACTCTCTCAGTCAGCTGTCTCTACATTAAGGCTGTACTGGTTCTGAAAAGTCCCAGCATCCTTCAAACCCATATATGGTAAAGTCTGTATCTCACTTCAAACTCTACCCAGATATGGTAATTTATCTAGATAAAAGGGACATTCCCCACACAGCCAATGGCAGTGCTCAGAGATGATGCCCAAGGTCAAGGTGTTGTGCTCCAAGAATGGAAGGATGGATGTCATTTCTACATCCTCAAGCTCAATGAGATGACTGAGTTGAACAGAAGTGAAAATTTTACATTAAATGTATTTCTATTAGTGGGAAACAATAATTTATATCTAATAGGTGATTAAAAGTAGTCAGAATATTTCACTTTTTATACTCACCAGGAAGTATTTTGACTTTCACATGAAGAGTTATCAACCTAACACAGTTTTCACTAAAATTTTCAAGTCGTTTTCCATATTCACCTTGAATTTTCCAGAACTGGCATTCTATGTCAAATAATTAAATTTATTTTAATGTCTGTAGCCTACCTGTGCTAAGTCTATAAACCAAGCTAATTCTTGATAATGTTCTTCAGACACTAAAATGCACAGGACTTGTAATATTGTGCCATTTACCTGTACTGAAACAAATTCAATACCTTTTCAGTCAACCTCCTGAGAGCAAAATCTAACTCCCTAATTCCAGAAGCATTTAAACATTACACTGACAAGGCTAAGAATTTAAGAGTGTGAAAGAAATTGCACTCATTTGTTATTCAAATAGATCAACAATATTTTCAAGTGTATTTTAAACTTAGAGTTCCTATCCAAACAAATAAAAACCATTTTTGATTATTGAGCTGAATTCTAACATCGCTTCCATGAATAAATCCAATCCAATTTACCAAAGAAAACTGAAAAGCAGAGGGAAAAGGACTTACCAGGAAAATTTTAAATAGGTCAGCCTTATTGTAATGACTGGAAATACTGAAGAAAGTAATCTGTCATTTCCAATTAAGACACCAGAGCTTAGAAATAACCAAAATGTTTCTATGGAGGACAGAATATTCCAACTAATATGTTTCGTTGCTCAAAAACTGACAAATCTTCTTTGTAAACAGAAAAAAATGGAGAAGTTATTCAATAGATGAATAATACAATTTTAACTGTCTCTACAGCCACAGGAGTTTAACTATTCACATTCAAAGCCAAGTAAGTAGGGGCATTATTTCATGTGTTTGACTTTGAAGATGAGTTGTTTTAGTGCGTCCATCCACAAATGTTGCTGTTACTAAATATATAACCTCACTTAATATTTGGTGAGGTTAGCATACCTAATATCTCATTGTAAACCTGATAAGGTCTAATAACTTTTAACTTGTATTTTATTTTGCAAACTAAATATATCAAAATTTCATTGAAGATTTAAGTTATGGGTTACAAAATACTTGTTATGCTGAACTGTCAACCCCAATTTTATAATGTAGTCTAATGCATCATTTGTAATAACTTTTAACTCATTTTTATATAAATGTCTATGTGCAGTTTATATAGCTACCTAACAATACAAACCACATGTCAGTTTTCATGTAAAATTACTTAGTGACTTACGGGCTGTTTAACCTTTTTTCGCCACTTTCTGATATTTGGGATTATTATTCACTCTTTTTCATCATTAAGATTTTCCTCAGTGTTCTCTTAACCACTAGCACCCTCTTTGTTATGTACACTCTTCTCTTCTCATTTTATGTACACTTTATGATATCTCTCATATTTCCCTTTGGAATGATGACTCTGAAACCAATCATTCTGATCTCCACACCTCTAGACACAACTGCCTACCAGATGTTTCCATTCACATATTCCCCAACTACCTTTGGTCTCCCCACAACCATACTGGAATCATCTTTTGGTGGTACTTTTTAGGACTACTGTCCCTTGGAATAAAGATAATTTGATTTCTTCCTTTCTTATATGTGTCACTTTTATTTCTTTTTTATGCCTGACTGCTCTACCTAAGTTTTTGGGTACTGTTTTGAACAGAACTAGTGACAATGGACATCTTTGTCTGTCCCTGTGGATCAGTGGAACAGAACAGAGCACGCACAAACAACCCCAGGCACATCCAGCTATTTGATCTTTGATGAAGAGGCCAAAAACATACATTGGAGGAAAGACAGGCTCTTTAAATGATGTTAGGAAAATTTGCTATCAACACACAGAAGTTTACATCTAGATCCATATCTCTACCTATGTAATAAGATAAAAGCAAAATGGATCAAAAACCTAAATATTAAAACAGAAACACTGGACTTGCTAGAACACAAAATAGGTAAAACTATTGAAGGCATGGGCGTAGGCGAGGACTTTCCAAACAGACCCCAGTGGCACAAGAAATAGTTCAAAGTATCAACAAAAGGTATCATATCAAATTTAAAAACTTCTAACTAGCAAAGAAAACAGCCAATAGAACAAGGAACAACCCACATAATGAAAAAAACTTTTCCAGTTATTCCTCAATGGACTAATAACTGGACTACATAAAGAACTGAAAAAAATAAACCACCCAAAATAAGAGACCCAGTCAAAAAATGAGCAATTGAAATAAATTGACCCTTCTCAGAAGCACAATTAGACAATAAATACGTGAAAAATGTTCAACATCACTGGTCATTAAAGAAATGCAAATCAAAACAGTACTGGGATTCCACCTTACTCTACAAATAATGGCTATCAACAAGAAATCAAGTAATAACAAATGCTGATGAAGCTGTAGGAGAAAAGCAACATGTTTACATTGTTCTAGGACCATAAACTACAACAACCACTATGGACATCAGTATGCAGATTCCTCAAAACACTAAAAATAGAAATTCTATCTGCCCTAACTATTCCCCTTCAAGTATCTTCCTGAAAGAATTAAAGATATCATATTACAATGATACATGCATACCATATTTAGAGCAGAACTATTCATAACATTTAAATTTAGAAGTGGCCCGTATGTCCATCAACAGGTGAAGAGATGAAGAAAATGTGGTATTTATGCACAATGGAGTACCACTCTGCCATAAATAAGACCAACTTGAGTCCTCTGTAGGAAAATGAATCCACCTTGAGACCATAATGTTAAGTGGAATAAATCAGACACAAAAACTTAAATATCACATATTTTTTCTTATATGAGAAACCCAAAATATAAATAAAGAGCAAAATAAAAGATACATAACAAGAAGAAGGGAGATAAATTTTTTCAAATGGAAGGTGATCAAGAGATGGGATTGGGGAAGGGAGGGGAGGGAGAGAGGATGGAAAAACAGAGATGTGTTATGTACATGTATCAACTCTCCACAAGAAATGCAATGATTATGTAATGCAAATATACTAATAAAAAATAAAAACTGAAAAGCAAAATTTCCATTCTTTTTCTTCAACCTCTGAGGTCACTAGAATTATAGGGCTGCATCACCACATCTAGTTTACTCTCCTCTTGTAGCAGTTTCCTCAGTAGCATGATAAGGTTATTTAATAATATGTACCTTACAGTGTGCATGGGTGTAGTCAATTAATACATGTAAAGCATTTCTAACCATACTTGGTAATAAGTTCTTAGTAGGTATTGGATATTATTATCATCAATTCTAGCACTGTGATTATTTCTTTGCTAGTCCTTTTACAGAGATGGCTTCTGGAGTTTTTCACTGACTACTTTCAGCACTGATTTTCCTGCACCACCTCCAACAGCATTCTTCTGTGTGACTTTCCTCATTGTTTCAGTACTAAACAACATCAGCTTTCAGGGGCATTCGATGTTCCTATTTCAGCATTAGGAACCATTTGTGACTTTGGTTTCACGGCCAACACGCCACTTATTTAAATAAATACCTTGGCAGAATAGCATAACTGTTTAGAAAGCAGCTTCAATAGTCACATAGCATTTGAATCCTAGTTCCTTCATTTTATAACTGATTAGAGCAGGGAGTTATTTCACTTCTCTATGCCTCAATTTCCTCATCAATCACGTAAGTTGAGAATAGTACTTCATAAGACCATGATAGGATTGAGTCAGTAGTTTTAGCATAGATACAATAGTAGTATGCTCCTGAATATTAGTAGGTACATGTCTATTCAAGTGACACAGCCCACAGTATTAGGAAACATCACTTTATTAAACTTAAGAATATGGTTGTTTACATCAATTTTGGCTTTCACAACCACTGCATCAACAGAATATATGCATTCTTGTCAGATCACAAGACATGAAAGGAACATTAAATATAAAACTCCCAAAGCATTGTTCTACAAACAAAGAAATAAAAGGAGGTATATTTCAAGTGGTTTTTCTTCATTATCTGGGCTAATTCATAATCTTCAGCATCAACCTCCAATGTCTAGTATTTGGTTACTACTGCAAGTTTAATTGCCCACAGAGAGATGACTGGCCTCGTAATATACACTAGATCATCATTACACATAGGGAAAATGCTGGTCTTCTGGTGGCCACTAGCCAATCATAGGGCACAAGAAATTCTAGTGTTTCACTAGACGCCAGAGCTAACATAGCACATAGGAGTGAAAGGAGAATAGAGGGCAGTAGTTGAAAGCACAGAACCTAAAGCCAATATCCAGAGTTCAAATCTAGATTCTGCCACTTCAGAGTCATGTGCCATCTGACCATGGGCAACTTACTAAGCTCCTTATGCCCCTATTTCTTGAACTATAAAATGAGAGATATTTGAAATCTCTCAAACCAATATGTTTTGGAAGTTGAAATGAATTAATATATGCATATTAAGCTTTGAACCACAATCTGCATATAGTAACACTAAGTAAGTTTTACTTACCATTATTGCAAATGCTTATGATTACGTTAGCACTGTTACAATTTGTAATTACTCCATAGTCACAACAGCAACTCAAATTCATCATACTTCATATTTTCCCCAAGTATTATAGCTTATTTGGAACCAATGATTTCTTCATTTTAATCATTTTAAGGTAAATCTCACATTATATCTTATTAAAATAAAGGTTAGTTTTTACCTCAGTAGTTCATTTGGCTTAATATTCTGTAATGCAGCATCTTGTGTTGTACTTACTATGAGAAATAAAATCACTATGAAGCTAAGGAGTTAAATATTTAAGCTTCCCTCTAAATTTTATAGGTTCCTCCATAGTTGTGTGAAGGTCTACGAATGTGTTCATTGATTACATATTTTTATTTTTCAAAAGTTGTACAATTTAATATTCTTTTTTCCATATTATTATTAGTGCCTAATTGTTATTCAATCAATGAGTTTCATTTTGGCAGATTTGTACACGCAGATAACATACTTCAATCGTTTCCCCCACCATCACTCCCTCACCTTACTCTTCTCCTTAGTTTCACATGCTATTTTGGGAACCATCCATGTGTTTAATGTATTTTGATCATATTCATGCACCCTATTTCTTGCCTTTATATCCCAAATTGTGTAAGTTGAATGTTCCAGAAAACATAGATTCGTCCTTGGATGTCATTGATGCCACCTCCGTGTTTGTATGTAAGTGGGATAAAAATAGTTGTATGACATTGATCCCTTTCGTTCTGGGAACAGAGCAAGATTCTCATTCTTTGGTTTAAAGCCACACATATTGTTTGAAGGAAATTCTTCTCCCAAGGCCTGGGACAGAGCACCATCATCTCTGAAATAATCAAAAACTGTGCTTTGCATGTTATTTTCCTGTAGCCCATAGATTGAGTGTATCAACTGAAAATGTGCTTTAGGATCAACTGCATTACAATTCCTTTGTCCACCACCAACATTCTTTTCATGATGATTTTGAAGTCTTAAGTACTTGTCTCTGCTGGGATTCTCACAAAGCATCACTGACCCTGAAGCCAAGGATTACGTTATACACAAGAAACTATAGATACACATACAGAATTCACTGCATTTTCTATCACATTCCTTTAATTTCTTTATATTCGATAAAAAATTCATGTACACAAAATATTTCTATTATTGCTTCTGACACTGACACCAGAGGCTTTACCTTGTTCAATTAAAGATACCATGAAAGTCTATGTATCCGCATTTGAAAATGAGAGAATTCTTAGTCCACAAGTTGTATTAAATTTGAGCTACACCTGTTTTCTTCTTGCTTGTGACAGGCTTTGGGGAACTCAGAACCAGATGGGGCTACCATTGTATTTTGAAATATTATTCTCTTCTGGTTATTATTTAGATACTATTGATCATATCATTGAAACAACCTTGCATCTGCAATATTTGCTTCAGGGAAAGGTCAGCAATTCTATTATTGTGAAAGGTATGGGAAGATTGTGGTTAGCTGCTGGCTTCTGTTCAGCTGGTTATATGTTCAGATTCTACAAGCCTCATGGGGGAGTTTTTACTACTGAATAAAAAACAAAGAATTTCATCATAACAAAGGACACAAAAGAGAAAGAGAATCTTCCTTGGACATAAAAAATTCATTTCTTTTTTTAAATTAATTTGTATTAGTATATATTTGCCATATGTAATGATCATAGTCGTAATGGAGAATTTAATATATCTACAATCTATCTATAATATATACACAATATATCTTAATTCATTTTTACTCCATTCCTCTCCCTTTCCTTCAACTCTTCTTTCCCTCCCCATCTACAAAAGCTTGGTTTCCATTTTTTTCTTCCAATTTTCTCTCTTTTTCTTAAATCCTTTTCTCCTCCCTTACCTTATCTCCTTTCTCCAGCCCTTGTTTTCCTTCCCATTTGAACAAGTTCTTCCTAAATTTCCATTTCTTTAATGCTAGCCTATTGGCAATATTGTGGTAGGGAATCACACCCTGAATCTTCACTTTGTCCTTATGAAGCATCTCTTGTTGAACTGACTTCCATAAGGATTTTCCTAACTCAGCCTCAAACTAGGAAATATATTATCCTCAATACACCAAAAATTATGTGTAAACTAATTATTCCCATGGTTTCCCTTAAGGTAAATAATGGAGAGATTATAAATGTCAGAGTAAGATTGGCAGCAAAGTGAAAAAAATAAAAAAAGAAATAGATCTCCAGGAATCAGGAGGGAACTCATAGAAAACTAAAACCTACAGAAAACCTGGAGAAATAGAGCACAACATGGAGAAAATGTTGAAGCAGTCTGGAAGTTTACCCTGACTCTCAGGCAAAAGAATCTGTGTCCAAAGATACAATAGAAGTCCCCAGCATTGGGAGTTCTGGGGAGAAACAATGGAGGAGGCTGGCAATGTGAGCCCCAAGAAAAATCCATGGTTATTGTAAACTGCAAAAATATCATGAAATTTTACTCCAATCATGACTCCATCTGCATGGCAAGAGAGAGCTGAAAAAAAATACCATGCTGCACTGGCCATATTTGATAGTGTTTAACTGGGAGCCAATTTGGGAAGGGGTTAATTGTTTAGGACTCAGCCGCAGAACAACAACTTCACCCTACCACAGAGACTGGGTGGGAGATGGCTATAAGAGACAGCTGCACAGAGGGTGGGGACTAGATGTAGATCTGGCGAGAAGTTTAAGTTTAGGTCAGGAAGGACAGGGGGTATTGCTCTAAGAGTTGAGAAGCCAGGCCAGTTATGAAAGGATTTCAGAGGGGGGTGGTTGCCACAGCCTGGGGTGTATAGAGAGAGAAATATCTGGGAGAGGAGTAGGCAATTCACAAAACCAGAAGCTGAAAAGCTATGTGGAGAAAGCCGTGACTTGGAAACACAGCTGACATGGAAACTGGGAGCAGGTGGAATCAATATAGCCCCTGTGTAGAAACCACTCCCTAAGTATGCTCAGCATGAAATGGAAAGCCAGCATTCAGACACAAAAATTTAAGTGTGGAAACAAAATAGGTGATAGTAGTCACTTACTATCCCTCTTCCATATTTTGTAGACTCCAATACTGCAGATCCTGGAAAGAAATCACTTATTCAAAACACACAGAGAAAAAGAAATTTTTTTACTCATTTCTTTTCTTTTCACCCAGTGGTTTTGGAAGATGTGAGGGTCTCTTTTCTTTTTTATTATTTTCTTTTTCAATATTTTTTCTTTATTTTCCTATTTCTTTTATTCTGTTTTCATTTTTATCTTGTTTATTCTTTTTTTTTTTACTTTTTTCTAACTCAACTAATTTTCTTTCATTCCTTAATAGGATAGTTTATCTCAATTTTTTCTCCTCCCCATCTTCCTTTTCTTTGTTTTACAAATTTTATGTCTCTTACTTTCCCCTACCCACTCTATCTTTACTAGTATGACCCTTCAGTTTTATTAATCTTTACACATTTAGTTTACATTATGTTATTATTGATGAATTGTATTCTATTGTTTATTATGGTATAGCTACTGAATTTAGTAGTTATTTTATGCATATCAATATTTGGTTTGTTTTTGTGCCTATATTATAATTACAGCTCTCTTTTCAATTGTTAAGGGTGATAGAGTTTTTATTAGTAATTATGATATATCAATATCCAGTTTGTCTTTGACCTTATTGTTGCTCAACTTGTTGCTATTAATTAGTTTTTAATGTATACCAATATCTGGCTTGTCTTTTTGTCATCAACAATACAACAGTTCATTTCCAGATACCTGGATCCTTCACGAATTGCACTACACAGTCCCATCCCCAAATTAATACAAGTGGCCAGATCTTGGGACAAAGGCAAAGGCCTCATTAGCTGCATTCAGAGTATATCAAGCAAAGCAAACACTAAAGATATCCCCATACTTGCAACAAAGTCATTCCATTAGAAAAGAATCCTCAGCACAAAGAAAAGAAATACGAAAAGACAAAGCAATAAAATGCCTTTAAAAACCTCAAAAGCCCTCCCAGTTCCCTCAAAGCTGATCCACAGAGCATCAATGGCGAGGAAAATCAAAGCCAAACAGCTAAATAATACAAAATGATAAATGAGACCAAAATAAAAGATTGATAAGTTACTTAATGAGATCAAAGATGGTATAATGAAATGGATAGTGGATTTAATAAACAAAATGATCACCAACCTTACAGAAGGCTAATGAAAATGAACTGAACTAAACAAAACAGTACAAAACATTATAGCAAAGAGTTATAGCCCAAGAGAAGATACTTAAGAGAAATCAAGGAGATAAAATTTTATTGAAACTATGGGCAGCAGAAGTGACCAATGTGATGGTAGAATGTCAGAACTAGAAGATAGGTTTGATGCAGGTGACCATTTACTCAGAAAAGAACTTTAAAACAACAAGAGAACATTAAAAATGGGTGGAACAATTACTAGAAAGTGCAAAGCAGATTAAGATTAATTGAAATTAGTAAAAAATCAGAAGACAGCACAAATGGCATAAAAAACTCTTTACAGAAATAATATCAGAAAAATTTCCAAATGTGAAGAAAGAATTTAACATACAAATAAGTAAGGTTTATAGAACCCCAAATAGCTACAATAAGAAAAGAAATTTTCCGTGACACATCATAAACAAAATCTGAAAAGTCCAACACAAGGACAGAATCTTAAAACCTGTTAGAGAATAGCAACAAATTACTTATAAATATAAACCCATTAGAATTATAGCAGACTGTTCAACACAAACCTTAAAAGCCAAAAAAGCTAGTATTGAAGTGTTTCAAGCCTTAGAAGAAATTCATTTTAACAAACCTACTGCCAACATCAGAAGAAAAAAAAAAAAAACAGAGAAAAGCTGAAAGCTTTCCTTTTAAAATCAGGAACAAGACAAGAATGTCCACTATAACCAGTCTTATTTAATATAGTATACTTGAAAATTTAGCCACACTAATTAGGCATGAAAAGAAATAAAAGGAACATATGTGAGAAAGGAAAAAGTCAAACTATCCTTATTCCAAGACATATGACTTTTGAGATAGTAGACCCACAAAATTAGACCAAAATATTACTCCAAGAGTTAACCAAATTCAGCAATACGGCAGGGTAACAATTCCAAACACAAAAATCAGAAGGGTTTCTGTACATCAATAAAGAACTCACCAACAAGAACTCACATATGTGAATATCATTCACAACAGTATCAGGAAAAATTAAATACTGAGGAATTAACTTAACCAAGGAAGTGAAAGACCTCTACGGTGAAAACTTCGTACTCTGAAGGACGTTAATGAGGACATCAGAAAATGGAAATCCTCTATTCCTGGACAGATAGACTGATTATAATAAAAATGACCATACTTCCAAAACTGATATCCAGATTTAATGCAATCCCAATCAAAATACCAACACTATTTCTCACAGAACTAGAGAAAACAATCCTAAGACTCATCTGGAACCCAAAGAGATTCAGAATAGCAAAAGCAATTCTGAGCAACAAGAGTAAAGCAGGAGGCATCACAACCCTGGATTTGAACTTACACTCCAATGCTACAGTGATAAAACCAGCACGACACAGGCCCAGAAACACACATGTGGATCAGTGGAATGGAACAGAGCATGCACAAACAACCCCAGGTACCTCCAGCTACTTGATCTTTGATGAAGAGGCCAAAAACATACATTGGAGGAAAGACAGGCTCTTTAAATGATGTTAGGAAAACTTGCTATCAACACACAGAAGATTACATCGAGATCCATATCTCTACCTATGTAGTAAGATAAAATCAAAATGGATCAAAGAGCTAAATGTTAAAATAGAAACACTTAACCTGCTGGTAGATAAAATAGGTAAAACTCTTGAAGTCATAGAGTACCCAGTCTTTCTGAACAGAACCCAAATTGCACAAGAAATAGTACCATTAATCAAGAGATATGAACATATCAAATTAAAAATTTTTTGCACAGCAAAAGAAACAACCTACAAAGCAAAAAGACAACCTATGGAATGAGAAAAAATGTTGCCAGCTACAACTCAGAGAACTAATTTCTAGAATATATAAAGAATTCAAAAAATTAGACACCCCAAAATGAAAGACACAATCAAGAAATGGGCAAGTGAAATGAATAAACACTTCACAGAAGTACAAATGGCCAATAAATACATGAAGAAATGCCCAACATTACTGGTCATTAGAAAAATGCAAATTAAAACAATATTAAGATTCCATCCTACCCCAGAACCAATGACCATCATCAAGAAATCAAATAATAACAAACCCTGGCCAGACTGCAGAGGAAAAATGACTCTTCTACATTATTGGTGGGAATGTAAACTAGTACAACCACTGTGGAAATTAATATAGAAATTCCTGAAAAAATGTGAAACAGGAAACTCCATTTGATCCAGCTATTCCCATTCTAGGTATCTTCCCAAAAGAGTTAAAGAAATCATATTACAGGACTACATGCATGCCCATATTTATAGCAGCACAACCCTGATAGCTAAATCCTGAAAACAGCCTATAGGTCCATCAACAGATGAATGGATAAACAGAATGTAATATCTATACACAATGGAGTATTACTTTGTCATAAGGAAGGATACATTTGAGTCATCTGTGGAAAAATAGATGAAACCTGAGACCATGATATTGAGTGAAACAATTCAGACCCCCATGCTTAAATATCTTATAGTTTCTCTGTATGAGAAACCCAAAGTATAAATAAAGAACAAAATAAGAGATAAATAATAGAAAACAGGGAGATAGAGCTTTTGCCAAAGGAAGGGAGTCACGAAAGGGAGGAAGGCTATAGGAAAAAGAGTGGAAAAAGTTTTAAGATGTGTTATGTACATGTAACAACTTTCTGTGATGAATGTAATTATGTATTGCAAACATGTACTAATAAAAATAAAAATTTTAAAAATATCAGATAATCAGTAAACATTTTCAGGATTTTATATGCCATTGTATTAACACAGGCATAATAGCAGGCATTGCACTTTGATTTGTTGTGCTTAGCAGATATTATATTTGTTCACAAGTTGAAGATTTGTGGCAACCCTGCATCAAACAAGCCTATTTGCACTATTTTTCCAATAGTATGTACTCGCTTTGTGAATCTGTACCACATGGGTAATTCTTATAATGCTTTGAAATTTTCATCATTATTATAGAGTTATAATGATCTTTGACCAATGATCTTAAGCATTCAATTGTAATTATTTTGTGGTGCCATGAACCAACCCTCAAAAAACAGTCAACTTAATTCATGAAGTATGAGTTCTGAGTGCTTCACCTGATGCCCATCCCCTCCCAGAGTATCTCTTCCTCTCCTCAGATTTCTCTTTTCCTTAATAAAAAACCATATTGAAATTAGATGACTTAATAACAGTACAACAGCCTCTACATTTTCAAGTGAAAGGAAGTATCTCATGTAGCTCTCTTAAATGTCAAAGCTGGAAATGTTTAATCTTAGTAAGTATAAAAAAGCTGAGATGGGCAAGAAAGCTGAGATGGACAAACATTAAGCCAAACTGTAAATGTGAAGGAAAGATTCTTGAAAAAAATTGAAAGAATTACTCCAATGAACCCATGATTAATGGGAAAGGAAAACAGTTTTATTGCTGCTGTGGAACAAATTTTAGTGGTCTAGATAGAAAATCAAACCAGGTACATATTTCTTTTAGGCAATGCTTAATCCCAAGCAAGTCCCTAACTCTTCAATTCTGTGAAAGCTAGGAGATGTGAGGAAGCTGAAGAAAGTTTGAAGGGAACAGAGTGCAGCTTGCGAGATGTAAGGAAAGAAGCCACCTCCACAACATAAAAGTGCAAGTTGAAGCAGAAAGTGCTGAAGTAGAAGCTGCTGAAATTTATCCAAAAGATCTAGCTAGAAATTTGATGAAGGTGGTTATTTTAAACAATACATTTTTAATACAGTGCCTTATATTGAAAAAAGACATACTGCCTTATATTGAAAAAAGACACTATTTAAGATTTGATACCTGGAGATGAAAAATCAATGGCTAGCTTCAAATATCCAAAGTACAGGCTGACTCTCTTGTAAGGAACTAATAAAGGTGGTTATTTACTATTTTTAAAAGACAGAGGGTCCTTAAGAATGTTGCTAAATCTCGTGTGCCTGTGCTCTCTATATTGAATAGGCAAATGACTGACAGCAAATTTGTTTACAATATGGTTTAGTAAATACTATTAATCCACTGTTGAGACTTACTGTTCAGAAAAAAAATTTTTTTGAAAATATTACCTCTCATTGACAATGCACTAGTCACCAAAGACCACTGATAGAGATGTACAAGGTTAATACCACTTTCAAGCCTATTAATCGCATCCATTTTAGAGGACATAAATGAAGGAGTAATTTTAACTTTCAGTTTTTATGATTTAAGAATTATGCTTCACTAGGGCCGGTGAGATGGCTCAGCGGCGTAAGCGCCTGCCTTGCAAGCGCGAGGGCCCTAGTTCAACTCCCGGAATCCACATACGAAAAAGGGGCCGGTGATATCGCTCAGCGGCACGGGTGTCTGTTGGCGCGCGAGGTCCTGAGGTCGACCCCGGTACCCACAAAAGAAAAAAAAAAAAAGAATTATGCTTCACTAAAACTATGGTTGCCTTAGATAGTGATTCTTCTGATAGATCTGGGCAAAGAAAATTGAAAACCTTCTGGAAAGGCCTCATCAGTCTAGATGTTATTGAGAACATCTATGGGGATGGCGATGTAGCATGGTGGTAGGTGTAGCATGGGTAGGTGCTTGCCTAGTATAAATGTGGCCCTGGGTTCAATCCTTAGCACTGAAAAGATAAAGAAAATCTGCGATTCTTGAGACTGGTTAATATTACCAATTCCAACAAGAGTTGGGAAAAAAATTGATCCATCGTGGATGACTTTGGGGGGTTCATTAGTTCACTAGTGCAAAGGTGGTAGAAATAACAATAGAATTAAAATTAAATTTTAAAAGGAAATTAAACACACCAGATTTGTATCTAAGATAAAAAGTGACATCACTTTTTATAAAAGAACTAACCAGGCTGGTCCATGTGTTTTACTTTCAACTGGGATCTTTAAAATAAATCTGACATGATTTTTAAATTTTAATTTTCATGAAAATGTTCATTTCTCTAAATTTATTCATCATGTACATCAGCTGCAAGATCTTCCAGCATCATTGTAATGTACTGGGATTCTGAGACTAGAAAAGTAACAAGTTGATTTTCATGATGAAAGTGTTAATTCCATTTTCATGGTTTACTATGGAAAGTAATTTTTCACACTATTTTGTAACATAATGTTAGAATAAAACAATGTATAAAGATTGTATTACAATGTGAATGTAAATCACCTGGACGTGAATCACCCCTTTGCCCAGTGTATCCATGCTGTGTGTGACACCTTCCCATTATCACTGAGTAGCAGTTATCAGATCACCTGTGGTAATATCATAGTGCTTGCTTTCAAGTAATCCTTATTTTACTTAATAGTGACCTCAAAGTACAAGAGGGTGATACGGCAATTTTATTACAGTATATTGTTATAATTGTACTGTTTAATTATTATTTATTACTGTTAGTCTCTTACTGTGACTAATATATTAAATTTTACATTTATATATATGAACAGTATACGATATTTAGAATTTGGTACTCTCTGCGATTTTAGGCATTCACAGGAAGTCTTGAAACATACCCAGCAGATAAGGGGAGTGAGGTTTGAGATATATATTTATTGGTTTCTTAGTTTGTTTGTCTGTCTCCGCTGACCAAAATGTATGTTTCTGAGAACAATAAGTCTATTTCTATTCATTGCTGAACCTGTAGTGACTTGTGGGATGCTGGGAACTGTTGCTAAATGAATAAATAAATGCATCCTCTCACACAGCTGACTCGGCTTTAGCTTTTTGACTGCCTGGCTGTATGATTGTAGCTCTATATTAAAAAAAAATATGTGTTTTTCTAAACTGCTTCAATCCACTGACACATCAACATTATGATATTCCTCAGTCTCATGTTGTATGTCATTTTTGAAACATTTGATATTGTTACTGGATCTTTTATAAAAAATAATATTGCCTTATGTATTTTATTGACTTTATGCGATATTTATATGGCTTTATATCAGTCACATAACCTAAGCACTTTTTCTGTACAGACCACAGAACAGCATCTTTTGATTCAACCCAGAACACACACCAGAATTACTTGCCCTACTCTTCCTCACCTACTGCATCAAATCCCACATAACAAAAATCCCATACAACTTAAATACACATCAAATCGGAAGATATGGAAGTTCTCACACCTGAATATACATTGCAGGAACCTGAGTGAGGAATATTTAAAAAATAACTCTGCCTTGACTTTACTGAGACCAATTGGGAATCATAGGTTAGGGAGAGGACTGGTGCTTGTAAAATCATCCCTAGGAACATATACTATGCAACTAGGCTAAGAACTCTTACCAATATTTATGATAATTTGTAACTTGGGAAGGCTACCAATTTGGTTCCACAATTAGATTTATTGAGATTTAAGTAGGTTTATAATACAACTCTTTGTCCCAAAAGGAAAGTTTTATGTAGGCTGTTCAAAGAGAAAGTCCTTGAATTTTGTGAGTTCATTATATGGTAATCAAACATCACAATTCATGATTGTGTTTATTTTAGTAAAAGCATAGGATAAAAATAAAATGTAAATTGATTCTGGCATATGCTAAATGTATATAATATATGTTAAATAAATTCTATAGATCAATCATCAAAGTTCTCATTTATTTCCCTAAACCTAATAACTAACAATGCCCTTAAAAAGTCCTAATACAATTCTTAGAGAACCTGGCCCTGGCTTAGGCATTTCTCTGTCTCCATGCTAGAGTTTTATCGTGTGTCCTCCAACATTGAAATATTGACGATATTAGGAGGTGATTAGGCCATGAAAGCACTTCCCTTGTATATGGGATTAACATCTTCATAAAAGAAGCTTTACAAAGCATGTGGTTAGTTTACTCTTAGGCCTTCTGCCTTCTACCAGGCGAGGATAACATCCCTTCCCTCTGAAGCACTAGCCCTCAGCAGACATCAAATTCTGGTATCTTTATTTTAGATGTCTCAGCCTATAGATCTATGAAAAAATAAATTTCTGCTTTTTGTAAATTGCCTAATCTTAGGTATTCTGTTATACCAGCACAAAATATACTATGATTCTTACCCTTACCAAAACTCTTAAAAGCTAACTTGGCTCTGTTGGTTCAGAAATTAACTTCATGCCACTATGATCTCTAAATATTAAAATCTCACAGTAATTTCTCCATTAAAGGAAAGAAAAGAAAAACTGTTTACTTTGTAAAGGTTTGATTATAGAAGCTCTGTGCTGGTCAAAGAATGTTAGCTTCTATATCAAACTTAGCCCTTCTTCTGCCTTTTCCATTTATAAAGTAAAGATGCATTAGGATTTTCAGAGGCAGAAATATTTGGGGGTCATTTTTTCTTCTCTTTACCCAGGTCACCATACCTTAAAACTTATTTTTTAAATGTTAAGAGTAAACAGTCTTTCATTTACTTTTGGCTTTAGATTGCTAGAAGAGTGACTTTACCACAAACTATTTCATAATATTATTTATTTTCATTTGGGGTTTTGTACTAAAACAGGAGCATATGGTACTTGGCTATCCTGACCCACTGACTTTTGGGAGAAGCTGCCAACATGCTGCATAACAGGTTACCTTCTTGGCAACAACAAATTTGCTATGACAGTTAATGGCCTAGGTCTAAGAGGGATATGTTTTACTACATAGAAACAACTACTCAATCAAACCATCCCTTGGGAAAGTTAATTATGCATTCAGGAACAGGGGAAATAACTATGAGATGGATTCAGGGATCTACTGGACCCACTGAGTTGGACCTTTGATAAAACTCAGCTGGTTGCCTGATCTCCATAGGCCCCTACTCTTTCTGGAGGGCCACAGTGAGATTTTTGGATCTCCTGGAATCACTGTTATTTCAGAACCAGTGTCCTGATCATTTCCCTTCCCCACAATGTACAGTTACCCTCGTAAAAGGACTTAGATCTTTTAGGGGAAGGATGGAAAAAAGATCGACCAATAAATTTTTGGTGGTGCACCAGGGTCCTTACTCAAGGGAACCTGGCCATCCCTTCATTCAAGGCCTTCTGGGTCTGTAAACTGCCTCAATTCTGGTAACTTGTTGAAGGACTGACTGTAACTCTCTGTTACTACAATTTAAGGTAGGTTTCTATTCATCTGCCCTTAAATTTTTTTGATTATATAAATCTAGTAAAAACTTAGTAGGCTTGCTATATATTTCACTTTTGGAGACACCATGGCTAATTAGCCCAACACTATAGGTCTACATGTGTCAGGCCATTCTGATCATTGTTCTGTTTCTGCTGTCCATTATGGAAGGTGTGTATACCTTGTCTTTGGCAGTTGAGTGCCTCCACTTGGCCCTTGCTACTCTGATATCCAATAAAATCCACTGCCCTTAAGTTTCCCAACTGAGTAACTGTGGTCCCCACTGTAAGGTATCACATACAGAGAAGGGCAGTGATAGGGCTCTTCAGGGATGCTGGTGCTCCTCTCATGAATCTATGTCTTATACACACACACACACACACACATACACACAATAAACAATATGCTTAGCCAGGTGTGGTGGCACACACCTGTAACCCCAACACCCTGGAGGCTGAGGCAGAAGCATCGCTGCGAGTTTGAGGCCAGCCTGGGCTACAAAGTGAGTTCAAGGACAGCCTGAACTTCATAGTGAAACCCTGTCTCAAAAAGACAAAAAAATATATGTATGCTTATTCTGAAAAAGTTTACCTTTTAGGCGTGTGTGTGTGTGTGTGTGTGTGTGTGTGTGTGTGTGTGTGTACGGACATCCCCCTGGAAGGATATCCTAGAACTGCACATATATACCAAAATTTGTAAATGCTGAAGTCTCTTATTTGAAAACAGTATAGTAGTTTCATATAATCAACACACATCCCTCACTGTATACTTTAAATCATCTCTAGATAGCCCATAATATGTAAAACAATATAAATTCTATATAAATAGTTGCTATACTGTATTGATTAGAAAATAATGACAAGAAAACAGTCTGTATATGTGTAGTACAGACCCCATCAAAACATTTTCAATCCATGGTTGAATCCATGGATATATGTCATTGTTATGAAGGCCAATATATGTTGATTTTAATCAAAGTTTTTATTAGTACATAAGCCCACCATACACATTTGAAAATGAGAGAGAAAAAATAGCTAGTTGAGAATTATAATTTAAAATAAGTTTTAATGGTATGGAATATAAATATGCAACTATTCTAAGTAAAAGTAATACCATAATGGAACAGAAGACTTTTCCTATACCCTTATTGAGGTTATGAACATTCAGATCAACGTTGTTTCCCACAGAAGAAATATGGTAATAATATGGTAATAGATAAATGGAAAAGGAGCCTATATTGGCTTTCTATTGCTGCCATAACAAATTAACTTAATATTCATAATTTAAAAACTTCATGAACTTATTGTTTTATAGTTCTATTGATTATATGTCCTGAACAGATCTTACTAGGCCAATTTCAAGGCATCATCAAGGCATATTCTTTTCTGGATGTTCCAGGGAGAATCCATTTCTTGTTCACAGAGGTTGTTGGCACAATTCACCTCTTTGTAGATATAGAATTTGGGTCCTTGTTTTCTTATTAGCTGAACTGAAGGCTGCTCCCAGCTTCTAGAGGACGCTTATGGACCTCTTCCTCCACCTTCATCCAGCAATGATAGGTTGAGTCCATATATCATGCTTTTTTTACTTACACTTCCGCCAATATTTTCTACTTTAAGAGCCCATAAAATTTCATTGTGTCAACTTGGATAATATAGGATATCAAAATGTCAGCTAATTAACAGATTAACAGATTTAGTCCCATCTTCAATCTTAGTCCCCTCTTGTGTTATGCAACATAACATATCCACAGTCATAACATTAAGAGGCAAAAATTGTGTAGGCCAAAATCCTGCCCATCATGATGGAATAGAGAGGTGTTGGCAAATCTGTCAGATATGCTCCTGGAAAGAGGTTTTTTGACTATGAAAATTATATATATATGACTTAGTCTACAATACGTGATAAGTGCTTTGTAAAACGACTTGAAATCAAGTTGTGCTTCCTGGTCATTAAGCCATCTTTCGACAGGTTGGCTTCATGTGATTTTGCATAGTATAAAGGAATTTGATGGCCCTGATGTACTGGCATTCCTCTACACTCTTGTATATTTCATTATAAACTAATAAAATGTCATGTACCTTGCTGAGTAAGACCATTCTCCGAGGGAGAGATCAAAGCCGAGCATGCTGGCTAATGGAAAGTCAGGTTGCAGGTGATAAAATGCTTACAACTCAACAACTTCTACTGCAATGTTTCTCATACTGCAAATGTCCACAGAAATCACCAACTGCCACTGCTGCTGCCTCCGCTGCTCCCTAAGGCATATAAATTTCTAATGAGCCTGATAGTCTTCAGTCCACTAACACCATCCACGAGCCTGTTAGAAATGTAGTTTTGGGCCCTGCTTCAAATAGAACCATCAGACTCTTTTAACTGGTGATTTTGTACACAGTAGTCATTGAGAAGCAATGCTATAAGATGAATAGTTTTTACAGGACCCATAGCATAGGTATCATCTGAGAAGTTCTTAGAAATACCAATTTATAAACTCTAGGATGTATCTATCAGAACAGATTCTTTGGAAATAGGACCTGTTCACAAGTCCTTCAGATGATTCTGATGCAAAGTAAAGTTTTGGATCAGTAGGTTCCAGGACTTAGCTGCACACTAGATTCACAAAAAGTTTTTTTTTTTTTTTTTGAATTTCTGATAGCCATGCCACAACCTCAGAGTGCTTAGGGCTAGGAGATGAACATAAGTACTTTTAAAAGACTCCAGTTATTTACAAATGGCAGTACGGTTTTGGAACCTCACCAACATTAATAGCAACTCTAGCAGAGTTTCTCTCTAGAGAGAAATCATATTGAAATCATCTTGTTACTGAATCCTCTCCCCGGAAATGCTGGTTTGATAATTCCAGGAATCAAGATTTTTTAAAATTTTTTTTAATTTACAAAACAATCACTTTTTGGTATGCTGTTTTATGGGACTTCATCTATACACATAGCCATGTTTCTACCTCCAGAGTCGTGATATAGAACAGTTCCATCATCCACAAAACTTCTACCTGATACATTTCCTGGTCAAAGTGTCCCCGGTCTTCAGTCTCCAAAACCATAAACTTTCCTTTTGGTGTTTCAATTAGGGTAATTTCTCTTGTTTTATCTTCAAATTAACATATTCTTCCCTAATCTGGGTTAAGTCTACTAGTAACCCAATTGAAGAATTCTTCACCTGTCTCCAAATTTTGTAACTAGCATTTCTATTTTGTTTTATTATGATACTTTTCATGTCCCTGTTGAAATTTCACATATTATCTTGCCTACAATCTAACCTTTCCAATTGAAGTTTTAATATGTTATGCATTATTTTAGATCTTTACGCTGATAGTTTCGATATCTGTGTCATGCCTAACAATGGTTACACTGATTGTTTTATTTCTTGGTAGTGTGTTTTTTCTTTCAGCTTTTTGTATGCATCATAATTTAGGTTAAAAATTACCAGATTTATAAGACAGTATAGGTTCAATAAAAGGTTTTATACCTAGAAATTTGTACTACTTTCCTTCTGTTAAGCTGTTTGTGTGAGGCTTGTATTCATCTAGTCAGAGATCAAACTGTATTCAGGGTTTTTTGTAGCTCTGGTTACTACTTTCAGAGAACCTGTGATATTGTGACTTACAATAACTGTTATTTGGTCTTTGTTAGCATTTTCTAGATTCATTAGAACATACATGCTAAATGCTTGGAATCTCCAAAGTGATCAATGTCTCCTTATATGAGAATGAGATGAATGATGGCTAGTACATTCCTGGATAGCCTCAGCATGGGATGTTGCTTGTCAATGAAATCAACTATGTGATCGGAAGCTTCGAAGTTTCAGCCTCCACGCCAACTTCCACTAGTGGGGTAAAGATTGAGTTGACGATGATGTTGTAACCCATCATATCTATGTAATGAAATCTCCATTTTAAAAGAACAGAACTTGAGATTTTCAAGATTGTTCACACATGGAAATGCTAGGAAGATGGTGCACCCAGATACGTGGAAGCTCTACACCTCTTCTCTTCCATCCAGCAGTTTATGTTTACCACTGTAATATCCTTTACAACTGTTAAGACAAGATGGAGCAAGATGGCTGGCTAAAACTTTCTGGCAATCATTCTCCTGCAGAAACATCAATTTTAACAAGTATCTACATATGAAAATATCATGACAAGAGCTAAATAGAGAGATCATAGTTCCTAGTTGTAACATAGTAATAAGAAAAGGCACATTGAAGCAATAGAATCAATATTATATTACCTATATTACCTCTTACCCTACTCCAGGCAACGTAGGAGAGAGATACTACCCACTGGGGATAAATGGGAGGGACGTAAGCATAGCACTTGGACCCTAGTATAAAGCTAATTAAAGTAAAATCCAGTACTGGACAGAAACAATGGCTCCTGAATCCTGGTCAGGATGAGCCCATAAGAATGAGCCCATAATCTTGCTGTGAAGCCAGATGGAAACATGTAGTACTTCTAAATGAGTTCTGACCCACATCATTATTGGCCAAATGTAGTCTCATTGGCTTCTGGACAAACCTCAGAGGCACAGAAAGAAGCCTCAGCGACCAAGAGTTTTGGGTCTACCCCAGGTCTATGCCACCCATTTTAGCCACGGAACAGCACCTTGGGTAACACTAACTAAAGCAGTCCAGGGCTTTGTGAGACCCCTAATGCTGCAATGCCTCCAGCAGTCATGGCTGGTCTGCTTTGAATTTCCGGACAAGATTACTATTGAAGAAAATTCCAAGACAAAGCAAAATTATGAAGACTGCGATAAATACTACTTTCTTCAATATGCAGACATTGACATATGTCCACAAGGATCTAGAACAATCATGAAAATGTGTGTCACCAAATGGACAAAATAAGGAGCCAGTTACTAACCCTAGAGAAAGAAATGGCCAGAAAAAGAATTCAAAATAGCTCTTTTGGTCTACAGCCATATGACCTTGAATATGACTGATCTCAAAGTAGCTGTTTTAAGGAATCTCGGATTCCTATTTTAAGGAATCTTCAAGAACATACAAAGAAACAATTCAGAAATGTATCAGATAAATTTAATAGAGAAATTGAGGTAATAAAACAAACAGAACCCCTGAGCTGAATAGTTCAATACGTGAAATTAATACAAATAAGATCAACAGCAGTGGAACTGATCAAGTAGAAAAAAGAAACTGTGGGCGGTGGCTGGTTCTCCCCAGTGGGCTGGACCGGCGCCACCTCGCCCTCGCAGGCAGTGAAGCGGCAGCCTGGAAGGACAGCCGGGAACCGCCGGCGCCCACCCATCGAGGCTGGACGGCCCGACAGGGTGGGGGTTGTGGCATCGCTGGCAGAGCGAGTCCGGGGCCACTGGCGAATCGCCCCCGGGCTCCAGTTCAACCTGCGGGTGCCCATCTGCATCGTGTTCTTCAACAAATGGATCTATGTGCACCACGGCTTCCCCAACATGAGCCTGACCTTGGTGCCGTTCGTGGTCACCTAGCTGAGCTTGTACATCTGCCAGAAGCTGGACATCTTTGCCCCCAAAAGTCTGCCGCCCTCCAACCGCCTCCTCCTGGCTCTGAGCTTCTGTGGCTTAGTGGTCTTCTCCAACCTCTCTCTGCAGAACAACACCGTCAGCACCTATCAGCTGACCAAGGCCGAGACTACGCCTGTGATTATAGCCATCCAGACCTTATGCTACCAGAAGAGCTTCTCCAGCAGAATTCAGCTCGTGCTGATTCTTATAACTTTAGGTGTATTCCTAAATTCTTATTACAATGTGAAGTTTAATTTCCTTGGAATGGTGTTGGCAGCTCTTGGTGTTTTAGTTACATCTCTTTTTCAAGTGTGCGTAGGGGCCAAACAGCATGAGCTGCACCTAAGCTCAGTGCAGTTGCTGTACCAGCAGGCTCCAATGTCTTTGCCACGTTGCTGGTCACTGTGCCCTTCTTTGCCGCTGTTTGGAGAGGGAGGAATATTTGGTCCCTGGTCAGCTTTTGCTGTGCTCCTGTGCTGCTGTCTGGAGTAAGCTCTTTCACGGTGAATTTATCTATTTATTGGGTCCCTGGAAACACTTAATCGGTCACCTATAACATGTTCTGACACTTCAATTTCTGCATTACTATATGTGGAGGATATGTTTTATTTAAGGATCCACTGCCCATTAATCAGGGTATTGGCATTTTACGTACATTATTTGGCATTCTCACCTGTACTCACTTCAAACTCAGTGAACAAGACGGACGTAAGAGCAAACTTTATAACGTCCTTGAGTTATTGTGGAGAAAAGAAAGTAGCCTGAAGACAAAAATGTTGTTAGGTACTTTCAGAAATGAAAAAAAATATGCAGTGCAAAATGCATTGAATGGTTTAGAAGAAGTAATACAAATATTATTCACAAATATAAACCTTTTTTAAGGTGGCAGAGTTTATTTGAAAAAGTAAAAGTGAAGAGTGAGGGAAAAACTGGCTCTGCAGCGGGAGCCCAGTTGGGCCAAGTAAATGAGGAAAAACCAAGATAAAATCCAGGAGGACTCAGAGCGGGGTATTGTGAGAAAAGCCAGGATAGCCACAAACACGACTTTTTTAGTACCTTTTTAAAAAGTTAATTCTCAAAAACTTAAACTGGGTCTGGTGGTGCACAGCTGTAATCCCAGCATTTAGGACACTGAAGCAGGACAGTTGCAAGGTTGAGGCCAGCCTGGACTGCACAGCAAGAATCTAACTCAAAAAAAAAAAAAAAAAAAAAAAAAAAAAAAACCTCAAAAACCAAAATGGTGGGGCCGGTGAGATGGCTCAGCGGCTTAAGCGCCTGCCCGGCAAGCGCAAGGGCCCGAGTTCGACTCCCGGATCCCACATACGAAAAAGGGGCCGGTGATATCGCTCAGCGGCACGGGCACCTGCTGGCGCGCGAGGTCCTGAGGTCGACCCCCCGGTACCCACAAAAAAAAAAAAAAAAAAAAAATGGTTTGTGCTTCTTTTCAAAGGTGCTTATAGGAAATATATATAGGACAGTTTGGTTACACCAAGTGAAATACATGAAAAGAAAAGTCCTGTAATAATGATAAAGGATTCTGTATTCCAGTGCTACAGAAGTATGCTTCTTCAGTGTTCATATTCTTCTTGGGAAGGGTATATAAAACCCCTCTACTTGCTAGTAGATGGTTTTCCATTGTGAAATGTATTATAATTTTGGTCATAATGTTTAAGGGGCGGTGAGGCTCAAACTCAGAGCTTTGCACATGCAAGATAAATACTCTACCACCAAGCTATTTCCGTAACCCCATAGTCATACTTGAAAAAGAAATAATTTTTTGAGATTTGAGGGAAATACATGATTTCCAGTTAAGCAAATAATGTGTACTGCCACATATTTAATTATAAAATGTATTTCTGCCTTCCAGCATCTTGACATTTGAATATTGAAAGCAGTTGTAATTAACCTCACAATAAATGGAGATAGACCATTCCTCTGATAATAAATAATACTTTTTCTGAACATTATAAACTTTCTGTGAGAAAGCAACATAAGAAAACAGCCACACAGCTGGGCATGGGGGCATATGCCTATTATCCCAGCACTCAAGTGGCTGATGCAGGAGGATCACCATGAGTTCAAAGCCATCCTGGGCTACATAGTGAGTTCGTGGCCAGCCTGAACTACAAAGCAAGATCCTGTCTCAACAAAAAAAAAAAAAAAAAAAAAAAAAGGAAAAGGAAAAGAAAAGAGCCAAGTGTACAAAATTTACCTTCAATAAGATGATAAGCTTTGGTATGTATCTTTTATTACAATAACAAATGCACATACATATCATTTTCAGACTTTTTGGATTTTTTTTCCTGGCTCATTTAAAATAAAAAGCCTCACTGAAAATCTATTTTGAAGAATTCAGCTTGTGAGTCAATCTGCTGTATGACTAGTATGTGTGGTTTTCTGTTTTTCTTTTAAGTATTCTTTGGTTCTCAGTTTATAAACATATCTTTTACTGTGCCTAAGAAGGATAGAGTGCCTCATCACTGCTATATAAACCCCTGGTATTTCGTATGTCTAAGACAATTTTTCTGGGTATGTTTAAGTTAACATACAATTATTTCCCAAAAGCTGGAGAAAAGTGTTTCATCACAGTGAGGATTATTTGTTTCATCACAGTGAGCACTAAGAACTGAGCTGATTTGTGTCACATACAAATTCTTAATTGCGAATAAAACAAGGGCAGAGGGTAGTTAAAATAATTGTGGGGGATTACAATAAATGAGTGATATCACTAGGAATGCTGTAACAAAAGTGAAACAAGTTGGGTAAGGGTATGTGTATATAAATTAATAAAATGTGCACTGCTAAAATCTAGAGTGTAGCATTTTTGCCCTAAAGACAATCGTCACATTGAAAAGGAAATTCCTGGGAAAAAATGTACCAAATGGCCCAGACCAAGCACAGAGAAGAACCAGACACCGTGCTTTGGAAGAAAACATGCTGTCCTTTTGTTGCCATATAATTGGACTTGTTTTTTGCCCTATGTTAAATGACTTAAGTTTTACATGATAAAAATAAAAAGAAACTCTTGTTTAAAAAAAAGAAAGAAAAGAAAAAAGAAACTGTGATTTAAAAAAAGGAGGGAGAAAAACAATGAAAGCAAATAAAGAAAGCTTACAAGATTTACGGATAGTATCAAAAGAGCAATATAAGATGGTACGGTGGCTCACACCTGTAATTCCATATACCTGGGAGGCTGAAGCAAGAGGTTGGCTGAGCCCAGGAGTTTGAGGCCATACTGGGCAGCATAATGAAACCCCAACTCAGAAAGAGAGAGATCATGTGAAAGCCATTGGTATTCAAGAGGGAGAGGGAGTAGAGAAATATGGAGGGGTAGAAACAATACTCTAAAATAATGGCAGAAAACTTTCCAGACCTACATAAAGATATTAATATGCAGGTATAAGAAGGTCAAAGCCACCAGTCAGATGACTACCTTAAGATATATATCATAAAGATGAAAGACAAAGGAAGAATACTAAAGTAGCAAATCCTAAAACTTTGATACATATTGTACATTTTTACCAACACAAAACCTACCAACCAAAATTACTATACCCAATTAAGGTGCCTTTCAGAAATTAAGGAGAAACAGACTTTCTGAAACAAAGTTGAGAGAATTCAGCACCATCAGACCTGTCTTATAATGAATGATGAAGAGATTTATTCAGTTTGAAAGAAAAGGATGCTTATAAGTAACATGAAAATATCTGAAAGTGTAAAATTCACTGGTAAAAGTAAGTATGTAGCCAAACTCAGAATACATAAATACTATAATAATAAAACCTAATATCCTTTACAGTAAATGAGTAAACATAATTTTTCCCAGAGTTGTATAAGCTACTCCAGCAAATTAAAAAAAAAATAAGGAGAGGATTGTGAGAACCCCTAAATGATAGGTGGTTGGTCAAAATTACTCTTCATAACCTAGGACCTGCACCTAGCTTCTGAATGACGGAATGTTGAGGACCACAAATTACAAATTGAGTCTAGAGTACAACCAAGGCTGTCCTTGTCCTATCCTTTGAGCCAGATTGGAATGAGGAAATTCCCCACTTTCTTCTGATCACAGCTGAAGTCCTAAGACTAGTGAGCTAGGTTATGGCACTCACCAGGCAAGATAAGACCTGCTGAATATGACAAGGATCTTTAAAGCAATGTAGTAGCAGTAGTAAAAAGTTTCACCTGGGGAAACTACAGTTTCTTTATTGCCCTCCATCTTATCCTTGCAAGAATACTTTGTTCTTCTTACTAGCCTACAGCAATCAGCACTACTGTTTTAAGAATCACTCACTACCCCTCCCCATGCCACCGGCTAATAAAATAGTGGTAATCTGGAGAGTCTTGGTCTTTGCCTATCCCAAAGCATTGACATTCCAACCCTCCTGTCATGCATTACTAAATTTATCTCTGTCTCTTACTTCATACTTTTGCTGTACCCCTCATACTGCAATGGCAAGCAGAAACACCAAAAGGACACCCAGGATTCGGAGGCAGATTTATTTACGTTGACAGGCACTGATCGGGATCATCCCCAGAATATCAGGCCCTGATCTCTGGTGGTCTAGGGCTTATGTGGGATAAGCAAGCAGGAAGTACAGAGGCAGAATGCCTTGTCAGTTGGGGGTTAGTTCTTACAATACGCATCACAGTGACCAGCTGTGCATCACAGTGACCAGCCATTTCTAAGAAACAAAAGTAACGGGAACTGTAACCGGAACTATTACCTGGGCAACAAACAAACTGAAGTATACTGGCTGTGGGGGCATCTTCTGCTACATTTCCCCCCTCTTTAATTTCCCCACCAAATCTTTGCCGGGCATGTTACACGTGATCTTTTGAAACAAGGCCCAACTAGAAGCAATAACATTGGAGCTGTCAATGGTCCCAGGATGGGCCCTAGACAAGGTCCCCAAGGCTGATAATTCCCACTGGGAGTTTGTGGTTTGTTTCTCTTATTATAGGGTTTCTCCCTAAGTTGACTCTGACAAGGGAGTGAAGGAGTTAATCCAATCTAGGAGAGTGTCCAATGTGTCTTGGACACTAGTCAAATCTTTAACATTTGTAAGGGACTTGCTGATTATTTTCTATTCTCTCAGGGCAATTATCCATAGAGCTAAGGCAAAAAACCATAGCTAGCTGGGGGGCAGGGAGCAAAAACCAAGTTGGACAATACAATATATGCAAGCTGAAGTGGAAGCAAGGACTGCGATAAGCAGCCTGAAAAGGCACAAAAATCAAGGAGAGTAATGCATTGAGGTATGGAGCAAACCTGTGAATAGTGTCCTCAGGCTTCAGCTGTGTGTGGACTGGTCAGTGTCTGGAGCAACCACAGCAGGGCTTTCAGTGCATTGTCTCTTCAGAGTGAGCACTGGAGGAGCTGCCCAGGTAAATTTTCAAGCAATGGTCTAGATAGGCTCTTTTAACTCTGGAATGATGGATCTAAGGCAGGATTTCTTGAAATTTGTAGAGGTAGTTAATATGCACCTGGGTTATGTGTATGTGCAGGAGTGTCTACAGATATAGCTGGTCTTTTAGCAAAAACTTTGTGGAGCTAGTTACAAGCTGTTTCTGTAGGGTTATGTTTTATTTTCTCAACTTTTTAGAGCTTGTGGCCTGTATGTTGTATGTAGTTTCTATTTAGTTATCTCTACTACAAATGCAGGCCCATTGTTGTTGCCAATGGTCAAGGGTAGGCCATATCTAGGGATGATTTTTCATAGCAGGACCCTATAAACTTGTTTTCTTTTCAGTGTGGGTAGGGAATGGGAGATCAGGGCTGGTGGTCCAGATGCTGAAGCCTGAGCTGGCTGCAGGGGTATGGGTGCCAGCACAGCATCTTCAGCTTGCAGAACATATGGTGGGGGCAGGTCTGGTGGCTGGGGTTGATGTTTCAATTGGGTCCCTGGAGCAGGCTTATGAGCACAGGTTTGGCATCATTGGTGCCATGTTTCCAAACAGTAGCAGGAAGCAGTAGCAGGAGAACTTTGGCCAAAAACTTTGTCCAAGGTGACCACAGCATATCTAGCCTGTTGGACTCCATTTCTAATAGAGCTACTTCCATCTGTAAACAGGGTGTACTCAGAGTGCATTAAGTACAGGGGGTCCATTTTTAGGTCCAGTACAGCATGTGGCACCTGGACAGTTAGGTCTCAGCCTAAGGTGAGCTTGTCAGCTTTCTTAATCAGAAGGACAGTGGCCATTAGAGTGTAAAGGCGGAGGGGGAAGGCAGCCCTTAATGACTGGATCCAAGCATTTGCACAGGTAAGCCACTGGGCACTCCAGAGGGCTGATAGTCTGAGTAAGCATCATTGTTTGTTTTGTTGGCTTTTGGGTTTTTTTTTATTTTGTTTTGTTTTGGTTTTTGGCACCAGGAATCAAACTCATGACTGCGTGCTTGCCAAGCAGGCACTGTGCCACTCAGCTATATCCTCAGCCCAGCATCATTGTTTTTGTGAACTCAAGGATCCAGATTCTATAGAAACCAGCAGCTCCAAGAAACTTGCAGAGTTTCTTTCTTGTAACCAGTTTCTGCCAGATATGGTAGCAGAGCTTTTGTGTCTTCCAGCAGGTAGCTTGGGTGTCATTAATCAGAAGTGCTGTGATATTTTGTGCTGAGAAACTAGCAAGGTCAGCTGTGAGGGCTTCTCCAAGAAGATGATGCAGAGAAGACCCTCCAGAAAACCAGCTTCAACTTCCAAGCTATTGCTGGAGACATTTAAGGCCCACGATTCTGTAAGACAGGACCTCTGGGAGGTTGAATCCAGGTCAGTTGACTTTTGGGTCCAGAACTGGCAACTGAAGGTAGAAGAAGGCATTCTTTAGGTCCAGGCAGGTGTACCAGCAGGTTGTGGGTGGCGGAATACTGAGGCAATGTATATGGAGGGCAATTGTGGCAGCATTGGCAGCTTGGAGATCTTGAACTGGCTTTACAGGCAGGAGAGGTGTCTTTTAGCAGTTTGGCAGTCTATTATTTTTTCTTCGGGGACCATAATGGCAAGCAGGAGGGGCAGAGAAACAGGCTGTCTCAGAGAAAATGTGATGGTGGCTTGGCCAAATCTGTTGTTAGAGTCTCCCTGAAAATAATGGGAGAGTTTTTAACCCCTTGTGGCAAATGAGTCCAAGTGAGTTGCATCTTGTCTCAGGATTTTCCCAGTTGAAGGGGCTTATGGGAGCAACTGGCAAGCAGAGGAAGGTATCTTTTAAATCTAGACATGTAAACCAGGTGGCATCTTCTGCTACAATACAGGCAGTTGGGTTCATGGCAACAGGTCCCCAATAAAGGAAGTCTTATAGAACTGAGCCTTTATCTGTGCAATTTAATGCTATCTCTAGGTAGTATCAGAAATTGAGTTGAATTATGGGACACACAGTTAGTCTTCTTGGGAGTTGCTTGCAAGCACTCACTTGTCTGGTGTCAGATATGTTCTGGAAGTATTCAGTGTGATGAGAGGTGTGTAAGAGCAGGGGAAATACTTAATTTCCTGTCTTACAGAATCATGGGCCTTAAATGTCTCTAGCAATAGCTTGGGAGTTAAAGCTGGCTTTCTGGAGGGTCTTTTCTGCATCATCTCTACCATCTGCTCTAATGTTTGCTTTTATGTTATGCATTACAGTGGGTCTGTCTTCAAGTTTAGAAACACTCCTAGCAGCATTGGAGTCTAATTTATTACTTGACGTTGCTGAATTGTTAGTGGGAAGCATGAAATATTTCTGTTTTATTCTGATCAAAATTCATCCTTAGGAAGGCAATATATCTCTGAGTCTTAGGCATATGGACCTCTCATTGCATGTGAATTTCTCCAAGCTGTGATTTGGGCTAGACTTGTATTCGTGTTTCTTCTCCAGTGATAGCATGTTTCTTTTTATTTTTGCTTGTTTGTTTGTTTTGTTCTGTTTTTCCTGCTATTCTCTCCCATCTTCTATGTGTGTCCTGTATGTCTGTGACCACCAGAAGCTCCACATTATCTCATCAGTCCACACTTATTCTCCACCAATTTGTTATCTATTCCAACTGAATTCTTCTTACCGGTATTTTCTTACTACCCAAGCACCAAGTAAGCAAATGCTTAGGTTCTATCTACCCCTAAATGCACCTATCTCTTTTTCTATTTGAGGCTAGTTGGTTTTCCTGCAAACTCAGTTCTCTGATGGCTTCAAGAAAAATCATGAATTTGCAGTTTATCTCTTCTTGCTGTAAGGGTGTATGTCAAACTTTTTCCAACTCTTACAGTCTGAAACAGAAAATGAAGTTTGACAGTTGGGTGCTTAAGGGAATTCCGAGTGATTTTAATGTGCATCTAAAATTGAAGACCATTGCCTTTTAAGGAAAAATTTTATGGTTAGTTCAGTTAAACTTTTCCAGTCAGAAATTTTCTATCTGTACTTGGGCGGCCATGTCATATCACACAAAATAATGCCAGAAGAACCCTTTTTAGGACCGATGAAGGTTAATTAAAGACAGGAAGTTAATCTGCTTCCCAGTGTTTCCTGTTCATCTTTTCTGTATGATTCAGAATATCTTTATCTTTTTATAAATGTCCCCCAAGCTTCATGTATTTAACCTGAACTCAAAGGGAAAATTTTCTCACAAATGTGTCTACCCTAGCATTTTAGGAGGATCTAGACACACTACAGAAGAATTACAAAATAAAGCCTATTCTGATTTTTGGTTCTTTTTTTCTAGCTGTACCATTCTTTGATATAAGACTGAAACACACACACACGCACACACAATATACACACAACACCTACATACATATAGCTAAGTCCATTTATTTACAGATAACTGATTTATATCCCTGGAACCATTCCAAAGTGAAATGTAAGTTCTAATCTTATGTCTACTGTATTTGCTGAGTCTTGCATATCACTGTATTTTTCTACATGCATATAGCATATTTATACTAAAGAAGTAGTAAATTCTACAACATGTTTTCTTTAGTTCCAATCTTAGGCTCATTTTCATGTGGTCATCTAGTCACATGCCTCCTACTCCAAAATTTAAAATTCAGTAATTGCTGTAAAATTTGATTTAGGATGGTTAATATCAAGATGTTAGCCATAAGTTAAAATAACCTCCCAAATTAGCAAAACACTACTTAAATTATATTTGTTAAAAACAGCACTTTAGTAGGTTCATGTTTTAACTGATCCCAACAATTACCAGGAAATGTGCAGTCAATGAACCAAAAAAGAGCATTCCCAATTAGTGCTTTTACAATTTATAAGCAATTTGGACACAGATTACAAAGGTTAACAAGAATACTATAAACATGTAAGAAACTGTTGATGAATGAGTCCGGGAATATGAAAGCTGAAGTTGGAGTTTACTACCATTATCTGATAACCACAGGTCACCTGGTTCACTGAGGATTGATTTCTCATTGGATGATGTATATATTTTATTTTTGGTAATTAAACTTTCACTAGTCTGTATAAAGAAGATAAGTGAGAATACATAAAAATGTATTTAATCAATAAATGTTCACAAGAATACAAATATTTCCCCTTTCTCATGCAAGCTGGCCAGTTGTGGCTGGCTCTGTCTGTCCTATAGGATCAGGGTGTGTCCAAGAATCCCCAGTCCTTCACAGAAATGTGGCTTACAGTCCCATTTTGATTTGAACTGGTAGATTCGGGTCAGTTCCAAATTTTCTCAGAAATCTCCAGACCAGAAATATTGTAAAAGTATTTAGTTTGGGGAAGAAAAAAGAAAGGAGAGATAGAATACCACCCTATAGCCCAATATTCATTCCAAATAACCCATGGTTAACTTCAAATAACCCATTGTTTACTTCCGGACTCTGTATTGGCAGCTTGAAATGAAAGGATTGTGTAAATCATTGAACTGATGAATCATTTTTGTTTTGTTTTGTCCAGTGAAGCCAGAACAGAATACTTCTAGAATATGTTCGAAATTGAAATAGCACAAATGTCAATAAAACTTTCATCAGACTGCTGTGCATTTGTGCTAAAATTATGGAGAAGTTTAAATGATGAAAGACTTCATTTTGTTAATTAGAATGCTAGTCATTAGAAGGACTATGTAGGCTGATATCCAGAGGACATATCTTATTTTTATTTTCCCAGTATAATATTTTCCCAGTAAAATAATAAATTTTTATTTTCCAGTATACCTTCTCATAGGTGAAGGTGCTCCATGGGCTAGTTATATTTGCTAGTCAACAGGTTGGTAAAATTTGGAATGAGAAACAGGAAAACAAATGGTAATGGAATTCAGTCTACTTTAATTATTCCCTTTTTCCTACATCTTGCAGCACATTTTGTCCTTTCAAAATAAATATGCTGCCCTTTGACTAGAAGTACTAAACTATAAACCTGAAAGCCAGAAAAATCTGTGGTTCAGATGAGAAAGTCTGGAAAAGCAACCTAAGTGAACACTGTGTATTTTCTTTGCATGCAATAATAGAAACTTCATGTTTCTCCTCAGATTTTTCAAGTTCTAGGCCAAGGCAATCATGTAACCTCCATTTTTCTTCACATTCTTGTCCTGAGTTGACCTCAAGGGGACTAAAATGTTCTGAGAAGGCATAACAGTAGAAATTAGATATAATGTGCAGAACTACAAAATACTCTGGTATTATTTGTAAAAGTTACCCTGCGTTCAAGCTTCCCAATAATGTAACATATGTGATACTGAAAAGTGATCCAACTATTGCAAAAACCCGTGGGATAAAAATGTTAATCTTAGAGAAATTCAAAGTGTTTCAACAGAGCAATAGCTGGAGCTAAAATGCACTGGAAATTAGAGACATCAGAGTTTATTTACAAGACTTTAAAAATTTTTCAAATGTTCAATATTTAGAGTGCTGCAATTAGTCAAGATTAAATTGAATGATTTCTGTTCACTAATGCTATAATCATATCAAAATCACTGTAAAAATTACATGATGCCTTTGGAAATTCAAAATTTCACCTGAGAACATAATTAAAATATTTATTAAAAATTCTAACACATTTTTTCACATCATGTCAGAGAATTATTTTATATATTCTAAATATTTGCCACACAAAGTTACTACATGAAAACAATGTCTAATACCATATTTTTATGTCATTTATCCTGCATGTTAAGATGAATCATGAAATAATAAATTCTACTTTTGACTGCCACTATCAAAATAAGTGTATATCTTAGACAAAATCCTAGAAAAAATAGTTAACTTTAAAAATGTATGTGAAGGGGATGGTGAGATAGCTCAGCGGCATACGTGCCTGCCTGGCAAGCATGAGGTTCTAAGTTCAACTCCCGGCACCCACATACGAAAAATGTGCCAGTGATATCACTCAGTGGCATGGCACCTGCTGGTGCGCGAGGTCCTGAGTTCGACCCCCGGTACCCACAAAAAAAAAAAAAGTATATGAAGTTGCTGATTTCCGTAATTTAAAGCAACACAAAATACCTTATATTTCAAACCAATCACCAGAATAGAGCATACTGATATATAATAAAGAATAGGGAAGAATAAAGAAAGAATCTGAATGTACTCACAATGTGTGCAATTAATATTCCTAGAAATTCCTGCTTGTTGATGACTGAATTTGAATAGAAACCGTGCAAAATTACTTCTAAAGTTCAGTGAATTCCTTTAGTGGACGCAGCTCCCATTGCATCGCACTGAATATTGCACAAGTACTTGAGTATAGAAATGCTACAAACTGGGGAAAACCTACTCTAGACATGGATGAGGAAGAAACTGCAAAATTAATTAGGGGTTGATGCTAGAGAATGAAAGACTAATTTCTCTGAAAACAGGTATGTATTAAGATACCATTTCTTGGGCCGGTGAGATAGCTCAGCGACATAAGCGCCTGCCCGGCAAGCGTGAGGTCCTGAGTTCGACTCCCAGTACCCACATAAAGGAAAAAAAGGGCCAGTAATATCGCTCAGTGACACAAGCGATTGCTGGCAAGCGCGAGGTCCTGAGGTCGACTCCCAGTACCCACATTAAAAAAAAAAAAGCTACCATTTCCTGGGGTCAATATTTGGGTGGCTTTAGAAACACACAAAGTTCTAGATTCCTTTTTGAGCTTATCCATATTGATTCCTATAGCAGGGACAGTGAAAAACTTCTACTATCATAAAATTTATTTTAGAGAGGTGAAATCAGCAAAAAACAATGAACAAAAATTTTGAAAATTTTCTATCATGAAAGCAATTTAAAACTGGCAAAAATGAACTTTCTCAAATCTGGAAATTGATGAAAGGCTCACAATAAACTATGGCATTTTTTTAACAAGTACAGCTCTCAGTAAAAACCAACAGACAGGTTTTGCTGCATTTTAACATGCCCTAGGTCCTATCACATTCTCCAGCTCCAGGATACTTTAAAATGAACCCACGATGGCACTGAAAACCAGCAGTTCAAATGGGAAGAGGATTAAAAGATGGAAGGAAGCACCCCAAAACATGAAGTACCTGAAAATCAATCTAACAAAGGAAGTAAATGACCCTTACATTGAAAACTACAGTATGCTGTAAAAGGAGATCTAAGAGGGTATCAGGAAATGGAAAGATATCCCTTATTCTTGGATAGAAAGAACCAATATAGTGAAAATGACCATACTCCCAAAACTGTTATACAGATTTAATGCAATCCTGATCAAAATACCTACAACATACCTCACAGAATTAGAGAACTCAATCTTAAGAATTAGAGAAAACAATATTAAAATTCATTTGGAACCATAAGAGACTAGAATAGCAAAAGCAATTCTGAGTCACAAAGCCAAGGCAGGGGGGCATCACAATCCCTGACTTGAAATTATACTACAAAGCTACCATGATAAAAATAGCATGTTACTGACAAAAAAACAAAAATAACAACAACAAAAAGCAGACCCAAGGGTAAATGGAACAGACTAGAAGAGAGAAAAACAACTCCAAACACACTCAGCCACCTTATCTTTGACACTTTTGGTGGAAGAAAAATAGCCTCTTTAATAAATGGTGCTGGAAAAACTGGCATTTGACATGCAAAAGATTAAAACTAAACCCATATCTTTTGCCATGCACTAAGCTAAAATCAAAAAGGATCAAAGATCTAAATATTAAAACAGAAACACTATGTTTGCTGGAAGATAGAATAGGTAGAACCTTTGAAGAAATAGGTGTAGGGAAAGACTATGAACAAAACCCCAATCGCACAGGAAATATCACAAAGAATCAACAACTGGGATCTTATCTTATTAAAAAGCTTTTGCACAGCACAAGAAACCACCAACAGAATGAAGAAACAACACACTGAGTGGGAAAAAAATTTTGCCAGCTATTCCTCAGACAAAAGACTAATTCTAGAATATAAAAAGAATTCCAAAGGATCAGAAGCCCCAAATTTAAAGACTCAGTCCAAAAATGGGCATCTGAAATGAATAGACATTTCTCAGATGAAGAAATAGCAATGGCAAATAAATATATGGAAAATGTTCAATATCACTGGTCATTCAAGAGACACAAATTAAAACAACACTGAGATTCCATCTCACCCCAGAAAGAATAGTTATCATCAAGAAAGCAACCAATAACAAATGCTGGCAGGGTTATGGGGAAAAAGGGACACTTCTCCACTGTTGGTGGGAGTGTAGACTGGTGCGACCACTATGAAACTCAGTGTGGAGATTCCTCAAAAAACTAGGACTACAGGTCCCATTGGACCCAACTATTCCCCTTCTTGGTACCTTCCCGAAAGAATTAAAAACATCATACCACAGCGATATATGCACACCCATGTTTATAGCAGCACAGTTTGTAATAGCTAAATCTTAGAAACAGCCCAAATGCCCATCAACCAATGAATGGATAAAGATTTTGTTTTATACCACAGCCATAAAGAAGGACAAACTCGGACCAGTGAGATGACTCAGTGGCGTAAGCACCTGCTTGTCAAGCGCAAGGTCCTGAATTCAACTCCCGGTACCCACATAAAAAAAAAAGAAGGACAATCTCAAGACATTTCTAGGTAAATGGATGCACCTTGAGACCATACTCTTGAGTGAAATAAATCAGACAAACATGTTCAAATATTGGTTTCTGTGATGTGAGAAATCAGAAGTGTAAATAAGGACCAAAATGTATAATAGATATTGTGAAATAGGAAGAAAATGTTCAAATGGGAAGGGGAACTAGGGAGGGTAGAGGGTGAAAGGAAGAAAGAGAGAAGGAGAAATAGAGAATAAGAGAAAAAAAGAGAGTTTTTGTAAATGAGAGGTAGAGGAGTTGAAGGGAGGAGAGGGAAAAGGGGAAAAAGAAGAATCAGGATATATCATGTACAGTTGCAAATTCTAACATGAATGTTACTATGACAAATGTTACTATATACACCTAAAATGTACCAACAAAATTAATTTTTTAAAAAATGGAAGGAAAGAGGATAAAAAAAGGAATTAAAATGTTATGTACATGTACCAACTCCCAAAAAGGAATATAATCTTATGTCACGCAAACATGTACAAATAAAAAATAAAAATTTAAAAAAAACAAACAGCAGTCAGACAGCCTCTGACAGAGGCAGAATTGTACTATTCAAAGCCTCATTCACAGCGAACTGTAGTACCTTGGGAGACCCAACTTGCAAAGCTGCCATTACTTCATTGCCTATGGGCTTACTTAATAACAAATAGACAAACACTGTGTGATTCCAAGTCTAATGTAGTCAAAATCATACTACTATGAATCCATTTAAAATAGTAAAATTTGTCCACAGTCAGTAGCCACATTAATAGAAACAGGAAATAGAATGATAGCTATCAGGGCTGGTGGGAGAAGAGGATTTGTTGTTTAATCATAGAATTTCAAGTTTACTGTTTGAAAAGTTCTAGAGATCTGCATTTATAACAATATGAGTATCCTTAGAACTATTAAACTATATACATATGATGATTGAGATGGTAGCATTTTTTCTATGTGTTCTTTACTACAATACAAAATTAGGAAAAAATTCCAACTTTTTTTACAAATTGATAAGTTGATCCTTAAATAAATAAGAAATTATAAGAGACCTCAAAAAGCCAAAATAATATTAACAAAAATAAACTTAAAGAATGCATATTGCCAAATATTGAAAGTTATTAATAAACTTTAGTAATGAAGAGAGTGTGATATCAACTGTGGGGGGTTAACTAATGGTCAACTTGTGACAGCCAGCTAAACTGAATCAACATGGTTCTGGGTGTGGAAAGCCCAGCTGAGGAGTGTTGCTAACAGCATAAAAGCAGAACTGGAAGGGAAGACGGTGTGCTGTTGATCCTCCTGGAGAAGCTTGTCACACTGGTTTCCCTGATATGAATTCAGCTGTTATCATCATTGGAGGAGCTTGGGTCATCGCTGTCACTAAGGATGGCTGCAGTTCTCTTTGGGGGAGCTCTGGTCCTTACCTTGAGCATCACTTCTTGGCTCCAGTGCAGATCCCTCAGCCTGCTGGCACAGAGCCTTCATCCCACTGGCGCAGACTTTCTAGCTTCCTTCACTGACCTCTGGCACAGATTCTTGATACAGACTTGCATGAGACATTGTTGTGGGCGCTAGGCCTCCACTTGGACTCATGGGGGGCATGGCCATGGGCTCTAGGTCTTCAGCTGCACTTGTGCAGGACATTGCTGCAGGATCCAGGCCCTCAGCTGGATTCTTTGGGTCTCCAGTGTGTGGACAGATCTCCCACACTCTTTTGCATTTCACTCTTTTGGTGAATATTATAAAATAACCCTATAAATTATGTGTCCTGTATTAAATCTTTTCCCTTGTAAACCCTGACTACAACACTGATATACAGATAAGCATTTAACTTAATAGAATAGAAATATGATCCAGAACTAAAACCACACTTTAATGCAAAGTGACTTTAAATAACAGTACCAGAATAATTCAATGCAGACTGAACAGTTTTATAATAAATACTATTGGAGCAACTAGATATACACATGCTAAAAAATAAAGTGAATGTCTATCTCCTACTATATACAAAAATTAACCCAAAATGAATTAGTGGCTAAAATGTAAGTTCTAAAAATATAAAAAATCTTAAATGAAAAGAGAATTTTAAGTCTTTGTAACTTTAGGCAATGATTTCTTAGATATAGAACATCTAAAGCACAGGCACAAAAGAAATAGATGAATTTGACTTCATCAAAACTAAAAACCTTTGAGAAAAAGTACACTAGTAAGAAATACAAAGGACAATCTACAGAATGGAAGAACATATTGGCAAATATGTGTCTGAAAAATCTATTATTAAGAATACATAAATAATTCTTACAAACTATCAGTATCAGTGAAAAAGAAAAATAACCCTGTTCTATAAGAGAAAGTATTTCGGTATTTCTACACAGATAATATTCAAATGGCCAATAACTACATGAAATACATTCAACATCAGTGGTTATTAGGAAAATGCAAATCCAAACCACAATGAAATATCATTTCACACCTACTAAAATGGCTATAATGTTTTTCTTTTTTTAAAAAGAAAACACTAAGTTTTTGTTTTGTTTTGTTTTTGTTTTTGTTTTTTTGTGGGTACCAGGGGGTCGACCTCAGGACCTCGCGCGCCAGCAGGCGCCTGTGCCGCTGAGCGATATCACCGGCCCCTTTTTTCGTATGTGGGTTGCGGGAGTCGAACTCGGGCCCTCGCACTTGCAAGGCAGGCGCTTAAGCCGCTGAGCCATCTCACCGGCCCAAAACACTAAGTTTTTATAAGAATGTGAAGAAATGGGGATACTTGCACATTGTTGATAAGAGTGTAAAATGGCACCCTGCTTTGCAAAATAGTTTGGCCATTTCACAGAAAACTAAGCAAAGAGCTGCCATATGACCCAGCACCTCCATCCATAATTACATACACCAGAGAACTGAAAATATATGTCTATTTACAATGAAGTTCATAGCAGCATTATTCAGAACAGTCAAAAAAGAGGAAATAGCCAAAATATCCTCCAACGGATGACTAAACAGAATGTGCCATATCCACACAATGGGAATAATATTCTGCCACAGAAAACATGAAGTACTGATAAATCCTACAGTAGATGAATTGTGAGCACATTACACAAAGTAAAAGAAGTCACACATAAAAGATCACTGTACTATTCCATTTTTGAAGTGCTTTGTATTGGTAAATTAGAATAATAGACAAAATGTAGAAGAGCATTTCTGAAAGAGTTGGGTGGAAGCTTAGGGAGGCACTGAAAATAGACACAAGTATTTTTTAGTGGAGGTAGATTTTCTAGAATTTGATTCTTAGTTATGGTTGTACAACTGTGTATATGCTGCAAAACTCTGAGTTGTATCCTTTAAATGGTTAAATTTTGTTTTGTGAATTATGTCAATAAAAAATCTAAAAAATTTATGAAGGTATTAAAATAATATTTCTGAAGTGAGGAGGTAAAAGAAATCTGAATAAGGAACAAACAAAAAAAAAAAAAACAGAGCTGGAAAAAAGTCACTAAATCTAGACTGGCAGCCTGGAACCAAGGTCATAGACAATGAGGAAAGTTATCCAATCAAATACCAAAATGTCCTTATGAAGTCACAGTAATTAAAAACCACTGTTATGAAATTGTTTTATTTTTTCATAAAATAAAAAATTATCTCTGTTATTTTGGTAAATATTTTGGTCAATGGAAATAATAGAAAGAATGATCCCATGTGTTTATACTACTTCAGTTTGTGATTAAAATGTCAACTAAATTAATGGAGAAAGGACGGAATATTCTACCAAGGGACTAGGGAAATTGGCTCTCCATTTAAAGAAAAGAGTGAGTATGCTTGATTCTTATATAAGCAAATATGCATAGTCCAGATGGCTTAATGTTAAAAATGGTCTTAAAAAATATTTTGCTAAATTTAAATTAGTTTGCCTATTCCTTCAGACACTCTAAGAAGTAGCTCTGAAAAGGCAACCAAAAGATTTATGAAGCTTTCATCCTAATGAACACCTTTCCCCCAGGCAGTAAAATACACAGTGTGTAGTGAACACTTCTACATATATATGAATAAATATATATGAATAAATCAAGTTCTTGGGTTCTTTCAAAAATAATTAATGGAAATTTTTGGAATTTAAGTGTTCAGGTAAATGACATATGAGTTGGAATATTTCTATACTACTTAATATTAATTTTTGCTTTTAAAATGATCTTTTAGACTTTAACAAGAAAAGTCTTTTCAATGGACAACTCAGCCTGTTCTCTTGAATTTTTACATAAGCATCATCTACATGCATTTTTAAAAAAGGTGAGTGTGGAAAACTATCTGGAAAATTAGCCACAAGTTGAAGAACAGTTGTTTAAGTATTTATGATGAAATTGTATTGTATAATTTTCTTTTCTATATTTATAAATTTATTTAAATGAGTACAGCAATTTAAACATCAATAGTAAGAAAAAAAAGGAAACTGTAAATAGATACATAGGAATCTCTGATTTCCAGGATTAACTTTATAACACCAATATGTTTATGGATAATTCTTAGAAGTGAAAGAAAATTCTAGAAATTCCAATGTAATAACAATAAGAATATTCAGAATGAGGAACATGATATAAAAAATGAAAAGTTACCAACTTTTAAAATGTAGCTGTAAATCACTGGTATAATTTGTATAATTTTAATAACAATATAACTGAACTATTTTCCAATATGATATTCTAAAGTAGAAAAGTTAAAATTCTATCCACTTTTTTAATTAATAATTTGACAAACTAAGGGAGGCTAATAATCACAGACAGCCTTTCCTTTGTGTTACTGAGCACATATCAACATTGAGTGCTTGCTCTGCCCTGCAAACAATCTCACAGAATCAGTGCAAATTGGGAAGAGAGTTCAGATTACTCACGTTTCCATTAACATGATACTGTGCGAAGCAAGGACTGACCATACCGATTTATTTGGTAGATTTCTTGATGATTAAAATTAAAAGACCAAAATAATTCTTGTGAACTGAGTGAGCTGTTAAACTACTACTTTCTCTTAGTCTATGGCACCAGATTTCTTAGGTATTTTTTCTAAATTGTTCAAATGAACTTTAAAATTTTAACATATCTTGTAAGATTTACTCCTATGGAATCTTGGGTCTATAACTATGAATGTTTGAATAATTTAAAAATCTGTGTGGCATGTGTTTATGTATGTGTGTATATATTTACTTTATTTCATCTCCTAGGGTTATATTCAGAGAAAACTTCCATTAGAAAATAAGTCACTAGCCATTTTTGAGGTAAAGCTTTAGAGACAAGGTTCTATAATTGCATATAAATATTTAATAACATTAAGTGATATTTGATTGAGTAAAATAAATTTTAATAAATTCTTACAAGGAGGCAGAGATAGCCAGCTAGTATTTCTGAGTACTTATATACCAGATACTGTACAGACATCATAACACGTCAGTAGCATCAATCTGAACTTACCAAATGTCTGAGATTTCACTTCTTAAACATGAACATTTTCCATAATGAGTTATTACAATGCCAGCATTCTTTCCTTTTACAGATTCATGTCATGTACTTCAGCTCTCAGGAGAAATTAAACCAACTAAAACTAACACTATAAAACCTTTTCTGAGTCATTCAATAATGCAAAATTGAGGTAACAAGGGTAAATAATTGTGAAAAAATATAATATGAAATACAGGCTCCCCTAGTCCTCCCATCCGGTTCTAATCCTGCTAAAGATTGAGAATTCTACAACAGGTTCTATAAGGTAGGCTGTTCATATCACTTGGGCAAAATGGAATTATTGAAAAGGTGAATGAAAATTATTTTCATTCAGCAATGTAATGAACACACCTGACCTTTAGAAAATGAGTGAAAATTCTTCCTGCATGTTCTGGCACTACTGAAAATTCTGTCTCTTATACAATGTCTCAAATCAAACATTGATAATATTTGGGGACATGGATGTCTTATGTGCACTTTGAAATTCCATTCTATTTATGGCTGTATTTCCTGTTCTCCGTTGGCTCTCAAAATGTGTCCTCAGTCCCTATGAAGCTCTGCTTGTCTGTCTTGTCAACAACTATTCTACTTTCATTCTCCTGAAAGAAAGGCACTACTTCCTGTAGCCTTTATTTTCACATCTACATAAGGGATGGTACAGACCCTGCTAATATTGACAACATATCCCAACTTCAAATAGCAAAGGGAAATGCAAAGAATACAAGTGAACTAAACGATCTTCTCAACACAGTCACTGGTTTTAACCACTTGAAGAAGTTAATCCAAACTCTGCCTCTCAAAATCTTCATTTGAATGACAAAAAATTACTTTGCAGGGAAATTGATCTTCAGTCTTTAAAGAATAACACCTGCACTGTTTTTTACATGGGTAGTACTTACCAAACTTAAATCATTTCTTTCCCACCCCTCAGGGCTCTCTTACATATAATACTGAGTTCATTAATTGTTGAAGTGTAGTCCATGGGTACAAGTAATATTTAGGACCAAATTCTACATTTCAGAATAAGTTAGCTAATACTGCAGTAACAAATTATACCAAAATCTGAAAGTCTTTTTTAAAGAAAAGTTATTTCTATCTCTCACTCCAAGCTGATGGATATATATTTTTTTAACTTTAATTTTAAAGAGAAAAAAATAGAACAAAATTTCAAAACAACATAATAGGAGGGTAACAATGGTTAATACATTGTGTATTGTTATCTTTAAATTAGTTACTCAGAGTACAAGATATCGGCCTTCAATTGTCCAAACAATATTAGCACAAACCTTTCTTTTCAATGAACTAAGAGAAATTAGTAGTATATATATCTTAGCTATCTTTTGTATATATATATATATATATATATATATATATATATATATATATATATTTTTATGCTTTTCCCTTCCTTCTTTTCTCCATTTCCCCATCCCAGTTTCTCTTTCCTTTTGAACAGTTTCTTCCCATTTTACAACATCTATTGTACATTTTGGATCTTATTTACTCTTTCAGTTTCTCACACTAGGGAGACAATACGATGTTTACACATATGCGTCTGGTTTATTTCACTTATGAGTATAGTCTCGAGTTGCATCCATTTACCTATAAAAGTCTCCAGTTTATCCTTCTTTATGACTGAGTAATACACCATTGTATAAAAATATCACATATATTTCTAAATTAACACTGGCAATAGAAAAGAAATGCGGTGGATTATATAAGGGGCTTTAGATTCTCTTCTCACAAATGACACACATTATTTTTGCCCTCATTTTATTGCTAAAGTGAGCCATATGGCCACATTTAATATGAAAGTTTAGAGACAGAGAAGTACAATTTTATTATATGTCCAGATAGAGAGGAGATCTGTAATTTTGGTGTCAGCCCTACTGACCAGCTGCACGTCTCTCATGACCTATATTTCAGCTCTGTTGAGAGTATTTAAAAGCATCCAACTACAAAGCCACAAGTACTAAAAAAATGCTAACAGTAACAAATGTTGGAAAAGATTTGAAACAGCCAATATTCTCATATATTGTGCTATGGGAGTATAAAATGACACATTTTCATTTTGAAAATCTGTTGACCAATTGATTAAAAAGTTAAATATACCTCTACACTTTGATCCTATAATTCTAATCAAAGAGAAATGAAAACATATTTCTACAAAAACTATTGTACAAGAATGTTCAATAAGGGCCGGTGACATGGCTCAGCGGCATAAGCGCCTGCCTGGCAAGCACTAGGTCCTGAGTTCGACTTCCGGTATCCACATTAAAAAAAAAAAAAAAGAATGGTCAATAAGATGTATTCATAATGCCCAAAATAAGCTTACATGTCTATCATGGGAGAATAAACAAATTGCCATATATTTATACAATGAATACTAGTCAATAAATAGGAAAACAGTGATAATGATATTCTACAAACATGAAGTATTCTACAAAACGCTGTGTTGAATAGAGGAACCCAAGAAACAAAGCTCATTCTATATATTCCATTTACACTTTTAGAATGGGCAAAGCTACCTTAAAATCATAGAGTTATGATTTCATCACCAAGCGGGGCAGAAATTGATCAGGAAAGGGCAGGAGGAACTTTCCTGATTGATGGAAATTTTGCTTGCCTTGACTGAATGTTGTAGAAATTCATCAAAACAAACTGAACAATTTATTTAATATTTAAGGATTTTATTCTATGTTAATAGTATCTTCAGTTTTTAAAATTTAATAAACATCCGGGCCGGTGAGATGGCTCAGCGGCTTAAGCGCCTGCCCGGCAAGCGCAACGGCCCGAGTTCAACTCCCGGATCCCACATACGAAAAAGGGGCCGGTGATATCGCTCAGCGGCACGGGCACCTCCTGGTGCGCGAGGTCCTGAGGTCGACCCCCCGGTACCCACAAAAGAAAAAAAATAAATAAATAAAAATAAAAAAAATAAAATTTAATAAACATCCAAAGGACATTTTACTCACACAAATTTTAGTAACACTTTGACAGACCTACCATTCATTAACCATTTCAGTATATTCAGGTTCAGTATGACACAAATTTTAAAGGGAATATTTTACTTTATCCAAGAAATTTGGGGGCAAAATAATGCTTTAACAAAATGAATATTATAAAATGTATCAACATTATTTGATAATATTCCAAAAGAGCAGAAGATTCTTATGCCATATTTTAAATTAGCCTATACAATTCAATGCATTTTACAATACTGTAGTTGTTTATTCAAACTTTTTTTAAAAAAACATATGACATCAGGTAGATGCTGACACCTGGTGGGCATTTCCATCCTTAATTACAGCAGGTATACACTTATTAGCTATTTATCTGTATCACTTAGGGGAAAGCTTGTGCTTTAGATTTTATCAGTATATGTCATCTAACTATTCGGTGACATGCCAAATCACTTTCAGCTTTTTTTCTTGCATGTTAAGTAATATCAAAACATCTCAAACATAATGTAAATTTAATGAATATCTGTTTCATTCTTACATATGGAAGATTCTTAATAAATACACCTTCTTCCTCCCTCTGCTCTTCCTTCTATTCTTCCTCTTGTCTTTTTTATTTTCTTCATCTTCTTGCTTCTGACTCTGCTCTGGCCCCTTCTTCTTCTTTTTAACATCTACCCACAACAAGTAGTGAGGAAATGGAGGAAAGGATTATCTATGTTTATACAGTCTTTTTGGATTGGCTCCAAATCTGTTTCTAAAGTATTTTAGTTTCGAAAATAGCAACAAAAATGGAAATTATGAAAAATATATTCCTGTTACATAAATCAACTCTAAATAATTTTAAGCACAGAAATTTAAGCCTAGGAGATTTTTTTATCAGATATAGTGTACTTCTTTTCTGCAAATACAACAAAATTTCAGATATTAAATTTCTCGACTGGGGAAGGAACAAGTTAGAATCTTTAGGCAGCTGTGGACAGCACACTGTAGAGAATCTGTCCCCTCTACCCATTAAATCCAACCTGACATGTGCACTTGCTCTTTTCCCTTTAGCAAACGAAAGCCCTAGACTATATGTTCATGACAACTTTTTACTGTTTTATGTGTTCTTCCAAGTGATTTGATCCAAGGAAAATTATAACTGGCATCTAATCCTTTCATTCTATATATTTTTAAATGCACCTCACTTTGATTTTGTCTGTCCATTTGATATTGTTTCATAACGAGAGTCCACTTAGACATCTTGGGGAGGAACTTCCCAGAAGAAATGCTATGCCATCATCTCATTAAGTCATACATGACTGAACTTTCCAATTGCTAGTTACCTTAGAGGAAGGAGGGTGCTACATTTTTTTTTAACTTTATGTTTGTTCTTTTGTCTTTTAAGTGTTTCTGGTGAAATACATTGGGCTTCACCAAATTTTCACCCATAGTTCTAGTATTCACTGATATATCTTGCCTGAATTAATCATTATTATGATTGTTATCTAATTGTGATTTTTCCGCTTCTCTTATTCTTCTATATTTTTAGCTAACATTATAAGAAAGCAAATTTAACCTCTTTTTTTTATTATGTTAGTACGTACTAACAATTACTTAACTATAATCCATTTTATCAATCTTATCCCAAAACTGTTTCAAACTTGGTCAGTGGGAATCTCTTCCAGTTGGTTTCTGTATCCTTTTGAAATAGCCCTATCATTCTTTGAGACTTTCTTACTTTCTGACACAAAATAATATTTAAGGCAGCTTTCCTTTCTCCAGTTCTAGAAGCAGCCTCAAAGAGCTTACTTCCTTTAATGAAGACTGTTTAAGAGCAAGTAACCTACATGACGCATATTTATTGAGGTGTTATTACAGAAGTATTATTCTCAGACATACTAGGGAATATATATTTTAAGTGCAGACATTTATAACTACATTTCCACTTTGAAAACTGTCAGTTTACACTAAAGATCCAACATCACAAATTTTATATAACACATTCCTTCTCCATTTTAAATCCCTGCTTCTGACAATAAGAAACCCGAGTCCCATTGTCCTTAATTTATTTATTGGTTCAGTTCCTCCTGTATGTAAAACATCTCCCATTGATACCATTGTCCTCCTTGCCCAGTGTCCCTCTACTCCAGGCTGAACTACTGCAACGTCTAACGCCCACCTCTGCTCATGATCATCGTGCCCTGCTCTGACTCCAAAGCTATGCACCTGTTGAGGTCACCGGCACCCACGGGGTTCCACAAACACACACACTGCTGTGCCACTCTGCTGCAATAAGAGTTTATTCACCTATCAAAGGTCAAGAAAGTCAAGTGATTCCAAGTCATTTATATTAGGTCAGGCCCACCAAGAAGCAGGTGTTAGGAGTGGATTAAATATGTAAGGATTTTTTTTCAGGGAAGTTTCTGTGTGAAAGAAAACAGGAAGGAGCCAGACAACCCCAGGAGAACCCCAGGAGTACAAACAAGCCTGAGTCTAAGTGGAAAAAAAATGAGTGAAGTTGCATACAAGGATAGAGAAAAGTTTGGCAAAACCTTCAGGAGTCCACAAGCCAAAAGGGCTTTTAGAAGAGTTCCGTGATTCCCAGAACTCATTCTGGCTTAGTAGCCATCCCTGAGCAGTCACTTAATCATTGAGTGCAAATAGCCTGTCGGAAGTGTGGGATGATCACAAAGTTGCAAAGCTGCAATTACACTCCCCATAGCTGGAATAGTGTAAACTACATTCTTGCGGCTGCCCCAAAACTAATATGATTTTTCCCTGATTACAGCTTAATATTACAACTCAGAATAAAGTCATCACCACATTAAAATAAACATTCTTTATAAATAAGACTTTAGGGACATACCAAATATAAAGGCATAATTTGACAACCACAGAACCTGTTTTCCTTCATCAAAATTCGAAGACAAAAGCAGTACCACATTCTGCTAAATCCCATTCACATAAAAATTCCTGGAGTTATGTTCTTTAGGTTTGTGGAGAAGAGTTGTTGAATTAGAAAATATTATTTATCAACTCACTAAGCCATCTGTCTGGTGTTATGAGCCAATTATAAATATGGTGTCTTAGTCACTTTCTCGTTACTGGACTAAAATACTTGACACCCACAATTTAAAGGAGGAGAGGTTTATTTTGGTTCATGATTTCAGTCCACAGTTTGCAGTCTACAAGGCAGGAACAGGACATCAGAAGAGCGTGGTAAAAAAAAAAAAAAAGGGGGGGGTGCTCAAACTGTGGCAGTCTGGCAACAGAGAAGGGAGGAGCAGAGTCAAAAACATTTGTTACATTCATGCCCCCAGAACCCCAGGTCCTAACAACTCACACAGCTACTGAACACATTCAATATATTAATTCACAGGTGGGTAAAGTGCACTCCATGATCCAATCACACCTTCCAAATACATGAGACTTTTGCGAGACATTTCAGATCTAAACCACAACACACAGTGAATGACCAGGTCTTCCTTTTGGAAAAAGAATAATGATTTTTTGTGGAGAAAAGTATATTCTTTATTGGTGTCCCATATCATTTCGGAACCCTGATATTTCATTTAGAATCTTCTTTTTCCTGAATGTTATTTCAAACTCTCTCAAATATACACAAAAGGCAAATTATTTACATTTTGGAAAATATAAAACAAGGCATGTGCCATGGCAATATAGAACTAGTTCACATGGCAGAGTTTCATTGACAATTGTAGATATAACCTGAGACCCTAGAGCTACAATTCAGCATTTCATAGTTTCCTGGATACTACCTTTGAATTTAATCCTTACATTTCAACATCAACTTGGGTGAAGGCCGTATGTTTAAATGCTGTAAACACAGCTTAAATTTGGCGTACTTCTGAAAAGGCTTAAACCTTCAAAATGTTACACAAAATATACAGCAAGAAATGTTAGGTATAGATATAAAACTAAATACAGCAAACAGATAAATATGTAAAAATATAGGACTTTTGTAAAGGTTTTCAGGTGAAAGTCTTGAAATCTAAGTCAGAAATATCCCTGAAATTTAGATTATATTTCAAGTAGGAAAAATACACAGGAGGAAGGAATTTGAAAACAGAGCACTCTTTGCATGATAAAGGAGTAAACTATTTCTAAGAATATTTATGGTGTAAAGCCAATGCTTTATGCATATTTACTGAATGCCTACTATGTGGCAGATACTGTCTGTACAGGAGCCATTCTAGAGAGCAGTTTTTAGTCACATGTATTTATTGAGCAGTTGAAATGTGGCTCATTCAAACTGAAGACAGTAGTCTAAGTATGAAACGCATGTTAATTTTAGAGGCTGAAAAAAATTGAATGCAAAATATCTCACTGATAATTTTACACTGATCATATATTAAAATGAAATATTCTGAATATATTGAGTTAAATATTCTTAATGTTAATTTAACCTATATCACTGTACTTGCCTAACATGATACATACTAGATAATTTTAAATTACAGAAGTACAAATTCCATTATATTTCTACTAGAAAAATATAACAAAATATTGATGATTTCACCAAATAAATCTAACTTTCTTGGTGCCCAGTAAGATGGCACTCCCTCCCTCCCCTTTGAAGTTAAGTGTGGCAAAGAGGATTCCTTTCACCAAAGAGTTACAGGGAGAAGTTTAATTTCCCAGGAAAGGCTGTGCAAGTCACTGTGCAATTCGTGTCCTTCAGCTTCTGTTACTACAGAAACAGATGTAGCAAAAAGGCATCTGTGTTCTTGGCTACCTAGTTATTTAGAACACTTCCACCTCCATTGTGGACACGTAGTTTGAGAGAGACATAAACTTTAATGAATACTTCCCCAGAAATGTCCAACAAAAATTAATCACCAATATCCAAGTAAAAATAATTACTAAAAATTATTTGTGCCCAGATACTGGATTTTTTTTAAGTTAATTTTATCAGTATACTTTAAATATACATAATAATAATATTCATCACAGGGAATTTGTACCTGTACATGATATAGCTTGATTCTTTTTCCGCAACCCTCTCCCTCTCTTCAACCCCCCTTCCCCTCCTTATTTACAAAACTTTGTTTCCATATTTTCCTTCTATTCTGTTTTCTCTTGTCCCTTCCTTCCTTTCCTCCTCCTCCCCCCTCCCTTGTTTCCCCTCCCATTTGAACATTTTCTTCCTATTTCCCAATATCTATTATATATTTTGGTCCTTATTTACCCTTTCCATTTCTCCCAACAGAGCAACAATGTGATATTTAAACATGTGTGTCCTATTTATTTCACTTAAGAAATATTGGTTATAATAATATTCTTCAATTTCTCATTGAGGAAATGACTGATTCTGTGGGTGGAGCAATACAAGCTTGCATCATCTTGCAGTGACAGAAAATAAGAAATTCAGCAAAAGACAAAGCAACGGTAGGGTCTCAAATGGACACAAGAGAAAAAAAGTGCTCCAAAGAGCAAAATTGAAGCAACTGGAGCAAAAAATAACATGGTATTTTATTATATTCCAAAGTATACATTGCATATGCCTGAGTCCATACTACTATAAATAGATGAATACATAAATGAGGGTGACAAGCCAAATTTCCCCTAGAGAAGAATTCAAATAACTTATATTAGATGTTGTGCTCATCACTTTAATCAAAGAGGTGAAGCTTCACTCTTCACTGTTTAAGTACATGTCATCCTTAATGACTTCCAATTAGTGCATGGAGAGGCAAGTGGTAAGAACAAGTAACCTCAAGTGGATGGCCTGGCAAACACTACTTCATCCACGTGGTCAAAAGTTAGCATCGCAAAAGGTAATTCATAATGATAGCAAGTGTCACTGATATATGTAGAGAATGGCACTTTGATGCCATTAGAACATTAGAGAAAAGAATAATAAAGTCTAAACAAAGTAGAGAGTACAATTAGTACATCAATATTAGTTCATGAGTTGTGACCAGTGAGCCACGGTTATACAAGATGTTAACAGAATGGGAAACTGAGTGTGGTGTATACGGGAATTCATTGTACTTTCTGAGAGTTTTCAGTAAGTCTAAAACTATTCTAAAATAAAAATTTCATTTGCGCTTTTAAAAAAATAGATTGTAACCATTTTGAAAATGTCCTATCCCTTAAGTGTAAAATAGCTAAGCCAAGATTTAGATCTTTAATTTCCTGAACAACCTCCTAGGATCTTTTCCTAACCTCAAAGGGCAACTGCAGCAATTAGAAGCTTCATTCACGAAGACAGCTAGAATTTTTCAGTGTTCATATTGGACCTGGTCATTGTTTCAGTTAGACTTGAAAAAATCACTGAAACTCTGATTTTTTTTAATTAGTAAAACATAACATTATGCTTGTTATCCTTACTCTTTTAGTTTAGCTCACCCCTTTAGCTGTGAATGGTTTTGGATCTAATCAAGTTTGGATGAAAAGTTTGCTGATTTCTACATATAAAAATGAATTTTAGTCTGTGCCTCTGGAAATAAATCAGAAGATGGAAGCAACTCTACCTGAATTAACTAATTGTATAAACATATATGTTATATAGAGATCTTGAACGGAAATCATTTTATATTATGAGGAAAAGGTTTTTATGTACTTTTGAGTCACTAACAATTCTCATAAAACTAAATTCAAACTTCAAACTAATAATCTTGGGACCATGTCCATTCTTTCTTTTTTTTTTTTTTTTTAATTTTCTTTATTCCTCTGTCCCTATCTCTTCCTTCTCAAAATTTGTTCTTTTTTCCATATTTTACCCCATTTCCTGGTGTTATGTTTTAGATCAAGAATATTCCCTAAAGCCTCCTGTGCTCAGAGGTGGGGCTTTGGAAGGTGACTGAATAACAGATTCACAGCTGAATGTGCTTTTAGGAGGTAGGGTCTTGTCTGATGAGGCAGTCACTGGCAGTGTGACCTGAAAGGATATAGCTCCCTTTCTGGCTCGTCCCTCTCTCTCTCTCTCTCTCTCCCCCTCTCCCTCCACTTTCCACCTCTCTCTTTCTCTCTCTCTCTCTGCTTTTTGGCTGCCCTGACAGAGCAGCTTTCCTCTGTCCCTCTGTCCTCTGTTCCTGTATTTAAAACTGTGGACCATAGGCTGAAACTTCTGAAACTGTGAGCCAAAGTAAATTTCTGGTCCTCTAAATTGAGGGGCTGTGAGGCATTTTGCCCCAGTAATGAAGAAGTAACTGAGACACCTGATGAGACACTTGAGATAGGGGATTTCCAAGGAAATCAGGGTGCTGATCACTGGGTAGACTGAAACAGATGGCAAACATACCGCCTACATTTCAATGTAACGCAGGGCCTGCTTAGGGATAGCATTTACCTGCATTGTGTATTCACCCAACTACAGAGTCACTGAAATCTCCTATAGGGGTCTATAACTACACATACTCAATCAAAATTCTTTACAAATGATCCAGGAATGAACTAGCAAATGGGAAAGTTACTGTACAAATGTCTTCAGTCCATTAAGTCCTCCTTCCCTTTACTTTTAATAATTAGTCTCAGAATATTTTTCTTTCTTTGCACTTTCCCTGTCAAATTGATAGCACTTAATGTTCTATTATATCTTAATTTTCCCTTCCTCATCATGCCCAAAGGCACACACACACACACAAACCCATGCACCAGTTGCGCCAATGATGCTTTTGCGCTGCGAAGTGTTTCTTTGTTATACTAAATTACTCTTTCCTTTGTGAAATTTCTTTAAAATTATTATTTTACGAGCTGAGGTTGTAGCTTATTGGAAAAATATACATGAGACTCTGGACAATCCCCAGCACTGCAAGAGAAAAATAGTTGTTTTATGCAGCATTCTAGATTTCTTACACACTCTATTAATATGAGCATTTAGTGTTTGACTAAATTTTACAAGAATTATGTATGTGTTATTTGTTTCTAGGTAAGACCTAATAAATTAAAATCACTGAGTCAAACAGAGCTTTCTACATATTAGTCAATAATGTCCATTTGGAAAATTACATGAGGTTCAAATTAATATATCATCTTAAAGTTCAGAATAGAAAGTTAGATAATTTTAAAAAAGCAAATAATTAGAAAGAAAACAAACCTACTGAAAATTATGTCTTTTTTCTCTGTCAAAGTTGAAGAGAATCATCCATACAGAAGTTCAGAGTCAAATTATTTTTCCTATTTGTAAATAAGCAGAATAAATCCCCAAAGTTATTACTCAGATATAAACTTTGAAATAAAATTTTTGGTACATTAGTAGTTTAAGAACTTAAATTTATAAATGCCTGCATCTTACCTCTCCGGGGGGGGGGTGTTTGTCATCAAAGATTTGTTTTCCCAAATCTAACATATCCACATATCCATACTACTGGATTATTGGATTAGGTACATGGAGTATACAGAGAATTTTAAGATGCAATGCATAGCTTTCAGAAGGTAATAATTCATTTATCGCATTATTACAATATAACAACAGAAAAAGCTCTAGTATCATAAATGTTAATTAAGACATACAGGTAGATCAAAAGAGTAAATTCTATAGTATTGCTCCTTAAGGACACCCATATCTATTCCCACGCACCCACAGTGACTTAGAAGAATCACGATATGAGGAAATGTTCACTTATTTTCTTCCCCTTTACTCTGAAACACAACATGCATCCCTCTTGTCTTTGTTTCACTCCACTTTAGCCTGGAAGTGGTAATGAGCATCAAGTCCCCTGGAATGTGCTTGGTTCTGTGTCTTAGGAAGCTTTATGACCTTAATCAAGTTATTTCCTCTCTGAAGTTCAGTTTATCTAGATACTTATGCTAATAATAAAATGTGTAGCATTATCATAAAGTTTAATAACTATTTAGATAACAGTGTTCAGTATAGAGCAACACATCTAAGAAACATCGGCTACTGTTATTTCCGATCCAGTGGTTAACAGCTTCGCTGGACTCAGGAACGAACCTTGGACAAGATGCAGTACACTTCTGCAGCCAGAATGCTTTTTTAGAGCAGCAGCAGATAAACCTATATAAATATGATCTGGTAAAGGGACATATTGAACTTCAGATGAGGGAGAATGCTTTTTTAATCTAGAAGAGTCAGATAAGTCTTTATAACAGTACAGAATTTGTTACTTTCCCACATAAACACATAATTACATTTAAATTCTACTTATAATACTTGCTACAAAAATTTGAAATAGACTTGCTTTAGATACAGCTTGAAATGATAGCCTGGTTTATTGTTCCACGGTTCCTTTTATGAAAATGGTTCTTATAGATTACCAAGTCGCATACCTTAAAATTTGGCTGAAATTTAGTTTTGTCTATTTTTTTGGTAACTTGCTTTAAACATTATATTTGCCTGTCTTTTTGCTCTAAGAGCTTTATGATGGCATTTAGCTAAAGGCATCCTCAAATTCTGATCCAAGGCTAGGTATCATATATGATGTGAATTTGGAACTGTAAGAATTCTTATCTCTTTAAAGCAAAGCCATCATCAGCAAACCATGCATAAAGATATAAAAGAATATTCTATGTGTAAAGAATTTAAGCTCTTCAAACATCTAAAATATAGAAAAACTATACAAAGGAGAATGCAGCTTTCTCTAAAAAAGACAGGCGTGCTTTGCCTTTGAATGACAAGGGAAATTTACATCAGCTTACAAATTAACCACCAGTATGACAAATGTGAAGCCAGTCAGTATGTGACTTGGGGTATTATTAAATAAGTGTCATCTTGTAGTATGTTTAAATTAATTTGTTTCAATTCATTAATTTTTAAATTAATCAGTTCTATATGTTCTTCAGCAGAAAAAAAAAGGGCTTTCCTGCAGCTCAACATTGCCCTCCTATGGACTAAAGGCCATAATATGACTTTTCCTATATTTAAAAATAAGTAGGAAAATTACACTACTATAGCACAAGTTTTAGCTCTCAGAATTCTGAATAGCAGCATACACGCTTGTCTCCAACATCCTTAACTTGATTATATCACATTTGATCTCTTCCTTCCATGTATCAGTCAGCCCTGGAAAGAGTTCTCAACTTTAGACTAGCCCATGGTCTTGTAAGTGGGCAATTATTACATAAAAATGCACAAAATCATGACAGGCCGGTAGTTCTTTCCTAGAGTCTGCCCAATACTCGAACATTCCAAGGTGATTTTCTTTGCTGGGCACTGGATATAATCTAAGCTAAATAGTTACAAAACCTGCTAGGTTTCTGAATGGTATACAGGCTTAATAATAAAGGAATTTCCCATTGATTAAGAAGGGAATTACAGTGGTTGTTAGTTTTATAGCCAAGACTGCCAGATATAAATAAGCCAAATTCTGGTATGAATGCAACTGAACCTCTGGACAGACTTGGATAGATGAACATCACAGCTGCTATGCAGGTTAGAATAACTGATACCTTGGGGGCCGATGAGATGGCTCAGAGGCGTAAGCACCTGCCTTGCAAGCGCGAGGGCCCAAGTTCGACTCCCGGAACCCACATAGGAAAAAGGGGCCGGTGATATCGCTCAGCGGCACGGGTGCCTGTTGGCGCACGAGGTCCTGAGGTCGACCCCCCGGTACCCACAAAAAAAAAAAAAGAATAACTGATACCTCTTAGTGCAAGATGGTATTAATCAAGCCAAATCAAGCAAAAACAAAAAGGGGTCAAAGATTTATTTTTTAGAAGGTCATTCTTTTTTGAAATGACAAAGATAAGGAAAGGTGATGTCTATTTTCCAGATAATGGTGAGGAATAAGTGTCCCAGTAGCAGTCTCTTTTGTCTAATGTGCATGGAAAGAATTTTACTCAATCATCATAAAATAAATCACTAATTAGTCTGAATAAGTTGTTTTAACCTCTCTCAGATTCGGTTTCCTCATATTTAAAAGAATATTTTTGCTCCCATTTTGTGAGTGTGAATATACAGATGAGAAATAACATAAGCAAAATCCCTAATTTAGCATCTTGATATATTAATTGTTTAATAAAAGGTGGATGATTAATAAATTATAGTCATAATTATCACCTCAGGTTATAGAGTTTGTCATGACCTTTCACATAATTATTCAAAGTTACTTTATTAAGTGGGGAAATCTCAAAGAACTTTATGAGGGTAGACAACAAATTCACTATTTCAAGGCCAACTCACCATAGCAGAAACTTTCATCAAAGTTTTATGAATTAAAATACATATCCACAGTGGAACATACTTTCAACTGCCCCTCACTTTAAAAGCCTTTTTAGACCATAAAAAATCTGCATCCTAGGGAAAAAAAAATGAAAGTCATTTGTAAAACAAGCTGGAAAAATGAGTCCAAAACTTTTAATTTTTGGCCAAAGCACATATTTGTTCCCAAGAGTATTTTCAGTAACTTTTTTTTCCTGTGGGTTCTTAGTGTGTTAAGATATATAACTCCAGTGACTCACCACGCCAAGCCTCCCTTGGGCCTACCACACTTCATTCACTTTGACTTCAAAGATACCATTTATGCCCATGTGTGTCCTCTTCAACAGCCATGACGTTTAGGTAAACCAGACATCAGCTGCAATTAGAGAAGGGGAGATAGTGATTCCAATCGTTTAATTATTTTGCAGTTACAGAAAAGACATAAGAAGGCCTCTGAGTCAAAAGAGAATGTAGCACATTGCCTGCAGCGTTCACCAGACATAAATTCAAAATGTTAGTGTATATATTAGCTTAGAGAATACTACACAAGAAAACAAAAGGAGCCAGGCGGTGGTGGGTGACCATGGAGTCACAGCCTGGGAGGCTGAGGCAGGATTTCAAGTTGGAGCACAGCCTGGGCAATTTAGTGACTTAGTGAGACCCTATTTAAATTAAGTAATGGGCTGGGAATGTAGCTCACTTCAAAGGCTGTGGATTCAGTTCCAAGTAACATCAAAAAAGAGCAGAAAGAGAGGGCGGGGGGGGAGAAAGAAAGAAAGAAAGAAAGAGAGGGGAAAAAAGGAAAATATGTTAAACTATGAACTGATTCAAAATAATTAAAGTTAATTTTAATGAATGGTAACTCACTATTCTAAGTCCTTCACATAACCGACATATTTAATCAGTATAGCAAACACATGAAATACAAATATATTCCTATCTGTATAACTGAGACCCACAGAAGACAGTCCTTTACTCAAGATTATGTGAGTGAGCTGTATTAAAACCAAAGATGCAAGTGCAAAGTCCTGAGTTCAATTTCCAGTACCAAAAATCAAAAATAAAAATAAAAAAATAAAACCAAAGATGAAGCCTCTATTCAACTTAATGGTGTCTGATCCCAAAACCCAAGTTTTTACTTCTTCATGACCATCTCTTTCTAAATTATTAAATATATTTATCCATATTTTTCTCTTAAAACATACCACCAATCAAAGAAATTTTTATTCAGTTAGGAGACCTAGTAAGATTTATTAAAATCGTCTCCCTCTATAGGGTTAAACTATTAGTCAACACAAACTTGTACCTGGTCGGGAAATGAGCCAATGAAAAACAATGCCGTCCTCTGAAGGAGGGAGAGAGCCTTATGAAAAGTTGTTCTTTTGTATGTGTTGATGGTGTTTTTTGTTTCCTGTGGGTAGAGACCACCTGAAAGCATTGTGGAAGGTTTGATTCTGAGTCACCTCAGAAGGTTGCTGTTGATGACACTGAATCTTTGATTATGTGCTGCTTAGAGACTGAAATGTACTTTGCTACTGCTTTGAGATAAAAAAGAGTAATCATGTGTCATTAAATGATGGCAAGGGACAGCCACTGTCAGCACCTACAGAAATCACATTTTCCAAAGGGATGAATGCCAGCACCATTAGATTACCCATGCCAGGGTCCAGGTGGAAACAGTGAGGTCGTACTTGACATGACTGTTTGTTTGATATATGCTAATAGGCCTCTTTTCTTAAAGCAGAAGCCCTGTGTAATAATAAAAAAGGAACACCAAGAAACAGTAAGTTATTTAAGATGGGGAAATGGTTTATGTCAAATGGAGAAATGATGCTTCTTCAAAGAATCAACATTCAGAAACAAAAGTCAGTCATTTAGAATGTGTAAGCCTTGGACACAGAACTAGAGAATCTCCCACAAGATTTGTGGCTCTAAGCAGTAATCCTGCCTCCAGAAACAAGCTGTACATCACAAAGGTGTGTATTCCTTCCATAAGATGTATCCGAAAAACGATAATAAAAAATCTCACCTTTAGTAATACTTTTCATAACTTCAATTAAAATTGTAATGTCGCAGGGTATATTGTCTAAGCAGAAAACATTTTAAAATATGGTTAAAATTCCTGTGTCCCTGAACTTAATGAGAAACAAGGAAAGCTATTTGAAATTAGGCTCCATGTAACTGCTTTTGTGTTTCTTCTTTGACCTTCCTGTGATTTAGGAAGATGAGAAACTAAAATAGTTAAGCGGAAGATAGGTCACAAGAAGAAGAGGAATGGAGAATGGAGAGACTTTAATAGAGAAAAAAAAAAAAGAAGGAAGACAAAGAAAAGGAGAAAGTATTCAAATGAAAACTAGAGGAGAAGTAGACGATGAAGAGATGGAAAAAAGAGGAAGTAAGGGAAAAGCCTAATTATCTCTCTTTCTCTTTCTCCCCCCCCCACTTTCTTTCTTTCTTTCTTGGTTGCTTGCTTTCTTGCTTTTTTTCCCCTACAGGATTTGGATATCATATTAGAGGTTATTAGAGCTATAGTTAACTGAATTTTCAAGTTATGGCATTTGTGAGTTGTAAAAGTTGCATATTTTGTCAGCTCCAAAGAAGAATCTGTTCTAAAGGAGGGCAAGAGGCCAGTATTTTTTAAGTACATCATCTTGTTCTGAGAATATGATGGTTAAAAGGGAAAGCCAGCACTTAAGATGTGGAAAGATAAATGTATAGGAAGTCTGCCACTTACAAGAAAAATCTGGAGGAGAAAAAAATTCTGGTTATGTTTATTAAGTCTGGTCTTGTACTAAGGTTTTCCAGCTTATTTGCCAGGCTGCTGAAAGGGCATAGAAATAAGATGTAATTACTAGTTTGCCCATTGAGAATTACAGATTCATTGAGATGAAAGGAAAGTATATGTGAGATCACAAGGCCAACATCACTAAGTCACAAATCTAAAGAGCTTACTGAGGTCAGGCACAGGAATACTCAAGGCAGCCCTGTGGTCACTGTAACAGTCGGAAGGTTTGTACCCCATGTAAAAGGGACAGTATCATTGTCCCTTAGGTTCTGTTTTTGCTACAAATGCACCCAGACTCTATATTGCCAGATTTTTTAATATCTCATGAGAAGTAGAAAATATGAATTATATGTAAAATTACCTAATTTTTAAGTGTTCAAGATTATTTGATCACAAGAAAGAAGAAAAGGAGGAGGAAGAAAGAAAGGGAAGGTGGTTGACTGCTATGTGAATCAAAGCAAATCTTTGGGCTACCAGAGGGAGCTCTGATCTCACACATTTCACAGGTGAGCTTAGCGCAGGGAAAAGAAGGGACGTGGCTGAGGTCACACAGTGAGTTAATGGCAGGGCTGAGAGTGTGGTACAGCGAAGTTTCCCTTATTCCTAATTTAGTGCCTGCCTGGCTTGGGCAGATTCCAATATTCTCACAAATTCACACTGAAATTCATATTACTCTTAGAGCTTGGCAGTGGCCTACCTTGTGTGCCTCCTGATCTTTAGCAGCATGGTTGAGGTCTCAAGATAAACTCCAGCCCCACAGCCACTGTTGCTCTGGTCCATCAAGTAAATCTCGATTTGGGAGGCCAATTGGAAGAGAAGATTTGACACTTTAAAGTTTCATGACCATCCAAGAGTTGGAGTCAGCGCAACTGAAATGTTTACTACACGCTGGGCCTAATGTTTTGAAATCTATGTCTTTTCATTCCATTAAACATTTCCAAAGCGATGGTGCTGAGCTAAATATAAAAGCAGATCCAGGAATGTAAAGCTTTATTAAAGATCTTAGTTTTTTAAAAGTACTTTGCCTTAACTTCTACAGTGCCAACAAAGAACCGAAGATTCCTGAAAAGAAGCCAAGTGCTAATAGCTGAATTATCTAATAGAGATGCTGTATAAAATGAAGTTTATAAAAGGGCAGAGGGACAGAAAGGGGATGAAAAATTAGAAGAAAATGGCATATACCCAAATAAACAGAAATTTCACACTATTATGTAGTTGTATTATTTTATTATACTATAAAATGGATTGAAAGGTATTGTTTAGTAAGAAATCCCTCAAATACCTTTGATCACACAAAAGAAAAAAAGTTTTCTGGTAGTATTTGAAAAATAATAATGTAAAACAAATGGAAAAGTATTTACAGCTTTCAGCTCATTCAGTGTCAAAACTCACAATCACCCAGCTCCACATGTGTGTGTTTAGACTCTAAAAACACCTTCTATAAAATACTTGGCTTTGTGATTTTTCAGAGAAATCACACACAATCATGATTAAGAATGATCACAAAAGTTGATAACAAATATTTATATTATACCTGCTTTTATACCAAAGATGTTTACTATTTTATTACATAAAAGAACTGAGGAGGGAAATGCCTGATAATACTGAAAAAAAAATGATGATCCTCAGAACCCCACAGCACTATTTCCTTCCTGGAATCTGATGTGGTTATTGCCACCAGCAGACTCCTTCAAAGGTTTAAAGATTCAATAAAAGCAATACGGAGCTGTACTTAAATGGGAAAATTTTTCATATGCTTTCATGCAACAGAATTTAATTAAACATGGTTCATATGTCGTGTAGTTGTTAACCAAAGCTTCTCACTTGTCTGCAGTTATTGACAGCTTTAGTAACAAGACAAGAAAGTTTTGGGAAGAAGACATTTGAGTAGTGTTTGCTATCAAAATAGACAGGAAAAAAAAGGTCAAAGTAACAATGAAATGGGATTTCAGCTGTTGTTTTCTATTACTATTAGTGAAGATTATGTTTTTTGGTACTCAAATTCATTTGGAGAAATTTCATTACCACAGAACAAATAATAAAAGAATGTGTTTCAAAATGCTGAGTAATGTTTCTCATACCTCTTTAGTGAAGTGCTTTCCTCCTTCTTGCTTTCCCGTTGAGGTGGCCTGAGGCATAAAGATGCTGCATGCAGCATCCCCTGAGGTGTGGGAGGCATACGACCTCCTAAGGTGACTGAGGAGCACGGGGCTCTCCCATAGCTGCTGCATCACTGAGAAACTTATTTCCCCCTCACACGATTCCTCAGTTCTGTCATTACCCCAAAACCCTTGGAGATTGCTTCACCTCATGCTCTTCCAAGGGGCAGCAAGGAGTCCTCATCTAATCCTCTGGGGGGAAATGAGCACCTTTACACTGAAGAGTCCCCATCTGTCCTTTTATACGCATAACCCTCTCCTGAACTGAGACTCATACATCTAACTGCATCAGAGACACTTCAAATTCACCATGCCAAAATGAGCTCATATCTTCCCCTCAACACAAACATGCTTCTACCTAAGTAAAGAGACTTTCTATGTACCTAATTGCTCAAAACAAAAGCCTAATTGTAAGCATCGGCTTTTCTTACTCTCCCTCACCTACCTTTATCCAATTAATTATGCATTTCTATTTTACTCAGTAATCTCATTTGCCTATATTTTGTCATTTTTTTTCATACTCACATTGGAGGACACAATGATGTGTTCCCTGGATTACTGTCCTACCTTCTTGATGAATCCCTTTCCATTTTTTTAATTCTGTAATTAATTCATTTCAGTAGGCAGATTGACCTTTAAAAATTGAAATGCTGATGATACTTATCTTCTAATAAACTTTGAAAATTTCCTGTTATTTTTAAACTAAATTTTAAGCTCCATGTGAGTTTGCTCTTCTGACATAGTGTAGAATTTGAACTACTGAAAAATTAACTATTTTAAGCTATCAACTATTAAACTTTTTAAAATGGTAGATAAGATTATAAATTTCATCAAAATTTATAATTTCTTCTTATTGAAAGATACTATTGAGAACTTGAGGAGGCAAGCTATGGATTGGAAGAAAATATTTACATATAAGCAATCCCAATGATTTAACAGTAAAAGAAAAATAACCTAGTTTTAAAATGTGCAAAAAAAGAATTAAAGTCATCGTACTATAGTGATACCTACATAATCATGTTTATTGCCAGGAAATTCACAATAGTCAAGATATAGAAAAAGCCTAGGTGCTCATCAATGGACAAATGGATAAATAAAACATGGTATAGATAAACCATAAAATATTATCCCCGAAGAATAACAAAATTATGTCATTTGCAGGAAAATAGATGGAATTAGGGATCGAAATGTTAAGTGAAATCATTGTCAGACTCAGAAAGTTAATTATCATATGTTTTTACTAATATGTGGAATTTTTAAAAAAGTAGATGGGAGAGAGAGGAAAGAAGAGGAAGTGAATAAGGGAGGAGAGGGATAGAGGGTTAATGGGGAAATGTACATGATCAAAATATATGTGTGCATGAAAATACCATGAAGAAAACCAATGTTTTGTAAAATTAGCATGTACTATTTCTACAGATATATCTGCAAAATACCACCACAGGCACTTGGCAAAGGAAAAACATATAAATGGCCATTGAACACATGTAAAGATATGAAATGAAAATGCATTTTTACATAAAAATGTGAAGTTGATTGTCCAAAGACAATACCTTCAGTTACAGAAAAATGAAAATTAAAGTCACAATGAGATACAATTACATACCAACTAGAATGGCTGAAATAAAAAAGACAACAAATGTTGGCAAGGATGAACAGTGTGCCAATGAGACTTGCCAATTTGACCAGATTGAAAGACTCTTGGATTGCACTGTTGTGGCGCTAACCTCATCAATGAGTTAACCCTCATCAATGAGTTAACCCATTGATGAGTTCAGAGCTGGATGGGCTATTAGAAGTAAATTGAGTTTCATAATGAAATAATATTCAGTAGAGAAAAACTACTACTGACACCCAATAATATCATGTAAAAGTCTTAGAAATATTATAGTGAGTGAAAGAGACCTAAGAGACCAAGGGAATTAAGCAATAGTGAAAGAAAACAAGAGTGTTTGCTTTGAGGTAGAAGTAGTGGCAGAGATTAAAGAGGAAGAGCTTCTAAAATGATGAAAATGTTTTATATATTGATACAGTATGGATTACATAGATATATGCAAATACCCAAACTACAAATTCTACATTTCAAATGTATATTTTTCCCTTCATGTTAGTCTCACTTCGATTATATTTTCTTTTTCCTTGACAAAAATGTACCATTACAAACTTAAAAGCAATTATTTCTACCAAGCACCAAATTAAACACAAACATCCATAGCAAACTTTTAAAGAAAATAATGCAGTTGGTTTTTTCACTTATCATCTCAGTTATCAATTTCTATTAATAAACCTCAGTGAATGTTTAAGTCTCTATGCTGTTTTAATGAGCCTATACTTTGTATCTTAACTGCGTACAAGAACAAAACAAGACAACAAGAATCCTCTGGTGAGCCAAGGGGATTCTACAGCCTGTACAGCTTCAAAGAAGGTCCAAGGACCAAATGGTATCACATACTTCTGCTAAAGACCAGAAGTTCTTCCTCCAGGGCTATTTATAATTTCTACTCCTACATTTCCCCTTCCTGACTGGCACAGACTGACAGAAGAGATCATTCTGTGACAAAAAGCACATACACACAAAGTCAACTTGCTCCAAGTACAGATTTCTTTTTTGGGGGATTCTGTTGCTGTTTTCTAAAAAGGCCAATGACTACCTCAGCCTTAGATCTCAGATTTCGTAGGAAGCTTCTGAAGTAAACTCAACTTCAAGCGCAATAGCCCCCCTCCTCTGCTGCCCTGAAGAGTGATTTTCACAACCCACAACTCTTATCAGCTTGTTTTCTGATGCAGACACTTTCCAAACAGCTGGTGTTTCTTACCACAGATGAATACTGTTGGAAGAACAGTTTAAAATTAAAACTGAGAGAGGTTTTAAAAACAAATAAGAAAAGATGGAAAATGCAGAAGAAATGGACAGATTCCTAGATACGTATGAATTACCAAAGCTGAATCAAGAAGATTTAAAAATCCTAAATAAACCAATATCAACCAATGAAATTGAAGATGTAATTAAAAACATCCCAACAAAAAAAAGCCCAGGCCCTGATGGATTCACTGCCGAATTCTACAAGAAATTTAGAGAAGACCTAACACCACTACTTCTCAAACTTTTTAATGAAATTGGAAGGGAAGCAATACTCCCAAATTCATTCCTGGAAGCAAGCATTACCCTGATACCAAAACCAGAGAAGGACCCAACTAAGAAAGAGAACTACAGGCCAATCTCCCTAATGAACATAGATGTAAAAATCCTCAATAAGATATTGGCAAACAGAATCCAGCAAATCATCAAGAAGATTATACACCATGACCAAGTTGGATTCATCCCAGGGATGCAGGGATGGTTCAGCATATGTAAATCAATAAATGTAATACACCATATTAACAGAACCAAAGACAAAAATCACACGATCATCTCAATAGATGCAGAAAAAGCTTTTGACAAAGTCCAGCACCTTTTCATGATAAAAACCCTACAGAAAATTGGAATAGATGGTCTTTATCTCAATCTGATAAAAGCTATCTATGACAAACCAACACCCAATAGTATACTAAATGGACAAAAACTGAAAGCCTTCCCTCTAAGATCAGGAACAAGACAAGGATGTCCACTGTCCCCACTCTTATTCAACATAGTTCTGGAAACTTTAGCCAGAGCAATCAGACAAGAGAAAGAAATAAAAGGAATAATGATTGGAAAGGAAGAAGTTAAATTATCATTATTTGCAGATGACATGATACTCTACACAGAAGACCCCAAAAACTCCATGAAAAAATTCCTAGATTTAATAAGCAAATTCAGTAGTGTAGCTGGATACAAAGTCAATACTCAAAAATCAATAGCCTTTCTGTACACAAATAACAAACTTACTGAAAGAGAAATTAGGGAAAAAATACCTTTCACAATAACATCCAAAAAAATGAAATACCTAGGAATCATCCTCACAAAGGATGTAAAAGACCTCTACACTGAAAACTACAGTACTCTGAAAAAGGAGATTGAAGAGGATATCAGAAAATGGAAAGATATCCCTTGCTCCTGGATAGGAAGAACCAATATAGTGAAAATGGCCATACTTCCAAAATTGTTATACAGATTTAATGCAATTCCAATCAAAATTCCAACAGCATATCTCACAGAATTAGAGAAAACAATCCTAAAATTCATTTGGAATCAGAAGAGACCTAGAATAGCAAAGGCAATTCTGGGCAACAAAAGCAAGGCAGGGGGCATCAAAATCCCCAACTTGAAATTATACTATAAAGCTACTGTGATAAAAACAGTGTGGTACTGGCAAAAAAACAGACCTGAAGATCAATGGAACAGATTAGAAGATGCTGAAACAACCCCAGACATACTAAGCCACCTTATCTTTGACAAAGGTGCCAAACACATTCGCTGGAAGAAAGATAGCCTCTTTAATAAATGGTGCTGGAAAAACTGGCTCTACACATGCCGAAGATTAAAACTAGACCCATATCTTTCACCATGCACTAAACTAAATTCAAAATGGATCAGAGATCTAAATATTAAAACAGAAACATTAAATCTGCTCTAAGGTAGGATAGGTAAAACCCTTTAAGACATTGGTGTAGGCAAAGACTTTATGACTAAAACCTCAAACGCACAGGAAATATCACAAAGAATCAACAACTGGGATCTTATCTTATTAAAAAGCTTTTGCACAGCAAGAGAAACCACCAACAGAGTGAAGAGACAACCCACAATGTGGGAAAAAATGTTTGCCAGCTGTTCCTCAGACAAAGGATTACTATCGAGAGCACATAAAGAACTCAAAAAAATCAGACCTCCCAAATTTAAAGACCCACTCCAAAAATGGGCATCTGAGATGAATACACATTTCTCAGATGAAGAAATACAAATGGCAAACAAATACACAAAAAAATGTGCAATATCACTAGTCATTCAAGAGATGCAAATGAAAACAACACTGAGATATCATCTCACCCCAGAAAGAATGGTTATTATTAAGAAATCAACTAATAACAAATGCTGGAGGGGCTGTGGGGTAAAAGGAACACTTCTTCACTGTTGGTGGGAGTGTCGACTGGTACAGCCACTGTGGAAATCAGTGTGGAGATTCCTCAAAAAACTAGGGTTGGAGGTCCCATTTGACCCAGCTATTCCCCTTCTGGGTGTCTTCCCAGAAGAGTTAAAAACATCGTACCACAGCCATATATGTGCACCCATGTTTATAGCAGCACAATTTGTAATAGCCAGATCTTGGAAACAACCCAAATGCCCATCAACTGAGGAATGGATAAGAAAGATGTGGTATTTTTATACAATGAAGTACTATTCAGCCATAAAGAATGATAAACTGGAGTCTTTTATAGGTAAATGGATGCAACTCGAGAAAATACTCATAAGTGAAATAAACCGGACGCACATGTGTAAGCATTGTATTGTCTCTCTAATATGAGAAACTGAAAGAGTAAATAAGATCCAAAATGTACAATGGACATGGTAAATCAAAAAGAAACTGGTCAAAAGGAAAGACAGACTGGGATGGGGGAATAGGGAAAAGAAAGAAGGGAAAGGAAAAAAAAAATTGTATATATATATAAGATGGTTAAGATAGATACACTACTAATTTTACTTAGTTCATTGAAGACTAAGGTTTGTGCCAATAATGTTTGGACAATTGAATGCTAATATCTGGTATCCTGAACAACTAACTTAAAGATAACAATACGTAACGCATTAACCATTGTTACCCTATTATGTTGTTTTGAAAATTTGTTCTTTTTTGATTTGTTTTTTTTTCTTCTCTTTAAAATAAAAAAAATAAGAAGTGATTTTATATACAAATGCAAAGTTGATTGTCCAAAGAAAATAGCCCTTTCTTGTTTGTTCTAATCCTGAGAATTTAAACACTATTCCACAGTACAAAGAGGTAGAGAATCCAGGGCACCTCCATAATGTTTTAAAATTCCATTTTTTCCATAATAATAAGCTTTTAATCCAGGGCTGACATGCAAACCCATCCAGGGAAGATTGGAAATTGAATATTTCCACATCCCAGCTCCAACAGAGGAAGATGAGAAATTTGAGCCCACATCTGCCATAAGCATTGACATTTTGATAACTTGATGAAACAAACAAGGCTCCAAAACTTATTAGCTTTTATAATGGCAGCTTTCACAAAAATTGTGGCCATAAAAAAACAAAGTATGTAAGTTGCTTAGATAAAAATAAACTGGGTTGTTTGCAGAGTGCCTGAAGATAGTTCCCATAAAACATATTCAGAAAGTACAGTTGAGCTCTAAATAATATAGGCCAGATGCTGATGAGATGCTAGATATATCCAGACTTGACCCCAAATGTGACTGTGTTGTTACCATGGGTAAGCCTGAATTACTGCCCTCTGCGCTGTATTTAACCTAGGCTTGTAAATTTGCAAATAATAGTACTGTGCTTTCCAAAATGCAGTGATTAGAAAACCATGGGAATGATTGTGTGGCAAAGACTATAAGCATATATGGGCTGATAAATTTCTCCAGCAAGAAGTGGTGAATTAGGGCCGCAACTAGAACTAGGTTATAATATGATAAAATCTATAATGGCTACCATTTAAAAGTTGACTCTTGGTTAAAGATCGAGACTTTTATGTATATAAATTCCTCTACTTGTTTACTACCTTTCACAGCATACATGCAGATCAATATATTGCCAATTCAGTGATTCATTTTAGAATCATTTATTATTTTAGTGAGTTTGAGATTCTAATTTGTCAGCCAATATCTATACTTCATCTTCAAGTTGTCAAAATCTTCATTGTCTACAGTTCTAGTTTCTTCATTTCCTCTTTCAAGGAACACAAATTTTGCTATACATACTTTGTTAATACAAACTTACTTACACAAAAGTCTAAAGAGGAAGGGAAAGTTATTTTGAATTATGTCCAATTGTAATAATTAAGAAATAATTAAGAGTCTAACAAAAATGAGGATATATACAGGACATATTATTGTATGCCTCTAAATTATAAAATTATTTTTACCTAAAAGAAGCAGGAAGTGTAAACATAAAAGGATTAAAAAAAAACTTTTCTAAAGATAAATGCTTTGTCTCTAGTATAATTTTTTGTTCAAGGTTAGAGCCTAGATTTTCATTGTCTTACCAGATTCTGAGAATGTCTCTTAACTACTCTTACACTAATAGACATTTTGCCCAAATAAAACTTTGAAAAGATATCCAGAGTACAATATTTTGTTTGTGTCTATGTTACTTTAAAAGTTCTTGTTTCTCCAAAATGTCTCTTCTTTCTATAGTCGTATGTCTATTTGTGAACAAATCTTGACAGATATTGAAAGGGTTAAGTAAAGATTGGGTCCAAGTTTACAATACTCTTACTCATGTGAAAGATGCCACAGAGAATTTTCTAGAATGCTATACAATCCTAATTTCTGTTTTAAAAACCAGCAGCAGATATAACAGATAGATAAATGTCTGTTCATTTATCCATTGAGAATTCAAATGTAGAGTAATCTACCAGAGGCTTCAGGAAGTCCTGAAGTACAAAACTCTTTCGGTTTTAACAAATAACAAGGTTTCCTAACTTTCCAGACAGTGGAATACTTATTAGTGTGTCAGTGCATACTTGGGGAATTGTTGAAAATCATAATGTTGAAATGGTAAAAATTGTTTTCAAACTGTGTATAAATATTAAGAGGTCAGGATGTCACTGCCTTCATACAATCATAAGATACTTTACAATTGATGGAACACTTTCAAATATACCATTTCATTGTATCTTTATAAATATCCTGTAAGTTAGAAAGGCACATATTAAAAGTACACATTTTGAAGATGAGCAGCTAAAGTGCACAGAAGTAACGTGACTATTCCAGATCCAGTGAAAACAAAGTAAACAACTCCACCCTGTCACTCTGACGTAACTGGGATCAAAAGGTCTCTGCAAAATGCATGGAGCCACTGCAAAAGAATTCTGAAAATAAATGGCACAGAGATAGGAGAGTAGGGTGTGGCAAAGCTGGCTGGGGAAGTAGGCTTGACCTGTTAATTACAAACATCCCAGACAAATGCACAAAACAGTTCCCAAAGCGCTGCACCTGCATTTCTCGGGAGAACTTGGGCAAGTTTTCAATAGGCTAAGTTAGACCTGATGTCAGCCAGAGGCATGGGATCCCAGCACCACCTCTCAGGACCCAAATGTAGACGTTCTCACGGGTTTCCCTAAGATTTGGACAGCATAAAAGGAGAAGCGAGCCATGCCAAGCTTGTTATCATGACTTCCCAGCCCACACTGCATTTCTGAGACACATGTATTTTTATTTTTGCTTTTATCTTCTTTTTCTCTCATTCTGCCCAGGTTCGCTCTGCAGAGCTGGTTTCTCCCATACCCCTCTACCCGTCAATTTTCAAATGAACTTTTGGCACCATTTTTGGCTTGTCTCATCCAAGACTTTGCAAGACTAGAAAAACCTGGAATCTAACTCCAGAAGGAGAAGCCGGTAACATTTAGTTGTCAAGCTATTTTTAGAAATAGGATAGGACTGCGAATATAGCTCAGCTGCACGGCGCCTGCCTGCCAAGTGCAAGGTTGAGTTTGATTCCAGTATACCAAAAAAATAAAGCAGGCTACCTGATAATGGTACCAAGTGGCTTGAGGAAGAAAAGCAGAACCCAAAATATAGGAAGTCCAGTGGAAAGCTTCCTTTTCTTTTTTCTTGTTATTGTTCTTTTTCCACCTATATTCCCTTGCCTTTGAGTCAGCACGTATTCCAGAGTAGTAAACCAAGCATGGATAAAAATCATTCCAAGAGCACTTCACTTGTTTGGTCTTTGTACTGGGGAATGGAGTCTGTATAAGTCCCAGACCATGGGGGAATTTCTCTGGGTTTTCTTGTTTGTCTCTCGGTTTTGCCTCCAGCAAGTCTTCCCAAATCCACAGCAGCAGTAGCATGCAGGCAGGCACTTAAACCTCTGAGGGAGGAGAATGTTTCTCTCCAACCAGAACTGTGTGGTCTAAAAAATCATGAAAGAAAATATCACTTTTTTCCTTCTTCCCCCTGCCACTTAGATTTGGAAGAAGAATGAGTCTCAAGATGTGCATGGCAAAGTGGGATTTACCAAAAAACCAAGAAGGAGGGAATATTAGAGTAAGTCAGTTTGGGGAGACTATTTGGAAAACTGCCCTCAAGAAAAGAGATCCCAAAATGTATTATATGAACACTTACGTTCACCCTTGAGATAAGTGATGGGTCTGACTCTAAGGAATACCTAAAGTAATATAAGGTAAACTACTACCCAGGTCTCTCTGAATGGCACATCTACAGGGGAAGGCTGATAACAAAAGCTTTGAAAAGATACTAGTATTTAAAACACAATCCATACAAGGCATGTGAGAAATCATAGCTGGCACCTAACTGGATCAATTGTCTATTAAAACAAAATAAAATAAGAACAAAATATTCTTCATAGGAATTAATTCAAACTCCTTATAACTCAATATTCAAAATCTCCAGTATGCAATCCAAAATTACTCAACCTATAAAACAACTAGGAAATTCTGATGAAATACTAAGAGAAAAGAAAATCAACAATCACCAACTCGATATGAACCAGATGTTGAATTATTAAAGTCTTTAAAGAAACTATTAATTATTCAAGAATAATTATATTAAATAACTATGTAATTATTAAAGCTATTATATAATTATTAAACATTCTTAAAGCACATAGAAGCTACATCCACAATTCCAAGAAGCAGTCTTAAAAGATCACATACTGGGGCCGGTGAGATGGCTCAGCGGCATAAGCGCCTGCTTTGCAAGCGCGAGGGCCCGAGTTCGACTCCCGGATCCCACATACGAAAAAGGGGCCGGTGATATCGCTCAGTGGCACGGGTGCCTGTTGGCGCGCGAGGTCCTGAGGTCGTCCCCCCGATACCCACCAAAAAAAAAAAAAAAAATCACATACTGTAGAATTCCCCACATATACCATATACTAATCTAAAAATGTCAAAATTAAATGGAAGAACAGATTTGTAGGCATTAGCAATAAGGAACAGGGAAAGTTTTAACTACCAAGGGAATGACAAAAAGGAAATTTTTGGTGTAATGTGGCTATAATACATTCTGGACCATGATGGTTGTTAAATATTAAGTATTTGTATGTGTTAATTGATAATATGTGAAACTTACAGAACTGTACATTTAAAAACTTTAAAAACTAAAAAGTGACACACAGATTGTGACTTTTATGTGAGGAAGAAAATGTACATACTTTTCTGACTGGGCCCTCAAACATTTGTTGAAAGAAATTGATAAATGAAACAGAATTCTACTGGCACAACTACTGGTAATTTGGTAATGTATTAACCTGTAAATTAATGTTTCAAAATGATGAATAAAGAAATTAAGATGTTAGGTATATGTGCCAACTCTGCACAAAGGATGTAAACATTATGTACTGCAAACATGTACTAATAAAAGTTTTTAAAAATTGCAATCAAAATTTTTTTCAAAGAGATGGGGTCTCACTACATTATCTAGGTTGGCCCCAATTAGGCTCAGCCACCCAATCCTCCTGCCTCAGGCTTCAAAAGCTATCATAATTGTTAATGTATTTATAACACTTTATACCCTTCAACATTACACACTTCCACTTTCTCTGCCACATGACTTTGCAATTGCTACTACTAATAGTTTTGAATACATTTCTCCATCCTTTGTTTTGGGTTTAGCCATGTTATGTGCTTTGACAAAAGAATGAGGTGGAAATGATCAGGGGCCAGTTCCATGTCCAGATGCCAAGAAGACATACATGTTTCCATTTGTACTCTTATACCTTTAGTATTGCCATGAGGAAAACATTGCTTGAATTAGCTCACCTGGCCTGGACATTGAGTAGTATGTAGTAAAGAGAAAATCCAACTGAACCAAACCACACTAACCTGCATATATATGAAATTAAATTAATGCGATTTTAAGGCATGGTACATTGGGGTTTGTTTTGTTTTGTTTTGTTGAGACAGGGTCTCGCTGTGTAGTTCAGGCTGTCCTCGAACTCACTGTGTAGCCCAGGCTGGCCTTGAACTCATTGTGTAGCCCAGGCTGGCCTTGAACTTGTGGCAACCCTCCTGCCTCAGCCTTTTTCTGCTTTAAAAGCAGAAAAAAAAGGAATAAGACAAATCTAGTTCCAGAAAGTGGAGTGTATGGTTTGTCTATGAAATAGACCTTGGTTAACAAATCTGGAAGGTGAAATTTGAAGTAAAACTGGGATCAATGCTAATTTGTTACTTGACCTTCTAGGATGGTACTGTAATGCACAGAAAGCATTAGAACTCAGAGTTGAAAGCAAGACTGAATCTCTAGGTTAAAGTCTAATAAATTCAAAAAAGAAAATGAGTACCTGGGGAAAGAGGAATGGATTTGTGGCAATATCAAAAGGCCTCTCAAAAGATAGCTTTGCATTTCTTTTGAGTTGGCGATAAAGAGAGTTTAATACATGTTGTGCAAAATTACAATAAGGTTTTTGCCACTTCTAAATATTTTCTGACATTTCTTATCTTCTTTTTACTAGTATTAACATTATTCCTTTGGATAACATAATTCATTTAAAGTAAGCTTGACCAATGTTATGAATATCAGTATATGACACTTTCACCCTATGAAATAGTGCCTCCAAAATTGTACGTTATGGCTATCATAAATAATATACTCAATATTCCGATAATGGGGACTATTGCATAAGGATTGCTGCTTGCATTTTAAGTAAATGGCTAATAACATTGATTTTTATGAAATTATATTCACTATACTGCAACACTCAATCTTAATAACTCTGAAAAACCATGATCTTACCAAATGACCCAAGGATGAAAATGTAAATCATTATGATTGCTCCCACTAACTCTTATCCTTTCATATTGTGACGAATTTTAGCTGTGACAGACTGAAAACTTTATGTCAAACTTTCACTTATCAGTTAAAAGATATCATAAAATGAAGAAACAGGAAATTGTTTATTTTGTTAATGCCTTAAAACCCAGTGTTTTAAATAAAAAGAGAAACAATTAGCACAGCATTAAGACAATTTATTTGGAAACATCTTGGATTTGAAAATTAAACTATTTTTTATACCCCCTATATACAAGGCTATGCCATTTACTATTAATGATCATTCAGGTTTACTCTTAAGTGCTATTTAAAATACTTTAGTTTATGGTACGTATTAACTAAGTCATATTATGCATAAAACCCCACATAAAACATATTTAAATTATTAAACTTTATACTTTTTCAGAATCTTTTTCCAATTTTTCTGAACATTTTATGGATGCAAAAAGCAACTTAAGTCTTAAAACACTGTTGAAGTTTGACTAAAAAATTACACTTGGAAATGCTGGTACTATTTTTACCATACATAATTAAACTGTCACAAGAAAAATGTGTGATATGACATTAAAACAACAAAAACATTGTATTTATATACATCTTTAGAAGAACCTCATTTAAGACAAAAACATTTGGTGGCACATTAGAATCACAAAAGGACTTTAAGGATTCAGGTTTCATTCGTCAAGATGAGAACAGGGGGTCAATATATATATATATATATATATATATTTTTTTTTTTTTTTTTTGTTGTTGTTGTTGTTGTTGTTGTTGTTGTTGTTGTTGTGGGTACCGGGGGGTCGACCTCAGGACCTCGTGCGCCAACAGGCACCCGTGCTGCTGAGCGATATCACCGGCCCCTTTTTCGTATGTGGGATCCGGGAGTCGAACTCAGGCCGTCGCGCTTGCAAGGCAGGCGCTTACGCCGCTGAGCCATCTCACCGACCCGGGGGTCAATATATTTTAAAAGCTCCCTCAGGTGATTTTTAATGTAAAGCTTGATTTAAAAACCATTGCTCTTTTAGATCAAAGTGGTATCATAATTACCAGAGATGATGAAATCTTAGACTTTGTTTTTACAAGTATTATGACCAGATCAAAGGAGGCAACCAGAACCACTGCAGTACTCAGGTGGGTTTTATATCTTCTCCCAGGTAACACACTGTGAAGTGTGATGTTGATAAAGGAGAGAAAAGCAAGGAGACTCAAAAGACAGAAGAGGTTATGGTTGTAAAAAGCTTATTTTGAAGAGAAGACTAAGGAAAATTTCAATCCATTAACACAGGAGAAAGGTGTTAAATTTAGTCTGCATTCATCTAGGAGGCAAAACTGAAGCCATTAAAAGGAAATTTAAAGGGCAACTGATACCAGCTTGGTATAAGAAAGAGCATTCTGCTAAGAACTTTTCAACCTCGGATGGCAATCTACAAAACAGAGAAGCAGAGGCCAAGTGATCTGTCTTGGACATGGGGAAAGAGGTGGGACTATATATTCTCTTTCTGACTGTATAAACAACATGAGAGACCACCCCAGTTTTATGGGATTTCTCATACTGTGTCCTAGTGTTCTTGGAGCCAACCAGAAAATGCACAACTGAGGAAACTCAGACAACTGCGATGGAAACATGGCGGCCATCTATGAGCAGGAGCTGGTGTTTCTTCGTGTGATCTTACTAGGTCTAACATGACCTCCTGAGCAGTGGTTAAGTCTTTAGAAGTAGCATACCCTCAGCAAGAAATTGTTTTTTTGTTTTTGTCTTTCAAATACAAATTTTAGTTATACATTTTGGTTAGATTGTTATTTAACAATTTTTAGACATTTTTCTTTCAACACAGAATGGAAATGTTAGAGATAGAAATACGGTAGTTTGTCCTTATCCAGTGGGAATATGTTCCAAGTTCCCCAGTGCATACCTGAAATCACGGATCATACCAAATGCTATATGGTGTATTTTTCCATACATACATAGTTGTTTAATTTATAAATTATTCAGAGTAAATTAATAAAAATGAATAATAAAATATACTATAGTAAAAGTTATATAAATGTGATTTCTCTCAAAATATCTTATTGTACTTTACTCATCCTTCTCATGATGATGTGAGACTATACAAGACCTATGTGATGCTATGAAATGAGGTGAATGCTGATGCATTGTTCCCACACTATGGCTATAACTTTCAGTTGGAGAGGTGACAGCAAAGCTCGCACAAATTTCAGTTTCCATCTTTACAATTCCATGAAAGAAGATTCATTCTTACCTTATATATTCACAAGCTCATCATATAATTGTTTAAATTTGCAAAGTTTAACCTTTACTCTTAAAGGAAGCACTTTACAGCTACTCATTGGAATATTCAAATTGCCAACACCACTAAGGTACTCTTGTGCCCTGAGACCATTATTAAAAAAAAAATAAGTGTTGCTGAAAGACAAGTATTGCAATACCAAGACCACTAATCTAATAACCAAGATGGCTATCAACTAACTAATGGACAATAACCAAGACAGCTAGCAAGTAACTAACTGGCAGGTAGTGTATACGCTATGGACAAAGGGATGCTTAACATCCTGGGAGGGACTAAGTAGGACAGTCAGGTTTATATGAGGCTACTCAGAATAGTGCACCATTTAAAACCTGTGAATTATTTATATTTGGAATTTCCCATTTAATATTCTAAAGGCCACAAAATTGAATATGAGTGACTGAAACTGAGGAAGGCAAAACTGGGGGAATATTGTAATCACTAACCTTGAAGGGTTGAGTTAGACGAGATCCTTCCAACTTTTGCTACATATTTGAAGGACATGGGGAACATTTAAAATAAGTGATGGCTGGGTCTCACCCTGGAGAAAATACCAAATGTTTTAAAAACTCTGACAAAATTCTAACAGAAGGCTAAGGCTGAAAACCACTAAACCACTTAATCTTGAATGTACTCCTCTATAACACTGAGATTGTTTTATTTGACTGCAAATAAGTATACATTGTGATGAAATAACTTTTTAAAAATGTAATCATAATCAGCATACTGATTAGAAAGCTATGCAGAACACAATAAACCATTCCAATTGGGTTGGTCTTTCTGGACAGTTTTGTAATTTACAAAGATACAGTTATCAAATATTTGTTCATTATTTGGATGACATAGTTGAGTGAAAAAAAAATCAGCTTTCATAAAGAGTCCAATAGCCTAAAGCCGTAATTTAAAGCCAAGGTAAAATTTAATTTAATAGCTTCCAATATTTGACTCAAAGAAAAAATTATAAGTACAATAACCTATAGCTTAACAGCTTTTAAAGTAAAGAAAAACAAAGTTTTAACTTACTCCATATTATCAACAGTAAAATAAAAATGCCCATCTCCCACCAAAAGCAATTTGATATTTACAAAAATATAAAGAATAATTTTTCTGTTTCAATACTATTTCTCCGTATTTATCTAGCATATCGAATTCAGATTTGACTACCGCATTTTCATGAACAAAGCACTCCAAGTTTGTAAAGGAGCATGCCTGAACTGAAATTAACACTTCATAAAATCAGCAAGATACGCTCAGCTGGAAAGAGCCTCCAAAGGTAGTCATCCAAGGACTAGTGAAGAATCAGATGTGTTTAAGTGTGGAAAAGATAATGGAGGGGGTAGAAGGAAGGGAAGAAATGATTGTGACTTCTACTGTTAAATACTTAATAGCCCCATATTAAAAGGAATTAATTTCTTTCATATCGTTCCCAAATGTACAAATATAAACCTTAAGAAGTTACAAAAGTCAGATTTCAAGTTACAAGAAAAGTTTGCTGTTGACTTGTCATTGGATTGTAATGCAGGGTGGTGTTTTAAGTCAAGCTTGTAATTTCAGGTACATTGATGAACATCAAACGAACACACAATACTCACTAATGGAAGTTTTCAAGTAGAATCCAAGTGGTCAACAACCAGGGAAGCTTGAAAGGAGATTTGTTTAGGGTGAGGGGTAAGATGGAGCTTGAACTGCCTACCTTTTAAGACTACTTCCAATATTCAGTCTCTTGTTACATGACACAAATGAAATCACTACACCCTATGATTACTGTACTATTTTATTTGAAAACATATCTAATGCCATCTTCTGCAAAAACAAAAACAAAGAGTTGTTCAAATAACATGGAGTTACATCCCAACAAGCTCACCATAAATTGAAAATATCCTAAGTTGAAAATGCACCGAGTACACTTAACATGCTGAACATCATACTGTAGCAACACTGTACAGTGTAGTGTCAGTTGTTTGCCTTTGTGATCACATGGCTGACTGGGAGTTGCAGCCCCCTGCTGTTGCTTGGCATAGAAAGTATTATACATTGTGTCATTAGCTCTGGAAAAGATAAAAATTCAAAATACGAAGTACAGTTTCTACTGACTGTATATTGCTTTTACACCATGTAGAGTAGAAAAATCATTAAGACAAACCATGGAAGGTCAGGGACTGTATCTTTTTCTCATACCTATGATTGCCGTGTTAGGTTAAAATAAGCTGTCTTGCAGACTTTGAAACCTCAGTGTCTTACCTTAATAAAACTTCACTTCTCATACAAATTTGTTGCAGGCCTGGAAGCTCTTAAGGGCAACTCTCTTCCAAACAGATCCAGGCATCTCAATACGCATGCTTCAGCAGTCTCTAAAATGGGCTTTTATGTCCTTGGCTCTGGGAATGATCCCATTACTTCTGTTCATTGGCCACTAGCCAAAGGAAGTCACGCGGGCCCACCTAAATGTGCAGGGTAAGAAACCCGGGAAGCATGTGTGACCTCAGTACATGTAACAATTACAGAACTAAACCATCCTTGACTATTAATATCCAGGGCTACAAACATCGGAGAGTGGATACATAATTATGTCAGGGAGACAAATACATATTTTGTAGTTCATGTTCTGTCTTCATTTTACATCATAAAAAAACAGGGTAACACTGGCTAAATATTTGCAAGAAAGTTTGTAGGAGGATGAAATCGTCTTAAGTGTAGTACAGACACTATACTGTCCAAAAGTAATAGAATATTCTGAAATCAGTGCCAAAATAAATGTCCCAAATTAGAGGAAACTCTTCATAACCAATAGCAAGTCAGATGTGGGTTTAATTAGATTGATTCTAACTCCTAAATCTACCCTCTCTTTCATTCTATTTTTTTATTAGTTTACACACTTTAACTTACAGTTTGTAACCTTTTAACACTTTAAATCAGCCAATTTATTTACTAATTTTGAAAGTTAAAGATCTCTTCTCCCTGGATGTGGTGGCATATGGCTGTAATTTCAGGTACTGAGGAGTCTATGACAGAAGGATCACAAATCTGAGACCAACCTAGGCAACTTAGTGAGACCCTAACTCAAGATAAAGTGAAATGAAATAAAGTAAAATAAAATAAGTTAAGTGGCAGAGCAGGTGTCTAGCTGGTGTGAGTCCTGGCTTTAATCTTTGGTACCAGAAACACAACAACAAGTAAAAAAACTTCTCCATACAATTTCCCCAGTCTATATTATTCAACATATTTAACTGCAGTCAAAAAAGTTTTAAAGTTTTTCCTAGTATCACACCAGTTGTAACTCTCTTAAATAACTTACTTTTGAATAGATTTACAAAGCCCATATTTCTGAAATTATAAAATTTAAGCTCTATTATTTATCCCATTTCTAAGACCACAGTGAATAGATGTTAAAATGATGCTTGGTCAAAAGGACCAGGCCAAGCCTAGTGAGCAATACAATTTGTCACTAGGGTAGGAGCAGTAGTTCCAGTGTAAATATATATCAAGACTACGTTCTCCTAGGCATTCGAAATTGAGACGTCGGATGTAAACAATGTTTTAGAATATTTTTATTTTAGTTTAAAACTAGGAAATAAAATTTGCAGTTTTAAACTCAGTATATACACAAAACAATTTTTGAAACATACTTCAAAAAACTTTGAGTAAAACCAATTCCTTTAATACAAAATACTTAAAAATCTAACACACATACAGTCACTGAGGAGGTTACCCATAAATTGAACACAATGAGGATAACAGCAGTTTCTTCTTATAATGTTAATTCATAACTCTATCCAATTCAGGCCTACCGACACATCCACCCCTTCACTGAGGAACAAACTATACTGTCTTTCTCAAATCTTTCATATTATAAATATTTATTTTTTGCCCACCTGTCAAATTTAAAACTTCTGCTCTGGGCCAGTGAGATGGCTCAGCGGCTTAAGCGCCTGCCCGGCAAGTGCGAGGGCCCGAGTTCGACTCCCGGAACCCACATACGAAAAAGGGGCCGGTGATATCGCTCAGCGGCACGGGCGCCTGCTGGCGCGCGAGGTCCTGAGGTCGACCCCCCGGTACCCACAAAAAAAAAAAAATAAATAAATAAATAAATAAATAAAACTTCTGCTCTCTCTCGGGGAACGTTTTTGTCTCAGACATAACACCAACTCCCAATTACTCATGAGCACATAAGTACGTACCACACGCCAGACTGTATGCTAGGCTTAAGAACTGAGGAGACTGAATAAGGCTTATTAGCTCCTGCCCATGGCCTTCTATATGCTACGTGCTTGGGGAAGGAGGGCCTGTTAGAGACACAGTATAGTCAGTTATTTCCTGTGGTAGTTCCTGGTTTCTGTGTAGCAAACCACTTGAAAATTTAGTGACTTCATACAATGTTGTCATTATTTCTCATAGTTCTATGGGGTTGGCAGGTCTCACCTAGGTGGTTCTCACTTTAAGGGGTCACACAGAGTGGTAGGCAGTTGTTGACAGGGACCACATTCATCTGAAGGTCTGACTGACTTCGTGGCCACATTTACTCACATGGTGGGAGTTGCTATGGGAGCCCTAGCATCAGCTGTTGGCCAGAGTGCTTGAACATAGCCATCCCATGTGGTATGGGCTTTCAGTAGCATGTCACCTAGATTCTTGAGGAAGCATCCCAAGGGTGAATGTCCCAAGAGTTCACACCACAGAGTCTCTCACAACTCAATCTGGATGCTACACAGTCACATCCACTGCATTCCTTTGGTAACAGTGGGACCACCTGAATTCACTACGGGAGAGGAACCACTCAAGTGTATGAATGGTTCACTGACAATCATCCTTTCACAAGCACAAAATCATTTAAAAATTCCTTCTCCTTATGGCTCATAGATCAGTGAGAAAGTTGCCCTTGGACAATATGAAAATCAGTGACGCCACTCTAAAGTTAGCTGAAGATCCCCCTTGATTCAGTCAAGCAGCCAGGTCAAAGGCATCCCTAAAGAGGGTAAGAGTGCCCAAGAAAGGATATGCGGACAACATGTGAATACAGAAGTGGCATCAATTAGAACTACCTTAGTATACCTGCCTTCAGTAACATCATCAAAACAAATTTCATCAATTCTCAAGAAGACATTATAATTTTCAGTTTTTGAATCACCCCAAACTTTTTATCACAGCAATCTTGTCCTTAGTGTTAAAATGCCAATGCCAACCCTGTGCATTACTAACAAAAATTATTTTCATTTACTTTTTCCTGACACAAAAATTAAAAAATAAAAACATTTTTACCATAGAACCCTATGGAATTGTTCTTCTGTAAGTTATTTTGTCTACTCCAAACTGATTACTTTATTGTTGTAATTCAGCCTCCTTTTATACAGAATTTATTAATCCATATATATTTTCCCTACTGGACATATGTTAAAAATGTACAGAATAGATATGAATAGAAAACAAAGAACTTCATCAGTACTAACTGGAAATATATCAACTTCTCCTCTCTGAAGTGCAGCAATTCCTTTTAATACCTATATTGTCCCATGCAACAAAAAATTAAAAGGAATTTCTAAAGGAAATCCAATTGTTGTCATTTTTATTTGTATTAGCTTTCAAAAAAGTTTTGAAGCACAACTAATAAAAAATGCTCTTGAATTTTTGCTTAAAATTTAGACTTTATTAACAGTTTTGAACACAAGGTGGGGCTGTGATGTCATGATTTGGAAATATTATAAAACAAATTATGTAAATATAAATGACAATAATTTAATAAAACAAAGTTTAATATACTTTCATTTTTCAAATATGCATTATTTTGTTAATCAATTATTTAACCTTTAATTATCAGCAGAAAAATGATGCTTTAACTTGTCCAATTCTCATGTAGAAGTTACTGAACTTTGTCAAATGTAGAATTGTCCTGAGTAGGAACAGAATTATGTATCACTATGTAATTTCTTGAGAGTCTAACATTTCCCATTTCATTGCTAAAGAAATTAACTGAATTTTAAACTAGTGTTAAGAATATCTTTAAGGGCTGGTGAGATAGCTCAGCGGCATAAGCACCTACCTGGCAAGCGCGAGGTCCTGAGTTCGACTCCCGGTACCCACATACAAAGAAAAAAAGGGCCGGTGATATCGCTCAGCAGCACAAGCGCTTGCTGGCAAGTGTGAGGTCCTGAGTTCGACCCCCAGTACCCACAAAAAAAAACAGAATGTCTTTAATTTTTTTAAATTATAATACATTATATTTAAGCACAGAGTAATTCATTACCCTCTGAAAAAGTACGTGAAAATGTTTCTCCTCCTTCATGCCTTAATTCTGTTTTGTAATCTAACATTACTTTAGGATGAAGATTTGAAAGGAACTATACAACTTTTTCTTTATGGCATGTATGATCTTTTCCATTTCTTATGTTAAAACTAATTTTAAATTGATTTTGTTTTATCTTGTTAAACAGGCATAGTCCTTCCTAACTTTCAAACAGTATCAATGTTGAGTTTTTATAGTCAACCATTTATCAGTGATGACAAAACAGCATATAAAACTAATCAGTTTCTTGATTTATCAAATAAATATTAATATCTCAATAACTTCTATCAGCAGTAAAATCATTTTTACAACTGAATGCTTTCTAATCAAATATATTAAGAATAAAAATTTATAATAAATCATAACCAATTAAATTAACCCCATGAAATTAAACAGAAAACTCCCAGGGAAATAAAAGTTTTATGAAATCCAGAAGTCCCAAATCTGTACTTTTACCTTCATGATTTTTCTAATTCATTTTATCAAAATAACTTTTTATATAATACTTTGTATTTTAAGCATATCCACATGTACAGTTTTGAATCTCTTATTTCTTAATTGTAATCCAAAATTCACTGTTTCCTTTAAAAAGCTTCATACATTTCCCTCTATTTTTCACTCCAATGACTTCTTAGAGAAGTCTATACCTGATATTTTCTAGAAGACCACAGAGAGAGTGCTGTTTGACAAGGCCTGCTCTCATGAAGTCTTAAAGATTTTAATTTTCCAAAGCAGTCAACATTAGTCAAAGACAGTTATTTACACAGCCTCTGAATTATGAATAGAATTTTAAAATTCTGTTGGACATTTCTGCAACTTGAAGGAGCTGCTGTATAAATTATTCTATATTCTGGATGAATGAGAGGTCCTAAAAGTATCATATAAAACTGGCTTTAATACTAAATAAGCAGGTAAATTTAAAAGTATACAGACAGAGAAACATGACGAATATGAAGTGATTATATCACTAAGATGGGCCACTCAATTCATGTATGTATTTTATTCATTTGTATTCCAAAGAGGGGAATGTACCTCCCAAGTAAATTACCAATACAGGTAAATTATTAGTGCTTTTCAAGATGAAGCAGAATGGATATTTAAAATTGGACTATTGGGGGCCGGTGAGACGGCTCAGCGGCTTAAGCGCCTGCCCGGCAAGCGCGAGGACCCGAGTTCGACTCCCGGAACCCACATACGAAAAAGGGGCCGGTGATATCGCTCAGCGGCACGGGCGCCTGCTGGGGTGCGAGGTCCTGAGGTTGACCCCCCAGTACCCACAAAAAAAATAAAATAAAATTGGACTATTGGGCCGGTGAGATGGCTTAGTGGCTTAAGCACCTGCCTGGCAAGCGCAAGGTCCTGAGTTCGACTTCCGGTACCCATGTTAAAAAAAAAAAATTAGACTATTACTGACGTATCTATGATGCGGAAATATTCACATTAAAAGAATTCTATGTACATTAATAATTAGGAAAAACATGAGTTCAGTGACAGATCATGTGCTTAGCATGTGGGAGGCCCTGGGTTCCATCTCCAGCACAAGAAAGAAAGAGAGACAGACAAAGAGATAGAGAAAATATACTGCTATATGAGAATTTAAAGCCCTCTAATAATACATATACTACCATTAAGCATTTAAAGTCCTCTGATAATACATATGCATACACACACATGCATATACACTCATACACAGACATTAGTGGTTACTGTTGACATCAACAAACTTTCATTTCCTCAAATTAAATTACCTAAGGCGACTTCTTTTTCTTTAAATAACCAAATGTTTCCAAAGTAAAAATTTCAGTAACATGGAAGTATAAAATATAAAATGCATAAATTCCATTTACTGCTCCATGATTTCATACCACTATGCAGAGAATGTTCCTTCCTGGAGAATTCTCTGTAAATGTATCACACATATCTAGCTCTGCTTTGGACATAGCACATGATATACTCTAAAGTGACTTATTTTCTCAGGTTCACCTCTCCTGCAGATACCCGGTTATTGGTTTTATGTGTGTAATTCATTTGAAAGGCTTTTTAACATTCCATAAAAATGAATGAATCACACCAAGGAAGTGGTTCCTGGACCAGGCTACTGAGCCTGCAGTTTTCTCTATCCATCCAATTCTTTTTTCCATGTTTCTAATTTTCTAATATGGGAGTTTTCCTCACTAACTATGAACACTTCTTTTTAAAAGTATATTTTATATTATTCCATGGAATCTGAGATAAGAGGAAAGATAGAAAATTGTGCTCAGTCAAGTGCCTTGATCCAATTTCTAGAAGCATAGCATTTTAAAAGATGTAATAGGTGACCACCTGTGTATGAGTGACCAAAGTAGTTTATGTTCAAAGTTTAAATAAAAATTTATTATACTAATAAACATTGTGATTAATCACCTTCAAATTATTTCCCCTCATAATGAAAACACTTTTTCCACTGTTCTTGCTACTTTCTGAGCAGTTCTGGAAGTCCTCTTTAATGACAGTCTTTATGAGGTGTGATCGAAAATATGGTTACTGCAACTGCCAACTAATTGCACATTTGTGCAAACATTATTATGTTCCTCATCTACCTTATTCAAGGGATCTGCCACCACGTGACATCCAGCTACTCCACAAAGTCAAAATGACCATTAAAGTTAAACATTTTGAATTGATTTGGGACACTGAAGGAGCCAGTACAGCTCAAGTAAAGAAACTCATGAAAGCAAACTTGTAGAACTGCTTCAGAAAGTGCCAAGAATGATGGGATAAGTATGTCAGAAGAAAGGGGGAGTATCTTAAGGAAAATTAATCGCAATGTGCTTTTTTACTACAATTTTTAAAAATTTAAACATTCACCATACCTTTCAAGCACACCTCCTACACTACAACTAAGAACTAGTATCTGGTACATATTTTTCCTCTGAATTGTACAGCAAAGGATATTGAGCTGGTGTGCACTGGAAGAACTCCTTCTGTTTTATAACCAGAACCTGTTGTGATGGATTGCATCCAGGCCATACCAGTTGCAACGTATTTTGAACACTGTCCCTGAAGTACAATGATATAACTCACAGATCATCACTAAAAGGTTCCCTCATCCTACTTGATGGATGGAAATTTACTCTGATTATTAAGTCCCCCAAAAAAGAGAGAGAAATAGAACTCAACTTCCTTATTTCCTAATTCCATCTCCTAGTGATAATGACATTTTTTTCATCACTACATCCTCAGTACTTGGAACAATACCTGGCCTATAGTGCAGACACAAGAAGAACCACTAAAGAAATGTACAGTACATATATGTAACAAAGAAATGTGTGGCCTCTATTTCCTCACTTGTAAAATGAGTTAGATCAAATCACTAGTCACTATAAATTTACAATTAAATTTATAATTTAATAGAATTTGTTACATTATGGTATTATTAAATCTAATAATCAAAATGAAAAAAATTATAGACTTTAAATCCAGATCTTCTTTCAGCAATTCCATCATATATTTACCTCTAAAAATAAATTAATAAAGAAAATGACATTTTTTTACTTTAAATTATTTTATTTTTATTAAAATTTTCTAACACACAGTGTTAGAAAAATGAATTTTGGCACCATGATTAAAAACTTCAAGTTTAACCTTTAAATTAAAAACAGTAGCTATAATAAGGACATTTAGATCTCACTCAGAGAAATGGTAAAAATTGAAATCAATAATTTTCTTTTTGGTGGGGAGTTTTTTAAAAGTAGGACAGAGGAAAAACAATAAAGAGCCTAAGAAGGATAAAACAGAGATATTCCCAGAAGAAAAAAAGTGAATAACTGTCCTACAAAAAGAAAGGCGGGAGACAAAGGGTAAAAGGAAGAAACAAGGCTCAACAACTTTATTTTCCTGATATAAAATTCAAGTACTGAAAAGATTTTTTCAAAGTCATAAAATGCACTACTAGTCGCAATGAAATTTTTCTTTTTCTTATGTTCTACAAGTAAAAAAAAAAGAAATCAAAGAAATAAAAATCCTGTTTTGACTTAAGGACACTTGCATTGAGGAACAAAAAAGGCTGGTTAGCTTTCCTATGACCAATATCAATTAGTATAATTCACTTTGGAAGGTTCATCTGAAGAAACATAAGGTTTAATATACAATACAAATGAAAAGCTCATCTAACACTCTAGTCAAGAATTCTTCCATTAATAAAGCTCCTTGATCATATTGATACTACATTTCTTGGGGAAAAACACTGTGTAATATAATCTTTTCTTTATGTTCCCTTTAGTAACTACTATAAAAGAGACTGCATAGATGGTACTGACATAATCACATACAAATTCAGTTAGAATCAGATTTCCAAGCATTCAAAACTTGCCAGTTTTCATTTATATCTATTTTTCTACATTTACCTTACATGTTGATAAATAAAACTCTTCTCAGGCTTTCTTAAATAAGAAAATATTATTAGGCTAATCACTTGTACATTTATACCTGAATAGTTTATCGATTTGAAACACAAAATCAGAAAACTATAACTATTCTCAGAGACAGTAAAGCAGAGAAATAAATATTTTCTTGTATTCTTTTTTTCTTTTCTTCTTCAAACTGTTTTAAGGCTCAGAGCAGACATTAAGAAACATCAAACAATTTTTTATAAAAAGTTTTTCAAATGTTTGGTCCAAAGTGAAGTTGTTCTGTTCTGGTGAAGTTATTTAAATATTCCTCTCATCTTCTTGAGCACAACTTCAAAGACATGTTCATGTCAGTCACCCGTTCCAAAAGAAAATTCAATTCAATGAAAAGCAAATAATTTAGGGATCTATAAATGACACTGCAATGTATCTTGTTCCATTTTTTACAGGAAGTCCTTCATGCAAATGTGTAAGTCTCCCAGGATGCATGAAGCTCCAGCCTTTTCTTGGTGACTCAATAGAGCAATTGTACCTTAGAAATTTACATCCACCTCCCTAAAAAAGTTAAAACAAACAAATGTATCAGCTTACGATTTTCAACTTTTAATAAGTAATGAAATTTAAATTATGACATCGGAGCAGAATCTAAAAAGGAAATTAGGCAAAGCCATTTTATTCATACCATATTTCTTCCAAAAAATCTAAACCTATGAGTCGTAATTACCTGAAAATCTTCTCCCACATTGTTGAGAGCAATGTTGATGGTAAATGTGGAAGCGTCATGATGAGGACGAAGTGACCGCTGTCTCTCGGGAGAGTATTTTACTACAAAATTCAACAATGCAAACCCCTAAAAAAATTTAAAAAGTAAGCCAGTAGATATGCTTAAAACCCCTATGCTTTTGCAGAAATTGGTAGGGAGTAGGCGGGAGGGGTGGGAGGAGTATGACTACCTTCGTGTAATAGCCTGCAAAGACCTTCAGCGTAACCGGCGCAATAAACTCCCGGATAAAATGAAGCCATACATTCTCCAGACCGACTTGCTTCATGTGGATATCATCCGTTGGGACATTTTCATAACCACCAGATATACGGCTGTCCTAGAAATAGCATTAATGCATCATAAAATCTAGTCCTTGTGCAATTCACATTTACATTACTTGGCATTTTTTCAACCACAGCTCATAATACACAATAAAAATAACAGCTGTTCAATTACGGTATATCATCTGTTGTATTATAAAATGATCAAAATAATACAGCTTTGCGAATTTATAAATGATGACAGAAAGTGCTGCAGAGTCAACAGGCTCCTTTACTTCTTAAACATATATGGGAGGCTTAACTTTAAATAAAACTGATTTTCTAAGCCCTTATCTCCCACTCACCTACAAAATGGGTTTTTTTAAACACGACCCTCTGGTCTTAGTTGTTTTGTGAGCATAGACTCCACTTATCTGTCCTTTAAATAATCAACGACTGAAAACAAGCTTTCTCTGAGCTGTTCCTCACTATTATTCTTTGAAAACCAAAGTCTCTCATAGACTTTTTTTCATTATCCTACAACATACTTGTAGTTCTTCCTTATACTTCAAGTTCTTCCTTGTACTATTAACTTCCCTCTCCCAGATCAACTAACTAACATGGGGCAGTGGTCATTAATTGGGCATCCTGCAGCAATATTCCTGTGTATTTCACTAAAACTCCTACGTTTTGTTAAGGAGCTGGCATCCATGGGCTCAAAGGAAAACAAACACATGGAACCAGCAGCTGCAACACTTCCTGCCAACTCTTTGTAACTGAATGTAAAGGCAAAGCAGAATTACACCAAAGTCATTCTAAACAGATCCCTCTTGCCTATGTTTACACAAAAAATAGTTCTGAAAGTCAATCAGATAAAGTTTGTCTTATTATTTTCACTACAGCTTACTGTGAAATTCAGACAATAAAAAGTGGCTTGAAGAAGAGCTGGTATTAATCAGGAAAGACACATTTTACTGAACTAACTCTAACCACAGGACACTGGCATTTAGGCACCACATGGTATAATTGCATATATAAACGAAACTGGGGTCCAGACAGATAATTGAGTTAAGCATTAAAAATTAGCTAGCAATAAAATTAGATGATGGCATTAGGCAGCCAACTCAGCTAGGTGAAGGACTCAAGAGATGTCTGACAAAAAGACATCCTCTCTGAATTCTCTGAATAGCCACCCCTACCCACCTAAAGTACACACACACACACATACCCCACACATACAAAAACACATTTTGGTTCTTTGTGTGAAATTACAACTTACATGATGTTTTCCCCCAGACCACTGGCCATAATGCTCCATTTCTTCCACCAATTCATCACAGGCTTTTTCAGAAAATATGGGAAACCAGAAGACATCTGGACAAGGCTGTAAACATGGTACCACCAGAAGAAGACATAATATCTGTGTCTTAGTTTAAAATGACTTGTGATATATATTAAAAATTTTTTTAAATGAATAATATTATCACAGTTTAATTGGGAATATTTTTTTCTTTTTCATGGTACATTAAAAATGTGCATCTCAGAATTGAAGATACCTTACATTTTTGAGAAGAGTATGCACAAGGGTTTTGAAGACTTATCTAAGAGTTCATATTTTAAAAGATCTGTCTAAAAGAAAGTCTGTATCTCAAAGATAAACTTGCTTTGAAAGAGATCTACATCAGAGATCTGTCAATGGCTCCATATTATTAGTGCTTTTAGAAAACTATGACATTTAGGAGCAAGTTTTTAAGAAAGGTAGAATCTTAAAATAATAGTTATTCTCCATTTTTATAACTGTATTGTCCTATAAGACTATATAATTGGCAAGTAACCCATGTAAATTTTACCAAAAGTAGAGTTTCTCTAATTCTACAACATTTTCCACTAACATAGATTGAATAACATTTTCTTCTGAAACATACATAAAAAATGTCCGGTAGGGCTTAATAATTAATACAAACCTGCTCAACTATATTTTCAGTGAAAATCTTTGAATAATCACGGTTTATATATTGTTCCTTCCAGTCCTACCAAAGAAAGAGTTGTATGTATTAAAGCAAATATATTCTAATACATACTGGGGCAAATATACAGCATATACATTTTTTAGAAATTAAACAATTTATAAGTGACTATGTGTAGTAGACAAAATAGGGATTTCATAACTAGTTTATATTTTACTCTTTGCCTGATTCTGTATACTAACATCATTTTAGGAAACTTTTTTTTTTCCCAGTACGGAACTCAGGAACTTGAGCATGCCAGGAAAGCACTCTACCACTGCGCTACACCACTAAGTCTCACAAAATTTTTATTTATAATGTTTTATGCCTCAGGATATTATAATTTGAACCATCTTACAATGTCTGTAACTGCCTGGTTTACTTTATGAATTAAGAATAATTAAGTACAAATGTTCAAAAGTGAAAAATAAGGAACAAAATCCTACCAAGAAATAATAGTAAAAATAATAAATGAATTAATAAACTAAGGCCTTATTTATATTTCTACAGGCTCAATTTCAGAGGGCCTGATGATGATAGCATGTTAACTTAAAATTTATTGTGTTTAGATTTACAGGCTTATATAATGCTTTTTAGTGCAGGGGAATCAAACAATTAATAAGTAAGCACTCTACCACTAAGTCACACTCCCAGTTGCTGAAGTCTATCTTTGATGTGGAAAAACCAAAACTATCATCAGATTCTTTAAAGAATATCACTTATACACAACATATAATTATGAGGTTTAGACTTCTAAGTTATTTATTTCCTCTACTGTTCATTAGCTTTATTCTAAAATGCAAGAAAAAATAAAATTAAATACTTATCCATAACATTTAATCTTCATACTATTTTTTCCTATACACTTTTTTTTTTCTTAAGTTTCTAGGATTTCACATTAGAGAATTAATATTAACTTTTTCACTTTAGACTACCTTTCAGGTCACTGAGCAAACTGTGACTTTACAAATATCTTAGCAAGTCTGGCAATGGGAAAATCACTAAGTATTTTGGCATGCGACATCCATCAGGACATAGGTGAAACTAATTTATCAAGGAACTAATTCTCAAAGCCATGAAAAGAAAAGTAATTCCCACCCAATTCTTATGCTTTATCTCATACTTTTTAATTCAAAGACTTGAATTTTATCTTAAACTCTTGAATTTAAAGGCTTGAATTTTTCCATAAATATCTATAGTTCAGAATATAATATAGGACATCTTGCCAGGAACCTGATATTATTCAAAAAGACAAATAATTCTATCCCTCAAAATAGGAAGAGGCTCACTACCAAAGTGAAATACATAATTCTACCTTGACCACAAAAAAGCTTCTTTTTAATTCTACTCCTGTCCAAGATGAAGATATACAGCTAAAACGGGATGGAAGTATTTTTAAAATACCAAAATATCAAAAGACAGTCTTTTTCTATTCAATGGGAGTATTCAGACTATTAAGTTTATTATTTCTGGATCATGCTGCTCCTGTAAAATAGAAGACAAATCTCATCAGGTGAACTCTTTGTAACTTAAAATTTTTACTGTTGGCAGGGGGAAAATCTTAAGTAGCAGTGTAGCACGTTATTTAAAAGAGCATTTTCCCTTGTATATATGCCAACTGTATTAAGGAAAGCGATCTTTGCCCAAGAAAAAAGGAGCTAATTATTATTTGACTCAAATTGAAAGAAAATTTTAGTCGTTAAAAATAGGCTCTTTAAAGACTTTCCTTTTTATCCTGAATAAGTTTACTCTGAAATATTCTCTATTTTTATATAATTGGAAAAAAAGAAAGAAACGTATAAAGTGATAAAATAGTGTTTTCCTAACTGCTTGAATTTTCTTCATGAAATCAAAATATCATCATATATGAGCTATTTGTAAATATTTTTCTGAAATTGTGATGAAAATTTAGATGTTACTTTGGAATGCATTAGACAAAAATATTGAGAGAAACCAAAGAACAATTTCCTTCTTCACACCTAATATATGTCTTAATACAAAGTAATCTTAGTCAAGTTCAGATCTACTCTATCCATCATGAAGTACGACTGTTATTTTTATTTTATTTATTTATTTTTTTATGTGGGTACCGCAAGTCGAACTCAGGACCTCACGCTTGCCAGGCACTTGTGCCGCTGAACGATATCACCGGCCCCATTTTTTTTCCTTTATGTGGTACCAGGAGTTGAACTCAGGACCTCGCGCTTGCCAGGCAGGCGCTTATACCACTGAGCCATCTCACCAGCCCCAACTGTTATTTTTAAAAGCCTCTAAACACATTTTCATGTTACTACTCAACTGACTTATATCCTTACAATTATAGGAAAATAAATAATAAATGAAGCTGAACATGAAACACATACCACAGGATTTTCAAATATCTGCCAGAGGTCATTGTTATAATGAGAAGTATTGTAATTAGCAGTTGATAATAGTCGTCCAAATTCATGTCTATTAGAAATGTACATAAACACACCCTATATGCCAAAAAATAATAGTATTAATCTTATAGGAAAGTATAAAAAATAAATTTAGCCATATTAATTTCAACTTTATATTTCAGTTATGAACATGCATTTTTATTTTTGTATAAAACGTGCATGACTACAAATTTTTGATTATTATGAATTCACACACCACACAATATTAATAGATGGCACTGACACTCAACTGAAAAAAAGAAGAGGAAGAATGGATTGTTTTTGTCCCTTTCTCACTGATCCTAGATGTAGACGTCTGGAAAAAAATTCCTGTTTGAAAGCAGAAATATTTTTGAGACACCAAAGTGCAAGGAATTATACCTTCTTTTGGCTTCTTTCCCTTTCAAAGAAGACGACATTTTTTTAAAACAAGAATCCAAAATGTATTATTTCATCAGTGTACTTCACCTTTTTATTGTTCTATGGTGTAAAGACTATACACAGAAATTAGTCACACATTTTAAAGGCAGCTATAAAAGAAAAACCATTCCCCTATCTTTAATCCAAATAAAGTAAATGTGACAAACAAAACTGAAGCAAGAATGTTTCTTGTACCTGTTTTAATGGCAAAAGAGTTAATAAATAAAATATAGTACCAAAACCTCTTTATCTCTTTTTTACTCTTTGCCTGTCTGTGTGTGTGTGTGTGTGTGTGTGTGTCTGTGTGCACGCGTGTTTGTGGGAGTAGGGATTGAACCAAGGGCCTCTTTTATTTTGAGACAAGGACTCACTAAATGGCCCAGGATGCCTGGAACTCACAATGTTCCTGCTTCACTTTCTCCACCCCTCAGTAGCAAGGCCGAAACCTCATTTCTTTAGTCAAGATGTACTTTATACCTACCCTTGTCTTTGCTCCCTTGCCCCCCAAAAAAACCTATAAAATATGAGCAAAAGTGGGCCGGTGAGATGGCTCAGCGGCTTAAGCGCCTGCCCGGCACGCGCGAGGGCCCGAGTTCGACTCCCGGATCCCACATATGAAAAAGGGGCCGGTGATATCGCTCAGCGGCACGGGCGCCTGCTGGCACGCGAGGTCCTGAGGTCGACCCCCCGGTACCCACAAAAAAAAAAAAAAAAAAAAAAGAAAATATGAGCAAAAGTGACTTAGGTTTAACTTCCTTATCTGTCAATCACAAAATGTAAATCAGCTCCATGACCCAAGAGTAGACAACTGTTACCCCTCCAAAATCACACAAAACAGGCTGGAATATATACAGATTACTAACCTAAGAATACCAACATTTTACGAAGCTAAATGCAAAGACTCTTAAAGATACATTACGTTAGGCAGTATACCATATCTAGTATTAATTACATTAAGTAAAAATAAATAAAAATAACACCTTTGGGGGGCTGAGCATTTGGAATGTTTCCGGAGTAGGGGAGTCTTTTTCCCTTTGTAAAGTCTAAAATGAAGAGAAGCACTGGGTAAGTTCACCTGCACACCCACTTTCTCAGGTATTCTTTGGTTAAATAAACAATAGCGCTCTTGGTGAAAAGCTGATGCTGTAAAATATCCTTCATAGACAACATGCAGAACAAGCAAAGCTTATAGCGCACCCAAAGAAACATCTCCAGCCCTTTCAGCCTCTTTTCCCTTTTTTTTATGGGTGGGGGAGCCAGATCAAACACATCAAGCTCATTCCTTAGCAAAACCATTAGACATATAATTAAGATAAAGAAAAAAAAAATGAGTAAGACAGGCCATTCCAGGATGCGCTGTTGAGTGAAATTAGCCAAACATGAGCATAAAATACAATCACAGGTACTAAGGATATTCAATAGTGACAATGCACACAGATTTGTAGGAAAAACAAACATATTCAAAGAACACATGCCTTGTTAAGCTAAGAAGAAAATACTTGCCAACTTTTCTGATTTCATCAAAAACCACAATTGCTTATATAAATTTATAAATTTAAAAAATAATACACCTCAATCATTTACAAACCAAAAGAATCATACAAATATGCTTTAAGAAACATATTTATACTTTTTTTTTTTTTTTTGGTGGGTACCGGGGGTCGAACTCAGGACCTCATGCGCCAGCAGGCACCCGTGCCGCTGAGCGATATCACTGGCCCTTTTTTCATATATGGGTACCAGGAGTCAAACTCAGGACCTTGCGCTTGCCAGGCAGGCGCTTATGCCGCTGAGCTATCTCACCGGCCCCATATTTATACATTTGAAGAAAAAAATATTTTCTGCATTTATATTTTATACTGAAAGTATATTTGTAGAATGGGAATATCTCATTACTTGTTCACATAGATTAAATATACTTCGTATCTCTACTTTTAGTTTGGGGTAAGAACCTGCTTTTTAAGAATGCTAGATTAATAATGTTAAAAGGTACACGTAGTTAGAGAAAACATGGATACTGATTTCAGAACAAAAGTGTGTTTTTCTTTAATGTGTAATGACCATTTCACCCAGACTTTAAAAGTAATTTTAATTAGGGTGAATTTTCACTATAGAATTTCAAATGGAAGTGAAATGTCTTCTTAAAAGAGTAAGCTGATTTGTAGCAATTCCATCTTTATTATTCAAATCTTACTATAATGCTATTAGTCATCCTAACTTCAAATCATCTCTACAGGTAAATGTTGATAAATCATTCACCAAAACTTCTGCAAATTTTTCAATACAGAACCAAAAAAATTGGCTAGTACTTAAAAATTAGAAAAAAAAAGCATCAAAATACAATGACATATCAATTGGTAAAGCAAGCCATCTTATAAAAAACATTTAATCAAGCCCACAATGTATAGCTTACCATTTCTCTAGCATTTCGGCAAAGAGCCATATCAGGATCCAATTTGTCACGAACAAAATAGTTCCTTTCATTCATCTCTGAGCGGAGTGTTTTTCCTTTAATTAAATACACATTAGCCATGTATGGGACATTCCATATGCCTCTGAAAGTAAAAAAGACATTCCAAAATAATAGAAATACAAAAATTTACATTTAAAAAAAAATACACTGTGTTTAAATTATATATATTACTGAATCGGAACAGGCATTTAACAATATTTGACATATATGAGATTACTTCATATATATATTTATGAGATTTAAGAGACTCATCTTTTCTGCTGATCAAATTCAATATAGAGTTGGTACGCACTTATCATATTTGGCTATCATGTCACAGTTGGTGCAGTTAGAGCATAATATTCCCTTAAACAGAATATGTTCTCATTTAAGGTTAAAATTTTGAAAGCAACAATAACAACATACAACCAGTGGTGTCCTGTCGCTGCCTCACACTGCTTCCTAGAGCAGACAGCAAGTGCTGAGTCACACTTAGGTCTAAGTCCACATGGGAACCTTGCCACAGACACTAGTAAACACTGTAAAATCAAGGAATTCCCCTATTCTCAAGAGCCAGCTGTTACTAGCATACCAAGGAATACAGCATAAAATTCCCTTAAATTATATTCTCTTTAAATTATTTAAACCTTATCAAATACTTTGTAGATAAAGTAAGATATGAAGAAATATAGCTATAAGTACTTGAGTGTTAGGAGAAATTTATCCTTCATTTTTCCCATACCTACACCTACCTCCTCCTCTGAACATGACTCATTTCCTAAGAATGGCAGAAGAAAAGTTATGCATGATGGAGTGTATGTATCGCTTTTAGAAAACAGAAAGGAAAGACCTTAATCAAGGAAATGTACCAGACATTAAGAGAAACAGAGTATCACTTTGTCTTCTTAGATCAGCCTAAAAGAAAATGACATCAAGAAATATGGAACGTGTCAGCTGAATTCAGAAAACAGTCATTGGTGGTGCATGTGGTGTTTAAGTTTTTGAAAAGAAACACGTGTAGGTCATAAGATGTCATTTCTTCTCACAGCTTTTGGACATGAAGTAGGTTATTATATTAACTATTAGATCAAAAAGGCCTCTACCATATTTCCTTTACTCTTTTAGACAAAAATACAGGAAATTAGACAGAAATTTGCTCATTCCTAAAACAAAATTAGTAACATACAACCGTAAGTCTATTCTAAAAGTTTTCAAAGCTATCAAAACAACACTTTATCATGGGGTTATGTATATTCACAAATATGAATTTTCTGGTCTCTATCGTATATTTGTAAACCTTCATTTCTGTTGTGACCACAGATTATATCAGACTTACGATCTTACCTCAGAATTAATGAAAGTTCTTCGAAATATAAAATATTGTCTTAATAATGTTTCAACTATCATTTTTAATTACAGCTTACAAACATATTTATCACATTTACAACATTTATATTTAAAGTTTCTATACCAATTACTATTTTCATTAGGAAAATATCTTTTACCTATTCAAAGAAAATACATAATTTTTTGTAAGTTTAAAGGCAGATCCTTTCAGGTATGTAAATGTTTCCCCTTTTTAGCTAGGCTGACATGTTTGAAAAACCAAGGGGAAGCATGTAATGACTCAGTCACTCTGATCCCTCACCCACCACATTCTTCCCTGGTATTAGCAAAACTATTTCAACATGACTATTTTTCAATTTTAAAAAACAAATATGTTATTGTCTCCAAATTAAGTATCACTCATGCACTCTCTTTGTAGCATGTGTATTCTTCTCAATAATTAGAACTGGAAATCAGATATTGGTGAAAAAACCTACCTTAAATCAAAAGATGTGCTACTGTACATTAAAAAATATATATTGTTTTTCTGTGTTGTTATTGTTTGCTTCATTATTTTTTTCAGAGTTTAAAATAATTTTATTTTAATAATAAGTGTAATAATTTTACTTGTAACAACTTAATTTTATAATTTTAGTGATTTTAGAACTCTTTCAGGACAGGAGCATCAGATTAGCAGTGTACCAGGATCTGTTACCATTCCTCCTTGACTAAGCTCATTATTGGAAGGAACAGTCATTGCCCTACTTCTATTTGTTTCTTGGATTAAACTAGTGGTGATAGGAGGTAGGGAAGGAAGGAAGTAGACATGAAGGAAATGGTTTTCTGATTTTTCACAAATGGAAATTACAAAATAAAATTTACTTAATTGGCTTTAGACAGAGAACAAGTTTATTCTTTACTTATTAAAAATCCATGAATTTAGTTTTAAAAATATCGAGTTCAGTAGATATCCTAGGTATAACATATATCTCCCTCCTCTTTCCTGTTTCTTTTGTAAAATTTCATCCTGTAATCATTTAGAGAGCTGTGTTCTAAAGAGGAAAAAGTATTTCCATGAAAATATACTGTTTTTCATTTTATTTTAGATTAGGTGGGAAGGTGTTCATCTTTTTTGGTTATGGTTGCAAGCTCTTCAAACTAACTGTAGAAAAGAATAGCTCTAGATGTATTACTTATTAATTTTATTTATTTATTTATTTTTTTTTTTGTGGGTACCAGGGGTCGAACTCAGGACCTCGTGCACCAGCAGGCACCCGTGCCACTGAGTGATATCACCGGCCCTTTTTTCGTATGTAGGTACCGGGAGTGGAACTCAGGACCTCGTGCTTGCCAGGCAGGCCCTTATGACGCTGAGCTATCTCACTGGCCCCTGCTTGTTAATTTTAAAAGCTATCAAAACAACCCTTTATTTATCATAGTTATTAAAGAAATTAGCTAAAATAAATTCCTTGTCCAAAGTTTTAACTAAAGAGTATTACTCTTCTGCCAATTTTAAGATGGGTGCATCTGGAAACAATGAATTCTCTCTTAGTATTTCCCACAGTACACCTGTTACTTTAAAGATTTAAAAATTTTTTTTTTTTTTTTTTTTTTTGTGGGTACCGGGGGGTCGACCTCAGGGCCTCGCGCGCCAGCAGGCGCCCGTGCCGCTGAGCGATATCACCGGCCCCTTTTTCGTATGTGGGTTCCGGGAGTCGAACTTGGGCCCTCGCGCTTGCCGGGCAGGCGCTTAAGCTGCTGAGCCATCTCACCGGCCCAAGATTTAAAAATTAATAAATAAAATTTTTAAAATATTAGCTTTATGCCTGCCTGGCAAGCGCGAGGTCCTGAGTTCGACTCCTGGAACCCACATACGAAAAAAGGGCCGGTGATTTCGCTCAGTGGCACGGGCACCTGCTGGTGCGCGAGATCCTGAGGTCGACCCCCGGTACCCACAAAAAAAAAAAAAATATTAGCTTTACTCTTGAATTTCAGGATTCTAAGTGGTCTCTAGGTACTGAAACTACCTTCAGATATATATAGGAAAGAGACAGATAAAGAACTTCAAATAAAATTAATAAGACTACATCTTTGGATTATGGTATTTTACATTAAAAGATTAAATCACATAACTTACACTCTATTCCCTTGAACAATATCCACATAATCTTCAGATCTAGCATAGTATCCATCAGGACTCAGTGCTCCCCAGAAATTGGACCACAGCTTTCCATGACGAGTTACAAGAGGAGCAATGATCTTTCTACAGACAGAAATCCACATCATTATTTATTTTAAAATTACCACAGAGTTATTATTGTTTTCGGACTTAGCATGACCCATCACCAATAAATTTCATTTAGCATATATATGGTTAGCTAAAAACCAAAAAAGAAGAGAAATTATTTCATAACATCTTTTCTCAAAATGGTACACTGCTAATTTTCCATTATACTTTTTAAAAAAAGAAACTAGGGCCGGGGATATAGCTCAGAGGCACAAGTGCCTACCTGGCAAGCGCAAGGTCCTGAGTTCGATTTCCGGTACCAAAAAAAAAAAAAAAAAAAGAGAGAGAAACTAAAAGGAAAAAAATTATTGCAAATGCTGATTAAAAATATAAAAAGAACTTAGAAATGGAACTGACACCCAATAAAGTGAAACTACCTTAATTATTATATATTTAAATGTTATTCAAGTATTTCAGAAATTATAAAAATGAATATTTGCTTTATTAGTGGGTAAATATAACTGGCTCTCGTACATTAAAGTATCCAATAACTATTTATTGAATGAATAAAAAATGAAGATGAACTGAGAGATTTATAAATAGAACAGTTTTCCTAAAATTAAGTCCCAAACCACTTTAAAATATTTTCATTTTTTTAGCAATTTGAAAATGGATTGTGGTTACTATACACAGTCCTAGCCAGTCACAGTGGTGTCTGCATGCAATCCCTGCACTCTGGGAGGCTGTGGTAGAGAACTGCAAGTTTGAGCCCAGCCTGGGAAATTTAGTGAGATCACATCTTAAAATAGAAAGTTAAAGAAGGGGGGGTAGCGTAGCTCAGTTACAAGGCCCTGGGTTCAAGCCTCAGTACCACAAACAACAATAACAAAAAATTAGTCCTGGCAACACTAATTTTTTTTTTTTCTGGTCCTTTAACCATTTTAGAAAAAAAAAAAAAAAAAGAAATAGCGGGTAACTGTCTGAAACCCTAAAAGTCCCTTACATTTTCATTGAAACTTAATTGTCACTGTGACAATATTGAGGGGTGGAACTTTCAAGAGGTGATCAGGTCAGGAGGACATCACCCTCATGGACAAATTAAGATCCTTATCTCAGGAAGTTGGTTTCTCTTCTTTTTCTCCTTCTTAGCCCTTCTCTCAAGCTCTCTCAAGTAGTATCTTTCACCATGTTATGAAGTAGCAAGAAGGCCCTCACCAGATACAGCAACTGGATCCTGAACTTCCCAGCCCCCAGGGCTATAACCCAATAAACTTCCATTGTTTATAATTACCCAGTCTGTGGTATTTTGTTACAGCAGCAGAAACAGATTGTGACACTGCCACAGAAAGTGACCAGTATATCACAAGCATGGGTTACAAATTTAAAACGTGCCAGATTTTTCCCTATGGAAATATATAATTAATAAAGTAACCATTTTCCAAATGAGAAAAGAAAATCTGAGGTCCCTTTGGCATTACTTTAAAAAATAGTGATGCCACACAAGTTTTAAGAAAAACTTATACAAATGTTCAAATGGGGAGGGGAACAAGGCAGGGGGGAGAGGGAAAGGAAAGAAGGGAAAAGTAAAAAAAGTGAGAAAAGGAGAAAAAAATGGAAATAAAGCTTTTATAAATGGGGAGGGGAGGAGGGATGGAAGGAAGGGTAGAGGAATAGGAAAAAAGAAAAGAATCAAGTTATAACATGTACAGATACAAATTCTCTATAATGAATGTGATCATTATGTGTATCTAAAATGTACTAATAAAAATATATAATTGAAGGATAAATAAATAAATAAATAATTTTTAAAAAGCTTATACAACTCCTCCAAGAAGTCCATGGACCAAACATTCCCCATATAAAACCTAGTTCTTATACCCTAATCTTACGAGGATCAACTGAGCTGCTTCTTTTATATAAACACAAGTGAAGTCAAATATATCAAATCATATACAATAAAAAATTTTTGGTTTATTTTTCCCCATTCCTATGAAAATAAAGTATCAGCCAGAAGGCTGGATGTGGTAGCTCACACCTGTAATCCCAGCACTCAGAAGGCTGAGGCAGGAGGAATGCCATAAATTCAAGGCCAGCCCGGACTACATAGTAAGTTCAAGGGAGCCTGAATTACAGAGCGAGACCCTGTCTCAAAAAAAAAAAAAAAAAAATTAGCCAGAAACATCTTTTGTATTGTTCAGAATACCTACAATGCTAAAAATAACACCATAAATTATCATCTGCATATGTATTAATTTAGGGAATGCTACGAATAACTGATAAGACCAAATAGAAAAAAAAATCTTATCATTTACAATCTCAGCTGTCTCCTAAAAAAGGATGGATCAAGAAATCTAGAAAACCAAAATCTATCTGCTGTGCGTCTCAGTGTTTTTGAGAATGAAATGTAAGGTTATCAACTGGTGGAGAATAAATAGTATTATGTAATTGAAAGAGTAAATTTGGAGCCAGGCAGAGATGGAAAGAGGAGGAGGAAAAGGGAGCCAAAGATGTGCCGAAAAGCCACATGCTGAAGATACATCACAGTCTTGGTCCCTTCAACCTTCAGTCATGTCTTCTACGACTAACAACATTTCAGTTTGTGTAAATTTCTGTGGAAACTACAAGCTTAGATACAGAAACAAGCACCATGCATAGCACATGAACTTGAACCTCTGGTAACTAACAGGAACCCATGACATTGGAGTCACAGGCTGTTCTACTGGCTCTTCCCAACACGAATGCCTTATGAATGAAAGTTTATACTTCAAAAGGTTTAAAACAATAATATTAATGAGAATATATGTTAAATTTAAGAGTTACAAACTTGGCTCATCTGCTATTCCTTGTAACATTTCATCTGTTAAATATTATTTAATTGTGTAAATACATGTGAACATATTAAAAAATGGTGCTTAATTAATGTTCATTAAATGTGAGCTATTAGTAGTAACAACAATCGCTTCTCAGACTATTGGCTAAGAGCAAATGTATTAGTAGTAGTAACAATGGTATTAGTAGTAATAACAGTAATATTAACCAATACCGATTAATATTATAAGTGGGTTTCTTTATCCCATTTCAATTCAATTAAAACACAGTGATAATTAGTTCAATAGTAAATGAAATTATAAATCTTGCTGTAGAAGTTTCTACCTCTGAAATATCTTTCAGATTGTTAGAACTACAGCTCTTTACACAATAACTTTTTCAGTCAAAAGTTTTACAAAGTAAAAATCTATGAAGAATAAAAATATTTCAAATTACAGTAGTATCAGATATATCAGAATTCCATTTGCTTTACACAGAAACATAGACCAAAATAACAAACCACATTTGCAACTGAATATTACATATGCTTCCATCTTAAGATTTCTGTCAAAAAAAAAGATATTTGTCTATATGACTCCTGTAAATGAAAGATAATTAGAATTAAAAATTAACAAGCTGCAGAAAATAATTTAACATGACCTGCCTCAATTTACTAAGCACAAATAAGTACGGCAAAAATTAATGCGGAGATTATTATAATAACAAAATTTTATCAAATCTTAGACAATACCTGTTTTGTTCAATCAAAATTTTTAAAGTTCTTGGGTTTGTCAAAACAACATCTGCATCCAGACTAAAATAATAATCACACTTTTCATCCTGACGGCAAAAATCCCTAACATTGAAAAAAATGAAATAAGAATTAGATAAAATAAGTATCTCTTGGTTGAAAACGTTAACATAAAATACACATGTAAAAATAGGGTTCTCTAAAATATTTTCCAATTAAGACTGCATTTCAAAATGGTCAATTTATCAACATACATTCACAGGCAGATCAACACTAAAACTTTAGGCCAAGTAAAATATATTCAAGCTACTAAATATTTCAAGGCATAAAATAGTCAGAATAGTAACTTGTCAAGTTAGTAGCTGATGCTTTCTGAAAGTAGAAAATACTTTACCACAAAGCATTTGTTCTTTTTTATCTTTTTTTTCACAAATCAAAATATTCTGCATACACACACACAGGCAAAATATGAAATAATGCACTGTTAACAACTCAGTCCTAAGTGACTCTTGGAGATACAAAGTGTATGACTCTTTAGGTACTAATATTTTTTAAACTTGATTTGCATGGCTTAGCAGGGGCCACTGAGTAGGGTGTCTGCTTCTCCTGGAAGAGGAGCATTGGCAGCAGGAAGATCAAGGAATGAGTCACTGCTGATACTATGATGCCCAGTGGAACGGTCCACATGTTATGTCTCTCTTAGTCCTGAGCTCCCTTCCCTCACTGCTGGTCCCACTTACCACTTTCTGCCCTTGTTGCTGTGCATCTCTACACTACATTTTTTCCTAAACCACTGCCAAACATTCCAGACAGAAAAACTTGTTACAATTGTGCCAAAAATGAGAGAAAATGAGTTTTGAATGTAGACCCCAGGAATTCTCCATCTCTTAGGTTTCTCAGAGGCCTTTTTTTCTGACTATCCCCACAGCCCCACCCCAGGCAGCATTCACTACTTTATCCCTCACTTTCCACAGCACGAGGAATGAGGGTCAGTAGTAGACAAGAAAAGCTCGTGATGTGAAGGCGCCCTATGTCCTCCTTTTTACCTGCAGCTTTTCACATACTGGAATATTCAATTAATATTCATTGAATAAATGATAGTTTTTAATGTTACCAAAGTTTTATTAGAAGTCTAAACTATTAAAGGCGCTAAACAAAGAACTTAAAATATCTGCTCTGTTATCTACATCAGCAGGCGACAAGAAAGTAGGAGCACCCCTTCCTCCCTACAGTCTAAAATGCATGGTTTTAGACTGTACAACAGTACAACCAGACACAGTGAACTTAAACATGAAGTTACTGGGTTTTTTTCCATCTTGATATGAAATTCAATTCATAGCTTAATTAAATATGTCAAGTCTTTTTTTTTTTTTTTTTTTTTTTTGTGGGTACCGGGTGTCGACCTCAGGACCTCGCACACCAGCAGGTGCCCGTGCCGCTGAGCGATATCACCGGCCCTCAAGTCTTTATTTAAAGAAAAGCTATCAAAAACCTTCAGGGCCCTTCACAGGCAGACACAAATGAATACAGACACAGTCTACAAGAGCCTCTTGCTACTGTATATCCACAGAGCAGGTACTTGGTACACACACACGCACACACACGCACGTAGTAGGGACAGTGAAGTTCAGCAGACTACTGTGGGGGAAAAGTTTGCTGGCTCTTGAAGCTTCGTTAGTAGGATAAGTTAATTTACATTTATTAAAACATACATTCCCATGTTTCTGGCTTCAGCTTGACTTAAATCTTCTTCTGGTCCAACTATTTTTATAGTACTGATCTCATGTTTTGCTTTATCAAAAAATGCCTTGATGTCTTTTTCATGATAAACTTCCTGTAACATATTTTAAAAGTTAAAAAATTAGGCAATAAGGCAATAAGATGAATGAAGTATATATATTTAAAGTGTATTATATTCAAAGTTGTGAATTCCACAACTCACACATTCAATTAAACAAAAATAATGATCATATGAAACATTTTATAAGTGAAAATCATTTAAGAATCATATGAAGAATCTAAACTACATTCACATCAACATTCTTAGAAGATATTTCAAAATTATCTTAACATCTACTCATAGACAAGTTCATGCAGAAATATTTAAGCCCACCACAGCTCCTTGCATTAATACTTAAATCCTGGGTATTAAAAATATTCCTACCTCAAAGGGAAAAAAATGGCTTGTAGCCTGAGAATTTCAGATATGTATGTTGTAAAGTATACAGAAAAATGTCAATTAAATCTAATAGATTTTTAACTGAATTATAAATACGAGTTATCACATTTTATAAAATGTTTTTATAAATGTATTTATAAAATGTATTAATAAAATGTTTTTATAAATGTATTTATAAAATGTATTTATAAAATAAAATGTTACCATATTCTCTGAAGCCAGAGAGAGCAATTGATCATCACATAAAAAAAACTGTCATTAGTAAAAAGGGGAAAAATTAACAAAATTCTGATAGAAAAGTAATGAGAAAAGCATACTCATAACATTACCAATTCAGTTTTCAACTGTGCTAAAATTGACACAAGAATATCTTTCTTCATCACTAGAGCATTTCAAACTTTTTATGTATTGTCACTAAGTTTTCTAAAAAGCTGATTTTATTTACGGCTTGTTAAAAATTACTTATGAAAAAGGTACATAGAGTTAGTCTTAAAAAGATGAAAAGATAGGGCTGATGAGATGGCTCAGCGGCATAAGCGCCTGCCTTGCAAGCCTGAGGGCCCAAGTTCGACTCCCGGATCCCACATACGAAAAAGGGGCCGGTGATATCGCTCAGCGGCACGGGCGCCTGCTGGCGCGGGAGGTCCTGAGGTCGACCCCCGGTACAATAAAAAAAAAAAAAAAAAAAAGGATGAAAAGATAGAAACCGCTCACCATCAAAGCCCTATGAAGACAGAGAAAATAACAATAAAAGCCACAATACACAAAAATAAAATTTTCATGTAAATATATACATAATGATGTATTTTACATTTTACTCTTCCAAACTTATTTAGGCTGCTTTTCTAAAAATTTAAAATATTTTCTGGAAAAAGTTAGTAGCTGGCATGTACATTAGGAGAAAATATGGTATACAAAAAGTATTAGGGCAAAAGAGAAATGACATATTTCATAGTTCTCAAGTTTTCCAATGTGACGTTAAATACAAACTTTTAAAAAGAAAGAGATAAATAAATGGAAAAATATTGATGAAAAAATGCATTTAAGTTTAAATTATATGTAGGAAGCGCTTGGGAGGCTCTGAATATTTTTGAAGGAAACAATGACAAATTTCTTTGGAGAAGAGCATGCCATTGTGAGATTAATCAAAACAATACTGTATCTGGAATCTGTTTCAAGTTCTGATGTTTTGGTATCAGCACAAATAACAAAAAATTTAAATGGCAGCTCTATAAAAGGAAGTACCAAACTAACCCAAACACAAAGAAACATACAGGTCTTTGACATAGCCTTGATTACATATTAAACTACCTGAAAATGGCTAATATTTAAGCAAGTTTGATCTACAAAAATTGGTAGCTCATGTGTTTCTTGCTAATAATATGATGATACTTTCTAGGCTCCAAAATCCTTAGTTCATAAAAAGGTAAGGCAATAATTACTCCAAAACTCATCCAATAAGTTTAGACCAATAGATTTCTTTTTAGAAACAACAAGTAGTCCTCCACGAGAAACACCAAAAATAGTTTTCACATAAAATATTCATTTCTCAAATGCTTACTTTGTTATGAATGAAGAGTTTAAGTGCTTCTTTTGGGTAATCCAGTGTCAACAATATGTCCAGAAATCGAGGTAGGAAAGGGGTTGGTTGTTCAATAAAAACACCTATTGTTACATTTGGATAGACCTGTTTGATAACAAACATAAAAATAAATTATCATTAGTGTGGTTTCATTTCAAATTCTATTCAAATCTTAATCTGTACAACAGAAAAAAATACTAGAATCTCAGTTTTAACACAATCTACCAAACCTGAATTGCCCTATGACAGTTTTCCAACACTAGAAATAAAGTTTGTGAACTTTGCCAAAGTGATTTTATTGAATCTTGGTATAAAAATTTAGGCTTAAAGAGGAAACTCACTATCATATTTACAGTATTATATGGATGTAACTAAGAATACTGCTTACTTTTCTAGTCAATTCTTCCTTCATAATAGCCCTTAAAAAAAAAAAAAAAAACCTTCAGATCTCAATGTAATTTTGAAAGTTTCACCTGAGAGACAAGAAAAGTGTATTTCCCTTTTTGTTTTCATGGCTTCATATTATTAACATAATTTGTAGCTCACCTGGAACAATAATGGAGGATATGAACTCTTATTTCTAACCTTCGATGTTCCCTTTAATATCATTTTACTGCTAAGATTTTTACTGTTCCTCATTATAACACTATGTATAAAGAAAACTATCTTCTTCCACTAATGATTTTTAATGTATTCTATCCATTTTTATATACTTTTAAATCCTCCTGAGGTGTGTTTTAGTGTGGAGCTTATATTTCATTCATTGTATGAAGACTTATGAAAACTATCCATTACATATGTCAGTCCTTGTGATGGTCAACATTCAGCTCAAGAAATCAAAGTACCTGGTCTGCGAAAACTGGATGAGAAAACAGAAACACAAGCAAACCACCAGGTAACACTTGTTAATACCATAATTACATGAAGATTCCCTTACACTGTCTTCTACAGAACATGCCTGAAAGTCTGCACCTAAGAATTATAGCTTTTTTTCTATTTTTTGTGGTAATGGAGATCAAACCCAGGGTCTAACCCCCACTAGGCAAGGGTTCTGACCCTGAACTGTAACCAAAGCCCAAAGAATACAAATTTTTTTTAAATACTGTATGTTTAAGTATTGAATTAGGTATCATTCCCATCTTTTCAAACACAGTATCTCACACATCCATTATCTGAAGTTTACCAGTATTTGTTTGCATAGAAGTATCTTTTGTACACTGTTATAGTTCTTTATCAATTCATTCACTCACTCAAATATGTGCTATTAAATGATTAAACAAATGCAAACAGGTAAAAACAAAACACCCACTAGGAATTCTTAATTTAACATAGGAAATGAGTAAGAACAGATCACAAGCCTCCCTTATCAAAAGTAGATCACATTATCTTTTCTGCATTTTATTTAATTTCTTAAATGCCTACAGGTTTTTTATTATTCCAAATTTACACATATGGAAAATGGGATTTAAAGAAGTAAAATAGAAGCCAGGGATATAGCTCAGTGGCCCAGCACCTGCCTGGCAAGCGCAAGGTCCTAAGTTCAATTCCCAGAACCAAAAAAAAAAAAAAAAAAGAAGTAAAGTAGTACAGAATCTATAGACTGGTCAATAAAGAACTAGGATTTTACTCGCTACATCTCCATTATTAATTTAAGGTTATTTTTGTAATAATGACAACATAGCAATTCACATTTATTAAATACTAAAATCTACGTATACAGAGATATACACACACACGCACACAGAGAGAGAGTGTAAAATTTTACTTACCCCTCTTTGCAACCCTCTGAGGCAGCCACTACTATTTTTACATATAAAGAAATTGCCTACAGCCTACATTTAAATTATGCTACCTATTATGGCTTGTATCTAGATGTCCCCACAGAGCCTCACTGCAATCATAGATGGGGCTTTTCAAAGCCTCATCTATGGATCTAGGGTGGATCTAGGGTGTGTGATTATGGGATTAAGAATGTGATGCTGGGGCTGGTGAGATGGCTCAGTGGCGTAAGCACCTGCCTGGCAAGCGCGAGGGCCCGAGTTCAACTCCCAGAACCCACATACAATAAAAGGGCCAGTGATATCGCTCAGCGGCACGGGCGCCTGCTGGCGCGTGAGATCCTGAGGTCGACCCCCGGTACCCACCCAAAAAAAAAAAAAAAAAAAAGAATGTGATGCTGCGATTAATGGTGGCAATATGGGTAATCTGTAGAGACTACAAGGGACAGAAAGAGGGCTGTTGCCTTCACCTGCTGCTACTGCTCTGCTACTTTGCTGCTTTGCTGCCTTCTGCCTACCATGAACTGTTTCTCCACCTCGGGGCCCCTCTGTCATGCCACCCTGCATTGGAGCTAGCCAACTAGAAACTGAAACTGCTACAAACTGTGGGCTACAATCTTTCCTCCTTTGAGTGTCAGGTGTTTTGTCTCAGCAACAAGAAAAAGTAACTAAGACACTACCCTTGGAAACTTAACTACCCACACAATTTTAATTTTCATATCCCTATTGCATAATTACTAAACACACAGAATTTTATTTTGCATTTAAGACTGAATGAGTATCCTTCCTAGCATATTTTAACAGGCTATTAAGAATCAAGTGATTTCAAATGCAAATAAATAAATATTTTAATACAAGTATTTCTTTCTAACTTTGGACTAAAAAGTTTATATAAAAAGAAACAAAACAAATGAAAAGTATTAATTCTCCCTCCAGAGAATGACACTACTATCTGTAAAAAATATCAAGAGGAATTTTTAAACATCTTCATCATGCAACTTCATTCAGAAACATTCTGGCATTCTTTCCAGACAGGAAACATTCAGTCTGTTATTTGAAAGACTTGCCAAAAAGTCTTATTTGCAAGTAATACAGGGCTTTATTCAGAAGCTGCTGAATATAGACAAGGCACTTTTTATGCTCTCTTCAAACAGTGATAAACATGGAAACTATTAATTCAGGAGTTTGAGTACATTACACTGAAAATATTTTGCATGTGTACAGTTCTAGGAGTTAATAGAATTATAGTACCTGGAGTTTTATGTTTGTCAATATTGTTTTTACTTATCTGGCATGCTGTAGTTGCTCAATAAAGCCTATGGTTAATGAGGGAAAAAATTAGCTTCAACGACAAAATCACTCCTTGGAATCTCCTTTAATATAGTCATAACATTCTACCAAATTACAAGAGCAATTTTATGAAAGAGTAATACTACTAGGGGATGTTGTAACACTGCTCTGTCAGATGACAGAACAAGGAACCAAAAAAAAACTGTTTCATGGCTAAATAGCAATCATTCTAACTGCTCATTCACCTTCAAAGGTGAATAATAGTTTTATTTCTCTATAAAATATATGTACCACCATGCATGGCATATAGTACATACATGCTATGAAGGTAAAACTTCAGTGCTCAAGAATATAGGAGCTGGAGCTAGATTACCTAAATTCAAATCCCTACTACAAAGATTAAAAATTGTGTGGCCTTGAGAAAGTGACTTAACTTTAGGTACCTATGTTTTCTCATCTGTAAAACCAACTCAAAAGTACTACCTACTTCAGGAGTTTTGTGATGCCAAAATGTGTTCGTTCATGAAGAACTTAGTATTAGGCAGTAAGTTAGACAGTAACAGGTCTGGAGACAGGCAGTTGGGGCTACATGAAAACCAAAGAAGATATGATGTTTTTATTCCTTTGATGTTTTTATTCCTTTTCTTTTTTCTTCATTTTCTTAATCCTTAGCTACAGATAAAATCCACATAAGCCTTTGGTTTCAAACTTCAGCCCAAGAGAATGTAACATTCTCTGAGCATGCTGATAAGGTCCAGGGCCTGTACAAAGTTTACACCATGACTGAAGGGTTGGAAAAAACTCCAAGGTACCCAGAGAATAAACAAGAACCTTCCTCTCTCTGAAGTACATCAACATAGACCATTTTCCCTGTAAAATAACAATGACCTCAGAGGAAGAAAAGGATATTCCTTGAAAGGCCCAGTTAATAATATAAATGTAGCCTTGCACACTTCAACCTTGAAGGTGTATTCTCTCTCACTCACTTTGAAAAATCTATCATTCTGCAATAAACTCTACCTATGTTCCATACATCGGCCTATGTGCTTTGTCTGAAATCTTTTATAAAAGACACAAAGAACCAAGGTGTAATATGGCTGGTTCCATGTGATATAAAGGCCTCACGGTGTTAGGAACCAGCTTCTCAACAACATTTAGAACAGTATTTAACCATATATTATTATTAAATCATCAAATTTGAAAATTGAGCATGAATAACATTAATCAATAAAAATAGTGAAGCAATATAACCATTTTTCCCAATGTTTTGACCAAGCCAAGACTAAAGTAACACAAGATCACCCAATCATATCAAACTGTTAACACTCAAGCCTCTTTTACTGAGTTCCGTATTAGTTGGTTTTGCTTTCAAAAAGTTTAGAAACACACAAATCTAGCAATTTTCTAAATCGTTATTTTAATACCATAAATCCATTATCTACCATACAATCAAAATATAAAAGAATATGCTTTTTTTCCTATGAATCACTGCTTTTTAGGACTGTGTGTTTTCTATTGCTACATTTCACACATATTCAATGCCACTTACATCTACTGCAGACAAGTCAATTGTATCAAATTCACAAAGAATACATCCATTATCCTGTGTCCATGAATTAGGTACATAGTTTCCAAAATAGTTCAGGAGAATCTAGTAAATGAAGGAAAATTGTATGAACAAAAATAAGTCTCTTCCAGTAATATAGTTTCATTCTATAATCAGCTAACTTTATTGAAAGCTATCTTTGGCACTAGGTACATTTATTTAGAATTCTAGTATTTATCACTTAGAAGTGCACACTGAACAAAGTTTTCTTCAGACTATAAATCATTAAAGAGGGCAAATTATGTCTAGCAATGTCAAAATCTGTTATAAACCCCGAAGGTCACTTTATTTCATATAAGGAGTGATATTGGTAAAGACAACTTTAAATATACACATTAAACAATGAAAAAGCTTTAAATAAGCACGTGAGACTTACTGGCAAAGACACACTCAGTCAAGTGAGTAATAACTTAGTAGTAAGATAAATGTATGTAAAGATCCAATATAAGACACAGCAAACAGGGCAGTGGTAAAGTGACTTCTTACCAACGTATCATCAGACAAAACAAACACTGAGTAAACTGCAGCACTAAGGCACTAAATTCTCCCTGGAAACTACCCTACTATAAACTAGGCTTCTAGATTCAAGAAAACATAACCTGCAGACTAAGAGATATCCTACCAACACATCCTATCAACGAAACATTATAGGACTGCTTCCCTATCCAAGCCTTTTGAGATCTCTCCGAGGATCTGTTTTTTATTTATTTTGTCTCTCTTTAAGCATCTATTAGCATTCACTTTGTCTGTAAAATCTGGCGAATTTTGTGTATTGGGGGGCAGTGAGTGAAGATAGAAGGGAGAGAGGTAAACACATTAAAATTTTCTGAGTCCTCAAAAAATCTTCAATATCCTTAAAGTTTGAACATTTTAAGGGAAATTCTAAATTATATATAAATAATATATAAAAGTTACCACACCTTCTGTACTCTTAATACCTACTAGCGGTAGTTCCACTTGTAGTTTTTTGTTTTTGTTTTCTTTCCACATATTATAATTTTGCCTTAAGACAGTGAAGCTTCAAAACAGCTTTGGCTGGAATTTCATACTGCTTTCAAAAAGGATCTAAAATCCTCATTATATTTATATAATTAATTTTTCATTTGAAAGGTGAGATGAAATCGTAAGATAGAATTGATGCATTAAACATGGAGGTTAAAAAATATACAGAAAAGCCAAGTCAGTTTTTCTAGCTTCCTAAGGTCCTCAAAAAAGATCCTTGATAAAGTAATTAGTCTGGTGCCATTTTACCAGATCCCTCCCAAATACCCAGGATTCTGCCCAAATATTTCTAATGTACTGACACTTTGAAATAAATGTTGCTGAAATAAGTACACTATAAATTAAAATGGGAAAAGCTTTTGTTATGCAGATACTGAAGATATAGCTACATTTAATTACAGCAAAATCAAAGACATGGACAAGTAACTCATTTACATTTCTTTTAGATTACATGGTAATTCAAGAAACAAATTGCAAGATAGAAAATAGGTACTCATCACATTCACTGATGGCATTTCAATAGACAATGTGGTCATTTTAATGAGTCTCTAACAAAAACAGAAATAAAAAGTGTACAATTGGTTGACAAATGACAAATGTAAACATTTAATCACTCATTTTTTTGAAGAAAATAGATTTATTTGAAAATGAATCCCTCACTAAGAGTTATTTTAAGGGCCGGTGAGATGGCTCAGTGGCATAAGCGCCTGCCTGGCAAGCGAGAGGGCCCGAGTTCGACTCCTGAAACCCACATACGATAAAAGGGCCGCTCAGCGGCACGGGCGCCTGCTGGCGCGCGAGGTCCTGAGGTCGACCCCTGGTACCCACAAAAAAAAAAAAAAAAAGAGTTATTTTAAAAAGAGATGGAAAGGAAATAACATTTTTCTAATGGAAGGACAATTTCCTCAAATACTTGGCCATATTTAAAATCCCCATCCCATTATAAATAACACTTTCTCCATCTCAGAAATCTCATAAAAATGTAATATTAATTTTGTATATTATTGATCAGTGTAGTAGAATCCTCATGTGAATATGAAATTGACCAATAGTTTTAAGAGGCTAAATATAAAAGGCATTAATTTTAGTTTTCAGAATTAAAACTGCATTCTGTAACTTCTCCACTTTCTGCTATTTACTTTGCTTCATAAGTAATTAAGATTTTTAATAATATTCCTATTGACTAGATTTCTCACCACACAAGCAGAGGTTATATCCACCACTGTCTCCATTTACATCTGGTCTCTTCATAAAACCTGCAGATATTTCTGCTGGCAGCTTTGGAAAGTGCAAAAGACTGTTTGTGTAGTTAGGCTGCTCTGGGAACTCTCCATCTACTAGATGGTAGTATTTTCCCAGTTCTTTCACAATACATAAATATTTGTAAGTATGATGTCATTTCATTGGCAGAGAAACTTTTCCAGCCAAATCCTTTCTTTCTTCTTAAAAAAAATCATGCTTTCTTCAAAGTCACAGTGATCCTAGCACTGTGGTTTTTATACATAAAATTAAGGTTACTATGTTTATTACAAGTCAAATTAGTTGCAGAAATGAAAATTTAATATGCAAAACAGGAGAGTTGATCTCCATTTCTAACTCTGTATATTAATTGTAGCACCAATTTTATGATGATTACCTTGACTGATATTTAGAAGAAAAGTCTGCACATTAAAATAAGAATCTTAAAGGCTTGGAATGTTCCTCAGTAGAGTGCTTGTCTAGCAAGTTTAAGGCCTTACGTTATGCCCTCGAAGCCAAAAATAAATAAATAAGGCATCTTATGATATATTATTAAAAATAAATAGGCTTCAAGAATAAAAAGTAAAACTTCATACCAGAAACCAGAGATTCTACAAATAAATTATTTATAATAGAATGCATTTAGACAAGTTTGAAAATAATTATTTAGAATAAATACAGAAATCTGTTTCAAATGCAAAGTTTTTAAAAAATTGTTTATATACAATTATAAAAATAGAAGTGCTCATAGACATACACTGAGAGCATAAAAACTGAAAGCAGCGATAAATGAAAACAATATGGGAGGGCAAGAGATTATAAGTAATTTTTAAAATTACTTTGAATTTAAAAGTTCTAATATCAGATTTAGAGGAAGTAAAAAGTGAATTCATCTTTATATACGTCAGCATGGTTTCTCTCAGATGAAAAACCCAAAGTTTGAATGAAAAGCAAAATAAAAGATTAGGAAATATGGAGATAAATCTTGTATAAATGAGAGGGGAACCAAACATATTATAATGAAACCTACTTCATTTTTTGTGGTCAAATAGAATCAACGTGTACTAGGTAGGATCATATAACAGAAAATATAACAAGATTATCATCAGTTTGAAATGCCAGAAATAACTATTGTCCAAACTGAAAACGTTTCCTAGAATAGATTTTTATCGTACGCGTATGTCTCTCTAACTGCTGAAGGAGTAGTGTGCTCTTTTTCTCATGATAAGTCCTTAGAGTCTTTTTAAAGCTCCTGTCAGCATCATCCTAGAAATTTTGAAGGAAATGACAGTTACTGACCATTAGGTCTTACCCAAAATATCTGAATTCTCAGGATAAAGCTCATTCTTTAAGAATATTTAAAACTGGTTAAAATATCTTTTCACAAAGAAGAAACAGCATGCTATTTAGTCATGGAAGATGCTGAGCTCTCGCCTAGCTGGCACTGAAAGTATTGCAAGCAAAAATAAAATAGAAATTGCACACAGAAAAGGATTTCATAAGCACACTTTATCCATTTAACAAGCTTGCATATACAGTAGACAGCTACAGTGACTCTTGATTTTATAACATTCTTGCCCTACCAGAATAAACCATCTGTCTTATCATTACCAAGAATAAGGCTGCATCTTTAGATTGTTTATGGACTCTGACATTCAACTGACATTCCTAAAAAACCTAGTATGTGTTACAGGTGTACTGGACCTGGGGGAAACAAAGGTGAACATTAGACATTATTTCCATAATTCCTAAGCTAAAGGCTCAATGAATAAGAAGGAGAGGAAAACACCATTCCCTGCCCGGCACCTGGTATACACTGTGACAGTATACAATGTCGAATACTCAGCCAGGGTGTCATGATAGACCTAAACAGAATCATTTTCTGGTGGAAATGTCAGTAGTGGTGGCACTGAATCGTCTGCTTTAAAAAGGAGAAAAGAGAGGAGCAGGAAGGCAATGTGGACTAAAGAGGATGTTTTACTTTAAGCTTGCTTTTTGTTTTGCTTATAGAATGGGAAAGATGAGGATCTTTGAAGTACTGATACGAAATTGAAAATAGCTTAAAAGCTTAATTAGGCATATGCAAAAGATTGCTCTGTAGGAAGGCTGGCATGGACAAAAAGAAAGGTGGAAAAATTAATTAGAGAAGGGGAATCTACTGCTTCCATTTCCATAGAGGGAAGATTTCTTTCCATGCATATAGCTTCTATTCAAATTTAAATTAATCGCTCCACTGAAACAGTAGGTCACATCCCCCATCTTTTCTTCCCACAGTGCAAATCTACCTGTTAATCTCTTTTCTAGGTACTTATGAGTAAACCAGGCATCTCAGCATATAAGAACCTTGTTTTGAACATAGTGTTAATACGTATATTTTGTCAATGCAATTTACGTTCCATTTTGATTGGATACATGCAGTGCAAAATTTTCATATATAAATTCATGAACTTAATTTGTTCCACTATTTTGGAAAAGATGGCCATGTTTGTGTTTGTGTGGGAAAGATGGCCCCAGTCATGTTTGTTACTCAATGAAGAGTTTGCAAACAAAAACAAAATTTTGCTAAATGCTTCTGTTTGCAAACCAAACTGTTTGCAAACAAAAGCATTCATGCACAGAATTACCACTGTATTAGAAACAGAAAAACATCCAAAACTTCACCAATCAAATTATGTCTTTGTCATTTAGATTGTCACTTACATGTAAGTAAGTGTAAGAGAAAAAATTTCCAGGCATATAGTTATATTTCAATTGTAACAGTACTGTTAATTTAGAATATGGTAAACCACGTAATCCCTTAGAAAGTGAACAGATGACCCCTTAATGAGCAGAACAATACCCATTCAGAGAGAACAATGAGCATTAGAGAAATGTGACTCCTTCTCAAATATGCTAAAAGATGATATTCTAGCTATATTCCATAGTCTACCTCTACAAAAAAAGAGACCAAGATAAAAGTTACTGTGACTCACCTTTGTGGGTCCATTTCCATTAATTGCCACTGGTAATGTTTCATAAAATGTATTTTTAGCTCTGGTTTTGCCGTTTTCAAATTTTAAAACAACTTCATCTGAGTTAAAAAGACAAAATAGGTTTTAGTAATTTAAAACATATGTGTCTGTGTGAATATGTGTATTATAAAATTTCTTAGAATGAATACCCATATGTTATAATACTTAGAAACTCTGCCTACACCAAGCTGTCAGACATTCCAAATGCAGGATGATACTGACACAGATGTAGGTGCCAGTTCCAGCACACCTCCCTCCCTCCACCCTAGAACCAGCAAAACAACCGAAGTGTTAAGCCACTGGGCTGACCAGTGGAAAGAAAGCATTTTTTTCAATTTTGCCTTGGCTCTTTGATGATACTGTGATGCCAGTCAAGTTAATTTTCTTCTTTTTTTTTTATTTTTTTGTTTTGGTGTGTGTGACACTGAGGATTGAACCCATGGCTACATTCCCAGCACCTTTTTTATTTTTATCTTGAGATAGGGTCTTATTAAATTGCTAAATTGCCAGACACAGGCTCCCAGAGTGGGGGGATTATAAGCACGCACCACTACACCCAGTCTACTTAAATTATTGACTCAATTTACTCATCCGTAGAATGGGATCCATGTCATTGTAGGGTAATTATGAAGACAATAACAACATACATATGGTGAATAGAACACTACCTGGCAAAAGCAAGTTTTTGTAACTAACTGTCATCTATTGATAGTATTTCCAGTTCTTAAAAATCAAATGCAGTACAATACAGAAATACACAAGTCAGGAACAAAAGCAGGTTTTTGTTTTCAAGTTCCTTTCTTCACACTTCCTTAGCACTTCAAACTGAATGCCTTCTGAGAATTACCCTATAAAGTGACATGCAGAATTATATTATTGCCATAGATTTTAAATTTTTAATGTAGTAATGTATTCATGAATTAAGGTATTTTTGTTTTTAATATATTGACTATTCCAATGTATTAATATATTTTCATGAAGATTTATATATCTCTGGATTAACATACAGGCACATATTCATACAGACCAGAAGAATGTACACATCAGTACTTACACACACACACATGAACACATACATAGTCTTTCACAGTTGTCATCAGTTACCTTTCAGCTGAGTGAAGCACTTAGATTAAAAAGTTTGTAACAATGAAATATAATTATTTCATAAATATATCTAAAAACACCCAGATCATAAGAGACTAAATTTTAAGTTACCTAAAGCCAGAAGCTTACCTTTTTCGCATTACTTTTGGGGAATAATTTTAATTGAATGTACTGAACTATACCTAATTTAAATTAAAGTTCAATAAATTTTAAGGTTATAATACGTATACTGTAAATCTTAGTCACAGCTCAAAAATAGATATAACAAAGGAAAGACGGTTGGAAACACAGTTGTTCATTTGTATACATAAGCAATCCAGGATTTAGAAAGCATACCAGTAGCTCCATTTAAGGCCTGGAAAATTTTGCATTTGTGATCCAGTGTGATGTTAAAAGCTTCCTAAAATACAAGAATAGAGATAATATTGGAAATGATAGCAAAAACAGCAAACACCACTATCATATGAATATAATTTTTTATTTGGGGGATTTTATAGCTTAAAATTCTTATATTAAGTTTAATGAAAATACTTAGGTGACTGAAATATTTAGCTAAGACAGAGACAGCTGTAAGTACAACTTACTGTAAAATATATTTAAAACAAATCTTATACTTCCAAATGATAGCACAAATACACATTTCAAGAAAATTTTAGAACTGTATCTCCTTCATGTAGAAAATTTATAGAACATTAACTTATATTTTAATATTATTATAAAAATAGTTTCAAACTAGAGTTTACTTTTCTCCAAAATTTCACTTAACTTCAGGAATGTTCTAAGGCCTATAGCAGATTATTTATTGTTTCCAACATTCTCCCCTTTAATAACAGAACTCAAATTTTCAGTATAGCATACGTGCTTGAAATAAGGAACAATGTTTTATTTATGTGTTATATGTGGCCACATAAACATGTTCTGGTCACAGAAAAGTATTAGAAAAAATCCTGTGAGACGTCTGGAAAGGCTACTTAGAAACATGATGAAACTGAGATGGCTCATCTTTTATTATCTTGCCTTTTTGCTGCTCAGAATACAGATACAATGGTTGGTGATATAGCAGTCATCTTGGACAAGAAAGGTACACTGAAAATAAGAGCTATGGGCTAATGGTAGAGTCGCCAAGAGCTATTCATCCCTCTTGATACCATAAAGTCACTATAACAGCCTTGCATTTCTTATTTCTTAATTTTTTTAATACGATAGAGAAAAAAATATGTAGATAAAACATCTATCTTATTTAGGTCACTGCTGTTTTGTGTTGTTCTATTTTGAGTCGCAGTATTCTTATTCATAAAGGAGGTAATGTACTGTGTGTATACACCACCCCTGTGGATTCTTAAACCCTAATATTTTTTGGAAATCCATCATTATCTCTTTATTCCAGGCTCTGTGTATATTCCCATAAATTCTAAATTCTCCAATTGGCTATTCTCTGGGACTCCTCCTAAGGATTACACTCAACCTATAATAAGCACAAGTAATAAATACCCAATCTGGGACCCCAACCATATGGACACACATTAGAGCTTTTGCCTTCAGTGTTTTCCCCAGACTATAGATCTTCATGTTTCAAGGTGTCACGGATAATGCTAAAATTTAAAACTGTCTTTTAAATAGCCTTATTCACATCATTTTGAAGTATCAAAAATGTATTGTTTTACAAATACAGTCAAGTGAACACACCAAGTTTGTGTCGCTATCATATGAAATACAGGGGAAAATTCTGATTTTGGTATTAAGAGGACCTGGGATCCACTCCCTACAATGTCACTATGTGGCCTTATTTTTTGTTTTGTTTTTGGTAAGGAATACAGACTCTGGCCTCTCACCTATCTAGGACCAAAGAAGCTCAGAAAGATCTAAAGGACTTTGGAGAGGTTAAAAGGATTATGAATGAAAATGAAAATACATTAAGTATTTTAAAACTATAAAAGTATATTGCATCAAATAGCTGCAGAATAGCTTTTGTGAAAAAAAATTATAACTGCAAGACAGAGGGAATGAAAGAACATACATATCTTACATATCTTATGTTGTGTGTCTTAAGAAATGACAGTTATCTGTTCTAAAATTTGACAAAAATCATTCTCTAGACCAGCAGTGGTGAACATATGGCACATATGCCAAAGCTGGCTGTTTGTTATCATCAAAAATTCTAAAAGGTTTGCTATCACTGCTGTAGACTCATTAGGACTTCACCACTGCCTCTTTAAATCTCCAGGCTCAAAAGTTTTAGTGACATAATTTATTCTTTTATTGTGAGGCAGCCTGTAAGTGGGTATGCAGTAACGGTGGGGTTATAACTCTGGTGTGAGGGCTACCATTCCGTTTTTCTATCTAACTGTTCCAATATGTGTTTCAATATATGTAACTATAGGAAAAAACAAGGCCTTGCATCTTTATTTTTCTTCTCTCAGACTCATCCACATCTGTCAAGGTTGCTGATGTGGTCACCAAAAGGAAGTGTGTGGACCCATAAACTAATGCTAATCCCCAGTCAAGCGAGAGAAACCCATCTCACCTACTAAGTATTTGTGTACTTTACTGACTTCTACTATTTAAAGTATGTTATTGATAAGAACATTTTGGAATTCAGTTTTCCAATTCCTACACTATTAATAAAATCATCTGTTTCTGACCACTCCATATTAATTCGATATAATTAACAAAGCAACCAAAACAATAAAACAAAGAGACAATGCAGGCTATTACTTACTCTTTGTAGTGGATCAATGTAAATTTTAGTATAAAAAAGCTGATCATCATCATTATCCTGGAGATTCCACTGTTGAACTATACGGTTGATATATGGAGCATAGCCAATAAATCCTGCAACAAAGCACAGGTAGAGTACAGAATTTAGGATTCAAAGACCAAAATTTGATCTATGTTAAATCCACTGAATCACTGCACAAAACTATGAAGCCATAATACCTAATCCTTGGGTTGGAAGTTCACAGCTCATGATGAAAAAAATATTGAATGATACTCGTTTTATGTATAAATTATGACAGAGTGAGTGTTACTACCAATTACAAAACAGAAAATAATCAAAGACTCTTTTAAATAAACACATTCCCAAAGTTAACTGGCACAAAAGGGAAACTCACATTTTCCAAGGCTACTACAGGAAAAAGACTTACTAGAAAAGGAATATAGTAAGACAGAATTTTCTCTGACCTTCTAAAATGTTCTTCTTGGATCTTCTGCAAAGGATTCAGAGTTTCTGAAAGGAGAAAATCTCTACTAGAGTGGTTTTAATGTCAGTGCCACAGATGCTAATGCAATCAAAAGAATGTTGGATTTGTCACTGACTACAAAAATCCCACAGAAATTTTATACCTAGGACATTTGGAGAATTTTTCCATTACTTGAACCAGTCATTACTGTGCCTGCTAAAGCATTTTCTGGCTAAGTTTGTGTGTCATTGTCTGGAAAAAGGAAGTCTAAAATTGGATTGTTCCCCCTGGCCTTAGAGGAAAAGCATTAAATCCGCCAATAACATTTGTCTATAAATGACACAGACAACAGGATCATTTTTCCCATTGAGTCTTCCTCTGAATTTCAGAAATGCAGCCAAGCTGCTATGTTTCACTGACATACGATAATTTTAAAAAGGGACCAATGTTACTGCTATTAATTCAAATAAAACCTAAGTTTTCACATTAAAAAATAAAATTTTTCTCAGAGGAATAAAAGAACTGAAAGAAACAAGTCTAGGAATATTACTGTTACCTAGAGAAAACAAGACAAAAGGAAAACACGACAAAAAGCCAGTCGCTGCTCATTTTTTGTTATTTTTACCAAGTAAAAAAATCCTAAAAAACTGAAAGATAATATACTTTTAATTCCTATGAGTAATCTTTTGTGATAAAAATATACTAAGTAGTGATAAATAACATTTTTCGATGGTTTATATTAGTGTTTATCAAAAATTAGGTTTCCTTACACTTTTCATAAACCTAAATATCTTCAAATATATAAAAAAAGAATTACATCTATTTTCATAGCATCTGACACATATTTTATATGATCTATATATTTTCTATAAAAGTTTTTAAAAATGAAGTGATACATCTATAAACACAATTCATGTCCCTCAAGTAACTAACTCTCAACATACCAACCATGAAATACCACAAACTTTTACTGAACATATTTATGCTTTCTACTATTTCCCTAATAATTCTGACTACAGAAAGGATAAAGTTGGTGCTTTGATATCCTTGTATAATTCCTTTCCCACTTATAAATACCTTTGCTTAATGGCACTTATTTGCTAATATTTGCTGTTTCCACAGCACCATAAATCTCTGAGATTCAGTCATCTGAGTTGATATAGCACTATCTAGATGAATTTATATATGAAATTTCACTATGTGTGCCATTTTTGGAAAAACTAATAAATATAAAATAAAAACAGAGTCTAATAGCTTAATTTTTCCTTTGAAAAACTAGCCTTCAAACTCCATAGGACATGGGATAAATTGTGAGATTAACACGTATTGTTTCTGTGGCTTTGGCCGTTCACGGGCCATGACACAGAAGCAGCACCATCCCCACTGCAGGGTGCTCAGGCAGAGAAGTGACAGTGGCAGCCACAGCTGGAAACCCAAGAGAAAAGAAGTGCCAAGACAGTGAGAACACAGTAACCAACACAATAGACCTTAGATTCTGACTTGAACATGAAAGTCAAATCCAAAGGTTGTAGATGGACTGGGGGAAAAAAAGGTCAAGAGTTTTTGCATAAACCATTTCTATACTAAAACGGAGGAAAAAAAAGGAGCTAAACTAAGCAGTGGAATTTGGAATGCAAGGTTTCAAAAGTCTATTATCTGTATGGGCTGACAAATTCCAAAGTACAACTATGAAAATGGGTTGATAAAATACAGTGTGGGTGAAAAGAGATGAATTTGAGGCATCACAGAGAAATGAAATTACTTGCTAAGGATTTTATTTACCATAAGTGGCTAAACAAAGTCTAGAATGCAGATGCACCGCTACCCCAAATACCATTTATTTTTAACTAGCGTGAACAGTATCAGTTATATTCCTGTAGTTTACCCACAAAAATCCACTTTCCAAATGTGTTTGCAATCTACACCCAACTTTCTTCTCTAACATCCTTCATCCTATTTGGTATCTGTTCTAGCCATGTTTACATTACTCAATCCCAGTCTAAGGGAAACACCTTGGAGCAATAGCAATGTCCAATGTCAAACTTTATTTTATTTTTAAAAGGGTGGGGGATAATTTGTTTCTTAATCCCCAATGGCATAGATACCACAATGCTTTCAGTATATGTAAACATTCAATGTAAAATCTAACTACTGATTTCAAGATAAATCACTTATTTATTCAAATGTATTTCAAATTAGATCAAATGAACCATTGCCCATTTTTAAGTCACATAATAAGAGATTGAAAATGGACTTTTACTTAAGACAGGAACTTACTAAATAAACCTATTTTCCTTAAAAAATCCTCGCTAAAGCTATTTACAGTACTCAACATATTTGGGTGCATGCTATTTTTTCCTTAAAAAAAATGAAAGTCTTCAGAAGTCACTTAAATTTAAGCAACATGATTTCCTCTATTACAATGTGAAAATTATAGCACCTACACTGCCTAGTCTTTCAGGAGACACAAATAACATAAAATGTGTGAAAATCTTTTCTCAACTTTAAACTTTGCTGTGGACTTTAGACATATTTTGATAGTAATAATTTGATAATGGTTATTTAAAACTTCACATCTACAGTTACTACTTGCTTTTTTAAAAAGTTGCTTCATTAGTATTTAAAATTTACTAAGACTTGCATTAAACCTTTCTTTCCATATTTTACCCACCTCCTGAATTCAAGTAGCGTTTCCCAATGTGCACAATGGGATACTTGTCTGCCAGTCTTTTATCTGGCCACAGAATTCCATCTGCTGCAAAGACTACTTTGTGGTTTGTCTTTTGGAACTTTTTTAGAACTTCTTCTGGATCACCAGCAAATATAACATCAAAGCTGTTTAATGAAAGAAAAGCAAGTTTTAAAATACATATGTTTGAATTTAGGCACATAAATCAAGAAAAGATCCCTAATAAAAATCAGAACTTAAAATCCCACATAAGGCCGTGTATGGTGGTGCACGCATGTAATCCCAGCACTCAGGAGGCTGAGGTAGAAGGATTACTGCAAGTTCAAGGCCAGCCTGGGCTACAAAGTGAGTTTGAGGCCAGCCTGAATTGCATAGTGAAACCCTGTCTCAAAAAGACAAAAATAAATAAATTAATTAATTAAATCCCACATAAGATTAATACCAGCTATTTACAGAGGACATCAAACAATTTCTCCAAGCTTATATTTAGTATTTACTATATATCAGCCAAATAAAATAAAAGTCAAAATAAAAGATAGTTTTTGCAATGATATCTTCTGCAGTGATGTCTTAATACTTTTCTCAATAACTGCCTACAAATCAAAATTCTAAAAGGGTTGAAAAGTTAGAAATATAGTTATTTGTTATATAAATAATTCAGATATAATCTTCTACAAAAGTCACCATTAAAACTGCCTAATATTTCAATTCAATTCCTAACACTCCTCTATCAAGAATTCATTATCTTTTACAAATAGACTTAAATACTAAATATCATTAATAGACATCTGAGTCACTATGTAGCCTGAAATCTGAAAATAAATGTGTTCAGACAAGTGTATCTTTTTAAAGATAGTAAATTTGACAAATGTAAAAATTGATAACATAAATTTAACGTCAGAATTTCATTGATTTTTCCCAGTCTTTTATTTCTTGCAGTTAATTCACAAAATTACAATGACTTAGCTGAATATTAAATGTAAAAGCTCCTACCTAAAATATATCCTCTCTGCAGTAAGTTCTCTACTCATTACAACCTCAAATTATTCTGCATTTTTTACATCAAGCCCGAATGTACCGCAAGCCCAAATGTTTCTAAAGATAATAACTTAATGAATTATTCCAGGTGGCAAACAACAAGAGTAACCCAACACTCTGGATTCAGCACAAGAACTTCCTAATAGCTATTCTGAATGCACTGCTGTCACATCTGATCGGAGGAATAAAAAGGCTTCTTCATATGCCTTTTTCAGCTAGATTTAAGATCAAGAAACTGGCTAATATTCTAGGATAATAGTTACAATTCAGGTTAGATTTATTAACTTATGACTTACTGTACATGAATTATTTTATCAAAATAAAACACTATTTTTATCTTTCTCTAAGCAAAACACCAATAAATTTTTTCCTTTTAAATATATAAGCAAAAACACTCTAAGTTTATACTCATTATTTAGACTTGCGGCAGAGATGGCAACTACCCCCACATATGTCATGCTTTTATTTTAGTAATGAAATCCCCCAAGTGTAAAATGGATACATAGTCATTATGCTTAGAAACTACTGTGAAGCCAGGTTGTGGCCATATGACTAATTTTGTCCAGAAGAACATGAGGCAAACTAACGTAGGTAACCTCCAGGTCCTATCCTTTAAACATAAAGCTGCCTATTCTCTATTTCCTGTCTTTCTTTCACTTCATTGTGAACCAGTGTACAAGTGAAAAATATTGCACACACACCCTCATCATATACTTCCATCCTTGTGGTTAAAGAAAATAATGAAAGAAGATTAAAATGTTCAGAATGCACAAATGAATTTATAATTTTGCTTCATGAATTTTTAAATCATAGTAAGAGTTAATATTGGGTGGTTATCACAGACAAAATTTCATTTCAAATTGTTTTAGAGGAATTAACTTTTATCATTTGTTTTTATTTCAGTCAAAAAATAACACTGTAAAATTAAATTAGCTATACATTTACATCTAGATAGGTAGATAGGTATTGATATAAAGTGGTTTTTGCTTTTTATTTTTTTTTAATTTCCAGGATCAATAGGCAAGAAGCTGCTAAAACCATTAACAGCATAATCATAAAGTCACTAACAGTCATATATTTGAAGTTTGCCATACGGGTTTCTAATTTCAGCTCTGTCACTTACTATCAGAGTAATTCATAGACAAGTTATTGAAAGTATTTATGCTTTAGTTTCTTTATTTATCAAGCAGGGGAAAGTACTTATTCCACCAAATAATTGTGAAAAATTAACTAAAAATTAACAATAGGTTATACATTGTAAACATTCAATAAAGTTAGCAAAAAGTAAGATTCTTTTTTTTTTTTTTGGTGGGTACCGGGGGTCGACCTCAGGACCTCGTGCACCAGCAGGCGCCCCTGCCGCTGAGCGATATCACCGGCCCTTTTTTCATATTAGTGGGTACCGGAAGTCAAACTCAGGCCCTCGCGCTTGCCAGGCAGGCGCGTACGCCGCTAAGCCATCTCGCCGGCCCGAAAGTAAGATTCTTATTAACTAAAGGAAAGGGGCTAGTGTGAAGGGAGAGGCAGAGCATAACTCATTTTTAAGTTTCTACCAATCTGTAAATTAAAATAATTTTATTTTTAGCCAGAGACACATTTCTAAAATAAAATTTTAGATCTGAATAAGTGTTCTGATAAAACCTCAAGCCAATTTTTCCATGTCTATTTACTTAAAAATCAACTGAATTAATCTGACTTTATAAAACAAGTTTCTCTTTTTCTCCTAAGTATAACTGATTTCCTTTAATAGAAGTATTTTCCCCCAGTTGTTGATATGTTTTATTGTAGATTACTAAAGGAGTCTAGTTTCTATGGGTAACTGAATCATGAGAAGTGAGACAAATTCTCTGAGACAGACACTGCCTGAGAACTATATAGAAACCCAATATATTCTTTGGAAATGGGAAAAATAAACCGCTTATTATGTCAGATAATCACATGATTGGGAGCTTAGGCCAAACTGACTTAAAAATTTTGCAGGTAGTGTCACATATTCAAAAGTTATAAAAACAAACTTTGGCAGATGGCATGCTCAATGGTAGAGCACTTGCCTCGCATGTGAGAAGCAAAATATTCACTTTCCTAAGTCTTCTCACACTTGGGTTCAACCACCAACCCCAGAAAAAAATATTATAAATGCAACTTTGGAAAGTGATTGTTTTCCATCTCTGAAGGCTTAGTGATGGGTATAGAAAGTCAGTGGCTTACAAAAGAAGAGTTGTGGCAACTTATTTTTATAATTTAGTATTTTGTAAGCATGCACTACTCTTAAATCACAGTGCAATTGTCTTAAAAGCAAAAGGGAAGGGAAAATTATTCTCACATAATGCAAATAAGAATTCGACTCTGAATAGAAATGTAAAGTTGCTGAAATTTTCCCCAATTCATTCTAGTAGCACTGTTATTTCTGTTTTTCAGTACTTCAGAAAAGTCTTTGAATCTACTTAAAATGTCTCAAAAGGCAAGAAAGTTTTTCTACTTAAAATTATTTGGGCCACAAAAACTCAAAGTTTAAAATTTTTCAAAAACAAAAGAATGCACACAGGTCATAAAAATAGTTCTCATGGGAACTCAGTCTATTTAAATGTGAAGAATAAAATAAAATTTTCCATATTTCCCTATGGTAAATACTCCTAAGTCCTGCAAAAACGATAAGATTCCACCTCAATATGTCAGAGTTCTGTCTCCAACAGGTCATTGAAACTTTTACAAGTGTTTGTCCTTCTGTGTTCCGTTTCTGTGGTACCATCAACCACACAGTCACCCAGATTGAAAATCTTTCATTTGGGCTGGACTCCTTCTATCCAATCTTTTACTCCTCTCATCCAATCTTTTACCAAATCCTATTGATTCCATCGACTCAATCTGTTTAGCATTCCAACCCTCTGCAACACAGAATCACTAGAAGGCACTGGCCTAGATTAATGAAAAATCCTACAGGCTTCCCCATTCCTCCCCATTTCTAAACAGGACTATCTGACAAACTCTCCTGAAAAGTGCCAGATGCCAGACTAAATCAGTGGTTTTGGACTATGGCCTAAAGCAGGAGTCAGCAGATATTTAATTCTCTGACCTTCTATAGAAAATCATTTTAACTTGGAGGTCATATGTGCTCTGTCAAATAACTCAACTCTGCACCCATTGTGCAGAAGTCGCCATAGACAACATGTAAACACAAAAGCACAGCTGTGTTCCAATAAAACTTTCTGCAAAAACAGCCAATGGGCCAGAGCACAGTTTACTGACCTCTGGCCTACAGAATAAATTCTAAATGAACCAGCATCATATTAATAATGTTCTATTAAAAAACTATTCTGAAGCCAAACTCCATTATTTGATCTGTCATCTACAAATTTCCTTCTAATGTTGCCCCCTCCCCTTATAAGACACATTTTCCCAATTTGGTCCAAATTACCAACCTTTAAAGAACATTTCCAATACTGCTTCCTCTACAAACCTTTCCTTGGCCACCTTTACTGGAAAACATTTTTTCCTTCCCCTTAGCTCTCACAGCTCTTTTCCTCTCTCCTTTCATGAGATGTTTTATTTTCTGCTCTTCATTCTAAAAGTCTATCTTATACTAGACCACATCTTCCCCGTTCTTATGCTAGATCCATATCTTCATTCATCTGCATATACCCTTAGCCTTGCATTTTGAAGACAGTCAATAAATATTTGTTGAACAAGTGAATGAATGAGTGAATGAATGATCCCATGTCTCAACAAGAAGCAAACCTACTGGATAGCCAGAGAAGAAAGCAACAGATGTGTTCCCTAATCCTATTTGTTGTTCCTTTCCAATTCAATATTTTCATCTGCATCATTGGCATAAACTTAAAAGTTTATAATCATCCGAACTAGTAGTAGTTAATGTCTGCAAGCTTGAAGTCTAATGAAACAGAAACAAAGAAGTAACAACAGGGGGCCGGTGAGATGGCTCAGCGGCGTAAGCGCCTGCCTTGCAAGTGCGAGGGCCCGAGTTCGACTCCCGGAACCCACATACAGAAAAGGGGCCGGTGATATCACTCAGCGGCACGGGTGCCTGTTGATGCGCGAGGTCCTGAGCTCGACCCCCTGGTACCCACAAAAAAAAAGAAAAGAAGAAGTAACAACAGCACACCTGATAATTTTATCATTTGTCACATCTTCACCTCTTTATTTCCAGAGATAATTATCACCACAAACTAATTCTCTGTAACCATACTTTAACATCCTTGTGTGTGTGCAGGTACAGGTACAAACACACACACACCCCTAGCTGAATATACCCATTCAAAAGAACTTGCAAAATAAAAGGTAAAGTCACATTTATATAGGAAAATGACTATATAAATTTTAGGAATTCTGGAGAGGGGAAAATTGGTGTAAAAAAGGGTACATTTTATACCAGGAATTACCTGGTATAAAGTGAGTACTATTTTAAAAGTCAAATAAGACTTAGTGAATTTTCCTTCAAATGCTATGTCATTTCATTTGCTGACTATAAGATCCTTACCAAGGCTGCACAGGAGCAGAGTCAATGAAGACACTGCCAAGCTGGAAGGACATTTCTCCAGGCCATTTCCAGAGACTGGCCCAGCACTGGAACAACACCTCAGTCAGAGGGAGAGAACAGTGACAAAGACAGTGAGCCGCTGGCTGCACTATCTGTGGAGCTAAGTCTCAACTCGTTTATGGATCAGACTATTTATAAAATGATAAGATGAATTAAATGACAATGTCCCTCTAGTTTCAAAATAGAAATCCATAGTATTTCTGATACATTAGAACTTTTAAAGTCTAACATATGTTTAATGCATAATAAATGTCTATTGAGCCAATAAAGAAATAATTTTTTTAAATCCTCAACATTTATTATGATATAGGTTCAATGTACCAGATACAACATATATGAAGCAATTCGAGAGGTAGGATTTTTGTCCCTGACAGCTGCCCCACCACAGCAAGCTATTACCATATTTTACATATAATACACACTTAGTACATGTTAAATAAGAAGAGAAAAATTTAAGGAATAGACAAATTGGTTTAGGAATACATGCATACACAAGATAGTTAAAGTAAGCAAACATGAGAATACCCAGAAACAGTCACCAAACCCTTCTTTTGTGTATCGGCTACTTCTTCCTCACTCCAACATGTCTACTAATATGCCCACTCAAAACTCAGTCAATATTAACAAGAACCTTTGAGTATTTTTTTAAATCACTTATTTCCTAATTCCTAAAAACATTTTACACTGTTCTAGATGAAATAAAGGCAGTGCAATATATTTAAGTGACAGCTAATGATTTCAATTTTTCCTTTGGAAAAGAAAGAAACAGTATAGAATCAAGAAACAATTACGTGTTTTGGCTTTCTTTCATACTACTGTAATGAAATGTTGTCTATCACTAATGACTAGGTTCTTTGTGTCTGCACACTTAAACTGTCATCACTGCTGTAGCGGTTGACTTATTGTGTCAACTTGAGAAGTTTAGAAGCTTAAGTAAATCGGCTCAGCAATTCTACACCCTAGGGTGTAGAAGACACACCCTAGGGTGGCTCATCACCTGGATGGTATAAAAAGGAAATAAGGAAGGACGGAGGTGTTCTGGTTCCGGTTCTTCAGAGGAGCTCTAGTCTTCGCCTTCAACGCAGACTCTTCGGCTCCCACCGTGTATCCTTCAGCCTTCCAGCATAGACTCTTCAGTATTCCGTCGCAGACCCATCAGCCTCCTGATATGGACTTGCATGGAGCACTGCAGTGAACTCCAGACCTGAGACTGAATCCTTCAGTCTCCAGTGTGCAGACGCCCTCTGCACGCTTCCTCATCCAACTCTGCATCTGACCATCGTAAGCCAGTCTTGTAACTTCTTATGCATTTGTATATCTTGCATTATATTCGTTTCTCTAGTAAAACCCTAACTACAACAAAATTGGTACCAGGAGAGTGGGGTCATTGCTGTGATGCTGCTTGGCCATGTGGCTTAAGAGCCTTGGAAATTAATTTGGAAAGGTTTTGAGAGACTGGCCTAGAAGCAGCCCCTATATGCTGTGAACTATATTGGAGACTCTGGTCAGAGCCTGGAAAATCAGAGTACTGATGGAAATGCTGCTGATTAAGATGAAGCTCAGGAGGCTTCTATTGAGAAGGGCTGCATTGGCTGCTGGATCCCAGGTAGTATATTGTGCTTTGGCAGGAAGTTGTTCTGCAATTTGCTTGTGTTTAGAGATATTATCTGGGTGGCAGAAAAATTTCAATGTTGTCTACTGTTGGGACTGTGACATGGTTACTATTGAGAGCTTTTGGCCAGATCTATGTTTAAAATGAAGAGTAAAGAGCCAAGAAGGTGATTTGAGGGCCAGTGAGATGGCTCAGCGGCTTAAGCGCCTGCCCGGCAAGCGCGAGGGCCCAAGTTCGACTCTCGGAACCCACATACGAAAAAAAGGCCGGTGATATCGCTCAGCGGCACGGGCGCCTGCTGGCACGCGAGGTCCTGAGGTCGACCCCCCGGTACCCCCAAAAGGAAAAAAAAAAAAAAAAGGTGATTTGAAGCATTTGGCCAGAGGGAAGGCTCCATGGAACTGTGGGTTGCAAGGTTAAAAAAGAGAAAAACGTGGTTGTTAAAAAAAAAACAGGACAATGGAAAAATGAACTGAAACCTTTCACCTGAAGATGAGTGTATTTAAATTGCAGGAGATCCCCATTTTTTAGTCTTGCCATGCCGTGTAGTTAAAAGTTAATGGATGCAAGGACTATGATTGTAATAGTTCTTTTAATTTGATTTTAATGTAGTTTTTAGATATGTTTGTAATCAGGTTAATTTGTCAAAGTATTGTGGTTTTAACTTTGAATTTTGATCACCCTTTGTATATTTTGCTTTTGGTGCAGAAATGAATGCAATAAGAATTGTATATGTGTAATTGTTATATTAATGTAAATCTGAATAGACCAACACATGTTAACTTTTCACAAATCTGCCACTAGAGATCATTGGTTTAAGGAAATGTGTGTGGTTATCAAGTTGACCAGGGGTGGACTGTGGTGGATTGACAACTGGTGGTCAACTTGTAAAACCCAGCTGAACTGAATCAGCGTGGTGCCTGGTGTGGAGGGCCCACCTGAGGACTGTTGCCAACAACATAAAAAGGAGAACTGGAGAGGAAGAGTTGGTGCTGTCGGTTCTCCTTGAGGAGCTTGTCATGCTGGCTTCCCTGATAGGAAATTGGATGTTCTCATCGTCGGAGGAGCTTGGGACCTCATCGTCGCTAAAGATGGCTGTGGTGCCTTTCGGGGGAGCTCTAGTCCTTACTCTGAGCGTCACTTCATGGCTCTGGGGTAGATCCCTCAGCCTGCTGGCACAGACCCTTCATCCCTCTGGCACAGACTTTCTAGCTTCCACCACTCACCTTTGGGCCTTCCCAGTGCAGATCCATGAAATATACTTGCATGAGACGTTGCTGTGGGCCCTAGGCCTTCAGCTGGACTTGTGAGGGCATGGCCATGGGCTCTAGGTCTTCAGCTGGACTCATGCAGGACACTGCTGTAGGATCCAGGCCCTCAGCTGGATTCTTTGGGTCTTTAGTGTGTGGACAGATTTCCTGCATTTTTTGTATATGACTCTTTGGGTGACTATTACAAAATAATCCTAAAAACTATGTGTCCTGTATTGTATTGTTTCCCTTGCAAACCCTGACTACAACAACTGCCAAAGAAGACGAGTCCATCAAATAAACCTGCCAACCTTAGTTCAAATTATAATTATAGTATTTGAAAAGTTTTGTTTTCAGAAAATTTTTACTCTGTCTTTTGTATAAACTACATAAGATAATATAAAAAGCAAGCATACTGGGTATGTACTGGTAACCTGAATTACAAGACTTATGAAATGTTTATTTCATAGAATACAAATGAGGTCTAGTCATCCTCAGAATACACATAAGTTATACTTAATTACACCAACAAAATTAGAAAAATGATATTTTCACAAACAATTAGCAAAGTGACCCAGCAAAATAATCTTTCACTGTATTTTTTTTTTTCTGTAAAAGTAAATAATGCTAAAGAAATTAGATCAACATTCAGGGTTTTTTTGTTTTTGTTTTTTTCTGAGAAGACATGCATTCTTCCACATTAGGTTTATTTTTATTTGCAGAATTAGGCTACAAATGAGAATTTCTTGAGGATTAGATCTGTTCATATTTCTTTTTTAGTCTACAGTGTTACGTTCAAAACCTAAATCGTATTTTGGGCTCAATACATGCATATTGAATAAATAATGAAAAACTTGCTTAATGATCCCACTTTTTCAGTAAAAAATAATGTGCACTGACAAGCCAAAAGAGACAAACATTGGTTGATACAGATCATAATACTGTATATGCATAGTTTCTGATTCAAATACAGTATTTTAGTAATTTTAATTCTTTAAGATTCCAACATTTGGATGGTTTCCTGCGTTTAGAATTCATTTTATTTCTTCAAATGAACAATAAAAAAAAATCTTTAAAAATACTTTCAAAGTATTCACCATGTTTCTTCTTGCAAGGTTTCTTTTTGATGCAATTCACCATTACCCAACATCGGCGAGTTCCCTGCTATTGTGTCCTGAAAACGTGTAAATAATGCACAGTACGAGGCACCACTGTGTGGAACACATGAAAACTAAATTCAGCCACATACGCCACAACCAAAGTACTAAGGCACGCAAGTGAACAGCAGGGGTTTGTGTGATTATTCTTCCATTTCTAGACAGTGTTTGTTTATCTTAGACCAGTCTCCCAGAGCACAGTCATCTCGAAAACTGCTGAAATAGTAACTTCACTTGTTTATCTATTTAATTGTATATATCAGCTTCTGCAGTACAGCTATGACTACAATTCTACGTTTTTCTTAAGTTTATTCTTCCTTACTACTACCTTTAGTTGGCAATTGCCAATTTTTTCTATCTTATCTCAAAGTCTAATTATGTTTAAACAAACATATCAGTAAATTTACCAGTTTCTATATATTGAATTCTTTTTTTGTTCTTTTGTTTTTTGCTTTTGTTTGTTTTTTGAGAGAGGTTCTTACTATGTCATCCAGGCTGGCACTGAACTCACTATATAGCCCAGGCTGGCCTCAAACTCATGACAATCCTCCTACCTCAAATTCCCAAGTGTTGGGATTATAGGTGTGCACCACCGCACCTGGCTCTATATTGAATTATTTTAGTAGGTATTTTCATAACCAAAATCAACTGGGTTATACTCCTCAAAATGTAAGTTCAATGTTCTTATACTTCACTTTTTTTTCCTTTTTTTTTTTATATGCGGGTACTGGGAGTCGAACTCAGGACCTCGCGCTTGCCAGGCAGGCGCTTATGCCGCTGAGCTATATCACTGGCCCTCATACCTCACTTTTAACTCAATATTAAAACATAAATTTCACAAAAATGTTAGTTTATACCATATTTTCTCATTAGTGCTTACAGTAACTCACCAACTTCGATCATATTATGTGATTATGTCAGACCATGATTTTACAACTATGAGTAAAATCTACTTTTTAAAATGATTTCTAGGGGGCCGGTGAGACGGCTCAGCGGCTTAAGCGCCTGCCTTGCAAGCGCGAAGGCCCGAGTTCGACTCCCGGAACCCACATACGAAAAAGGGGCCGGTGATATCGCTCAGCGGCACGGGTGCCTGTTGGTGCGCGAGGTCCTGAGGTCGTCCCCCCGGTACCCACAAAAAAAAAAAAAAAAAAAAAAAAAAATGATTTCTAGGGAACAAGATAATTTAATATACAGTATAAGCTACAGATAAAAATTTCAACTTTATAAAAATAATTTAATGTAGTCTGAAAAATCCATAAGGCATTTCTCTTACCATTCAGTAAACAAGATAACCATATCTTCTTGATTAGCATAATGTTCCATGACTTCTTTCATTAATCTTACTTTTTGGCCCCCTCCAATACTATTAAGACCATCACCACCTCTCCACTCTTCTCCTTGACCAAGAACCTATAAATGAAATCAACATTTCATCCTTCAGCAAAACTCAAGTTATGACAGTTCCTTAAAAAACTATGAAAGTCATCATCGGCAATTAAAAGCATCATACCACAGCCATATGTGCACACCCATGTTTACAGTGGCACTTTGTAATAGCTAAATCTTGGAAACAGTCCAAATGCCCATCCACCGATGAATGGATAAAGAAGATGCGGGGGGGGGGCGCAGTGAGATAGCTCAGCGGCATAAGCGCCTGCCTGGCAAGCACGAGGTCCTGAGTTCAACTTCGGTGCCCACATAAAGGAAGAAAAGGGCCGGTGATATCACTCAGCGGCACAAGCGCCTGCTGGCAAGTGCAAGGTCCTAAGGTCTACTCCCAGTACCCACATTAAAAAAAAAAAGATGTGGGGTTTTTTTATACGATGGAGTACTACTCAGCCATAAGGAAGGATAAAATTGAGACATCTAGGTAAACAGATGCATCTTGAGACCATACTTATAAGTGAAATAAATCAGACACACATGTATAAATACCACATTGTTTCTCTAGTGTGAGAAACCGATAGTGTTCTTATTTATAAGAACCAAAATGTATAATAGATACTGTGAAACAGGAAGAAAATATTCAAATGGGAAGGGGAACTAAGGAGGGGGGAGAGGGAAGGGAAGGAAGGGAAAAGAAAAGAATGAGAAAAGAAGGAAAAATGGAAACAAAGCTTTTGGAAATGAGGGGAAGAGAGGCTGAAGGGAAGGCAGGGGAATGGGAAAAAAAATCAAGATATATCATGCACAGGTACAAATTCCCTATGATGAATGTGATCATTATGTATACCTAAAATCTACCAATAAACTTAATTTTAAAAAAAGAAATAGATCTTTTGCAAAGGGAAGGTGACCAAGAAATGGAGGCAGGGGGAGAAGGTATGAAAAAAGAATTAAGATGTGTTATGTACATGCATCAACTCCCTATGATGAATGTAATCATTATGTACTGCAAACATGTACTAATAAAAATAAAAATAAATTTAACCTATGAAAAATATTTAGCCTCTTTAATGTTCTTTGTTTTAATTAGTACACGTTTGTGGTACTTAATGAATACATTCATTGTGGTTAGTTGGTACGTATACATGACACATCTTAATTTTTTTTATATTACCTTCTCTCTTTCTCTCTCCCTCCTAGTCCCCTTTCCATTTACAAAAGAGCTATCTCCCCATTTCTTATTGTCTTTTATTTTGCTCTGTATTTATTCTTTGGTTTTCTCACATAGGAAAAACCATATGATTTTTAAGCTTGTGGGTCTGATTTATTTCACTTAATATTATGTATTCAAAGTACTTCCATTTTCCTATAAACTTACCCTTCTTTATTGCAAAGTAGTACTCCACTGTATAAATACTACGTTTTCTTTACCCATTTATCTATTGATGGACATATAGGCCGCTTCCATGATTTAGCTATTATGAACTGTGCTGCTACAAACATGAGTACACACGTATCACTGTACGATAGTTAACTTTGGTTTCAACTTGAATAAGAAACACCTGATTGGTTTAACATAGGTCTGGGGGTATGCTGATGATTGAATTACTGAAGAAGGAAGATCCGCCCTGGATGTGGGTGTCACCAACCAACAGACTTAGAGCCTGGTTGGAATAAAAAGGGAAAGAAGAAGGAAGTCTCTTAGCCATTTGTCGTTTTTCTAAGATGTGTCTATTCATTTCAGTTGCCCATTTCTTTTTGCTGAGTATATTTTTTTTAGGACACTTAATTTTTTTGAGTTCTTTGTATATTCTAGATATTAATCCTCTGTTCCAAGTGTAGCTAGCAAAAATATTTTCTCATTACATAGATTGTCTCTTCATTCTCTTGGTTATTTCCTTTGCTGTGCAGAAGCTTTTTAATTTGATGTAATGCCATTTGCTGATTCTTGATACTATTTCTTTGGGTAACTGGGAGTCTGTTTAGAGGGTCCTTGCAGACACCTGTAACTTTTAACATTTAGTTTTTTTAATCACTCGATTTTAGTACAGTACTATACAATGAGAGATGGGTCTAGCTTCAGTCTACTATATGTAGACAGTTTTCCCAGCACTATTTGCTAAAGAGGTTATCTTTCCTCCAGTTTATGCTTTTGGCCTCTTTATCAAAGATCAGGTGGCTGAATTGTGTAGTGTTGTTTCTGCATCCTCTATTCTATTCCACTGGTCCACATGTCTGTTTTGCACCAATACTATGTTGTTTTTATCACTAAAGCTTTGTAATATAACTTCAAATCCATGACTGTGATGCCTCCTGCTTTGTTCTTGTTACCCAGGATTGTATTTGCTATTCTGGGCCTCTTCTGATTCTACACGAATTTTAGGATTGTTTTCTCTAGTTCTGTAAGGAACATTGTTGGTATTTTGATTGGGATTGCATTAAATCTACATATCAGATTTGAGAGAATGGCCATTTTGACAATGTTGGAACCCCACTGGCATATGTTTCTATCTATCAAAAAATAAGCAAGGAAATATAAATAAGAGATCCTGCATAGCTCAGTTTAACAGTTCTATCAACTTCCCCAGTCTCCTCAGATAGTAGGTTAGTGAAATACCCCCTGGAGATGTTTTCTTTAAAAAAAAAAAAAAAAAAAAAAAAAAAAACTAAATTTTTACAATGTTTCCAAATTCCTCTGAAACAAACAAAAAGGCAAAACAATAAAGATAATTCTCACTAATGGACAGAAAAGGTGTCCACTTCATGTCCTCTTTCCAATTCTCCATTAAAAGACAAACACACACCCCATAACTGACAGTAAATAGAAAAAAGTTATTCAAAGTCAGTAAAAAAAAAAAAAAAACCCTACCGTCAAATCTTAATTATATTGTGTTTTTACACAACCTTCCAAAAGAAATCATGTAATATATATCATGTATAATTTCATATTCTTCTGTTGTTAATAGAACATGATTATATGAAGTATTAGTAAAATTTAAGAAATTGCTGAATGGCAATGTTAATAGGGCTAAACTGTATTTTTAAAACTATATAAACTAACAGCAATTACGTAACCAAATTTCATCGTTCTGGATGATTACAAATTGTATTGATGTTGTGGATGCTATATGACACATATTCCACATCTCTATAGATTAAAAATATACCATACCTTCACAGTATAATTGAAATATTTGGCTGACTGCATAAATCGATGATATCCATCACTTTCTTTTGTAGCTACAGTTAGGACTAATAATTTATCTGCAAAGACAGAAAATAATAATATAAGGAGGTTTACCAAGAGGTTAAATGCTAACACTTTACAATTCACTAGGGTGATTAGAGACCTCATTAAACCTATAAGAATGTTTTAGTTTGTTAATTTACATAAGACTAAATTAAGAGCTATTAAAAAATTGGTAATTAAAATTGGTTATATTACTGTCAACTGATGAATACAACAAGTAACATTATTTCAAGAGTTAAAAAATGTTTTTCACATTTCAAAAAAAAGCATATATTCATAAAGTATCTCAACATTAAGAGAATTTCCATAAAATGTACATTTTAAAATCTGTAACCATTAGGATTCTTATAGATATTATCTAATCAAATAGTTTCGTTTTCACCTGTAAATCACCCCAGATTTATAACACATATCAGGGCCAGTGAGATGGCTCAGCGGGATAAGCGCCTGCCTGACAAGCACGAGGTTCTGAGTTCGACTCCCGATAGCCACATACGAAAAAGGGGCCAGTGATATCGGTCAGTGGCATGGGCGCCTGCTGGCGCACGTGGTCCTAAGGTCGACCCCTGGCACCCACGAAAAAAATAAATAAATAAATATAACACACATCAATGAGGTCCTGTAGCACATTACAGTCATAAAAACACCGATGTGCCAAAAAAACGGGCAAGACCTACTCTTAAGAATAATCTTAATTCTCTAAAATTAAGTATGACAAACCAGAAGCAACTACTTAGGAAAAAATCTTAATTTTTTTCCTATTTCTATTTTTTATTTCAAAATGTCCTAAAAGTCATAACATTTATATCACTCATTTTTTTTGTGTTGCTTCTTCTTTAAAGAATAACTGGAACCAATATTAGCACTGCTAATATCAGCATGAGTAAATGCGTAGCTTTTAGTTACCATTTTATAATGGATTATTACTTTTGATATAATATAGTATCTCTTAGCTAACACAGGCATTTAATAAAATGATTATATAAGGTACTAAAAATGTGTATCAGGAAAACACATAAGAGAAAAGAATCAGCAAATGCCAAAGGAGCTGCAGCATTTTTTTTTCAGTTATAAGATTTATAGTGATCCAAGGACTAAGAAAGCACAACTAACATATCTTCAACATTCTAAGCACTGAGTTACATCATTTGCTTCTCTTTCAACTGCTATTAATATGAAAAAGATCAGGCCTTAGATGTCTCTCAAGCAAGAAACAAGCATCAGACATAGCATTAATGCATTATAGAAATTAGTTAAAAATAATTTCATACGAACCAAATTTTGAAAATTACTAAGAAAAATAAAACATATAATATAAATAAATATAATATACATTAGAAAATAATAATTCAAACATTCATTAGTCAAACAATAAAAACATTTCTATGAAAATAAGTATCAACAGTTGTGTATTTCTTTCATAAAAGAGGCATCTCTTGCATAAATTTCACCATAGAAAATAAATATTCTAGGTAAAATGAAGTCATCTTGATTAAAGCTGTGAAGAACTGAGTAAATATACATTTTTTTTTGTTTTGTTTTTTGTTTTTGTTTTTTGAGACAGGGGCTCGCTGTGTAGCCCAGGCTGGCTTCAAACTCATGGCAATCCTCTGCCTCAGCTGGCATTACAGGCGTGTGCCACCACACCCAGTTATTTTAATATTCTTAATGATTCCTTTTAACAAAATTTCCCATATATACTTTCAACCATTGCCTATTAAAAAAGTTTGATGTTGCCATTCATAATAAATTTCAAAGCAGGCCTTACCAGAGACAATCACCAGACATAGTATTAGATTTTGAATAGAGTATGCTGTTCTTTTCAATCCCTTTTCTCTGTAATAAAATGACTCTACTTAAAGATAACTTTCTCAATTTTTTTCTATTTAAATCCCAAGAATTAACCATAAGTTTATTTTTTTCTTTATCCCTTTTTATTAGTATATGTTTGTGATATATAATATGTAATATATTCATCTTGGGGAAGTGGTACATATATATATTGCATCTTGATCTTTTGTACTACTTCTACAAGTTTAGATTTTAGATTGGATGGATTTTTACACATACCATTTCCAGGATGAAATTAACAGCAAGGATGTCATCATCCTTAATAGGAAAAGTAATGTCAGCCAGACCCTTAAATAGACAAAAATATTACCCAGTTCTATGACTCAGAAGACAAAACCTAAAAGTGTGTAGTCTTACCATATCTAGCAATCCTACACCAAATAAGAACTCCTGGTTTTTTCAGTATTGTTGCTAATTATTAAAAAATTCTAATAAATTATGCAATTTTTCTGTTAAAGAAAAGTATGCTTTATAACATATATATATATATATATATATATATATATATATACATATATACAGATCAGCATCACTGTTCTGATGATAAGCCTTACTGAATTAGAGAAAGAAAAAGAACTGCTGACATGTACAAGCTTTTATCAAACAATTCAAGAACCCAATTTTCTTATTTATGAAATATTTTTGAAGGATTAAAATTTAACCTAAACTTGCACATAATTAGATTTCAACATAACTTATACAACAAATTTACTAGAAATAGAAGGACAAAACCTGAAAAGTGACAAAAAAAGAGATGCTATCAATAAAGCCCAGAACATGAGAAATTCTACAGGACAAATTACCTAAATAGAATCAATAGCAAAAGGGAAAAGTGGGAAGGGAAACTTATAGTATATTAATTTATTATTAAGGTAGGCTTCAGCTAATTGTAATTGATGGATCTTAGTTGGATACTGATTTGAAAACAGCGACTATAAAAAGGCACTTATGAGAAAACTAGAGCAATTTAAAAACTTATTGCTATCTTAAAATTATTTTTAACATGCTCGCATTTACATATTTCTAAAAGAGTCAATTTAAAAGATATATATTGAAGTATTTAACCAAAGAAATGATCTGGAATCTGTTTTAAATTTATTTGTGGTAGACAGAAGGCAATGAAGGAGAAAAAGGTTAAACAAGACTGTCATATATAATTGCTGAAACTAGATTACATTAGTATATGTTTGAAAATTACTCTATTAATATAGAGTAGTCTTATACAAAATTTATAATCTTTCAATCATTAGAATGATAGAAAATTACTTAATCTAAGTCTATTATTAACAATCTGAATCATCTTAGTAAAAGACAAAATATAAAAAGGAAAGATTCTTTAAACAAACAATATTATAATTCAAGTAACTGTAATTACTACCCTACACAATCTGCCTTTTATAAAACAGTATGATTATGTGAGATGTCTAAAGAAATAGGATTCAATGATAGTTACTCACCAACTAATCTCTAAGAACAACAGTATCTCATCATTTTCTGGGTTTCAGCCAGCAGTCTAGCACTAGGGTGTCAAAGAACAGACAAATGGAAGCCCAAATGTAACCAAATTAACCTCTATCTCCAACTTTTGACTCTGAGGAAATATGAATATGAAATATATAATACATCTGTAAAGTGTAGTGGATTTGAACAACCACTTATGAAAGTCACTTTGTCACAAAAAGCAAAAGCAAACCTCTGTATTCATTACATAGTCCCCCAAGATGATTAAAATGACAGTAAGAATTAATCCTTTTATGCCTATTGTTTCATTGGTTGCAATACAGAATGCACTGTTAGAATCATAGTTCTTTTTCCCCTCCAAATAATTCTTACTGAACAAGAATATTCACTGATGACCTAATTTCCCTTTCCAAAAACCATGGGTTTAATACCGAAAGACATTTTGCTATAATATAGCCTGTCACCAAATAGTCAAGCTGCATATAAAATCCATCTGAAATACATTGTCTTAATGACAGTATCACATTAAGTAACTCATCCTAACCTGGCTGTCTTTGGTACTTAAATCTTTCCAATAAATTTACTCAGTTCAATTTTAAATTTGCATAATTAAAGAAAAAAAAATTACCACAAGAATGCTAAGAAGACTGTTTTCATTATGCAAGTAACTAATTTTTATGACCAGAAAACCAGACAGCTCCTTTATCAATAACGACTGGTGGTTCTTAATTTTCTACTGAAGGAACATGTTTTCTAGTAACGATTAGCACAGTGCTAGGATCAGCAAACTTTACTATAAAACAACAACTATTTCAAGCTTTGTTGATCACATACATTCTCACAGTTTCAACTCCTTCCTCTCTCCCATTCTCTCTCTCTTCCTTCTTTTTTCTTTTTACAACCCTTTCAAATTAAAAAAAAAAAAAAATCCTTAGTTCTCTGGTTGGCTGTACAAAAAACACTTGGGCCAGATGTAGCCTATAGGTCATATTTTGCTAATATGGTTGGTCATGTAGATCTGATGACAAATTACTTGCTTTCAAATACTAACTTTAACATTTATCATTTGCTACATTGGTGTCTAATCTAAATAATAGCATTTCCTAATAGTTTCTAGTCAGGGTTAAGTGAATGTAAGATGGTTGACACATTCAAAATCCTGCATGTGTTACACAGTATCTACTTATTATTTCCATTCAAAAGTTGCATGGGTGTGACATTGTAACACTGTAATTCAATCTTTTCCTTTACCACAAATGCTTTTAATTAAAAAAAAAAAACTTTAAAAACAGTCTCGAAGCTATTCATTTAAATAATTTAGTAAGTAGCTATAGCTAGGTCTTTCTCAAGTTTTGCATCTCTCCATCTCAAAGCAAGCCCCTATTCTAACTCAAATTATAAATACTATTCGCCTAGACTTCTGCCATAGCCACCCAAGGCCACTTTGCCAACTCTAATTGAAAGGTTTGAATTAGACCTGACTCTCCCAACCCCCAATCTGTTTGCCAGCAGATGCACTACTCTTAGCAGGGAACTTGACTTGGCACCCAGACTGTCATCCACAAACACATGATGTCATAAGAGATAAAGATAAGACAAGGAATCTTGCAGGTCCCCAGACATCTGGAGACACCCAAAAATTTACACCAGACCCTCAAGGACTTTGCCCACTGAGATGCAAGGCTGCCAGAGAACTCTGACCACAGATGTTTATTAAAATCTTCCTGCCTAATGTCCCTTGCCTTCTTTCAATCTCTATTTTTAAAAAAGGCCCACTTTTTGTTTCCTACAGAAGGCCTTTTCACCCCGTCTGCCTCCACCCAGGCACAATAAATTCCACGCCATGCTGCCTTCACCCAAGCCTGGTGGGCTCAGCTAGTCTCTGCCTCTCACCATTCCTTACATCTGATGCCGAAACCCAGGAGGAGGGAGACCACCTCTCTCCAAGAGGCTTTAAGCTCTCTTGAACCTCCAACCCAGCTGAGACCACCTGGCAACATCCTCAGACCTTGGTCTCCACAGCTCCTGCTCCTTCTTCCATACCAGATCTGGCATTTCAGATCAGGTAAGCTCCCCATTCTCTCTCTCCCTCTTTCTTCCTTCCTGCCTGCCTCCTACTCTCCCACCTAAAGTCAGAGGGAGGCTCACCCTGTTTTTCATGCTTTTTAAACTCCAGCACTGGTCTCAAAAAGCACTCCCAGGAAGGCTGCTTCCCTTTAGTGTAGGACTAATCGCAAAGACATCTGCCTTGCTCAGCTGCTCACGTTTCATGGCTTTGGGTCCCAGCTGGAGATGCCACTGGGAGACTCAGCCCCTCTCTCACACCTCTCTCTGTACTTCAGTGGGGATCCATCCATATCTTCCCCTGTCCCTGCTAGCCAGCTTCCCGCAGAATCTCAAACTTCACTTCTCTCCTGATCTGAGGCCCAAATGGCTGACCTTTTTCTGTAAAATGGCATGGTCAAGCTTCCCACTAAAAAACGGCTCTCGGTGACTAGACCACAATACTTTTGATTTTTCCATTTTGCAAAATAACAAATAATTAACAGGAGATAAGAGTTCACTTTTATTTCTTGATTGCTGAATTATATTAGGTAATCATAACTGTCATTCTTGTTTGCCATTGTTTGCACCTTTTGTAAATCACTTTATGATGTTTCTTTAAAGGGATGTTTTACTCTTGTGGACAAGGTCTTATATTCCTGTTTTTATATGTTACATTTAGACTCACTTGAACTGTCCGACTTGTGACTGCTGTGGTTTTTTAATCTTATTTTAGACAGTGCTAAGGAGAAGTAATATTAAAGGGCCATCTAGTGGACTTCAATAAAATTCTGTAAAACAGGTCTTTTTATGAAATCTAGCCCATACTTAAAAAATTTACATGCCTATTAATAAACCACAGGACTCCTTCCACCAGTTAAAAGACTCTAGATCAGTGGCTGATCTTAAGATTTGGAGGACAGATTTCACTGAGACAGACTGACCCTGATCCTCCTCTATACTCTAGAGGGAATGTTGAGCCTGTTCTGCCTCAGTTTCCTTTCTGGGCTGATCTTCTGCTGGTGAGGACACAATCTTAGCTCTTGAGATTCCCCATTCTCGCTTTCCCAGGCTGAGTAACAACTCCTGGGCAAGTTGTTTCAATAACTCACCATGAGCTTGAGAAAAAAAGACTTCCTTTCTCTGACCTTATTTCTGATCTTTTCCTAACACTTTGTACTTTCGTTTTTGGAGGCATGTAAGATTAGTGAAAAAAGAACCCTAAACTGTCCCAACCTTTTCCTGCTACCCAACAACTAAGTTAAGCCCATAGATAAAGCATTTGCTAACGCCAAAGACAAGGAAGTGATTTTAGGTGAGAAATACATACCCCATCTCTGGGTCAGATAAGACATCGGAATTTTGCCCATCCAGGAGAACACACATGAAAGCCATGTCCTGGCTTCGAGTTCTGAGCACTCCCTTGGGAGACTGAACCTGAGACACAGGGGAAAGACCCAACTTCTGGGTGAAACAAGAAGGAGCGATTTCCAAAGCACCATGCCTAAGGGAACAAAACACATTTAGCCTAAGGGAGGATCTCCAACATTCTCTCTCCCCTCCTAGGTCTAATTATCATTTATGTGTACAAGAGAAAAATACTTTGATAAGAAGTTGTGGACTTGGAAACCTTTACGGTAAACTTATAAAATGCTAGGTAATGATTTTGCTCAGGCTTTTACCTATTCCTTATAGAACTTTGACAAACAGTGGTTACCCTGCCCGCTAGTTAAACGTTCTTACAGCAGCTGCCGCTCTTAAAGCAGAGGACAGATTTCCCCAGCACCTTTTGGTGAATCCCCATTGAAGCCAATGGACAACGGAATGTTGGCCACGCAGAAAGCTGTATTCCTTCCCAGAGACAGATCTCTGATTGCTCGAAACTAGTGAAAACGGAAGGGGCAACTGAGGGGGTCATGGCTGGGGCAGCTCTCCAGGGGATAGGAAGCCCCCCCCAGTAGAAGCTAGCTCTCAACACCCCTCAACGGGTACTCAGCAAACCATCTCCACTTATCATTTCCACCTTCACCCCCCAAGGAAGATGAAAGGCAACTCTGCAGTGATCATCAGGTATCTGCTATCCCAGAGTGACCTGAAACATGCTGTCAGAGCCCGTAAGCCTCCATCAAGGGTACAGTTACCGGTCTGGACTGTTCTATCTCTACTACTAAGTTAGAAACCCTCATTTTCCTCCTCCTTTCCCTTCTGTGGGCAAGCCCTCCACTTCCCTCGTCAATTCCTTCCCGACGTTTCCCTTATGCGACTCCCTCCCACCACCTCTTTGCCTTGAGACACGCCCCCAGCAGCCCTGCCCAGAGCAGCTGTGCACCAGCCGCCCCGCCCATGCACCGGTTCCAGGCTAAGGGTTCCAAGCTGCCAACCCCAGTGCTAAAACGCCCCGGCCTGGCATGCCCAGCCCGCCCTGCCCAGAGCCCATCTGCCACCCTCACGGCCCTGACAACAGGACACAACAGGCACACGGGCCGTCACAGAGGTCAAGGTCCAACAGATGCTCGTACACATAGCGGGCCACAGCGCCTGCGCACACAGCCCTCAGTCTACCCTCACTCCAGAGTCCAACCTGGGTAAGAAAAACGAGCCTGTGGGGCAGGGTCCTCTTGCCCCAACCCACGCCACAGGACCCCGAGGGCAGCGGGCCACGCCCCTGGCTGCGCCTGCCACAGCATCCTAGGCCAGGGCACACACCCCACAACTCCCACCCCTGCGCTGGCCGGCACTGCCCCGCTCCACCCCCTCCCCTCTCCTCCCCTTCGCACTTCCCCTCCCCTCCTCTCCCTGCTGCCGCCACACTGTGGTTGCCTGGATCCACTAACAAACCGATCAACACCAGCCCGAGCCCATCCATGCCCGCCTTCCAAATACCTGCCCGGCCTCAAGGCTCCGGCCACCTGCTGCTCCTCTAACCTTTGGTCATCCGCTCTCCCAGCTCCCACTCGCCACTCTGCCACACACCAGTCCAGACTTACTCCCTCGTCCTCCTGCTCCTCCCTCGGTCAGACCTCTCCCGTCAGCCAGCTTCTCAGCTCCTTCTCTTCACTCTCAAAACCCCAGTTTTCCTCCCACTCGCCAGAAGTTAACTTTAAACCCCTCGATTGAAAGTGACCTACCCTCTAAGAGGTAAAATAACGCTTACAACAACTGCTTGCCATTAACAGAGGACAATGGCTATCAAAAACAATTTACACTTGTGCTTCACATCTGCTAACCAGAAGCCATATACCGAATCTTCTCTTCTCTTCTGGGTGTTCAACAACTAAAGTTTAGAGGCCAAAACTAGAGAGATAGCTGGGCTAAGAGAACAGCCAATATTTTGGCCCTGGCCCTCCAAGGTCACTAGAGACTCAGGACCCAAGAGAATCTTTCTTACAGGATCCCACAAACCTGATTAGTTACTCAATCTCCTAAGCAGGGAAACTGCTAGACCCAGGAAGTCAGGGATCAATAAGATGTGTGCCTAAGGAGGGTCGCGAAAAAAAAAGGGTCCGTGACCCCTCCTTGCAGCTGACACTGACAAAAGAGCTGAAAGGCTCTATACATGGTTCCAAGAGTAATGCCTAAAGAGGCTTACCTGACCTTGATAGACAGCAAGAGGCCACTTTTAATTACCACAGGTCATATTTTAACTTGATCTTAAACACCCAGCAGAAAAGTATAATCAAAACTATAGATAAACTTTTGTCATCTGTCTATATGCCCCCCAAAATAGCAGTTATTCACTGTAAAAGACACCATGACTGATCTCTCCTCCTAAATTTAAAAAAACTTACATATGTATTTATATATATATTAATAAGACAAGCTGTCCTCCAAAATTAGATCACATTAGACATTCTAACAAGAACACAAGAAAATACTTGTACCATTATAAAAGCTGAATGCTGTGTATACATTCCCGATCCTTCTAATACCTCTACAGCTATTCAAGATATTAGATGGCAGGTTAGGACATCAAATTCTAAAATTCCCTAGATCTTCTCCTTATCCTTTTTATAGAAGGCTATTACTGGGTCTTTCTAGTGAAACATTTGTTGGTTATATTTATAATAGTCTTGTTGATTTTATTGTTTGGCCCATACTTACTGTTCTTTGGCCTTGTCTACACCACAACTGTGGCCAGAGACACATCAGTTAAAAGCCAGGCCTCAAGATAAACAACAAAAAATCAGGCCTACATACTTCCCAAGGAATGAGATAAATGGTAACACCTGGCCTGATAAAGTCTAAATAAACACCAGTCTCAACAGTCAACCAAGACCCCAGATCATCACCTACCTAAAAAGTTCTTCAATCTTTCCATGCCCACTCACTACATGACTTACTTCCCCTTAAATCAATATTGCCTAAACAATTCACAGGACCCCTCTGTCAGTTCGGCTTTTCTCTTCTTTCCTTCTCTGGCCTCGCCCAAAGCCCCCATTGCCTCCCCAGATCTAAACCCTAAGGTTTGGGATACCTCTTCCCTTTCCCTGGCTCTCAAACACCTCTCACCATCCCACTAAAGAAAGATCACCCCTATCTCTCCCAGTGCCAATACCCTGTCCCCACCAGATTCTGAGGGGACTAAAGACAAATTATCTCTTGCCTGACCTCTTCCCTTCTTGGAAGTTGCAAGTAATCTCCCTCACATCTGTCAGGCTGGCCAGAATTCCAGAGAACGCCTAAATGCCTTTTCCTTACTCTCCTATTTGATAAATAAAAAAGCCATTTATTATATGTTTTCCTGTAGATTTTACTCTCAATTTTACTGGAATTCCAATCCAATTGTCTTTTGCCTCAGGGATAAAATACCCCCACCACCCACCACACCCCAACACCCCACCATACCACCACCCCAATTAGACTCCCCTCCTCTGACCTACAACCTTTGGCCCAATTAGTATGGCTGACAGCTTCACTCAATCAGTCCAAATCACCTTTACAAAAATCTTAATGTTCACTCATTCCTTGCTGAACCGCTCCAATCCTACCCTAGCCAAAAATTGCTGGCTCTGCATTTCCATGTCAGCAGCAACCTATACAGCCATTCCAGTTCCTCCCCAGGTCAATATTTCCATGCTTTCTCAGACTTTTCTTTCAGTTTTTACAGGATCAGATGCAAGTGATTACCAACAGACAGATGCTGGCGCTGACTTCTCTTCATTAACCCCTGTTCCTCAGGATTTTTCTCCCAATTAGGCTGTCCGAACTGCTCCATTTGTCATGCCTGAAGCAGCCAGGAGAACCAACCCGCATTTCCCTTTTTCTTCTTCTTTTCCTTTTTGTTTATAACAAAAACACTGGAATGTAAGGGCTCAGATCAGACCTGACTCTCCCAACCCCCAATCTGTTTGCCAGCAGATGCACTATTCTCAATAGGGAACTCGGCTTGGCACCCAGGCTGTCATCTGAAAACACATGATGTCATAAAAGATATAAAGATAGGACAAGGAATCTTGCAGGTCCCCAGACATCTGGAGACACCCAAAAATTTACACCAGACCCTCAAGGACTTTGCCCACTGAGATGCAAGGCTGCCAGAGAACTCTGACCACAGACGTTTATTAAAATCTTCCTGCCTAATGTCCCTTGCCTTCTTTCAATCTCTATTAAAAAAAAGGCCCACTTTCCTTTGTTCCCTACAAAAGGCCTTTTTGCCCTCTATCTGCCTGCACCTAGGCACAATAAACTACACGCCATGTTGCCTTTACATAAGCCTGGTGGTGTCGGCTGGTCTCTGCCTTTTGTCATTCCTTACAATAATCACATCTCTTAGTGATCTAGTCAAAACACTTAGGACAGCTGATCATGTTACACATTGCTAAACATTGAGGGCCCAAACTCCATTACCATAATGTGATTCTTAACTACCTCTCTCTTCTCCAATCTCATCCACTCCATCTCTCACCTTTGGTCCTTCTGCTCCAAGCACACTGGCCTTTTTCTCTCCCCCTAACATTGCCTGCCTCTTCCCACGCACAAGAAAGAGCCAATACAAGATTGTTAACTAATGTCTGTCCCTGATCGTTTTTTGTTTTTTTTTTCTTTATATGGGTACCAGGAACTGAACTCAGGACCTTGCGCTTGCCAGGCAGGCGTTTAAGCCGCTGAGCTATATCGCTGGCCCATCCCTGATCTCTTGATACAGCAAGGCAAATTCGTTTCATAGACATGCCATTCCCTTAAGAAAACCTTTTCTGATTTGCTAGAGAGTACTCACTATGCACTTTTGCTGCACTCTCTCAGAGCACTGACCATAAATTGTAGTCAACGTGTTAACATGCACAATTAATATTTGAGATTAAAGTCTCTCTCTCTCCAAAAGGAATACTAATTCAAGAAAGGCAGGATGTCATTCTGCTCACCATAAGATGTTCAGGGCTTATTAGACTATTACCACATAGTAAGTTTTAAATAAGAATTTTGTGTTTTAATTTTTTAACTGATACATAAAAGCATAAAAATTTTACACATTAATGGCACTATGTATACAATGTTTTGATACATGTGTACACTATATAATGTTTAAATATTATTGAATGAGTGGATTCAGGGAGAAATGATACTATAGATCTTGTATGTATTCATGTATAATTTATTTTGGACAAAATCCCTACATAGTTTTAGCATTATCTCAAATTCACAGATGAAGAGTAAGATTTTAACGAGTTAAGCAATTTAGTCAAGGCCAACTCACAAGTTCCTAGAAGAGCCACAATTTACTCTGCAAAGCCCATTTCTTCCAATATTTCAGGTGGCCTCTCATGATGGCAAAGGTCAGAGGTCCAGAAGCAAACTTTTGAGACTTACTCCGTGTGCAGTAAAGAGACAGGAAGCCTGAAACGTCCATCTTCAGAGAGAACTGCTTGCAGGTTTGGCCTTTAGCTGGAACCTGCAAAGTTGGATCCCAGACATTTCCAGATAGTTTTCCAAAAAGAAAAATTAAATTCCCTCATTCTAAGATAAGAAGGGCTCACTGTGCCTAAACTGTACAATGTACAATGCTGAACATGTGCTTTCCTTCTAGGCAGTTGGAATTGTACAGAGGTTGCCTACATGACCACTGCTCAATAAAAACTGAGGACACTGACTCTATAATGAGGTTCCCTGATAGACGATACCTCACATGTGATGTCACAGCCAGGCATTCCAGGAATTATGCATATTTTGTCTCACTCCACAGGGAGAGGCTGTTAGAAATTCATACATGGTTTTCCCAGACCTCCCCTATGTGCCTTTTCCCTTTGCTGATTTTGCTTTGCATCATTCCATTCCAATAAATAATGGACATGATTACAACTTATAATGAATCCTATCAGTCCTAGTGAATCAGTCAACATAGGTATAGTCTAGAGCAAGTCTGACATATTCTTCTAGCTACAGGCAGCAAGTCTTCATCTGAAAGAGGCGCCACAGGGCTAGTTGGTTACATTTATGATATGTGGTTAGTTACAGATTCTGGGCTCTAGAGCCAGGATAGAGATAACAAAGAGACTACAGCTAAACTCCAGAAAAGGAGTATTTGACACAAAGTATTAACACCTTGCTCCTCTACTGACAGTCATTTCATCTTAATGTAAATTATTATTACCTCAGGGACAGCCTAAAAAACCTTACTTCTTCTATAAAAGATGGAACAAAAATGTAAAGGAAAAATAAGACTTGTCCAGGATTTTACAGTTAGGTGGTAACCAATTTAGTAATAAACTCAGGATTTGCAATTCAAAAAAATTTGTTTTCCTAGATTTTTCTGTACAATTTTCCTGCTTTATTAAATACTGAGTCACTCAAACAAACACACTAAGAAATAAAAGCCACACAGTCTAAGAGGAAAGAGAACAATTTTACTTTGTGGAATTGTTGAAAGACATTCAAGACAAAAATTCCTAAAGAGCAATCCATGTCATAATTCCAACAAGGACAAAATCCTAAAAAGGATGTATCAAAGAGACATCAGCAGATTCCCTAACATTCTTTAAGAAATGGGTAAGAAAAATGAATCCTTTAAAAAGAAACTTCTAACCACTAATGCTATATACAGGGCATCTTCACACATATTAGCATCCAGGTAGATGCCTGGATCTCCACAGCCACTCTGACAACATATACAAAAACAGAAAATTAAGAAATGTGCTAAGAAGTGGGGATTTATGCAGATGGTCTCAATCAGGGCCAAGGAAGTTCCCAGAAAACTGGGCTTTCAGTTTTAACACTTGGCAAGTTCTGGCAACCCACAATGAGTTGGTAAACATTAATAGTATGTACAATGGGGGAGGCGGTGAGATAGCTCAGTTGCATAAGTGCCTGCCTGGCAAGTGTGAGGTCCTGAGGTCGACTCCCGGTACCCACATTAAAAAAAAAAAATAGGATGTACAATGGGACTAGAGTGGGCAAATATTGCCAGTTATTTAAAGAAAGGCTTCATGACAAATGATCCCACATGGGTGGCATTAAAGATAAACTCTTTTGGAACCAAAAGGTCAAAACCAGGTAACAAGTGAAGCAGACCTGATTAGGGTCTCCAGAAGTGATGGATATCTAAAAGATTACTGTGACCATCTCCATCCTTCATGCATACTTCAAACCACAACGTACTTTTATAAATTTTTATTTCAAATAAAAATTGAACACATGCAAAAATAATAACTTTTTTTTGTTGTTGTTGGTACCGGGAATCAAACTCAGAACCTTGCGCTTGCCAGGCAGGCACTTGTGCCGCTGAGCTAAAACCCCAGCCCCAGCTATTTCCCCGGCCCCAAGAACTTTCTAAAGATTTTCTGATTTTCCTTTGGGAATCCATATTTTCTTGGTGATACATGTGCTTTTTTGTGTATATTTACATATACATTTTTTTAATTTTTAAAATTTTTATTAGTCTATGTTTGAAGACAACGGTTACATGCACCATACAAAGTTGTACATGTGCATGTACATCTTAATTTACATGCACTTTTTAGTTTGTCCATTTGATAATCTAATAATGAATGGAAGACAAATCCCAAATCCAAGTACAAAGAGATATTAAAATTAAGAAATCCCAGTAACTAGTAACTTCCACAGTGCTATAAAAGTTAAAGACATTTAAGAAAAACAATTCAAGTAAATCACTGTACCACAAAATATATCAAAACTAGTATGTTTATCATAAATGAAACTTAAATAATTAGGCAAAGACTGAAAATTTAAGAGACTTGATTTTTCCTAGTATGAGGTACAATTTTTAATATAAAATACATAGCCATTTTATAACCATATTAATTACAGAAATCATTGATGAAGAAAACCCTGATATAATACACATTTAAATAAATTTGTATTCTCCTAATCATAACAATATCCATATATTCATATATATGGATCATATCATTTAATCTGTGAAAAATACACTTTATTCAGAATGACTTTATAATAGCTTTCTTCAGTAATATGCCGCTCTCCCTTGCCACCCCTACAAATCCCAACTTCTGCTTCTCAACATTTCCCCACTGCTTAAATGTTAAGAATGCAACTAAACATGATAAACAGTAAAAAGCAAAATAAAAGAAACCCACTCTTCCACATCCATATCAGTACCTTCCCAGAAACATGGAGATAAAAATTCAAAGACTGGAATGCAGCCAAAAATCATATACTGAGATTCCACAAACTACTCGCAGAGTTAGAAGAGGAAAATAAAATTCAAACACCAAAGCATGATCATGCCAAAGCAAGCTTTAATCAGAGTAAATAAAACCTGAGATAAAAGTTTAAAAAAACGACAAAAAAAGATTCTATTTGCGTTACTTGAACACAACCTCAAAATGAGGCAATATATGAGAAAGCTGGCCAAAACAAAGCAAAAGCAATCTTAACAAGAGAGGTGATAATTCCACTGCAATCTCCACAGCCCATATGTGAAAATTAGGAGACTCTTGGTGTTTTATATTAAAGAGAATTCTGACAACACAGATTTTGGTCAGTATAATTAGAAGTCTGAAAATTATATCATATACTGAGTAGTTGAGGGATTGAGAATTCTTCAACCTTTCTGAAAAAAAAAAAAAGAACTCACCAATTTGCCACAACTCAACATATTTGAAGAGAAGAAAATTAGATTTCCCCTGTATTATTTTGGAGGAGAGAATTGAATGAGGTATTGGGAGGGGAACTAATTGAGAGGAGGTAGATTTTGTATCAACATCAAGTACAATAAACGGCATCCAAAATGAACAAGCTTTGTTGGAAAAGCAGTATGTTTCATATCTTTACTAATATTAAAACAAAGTATAAGATTATTTTCCAGAACCTATGACATGGAAAGCACACATTAACTTTCAAATATTATGAAATTTATATACTAGATACAATTTTAATGTCAAAGGAAAATCTGCCCCCTTCATAGAAAAAAAAAATCTGTTGAATTCCAAGGGTTCAAAAATTGAGCAACCTCCAAAATAGAAAGATGTACAGTAATGAGAACTTCCTTGGAATGAGGTGGCATACTCCATCTGTTGACCATATGTTTTATCAGACACTATGAACTGCCTGCCAGAAATCTGGTAGCAAGATTACATAGCTTGTTGAAACACACTTCATCTATTACTATTTTTTATTTCATTTTTTACACAGGCACTAACAATATTTCCTATGCTCATCCACAAAGGGCATCAATAGCAAAGTTAGGAACCAGGACAAAATAGCAGAGCCTAAGACAATACACATTTCTGTTAATTAACACATAAATAAGAATTGTCCCAGAATAAAGGCCACTTTCAATTGCACTTGTACTTAGGCAAGTCGGCCTCTAAGAGAAAGTTCTAAGGTAAGGTGCCTGAACCAAGACAACTTTACTTTTCCATAACGAAAAACTAAATATCTTTTTGTACAACTCCACCAAATATAAAGGAATGAATGTGGGATGCAAATTAAAAGTGAACATGAAAAATTATGGTGTACCTGCAATAAGGATGAAAGAAAAGTTCTTTCATTTATTATCTTCATTTATAGTGAAACATTTGCTCTTTCTACGCCACATTGCTTTGAACACATTATAAAATTATTTTTAAAATATGACACTGGTCATCGTATCTACCTTGCCTAAAATGAACACATTTGAACTCAGCAGCAGCCCATCCTTACCCTATCTTGAAAGTTTTATGGCACCTACTTCAGCAGCTCAAAATCTCCACTTAACAATTTGCTGATGATGTTTTGCCTCACCATAGGCCCAGAAATAGAACAGGCCAAGTAACCATGCACTGAAACCTGTAAAACCATGAACCAAAATACATCTTTCTTCAAGTTGTTTTTCTCAGGTATTTTGTCACAGGGATGGAAAGCTATCTAACACATAAAACTGGTAGCAAGGGGCCAGGGATATAGCTCAGCGGCACAGCACCTGCCTGGCAAGTGCGAGGTCCTGAGTTCAATGCCTGATACCAAACAAACAAACAAACAAACAAACTGGTAGCAAAAAGTAGAGGTGCTGCCGGTGAGATGGCTCAGCGGCATAAGCGCCTGCCTGGCAAGTGCGAGGTCCTGAGTTCGACTCCCGGTACCCACATACGAAAAAAGGGCCGGTGATATCGCTCAGCAGCACGGGCGCCTGCTGGTGTGCGAGGTCCTGAGGTCGACCCCCCGGTACCCACAAAAAAAAAAAAAAGTAGTAGAGGTGCTGCTGTGGCTGTGTCTGATCATGTGGTTCATTATCCTTTATAGGAGGAATTTGGAAAATTCTGGAGAAGCAGGCTAGAAAAACTTAGAATGCTGTTAAAGAATGTTAATAGGAGATTCTGGTAGGAGCTCAGAAAAACAAAATGCTTATATGAATCTGGATAGAAAGACTGTACTGATGAGATTTCAGATGGAAATGAAGACTATCAGGAACTGGACTAGAGGATATTCATGGCAGTGAATGTGGCTAAATTTTACTCATGCACTGAGACTGGAAGTGAGACTGAGTTTAAGGGTGATGAACTAATTAATCTGGAGGAGGAAATTTCAATTCAGCACAGTATTCAAGCAGTAGCATGAGTATTGCTGGCTGCATTTAGCCACTTATAAAGTGAGAGCAGAAATCAGATTGGAAAGAATTTTTAAAAACCTAGCAGTTTGACCTGAAAAGAAGCTTGTATAAAGCTGCACCCAAGGATGGTATCCTTGTCAAAGAGATTAGTACCATTAAAAATAAACCAAGTAATCGCATGGGTTCAACAGGAAATATGCCTTAAGGTCATCTCAGGAACAGCAAGACACTACCCTTGCCAGGCTCAAGGGTATAAAAGTATAAATATTTCACTTGAGAAGAGAGTGCCAGGGCATCCTGCTCCCACAGGGCTATCTAGAAAGTTGTTTCCCCAGATTCGTTTCAGCTTGTCCAGCTATTCAGCTACCTAGGTACTCAGAGTCAACTGCAGTCATGGTCCAAGAGGGTATGACTGTTTTTGAAACCAGTGGCAGACACAGGTACTGTCCACATGATGCAGGTTTTGCGAGCATGCACATGCAAGAATTATGGGGTCAGGGAAGTTTCTGTTAAAAATTCAGAGAAAGGCCTGCGAGGCCAGGCAGTATGTGGTAGGACCAGGGTTCCTTCATGAATCCCTTCAGAGAGTAATGTGTACAGCTGTGACAGTGAAGCCGGGGCTATAAGGAGATTCCACAAAGTTACAACATGGACTATCAGGCTGTAACACTGGGTGTTTTGGGGGGTGTTTTGTTTTGTTTTGTTGGTACCAGGGATTGAATCCAGGGTCCTCTCACTGAGCAACATATCAGCCTTTTAAATTTTGGTTTTTGTTTTTTTGGGGGTCTTTTTTTTGTGGGTACCGGGGGTCGAACTCAGGACCTCACACACCAGTAGGCACCTGTGCCACTGAGCGATATCACTGGCCCTTTTCTTCATATGTGGGTACCGGGAGTCGAACTCAGGACCTCGTGCTTGCCAGGCAGGTGCTTATGCCGCTGAGCTATCTCACCGGCCCTTAAATTTTGTTTTGAGACAGGACCTCCCTAAATCACTGAATTGCCCAGGCTGGGGTCAAATTCTCGATCCTCCTGCCTCACCCTCCTGGGTGCTTTGAATTAGATAAAACAAGGTCAACTGACATATTAATTGTGGTTTGTGAGAAAGAAGAATGAAGGGCTTCATATTATTTAAGATGGCTAATCTTAAAAGATGAGTGTGCTACATGGATAAAATTATAAGAAAATGTTTAAATTAAAATATTTATTGTGCCCTTCTAGATAATATGAAATCTAATTGTCACATTATCTATCCCTGATAGATAATGGTGAGATTCTGTCACCATAGCTAGTCTTGTATTTATACTTATTGGCTCCTGAGAGAGTTATGAACACCAGTGAGCAGACAGCCTAAATGCAGCACTAAGGTTTCTCTTATAATACATAAGACAAGATAATGACTGAGCTCTCCCTAAAATGCAGAGCTTTTCTACACTCCACAATATCTCACTGGACTGAAGCAGAAATGAACATGCAGAGATTTCTCTCTCTTTTTAAAACCAATTTGCAGAATAAGCAACCCATAGCTGTACATTCCTGTTCAAATACCATCACTTTAAGTCACTGGTAAAAAATGTGCTGCAAGGATTAGAACATGTACACTGAAATGCAACTGGGAGAAAGAAATATTCTGTTCACAAAGAGCATGGTTAGAAGAAGGTCACTGTGAAAAAGTTTATCCATTCCTCCCTCCCTTCTCTCTATCACTTGTACAATCATACTTAATTCCTAGCTGCAACACACCAGAAATTAATGGCTCACCAAATGGTACCTCAGAACTCATCAGTGCTCCATAAAAATATAGCAAGGCATTAGTTAGTCATAAACAGATATATTTGAAGCAGACATTCACAAAATAGCTTTCTTTTGCATGCAAACTAAGATGAGCAATGTAAATTCATACAGGGGTAGGACGCCCCATGTCCTGGGCCAGGTTAAACTCAAGAAAAGAGCTAGCAGTTATTTAAGAAACTAGCATAGCAGGTAATGAGGGTCCCCTTTGATAGAAAGCTCAGCCAATGTCCTATGTGGCCAATTTCTCCAAGGAATCTTCAAAAATTCAAGTACTTGACAAGGTTCTGCACTATTGAGTCAAGAGAGCTGATTTTTTCACTGCTGAGAGGGTTCATGACATTACTCATCAAATAACTGCTCCCCAGACATCTCATTTCACTGTGACCTAAAAGCTGGGACAAGCATTCAGTATTTTCTCAGTACGACCTCTCCAACACTCCTCACTCATTCTTAATTCCAAAATTTCTCAAAGTAGAAGACAACACACAATAATTTCACACAAACACACCCACACAATCACAAACTCATTAAAGAGACTGAATTATACTATACTGTTGTTCTTTTTCAGAAATATACAGTATGACATAAAATAAGAATAGAAACATTTTCTCAAATTAACAAATTACATTTTTAGTTACAAACATTGCAGTCAGTTAAAAATTCTTTTGATTTTTTTCTCTAAACACTGTATAAGAGAAGTCATTCTGTATTCTTCTATTACTCAGCAAAGACTATCAAACAAATATAAACTTTTCTTGAGGTCTCATGATAACTTTGACTATACTATCCAGTGACAAAGTAGTTCCCCGGAGCACACTTAATTCCACAGAATGTTTACTCCTACAATAGGGTACCCTAGAGAAATCTTTGTCACATGCTGCTTCAGACCTTTAATTTAATATGCCTCTATTTCAATGCCTGTCAGTGAGCCAGTATATTTCTTCCTTTACTGTATCCTTAAAATTTTTGTAATATATTATGTTCTGTCAGGCAGAAAGCTCATCTGTTCATACTACATACTAAATTAAGTCAATGAATAGCTTTCCTACCTTTAGTCATACACAACATATATATATATTTTTTAAAAGCTGGATGTGTAGCTATGGCCAAAAAGGACACAGTTAACTACATTAAAATTAAAATTAAAATTGTTATGTTCTGTAAGTGTTCACCAATAATTGACCACTACCAAATGAAGTCTTCACAGATTTATCTTGCAGCTTACTCAAACTGCATACACCTCCCAAGAAGTACATTATTTAAAAAAGGATATAATATCAAGCAGTTTGTAGTTTTTAATCCAAAGAAAAGTAAGGGTGACCTAAAGCTTCCAAGCTGACCCAGTGAAAAACATCTCAGCCTTCCACGGTATTTGGTGATAAACTTTGATAGTTACATCAGCAAGGAAAACATTCAAAATTCCTTCTGGAGAAGTACACACACACACACACACACACACACACACACACACACACACACTCCTTATCTACAAATTCCTCTGTCAATATAAAACAAAAGGCATTTCAAGAAAAGAGAATTCTTACAAATACCACCATATTCTTCTTCCTTCAGGATACAATTTTGAAACTGCATACATCATACAGATGCCTAAAGAAACTTTCTAAAATACTGATGTGCAAGACCTATCCCACATCAATTAATAACTCAAACTCTGGGCTATTCTTATTTCTCTTATTTTCTGGAAAAATCACTGTGGTCAGAGAGAAATTCAAGTACACCAAGGAGTATCGGAGGAGCACAGACACTTCAAAATTTCAGAGAAAAGAAGTCCTCAACCTCAGGAGAGGATTATATTCCTCAACTCCAGAATTAACCTGATTTCACTTTATCCTGCGTAACCCTCGATGGAAGTTCATCTTCATTCTCTCAAAAATTAGTTACAGATGTTCACTGCAATAAGCAGTGTTTCATATTGGAGATACAATAGTAAACACAACAGTAAAAAATAAATTCCTAATGCACTACAAATTCCTACCTCACATATAATAAGCATTCAGGAATTATTTCAAGAAAAATTCACTCCATGGATATATTTGGAAGAATCACGCCCTGCCTTCGTGGGTCATATAATATAGTGGAGATAGCACACAGTAAGCAAATACTTGCACAAATAAGTACAAGCGGAAACTGCTAAGTGCCAAGAAGAAACCTATAAACAAGAGATGAGAGATTTTAGCAGCAGAAACTGTAATAAATTGTAAAGTTAGGAACAAATTCTAAGGAATTCATACTAAAACTGAGACTCAAAGGAAAGACAGATCATATAAGCCAGCAATATTGATGTCCCAGGGCCCCTCCACTTTGTCATATATTATAGACTTTACCATTTCTGTCCCTAGAGTTGGAGGATTGGGAATCATGCCCCTTACTATGCCACTGACCAAATGCTGCTGTCAGAAAATCAATTACCAAGTTACTACTCAACTTATTTGTTTTTATTTTAAAGAAGATGAAGAAGATATTCATATTTCTGCTAAATAAAGTCTAAATAAACTACAACTGAAGCTATTATCTACTATTATTTAATGTCCTTTTACAAAAGGAACCAATTTTTTCCATACACATATTTGTCACCAAGAGAAATATTTCCTAAATCAATACGAAGTTTTCTTTCTTTTCAGCAAATTGAAAATTATGTAATCCAACAAATTCCCTTGGTTAACTTAACAAAGTTTAGTGCCAAATTCATTGTCCAGCTGTACTAACCTATTTCCTCATGATGTTTCCCTCTACCATTTTTTCCATCTCTCTGCCTATTCATTCTCAGTCTCTTTCTTTTTTTTTTATTTTCATCAGTTCCTAAAAATAAAGGTTAACACACATATCAAAATCACTACATATCCTTTTACAACTGTAGTTAGCTGGACTTTTATGCAAAGGATGGTCAGTTAACATACTACAAAAACCTAACCTCCTCTGTTACAAGATTAGTTTTCCTGCTGAATTAAATGGATAGTGGAGTAGGAGGGGAATATTTTCTGGGCACCTAACTCTCCCAACGTTTGCCCCTTTACAAAATTTTAGCACATAAATCTTCCACTGCTTGCTTTAAACATAATTTAAACATAATAAATACCAAAATAAAAAGTAAATTCAAAAAAAAGCTTTTAAATGAATATACTGCATCAAATTATGAGAGGGGGCACCATCAGCACATTTTAACCTCTTGTCACATCGCATACGCTTGATGCTTTAGTACAAACCATAGCTGAGTCAGGGGCTCTGCAGCAGTACTGATCTTAAGAGTTATGCAGCCAGATTTTCCCCTATTTGCTTTCTTCTTTCTTGCTTTGATTATATGAAAATTTCTATAAACTTTAAAAGTCTGCTTCAAGAGGAGCTATAATTTTTCAGCACTATAACTAACATTTTGCAGAGTGCTATCTCCCAAACTCACAGCTCAGTGAATCACAGCAGCAGCTTTGGCCTTTTTCCTAGCGTTTAACACCCCAGCGTCTCTTGCAAAAATTCTGTTTTAGAGGTCTGTTATTCAACACTAACACTCCACTGAGTAACTACTTGGATTACTTTATAGACAAAAAAGACAAATGTTAATAATAGTGACTATTAAAGTAACGGTAAAATAACAGCCAAAGTCCCTCAAAACAGTTCCAATCCATGTGAATGAGTGTATTTCTAAATGGTGAAGACTGATAACTTTAAACTTTTAACATATTTTTATGTATAAAATTTGGAATTATTCTTCACTACTGTGTTATTCTCAAATTCCCCATCCAAGCTGTATGCAAATCCTATCAGTATTACAGAATTCAGCCTTTCTCTTAGAAGGTGACTGGCCTAGAGCTAGGCACCATCATCTCCTCCCTGGGAATATCTCCTAGGATTTCCCTGAATTCACCTCTGCCCCCTTATCAGTCTATTCTTTACACCACCACCAAAATGATATGACTGCAACTGTATCAATTTAGGGTCAAATATGTATCATGTAACAACTGTACTGCACAGAGCTGCCTAGCAGAGGAGCCAGGAGACCACAGGCTGAGATCCAACCTGTACAACACTCACCGTCCTATGTCCAGAGAAAGTAATATTCTAATTCACACAAATCTTTTCTCTTTTCTCCCCAAAATTTTTCAATGGTTTTCCTCTTGTCTCAATAAAATCCTTATACGTTTTCCCAGTGAACAAGTCCGTAAGTGATTTGTCCCTGTCAATCTGGTCTCTTTTTTCCAATAATTGTGCAAGCTCATAGTTATGTTACAGTCCCTCTACTCGAGATACTAAAGTAGATTATCTTTCCTGAATGGAACCCTGCCAGGTGCCCACTCCTCTCCTTATTTATGGCTGGAATGACCTAACTCCCTCTCTGTAGGGTTAGTAGCCGAAAATGCTTCCAGAGACTTGGAGTTCTAAAGCATAACAATTCACATATTTTGTGTCCAACAACAGAAAATACTGTTTCTGTTCTTAGCAAGTTAAAATCCAGCTAAGAATATGATAGTAATTCACACAAAAATACTGAAAATAACTCATGACATAATTAAAAGAGAAATTATATATTAGAAAATAATAGTGCAGTTCAACATGGAGGGGGAAAAAGATCACAAAGAAAAACTTGTATGTATCAATTAATGTCTCTAGATTCAGTTTCTTGGATCAGAGAAGCAGAGATTGTAGTAAAGGAAAGTGTTAAAATAGATCCTTATGAAATGTTCCAGCTACTGGGGTGTAGATCAGTGGCACAACACTTCTCTAGCATAGATGAAGCCCTAGATTTGACCCCACCTTGTAGAAAGGAGCATGGGTAACTTTTAGTTCTAATAAAATGGGAACAGTGTGACAAAGTGTTATCAAAAATTGTTTCATGAATGGACTAAATGGAGGTCTTAAAAATGATAAGTAGGATCCCGACAGTTAAAGGACCTAATATATGACCAAAAGGGAGGGGAGAAATGGGTAAAAGCATAAAAATCTTAGCTGGAGCATGAAGAATTCAGTATAAACATATACCCAGTATCAATATCGAACTCAGAGACAACAATAAACACATTTGTAAACAGGGAAGGCACAGGAAACCAGGCAGTAAAAACAGAAATAGGCTATCAGACTGGCATAGAGTTTCCCAACCTCAGCACTATTGACACATGAGGCAGGTCATTCTTTCTTGGGAAGTGGGGGCATGCTGGGTATTCTAGGATATTTCAGCAGAAAGCCTACCCTCTACCAACAAGATGCCAGTAGGACCCATGACTCATAACCAAAAAAGCCATCTCTAGAGATTACTAAATACCCCTTGGGTGGGAAGGAGGGAGATCACTCCTAGTCGAGAGCCATTTGACTCAAAAAAGATGAGACAAGAGAAGCACTGTAATTGTCTAATTCAGTGATGTACACCCACGGCAGCGACTGCAAACATACATTATGGAAGAGGCCGGGGGAGCTGTGACCAGGAGTGACCTGGAGTGCACAAGCACCATCCACAAGGAAAGTCCTCAGAGTCAGCCAGCTCTTGTTGCTGTGTGGAAAGGCGAGTCCAGGGTTTCCAGGCCCTCCTTTTCTTTTTTTCCACCAAGAAAAAATAAGCAGATTTTTAAGCAAAATTTTCTGATTTTTAAAAGCATAACAATTAATTTGAGTTTTCTGAAATATAGTAAGCAGACTAGATTTGACTCACAAGCTGCCAGAGTCTGCAGCCTAGACTAAGGTGGTGACGGCTAGGAGAAAGAGGTTATTGAGGAAAAGAAATCAATGGCTCCTGATCAAACAAACCGGCTATGAAAAGGCACTGTCGAAAAATGACTGCAGAAGTGAATGCGAATAGGTACTGAATGACAGCAAGGAATCTCTGTTGAGTGTGATAACAGTGTTAGGTTTTTTAAGAAGTCCTTACCTGTTCAAAATATTTAAATATAAATAGACAAGCACATACATACTTTCTATTATAGATGAAACAAAAAAAGAAAATAAGAGCAAAACCACATATCTAAGTATCAAGAATAAATCAGAGGAATCAGAAAAAAATTTTTTAAATTTTGAATTTGAGTAAGTAATCAATCAAAGAACATCGCCAGAGAGCCTACATTTCTCCACCATTCCCCTTATTATTTATTTCTTTTGGGTTCCCCTGGAAATAGTGTCTTTATAACTTATAAAGTGTCTTTATAACTTGTTACAAACTTTTTCTATAATTAATTGACGGTCTATACTTTGCTTCCCATTAGCAAAACATAAGAATTAATTCCACTCATTTAGGTACCACTTTAGAACAACGCTAATTAGAGTTTTGTTGTTTAAAATGATAGCAAGAGTATATAGCAAACAACTTAGGTTTACAGGCATTCTGCCATGTTTTTTATAGGCATTATCACATTTAATGCTCAAATCAACTTTGGGAAGAAGTTACTATTATAAAGAATCACTGATAATTCAGAGAGCTTAAGTAACATTTTCCAAGTGGCAGAGATGAGATTTAAATTAAGACTGGTTCTAAAATTTCATCCTTCTTGACTAACACCTTACATTGTCTCCCACAGGGTATCTTTCATAAATAGCATGCAAATAGTTTATGAGCATTCGGCCTTAAAATAAATCATGTACCACTAATCCAAGCAAGATCTTATACCTTTAATTCACAATTAAGAGGTTTCTAGTCTCATTGCTTTATAGAAACCCACTCTGGCTAAACTCAAAAAATACTGTCCTCTGTAATGCTTCTGTATTTGTCCTAACATCACTCTTAAATTATTTGTAATATGTTTGATCAGAATGGAAGTGCAACTGTTTTAGTTACTTTTCTCTCGTTGCTGAGACAAAAAACCAGACACCTAAAGTTAAAGGGGGAAAGGTTATTTAGCTTACAGATTGCAGAGTTTCAGTCCGTAATCGACTGGCTCCAAGGCAGGGTGGCCCATGGCAGAGGGGCAACATTCATGGCAGCAGAAGACAACAAAAGCAACAAGAGAGGGAAAGGACAAGCCTCTTTCTGTCCCTTATATTATATGGGGCTACCCACCCTATGGCAGGTGTAGCACTCTCACCCTTAATGCCAGCATTGGACCATGAATCAATCACAAACTCTAGATTTAGCCACCTCTGAATAGCCTGCCCCCCATGACTGCATGGGGGCTTGGGGGGACATCTAGACACAAACCATAACAGAAACCAATATAGCTCTCCAGATAACTCAAAGTACAACAGACTTGTACATCAATTAGAAATACCAAGGAATGTGAAGTGCCCTTATCCACCAAAGAATTCATCCATGCATTCACGGTTCCACAGTATCTATGCCTCTGAACCTCTGCAGATCACCAAACCAACTAGTGATTTCCTGCAAACAAATGAAAAGGAAAAGCAAATACAGTATTACATACTATCTCAGAGTAAATGTCATGCCAGACCTCACCCACACTGAACCACAGGACTAGTGTCATGGTAAGGCAAGAAGAGCTGGGATATTCCATTTGTTATGGTTAACCATAACCTCGATGAACAAATTCCTACGATGAAACCAGATAAAACATTTCTGAATAGGGCAGAATTAGGTGTTCAATTATATATAAGCAAAAGTCCCCTTTCCCAACACTTGATAGCTGCTTTTTTTTTTTTTTTTTTTTTTTTTTTTTTGGTAGTGGTGGCACTGGGGATTGAACCCTGGGCCTTCATGCTGAGCTACATTCTCAGCCCTTTTTAATTTTTTCTTTTTTTTTGAGACAGGTTGCCCAGGATAGGCTAGAACATGCAATCCTCCTGCCTCAGCTTCCCAAGTGCTGGGATTTCAGATGCGTACCACCACACTCAGGTGACAGTCACTTCTAATTCAGATTTTTCTTAATTATTTTAATCCATACAATTTAAATAAGAGAAAACAGAATATGCAGTTATCTTTTAAAACAGCTTATAATATTTAAATGTATTGCAGATTATGTGATTCCTCTCAGATGATAGAAAATAGCTTTATATAAACACCAGACTGTTTTCCCCTCACTTATAAAAACACTTAGATATTTTAAAATGTAAATTTAATAAGTTATTCTTGGCTTTACTTTTTTACCTCCAAATCAAAAGATAATTAAGAGAAAAACAGTACCAAATCCTAGCCAAATCCAAATCCTGTTATAATAACTAAAATCAAAAGTAGAACTCAAAATATGAAACGAGCATGTCTCTGCTTCCTTTGGCCTAACAAATTAATCAATAGGAAGCTTCCTTGACATTTATTTCTTGATTTCTGCTTCATTTTAAGAGACTGTTGATTTCATCCTAAGAAATTGTTTGATTTCTTCAGTTTCACATATACATTATTTTCCTGTTACAAATCAAAATTTCAATGTGGAGCAGGAGCTGAGCCCAGTGTGTTTGTTGTTTGATTAGCCATTCAATAAATACTCAAATTAAATTTTGAAAAAAAATTTTTTGGCAGTACTTGGAATCCAACCCACAAGCACTCCCTCCTGAGCTACACATCCAACTCTTTTTATTTTTTATTTTAAGACAGGTTCTCACTAAGATTACCAGGCCGGACTTGAACTTGCCTCCACCTCCAAAACTGCCTCCACCTTCGAACTGCTGGGCTTACAGGCCTGCGCCACAGTGCATAGATCAAATTTTTAAATATTAATTTCCACATTTCAGGCTATTATGCAATGGGAATTATTCTTGGCATGCGTTTGCATCTAAGAAGTTAAAATACCGTTAATTACCTCTAGAAAAAATATATATCACAAGAGAATTTTTAAAGTTTAATTAAATAAATGTGTATTTATTAAATTATACAGATTTATAAAAGCAATTACAAATTGCTATACTCAAAACCAAAAATTAATAGCAACACAAAAAATGTTATAGGCAAAAATGCATAAAAACTTTCTCCTACTAAAGAAAATGGAGTACCTAATGGCTAGGTTTGGGCGAATATGTCCCCAAGAAACAAAATATACCCAGACTATTTATTAACCCTTATCTATTTATGGACCTCATGGGCTCCAACCATGAGGAATAGCTGTCCGTACAAAAGAAAATGGTAAGAAAAAGTGAAGAGTGAGATGGAAAAGTAGAGAAGGCAAAGCTAGGGCAAGGACTCAGATTTTACAAACCCCCAAGAGTATGCCAAGAGTGAGAGAGGGGATCTAACTATTCCGAAGTCTAAGAGCAAAAACTCTTGTCTATTTTGTAAGTCTGTCCATTTCTTTGCTTTGGTGATTTTCCAGTTAGGGGTTTTGTTTTGTTTTGCTTTTGGTTACCTAGTAAAGTCACTGTTTAAAAAATTCCAGCCTCGTCTAAACTAAACTAAGAAGAAAAGGAGAACTGTCCTCCTCCAGACGTGGCTGACAGGAATTTCGGAGGGTCTGGACAAGCAGGGCATTCTGGTCAGTTGTGGTGCCAGCTGGAGGCCAGGAAAGAACAGCATGGCTATAGCCAGAGAAGGGGACCTCAGAAGACAGGAGGCCTCAGTGCTGGTTTGGGCAGACTGGAAAAATCCTATCAATGAACCAGTTTGCCCTTTGCATAACAGCTCTGCAACACTTCCCCAGGAGATTGAATTTGGGAGGTTGTTTTAGTTTGCCTACAAACTGTCGGCCAGTTTCTTCCTCCTCCAACTTTTCTTCCTCTTTCTCCTCCTCCCCCTCCTTCAAGAAATGATTTAAATTCTACACCTATATACTTTTTTAAATAGAATACTTGCTGGTGTTTAGTATACTGCTAGAACCAGGAGGGAAGGTTTAAATGTTTAAAGAACCTGTTAGAGGGCCGGTGAGATGGCTCAGCGGCTTAAGCGCCTGCCCGGCAAGCGCAAGGGCCCGAGTTCGACTCCCGGAACCCACATACGAAAAAGGGGCCGGTGATATCGCTCAGCGGCACGGGCGCCTGCTGGCGCACGAGGTCCTGAGGTCGACCCCCCGGTACCCACAAAAAAAAAAAAAAAAAAAAAACCTGTTAGAGAATGCATTTAAAATATCTTAAAGCAACTGACTCCCTTGTTATCCCTGTGTGCAGCATCTATAAGTAATTAGCACTCTTAAGCCCAGGAAAAGCTGTGACTTCAATTAAAGCAGAGAAGTCATGACAGAGATTTACTGATGGAACGCTATTTGCTGGGGCTCTGCATGCTTTCTCTCTGCCTGCTACAATGACATCCTAGCCCAGGAAGCTAAGATTGCCAGGATCACGTACCTCTTCTACTTGCTGGTGAGCCCGTGGAAGGGCCAAGCTGTATAGTAGGTGCATATTCAAGATTTGTTTAGTGTACTTAGGTGCTTGGGACTGACCAGGCAGGGTTAGTGGTAAGAGCAATGAATGATATGCTTGAAAGTTCTTTTGTCCCATAAAGATTGTACTTGTCCATGTCCAGGAGTAGAACCACAGCATTTAAAGTGAAGGAAAATCCTATCTCTCTCATGCCTTTCAGATAGAATCATAGAAAAGGTTAGCCATAACTGGAAAGCAAAAGGGGACATTCTTCCTAAAAAATTGTGAATGTAACCCTATAGAAAGGAAGCATGTCACTTAATAATAAACATCAGGATGTCTTTATATCTAAACTAATGAAAAGAGTATTAAAATCTCTAAACAGGGCTGAGCATAGTTGCATATGCCTGTAGTCCCAGTATTCGGGAGGCTGAGGCAGGACGATCATTGTGAGTTTGAGTTCACTCTGAGCTACATAGTAAGTTTAAGACCAGCCTGGAATACATAGTAAGACCCTGTCTCAAAAAATCTAAAAACTATGGATATAACAAATGAAATTTCATTTTAACTCTAGCCTGTTTTAGAAACTCATCCATGTTTGTCTGGCTATGATCTCATCTAGCCATTCATTTTATCTGTATGTTCACGAAAAGACCTATTTTTATTTACAGTTTTATAGAGTATGTTTACAGTACTAATCATGTTCTTTAAATTATATTCAATTTTTTTTCATTGCCAGTGCAGATTTTGCTTATAAATGCAGTGGTTCTTCAGAAATAGAAAACTTCAGAAGGAAGAACACTCAGATACAGCAGACCTCTATCACTTTGCCTTGGTAACACACCTGAGAGTGCCCGCCGACATTCATAAACCTGCATAGAAACTGATACTTCTGTCCAAAGAATAACAATAACAAAGAATAGGGAAAGAAAAGATATCAGCACTGACTGCTTTTAAAGGGAAAAGCAAAGCTTATCCATTTACTCATAGGTTTCTCCCTGGTTGGCCAGAATTTATTTCTAAGCCTATACAAACTAAATCTTAAAACGAATTGCTTATAGCATATCTTCCTTAAAAAATGAATTCAAGAAGGATGAGAGGACATACCCATAAGTCAATAAAAATTTTTAAAATGATTATTATTTTCCTAAAACTGCTATGTTACTAAAACTATCATGGTTTGAAAAGCAACTAAACATGTAAATATCCTAACCTAATTAAATAAGATTTGTATTTTTAAAAACTAAACTAAAATTTTTAACAGAAGTAATTTCCCTCTTTCACGTAAAAGAAAATAGCTGATAAAAATCTTCCCAGTTTCACTAAGAGACAGAGGGAGGGAGAAGGGGAGAGAAGGGGGAACACAAAAAGAATTAAGATGTGTTATGTACCTGTACCAACTCTCCACAGTAAATGTAATCAGTATGTACTGCAAACATTTACTAATAAAACTTTATTTTAAAAAGCTGTACCAATTTCCACTTCCATTCCAGTGCCTATTTCTTCAAAGAAAAAGGGAACCTGGGTATCCTATATCCAATTTGATGGGTGAAATATCTCTCATTGCTGTTTTAATTTGTATACTCCTGTATACAAATTGCTGTATAATTTGATTACTTGTGAAGTTGAACATCATTATAGTTACGAATTTCAAAGATTAGCATTATTAAAAAGAAATAAAAATTTTGTAAAGCATGAAACATAATCTTCCCTCTTTGTATGCAAATAGCATCCCTCCCCTCTGAATTTTTTTTTTTTTTGGTGGGTACCGGGGGTCGACCTCAGGACCTCGCGCGCCAGCAGGCACCCGTGCCGCTGAGCGATATCACCGGCCCTTTTTTTGTATGTGGGTTCCAGGAGTCAAACTCAGGCCCTCACGCTTGCCGGGCAGGCGCTTAAGCCGCTGAGCCATCTCACCAGCCCCCCTCTGAATTTTTTTAAAGTTATCTCAAATAAGAAACAGTAAAATGTATTTGAAGTTAATATTTTTAAATTACAAGTAGTAAGTATAAATAGTATCCAAGGGATGCCTTAGTAGGGTGGTGATCAACTCAGTAGCACTATACCATCTTTAGCAGCATCATTACCAAACACAGATTGCAACATTTAGATCTCAAGGTAGTCAACTGAGGACAAAAAAATAACATATCACTTATAATTCTACTACTCTAAAATACTACTTCTTAATTAACTACAATTTCAATAAATTTAAAAATTAGGTAAAATTTAATTTATTGAGGGCAGGAACATAGTAAATGCAAACTAGCAAAGTATAAACAAAAGAAGTATGCCCATTAATTTCTCAATTTAGCCTCATATACAGCAACAGTTAAAGGAGAATAAAAATCCTGAGGACAAATGCACTAATTACATTCTCTAAACCACTAAACTACAAATTCATAACCAAGTTTCTAGAACAGGTGTCTAGAATACACAGAAACTCCGAAATATGCATCTTCTTTCCAAATGGCCATCAGAGTACATAATTCATTTTTTACTACACCAAAGAACATATCTAGTTAGCTCCAAGTGCTGTGTTTTAAATGATGCAACTGAGAAACTCTATGTTTGAATTCAGAACAACAAGGAATCACTGACTGGCAAAGTCTAAAATGAAAAACAGGCTTCTGACTTACCGAGAGCCAGCTGCTACTGTCCAATATCTGACTCTTTCCAACAGAGCAGCAGATCTGCATGAGCCACTGCTTAACTGGAAATGTCATTTCCTAAGGCAAGGGGCAGTAAAGGTTTTCCTCACAGAGCAACAGTAAAGATTTTAGACACTGTGGATATCAGCCAGTAAAACTTTAATTTCATATAATTTTCAAATGTCCTGATATATTAATTTTCTTTTGATATTTTCCAACCATTTTAAAATATCTGAATCATTGTCAGCCTGTACGCTGACAAAGACACACAGTTGGCCTAGACCTGCTGGATTTGGACCATGGGCCATAGTCTGGCCCTGGCCTAGAGCCTACTTTGCCTTCAGCCTGTGACTCTGTACTCTCTATCCACATAAACCTACAAATGATGTGCTTTTCCTTTTAGCAAGGCATTCCTTTTGCTTCTCTAAGCTATGATACCCAGTGTCTCTCTTTCCCAGAGATCCCAAAAGTCCAACAAAATAATGAAGACAGAAAAGACATGGAGAATAGCCTGAAGTAAGGGTACGATCCCCTTTTCTGTTGCTTTCCAGCTCTGTGATCTTGTAGAAGTTATGTAACATCCCAAATCTCCATTTCACCACACATTAAAAAAAAAGATTACCATGCCCAACCACCTGAAGGTAACAGTGAAGGTGCCACCTAATATCAAGTAAGGCATGTTTGTGGAAGAGTTTAAGCTATACAGAAGACTCCATCTACAACTCAGAACTGTCTGATTATTCATTTTTTATTCATAAATTGCTAGGTTATGGCACTATATGGGTCCCCAAGGAGAAAAAAGTTTGGCAAAGTTAGCTTAAGCCCTAGAAAAAGGAGCAACTAGTAGTCTGGTTGACTGCATGCCACTTTTCACAGTTCTTAGAGTAGGGCTTCAACTCAACAAATGTAAGCTGAGAATTTCATTGTGGCAGAAAAACAAAAAGTAGACACTCAGACAGAACAAAAATAAATAAAACTCATTCCTTCGTTTCAGAAAATTTATTGTTAATTAAACATAAATACCTATAATAAAAAGCAGGATTGATCTGTATGAACCAAAACCATCAAGAAGTTAGAAAAACTGGGAGCCAAATGAGATAGTAAAGGGAAGCATTCCAAGGAGCTAGACTTAAACAATGAGTGAACTTCAAAGACGGACAGGGAAAGTACACAGAAGACAAACCCCTTTCTCTTCCAGCAGTTTCTCCAGAGCACTGCTCTTTCCCTCTCCACCCTGTAAATTGCTAGTTTGCATCAGGAGATAGGGACAAACCTTTCCTTTTGCCCTTGAATGTACCAAAGTAAATTAAAGAGCTTATAAATGAACATGGTTGAAAAATACTAGTCTTAACAGAAACATCTGAAACCACTTCCCTCCTTTTTGTACAAAACTTGGTTTCTACCCAACTTAAACCAAAAAATAGTCAAGGTGCACATACAGATTTTGATCCAGCTCTGGAAACCTAGATGTAAAGACTTAGACTGAGAGTGCTGGAAAGATAAATCAAGATGATAACTTCACTGACATTGATGACAGTTTTGTTGGGGAAAGCTTCCATAAGGACACAATTTTTAGTGAAAACTCCAATAAATGATTCTAAGAGAAAACGATTGTTTTCAAGTGAATCCTGTTTAGATTTACTCCGTGCTAAGAATAAAATGGCAAGCAAGGAAATAGACACAGCTCACTGCAGAACTCAGTAAATGCAGGAAAAAGTAGTGTCCTCAACTCTAGTCAAAGCTTGGGAAAACTCTTCGGTGCTCTAGTCACAGCACCAAAGCTGGGAACCACTATATTCCAAATACAGATAAATGTGATTCAAAGATCACATTTCCTATTACAGAGGAAAACCAGAAAATCACTATGAATACTTTTGGGAAACAGAGAGAGAGACAGATAGACAGACAGACTGAGGCTGGAAAATTACTTGAGTCCAAGAGTTCAACAGTTCAAGACCAGCCTGAGAAACATAGTGAGAACTCATTTCAAAAAAAAGGGTGGGGTAAGGAGTTGCTATAGTCATTCCAGTAACACTATAGTGACGCAATGCCTCCAACACAGATTTATGTAATGCAGTGATTTTCAAGTCTGGACAATTATGCCTCTCAGGGGGCATCTAGCCATTTTTCTTTTAGACATCTCCCCCCCCACATCTGGAGGTAGGTATTTCTGGCATCTAGTGGGTAGACATAAAAGGTACAAATTAACTTTCTACAATGCATAGCACAACCTCCAACATCAGAGGAGTCTCTGGGTCAAAATGTCAGCAGGGTCAAGAGATGCTGATTTAATCCATTCCTGAGTGACTACCTGGGACAGGCTGTCAAACACAGTGGGTCAGAAATGACTAACACTCTTCTTAAAAACCTCTTAGGAATCTAGACAATGCAAGAGTGCTAAAAGACGTCATTCATATTTATACAGTGACTTTCGTTATAATATTTAAGGTATAAATTAGAACGTGGCCATGATGGTGGCCATGTTATCAAACTGTTTACCTTGTGCACTTACTAGCTCTTCACATAACTTGTAAGAACTCATACCCTATGCAGAAGTTTGCAATCAAACTGGCAACTGCTGCCTCCCCCTTACAAATTATTATTTTCCCACAGCAACAGAATTCCTTATGCTCATGTACCAAAAGTAACCAACCCTCAGATCTCAACAGTGGGATCTGTGTGATCTTTTGGAAAGTAAAACATTCATATCTGAAATCCTCTTTCTCTGATGTTGCAATCCGTTAAGTTTACTGTTCGACCCCATGAAAATTATAAACCAGACAGGGAAGCAGCTGATTTTACTATAAACTTAAAGACAGCCAGAAAGGGTTCTACAAAAAAGTAAAAAAGTGTTGGTAATGAAGAGGAATAAAATATACAATGGCTAGAGAGATCCCTCTAAAACTAACAGAGCCTTTTGAGGTTATTTTTTATTTCTCAATAAAAGTTTCCTTGGGTGTTTCAACAAAGAAATTTTTCTGGAGAAGTTTGAGATACACATATCCATACACACACACATATTTGTTTGCCAAAGGAATCTACTTATCTATTTTTACGTATTGTCCTAGAAGAAGTATTTTTAAATTATGACACAATTTAGTTCAAATTTAAAGGAATCACAACGGTTCAGATAGACATTTTTAAACTACCAGCATACCTTACAGAAAGAAAAGCACCCTGTAACTGACAGAAATCCATCTGAATTTGAAGGTTCTCAAGCTCACAAAGCGAGCACTGTTCCACAGAAATGTAGAAAGATGAGCAGTTTAGGTCAGTGAAATTTTCTGAAACACTCAAAGATAAAGACAAAACTTGCTACATAGATTAGCTAGACTCTGTCGAATGTCACCTGAATGTAATCCTACAAATGTCTATTCTCAGGATTAAGCAAAGTTCAACAAGAAATGCACTTAGTTAACTAATGGGGGGAAAAAAGGTACCAAATAATCCTAACAACACTAACAAGACAATTCATCAAAAAATCATTTAAATGCAAGATCCAATTTCGGAGAGGGAGTCACAAAAGGCACAAAACTGGAAATCTCCAAGGATTTCTCAAGTGCGGCAAATGGCAGCAAAGTATGTTTAGACAAACTTGGTGAGTTTCTTTAATCTGCCTAACTGTAAAAAGTTTTGTTTTACACGATCTTATGCAGTTCCACCTTCAGGACACAAGGAACAGCCGGCGCTTAGGAAAGGGGTGACAACTGCGGCCCCCACACTGAAAACAACCAAGGTTTCTGAGCGTTTTGGCAAGAGGTAGGTGTTACCGGCTGCTTCCTGGGCCGCAGGAAGGAATGTGTCCCCCTCAATCAGAAACCACACAGAGTCTGCGTTCAGATCACAGAAAGCATCCTGCCTCGTCCAACACGGATAAAGCATGCCTACTCCCAGAACGGAGAAGAAAGGAGAGCTGCAGGAAAGGTATTGGTTCCCAGTGACCTGCAAGACCAAAAACAAACCCTAACTTACTGTGAAGGAGAAGGGCGCGCTCAGTTTACGGAGAACTCTGAGAACCCACGAGAGCGGTGCCCCACGCCTCCCCGGGGACCCCACGCCCGGCACAGTTCCGAGGACGCAGCCCGGGAGGAGTCGGTCTGGCCGCGGTCACCTGGCGTCCCCGAGAGGCCCGGGCCCTGCCCTCCCCACCTGGCCGGCCCGGCCTGGGCCGCGGGGATGCTCACCTGTGGGGATACTGGCGGGCTTCTCCGCGTTCTCGCCCACGCAGGGATCCCACGCGCGCAGGACGAGCGCCAAGAGCAGCAGCTGGGGATTCACCTCGCACCACCGCATCATCTTCCGCCCCGGGCGGCCCCGCGCGGTTTCGGGCACCCCCTGCCCCGCAGCGGCACACTTCTCGCGAGAGCGCGGCGACCCCTTGGTCTGTTCCGGCTGACTACGCCTCGCAGGAGCCTGCGAGCGAGAAGCGCACGCGGGGCGCGCGGACGGAGCCAGGCGGGGACAGCGGCGCGGAGCGGTGGGCGCCGCCGCCTTATAGCCTCCCCAGGGGAGTGACGGGGCGGGCCGCACCCTGGCCATTGGCCGCCGACTGACCCAGCACCGCCGCGAGCTCCGGGGCGGTCGCCTGCGCGCGCCTTCTCTGGCCTTTCCTCCAGTCGGACCTTATTTAAGGAGCGTCTGCGCTACGTGTGGAGGCTCACGCAGCGCTTCTGGCTGGGACGGCGACGTGTACTCTGCGAGGGGCCTCGGAGGGGAGGAGGGGCGGCTGGAGTCTGGCTGCCGGCCGCGCCCCCCTTTCCGATCCTTTCGCTGCCTGAGCCCCGGGAGCTCCCCCGCAGCCCCAGAGGGTGAGAATGTGCCTCTCTGGACTCGGGCTGCTCCTCTCATTCAGCAGTGACTGCAGTTCTACAAGAGTCTTGGCTGAATGGCGTCTGATTAGACTTTACGCCTTGGAAATGGATCCCCCTGCCCGCGTTGATTCAGAGCGCGAGTTTCATCATCCTGTAAAAGGAAGTCCGTGATTTTATTTTACTCTGCAAATAGAAAGTTTTTATTGTCTAGTGAACATTTCTTCCTCCGCCGCGACAGCTAGGAGGGAGGGCTGTGCACTTTCCAGTGACGAGGCTTGTAAATCCTGTGGAATCGGAGCCCAGAATGTGTAACCTGGGGCTGTGCCTTACAAGATCTTCCTCCAGTCCACATGGAAAATTACTCCCGAGGATGTACCGAGAGCCATCCCTGGCTCCTTGGCGCCTCCCTCGCTGTTTCTAGTTTTGACTGAACAATTTTTTTTTTTAATTCTCTTTACATCTTAGCTAGCCCATGGTTTCATCTGTTGAAATAAGCAGGAGCAAAGGCTCAAATTAAGGCAAAGTGTGACAATTTTGCCTCAAACATTCCATGACGTGACTATTTTATGGAAGAAATGAGAATCAAACTTAGTAGCAGTCTGCCATTTTTCACCTATATCTTCCTGAAATACAGAAGGAACAACCACCAAAAAAAAGGTATTTGGGCAAATACGCATTCTAACTCAGAACCTTTGAAATTAAAATTACTGAAAAAATTCTATTATGATCACATTTGTCCAAAATTAGCATGATGATAATGAGATAAGCACTACATAGCAAGATTTTTTTAAAGGTAGAAAAATGTTGTCTGGGGCGTGACATTTTAGAAAAACAATCATTTCTGTGCCCAGAACTAAGCCAGTTACTCTGTTTTGAAGATTCGGTCTCGGTTTTGCATTTTTTTTTTTTTTTTTTTCTTAAGAGAATTGGAGAAAATTCAGAGAAGACCAGAAATAGTTAAAGAAGTAGAAAGTATGACCTGTGAGAAGAATAAAACAAAGTTTATTTAGTCCGAAGAAGGAAAGGCTAAGAATTGGATTCTTGAATAACAACCTTCAATGGGTGGCAAGTGCAGCTCCATAAAACTCAGCAAAAAGAAAACAGCATCAATCCTCAAAGTTATAGTAGTCTGATAGGCATAGCTTGTCTTGTGGCAGAATTCCAGACCTGCCTCTGACAAACTCCTTGAACTTGGTTTCTTGCTTCTCCAGTATCTTCAAGAACCTGCATGTCTGGAACCTGGATTTCTATTCTCCAGTCCCCTTTCTTGCCCTATGCATTCATACAGCTTCTCCACATCACAAATGCCAAGGCTTAAACTGCACAGTCCACCAATAATTGCAGGTTACTATTATAGTCCTCCTTTTCTTTTGAGTCATAAGGTTAGGACTCTATAAAGTGAGTGTTTCTTTGGGATTTTCAAAATACCCAGACACTTCAATTGCAGTCTGAAAATGTCCTGATTCTGAAACCAAATCTTTCTTGCCTTCTTACGTTTCCAGCCGCTGTCTGCTGAACATTTCCCCTTAGATGTTCCACTGCCTGAAATGCACCATGTTTTTAACTCATCAAATCTAGTTCCCACTCCAAGCTCCTTCATCTCTGCTAATGACACTACTCTTTTCTAATTTATATGGCTTTGGGCTTTTTTTTTTTTTTTTTTTTTTAATTTCTGCCCTCATACCTGCCAACTCGCAGAGCTGGCTTCCAAATCTTGTCACATTTTTCCCTTCACATTTTGTCTCCATATGTCCTTTTTCACTCTTACTGTTACCTCACAAGCAGCACACTCCTGCATATATTCTAATGGTGCTGCTTGAGCAGTTTTCTAACTGGCCACCCACCATACAGACTTTCCCTGCCCCAAAACAGTACTACTGTGTACTATAGCTACAATCATGATGCTCAGATAGCTTCTTGATTATTTCAACCGCAACTTCAAAGATTTTATAAAGGATTTGAAAATAATCCAAATTACTTAACCTAAAATTCAAATATTTTCACTATCAAACTAAACTAACTCTTTCTATATGCTATACCCAACCAATGTAGTTTACTGTATCATCTTCCAGAGGAGATCGAATACTTCGTCATTTTTATTCTCTAGAGTTTGCAAAGTAATCATTGTCTTCATTTGGGTTCCTCCAGAGGCCAATTCTGAATCAACATTCAATAAGCAGCAGTTTGTGAGGTATTTAACTGAAACAAGGTAGGTGAGTGTGAAGTGACAAAGGAAAGGGAAGATAGCCAGTAATGGATGCAGTTATAAATCTAACATAGTGGGTAAGGAGCATAGTCCCACAAAATTGATGTAGAGTTTGCCTATCATAAATATACCGGCCAAGCAACAAGAGAATTAAGATAATTATATCCCCACCACCCAGCAGTCACTGAATTGAGGGTTGAGGGGCATAGTTAATTTCTGGGAATTCCCAGCCTGCTGTGCTCAAAAATTTACATCAACCCTCCAATAATGATGTAAATCCTGATGGTGAGAAGTCGGGTTGGCATGCTTAGAAATGTGAAAGAGATCTGAGGAGAAATGAGAGAATTGCAATAGCATCTGCTAAGCCACCATGCCTTTGTTCATGTTATTCCTCTACATGAAAAGGGATTACAGATTTCCTGTCCCTAATTCCTATCATGCACCTGCCACATGCTATGAGATGGCCTATTGAAGTACTTTGCTTACCTCAGTCAGGCTGGGTGACCATATTCCATGATCTCTAAATCCTTATGCAAACCTCTCCTGTTAATAGTTTTGTTTTTTTTTAATTAAGCAGTTTTTAAAATAGTTTAAAAACCTTTTCTGTGGAGCTTTTACACCCAAGTGAAGAAAAGAGATAGTAAACATGCAATGGTAATAAGTGATACAGGAAGGTAAATGAAAAAAGGTAAATAGAAAATACCAAGGAGGGGGTCCTTTGAAGCCTTAAGTAAAGTGTTCTAAGAAAACCCCACTGAAAAAAAATGGTACTTAAAAGACTTAAAAGTTGCAAAAAAGAGATAGAGATGCTGAAGGGGGATTGTGTTCTAAGTAAAAGAAACAGGATATGCAAAGACCCTAAACCTAGAACATATCTGGAGTACTGTGAGAAGCCAAGAGGGCCATGAGGGTTCAGTGACTGGGCAAGAAGAGTACAAGATGAAGCCCAAGAGGTGACAAATAGGGCAGAGACAAACATGAGCAGACATATGACGAGTACACAGCCTGTGTCCTTCGCTCTGAATGAATTGAACAATTATTTGGATGGCTTTTAGCTTATACCATTTGAAGTAGGGTTTGAAAAGCATCATAGACCAGCTGCCAGATTAGACAACTAGGAGAGGGGACTGGAGAGAATAAAACACAAAGCTTGGAGAATAATTTGAGACTAATGCTGTGGTCCAGGAAAGATGATAGCTTTAGCCAGGTTGGTAGCAGTAAACTAGAATAGGTTTCTAGATAAGTTCTATTGTACAAAATACTTTGATGCAGTTTAAATGTAGGTGTAAGAAAAAAAAATCAGGAAATGTTTATTCAATGAATATCTGTTGAGTGAATAAGAAGCAATGCTTTGGAAACACATATAATAATCCTGGGAGTGCCCAGGGAGGGGAAAGTTAAATGAAATATATGAGTAAGAAAATCAGCCAAACAGCGAAGAACAAAATTCAAACCAAAACCTTTTGAGAAGGGAAGAAAAAGGAGTCTGCAAAGGAGACTGATAGAGTCAGACAGATAAGAAAAGTATCTCCTCAAGAAATAGGAGGAAACCTGAGGGAAAGTCGTTGAATTTAACATTAGCAATACACATTTAGGATCAAAACTTTAGATAGGAGCAGAAACTACAGTGAAGGTAAAAACTGGAGGTGGTGACAAGAACACTGACAAGCAAATTTTCTTACTACGACTAAATCTGCCATCTCCTGCAGATGTCAGGGTGCAGCCTTTCTAATTTTAGGGTGATCAAGTTGCCACAAAGTTGAAACTGCCCTTTATATATAAGAGGTTTGTACTACTCCATGGGCTGTAGTAGTTTTCAAGTTCTTTAAGCTACTATTTGAGAGGAATATTTTACCAGGTGACTTTTTCAAGGTTGACTATCCTTACAAACAAAACAAGTAAGATAAACTGTGTAACACATGATAAGCAAAATCTTCAGCAATGAAGCCAGTTATTTATCGGGGGTAGCATGAAGTTTTTTACTCTGGTTTCTTATTTGTCTCTGGGAAAAACAATAAACATACTTTTAAAAAATTCTGGTTCTCATTAAACACTTCCATATTAAACATCTTTTCTTACTAACTTTGATTATTTTTAGTCACCCTAGCATGTTTATATGGAATCCTCCCTAGATTTTATTATTTTTGAAATCCTTATACCTAGCAAAATGATGTCAGATGTAAAACTAAACTCAGCCAAGTTCGAATAAGAAGAGGAGGCCAAGATGACAGAGACAGCCAGAGAATGTGTAAGTGTTCTGAAGATGATTGTAGCAGATGTTTAATGACTAGTCGAAATGATTGGGACAGAGCTGTCTAGTCCATGAGTCACCCTATATGGTCAGCAGCAGACACTTGTGGTGTCTGCAGTCTTCCAAATATGTTTTACTAAAATTCTATGCTAGGGCATTATTTGTTGACAGAGCTTACGCCAGGGTGCCATTAATTATGATTAACCACAATATTCTGTCAACATTTTCCTTTTCAACAGGAGTTTCTAATGACTACTTTTTGGCTTCCTGTTATTACAGTTTCTTATTCTCCTACTTCAGCACTGCCCAAAGACATATTTGCCCGGAAGTTTGTGAAGTTAATCTGTCAATGAAAGCCCTGTGAGTGTTAGCACCTGGGAGCTGTACAATATTCTAGGTTAGGGCCAGGTTGTAATCAGAAGTCATCTTTAAGAAAGTATTTCTCAAAAATTGCTTACTGAGATACTAGAAGGAAAGGGCCTAAGTTCCAGAGATACAGTAAATTGTTAAGTTTTTTTTATTACCCTAAATACTGACTTCTTACTTGGTTTTATATTTGTAACTCATAACATTTCTAAAGATCTGTAAAATAATATAAACAATAGGCCCCCACCTAGCCCCTATTTAACAGTAGAGTAGGTTGTTATCAGTAAGAGTCATTATGAATCAGTAAGAGTCATTTGTCAAAAGCTTTTTATGGAGATGTTAGGAAGAAAAGGCCTAAGCTCCACCAATTCAGTACATTGTCACATTTTTTTTTATTACCCTAAATAAGTACTCACTTCTTTACCTTGTTTGTTTATAACTCATGATATTTTTAACAATCTCTAAAATAGTATAAACAATAAACCCATTTTACTTTGGTTGACTCCTTGTCCTTGAACCTACAACTAAGCTTTTCGATAAGTACTGAGTATAAGGATTCTATGGTTAATAATTCCTGACTTCAGCATAGAATTGGGCCTTCTTGTGTCAACTCTAATTATATGGTATATTCAGTTTCAGTAATGGTATTATTTCTTTATTATTCTGTAAGTAAGTGCTTCTTTATACCTTAGGTAAAGTGTCTAAGTCCCTATCTTTGACCCCTGTCTGCTTTCTGATAACCCAGTTCATCTCATACTGAGATCTTTCCTTACCATCACATAAATTTCTAAATACTGGAGTTGTGCAGCTTCTCTGAGCTTCCAAACATCCTCAAGGCCTTCTGTGTGCATTATGATTCCACCTGCTGTGAGGTGCTTCCTTACATGCCCTGACCCATGACCCATGGTCTGATGGTTCTGGATATCCTTATTCTGGGAGAAGTGGTCATAGCAGACTGAACTGATTACAAGAGTTTGGTTCAGCCAAAATACTTTGAATTAAACAATTGCACTGTATTGCCCATTGGTGAGATCTCTAAGGGTGCTCACTTGAAATGAAATACAGCCTAACTGAGAACATACAGAGATGCTGTATGTAATAAAAATACATGTAAATGACCACGTTAGTCACTTTCTTGTCACTTAGTCACTTTTCTTGTCAGGTACAAAATACCTGACACGTGCAACTTAAAGGAGAGGTTTACTTTGGATCGAGTTTTTAGACTGTGATAAACTGGCTCTTAGAAACAGCATGACAGAGGGGCCTGACAGAGGAAAATTGCTCACATCACGGCAGCCAAGAGAGCAGGGAGGAGGCAGAGAGCAAGATACACCATTCTAGATCATGCCCCCAGTAACCGACCTCCAACCAGGCCACACCTCCTAGCAACACATTTACTGCTGAAGTCATCCTTGGATTAATACTAGGAGGGTATATTATCAACCTCCTCTTTCCTCTTTTTCTGCTTCCTGGCTGCTGTTTTGTGAGTGGTTCTGCTCCACCAGGCCACTCTGCCATGCTCTTTCTGCCTTGGAGCCAGGCAACCATGGACTAAAACCATAAGCCAAAATAAATTTCTTGTCCTTTTAAGTTTTGAGAGTCAGGTATTGTGTAGCAGGGATGAGAAAGTGACTAAGAAAAGAAATACAATATTAGATATTATAAAAACAACAAAAAGGATAGAAAATGATAAAGTTTAGTCTTTGGAAAGTGGATATTATTCAGATATATGCTATAAAAGTGCTAAAGCTGTCCTTAATTTATCATTCCTAAAATCTGTAATATACATTCTGTGTTATTCACCTTTCTGTTGCTGGGAAAAATACCTGACATATACAAGTTAAAATATAAAATGTTTATTTTGGCTCACAGTTTCAAAGGTTTCAGTTCATGGTCAGTTCACTCCAATGCAGAAACAGCATGGCCAAAGAGTATGGTGAAGCCATGTGATGCTTACCTCATTGTAGCCTGGAAATAAAGAGATCAAGAGAGCAAGAGAGAGAGGAAAGGATAGGAGGCAAAAATATTACCTTTTAGGTTATGCACTCGGTGATTCCCTCCAAATGGCCCCCACACCCTAACAACACATTCAGCTATGAGCTCATCAGTGAACTAATCAATTGATGAGGTTAGCAGCCCCATGATCGAATCACCTTCCAAAAGCCCCTCCTCTGAACACTGCTGTATTGGGGATCAAGCCCTCAATAAATGAGTTTTTGGGGACATATTATATTTTAACTGCAACACATTCTGTGATACTGAACTGTTACAGAACTGAAAGAAAGGAGAATTTACTTTAAAGGTATGCCAGTACAGAAAGCATGACATCGGCCAATGTGCCATGCCTTGCTTTGCCCTGTCTGAATACACCACCTCAGAGCTAGGTGTTGTCTTCTTCAGAGTATTTTCCATTACAGGTTTCCAAAAGGCATGAATTTTGCCCGGTATAATTTTCTGTATTATAGGCACAGATCACAATGGACAGAGCCATTTCAAACGTTTTGAAGTTTGCCATAATTATCATGTAGCCCTTTTTACTCACTTCATGGGAAATGGGAAAAGCTCAGTGACCTCCCTGGGAGCATCACTTTTTGTAAAGTTCTCTGACATTTTCATCGCACCATGTTGGCATCAGAAAGTAGATATTTGGAGACTGCCCTTTAATTTATCTTTTACGTTATCACAGTGCTTTGCTTAATTACTGCTGCACTGTTGCTTTGTAAATGTGTGTGGGCCCTCTTATTTTTGCAGCCATTAATCTGTGTCTTAAGAATCACAATTTAGAGATAACTAACACAAACTTTATCCCAAAGTAAAAAACACTAAGTCCAAAGGATAGTCAGTATCTATCAAAAAAAAAAGTTTTATATGCAGACTATAAAATTCAAATAATCATGTAAAGAACAAGTTTTTAAACAAGAATTGTTTTTCCTTAAAAATTTTAAAACTCTTAAGTGGGAAAGAGAATTGATTCTTTTATGCCTCCTTTAAATTATTCAGTTTTTCAATAATGATTAATTATTGGCTAACTCAAAACAAATAATGGTTACAACTAATTTCCCCATATCAAGATTGCCCAAGAATCAACCACAAAATTGGAAAAATCTGTTTTTCTCTTCATACCACTCATGGTTGTTCAGTCAACAAATAGTTAACGTTCAAGCACTATATTCTAGACACTTTCAGGATCCAAAGATGAATTAGACATTTCTCTCTTACACAAGAAAATCACTGTGCTAAGTAATATATTAAATTATATTGAGTTTCTTTACAATATATCTAAATAAATATTAGAGAAAAATAAATATTCTCAATTTTAGATAGTAGGATATTTTGAATATATTTCAGTTTATAGGATAAAATAATAATTTGTTAGCCTTTAAAATAATATTGTCATTTCTTTTCTATAATGATAAAGATTGAAATTGGTATATAATTAAACACTAAGTCATTAAATTTGTTCTTTTGTGCCTTTTTATTTTGCCCATGTTAAATATGAGTATCAGTTTTTTAAAAAGTATAATACAAACCAAGGAAATAATCAATTTTACTTTTTTTTTTTTCTTTATGTGGGTACCGGAAGTTAAACTCAGGACTGCGCGCTTGCCAGGCCAGGAGTTTATGCCGCTAAGCTATATCACTGGCCCCAAATTTGATATTTTAGTTGCCTAAAAACAAACCCATGTTTCATGGACTGGTACTAACATGTTTTCAGCAGTTCTGGGCATTATGTCAATAGGAACTTATCTACAAAAAAAGATGGGAACTGCTTTTATTCCTGCCTTTGTCCAGAAAGTACCCAAAAGACTTGCCTTTGTATCTTGGGCCAGAACTAGGTTACATGCACATTCCTAAACCAGTCATGGTAGAGGAAGGCCCTGTTACTCATGTTTAGCTTATTCAGAGCTTTTCCTGGAGTTGTAGATCAGGGTCAACCTTCTCTGAATCAGATAGGAAAGAGTTCATTCTGGACACTTAAAGAAAATTTAGGTTACACTGGAAGAATGTATGAATGATTGGGTAACCAAGTTCATTACTGATTTGTTGACTACCTGTTAAGATTGATTCAGTGCTCTTAGACAGACAGACACATGCACAATATCACAGTATCAGGCCGGTGAGATGGCTCAGCGGCGTAAGCTCCTGCCTTGCAAGCGCGAGGGCCCGAGTTCGACTCCCGGATCCCACATACGGAAAAGGGGCCGGTGATATCGCTCAGCGGCACGGGTGCCTGTTGGCGCGTGAGGTCCTGAGGTCGACCCCCCGGTACCCACAAAAAAAAAAAAAAAAAAAAAAAAAACAATATCACAGTATCTATCTCTAATCATCCCAATGTGTGTCACAGTGCTATTTAGGTTAATATCTAGGGTTTGCATGATTATGAAAATAATGTTCACTGTTAAGCTAAATAATTTATTATTATTTAATTTCCTTTCTTTTATGCTTTCTGCTTTTCCTGGAGTTAATAACTGCTAATTTTTATTTGCATAGCATTCAATACATTATAATTAAATTCTTTATTATAGTAGATGTTGACCAGGAACTCCCTATGTAGCCCAACCTGTCCTTGAGCTCTTAATCTTCTTGCCTCAGCTTCTTAAGTACAGGGTTTACAGGCTTGTGCCACCATGCTGGACTAGGTTGCTCAGTTTCTATATGCCATTACTATACCTTTATTCATTAGGAGGGATGAACTGTAAAACTTTCATTAATGTGGTCAATCACACCAGGCAACTTCTTTTTCTTTTTCTTTTTTTTAAAGGTAACTCTCCTAGAGCAAACCTTTATTCTGCACCCCTGTTCACCACACTCTTCAGAATGCCTTAACCTTGCTCCTATATTAGATCTTTAGCCCCTTGGTTTATTCCATTGTTTTCATGGACTACACCTTTCAGTAACTTCCTATGAAAAAATGCATGAAAGGTGTTTTTGAAACTTTGCATGCCTGACGCTTTCTTCAGTTCACTCTCATATTTTAAATGTCAATTTCATAGCACAGAATTTTAGATTAGATGTCATTTTTCTCTAGAATTTTGTGTTGACGGCCACACTTTCACAATGACTTTTGATCAATCTGATGGTTAGAACCTTTTCTTTCCCCCTCTCTGTTTTCCCACTCTAAAATCGTCCGTCTGTTGTTCCTAACATTCTAAAATTCACAGCGACACAGTGATGCATTCTGAGGTAAGGCTTTTGTCATATTCAGTGACATTTCTTTGAAAGTATTTCCAGTCTATTTCCTCTCTTCCTACATTGATCCTCTAATTTCCTTAAGTTCTTTTTTTCCTATTTTTCATTCTTTTTGCATTTTTGTTCTAATTTCTTCAAAAATTCATTAAATTTATGTACCACTTTCAAAGTTTTGATGTCCTCATTTAAATTTTAGGAGCTTTTATTTTCTGAATGTTTATCTTTAAACAACATTTTTATTTATGAATACTTTTTTTGTTGTTTTCTTCTATTTCATGCCTGCACTTTTCTTCCAGTTACTTTCTTTGTTTCGGCGACAACATTTAAGTACAGATTTACCTCAAATTTTTGTTCCTATGTGAGTGAAGTGCTCAGATCACAGAGCATTCTATGTGCATAGCATATTCTATGTGCATAGCATTCTGTGAGCGTGTCAACTCATGGGCAATGGTAAGGAGATGAAAAGAGGAGACCAAATATTTTGTTTGGGAAAGATTTCAGAGGTCAGTGTCTGTTTTTCCTCTTACTCTAATTTCTTTATAGTAGAAACTTCCAACGTCCTGAATGTAGGAGAGGTGTGGATTTTAAACCTTGTTGTTATATTCTGGTTCCTGAATAGGGTAGAAGAATCATGTTCTTACTCTTCATTGAGTACATATTCATTTAACTGTCATGTTTAGGTGTATTGCTTTACAGTGATTTTTGTGTGAGTTGCTAAGTGCATGTCCATCTCAAAAAAACAAAAAAACAAAAAAAGTATTGTACCTCTCCTATTTGGTAACTCAAGTCAATAGGAAACCAAGAGAGCTTGATTTTTATGAAGTTGCTTTACAGCAACTATGAAACCAGTTTTGACACTATAATCAGCTTATAATGCCATTTTTTATGTTAATAAACTATATACTAACATTTTGTAAAATCAGTTAATTTTATATGAACATCATTAATATGATTTCATGATAATTTCCTCAGAAAACATTCATTTTCTTATGAACATCTTATTATAAAATATTTGCCATTTTACCAGTATGTTGATTTGTGAGGGTTTTTTTGTTTTTTTTTTTAAAGACAACAGGTTGTTTGTTTTGAAGGATTAAATAAAAATTGACTTGGGTCACCTGGAATTTAAACATTTGCTTGGTTTCCTTTTTTTTTTTTTTTTGTGGGTTCTAGGGGGTTGACCTCAGGACCTCGCATGCCAGTAGGCGCCCGTGCCGCTGAGCGATATCACCGGCCCCTTTTTCATGTGTGGGTTGTGGGAGTCGAACTCAGGCCCTCGCACTTGCTGGGCAGGTGCTTAAGCCACTGAGCCATCTCACTGGCCCCTGCTTGGTTTCCTTTTGTTGTAGGTAAGTAGATTTCGTGCTTATTACAAACATGATAATATGAATAATTGCACTCATAGAGCTAGAAAAATTCAAGAGAGTACAGTGTGTTGGATAAAACTTGAAAGAATAATAATAATTTAACAAAACATTCAAATTCACCATCTTGGGCCGGTGAGATGGCTCAGCGGCTTAAGCGCCTGCCCGGCAAGCGCGAGGGCCTGAGTTCGACTCCCGGAACCCACATACGAAAAAGGGGCCGGTGATATCGCTCAGCAGCACAGGCGCCTGCTGGCGCACGAGGTCCTGAGGTCGATCCCCGGTACCCACAAAAAAAAAAAAAAAAATTCACCATCTTGCTTGTATTTTTAAAATAATGCATTTAAAAATTTAAGCGTTCCTGTCTCCAAGCCCGTAGATCTAGAATTTGTTGCGTCTATTTGAAGCAGAACAGATCCTTATCAGCACAGGGTGGCAGTCAAAGCTGTACTGAAGAAAGCATCTTAAAATTTGGTAATTACAGAAATGTAGTCCTAGTATGTGCTCTTTCATGTCCGTCCACTTTCACTCAACATAACATTTTTGACATTCATCCAAATGGCTCCCAGTATCAACAGCTCTTTCTTTTGTGTTGTTCAGTAATAGTCCACTGGGAATTGAAATTGAATACCAGGACAGTAGCTGTTTCAGAAATAAAAGAGGAATTACCTGAAAAGGAATATGAGGGAATTCTCTGTGAGGGTGGGATGTCTGAATCTTGAGTTGCTGTGCTGTTCACATAAGTATATATATTTGATAACATGTAAGATCTGTTCATTTTAATGTATCCATGTAATTATACTAAGGTAAAAATGTAAACTTGATTTGTGAGAAGGAGGTGATCTGGGAAGTGTTTCTAAAGAAATATTTATGGATAGTCTATGTCCTAATAAGAACATATTTATGGTTTTGGTGAAACTACCCTACTTTGTTATCCTTTGAAGACATACAGTGTGCTGAGGGTGTTTTAAATCAGTACATGAACTCTCAGAAACTGGATAACAATATCTTTCTTTAAGCCATTCTAACGGCTTATTAAATAACAAATGCATTACTTCATCTGTTAAACTTTGGTCACTGTCTCTATCCTGTGTACTCTATAGACAGTACACACTGTCTATATCCTGACCTAAACAGAAGCACATTCGGTTGTTTCTGGAATGTATGAGAGAAGACAAGGGCGATAAAAGGACTTCTATGCATGGTAAATTGATGAAAAGAAGCACAACTTGCCTGGATATAGGTAGGTGTGGAGAATTATCTTAGGGAAGACTTCGATAAGGAAATGTTTAAACAAAGATCTGAAGCCCAAGTAATTTTGCTAGATAAAGGAGAAGTTAGGGGGAGGGTATTTCAGGCATTAGAAGGTCATAATGCAGGAGAACAAATACTCATTTCTGAATCTAGTGAGCAAGGTATAATGTGAGACCAGATGGGGCAGAGTGACGCTGAAATTGTGGTTGGCAGAGAAGATTTGGCCTTTATATCAATTTAAATTGAAAATCATTGAACAATTTGAAATAAGAAAGGGACATGACCAGATTTGCTGTTGAAAAATAACCTTCCACCTCCCATATAGAGAATGAATCAGAGGAGACACTAACTTTTGGATACAGTCCAAAGAGAGCAAAAACTCATTCCTTTTATTTTTTCCATAAAAGTTAATCAAATTAAATAAAATTTTGTTTCTTTTCATTATGGTAAAAAATAGTTTAATAAATAATTCTTTTTCAGTTGTTTTAATTTCCCCTCATAGCAAGAAGGTTTGACCTATAGTCAGGACAGGGAATACAAGAAAGTCAATTTAGGGCCGGTGACATAGCTCAGTGGCTCAAGCGCCTGCTGGCAAGCACAAGGTCCTGAGTTCAACCCCCTGTACCCACATTAAAAAAAAAGTCGATTTAGGCAACCTAACCTGTACTGGTACAAAATGTTGTTATCATAAATGGAGATAATTAAAATGCATCTATAAATACTGTGAATCAATTTTATGCACGATATATAAAAGCCTATTGAGAATAATACAGGGAAGCATTCAAATTTGGAAATAAAATATTATCAAGTGCCATGTGTTTTCAATTAAATTTTCACATTCGACATTCAGGCGCCTTAATTTTTGAATGAGAATGCATCCTCTATTTATTACATTGTACAAAAAATATCTTCACTAAGAAGGATTTTATAGCATAAAAAATGTTTCTATGTATACTTAAAATTATTTGCTCACATAATACCAAGGATATCCACAGATAATAAAGCAACACAAAGCATACATTATGAAAAATCCTCTTAGGCTTCTCAAAAGCACAAGATTTTATACATGCAGTAGAAAAATTAAGTCTTATATATAAAAACTGGCAGGAACATATTTTAAGATAAATGATAGTCTTGCTAAAAGTGTTCTTAATAAGATTTAAATTGAAAATTTCTATAATGTAAAATTTAAAAGTTTGAATACAAAATAAATCCTTTCAAAATTTCTTGTAAACAACTAATATGAAACCTTCAAGTTTTTAAAATCCCCACAGCTTCATATTAAGGGCAATTGCAGTCCATAGGCTATTAATATATGTACATTTGCATTACTGATCTCTGGACAGTGAGAACTACAGAACTCTGAATAGTGGCATTGTTTATTGGTTATTTTTGTGATGTATGAAATAAGATCATAAACTATACATGTACTGTGTTAATATAAAAACATCACCACAACTTGAAATCTCATTATGTAAAACAATATGACTAAAGTTTTCTAGACATGCCTGATTTGTAACTATATTCAAATATTCTGAAACCTGTGGAGTGTATTTGCATTATTTTGAACATAAATTTCATTTAGCTTTAAATCAAAAGTTTTAACTGAAAGGTATAACCACAGTAGTGGTTCAAATTCAGTATCAATTTTATCAAAAAACTATTTCTCAAAATATATGATCTTTACAATGAACAGAAATCAGTTTTTCCTTAGTTTAAACTCAATCTAGAGTTATTTCCAGAGCGATTTTAAGAGCTGATGTAGGGGAGAAGGTCCACACATAGGTTGTCATTTGTTTAGTGTTGGCATAGGTTTGCTCCTTGCAGTGGTATGAGAAAATAGACTCTAAAAATTGAAAAAAAGGACACTTTTCAAATTTGAATAAGAAATCAGTGTTCCAGTTGTACAATAAATTTGTAGATGATCCAAAATACTAGACCAACTTAATACTGAGAACTCATAAGTACTCACAGTCGCCATAAAGACAATCCAAGGCAATATTCTACTCTATTCTATTGACTCTTCTTGTCAAGTGTTGAAATTTTCAAATGGCCATCTATAAAAGGGATCTTATGTGGCTTTTAGGTGTATCACTTGAATAAAGTTTTATTTTGGTCTCAGCATAGCCTGAAGAAGTTGTGGAATGTGAGATGTGGGTTTTTAATTTCACTGAATTATTACAAGATTCTGCTAATGTAATTTACATCATTTATGTCACCAATAACTTCATGTGTTTCAGTAACAAAACACTGCTAATCTCTCTTGTAGGAATGAAACAGATTGTTAAAAGTAAGATGACCCCACTATGATGTGTCATGTCACTTTTTATGCCTTGAGATCTTCTGCTTCTGTAGTGAGTTCTCATCAGAAAGTGCCTCCTTCCACCTTCTGGCCCCTTCACTTTTGGGTACCCAGAGCTATCTCAAGATCTTTCACCTGCTTCAGTCTGAGTAACTACCAATTAACTGCATTCATTAAAATATTTCTATTAAACGGAACAGTAAATTAGGTTGGTATAACATTATTTGATATTTTCATAAAATTGCTTAAGGAGGATGTGACATTTTTGGATGAGACAGAGGCAGGGTAGTGTGCAACATATATGTTTAAAGTTATATCAGTGCACTTCTATTTCAGGTAACTTCATATCAAGGAACTAGTACTAAGGAAAGATTTTTAATGAAGTGTGAATTTTGAACCATCCAAATTGTTGTATAACTTTAAGACATATATTACATCATAGCAGAAGATCCCCGCCCAGCCAGTTTACTTCAGTTTGTTAGTTGCCCAGGTAATAGTTCCAGTTGCAGTTCCTGCTACCTTTGTTTCTTAGAAATGGCTGGTCACTGTGATGTGTAGCTGGTCACTATGATGCATATTGTAAAAACCAATCTGCCTCTGTACTTCCTGCTTGCTTATCCCATATAAGCCCTAGACCACAGAGATTGGGGCCTGATATTTTGGGAATGAGCCTGATCAGTACCCGTCGACATGAATAAATCTGCCTCCAAATCTTGGGTGTCATTTCGGTATTTCTGTTTGCCATTGCATCTGGTGTGTTAGCCAGGAATACTGACCAGGCTGACCTCTTTGGTCACCAGTCATGGCCCTCGTGGAAGAAGCAAGGACCTCTCTAGGTCCCAAGTGGAAGAAGCAAGGACCTCTCTAGGTCCCAACAGGAAGGCATGCCCTCCAGATTTCTCGAGTCCCCTCGGAGGTCTGGAGGAGGATTCTTAGATCCCCTCTGAGTGGCTCACATTGGACCCAAAAGGGAGGAGGATGCAGTCTGGTCTGGTCATCAGATAAGGTAAGACCCCCGGGGGCTCCCCAGTTAGTCCATCTGTCAATCCTGCTCATCTCGAGCAGAAGGAGAGTCTGATCAACTGCTGTTAGTCAGGACCACCCTCAAGGGAAGGGGGTTGGAATGCTTAACCTCTGAGTGCCTGCTGAATGAATGTGTGAGTGAGTGGAACCGATAGTGTAAGCAATAGGTTGCTCCATCTGTGCACCAAGACTGGGAAGCACTGGTCGCGGTGGCTGATTGGGCCCTCACTGTGGCAATCAACATATGGCATAACAGAGGCCTCTCACCCTCCTTAGCTAAGTCACGCCTAAGTCCATGTGAGGGGCATGGCCAGGAAGGCATCTGAATGGTCTCTCTCTGAGGGGCACCCATTGTCTGTTGTGCCATTGTTTAAGGGTACACAACACACACATAGGAAGTCAGAGATGGGAATTAATTACTCAAAACCCACAGTCCCTGACTGAAGGAAAAAGGGTTTTTTTGTGATTATGGAGTTAAAAATGAAGCTAAACTGCTCAAAAAATAAATAAATAAAAAGGAAATAAAAGAGGCCCATTCTTCCTGAGAATTCCGCCTTGACAACCTTGTCAGCTGCTGCAGTTGCTGCCAACACCTATAGCTTCACTCCCCCCTCCTGACTTGTCTACTTCTAACCAATTGAACTGGTTCTACCTAGTCATTGCCTGCATTGGGTCACAGGGGCCCTCCCTCCAGAGCCTTCTGTTTCCTATCCTGGTCAGATGGCATCATCTAATGTCCACCCAAGATGACTGTCAGCAATTCTTTCTGAGTTCCACATTTTGACTGAGGAAAAATTGGACTGTCAGCCCTGACAAATGAGTTGCCATGGCCTTTCACAAAGGTCACCCTGCCTAGAAAAAACCCAGTTGAGTGCTTCTCAAAGACATCAAAGAGGGGGGCAAGGGCCAGTGAGATGGCTCAGTGGCATAAGCGCCTGCCTGGCAAGCACAAGGGCCTGAGTTCGACTCCCGGAACCCACATACAAAAAAAGGGCCGGTGATATCGCTCAGTGGCACAGGTGTCTGCTGGTGTGCGAGGTCTTGAGGTCGACCCCCGGTACCCACAAAAAAAAAAAAAAAAAAGAGGAGAGCAAAAAGCCCAACAATATGCCAGTGCCACCTGGAAGCCTGATTATAAGGACTATGGACACCAAAAAATAAGTGCCCATTCAGATTAAAAGATAAGAACTCTCAAAAGCTTCAACCTGGATCAGATGACAACACTTTCATTGGTCTGACAGGCTCAGACTAGACCAGACCGGGGTCCCTTCTTCAGCTGGGCCACTGGGAGCCCATAGTACCATCATCAGGGCAACCAGGACTCTTGCCTCTCACTCCTTCTGCCAGGCACAAAACTCACAACCTGGGAGGACATCTCCTGTGTAAGCCAGTCCCCATACCACTTCTAGGAAGAGACCTCCTCTTTAAGTTAGAAGTGACCATCTCCTTTGCACCAAGACAGTCAGCCTCCCTCTCATTTAACCCTGCACTTTCAACTCTGACTGTTCCCTGAGAGGAAGATGATGCCTGCATCCGCCTGAGACAGGCAACCGCAATCCTAAAGTTCTGAAAACTCTCCTCCCAGAGGTATGGGCTGAAGACTCACTCTGGACCGGGCCATCAACCATACTCCCATATTCTATGTCACAGGAAGCACACAGGCATCCAGCCACACTTCAGCCACCTAAAGCAGTTCAAGATCCTCATGGACTATTAATTACCTTGCGCTCTGCAGTTCCCGACCCATACACCCTTTTTGGACTGTTACCTCCAGATGCCACCTGGTTTACGTGTCTAGATTTAAAAGATGACTTCTTCTGCTTTCAGGTTGCTCCCATAAAAAGATCCTGAGACAGGACAAAAAGGCCAGCTCACTTGGACTCAATTGCCACAAGGGGTTAAGAACTCTCCCACTATTTTTGGGGAGGCTCTGACAACAGATTTGGCCAACTTCCCATCACCTTCTCTCCAGGACAGCCTGTTTCTTTGTCCCTTCCAGCACTGTCATGGTCTCCCGAGCAAACAGCATCCCATGCCACAAGATACTCAACTAGGAATTCAACCATATATCCAGAGGCTTCAAAACCACAAAATGTTTATAGTCTGTCAGACGGCTAAACTGCCTGTAAAAAAAAACCCAATGGGGAATATCAGCCAGTTCAGGATTTCTGAGTTATCAGTACTGCCTCAGTCTTCTGCCACCCACAGCCTGCTGGTACACCTGCCAGGACCTAAAGAATGTCTTCTTGTGCCTTTGGTTGGCTCCTGTCAGCCAGTCCTTCTTCACTCCTAAATGAAAAGACCCCAGTTCTGGACTCAAAAGTCAACTGACCTGGACTCAACTTCCCAGAGATTCAAAAACTTGTTTAGTCTCTTTAGGAAAACCCTCACAGCTGACCTCACTTGTTTCCCAGCATAAATTATCGCTTCACTTCTGATTGATGACACCTAAGCTGCCTGCTGGAAAGGCACAAAAGCTCTGCTACAATATCTGGCAGAAACTGGTTACAAGAAAGAAACTCTGCAAATTTCTTGGAGCTGCTGGCTTCTATAGAATCTGGATCCTTGAGTTCACAAAAACAATGACGCTTACTCAGACTGTCAGCCCCTGGGAGTGCCCAGTGTCCTACCTGTGCAAATACTTGGATCCAGTTGCCAAGGGCTGCCTCTGCCCTTTGCCTTTGTGTTCTAATAGGCACTGTCCTTCTGATAAAGAAAGCTGACAAACTCACCTTAGGCCAAGACCTAACTGTCAAGGTGCCACATGCTGTACTGGATCGAAAAATGGACCCCCAAGCAGATGCTGAGTACACCCTGTTTACAGATGGAAGTAGCTGTGTTAGGAATGGAGTCTGACAGGCTAGATATGCTGTGGTCACCTTGGACAAAGTTATTTTGGCCAAAGCTTTCCTGCTACTGCTTCCTGCGGCTGTTTGGAAACCTGCCACCAGCAACAACAAACCTGCACTCCTAAGCCCCCTCCAAGGATCCAATTGACTGAAACAACAAACCCAGCTAGAAAAACTTTACCCAGCACTCCTGGAAGAATCAGAGCCAGACCTGCTCCCACTGTATGTTCTGCAAGCTCAAGCCACAGCACAGGCATCCGTACCCCTGCAGCCAGCTCAGGTTTCAGTGTCTGTGTCACTGGCCCTGACCTCCCCCCATTTAAAGATATACAGATAGACTTAGTGTTCATCTACACCTATTCAGGCTGGCCCGAGGCATTCCCTACCCTAGCTGAGAGGGCAACAAAAGTTTGTACAGTCCTGCTGTGAAAAATCATCCCTAGATATGGCCTAACCTTGACCATTGGCAGTGACAACGGGCCTGTATTTATAGCAGAGGTAACTCAAAAACTAGATTAAATAAAAACTACATACAGCATACAGGCCACAAAGCTCCAAAAAAGTTAAAAAACAGCTTGTAAACAGCTCCATAAAAAATTTAGCTGAAAGACCAGCTATACCTGTAGATACACCATATTAACAGCTTTTAAAGTTTCAGAAATCCAGCCTTAGATCCACCATTTCAGAGTCTTGCTGAATTTCTGGAAAATTTACCTGGACCATACAGCTCCTCTGAAGCTCACTCTGAAGGGACAATGCAGTCAAAGCCCTGCTCTGCTCACTCCAGATGCTGACCAGTCCATGCACAGCTGAAACCTGAGGACACCATTCACAGGATTGTCATTTTGGTGTTTCTGTTTACTGTTGCAACATTAGAAATAGAGTGCTTGTAATCTATAGTAGAAATGAAGAATATGAATAGTTACTTCCTAGAATAAAATATTAATTTCTGTTTAGTATGAGATTCACTTAGTTATTGAACACTGAGTTATTTTTATTTTTATAGGACAATATTTTCCTAATTTTTTTTCTTCATATGAGCTAAGTACAATCTTGACAAACAGTACTCAGCAACAACAAAAACAAACCACTAAGTTCTTCCATGGGAAAGGCCAGGAATTAAAAAATTCATTTTTCATCATTTGGTAACAAGACTATGTGCTACCGAGAAGTTTTCTCCCTTATTAGTAATAGTGGGTTATACAGTACTTTAGTTTTCTACTCAAGATGCAACCAACAATCTCAGAAAAAGTCTTTGTTTCCTACTTAATAGAAAAAGTGGAAGTCATCCATCTAAAGGTTTTGAGCTACCTTCTCTCCCTACTTCCATTATTCCAGGTATAGACATTCCTTCATTGTATTGCTGTTACTGACTCTCCCAGGTGGGTTTCTCCACCTGTATTCTGGGTATAATCACTTTCAACCTCATCCTGTACACTGCACTCTATCATAGCCTTCTCTTCTACAACCTCGGCACATCTTCCTAACTGCACATCTTTAGAAGCATTTAAATACAGTACAGGCTATTGTAGTGAAAGTAAAAAGTTTCTTTGGTCCTACACACCCATCCATCTATGGTGTAGGTGAGGGATTTTCAAACTTTCCTGTCTTACAAACACTTACATATTTTAAAAGTATATGTCATATACTATCATTTAAAAATCCCAAAGATGTTTTGTTTGTGTGCATTATATTCATTAATATTTATCATATTTAAAGTTAAAATAGACATTTTAGATAGCCAACAGTGTAGCTCAGCACTGAAAGTATTTGCTTAGCATGTATGTGGCTCTGGGTTTGATCACTGGCACAAAAAAAGAGAAACAAATTTAATACATATTCACTTTAAAATAATAATGTTAGCATGTTAACATAAATGACATTTTATGGGAGTAACTATTTTCCATAAAAGTAATAAAAAATTCTTTAGTATTTAGCTTAATAGGACATAGCTATATGTACATCTTCTGCATTCAATCTATTGTGATATTTTCCCTTTTTGGATGAATTATGTAAAGAAAGTTGAGCCTTGTTTAAATACATAGCAGAAAAAAGAATAATTTTAATAACACTTGCAGATAATATAATTATCTGAATGGGCTGATGACACATCAAAATTCAAAAAGCAGAAGTTTCTGGAAGCTTAGTTGTGATCAATCTGAAATGATGTCAATGAGTACTGGGCCCTGTGTTATGTTAAAATCCACTCATTGTCTTGTACTTTGAAATGATCTTTTACCCATCTATGATTTTGTAGCATTTTACATTGAAAGTTTGGTATAAATAGGCTCACTAAATTATCCACCTCTTTCAAATATACAGTGGGAAATTCCATTGCACACTTATGACATAATGAGAGTGAAAAAAGGCAAATGACACTTAAATATTATAATAAAAATAGGTCTGATTATTTCCACTGTGGTCTGGTGATTAAGGGAGGAAGATCTTATCTCAGACTAGTATGAATCTATTAGCTCTTCCCACCTTGAGAAAAATATTTGCCTCTATTTCTCATGGGTAAAAAATACCTACATCACTGGGGTTGTTGTCATACTGAAACATAATAATGCATATATGCAATAATGCATAATAAGGCTTGTAACATACTGGTACTGAAATGGCATAATACATGTAGCATATGGGCATGTCATGAATGACCAATGAGAGTTGTTTTTTATATTTCCTTTAGTTTTTAATTTTCTCCTGTGCTTTCAACTTATATCTATGTTCTTTATATTTACTTTGTTTCCTTTTCCAGCATCTGAATTCAGGGCAATTGTGGCTTTAGGTCCTAACTGAAGAAAAGCTTCCGGATAGTATCTACAGCTAAGGGCAAATTGGAGGACCAGGAGATAAGCTAATTCAAGCTTTTATAGGAAGTGATAAAGTTTCAACAACTTACGAGGCTGAGTAAATGAGTTCCTTAATCCCAAGAATCCAAGTTTCATAGGTGATGACTATGAATTATTAAGGGAAGAATGTGACTAAAAGTGAGGAATCTCTAAATATTCCTAGAGCCTCTGAGCATCTCTGTAACAGGAAGCAGTTTTTCCATGATGCTTAAATTGTTGCAATATTGGAAAAAGTATTACATACATCAGCCTTGAAAATGATTGCATTTGTCTCTTGGGCAATACAAAAAATAGCTGACTTCAGCCTTTTGCAAAAAGTCTATCTCAAAGTGGTTTCAAATTTCTGTTTTGGTTATAATCGCTGTGTAATAAATTATCCTAAATTTGGCAGTGCAGTTTACCACAGCCATTTTACTAAGCTCAGAGACTCTGATATCAGAACGTCAGACAGGATACACACCCTTACAAACAGCTTGACTCTCCTACATGTAGAAGGCCCCACAATGGGAAGATTCAAAGACTGAGGGGGAACCCACAGAGCTCAAGTCGTCTGAAGGCTCCTTCGCTCTCCCTGTTGGGTTCCGTGCTTACATATAATCTAGATGGAGCTTGAGCACAACACAGCAGCCTCAGTGTAGACAGCCTTTACATAGTCACTTAGTGCTCCAAGCAAGAGTGTTATGGAAAACAACCTAGAAACAGCATCACCTTTCATGCCTCGGCTTCTTAAGCTACATGGTTTTGCTCCTTTACTCAGCTGCTTGACACTGTCATAATCACAGGGGAGGAGACACAGGCCCCAACTCTTCATAGGAATACTCTCAGAATTTTGTGGCCATTCATCAGAAAAATAAACTCTACTTTGGAGCTTAAGGGAAAGAACACTGTGATCCTGTCAGGTGGGACCCAGAGATGGGAAACAAGCAGAAACAATGAAAGGCTCCAGAGTTCCAAGAGTCACAAGTAAAATTGGACAAGTTGAGACCAGGTCAGGTTGGGCTTCAGAAAGCTCAAGAGTTCTGTGGTAGTAGAGGTGGGTATGAAAACATTCAATAAGGATGACTGGCAAGGAAAATGAGAAAATATACTAGAAACAAAGAAAATCACACATAATCCAATAACCAGAAGTAACCAGAGTTTACATTTCAATAAGTTTCTTTTAGTATTGTAGCTGCACTATGTGAGGGATATTTTTTATGACTCATTTGTATGCAGTATGCATATGTCTGTGAGATCATGTACATAAATTGACATTGTGGTTGTACATAGAACCAGTTTTCTGTCACAATTTCCAACTCAAGAATTAGCTTAGGGCCGGTGAGATGGCTCAGCGACTTAAGCGCCTGCCCCGCAAGCGTGAGGGCCTGAGTTCGACTCCCGGAACCCACATACGAAAAAGGGGCCAGTGATATTGCTCAGCGGCACGGGCGCCTGCTGGCGCGCAAGGTCCTGAGGTCGACCCCCCGGTACCCACAAAAAAAAAAAAAAAAAAAAGAATTAGCTTACTTCTCACTGGCTTTACTCTCTGAAGGAATTTACATTTCACCTATATTTTCTTCTGTGAAATCAGCTAAATTAGTCTTGCTAGAGATCTCTTATGCTTAAGTTCGTCTGTCCACTGTCATAAGCCTGACATTGAAATTTTGTTGTTATTTTTTAAAACTATTACCTATTGGGAAAGGACTTTCCAGCTCACAAAGATTCAAAGTCATGGTGTCTTAGCCAATTTTCTTGTTGCTGGGACGAAATACCAGACACCCACAAGTTAAAAGAAGAAAGATTTATTGTAGCTCAGTTTTCAGAGGTTTCAGTCTATAGTTGGATGGCTCATAGGCAGGGTGCCATGGCAGAGGCAGATGGCAGAGGAGAAACAGTCTATGGAAGGGCAGGCAGAAAGCAGCAGAAGGGAAGCAAGCCCCCCTTTCCCTTTTATCCTATCCAGTTTACAAGCCTCTTAGGTGGTGCCACCCACACTCGAGGTGGGCTTTCCCACTATCCACACTCAGAACCATACTAAACCAATCAGTGAACTAATTTAGTACCACACACACTTAATTCCAGCATCACACACCCTAGATTTAGCCAGCTCTGAAAAGCCCACCTATGGGTGGGTGCATGAGGGTTTGGGAGGACATCTAGATATAAGCCCTAATACACTGATTACTCCTGTCCATAAACCTAAGAGCCCAAACTTCAAATACAACAAATCCTCCATTTTATAAAACAGATCTTGCCATCTTCTACCAAGTCACAAAACTAGTACAATAGCAACAACAGCAAAGAAGATAAGGAAGATTTGCTACCAACACCATAATCATCAATATGTTAAGATGGTCCTAAATTGCCCACTTGGCAACCTAAGGTCACTTCTGGCTTTCTCCTTGGGACAAAGAACCTGAAATATATGTAACAGATTCTTGTTCTCCAAGTGGTAGCTTCATCTACTAGTATCCATTTGTCGTAAGATAGAACAGCCCAACTAACAGCTCCCTGAGCTCCTGTGACTACTACTGAGACACCTGTTGGATTCCTAGCTTCCAAAAGCAGGGAGTCTCTGCAGAACAACTTGTTTAGAAGAAATATTCTTCCCAGAGTTGCACTGCCTGAAAAAAACTTCAGCCAGGAATTGACATTTACTGAAAGAATTAGAAGAGCCTAAGAGCAGGAAGTGAAACTAGATACAGTAAAACCTTGGACTGTGAGTAACTTTTCTGTGAGTGTTCCGAAAGACAAGCAAACATTTCTAATAAATTTTAATTTGATAAACGAGCAATGTCTTGAGATATAAGAACATCACATGACCTAATGATCCCCGCCCCGCCTCATTCTCTCGCTCTCTTCCCCCTAGCTCTGTGCGATTATGGGTGATCCTCTCCCATCAGAAAGCAGTTAAGGAAGAAATCTTGTCTGCAGAGGAGGAGAAAAAGGCGAAAGAATCATTCATGTCAAGTGAGATTGGAGAGCTGTGTAAAATGTGGGAACAGTGCCCAATTTTGTAGAAAAGCACCACCATCAGGGGACAGTATTCACAGAGTGAGCAGATTTGCACCAGGGAAAGAGAAATGGCATGAGCACAGAAGGCACTGGGTTTAGGAATTTAAAATGTTGTGCCGGGTCTTTGGGAGTCTCTTAACGGGGCTTCCAGAGCATGGTTGACAATGTGATTGATAGGGTGCTGAGTCATGTCAACTGTGTGTGTCCTATCCCATAATTCACTTTGTTATAAATGGATGTGTAAGATGCAGTCCTTCAATATGCATGAACCTTCAATGAGTTATAGGTGAAGAAAGTTTTCTGTAGATCTTGCAGGAGGATTTGGCAGAAATGTGTCCTAGTCTCAGATTTTGCAGTACAGCCTCAGGGTCTTTGTTTTTCTTATCTCAGCCTCCAGATAGTGGGTCTTAGGACAAGGGTGGGGGGAGGGGATGACACTTGATGCTGGTTGCCCAGGTGAGTGGAAGGAAGAGGTCTATCAGTCCTAATTTTATTATCTATATTGTAATGGTCTTCTCATTTGTACCTTTTAAAACTCCCTTTCTGAAATTATCTTCATAAATTCCATCATATTATTTTACCTACACTCAACGGCATTTATTCAACATAAATTAATTTCATATAGTTCCTACTTCTTGTCAGTTACCATGTAGACAATGAGGATATAGTGTAAATATGAGGACCCAAATTTCTACCTTTTCAGAACTTGTTATAAATAGGTAAACAACTTTATTTATGTAGTGTTATGTGCTGCAAAGGGGAGAATGACTAAGCAGACTAGAAATATATTACTTTTGTTATTATTTTAATTATACAAATTTATAGAGTACAGTGTGATTAATGATATACATGTATGTAATGTGTGATGATCAAATAAGGTGGCTAATATTTCTATTTCCTACATTTAAAAAATTTTTGACTAACACATAGTACAGTAATCAAACATATTTATGAAGTACAGTGTGATATTTCAATGCATGTATTCAATATATACTGATCAAATCTGGGTAATTAATGTTTCCACTAGGTTAATTAATATATCATTACTTTGTGTAGCTTGCAGTTTCCTCTCTTCTAGTTATTAAAACAATATGTAGACTGTACTGTAGAATACTAGAATTTATTACTTCTATCTAACTGCATTTTGGTGTCAGTTATGCAAACTCCTTCTACTTTCATCCCTCACCATATTCATCTTCTAACAGTCACAATTCCACATTCAGATCAACTTTTTCTGGCATACACGTATGCCATGTCTAAAGGAGATATCAGCATATCAGAGAAATCAGCATACCATATGAAATCGGTACACTAAAACCTTTATGGTCATATTTATTGCTGCACTATGCATAATAACTAAGGTACGGAATCAAACTAGATGCCCATCAATGGATGAATGAAGAAAGAAAGCATTATATATATGCAACAAAATAACATCCAGCTATTAAAAAAAATATATTATCATTTGCTGCAAAATGGGTGGAACTCACACAGTCATGACATAGGAAAATCCATAGGCATGAAGAACAGGCAGAATCCTGAACACTTACCTGCTACTCATTAAAAACATGATTTGCGTTTTCTTCTGGGCCAGTCAGGGACTGAAAAGCACTTTTCATTACAAACCATGACTCTTCACTTAGTTTTACAGAAGCCCAATAAAAAACTAAAAGCAGAACAAAGCTTGACCTTCATTTTGTACCCTTTTTACTGTAAATCTTAGGTCAGGTCTCTTTTCAGCTTAACATAGGGGAATGCCCATCATTTAGGAAATGTCTATTTAGAAGCTGGCCAGAAAGGGTTAATTAGCCCCATATTTATATGATCTCATTTCCTTTCAAGATTGAGGACACCAAGATAAGAGGTTTTCAGGGACATTCAACTACACCTAGAAGTCTCCAGCCATTGTCCTAAATCTGTGATAACCTGGATTCCAAGAAAGGGAGAACCCCTCATGACTCAGGCCACCACAGACAGAGACAATTCTTACTGGAAATGGAACCAGCTCAGCCACGAGGATTTCAGAGCTATAATGATTAACTGAATCCAGGCCCACCAGATAAGTGGGCCTCCCGGCTTTGCAGGTGAGCCAGTCTAACCCTCCGATCAGTGTGCACCCTCCAGCTATTGAAGCTTGCTGAGTGCCTATCTTTACTAAGTGCCTTTACTAAGTGCCATAACTTTACTGAGTGCCTATCTTTACTCCAAATTTTCAATTAAAGCTCTTCCTTCCATAAATTTGTGCATTAGTTTTAATTTCTATTTCTGGTACAGCAAGGACCCATGCTAGCCAGCAACAGAACCAGAGGACTTTGTGTTAAAAGAGATAAGTTAGACACAGAAAGACAAATACTACATGTTCTCTGTCATATGCATATGAAAATATTTTAGATAGAGGGATCATGGCACCTCTCCGATATGGGAAGAATAATCCAGAGCACTTCAGGGAAACAAATCTTGTTAGTGCATAAGGGTAAATAGAAAGCCACTGAAACTTTCAAAAGAGGTTAACTTCATTTGGTAAATCCCTGAAGGTGAATTTGAGATAAGCGGGTGAGTGTGGTGAGTCTTTCAACTCAGTCATAGAGTTTCTGAGTTTTGCAGTTTGGGGAGTGGGGATACATTTCTAAAAGATGATTTCTAAAACTGTATTTGCAAAAGAGGCCTTAGGAAATTTGTCTCATTACCAGCCATTCAGGTTTGTTTGCTCACCACTGACCAAATCAAAGGGGCCCATTTATTTTGTAGAAAAGTAGAAGGCTTTATTAAAAGCTAGTTCTGAGGAGATAGACATATTTATTTGCCTCAAATCATGTCACACCATGTTCTTCATAGTAAAGAATGGAGAGAAGGGGGGTTACTATGAGTAATACACATCTCTAAGCTTGTTTTATGACTTCTAGCCATCTATGATTCTCTCTTCCTTTCCTGTGGAAAGGAAACTGGGTCCCAACCTGCTGGAGCCAGAATCTGCATATTCTGTTACTTCATCTGGGTTGAGGAGGCTACGAAGTATTTTTTATGCACTCAGCAAGAGGAAGTTTGGAGAAATTGCTTATCTGTAAAAAGAACCTAACTTCTAAAGTTTCATTTTGCCGAGCAGGTTAAACTCTCACCAGTCTCACTACTATTAAGTGCTTTCCATAAATAAATATCTTGTTAAAAATGAATGTACAGACAGGTGTGGTGACACACCTCTGTATTCTTAGCCCTCTGGAAAGCTGGAGAAGGATTACAAGTTCAATCCCAGTCTAGATGACTTAGGGAGATCTTGTCTAAAAATGGGGTGGGGTGCTGGGGATGCAGTTCGTTGTGAAGGCCCTGGGTTCAATTCCCAGTACAAATCATGTTTGAAATGATTTAACAGGGCAGTTATGTTTGTTAATGATTTAAGATGTCTAAAAACTGAATATGTGACTTATACATGGATAACATTGTGAAGGGAAAAAATAACTCCCAACCTGCTAAATGTCAGATGTGCTAATTTTGTATACCCTGAATATTGAAGAATGAATTCCAAGGGGCAGCGGAGGCTACAAGTAGGAAAGGTTTATTAAGAGAAAACTCCTGAGAGGGACAAGAGGTATCCCAAAAGGGGTTATCACAGAAGCTACTTCTCCAAGAATGTTTTAAAGAGCAAAATCACAATGTCGGTACAATGTGGGTCAAACTACCGTCAATCAATAAGATTACGAATATAGTCACTTAGCTAATACTGAAGCAATAGGAAAGTGAGGTATGTAGGAAAGGTATACGACTAGCATCGTTAATTTTAGCTTATCTACAACTCTTAACATGGAAAGAACAAAAACATTTCAGGGAAGGGACGGGTCCAAATGTTCTGGTCACCAACCTGGATGTTTGATGCCTCTCTGGACTTAATGGAGCAGGTGGTTCTTGTCATACTATAGTCTCAAGTTGCTCTTTATCCCTTAGGGAGGCATGCAAACCTGGCCATTGTGTGTTCATCTTGAGGCCTAGCCTTCTTCAGGTGCACCTCCAGCTACAGTTTTGATGTGTTCTCATCTTCTGCACTGACTCCCTGGAGGGTCCATCCCTGTCTGACTGCCTATTAATTTCTATCTAGCTTGATTATCTATAATATTCTCCCCTCTGAAAAGGTATCCCTAAGTGCTATTAAGGAGCAATGACCAAAGACTGCTTCGGCTACTTCCAAGGGTTTGTAGTCCAGGGGATTGTAGTTATGGTTGGCAGTCAGCAATACTCCTCATAGGGTCAATCTAGAGGCCCTCAGTAGATGTTAAGCACTCTCATCTTGGGTAAGTGTATAGCTTTAAGTCTAGACGAGACAAAAAAACAGTTAAGTTTGCATAAGCCAAATAATTAGATCAACAAGACTATTACTAATATGGCTAACAAATGTTTCCACAAGGAAGAACCAGTGATGACCTCCAACAAAGAGGGTAAGGAGAAGGCCCAGGGGCTTCAGGGTCTGACATGACATTAACCTGTTATCTAACATCTTGAATCGCCACTGAGATATTAGCAGAAGGATCAGGAATTTACACACAGCATTCAGTTTTATAATTGCACAGGTTCCCCCTTGTGCTGCTGTTAAAATGTTTAAGGCCATCCAGTTTTGGAGAATAGCTTGCCTCATTCTGACTTCTTCATTTAGAAGAGAGCTCCCAGTCAATATGTCATTTAAGGTCCATTGAGTACAGTTAGTCAAGGTCTCAATGTGTTGCACGTTATCCTCGAATCCCAGAGAGGGGACAATGATAGCCAAATGATCATACCAGGAAACACATTCCTGGACCATTGATGTTGTAGATGGAGTAAGCTTGAGAGTTGATCAATATTTGACACTCCTGCCTTGTAGCCATGCAAATCCCAGTGTGCACTTCCCTATCCATCTAGGAGGTAGACTGGACCACAGATTGGTTCTGCAGGAGCAACAAGTGCTATTGGGGTCTCCCCATCTAATTCCAGGGTGATTAAATCAGTGTGTTGCAAACAAGTCCTCCACCTGTGAAGTTATTATATTTATATATTGTTTGGGGGTTGTCTACCAAAGTAAGTAGTAGAGCTAGGCCAATGAGAGTAGAATTGATTTCTTTGCTCCCAACATCAGGGGACCTTTCTACTAAGACGTTCTACAGTGGAAGTTAACCACATATAATCATCCCATATCTGAAAGTAGCCATCTTTATATTTATGATTATTAACTCTCATGATAGGTTCCTTACTCTTACTTAATAGGGATTCTACTGGAGCCCACAGAGACGCTTCTGTGGCACTCTTAGAAAAAAATCTAATTATGTCCAGGGTCATGAAGAGCGGGGTTTATGACACTCAGTTACCCTGTAATGGTGGGCTATACGATGAACTGCTGAGCTTCCTCATGTCTCATGAATGTAGTCTTGTAACTTATTCCAAACATCTCCTTGAATTGTCCTGATGTATTTGACAAGTGGAACAGGCCACATATTCAGTAAGATGTTTGTTGTAATGAATCTGCATATTCCTGTGCTCACCCTAGGAAGGAATTGGACTTTCCTCCAAGTGGTATGAAAATAAGTAGTAGAAGGGCAAAGGGTAAGATCTTAGATTACTTATTTGGAGATGTTGTTTTCTTTTTGAACAAGAATTTTAGGTCTTCTATGGGTTCACAGGAGTATTCAGGTGGTTGTTCACACTCAGGAGGAGTCTCTGGTTTTCAAAGCTTGAGTTGAGTATGGTGTACCCAGGAGTCCAGGCCCGCAATCTTGACAGATGATGGAGTTGACAGGATCACGATGTATGGTCCTTTCTGAATTGGGCTTAGGGAAGGAGATGATGAGGAAGAGACTTTACCAGTACTAAATCTCCAGGGTGGAATACAGAATTTCCCTTTTCTTTAGGCTGAGATTATATTAGTTATTGAAGATTCTGTTGGAATCTAAACAGTGAAGTGATACCTTTTAACAAATCATTTGTTCCCCTATCAAAGAGAAAAACATTGAGAAAAGGGAATCCATAAAGCATGTCAAAAGGACTGAGGCCTAGAGTTTGAGATATATTTCTTACTTTAATAATAGCTAATGCTAAAATATTGGGTCACTGCAGGTGAGTTTCCTGGGGCTTTTTACAAAGGTGTCTCTATGGGGTCTCGTTCATTCATTTTAAACTTTCCTGATGTTGGTGGTCTCCAGGCACAATAAAGGTGATAAAGAATATCCAGTGCCTGCCACCTTGTGTGAATATTGCTGTAAGAGAAGGCCCATTATCACTCTGCACAGTCCTGGGAAATCCAAATCAGAGGACGATTTCTGAGACTAAAACTTCTACTACCTCTTGTGCTTTTTCTGTTCTACAAGGGAATGCCTCAACCCAATTAGTAGAAGTATCTGCCCAGAGCAATAGGTATTGGATTCCCTTGTTTTTTGGTATATGGGCAAAATCAAGCTTCCAGTCTTCTCCAGGATATTATCAAGTCTCCACGCACCTGGAGAAACTATGGTCTGGTGAAAAGAATTGTTCTTTTGGCAGAGCACACATGTCTTAACTATATATTGTATTGTCTGAGAGAGTCCCTATCCTATCTGGTGAGTCTTGTCTCTCCCCAAATGAAGTGATTGGTATAATGACTTCATAATTTTCCATTGATTAGCACCAGGAAGGAAAAATGCACCATCATCTGATTGTAACTAATCTGATGGAAGGATTTGACAGCCATGGGAGAGAGACCATTCAATTTCTGACTGAGAATATTTGGGTCTAGTTTGAGTGAGCTGCCTGCTGGGCACTAGTCTCGGGGACCAGTGAGAACCGTCTCTGTGTCTCATGTATAGTAACTACAGCATATCCTGACTCTCTTGTCCTAGTTTCCATAAAGGAACAGCCATCATGAAAGAGCATCAAATCAGGCTCGGTACGGGGTATGTATAACAAGTCTTCCCTGGCTACATACATATGGGGAATTACATGTCTGTAGTCAGGTCTTTCAGACTCAGTCTCCTTTTCTGGTAGAAAGACAGCAGGGTTTAAGGAGGAGCAGGCTTTATTTGGGTGGCTGGTCCTTCCAGAAGTAGAAACTGATATTTGAGAAGCCATTTGTCTGATAGCCATGGGCTTTCTCTGGAAGAAAGAAGTTCTACTACATTGTGAGGTGTATATACAATGAGATCTTTGCCTAAGGTCAGTTTGGATGCCTCTGGCACCAAAAGAGCCACGGCAGTCATAGCCCTAAGGCACTAAGGTCATCCCTTTGATATTATACATAATTCATGACTCAGATACCATACAAGTTGTGGCACAGGTCCTGATCCTGTATGAACACTCCCAAGGCCATAGCCAGCCTTTCATCAGCATATAGATTGAAATGATATCCTATCAGAAGACTCAGCGCTGGGGCACTTAGAAGGCCTTAAAGTTCTGAAATGCAGTTTGCAGGTTGGGTTTCCAGGTTAATATATGGGTATCTGCCTTTTAGGCTTCCTTTATAAGCTGGTAGAGAGGTCATGTGATCTCACCATACCCTGCTGGCCAAAGGTGGTAAAAGCCTGTGATTTTTAAGAATTCTCTTAGTTGTTTTAGAGTCTTGGGCTGCAGAAAGAAAAGTATCCATTTAATTCTTTCTTCCCGGAGTTTTCAGTTCCCTTAGATATGGTAAGGCCCAAATATTTTACCTCAAGGATGTAAAGTTTTACCTTAGACCTAGAGATCCTATAATCTCTATCTGCTAGAAAATTCAGCTACATATTGCAGGACTGTGACTTGGGAAAATTTGAAACAAGCTAAGTCATGGAAAAGCACTTGTCTGGAAAGATGAGGACTGTCTCCGAATCCCTGAGGTAGCAGATTCCAAGTCAATTGAGAGGCCTGGTCATGAGGGTGTTCAAAGGCAAAAAGAAACTGGGAATATAGATGTAAAGAAATACAAAAGAAGGCATCTTTTACATTTAAACCTGAAAAAAAAAATAAACTATCATTTTCAGTGATCTGAGAAAGCAGAGTGTAACAGTTAGGTCCCACCAGGTGGGTAGAGCACTACTGCATAATTTACCAATCTAAAATCCTGTACCAACCTCCATTCTTCACTGGGTTCTGGGACTCCCAAGACTGTAGTGCTGCAAGGGGCTGTTTCAAGGTCTAAGTAAACCTTGTGGCCTTAAATTGTCAGTTATAGGCAATAGTCCTTTTTTAACCTCAGGCCTGAAAGGTATTGTCTTTGGTGAGGAAAAATAGTGGGGTCTTTAAGAAGTATTTATACCAGGGCAGCTCTTACTGGTCTTTCAATTTTATCTTTAGTTGCCCATAATTGAGGATTTAGTTTTGTCTCCACAATAGGAGGCAAATACCTAACCTGGGTGCACGTATATTATAGCATTCAAACAAGATAAGATATCTTTCCCCAAAAGGGGAACTAGACTTTCAGGTCTGATTAAAAAGGAATGGGAAAAGAGAAAGTCATTCCAGATACAGCCTAAAGGTTGTGATAAATAGCGTACTACCTCCTGCCCAGTGACTCCTTTCACTGAGGTATGATAGCAGGAAGGCTAGTGTTGAAAAGAAGACCAAAAGGCCAGCTCCATTGTCCAGCAATAAGTTGGTCTCTTTTCCCTCTATAGTCAGGGTCACCTGGGCCTTCTTTGTGGAAATGACAGTCTGGCCAGAGGGAAAGATTAAGTGTGCCCCAGGAACCTTCAGTCTTGCTGGTAAGATGGGACTGATCCCTGGGACTTTGGTCCCATGGGGCAGTCTGACTTCTGGTCATTATTGCACTCAGGGTGTTGGGGGCCTCTTGTGGTGGCTGATCTTACCTCAATCCTATTAAAATGGCCTGGTTTTCCACAGCTGTAGCAGGTGGGTTTAGTCATTGAGCTCTTCTTGGTGTCCTGAGAATCAGACTCAGAGTTTACTCTTCTTAAGGCAACAACCACGGCAGCTGCTTTCTCTTGGTCTCTTTGTTTCCTTTCCTTGACCTCTTCCCAATTTCAATTATAAAACCCTGAGGCAGGAACTCTTACTTAGAACACTGAGTGAGCTATTCAGAGCAAAAGCCATCTTTTGTGGCTTTCTCCTAATAGCTGGGGCAGACTGTGTAATAAATTTTTCTTTAAGAATAATCTGTCCTATTGAATCAGGGGTCAGGGACACATACTTTACCAAGGACTCTTGTAAGTGATCTAAGAAGGCAGAGGTGTTCTCATCTTTTTCCTAATTAATAGCTGACAACTTAAAATAGTTGAAGGGCTTAGTTCTCATCTTTCTTAGGCCTTCAAGGGTACCAGTTTGAAAATGTTTCCTGTTCCAATCTCCCTTCTGGTTGGTGGGCCAGTAGGGATCTTGTATAGACAGTGCCTGCGTTCCAGTAGGAACTGGCTTTTTCCCTTGCTCCCTTTCTTTTGGTCTTTTAAAATGAACAATATGATATTTATCTTTGTTACAGCTTGTATCTAGATGTCCCCTCAAAACCTCATGTGCTAATCGGTGTGGCTTTTTGGAGGTGGCTAGAACTAGGGTTATGAGTGTGGATTAAGGGTGTAAGATAACTAAATTAGTCCATGTGTATTCTGGATGCGGCCAGATGGATTTACTGAAAAGGGAAACCCCATCCTGGGTGAAATATAAATAGACAGAAATAAGGTGGGCTTGTTGCTTGCTGTTTGCTCCTTTTTGTCTGCCCTGCCATGGACTGTTTCTCTGCTGCCATGCCACATTGCCTTGGAGCCAGTTGATTATGCACGGAAACCTCTACAAACTGTGAGCTAAAATAAACCTTTCCTCCTTTAACTTGTGGGCCTTGCATATTTTGTCCCAGCAAGGAGAAGGTAATTAAGACAATCGTCAACTGTAGTAACAGCCTGTAATGCTACTTGTTTCTCACTAAAAGTAAATGTTTGATTAAGGAGCAATATTACCTCTTTCCAGTCCAGTTCATAGGTCAGAGTAAGTCCCCTAAAGACCTTAATATTTTTATCAGGATTATCTGAAAACCTTCTCAGATCTTGTTTGATCTATTTGAGGTCACTAAGAGCAGAGAACACATTGATAATAATAGGAATGAATTCTCCAAACACCTCCTATAAAGGATGTTGCCCTTGAGGAACTTTAACAAAATCAGATAGGGGTGGATATAGCCTGGTAAAGACTTCAGTTAGGTTTGGCTTGTGAATTTGTCCTCACAGTATGGAGGACAAGGAAGGGGAACTTCAGGCTCAGTAATAGTACATACATCACATTGCCCCTTAAGGACCAGAAGTATCTAATTTTCTAGTAGCTTACATCTATATTTTGAGCACAAGTCAGGATTGTCTTTTAATGCAAAGAAAGTCTGAACACATGTTGTCTCTTTTTTAATCCCTCTGGCTTCTTATATGCCCTCAGGGCATTCCCCAAAGTTTCCCTGCTCCAGAGCAGGTGACTGCTAACTAGAGAGTGATCAGAAGGTAGGTTGGGCAGGATGAGCTACTTTTACCAAGGTGCATACCTAGTTCCTCTGAATTGCGATTTCTGCATGTTAAACTCGTATTTCTAACCTTCAGTGTATTTCCACAAGCTACTGTTACAACTGATTCTCACTATAACAGCCCTATTTAAGAAAAGACGCATTGCCAAGCAGAAAATTATACCAATGATCAAGGGACCTGAATGACTGTTTTCTAAGGTTTTGAGAGCAAGCGAGAGAAAGAAAGAAAATCAAAGGGCAGATTGAAGGTACTCCAACTATAATGTTTAGGGCTTGCAAATATGTGTACTTTTGGGGATAGCTCCCCTGTTGTCACCCAGGGGCCAGTTTCCTCCACTGTGTCTCAGGATGGGAATTTTCTCCTGCAGTTCCTACTGGTCATGAAAGAAACCCCTGCTTGGACACCAGAGAGGCTAAAAATCTTGGGTATCTTTCTAGATGAGCATGAATTCCAATTCCCTTCTGACTCAGGGACAGGGTTATGTAGTCTATGAAGGAATGCCTATCTTCAGTGCCCTTATAGATGAGCACTCATTTTCTCAGGATTCAAGAGCTTCTAGTTGAAAAGGAAAAAAATTTTTCAGAATTACAAAGAGAAGCAACCATCCCCAACAGAGGTGAACTGCCAGAACCTGTCCCATAGCCTCAGACACACCTAAAAGCATGAGCTGCAATTAGAAGTTCAAAAAAAAAAAAAAAAATCCCAAAGGGCTCTCAGTAATAAGAGACAATTTTATAACTGTCCAACAAATTAAGAAAGTAATACAAGGCCCTGACTGCAAAAAAATGTCCCATCAAAGAAACCAAAATATGACACCATCACAATCTTCCCATGGTCTCAATTTAAATCTGTTATTTTGACCAAAAAAAAAAAAAAAAAAAAAAGGCATAAGATGAGAGGATAAGCAACTGAGAAAAGATGACAATTCTTGATTACTTAAATGAGTCACAGTCCAGAATCCCATCAAAATATTCAGGGGTGACATGAAACAAAAGCAAACTCTTACCTCCTTCGAAATATCTCACTGGGGTGAGATAGGGGAATAATGACTCCCAACCTGCTAGATGTCAGATGTAGTGAGCTCATGACCTCAAATATTAAAGAATGAATTCCAAGGGACAACGGTAGTTAAAAGTAGGAAATGTTTATAAGAGAAAGTCCTGAGAGGGGCAGGAGTCATCCCCAAAAAAGTTGCCACAGACCACTTCTCCAAGAATATTTTAAAGAGCAAAATCACAACCCGGGTACAATGTGGGTCAAATTATAATCAACCAATAAGATTGCAAATATAGTCACTTAGCTAATATGGATCCAACAGGGAAGTGAGGCATGTAGGAAAGGTGTATAACTAGCACCATTAATTTTAGCTTATCTACAACTTCTAACATGGAAAGAACAAAAAGATTTTAGGGAAGAGATGGGTCCAAATGTTCTGATCACCCACCTGGATGTCTGATGCCCTTCTGGACTTAATGGAGCAGGTGGTTCTTTTTTTTTTTTTTGTGGGTACCGGGGGGTTGACCTCAGGACCTCGCGCGCCAGCAGGCGCCCGTGCCGCTGAGCGATATCACCGGCCCCTTTTTCGTATGTGGGTTCCGGGAGTCGAACTCGGGCCCTCGTGCTTGCCGGGCAGGCACTTAAGCCGCTGAGCCATCTCACCGGCCCTGGAGCAGGTGGTTCTTGTCACGGTATAATCTCAAGTTGCTGTTTATCCCTTAGGGAGGCATGCAAACCTGGCCACTGTGTGTTCATCTTGAGGCCTAGCCTTCTTCAGATGCACCTCCAGCCACAGTTTTGATGGGTTCTCATCTGCACTGACTCCCTTGAGGGCCCAGCCCTGTCTGACTTTCTAACTTAGCTGTCTACAGTAACACGATTACTCACATTACTTTCTGGATGTTTAAATTTGCTGCTTTATACTTTTTTTAAAAAATTCTTTATGAAAACTGTAGTAGTATTTTTGTGATCAAAGCTTGTCCATATAGTCACATATTTAAACTTAGGGAAGCCCAAAGTAATGCTATATTCTTCAACTCCAAAAACAGAAATAGGTTTTAGATCATAAAGAGAACATAAAACTAGTTAAACTAGACATGTGGGAATGTAGTAACTATACACATTTTTTCCCTATTTCACTTACTTTACCACTCAGACTTTGGGGATATTTCCGTAAGTTTGTCTGTGACTCAGCTTTGGTTTCAGATGACTTAATGCTTTCATTTAACCAAGGAAGAGGAACATGATTATTTAACAAATCCATGATCCCCGGTTAGGATGCCAGGAGCCTCAACGGAGTCTATTCTTGTGGCTTGGCACTTTCACCTTTTCGTTTTCCTTAAAAACAAACAAACAAAAAAAATCAGTACTTACAGTTGGCCTACTAACTAGGCATTTCTTTTATCCTTGGAGTGTATTTCTGGGTCAGTTTGCTTTGATAGCTCCTCAGAGACTATACAAGAGCCTGGCTAAGTTATCTTGTATAGAAAAAAGCAAGCCCAGTTGCTAAATGTCCTTCTTTTCTTTTATCTAGTGAAAATGTTGAGGTTTGCGAAATCCAATCTTATCTACATTCATTAATTTATTCAAATTGTCACAATAGCACCATTATCAAAACAATTCAGGCATGAGGGCTTTAACTTTACAGATGCAGATGTGGAAGAGTATAGAACTTCACATCTGGCCTAAAGTCACTTAGGAAGGGCTAGATTTAAGCAAATAATCTAGGCCCCACAAAGTATCATGCACTCTTTCTAATGTGTTACAGTGACACTAGAAAACAACAAATACTTACCAGATAAATGTTTCCCACTCCCAACTGAATATTAACACTGTAACAGTGTAAGCATTTGCTATTTTCTTATCATGTTTGTTATCTGTAATAGCAACTTGTGCAGTTAATGGAAAATTCCAGAAAATAGAGTTTACAAATTGGCAGTGATAATAGCCCTTTTCTTCAATACGCCATTCTCTTTAATAGACCATTTGAAAGGAAAAACTGTGGTTATATGTGAAACACACTGAAAGCAGCAGCCAGGAGGTAAATTTACCTGAATTCATAGCAGAACAGTGACAGCTATACTCAAAAACTTACATTTTCATATGAATAAAAGCAGGAAAATACGTGGAAGAAAGGTCCTGATAGTGTTACTTGGTTTTAGTGTGCTGGAGTCTCCTTCTAGAGCTGGTTTCTAGATTCTTTCTGGCCTGAATAAAAAATTGGTCAACAAAAAGCACAAATGGTAGTAAAGTTTTACATTTATTAAAAGTATGAAAAGAGGGGGCCGGTGAGATAGCTCAGAGGCATAAGCGTCTGCTGGCACGCGAGGTCCTGAGTTCTACCCCCGGTACACACACACACACAAAAAAAAACATATGAAAAGAGAAGAAGCATGCTCTGCAGAGCGAGTTCAGGCCAACTGAAAGTAGGAAAAGGAGCATACTCTACAGAGTGAGAGCAGACCATTGTGAAAGACAAACTATAGTGGCTGAGAGTACAGTGGCCAAGAACTCAACAAAGGGCATCTTTTATATCTCCCACTCCTCAGGCTGATGTCAGTTCTAAGCAATTCTGTAGAAAACCTGCTTGAGTTCCCTAGAGGAACTGAAGATAACACTGATTGGTTCCAAGGGCAGGGCTTTGGGAAATGTTCCTCCATGTGAGGTAGAATAGAAGAAATAAAGTTAGGTAGGAAGGAGACAAGGAAATAAAATTTTTAAATATTTTAAAGAAAAACTGCAGCTTCAGAACACAAGACTGGTTTATTTACTCTTTTTCTTCTCCCAAAGCAGTAAACTTGGGCAACTCCCTTTCAGGTGCCAACAGGTCTGCCTAGTATCTTTCACTTGCAAATTGTAAAAGAAATGGTCTCTTTCACCCATGAAGGGACCACCCTTTGGGCATTTCCCATAGGTATAGCTCACTAAGAGTGGGCCATCCTCTCCCAGCCTCTAAAACTAAGACTGAGAATGAGACTGTGACTAAGACTAAAATTAAGATTATGGATTATCAAATTCCACAGATTTCCATCTCCCAAAGCACATAAAATATCCCCAGTTTCCAACTGCACTGTGCTGCATTTCCTTGAGCACCAGCACTCTGCTCTTAACTGAATCCTATATCTGCCTCTAATAAATTCTTCTCATGTCTCTTTTACTGATGCATCCTGATAATTCTTTTTCCATAATGGGAGTCAGTGAACCTTCACACTTATGTTAAAGGGTGGGTTAAGTTCCTTATTTCAGCCTGCGGGACCCTCAGACCCAGCTCATGAAACATATGTACTGGAACTTTGTGAACAGCAGGTCTTCCCACTTCCTCAGCCAGTTTGCCATGCTCTAATCTCCTGATTCAATAGTTCTATACACAAACATAGTTCAACACACACAAACACACACACACACTGTGTATCCCATTTGTGTATTGTCTTTAGAAACTTTTTGTGTGGCTCAGAAAAGTAAGCTAGTAAAACCCAAGTAGGCTTAATTGGTTGAAAAAGGAAGAATTGAAGGTAGAGTAGAAGTGATTAGCATGGAGTTCGGAAGTTATTTCTTCCAGCATAGCAACTGAGCCATTTATCATAAAGCTGAAGACTAAGGGACGAGAAATGACAAAGACTTTTCAGAGGGCATAGTGGGCATTAAATAATTTTTCTTTGCTTTATCCTGAACTATTAAATATTCTTAGCACTTCATTACATAGAAAATCTACATTGCCTTTCAATAATTTTTAGGAAACCATTGCATTTTGTCTGTAGAGTTGTCAGATTTCATAAATTCTAGAAATATTAGAGGCTCTTCCAACTGTATTTTCTTTAGGGACATTCAGATAAGCTGTGGATATTTTACTGTGAATGTAACTTAGTCTCCAATATTTTATGGGACATAATTTTACTAAAAATTGATGTCTAAAATTGACATTTAACCAGACATCTTGTACTTCATATAGCAACTTTGTTAGTATAGATACAAACAAGATAATCTATCACATTGGCTTACATGTAAATTGGGGGAAAATTTTCTGGAGGTTGTCAGGCATTGACAGAGATATTCCCAATTTTGGCTGTGTGTTAGATTTACCTGAGGATCTCAAGATTTTGGTGCAGTTGCTCCAAGATTTGGCCATGGTATGGGGTTTTTCAAAGCATGGCAGATGACTTTCATGTGTCATAGCAAGAAATTGGTGACTGATGCTCAATGGTTCATAACCTTCAGTAAACAAAGCACCTGGAGAATGTTAGGTAATACTCATGCCTGGATCCCATCCCAGGACAATAAAATCAATACTTAAGGGAAGGACAATTGTACAGATATTCTAAAAAGCTTTCAGTGAACTTTTATGTTCCTTCATGGGAAAAGAGCCCTAAACTCCAGCTTTGAGATAGCATCCTAAAGCATTTTCAGGAAAAGGAAACTTCTAAAAGTTTATCTTTCATATTTTTAGTTATGAAATCAATATTTATTCTTATAAATTCAACCAATGCAAAAGCATCTAAAATAAAGATGCGTGCCTTGAATACTACTTTTCAGAAAAATGAACTGTTAAAACCTTTGATCTATGTGTTTCCTTTTCCAAGTTATTTTAACTGACTATAAGTTTCAAATGTTAGCCAAATTATTCAGACTTGTATAGTAAACCCACTTGAACTCCAAATCCATCTTTAATATCAACAAATACATAGGCAAATTATATTTAACATTTCTAATTGAGAATTAACTATAGTAGGTGAATAAATCTTAAGTGCACAGGTGAATTATTTTTTTCAATATTATATAGATACTCACATGTACAGAAACAGATATATGTGGATTTCTATCATCCCAGGATGTTTTCTTCATGTCATCTCATCTCAGTCACTACCTCCTAAAGAAATGATCACTATTTTTCTTGTATCAACATAGATTAGCTTTGTGTGACCCTGAGCTTTTAAACAATGGAGTCCTCCAATATGTATTTTGTTCAGAAAGAACATGTTTCATTCAAGATAATGTTTAATTGCATTTTTGGACTATTACTAACACAACAGCTATAATATTAAGACATATCTTTGGTAAATATAAACACTTCTATATACACCTATGAGTGGGATTTCTGTGTCATATAATAAGAGTATGTTTAGTTTTAATAGATATTTTCATATGGTTTTCTAAAGAAGTTGATGATGTTTTCAGTTGCTTTACATCCTCACTAACACTTAGTTTGATGGTCATTTACATATTACAGTACATAAAAATGTCTGTGGCTTTCCCACCAAGCATAGGAAGGAGTAATGCTATGTATGTTTCAACTTACCTTTGTGTATTTTAATTATCTTTCTCCCACCAACTCTCAGACCTGTCTTCGCTTTTACTCACCTGCCAAAAAAATTATAGATGTAAGTTGGTAAACATGAAATAATAAATGAGAAAGTGGGAAGTATGTTCCTGTGAACATGTTTTTAGAAGGTAACTAGCATCCCCCCAAACTCAACATACATGAAGTAACCATTAATGTTATTTGCAAGCTATTTTCTCTCTCCTCCCAGGAAGATGGTAATATCACGTCTTGTCATTTGATTTTATTGACATCTTTTGGTCTACATTGGCTAATAAATTGTAACTAGAGGTGAGGTGTATTTCTTCTGGGCCGAAAATTTAAGAGTAAATCTGAGAGCTGTGCTGTCCACTTTCCTCCGCCTTAGCACCTGTAGAAACAAGAGTTATGATGGAGTCTTTGCCATTGTGGGGACTGGAATGTGTATAACAGACTTGTCCGCATGCCCTGCACCAGACATTCAGTATAAGGAAAAAGCAAATCTTTGTTCTTATACGTCACTAAGACTTTGGTATTGTTTGCTACCACTACATAACTTAGCCTATCCTGACTGGCAATTTATGTATGTAAGTTCAACATGCTTGAAAGGGAAAATGTGCTGGTGCTAAATAACAGCTTTCTCTTTGATGCCATGTGTGCTATAGTCTCTGGCCCTCCTAATTTCCTCATTGTGTTTCCTGTCAGGGGTCTACAAGATTTTGAGTTTGTGATATGCCACTGTGCTCTGAACTAGGGACAACTGTATGTTAACGAAAAGAAGCAAGTAGATCAAAGATTAAATTGGAAAAAAAATTTTAAATAGTAGAGTCTATTCAGTCATGTATCTTGATTCGCTGAAGAGGAAAATGACTCTGCCTCTGTTACTTTACTGATTTAGAGCCTAATCACAATGTTCTGCAAGTTCCCTTCCTTTTTGGGAAAAAATGAGTGGAAAATGTTGGTACATTTGAGAATCAACAGAGAGAAACTAAGTGTATGGTTGTAATCCCATCTCTCGGGATGCTGAGGCAGGAGGATCCTGAGGTCAAGATCACTGTATGTTCAATAGGGAGAACCTGTTTGTGTGTGTGTGTGTGAGAGAGAGAGCAAGAGAGAGAGAGAGACAGAGAGAGACAGAAAGAGACAGAGAGAGAGAGAGAGACAGAGAGACAGAAGAAAAGAAGAAACAAATGGAAGGTTGAGAACTTCCTGTCTCTTTCCAATACATAAGTCAAGCCTAGCAATCTGCCAAATTTTAGGAAGGCACTTGCAGAGAAGTAGGTACACTTATGCTCTGACAAGAATATGCCCTAGATAGAAAAAGCTTTAGAATCAATTAGGCTATTATATTTAAATAACTTATCTACTCTCAGACATTTTTAGTTCATGTTTGCAATACATAACGATTACATTCATAGTACAGAGTGGGTACATGCACATGACACATCTCAATTTTTTTATACCCCTCCCCTTTAAACACCCCACTCATTTTGGTCACTTTTGTATTAGCAAAAGATCTATCTCCTAGATTCTTTTTGTCTGTCTCTTATTTTGCTCTTTACTTTATTCATACTTTAAATTTCTCATGACAGAAACTATGCAGTATTTAAGTTTATGTGTCTAGTTTATTACACTTCACGATATGTTTTCCAGTACCATCCATTTCTCTACAAATGACTCAAATTTTTCCTTCTTTGTATCCAAATACTATACCATTATGTATAGATACCACTTTTTCTTTTTCCATTTGTGTTGTAGTCAGCGTTTGCAAGGGAATAGATTTAATACAGGACACATAATTTATAGGATTATATTATAATATTCACCCAAAAAGTCAAATGCAGAAGAGCACAAGAGATCTGTCTGTGCACTGGAGACCCAAAGAATCCAGCTGAGGGCCTGCATCCCACAGCAATGTCCTGCACGAGTCCATCTGGAGGCCTAGAGCCCATGGCAATGTCTCATGCAAGTCTGTATCGAGGATCTGAACTGGGAAGGCCCAAAGGTTAGTGGTGGAAGCTAGAAAGTCCGTGCCAGCAGGGTGAAGGATCTGTGCCAGCAGGCTGAGGGAGCTGCACTGGAGCCAGGAAGCAGCACTCACAGTAAAGATCAGAGCTCCCCCAAAGAGAACCACAGACATCCTCAGCAATGGTGAGGACCCAAGCTCCTTTGCTGATGAGAACAGCCAAGTTCATATCAGGAAAGCCAGTGTGACAAGCTTCTCCAGGAGAATCAACAGCACACCATCTTCCCCTCCAGTTCCCCTTTTATGCTGTTGGCAACAATCCTCAGGTGGGCCTTCCACACCCAGAACCATGATGGTTCAGTTCAGCTGGGTGTTACAAGTTGACCATTAGTTAATCCACCACAATTTGTCTGTTGATGGACATATGGGCTGCTTCTGAGATTTAACTATTATGAACTGTCCTACTATAAACATTGGAAGGCATGTATTACTCTAATATTATGTCTTTAACTCTTTTGGAAAAATGATTAGAAGGGGAATAGCTGGTTGAATGGAATTTCTATTTTTAGTTTTTTTGAGGAGTCTCCATATTGATTTCCATAATGGTTGTAGAAGTTTATGTTCCCACCAGCAATGTAGGAGGATTTCTTTTTCACCACAGGCTGCCAGCATTTATTATTTGATTTTTTAATGATTTCTATTCTTTCTTAAGTAAGATAAAATCTCAGTGTTGTTTTAATTTACATTTCTTTAGTGGCCAGCGATACTGAACATTCTTTTTATGAATTTACTGGCCATTTGTATTTCTTCTTCTGAGAAGCATCTATTCATTTCAGTTGTACATTTTTTGATTGGACCTTTTATTTATGGGGGGGTCTAATTTATTTGAGTTTTTATATATTCTAGATATTAATCCTCTGCCTGAGATATACCTGGCAAAATTTTTTCCCATTCTGCAGGTTGTCTCTTCACTAAGGTGGTTGTTTCCTTTGCTGTGCAGGAGCTTTTTGCTTTGATATAATCCATTTGCAGGCTCTTGCTGTTATTTCATGTGTCATTGGAGTTCTGTTCAGAAAGTCCTTGCCTATGCCTAAGACTTCAAGAGTTTTATCTACTTTATCTTCCAGCATGGTGAATCTTTCTGTTTTAATATTAGGTCTTTGATCCATTTTTATTTTAGTTTAGTACATGGTGAGACATGGGGTTCTAGCTTCAGACTTCTGATATGGATAGCAGATTTCCCAGCAGCATTTGCTAAAGAGGCTATCTTTCTTCCAACATATGTTTTTGACCCCTTTGCAAAGATCAGGTGGCTGAATGTGTCTGAGGTTGTTTCTGCATCCACTATTCTCTTCCACTGATCCATGTGTCTGTTTTTGTGCCACCAGTATGGTGTTTTTATTCATTGTAACTGTATTTTATTTTATTTTATTTTATTTTATGTGGGTACCAGAAGTCGACCTCAGGGCCTTGTGCTTGTCAGCAAGCACTTGTGCCGCTGAGCGATATCACCAGCCCTTTTTTTCCTTTATATGGATTCCGGGAGTTGAACTCAGGACCTTGAGCTTGCCAGGCAGGTGCTTATGCCGCTGAGCCATCTCACCGGCCTTCATTGTAACTTTATACTATAATTGAAGTCCAGGACTGTGATACCTTCTGCTTTGCTCTTGTTGCCCAGAATTGCTTTTGCTATTCTGGATCTTTTCTGCTCCCATATGAATTTTAGAACTCTCTTGTTCTGTGAGGAATGTTACTGGTTTTGATTGGGATTTCATTAAATCTCTACACCAGTTTTGAAAATATGGCCATTTTGTCAATATTGGTTCTGCCTATCCAGAAGCAGGGGTTTTCTTTCTATCTTGTGATAATCTCTTTGATCTCCTTTGTCACAGTACTATAGTGTTTGTTATAAAGTTCTTTCACTTTATTGGTTTGGTTAATTCCTAAATATTTAATTTTTCTTGGTGTTATTGAGAATGGTATTGTTTTTCTCATTTCTTTCTTGGGGAATTCATTATTACTGTACAGAAACACTATTGATTTTTACATGTTGACTTTGTATCCCACTACGATGCTGAATTTGAATATAATTCTAGAAGATTTTTGGTGAAATTTTTTAGTGTCTTCTATGCAAAGGATCATGTTTTCCATAAATAATGATAATTTAATTTTTTCTTTTCTATTTTTATCCCATTTATTTCTTTCTCTTGCCTGATGCTTTGGCTAATGTTTCAAGTACAGTATACCCCCGTGAAGTTGCAGTTCAGAATTTGTGGATTTTTCCTTAGAACCTAAATAATAATTGTTCATGAAAACCACAAATATCCTCTGCAATTGTTTTTTTTTTTTTTTTTTTTTCTTTTTTTGGTGGGAGGTTTGCAAGTAGCCAATCTGAGAGTGTTATTCATTTCTCCTTGCTGCTGATTGGCTGCTGCCCTATAACACATCTCCAGCAGATGCACCAGCATTCCCACATGATAACAGGTTGCTGTACCATGTCTAGCTATCTCAAGTGTTGTTGGTTTTATTTTTCTTAAAGCCCTAAGATCTCTAAGATGCCTCCAAAATGTCCTGAATCTTCTAAGGCTTTATTAAACCATTATATTTTATCACTAAGTTACATAACTGTGGGAGACATAGTATTTTTAGGGTTTAAACTATAAATAGGCATTTTTCTGACCAGATTTAGGGTTAAGATTAGGGTTAGGGTTAGGTAAACAGGTTTTTTATTCCATATAGGCTGTCTTCTAATTTCTAACTGTAAATAGCCTTAGATTAGTTTTCTTAGAGTGATTGAGTAGCTGGTGGATAAATTTTTCTTGTGCTCTTATTATTTTTAGGGCTTCTCTGAGTAATATATCATGGTTTCCCATTTTGTCCTCAATTTCAGAAACTGTCTTCACATTGGTCATTTCTGTAATTTATAAATTTTATACATATATTTATTTCTGACACCTTTTATGGTAGCTATATCTTTGGAAAACTTATTCGTATTTCGAACACTTTTGGTCATCAGCTTTTCCCATTTTTATTTGTTTCTCCTTGCTTTCCTCTCTCCACTAGTCCCACTTGAATCTGCTTTGGGAAAGTTAAGAGACCCTGGGGGCCTTTTCTTTGCCTTATTTTCTCATTTTCATATATATAAATGGGGGGGGTTGGAGGGAGAGAGACAGAGAGAGACCTTGCTTCATGAACACTTCTGTTTGTGAACAATGTGGTTTGCAAACAGAAGTGTTAGAAGTGTTTGGCAAAATTTTGTTTCTGTTCATGAACACCAATCTGGTGATGACCATGACTGTAGCCATCTTCCCCACATGAATGCAAATTCACCATCTTCCTCGAAATCATGAAATGAATTAAGTTGAAGCTCAAACTTTCCACTATTTAAATAGAAAATTTTGAAATAAATCTGCCTGGTGTTTGTAACTTTGCTCCATAGTTGAATAAAAATCCAACTTGAAAAACCCCATACCAGCCAAGAGCGAGTCATAAGTTGCATCTGCCACAGGCACAAAGGGGCGATGCTTAGTCTAAGCACTATTCTTTCCCAGATGACATATAGTGCTTGTGTAATTTTTGGGTCTCAGACCCAATTATTTGGTTTTCCATTATTTCTTATGGGGAAAATATATTTAGTTCTTGAACTTTTCAGTTTTTTTTTTTTTTTTTTTGTGGGTACCGGGGGGGTCGACCTCAAGACCTCGCGCGCCAGCAGGCGCCCGTGCCACTGAGTGATATCACTGGCCTCTTTCTCGTATGTGGGTTCTGGGAGTCGAACTCGGGCCCTCGCCCTTGCCGGGCAGGCGCTTAAGCCGCTGAGCCATCTCACCGGCCCGAACTTTTCAGTGTTTGAACATGATTTTGGAACGAATTGAGTTTGACAACCGATCTATATCTATATCATCTGTCCATGTATCTATATCTACAATCTATCTATTTCTTTTCTTTCCTTGGACCTGGGGTTTGTGGTCAAATATTGTTTGCAGTGATTTTCATTGATATGAACATCTCTTTGGTTAGAATCGGCTTTCCAGCGATATGTTAATGGCTTTATTTGTCTAGAGATATTTTTCACCGCTACAGTCTTTTCAACTTAATTAGGTTGGACACTGTCATTACGTTGTATGGAGAGAATTTTTCTATTGGTTTTAACAGTGTCAACGGGACTGAGCCTATGTCAATCATATACATTAAAACTTGTGTTGATAATTTCACCCTTTTGTTAATACCTCTTACAGACTATACAATACTGGGATATGTGAGGTGTAGGGATGGGGAGAGGAAGGCTAAAGGGAAGGGAACATGTCAATGGGTAGGGAGAAAGGTAAGACATATACTAATAGGTTAAAAAAAATAGGATGTCAAATTCTGTTGGAGTTACTCTATAGGTGAGATAAAAACCTTGTGTGGAGGGTTTTGAGAGAGTATCCGTATAGTCAAGAGGATATAAGCAGATGGGTGGCAATTCATTTAGACATTGGGGGAGACCGAGATTGCCTGTGCCTGAAATGTGTTTATTGGTAGTTTTGTTTGGTTTCTCTAAGCTTAATGTTGTTAAGGATTACTCCGACATACACTTACATGATACTTTTTAATTTATAACATTGGTTAATTCTTATTCTCTAACGGACTTATACAGTCCCCTGTTATATCTATGACATTAGCTAAATGAAAGGGGGAGGGAGGGAAGGCAAGAAGGTGAGATGGTGAGCAGGAGAGAAGGACTACATATAAGGGTCAGGGAAGAGAGCTGAAGGATAGAAGGAAGAGAGGGAGCAGGTCAAATGGGAAAGCCTTGAAACTTAAAGTATTATAATCATCCAATAATAAATCAGTTAGAGCTCATTACAGGAACCGATAGTATAATTTAATTTAAATAAGTATGTTTATATATATATGATATATAACTGATATAGGCTTTCAATGGCCACTTATGGTGGGAGGTGTGGGAGAATACAGAAGGTCCATCTGTATGCTGGAGAGTCAGAGGACCCAGTCAAAAGCTGAAGGCTGAAGCTCACTGCAGAGTCTCGTGTGAACCACTATCAGGAAGTCGAAAGGTCTGGACTGGCAGATGGTAGTGTCTATGCCGAAAGCTGAGAGATGGTTGTCCAACGGTGATGAGGAAGACTGGAACTCCTCTTCCAAAGAAGAAGTGGGACTGCTTTTTTTCTTTTCTATTTTGTTCCATATAGGCTACAAGCCTATTGGTTGGTGCCACCCACACCCAGGGTATGTTTTCCTTCTTCAATAAGTCCATCATCCAGACACACCCAAAAAAACTGTGTTAACCAATCAGCTGGGCATTTCTTATTCAAGTTGACACAATTAATTATCAAAATACCAATAAAGAAGGACCAGAAAAAAGAAAAGTAAGAAAAATGAAAATGGAAAATGGAAAAGCAAAAAATAAAAAGAAGAAAAATGAGAACCAAACAAAATAGCCGAATTCCAACAAATTAGCAAAGTTACAATAACAATTGCCAAAATAGTCATAGAAATAATAAAAACCTTCACACGGTTGTTACTGCAGTAACACAGTTCTTCCACACAGCTCCTTCTGCACTGGTGTCATTGGCTGGTTTTGATTAGCCAGTGATTCCCTCCTGTGGAGACAATTGCTTGCCTGAAGACTTGAGGACTGTTTCTCCCTTCTAACATATGTTCTAGTTTCGAGCTCTGGGCCTGCCCCTGTAGGCCTCTGTGGATCCAATTCTCTTGACCAATTTGGAGGGTAAATATTGTGGACTCCTCGTGTCTCCTTCACAAGTTTTTCTTGCTTATTATATGTCCTAAAGAGTGCTATCCCAGGTTCTGATTGTTATTATATATTTCAGCTCTGCCCACACTAACCCTAGAGGGAGATCTTTCTCTCTCCTGGCTCCCAGAGAAGCACTGTCACCAAGTTGTTTTCTGATTTTCTAAAAGAATTGAGGTTCACTTCCTTCTGTCCTTCTCTGCTAGGTTTTGCTGGGTGCCCCCTTCCTCCATGGGAGGCAACCAACAACTGTGGGTAGGGCACTAAATGTTCCACACACCGTATTCTGATTGTATGTTGGAGAGATAGATGCCTATTGTTGTTATTACTATTAACATTAAAATCGTCTGTGTTGGGGAAACTTCTCTCTCCTGGTGTCTCACCACACACCAGGTCTGGGAATGGGAACACTAGGATGGAATGCCACCAAAGCATGTGTGGCTATGAAATTTTACCCTGTTATATTTTTGGTTTGAGTCCCTGAGTTAGAGTTGTCTAATTTTGCCATACCCAGTGGGGATATAGCTTGACTGTGGGTTTATTTAATAATTCAGACTGTTACTGAGGGGCTGACTTGCTCCCTCTCTTGCCATTCCCAACACAGCATGGATGATGGGTCTGGAGTGGGGGATGGGGTACCATGATCTGGGCATTGACTGGTTTTTCCTCTCCCACTGTTATGGCTTGCATACAGATGTCTCCCCAAAAGCCTCATTTGCTCACTGGTGGAGCTTTTGGGAGGTGGTTGGATCATGAGTGCGTGATACTGGAATAGAGCGTGATAACTGGATCAGTACGCTGATTGGATTAGCATAGCCCTGGGTGTGACTAAATGGATTTACTAAAGACAGAAGTCCCACCCTGGGTGTGGGTGGCATACATCAGTAGGCTTTTAGCCTACATGAAATATAAAGGGAAGCTGCTGCTTCCTGCCTGCCCTGCCAGGGACTGTTTCTCCTCTGCCATGCCACTCTGCCTTGGAACCAACTGACTATGGACTGAACCCTCTACAAACTGTGAGCTGAAAGAAACCTTTTCCTAACTTTTTTTTTTTGTGGGTACCGGGGGGTCGACCTCAGGACCTCGTGCGCCAGCAGGCTCCCGTGCCACTGAGCGATATCACCGGCCCCTTTTTTGTATGTGGGTTCCGGGAGTCGAACTCAGGCCCTTGCGCTTGCCGGGCAGGCGCTTAAGCTGCTGAGCCATCTCACCGGCTCCCACCTCTTCCTAATTTAACTTGTGGGTATTAGGTATTTTGTCTCAGCAACAAGAAAGTAACCAAGACACCCACCCTCTAAATTCTGGATTTTGGCCCAACTGGGTTGTCTTTTTATTTTCCTGTATTCCTTTATCTTTCACCCAAGCAGAATAACTGCTTTTCTTCAGCACCATGTTGGAGGTACTCACTGTTGCCTGCACTTAAGGTTCTCGTCTCCAAATCAGTAATTTTTTCTTACATGAAACTCTGTCACTAAATAATCTAGGAATTATATGGCAGCTATGTGGTAGCACTACTGCATCTAAGAAGTCCTCAACAATCTGAGTCCTCTATCATGTTCTACCATTCATGGTTTCCGCTCCTGAAATAGCTCATGGTCTCATAAAGGTGCTGTAGTGCTAGACATCACATTGACATTGGAGTCTATGGGAGAGAAGAGAGAATAAATCAGAGGCAAAAGATATATGTCAGCTATATTTTAAGGAAGCTGCCACACTTTACTTCTAATGGGCCAGAAGTTTGCCGTGTTTATTCAACTAGCTTCAAGGAAATACTGTGTTTATCCCAGGCTTCATTATGAATCAGTGAAGTCACAAGCTATACTATTAAGTAAGAAAGGGAGAATAACCTTGAGCAGACAAACACAAACTCCACCATAAACATTCCCCACTCATGACATTTCTATGTAGAAATAATGGCATTACAGAACCCTCTTGTGCCCTCATTGTTCAACTAATGAGTTTGAAACAATAGCTAAATCTTAACAGAAGCCTGTATGTCCATCGCCAGATGAATGTATAAAAGTAATGTGGTATGTAGGCACAATGAAATACTACTCAGCCATAATGAAAGACAAAGTTAAGCCATTTGTAGGAAAATGCATGTACTGGAAGACCATAATTCTAAATGAAATAAATCAGATACATAAGGTTGACTATTGCATGAAAATTCGGTGTATTTAAACAGCAAAATAAAAGACAGATGATAGGAAACAGGGAGATAGACTATGTGGTGATGGAAAGGGTATGTGGGGGTGGGGAGAGATGGGAGGAAGGTGAGGGAACTGGTTAGGAAAGTGAAAAGGAGCAAGATGGGATATATATATATATATATATATATATATATATATATATACCAATTACTCACAATATTCATTATGTATCACAACCATATACTAATTTTAAAACAGGAAAGACTGAATGAATTTGAAAGAACTGGTCATGAATAGCTCAGTCCTTTTGTTCTGTTTCTGTTTTGGGTCACAGCCGTCTACAGAGAGCACATATTTCTAGTATCGCCATCAGTCAAGTTTTATAGGGAGAAGGCTTTACCAGGATCTTCTCTGGTTTTTCACATTTTTCTGAGACATGGAGTGTAACTCTAATTTTACACCATTTTGTAAATCTGATTGCCAGCGAATATGGCATGTGCCTAAAACAGCCTAACAAGGATAAAAATAATTTTTGTTTCCCTCCTGTGTTGATTTCTCAACTGACTTATTTACAAGGTATTAAATATCAAGATCAAAATCATATCAAAATATAACCAATAGCTAGGTGTGGTGTGGCATACCTGTAATCCCAGCGTTTTAGGAGGTTGGTAAAGGAGAATTGCCAAGTTTGAGCCCAGCATGGGTAACTTAATAAGTTAGCAAGACCCTAACTCAAAAATAAAATGAAAAAATGAAGGGTTGGGGATGTAGCTCTGTGTGGAGGCCCTGGGTTCAATTCTCAGTATTGCTGAGAAAAAAATCACTGGCAATAAAAACATATTTTCCCTTTGAAAGTTATAGAGCTATCGGTGAAGTAAATAACACCGTCTCTCCCTGATTTCCACATCCAGGCAGTTCCTCTGTCCATATCTCCAATGAGTGCCAGGAACACTTCATAAACAGAAAACCTTAAAGACCAAATAGACCAGAGGGAGATATACAAACACAGGAAATTTAGAGATCAATGGGAGAGTTATAACTAGTAGAGAAAATAATGACAAAGCAATTCAAGGGGATAAAATGGACTCTGGCTGTGGCTAGGAATAAGCTTCAGAGCTCATTGTCATCTAAGTTGCTAGACTTCGAATAAAATATCCCCACATACCTCTGCATGCTGTCTGTTCCATGTTACCTGTCAGACCATCAAGTAGGCTGAGTTATGTCTGGGCAGAATTATATTTGATGGTCGTTACCTATATTTCCCTTTCTCTAGTCAAGTATGGCTTGATTCTTTCTTTGCTTATGTGATATTTTTTGGACAGACAACATAGATGGGGATGTGGGAATATTACTTACTTAGATTTTTTTTGTGATGGTATTCACAGATTTTTTTGCTTTGAAAAAAATGTAATTGCCTTTCATACACAAACATCTAAATATACATTTATTATTTTAAATTGGTGTTTTTATGATACAGTCATCACTTGCCCCAATGATTATCTGAAACATATAGTTTTGACTATTAAAAATCATCACAAAAATGTAAAAATACTTTTATTTTTTGGGTTTTTGAGGCAGGGTCTTGCTATGTAGTCCAGGCTGGCCTTGAACTGGGGGCGTTCCTCCTGCCTCAGCCTCCTGAGTGCTGGGATTATAGGCATATGTCACCATGCCTGGCTTGTAAAACTTTTTGAAAGCCAGTTTCATTTTTTTCTCCATTAAACAATAGTATCTGCAAAGGCTTGTACTGACTGTATGATGCCAATCCCATACACACAAACAAACAAACTCAACGGCTTCTTTCCTTTGAAGGAACAAAATGTTCTTTCACACTTCTTAGAATAGGAATTAATGATAGATCTAACAAATCAATGGAAAAAATAAATTTCATGATTTTTCCATAAGAATATTGAAATGGATGATTTTGATGTCTAGTTTCTTCTGAAATATCTTCACCCAGTGATAAAATTAATCTCTCATTTGGAAGCAAGACAACAGCATCATCCTCACTGGTATTTTACTGTATGTTAATGAATGGCATGAACTGTGTAATTATGATTGTGCATTGCCACAATGTATGGGTTTATTGAAGGCCAGACTGTGTGCTTACACATGATATTGCAATTAGAGGAATTCAAAACTGGATTTTCATTTTTATTTTCTAAAAATACAAATGCTATAAAAGATGTTGCATTAGAGTGTTTTCAGTCTCTGTTAAAATCTTGATGTTGGCAAGGAAATGAAAAAAAACAGAGATCTATCCTTTTATTACTGGTTCTACTACTACTAATTCTTACTATTACTTTGGATACATGACCTGGATCTCTTTTTTCTTTATTTGTAGGCTAGAATGTCAGCAATTAATGTTTCTTCTAATTCTAAAATACTTTTGTTCTAGTCTTTAAACTTATATATTAATACTAATAACTTACTGTCAGAAAAAAAACAGTTTATTAAAGAAATCCATGAGCTCGTGCTGCCCCCTACTGCACATCCATTTATCCAGCTTTCTGACTTTGGGGTAATGAGAGAGTGCAAAAACACATAAATATTTTGTTATTCTAATTGTTTCTCTCTGTCACCTTCCATTTGCCTATTCCTGCAAAATCAGGAGTTTTAAAAACTATTTTCTAACTGTTTTATCTACTATAATAATAAACTAAAATTCAAAATTAATGACTATTAGCTGAGACAATCTAAGCAAACATCTTTCTGAAATTATTCAGTGCAATGACTGTTCCTATAATTTCCCAAAATAAATTTATATATGCTTGGGTTATAGAAGAGCTGGCATCCTTTTAAATGAATGTCTTTTACCTAACAACAGTATAAGAAATATTACACATGTTAAGATAGTCTAGAATTCAATAATGTGATGAGAAAAACGTCATCTTAAATGGAAAAAAGATGTAGGTCTAACACACAGTAGTAATCTGAAAGTTCAAAATTATTTGGTTTGATTTATGTTAAAGAATTACCTCTAAATAATTCATACTAAAATGTGTGTTGCTTTTAAAAATACATCACTTTCATTGCTGGCAATGTTTCAAATTTGAAAGTCTCTTGGTGTAGAAGAACTAGAAAGTCTGGCTAAATAATAACCAAAAGATATTTACATGCAAAGTATAGCTCTTAGGAGAATAAGATAATTTAGTAGAGGTTAAAAATAAAAATTCTGAAATACCTGACTGTTAAGCAGAGGCTGACACTTTCTTTGGATTCCTAAAAGGAGTCACCAATCTTCTTTTCCAAAGAACTTTGATTTCACTCACCTGGATGAAGCAGGAGGCGAGACCTTGGGCTTAAATAGGTGTAAAATTGGAACAGACACCACAAGAAAATGAGAACCCTCTAATGTAAAGGGTAAACTAGAGAAAATTCATCCACTGGCAAGTGTAGATTAAGGGAACACTGGATTTTTTTTTTTTTTTTATGCGGGTACCGGGAGTTGAACTCAGGACCTCGTGCTTGCCAGGCAGGCACTTATGCCGCTGAGCTATATCACCGGCCATGGATTTTTTTTTTTTTTAACCTGTGCTGTTCAAAGGGAACAGCACTGCTGAGAATTCATAAACCTAAATTTGCCCATATTTTTAGAGGTTTATATTTAACAGGCTGTGAAACAGAAAACTAAGGGAACAACAGAAAAATTGGGATTCAATTTGCAGCACTTGTAGGGCGCTAGGAGAAAGAAAAAACCTTTCTGGAGAGAGAGATGGGAGAGGAGAGGAAAGGAGAGAAGGACAGAAGGAGAGAAGGAGAGGGGAGAGGGGAGGGGGGAAGAGAGAGAGAGACAGAGAGACAGAGAGATCCCCCTCAGACAGAACTTCCTCATAGCCTCACGAGTTTCCCAGCCATATCCTAAACTTGAAAACACATGAGGTGACATGTCACTACTCTCCCACATTTCTGTTCCCTAAATTTCAACACACAAAATATCCAAACATCACACAAACATGAAAGAATAGGGCATAGTTGTCTCGGGTGTATCCAGCATCAAATAATGGCTTTGTGGACATGTAGCTAGCTGCGTGACCTTGTGCAAAATACCTAACCTCACTTTTTCCATCTCTAAAATGAGAATTATCACAGTATCTACCTTATAGGCCTGTTATAAGTACTAAGTGGGTTGATACATTTGATGCAGAATTATGCATGGAATATCGAAAGCACCAAAAAGGAGTAGCTGTTATCATCACCATTGCCGTTGTTATAGGTAACAACGATATAGGTAATGGGATGTACAGTCCTATCATCCCGTCTGTCCCGTGGTGAGGCGCATTTCTCACCATATGTGCCCAGGAGCATATCCTTCTTCCTGGAATTAAATCTTGAGGTAAACCTAGCAGCAAGACGTTTTCGTTTTAGTGACTGGCTCCTTTGCTGAGAAGCAGAACTAAGAACTGCAGGAAAATGTAATGGGAAACCATTTAGCTGGCTACCTACAGAACATTTTTAGGATTTTGTATTTGCTTGTTTTGTTTAGATGTTATTGTAGAGGCACTGCCACTGCCCCAGCTCCAGGATCTCCTGGACCCTCACCACACAGGGGACACTCACTACCAACCTACCCTGGGCAACTGTGGACATGGGGTTGGGACAGCAGGTCTTAGATTTCCGGTTGGAACTGTCAGACTGGTAGCACTGTAGGCTCTTGTATTACCTAAATTCCATCAGATTTGCTCTCCCATCTCTAGGAGCTTGCAAGTTTGTCACCTTTTATATGCCTTTTTCCTTTCCCTTAATTATGTTACATCTGGGAAAAGAAATTGCTTAGCATCCTCTTTTTGTTACTACCACCTCTTGATGACGTATATTCTTTCTCTGAGAAATGGAATTGACATTTACCTCATGATATAGTTGTGAGAACGTAGTAATAAGCATTTTTCAAACAAAAAGTGTGTATTTGCTTCATACAATAGTTACTTAGCATAGTGCTGCAGAAATATATTGTTTCATCCTGGCTGAAGGATAGAGGACTTTGTGTTCATTTCTATCTCCTTGAACACTAGCGCAATGTCATGGACATAGGAGGACTTTCATTCATTTGTTCAGTACCTACTCATTGAGCATGCTGAATGAACCAGACACTGTCCTGGGCTCATGTCTTACTGCAAACCCTGCAGTCAATCCCTGCTCTGCTTGCTGAAACTTGCTAAGCTGATCTTTTCAATCGCATTCACCATGTATTCAGCTTGCAGGCATTGTTATAAATTCATCTTACCTCCCTCAGTGCCAAAAAGTTTCCTTGGCAATAACATGATCATTCTGCCTTACCTGTTTTACTGTGCAGGAATATATTATACAGCACCTGAAACCATGCCTGTGATGTGGCCTCTTGTGAATGTACCAACACCCCTCTTGCAAGTGTCCATTGTAGTTATTAATGGGTGTGTTTTGTGCACCCTTCAGAGTAGTAACTATCCATTTTTCCATCTTTGTATTTCCCTCTGCCTTTCAGAAATGCTTGGTTTAGTAGGTGCTCAATTAATTGATTATTGATAGAATAAAATAATGGAAAGGATGGTAAATATTTGTACTGGCTACTACACTAAATATTTCAAAAATATATCCTTCATTTATTCATTTAGCAAATACTGAGCAAATGCCTATCATATATATTATTAGCCATGTTAAGTATTATGTATCATATTATGCTGCCTCACGTTGACTACATTTGGATGTATCATTATGCTTTTCTATTTTCCAGGATTTACAATTTTAAAAGCCTAAAGGCGAATAGGAAACACATTGTGAAGTTATGGGAAAAGATCCATCTTAAACATGTGCTGTCACTAGCCCCACAGCTGAATTTGACATTAGTTTATTAAATCCAGACCCAAGAGTTTTCCCATGTTGCATCTTTCAATACAAATTAAATTAAACCTTCAACATAGCAGTAAAAGGACTGAGAAGGACCCAGCTTCCCCGGCAGCAGCAATATTCAATACCCTGGAATCACTGTTTATTTTATACTGGAGTTTAACATCTAGTTGGTTGGAAAATTCAGCGAATAATATTCTGGTAACCTACTTTTTTTGTATAGTATCTGGAAAATCTGGTCATTAAGAAAAGTGTTTTAACCCATTTATGTCAAACATGGAAATTTTTTGAATTTTTGCATGAAATTCATTTATGTTACTTAGAAAACTTCAAGAAACAAGAATTTGAAGGAACACATTTCATTGTGTTTTATTGCTATGGGCATTCCAAAAGTGGATCACTACTCATTGAAGTATTTAAAAGCAGGGCACGGTGGTATACACCTGCAATCACAGCACTCCGGAAGCTGAGTTGGGAGAATTACCTCAAATTTCAGGCCAGCCTGGACTACAAAGCAAGACTGTCTCAAAACAAAAACAAAAACAAAAAGAGAAACAAAAAAATTGAAGAAGAAAATAGTGTTTTAAAATGTATCTTTACTGACACAGTTAGCAGCTTTCCCGTATAATATAATAATATTAAAATTATAGTTAATGGATCTTAAATAACTGTATTAGCACTTATAAGTAACTTGTTAAATAAGAGTTCTAAGTACTACTATGTAACATTACAGTAATGACTTTATTAGTACTAAATTTCTTTAAGAAAGCAAGGACCTTGAATGAGGTTAATAACTAATAAATTATTTCAGAAGTCTCTTTGGAAAAAAACTGAAACTCCAAAAATAAAAGTATTTTACTATTAAGCATACTACATTTATTTAAAAGCCAGAACACACGAAGAAACATGAGAACACACAAATTTTGAAGAACAGCTTCTGTTTATCAGTTAACTTGATCAATATTACACAATGAAATGCCATTTAAAATATAGACATTATTTTATGAGTTAAATCACAAAATATGTCACATGTTATTATTTCTAAAGAAAAAAATTGTAACCATAAGAGACACGTTAATGTCACAAAAACATTAAACAGAAATTTAAAATATAGGAGTCTTCAAATATAGGAGTATAGGCAAGTAAAAATAGAAAGTTTATAAACTTTCTCAATCCCAAATTTTCTATATAAAATGTCAAAAACATCATTATAGGAAATACATCTGTCTGATTAATATTATATTTTCAAATATAAGGCATTTATTTTAGAGAGCAGCAGCTTTTACATTGTTTAAAAGCTAGTAGCAGCATGTAAAAATAATAGTACAAATAACTAAAAACTTTTATCATAAAAAGATTAGTATAATTTAAAAAGGAAGCACCTTTCTTTCATTTCAAAAAGACCTGTGGACTAAGGCTCTTATCTCAAAATAACCCCCTTAAGAACACTCATGCTTTTTAAAAGTTTAATGAGCTGTAGAAGAATACATTCCAATCTAATTGCTATCTGTGTTTAAAGAACACAGCTATGTCTACATGGGAGGCTAAAGTGCAATGGGCAAGTTAAAGTGCATTCACTTATACGCTATGTTTTAAATGAGTTAATACAAACAAGCACAACTACTACTTTAACACTGTTGATCTCACGTAATTCTCAGTGATAAACTGCAGCTCACGCAGAAGTAGCACGTTTGCTGGGGTTTATTATTTTCTTTTCTAACTGTGTAAACAAAAAGCAGCTAAGCATTGTCATAATTTGTAGCTTTTGCTTTCATAAACTGCTACACTAAACCACATTTCAAACTGAAAAACAGCTCAATTTCTTGCCTGTAGAACAGCCTGGTAGTCACCAGGAATTTTGAAAGAAAAAAACAAAACAAAACAATTGACTATAGGAAATCAGAGATTTGGCTAAATATATTTCATAAGTGATCGGTAAAGATTAGTGTATTGTGTGTAAATGTATTATTTATAAATATATTAAATGCAAGGTTCTTATAGGGGCACTGATGTCCCTAAGATGCTGACATCTCAACTGATTGTGGCTCTGGTTGGCTATTTTCCTGACAGTCTAATTCTGCCTTTGTATATAGGCAGCTATTGCTTGTCCATGCCATGCAATGAGGAAATCTGAGTGCAAAATTAAAATATTGTGATAAAAGTATACATGTTTTATTTTGTAATAAAGTCAGATTTTCCATCAAAACTTCGCAAAGTTTGTAAAGTGAAGCTTTGAAATATGTGCACAATAAAGTTTTTCTTGTATAATAAAACATAATATTTCTCTCTACTCTTTTGTTTTTAAAAACAAAAATTCTTTCTTTTCACCTGGAATCAAGTTCATTTTCTATCACAGGACATGTGATAGAGAATAGAGGTGAGAAAGGACGACAGATAGAAACCATGTTACTCTGTCCAAACAACAGTCCTTCATTTCACTACCTATTAATGTGAGAACTCTGGGATTACTTTTTCCCTTATCTCATGTTTGTAGTGTTTTAAAGCTAATTTTGAATAAGTCTACTTGGTTAATGGGTCATAGTTTTTCAAAATGAAGCCCTAATCTACCAAGTAGTCAGATAATCAGTTGAAACATATGTCTGGTTGTGGTCTTCCACTCAAACTTCAGTCTGTCTGTCAAAGCTAAACACGCCTCCCCCCCCACAATAACCTGAAAAGTAGAGAAATATACTTGCCAAAAGTGAGGGTTGACTCTAAGCCTAATGCAACACTTTCTAAAATATTTTTCTTATTGTAATTGATGATCTTGTGCTTGCTTTGGCAGCACATACACTAAAATTTGAATGTAATTGATGATTTTATGTGCTCCTCTATCTTCTTCATGGATGTTGTGTTGCAGATCTTTCAAAATACATGAAGTCCTAAAATTGGAAAATAAATTATATGTAGATAGACAGTCAGATATGTATAATGCATACAATATTATTCTTTATATATCACCAGGAGAATTTCTCATTCTAGTTAAAATAAATAACTGTAATGAAATCTTTATGAAGATGATATTTACCGGTATGTGTAATTACAAATTTGAAAATGTAGAGCAGACAAGAAGCTTTCCTTCTTGATTAACAATTAATAAAATGCCATCATTAAAAGGAAGAAAAAAACTGATAAACCTAAGGATGGTACAGCACTAAGGAGTACAATGACAAAAAGGCAGGAAGGAAGGAGGAAAATGATTACAGCTTTAGAGTTATTTTATTTCACTAAAAATCATAGGACAGGTATTTTTAAGTAATGAGAATGATGAATAATATGAACTGATGACAGTTACATCCATCAGATGCCTAATAGATTCTAACCACTCTCCTGGCTATTTTAATCATATGATAGCTAAAGTAGCTAATCCTGAAAAATGAAAATGTTTTTACCTCTATCTTATACAGGAGCAAATTGAGGCTTACATGTGTTAAACATTTTGAAAAATGTGTATCTAGAGAGTGTGGCACAGATAAAAATTGGCTAGTTTCAAAACTTCATCCCTTTTTATTATACTACACTGTATCTCATCAGAAGGAGTAATTCTCTTAGGATAATTTTTTTAAAAAAAGGCTTACGATAAGGAAACAAGCTCCAAAAATCATGGCTTTCATCTTCACATCCAGGTCTAATGGGAAGTGAATGTCAAAATGATCAGCCTCTCCCATTGTTGATAGCAAACCATTCCACTTCCTAATAATACTGCCAATGTTGGATGTGCCATCCAGGGATTTGACCTACAATGACAAGAATGTGATTTTTATGATAATTGAAAAGTACTAAAGTACATGTTTTAAAGGTCCACTTAGAAGCAGCATAAACACAATGTAGAAAAAGAATACAATAATTGCCTAATTTCAAATGAACAAATCATGGGAAAGAAGGACTAAGTATCTTGAAACTGGTTAGTAACTGAGCTGTGATATAACTTAGCAACTCTCAGGCTAGTGCACTTTCCTCATCTTCAAATGATTTATTAAGGGGACCTTGTCAGAGAAGATACCATTTGAACTGATTATTAATTCTTCATATAGCAAAGGATGACAATTGGAGAATGGAAGAAAGTCATTTCCAATATAGGTGTTGTAGTCAGGGTTTACAAGGGAAAAGATTTAATACAGGACATATAATTTATAGGATTATTGTATAATATTCACACGAAGAGTCAAAGGCAAAAGAATGCGGGAGATCTGTCCACACACTAGAGACCCAAAGAATCCAGCTGAGGGCCTGGATCCCAAGGTAATATCCTGCACGAGTCCAGCTGGAGTCCTAGAGCCCACGACAATGTCTCATGCAAGTCTGTATCAAGGATCTGAACTGGGAAGGCCCAAAGGTCAGTGGTGGAAGCTAGAAAGTCTGCGCCAGCGGGAAGGCTCTGTCCCAGCAGGCTGAGGGATCTGCTCTGGAGCCAGGAAGCGATGCTCAAGGTAAGGACCAGAGCTCCCCCAAAGAGAACCACAGACATCCTCAGCAACAGCGATGACCCGAGGTCCTCTGATGATAACAGCTGAGTTCATATTAGGAAAGCCAGTGTGACAAGCTTCTCCAGGAGAATCAACAGCACACCATCTTCCCCTCCAGTTCCCCTTTTATGCTGTTGGCAACAATCCTCAGGTAGGCCTTCCACACCCAGAACCACATTGATTCAATTCAGCTGGGTGTTACAAGTTGACCATTAGTTAACCCACCACAGTAGGGAAACCTATCAGCAGAAGTAGGGAGGCATGATACTGTACACTACACATCATTCAATCTTTTATGGGTCAGATCCACCCTGTTATCATACATCGGAATAGAAAAGCCTTCTTGTAAAAGGGGGATCCTGGCACTCCTCACAGATGTCATGGGAAATATACACAAAGAAGCAATGGCAAGAAAGTGGTCTTTAACAAAAGCAGGAAATATTTCTAGGAATTTTTTTTGTCAAACTTGTATATTAACAAGCAACCATTTTTGTAGCCCTTCTGATAAGACGAAAGCATTTTCTTCTACAGAAAATATTACAGTGTAACCTATTATGAATTTTATTCATATTATCAGTGTTATCCTATTTTTTGAGATGCAGATAGACTTCTGTCATGCAAATAAACAAGTTTTACTCTCTATGTTCTATGATATGTTGGGCACTTGCACACGATCTATATTCCCATCCTGGAAACTCTGAAAAATGTTCAAGTAAGTACAAGCAAAAATACAATAAATTGATCATGTCAGATTACTTACTCTAAACAATTTTAATGTTTTGAATGTTCCTTTTTATCTATAACAAGCACTGAAACAAAGAAAAAGCCCACATTTTGAAAAATGTGGAAGAATCCACTAACAGTGACTTAAAAATTAATTGGTGTCTGCTGATTAGTTAACTCTTCACAGTACTTTATTAATCCACATAAAATGATCTAAACCCAGATCATTCTGAGGTCTCTCAGGAAAAAGCAGTAGAAACATTTGCACAATGTCTACCTCAAATACAGAGTCTGACCCACAGCCGTAGGTTGAGCACGGTCCACGCACTCTCATCATATTCTCTTTCTTCTCGTTTTGGATGCTATAGACTGCTCTGCACAGGTTCCAGTGCTCTGCCACAAAGCCGATGGTGATTCCAGGAGGACACTGCACCTCCAGCTGTAAATGAAGTAGTGACAGGGTAAGGAAGTCGTGCACATACATATACACAATCACATGGTACACAACCTAGATGCATGTCTATTAATTCAAGGACTAAGGAAACCAACGTTGGGAGAAAAGTCTCCTATTTTACCTGGAGCAGCATCAGGTTTGTGTTTAGCAAGCAGCCTCGAGGGCCGGGGTCATGTTTCCTTTTGGGACAAAGAGTGGCTTAATAACTGCTTGCTTCAGATGCCCATTTTTGGATTGGGTTTTTAAATTTGGAGGGTCTGATTTTTTTGAGTTCTTTATATATTCTAGATATTAGTCCTTTGTCTGAGGAATAGCTGATAAAAAGTTTTTCCCATTCTTTGACTCTGCTGAAATGAATAGACACTTTTCAGATGAAGAAGTACAAACAGCAAATAAATATATGAAAAAATGTACAACATCACTGGTCATTCAAGAAATGCAAATTAAAACAACACTGAGATACCATCTCACTCTAGATAGAGTGTCTACCATCAAGAAATTAACCAATAACAAATGCTGGCAAGGCTGGGGAATAGAGGAAGGAACCCTTCTCCACCATTGGTGGGAGTGTAAATTGGTACAACCACTATAGAAATTAGTATGAAGATGCCTCAAAAAAACTAAAAGTAGAGGTTCCATTGACCCAGCTATTCCTTTTCTAAGTATCTCCCTGAAAGAGTTAAAAGCATCATACCATTGTGATATATGCATAGCCATGTTTATAGCAGCCGAATTCATAATAGCTAAATCTTGGAAACAGACCATATGCCCATCAGCGGATGAATGGATAAAGAAAATGTGGCTTTTATATACAGTGGAGTACTACTCTGCCACAGGGAAGGATAAACGTGAGACATTTTTAGGTAAATGGATGCACCTTGAGAAGATAATTTTAAGTGAAATAAATTGGACATACATGTTTTAATATTACATTGTTTCTCTTGTGTGAGAAACCCAAAGGGTAAATAAGGACCAAAATGAAGGAAGTAGAGAGAAAATGTTCAAATGGAAAGGGAAACAAGGTGGGAGAGAAGAGAAGGAAGGAAATAGGTATAAAAAAAAAAAAGAGTGGAAGTAAAACAGTAGAAACATATTTTTGTAAATGGGGAGAGAAAGGATTGAAGAGAAGGGAGGGGAATGGGAAAGAGAAGAATTAAGATACATTATGTATAGGTACAAATTCCCTATATGAATGTGATCATTATGTATGTCAAAAATTTACCAATAAAATTAATTTAAAAATAACTGCTTGCTATAAGATGGCCAATCGTCCAAGCTCAGTGGTTTTAGCTGCATGTACAATATCATCTGCATATACAGCTTCTCTGAGTCAACCCCTTAGAACCTGGGAACAAAAGGAACCTACACAAACACAGTGATACTCATTTTGCCTGCTGTACTTTATCAATGTTGTCTCCGATCTTGGAGTCGCATGTCTTCTGACACAATCCATGAAACAGTAATAAGCTAACTTCTTAGATAGTGAATCAGGTAAAACCAGATTTCAGAAATGACAATATAACAAAAACAAAATAAAAGGAAAAGAAGCTTGTTGAAAACTGTATATAATATACCCCTTCATCCATTGAGGATAAGACTCCCCGTGGATGCCTGGAAGTACAGATAGTGTTGAATCTTATATATACTACATTATTTCATATATAAAGTTTAGTTTATAAATTAGACATAGTAAGAGATTAGCAACAATAATTAATAATAAAATAGAACAATTATAACAGTACTGTATAATAAAAGTTATATGAGTGTGGTCTTTCTCATCTGCCACAGCTTTATGCACTGTGAAATCAATGTGTTCATATATGTAAATTCACACCTATACACAAACATACAAATTTGATAGTTTCCTAGAACCAACATCTCATACACAGTTAAACCTATGAGATTAAAAAAATCAAAATACATAAAAATAAATTACTTAAAAAAATCATACTATGGTATGCTACTTAGCCATAAAATGGAATAAAGTATTGATCTATGTAGCAAGTTGAATGAATCTCAATGTCACTAGAGAAGGTTAAAAATACTAATCCTGAAAGGTTATATACCATGTGATTGTTTTTATAATATTCTTTTTAGAAATTTAAATTAAATTTATTGTAACATACATAAAAGCTGCACATCTTAATGGACGTACCATGTGATGCTGAGGTACATTAATACACTGTATAATACTTAAAATTTTATAATATTCTTGAAATGACTAACTTAAAGAGATGCAAGACTGATTAGTAGTTGCAAGAAGAGGTGAAGAAGAAGGAAGAGAGGACTGTGGTTATAAAATAGGACACTTGTGGTGATGGAACTTTTTGATAAGTACATTTTAGTGATGGGTACAAAAAGTTACACAACTGATAAAACTGTATGAACTAAATATGCACACAAATTAATACAAAAATACTAGAAAATATCTGTGCCATATTATGTGGCAAAAATTTCATAAATTGGACTAACTTTGTCATTTTTATTTGCTTTTACCTGTACTGGCTGCCTGTAATCTCAGCAGACTGCATGCATAGGTTTCGATTTAAAACCCAATTTGAGTATAGGAAAAAAAATGTCTACTATATCCAAAAGGAACAAGAATGAGAAATAGAGATTCCATTAAATATAAGGCTTTTATTACAAAAATAGTATTTACAAAACAGAATTTGAGAGCAATAGATTATGTTCATGGAGAATTATACTACTTGCCAGGCATTATGTAAACACAAATACAAAATTGTAATTATTGTCCAAACAACCTTAATTTATGCTTGAACCACCAAGTAGCACTTGAGCATAAACCCACAAGAAAAAATGCTGCTGGAATTCTCTTTGGTGAAATGATTTGGCTTCCTCCCTCCTCACTATGTCCTTCCACTTGATTGGCAGAGCCAGTGAAATCCCTCCTTGAGTAGTTTTGGAAGGAGCATGACCATGTATGAAGGGTTGGACCAGGAAAAAACAGGACTAGACTTCCATTTTCTGACCTTTTGCCTGGCTGAGGGGCAGCAGAAACAACAGCAGGTGCATCGGAAAGGTCTTTGCATTGTCATGATCTCGCGGCCTGTGCAGTCAGTGACCCGGAGCACGAAGGGCTTTAGTGTACGATAAGCATTCCTGGTGAAGTCGTCTGTATCTTCAGTTACGATGTAAACCATCTGGTCTGTGTTATTTTTAATATCATATCTGTTATTAGTTTCAAAGCATGTCATCACTAAAAGATAAAACAGCAGAAACTTCTTAAATTAGAACCAGTTAAAATGGGCCTCAAGAAGTCATTGTTTAAAAAAAAGTATCTGAGTACTTCTTAAGGCTTAAAGCAATATAGGGCTTTAAAAATTTAAGGTGCAATATATGCTAGTGATTATGCCCAGAAAAATTCATCTGACTTATAAGTATTAAGCAATTTTGGAAACTGAGGACATTTTCTAAGATCACTATAAAATGATTTTGAAGGCTTTCCCACATAAAAAGTTTAAAAATATTCCTGGTGAGAGGTTAAAAATCTGAATAAAGAAATCTTTAATTATAAAACCATTTAAATGAAATTACACACTGAAGCATAAGTTAATCACTTCATGAAATAAGTTGAAATGACTAGGGTCATGACTAACTGTAAAAAAGAAAAGCCAAGAAACATCGAAGTCCAGTGTGGTAGCCAAGTGAATGTCTGGAGGTAGTACTGATAAGGTCACTGTTCCTGTAAGGATGAACTCAGAGCAGGCATCATTTTGACTGTCATCCTTTCTCCTTATGTCCAAAGTAAGGGCAGTAGACTAGAATTCAGCAGATTTAGATTTATTTCCAGCTCTGTTACTGATCAGCTGATTATAATGTGCCTGGCTAATTCATTTATTCTCTTGGCTCCTCCTCTCACTCATTTCTGAGGGGTAAATACGGAGGAGGAAAAATGGGTAAAGGGTAGAGAGGGTTGACCAGATTAAGTGTAAGACTTCCCAAGTCTAAGAGCTTATGAGTATATGGTGTATAGATAGATAAAATTATACAAAATAATTAGCTTTATTGCTTTCTTGAAGACAGGCTCATAGAATATACACTTATCTCTTTGAACCACTAAAACCTCATCAATACAAAGAAGGTACTAGACATTAGGTAATGTGAATTTCCACCTGATGAGAATACTGCTGAACACAACAAAGTTGTACATACGTTCCAGAGGCTCGAAATGCTGAAGAACATGTATGTTGTCCAACTGTAGGGATAGAACAAAAGCAATTAGAAGATGGAAAAGAAATCAAATCCAATGAACATTAGAAGAGAAACTGATAATCAATTAACCAATATGTCAACTAATACCAAAAAAACCTGTTTAAAATTGAATGGAATAAAAATTATCAATATAAATTAGCTTATCTGCCTCTGATCAGATGGATATTAGCAGACTTGTCTAGACAAGAAAAATACTTTCTTCCAGTTTGTCTTTTTAAAAAAAAAGAGCTGGCTGATATATCGAAGAACATGTTTGCTGCAGTGAGTAGTATCTTAAGTCAAACTGATTCCCTTATGAAGGCCATAATCTTTCCATTAAAAACACCCCTATACCCACTGTTCCTTCTTCGCATTTCCACTGTCTCATAGACTAGACCTCTGTCATCACTGACTCATCCTGATTCATTCTACCCAGACTTTTGCCTCTTCTTGTTAGAGCCCTGTAGTCCTACTTCATAAGAAAACAATTTGGATTTGAGTGGAGTACCTGAGCTAAGTATTCCAGACCAGAAGGGCAGTTCAGCATAGGAGCTGGCCCTGGCATCCAAGTTACTGGAGCAAGCTGATTCGGTGTAGGATGTTTTCCAGGCTGATAGTGGATAGGATGTGTACTACCAGTTGGCTGGTATAAGGGAAAGGTAGTGGGCTGCTGTGGACTGTAGTATCCCATAGGCAAACCTCCTGGGTAACCTATAGGTGGAGGGACAGCTGATCCGGGGGGTCCTGCGTTCCAAAAGAAATGCAAGTGTTACATGAAGATGAAATGGATCATAAAACATGTTCTTAAAAATAACAAATTGTTTCATTTTTTGTTGTTTTCTTGAGGCAGGGTTTCACAGTGTAGCTCAGGCTGACCTCAATTTTACAGTGATCCTCCTGCCTCGGCCTCCTCAGTACCAGAATTACTGGCATGCATCACCACACCCAGCTCTAGTTGTGCCATATTTTGAGTATGTACCATTTATAACAATGAACTAAGGGGACTTGTTTATACATAAAATTATTTAATCCTCTTAAATCATAATTATCCCATTTTAGAGATGAAATAAGGTTTGAAAAATATTAAGTAACATATTAGCTTTTCAATGCATTAAATTCCTCCCTATGAGATAATACAATTATTTTATTAGGTTATAGTAATATTAGTGCAATGCCTAGTACATAATTACCACTGTAAATTTTTACTATGTTTATTGTTGTTATTGCTTAAGGTAACAAATATAGTAAGGTCTACTTTTCCTCCAAGGGGTGCTTTTAATGACTATGTGGGGCTGCCTTTGATTCACTCACTGATTTTTATTCTCTGTGTCTAGATCTCAGACTGTTCCTCATTCCTGACACTTTCCATTTTCTTTTCTTTTTCTCTTTCTTCTTTCCTCCCTCCTCCCTTTCTTCCTTTCTTCTTTCCCTCCCTCCCTCCCTTTCTTCTTCCTTCCTTCCTTTCTTTCTTTCTTTCTTTCTTTCTTTCTTTCTTTCTTTCTTTCTTTCTTTCTTTCTTTCTTTCTTTCTTTCTTTCTTTCTTTCTTTCTTTCTTTCTTTCTTTCTTTCTTTCTTTCTTTCTTTCTCTCTTTCTTTCTTTGTGACAAGCTCTCATTATATAGCCCAGGCTGACTTCAAAGGGCTAGAAAGGTAGCTTAGTATAAAAGCCCAGCATTCGATCCCCAGTACACAGAGGAAAAAACAATTCAGTGTGCAGTAATTATGCTTCCACCATTTCTCTTCATTCTACCTTCAATCAGAAATCTCATAAATTTTGTATCTGTCATTGTAAGTGAGTCAAGGAACTTGTATTTCCTTAAAGAGATACAACATTTTATAATGTTTGAAGAATACTCATAAAAATGCAATAACTGTGTGTGACCTTGGATTTTTTTTTCTCTTAGCAAAGGTCCCTTAAGATAAATAGTGATAACGTTGTATTTCACAATGATTATCTCTAAGTTCAAGGGATTGCTAGCACATGTATAGGCAAATGCCCATTTTGCTAAGATATACTGCTAGTTATCAAGATTTTTAATAATTATTAATAATTTATTATTTTTATTTTGCTGTTCAGATATTTACAATTAAGTTTTTGCAAGTAACTGAGTTCTAAGTGTTACACCTAGTATTTTATAGACTTAAGTGAAATCCAGGGAATGGCAGAGCCATAAGCAGCCCAAAAGCGTTATTCTCTCAACTTTCAGGAAGTCGGAGACAAGTAAAGAGAGGTTTTCCTCCTCCAGTGGAAATTTATGAAAAGAAAATCTTGTGTCAAGTCTTGTGGTTCAAAAGAAAAGGAAATTAATTCAAGATATTTCATGTTAAGATTTCAATATTTATTGTAGTTGAGATTAAATAAAATCAATTCTGTTAAGATTAAATAAAATCAACCTTGTGTCAGCAGGGAATCCTATGTGAGACCTGACCCACAAAGTCTGCTGAAGCTTTCGTGGCTGTATATGATGGGATTTCAAAAAACACGGAACTAGATTGTTTATGTTTTTGAAAGTGGATGTTTAAATTTACTACTTTTAAATTTATAAAACAAATAATTTCAACATATTGTTTCATAGATTGTGGCTAATATGTGCTACAAAATAATCTGGAGTTTTTGGGTCCCATTCCTACTAATTAAGAATCTCTAAGGCCGTATTTAAGAAGGCAAACATCTCATTTTATTTATTCTTCTTTTAAATGTGCAATTCAGTGGTATTAGTATATACTCAGTGTTGAATGACCATCAATCACCATTACCTAAATGTAGAAGTTTCATTTCTGCTGAAAGAATACCCATAGCCGCTGGCACCCATTCCCACTTCTTCCTCTCCCACACCGGAAGTCCCTGTCTCTACACACTTGCCCAACCCGGACACTTCATACACATGAAATCAACAGTGTGTCACCTTTGCAGCTGGTGTCTTTCACAAGCATGTTTTCAAGTTTCATCCACGCTGTGGAACATATCAATACTTCCCTACTTTTACAGCTGAGTAATATTCTATTGTGTTGATATATCTCATTATTTCTATCCTTTAATTGAGTTGATTTTCCCTTTGGGCTATTACAAACAAGACTGCTGTGATCATCTATGTGTAAGTTTTGATGTGCACGTATGTTTTCAATTCTCTCCTTAGGATTGAAACAGGTTGAGTATTTGGTAACTCCATGGTTAACTTTTTGAGAAACTGACAACTTGTTTTCCAGAGTGTCTTCACCATTTTACACTCCCACCTGCTGCGTATGAGAGTTCTACTCTCTCCACATCCTTATTTTTATTTTGGTCATCTTAGTGGGTGTGAGGTGGTACCTTTTTGTGATTTTAATGTGCATTACACTGACAACTAATAATGCTGGGCATTTTTCATGTACTTACTGCCCATTTATCTTCTTTGGAGAAATATCTCTTCAAATTATTTGCCTACTTTAAAATGGGATAATTTGTCTTTTTATTGCATTGAAAATGTTCTTTGTTCAAGATAAAAGTCTCTTGCCAGCTAAATGGTTTTCAAGTATTTTCTGTCATTTTGTAGGTTGTATTTTCTGTCATTTTGTAGGTTGTCTTTTTTTCTGTCTTGATAATGTCCTTTGATACACAAAAGTAACTGATTTTTGTAAAGACCAATTTATCTTTTTTCCCCTTTGGTTGCTTGTGCTATAGCTGTCATAACTAAGAATTTATTGCATAATCCAAAGTCATGAATATTTATACATACATCAACTTCTAAAAGTCTTGTTTTTATTCTTATATTTAAGTCTTTGATCCATTTTGAGTTAATTTTTATATGCAGTGTTAGAGGTTGTTTTTTTTTTTAATGTGGGTACTGGGAGCCAGCCTCAGGACCTCACGCTTGCCAGCAAGCATTTGTGCCACTGAGCGATAACACCGGCCCCTTTTTTCCTTTATGTGGGTACTGGGAGTCGAACTCAGACCTCACGCTTGCCGAGCAGGTGCTTATACCACTGAGCTATCTCACCAGCCCAGTGTTAGAGTTTTAAGTTAATTCTTTTACATATGACATTCTGTTGTTTAGGCATATGTTCAAGTCTTTCTCATTGATTTATTTTGGGACATTTATGAAACATCAATTGGCCATAGATGCTTGCATTTACTTCTAGGCTCTCAATTCTCTCTCAGGGGTCTACATATCTATTTTTATGTCTTTATTACATGGCATAGGTCACTGCAGAGGAGTTGTAAGTTTGAAAATTGAAAGTTTAAATTTTCCATTTTTTTAAAAGATTGTTTGAGCTATTGGGTCCTTTACATCGTCACATGTATTTAAGTATTAGTTGTTCTACTAATAAAATGATAAGAATTGTTTTGACTCTGTAGATCAACATTTGTGGAATAGCACAATTTAAAAATACTTACATTTCAAATCTATGAAGAAGGATGCCTTTTAACTTATGTAAGTACTCTTGAATGTCTATCAGCAATGTTTCACAGTTCTCAATGTGCAAGTCTGACACATCTTTTATGAAATATATTCCTTACTACTTTTTTCACTTATTCTTGAGATGGGATCTTGCTATGTTGCCCAGGCTGACCCCAAACTCCTGGGCTCAAGAGATACTTGTGCTTCAGCCTCCTGAGTAGGTGTGTCACTGCACCCATTTACTTTATTATGTTTGATGTTATTGTACATGAAATTGCACTTTGAATTTGCTTTTCAGATTCATCCTGGTCAGTATGTAAAAATACAATTGGATTTTTATATAGTGATTTTGCGCCCCATCACCTTAATAAACTCTTTTTTACTGCTGCTTATGTGTATGTATGTATTCCTTAAGATATATATATGATCATGTCACTTACAAATAGAGAGAGTTTTGCTTCTTCCTTCAATGGGAATGCCTTTTATTTATTTTTCTTTCCTAATTGTCCCGGTTAGAACCTCCAGTACAATGTTCAACAGAAGTGCAAGAGAAGATATCTTAGCCAGCGTGGTGGTGCATGCCTATAATCCCAGCATTTGGGAAGCTGAGTCAGGAGGGTCACTGCCAGCTCAAGGCCAGCCTAGGCTACCCAGTAGGTTCAAGGTCAGCCCGAACTACATAGCAAGATCCTGCCACAAAACAAGAAAACAAAACAAAACAAAAATAGATGATATCTTGTTTTGTTCTTAATCTATCAAATATGATGTTAGATTTTTTTTTCCATAGATGACCTCTACCATGTTTGAAGAGTTCCTTCCTATTCCTAATTTTTTGCTCTCTCTCTCTCTCTCTCTATGTTACATATATATATAGCTTTATATATTTTTTATTTTATATATTAGGAGCTATGTTCTTATGTAAATATATATGTTTCATTAATAAACCGACATTTGTTATTAACAATTTTTGTTTCAAAGTAGATTTTTCTGATATTCAATATAATTATTTCACTAGTTCTTATCAACCCCTATGTTTGAAAAACAAGGTTCTGATGTAATGCTTTACAAACAGGAGACATGTTTGTGGGCCAAAAATCAATTTTATGATCCACATTTTAATTTTTAAAAATAAAATCAACTCTACTAGAATAAAATAAAACATTTCAAATGGTATTGCTAATTTATTATATACTCATAGTATTGGGTATTACTTGGTATTATATATACATACAAATATGTCCACATTTGCATTATTTCCTGAAAGCCAGCTGGACATAGGGGTACATGATTGTAATCTCAGCACTTTGGGAGTTTGAGGCAGGAGGGTTGCAAGTTCAAGTCCAGCCTAGGAAACTTAGCAACTTAGGGAAAATCTATCTCAAAATAACATATAAAAAAGGCTGGGGATGTAGCTCAGTGTGAAGGCCCTGGATTCACTCCCCAGTACCACATACACACACACACACACAAAAGAATAGAACAAGTTTGAGGGATCTCTAAAAGATAGGATTGTTAAGACTCCCAGAAGTTTATTGGGATGAGAAACAAGGCAAAGATAGTACTTTCTGCAAGGTAAACTGGACAGAAGCTCAGATTTCTGTGATATTTGTGTTAAAGAGAAGAATGGTTTTTGAAGCTAATTAAGCCTGAGACATTTTGGTTACTCATAAAAATCCCACTCATAAAAGTCATCAATTGTGAAACATTCTCCTAATCTTATCCCGAAAACAAGGTGGCAAAATAAATCCAACATTCCTTACGTAGGAAATATTCCTCAAGCCCATTTCAAGAACCAGATGCTGTGCCTAAGGCTAGAGACAGAAAGGTATGCAAATACACCTCTCTCTTCAAGGGCATTCAATTCTTTGGAGGGTATGCAAATTTTATAAGTGAGTGGTTATTATGAAGTGAGTAATTGGGGTAACCATAAGTAGATGCAGGGTGTGCTAAGAGATTAGAGATGGGAGATTCTTTTTTTTTTTTTTTTTTTTTTTTTTTAATGTGGGTACCGGGAGTCGACCTCAGGACCTCGCTCTTGCCAGCAAGCGCTTGTACCGCTGAGCGATATCACTGGCCCTTTTTTTCCTTTATGTGGGTTCCGGGAGTCGAACTCAGGACCTCGCGCTTGCTGGGCAGGCGCTTATGCCACTGAGCCAAGAGATGGGAGATTCTTAACTCTTAAGAATTATATGAATGCTAACACGTTAGGTCTAGCCAGCACCTCCATAATGGAGAAAGGTTTCATTGGAAGGCAGGCAAGAATAAGCAGGTGCACAAAGGAGACTCACTAGTGCAGAAGTGAAGGCTGTGTGTGAAGATTCTGTGTCAACGCTGGAAAGTAGATAGGTGGGAGCACAGATTATGAAAGACCTTGTACTCTGTGTAAAGTGCTTGAACTTCATACTAATTTATGGAAAGTGGAGTGATTATTTTGCATTTTGAATCCTTTATATTTGTCTGATAAGGTTAAATTAGTCAGGAGGTAGATGCAAGGGTCCAGATGGAAGGCAAGGAAGTTTGATGAAATTTGATGATGAAAGTAGAAGAAAGTGGAGAAATCATAATTTAAATTTAAGAACAGTATTGATTTGGTACTGGACTAGACATAAAGAAGGATTCTCGAGTTTCTGTCTTGAGCTCCTGTGTACCTCCAGAGTAGGGAAAAACTGAGAATGAGTTTAGGAGCAAGTTGACAAAGTTGTATTGATAATTATTAAATTTGAGAACCCATAATTCTTAAGGAGAAGAGGTGTATGGGCAGTTAGAAATGCAAGTGTAGAGCACAGCGGGCCAATAGGAGCTGGGGATACAGATTCGTAAGTGAGTAAAGGCAAATAAAACCAGTTGTATTACCAAGATCTCCTATGAGACAGTATGACAGTTAGAATGATTGGAAATTCTATGATGAGGGGCCTGCCCAAGCTGCATCCTCTCCAACACATGAATGTAAAGTCTTCCCCTTTAAGACCTGAGGGAGCACTCAGTTTGGTCAGGGAGCGTCCCATTTTGGGACAAGACAATACACTCTAAGGCACTGTTCAGTTAGAGGTTTAAATCCATCCTACAGAGTCACTAGCACTTCTCCTTCCTTTGCTTATATTTGGGGCTTTATGTGAGCCATCTGGGACTTCAAGCCATTGTGAGGCTTCTCCATGAGCCAAACTGGAGGTCAAGGTTTTTGACTGCTTTCTGACAGAAGTTTGGAATAAGAGACTTTAAGAGGCTAGAGACACTGGGAGTGTTTAGAGATCAGTAGTGATTTGCTCAGGAATAAAGGTGCTTGTGCTACTTTGTAGCTCCCTACAGAAGTTTTAGTTAATTGTGACTTAGAAAAGGATGATTTTACTGTGATACAATATGGCCTCTGTAACTGAACATGCACTCTGATTTCATTTAACTGTCCTTAAGAAGATATTAGGAGTAACTTTGGCCAGGATAACAACCATAGGTGTTTACCTTGCCCATTTCTAGATTAATAGCAAGCACAAGCAGAAGTCTTTTATTCCCCACTGATAATGCAGTTACTTGGCTAATGTTGGTGAGTTTCTTAACAGCGTTTAAATTTCCCCTCATTTTGGCTAGGAGTCCTTGGTTTACTCTAAACTGATTGTGTTTCAAAATATTTATCAAAACTTCTGTTGGCTGGTAATTGATTTTTGTCTCTAAAAAGAAATTCATAGACAATCAAGGGATGGAAAACAATATTCAATGAACCACGATCTGAAAGCAAGCAGGGGTAGGAATTTTATTCTCAAAGTAAACTTCAAGATAAAACTGATCAGAAAAGGCAAAGAATGTCACTACATATTAGATAAGGGGACGATTCAACAGGAAGAGAACAATTTTAATACAATGCACTGAATATTAGTGCACGTAACTTTATTAAAAAACACTATTAGACAAAAAAGATTAAATAAACACCAACATAATCATAGTGGGTAACCTCGATATCCCATTTTTACAAATAGATCAGCTAAAAAATATTAAATATCAGAGCTGAAGCACATGTTTGAACAAACGGGCTTGTTAGATATCTATAGAGTGTCCTACCCTACTACAAAAGAACACACACTCTTCTCAGCAGCACATGAACTTTCTCCAAAACCAACCACATGCTAGTTGATAAAGCCTGCTTTAAAAACACAAAAGAACTGAAATAAGCTCATGTGTACTTTCTGATCACAGTGCACTGAAACTAGATATCAATTCCAAAGAAACCAGAGAAACTTTATAAACACATGGCTATTAAATAACAGACACCTAAATATTCACTGAGTCCCAGCAGAAATTAAACAATTCCTACAATCAAACAATAATGCCAATATAACACACAAAAACCTTTAATGAGTTTATTTAATGAGTTTATTGATGAGAATGCTCACATCAGAAAAACAGAGCAAGCTCAAAAAATAAGCTAACGATGTACCTCAAGATACCAGAAAAACAAGAACAGTCCAAACCCAAACCTAGTACGAGGAGGAAAATCATAAAAAAAAGAGCAGAAGTTAATGAAATTGAGACCAAAACAAAAAAACAAAAAAACAAAACAATGAATTGAATAGCTGGTTCTTTGAAAGAATAAATAAAATAGACAAACCCTTAGCCAAACATATTGAAAGAAAAAAATGCACAGCCATGGAATTAGAAATGAAAAGGCAAAATCACAACAGACACTGCCATTACCCTAATTCCAAAACTAGACGAGGACCCAACTAAAAAAGAAAACCACAGACCAATCCCTTTAATGCACATACGTACAAAAATTCTCATCAAGATACTGGTAAATAGAAGGCAAAAAGTCATTTATAAAATCATACATCATGGGCCAGTGAGATAGCTCAGCGACATAAGTGCCTGCCCAGCTAGCGCGAGGTCCTGAGTTTGACTTCTGGTACCCACATTAAAAAAAAAGAAAAATCATACATCATGACCAAGTAGGATGGTTCAACATACACAAATCAATAAATGTAATATATCTCAGAAACAGAAATAAGGACAAAAACCATCTCAATAGAGGCAGAAAAAGTGTTTGACAAAATTCAACATCTATTTATGATAAAAAACCATCAAGAAAATAGGTAAAGACTGTAACTCAATCTGGTAAAAGCCATTTATGACAAACCAATGGTCAACATCATATTAAATAAGGAAAAGCTAAAAGCTTTCTCTCTAAAATCAAGAACAAGACAAGTACACCGATTATCATAATTCCTTCTCAATATATTACTCAAAATATTAGCCAGAGTAATCTGGCAAGAGAAAGAAATAAAAGTGACAAGAACAGGAAACAAAGAAGTCAAATTATCATTATTTACAGATGTCGTGATCCTTTACATAGAAGATCCAAAACTTCCAGCAGGATACAAAACCAATACACAAAAATCAGTAAGTGTTCTGTACACCAATAATGAACCCACTGAAAAAGAAATTAAGAAAATAATACCAGTCATAATAGCATCAATAAAAATGAAATACTTAAGAACTAACTTAACCAATGAAGTGAAAGACCACTACAACAAACTCTACAAAACTCTGAAAAGAAGATTGAAGAGGACATCAGAAAATGGAAAGATATCTCCTTTACTAGATAGCCAGAACCAACATTGTAAAAATGTCCATACATCCAAAACTGATATACACATTTAATGCAATCTGAATCAAATATCAACAGCATTTCTCACAGAACTAAAGAAAATAATCTTAAAATTCACATGGAACCAGGAAAAGGAATCCTAGGCAAAAAGAACAAAGTAAGAGGTATCACGATCCCAGATTTCAAGTTACATTATAAAGCTACAGTGATAAAAACATCATGACACTGGCACAAAAGCAACAGAAGAAATGTGGATCACTGGAACAAATGCGGATCAATGGAACAAAATAGGGGATGCAGAAACAACCCCAGACACATTCGGCCATCTTACAAAAAGGGCCAAAAACGTGCGGGAGGAAAGGTAGCCTCTTTAGGAAATGTGCTAGGACACCTGGTCGTACAGATATAGAAGCTAGACCTATATATCTCACTATGTACATAACTAAAATCAAAATGGATCAAAGCTCTAAATAGAAAACAGAAACACTTAACCCGGTGGAAGACAAGATAGATGAGTCATAGGCCTGTGCAAGGACTTTCCGAACAGAACCCCATTGTATAAGAAATAACATGAAGAATCAGCAAATGGGATTATTTCAAATTAAAAATCTCACAGTAAAGGAGACAAAGAGACAACCTATAGAATGGGAAAAAAATTGCTACCTATACCTCAGATAGAAGAATAATAACTAGAATATATGAAGAACTTAAAATATTAGACCCCCAAAACAAAAGACCCAATCAACAAATGGGTAACTGGAATGAACAGAAACTTTTCAGAAGTACAAATGGCCAAATAAAAACATAAAAAATGTGCAACATCCTGGCCATTAGAAAAACGCAACTTAAAACAACACTGAGATTCCAACTTACTCCAGAAGTATTACTATCATCAAAAAATCAAATAATAGCAAATGCTGGTGAAGCTGTTGGTAGAAATACATTCTACCAACAATGTATTTCTATCTCCTAAACAGGGAGATAGAAATTTTGCAAATGGAAAATATACCAAGGGGTGAAAGTGGGGAAGGATGAAGGGGACATAAAAAGAATTAAGATGTGCCATGTACCAACTCCCCACAATAAATATGATCATTATGTACTACAAACATGACTAATAAGAAACACACACATTTATGTAATGAATGACTGTTGTTATAAGTGTGTATAATCTAATGTTAAGAGAAGTGGAGAAAAAAACATGATGAAATCATATGTGGAAAACTGGTGTATTATATTTCCTTCTGGACTTTGATAATACCCTTGAGGGCTCTGGTTGGTTCTGCAGAAAAACAAAACTAAACTAAACTAAACAGAACACAACATATCTGACTTTGTGTATGTATAATAACCCTCACTTAAAGTGTTATGAAGCACCTTATACTAGCGTGAGAGAGTGCCTTGTGGGATTTGACTTTTCTTAGTTATTTTGACTATTATCATTTGCTTTGATTTTTAAAAAAATGCCATTTCCATTCTAAATAGCCTACACACAACAATGGTTTCTTCCTTAAGTATTGTTTTATACAAGAGTAGTGTGAAAATTTATTTTTGTGGGAACACATAACCAGTACTATAATAAAAAAGAATATTATATAATTAAATTTAAATAAATTCATTTAAAGCCAAATATTTCAAGTACAGTATTTACATTTCTTAATTTGAATTACAAGAACACAATTTGTCATAAATATACTGTCCAGCCACCGGGTGGCGATAATAGTGAATTTTTATTATGTTTTTATAGCTGAAATTTCACTAATTGTACACTCTGCACTATATTCTTTTTTTTTTTTTTTTTTTTGTGGGTACCGGGGGGTCGACCTCAGGACCTCGCGCGCCAGCAGGCGCCCGTGCCGCTGAGCGATATCACCGGCCCCTTTTTTGTATGTGGGTTCCGGGAGTCGAACTCGGGCCCTCGCGCTTGCAAGGCAGGCGCTTAAACCGCTGAGCCATCTCACCGGCCCTATATTCTTTAAACTTATATGTTCATGTCATTTGAAGAATGTCTCCTACTCTTTTGAGGCTAATTTTCTTATATAGATAAAATACGTATTTTTCCAGATGAGCAGAACATGCTTTATAACTAGTGTTTGCTTCCTAGAAATAGTGTAGTGATTCTAGTGGAATCCAGGTTCTTGGATACATACTGATTAGTGAGTGGATATAATATATATCATATAAATCATGTTGAAAGGTACTAAAGTAAAATACAGAGAAATGGTCAGATAACTTATTTATAATTTGGGATTGTCAATACCTGTATGTAGAAGGCATTAATGAGGTGTTAAATAGATCTTAACTGCAAACATGAATATACATTAGAAAAAGGGGGTGAGGAAGCCCTGCTGCTTTCAGAAAACACTGCAGGGACAGCAGCTACCTTAACCCTATGGATAATATAACTAGAGTGAGAAAACATCTTTGCCATCACCCCATGTATGCTTGGGTTTCTCAAGTCCCTTCAGAGCCTAACCCCACTGTTTCCACCTCTACGTACACACTTAAACATGTATTTAAAGAAATAGTACTATAATACATTCGTTATGTTCTTAGTCATTAAAATTTTGAAAACTATACTGATTAAATCCATTTCCTAGGATGAGGATGTAATCCCCACTACTATCAAAAAATTTATTTTCTTTAGTCAAAAGTAAGTGTATTTTTAATTTTGAAAGTTTTATATGTGTACAAACTGCTTTCTAAAAAGAATATAACAACTCAGATTTACACTAGCAGATTTTAAGTACCTATTCTGTGTCACAGCCAGCAGTGTAGTGAGATTTATGAAAATATTTGCCAGAAGAACGAACTCCTTAGTCAACACTCAAGGCCATTCCCTCCCACTTCTCTGCATTTCTCCTTACATTTTTCCCGTGTTAGTCTCATACCAGATCTTTATGAACACATGGTTTTGGACATATGGTCTTTCTCCTAGATATAGTCCCTTCTACCTTTCTTTGACTGTGACATATTTATCATGACAGCAAAACTTGATTTTCTCAGTTAGGGCTTTCCTCAAACCTCAGTGTCAGATTCCACGTTCTGTGCCCCTATATATATTCTCTTTATATATCTATAACAGCATGTCCAGAATGCCGTCAGTGTTGGCACAGCTTCCTTCCTCAGTAGCTGGTACATCCTATGAAGACAGGGATATGTTTTGTCACATTGTAAACTACAGAGTCTGCCAAAAATATGTATACCCACTTAAGCAGTTCACCGTCTTAATAAATGTCTGGAAGCTAATGGCCATCACATTGAGCACCTCTTGCAATTGTAGAGGGCAAAGGTAACTGTATTAATCTCATCAAGTCTCAATAAATTTAGTATTAAAATATTTATACAAGTTTTTCTTTTCCTGATGTATACACTTTTTTGGTAAACTCTGTCCACATTCAATATCTGTTTATTGACTCAATCCATTAATTGGTTTACTTAAAAATCAATTTTAACTATTACTGCAGTTTTCTGGAGTGAGGAAAGAGCCTTTCTGTATATTCATCCTACCTGGAACAACATGCAAATTGTAGTCAGGAGGGTTATCAGGTCTCGTATCTGGTGTTTTGGTTTGATTTTCCATTTCATCTGCGGGCTGCTCAGGGGCTGTAGGTATTACAGCTTGAGAGAAAAAAATACACACACGATTTACAAAGAAAATGATAATACGATTGCACAGTGTGTTGATTTTTTTCTTGTATATATTTATTAAGGAATATATTCAATATGAAACACACTCATGTCTTAGGAAAACCCATAATTCATCATATATTACATATCAATTTATTAGGAAATTTCATCAATTTGAAGTCAAACTTAGATTAAAATAAAATTGAAGAATTCCATTATGCTTGTGATTAGAGCAGTGAGCTTTTATACCAGTGGGTCAGCTGACCTGATTTTGACTTCCATCTACATGGTAAATTGGCTCCCATGACAGTGAAAATTCTTTCTCCTATCATTTAGAGAATATAGGCAAATTCAGAGTGAACTCCAGTTTTTTTCTGATCCTCTTTGAAAGGTGCTATATAAATAAATTCAAAACATAACACCATGCTCAGTACTTTAAAAACTGGCGATGGTGTCATATACATCTTAGACACACAGTTCAGTCTGTATCTGCAGCAACTTGCACACTTACTATATTCTTCCTAAAACCAGTCCTGTCAAAGGAATTGTTTTAAGGGAGGAACTGAAGTCATTTATCACATTACACCTTTTCCTGTGGATGTGATTAGACAAATTCCTCCCTGAACCTCTATAGGAAAAAGTTCTGAATTTCCTAACAACTGGCTGACTTTTATCCCAGAGATAATGTAAACCCCACAGCTCGAGTGTTTCCCACTTTATACCGGTTACTATAAAATGCAGGGTCTTTTCTCTCCTATGATTTTTTTTTTTTTTTTTTTTTTTTTTTTGGGTACCGGGGGGTCGACCTCAGGACCTCGCGTGCCAGGAGGCGCCCGTGCTGCTGAGCGATATCACCGGCCCCTTTTTTGTATGTGGGTTCCGGGAGTCGAACTCGGGCCCTCACGCTTGCAGGGCAGGCGCTTAAGCCGCTGAGCCATCTCACTGGCCCTTTTCTCTCCTATGAAAGGCGAGAAGTCACTGCAGCTCTTTACTTCCAGTGCCTCTCTTTGCAGACCTACTTCCCTATCCTAATTTTCCTTTACCTGATTTCCCTCACATACTTTAAAGATTGTTCAGAAGGTATGTGCCAATAGAGTTTGTAATCTTTTGACAAATATAAACAGAAATAGTCACATACATAAAGGAATATATACACAAATATATATGAATATATAAATGCTAAATGATAACTTCAAAATGGAAAAAATTATCTTTTTAAGGAAAAAACCACACAATTCGTATTTGAAAATGAAAAACTTTCAAATTTATTCACAAAAATATACCTGACATTTTGAAGAATTCCAATTATCCTGAAAAAGAAAATATTTTAATGCCTTAAGATATGTATGTGTGTATATATAAATACTATATATATATAGTATTATGACTTAGTGATACATATGGCAAGTTCTGTAATTTCTTTAGGCACCAGTCCTTTCATTCATCATTTCATTAATTTTATAAATACTCACTGAACTCCCATTGTGTACAGTACTGGGTACAATTACAGAGGTGAAGAATACAGAAAAAAAAAAAACACAAAAAACAAAAAAAACAAACAAAAAAACCAAACAGAAATCACCAGATACTCTGTTGCCCACTCTGCTGAATTTTCTATTTTAGAAGGTGGGACTAAAAAACATGACAACGCCGGGGATATAGCTCAGCGGCACGAGCACCTGCCTGGCAAGCGCAAGGTCCTGAGTTTGATTCCTGGTACAAAAAAAAAAAAAAAAAAAAAAAAAAGTCAACAAATATTTAAATTTAAATTTAGCTAGTATAGTTAAGGAGAAATTAAATAAAAGTTTTAAGAAAAACATGGATGGGACTTTCCAGGAAGGTCAAGGGCAATCTCTCTTAGGAGAGGGCCTTTCAGCTTTCTAACTGTAAAAAGAAAACATCACACTAAAGTTGTGGAAAGAGTCCCTGGAGGACAGAAAAGTAAGTGCAAAGGCCCAGAGACAGCAATGAGGCATGATATTCAAAGGAGAGAAAGACACTGTGGTAACTGGGCCATGGTGAATGAATAGAACCAAGGTAAGAGATGAAGACAGAGGTCTGATGACAAGCAAAGGCCATGGCAAAGTGTTTGGAATTCACTGTCCTTGCAAAAGTCTTTGGAGGATTTTAAGCAGAGCGGTAATCAGATCTGACTAGGGCTGTACCCTAAGAGGGCAAAAGCAAAAGCAGGAAGCAGGGAGGGATGGCAGCAGTAATCCAGGTGAGAACTGATTGTGGCTTAGACTTGAGATCTTTTATGGTGTATTTTTAATTGTAAAAAAATTATTACAGTAAAAGATACATTGCCATAAGTCTCTCTCAAAACATTCCCCTTTGCTTCAAACACACATTCTATCATTCTTGCCACCTTCTAAAGCAGTTCTGGAAGTCCTCTTTCATGAGTGTCTTTACAAAGTATGATAAAAAAAAAAAAATACAGTGACTCTGCCACTGAGTGCCATCTAATGGATTATTCACCAGATCTGGCACCCTGTGATTTCTGGCTCTTCCTCAAAGTCAAAGTGTCCATGAGAGATAAATGTTTTGAAATTGATTTGGGAATCAAGGTAGCCATGATAGCCCAACTAAAGACACAAAGGAGGACTTCCAGAATTGCTTTAGAAAATAGCAAGAATGATGGGATAAGTGTGTTCAATGAAAGGGGCAGTATTTGAGGATTATTAATGGGAATGTGTCTGTTATGTAGTAAATTTTTAAAAATTCAAATATTCACTGTGTTTTTTAATCAGACCTCTCATATAGTATTATTCCATTTAAGAATGTTCAATTGGAAATCTTAAAAAACACCAACTGATATATATCTGGAGGACAACTTTAAGAAAATGCTAAGTAATTAATGAAAAAAAAATCAGGAAAATGGCTCCACGTAAGGGAGAACTGATATAGGGGCCAGGGTTGAGCAGTGGCTTTCAAAAGGATCTAAATCCATCCCAGTGTTCCAGTTCTAACGGTAATGGAAACAGTGGTGATATACAGTACTAGTTTTTAAAGGGTACATATATGTTTAAATATGAATATTAATGTATGTGACATCACTTCAAACTAAACAAGACCATTTGGCAGCTATGTGTTAACTCACCTTCTAATTAAAGGTCTGTTGTTCCTTTTTGTAAGTCTGAGGATTGCAAATCATCAAGAAACCGAAAAGGAAACTAATTAGAATAATTTTTAAGTACCTCATTGAAAAGCTGGCCAATTATTCGTCTATTCATTTATTCACCTATCCATCCATCCATACATCCACATATCTATCATCTTTTTAGCTATTAATCTTGGCAAACTGTGTAGTATAGTACAAAAGTAGCAAATAATAACTGCTGAATCTAAGACATGTATTTGAAATATTACTACTTTTAAAATGTTTCATTTTCAAAACACTGTAAAACATGAAGGAAAAATACAGAAATCAGGAGTCCAAACCTGAAGTAGTACCTCTGGGGAACAGGCCTCAAAATCTTGACTTCCGTCAAAATCCCAAGGGATTCTTATAATCGATAAAGCACACTTAAGATCACACCATGTAAAGAAAAGTAACAGTTCTTAACTATGCCAGGCAGAAATTAAGAACTAAATTCTTATTAAAGAGATTGAATAACAAGTTAAAAAAAAAAAACTAGTAACATTTTAGGAATCTATAAATTGTAACAGCAACTAATATCAGTGAATTGAAGTAAAAGATAATACACGTACACAATGCCTCACAAATTGCAGGTGCTCTGTTGTTTACCTTCCCTCTTCTTTGAGTCACTATGTTTTTCTCTCACCACCCTATATTCTCTTTCTTTCCTTATACACTTATACAAATTATTTTATACAAATTTATGTAAAACAGGACAATTTCCAGTTGGTGCAAATATAATGTTGTTAACTTAATTATCCCTTAATATTCAGTGAGTTGTTTCAGAGTTCCCTATCATTCAGCAACAGCAAAAAATGCCTTATGTTGAAGAGACTGATGTTTGGCTTTATATGAGATGGAAACCACTTTAGAAAATTGAGCTATGTCTCCTTAAAGGGTTAGTATTACGAAGTCCAGAGAGCTCTTATTTGCAGAGGCCTTGGTGTTTGGAGGATATATGATTCATACAGGGGAATTTAAGTTGATTGGAATAAAATAGAGCGTGCAAGAGCCACAAATGCTGTAGCTGGGGTGTAACTGGGGTTTGCTGCCTTGCAAGGCAGTGCTCATATTTAATGACATCCTACAGTAAGACAGTTTCCATGAACATCACTTTTCCAATATTGTACTGTTACACCCTTGTTCTTCCATTTCACTCTTGTAAACAATGATACACTTCTGAAGCCCAGTAAAACAAAAAGGTCTAGAACCCATACTGAGTATATTTGAAACTTCAGCCAGAAAACTCAGAATGTCAGCTCACTGCCGTTGACTATTAACTGAAATCTGCCCTCATTTTTGGGCAGGGGAGCCTTTGGGCTGGTGAGAATCTTAGGCCCAAAGCTTGGAAGCCTGTATATGTATTCTAAAACCCTGGCTTCAGCTTGTCTCCAAAACCTTCAGCTCCGAGAGGAGAGAAAAGAAAGTAGGAGGTCCTGTATGGATGATTTCTTCTACTTTATAGCAGGGACAGAATAAAAGGCTGGTTCCCCCAAAGTCCTATACTAGGTACCATAGTAACCCATCTTTGTCAATGGATTTAGCATGTAATTGTTATCACATGATATACTTTATCCTTTCTAAGGACATCTTGAGGTAGACATGATATCCTTTATAATAAAGCTTTAAAATAAAGCCTTAATCATAAGCAGAGTATGATTGTGAGTTCTGTTAGTCACACTAGCAAATGATCAAATCTGAGGAAATGATGGGAACTTTGAATTTACAACAATTTGGCAGAAATATGGGTGGTCTGGAATCCCCCAAACCTGTGGCCAGTATCTGAGGTGAGGACAGTCTTGTTGGGAATTATGCCCATAAATCTGGAGAGTCTGTGTTAAATGTGGCAGCTGGATTGCAACACTGTACTTAGATTACCAAAATCATTGCTAAACTGTTACAATACACACACTCATACACACACACACACACACACACACACACACACACACACACACAGACAAAATTCATTTTGCATTTTTCTCTGGTATTCCTGGTCCAACACTGTTTCGGTGAGGCCTGAATTATAGTACATAGTTGGAACCAGGTACGGAGATAGCTCCAGGAGACATTTTGTTCTGGCTTGAACAGGGGATTTCTAAAGTTTAGAAAAAGTTGGCCAACTCACTAAAAATTTTTTTCTTTGCTGCATCCTCTCCTGTCCCAGATTCTGGTAATCCCACTGTTGGAGAAGGAATGATTTTATCCAAGAAGACCCACAGGTGTGAAAGATACTACAGGAAAGGGATCTTCTTTACACAAGGAAATGAGGTCCCAAGAGCACTGGGCCACGGTCTCTGTTGCTTTCTCTCTCTTTGCCATCTTGTGACTTGGCCTTGAATATAAGTGAATTTGTGAGAAGGACCTGACAATAAAAGGTAAACAAAAATCTTATTTTTCAGGTTGGAGAACCAAAAAAGAGAGACACTCAGAAAATAGGTAAGTAGCAAATAGATCTCAGAGCAGGAGATGCTTGGGAAGGTTGTTATGAATAAAGCTGTTAATGAATTCCCACATTCATCCATGGACCTCAACCTAAACATCTAACAAAGACTCTGAGAACTGAAATAGAAAAGAACATTGCACAGGCCTCTAATCGTTGGGATGAATACACACAACAAAGCTCTGAATATCCTGGCAAAGACTTTGAAAACGAAACTAACACTGAAAGAACAACATGAAGAAGGCTGACCAGGATCTGTGGCCTCAACCCAACTGGGTCAACTGTCTGTCAAAACAAGAAAATCAGTTTTCTCTACGGCACTTAAGCAAGACTTAGAATCTCATAAAATAATATGCAAAATGTTCATTACCCAGTACAAAATTATGGATACAAAGAACCAGAAAAATGTCAACTTGTGGAAAAGAAAATTTTCAAAAGTTAATGCCAACATGACACAGTTGTTGAAATTATCTGACAATTTCAAGTAGCTATTTTAAAAATGCTCCAAGAAGGGATGGAGGAAGACTGAAAATCCCAACAAAGAAATATAAGATATGAAGAAGTAAATGAAAATTTTACAGAAAATATAATAACAAAAATTTAAAAATCACTAGATGTACTCAGGAGACAAATGAAAAACATGAAAAAAGTTACTGAGCTTAGTGGAAAATCAAAAACTATTCAGTCTGAAGGACAGAGAAAAAAATTTAGAAAAATGAACTGGGCTGGGAGTGCAGCTCAGTGTTTGATTGTATGGTTAGCATGCATGAGGCCCTGGGGTTGATCCTCAGTGCTGACAAAAATTATATTTATATCCATTCCTATCTATCTATGAATTTGACACTAGGTGAATTTGACCAATTTCTGGAAAAAATTGACTACCAAAATTGACTCAGGATGAAGAGAAAATCTGATTGTAATCTTGACAAGAGAATGAATTAGAATTCAAAAAACTTCCTACTAAGATAACCGAGGCACAGATGACTTCACTGGTAAATTCTACAAAATATTTAATGAATATCAATCCTTCACAAGCCCTTGCACAAAAATAAAAGTGAACATATTCCAACTCATTTTATAAAGTCAGTATGATCCTGATGTCAAAAATCAATGTCATTGCTAGAAAAGATAACAATGCTAACATCCCAAGAATTTATAGTCAAAAATCCTCAATAAAAATTTAGAAAACTGAATCAAGCAACATAAAATGATAATACATTATGACCAAGCAGGGTTTATCTCAGTAATGAAATGATTTGTCATACAAAAATGATTGACCAATGTACCACAGTAATAAAATGAAAGTTAAAAAAAAAAAAAAAAAAACCTTTGCAATCTCAATAGATCCCAGAAAAAGTATTTGACAGAATCTAATACACTTTCTTGATGAAAATAAAAAGAATCCAGTATTCAACCACCTAGAAAGACAATGGAACATCTAAGACACACTCTATAGCTAACATCTATGGAGAAAGACAGTACTTTCCCCTAAGACGAAAGACAAGAGTGTGCATTGCCTTCACTTCTATTTAATGTTACACCAGAAGTTATACACAGGACAATTAGTTTAGTAAAAAGAAATTAGATATCCAGATTAGAAATGGGCCATCAGATGAGAAATATTTCCTGTATATAGAGGTTTATAATTAATCTATTAAAAATATTAGAACAGGGCCGGTGATATGGGTCAGCAACATAAGCGCCTGCCTGGCAAGCGTGAGGTCCTGAGTTTTACTCCCAGTACCCACATTAAAAAAAAAAAAAAATTAGAACAAATGAATAAGTTCAGCAATTTGGCAGAACACAAGATCAATATGCAAATAAAACTTACCAATATTACTTTAACTTTCACGAGTCTCTTTTTTATAAATCCAAGTAAATTTCCTCTATATCAAGTCCCAAGAGAAATTCAGTGTATGCTGTAATATTTTTTAAGTGATATATTATCACTGTTATAGAATACAGAATGGAAACAGTAATTATAAAGTATAAATATCTAGCACAATAGTTAAGTAAATACATTATAGTTAAACATTACAATACAATCATATTTTTGAAAATTATAGACACAGTTTTGTAAAAATCATTAAATATTTACAAAATAATCTGGATAATAATAATTATGCTTTTAAAGTATGAAAAAGTTGGAGGAAATATTCTAAAATAAACTATTTCCTATTTAAATTTTAATATATGTATTAGTATTGGTACAGACTGAATGAAGAAACAGATAGGAGGACTTACTAGGCTACTTTCTACCAGGTACTAGACAGTCAAAAACATTAAACAAAACTAATCTTCTAACAAAAAAAGTAACAAGAGACTCACACTAACAAGATACGTGCTAAGTCCATTCAGATAAAACATGTAGCAAAAGGGTCACATGAATAAACAGATCTCTCAAAAGCATTATACATTTAACATATTTATTTTAATTTTTGCAAAAAATCAATACTACAAGAAATTTGAGATTAATTTTCACTATGGACAAATGAAAATATTAAGAAAATGTAATCAAGTTTACAGTTCTGTTTTTTTTAACAGTGGCAAAGTTTATTATTTATTAAAGGTAGGAAAAAACAGGTTCTGCGGAGTGAGAGTGGGCCAAGTAGGAAAAATGGAGAAAACAATTTAAGCCTACATCATACAGGACAGGGTGGGCTAACATGAAGAGATACGCTATCTGCACTGTTGTTTTTATAGCCTACATAAACATTTTTATTTTATTCATATCATGAACCCTTCCAAAGAAAAGTTATATGGTAGAAGATTTCCTTCTTTTTAGCAGATCTTGTGGATTTTGCAGATTGTTTATGTGTTTTTATTTTAAAGTAGAAGATCAGCTTGAGTAGAAGCAAACTGACAGGCACAGTCCATAGATAGCTTTTATTAAACATATTAAATTAGTTCAAAATGTTCCAATTTAGTTTAGAAGGAAATATTTCTTTCGTATGGTGTATGAAAAATATCAAAAGAACAATATTCTTGGGCCGGTGAGATGGCTCAGCGGCTTAAGCGCCTGCCCGGCAAGCGCGAGGGCCCGAGTTCGACTCCCGAAACCCACATACGAAAAAGGGGCCGGTGATATCGCTCAGTGGCACGGGCGCCTGCTGGCGCGCGAGGTCCTGAGGTCGACCCCCCGGTACCCACAAAAAAAAAAAAAAAAAAAAGAACAATATTCTTATGGTGTTTATATAACACATTTAAGGAAACATTATCATGCCAACTGTGCTATCAGGGAAATTGCCAAATAATGCCTTGTTATATTATTTTCTGGCTACTCAAACAATATGTCATATTGCTTACAACGAAATCATCTCTTTTTTTGTTTTTTTCAGACAGGGTCTCACCATGTAGTTCAGGCTGGCCTTGAACTCACTATGTAGCCCAGGCTGGCCTCAAACTTGGGGCGATCCTCCTGCCTCAGCTTCCAGCCTCAGTTCTGGGATTAGAGGCATGTGCCATCATGCCCAGCTTAAATCATCTTGATAAGAAACTATGTTTATGAAAAAAATCTTAAAAATAGATGTTATCTGCAAACAATTATTAAAGCAGCACACAGATTTGCAAAATAATTTCTCTTACCCCAGTTCCCATTTCCAATCTGTATATTAGATTTTGTCTACAAAGAGATTTTCTAAACACACACAAACTAATTTATATACATTTTAATAAAAATGGCAATTTTCATATAGTTTTCTGCATCATGCCTTTATCGTTTATTAAAATGCATTGTTGTTGATGACATTTCAGTTCATATAGCCTTATTTTTTAAGGGGGCTGCACCATAACATATACAACTGGCTGCTTAATAATGATACTTTAAATTGTTTCTAAGTTTATATGATTACAAATAGTGCTGCAACAGATAATTTACATATACGTCTCTATATCTGTGCATGAAATAGTTGCAAGCACAGTTGGAGGATCAAAGTTTTGTGCTTTTTCGATATTGTCAAATTTTATTACAAAAAATTGAATCGATGTATACATCAGACAAAAGTTACTCTCCCAATGTAGTGCTTTGTCAAAAGTTTTGCCACTGCTAAAAGAAAAAAATTAGTTTCATATACTATATACCTTATAATGGAGGAGGTCAAGCAGTTTTTATTATGTCCGAAAGACATTTTCATCTCCATTTCTGTGAACTGACTGTCATTTGTTCTTTTCTTTGCTATGTTTTGAATATGTATGTGTGTGCTTTTTTTTATGAAGGGTACCAAAATTTTGTTGTATTTTAATTTTTTTCATAATTTATCATTGTTATTACTCCTTTCTCCCCATGCAATGGTCTAAGTTTTTTTGTGGTGCTTTTTAGATGTTTTCCTTCCTAAAAATAGGGCACCTAACACTCTCATCTTCAGGATGGGAACTATAAGGGTAAATTTTAGTACAATGGTGGTGAAATCTATAAGGAATATGAACATTTTTATATTTCCTATTTTTAACAAAGTTATGAAAGCCCTGAGACAAAATTTCTCAATTCAATGCCTACAAAAAAAGCATCACAGACATCAATATTAGTGGAGAAGAAAAAGGAAAGGGCTTCCAAAGGAAGCATCAAAAAGAGGATTTTTAAAGAGAAAGAAAATACTCAGTATGGGAAGCTTTATGAAAGACAGTATCTTTTATAGTAAAGAACTAATATACGATGAAAGGAAATGTGTAAATTAATCACAGACAGTAACTATTTTTCCTATTACACAAGGAACTTCACTTTTTCTTTACAAACATGCATGCCTCATAGAAATGTTTAATAAGTCATTCTGTATTCAAAATTACGACTTTAAAAATACGTGTATTCGTGTGTATATACGAGTATACACGTGTGTATATGAGAGAGTAAGCGACTGTTTTACCTTTTTTGCCTCTGATTGTGTTACAACTTATACTTTGACATATATTCTTGTAAACACATTTAGAGCCACTAAATGTTTTAGTATTTTGTTTGTTTTTGTTTTCTTGGGAGTCGAATTCAGGACCTTGCGTTTGCCAGGCAGGCGCTTACTCCACTGAACCATCTCACCCGCCCTGTTTTAGTGTTTTAAACCATATATTATTCCACCTCTGAATGTATCATAAATTAGATGACCAAATCCTAATCAGTGGCTTCAGAACTATTTTTATGTGTTCTTTATACAAACAGTGCTACTGTGAACATCTTTGACCCGATTTTTTAATATAGATTCTTATTAGAATACTTGGGAGCATGTTTTGCAGGATAAATTTCAGTAAGTGAATGAATATTCGAAAAATTTAATAACTATCACTTTAATATATTTTGCTAATTTACATTTCCACTCCAAATTTGTAAAAGTGTATTTCTCTCATCACATTATCAGAGTATTATCAGACTTTCAAAATTAATGATACAGGCAAAAGGTGATGTCTTCAGTTGAATATTTTGGATAACAAGACCGGCAGTCTTCTTATCGTTTGCATTTATCTCTTGCTTTGAATTGACTATCTTCAACTGGGTTGTTGATTTTAAAAGTCACTAGTGAGAGTTTTAGGTTTTTCTAAGCAAAATTATCTTTTCTGTTTAACAAATTACCCATTTGTCTGTTTTTCGCATGTATGTGCTAATAAAAATTACAACCCTAAATGGGTCTAGGTTTTTGTGTTATACTTAGAAATTCTTTCCCCACATGCATGCATATGAACATTTATTTAACTTTTCCTTTTGTTTTTCTTAGGTTTCACATATTTAGATTTAAATTAAAAAGCCATTTAGGATATGTTCTATTAACAATGAGGAAAATTTTCAGTTTTACTGTTAGTTCTCCCCAATGAATACCTGGTTGTCCAAGCATGATCAATTAAATGTTATTTCTTCCTCATCCTTTCATTTAAAAGGTTTATCAAATGCCAATTTTCCTTTTATTCTTAAAATGTCTCTACAATTTTGTTGAAATATCTGGTACTCGGTCTATGTCATTATCTTTTAATCACTTTGGTTTTATAATACCTGTTGTTACATGGTAAAGTTCCACATGTTTTTTAATTGAAATCTTCCTATTTTCTAGTATTTCTTAAATAAAATCTAAATAGTTTTGTTCAAAACATTTAAAATAGGATTATATTAATGTAGATATTATTTTAAGGATATTACATGTAGGGAAAGATATTTATTGGATTTGAACATAGTACATGTAATACATTTTCATTTAAATTCCTACAGCTTATATTTTAAAGTTTTTCAATTTTTATTTCATGCCAAATCGAAGCTTATTTTTATTGTTTTCTAGTTTACATGTACAGCCCCAATTGAGTTCTACAAACTTAGTACAGTGCAATTGGAAACTATGCAAAATTTCCTTATACCTTCTATGAATTTTTCAGTTGCTTTCTATGAACATTCAAGGAATACAATCATATCATACATAAAGTGACATTTGCATCCTCTTTTTTGTGCTTTGTTTTGTTTTTTTGAGACGAAGTCTCACTACGTAGTTTAGGCAGGCCTTGAACTCACCATGCAGCCCAGGCTGGCCTGGCCTGGAAGTCACAGTGATACTTCTGCCTCAGCCTCCTGCTGGGATTACATGCAAGCGCTACCGCTCCGCTAATTTGTATCCTCAATTCTAATCAGAGAGTTACTGCTTTCTGTCTAATATTAAAGGCCCATACAATTCACAACCTCAGAGTACGACAATGAGCAGCCTTGCCTTTCGCAATGTAATGGAAATGATGCGTGTGTTTCACAATGAAGCATGACAGCAGACAGTCTGAGGAGGTATCCATTTCTACTACAACAGCATGCAAATTAAAATACTGGAACTATGCTTGTTTAATGTGGTTGGAAATTAACCTTAGTATAAGTATCCATCACACTTACTTTAGTGGCTCCATTTTAAATATGAAATATAAAACTAAAACCTATACTGTAGATCCTAAGTATAGGGACATACAAAACCACAGAAAAAATAACAGAAAATTTTAAGTCTTGAAATATGAATGTTTTATTTTTTAGAACGCAATTATAACCACAAATAAATTTCTCCCCACTTTGCCCAAACTGACAATGTGAGAGACAGGTTCTAACACACCCCTCCCGCAAAAGTTGCCATCCGCGTTTACCTGCCATCGGCCGCCCGAGTCCGAGGCGCTGCCGCACCGGTCACCTGTGAGAGACGCGACAGGACCCGCTCAGGCGGCGCCGGCCACGCGCGACGGGGCCCGCGGCTGGAGAGGGCGCCCGGGCGGCGCAGCCTCCTCTCCCGGAGCGGCGGCCCCTGCCAGTGAGCGTCGCGCCGGAGCCTCCGCCCGCGCCGCCGCCCCGCGCGGAGATCCGGGGTCCCTGACTGCGGCCCGGCTCGACCTGCACCTCGCCCCGGAGCTGCGACAGCTGCTGCCAAACCCGCCTCGTCTCCGCCGCGGGCGAGAAACTCCCGCAGCCACCGAGGCTGCGCCCGCGCGCAGGGCCCGAGCTGCCCGCCCACGGCGCCCACGGCGCCCGCGCCCCCGCGCGCCAGGCCGCGGCCTCCGCCCTCCTCGCGGCGCCACCGCCACCGCCCGCGCCCCGCGCCGCGGAGAAGCGGGAGGGACAGCGCGGAGCAGCAGCTTCGGCGTAAAGCGGGGTTCGCGCGCGGAGCGGAGGCCGAGGCCCGGGCTCGGGCGCCCTCGGCCGCGGATCCCCGGGGGCGCGCGGCCGCCCAGGCCTCGGACCGCGCCGCCCGTCCGCGCCGGGACCCCGAAGGCTGGGGCGCCCCGAAGTGGCTGAAACCTAAAATACCAGGAGTCGGCGGGAAATGAAGGCGGAAACAAGTTGTCACCGCGCTAACAGCGGGAGAAGGTAAACGATAAGGGCCGGCCGCACTTGCCTCTCGCGGAGACAGACTCCCGTGCCCGGAGAAGGAGTTTTGCCGATGGAGCGTGAGCGCGCTCGGGGAGACAGGAAAGCGCTTTCGCGGGAGCCTCACGTGTGCGTGCGCTCCCAGCCCGGACCCTCGGGGAGAACCGGCCTTGCCAAGCGGTGCCGGCTGCGGACACTTGGGCAAGGGGCCCAGGCGTTTTGTTTTCTTTCGCACAGAACTGGAAGAGGCCAGTTTGATCCGGGAGGGAGGCAGAGACATCCGCGAGGAGGGGGATTAGGAGCAGGGTGGCCCTTGTTTTCTGACATGAGAGACAGATGCCCTGCGTTCATTACTGTCCTAAGACACAAGGCTGCTTCCAAACTAATGAGATTCAGCTGCGTCGTGGTTCACGGGGAGGCCACGGCACACGGACAGAAGAGGGAGAACCTAGCTGTCCTCCGGCCTCGTGAAGAATCAGAAGTGGACAGAAGGAAATTCGATTAAGCTCTGAGGAGTGCTTGGCCCTGCCTCGCTGTGGGAGATGGGTGAACAGGCGAAAGAATGTGGGAGTGGGGTTAGAGAATTTTCCGTTTTCCTGTGTATGTATGTTATTTTAGGTATTTGTATAAAGATAGGTTTAATAATTCACATTGTTTCTCAGTAATAATTGCAGAGGATATTCCTGAAGTAGAGAAGCTGTTTTTGTTGAAAGCATAAAGCAAAGAAACTGGCAGCAAAACCATATCGAAATGCAATTGAATTTGTTAGCTTTGACTTAAATTCATGAGAAGGGCCACGAAATTGAGTTTATGAAATCAGTGTGCACAATGGCTACATGAAAGATGTCAACCGTTCAAGACCAAAACCTTTCTTTGCAACATTGCTTTGAAAGACAGACTAAGTAATTGGAAGTAATCATATACCCCCAAATCAGTTTCGTGTATTTTCTATTAGTACATGTTTGCTATACATACTTTTTTGTGTGGCGTTGGTACAGGTACCTAATACATCTTAATTCCCTTTTTCATTCTCTTTCTTTCCCTGCTCCCTCCATCTTTTAATCCCCGCCCCTTTGAGAAAGATCCACCTCTCTACTTCCTATTATCTGTCTTCTATTTTGCTATTTATACCTTAGTTGTTTCATATAAGAGAAACCATGCGATATTTAAGCTTGTGTGTCTATTTTACTTAACATTATAGTCTCAAGGTGCATCCATTTTCATACAAATGACACAAGTTTATCTCTCTTTATGGCAGAGTAGTACTCCATTGTGTGTAAATACTATATTTTCTTTATCCATTCATCTCTTAATGGGCATACAGGTTCCTTCCATGATTTAGGTATTATGAACCGTGCTGCTGTAAATATGGGCATGTATGTATGAGAGGCGGAATGACTCAACCCGGTGTCTTTCTGAATTTTGTGACTGGATAATCTTACAACGTGAACACTTCAAAGAATGATAAATGCCGGTGAGATGGCTCAGCGGCGTAAGCGCCTGCCTTGCAAGCGCAAGGGCCCTAGTTCGACTCCCGGATCCCACATACGAAAAAGGGGCCGGTGATATCGCTCAGTGGCACGGGTGCCTGTTGGCGCACGAGGTCCTGAGGTCGACCCCCCGGTACCCACAAAAAAAAAAAAAAAAAAAAAAAAGAATGATAAATGCAGTATTTTTTGTACTAATCCTATTTGAGACATCCTATTGCTCCTTAGCTATACTTCTTTTTAATACAAATACATGGTCACCCATATATGATCACAGTCTACTTACAGTTAATATTATACCATTTTATGTAAGAAATTCACTACTATTACCAAATTTACAATGATTCCTCCTGCTTTGGTCTTTTTAATTCTTCAATCCTATGTGTCTTTGCTGTTATGTTTTATATACATATAAACTACAAACTGCTACATACAATGAAAAGTTTTGTTTAGCAGTCAGATTAAGAAAAGAAAATAAGATAGCTTGTCTTTTTTTTTCTTATAGGTTCAAGTTATCTATTTTCAATTCTCTGTAGGCCAGAGACTTCCCTTTAGAATCCCTTGCAGTGCAGAAGAGCTAGAGAAAAATTGCTTTTTTTTTTTTTTTTTTTTCTGATACTGGGGATTGAATCCAAGAGTGCTCTACCACTGAGCTCTATCCCCACCCTTTTTATTTTTTAATTTTGAGACAGGGCCTCTCTGGCTTCAAATTTGGAGTCATCCTGCTTCAGTCTCCCAAATAGCAATTAGCTGGGAATACTGAAGTTCATCGCTGTGCAGGACTTTGCATATAATTGTCAGCACCCCCTCCCTTTTAAATTAGTATCTGCAATACATAAATATATTTCATCATGGGAAATTGGTACATACACATATCTCATCTTGATGCTTTTTACTTTCCTTTGCCTCCCTCGTATCTCTATCACTGCCCCGATGCCCTTCCCATCTCCATATAGTCTACTCCCCTGAATTCAATCATGTTATTTTTCTCTATAAATATGTCTACTTTGAGTTTCTTACATCAAAGGAAACATGCAATATTAACTTTCTGTGTGTGATATCTCATTTAGCTTATGGTCTCAAAGTACATCCATTTGCCTACAAAATACTCAACTTTATCCTTCTTTATGGCTAAATGGTACTCAATTGTGCAAATATACTACATTTTCTTTATCATTTCATCTGTTGATGGGTATAGAGGCCTCTTCAAGATTTGGCTGTTATTAATTGTGCTGCTACAAACATGGATAGACATGTATCACTGTAATATAACGTCTTTTAACTCTTTAGGAAGATAACAAGAACAGGTACAGCAGGGTCAATGGAATCTCTATTTTTAGTTTTCTGAGGAATCTACATATTGATTTCCACAGTGATTGTTCTAGTTTATATATGTCCACCAGCAATGTAGAGGGATTCCTTTTCCCCACAGCCTCATCAGCATTTGTTGTTTTTTGAGTTCTTGATGTAGCCATTCTTTTAAGAGTGAGATTGAATCTCAGTGTTGTTTTGATTTACATTTCTCTAATGGCCAAAGACGCTGAACACTTTTTCATGTATCCATTGGCCATTTATAATTCTTCTTTTGAGAAATGTATATTCATTTCAATTGCCCAATTTTGATTGGGTCTTTTATTTTGGAGGGTCTATTTCTGAGTTTTTATATATTCTAGATATTGGTTCCTTACCTGAGGAATAGCTGGCTATTTTTCCCCCATCCCTCAGGTTGTTTCTTCATTCCCTTGTTTCCTTTGTTGTGCAGAAACTTTTTAGTTGGATATAATCCCATTTCTTGATTGTTGGTGTTATTTCTTGTGCTCTAGGTCCTGTTCAGAAAATTAGTGCCTATGCTTTATCTTTAATCATTTTACCTATTTTTCAGCAGACTCAATTTTCCTGTTTTTATATCTATGTCTTTGATCTGTTTTGATTTTATTTTAGTACACGGTGAAAGATGTTGGGTCTAAATTCATTTTTCTCAATGTAGATAACCATTTTTTCCAGCACAATTTGTTAAAGAAGCTATCTTTTCTGCAGCTTATGTTTTTGGCCCCTTTGTCAAAGATGTGATAACTGAATGTGCCTGAGGTTATTTCTGTATACTCTATTCTGTTCCATTGTTCAACATTTCTTTTTTTTTGCCAATACCATGCTGTTTTTATCACTGTTGCTTTATGATATAACTTGAAATCTGGAACTATGATGCTGCTTTGCTGTTCTGGGCTTCTTCTGGTTCCATACACATTTTAGGATTTTTTTGCTAATTATGTGAAAAATGGGATTGTATTAAATCTGTATACCAATTTGGTAATATAGCCATCTGACAATATTGGTTCTTCCTACCCAGGAACAGTGGATGGAATCTAATTAGTTGCTTGAATTTGAATAACTACTTCCCAAATATAAATTAATACTATTCATACCAATTAAAATTATTATAATAACAAATTTATTTATTTTATTAAATTAAAAGAAATTTATTTATATTTGTGAAAAGTTTATCAGTAGTTAATTCTGTAAATTTTAACATGAAAATCTTACAGATACCTCATTGTTAGTGTATATAATATGCATTCACAACTTCTGTACTACATATTAGCTATATTACAATTTTTTATACCATGTTAATATTTTCCTTAAGGAACTGTAATATGTTGACATCTGGTCTGCTAAATCAGTGTCTTTCATTGCATTATTGTAATCAGAGACTACATGAGAAGCTGTAAAAGCTGCCCTGTGAGAAAATCATTCAAGTTTCACCTGTGGCCCTAGCCAGCTGGAATGACTAAATTCAAATCAGAGTCATTAGGCAGGGAGACATGGGAATAACGGTCCCTTTGTGAAAACATGAATGTAGGCCCTACTCCAATTACCATGTGTTTATAAGAAGAGAGATATCTGGACATAGTGACAGACACACAGGAGAATATCACGTGACAATGGAGGCAAGATTAGAATAATGTATTTATAAACCAAGGGATATCAAGAATTTCCTGCCACTCCCAGAAGCTAGGAGAAAGGCATAGAACAGAATCTTCCTCTAAGCCTTCCAGAAAGAATTGCTCCACTTGACATCTTTTTCTTAGATTTCTAGACTCCAGAGCTGTGAGTAAACAAAATTCTGTTATCTAAAGTTATCCAGTTCATAGTAATTTGTTATGGCAGCAACAGGAAACCAATGACAGTGAGTGTGTGTGTGTATGTGTAATTTCTAAAAGTAAATACTGTTTTTCTTTTTTGAAAACTTGTACAGTTTGCCTTTCAAATGTTGTTATGTACCCATGGATAAAGTTCATATAATTTTTTTTTTTTTTTTTTTTTTGTGGGAACCGGGGGGTCGACCTCAGGACCTCGCGCGCCAGCAGGCGCCCGTGCCGCTGAGCGATATCACCGGCCCCTTTTTCGTATGTGGGTTCCGGGAGTCAAACTCGGGCCCTCGCGCTTGCCGGGCAGGCGCTTAAGCCGCTGAGCCATCTCACCGGCCCTAGTTCATATAATTTTAAAAGCTTGAGTTTATTTGTACTGTCTAGATCAAAGTGACTTTGGTATAGGAAGTGGAAAGTGAGTTACATCTCTAAAAACATGGTTAATAAAGAATGCAAAAGAATAATTTTGGAAAACACATGAAACGCTACTAAAATAATTTTAATATTAACTGAAGAGACAATTAGAAATGATTGCCTAAAAAGAAAAAAAATGTTAATTTTTAAAAATAAAATTGCACTAAAAATCCTGATGAATTTTTTTTTTTTTTGGTTAATATAATAGGATATTGCTTTGGTCTGAATATTGGTATCTTCCCAAATTCATGGGTTAAAACCCAAATACCCAAAGTGGTAGTGTTAAGAAATAAAGTCTTAAGAAGTGTTTGACTCAAGAGGACTCTGTGACCTCATAAAAGAGGCTGAAGGCAGTATGCCTGCCCCTTCTACCACTTGCAGTTGTAGAAAGGAAGTGCTATCTATGGAGCAGGGAGGAGCAAGCCCTTATAAGGCACTAAATCTGCCATTTTGATCTTGGACTTTCCTGACTTTAGAATTGCAGGACATAAATTTCTGGGTTTTTTTTTTTTTGTTTGTTTGTTTTTTTAAGTAACTCAGTCTAACGTATTTTTTTATAGCAGCAAGGATAAAATGAAATATATATGCAACATGAGTATATGTAAGTATATACTAAATATGCTTATATAAAAATGAAGAAAATGGATGTACAAATCATTGTTATAAATATGGGCTATTTTGGAATGTGGCAGCAGAAGAATGATCAGAGGAATGATAAAACTGTAATTTGAGGGGATAAAGTGAATTAGCACAACATTTGATGGGATTGAGATTGGAACCAAAATGTGTTTTAGGTCTAAAGACTACAGTCATAAGCTTTGTTCTAATTATTATCATGGTATTCATTTCAATGAAGAGAAAACAACAATAATCCTTGTTTAAAAGTGTTTTCTGTTTCTTGAAATTTAATTATATTTCATCCTCTTTTTATCAAGAGCATATTAAAGAACTTGAATATATTTAAGTCTTATTCTTACTTTTAAAAAATCTGGACTTCTGGGAAGATGACAGAGTGGGGAGCAGGAAAGAAAGAGCCTTTCTGACACTGGAATATAGCAAAGTGAGAAAGAGTAGGAGGAAGTGGTTCCCTGGGACTCAGGAAGGATCTGAAGTGAGAATTGAAGCCCACAGGGACAGTGAAGAGAGAGACTTCAACAAAGAAAAAGGAGGTGGCTGGTAGCATTTTCTCTCTGAGCCTGGACTCACTGCATGTGGGGGGTGGCTCAAACCTACAGACACGGGGTGACTACTGGTGACCTCAGAGGCCTCTATGGAGAAACCCACCAATGGAATGGAGCAGTGGATGTAGCAGACTACAGTGGCTGGTGAGTTATCCGGGTTCAGCTGTCCCTCAGGAGAGGACAATTGGCCAGTAGCCATCTTGGAGAGGGGCAAACTGAGCTCGGAACTCAGAACAGCTATGGGCCAGCTCCATTTAGTGGCTCCAAGTGACAAGGTCAGGGAGCTGAGTTCAAGCTGGCAGGAAGCACACAGACTGCTGCAGGCTGAACAAATCTGGTTCTGGCCTCATGCCCAAAACCAGCCTAAACTTAGTGAAACAAAAGGTGCAGGCTCCCTGGGATTATCCACTACCCCACCATTAAGCTACTGCTGGCTTCCTGGGATTAATCAACTCAGCTCTCGACTCTGTCTGCCCATGTTGTCTACCAGTGATAGACACACCTTGAAGTGGACATTTTTTTTCTTATATTCTTTTTTCTTTTTTTTTTTTAGTTTTGTTTTTCTTGATCTTATTTTGATATGAGTGTTAGCACAGTTTCTAGTTTTTTTATTATTGTTCTGTTCTGTTCTTGTTTTTATTTCTGCTTTCTCTTTTTCCCTCCTATCTTCTTCACCAGTTTCCCAAATTTGCATGACCTTCCTTTGTCCTCCATTTGCTTCTAATTGTTTCCTCTTCTTCTATTTCTCAAATTTTTCCCTTTAACTCCTTTTAAGTCTTCTTCCCTGAGGGTAACATTGCCATATTGAGGGATTATTTACTGTATACTATTTTCTGGCTCATTTTAGATTGTGTTGTAAAAACACAAATCTAGTTCATACAGTTAAAAGTGGCAAATTAATAGTTACCTCAGTTTGTCATTTTCTAGGCTGTTTGATGCTGTTCTTATTGCTGATTGTACCACTTAGCAAAGGTGACATAATCATTCTAATCAGTTTTTGTTACTGGTATACCAAGACTGAGATTGCCTAAGTGTCATAAAAAATACTATAGGCCAGTGCCAAAGAATCAGGAGGTAGGGCAGGTAGGCAGCAACTTCTTATCCACAAGTTGAAGAGGTAGGATCTTGCAACAGACTCAAAACCCAAAAGCCAGCTACACCTGGAAGACATCTCTGAGTTGTCATTTGTTAAGGGTTCTAAATACTAGCAATAAAGCTACTTGCCATAGGCAATTTATAAGCATCAACCCAGGACTTAAACTAAAAATAATAGAAAATGAGAAGACACTTAAACAAGATGCCACCCCAGACTTCCAGCTCACCAAAGGAAAACTAAAGGGACCAATGAGGTGGAACAATCTGAAGCCCAACCACCTGGATACTCTGAAGTGGTAACAGTGGAATTAGCAAGGCAAATGATTGAGGCTGTAGAAAAAAGTCAAATCAGCAATAATTTCTCAGATGACTACAGAGATGGTGACCATAATGAAAGACATACTTAGTAACTCTAGAGCAGATATGGATTTTAAAAAAATATAAGAATTTAGGAAAATGATGGAAACCATGAACTCCCAACATAGGAAAGAAAATGAATCCATCGAACAGATTCAAACAGATATCCAGATATCCAGGAGATTAAAAATTCCACTGAAAGTATAGGCAAAATAATAAGATAATGCGAGGACAGGATTTCAGATATAGAAGACAAGATTGTGGTTAGTGATCATGAAAAGAAAGATTTCTTAAAAATAGCAAGGGATTTTGCAAAGTCAATCCAGCAGCTGCTAGATGATACGAAGAATAGCATAAGATTGACTGGAATCAATGAAAAAGCAGGAGATAGCATAAATGACATAAAAAACCTGTTCACAGAAGTCACAGCAGAAAACTTTATAAACAGGGTAAAAGAATTTAATATACAGATAAGTGAGGTATATGGAATTTCAGTTAGCCGTGATCAAAGAAAAAAATCTACACCAAAGCATATAACAGTCAATATTCCAGAAATGCAACACAAAAACAATATTAAAGGGTGTTAGAGAAAAGAAAAATATCATCTATAAAGGAAAGTCCATCAGAATCACAGCACACTTCTCAGCACAAACCCTCAAGTTAAGGAGAGCTTGGAGTGAAGTATTTCAAGTCCTAAAAGAAAACAACCCCCAACCCAGATTCATGTCTCTACAAAACTATCTTTCAAAATGAAGAAATAAGATACTTCTATGAAAAGAAATACCTGAGGAAATTGGTGAACATCCAACCAGCACTGCAAAATGTTCCGAAGGATATTCTAGAAAGAGATAACAAGGATTACAATTCCATGAACCCCAACAGAATGAAGCCACCTGGCAAGGCAAGCAATTAAACAGAGAGGGAAAAAAAGGGGAGGCAACAACAGGAAAATAAGGATAAGTCAATACATATCAGTTAAACCATCAATGTTTATGGTCTCCATTCACCAATAAAAAGAAACAGACTGGCAGAATGGATCAAGAAGCAAGATCCAACAATATACTGCATACAGAAAACACATTTAATTAAAAAAGAAATTCATAGACTGAAAGTCAAAGTATGGAAAATAATACTCCATGTGATAGGAACCCAGAAAAAAGCAGGAGTAGATATTCTATTTGCAGATAAAGGGTATTTCAAGCCAAGATTGATTAAGAAGACAAGGTCACTACATCCTTATAAAGGGAAAAATCCAAGAGAAAGAGATAACAATCATAAATATATACGTACCAAATACCAGTGCACCCAACTATATAAAACAAATATTAATGGACATGAAAAGTCAAATAAGCACTAATACAATTGTAATAGGGGCTCAATACCCCACCGTCACAAGTAGATAGATTACCTAGACAAAAAAAAAAAAAATCAACAATGAAATATCAGAACCAAACCAAACTTTTGAACAAATGGTCTTAGTAGAGGTCTACAGAGTTCCACCCCACAACATCAGAATACACATTCTTCTCAGCTGCATGTGGGATGTTCTCCAAAACAGACCACATACCAGCCCATAGAGTATGCTTAAGTAAATGCAAAGGAATTGAAATGATCCCATGCATATTATCAGACAATAGTGCAATGAAATTGGAAATCAATGGCAAAAGAAACCACAAGAACGTCATAAGGAGATAGAAATTAAATAATACCCTCTTGAGCAACCAATGGGTTACAGATGAAATTAAAGAAGAAATAAGTTCCTATAAGGAAATGATAATGCCAATACAACACACAAGAACTTATGGTACCCAAATGAAAGAGTATTATGAGGGAAATTTATAGCCTTGAATACCCATATCTGGAAAACACAGTGAGTTCAAATAAACAACCTAAGGTTGAACCCCAAGCTTCTAGAAAAAGAAAAGCAAATCAAGCCCAAAGTTTGCATGAGGGAGGAAATTATAAAGATCAGAGCAAAAATTAATGCAATCGAGACTAAGAAAACAATACAAAGAATCAATGAATCCAAGTGTTGTTTCTTTGAAATATTAAATAAAATAGGCAAACCCTTAGCCGACCTTATAAAAAAAGGAAAGAAAAAACTCAACTCCATGAATTGGGAATGAAAATGGTGAAATCACCACAGATCCTGCAGAAATCTGAAAGAACATCACAACCTACATTGAGAACCTGTATTCTAATAAGATGGGAAAAACAGAAGAAATGGACAGATTCCTAGAAACATATGAAATACAAAGCTGAACCAAGAACTTATAAAAATTCTAAATAAACTAATTTCAATCAATGAAATTGAAGTGATTAAAAACCTACCAACAAAGAAAAGCCCTGGCCCTGATGGATTCACTGCTGAATTTTTCAAGAAATTTAGAGAAGACCTAATGCCGCCACTTCTCAAACTCTTTAATAAAATGGAAAGGGAAGCAATACTCCCCAGTTCATTCCTGGAAGAAAGCACTACCCTGATACCAAAACCAGAGAAAGACCCAACAAAAAAAGAGAACTACAGGCCAATCTCCTGAATGAACATAGATGCAAAAATCGTCAATAAGATACTGGCAAACAGAATGCAGCAAATCATCAAGAAGACTATACATCATGACCAAGTAGGATTCATCCCAGGGATGCAGGGATGGTTCAACATACACAAATCAATAAAGGTAATACAATGCATTAACAGAGCCAAGGACAAGGATCATCTAAATAGATACAGAGAAAGCATTTGACAAAGTCCAACACCCACTCATGACAGCCTATTGAAAATTGGAATAGATAGTCTTTATCTCACTCTGACAAAAGTTTTCTATGACAAACCAACAACAAACATCATACTAAACAGAAAAAATGAAAGCTTTCACTCTAAAATCAGAAACAATGGGGGCCAGTGAGATGGCTCAGTGGCGTACGTGCCTGCCTGGCAAGCGCGAGGACCCGAGTTCGACTCCTGAAACCCACATACGAAAAAAGGGCCAGTGGTATCGCTCAGTGGCACGGGCGCCTGCTGGCGCGCGAGATCCTGAGGTTGACCCCCGGTACCCACAAAAAAAAAAGAAACAAGACAGGAATGTCTATTCTCACCACTCTTATTCAATATTGTTCTGGAAACATTACAGCACTTAGACAAGAGAAAGAAATATAAGGAATAAAGATAGGAAGGAAAAAGTTAGATTATCATTATTTGCTGATGATATGATACTCTACATAGAAGACCCCAAACACTCCAGCAAAAGACTTCCAGATTTAATAATTAAATTCAGTGGCATAGCTGGATACAAAGTCAGCACTCAAAAATCAATAGCATTCCTGTACACAGGTAACAAAGTCACCAAGAGAGAAATTAGGGAAACAACAACTTTCACAAGAGCATCAAAAAAAGAAAAAAAAATGAAAAAGAAATACCTAGGATTCAACCTAATGAAGAAAATAAAAGACCTTTTCATTGAAAAGCACATTACTCTGAAAAAGGAGATAGAGGATATCAGAAAATGGAAAGATAGCCCTTGTTCTTGGGAGAAAGAGCCAATATAGTGAAAATGGCCATACTTCCAAAATTTTTATATCAATTTCATGAAATTGCAATTAAACTTCCAATAGCATATCTCACAGAATTAGAGAAAACAATCCTAAAATTCATTTGGAACCAGAAGAGACCTAGAATAGCAAAGGCAATTCTAGGCAACAAAGGCAAGGTAGGGGTCATCATGATCCCTAACTTGAAATAATACTACAAAGCTACTGTGATAAAAACAGCATAGTGCTTACAAAAAAACAGACCCAAGGATTGATGGAATAGATTAGAAGAAGTAGAAACAACTCCAGACATATTTAACCGCCTTATCTTTGACAAAGAGGCCAAACACCTTCACTGGAAGAAAGATAGCTTCTTCAAAAAATGATGCTGGAAAAACTGGCTTTCCACATGCCAAAGATTAAAACTATACCCACATATTTCATCAAGCACTAAACTAAAATCTAAATGGATCAAAGATCTAAATATTAAAATAGAAATACTAAATCTCCTGGAGTATAGAATAGGTAGAACTCTTGAAGACATTGTGTAGCAAAAGACTTTATGAACAAAGCCCCAGTCGCACAGGAACTATCCCAAAGAATCAACAACTGGGATCTCATCTTATTACAAAGCTTTTGCAAAGCAAAAGAAATCACCAACAGAGTAAAAGACAACCTACAGGTTGGGAATAAAATTTTGCCAGCTGTCCCTCAGACAAAAGACTATATCTAGAATATACAAAGAACTAAAAAAATTCGAACCCTGTATTTAAAGAGTTAATCCAAAAATGGGCATCTTAGATGAATAAACACTTCTCAGATGAAGAAATACAAATGGCAAATAAATATATGAAAAAGTGTTCAACATCTCTGGTCATTCCAGAGATGCAAATTAAAACAATTCTGAGATTCCATTTCACTCCAGAAAGAATCTCTATCATCAAGAAATTAACCAAAAACAAATGTTGGTAAGGCTGTGGGGAAAAAGGAACACTTCTCCACTGTTGGTTGGGAGTGTAGACTGGTGAAACTACTGTGGAAATCATTGTGGAGATTCCTTTAAAAACTAGGATTAGAGGTCCCATTTGACCCAGCTATTCACCTTCTTGGTAGCTTCCCAAAAGAATTAAAACCATCATACCACAGTGATATATCCACATCCACGTTTATAGCGGCACAGTTTGTAATAGCTAAATCTTGGAAACAGACCAAGTGCCCATCAACTGATGAATGAATAAAGATGTGTTTTTTTTTTTTTAATACAGTGAGTAATACTCAGCCATAAAGTAGGATAAACCTGAGACAATGCTAGGTAAATAGATGCACCTTGAGATCATATTCTGAAGCGAAATAAATCAGACACATGTATAAATACCACATTGTTTCTCTGGTGTGAGAAACCAAAAGTGTAAATAAGGACCAAAATGTATAATAGGTCTTGTGAAATAGGAAGAAAATATTCAAATATGAAGGGGAACTAGGAAGGGAGGAGGGGAAAGAAAGGAAGGGAAAAGAAAAAAGAAAAAGACATAAAAAAAATTGAAGCAAAACTTTCGTAAGTAAGGATGGGAAAAGGGGTTGAAGGGAGGGTAGGGGAGTGGGAAAAAAAGAAGCAAGATATATCATGTAAAGGTATAAATTCACTATGATGAATGTGATTGTTATGTATACCTAAAATGTACCAATAAACTTAACTAATTAAAAAAATCTAATATTGGTTCATCTGAGGTACAATTTAGACTGATTTATATATATATCTATGATGTGTATAAAATATTTTCTATTAGAGTAAACGTACTTATTTTACTAACGATGGATATATCACAATTTATTTATGCATTGTTTTCAAAATCCCAAAGTACTTGATGCAATTCCACAACAATTTGAGGAACTAGGAAATTTTAGAGGACACCATTTCCCTAAACAAAAAGGAGAAAATGAAATATTTCTTGAAGTTAAACAAGTAATTTAAGTACATATTGTTGGAAAGAGTATTTCAAATTCAATTTTTATATACTGCAGCTACAAACACCGTAATTGATAAAATTAGTATAATATAAAAGTTCTTCATTCAACGGTGTGACTGAGATTAAAGACCTAAGAGTTGGCTATGGTTAAATGTGGATAATTAGTTAACAGTACCTCTTTCTGTACAGTGTATACAAAATGAATTATTTGCTGATTTTAAAATGTTTGGCTGAATCAGAGTTATTGGCATTTTATACATATATTCAGGAATGTGAATTCTTGGATATAAAGTTTGAGATTTAAAATGGCAAACTTGAAAATTTTCTGAAAGTTTTATAATTAATATATGTAATGAAATAAAATCTAATGTTAACACAAGTACTCAAATTTCTCTTAAAATACAAAGCTGATGATATCTGTTCCTTGATATAGTCTTTCATTTTTCAAGAAAAACCTTTCACCTTAAAGTCTACAGTTTTCAAGAAAACTCTTAGTTTCTCCTGAACACAAAGTCCTAATTCTCTTGCATGTGTTGAATTTTCTTGCTTCACCACCTACCCCTTCACTGTTTGCCATACTGTAGCTGCATGCTCAGTATTGCACATGTCAGCAAACCAGTGCAGTGTGTTAGCTCATGATGCAATATGTGAGGTTCATAACCTCACAAGTATTTTGGCACTGCCCTAACCCCACTTTTCCATTGAGCTACATTCTACTTATTCTCCAAGACTCATTTCAAATATCACTACGTTTGTGAATCCTTCCTGACCTTATTTTAAGCCCTGTGCTGGGGATTTAGAAGAGAGTATGACAAACAGGGACTCTGCTCTTGTCGAACTTATACTCTTGTCAAGTGGGAGCTAATAATCAAGTAAATCTGTTACAAAGTAATTTCAGAGCATGATATGTAGTTTGGAAGCAACAAAACAAGGTGATATATGCATCAGCAGGTACAGGTAGGATTATTTTGCAAATGATGTTTAGGGAGAGCACTGCCTTAGTCCTTGGAGAAGGTGACATTCATGTCAAATGATTAAAAAGAATCAGCTGTGCAAACATGGAATGTTTACTACCATTCCAGAAAGACAGGATAACAAACACAAAGAGACTCAGGTAGAAAAAAAGCTGCATATTAAAAGATCAAAAGAATACAAAAACAAACAAAATATTACTGCTGGAGTAAGAGGGAGAGTGGAATGAAAATAACGGCAATTTCATTAAGTCATTTCATTTGTGTTTCCGCTCTTTTCATAAATTTCTTCCTGCAACTCCCTGGCTATCATTTCCTAGTCCTACTCTGTTTCCCTGTAATGCAAATCACTAACATAGAAATTTTCAAAATATTATGTCCTGCAGATTACTTTTTAAATCATGTTCTATATATTTAGGTTTTAAAGTGAATCTGGATAGGTAATGATCTATATTTGACATGTATTTCAAGTGGATATGTTTAGAAATATTACCACCACACATAGCAGGAGATAAGATATAATTTTAAAATATGTCAATAATTTCAAATGAGTCTGCAGGGTGTTTTGCAAGCAGAAAGAATGTAGAACTAGAAACTTCACAAAGCTGAAGAATGTTTGAAGCCGAGTTTATAAGTGAAGAATATCTAACTTTCATAATTTGGAAGGCTACTACATTCTACCTTTATAACTGGTATAGGACAAGTGAGTTAAGCACACATCAAAGCACTACTCCATTATTTCATATTTTTAAAGTATCTATATAAAAAAAATCTGTTTGGTCCCCTGGGAATTGAAATAAGGAACATGAGGTGGACTAGTGTCTCCATTTGAAAGCACACAACAAATTAAATAAAAAACGACTCTTTTTTTTCTTAAAATCTGTAAACAGAAAAAGGAATAACAAACACTAGCTGGAAGCATCTAGTCTTTGTCCTACCCCATGACGCTGTGCATAAATGAACTCTGATGGGGCACAGTTCATAGATATTCCCCTTGAGGCCTTACCGATATAAAGGCTACTGATAACCAAGCTTCCCAGTAACTACCACCTGCTTCCACCGTACCTCATATTTCAGAGCGCTGTTCACTCTCACTAGCTCTCCCACAGCAAAGCTTTTCCACCTACACACCATCTTTGACTATTGAATGAATATGCTATAACTGAAAATAAACAAAAAGAAATCCTAGACTCGTGAAAGGAAAAATAAATAATTGAGGTAAAATACTTTTACCTTCCATAGTTCATTAACACCTCAACCCTGCTATATTTTGGGCTTGAGAGGGGAAGAGGAAAGGCAAAAAATGGGGAGACAATGATACAGCGTAGCTTGAAGAATGCTTAAGTTTGCCCATCTCTATAATTTGTAAGTTTCTATAGGCCCTGTATTTACATAGAAAAAATACAGAACACAATTTCAAGAAGAAAGTCTCATTAAGTTAGTGTTATGGCTTGTGTCTAGATGTTCCCACAAAGCTCCATGCAGTCATAGCTGGGGCTTTTTCAGAAGTGGGTGGATCTAGAGTGTGTGATGCTGGGATTAAGGGTGTGTGGTCAGTAAATCAGTTCACTGTGGTTTGGGATTGCCCTAATCCCTGTAGCCTAGATACAATATAAAAAGGGCAGAAAGACCTATTGCTTTTGCTGCCTTCTGGCCACCATAAACTGTTCTCCTCTGAGAAGCCACCCTGCCTTGGAGCCAGCTGATTACGGACTAAAACCTCGACAAACTGAGCCAAATCAACCTCTTCCTATTTAACTTTGGGTGTCAGGTATTTTGTCTCAGCAATGAGAAAAGTAACTAAGACAGTAAACTGTTATGTGAGAAAGACATTGTGAAATTAGACCAAGATAAATATCTACGATTTTGGATTCTGGAGCAAGATATTTTTGATGGGTGGTGACTGAAAGGTAACCTCGCCTTCTATCACCAAGTCTTATGTGTCTGCTCGTCCTGACTCAGTGGGTGTGTGTGGGCAAATGATGCAGAGCCATAGAATCTCGGGCCGGATGAGTCTCTGGAGAACAGGATTCATAAATTAAGGCCAAGAAGAAACTGAAGGATAGGCAGATCCTTCCTACCCTGTGCGTGGGTAAACAGAAATGTGTGAGAATTCGACTGGGTCAAATTCAGGTGTTTCAGAAAAGAATGGTTGACTTACTTGCTTTTATTCTTAGGTGTTCTCAGAGAAGAAGCCAAAGTGCTCACATGGCCTGTACGATCTGGTACCTCAGAACTCATCTCCCCTTCTTCTCTTATATTCTTACCATACTGTCATCTTTCTGTTTCTTAAGTACTAGAGTCAAACTTCCAGCTCCAAATCTTTGCAATAATGGCACCTTCTGTCCTTTTCAAATATTTTGTAATTGTCTCAATATTCTTACATTTATGAATGAGTTTATAAAATTTACTTTCTCCCAAGCGGTATTATTTCTAGAGGAGTATAAAAATTTAAAATACATGTACAATAGAATTTAAAAGTAAATTTAACATAAATAGACAAGTACTTCATGAATGGGTCCTAAATTTTAATAAGTATTGTAAAATATAGGAAGTGTACATAATGCTTTTGGATGGAAAGACTCCAGATTAAAAAAACCAATAAGTATATTACTAGCATATTAATTAATTAATTAATTTTTTTTTTGTGGGTACCGGGGGTCGACCTCAGGACCTCGCACGCCAGCAGGCTGAACGATATCACCGGCCCCTTTTTCGTATGTGGGTTCCGGGGGTCGAACTCGGGCCCTCGTGCTTGCCAGATATAAAAAAATTATATCTATAAATACAAAACACATAAGTCCAGTCTGAGGACATGAGTATGGTAATCTGGTCTGGTTGACTCCATCTCAATGAACTAACCTGTACCAACACAACGTGCCCATTTCTCAGCCCTGGTGGACCATCTGCCTCTGTTATCTTCCATTTCCTTTCTCCTGGATATATATATATATATATATATATATATATATATATATATATCAGAAATATCCAACTCTTGTATGTTCAGCCTTTTTCTTTTTAATGTTTTCTTTTCCTTACCCAAAATTCAGGCTTATCTCTCTGAACTAAAGTTATTTGTGGTCTCAAATTTTTCCTATGTTCAACACCTGGTCTCTTTTCTCCTCTTCTCAACCAAAAACCCTTTATTCTATCTCCTATTAATTTTTCCACAACTTGCAATCTGGTTTGCTTTTTAAAATTCTCCTCAGAAAGATTCTCGCATAGTTCATCAATGACTTCTGTATTTCTGAATTCAGTGGGAACAATTCAGCCTTTATTTTTGACTCTCCTTGGCCCTCTGCTCCCTGACATCACATTCTCCTTGTTCTCATACTTTTGCAAATCATGACTTTTTTACGGCTTTCTTTTGCTTATAACCCTCAGTTATCCTTTTTTTTTTTTTTTTCCTACTTTGCATTTCCTGGCACATGTTTGTAAGGCAATCTCACATTTTTAAATATTTTAAATACTTTTGTATTCAAAGTTATCAACCCTCTAACTTCCACACATATTCCTGTACTTAGCTATCATTTGACAATTCCAGCAGCCTACTGGACATTCCCATCTGGGTATTTCATGACATCCCAAGCTCAGCAAGTTCAAAACAAAACTCATCGTACCTCGCCGTACTCTCTGTTATTCTCCATCTTGATTGGCAGTGCCATAATCCACTTAGCTAGAGACTAGGAGTCTTCTTCAAAATTTCTCTATACTTCACTCACCTACTTGTATCAATTGTTAAGTGTGATTGTATATTGCCTCTGAAGTCTTCCTCAAATAACTTACCTCTTTTTCCACTTACTATCATTAATGATTCAAACAGCCTCCATCTTATACCCAGTCATAATAACGTAAATAAATACAATCAAAGCCAGATTGGTTACCTGTTGAAATCCTTTACTCTCTCACTGACACATGCAGGATAAAGCCCAACTTCCCTGTTTCCTTTTCTCCCCCCACTTACAACACTGTTCGTCAGAACCCAAATGCTAGCAAACATCCCATACACTCGTCTGTGAGTCTCATTGATTCCTTTGCTCATGTTATCTCCTATTTTTGGAGTCCTGTTGTATGTCTAGCTTCCACTTCTGCTCTTCACCTGGACAACTCTTGCCTAAGAATTGGCTCAGGCTTTCCCCGCAACTTCTAAATTCCTCCTCCTTGCTATTCTTCCTTCATTCCAGTAAGCTAAATATTTTCTGTGGGTCCATCAGTGCCTTTCTCTGTCATCACTCTCACACAGTACATTACACTTTGATTTGTAGGTTTCAGGTTTTCTAAACACCCTGAGTTCAGTGGGGCAAAAATTGCAAGTTGACACATGCACGACACCAATTGCTAACAGGGCGGTTACAAAGGTGGATTCGACGTCTATCACAAATGCACAAGGGCATCCTATCTTTTAAAGAGCATTCTTGAATAGTCACTTACTGATTGCTAACTAAATGGAAATAGCACAAGTACTCTGTCTAAAAGCATGATGTTTTATCAGATTTATAGATTTCACTTTGTTTTAATTATATCAAAATCCAAGATCATTTAAACTGCATCCAAAACACTAATTAACAATATACAGAACACACATTTTATTTTTATTTTTATTTTTTTTTGTGGGTACCGGGGGGTCGACCTCAGGACCTCGCGTGCCAGCAGGCGCCCATGCCTCTGAGCGATATCACCGGCCCCTTTTTCGTATGTGGGTTCCGGGAGTCGAACTCGGGCCCTCGCGCTTGTCGGGCAGGCGCTTAAGCCGCTGAGCCATCTCACCGGCCCCCAGAACACACATTTTAAAAAATTGAATGCTTCAATGTCAATTATTGTGGTAATTATTTTCTCCATTACTATGGTATACATCCAAGATGGGATTAAAATCATGTCTTTGTTTAACTATGTGTACACATTCTTGTTTCTTTACATGAAAGAAGATTTCAACAAAATGAAAATGTTCTTCGATGTAGAAACAAATATGATAGAAGTTATTATATCTACTGCAAAAATAGCCAAGAGCTGGACATGGTCTAAAGATATCAACTGCATGTTTATTTTTTCCATTTAACATTTGTGCATCAGCTAATTTTTAAAAAATTAAACAATTTACTTGACTAAATCAAAATGTGACTCAGGCTCGCACTGTTAAGAAAAAAGATGTATTGTTAACTAGAACACATATGTGTTTAAAAATCATTATAAAACAATAATTTTTAGGTAAGGATTTTAAGTAATTCAGATGAGTCCTATCACTAAATTAATAAAATGTAAATTTTTGGATAGGTATTTGATATTCTGGTAGATCTGACTATCTCAGAAGAGAAAATAAATTTACTTTTACATACCAGAGTATTAATGTCATGATTTTCCAATCATGAAAACTATGTAATCTTTCTAAAATTTTCTTAGATCTTGATGTCTAAATGTCATGATTTTTGACCGCGCTAATAGCCATAGCTGGCAGAAGCTATTTTACTTTCAGCTCTGTGTATGCTCAAAGATTCTGGAATTACTAGGTATATAACTTACTCTCACATTGTTTTTTCTGGATTTTTTTATCCATCTCAATCATATACTTTTACAAAATAACAATTTATTAGTATGCAACTCACATACTATGAAATAATCCTTTCAAAGTGTACAGTTCAGAGGATTTTGTATATTAAAAATTTGTGCAACAATTATCACTGAGAAACACAAACAGGCCCAAAACACACAACAGTCTGGCTTTCTTCCCAGAACTTCCCTATCTTATGTTCCTGGCCTGCTAATTCTTGAATTCCATTTCCATCTGTTTCCTGACTTTTGGTTCTTTTATTCATTTAACACTTACTTCTGCCCCGGAAACTTGGCATCTGTTTCTTAATTTAGATTCATGACAGTCTAAGTACTTTGCCTAAGGACTGCTCGCTGGCTCTCTCATTTGGCTTACTGTTGAAGGTACTCCCGCCTCACTCGTTCTTTAAAAGTCTATCCATAGGCATAGCCTCATTGGCCACGTAAGCCAGAGGAGTGCCTCATACATTTGCTTCCAAATTTTGTTTCATCACACTCAGTTTTTGATGAAGACACCACAGCATGGATGAGCGAGAATCTCTCAAAGCTGAAGGAAAAATAGAGAACTTTTAGGGAGATTTTAGGGCCTACCCTCTGGGATTGGAAATTTGTAAAAATTTCTGTGAAGCCAGGCACCTTAAGATCTGAGGTACATCCCAGTGAGGTACAGATGAGTTGCCTCTGGCTTCTGACTTTGGATTACTCCTCAAAGATTAACAAGTGAGTCCCAGCACAGTACAAACCAAATTGAAGAGTTCATGTTGGAAGTAGGATGGGGTGCAAGGGAGAGTTTGTGATGTTACTTGAATAGGGGCATTACAGTACTAACATCCGGAGGGGACGGTGCAGAATGCTAGATCTCCTGCAGTGCACAGGGCAGCCCTGGACAGAGTGCTGTTGGTGTCCCCCATAACTCTGAATGTCTAATGGGGAGCATGAAGAAAATATGTCATCAAAGTTTTAATGAGCCTGATAGGTTGAGGACTATCAATTTATCCCATCTCTAGATTTATGCTGCTTTCCACCTTATATCCTACTCTGACCAATGCTTTGGGCCACAGTCCCTGCACTGGCCTGTTGCAGGTCTGCAAAATATCTGCACACCTGAAGATCCTTGTCAGTAAGATGACTTTGAGACTTTGAAGAAATCACTAAATTTCCTTTAACTTCAGTTTCCCCTCTGTAAAAAGGATACCGTATTAGCACCTGTCCCAGAGGTTTGTAAAGTACTTGTGAGTGAATCTAGTAGCAACTAAGTAATATCTTAGCAGTTTTTCTTTTTTTCAGAAACTTATATCACTGTATAATTTGTCTTAGAAAAGGAAGATCAATGCCACACACACATGCTAATTATCAGCTTTGTGACTCTGGAGCTTTCACTTTTTTGTCCAAATTTATGTTTCTCTCTAGTAAAATTAGATTATTGATCATTTGAGGGAACATTGTGCTAAGTGAAATGACTGTCGCAGAAGAGCAAATATTGTGTGGTCCCTCTCATATGAGACCTCTAAAATAGTCAAAACTCAGAAGCAAAGTGAAATTGTGGCAGGGGCCGGGTGGAAGGAGAAATGGGACCATGATACTTGATAGATACAAAGTTTCCATTTGCAAGAGGAATGTTAAACAGGGGGACAGAAAGGAAGTGATGAAAAAAGAATTATGATGTATTACATAAAAGTAATAAAAAATAGGGCCGGTGAGAAGGCTCAGCGGCTTAAGCGCCTGCCTTGCAAGCGCGAGGGCCCGAGTTCGACTCCCGGATCCCACATAAGAAAAAGGGGCCGGTGATATCGCTCAGAGGCACGGGTGCCTGTTGGTGCGCGAGGTCCTGAGGTCGACCACCCCGGTACCCACACACAAAAAAAAGTAATAAAAAATAAAATATAAAAAACCTAAAGAGCTCTGTTATACAAAAATGTGTCTGTAATTAATACATTGTCTTATATATATATATATATCTAAAAATTTGTTAGAAGGCTAGACATATGGACTGTTCTTAGCACAATTTTTAAAAAGCTCTAACTGCTGGCTGTTGTACCACAGTAACATAATGGCTTTTCTTGTGCAGCCTCAGGACACTCAGCAGCCAGAATTTCCTAATGCAGGCAGAAATGCATAGGCAGAGATTAGCAGGAACTCTGATTTCTTGTTTTTGCAATATCTTACAAAAATGTGTTTAGACATGGTACCAGATGCTGGCAGAAATACTTGGCCCCTTGCTATTTTATCTTTTTACTGGAGCAAGCATAATGGTGATCTTGCTCAGGGGAGTAGATACTTAAAACCTTCATACCATTTCTTAAGGATGTGATGGGAAAAGTCAGCTCTCTAGCACCTGAAGACAGTGAGGAAATTCGCCAGTACATCAAGAAAGAGAGACACACACACATGCACGTGGACACACACACATACATGCATCCACATGCATGCGCACACACACGCATACACACGTATGCACACACAGAGAGGAGAGAGAGAGAGAGCATTACAGACATTTCCTCCTGCCTAGAAACGATATACAGTGTTACTCCTTCACTGTATTCCTGCAGAATTTGATACAAAACTTTCATTGCCTTCACCACCCAGTAGAGGTTTAAATTTGTTACCTATTTACTTGGTACCTTATGTAGTGGAATATTTCCTGGTTAATCTTTTTTTTTTTTTTTTTTTTTTTTTTTTGGTGGGTACCGCGGGTCGACCTCAGGACCTCCCGCGCCAGCAGGCGCCCGTGCCACTGAGCGATATCACCGGCCCTTTTTTCCTATGTGGGTTCTGGGAGTCGAACTCAGGATCTTGCGCTTGCCGGGCAGGAACTTATGCTGCTGAGCCATCTCACCAGTCCTGGTTAATCTTTTTATCATCAGACCACCAAAATTTTGGAAATTTTTGAAGGAGTTTTTGGTGAAGTTAAATGCAATGAAATGATTAATTTTCCCCTATATTCAATGGCTTTAGTATACATACATTTCCATCAAAATTATGTGTTTTTCAGGTGAGTTCTGTGAAAATTTTCTCAAGCTATAACTTTATGAAATGCTAAAATGGATGTGTAAGTGTTTCATTATTTAAAATCAATGTTTCCAATTAGTTTCTTCCTCTGGGTTTTATATTCCCAATGAAACTTAGCTAATGTTTTAGCTAAAGAGAAAGCAAGTCTCCAATTAAATTAATGTATCAGCATAAGATAAAGTAAATTACTATTACTATAAATCCATCTTCAATAATATTAAAATTGCTGCTAATTATCTAGGCAGCTACAAATGTACTTGTCAGGCAGTAGTACTGTGATGTTCTCTTTGCCTGTTGATTTTCTTTTTTTCTTTTTGGCTATATTTCTGGAACAAAACAACTTAGCTGTTAAATGAGACTTGCTTTTGGAAGATACAATGTGACTGAGTTAATCATCCTCACAGAAAAGATGTGTATTTTATCTCAATTAGGGTATGTAATTTTCAAGAGTAATAAATTCAGAGTTCAAATTCATTAAAAACCCTATAAGTTCTAAAAATAATTAAGAATTCAGGAATCTCAATATCAGAGAATAAAGCCTGATTTTCAACCTGTTTTATGAAGTCAAGCAGGAGTATGTGAGAGCTAGCTTGCCAGGGTTCATACAAGTCAGTTGAGCACATCTCTCCCCAACTTTGCATTTTGTATATAACAAGAGCCTATGCATAACAAACAGAATGAAATTATTATAATGAGGACAAATATTTCATGTAATTTGGTAAAATAACATTAGATATTGAGAAAATTTGGAAAAATAGGGGAAAGGAAAAAAGTAGAGAAAAAATCAGAAATCTTCCAAAAAATAAAATCTTGTATGCATTTTTATTAAACTGTTCAGTTTAGTTAATGAAATTAAAGTAAAAATGATAATTAATAAGATAAATATATTGCTTTTAACAATATATAATTATGAAAATCTCCAAATGTACAAAAAAATTAAAATACTTGTACATTACAGTTAATACCATACATGGTTCACCTAGGTCAAACCATCAATAGTTTTTTAAAGCTCTCAAGTGATTCCAACGTGTAGTGTGAGAAGACCTGTATTATTCTAATGCTTTTCACACTTTAGTAACAATTACAGTTTGTAATCGTTAGAACACAGATTGAAAGGCCAAATCCAGAGAGTTTCTGATTCAGTAAGTCTAGGTAAGGCCCCTACGACCATAAGGATCTGACACACATATAATCATGAAGTAATGATCAACAATTACTCACTCAGTGACAAAATTTAAGTCCTGATATTCCATCCACAAGTTACATCTCTGTATTTAAACTGCGCAGATTGCCAAAAAGTTTGTGTGGTTGTAACCACATTAGCTCTACATTTGTTTTCTCACACAAAAACCAAACAGCAATGCTACAGTACTAATGTTTCCAGCATCTCCACAATACGAAAGAAAATTCTTCTGCTTCGAAGTTGAAATGATCTTTGAACAGTCATTTGAGGAACACATGAATTGTAAGCCTGTGGAATCCAAACTAAACTAATCTAAAGGAAAATAAAATAATTTTCACTAGTCATCCAGTATTTTGAGACTGATAATTTTCTAAAATTATCTTACAGGTTTTGGATGTAGAATAGATGTTAACTGGTTCAATTGTATTGCACTAGAAATGACTATAAAACAGTTCTGAGAACACAGTCCTTTAAAGGAAATAGTCTTTGTATTGCCATGAAGTGTTCAATTAAATTAATATACTAACAGTTTCTTTATCCATTGTCTTATTGATAGAAAAACAAGCAATTCCCATGCTTCAGCTATTATGAGTAAAGCTGCCATACACATTCTAGTACAAATGTTTGTGGACATGTGCATTGATTTCTCTGGCTTAAGTACTTTGGAGTTTAATTACTTGGTCAAAATTTAAATAATCTTCATTTTACAAGAAATTGTCAGAACTTTTCCCAATGTGGTTGTACCATATTACACTTGTTTCAGCAATGTGTGAGAGTTACAAGTGCTCAACATTTTCTCCAAAATTTAGTGAGGTCATTTTTTTTTTAACCATTCTTGTGACTTTAATAGATATTTTCCTCATTACAAATGATATTGAGCAATTTTTCAGGTGCTTATTTCTTATTTCTGTCTGTTGCCTTGTCAAACGTGCAATGAAATATTTTGCTTATTTAAAATAGCTATTTTTGGGCCGGTGAGATGGCTCAGTGGCGTAAGCGCCTGCCTTGCAAGCGTGAGGGCCCGAGTTCGACTCCCGGAACCCACATACGAAAAAGGGTCCGGTGATATCGCTCAGAGGCACGGGTGCCTGTTGGCACGTGAGGTCCTGAGGTCGACCCCCCGGTACCCACAAAAAAAAAAAAATAAATAAAAAAATAAAAATAAAAAATAAAATAGCTATTTTTTCTTTTAATTATTTGGTTAAAAGTTTATGTACATCTATCTATATATCTGTGTATGTAGTAACACAGATTCTATTCTATTCTCCGGTGTGTGTTGCAAATGTTTCTCTCTAGTCTTTGGGCCATCAATTCAGTATTTGTCTTTTGATAACATTTAGAAAAAATTTTCATGAAGTCTAATTTATCATTTTTGTCTTTTATGGCCATTGCTTCTTTAGTTCTATTTATTTATTTATTTTTTTTTGTGGGTACCGGGGGGTCGACCTCAGGACCTCGTGCGCCAGCGGGCGCCCGTGCCGCTGAGCGATATCACCGGCCCCATTTTTTGTATGTGGGATCCGGGAGTTGAACTCGGGCCCTCGCGCTTGCCAGGCAGGCGCTTAAGCCGCTGAGCCATCTCACCGGCCCACTTCTTTAGTTCTAAGAAATCTTTGCTTAATCTCAAGTTACAAAGTATTATTCTATATTTAATTTTCTAAAAGCTTTACAGATTTGTCTATTTTAATCTCTAATATAACTCTAATTAATCTTAGTTTTCTGCATTATTTAGTATTTGAAGCCAATTATTCCCACTGAATATTCTGTTTTTCCAGGACTATTGTTGAAAAGAATTTCTATCCCTATTGGATTCCTTTGGCATCTTTGTCAAAACTTGATTTACTATCTACATGTAATTGTATTTCTAGACGCTCTGCACTGATGTGTTTATCATTCCTTATGCCAGTACTGCATTGTAGTTTACAGTAAGTCCTGAGGTTAGATAATGTAAGTCTTCCAAGTTTGTTTCCTTTTTCAATATTGTGTTGAATACTTGACAAGTCCTTTGGATTTTCATATAAATTTTTTAATCATATTCTAGAAAATTATCTTCTGGAATTCTGTTTGAGATTGCATTGAAGCAGTAGATCAGTTTTGGGTGAACTTGTGTGTTAACAATATCAATAATATGAAATCAACACACTCTATCCAGTCAATTTAATTGTCTATGTCCCCTTTGTTATCTTTCATTAATATATACTGTGGTTTGTAGTGTGAATGTCTTCTATATTTTTTGTTAAATTTATTATCAAATAGTCTGTTTTTGATACCATTATAAATGGAATTGTTTCCCAGATTTCATTTTTAAGTTCTGTCAGTGTCCTGTGAACTTGCTAATATTTTTTTAGGATCTTTATTGTAGTTTCCTTAACATTTTCTATGTTAAAAATTATTGTACACACAGAGATATTTTTATTCATTTCTTTTTGAACTCCAAGCCATCTAAAGAGTTTTATTTTCTTAATTGCAATTAGCAGACATTTGATATGAAGTACAATAGAAGTGATGAATTTCAGAATTTTTGGCTTTTCTCAGATTTTAGAGGAAAAGGACAACATGCTCAATATGTCAACATTAAGTAGGGTTTTGATAGATGATCTTTGTCAAATTGAGAAATTTTCTTACTATGCCTAGTTCTCTGAAAATTACACATGAACTTTGCCAAAAAGCTTTATTATAATCTACTGAAATGATTATTTTTTTATTATCTTATTATGGTGAATTATCTATATTGACTTAGGAATGTCAAATCAGCCTTGCATTCTTAGGGTAAACTCATATAGATATATATATCTTAAATATCTTAAGCAATATCTATATATATATATTTGTGGAATTGATTTGCAAATATTTGTTAAAGATTTTTATGACTTTGTTTATGAGAAACACTGGCTTGTAATTTTTCCTTTTTAAAATATCCTTGCCATGTTTCAATAAATTAATATTTGTTGACTTCACAAATCCAGTTACATGCTTCTTCCTTTTATATTTTTTCAAGTTTTGTAACATTGGTGTTACTTTTTTCTTAAATGTTAGAATTCATGTATGAATTTCCAAAACTGAATCAAGAAGATATAAAAATTCTGAATAACCTGATATCAGTTAATGAGATTGAAAATGTAATTAAAAACTTACCAACAAAGTAAAACCCAGGTCCTAATGGATTCACGGCTGAATTCTACAAGAAATTTAGAGAAGATTTAATGCCAATACTCCTCAAACTCTTTAATGAAATTGAAAGGGAAGCAATACTCCCTAATTCATTCCTGGAGGCAAGTTTAACCCTAATACCAAAACCAGAGAAAGACCCAACCAAAAAAGAGAACTACAGGCCACTCTCCCTAATGAACATAGATGCAAAAATCCTCAATAAGATACTAGCAAACAGAATGCAGCAAATCATCAAGAAGATTATACACCATGACCAAGTGGGATTCATCCCCAGAATGCAAGGATGCAAATCAATAAATGTAATACACCATATCAACAGAGCCAAAGGCAACAATCACATGATCACTTCAATAGATGCAGAAAAAGCGTTTGATAAAATCCAACACTCATTCATGATAAAAACCCTACAGAAAATTAGAATAGATGGACTTTACCTCAATCTGATAAAAGCCACCTATGACAAACAACCAACATCATACTAAATAGACAAAAACTGAAAGCTTTCAATCTAAAATCAGGAACAAGACAAAGGATGTCCACTATCACCACTCCTATTCAATATAGTTCTGGAAACACTAGCCAGAACAATTAGAAAGAGAAAGAAATAAAATGAATAAGGATAGGAAAGGAAGAAATTAAATTATCATTATTCGCAGATGACATACTCTATATAGAAGACCCCAAAAACTCTACCAAAAGACTTCTAGAATTAATAACCAAAGTCAGTAGCATAGCTGAATACAAAGTCAACACTCAAAAATCAATAGCATTCTTGTACACAAGCAACAAACTCACTGAGAGAGAAATTAGGGAAACCACAACCTTCACAATAGCATCCAAAAAATAAATACTTAGGAATCAAACAAAGGAAATAAAAGATCTATACATTGAAAATTACAGAACTCTGAAAAAAGAGATCAAAGAAGATATCAGAAAATGGAACCTAGCTTTTACATGGCTTAATCTTATACTGAGTAATATTTTTCTCCAAAAGGTATTTGTACATTCTCTAATGCTTGTTTGTTAATACATGAGAATGCTTACTTGTTGTCTTTAAAAATAAATAAATAAATAAATAAATAAATAAATAAATAAATAGAAAATGGAAAGATATCCCTTGCTTATGGATAGGAAGAACCAACATAATGAAAATGGCCATACTCCCAAAACCGTTATACAGATTTAATGTTATCCCCATCAAAATACCATTAGCATACCTCACGGATCTAGAGAAAACATTCCTAAAATTCATTTGGAAACAGAAGAGACCTAGAATAGCAAAGGCAATCCAGGGCAACAAAGGCAGGGCAGGAGGCATCACAATCCCTGACTTGAAATTATATTACAAAGCTACTGTGATAAAATCAGCATGGTACTGGCAAAACAAAAAAATAAAAACAAAAACAAAAAAACACCTGAGGCTCAATGGAACAGATTAGAAGACACAGGCACAACCACAAACACACTCAGCCACCTTATCTTCAACAAAGGGGCCAAATATGTTCACTGGAAGAAAGATAGCCTCTTTAATAAATGGTGCTGGAAAAACTGGCTTTCCACATGCCAAAGACTAAAACTAGACCTATGTGTATCAACATGTACTAAACTAAAGTCAAAATGGATCAAAGATCTAGCTATTAAAACAGAAACAATAAAACTACTGGGAGAGAAGGTAGGTAGAAATCTTGCAGACATGGGGTAGGCATAGAGTTCATGAACAAAACCCAAACTGCACGGGAAGTACTTAAAAGAATCAACAGCTGGGATCTCTTATTAAAAAGTTTTTGCACATCAAAAGAAATCACCAACAGAGTGAAAAGAAAACCTACAGGGAGAAAAAAATTTTAGCTAACCGTCCCTCAGACAAAGGACTTCTATCTAGAACATATAAAGAATTGATAAAAATCAGGCCCCCAAATTCAAAGACCCAATCCAAAGATAAGCATCTGAGATGAATATGCACTTCTCAGATAAAGAAATCCAAATGGCAAATAAATATATGAAAAAATGTTCAACATCACTGGTTATTCAAGAGATGCAAATTAAAACAACACTGAGATTCCATCTCACCCCAGAAAGAATGGCTATCATCAAGAAATCAACCAATAACAAATGCTGGTGGGGCTGTGGGGATAAAGGAACACTTCTCCACTGTTGGTGGGAGTGTAGACTGGTGCAACTATTATGGAAGTCAGTGTGGAGATTCCTCAAAAGACCAGGATTGGAGGTCCCATTTGACCCAGCTATTCCCCTTCTGGGTATTTTCCCAGAAGAATTAAAAACATTGTACCACAGTGATATATGTGCACCCATGTTTATAGCAGCACAATTTGTAATAGCTAAATCTTGGAAACAACCCAGATGCCCATCCACCAAGGAATGGATAAAAAAGATGTGGTATTTTTGTATAATGGAGTACTACTCAGCTATAAAAAAGGATAAACTCGAGGCTTATATAGGTAAATGGAAGCAACATGAGACCATACTCATAAGTGAAATAAATCAGACTTGCATATATATAAACATCGTACTGTCTCCCTAGTGTGAGAAACTGAAAGAGTAAATAAGATCTAAAATGTACAATAGATATTGTGAAAGGGGAAGAAACTGCTCAAAATGAAAGAACAACTGAGGTGGAGGAAAGGAGAAGAGAAGAAAGGGAAAAAAATATTTATATACAAGACAGCAAAGATAACTACACTAGTAATTTCTATTAGTTCATTGAAAAGAACTGTTTGTGCTTATATTGTTTGATCAATATTTCATGCCTATATCCTGTAATCTGAGCAATTTAAATTACTGATTCAGTCTCATTGTTTGTTATTGTCTACTCAGACTTCCTATTATTAATTCAGCTTTGGTAGGTTGTATGTTTTTGGAAATGATCTCTTTATTCTATACTACCTAATTTGTTGGTATATAAATAGTTATAATACCTTATAATCATTTAAAAACTTTGCATCATGTGTTATACTGTCTCCTTTTCATTTCTTAATTTATTTACTTGTCCATCTTTTTTCCTTAGTCTGTTCTATAGTCTGCAACTGGGATGTCCCTACTAGGAGATGGTAAAGTTAGGAGGTGGGGCTTGGTGGAAGGAAGTTATGTCATTGAAGGCAACGCTCTTGAAAGGGATACAGGGTCTCTGGCCCTTCCCTCTCTCTGTTTCCTGGCAGCCATAGGGTGAGAAGCTCTACTCCTCCTCACCCTCCATTCCCCATTCTTCCTTGTCACGGGCCCAAATTACCATGTTCCAAAACCTCTGAAACCACGAGTCAAAATATGTATTTCCTCATGCCACTTTCCTCATTCCTCAAATTATTTACCTCAGGTATTTTGTCACAGTGACAGAAAGCTAACCATCTACTTGGGGGCTTGTTGATTTTGTTTCTTTATTTAAACTTTTTGTTTTGTTGATTTCTTTCTACTGTTTTTCTATTGTTTGATTTATTTATGACATAATCTTTATTTTCTTACTTTTGTTAACTTTGGGTTTATTTTATTTTTTTCTATTTTCTTAATTTGTAAATTAGTTCATTTGAGATCTTTTTTCTTTATTACTATAGGTATTTAATGCTATGAAGCTCCCTCTTAATATTTATTTTGGTGCTTCTCATCAAAATGGGTGATATTTTAACTTTTATTTATCTCAAGGTATTTTTAACTCTCCATTTTGTTTCCTCTCTTATTCCATAGTTGTTAAAGAGTGTGTTGTTTTGCTTTCACATGTTCATGAATTTTCCTGTTGTCTTTCTGTTACTGATTTCTAGCGTTACTCCACTATGTCTGAGGAGAAAGCTGATATGGTTTCAATCTTTCTCAATTTGATGTCTTGTTTTTTGACCTCACATGTGATTTATCTTAAAGAACGTCTGTGTATTCCTGCATAGAATGTGTATTCTACTGCAATCTGGCTAGAACTATATGGACCCATTTTATCTGTTGAGTCTGCTTCCTTATTGATCTTCTGCCTGGATATTCCATCCTTTTTTGGAAATGGAGTGCTAACATCTCCCACTATGGTTGTAATATTGCAATTTCTCCATTCAATCTAGTAATATTTAGGAGCTGTGATGTTGCTTATAATCACACTTATGTCTTCTTGTTGAATTGACCCTTTTATCATTATTTAATAAGCTTTATTTTCTCTTATGACTTTTTTGGAGTTAAGGTCTATTTTGTTTGGTATAATTATTACCACATTTTCTCTCCTTTGGTTATCATTTGCACGAAATACCTTTTTCCATTTCTTTACTTTTAATCTGCATATGTACTTATATCTAAAAAGAGTCCCTTTAAGCAGAACATGTTTTTAATCCATTCAGCCACTCTATGCTTTTCGATTTTTCAAGTTTAATACTTTTACATTTACGTTTAAAGTGATTAATGACAGATAAGGATGGGTACGGCCAGTTTTTTTTTCTTTGAATTTATTTTGTTGTTCTCTTCCTCTTTTACTCTCTTTTACTCTTTTTATTATTTGGTGATTTAAAAATTTGATTATTTGAATTCATTTCCTTTATTGTTTGTGTATCTACTATTGCTTTTACCTTTGTGTTACCAGGAGACTTATATAAATCTTCTTTTAGTATAATCACTTGTTATTTTAGTCTGATAACTTAAGATACTTGCATAAAAAGAACTCTACACTTTTATCCACCCTGCCCACCTCCACACGCACACACACACACACACATACTTTGTGTTCTTTAAATCAGAGTTTACTTCTTTTTATATTGTGAATCTCTTACAAAATGTTTGTGGTAATATTCTTGTCTTTTAACTCTGAGAGTTATGGGCAATTTACATATGAATTTGTATACCACTACTGTTTTATTATTTTGTATTTGAGTGCATATTTACCTTTACTAGTGAGATGTATACTTTGATCTCATTCTTTTTGTGTGTGTGTGTGTGTGTGTGTGTGTGTGTACCAGGGGTCGACCTCAGGACCTCGCGCGCCACCAGGCACCTGTGCTGCTGAGCAATATCACTGGCCCTTTTTTCGTATGTGGGTTCCGGGAGTCGAACTCGGGCAGTCGTGCTTGCCAGGCAGGCGCTTACGTGGCTGAGCCATCTCACCAGCACTGATCTCATTCTTTAGCATGCTTTCAATTCCATTTGAAGAACTCTATTAAGCGTTTCTTTTTGTTTGTTTTGTTTTTTGAGACTACTCAGTATGTAGTCCAGGCTGGCCTTGAACACACTATATAGTCCAGGCTGTCCTTGAACTTGAGGCTATTCTCCTGCCTCATTCCACCTTCTAAGTGCTGGGATTATAGGCATGTGCTACCATGCCTGGCCTATTAGGCATTTCTTGTAAGGCAGGTCTAGTGGAGACAAACTCCTTCACTTTGTCTGGGAAAGACTTATCTTCCCTTCATGTTTAAAGGATAGCTTTATAGGTTTTAATAATTTAGGTTGGCAACTATTTTCTTTCAGTACTTTGAATAATTAATCACACTCTTCCCTGACCTGCAAGATTTATGTTGGGAAAATAACCTTACAAACTTCCCTTATATGTGATGAGTTGTATTATTCTTATTTCCTTCAAAATTCTCTTTGTTAATGAAATTTGAAAGATCAATTATAGTATTTCATTCTGCAGATTTATGTTCAAATTTCTTAACCTATGTGTTATTTTCAGTCTTGAGTGTCAGTATCTCTTCCCAGGCTTGAGAAGTTTTCTGCTTCTTTTTGTTTGTTTATTCATTTTTTTTAATGTTGCTTCACTTAGTTGTTTCTTATAAGTTCTGTGAACTTTCTTAACTTTTTTTCTGTTTTTCCTTGTGCTGGATTATTTCAAATAATCCATCTTCATCTTTTCTTCTGCTTGAATGAATCTATCACTGAAGCACTCAGTTGTATTTTTTTATAGCAGTCATTGCATTTTTCAACTCCAGAATCTCTTTTTTTTTTTGTGGTGCCAGGGGTCGACTTCAGGACCTCATGTACCAGCAGGCGTCCATGCTGCTGAGCAATATCACTAGCCCTTTTTTCCTATGTGGGTTCCAGGAGTCGAAATCGGGACATTGTGCTTGCCAGGCAGGTGCTTACGCCACTGAGCTATCTCACTGGCCCCAGAATCTCTTTGGTTTTTTTATTTTAATTTTGTTGAATTACTCATTTTGTTCTTATACTGTTTTCCTGATTTCTTAGGTTGTTTAGCTAAAAACTTGTACATCTTTAGAATAATGATTTTAAATTCTTCACCAGATAATCTGTGGATTATCACTTCTTTGGAGCCAGTCACTAGATGTTAATTGTGTTCCTTTGGCGGTGTTTATTCTGTTTCCTTGTGTTGCTACCAGCACAAGTGAAGAGTCAGCCAGTTATTCCCGATTTTATGAAATGGCTTTGGTCAGTAAAGACCTCCCCCTTGGGGGTAGGCATGAGGGTCTGCAGATGGAAGACTGTGTGGTAGTGCACTGTGGCACTGGATTCAATGGTGCAAGGGCAAAAAACATGGAATATGCACTGACTGTGGATCAGAAGGAGGAGTGATGACTGGGAGCTTAGGCAACAAGAATATGCAACACCAGAAACTGTGTTATTCATGGTAGTGAAAGCCACAGGGGCTCATAATGGTCACTAGGGCTGTTAGGGACCTCAGTGGCATCTGTTGGTCAGGTAACAAGCATGCTAAAGTAGGTGGAGGTTGGAGAAGGTGACATGATTGTGTTTAGAAGCAGATGTGTGCACAGTAGTATATAGTATTTGGAGCTGGCTGTGGGGTCAGGGCCTCTTTGAATATGGTCACACTCAGTTGCCATTCTGGGTCCAGAGTATGCATAGTGGCACTAGGTGGGGTGTCTCTTGGGGGGGAAAGTGCTCCAGCTCAAGCAACTTAAATCAGCAAATCAGAAAAACATGAAAGCTTGGTAGTGAAACCTGCAGGAGTCTGTGATGGCCCTGAGGGCAACTGAGGTCCTTAGTGGTGAAGGTCAGTGGGGTCCACTGATATCCCTTACCCTTTATTTATTTGTTTTTAGACATCTACAGATGTATCTGCTATGCTGACCTCTCCAGTGATCCAGATGCACTGAAACCAAGTGAGTCCTTCAGAAAAAGCTCTGAAATTTTGAGAACACTGGTCACTCACCTTAGTTCCTGTTTTCCCTGTGAGGGGAACTGGTGGGATAAGGAGATTCCTCTTGGTGGTGGGGTGTGATGGTCTGGGAGATAGGGTAATGAAAGTAAAATGAAACTGTTGTTTCCACCCATTTGGTGTAGTTGTTTTTGGTTTTATTGTTCTATAGCATTGTTACAGCTTCTCACATAGAATTTTGAGCTCTCACAGAGCTATTTTTGCTCATGGATAGCAGTCTAATTATTGTTTTTGGGGTGGGATGAAAGCTGGGATCTCCCACTGTGCCATATTACTGGCACCACTCTTTGGATCAACCAACTGAAAAAATTTTTAATTTAAGGTACAGCTTATGTACTGTAAATTGTACAGATTTAAATAAGCATATAAAACCTTTTTTCAATGTTCTATAGCCACTTATGTACCCACTAGATGAATACAGAACACTTTAAGCAATCCAGAAAGCTTTCTTTTGTCCCCTACCAGTCATTAGTCTACCAGTCAGTAGAGTGAAGAGTTAACCACTGTGCTGACTACTACCTTGAAGTTATTATTTTTGTCTAATACTGAACTTCATAAAATGAAACCATGCAGTGTACATTCTTTTGACTCTGGATTCCTTCACTTAATATAATGTGGTGGTTAGTTTTATGTGTCAACTGAAAGCAAGCTCATATGACTTGCTTTGGCTATTGAATTATGACCAAAAGGGAGGCGTGTAACTCCTTGGCAGGATTTAAGAGTTTCTGTGAATTTCTGTATCTACTCCCCCATGCTTTAACATATACAGATGCATAAGTCAAGATGTGTCTTCGCCAGCCTAGGTCCTTGAGTGACTGAAATAAACAGCGGTGTCCCAATGACCTTCGTTGGACTATACTATAAGCATATAACAACTCTTTCTTCTTATAGACAACTAAGGCTTTGGGGTTGTTGCCACGGCATAACTTTGCCTGACTTGGACCCTGACTGCCAATCTATTTCTACAAGTCATATGCTTTAATAGGACAATCTGCTGATGCTAAATACCAGCTTCTTTCTTTAGACGTTATTTGTACTGTCCAGTCTGTGATATTCCCTAGCAAGCCTACCTTATTTATGTCATGTACTAGAGTTCCATAGGAATTTGAATTTCTGCTGTGACAATGTGTTCTACAGTAGGGATAATTATATTTTACTGGGAAAATATGAGAGACTGAAAATTCTACTGGACTCATAAATAAATTTTAAATTGTGGAGTTTCTTCATCATTGTCTTATGAATCAATTAAAAAGAAAATCACTAAACATTATTATTTTTTAAAGTTTTTATCACAGTGCTTGGTAAATTTTCTTGCATTTTTGGAAAATGATAGATTAGGATCATTTCAGAATTGGGAGAACAGGTGAAAGGGAAGTTCGGAACTATTTGTATGAAAGATATTCTTTTCATTTGTAGTTTAGTTATACCAAATTATAGAAATCCATTTGAAAATAATCCAGTCTGCTTATTCTTTGACAAGAATATGTCCTAGAAAGAAAAATTTTAAAACTTTACTAGTCTAATTTAAATATAATTTAAATATATTAGTCAATTAAATTTGTCAATGGTTAGACATATTTTATAAAAAATGATTTGTCTAATGATTGTATATTTTAAAAACCTACATGGTAGGAAATATATTTTAGTATTATGGCATAAGTAGAGTAATAGAGACTCAAAGAAGTTTTCTTTCTTTCTTGCATGAAAGTCTTTTATTGCTAGCTCTGTATAGCACTATTAACTTTAAAAAAAGTCCTAGAAATATATGACAGCTTGATGTAGCCCTATTAACTCTAAGAAATACTAGAAGTCCTACCTATGCCAACTATATGTAACTCTGGTAAATCTAAGAAGTTCTCAGTAACCTAGACTTTTTCTATTTTCCTGCTTTACTACTCCTTGGTTTCATTGCTCAAATCATTTCATTGCCCAGGAAAGGGTTCTCCCATTAGATCCAGTAATAAAAAGGAAACAGTCAAGGGAAGGTGTATTCCAATTATCTCTCTAAAGAACTTCTACAATTCACTTCTAGTGGGCCGCGACTTTGCCATATCTCTGCATCTAGCTACATGGGAAGGTTGAAAATATTTTCTTTATTTCAGGTTTCATGTGGGATCTGCAAAATGAGAGGTTATATTGTGCAAAAAAGAAAGGGAAGACTTAAAGGGGCAAGCAAAACTACCTCAATTACATTCCACTCCTGATGTTGCCATGTATATATAATGGCATTAGAGAACTCCTGACCGGTTTCTTCTCCCTCCTTTACTTGTCCAAGAGAACAAGGGGAAATAATTGGAGCAGAGAGCTTGAGAGGAGTCTGGCTTTGAGTGGTTCAATCCAGTTTCTCTAGAGAGGCACACACATCCCTAGCTCCTCAGTGAAGGGAAGTTTATAATGCAGGATTCCATTAAGAGAGGGCTGCTCTTCCAGCTCTGCCTGGGAGAGTGAGGGTAATTCTGATTCTGTGCTCATCTGTAACCCAGTAGTTGCCAGAGAACGTAGTTCTATGGAACTTTATTAGAATGAAGATAATGTCTATTTTCACTCCTGTGTCTATCTCTCAATTGATTTCATTCACAGACAAAGGACCGTAATAGTACAAAGTGCTTTCCACACAGGCCAACAATATGAACACATTTTATCATTGAAAACTACAAAGCTATCAGTGAAAGAAAACGGCACCGTCTCACCCTTATTTGTATGTGCAGGGGTCATAGCCATATATGCAACAAAAGGAACAAACTGCATGTAGACAGAAATATACAAAGACATTCCAAGGGCAAGGGAGAGAAAAAGTGAAAGAAAGAGAGAGAGAGAGAGAACAGAAAAATAGAAATGTTATGGGAAATGAAAATAAACTAAAGGAGAAATACAACACAGAAGTAGGCCCAGAATAATTTTCATAACTGACTTAAATGGCCAGAACCCTGTGTAAAATATTCCCACATCCCAACCATGTATTCTGTCAGGCCAACCAACCGAGAGGCCAGGTCGCATCTGGACAGAGCTGTATTTCCTTGTCCCCTAGTCAAAGTCATTACCTTGATTTGAGTCTGCCTATGCTTGTCTGATATTTCTTATCTAATCAACAATTAAATTTACTCAATATAGGTGAATCTATCTAACAATGACTATCCTTTTACCAAAAATATCTAAAAATATTTAACGAAAGTAATTGAACTCAGGTATAAATAGTGGCTATGAAAGGAAAGATATCAGTGTGTAAATGGATGAATAAATAAATAAAAGAAACTTCTATTCTTCATGCCATAGATATTTTAAATCCTTTTGATTTGGCAATGGTAATTTAATTCTTCCTTCATATTTAGAAGGCTTCTGTAAGATTAGTCTGGATTACTAAAATGCACCCTGTTAGCACGTGGTTAAAAATTATTTACAACAGAAATTTTTTTTTATTTTAAAGAGAAAAAAACAACAAAAATAATGATACAAAATTTCAAAACAGGATAATAGGAGAGTAACAATGGTTAATACATTGTGTATTGTCATCTTCAAAGTAGCTGCTCATATTACAAGATATAGGCATGAAAAATTGATCAAAAATATTGGCACAAACCTTGCTTTTCAATGAACTAATAGAAATTAGTAGTATAACTATCTTAACTATCTTGTGTGTGTGTGTGCGTATATATATATATTTTTTTATTTTTCCTTTTCCCTTTCTTCTTTTCTCCTTTCCCCCATCCCATTTTTTTCTTTCCTTTTGAACAGTTTTTTCCCACTTCACAATATCTTTTGTACATTTTGGATCTTATTTACTCTTTCCACTTCTTACACTAGGGAGACAGTACTATATTTACATGTGCAAGTCTGATTTATTTCACTTATGAATATGGTCTCAAGTTGCATCCATTTACCTATAAAGGTCTTGTTTATCTTTCTTTATAGCTGAGTAGTACTCCATTGTATAAAAATGCCACATATTTTTTATGGTCGATGGTCATCTGGGTTGTTTCCAAGATTTAGCTATTACAAATTGTGCTGCTATAAACATGGGTACACATATATCGCTGTGGTACAATGTTTTTAATTCTTCTGGGAAAATACCCAGAAGGGGAATAGCTGGGTCAAATGGGACCTCCAATCCTGGTCTTTTGAGGAATCTCCACACTGACTTCCATAATAGTTGCACCAGTCTACACTCCCACCAACAGTGGAGAAGTGTTCCTTTTTCCCCACAGCCCCACCAGCATTTGTTATTGGTTGACTTCTTGATGAGAGCTTTTCTTTCTGGAGTGAGATGGAATCTTTGTGTTGTTTTAATTTACATCTCTTGAATGACCAATGATACCAACAGAACATTTTGAAACAATGCTTTACAATATTTTTATGAATTAAAATGTAATTATTGTAAGAGGTAGTATTTTAAAATGGCTTAACTCTTTAAAATTATTGTAGTAGTTGCAAGAATAATAGACAAAAAAAGGGGGACTCTGAAATTCTCAATCTGTTTCTACTACTACTTCCCAGTTTATTTTAGACATACGACCTAACCTTTCTCATTCTTTTTATTTGTACATTAGAATGTAGAGCAGGTATCGACGTTCTAATTTAAAATATATTTTCATTCTATTCATATATTAGAAATAACAAAATTGGGCTAAAAAATGAGTGTATTTCAGTGAACGATGTAAAGAAAGTTATGAGCTAGTGCTGCCCCCTTTTGTTGGCTTGTTTTATTCAGTTTTATTGCAGGATAAAGGAAAAAGGCTGGCGCTAGCAGTAATTTTATGAAGTAATAATACTTTCTCATTCTAATTGATTCTCCCTAGCACCTATCCTCTGCCTATCTTTGTATAAGCAATAGTTCCAAACACTGTTGTGTTGTTTTGTTTTGTTTTGTTTAGTTTTGGTAAATCTGCTTTGGCTTAGGTCTAGATTTTAACAAAACCAGGACCAATAAATAGTGTTTCTCAGACAACTGAGAAAACATGTTTTTGAAACTTTCAAAGAAATAATGGTCTCAGTAATTATCCCAAGATAAATTTTCTATGCCTAGATGTAAAATTGGATGGTTTATTACCTAATAAAAGAGTAATACAAGGAAACATTTTCAAAGGAACTGGAATTCATAATATAATAACAGGAACATCATGTATATCATCTGAAATAGAAAACAAAGAGTACCTTCTAAATTACTGCCAGTAACAAGAATTTTAAAGTAGAAAATTATTTTCATTTTCATGCTGCTGTTATAATCTCTCCTATATATATTTTTTTGTGGGTACCGGGGGGTCGACCTCAGGACCTCGCATGCCAACAGGCACGCGTGCCGCTGAGTGATATCACCGGCCCCTTTTTCGTATGTGGGTTCTGGGAGTCGAACTCGGGCCCTCACGCTTGCAAGGCAGGCACTTACGCCGCTGAGCCATCTCACCGGCCCCTCTCTCCTATATTTTTATACTAAAATCTTTGTGCAATTTTCACAATCATGCCAAGTCCATTTCTGGCAGTATGACAAAGTTGATCATGTGGAAAACTAAAGATTATATTTTAGATTTAAAATGGCCCCCAAAGCTTCAAGTGTTTGGAAGGTGACTGGGTTATGGGACATCATAGTTGACTTACTATTAGGAGAAGGGGGGGTCACTAGGGCCATGACCTGGAAGGGTATATTTCCTTTCCTATTACTCCTGCTCTCTCTTGGCTTCCTAGTTACCATGAAGTGAGCAGACACCATGCAGCCTCTTCCTGGAACCAGCCAACCATGCAAAGAATGAAACTTCTAAAACATGAGCTAAAACCGACCTCTCTTTTCAGATGTGGGTGCTAAGTATTTTGTCCCAGTGATAAGGAAAGTGACTAAGATGCTAAGTGAGCTGAATTCAGTGTAATCAAAATCCATTTACATACAAAGGTTATCTCTGATGAAAGTTATAGAAATCTCTGGGGCCCAAAAGGAAGGAATGATCTGAAAAAATCTGGGTAATACAGAGACTGACATTTTCTTTGGCTTCTGCAAGGCAAAGAGTTGTTAACTTCCATAGTAATAGGTTTTGATTTCACCAGTCAAGACCGGGCAGCGGTGAGTGAGGCCTTAGGCCAGAGCAAGGGAGATATCATAACAGAGACTCCCAAATAAAATGAGCACCCTTAAAGGGTCAAATTTCAGTACAAAGGTTGGACTAGAAAATATTCACCCACTGGCTAAGTAGGAGTGAGAGAAAGCTTGAATAGTTTGACCTGTGTTAGAAGTAGGTAAAAAATATCCACTGAGAAGTAATAATCAAGATTTCTAACATTGATTAGGTGTTCATATTTCACATAAATACATGGTTTTTGGAGCAGAAAACTGAAAGAATAACATAAAACTGGAGGTTTCAGATATTAACATCACTGAGTTATGAGAAGAAGCAAAAGAACACCTCTCCGGAAACACACACCCTCAGATAGGACCTCATCAGAGCCCCAAGCATTTCTCAGCCTTGATACTAAATTTGAAAACATGTAAGGTGCCATGTCACTACTCTCCTGTATTTCTATTCTTCGTATTTATCTGTTAACATGCAAAGTAACCAAACATTACATGGAGATGTAAGAATGAGAACATGTCTGTGTGACCTTATACTAGATATTTAACCTCGGTTTTCTCATCTCTAAAAATGAGAGTTATCATAGTCTATAACTCATAGGCTTGTTATAAGAATTAAATGAGTTAATATATTTCACATAGAACTGTGCATGGAATATAATTGGAAGCATGAAAAAGGGGTAGCCGCTCTTTCATTATCAGTATCTCCACTATCATTTCACATATTTCATGATTATGTTGGGTTATCTAAAACTGTGCTTAGATGTATACATCTTGCCTGGAATTAATTTGTGCTAAACCTAGCAACTACACAACTCACAATTCAAAATTAGCTGTCTTCACATAGTTGGTTTATTTGTTGAGAAGCAGCAAAACCCAAGAACAAGTGGAAAATTTAATGGAAATCATTAAGCTAACTAATTACAGTATATGCATTTGGGATTTACTGTTTACTTTTTATTTACTTCAAAGCTATTTGTATGTAGGTTTTCAATGTAAATCATTCACGTTACAAAAGTACTATATATTTATCTTGGTGTACACATATTTTGATCTCATAAAACCCAGAAATTATTCCAAGGATTTATACCCTAAAGTACACAATGGTTGAGTGAAGTGAATACAGCACCTCAGAGAGGATGCATCAGGGTCCTCCCAGCCCTACCAAGTCTTTCTATGTCTGCCTTACCCTCCAGTGAACACTGACGCTGCAGGCAACAGGGGAAACAGGATGAGGATAACAAGCTGCTTCATCAAGCTGCTGTCAAAACCTTAAGACTCATCAGCTCTACAATCCCTTGCACTACCTAAATTCCACATGTTCTGCATCCTTTCTTCCAGGAATTTTCATGTCTCTTGCTTTCTCTATAATTTTTTTAAGATTACAGCAGAATAAAGCAGCTCTTATCTCTTTAAGAGCAACTCCTTATGAATTTCAGCTTTGTCTCTTAGAAAATGGAATTGATAAGTGTCTTGAGATGTGGTTTTGAGAACCATGTGAAATTCACAGGCAAACTGATTAATTTGAATTTGTTTTATAGAAATATTTTTTGTTTATCTTCATGCTATAAGTATACATTTCCTTGCACTTACTTGCTAAAGGATAGAGTACTAGCCTGTTCACCTTCCAGACTCCTTTAATACCTACCATATTATCTTACAAGTATTAGAACTTTTATTCATTTAGTCATTCATTCATTAGAAAAATACTCACTGAGCATCTTAGATGTAGCAGACACTGTTCATGGCTTAGGCATGCATTAGTAAATTATCTCCACCTTTTCAACTGAATCTTGTTACAAGTCATGTAACTAGTGAGTGCCAAAACTAGGAAGTGTCCTCATTCCCAAGTTACTTATTTTCTAATATACTATAGCCTCAATATAAATCATGAGAGGAAGCAAGCTCCAAAAATCATGGCTTTCATCTTTTCATCTAGGTCTAACAGGAAGTGAATGTCAACATCTGCCATTGCTTATAACAAACCATTTCATTTCCACTTGATGCTGCCAATGTGTGATACACAATCAAGGCACTTGAACTAGAAAGATAAGAATGCTACTGTTTTGATCAAAAGGAGTTAAACTGCATGTTTTGTTCTTCTAATTAGAAGCAGTGTACATTGAATTACCACAAATACAATTCAGGGAAAAAATCATTATACTTCTAATGGGGAAATTATTGTCAAGAAGGATTAAATGCTTGCCACTTGTTAATATCTATGTTAGCATGTATCTTACAATTCTCAGGCCAGTGCTCTTTCTTCATCTTCAAATGATGCATTAGGAAGAGCTTGTAGCAAAAGGCAATGATTTAAATTAATTTTTAAATTTGGGGCTGGGGATATAGCTCAGTGGCACAAGCGCCTGCCTGGCAAGTGCAAGGAAGGTCCTGAGTTTGACTCCCGGTACCCCCCCCCAAAAAATTCTTAAACTTGTCTCTATGTAGAAAAGGTTTAGGATTGGGGAGTCTCTTCTATCTTAGTGTCACTTGGTCAGGAGAGTAACAACACCCACCCACACACAATTTGACTTATGTATATTTCCTATTTTCTACAATGAACATTTTATTACTTAAGAAATATCTGATAATCTAGTAAAGTAAAATTTGAAATAATAAAAGTTTAATGTATATAATGAGTCTTGCTGACTGCAAGGCATTCAAAGAGGAATTATAAGAAATTTAGAAACTATTTCTGAGAACTTTTGTCATGTTTGTGGGGAAATAAGGAAATATCTGTGGCAAATGAGGATAATAAAGAAATAATTATTCATAGAAAAAGCCATATATTAAAACCCACTATGAATTTTACCAGGATAATTATTATCTACTTCTTGATGACCTGCGCAGATTTTACCTTGCAAATAAGAAATTTAAATGATCTCAGAAGGGTTCCATATCTGCAATAAAGTATTGTGTTGTTTGATTATTCAGGACCTGTACTCTCAATCTGGAAATCTTTGGAAAAAATGATTAAATATAGTACACTCATATGTAAATAAAAGCACTAGGTCAGGCTATTTTCCTCAGAGGCTAAATGTTTTTGGTGTCTTCGAACATTTTTATCAATCATGAAAAAAGAGAACTCACATTTTGGAAAACATACCACGTGCTAGGGAATACTTGAAAGTTATTTTATGTTAGCTGGTTAATTAATTTTTCCCTTTTACTAATATACTCATTTTGTAAGTGATCTTATAAATCTCATTTCAATTACATGGAAAAGTGGGCTGCTACTAGGGGATTTTGAAGTTTTATGTAATCCATCTACAGAAAATACTAAGAGCACTATTTTAACAACAGACTCCCTCAAAAACAGAATATGAGCCACAGCCATTGGCTGACACAGTACACGTGCCCTGACCACATTCTATTGCTCCTCCTTTTGTATGTGCTCAATTGCCCTGCACAGGTTCTGGTGTTCTGCAACACAGCCAACGGTGACTCTAGGGGGAACCTGTGTATCCACTTGCCAAAGAAACAAGTGAAAGAGGTTAGGATGCTGCATATACACACACCAACTTACACTATACAAAAACCTGATGTGTTCTTACTCATTCAAGGACTGGGGGGTTAATGTTGGCAGAGGTAGTCCTTCATGGGTGTCTTGGACTGGTAAAATCTTGCTGTGTGTGCAAACACAAGGCCCTGATTGCTCTTAGACCATTTCTCAGATAGTCTTTGCAGCAAGGAACCTTGAGGGAGGCAGTCATAGACTTTCAAGACAGAAAACAGGCTTGTTCATTACTTGCTAAGAACAGTCATCAACCTTTTCAATATTCTAATGGCTATGATTATAAAAGGAGATTTTGGAGATAGCAAAGCTGTTGGATATCTGGATTATGGTGGTGGATACAGGAATCTGTGGCTGACAATACTACATAAAAATAAATGCCCATACACACACACGCATGCACACACGCACACACAAATACAACTAAGACTACAGAAACCAGAAAAGATCTAGAAAATATAGGGGGATAAATTTTCCATAAATTGGGTGAGTTTGTATTTGTATGTGTGTATGTGTGTGTGCATGCATGTGTGCACACTCAGAATTAAGCCCAGAGTCTTGCACATCCTAAGTGGACATTCTACCATTAAGCTATACACCCAGCCCCAAGTTTGCAATTTTTATTAGTTTTACAACATCATAGCTTCTCTTACTGTTGTAAGGCTGCACATAAAAGACTTGCGAATAGACTCTAGCAATGAAAATGAAGAAAACTTCCTAATATATTCAGGTATAGTAGTGACGATCCATCTCAAATATAAGGCTGTCATAAGTAAATAATGACAGGGGAGTAAAGTATCTGGAAACAACAACGAACATTCTTTGAGTGCTGGACTATGTGCCAAGTGCTGTTCTGGGCACTGTCATTTATTTATATTAAATCCTCAAAACAATCATATGTGATAGGAATTCTTATTATCTCCAGTTTACGATTGAGCAGACCAAATCACACAGAAAACTATAACAAATTAATAGTTAGTAAATGCCAGTACCTAACATGTCATTTAAATATGCCAGTGATCCCACAGGGTATTGCTATGCATATTTTATTTACAAGAATACAGAACCCGGGCCGGTGAGACGGCTCAGCGGCTTAAGCGCCTGCCTTGCAAGCGCGAAGGCCCGAGTTCGACTCCCGGAACCCACATACGAAAAAGGGGCCGGTGATATCGCTCAGCGGCACGGGTGCCTGTTGGTGCGCGAGGTCCTGAGGTCGTCCCCCCGGTACCCACAAAAAAAAAAAAAAAAAAAAAGAATACAGAACCCCAATGAGGTTAAGTAAATTATATAAATTTATGCAGGCTGTTTATATGGAATTCAAATTCTGAGTGGCCTCTCTAAAACTGCTTTTCTCTGGAGCAAACAACTTTCCTAGAATTATAATGATAATAGAGTAATCACACTGTAACTCAGCACACATCTGCATTCTATTTACAGTTCTGGCATCAGCCAAGTCACCCTCATCTAGGATTTAATTTTTTTTTTGGTACCGGGAGTTGAAACCAGGGCCTTCCATCTAAGTTACATCCTTTGCCTGCTCGCTACATTTTTTTGGTTTTGCCTATCCAGGGACAGGAGATACTTTTCCATTTTTCTGATGTCCTTTTCAAAGAAGTGTAGTTTCAATTGTAGAGGTCTTTCACTCTTTTGGTTGTTAATTTCTAAGTATAGCATTTAATTTTTCTTGATCTATTGTGAATGGTGTTGTTTTCCTAATTTCCTTCTCAATGAGTTTATTATTAGTGTACAGGAACACTAATGATTTTTCTGTGCTTATTTTGTATCCTGCTACATTGACGAATTTGATTATTAATTCTAGAAGTCTTTTGGTGAAATTGTTTGAGTCTCCTATGTAGAAAATCAAGCTGTCTGCAAATAATGATAATTTCAGTTTTTCCTTTCCTATATATATCCCTTTTGTTTCTTTTTCTTGATTGCTCTGACTTACGTTTCAAGTACTAGTTTGAACAAGAGTGGTGATAATGGACACCTTGTCCTACTCCTGATTTTAGAGGGAAAGTTTTCAATTTTTCACCACTTAATATCATGTTGCCAGTAGCTTTGTCACAAATGGCTTTTATTAGATTGAGGTACAGTCCTTCAGTACCTATTGTCTTGATGGTTCTTATAAACGGATGTTGTTTTGGCTAAGGCTTTTTCTGGATCTATTGAGATGGCTATGTGATTTTTGTCCTTGCTTCTGTTTACATAAAGTATTACATGTATTAATTTACATATGTTGAACCATAGTTGCATCGCTGAGATGAACCTTACTTGGTCATGGTGTATAATCTTTTTGATGATTTGCTGTATTCTGTTCTCTGGTGTCTTAATTGAGGATTTTTGCAACTGTGTTCATTAAACAGATTGGCATATGGTTCTCTTCCTTTGTTGGGTAATTACTGGTTTGGGAATCAGAGTAATGCTAGCTTCCAAGAATAAATTTGGGAGTACTTCCCTTTCAATACCATTAAAGAGCTTAAGGAGTATTGCTGTTAGATCTTGCCTGAAATTCTTGTAGAGTTCAATGATGAATCCAGCCAGACCTAGGATTTTCTGAGTTGGCAGGTTTTTTTATTACTGCTTTTACTTCATTGATTATTATTAGATTATTCAGGGTTTTTATGTCTTCTGGTTCAGTTTTGGCAAATCTTATGTATCTAGGAATCTGCCTATTTCTCTTGAGTTCTCCAACTTATTGGCATACAGTTTTGCAAAGTAGTTTCTAATAAACTTCTGAATTTGAGCAGTATCCATTGTAATTTCAACTGTTTCATTTCTAATTGCATTGATTTGGGTCTTTTCTTTCCTTTGCTTGGAAGATTGTCTAAGCGACTGCCTAATTTGTTTATTCTTTTGAAGAATTGGCTCTTCAATTCATAAATTCTTTGTATCTTTTAGATCTCAATTTCACTGACTTCTCCTCTGGCTTTTATGCTTTCTTCACTTGTACTAGCTTTGGATTTAGATTATTCTTATTTTTCCAGGATGTGGAGGTGCATGATCAGGTTATTTATTTGGCCTCTAGTTTTTTTTTTTTTTTTTTATGTGAGCAGTCACAGGTATAAACTTTCCTGTTAAGATTACTTTCATTGTGCCCCATAAGTTTTGATATATTGCATTGGCATTATCATTTAATTCTAAAAACTGTTTATATTTCATCCTTGATTTCTTCTCTAACCCATGGATTAAACATTAGTGTGTTAATTTCCATATGTTTACATTTCTGTGGTTTCTTTTGCCATTGATTTCTAGTTACATTATGCTATGATTATCAATTATGACTATTATGACTCTCGCATGTTTTATTGGCCAATATGTGATCTATTTGAGAGAAAGTTTCATGTGCTGCTAAGGAGAAAGTACTTTCTGTTGTTGGGTGGAACACTTTGTAAGTCAATTTGTTTGAAGGTTTGGTTCAGCTCTGCTAATTCCTTGTTGATTTTTTGCCTAATTGATCTGTCTATAAAAGTGCTGTACAGGGTCACCATTATAATTTTATTTTGCTGATCTTCTATGTCCAGTACTATTTGTTTGATGAAGTTGGGTGTGCTGTTGTATGATGCACATATGTTAATAATTGTTGTCTCTTCCTGTTGATTTATTCCCTTAGCCAATATACAGTGACCTACTTTGGTTCCTTTAATCAGTTTTGGCTTGAAGGACATTTTGTCTGAAAATAGGATTGCTAATTCTGCTTGTTTTGGGGTTCCTGTTGCATATATTTTGTCCTCTGATTTTTCAGTCTGTGAATTTCTTTTTGGGTTAAGTGTGTTTCTTATATACACCATACCATTGGAATTTGTTTCTTGATTCACTCTACTAATGTTTGTCTTTTGAATGAGGAATTGAGACCATTCGTGTTGACAGGTATTGACTTATTCCTGTCATTGCATTATTTGCTTGATTTCGATTCCTTTTCTTTCCCTTCTACTTAACTCTTCACCTACCTGGTGGACTCATTCTATTAAAACTTTTGTTATTGTTAGTTTCATTGTCTCTTTCTGGGATGTTCTCAAGAATGTTTCTGAGTGTTGGTTTGGTGGTCATAAATTTCTTCAGGTGCTCTTTGCCATGAAAATACCTTATTTCTCCATCAATTTTGAAAGATAGTTTTCCAGGCTATATCAGTCTGGATTGGAAGTCATTTTCTTTTAGGGCTTGAAACACTTCACTCCAAGCTTTCCTGGTCTTTGAGGTTTCTATTGACAAGTCTGCTGTAATTCTAACGGGTTTTTCTTTATAAGTGATTTGCTGCTTGCCTGTAAATGGCTTTTAAGGTTCTATTCTTGTTTGGGACTTCTGGAATTTTGACTACGATTTGTCCTGGAGAGGTTATTTTGTGATCCTGGCTATTGGGGGTTCTATGTGCCTTACTTACCTGTATGTTAATTCTTTTCTCATATTTGGACAGTTTTCTGCTATTGGTTCAATAAACAGGTTTTAATGTCATCTGTGCTGTCCTCTGAATTTTTACTAATTTCATTTAATTTTAGATTAGTGTTCTTTCAGTCATCTAGCACCTATTGGATCCATTTTCATATTCTCTTGGTTTTAAGGTATCTTTCACTAACTGGTCAGCAAAAACAGCTCTGTTTTTGTTCTGACACTTTGTTCTCACATTGGTTACTTTGCTGACCATATTTTCAATAGAAATTTAAATCTCCTGAATTTCTACTTGATATATTTTTATGGACTCTTAATTCTTTTCTGCGCTGTACATTATTGTATCATTTTGTTTATCTCAGTTAGCTTTTTATTACTGTTTTCTATAGACTCATTTTGTTTATTAGGTCCAAAATATGTTTAGTTGTATCTTCTTTTAGCTTGCTTTCTGCATTATTAGTCTTATATTTTTATTAGTATTGATCTTTTTAAATCTCCTCTGTTCTCTTTTTTTTTTCTTTTTTATTTATTTATTTTTTAAATTTTTTTATTTTTTATTTTTGTGGGTACCGGGGGGTCGACCTCAGGACCTCGCGCACCAACAGGCGCCCATGCCGCTGAGCGATATCACCGGCCCCTTTTTCATATGTGGGATCCGGGAGTCGAACTCGGGCCTTCGCGCTTGCAAGGCAGGTGCTTACGCCGCTGAGCCATATCACCGGCCCTTTTTTTTCTTTTTTTTGTGGGTACTGGGAGTCGAACTCAGGACCTCACGCGCCAGCAGGTGCCCGTGCCGCTGAGCGATATCACAGGCCCCTTTTTTCGTATGTGGGTATCAGCAGTCGAACTCAGGACCTTGCGCTTTCCAGGCAGGCGCTTATGCCGCTGAGCTATCTCACCAGCCCGTCTGTTCTCTTTTTGAGTAATTTAGCTGTGCAGTCTGATTTCCTTCTCTTGATGCCTCCTGGATCAGTTTTGGGGAACTGGGAGTTTTTGAAGACATTTTGCTGCCTAGTCTTCTAATGTTTCTATTTTTATTTAGTGTATGCATGAGTGTGTGTGTGTGTGTATGCGCGTGCATGCGCTCAGGCTTGTGGGTTCATTGTACTGGAAGACTTGCTAGTTCGGAGACCTCTTCAGTTAATGTCTACTGTTCAATGATGCTCTCTGGGTGTGGCTAACTATAGGCTCTTGCCTCTATCCCAGAATCTAATAACCTTTATTTGGGAGGACAGGCTGCAGTGTATTTTGCTCAGTGCACAGTTGGTGAATTGGCCACAGGATTGTCAATGAAATGGAGGCAATCCCGATATTGGCATACAGAGAAATCCAATTATTACCGAAAAACTACGTCACCTTGGATTCTCTCCCTGGGCATTGGCCTTGTCCATGAACAGGTCAGTCCATGCCTCTGCTGCTCTGTGCCAAGGGGAAACAAAATGTAGATCTGACTTGGAGATGGCAGATAGTCCTAGCAGTGCAGCTGCCAGGTAACCATGAAGCAGGCAGTGGCTGCTGGACCTCATTAGTACTATTTATTTATTTATTTATTTATTTATCTTATCATGGATTGAACCCAGGGCCTTCAGATTGTGCTACATTCCCTCACACACACTTTTTGAGACAGTGTATCACTAAGTCCCTAAGTGACTCAAGCTGGGCTTGAACTTCCTATCTTTCTCCTCAGCCTGTATCTTAGTTACTTTTTTCTCATTGCCAAGACAGAATAACTGACCACCAAAGTTAAAAGAGGAAAGGTTTATTTGGCTCATAGTTTGTACAGGTTTCAGTTCATAGTGTTGGCTGGCTCCAAGGCAGGGTGGCATGACCAAGGAGCATCACAGGGGAGAAACAGTTCATGGCAGGTAGAAGGCAGCACAGCAGCAAGCAGGAAGTGACAAGTGACAAGAGACAGCCCTCTTTCTGTCTCTTATATCTTATCCAGGCTATCCACCCTTAGGGTGGACAGCACTCACATCCAGGGTGGGGGAACCTTAATCCTAGCATCACACCATGATTCAATCCCAGCATTGCATTCTTTTTTTTTTTTTTTTTGTGGGTACCGGGGGGTCGACCTCAGGACCTCGCGCACCAACAGGCGCCCGTGCCACTGAGTGATATCACCGGCCCCTTTTTTGTATGTGGGATCCGGGAGTCGAACTCGGGCTCTCGCACTTGCCGGGCAGGCGCTTAAGCCGCTGAGCCATCTCACCGGCCCAGCATTGCATTTTTGATCCCAGCATCAGACACCCTAGATCCAGCCACCTCCAAATAGATATTGGCATACAGATGGCCCCACCAAAAGGCCCCACCTATGATGACATGAGGCTTTGGGAGGGCATCTAAATTCAAGCCATGACACCCTCCTGAGTGCTAGGATTACAAGTGTGCACCAGGATTTGTGGCTATCCTTTAGAATTTAAAACATTTGTTTTAATCTTCAGGCAATATAGTTAACTTTTTTACATGCAAGATTAAAACTATCTTGCATAAACCTGATTATATATATATATATATATATATATATCACCTGTATTTAAAACTTTCATGATATAACTATTTTAATAGATTATACATCGGATCCTAAATTAATCAGCTTGCTAAAATGATAAAAAAAACTTTATTAAACAGAAATAGAAAAAGGAACCAAGATGAGTTGAAGGCCTTATGTTGTGGACAAATAAATGTACTGTACTGCTGTATTTAGGGTCAGGAAAACTTCACTGATGAACTTCATGTGTCCTCATTTTATCCAATTTTCAAAGATAAAACACTGAGCCTGGACTTCAGCCAATCTAGATTCTACTTGGCCTTCACAAATGCACTTTTTTAATGCTCCTTCTTTTCTTCATCCATGAAAGTTGAGCAATAGGTGTATAGAGGAAATAAGTGAACATGGGTGATTGTCTTAGTTACTTTTCTCATTACTGAGACAAAATATCTGACACCCAAAGTTAAAGGAGGAAAGGTTTACTGTAGCTCACAGTTTATAGAAGTCTCAGTTCATAGTTGGCTGGTTCCAATGCAGGGTGGCATGGCAGAGGGGCATCACAGATGAGAAACAGTTCATGGCAGGCAGAAAGCAGCAAAGCAGTGAAGTAGCAAGTGACAGGAGGAGCCCTCTTTCTGTCCCTTACATTCCATCCAGGCTACCTACACTTTGGGTGGTGCCACCCACACCAAGGGTGAGTCTCCCATTATCCACACCCAGAACTATGCCAAACCAATCAGTGGACTAATTTAGTAATCACACACCCTTAATCCCAGCATCACACACCCTAGATCCAGCCACCTCTGTAAAGCCCCACCTATGACTGCATAAGGCTTTGGGGAGACATCTAGACACAACCCATACAGGGATTGACCAGATAATATATAAAATTCCTTTCAGCCGGTGAGATGGCTCAGCGGTATAAATGCCTGCCTGGCAAGTGCGAGGGCCTGAGTTCGACTCCCAGAACCCACATATGAAAAAAGGGCCGGTGATATCACTCAGTGGCACGGGCGCCTGCTGGCACGCAAGGTCCTGAGGTTGACCCCCGGTACCCACAAAAAAAAAAAATTCCTTTCAATTGAAAACTAATGACCACATGATTTATAAGTAAATAAAATTATATAAAATAATTCTCTGTGTTAATTTCTGAAGGGTAGTATTTCCTCTTTGAATTGCTTTAAAAAAAAGATCTATATAAAGAAGGGACTGGATGTTCAATATTGCAAATTTTCGCCTGATTGAAATACTGTTAACAAATACTGAATTACATATAACCTTGCAAAATCTCATGATGCTGAAGCACATGTATATTGCCCAACTACTGGTAGAGAATAATGAAATTAAGAGAGACAGAAATAACAGAGTTAAAACAGGTTAACATTAGAAAAAAAATTGATGATAGTACTTTATGAGAAATCAATTTAATTCTAAAAATGTTAATTTGAATATGGAGCTAATGAAAATGTTTTATGTACTGAAATTAGCTTATATACATCTCATTTAATGAATATTGGAAGAGCTGTCCAATAAGTAGTAGTTTCTTTTATATCCAGAGGATCTAGACTGTAAAATACTAAAAATACCAAAGCATTTGCCAAAAAGATAGAAAAACATCAACTTTCTCCAGTAATAGCATCTTAAAGCAGCTGCATTTACAAAGATTTTTCCTAGCTTGGTCCCTGCTCACTGGTCTCTGATATACTGACCATCAACTGGAGTTAATTGTTATTAGAATCTGTATCTTATTTATTTATTTATTTATTTGTGGGTACTGGGGGTCGACGTCAGGACCTCGTGCTCCAGCAGGCGGCCATGCCACTGAGCGATATCACCGGCCCTTTTTTTGTATGTGGATTCCAGGAATCAAACTCAGGCCCTCGCGCTTGCCAGGCAGGCGCTTATGCCGCTGAGCCATCTCACCGGCCCTAGAATTTATATCTTAAATGTCCTTCAAAAGTCTGACACTATTGGGAAGTGGTAGAATCTTTTAAGAAGTGGGGACCAAGTGGTTGTTTATAAGTAAATGAGGACTTGTCCTGAAAAGGGATTGTGGGACCCTAGTCTACTCCTCTTTTTCTCTTTTACATGCTCTCTACAAGGTGAGCAGTTTTACTCCATTACATACTTTCACCATGATGTGCTGCCTTGCCATTGGCCCAAAGTAACAGGACCAACTGGTTATAGACTGGAACCTCCAACACCGTGAGCCAAAGTAAACCTTTTGTCTCTATAAACTGATTATCTCAGGTATTTGCTGTGATGACAGAAAACTGATTAACATAATTAGGAAGTTCAGGATGAATTTTACATGGACCACCATAGGAAAATGTAATTTTCGCAAAGGTTTATGGAGATTATATTAGCTAGGAAAGATCTCATACAGGAGTAGCCAATTTTATATTATTTCACAAGTATCTCTGAGAGAGTAACATACTGACTTCCATTCACTTGAATTAATGTCAGTGTCTTTTCTTAGCACATATGTTAATAGAGGGAGAATCTAAGAGAGGAACAACATGAAAATGGGATTAGGAAAAAGGAGAGGAAACAAACTAGGTTGTGACATCACAAAAAGGAGATTAGACATACAATTAGAGAAACTTTTAATCTTAGTTTTATTTGGGAATTACCCCCAAGATGGAAGACAGAAGGGCCTTTACTATTCATACTTGAAAACATTTTAATAGAACAGAAGAAATCTCCTAGAAGGCAGACTGGTCATATCTTCTATAATTTTAAGCTATTACTAATCTTTACGCACATAAATTAACTGATTTGCTGTATTTCCTTAAATATTTACTGAATATGTTTAGGGAAATTTAATGAATTTGTTGAATAAATTAATGAATGAACAATAAGATGAATAAAACTGAAAGCGAGAATACAATCCATGATTAAAGACTTTTCTTTTGTATGAAGATACAACCAGATTTTCCTATAAACATGTCTTAAACCTTTTCAAAAGTGGCTACTAAAATGGTTTACAATATCCTTTTAAAAATTTCAGGATTTTAATGTCCCAGGACTAAAAAGTAAGAATATTCACTCTTTGGCAAAATGCCCACTGCTGAGCAAAATATTCTGAATAAGTAAAGTCCTTTTAAAGGAGAAAATTTTTATCCAGTAGTACACTGTGGCTGTTAAGGAACAGCTCTTTGAGGAGTTGGTGAAATCGCTGGCAAAATCAAGGCTCAGAAACCTATGATCCCACTCTGTTGGACAGAATTCCTCTGAAGAAGCATTGACAATCCATGTATCTTCGACATGGATCTCAGAAGTCTAGGGAAGATAGAAGGAAAATATTGGGCATGTGGCTGCTGTTCACATACCAACTAATGTAAGCATTTTTATTAAATAACTAGGTATTTAAACTAAATGTAGCTATCATCCATTCAGTGGTACTTACGTGTAAGGAGTTATATATCAGCAATTGTCATAACTGCTAGTATGGTAGGGATAACTGGTAAAATTTTATGGATGAACTTAAAGCACTAACAGGTTTAAGAAATGTGTCCACAGTTGCAAAACTACTAAGGGATGAAGCCAGAGTTGACCACATTGTCTGACTCTAAAATTTCTTTAATTTTTTAATTTTTTATTTTAATTTTTTATTTTTTTGTGGGTACCAAGGGTCGAACTCAAGGCCTCGCGCTTGTGAGCAGGTGCTTGTGCCGCTGAGCAATATCACCGGCCCTTTTTTCCTCTGTATGTGGGTACCAGGAGTTGAACTCAGGACCTCGTGCTTGCCAGGCAGGCGCTTATGCTGCTGAGCTATCTCACCGGCCCTTCTTTTATTTTTAGTTTGTTTCTTTTTGGGTTTGTTTTTAAATTCAAAATGTTTGTGAAAAGGAAAACTGAATCCATCTGATCTATCATTTGGCTCTCTCATGTTAATAAGATATCCTAGGCAGCTTTTTAGAAAACTTAAACAATTTTCAAACTGTTCAATTTTAAAAGAAAAATAAATTGTCTGTAAGACTCCAGATTTTCAGGGACAAAGTCCATTTATCTGCAGGTATAAAAAAGACTTCAAAATTTATTAACTATAAACATTCTAAGTTTTGCCATAATGATGGGGTTTACCCTAAGACCTTAATGGCTTTATGTATAATTTTATAGTTGTTATACAAAAAAGACTGGTTCAATATGATTTTTGTATGAAATGAATTCCAATTTCCTGATCCAATCTATGTTTTTTATACATCAACTCCATAGAATTATACTAAGATTTCAATGTACAGAATTAGTAATACACGAAATTGTACAGAAGAGCTTGTGAACCCTAAGGAATGTTTACTTGATCATATGGGAAACAAGTACTGAATTAGGGACTTGCTTGCTTATAATGAATTTAATGACCTCCTGTTTCTGAAAGCAAAGGGGCAAGAGTTACAAAGTGATTTCTTTCTTTTCTTTTTTTTTTTCTTTTTCTTTTTCTTTTTTTCTTTTTTGAGACAGGGTTTCACTATGCAATTCAGGCCAGGCTTGAGCTCACTTTGTAGCCCAGGCTGGGCTCAAACTCACAGCAATCCTCCTGTCTCAGCCTCCTAAGTGGTGGGATTACAGGTGTGTGCCACCAGGCCCAGCTTACAGAGTGATTTCTAACACTACTTTTATTTTAATTTCTCTGGGTAAAATTTTCAAGTTTACACCATTTGGTTCACTAAATCTGACTGGACATCAAGGTAGCTCCACAATGTTTACATAGAAGATAAATAGGGTATCACCACTTGGGAAGGGACCACAGGCACTTTGCAGCCATCTGTGCTTGGTAGGGAGCATATCTTTACTTAGAAAACAGGTGTTTTGAAGGTTTGGAGTACAGATAAATATTGCGGGTGGTGATGGAAATCAGAAGGTCAACATACTTAATGATTTAGCCATTAAGTCTTCTAGTTTTTTTTTTTTTAATGTTGCCTATCTTGATGGTCAGTGCTACTTCCAAACAAATGTTAGCCAAACTAACATCTAAGAGCTTTTCTCTACTTCTATTTTTTCATTTTCCTTTAAGAAGGTATCTTGCACATCTTAAAAGTCAACCCGAGTCTTTCATGAAGATCAGATTCTCGTTAAAAAATCCCTACATTTATTGTTCCCCCTTCACATTTCTGAAATTAGTACCAACACTCCCACGGTCTCATGGACAAGGTCCCTGTTATCACTGACTTATCTCCTTTATTAAACTCTTCCAGCCTTCAGTCTTTTCTTGTCAGATCACTAAAACCAACCTTCAGATGAAAACAATTTGGGTTTGTGTGGAGCACCTACGTATTCCAGACCAGCGGGGCAGTTTGGCAGAGGAGTTGGCTCTGACATCCACAGTATTGGACCAAGGTGACTCACCATAGGACGTTTGCCAGGCTGATACTGGGTAGGATGGGTACTACAAGTTGGCCGGTGTAAGGGGAAGGTAGTAGGCTGCTGTGGACTGTGGTATCCCACAGGGAAGCCTCCTGGGTAACCTGCAGGCAAGGGACAGCTGGACCAGGAGGTCCTGCATTCTAAAACACATGAAAATATTATACATTATTAACATTTCAGTATATTGGAAGTTGGAATGGCTTTTTCATTTGGAGATGACGTGGGTTACATGACAGCTTCTTAAAAGGCTGAATTTTCTGAGGGCAGGGCATACTATGTACTAAAATCATACAGAAGGATTTCCAGATTACTGACTCATTTAATCCTTTTACATTTAATGAAATAATTATGCCCACTTCACAAAACAAAAATTAAGAATGAGGAGTTAAAATAATTATCTCTATCCCTATGGCATAAGTATGTTGCAAAGTTAGCACTAACCTGGCATAAAATTAGCACTATGCAAAATTCTATTATGTTCTTTGTTATTTTTCAAGTTCACATATAGAAAGTGATCATACTGGTATTTAAAATCAGGTCTTAACTTCAAATTAGTGGCTTTTAAGACTATGCTATATCACCTTGACTCAATCACCCGTTTATACCCTTATCTTGTTACCACATTGGGTTCACCTCCAACTAAGAGTCAGTTAAATATGAACTTTGTCAATATAAATAAGATCACCATCAAATCAAATTTTCTGAGAGAGATGTAACATTTTAAAAAGAAAATAAATTTGGGGTATCAAGAATGTATGGATTTAGACTTTCTTTTTTTATCAATTTTCTCTTAAATGAAGCAGTGATACTATTTCATCCCATTTTATTCGCATCCTTAGCCAGAGTGAAATCAGTGGTGGCCCCAGAGTGTCCTCAACTCTGGCCCTGGCATAACACTTCATCTCCATTCCTGTGAAAGGAGGCTTCCTACTGAAAAGGCAAGGTCCCTTTCCACCCCTAGATAATCATGAATAGCTTTGCCTTTCATAAGAATTGTTAAAAATTTAAAAGTTGTCCAGTATTTAGATATGAGATTGTACATACTTCATATGATTTTTGTCTAGTTACCTTTCATGTATTCCTTCACTATTTCAACAAATACTATCATTTAGATACAAGGCACTAGAAACTGAAACTACAGTAACAAACTAGACAACAAAAAATTCTCATCCTGCTGGAGCTTGTATTTTAGTGGATCAAGATTTAAAATCATGGGGCCAGTGAGATGGCTCAGCAGCGTAAGCGCCTGCCTTACAAGCGCGAGGGCCCGAGTTCGACTCCCGGAACCCACATACGAAAAAGGGGCCGGTGATATCGCTCAGCGGCACGGGTGCCTGTTGGCGCGCGAGGTCCTGAGGTCAATCCCCCCGGTACCCACACACAAAAAAAAATTTAAAATCATGTTAAAAATATTTAAGTTTAAATTTAGCTAGTATATTTATGAAGAAAATGAAATAAATGTTTTAAGAAAAACAAGGATGGGAATTTCTAGAAAGGTCAGAGACAGTGTCTCTGAAGGGAAAGTCTTTCAGCTATTTGAAAAATGAAAAGGAAACATCACACTAAAATTGTGGGAAGAGAGTTCCTTGAAAACAGAAGAATAAGTGTAAATGTACAGAGATGGCAAAGAGCCAGTGATATTCAAGGGAGAGAAAAGATATGTGGTAATTGGGCCATAGTGAATACAGAGACCCAAGATAAGATCTTGGTATGATCGCAAGTGAAGGCCATGGCAAAGTGTTTGGAATTCACTATGCTTGCAGGTAGGAAGTCTTCGTAGGATTTTAACTAGTGAGGTGATCAGATCTGACTTGGACTGTACCCTAAGAAGGTAGGAGTAGAAGTAGAGAGCAGGGAAGGATAGCAGCAGTAATCAAAGCAGCTGATGTTGGCATAGATGGGGAGTGGGGTAATACTGGAGAGTGATGGAAGGGGCCAGAGGCATGATCTGATTTGGAAGCAGGACACAAAGGAGTCAAGGATGGGTCTCAGATTTTAGGCCAGAATAACTGAATAGATGGTAATTCCTTTAACTTAACTAGAGAGGAAGATAGTGGGGCAAATGGTAGGGACCAGAAAGCAGAAATTAAAAATTCAAATTAGAGTATGTAATGTTGAAGAAGATGCCAAAAAAGACAAATTAAACATCTGCATGGAAAATATGTACATGTGAGAGAATAACTAAAGAAGGAAACAAGAAGTTTAGATGACATTTGAAAGCAGGTATGGGGTGGGGTGAAATTTTCTGGTTTCAATATGGCAAATTTTTTTAAAGGTAACTATCAGAGAAAGGAGTTGCATTATTTCCTGATTTCTATTTTTTTTTTTTTTTGTGGGTTCCGGGGGTTGACCTCAGGACCTCGCGTGCCAGCAGGTGCCCATGCCGCTGAGCGATATCACCAGACCTTTTTTTATATGTGGGTTCCTGGGAGTCGAACTCGGGCCCTCGCGCTTGCCAGGCAGGCGCTTACGCCGCTGAGCCATCTCACTGGCCCATTTCCTGATTTCTAGATTTCTGTTTTCTGGGTGATGCCAAGTAAGAAGGAGAACAAAATCAACTAATAGCGTAATCTACAGAATGCTTATCAAGTGTCAGCAAACAGCCAAATGTTGTCATATACTATCTCTAATGATGGCATATCTCTATGATACATATTGTTATCTCAATTTTATTTATATTCGTTTATTATTTATTTTGACTTCCGTGAAGGCAATTTATTAACAAAAAATAACTTGAGGAGACTTGTTCACAGATGGCAATCACAACAACCACCCTTCCTGTGCATGTTGTCAGAGGGGATGAAGGTTACACCCTTTATCTGCCTAATTTTTAAACCTGAGAAAGCAAGGAGGAGTAACTGGGCACCAGGTCCAGGGCTTTTGGTCTTTCTGTGGCATAGACTTTGATATGTAGTGCAGTGAAGCCCAACTCCTTGCACATCTGGATCACACCCTGGGCAACTTACAATGGCACCACATGAGGAGGATTCATATTGGTCTGTCAGCCTTCACCTTCACCCCACTGGTCATACAAGAGATGGTTTCCTTCCCAGAAAGATCAGCGACATGGACAATAGTGTCACTGAAAGATGCAAAGATGTGACAGATACCAAATATGTTCTCTCCTTCAACCATTTGAGGCTCCAAAATGAGTAGTTTTTTCTTGCTTTTTTTTTTTTCTTTCCCTTGTAAGGTACTATTTCTGTTGGCCATGAAGAAATGAACTGAGAAAAACAAACCTAACCATATATCTTAGTAAATGGTCAAGCCCACTAAACTGAAGTACTTCCAAATCCAAGGCCCATGTCCTTCCCACTATTTCACCCTGCTTATCAAGGTCCAGATGTGGTTGTTTGTGTTGTTGAAAGGAAGTGAAAGTCACTAACAGTGTAGGTTAAGGAAGCATTAGAAAAACATATGGGTCATCAGTGTGGATACTGAGTTGACTCGAGACAGCTATCACTACATATGGCAATATGTAGATTTCCAGCCCAAATGATTGTTTTGCTAAGTATGGGCCAACTAGGCTTAAACCATCCATATTGTGCCCAAATTCTGAGTTAGTTGTAGAGTCTCAAGAATTATAAAAATAATTCTGAAACCAAAATATCCTAATTGTGGGCCAAGAAAAGTAGTTCAAGGAGTTGGTTCTCCCTTTCAATGATAAAAATTCCTGATATTTATGAACATTATCATATGTTTCCAGAACCCTCATTCTTGGACATTTCTACTTAGGTATATACCTTTAAGCAACTCTTACAAAGAATATATGTACGAGGATGTTCTTGAACCAGTGTTCATATGAACTGAGAACAGTGATGTCCATCAACAGTAGACTGTACACATTGTGGCTTAATCATATAATAGTATACTACTGAAAAAGAACAAGTTACAGACTATACATGACCAGGGATGAATCTCAGAAATACAATACTGATTGAAAAAAGTCACTGGAGCCTATGCTTTGATTTTATTTTTCATTCTCAAGCAGAAAAACTAAATAATACTTTCTTTTTCAGATACATATGTGAAGGTAAATCTTAAAAGAAAAGCTAAAGAATAACACAAAATCAAGGAATAAATACTTTTAGGGGAGTTAATGATGAGGAACAAGGAACCTGAAGTTCTTGCTAATAGTGATAAGGAATAGAAATGACAGATTGTTATTCTTTAAATGAACATATATGCTTTAATATGCATTTTATATTGATATTACTTCATATTCTAAAAGAATGTTTTTACAGTTACATATGTAACATTTCTCTTTTTTAATACATTCATATTTTTATTTTTTCTAGCATTATGAAGGCACAATTGACAAATATTAGGTATTTCAATGTGTATAACAATGTTTCAATATAAATATACAATATGAAATGATTACCACAATCAAGCTAATAAACATATCCATCATCCCACGATTGTTTTTTATCCTGAAGACACAATCTATTCTTTTAGTAAATTTCTGATACACAATGCATTATAATTAGTCATGAAGCTGTATATCAGCTCTGTAGAACCTATTTATCTTATACTTGAAAATGTTTATGCTTTGATTACCCCACGGCTCCAAAAGTTCCCCACCCCTCACTCCTTGGCATCTACCATTCTACTCTATTTTCATGAATTTGCTTTAGATTCCACAGATAACTGAGCTCATGCAACATTTGTCTTTCTGTTAGGCTTTTTTTACTTGGCATAATGTTCTATATTCCCATTTATGCTGCTGTAAATGGCAATGGATCTCTTGTCTATTTTTACACTTGTTGCCTGTGCCCAGACTCATGGCAAGGAACTTTTTCTTTATGTTTTCTCCTGGGATACTTACACTTTAGGTGTAAGTTAAGTATTTTACCCTTTTTGAGTTTACTTTTACATAAAATGCAAGATAAAGGCCTGATTTAATTCTTTTGCCTAAGAATATTAAATTTTCCTATCACTATTTATAGAGACAATGTCCTTTCTCCATTGTGTATTCTTGTTTTTTGGAGGGGGGATTTGTTGACTACATATGGGTAGGTTTATTTCTGGTCTGTCTCTTCTGTTTCATTGGTCTGTGTGTTCATTATTATACTGATTCCATACTGTTTTTATTACCATAGGTTTATAATTTACTTTGAAATCAGGTAATAAGATGCCCTTCTTACTGCTTTAAGTATTTGAAATTCTCACAGTTCTATACAAATTTTTGGATTGGTATTTTCTATTTCTTATGAAAAAAGTCATAGGAATTTTGATAAAGATTGCATTTAGCCTGTAAATAACTTGGGTAGTATGGATATTTCAACAATATTATTACTCCTTATCTAAGATCACTGGCTATCTTTACATTAATTTTTGTCTTCAATTTCTTTCATCAATATCTCATGTTTTCAGTATGCATATCTTTTAATTCTTGATTAAGTTTATTAGTAAATACATTATTCCTTTTGATATTATTCTAGATAGTAGTATAATATTAATTCTTTTTCAGATAGTTTGTTGTTAGTGTATAGAAATGCACTTGATTTTTGTTTGTTGATTTTGTATCCTGAAATTTAAATGAATTCATTTATTAGTTCAATAGATATTTGGTGTAGCCAATAGAGTTTTCTCTATTTATATACAAATAGAGATAATTTTACTTTTTCCTTTCTTATTTAGATGCCTTTTATCTCTTTTTCTTGCCTTATTCTGGCTAGACTTCTAGTACCATGGAACTAGTGAGAGTATATATCCTTGTCTAGTTCCTAGCCTTAGAGAAAAAACTTTCAGCTGTTGAATTCCAGATCCAAGCCTTTAAATACAATCTCCAGGGACAAGTCTTGGAAATATATCCATTTTTAATGGAAGATCCAGCTGACTCACCATCAGGTATGTTTGAAATAGATACAGTGTAAAGAAACTGAATAATTCCCATAAATTAATATTATTCAATCATGTCAGTCAGAAAGTACAATCCATACCCAATTCAAGGGAAAAATTAACAACTATAAAAAGTTAATATATAAAAATAATTTTAAAAGCAGCTAATACTAATAAACTTCAGCAATTGCCTAATGAACACTCAAAGAGTTTATCATCACTCTCCCTTGAGACACTGCTTTCTTTTTTCCCCTGACCCTACATTCTCATTTCTCTCTTATAAATTTAACAATACAGGTTTAGCTAGCATATTATATAAGGCAATATAATTTCCAGTTGATACAAGCATGAAGTTTTTAATGTAACTTTCCTTACCATTCAGTCAATAGTTTTAGATTTCCTAATCACTTTAAGACAAGTATCATACTATGAAGAGACACTGACTTTTAGGTTCATGTCAAATGGAAGAGATTAGAAAACTGAACTGTATTTTTAATAACAGATTAGCATTACTAAGTCCAGACAACTCTTAACTACAGAAGACTTTTGCATTTCCAGGGCTTAGACTACATACAGGGTAATCTAAGCCAAATTCAATATAATAACGAGGGAAAGGAATCAAGAGCTTGATAAAATCAGGTTGGTGAAGCTGGAATGTGTTACCCTGCATGTCTGCAATGATATCTTAGGTGGAATCTTTCAGCAAGACAGAATTTACACAGATCTAACTTATGGCATCCAACCTTTCAGCTGTTACATGGAGGCTCTTTAATTTCACCTTCATAAACAATGACATGCTCACAAAGCCCCATAAGAGCACAAGCTTTAAAAACCACACTATGAATATTTGAAACTTCAATTACAAAACTCAGAAGAGTGGTTAGCTCTTTACAGTTGAGTATTTACTGGCCTAAGCCCTGGCTTCTGGACAAAGGAGCCTCTGAGCTGATGAGACTCTCCAGACACAAGGCTTGGAAACTTGGAGTATGCATTATAAAACATGAGTCTTGGCTTTTTCTAGTGCCTTAAACCCAGAAAGGAGAGAAAAACAGATCACTTTCTGGATAATTTCTTCTGCTTCTTACCAGAGGCAGATAGTTATTGCAAAGTTCTATACCAGAATCTTCTTTCTCTGTGGGTTTCATATATAACTAGTAGGACATGATAACTTTTGTATAGACGATGAGATACCTGGAGGAAGGCATAAAGCCTGGTGGTGAATTATGCGCATTTACAAACACAGTTGCGATAGTAAGAACACTTGTCCAGAGTGTGCATGCAAATCTCAGAGATGACCTTAACATGAGAGTGGACTCGTGATCCCATTCTTCTTTAATAAAAATACACAAACTGAACAAAGGGACCAAGAATAAATGTCCATATATATGAAATGTATTTTTTAAAGGATGTTGGACTCTCAGCCATATACCATGTATTACTGAAGATCCATGTGTAAGATTATGCTGAGTTTTGAGCTGATACCATTAACTTCCTCCTTCTCAACTGTTTATGGTTCTAGCAGATAACATTTCTTGAGCTTTTTTTATACTAAGTTTAAAATGGAAAGAATTAACAGAAAGAAAATGGAGACATTGCTGAGGGTTCTTTCCGAGTTTTAGCTAAATGAAAGACAAATGAGTTAGAGCACAGCACCTGCTCTCATTTAAAATAATGACAGCATGTTGCATCATCCAAATTAATTGATTTTCCAAGTTATAATTTTTTAAAAGAAGAAGTTAAGGAAAACAGTATTAAGGACATCTTTGAAAATTAGGAAAATAAAACATTCATTAAATCTTTAACATATGAATGTTGAGGTTTTTTTGTTTGTTTGTTTGTTTTGCATTGTGAATCTTGTGTAGAACTTGCTTAAAACCTCAGACTGGGGACTTCTGGGAAGATAGTGGAGTGATGAGAAGTAACAAATCAATCTTTCTGAGGTTGGAAGACCAGACGCTAGAGTGTAGCAACTTGGGGAAGAGAAGGAGAGAGAGGGATTCCTGAGAACCAGGAAAGTTCTGAAGGGAGAATTTGAGCCCACAGGGAAAGCAAGTGACAGACCTCAATGTAGAAGAAGGAGATGACAAATCGTGCTTTCTCCCTGACTCCCAGCTCATGGCATGAGAGAGAAGGCTCGAGCTTACAGAGGTGCAATAACAGTGGGGGACCCTGGAGGCCTCTACAGAGAAAGACACCAATAGAGCATTGCAGTGGATGCTGTGGGCTGCAAGGGGGCTAAGTGACTTCAGTCCAAATGTCCCCAGGAAGGGTGACTGACTAGATGCCATTTTGGGATGGGGCCAGCTGAACCTGGGACTTGAAGCACCCATGGATTGTCTTCATTTTGGGGCTTCTAGTGTCTGGATGAGGTGCAGCTCTCATCCACACATGGTGAGGGAGCCGAGGTCAAGCCAGCAAGAAACACTCATAGTGTTATGAGCTGAACAACTCGGATTACAGGTCCACAACTAGAGACCAGGATCAGCATGAACATGTGTGGAGGCACCCCATTCTCTTCTACTGCAGCCTGGCTGGGATTAAACAGCACCCCACCCTAATCCTACTGGAAGATTGCTGGGATCATACAATACAGATCTGGGCTCTGCCTGCCTCCTTTATCTACTAATGACATCACAGACGTTTCCTGAAGTGAACACTACCACAAAACTGTAGCTCCCAGAAGATAACCACAGGCTTGAAATCTCTTTTTTTGATTGTATATTCTTATTTTTTCATGAATGGGAACATTGTTTTTAGTTTTTTGTTTTGTTTGTTCTTGTTTTTGTTTCTTCCTCCTTTGTTTCCCTCCTGTCTTCTTCACTGGTCTCCAAAAGCTTCGGTAATTTTCCTTTGTCCTTAAACTTTGCTTCTAATCTCTTTCTCTTCTTCTATTTCTCTAATTTTTTCCTCCTACCCCTTTTAAATTTTCTCCCTAGAGGGTAAAATCACTCAATTGAGGTAATATTAACTGTTTTCAACTTTCTGGTTTGTTTTAGAGTTTGTTATATAACTATAAATCTTATTAATATGGTTAAGGTGGTACATTAACAGTTGCCACAGTTTGACATTTTCTAAGCTGTATTTGATCCTATTGTTATTACTGATTTTACTACTTCAGCTAAGGTGATAGTTGTTCTAATCAGTTGTTCTTTCTTGTATGCCAAGACTGAGATTGTCTAAGGGTCATAAACAATACTATTGTCCAGTACCAAAGAACCAGGGGGATAGGCCAAATAGGCAGCACCATCTCATCCCTAATAAATTGAAGAGGTAGGATCTTGTGAAAGACTCAAAAGTTGAAAGTCGGGCCGGTGAGATGGCTCAGCGGTGTAAGCGCCTGCCTTGCAAGCGCGAGGGCCCGAGTTCGACTCCCGGATCCCACATACGAAAAAGGGGCAGGTGATATCGCTCAGCGGCACGGGCGCCTGTTGGTGCGCGAGGTCCTGAGGTCGACCCCCCGGTACCCACCAAAAAAAAAAAAAAAAAAAAAAAAAAAAAGTTGAAAGTCAACTATCCCTAGAAGACAATTCTGAAAAGTAGTCATTTCCTAAGGATTTCTTGATACTAGTAATAAAACTATGTACCATAAGCAATTTACAAGCATCAATGCAGAAAATAAATTTTAAAAAATACAAAATGAGAAAACATGGATGCAAGATGGAACCCTAGGCCTCCAGCTCACCAAAGGCATACCCAGGGGACAGTGAGGTGGAAAAGTAAAAAACTGCCCACCTGAACTCTCTGAAATGGTAACAGTGGAAGTAACAAAGCAGATGAATAAGGCTCTAGAAAAAAAAAATAAAAAATAATCTCTCAGACAACTAAAGAGATGATGACCATAATGAAGGACATGGTTAGAGAATCTAGAGTACATACAGATAAAAAAAAAAAATAGAGGAGCTTAGAAAAATGACGGAAAGAATAAAAAAATAAGAAGTGGAATTCATGAAACAAATTCAAATACATATCTAGGAGGTTAAAAATTCTATTAAAAGTATATACAGTATCAACCAACATGAGGACAGAATATCAGATCTAGAAGACAGGTTTGTGGCTAGCAATCATGAAAAGAAATACCTCTTAAAAATAGAAATGGACAACAAAAAATAATCCAACAGCTGCTGGATGATTCAAAGAATAACATAAGATTGGTCAGAATCAATGAAAAACCAGGAGATACTAGGATATAAAAAACCTGTTCACAGAAGTAATGGTAGAAAACTTCCCAAGCATGGAAAAAAACCTGATGGATAGATAAGTGAGGCATATAGAACTCCAATTAGCCATGATCAAAAAAAGCCTACAACAAGATTCCACAAATTCAACACAAGAACAGAATATTAAAAGCTATTAGAAAAAAGAAACAAATCACCTATAAAGGAAAGCCCATTAGAATCACCACACTCTTCTCAACACAAACCCTTAAGGACAGCTTGAAGTATTTCAAGCCCTAAAAAAAAAAAAAAAACAAAAAACCCTCCAATATAGGTTGATTTACCCTGCAAAACTAAATTTCCACGTTGATTGAGAAATAAGATACTTCCATGATTAAAAAAAAACCTGAACTCATGACCACCAAACCAGTACTCCAAAATGTTTTGAAGAATATTCTAGAAACAGTTAACAAAGATTACAATTCCATAACCTTCAATAGAATGAAGCCACCAGGTAAGGCAAGCATCTAAACAGAGGGGGAAAGGAAGGTAACCAACAATAGGAAAATAATATGACAAGGATAAATCAATATATATCAGTTATAACCATCAAAGTCAATGGTCTCAATTCACCAATCCAAAGAAACAGATTGGCAGAGTGGATCAAGAAACAAGATCCAAAATATGCTGGATACAAGAAACACATTTAACCCAAAAAGAAATTCATAGATTAACAGTCAAAGGATGGAAAATACTCCATTGGACAAGAAACTGAAAACAAAAAGGGGTAGCTATTCTATCTGCAGAAAAAGTGGATTTCAAAGCAAGACTGATCAAGCGAGACAAAGGAGACATAGTTGTTTTTTTTTGTTTTTTTTTTTTTTATGTGAGTACCGGGAGTCGACCTCAGGACCTCGTGCTTGCCAGCAAGTGCTTGTGCCGCTGAGCGATATCACCGGCCCTTTTTTTCCTTTATGTGGGTTCCAGGAGTCGAACTCAGGACCTCGCACTTGCCAGGCAGGTGCTTATGCTGCTGAGCCATCTCACCGGCCCAAGGAGACATACTTTTTAAGGGAACAATCCAAGAGGAAGAGATAATAATAAATACATATGCACCGAATGCCACCACACACAACCATATACAACAAATATTAAATCCGCAGGTAGATAAGACTGCGTTCAGTGGGCCCATCCCTTATTTTTCTACTGTAAATTTAGACTTTAGTATAATAGTAGCCAGCTGTGCATCTCAGTACCTTTCCCTGAGGGATACAGGAAGCAATCTATGTGTTTACCCACTTGGTATGAAAAATAGCAAAGTGTGCATATATATTAAAGTGCCAAATGGGATTTTTACCCATCTTATGCTCCATGTAACTTTGTTTTGCATATGTTTACCTGAGGATCACAGAGGGTCCAATAGACCCACAACACTCCAAGATTTGTTAAAAAAAAAAAAAAAAAAAAAAAAACAGTTTTCTTTGGATTTTTCTGGTAGAAGTAGCCCAAATCAGTACAGTGGCACATGAAAAACCAGCTTTGCAAGTTTTGGAGGAAGTCAAAAGTGAATCATCAGATTACTCATGCATGGATGATGAAGATTAATTATGGTAAAATACATTTCTTTTATAATAGAAGAGTGGTGTGGGTGGATGATGATGATGATGATAATGATGATTTTGACTTCGTCATGTGAGCCAAAGTTCTTCTGACAGTGAAATGAAGTAAGAATTGACTGATACAGACATAGGGAATGAATACCTCCTTGATTTGGATGATGAAGAAAAGAGCAATGCACCAAAAGGCATATTCAAAAGTGTATTTATTTTGACAACTCACTAGCTGAACTGAAAGCATTCATAGGTCTGTACTTGGCAGGGATTTCTCATGGTGATCACAGGAATGTAAAAGACTTACTGAAAACTGAAGCGTCAAAATATGACATAACAATTTATGCCCTGTAGATGCGAAGACTTATTATGCTTTCAACTTTGACATTTATCCTGGAACTCAGCCATTATAGTAGTAATCTAAACAATGTTGTGAACAGACTTGTTGCTCCCATCTCCCAAAATAATCAGAATGTGACATTTGACAATTGTTTTACCAGTTTCCAACTGATGTTACATTTGCTAACAGAGCATAAGTTCACCAGCACAGGAACTGTATGCAGGAACAAAGCAGAAATTCTAAAAGAAATCTTGCAATTTCAAAACAGACAATTGTATGGTACAATCTTTGGATATCACAGATATAAGATTGGCCTCATATATGGCAAAGAAAAACAAACTGGTACTGCTGATGTCAATATTTCACCATGATGGAAATACTGATAGGGAAAACTTGACAAAATGGAAGCCCAAGATGGAAACTTTCTACAACAAAAGCACAGGTGGATTGGATGTTGTTGATGAGTTATGAACCAATTACAGTGTCACTTGAAACACAAAGCATTGACCAGTGGTTGTGTCTTGCTGAATCCTAAACATATGTACCATAAATAATTAGACAATTTCCAAAGAAAATCACAAGTGCGAAATATCACAGAGAAATTTTCTCAGAGGATGGGGACTGCAGCTCATAAGAGACCATTTATAGCAGAGGAAAAACAAAATGTTTCTGCACAGGGAACTACACAAAAAATTGTGGAGAACACTGGTGAGTTGACAGGTGAACAGGTAGGCACAGCATCAAAAGACCCACTACAGGGCCGGTGAGATGGCTCAGCGGCTTAAGCGCCTGCCCTGCAAGCGCAAGGGCCTGAGTTCGACTCCCGGAACCCACATACGAAAAAGGGGCCGGTGATATCGCTCAGCGGCACGGGCACCTGCTGGTGCGTGAGGTCCTGAGGTCGACCCCCCGGTACCCACAAAAAAAAAAAAAAAAAAAGACCCAGTACAATAACAGGAAAACCAGAAGATGTTAACTGTGCCCTCCAAGAAAGTACGAGAAAACAAAACATATGTGCTATCAGTGTAAGTGATGCTTGCGTATGGAACATGCAGTTGTCATGTGTGAAGACTGCCTTGGGTGTTACAGTTGAAGCAAAGCTTATTTCTGTGGTAGACTTTTGTGTTTACACTGTAGTTCACAAAGGTTTTTATTTTTGATGTTATCTTTTAGGTTTTATAAGTAAACAGCTGATGTGAAAATGTTGATGTCTATTCTAAACACTCATTACATATTTGATGTTTTATTTTATTGATATCTTATTTCCCGGCTAAGTGTATGTTGTACAATATAGCAGAAAGCTCCTGACAAAACAGGAAGAGAGGTGACAAGACTGTCATAAAGGAAAGGAAAGCTAAACACTTGTGCTGTCAGTGTGAGACACAAGCATGGAATATACACTTGTCATGTGTGAAGACTGCCTTGGATGTGACAGTTGAGGCAAAGTTCTTTTTTTACTTTATGGAAAAAGGGTAAAACAAAATTTCATAACAAAATAATAGAATAACAATAGTTAATACATTGCATATTATTATCTTTAAAGTAGTTACTCAGAGTACAAGATATGGGCATAAAAATTTCTCCAATCAATATTAGCACAAACCTCCCTTTTCAATGAACTAAAAGACAAAAATAGTGTAACTGACTTGCATTTTTTTCCCTTTTCCCTTCTGTCTTTTCCCCTTTCCCCTATCCCAGTTCATTTTTCCTTTTAAACAATTTCTTCTAATTTTGCAATATCTATTGTACATTTCAGAACTCATTTACTTTTCCAGTTTCTCACACCAGGGAGACAATAGGATGTTTACACATGTGAGTCTGATTTGTTTCACTTATGAGTATGGTCTCAAGTTGCATCTATTTGCCTATAAACGTCTAAAGACTGGCCTGTACTTCTCTTTTTTCACTGGATTCATCTCCGGGTTTTTTTTGTTTTTGTTTTTTTGTTTTGTTGTTTTTTATCAAGGTAGTGCAGGCTTCCAGGAATGAGTTTGGGAGTATTGGTTCCCTTTGAATTTCATTAAAGAGTTTGAGGAGTAGTGGCATTAGATCTTCTCTGAATTTTTTGTAGAATTCAGCAGTGAATCCATCAGGACCTGGGCTTTTCTTCATTGGTAGTTTTCTAATTATGCCTTCCATTTCATTGACTGATATTGGGTTACTTAGAATTTTTATATCTTCTTGATTCAGCTGTGGTAATTCATTTGTATCTAGGAATCTGTCCATTTTTCTGTGTTTTCCATCTTATTAGAGTACAGGTTCTCAAAATTAGAGTACAGGTATTGATGAGCTTCTGGATTTCTGCAGAGTCTGTTGTGATTTCACTGTCTTCATTCCTAGTTGCATGGATTTGAGTCTTTACTTTTTTTGATAAGGTTGGCTAACGGTTTGCCTATTTTATTTAATCTTTCAAAGAACCAATTCGTCAATTTATTGATTTTTTTGTATTGTTTTCTACGGTTGGCTGAGGGTTTGCCTATTTTATTTAACATTTTAAAGAACCAATTCTTCAATTTGTTGACTTTTTTGTATTGTTTTCTTAGTCTCTATTGCATTACTTTTTTCTCTGATTTTTGTAATTTCCCCCCTCTTATTTGCTTTGGGTTTAACTTGCTCCTATTCTCTTAGCAGCTTGAGATTCAACCTCAGCTTGTTTATTTGAGTTCACTCTGTTTTTCCGACGTGGAAATTCACTGGTATAAATTTCCCTCTTTGGACTGTTTACATTGCATCCTCTAAGTTCCAGTATGATGTATGTGTGTTATCATTTAATTGTAAAAACTAATTTTTTGTCTGGTTGATCTATCTATTTGTGACAGTGGGGTTTTATGGTCCCCAAGTACAAAATTGTGTTATTGCTTAATCAGTCCTAAATAATACAGAGGTTGCCCTTTTGTTTGAAACTTGTGCATTTATTTAACTAATCCACTTTTATACTATATTTTGCCCTGGTGGTTTACAAAAATAAGCGTAGGGGCCAGTGAGATGGCTCGGCGGTGTAAGCGCCTGCCTGGCAAGCGCGAGGGCCCAAGTTTCACTCCTGGAACCCAAATATGAAAAAGGGGCCAGTGATATCGCTCAGTAGCACGGGTGCCTGCTGGCACGCGAGGTCCTGAGGTCGACCCCCGGTACCCACAAAAAATAAAAAATAAAAAAAATAAGTGTAGAATCTCATGTGGCTGCTCACTCAGATTTTAATTTTTCTCTAACTAGGTTTACTTTTGATCAGTTCTATGATCCTTTACTTAAGCCCTTCAGATTTATCAACAAAGAAATATGAGAACTGAACCAAACCTGTGAACAAATGGACTTAGTAGATGTTTAGAGTGTTCCACCCATCACCATCAGAATACACATTCTTCTCAGCTGCACATGTGACTTTCTCCAAAATAGACCACATACTAGCTCATAAAACATGCTTAAGAAAATGCAAAGGAACTGAAATTATTCCATGCATGTTATCTGACCATAGTGCAATGAAACTGGAAACCAATGGCAAAAGAAACCACAAAAACTTCATAAGCAGATGGAAATAAAATAACACCTTCCTGAACAACCAATGGGTCACAGATGAAATTAAAGAAGAAATTAGAGAGTTTCTACAATTAAACAATAATGCAAATACATCATACTGGAACTTAGGGGATGCAATGTAAACAGTCCAAAGAGGGAAATTTATACCAGTGAATTCCCACATCAGAAAAACAGAGTGAACTCAAATAAACAAGCTAAGGTTGAATTTCAAGCTACTAAAAGAGGAGGAGCAAGTTAAAACCCAAAGCAAATAAGGAGGAAATTACAAAAATCAGAGAAAAATGCAATGCAATTGAGACTAAGAAAACAATACAAAAAATCAATAAATTGACAAATTGGTTCTTTGAAAGATTAAATAAAATAGGCAAACCGTTAGCCAACCTTATCAAAAAAAGTAAAGACTCAAATCCATGCAACTAGGAATGAAGACAGTGAAATCACAACAGACTCTGCAGAAATCCAGAAGCTCATCAATACCTGTACTCTAATTTTGAGAACCTGTACTCTAATAAGATGGAAAACACAGAAAAATGGACAGATTCCTAGATACAAATGAATTACCACAGCTGAATCAAGAAGATATAAAAATTCTAAGTAACCCAATATCAGTCAATGAAATGGAAGGCATAATTAGAAAACTACCAATGAAGAAAAGCCCAGGTCCTGATGGATTCACTGCTGAATTCTACAAAAAATTCAGAGAAGATCTAATGCCACTACTCCTCAAACTCTTTAATGAAATTCAAAGGGAACCAATACTCCCAAACTCATTCCTGGAAGCCTGCACTACCTTGATTAAAAAAAAAAAAAAAAAAAAAAAACAGAGATGAATCTAATGAAAAAAGAGATGTACAGGCCAATCTTCCAATGGACACAAATGCAAAAATCCTCAATAAGATACTGGCAAACAAAATGCAGCAAATCATCAAGAAGATTATACACCATGAACAAACAGGATTTATCACAAGGAGGCAGGCTAGTTCAACATACACCAATAAATGTAGTGTACCATATTAACAGAATCAAGGATAAAAACCATATGATCATCTCAATAAATGCAGAAAAAGCATCTGACAATGTCCAACACCCATTCATGATAGAAACCCTACAGAAAATTGCAATAGATGGTCTTTATTTCAATCTGACAAAAGCTATCTATGACAATGCAACAGCCAACATCATATTACATGGTTAAAAATTGGAAGCTTTTACTCTAAAATCAGAAACAAGACAGGAATGTTCACTATAACCACTCCTATTCAGTATAGTTCTGGAAACATTAGCCAGAGCAATTAGAAAAGAGAAAGAAATAAAAGATATAAGGATAGGAAAGGAAAAAATTAAATTATCATTACTTGCTGATGACATGATACTCTACACAGAAGACCCCAAAAACTCCACCAAAAGACTTCTAGATTTAATAACCAAATTCAGTAGTGTAGGAGGATACCAAGTCAACACTCAAAAATCAATAACCTTCCTGTACACAAACAACAAACTCACTGAGAGAGAAATTACAGAAACTTTCACAATAGCATCCAGAAAAATGAAATACTTAGGAATCAATCCAATGAAGAAAGGAAAAGACCTTTACATTGAAAACTATAGTATTCTGAAAAAGATCAGAAAATGGAATGATATCCCTTGTTCTTGGATAGGAAGAAACAATATTCTGAGAAATGACCATACTTCCAAAATTGTTATGCAGACTTAATGCAATCCAAATCAAAATACCAATACTATACTTCACGGAATTTGAGAAAACAAACCCAAAATTCATTTGGAAGCAGAAGAGATCTAGAACAGCAAGAGCATTCTGGGAAACAAAGGTAAGGCAGAGGGCATCACAATCCCTGATTTGAAATTATACTACAAAGCCACTATGATAAAAACTGAGAACAGCATGGTACTCAGACCTGAGGATCAATGGAACAGATGAGAAGATGCAAAATAACTCCAAACACACTCAGCCATTTTATCTCTGACAAGGAAGCCAAACACCTTCACTAGAAAACAGCCTCTTCAAAAAATGGTGCTGTTAAAACTGGCTTTCCACATGCCAAAGATTAAACCTAGACCCATGTCTGTCACCATGCACTAAGCTAAAATCAAAATAGATCAAAGATCTAAACATTAAAACAGAAACACTAAATCTTCTGGGAGAGAGAATAGGTAGAACTCTTAAAGACACTGGTGTAGGCAAAGGCTTTATGAACAACACATTGTTTCACACAGGAAATATAAAGAATCAACAACTGGGATTTCATCATATTAAAAAGCTTTTGTACAGCAAAAGAAACCACCAACAGAGTGAAGAGACAACCTACAGAGTGGGAAACAATTTTGCCAGCTGTTCCTCAAAGTACTGGTATCTACAATATATAAAGAACGCAAAAAAATCTGACCCCCCAAATGTAAAGACTCAATACAGACATGGATATCTTAGATGAACAGACACTTCACAGATGAAGAAATACAAATGGCAAATAAATATATGAAAAAATGTTCAACATCAGTGGTCATTCCACAGATGCAAATTAAAACAACACTGCGATTACATCTCACCCCAGAAAGAATGGCTATTATCAAGAAATCAACCAATAATAAATGCTGGAGGGGCTGTGAAGAAAAAGGAACACTTTTTCACTGTTATTAGGAGTGTAGATTGCTTCACCCACCGGGGAAATCAGTATGGAGAGTCCTCAAAAAACTAAAACTAGAGGTTCCATTTGACCCAGCTAGTCTCCTTGGTATCTTTCCAGAAGAATTAAAAGCATCATACCACAGTGATATATGCACACATATTTGTAATAACTAAATCTTGGAAACAGCACAAGTCCCCATCAACCAATGAATGGATAAAGAAGATGTGGCTTTTTTATATGACATAGTACTACTTTGCCATAAAGAAAGATAAATGAGACATTTCTAGCTAAATGGATGTACCTTGAGATCATACTCTTTAAGTAAAATAAATTGGACACACATTTAAATATTACATTGTTTCTCTGGTATAAAAAGACTGAGAGGGTAAATAAGGACCAAAATGTATTAACAGATATTTGGAAAGAGGAATAAAATGTTCAAATGGGAAGAGGAACATGGGAGGGGGGAGGGGGAAAAGAAGGAAGGGAAAAGGAAAAATAGAAGGAAAAATGTAAACAAAGCTTTCGTAAATGGGGGAGGGTGAAGGGGTTGAAGGAAGGAGAGGGAACTGGGGAGAAATAGGGTATCAGGATATATTATGTACAAGTACAGATTCCCTATGATGAACGTGATCATTATGTATGTCTAAACTGTAGCAATAAAAATAATTAAAAAAAAACCCTTCAGGCTGTATCTTGTGTCTCTGTCATTTTGGAAGGTGAACTGGCTGTGTGTGCTTGACTAAACAACTTTATTATTCCCCAAGTTGGCCAAATACAAAACATTCTGCAGATTGCCTTCAAACAACCCTACTCTACAGTCTTCCACCAGCAGCTTCCATCAGCCAATCTAAAAGATTTCAAAACAAAGTTGAGATCAGATCACTTCTTCGCTTGACTTTTAAGCCCCCTTTCCTGTTCCTTCCTGGACACCCCTTCAGTTCACCTTTGGTTGTATGCCTAAACCATGACACCTGTTCTTGAAAAAATACTTTCTTTGTTCATACTAGTCTGCTCCTTATTGACACCTGTTAAATAGAAAATTGAGTATTTTTACATTTCTCTGGTATTTAATGTTATAAAAATATTTGTTTATAGAAAAGCTTTGACAAAGCTATTGATAAAAATAAATGCTGGGCCGGTGAGATGGCTCAGCGGCTTAAGCGCCTGCCCGGCAAGCGCAAGGGCCCGAGTTCGACTCCCGGAACCCACATACGAAAAAGGGGCCGGTGATATCGCTCAGCGGCACGGGCGCCTGCTGGCGCGCGAGGTCCTGAGGTCGTTCCCCCGGTACCCACCAAAAAAAAAAAAAAAAAAAAAAAAAAAAAAAAAAATGTTGATATATCTCAAGTTTTCAAACTTCATAAACCTCATATTTCACAGCAGGGGTGCAGGCTGGGTGGATTTAATAATATGCCATTACAGAGGAAAATTAAACTGGAGTAGTGTTGGTTCAGGGCACTTGAAACAAGAGCACATTGTTGGATCAGGGTTCAGGCACATCCACAAGAGATCTTGTAGAGGCTATTTTAATTGTAAAGGAAATTCTAAAAACATATTTCTACTACTAGTATATTTCTAACACTACTCAAGGATAAGACTGAGAAACACAGCCTGTTCCCCTAATTAGAAAGCTACAAAACTTAACAGGCCTTAACATTCCAGATGCCAGCTGCAAGATAAGTGTAACTCAGCCAGACAGTGATGTTTTGCTTACTTTCAAGTCCCAGAGACTTATTTCAAGGGCAGCTCGACTCAGTCTAAGACAGTGAATGATTCCTCCTGCTCACCCCAGCCTTGACCTCCCTGTTATATGATTAAAAAGCCTCCAATTAACTTGCCTGAACCAAAATTGCCTAGCAACATATGACAAGACATATGTAACCGGGCCGGTGAGATGGCTCAGCGGAGTAAGCGCCTGCCTTGCAAGCGCAAGGGCCCGAGTTCGACTCCCGGATCCCACATACGAAAAAGGGGCCGGTGATATCGCTCAGCGGCACAGGTGCCTGTTGGCGTGCGAGTTCCTGAGGTCAACCCCCCAGTACCCACAAAAAAAAAAAGACATATGTAACCAACTGTAAAATATCATGTTATCTGCCTTTTGTATTTCCTTCTGAAAGCCTATATAAGAAACTACCCTACCCCAAGACAGCGCTGATGATTTGAGACCTGATTCCCATCAGCCTGCTAGCGTAATAAAGGTTGTCTTCCAACTCCTCAGGTGCAAAGAGTCTTCCATTTGGTTTGAGATCAGATTTCTGTAACAATCTGACCTTTGAACTAGGCTGCAGACATGGTGCAAAGAGTCTTCCATTTGGTTTGAGATCAGATTTCTGTAACAATCTGACCTTTGAACTAGGCTGCAGACATGCTCCTTCGCCCCTTAGTGTGAGGTGTCCGTAGGACTGGGCCAAATCACAGTTTTCTGAAACATCCTCAACCTATGCTGATGCTCTGTATAAAGGACTCCTCCTCCCAAACTGCCCCGAAACAGACTACTCCCAGTCCCTTTCTTGTAAGTCTCACTTTCACTCTTGCCAACAGCAATAAAAATTCCTAACAAATGCTGTACTTACCAACTCCTTTGTGGTTTTAGGTTTTAAATACAGCTGTCATTTTCTTTGATCCTAAGTACACAATTCAAGTCTGCTTGAATCTGTGCCTCCTAGGTTGCAAACCTAATTAGCCCCAAATAAACGTGATTATCTTTGTTTTGAACCAAGCTGATTTTACTTTTGGTTGACAATGCTAATAGTCCTAATTAAGAAAATATGCTGTACCTAAAATGAAACATCTATTTGCCTTTGCAGTGAAAGGCTGTTATTACTCTTTCCATATCCACAGAAAATGATGGCTTACTACAGTTGTTGCAAATAAATAAGAATGTTGAAAATTTTAATTTTATTAACATACATGTAACAGTATACTTTTATTATCAAAGTATGCATTTTTATATGCAGAAAAATTATCACTGCAGAAGATTATAGATAAGATAAATGTAAGCTACACCCTTGACTCTACTTTTCTAAGCAATTTTTTTGTCTGTTTGTGGCATTAGGGATTGAACCCAGGGCCTTTGCACTGAGTTATATTCTCAACCATTTATTTATTTATTTATTTTGTGAGACAGGGTTTCATTATGTTGTCCAGGCTGCCTTTGAACTTCTGATCCTCCCACTTCAGCCTCTGAAGCTGCTAAGAGTACAGGTGTGGGCCACTGTGCCTGGCCCAAAGCAACCATTCTTAAGATGTTAGCAGAGTATTTTTGTGGGTTTGTAGGTCTCTGTGTGTATGCATTGGGAGGGGGATATTATAACAAAATTAGGATTGTAATTTTGGATACTCTAGTCATTTCCTGTGAATACATTTTGGATATAGTAAATATTTTTAAAGTCATAACCTAGAGATGACAATGAAGTCAATAGCTATGTTATTCAAAATATTATTTTTTTAAAATTATGATTAATGCTACAAGTTATACTTTTATCTCAATCCTTGACTATCTCATTATTCTCTTAGCACAAAATAATTTATGCGAGACTTATGGCCTATAGGTGAATGTTTTTAGAATTCTGTAACATTTTGTCTAAATATTTCTTCTATCAAGAGTCCTTCAGCAAAAAAAAAAAAAGAGTCCTTCAGCTTAGGCTAAAATCATATGCAATTATAAGAGCATTAAATATTTTCCTTTCAACTTTGCCACTTTTATATATGCAACTTATCTTTTTACATCACTAAATATAATTATTAGTTTAGTAATATTGAAAATGCTAATTATGCATTACTGAAAACAGAATATTTAACTTACATTGGGTTAACAGATTCAAAAGAAACTGTAATTCAAAAGTTATTGGGCCGGTGAGATGGCTCAGCGGCGTAAGCACCTGCCTTGCAAGCGCGAGGGCCCGAGTTCGACTCCCAGATCCCACATACGAAAAAGGGGCCGGTGATATCGCTCAGCGGCACGGGCACCTGTTGGTGCGCGAGGTCCTGAGGTCGACCCCCCGGTACCCACAAAAAAAAAAAAAAAAAAAAGTTATTACAGGATAGCAGGTATATGGTGATACTACACGTAATTTTACCTCACATTCAAAAGGATCCAATTCTTTCTTTTGCAAAATATGCTTTAATCCATCACTAATTTGAAAGTATGTGACTTTATATTCTTTCTTCAAGTGAGGCATAATAAAGAGGAACAGAAATATCATCAATTCCTAGGCAAATAGTCCTCAAAATTAGAAGTTTAAAAAGTAGCAAATTCAGCCAGGCATGGTGGCACACGCTTGTGATCCCAGCACTCAGGAGGCTGAGGCAGGAAGATTGCCATGAATTTGATGACAGCCTGGGCTACATAAGCGAGTTCAAGGCCAGCCTGCACTACATAAAGCCTCAAAAAAAAAAAAAAAAAAAAAAAAATGGAAGCAAATTCACTGTGCTTCCATTTAGCTTGCCTAACATTTCTGGATTGAACATTAACACTGTTGGGTTACTAGAATTCTGCAACACAATAAATCAATATTAACACATATTTTCAGTGTGGGTTCAGTAAAAATATTTCTAAGGAAAAATACTTCAAACCAGATTTGACTGGGTAACTCAGAAAAATGGATCCTACTCCTTTCCAAATCTTATATTTTTAGGGTATAATTGGATTCTTATGACAGAATTTAAGTAGACATAACATGTACTCTACTCTTTTAACATTTAAAAATATGTTTCTGAGGTCTACAATGATACATGAGGAAGCCTAAGGGGCCCAAGGTACCAAAAACTGATGACTATTTTTATGATCAAAAATTGTATCAAAACCTGACCATCTTTAAATTTTTTTTTTTTTTTTTGTGGGTACCAGGGGTTGACTTCAGGACCTCGCGTGCCAGCAGGCGCCCATGCCACTGAGCAATATCACCAGCCCTTTTTCGTATGTGGGTACCGGGAGTCGAACTTAGGACCTTGCGCTTGCCAGGCAGGCGCTTATGCCGCTGAGCTATCTCACCAGCCCCACCATCTTTAAATTTAAACTGCTTCCTAAACATCTTCATAGTTTTAGAGAAACTAATCCTTTTAATTCCCATGGTTTCAGCCATATTACTATTGCCCAACAAAGCCACTGGCTATGAAGGAATTCTTTTCTAGCTAGAAAACAAGGCTCTGTGGTCCAAGAACAGGAGGTTGGGGAGGGCCTGCGGCAGTGGAGTATGCAACTTCCTCATAATGAAACCTCATGGGGGAATATGGAGGGAATTACCAGAATTTATGAGAGTAATGTTCTCATAGAATTTCTGAATAGACAAAAGCTTTACAGAGGATTAAATGTTGGTAGAATTTCCCATTAGAAAGTAAGCTCCTCAGAAAAGAGGCTTTACTTTTTCCACTCCTGTGAACAATAAATATATATTGAATGAAATAGTGTAGTATGTGAAATAAAACTTTTTGCTCATTCTTTACCACAGATGCCTTATGCTGTACTTCTATATCTCTGGACTGGATTTGTGATTCTTCTGAAAATGACCGTTCATATCCTGGGTCGAAAGAAACCACAGGATTTATGCACATCTTGTGCACCAGCTTCACAGAAAAACAGAACTGCATTATTTTAAAATCTTCATTTTCAGCTTTTGGATTGTTACTTAATTCAAGTGGGAGATACTCCCCTGAATTACATATTTCATTTACTAATACATTCATCTACTTTATTGCACTGTTTTGTTGAAACATAAAGCTTAAACTGCAATTCTCTTGACCATACACTAGCACTTACTCCGTCGTTATGCTAGTATGTAAAGTCAACTGAATGTTAAATTATTTACAGTGCCAAACCTGGTATGAAAATAAGAATGGCAATCTTATTTCAAACCTGATATACAAGAACGGGTATGACAGACATTCTTTCTATGTCTGGAAACGGTAGGTATGGCAGTCATATTTCAAAAGTCTCAAACATAACTGTTAAATTTCAAGTTAAAGCTAAGTTCAAGGAGGAAAAAAATACACTTATTTAATAACTTATTTATTTATTTACCTTGGGTTACTAAGGATTGAACCCAGGGCTTTAGCACAGAGCTACAACCGTAGTCCTTTTATTTTTATTTTTGAGACTCAGTCTCACAAAGCTATTAAGTCTCACAGGCTGATCTGGAACTTGCACTTCTCCTGCCTTGGGCTCCCAAAGTGCTGGGATAACAGGCATGTGCCACCTTGCCCAGCTTAGAATTATTTACTAAAGATTTGAATTTTTTCAGGCATTTAAAGTATATTTATAAGGACTGGTAAGTTATAGAGAGCTTCAACAGATACCTATTGATTACTGCTCTCAGTTGGATGGATCCTTCCCATCCCAATCTCCATCTTCCACAGTAAACCACTGATACCAGATATTTTTGTGTGCCTTCTAGGAAACAGACTAAACATACACAAACATATACATACCTTGTAATACAAATGACAGTATTCTATATGGTTGTGATTCAGTATTTTCATTTGTTAAAAATCTTCAAGTTGATTGACTTTCAATTCATATAACCCTTATTTTTCCAATGTCTGCCCCATATTTTATTTAATAAAAGCCTTATCCTTCTAATGTCTATACCATGTTTTATTTAAACAGGAACTTGATAGAAATTTAGATTTGGGAGAAGGACCTCAAGATGGCGGATGAGTAAGAAGCAGGCAGTGAAACTCTCTCTAAAAGTTACCATTGGAACACGGGAATATAGCGACCCGGAAAGCGCAGGAGGGGGGGAGATGCCTCTCCGAAACCCAGAGAAGTTCTGAAGCGCAATCTGGGACCCCCGGCACCAGTGACGGGTGACTTCCAACAAAGAAGAAGGAAAGAAGGAGCAGACCGCGCGCGTGCACCTTCTACTATCCCGGGAGTTGCAGCGCCGCGGAAGCTCAAATCTACGGACACACGGTGGCAGCTGGTGCCCAGGGAGCCCCCAGGGAGGATCCTGAGACAGCGGCGGGGCAGGGGAGTGGCGGAGAACGGCGCAGACCGGCGGTGAGTGTCTCTCAGCCACAGCTGCCCCGCGCCAGAGAGCAACCGGCCGGGCGCCATTGTGGGGGGTGTGGCGAAACTCAGAGCTGCTCGGAAACTGCTCTGGGAACTTGTGCTCCGGACAGGGCAGCACGGGGCCTCTCAGGCCCACGAAAGTGTGTTGAGGTCAGCAGGCGAACGAGACTGGACTCTCAGCCACACCTGTCCCGCACCAGAGAGTGACTGGCCCGGCGCCATTGTGGGGGGCGTGGTGAAAAACCAGAGCGGCGGGAACCAGTGCAGGGAACCCGCGCTCCAGACAGCGCTGAGCCTCTCAGGCCCAGGGATCGTGAAAGGGCGCTGAGAGCGGAGGCGAGCTAGACTGGTCTCTGCCTGAAAGTACACGCATCTGCTCACCGCCCGCCAGAGGGCGCTCCTGGCTTACTGGGACGGACCTGCACAGAACAGGACTCTGTCACAAGGTACCTGCCTGCAACAGAGTCAACACCTGGAACTGATTCTTTTTATTTTTTTTATTTTTATTTTTATTTTTATTTTTATTTTTATTTTTTATTATTATTTTTTTTTTCTCACTGATTCGTTTTTTTGTTCTGGCGAAGGGTTTTTTTGTTTTTGTTTTGTTTTGTTTGGTTTTTTGGTGGGGTTTTATTTTTGATCTGTCTGTTTTATTGTTTTTATCTTCGTTATTGTTTCTGTATGTGTATTTGCTCTTTCCTTCATTATTCTCTCTGGTTTTTTATATGAGTGTAAACAGCGCCTCTAACTTCTTTGTGATTGTGGTTGTGATCTGTTCTTCCTTTTATCCCTTCCTTCTCCTTCTACCACCTGTCCTCTGCACTAGTGTCCCAATTTTAGTGGGATCCCTCTTGGTCCTCTAACCTTACATCTAATTCCTTCCTCTTCTCCCAATACTCTATTTCCTCCTTAACTCATTTTAAATTTAAACTCCTCAGGGGAAAAATTGACATACACAGGACTTGTATACTGCATATAATTTTTCTGGTGTGTTTTAGATTTTGTTATATAACCGCAACTCTATACAGCTAAAAGTGGTAAATAACTGGTTAGCTCAGTCTGTCATTTTCTAGGCTCTGTTTGATGCTTTAGTTAACATTATAGCCAAATGTGAAATAATTGTTCTAAACATCTTTCCTTCCTGATATTTCATGATTGAGATTGACTAAGGGACACAGAAAATACAGTGGCACACTACCAAAGAATCAAGGACTGGGCCAAACAGGTAGCAACTTCGCATACCCAACGAATTGAAGAGGTAGGATCTGGCAGAAAGCTCAAAACCTAAAAGCAAGCTCCACTTGGAAGATACTGCAGAGAAGTAGTCATCTTCTAAAGATCTTAAACACTAGCAATAAAGTAACCTACTATAGGTAATTTGCAAACATCACCCCAGGAATTAAAGAAAGAAAAAATGAGACGACACTTAAACAAGATGCAACCCCACACATCCAATTCACCAAAGGCAAACCTAGGGAGCAACGAGGTGGGACAATCCGAAAGCCACCCACCTGGCCTATCTGAAGTGGTAACAACAAAGCAACTGAATGAGGTTCTGGAAAAAATTAAGACAGAAATAATCTCACAGATAACTGCAGAGATAATGTCTACAATGAAGACCATGCTTAAGGACACTATAGCTGATACAGACAAAAAAATAGATGAACTTAAGAAAACTATAGAAACCATGAATGCTCAGCATAGGAAAGAAATGGAATCCATAAGGCAGATTCAAGCAGATACCCAAGAGATAAAAAATTCCATTGAAAGTATTTGTAGCAGAATAAGCCAATGCGAGGACAGGATCTCAGATATAGAAGACAGGCTTGCAATTAGTGATCATGAAATGGAAAAATTCTTAAAAATAGCAAGGGACCATGAAAAATCAATTCAGCAGCTGCTAGATGACTCAAAGATAAACAACTTAAGAATAATTGGAATAAATGAAAAAGCAGGAGATAGCATCAACGACATTAAAACCTTGTTCAAAGACATAATCAGGGAGAACTTTCCTGGAAGAGAAAAGGAATTTGACACCCCTATAAGTGAAGCTTTTAGAACACCAACTAGACATGATCAAAAAAAAACTTCAGCCAGACATATTATAATCAAGATCCCAGAAATTCAACAGAAGGGCAGAATCTTAAAAGCTGTTAGGGAGAAGAGGCAAATCACTTATGAAGGAAAACCCATCAGAATCACAGCTGACTTTTCAGCACAAACCCTCAATTCAAGAAGAGCTTGGAATGATGTATTGCAAGCTCTAAAGGAAAATAATTTTCAGCCCAGATTGATGTACCCTGCAAAACTATCTTTCAAAATTGATGGAGAAATAAAATACTTTCATGACAAAGAACATCTGAGAAAATTTATGACCACCAAACCAGCACTCCAAAACGTTCTGAAGGACATTCTAGAAAGAGATAGGAACCCCAACAGAAGGAATCCACCAGGCAGGGCAAATAATTAAATAGCCGGAAAGCAGAAAAACAAAGAGTGGGAACCAACAACAGGAAAATATCATGACAAGTCAATACATATCAGTTTTAACCATCAATGTTAACGGTCTCAATTCACCAATCAAAAGGCACAGACTGGCGAAATGGATCAAGAAGCAAGATCCAACAATATGCTGTATACAAGAAACACATTTAATTCAGAAAGAAATTCATAGACTGAAAGTCAAAGGATGGAAAACAATACTCCATGCCACAGGAACCCAGAAAAAAGCAGGGGTAGCTATTCTTTTTGCAGACAAAGTGAACTTCAAGCCAAGAAGGATTCAGAGAGATAAAGACGGTCATTACATCCTTGTAAAGGGAACAATCCAAGAGGAAGAGATAACGATCATAAATATATATGCGTCAAATACCAATGCACCCAGCTATATAAAACAAGTACTAAAGGACATGAAAAATCAAATAAGCACTAATACAATTATATTGGGAGATCTCAATACTCCACTGTCACAAAAAGATAGATCAACTGGACAGAAAATCAATAATGAAATAGTAGAACTGAACCAAACTTTTGAACAAATGGACTTAGTAGATGTCTACAGAGTGTTCCATCCCACAACATCAGAATACACATTTTTCTCAGCTGCACATGGGACGTTCTCCAAAATAGACCACATACTAGCTCATAAAACCTGTTTAAGTAAATGCAAAGGAATTGAAATTATCCCATGCATATTATCAGACCATAGTGCAATGAAATTGGAAATCAATGGCAAAAGATCCCACAAAAACTCCCTAAACACATGGAAATTAATCAGCATCCTCCTGAACAACCAATGGGTCACAGATGAAATTAAAGAAGAAATTAGTCACTTTCTACAACTGAATGATAATGACAGTACAACATACCGGAACTTATGGGATACAATGAAAGCAGTCCTAAGAGGGAAATTTATAGCATTAAATACTTATATCAGGAAAATAGAGCAAGCGCAAATAAACAACTTAAGGGTGAACCTCGAGCTTCTAGAAAAAGAAGAGCAGGTTAAGCCAAAAGCCCGTACAAGGGAGGAAATTATAAAGATCAGAGCAGAAATTAACGTATTGGAGAATAAAAAAACAATACAAAGAATCAATGAAGCAAAAAGTTGGTTCTTTGAAAGAATAAATAAGATTGACAAACCCTTATCCAACCTTATTAAAAAAAGAAAAGAAAAGACTCAAATCCATGCAATTGAAAATGAAAAGGGTGATATCACGACGGACCCTGCAGAAATCCAGAAGATCATCTATACCTATTTTGAAAATTTATATTCTACTAAGATGGAAAATGCAGAAGAAATGGACAGATTCCTAGATTCGTATGAATTACCAAAGCTAAATCAAGAAGATTTAAAAATCCTAAATAAACCAATATCAACCAATGAAATTGAAGATGTAATTAAAAACCTCCCAACAAAGAAAAGCCCAGGCCCTGATGGATTCACTGCCGAATTCTACAAGAAATTTAGAGAAGACCTAACGCCCCTACTTCTCAAACTTTTCAATGAAATTGAAAGGGAAGCAATACTCCCAAATTCATTCCTGGAAGCAAGCATTACCCTGATACCAAAACCAGAGAAGGACCCAACTAAGAAAGAGAACTACAGGCCAATCTCCCTAATGAACATAGATGCAAAAATCCTTAATAAGATACTGGCAAACAGAATCCAACAAATCATCAAGAAGATTATACACCATGACCAAGTTGGATTCATCCCTGGGATGCAGGGATGGTTCAACATACGTAAATCAATAAATGTAATACAGCATATTAACAGAACCAAAGACAAAAATCACATGATCATCTCAATAGATGCAGAAAAAGCTTTTGACAAAGTCCAGCACCTTTTCATGATAAAAACCCTACAGAAAATTGGAATAGAGGGTCTTTATCTCAATCTGGTAAAAGCTATCTATGACAAACCAACAGCCAATATTATACTAAATGGCCAAAAACTGAAAGCCTTCCCTCTAAAATCAGGAACAAGACAAGGATGTCCACTGTCCCCACTCTTATTCAACATAGTTCTGGAAACTTTAGCCAGAGCGATTAGACAAGAGAAAGAAATAAAAGGAATAATGATTGGAAAGGAAGAAGTTAAATTATCATTATTTGCAGATGACATGATACTCTACACAGAAGATCCCAAAAACTCCACTAAAAAACTGCTAGATTTAATAAGCAAATTCAGTAGTGTAGCTGGATACAAAGTCAATACTCAAAAGTCAATAGCCTTCCTGTACACAAATAACAAACTTACTGAAAGAGAAATTAGGGAAACAATACCTTTCACAATAACATCCAAAAAAATGAAATACCTAGGAATCAACCTCACGAAGGATGTAAAAGACCTCTATACTGAAAACTACAGTACTATGAAAAAGGAGATTGAAGAGGATATCAGAAAATGGAAAGATATCCCTTGCTCCTGGATAGGAAGAACCAATATAGTGAAAATGGCCATACTTCCAAAATTGTGATACAGATTTAATGCAATTCCAATCAAAATTCCAACAGCATATCTCACAGAATTAGAGAAAACAATCCTAAAATTCATTTGGAATCAGAAGAGACCTAGAATAGCAAAGGCAATTCTGGGCAACAAAGGCAAGGCAGGGGGCATCACAATCCCCGACTTGAAATTATACTATAAAGCTACTGTGATAAAAACAGTGTGGTACTGGCAAAAAAACAGACCTGAAGATCAATGGAACAGATTAGAAGATGCTGAAACAACCCCAGACATACTAAGCCACCTTATCTTTGACAAAGGTGCCAAACACATTCGCTGGAAGAAAGATAGCCTCTTTAATAAATGGTGCTGGAAAAACTGGCTCTACACATGCCGAAGATTAAAACTAGATCCATATCTTTCACCATGCACTAAACTAAATTCAAAATGGATCAGAGATCTAAATATTAAAACAGAAACATTAAATCTGCTGGAAGGTAGGATAGGTAAAACCCTTGGAGACATTGGTGTAGGCAAAGACTTTATGAATAAAAACTCAACCGCACGGGAACTATCCCAAAGAATCAATACCTGGGATCTCATCTTATTAAAAAGCTTTTGCACAGCAAGAGAAACCACCAACAGAGTGAAGAGACAACCCACAATGTGGGAAAAAATGTTTGCCAGCTGTTCCTCAGACAAAGGATTACTATCGAGAACATATAAAGAACTCAAAAAAATCAGACCTCCCAAATTTAAAGACCCACTCCAAAAATGGGCATCTGAGATGAATACACATTTCTCAGATGAAGAAATACTAATGGCAAACAAATATACAAAAAAATGTGCAACATCACTAGTCATTCGAGAGATGCAAATTAAAACAACACTGAGATACCATCTCACCCCAGAAAGAATGGCTACTATAAAGAAATCAACTAATAACAAACGCTGGAGGGGCTGTGGGGAAAAAGGAACCCTTCTTCACTGTTGGTGGGAGTGTCGACTGGTACAGCCACTGTGGAAGTCAGTGTGGAGATTCCTCAGAAAACTAGGGTTGGAGGTCCCATTTGACCCAGCTATTCCCCTTCTGGGCATCTTCCCAGAAGAATTAAAAACATCGTACCACAGCGATATATGTGCACCCATGTTTATAGCAGCACAATTTGTAATAGCCAGATCTTGGAAACAACCCAAATGTCCATCAACTGAGGAATGGATAAGAAAGATGTGGTATTTTTATACAATGGAGTACTATTCAGCCATAAAGAAGGATAAACTGGAGACTTTTATAGGTAAATGGATGCAACTCGAGAAAATACTCATAAGTGAAATAAACCAGAAGCACATGTGTAAGCATCGTATTATCTCTCTAGTATGAGAAACTGAAAGAGTAAATAAGATCCAAAATGTACAATAGATATGGTGAATCAAAAAGAAACTGGTCAAAAGGAAAGAGAGACTGGAATAGGGAAAAGAAAGAAGGGAAAGGGAAAAAAACAATTGTATATATATATATATATAAGATGGTTAAGATAGATACACTACCATTTTTACTTAGTTCATTGAAGAGTAAGGTTTGTGCCAATAATGTTTGGACAATTGAATGCTAATGTCTGGTGTCCTGAATAACTAACTTAAAGATAGTAATACGTAATGTATTAACCATTGTTACCCTCCTATTATGTTGGTTTGAAAATTTGTTCTTCTTTTGATTTGTTTTGTTTTTTTTTCTTCTCTTTAAAAAATAAAAAAAAAAAAAAAAAAAAGAAATTTAGATTTGTTCAAAACTTTTCTATTAGAAATAATAATGGAAACAAATTTATTTTCTGTGCCTCTGTGTATTTATATGAGATTTTCCATTTTTCTGGTTTTTGGTAGATATTTTCTGTTAGTTTAACATCACTATAATAAAATACCTAGATATTTAAGTTTTAAAAATGAAATGCTGGGCTGGTGAGATGGCTCAGCGGTGTAAGCGCCTGTCTGGCAAGCACGAGGTCCTGAGTTCGACTCCCGGTACCGACATAAAAAGAAAAAAGGGCCGATGCTATCGCCCAGCAGCACAAGCGCCTGCTGGCAAGCGCGAGGTCCTGAGTTCGACCCCCGGTACCTACACACACACACAAAATGAAATGTTTATTTTTGCTTGCAGCATCTAGCCCATGGTCAGTTAGGTCCATTTCTTTGGGCCTCTGGTGAGGCAATGATCATGGTGGAAACACATGGAGGAACAAAACTACCCACTGCAGGGCCAAGAAGCAAAAAAGAGGAAGAAGAGACCAGAGTGTCATGATCCCTTCTGAGGGCATGCCTCCGAGGACGCAGAGGCCTCTCACTAGGCCCCTCAACCAAAGGCTCTTCCACCTTCCTGGAAACCAAGCCTTTGATATGTGGGCCTGCGGGGAATTTCAAGATTCAAACTACAGTACAGAACTGTCGAACTGCATTGCAAAAGAGGTGACCAATTTGAACTCCTGGCAATAACGTATGCATATCCCGGCAGTGATTTTTGTCAAAATTTTCATCACTGTCAATCTGATATAGGTAATGAAAGCCATAAGACAATATATTTCTTTTATAAAGAATGATATGAAAATATCCAGAAAGGATATTACTACAGTTTGGATATGGTTTGATTGTGTTCTCCAAGCCTTTGCATATTGAAATTTTCCCTCCATTGTGAAGTAGTAAGAGGGTGGACACTTCATGGTGTCTAGAGGTGGGTATTTGGGACATGACTGGTATTAAATTAGGGTCACTAGAATGTAACCCCTATGACTTAATCTTAGTGATTTATAAAGTGACAGACACCAGAAGAGACACAGGCATACATTGCTTCCCCGTCTCTGGGCTGCACCATCTCAAGATGCTGCCAGGAAGAAAGCCATCCCCAGGTGTGATCTTTTGATGTGCACCTTGAAAACATTAGCCAAATAAACCTCTTTCCTTTAAATTGACTCAGGCTGTCGGGCTATGTCATTAGTAACAGAAAATGGACTAAACACTTGGTATAAATTGGGGGAGCTTTTCGTGATCTTTCTCCATTTGTAATTACAATAACACCTTTTTTTATAAGCATGTTCACATTAGAGCTGTAACAGAACATGTGTACTCATGATATAATTTTGTGTATATTCCTATAGAGCCTTATTAGTCACTAGTATTCACTTACAAAAATGGTATCAGACCACTTATATAGACACATATGTACATATATACTAAAACAGAAAATACATGTACTATTTAGAGACAGAAACTATATGTATTACAAATTAGAGAACACAAACAAAAGAACCTGTTGATACACAGTTCAAGTCTAAATACCATGTATTTCATCTTATTCTTTTGTTTCTGTTATATTTACAATATACTATAGACATATGCTTATATTACAACATTTAAAACTAATATTCATAACTATTTAACAATTTATGTATGTGATCACATATTATCTTCAACAATTTATTTGACTAAATCTTAATAAATTAGGTTTAGAAGTGTTTCCAATATTTATATGACAAACAATCTCACTGCAAACATCAACAGATTTTTATTTGAAGAGTTGGAATCATGTGTTGCAAGATAAATTCCAGTAACTAAATGAACACTTAAAAATCTTACCAGCTGTCCAGAAAGTTTTACTAATTCATATCTGCACCTAGAATGTGTAAGGATATATTTTCTTAGATACATTACTGTTGGAAAAAAAAGCCCTACCAGAATCAAAAATTACTCTCCCCAGAGAAGGGCAAGCTCAGACCAAAGAAAGAAACAGACAACTCCAGGTTGGTAGGTGTTTAAAGATTTATTAAAGGGGAATTTACAAAGGGGGCAATCATGGGTCGAAGCAAGATGAGATTGATCCCCATGCTTTTAATATATGAGTCTAGCCTTTTACATCATGAAATGAGAAGGAAAAGAGAAAAGGGAAATTCTAACCAATAGTATCTTAAGCCATCTTGTTGCTTTCTTAATGTATTTGCTCTCTACTTAAATTGTTTAGATTTCCTACAACCTGGTCAAATTTCCTAAGAAGGGGTGAAAATGAGGTAGTTCCTGGGAGCGGGTAATGTTGCAGGCAGCAGCAGTTATCTTGGTACCCGTATGTTTCCTCCGGTCACTGTGCCCTACAACTCACTTTGAGGGCATGTACTCTGAAAATATTTTCACAACACTCCACTCCTTATGAGTAGTTTACAATCTGTATTCTCCATCTTCTATGAGAGTACCTGGCTGCCAAGAGGTGTTTTCTAGTGAGGATGGTGACATCACTCTCAAACTTAGTGTCACCCTGCAACATCCGCAACAGAGACACATACAGCAGAAAGGGAGGAGCAAAAGTAAGCAAATGATGATGAACAGGCTTTTCCATTAATTCCCCTAACCTCCAACTCATTCAATGACTGTTTCAATGATCGGGCAACATCACTTAAGATCATGTGTTTATGATGCCACATGATGGATGACAAGTGACATTACCACTTGTACCTGGAATATATACCAATAAGAGCATAACAGGGTAACTGATGATACAGTTATAAAGGCAAACTGTCTCTTTCGACAATCCAACACTGGTTCACTGGTCCAGAGTGGTGAAAACAGAGGCTGCCCGCGTGGTTACCCAGGAGGAATATACCATGTACTCTGCCTGTGGGAGACAGAAGTGCCTCCCGTGACTACTCTCAAGAGGCACTGGTGGTGGCTGTATGTGCTGGACTAGGAGCCCAGTGAATGCTCCCCTATGCAAATGGGTACAGCTCTTCCTTTGGAATCTCAGGCCCAGTGACAACCACTAAGATGGGAGTCCAGGTCACTAAGGTGAGATCTTGGCACCCTGCAGACAAAGAATCCACTCAACTTGGTGGGTTGACAGTTTCCATACTAACAAACTGTCTTTTGGTTTGATGTTTCAAGGGTACACATGGCTATGTCACATTCTTTAAGGGCCAACTGAGAAACAAGCACGTCTTGGTTTGTTTCCATACACTTGGCCTTAGCATAGACTCATCAAGCTTTCCTAGCCTATTATATAGGACAGCAGGTCCACTGGGTTGCCATTCATAAGCTTAATAGCTTGTAGAAACACTTTTGTGCACATACTCAGGTTGGTATACCTTGTAAGTGCCTTTATCTGGTATTTGAGGACACCATTTTCCCACTCCACAGCCCTGTTGTTCGTTCGTGAGTTACAGGACAGAATGTCCACAGGATTTCATTTTATTATGTTTGCTCTTGTATATTATATCCTTTGAAGTGGGTTCCTCAATCCTTGTCCTATGGGGCAGGTAAATACGTAACATTCACTCTGAAAACCTTGAACTATGGCTTACCTTTTAGCCCTTGTCTTATATACTTTTTTGTTGCTGGAACTCACTATCTGACACCAACAACCTAAAAGAGGAAAATTTATTTTGGCTCACAGTTTTGGCCCATCTTTGGCTGCTCCAAGGCAGGGAGGCATGGCAGAAGGGACTGGTGGAGGAAAGCAGGAAGCCAGGAAGCAGAAAGTGGAGGGAGTCAGGGAGGCCACGCCCCCATGATAACTTCTTCCAACCAGACCCTGTCTCCTAATAGAAGTCAGCTATACTGCCCCCATAATACAATCACCTTTTAAAAGCCCCACCTATGAGCACATGAATCTTTGGAGGGACTTCTAGATATAAACCATCACCACCCAATAGGGGACAGCCTGTGTTAGGTCAGTGGCTGTACCCACACACACACAACTACACACGGTACCTTCCCCTGCCCACCATAAGTAATTTTTATAGTTTAGGGTCTAAATGTCCCCCCATGTTTTCATGTGTTTTGAGGTTGAGCTTTCAGAAGGTGACTGGATCATGGGTGCTACACTCATCAGTAGATTAATCCAATGAGTTCATAGCTAAATGTGCTTTTAGGAGGTGGGGCCTGGTATAGTGGGACACTAGGGACATCACCTGGAAGGGTGTTATTCTTGTGCCCAGGTCCTCTCTTCCCACTCTGCTTCCTGGCTGCTATAGGTTGAGCAGCTTTCCTTCATCATGCCTTTCTGCCAATGCAGATTCTGCCTTGGAGCCAGCCAATCATGGACTACACTCTTTGAAACTGTGGGCCCAAGAAAACCTTTTCTCCTTAAGTTATAGGTTTCACATATTTTGTCCCATTAATAGGAAAGAGATTAACACAGTAATGGACCAATATAATCTATATTCCAGTTTTAGACACATTAAGCCTGTGTGTATCTGAATGAAGAGTGGAGCCAAGGTATTGGGGTATTCCACGGAACGGAATGCACATTGCTCCATTACCTGCTGTATATCACCAAATTTCACAGGCACCACTGTGCCTTCAGCAGTTTTCCATCCTATCTTTGCCTTTGTATGTCCGATTTGTTTATGAATTCACAGTGCTATGGCCCTGTAGACAGAGGACTGTGAATTCTGTCTACAGGGCCATAGCATAGTCTAGAAAGGACATCTGCTTCCTGAGTGCCTGGTGGTGACATGGGATGTAGGACACTAATGGTACACTGCAAAACAGCACAGGGTTCTTATTTGTGCCTGTATCTGGCAACACTTCTTTCCCACAAATGGGCTGTTTTATGGTTTTTAACCCTTGCTTGTAATTGCCCCATCCAATCAGTCAAGTCTTTCATGATGGCCCAACTTTCAGCACAGAGTATTAAAGCCAAGGTTCATACACCAGTTCTACCCATGCCATCACAACTTTGACCACTGGTTCACATATCACCTTATACCAATGTAAGGGGCTTATTGGTATTAGTGAGCTTATACCAATGTAAGGTTTGCTCTTTTAAGCACACCACTTTGTAAATGTAAGGATCTGAGTGGTGGCACAGCATGGTCCTTTGAACACACTGATTACCCGCTCCTGATCATCCTGCAACTAGATTGTCATTGGTTTGGAGTTCGGGTTGGATGAAGGTCATATTTACCGTCAACAGCTGCTGTGCTAGCCTAAGGTGGTGCTTATCGTCCAGCTGTTCTCTATACCTATGACCAAAATCCTAATGGAAATTGAGTTTTATCTTCTGGCTGCCAATGTGCCTATACTGCTCAGCTTTCCCACTGTTGGGACAAAACATCTGACATACACAACTTAATGAAGAAAACAGTTTATTTGGCTCACAGTTTCAGAGGTTTCAGTCCCTCACTGAATGCTTTCCATTACTGTGGGTATGAGATGAGACAGAACATCGTGGCAGAAGGGTGTGCTGGAGCAAAGCTGCCCACTTCATGGTGACTTGGAAGCAGAGAATAGGGGAAGAGTGTCAGCAGGAGAAGAAGTATGCACCCAGTGACCCATCTTCTCCAACTGGGCCCCACCTCCTAACAGAACATTCAGCTATAAGCATCAGTGGATTAATCCACTGGCAAGTATATCACCCCCATGATACAGGCATCTCTCCAGGAGTCTCTTAACCCAATCGAGTTGATAAAATCAACTGTCACAGTGCCATCTCATTCCATCTTCAGTTGATAGGCACTTTAAGATCATAGGGCAATCCCATCCTTGCCACCCTTACAGCCTCATCCTGTTGCACAGAATATTTCCCTTTTCAAGTATCTGTTGCAGTTTCAGGGTCCAATCCCAGATGGCACCCTTTTAAATCAACCAATAAAGAGGTCTGAGACATTGGGGTAGGGGGTATAAAGGCTTACCAATATCCCAGTAGAGCCACAGAAAGTCATACTTCCTTCACAGCTGTGGGTATAGAGTAGGCCTGGACCTTGTCTATCTCACCAACCAGATGACTTTCAGGAACTTTACAATTCCGCATGGTCCTTGCATCTTGTTGGGTTTACCACCCATCCACATGACCAGAGATATCTGACCATCAAGATAGGTCACAGTGGTCTGTAGGAAGGAGAAATCTCAGTTTTTATCATTATATTAGTAATGCAATATAACTATAAAATACTGGGGACAGAATGAAAACAGAGAAAACAGAGACAGTAGAAAACAGGACAGTAGAAAACAGAGCAAAGGGCCAGGCCACCATCCCATGGCAGATTATGTCTATGTATGTATCCTCACAGTAGCACCTGAAGGTCCACTGCTATCCTTTCCATATGAAAGCAAATTGATATTGAGAGTCCATGGCTTGGAAAATACTTAAAAATGGTGTTAGCCAAACCCAATACTGCCTGCATAGTAAGCTCTCAAGGAGAATACTAATTATTCAAGCAAAGAAGTTCAGTTCTCTATAACAACGTGTTTGGGAGTCGTTATTAATTCTCTGTACTCTACTGTTGGTCTCCATGACCCATCTTGGTTCCTCATTGGCCACATAAGACTATTAAAGGTGCTTTGTGTTGGTCACACAATTGCCAGCCTTTGCAATTTCACAACTGTTTCTTCTGTTTGTGATAACTTTGCAAACTCTTGCCTAGTGGCCATAGTTCTCTAGGCTATAGAAAGAATAACCACTTCCTAGTCTGTAAACCCACATAAAACAGATTTTATTACCTGTGACCACAGGGTAAATTCCCCCAGGATGGTTTGGAGAGTTTGTCCTTCCAAATTGCCAGTACCTACAATTTTATCGGTGACAGGCAAGTTATTGATCAGATCCTGTCTGGGGTGACTCAGTCCAATTTGCAAAATATGGAAGAGTTCGATGCAAGTTTTGCTGTGTTACAATTCTTTTAAAACTATGTAAAATTTTATTTTAATTATGATTGATGTGACATGCTTTGACAACACAACATTCATTTTGAGCTTTCTCTTGCATCATAAGCTGTGACCACAGCAAGTAGCTGGCTGATAGCCACCTTGACAACTGTGTATTCATATGCAAATAGGATAGTGGGCATCTAGGACTGTTGTCTTTAAGATTGGTGTCTGGAGCTGAGATAATACACCTTCTAGGGCTATCAACACAGTATTTTAAATTGCCATTTGAAACACATCTCACTGTGACTTTACACTCTGTGAGTAGTCACTCTGGAATGGCATTGATAGCCAGATGCTCCGTCTGAGAGAACAGTCTGCAGTTTCATTGCTGGTGACCTGGTGGCATTCTGGACACCTGAGTGTCATCTTGGAAGGAGTTGTCTCCCAAATCATTTGTCCAATTTCTTCTATGGACATATGTTTGGTTTGTTACTAGCACTCTGCGCTTAAGTTACTTTCTTTTATGTATTCTTGCCTATATTTTCATATATTCTTTTTACTTATTTTTGCTTATTCTGTTTTTGCATTATTGGAATAAACTACCCCTAGAACTCGTTTCTCTTGATTTGTCACTTGATTAAAGGATAAAGAGCCTACTTCTCTTGGTAGATTTTAATCCTTGAGCTTAAAATTTTAACTACCTTCAAGAGAACAGGACCACTTTGTGAGTCCAGCATAAAAAATGGGCATCTGTTTTGCTGCAATATTACATCTTTCATAGCATCTTTAGGATTAACAGGACTCACAAAGCAACTAGGATTTCCATGTATGAGGGCATGCTCTGTTCCCATCTTTACTAAAACCATAACCATTTACTAATTTCAAAACAATCAGGCCAGTCATGGTGTCACATGCCTGTAGTCCCAGCACTTGGAAGGCTGAGGCAGGAGGAGTGCCATGAGTTCGAGGCCACCTGGGTTACAAAGTAAGTTCAGGGCCAGCCAGAAAGGCACAGTGAGACCCTCTCTCAAAGAAAAAAAAAAAAAAAGACAATCAATGAACTGTTACCTCCATATGTGGTTGCTGATTGTTTGCAGTCATGCATACTTTGGAGTGATCCTGGTTCCACCCCTAAACTAGTTTTTGGAGGAACACAACCTTCACAGGCTTTTATACAGGAAGTGTCCCTAAGTGACAGAATCAGGATTCACAGTTGTCTGAAATGTTGCTCTAGCTTTAGCGCCTTCCATAACCCCAAGAAAATAGCACTGGTTTGCCTATTTTTTCCTCAGGAGTACTGGCTGCTACCAAATCTACTAACATTTGCTTTTATGTCATCCTAAGAGTCCCTGCACATTACTTTTTACTAGAATAGCATCCACCTTTAGGGGTGTCCACTTCCATTTTGCTACTGTTTTTACCTTATCCTGGAATTGCTCATTTTCTCCCGTATCAGCAATAGTTCACTGCCCTTCAGACTACTGGAGCACAGTGCAATGTAGGGTTTTTCATTCCTCAGGCAAAAAGTAGCCTCGGGCCATGTACATCACTTGGCACATTTCCAATTCCCTTGGGCTCCATTATATCTCCTTTATAGATTTCTAGTTGTGTGTGCAGTCCCAGAAGTTCCCTCTGTGATCCGTGATTACCAACACTAGCTGATACCCTAATCCAACAGCAAGTGGGTGCCTAAGATGCTTCACAACATTTGATATAAGTTCTGCTTCCAAGCAGCTTGGGTAGTTGCCTCATTCATTCTTCTGCTTCTTGGTCAGTGAGAGATATTTCCTCTGCACCCATATTTCATAACTCCACCAGCCACACAAGAAGGCTCTCTCTAGGTTGTCACTGAAACTCGGCAGTAATCTCTATCAGTTCAGTGGATGGGTATTCTTACAAGCTGCCTGCTTCCCAAGTAGGCAGTCTGACCCTATTGTGTTCTGCATCTGGTCAGTCTTTAGCTTACCCTAAGAGATTGGGTTTGTAATATTCTTTCTTCCTCCCCATCTTCCACCATGGCTTCAGTCTATTACTCTTACTTTTCAATGGGTTCCATTTTTTTAATCAAATCTGCCGTGGAAATGATGGCACAGACCTTCACCTTGGTGGTATCTGTTCCCATAATTTAGTCTACACCAAAATTCCTAATTTCTTATCCTGGTCTCCAATCTTATTTAGCCCTATGGCACACAGGGTAGTTGAATGCAGAGTCAAAATTCACATATTCTTTCCTGTTTCATTTTCTTCTCCACTTTCCTTACTTTAAATTCTGCTTACTATGCATCCTTTGCCTCTTGCACCACTGTCTTAGTTACTTTGCTCATCACTGGGACAAATGCCTGACACCCACAATTTAGAGGAAAGGTTTATTTTGGCTTACAGTGTGTAGGGTTTTGGTCCATGACCAGACAGTTCCAAGAAAGAAACAGCATGACACAGGGCATGGTGGAGGACAAGGTGCTTATGTCAGCTTGGGGAAGCAGAGTTAAGGCAGAGCTGGAGAAATATACCCTTCCCGTTCATGCACACCATGACCCACCTCTTCTGACCAGATCCCCTCCTAAACAGCTAAATTGCCCTCATAATCTAGTCACCGTCCAAAAGCCTCATGTATGAGTGCATGAGGCTCTTGGAGGACATCTAGATATAAACCAGAACAGCATACTGCACCACCATTTACTTGTTCACAATGGGGCCAAAATTCGTGTCTCACTGCTAGGCAGCTCTGAACCACTTGGTGGTACGTGCATGACCGTCCCATCGGGTAGTGTGGGACATTCCCAGTAGGTGATACAAGCCGCCTGATGGGATGGTCATGTACTTACTGTCCCTGGTACAAGGCACCTAATAAGACAGTCACGTAGCACAGGGTGGTTCGAGCCAGCGGGAACGTGTTAAGAGGTTTACTTTTTATCTTCAAGCAAGTTGTGTTTCTGCTTTAACATTTACATCTTTGACCCATTTTGGTTTCAGTTCAGTACATCTTCTGCAACCAGATAGCTGGTTTTCCCAGCACCATTTGCTAAAGAGGGTATGTTTCCTCCAGTCTATGTTTACGGGCCCTTTTCAAAGATCAGATAACTAAATGTGCCTGGAGTTGTTTCTGCATACTGTACTCTGTTCCACTGATTCACATGTCTGTTTCTGTGCTAATACCATGCTGTTTTTACCACAGTAGCTTTGTGGTGTAACTTGAAGTTAGGAATATGATGCCTCCTGCTTTGCTCTTGTTGTCCAGGATGCTTCTGCTATTCTGGGTCTCTTCTGGTTTCATATAAATTTTAAAATTACTTTTTTCTAGCTCTGTGAGGTATGCTATTGCTATTTTGATTGGGACTGCATTAAATCTGTATATCAGTTTTGGAAGAATGGCCATTTTGACTATATTGGTTTTGCCTATCTAGGAACAGGGGACATCTTTTTATGTTCTGATGTCCATTTTGATCTCCTTTTTCAAGTACTGTAATTTTCACTGTAGAGGACCTTTACTTCCTTGTTTAGGTTAATTTCTAAGTATTTAATTATTCTTGATGCTAATGTGAATGGTATTGTTTTCCTCATTTCTTTCTCAAGGAGTTCACTGTTGGTGTACAAGAACACTATTGATTTTTATGTGTTGATTTTGTGTGCTGCTATGCTACTACTTTGATTATTAATTCTAAGAGTCTTTGATGGAATTTTTAGTCTTCTATGTAAAAGACTGTGTGATCTGCAAATAATGATGATATGACTTCTTCCTTTCCTATACATATCCCTTTTCTTTCTTTCTCTTTCCTGGTTGCTCTGGCTAATGTTTACAGTACTACAATGAACAGGGGTGGTGATAATGGACATCCTTGTCTTGTTTCTGATTTTAGAGAGCCAAGCTTTCAGCTTTTCATCATTTAATATGATGTTAGCTGTTGGTTTGTCATAAAAGGCTTTATGACAGATCGAGATACGGGTCTTTTATATCTGCTTTCTTCCAGATTTTTATCATGAATGGGTGTTGTATTTTGTCATAGGCTTTTTCTGCCTCATTGAGATAATTTTGTGATTTTTATCTTTGCTTCCATTTATGTGGTGTATTTAATGATTTGCATATGTTGACCTGTCCCTGCATCCTTGGGATGAATCTTAGTCACGATGTATGATCTTTTTGATGACTTGTTGCATTCTGTTTGCCAGCATCTTGTTGAGGACTTTTGCACCTATGTTAATTAAAGAGACTGGACTGGGCCGGTGAGATGGCTCAGCGGTTGTACGCGCCTGCCTGGCAAGCGCAAGGGCCCGAGTTCGACTCCGGAACCCACATACGAAAAAGGGGCCGGTGATATCGCTCAGCGTCAGGGGCGCCTGCTCGCATGCGAGGTCCTGAGGTCGACCCCCGGTACCCACAAAAAAAAAAAAAAAAAAAAAGAGGTACAAATGCCCATAAGTATATGAAGAAATGTTCAGCATATTTGGTCACTAGAGAAATGCAAATCAAAACAACACTGAGATTTCATCTTACTCCAGAAAGAATGGTTATCGTCAAGAACTGAAAAGAAAAACAAATGCTGTTGAGATTGTGGGAGAAAAGGAACCCCTTTACATGGCTGGTGGGAATGTAAACTAGTGCAACCACTATGGAAATCAGTACGCAGATACATCAAAAAACTAAAAATGGGAATCCTATTTGGCCAACCTATCCCTCTTTTATCTTCCTAAAAGATTTAAAGACATTATGTTACAGTGCTAAAAGAATACCCAGGTTTATTCATAACAGGTAAATCTTTGAAGCTGCCTATATGCCCATAAGCAGACGACTGGATAAAGAAAATGTGGCATTTATACACAATGGACATTCAGCCATAAAGTAGATAAACTTGAGTTCTTTGTAGGAAAATGGATGCACCTTGAAACCAAGATGCTAACTGAAATAAATCAGACACAGGTTAAATATTACCTGGTTTCTCTTATATGAGAAATTCAAACTATTAATGATTTAAAGACCAAAATTTTAAAAAATAGAAGGATGGTAGGAAACAGAGACAAACTTTCTGGAGATGCGAAGGAAAACTGGGATGAGGGAGTTGGAAGGTCAAGACAGGGAGGAGAAGGGGAAGTAAAAATGATTCGGACGATAGACAGATATTCCCCAAGTTGAATGTAATTATTCTGTATTGCAAAAATACAGCAATAAAACATATATAAATAAATAAAGTACTGAGTCTAACTACATCTGTTTCAGTAGGTGAAAAATCTACGTTAGTGCATCTTTTCCTCACCTGGACCTATTTTGGTGGCTCCAATTTTAAGTATATGATATAAAATTAAAACAATGCAGATTATCAGTAAAAGTAAACAAACTGAGAGAAAAAATTAAGGAAAAAATCTTAGTGCATGAATATATTTTATAAAAAAGAAAAGTACGAATCTAAATAACCTACTTCTCCCAGTTTGCCCAAACTGACCCTGTAAGCTACACCAACAGAGTAAAGAAGTTGCCATCCGCGTTTACCTGCCATCGGCCGCCCGAGTCCGAGGCGCTGCCGCACCGGTCACCTGTGAGAGACGCGACAGGACCCGCTCAGGCGGCGCCGGCCACGCGCGACGGAGCCCGCGGCTGGAGAGGGCGCCCGGGCGGCGCAGCCTCCTCTCCCGGAGCGGCGGCCCCGGCCAGTGAGCGTCGCGCCGGAGCCTCCGCCCGCGCCGCCGCCCCGCGCGGAGATCCGGGGTCCCTGACCGCGGCCCGGCTCGACCTGCACCACGCCCCGGAGCTGCGATAGCTGCTGCCAAACCCGCCTCGTCTCCGCCGCGGGCGAGAAACTCCCGCAGCCACCGAGGCTGCGCCCGCGCGCAGGGCCCGAGCTGCCGCCCACGGCGCCCCACGGCGCCCCCCCCCCCGCGCGCCAGGCCGCGGCCTCCGCCCTCCTAGCGGCGCCACCGCCCGCGCCCGCGCCCCGCGCCGCGGAGAAGCGGGAGGGACAGCGCGGAGCAGCAGCTTCGGCGTAAAGCGGCGTTCGCGCGCGGAGCGGAGGCCGAGGCCCGGGCTCGGGCGCCCTCGGCCGCGGATCCCCGGGGGCGCGCGGCCGCCCAGGCCTCGGACCGCGCCGCCCGTCCGCGCCGGGACCCCGAAGGCTGGGGCGCCCCGAAGTGGCTGAAACCTAAAATACCAGGAGTCGTCGGGAAATGAAGACGAAAACAAGTTGTGACCGCGCTAACAGCGGGAGAAGGTAAACGATAAGGGCCGGCCGCACTTGCCTCTCGCGGAGACAGACTCCCGTGCCCGGAGAAGGAGTTTTGCCGATGGAGCGTGAGCGCGCTCGGGGAGACAGGAAAGCGCTTTCGCGGGAGCCTCACGTGTGCGTGCGCTCCCAGCCCGGACCCTCGGGGAGAACCGGCCTTGCCAAGCGGTGCCGGCTGCGGACACTTGGGCAAGGGGCCCAGGCGTTTTGTTTTCTTTCGCACAGAACTGGAAGAGGCCAGTTTGATCCGGGAGGGAGGCAGAGACATCCGCGAGGAGGGGGACTAGGAGCAGGGTGGCCCTTGTTTTCTGACATGAGAGACAGATGCCCTGCGTTCATTACTGTCCTAAGACACAAGGCTGCTTCCAAACTAATGAGATTCAGCTGCGTCGTGGTTCACGGGGAGGCCACGGCACACGGACAGAAGAGGGAGAACCTAGCTGTCCTCCGGCCTCGTGAAGAATCAGAAGTGGACAGAAGGAAATTCGATTAAGCTCTGAGGAGTGCTTGGCCCTGCCTCGCTGTGGGAGATGGGTGAACAGGCGAAAGAATGTGGGAGTGGGGTTAGAGAATTTTCTGTTTCCCTTTGCATACATACTGTCAATACGTGTATAAAAATAAGCGTTTTTAAAGTGATTAAAGTTCTGAAATGTCCTCGACTTAATTTCAAAGAGCTTAATGATGGAAGGGATAAACCATGGGGAGTGTTAATCAATGACCAGCTACCACCTAAAAGAACCGCAGACGTTTAAACATGTATATTAAAACCTCAGTTCAAATTCTATCAGAATCCCTTAGGCTTCTTGGGTCGTGCTTGCAGCCTCAGCCTATTCAAATACAATTGCTTCCCTGATAGCTTGCCCTAAGGTGTCAGTGCTTTCCCCGCATTACATAATCCTGTACTTTTCACCTCTACCCAATGCGTGTTCCACTTAATTAATGCCTTCCTTCTCCAAATTTTCATTGTGAAGTAGTCTGGCTTTTTAGGGCATCGTCTCTTCCCTGAGTCTCCAGCCTGTCCATTTGCTGTGTAGATAATTTGATCTGGCAACTTCCACAATCGTGTAAGCCTTCTATTATTTTCTGAGAAATTGTAAACATTGTTTTGCTTTCCTCCTAAATACTTTTCTCCCAAACAGGAACATTCTCTTATATTATTGCGGTATAACTATCAAAATTAAGAAATAAACATTATATAACTCCTCTATAGTTTATAACTTACTCTGAAATATTACATCGTACATACTGTTAAGCAGTCTTCTTTTTCATTCAATAATGTATTAAGCATGATTTCTACTTAATTAACAAAGATCTATGTCATTGTCTTTAATATTAATTAATATTACAGTATAAACTCACCACAGTTTGGTTGACTGATATGATCTTCAAGTTTCTGTACAAAGAATATTAGGGAAAATGTTAGACTATATTTAAAATGATAATACATTGCAATATAGCCCCAGAAGACAGTCCATCTTAGTTCGTAAACATCCTTGAGCTCTTACAGTATTTCCCACCTGGTAAGGCCCTCATCACACTGTATTATTGCTGCAGATGTTTGCATCTTCATATCCTATTAGACTGTGAAATTATTACAGGCAGAAATCATATATCTCTCATTAACCAATGCCTTGTAGATATTGAACCAATTGGTAGAATACGCAAGTGAATAGGAAGTATGGCATAGAATTTGATCTTCTTAGTATCTTATTGAGAAACTCCATGTCTTGTCAACTCCATGTCTTGCCCACACCCTCTAATTAGCATTCATATCTATTCTCATCTTTCTTCTAATTGCAGAAGATACATATCCTCCTTATACATATCCTCCTGCTTCCCATCCCATCATTATTGTTGCTTCTATATTCTTGCTCCATTGGTTATATGTCTTAGTCTGTGTAGTGTTGCTATAATAAAATATCTGACACTGAGTAATGTATAAAGATGCTGGAAAGGCCAAACTCCTGGTGTGGGTATTAGTGAAGAAACCCCTGGCTGCATTACAACATGGCAGAGAAGCTGAAGGAAAATAGACAAACTTCCTCTTGCTTCAGTGTCTTCCACAGAAAAAGAAGTTTTTGTTAGTACTTCTTATGGTGGTTTGAAGTAGGATTAAATGTGTCCATAAATATGAAGTATAGGGAATCTCGTATATAGTAAGTAATAGGTTAGCTACTGTTTTCCAGAAGTCTATCGCTGACAATTTATCTTGTAATAGGTGGATCAAATGCCACATCAATGCTGATCACATTATTTGTAAATTTGGGCATTTCATTTGATCCATCTGACTGCATGTTTCTTTCTGGAAAAATGAGATAAACAATTCCTGGCCTGAATAAACCACAATAACTTAATTTTTCTATGGTGCAAAAACTGAGGGCACAGAGCATCGTGCTTCACATGATTCAGGTGGGAACATAGGCATGGGCCAGCAGGGACATGGGACCCTGCTTTTGCAACATTCTAGAAAGATGTGCTTGGATTATGGTGCTGGGTGCTGGCAGAGATGCACTGCCTTCTGCTGCTTTCCCTTTTTAATAGGGTGAGAAAGTGTTGATTTTATTAAAGAAGAAAGATCATTTCTGCTTTGGTGATACTTGTCCAATGACATACTGGGAAAAACCAGCTCTCTAGTACTTAGAGACAGTGAAGTAGACGGGCTACCGCGAGAGGGAGCTATACATTTAAGAACCAGCATTTCTGCCTTTTTTTTTTTCCCCCCCAACATGAGGGCAGGACAAAATGTAACATGCTGTTAAAACGGTAAAACTACATAAATTAAATAAGTCTATCTATGAATACCCAAATTTAATGATGAAATATTAAAATGAAAAGTATGATTTTTAAACATGGAAATTATATAACACAGAGAGCTATTACGTTCTTAATCCTGAAGAAATTATATTCCCAGCCCAAATAACTATTTAAATATTTAAGATAACCGCTCTTAAAATAATCTTTTTAAAAGTGAACCTTATTTGCGATTGGTAACTCACAACTGGAATGAAGGATGAAATCAGTGGACAAAGGAATTAAAACAGAACACACTGTTCTACTTAAATAAACCTATATTTCTAAAAGTAATGGCAATAATTTAAACCACTAATTTCTGCACACTCTTTTTTAAAATTAATACATTTATTTATTTGTATATTTGAGGAAAATTAACATGTGAATTCAGATATTATAATGAAACAAGTGGAAGTATAAGTTTGTGTGGCCATATTTGAATGAGGAAATACAAAATTTCATAACTTGTCCAATACCCAGTAGTAATATGTCATGGAGCTAAGATTTAGACTTGCATAAGGTACATTTTAAGATTTATAGTTTTGATTCTAGACCAAATGAAAAAGACTTTAGCTTGGTGAAATAGAGTGATACAACCCTCTGGCCAGTGCTGACTTCTTGTCCCACAACCTATTCAGTTATAAAGGGCCAGTGCTTGGATTACTGTGCTGTTGTTACCATAATAAAATTTCAGTAATATTTGAACAAGGAGTACTGCATGTGTAATTTTCACTGGCCTTAGAAAATTGTTCCTAGACAATCTTGAGACTGACCCATTTATTTTCATTATTTGTAAAATAGCTTCCCCTCTCAAATGTCAATTTTCGTTTCCTAGGAGCAATGATACTCACTGTGTTCACTTGATATGGAGGTGCTCTCCAGTCATAATGCTGCTTTCTGTAGCTCTTCAAAGGAAGATGGATACCCCTGGATCTTTCTGTAATTTTCTAGAGTACTGTGTATTAGACTTGAACAAACCATAGGATTTGGAAGAAATGTAGCTTCCTTTGGTTTATTGGAGGAATGCTTTGATTCTTGTTTGAATTATCTTGAAAATGCCAAATGTGTGGGGGTGGGAGGAGGTGGAGATGCTAAAACACTCTCAATAGACTGTCTTCCACCTAGAAAAAATGTATATATCAATCATAGTTTTCCAGTAGCATCTTGTGTTAATTTCTTCCATAATCCTTATCACTCAGTGGAGTTTCTATTGTTTAATGGTGTCCCTCCTCCTGTACTGGGCTCCTTAAGTACTAGAATACAAACTTGATTGTCTTTTGTAGTTTAGGACCTCTAAAACTTAGTGCAAATTTTGATGGGGTATGTTGAAAAGAAATGAAGTGAAATCTCAAAGTTTTCCTGATACTGAATGGCAATTATAAATTCCAACAACAAATACGAATTTTTCAGGTGAGTTACATAAAAACTCACACTAAAACTTACTGAATTTCCAAACAGGTATGTAAGTGCTTCACCACCTTCAAGCAATGTTTCCAATTAGATTTTACCTCTGGATTTTTTTCCCAGTGTAATCTAGTTAATGATTTAGCTAAAGAGAAATTAATGTCAACATGAGATAAAGTGAACCACTGTAAGCATAAATCTTTCTCCAATGCCATTTGACAATAATCACTGATAATTACTGGTCAACTACTGGTATATTTGTGCAGTGGGATTGTGAAGGTTTTCTTTTTTTCTCTTTTTCTTTTTGGCCTTTTCTTCATTTGATTTTATTTTTCCTATGATATGGCACTTACATATTAAGAGTGTCTCTTGAAAGACATAACGTTATTGAGGCCATCCTCTTTGTAAAAGGGGCAATCCTTTCTACTTTAAGAATTATGTATATATAGTATATAAATAATACATAATATATGAATGTAATAACATACATATAGCATTATTAATATACTGTATTGTTATATATTACTTATATAACCATATATATTCACAACTACATATATACATACATATATTTAGACTTGTTAAGACCATTGTTCAAACTCACTAGTTAAAACCTTATAACGATTCCCAAGTTGATTTTTTTTTTTTTTTTAGGTCAGAACAGAGGTGTATTGGAGCCAACTTACAAAAAGCCAACTGTAAACATCTTTGCCCAACTCTGCATTCAGTGCATCACACCGGTAGGTTGAAATCAGCCATGGTCGAAGTTATTTATTCCCAAGTCATTGCCAACTACTATAAAATAAGGCTAATTACGCTGGAAAGCCAGTGATTTAACATTTATTACCATACCACTGGATCACATTAACTGTGATTCTGTAACTCAATAACATATTAAAAGAAAAGAAAATTATAGGCCAAAATCCCTCATGAACACAAATGTAAATATCTTTATCAGAATATCAAGTAATACAACTCAACAAAAACAAATAGGATATAGAGATATGAATGCTATTTTAAAAATTCGTAATTAGCTAAATATTCTAAAATCAATTCATTTACTTTACCAGATTATCAGAATAAAGAAAAAGAACATATGGCTTTATAAGCAGATGTTTTATATGCTTTAATTAAATTTAGGGTGGTAAAAATCTCAACAATTTAGGAGTAGAAGTACATTTTCTCAATATGAGTAAGTATCAAAATCATGAAAAACCTTCAGGTAACATGTTATATATGGATGAAATATCAAAAGGTTTTTCCTTGAAGAAAATGTGAAACGAAGCAAAGACGTTCACTGATAATCCTCTTCTTCATCTCCGCTTCCTATATTTCCACCACCTCTCAGTAGCAAGTCTCTGGAGAACAACTCCGTTACATGCAGGTTTTTGGAGGACTCCACATCTAAGCTACAGCATCAGTGAAAGGGTTCAGGGAGAAACAGTCAATAATATTAAATGCCTTAGATAAGTCAGGCAAGGTAAGTTTTAAAAGAATTTCTTGGTGAAAGTTAAGGAATGGTGGAAATGCAAGAGGATTCAAAGTGGATTGGGTGGTGAACGGAGGGTTAGGAAGTGGAGAAAAGAAGGAAATTCCAGAAGCTTCAAATGAAAGGAAAGCAACAAGAATATTAAACACAGAGGTAGATATATGATTGAGTGATAAGTACTAAGCATATTTAAGTCATTGACCTAAAGCACCTTACACAGTATAGAAAATAGAAGTGAAGTTCACAGGCCACAGTCCTTTCTGGAAGGTAGGAATTTCACTTGTTCCTTGTCAGACCAAAGAATGGGGCCACAGCACTCAGCAAACAGCATCTTCACGCATACATGTGGGCCTTCGTCTACCTCTTAATGAAGGGGAGAAGGTGCCAGATCCCTTCATCCTACACTATGTGTCTCAAGTCTGTCTGCTGTCGCTTTTGGAGGTCCACTTCTGACCCTTCAAATTTTTGGTGGCATTTATTTCTAGAGAGATCTAGGTCATTACCTTTAAAGTAGAAGTTTTTGTTTTTTTTTGTTTTGTTTCCCAAGCAAAAACTTGCTGACTGCAGACTGAAATTCCTCCTACCAGGACAGGATTTATTCAGAAATGAAATATGATAGTAATAATTCTATTACAAAGAATGCTTTATTCAGAAACTTTTATAAGAAGGAAGATTAGTCTTTGTGTAGAAATATTCAGGTCTCATTTATTATATTTCACTGAGTTTCTCTTTTGTTTCTCTTAAAACCTAGTATATCCCGATATAAAGATGTCATTTGATATTACCTCAGTGAAAACTACCATATCTAAGAATTATCATAAATAATATAATCAATTGAATAAGATCAAAAATTAAAAACTCATAGGTAAAATAAATCAAGAAAAATCACCTGTTAAATACTGTGCTGGATTGTAAAAAAAAGTGTCCACAGTATTTTGCGGTTCCTCCCATTAAGAGGTGGGGCCTCTTTCAATAACCCTAGAATGTGGAGTTAGCTGGGTGTCTTTATTTGGGCGGTGGTACATTAACAAACATAATATAAAATAGGCTTGAAAAATGTTTGTGCGTAAGAGTATATTCCTTTTCTGCCTTTTGGAACCTATCCATCATATAAAGAAACTAGGGTAGCTAAAAGTAAATTCAAAGAGAAAAGTCTGACTTTAAAAATTGTCATATGGCCAGGGATATAGCTCAGCGGCACAAATGCCTGCCTGGCAAGCACAAGGTCCTGAGTTTGATTCCTGGTACCAAATTTTAAAAAAATAAAAATAAAAATAAATAAATAAAAAATTGTCATTGGGCTTTTCAGTTGAGTAGACCAAATCTGATACACAGAAGCCCACATAATTCTAGTTTTTAAGAGAGTTGTACAAACATAGACTCCAAGAGACTGAGAAAGTTCAAAATAAAAAAGGAAAACTCTGTTTCCAATTTTTTATAGACAAAAAGAAAGCTGGGAAATGTATCCAGATAAATAAATGGCTATTTTGCTTAGAAAAGGACAAATGTCTCATCAGCAAAACCAAAATCACAGAGGGTAGAGTAAAACAGTAGACTAGGGAGCCATGCCCAGCAAGCTATGCTCTATTCCAAGTGTAAGGGGAGCCGGAAGCATGTGACCTATTCCAGACTTACTATACCAGTGACTACTGTATAGATTCCATTTGTTGGTTGTGGTTATTTTGGCCTTAACCAACTAATGAATGTTCAGTGGCTTTTTTTAGTCAAGTCTCTGAATCCATGCATGCTCATTTGCATTCATAAAAGATACTAATCCCATGATACTTGCCTTGATGCTGATGCCAAGCTTGAAACAGACTTCTGGCAATATTATGAGAGTTGAGAATACTTTGTATATTAGGAAAATGTAAACAATTGTTGCCACAGCCTAGACAATGGTAAATTTGGAGGGTGCAATAATTTATAGCAGCTCCCATAAAGATATCGAGTCTATTTTTCTACCTCTTGAATCTAGGCTAAGAGATAGAACTTGCTTTAGCTTAAAATGAGCTTGAACATTTGATCTTGCTTCCTTCTCCTTTTGTAACATAGTTATTGTGTGTAAAAGATAGGTTATAGGAAATAGGGAGATAGAACTTTCTCAAACTGAAAAGAGATCAAGAGATGGAGGGAGGGGGGAGTGAGAGGAGGAAAGGGAATGAAAAAAGGAATTAAGATGTGTTGTGTGCATGTACCAACTCCACACAAGGAATGTAAACACTGTGTCCTGGGAACATGTACTTACAAAAAATTAAAAAGTGCTTTGGTTGGCCTTGTAGACAATGAAAGATGGGTGGACTGTTGCCTCTGTTGCCCCAGCTAGTATCCAGATTAAGTTACCAAAACCTTCCAAGATGAGTCAGCCCTCAGCCAATCTTTTAATTGACCCATGCATACATAAATGAGTCAGGTTGTGGTGAGAACCACACAGCATTCTCCTGAGCTAAATACAATGATTATTTTAAATTACTTAATTTTGGCATGGGTTGTTATACAGAAAAATTCATACGAATAATTTTACCAAAATAAACATATATTTTCAGGGAAAGTGATTTAATTTTGCTGAGAATTGGCAACACCTAATTCAAGTAGTGTCTGGCATAGTCTTTCAGGATGATTCTTATGGCCAGATTTCAAAATACATGTAGTCCTAGAATAAAAATGACAAATAAATGCAATTAGGTCGGTTGAATAGTAGAAATAGCTACAGGTATTAGACATATGAATGTTTCTTAGGTCTTGTGCTGTAATAGCATGAATATAACATATTAAAAAACAAAATTCTCAGGATCAGAATTTTCAGGCACCAAAATCTAAGGGCATAAGAATGATTGACTACTTCTAAAAATATCAAAGTAACAAATTTGAGTGTAAAGGCCCTTAGAGATCAGCAAATTCTAGCTTATTTTATTTATACATATATTTTAAAAATTTGTATATACTCATAGTAGAGAATTGGAAAAGAGAAGGGAAAATGTTATAGTCAAACCCTGAAAATCTACCAATAATAATTTTGTTCAATTTTTTTTTACACAGACACAACTGATTTATACTGATTTTTATTTTGCTGTTTTACTGCATAAAATATCCTGAGTGTTCAGGTCATTAAAATTCTTCAAAAATATTTATTTTGAGCCCTTTAATACCTGTTTAACATGCTATTTTACATAAATCACATATGCTTTTAAAATTTAAATTGCTTTTTTTCCTCTTTATTTTTAAAAAGATTGCTATACAGATTTTGTATTGCTTACTACAAAGCTTATAAATAATTATTTGCATCTAAATGAATGGAAACAATAATTTTTTATATTTTCAATTTATTTCCTAGAAGTTGTACCTGTACTACATGAACACTTGATTATCTCATCTTTCATCTGCAATTAAACTTTATCCTTAAAAAGAATTACTTTATTATATGATAAATGAAAGGGAATATTTTACCTCTTTTTGTGTTTCTTTGTGTGCTTTTGAAAATACTTTCTTGTGCCCATTGGTTATTTCCATTCCCTCTTTGACAAGTTGTTTGAATTTTTTTTTCATGCTCTGTACATTTCTACTGGAAATTGGGTATTTTTCTTGTCATTTAAATGCAATTTTTATTAACATGAGACTATTGTTTCTTGGTCATACTTTGTGGCATATATTTTCCTTACTTCATTATTTGCTTTGAATAATGAATATTACAACTTGTTTTGAGGTATATTGGATTTAGTCTGTTATTGTGTGATTTCCTGGCTTTGAAAGACCTTTACAATCTAGAGACTAACTGGGTATTTGTTCTTTTATCTTTGCTTCCCCAGTGACTCACTATCTCCCTCACTGTCCTGCTTTTGGATTTGTTTTGTCCTTTTGTTAAATTTTCAGATTTAATTAAAATTAGCTCTTTAATTTTCCCTTTTTACTCAATAAATATTTACTGCTATCCATTTTCTTTAAATCTTTGAGTGTGTACCAAGACTTTTGTATGTAAGAATATTATCAATATATATTTGATGTATTTAAAATTTTTCATTATATCTCTTTGATTTTTGAATTATTTACATTCCTTTACATTAAATAAAGATATTTAAACTTTATTTACCTTTAGTAACTTCTAGTCTCATTTTCTCAAGGTCTGAATGACACTAATTCCCTGAAATTTGTTGAGATGTAGTTCTTGGCCTTCTATGAGATAAATTTTTGTTCTGGAACAGTAGTTGTTTGAGAACAATGCATGCTAATCATTTTGCACGTTAATCACTTGGTGTGAAGTTCTATAAATGCCCATTAAATCAGTCTTGTTAATTTTGTTGTTCAAATTTTGAGTAACTTAACTAATATTGTGTCTCATATCTAGTAAAAATTTAGAACTGTTAATAAATTTCTCACTATGAGGATGGCTTCATTAGTCTCTAATTTTAATAAATCTCTGTTTTGAGGTTGGGTAACTAGGTACATACTAATAATAAAGTCTAAGATTAGTCCAAGTCTAAGTCTAAAATCTAAGTCTAAGATACTAATAATGAAGTCTAACATTATTATTGTGTCTTGTTTGAGTAAGGATTTTATCATCATGTAGCCACTTTGTCTTTGTCCTAATGTTTTCCTGTCTTAAAGTCTAATTTTTTTTTATTCTGGTCTTAGCTCCCTTATCTTTCTTGCCTGTTAATATTTTATCCATACTTTTTTTTTTTGTGGGTACCGGGGGTCGACCTCAGGACCTCGTGCGCCAGCAGGCGCCCATGCCGCTGAGCGATATCACCGGCCCCTTTTTCGTATGTGTGTTCCGGGAGTCGAACTCAGGCCCTTGCGCTTGCCGGGCAGGTGCTTAAGCCGCTGAGCCATCTCACCGGCCCTATCCATACTTTTTTCTTTCAAATATTGATCATTATTTTAGGTTTGTCCCATATAAAGATCCAAGGTCCCTTAAAAATTCACTACAGCTCTTTCTTTTTTTTTTAATCTCATCAGCATTATTTTATGTTGGAATAAAATAAGATTTTCTTTTCTTTTTTTATTAGTACATGTTTGCGGTATGTAATGATTATATTTATGGGGAATATGTACATGTACATAACACATCTTTATTCTTTTTTTTGTTCCCTTCCTCCCCATCCCTCCCTGCTCTTTCCATCTCATTTCCCTTCCCATTTGAAAAAGATCTCCCTACTTCCTACTATCTACCTTTTATTTTGTTCTTTAGTTTTGTGTTTATCATATAAGAGAAACAATGCAATATTTAAACTTGTGTTTTATTTGATTTATTTCACTTAACATTATGGTATCCAGGTGCATCAAGTTATCTTTTTTATGGCACAATAATACTCCACTGTGTATAAATATCACATTTTCTTTATTCATCTGTTGGTGGGCATATAAGCTGTTTCTTATAAATTGTGCTAAGTTTCTATCTTTTACCTGGTAAGCTTGTGCATTTATATTTGTTGCTAATTACTGTAAAGCCTTGTATATAATGTATTTAATTGACATCTTGATATCAATGGATAGGCAAATTTTTTAATTTAAATTATGTATTTTTGTTTTTTCTGATTTCTTTATATTTTTCTCCTTATTTTTCCCAAATGACTTGTGTACTTCCTTATATTTTTTCCCATATTTTCTGTGTTTTGAAATATATAGTCTTTTTTGTATTTCAGTGATTATCCATGAAATTTTAACATGCATGTGTAGTTTAACCCCACCTTCTGAGCCATTCAATGACTTAAATATTTTAATTCTAATCTCTCTGACTCTATATCCTCCCCCCTTCCATGCTTTGTTGGCTAGTATTTTAGTTCTGCTTCCTTTTAACTTCATGAATTAGACACTTGATATTTTTATACTTTAAAATATGTTTACATTTATAAGGATAGTTAGAATTTTGTTTGCTCTCAAATTTTATTTAACTTTAGATGATCTCTCAAATGCATGTGCCTTATTCAAAAAGTTCTACTTCAGAAGTGACGTGTATCTTATAAAACTTATTCTCCTAATTTAAATGTTTTTATTCAGCTCTCATGCTTGAAAGATAGAAAGAAAATAGAATTTTAGATTTAAAATTGTTTGGGTTTTTCAAATCCGTAGTTTGAAGATATTCTGATGTCTTTTGGCTCCCACTGTTTCTGTCCAATAGTCAGTTGTCTGACTTCCTGCTTGTGAACAATCAGTCTTTTCTTTCTGGTTGATTACTTTTCTTTGCTATTCTACTGCTTCCCTATGATTTAAATAGATGTTAATTTTTAGTTACTCTTGAGATATATTGTCTTCTGAATAACTGAATTTAACTTTCACAGTTCTGGAAATTACTTAGCAGTTATCTATACTTTATTTGGTCTCTTCTTCATTTGGAATCTTGGACTTTCACATTTCCTTGTGTCTCTACACTACAGTATGAAAAATTTCTTCATCTGTATCTCTCAGTCTACAAATTTTTTCTCAGATGGATCTTCACCTGCTTGATTCTTTCCCTGAATCCCTTCATCTTACTTACATGGCCATGGATGACTTATCTCTGCAGCCTTCACATTCCCTAACACTTGGAATAGAAAGGTAGTTTCTGATGTTCTTTTGCCCCTAGGATCCAAATATAATCAACAGTGATATTTTCTTTTTCAAAATTTCTACATATCCATTATGGCTTGGATGTTAGTGTCCTTCCATAATTTGTGTTAAAACTAATTTCCAGTACATTACTGTTAAGAGGTAGGACCCTTAGAAGATGATTTGGCTATTGGAGCTCCCCCAGTGAATGAAGTGCTTAAGGGAATGAGCTAATACTTTTGCCTATCTATCCAACTTGCCATGTGAGGACACAATGTTCACTATCTCTAGAGGACACAGAAGTCAAGATGCCATCTTTGAAGCAAATATTGGGCTCTTACTAGATGTCAGACCAACCAAAGTCTTGGTCTTGGACTTCCAAATCTCTAGAACTATGAGAAATAAATTTATATTGTTTAAAATTTACCGAATCTCAAGTATTTTCTCAGCAGCATAATGAACTAAGACAAAATGTATAGTTTCCAAATTAACAGTACATTTACATTTAAATGAAATGCTACAAAAAGTTATAAGTAAAATTTTAAATTTTAACAAATACCAGCAATTTATTTATTGAATAAACCTTTTTTTCCCTATATTCAGTGGTTTTTTTTTTTTTTTCATTAAGAAAAAGGCTTAAACTTCAATGATCATAGTTTAGGGCACTCTAAATTTTGCTTTCTTTGCAAAGTGAACACTGAATATATGATGTAATTTAGGGACTGAGGATGGTATCAAAAAGGAACAATTCGCAGTTAATCCAGATGACTTGAGAAGAACTATTAGCAAAGGTGTAATGATAAGATCAGAAAATATAATTTTCAGGTAAGTAGAATAAAAGTCAACTCACAATGAGGAAACTTGCTCCAAGAATTAATGCTTTACTTTTAACATCAAGGTCAATTGGAAACTGGATTCTAAATTTATTAGCATCTGTTAGCAGTCCTCTCACAAAACTTGTGCAATGCTTTGAAATATTTCCAATAACAATTTCTTCTTCCAGAGATAATAACTAAAAGGAAAAATATATCTATAATCTTAGCTGAAAATATCTGAAATAAAAAGAAAAGGTATTCTTATAAAAATTTTAGCAACCAGCATAAGTTATATTCAAGAAATATACCTTATACTTATAAAAATAGACCTTTATAAGTTATATTGATAGAAATTATACCTATTATTAACAAATGATGCAACATGGATGCATGACAGCCTGGAAAATATCTACGGACAATTTTAACCTAATTTTGATATGAGAATCAGTTTAATTATAACATGAAAACCACTAGCTTTTCAGCTTTTTTCTATAGTTAATCCAACTCTTCCAAAGTGATTTGAATTGTCTGGATCCCTCCAGCTTTTTCTCATATCCACCTTTCCCTGTTTAGACTCCTTAGAGCATCATTTCTTTTTCGTTTGTTTGTTTGTTTCAGTTTCAATTTTTTATTAAAAATTACGTGTTTGCATGAGCATCACTTTTTTTTTTTTTTTTTTTTTGTGGGTACCGGGTGGTGGACCTCAGGACCTCACGCGCCAGCAGGCGCCCCTGCCGCTGAGCGATATCACCGGTCCCTTTTTCGTATGTGGGTTCTGGGAGTCGAACTCGGGCCCTCGAGCTTGCTGGGCAGGCGCTTAAGCCTCTGAGCCATCTCACTGGCCCGAGCATCACTTCTTATACCAAGTAATATTAATTCTTTCAGCATAAGAGATACTCAGGCACATATAAAACGACAAAGCTGCGGAAATCCTACCACTTGCCTTGTAAGGAGCGGCACAAGGGAAGAGGTATGGCAATATGAGACAGAACAATAGAAAGGCAATAAACAGATGAAAACAATTGAGAGGGTGGTTTTAACACAAGGGGCTTGGTAATAGCATCATTTAAGCTGGTATTTGGAGGATCTGAGGAAATTAGTGATGAGAGAAATCAAGAGTCAGAGAGCATCCCAGAAAGAGAAAACAACATTTTGTGACTGAGGAGGCATCATAACTGGAGTGAAGTGGGAGAGGGGCTTAGTGGCCAAAAGTGAAAGTGACAGGTATGCAGGCCTAGATCATCTATTCTATGCTATAGTCTTATAAGTAGTGAACAGACCATTTCTATGCCTATTTGATGCTAATTAATTACATGTGTCTTAGATCTCATACTAAATAAGAGACTGGTTCATCAGGCACTCGATGTCTGCTGAATCTCCACATTTTCTCTCTCATTTGGTTCTTTTCTTTTAGAATCAGAACACGCTAGGGATATATTGTTTAGAAAAATACCTCCCCTTCCACCCTGTGCCTCATACAGCCTGAAGCAGAATTAGGGTAAGGCCTTAAGACAAGTCGTTCAAGGCAAAATTAACCTAAATAGTTGATATTTGTTCATAATGATTTTTGGTGTTAATTTTGATTTTTTAAAAATATTACATTCAAATATGATTTTCTTTAATTACTGAGGTTTTTGGTGCCCCTTATATTTTATACTTATGATGAATACTTTATTTGGCTCACTCTAGTCCTGACCCTGTAACTAGCTACTATTTTATCTCTCTTCTCTTCTTCTTAGTCAAAAGTATTAACACGTTTATCCACACTCATGCACAAAATGGCTTTCTTGTTCCTTCTTCTTGGAGCTAACCAAGAGTACCAGGTTTAACACTGTTTTCCTTCAAAGGTAGAAGAAATAGAAAGTGTTTCATATACCTCAGAGAACATTTTGAGGACATTAGAATAAAGTAGTTTTTGTTACATCATACTGCAAGAAGTACAACAATGCACAAAATCATTTTGTAATTTGATATCAATAAAAATGAGCCAAGGAGGTTTTGGCTATTAAAGTTTTATGCATAAGAAATTATGTTACTTTGGTAACAAATTTGCAATAGAGTGAAATACTTTGTACTCTTTTCATTGTTTTCCAAATTAAAAATATCATAACTATTCATTTGTTTGAGTAGGTATATTTTACTTAATCAGAATATGCAGGTGCCAATCAGAATCAGTATCACTAATATGAATTGACATATTTATAGGGAAGGAAAGAAAATCAGGTTTTAGTTTGGTCATGCTCAAATTCCCGACCAGGTTTTTTTTTAATGTCCTTGTTGAACATTTAGGGTTCATTGCTTTTGCATATCTAGTATCTTATGAAATCAATACAATTATTTTTGCTGCTTAAGAACCTTAAGCATTAAATAAATTAAGCCAGTTGTTTAATTTTATTAACTGTATTTAATGTCTAGCAATATCCAAAATTATTTTTTGCACATTGACTAAAGTCTGAGAAGTAAATTAGCAGACATAAAAATGTTTAATTTTGTCATAGAATTTTATCAAAGAAGTTTCAGAATTTTCTAAAATGTAAAACATGTATTAACATTTACATTTCATCTATGCACCAGATTGTCATTGTCCATTGCAGTAAGTTTAATTTTCTCTTACAGTATTATTTGAAATATTAAATATCAAATTTGTTGGCCGGTGAAATAGCTCAGCGGCATAAGCCTCTGCCTGGCAAGCGCGAGGTCCCGAGTTTGACTTCTGGTACCCACATAAGAAAAAAGGGCCGGTGATATCGCTTAGCGGCGCGGGCACCTGATGGTGCGCGAGGTCCTGAGGTCGACTCCCGGTACCCACCAAAAAAAAAAATTTTGTTGTTTGATAAGAATATACTTAAAAGATAGCTTTTAAATAGTGCTTTATAAGGTACATGAACTACTAGGGCTTAATTAAACCAGTGCACTTTAAATTAATAAATCAATTTTTGAAAAGAGGCAAATTTTTATAGTAACATGTTTTTTCTTTTAATTATGTGAGTAAATTATATATACTAGAAAATAAAATCATTAACTATTTTGAACATTATAATCTTAAACTATTATGAATTACTCACTCTGAAATTTAGGTCCCAGAGATAGTTGGAAATCAAACATGGCCCTCTGATTTTCATTACATCTTTCTTATTCTTGTTTTTTATTTTAAACTTTGGAAGAAATGGGTGAAAATATTGACAGACATACCCAATTTTTTCACCAGGTGGAGCTTCAACTATTAGCTACAAAAGATTGAAAATCGTATTGATCCAAATACATGTCAGAATTGTAAGTAAATGTACATTTAATTATATGTTACCATTTACTCTGCTATATTTGAACAGAACTTTCTGTAATTAAGGTGTGCCTCATATTTAAGAATGAACATGGAAGTGAAAAGTGAAAAGACCCAGGGCTTAGTATAAAATCCCTGAATTAAGACCTGACCCTGCTGCTTACCAGATGCTTGAAATGTGGACAAGTGATAAGTCTGTGAAATTTCCTTTACATTTGCAAAAGAAGGATAGAAATAACCTCCTTCATTAGGTATGCATGAGGATCATCTTATAAATTGCCACTCCCATGAGATACGCCTTAAACTCTGTGACAACAAAGGCTGTTTATTTATCCAATATATCTATGTATTCCCATAACTCTTTGACAAGAAAAATATGAATTCATTGGAATTCTTTTTCCTCATTGTCATTTCAAGGCCAGTTCATCAGAATCAACAGAAACTGGCTGAGTACATTTGGCAGGTCAAGTAAATGCTTATCATGCAGCCGTTTGAAGGAGCTCTATACGGACTGGTAGTCTTCAAGTTTTATGTTATATGTGAAGATTGCGGAAGATGTTACTATTGTGTTAAAAACACACACACACGCTCAGCGGCACGGGCGCCCGCTGGCGCGCGAGGTCCTGAGGTCGACCTCCCGGTACCCACACACACACACAAAAAAAAACCACACACACAGTGTAAACATACATATATTACACAAATATTTATAGAATAACTGTGGAAGAATACATAAGAAACTAAATATTAGTTATATCAGAAGAAGTATACAAGAGGCCTAGGAAACAGCTAAGAAACAAGCATTTGAGAGACATTGCTTCTCTTAATTATAATTCTATTACCCCACTTCCCTCCTTTTTCCCCTCCATCTCTTTCTTCCTTCTTCCCTTCTCCTTTTTTAACTGTTTTTTTTTTTAAAGGTAGGTATTACTCATTCAAAAAATAAATGAAGCCTGATAAATCATGAAGGTAACAATTATGGTATAGTTTGAGAATCTCCCCAAAATTCCCATAAAAAGGACAGAATATGATTACAGAACAAAACAAAATGAGCATCAAATTCTTTACAAAAAAATTAGACAGGAAAAACATAGCACCAAGCCTCAAAATACATGTAAATGTACTGAAACTAGTTAAAAAAAAAAAAAAAAAGCCACAAGATATTCCCCAAATCCATGAAATACAGACACCACAAGTATTCATTACAAAAATGAAAGCCATCTCAGTATAAAAGCTCACAGAATTAGCTAGAGAAATGCAGCTGAAAATGGGATGGAATGAAATAGTTCCTAATTTGTTGGCCTGCTGTGGGAAGTTTGAATTGTAATGAAGCTGTTCAGGCATAAGAATTCATTAAGTAATCCATCCAAGAATCCCTTACATGACAAGAATCCCTTACACTGCCCAGACATTGCTGGGATTAGAATAAAAACTGATCAAGACAGGAAGATCTGAGGTTAAAGAAATAAGGTCAAGTACTTCCAACATTTCACGGTAAAAATAGAAGAGAAATCTCTAGAAATCCACCCTCGTATGGAAGTATGGTAAAAATACGAAAAACAAGCAAGAAAAAAACAACCAACGAGCATATATGAGCAACACAAGCATAAATAATGTGGAGCCAATGTTGATGTTAACATCCAGTGATGTTATAATAAAACGAGAATCGTGTCCAGATAATGTTCCTACAGACGATCAATTTACACTGGAACCTGCCTTCAAAAAATAAAACTTTACCTAACATTCATTTTGAAATAAACTCTTAGAAATGATAGAAGATATGAGTAAGGGGTATAAATAAAAATTAGAAAAATTCAGAAGTGTTGTGACAAAGGCACAAAAATAGAAAATGAAGAGAATATGAAAATGAAGAAAATGTCAGAGCTCAGAAAATATTAGAAAAAAGAAAAGAAAAATTAGTTCAGAAAAGAAAATGTAGGAGGATTATAGTGCAGACACCACCAAATATATCATAATGATTCAGGAGATTATAGTGCATGTAAGAGTCTCAAAAGAAGAAAAACATAATGAAATTGGATAAATACCCGAATCTATAAACCAATAAAACTTCTCTAAATAAAAGAAAAACAGCTCATCTATCAATTGAAAGGACATGCCTGAAGAAAACCAGCCTATAATACCCAGCACTGAGACATGATTTAGAGACTATGAAAATGTAAAAATAAAATAAAATAAAAAGCCCTTCAAAATGTAACCAAAACTAATAAATCAATTGTAACAGGACTTATTATATCATTTCTTTTATATCTGAGTGACTTTCCTGTCTTATGACTTCTTATTTTAGGACTGGCTCCAGTCAATGCTGGCTGAAATGGGCTGGTGAAAATCTGAATGGAATCCTCTGCTGTTACTGATTGAGAAACCAGAGGACTGAGGAAATCGAAGACAGTGGAAAATATAGGAGAAAATCCCAGGAAGGGAAGGGCTAAATATAGGCAGCTCCAATATGAGTGTGTGCATGTATTCTTCCCCAAATTTCTGCTCAATTCCTGAACTATATATGTTTAGGGCAGATTCTAAGGAGTTCAGTTCAGGCCACAGCTACTTATCGGAGATCTCAGTTATGTCCTGCTGGAGAGAAAGAATTTTGAATGTGACTTTAGCCAATTTACTGTCTAAAGAAGCAAGCCAAAGGAAGGCAGTATTCTTCGGAGAAAAACAAAATTTTTAGTTTTAAGAATACATCATTTTTAATATCAATAATAATATAAACATTACTTCATACAAAGAATAAAATGGGACAATACTTAAGAGAAAATGCAATCAATGATAACCTTGGTGTTAGAATTGGTAGAAGTTTAAAGCAACTTGCAAAACTATGATAAGTGACTAAGTGTCAAATATACTCCTTCCTTATAAGAGAAGAAATAGGAATCACAATACAGAATCAAATCTAAAATAACAAATTCTAGAAGTAAAATATATAATATCTGGGATAAAAATATTTAATGGATGGGTTCAGAAGACATTAATATGTATTATACAACTGAATTTAAAAAGATTTTTAAATGAGTGATAGCAAAGCATCAGAAAATGTCAAACCATTTAGTATCTGTAACTAAAAACACAGAAAGAGGGAAGAAAATGGAGAGAGTAATACACTTAAAGAAACTATGGCTCGAATTTTCAAAATGTGGTGAAAATTCTCACATTCACATTACAAGAAGCTCATCAAACTGAACAGAATGACTACAAAGGAAATTACGTCAGCCACGTCATAGTCAAGCTACTGAAAATCAAATCATGCCGAGAAATCAGGGCTTCCTGCCAATCAATAGTCAAGGAAAAAGTGAGACCATCTTCCATTAGTAATTTAGTGATCTACCTTGGAAAAAATTTTCTGTCTTCAGCCAAATATTATGCTAATGGTAGCACCAGCAGACTCCTTGACTGTAACATTATGAGAAGCTGTGAACCAAGACCACCTAGCTAAACCATTTCTAGTACTTGCACTGAGGAAAGTATAACATTATACATTTTTTAAATGGAAGCGGCTAATTTTGGGGATGGCAGAAAATCACTAGGAGATTGGAAATGTGATTGATCGAATAGCAATCTTGATCTAATTGACATTATAAAATAGTTCATATAACAATAGCAGCATACACATTTTTTCAGATCCATAAGAATACTCCACAAAGTAGGCCATATGTTCACTCAATAAATAATTCCTGGTAAATTGAACAATTATGAATTGTGCTGCTATAAATACAGGTATGGATGTATCACTATAAAATGATGTCTTTAACTTTTTCAGGAAGAATCCTAGAAGAAGAATAGCTGGGTAAAACGAAATTACTATTTTTAGGTTTTTGGAGGAATTTTCATACTGATTTCCATAATGGTTGTATTAGTGTACATTCCCACCAACAATGTATGTCCATCAACAGATGAATGGATAAAAAAGTGTGGCATTTATACACAATAGAGTAGTACTCTGCTGTAAAGAAGGATAAACTTGAGTCATTTGTAGGAAAATGGATGTAGCATGATGTTAAGTAAAATAAATCAGGCACACAAGCTTACATATCACGTGATTTCTCTTATGTGAGAAAGATAAAACATAAATAAAGAGCAAAATAAAAGATAGACTTCATGAAATAGAGAAATAGATTTTTTGCAAAAGGGAAAGGGACCAAGAGATGGAGGGAGTGGTGAGGGAGGGGAGGGGGTGAAAAAAGAATTAAGAAGTGTTATGTACATGTACCAACTCTCTGAGAGGAATGTAATCATTATGTACTGTAAATGTGTACTAATAAAAAATTAAAATTTTTTAAAAAATTGGTAAGTTTAGAAGTATTGAAATAATACAAAGAACATTCTCTGAAGAATGGAATTGAATGAGAAGTAAATAATAAAAAGCTATAAATACACCTTAAAATTTAGAAAGCAATAGACTTGGTAAAAAATATCTTCCAAAAACTGACAGGCCGGGGCCGGTGAGATGGCTCAGCGGCGTAAGCGCCTGCCTTGCAAGCACGAGGGCCCGAGTTCGACTCCTGGAACCCATACGAAAAAGGGGCCAGTGATATCGCTCAGCGGCACAGGCGCCTGCTGGCACGTGAGGTCCTGAGGTCGACCCCCCGGTACCCACAAAAAAAAACAAAAACAAAAACAAAAAAAACTGACAGGCCGGTGAAATGGCTCAGCGGCTTAAGCGCCTGCCTGGCAAGCACTAGGGCCCAAGTTCGACTCCCGGAACCCACATACGAAAAAAGGGCCGGTGATATCGTTCAGTGGCACGGACGCCCGCTGGCACACGAGGTCTTGAGGTCGACCTCCGGTACCCACAAAAAAAAAAAACAACAAAAAAAACTGACAGATAACATCATGCTCAATGATAAAGACTGATTTCTTTCCTCTATAGTCATGACAAAAGTTAAGGCTATCATCTCTCCTACTTTTATTCATCATCATATTAGAGTTTCTAACCAGCACAAAAGGTCAGTAAAGAAATATATGCATTCATGTTATTTGCTTGTACAAATATAAAGCATACAAATAGCCAAAGAAGTAGTAAACTCTATGTTTTCATATTACATAAGAGTAAAAACCACTTTTAGAATCTACAAAAACCTGCTTGAATTTATAAGTGATTTTGGCAAGGTCAAATGATAAATGGTCAACACACATAGACCAATTTTATATATATGTAAAAAAAATGGAAAATTTAAATTAAGACACTAATAATAGTATAATATTATAATATACTATAATATATTATATCTAAAAACATTAAATATTTAAATATACCCCACATAGAATATTCTGAAAACCTAAGTGCTGAATAGGACTAATCATTACCGGGAATTATTAAAGAAGACCTAAATACCAGGAGATGTATACCATAATCACTGAGCAGAAGATTCCTTTTCTATAGAATTTTCTTGGCACCTTTTTTGTTTGTTTGTTTTGTTTTTTGGGTTTGTTTGTTTTTTCTTTTTGGTACTGGGAATCGAACTCAGGACCTCACGCTTGCCAGTCAGGAGCTGTGCCACTGAGCTATATCCCCAGCCCTTGGCACTTTTTTGAAAATAAATTGTTAATATATGTGTTTATCTAATTCTGGAGTCTCACTCTTCCATTGTTTTATAGATAGATAGATGATAGATAGATAGATAGATAGATAGATAGATAGATAGATAGATATGTGTACATATATATAGATATATACAACTATGGGTAGAGGAGAGAGATACAGAAAAAAATGCAAATCGCTTGCTGATGAGCCCAGCTGTCTTTCTCTGTCCTCTTTACACTTGTTCTCTTGTGCTTTCCCTGTGGCTCCTCATGGCTTGTGGTGGTTTTATCTCAAGCAGCTGTGAGCATCATAAACTTTTTTTTAGCTGAACTTCTCTGTGCCCTCTCTTATGGTTACACTTCTCTGACAATCTCATGAAAGAATACAAAACATTACAGTAGTATAGAAACACTAAAATCTAAATGAAGAAACTCAAAACTGGTACTATCTAGATCACAAGTGAACATAGGTCAAAATGAAGCTTGAATGAATTCTTAGATATTTTAGAATTAAAAAAATAAAGTCTAAAGATGTTGTGACCTTCATTGCCTGTAAACAAAAAACAAAAAACAAAAAAAAAACCTTATAGTGTTGTTAGTAATTCTCACTTTGTAGATACGTGATCCAAAAATTTAATTCTTTCTCATACTTTTTATTTCAGGGAATTTTTTGTAACTAAATCCAGTATTTAAGTTTTATCATACTGCTCAGTGTTGAGGCATTTTTGAATGAACTCAAATGCATTCTAAATCACATGATACAAAAAAATTTACTGACCTTTTGTAGGCAGCAGCTATTCCAGCAACAGCTGCATCTTAGAGCTTTATGTATAGTAATTATATCTTGGCCTACATTGTCATAAATTGTCATGGTAAAAGGCCTTGAAATTCCACAAAGGTAGCGGAGGAACAAATTATTTCTCTCTTCTGCAAAATAAACTCTCTGTCCTTGATTATTCATGATCTCATAGGTTTTACTAATTTTCAAATGATCGAGGACTAAAGAATGACATAACATGGTGGTTTATTAGTAATCCTGTACTGATGTAAGAACCGTATAAATTACATATCAAATTACTTTCAAATATGGAACTTACAATGGGTAATAAAGTATTTGGCTTTCAGTAGCTTACCTTTATTGGCATCTCAGTTTCCCCTTATAGAAAAATAAAAAAGATAGACTAGCTACTCTAATGGTTCCTTTTACTGCTAAAATTATTTGCATGGCTCTTATGTGTAAATTTTAATTCCAGAGAACTTAACCCATTACTGATATGTTTTGAGTTATACTAAAATTTGCTCCTCTTCATCTTTTTCTCCCTACAGGATATCAAAAAGACCTTATCAGGATTCAATCTGAGTAGTATAAATTAAGAAAAATATTTTGCTTACGCTGAATCAAAGGATATGGGAAGGACTCTATTATTTAGCAAAATAACCCAATTCGCCTTTTTGCAAGAAAATGAAAATATTAACTTTTGCCCTAATGATTTTACTTTGGTAATTTTACAAAAGTAAAATTACAATTTAGGCACCCTAATATTCACTATTGTTGTATCTAAAATAGGGAAAATTAAAACACAAACAAAATAGGTATCAAATAATAAGACACGCTATTGCAATATTCCCTCTTTAGGAGTACTATGTAGTTATTTAAAATGCTAGGATTTAATGATTAAAAAATTATATCAAGTGAATAGCTATAAAACATATCATGGGCACTGATTAAAAGTGACATTTATGAACTCTCACCAAAGTAATAATTATTTTTGTGGTAATGGGAATCAAAGTCCAGGCCTCCCACATACTAGGCAAGCACTGTACCACTGAGCTACACCCTTAGCCCTCAAAATATTACAGTAGGGCCAGTGAGATGGCTCAGAGGCATAAGTGCCTGCCTGGCAAGCGCAAGATCCTGAGTTCGACTCCTGGAACCCACATACGAAAAAAGGGGCCGGTGATATTGCTCAGCGGCACGGGTGCCTGCTGGAGCGTGAGGTCCTGAGGTCGACCCCCGGCACCCATAAAAAACAAAACAAAAAACAAACAAACAAACAAAATATTATGGTAAAAAGCCTTTACAGGAAATGTATCAGTTGTGCATAGGTTATTTTTTCTCTCACTTATCATGATTTTTCAAATGTTCTTTAATGGGTATATGTTTAATGTATATGTTACTCTAACACACATTTAATATTTTAATACTAAACTTTAAAACTGGCATATACAGTTTCCTCATTAGTGATTTCATAGGTGTATGAAAATATTGGTATTTCTATATTGTGTCAACATACTAGAAAGGCATACATTTTTATTTTATTTTAAAAACTAAATCATTATTCAAAGTTTATGATTGTATTTCCTATTTCCCTTTCAAAATTAATTTCTTTTCATAAGTAGGAATTACAAACATCTGACACAAATTTTAAAAATGCAAAATGGAATGTAAAATTAAAATTAATTTTCCTTTTAGCACTATTACATTTTCTCTGTTTTCTCTAATTTCATAAACATCCTTCCAGAGACAACCCAAGCTTAAGCAGCAACTATGTATATATATTTTAAATGCACACACATTACTACATGCTGTATTTGGTAATTTTTTTATATTGAGCAATATACTTTGGAGATACCCATGACAATTCTGTAGAATTGTATTCTTCTTTTAAATAACTGCAGTGTTAAAGTACATGAAAATGTCACCTAATGTAGTGGTTTTCTAAATTTACTCTGCATCAGAATCACCTGCAGATTGACACAGCACAGTTTACTGAAAACCCACCTCTTGATTTTCTTAAGGGTTTCTTGATCAAACCCATAGACTTGATAGGTCTACGGTGCAACCTGAGGATCTGCATTTCTATCATGGCTCCAGATGCCATTGATGCTTCTGCTCCAGGAACCACACTTCAAAAATCACCAGTTTGGAGAGCTAGTTACCCATACACAAATGTTTGGATTTCTCCAAATCATTTTGTGGTTTATTAAATTATGAGCAACTACTGCTGTTCCTCTTTTGCATTTCCTCAACTAATTTTTACCCCTCTCATAACATTTGTGACTCGATTACATGCTTTATTTAAGAGCATTCATCCCTCACATACCAGAGCAAGCCCATCAGGGCAGGCCAGATCTAAATCTTCTTTGAATCTCTCAAAATGACTAGCACATGCCTTGTTCATTGTGGGTACACAGGGAGTTTCTGGAAGAAATGATCTTTCATAAAAATAAAGCACTGTCATGTGATGCAGCAAGAAAAAAAATCCAAAGAAGTATTTTTAATAGCAAACCTAAATTGGAAATTTTTTTAAAAGACCATACAGGCCCATTTTAGTCTAGAAATTTCATTTACACGGACTGTAGTTTCATCTACTTAAAAGAAATACTTCCATAGGTGACATTAAGATAATTGAGCTCTAAGGAACAGTTTAATTTCTCAGACTTGAAAACTACCTGGAAACTTACTTCATTCTGCTTCTACTAGCAGAATTCCTGAAAAATCTGGGATTATTGCTTCTTTTAAATGCCTATATTTGAAGAATTCAGGATGGGAAAACCATTTCAGCTCTCAGACCTATGTTTAGCAAACCTCAAAGTGTGTATCAGTATCTTGAGGAATAATCCTGCAGCCAATATCTTTTTCCTTTTCCATGAGAAGACTACTACTATACTCATCTTCTTAATCTCTGAGGATCTTCTACATAGTTTCCTTATGTTTTCATATAGTTTGCTTTATGTTTACTTTCCCCAAACATAAGCAGCACTTTAACTCAGGGTGTTGATCTAACTAGCAAAACACATCACATCTTCAAATATGTATACATCGGTGTATTTGGGTACATACCTTCCAAATCAGAACGTCGACACACTATTAATTGATTTACCTATTAAAGTAGAAAATAAAGATAGGTACTATGAAATAATCAAATTAAATTTAAAGCACATACTAACACAAATAAATAATGCTTTTAAGATTTTTAAAGTGATTGATCAATTACTTCTATGCTATCTTCTATCTTCTATGCTATATCTTCTATGCTATCTTCTATGCTATAGGGGAAATTGAATATTAGCATTTATTTTACCATAGAAACAGGCAAATAGAAAATTGTATTCCGTAGAATGTTTTATCTTTTTTTTCTTTTTTTTTTTGTGGGTACCAGGGGTTGACCTCAGGACCTCTCATGCCAGCAGGCGCCCGTGCTGCTGAGCGATATCACCGGCCCTTTTTTCGTATGTGGGTTCCAGGAGTCGAACTCGGGCCCTTGCGCTTGCCAGGCAGGCGCTTACGCCGCTGAGCCATCTCACCAGCCCGGAATGTTTTATCCTATACCTATTGTTAATGTATTTAATATTATGGTTAAGAAAAAGTTATTGAGCAATATTTTGGTTATATGATTTACAAATATTATTTAAATTCTGAGAGAATTTTCTATATGTGATCTGAAGTAAAAATTTAATATTTTTTATTCAAATTCTAAAGGAATTTATTACTTATATTTATATTCATTTGTGAGATGTTTATAGCTAAGCACTGAAAATGTAAACAACCTTTTTTTAAAAAGCATTACAAAATAAGATGTGATCAATGATTACAGATGTCTGAATTGTTAAAGCCAATTATTCAGAGAGAATATCGCAGGAAATTATATCAGACTTGATAGCATAAACGAGTGATAATTTAATCTCATACAATCTGGTGCAGAATAACTTTCCTAATATTAGTATCCATAGTTCACGTTTGTATATTAGTCTGTTAATACCCAAATATTAGATGAAATGAGGATTTCTGGAGTCAATTTAAAGTTGCATTCTCAAAATCCAATCTCCTTTTTTAAAAACTAGGCATTTATTCTTAAATGGGTTTCTTGGGAAATAAATTTGCAAGTAGAAATATTATAACATTTAAAATGTAAGCTTACTACCTTAATAAAAATGAAACTTGTAGTGAAATGTAAAATTCTAAATGTTAATGTTATAGTATTTTAATCTATAGTCAAAATTTCATAGCATAAATTATAGTATAAAAAGCTAAATTTATATTATTACAGATCTAATCAGTTATAAAATACATTACTATACCCCAGCCAAATGTTCCAATCCAGGTGGAGAGTTCTCTGATGAACAAGTCCATTGTATTGCAGGTTGTTGATCATAAAAATCCATAATCTGGATTACGTAAATGGTCTAGAGTTGGAGAGATTGAATTGCTAGAGTTTTTAGTTTTAAAAGTTAACACAATGGAAATCTATTAATCTGGTTAGAGTCAAGAATGAGCTTCAACTTTAGGGTTTCTTTTTTCTTTCAATGTGTAATATCCACTTTATTTTAAATTGTTTTCAATGAAAACATTTGTGCTTTTGTATATGTAGTCTATTTCTTAACTAAAACCAGAAATGAATCTTGAGAAAACAAGAAGTCGTCATGATAATCTAAGTGGAAATTGTTACACATATTCCCATGTGACCTTGATCTATTTAAAGAAAACTGCATCTTTATGTTTCAGAATCACTTGAAAATGGCTGTCAGAACTCTACCCTCCATATGTCCACCAATCTTTTTGTGATTGGTAGATATTAGTATTACAGAATAATGAGATTTGTTTTGGCGTAATAGTGCCTACATATAACATTTTGATTATTTTCATCACTGTTACCACCTTACCCTTTCTGCATCCCTCCCCCTGCTTCCCTTCCCCATCTAGTTTTTTATTTATAGATTGCTTATATAGGAGAAAACCTGTGATACTTAACTTTCTGAGACTATAATTGCTTAACACGTTGGTCTTTAGTTCCATCCATTCTTCTGCAAATAACCTGATTTTATTCTTCTTTATTGCTGAATAATACTCCATTTTATTTATCCATTCATCTGTTGATGGGCATCTAACCTGTTTCCACAGCTTAGCTATTATGAATTGTGACATTTTTTTTTTTTTTTTTTTTTTTTTTTTTTTGTGGGTACCGGGGGGACGACCTCAGGACCTCGCGCGCCAGCAGGCGCCCGTGCCGCTGAGCGATATCACCGGCCCCCTTTTTCGTATGTGGGATCCGGGAGTCGAACTCGGGCCTTCGCGCTTGCAAGGCAGGCGCTTAAGCCGCTGAGCCGTCTCACCGGCCCGAATTGTGACATTTTTAAACATGGGTATGCATGTATTTTTGCAGTATGCTATTTTTAACTCTTTTGGCAATATACTGACTAGTAGTACAGCTGGAACAAATGGTATATCTATTTTTAATTTTTTATGGAATCTTCATACTACTTTCCATAGTGGTTGTATTAGTTTACATTCCCTATGTGGGTACCATTTTTTCTGCATCCTCCCCAGCATTCATTGTTTTTCTCTTCTTGATGATAACCTTTCTGACTTTAGTGAGATGGACTCTCAAAGTAGTTTTGACTTGCATTTCCTTAATGGCTAAAATTGCTAAGCATTTTCTCATATACTTACTGGCTATTATTTCTTCTTTTAAGAACTGTCCAATTCATTTACTCATTTATTGACTGAGCTATTGGTTTTGGGGGTTTTCTTGGACTTAGGTTTTTTGAGTTCTTTATATACAGGATTCTAGATGTTAATACTCCATTAGAAAAGTAGCAAGAAAAGATTTATTTCTATTTTGTAAGTTGTCTCTTCACTCTGTTGATTGTTTCCTCTGCTGTACAGAGCTTCTTAATTTGATATAGTCCATGTGTTGACTCTTGCTATTATTTACTAGGTTTTTAGGGTCATATTTAGGAAGTATTTGGTTGTGCCTACGGCTTTAAGTGTTTCCCCTATATTTTCATCTGGCAGTTGCAAAGTTTCTTGTTTTATATTTAAGGTATTTGTCCATTTAGATTTGATTTTAGTACATGGTGAGAGAAGTTTACTTTCTAGCATCTGTATGTAGTTATCCAGTTTTCCCAGCATCATTTATAATAGTGGCTATCTTTTCTCCAGTGTGTGTTTTTGGCTCCTTTGTAAAAAAAAATCAGATAGTGATATGTACGTGGGTTTTTCTCTGTATCGTCTGTTCTATTCCACTGTTCTATATGTCTCTTTTTGTGCCAGTACCATGTTGTTGTTTGTAGTACTACGACTTGTATAATTTAAGATCAGGTATTATGATGTCTCCAGCATTGCTCTTATTGCTTAGGATTGCTTTGCCTATTTGAGTCATTTGTGCTTCCATATGAATTTTAGATTTGTTTTTTCTAGTTCTGTGAAGAATGTTGGTTTTTCAATAGAGATTTCTCATTGAATCTGTGTATGGTTTTTGGTAACATGCCCCTTTCAACAATATTATTTCTGTTCATCCATGGGAGGCCTTCCCATTTCAGGCTTTCTTCAATTTCTTTCCTCAGTGTTCTGTAATTTTCGTTGTAACAGTTTTTTGTTTTTTGTTTTTTTTGGTTGAGTTAATTCCTAGGGTTTTTTTTTTTTTTGTAAGCCATTGTGAATGAAATTGTTTTCCTGATTTCTTTCTCAAAAGGTTAATTATTAGTGTATAAGAAAGATATTGAGTTTTGTGTGTTGATTTTGTATCCTGTACCCACCAGTCTTAAAGCACTTCTCATGGTGGACATGGCCACATTTTGTGCTCGCCAGATAAAATTTTAAAAGTATGCTTTGGGCCAATATCTATTTCTGGTGCCATGAGTCTAACAAACTAGAACAAATCTTGGTGGAGCCAAAGTATTCTTATTGACCTTGTTAAACTTTATTCTCAGTATTTTCCTCAGGATTCTCAGAATTAGACTTAAGGAATAAATGTACAAAACCTGCCTCCAGCTCAGACCTCAAAAGGTTAATTCTATTCCTTGAAGGACAGGGGGCTTAGAAGGAAAAAATGGAAACAAAGATTTTGTAAATGGGGAGGGGAAGAAAGGTTGAAGTGCGGGGAGGGGGATGGGGATTTAAAAAGACGACTCAAGATATATTACGTACAGGTACAAATTGCCTATGATGAATGTGATCAATATGTATGACAATATGTACTAATAAAAAATATAAAGTTAAAAAAGGTAAATTCTAACTGTGTCTATGAATATTTTGGAAGTATTGAAGAATTTACTCACAGTTTAAGGGTAAATATTGTGTGATCAAGTCTCAAAAAGATACAAGAAAAAATCAAATGAAATATATACAAGAGATAAACATGAATCCTGATAATCACAAAAATTTATTTTTGGGAAAAAAAGGTTACTATAAAAATGAAGGGTAAAATTTAACTTGCAAATTTACATTCTAAAGATACACATACTATGAAATAACAACTGGAGTGAAGAAAGGATCTTAGAAAAAGAGAGGAGTATATAAACTTTAGAGTTATTATGATGTTGGTTTGGATGAGTCATGTGGCAATTCTGTGTTTAAATTTCGAGGAAATGTAAAATATTTTCCAAAATGGATACTCTGTTTTACAGTCTCACTAGCAATGTGTGAGTGTTCCAAATTCTCCACATCTTCTCAAACACTTGTCATTGTGTATATTTTTAATTATAACCACCCTAATGGGTGTGAAGTCTTACTTCATTGTGGTTTTGACTTATATTTCCTTAAAGACTAATATGCTTGAACAACTTCTCCTGTGTTATTGGCCACTTGTATATAGCCTTTAGAGAACCATCTATTGAAATCCTTTGACCATATTTTTATTTGTTTTTATTTTATTGTTTCAAGTTGTGAGCTTTTTCATATGTTCTAGATAAAACTTTCTTATAATAAAATTTGTAAATGTTTTCTCCCATTGTGTGTGTTGTAGTTTCGCTTTATGATTTCTACTGAAGCATAAATGTTCTTAATTTTGATGTAGCCCAATTTATCTATTTTTGTTGTTATTATTTCTGCTTGTGATAGTGTCATATCTATGACCCATTCTTCAATCCAAGATTACAATGATTTGTTTCTATATTTTTTTAATAGTGCTAAAGTTTTAGTTATTAAATTTGCAGCTTTGGGGCCAGTGATATCACTCAGTGGCACGGGCACCTGCTGGCACATGAGGTCTTGAGTTCGACCCCCAGTACCCACACACACACAAAAAAATTTGCAGCTTTGATCCAATGTGAAACAATTTTTGTTTATGGTATGATGTAGGGGTCTAATTTTATTTTTTCACATACACGTGTCCTGTTGCCCCAGTACCATTTTTTTAATATTAGACTGTTCTGTCTCCATTGAATTACTTTGGCATTCTTTGGTGAAAACTGATTATCATAAATGTAGTCTGTGTCTTTGGATTTTTAGTTCTTCACGGTGTGCATGTCTCTATTAGCAAACTGTCTTAACTATTGATGGAGAAGGATGAGTTTGCTAAACTTTGCTCTTTTTTTGGTCAAGATTTATTAGGGTATTATTTGAGGATTGCTTTTGTATCTTTAGAATTTGCACATAAATTTTAAATCAGTTTTCCAACTTTTAAATAAATGATACCTGTATTGAACCTGTAGGTTGAATTGCATTGAATTGTATTGAATCTGTAGATTCATTTGGGGAATTTTGCTGCCTTAAGAATACTAAATCTTCTAACCCATCTATATGATGTGTGCTCACATTTATTCACATCTTTAATTTCCTCTAAAAATATTTTGTAATTCTCAGACCTTTGCACATCTTTTAAATATTTTTTCCTAAATATTTTATTCTTTTAATGCTATTATAATTAAAAGTTTCAAAATGTAATCTTATATAGTTTATAGCAAGAGTACAAAAAATATAACTAATTTTGATTCATTGATCTTAAATATTCCAACCTTGCCAAACTTGATTCTTAATTCTAATCATGTTTTAGTAGAGGTCTTAGGATTTTTTCCATTGATCATCATGTTATCATCTACACATGGAAAACATTTATTTTTTTTCCAAATTTATGCTTTTCTTCTATTTTCTTGTCCAAATGTACTTGTTAGAGGCTTTTATACAATGCTGAATATAAGCTGCAGAAACATGCTTGCTTTCTCCTGATTTTAGAGAAGAAACATTTAATTTTCCCCATTAAGCGTGGTGTGTTGTTATTGTTATGGATACGTTTCATAAATGTCATTCATCAAGTTGAGGAAGTTTCCTTCTACTTTTAGGGTTTTTTTAATCACAAAAGAATGATTTTGGTTAGTTGCTTTTTCTTGGATGATTGAAATGTTTGTACAGATTCATATTTTATAATGTATTATATTTACTGATTTTGAGATTTCATACATACTTCACATTCTTGAAATAAATCCTACTTGGTCTTGATGTATGACTCTTTTTATATCCTGCTCAATTTGGTTAGCTAGAAGATTTTTGAAGATTTCTGTATTTACAGTTACAAATCTATTGGTCTGTATCTTTCCTTTGTGTTGAGTCTTTTGTTTCAATAGTTAAGGATAAAACTGACCTTCGATGATGAGTTGAAGTGTTTTTTCTTTTTTATTTTTTTGGAATAGTCAGAGAATAGTTGGTATAAGTGCTTCTTTGAATTCTTCATAAAATTCACCACTTAAGATGTGGTCCTAGACATCCTTTGTGGGTAAATTTTTTATTTGATGTCTTATTATAAATCTATTAAGATTTTATTTTTTGATCGTTATTGTAGTTTGTGTCTTTCTATGAATCGCTCTACTTCATATAAGTAATCCAATTAAACGCCATATACTTCTTCCTAGTATTCTTTTTTTTTTTTCTTTTTTGGTACCCGGAATTGAACTCAGGACCTCGTGCTTGCCAGGCAGGTGCTGTGCCACTGAGCTATATCCCTGGCCCCCTAGTATTCTTTAAAGTCCTTTTTGTTCTTTTTCATTTTATGAAAAAATAAAACAAAATTTCATAACAAAATAATAAGAAAAATAGTTAATACACAGCATATCGGATCTTAAAAGTAGTTACAGTACAAAACATAGACAAAAAAGACTGTTACAAAGAAGAAATAAACAGATAATAGCTCTAAACTTTCTTTTCAATGAACTGAGAAAGTAGTAGTACAATATAAATGACACAAATTAACATATATATGAAAATATTTTGGAAACAATGGAATAGGTAAGTCGGGGAATTATTTGAACTTCTCCCCACTTCCTATTTATCTATCTTCTATTTTGCTCTCTCTCTCCGATTTATTTATACAATGAGTTTCTCGTAAGAGAAACCATACGATATTTAAGCTTGTGCATCTGACTTATTTCACTTAACATTACATTCTCAGTTTGCATCAATTTACCTATGAATGCCTCAAGTTTATCCTTATTTATGGCAGATTTTTACTTTATTGTGTATAAACACCACATTTTCCTTATTCTTATCTTTTCATTCTTATAGGGTTGATGGCAATATTATGTGTTCTGCTCATGAGTCTTAATCTGAGTCTTCATTTCTTTTCATGGTCAATATAAATAGAGGTTTGTCGAGTTTGTTGAGTTTTTCAAAGAACCAACTTTTTGCTCATTTTCTCTCTTGTTTTGCCAGTCCCTATTTTGTTAATTTTCTCTTTATTTCTTTTTAAAGCATATTTAAGCCTTACTTTTCTCTTTATCCAGTATCTTAAAAAGAAAGGAGATGTTATTGGTTTGAGATCTCTATTCTTTTTTTTTTTTTTTTTTTTTGTCTTTTTTGAGACAGGGTTTCATTGTGCAGTTCAGGCTGGCCTTGAACTCACTTTGTAGCCTATGCTGGCCTCGAGCTCTCAGCAATCCTCCTGCCCCATCCTCCTGAGTGCTGGGATTACAGGCATGTGCCACCATGCCCAGATTCTTTTTTAAAATATAATCATTTACAATTAGAACATTGTATGTACTGCTTTAACATCTGATATTTTATTTTTTCATTTTCATTCATTTCAAAGTGTTTCTTAGTTTTCTCATAATTATTTCTCTGATTCACTGATTATTTAGAAGCACATTATTAATTTCCTCAAACCTGTGAATGTCCCTAACTGACTGCTTTTTTTTAATTCATAATTTCATTTCACTGTGGTTAGAAAATGCATATCATGATTTTAACACTTTTAAATTTAGTGTGAATTGCATTATGGCCAAATGGGTACTCTATTCTGGACAAGGTTCCATGTCCACTTGAGAAGAATGTCATTCAACTGTTGTCACATGGAGAGTCCTGTAGAGGTTTAACTAAAGCTAGTTGGTTTGCTGGGCATTGTGATGCACACCTGTAACCCCAGCACTCAGGAGGCTGAGGTAGGAGGATCACTGTGAGTTCAAGGCCAGCCTGGGCTACATAAGTGAGTTCAAGGCCAGCCTGCACTACACAGTGAGACCCTGTCTCAAAAAAAAAAAAGCTTGTTGGTTTATAGAGTTGTGTAAATCTTCTACTTCTCTGTTGATCCCTGCCTGTTCAATTATTGAAAATTATAGATTGAAGTTTCTGTTACTATTGAATTGTATGTTTCTTTCTTATATTTCATTTCTATGAATGTTTGCTTAATGAATTCTGGGACTCTACTCTTAGGTAAATAATTGTTTTTATTGTTATATCAACCAACAAATTAATTTATTATTCTCATAAAATTCTTTGAATGTCTTTAGTAACATTTTATCTTAAATTATATTGTCTCATAGTATCAAACCCACTCCAATAATCTTTGTTAATTATTTTCATGTTGTCTTTTCCGACTCTTAGACTTTTATTCATATGAGATCTACAGTATGCATTTTTTAGTCAACATAGGCTTACTTGTGTGATATTTACCCACTCAGTTAATCTCATCTTCTCAATTCAATTGTTTAATCAATTCATGTTTAAATTTATTATTGATATAATTTGTCTTACATATGCCATTTTTCTTTTTCTTTTGTTTTCTGTGGGCTTCATGTATTTTTTTGTTTCTTCAGTCCTCATATATTGTTCTTGTCTGCATAAAGTGAATATTTCCTCTAAGCATGTCTTTTAATCCCTTTAACTATTTTTCTCCATATCTATTATATATGTCTATTATACATTATGCATAGTTAATCTAGAGTTTACAATCAATGTACATAGTACTTCTCATGTACTTTAGATATATATTAACTTAATTTCAGTGATATTATAAATATTACCTCAATATGATTACCTCCCTTCTCCCTGTTTTGTTCTGTTATTATTATACATATGTTATATATATATATATATACCCTCGCTTATTATAAACCAACCACACTGCTTATGTACAGCTTTTGTTATATTAAGCTCTTCATTATTTCTTCTTCTCTTTTTTTATTCTTATGGATTTGTTACTATCTGGAGTCATTTCCTTAGCCCAATACATCTTTGTTCAAAATACCTCTTTTGACAGTTATTGGCAAATATATTACTTTTCTGTATGTTATAGACTTAACAATATAAGCAGAATGTTCTTAAAAATTGTTTTTAAAATAATTATACAATTTATATCTTTATTTTCATGTGATCATCTGCAGACTTACTGTTTTATGCTACTGTTTTTTTTAATTACATGAGACAAAAAAGGCTGGGTGTGGTGGTGCATATTTTTAACCCTAGTGCTCTGGGAGGCTTAGGCAGGAGGATCGCAAGTGCGAGTCCTGCCTGGACAACTTAGTGAGAACCTGACTCAAAACAAAAAGTAAAAATAACTGTAGATGTAGCTCAATGAGATGGCCCTGGCTTCAATACCCAGTAACACAAAAAATGCTGCAATCTAAAATATATTCACGATACATTTTTTATTTATCTATTCACATATAATCTTTTTTAACTAGATATCATTCTCACACTTTGGTTCTGAGAAGAGCTTTTGACACTTTTTCCTAATTAAATTCAGTGTCTGCACTGGCTAAGAGAGTTTCTATTGACTTTTATTTCTGTGTTCGGGCTTCACTTTCCTATTGCTTTAGATATTGCATAATTTGTTGAAAACTAGTTATATTTTAACAATATAACAAATCTGGTAATTATATTTGTCTCTTTCCCAGGGTTTATTGTTGTGTTTGCTTTTCTCTTTGCTTGTTGAATTTCTTGAGTTTATCAGAGTCTGTATTCTGTGATAACACGTGACGTCCACTCAGTTTGCTTAAAGATCTTCTACTGAATGGACTGTTTCCCTTAAGTGCTCTCTACCCACCTATCGCCCAACTGCTCCCAAGGGTTCTGTGCGTGTTTGAGGAGCAGCTCTCAGTGTTCCTGGTAGCTGTTTACAACCTTGGCATGGTTTCTTCTCCTCACTTCCGCAGTCTTAAAGTCAGCCAAATGTGAGATTATTTCCTTATTGGATTTCCTCTGGTTATGTGTAGAGTTCTGCATGTATTTTTCTACAGGTATCTTTCCTTGTAGAGTTCCAGGAACATGTCAAAAATTTTTAAATGCCCTTGCAGATATGTCCAGCTTTTCCTTTTAAGAAATTTTAGTCAGCTTCTTCTTTTTTTTTTTTTTTTGTGGGTACCGGGGGTCAACCTCAGGACCTCACGCGCCAGCAGGCACTCCTGCTGCTGAGCGATATCACCAGCCCTTTTTTTTTCCCTTTATGTGGGTACTGGGAGTCGAACTCAGTACCTCGTGCTTGCCAGGCAGGCGCTTATGCCGCTGAGCCATCTCACCAGCCCTAGTCAGCTTCTTATATGCCCAACTGTTGTTATTGCTTCATTCAGGTGTTAATAGTTGTCATTGACTGTTTTCAAAACCTGCTCTTTCCCATTAATGGAGCGTAGAGTCAGATAAAACATAGCACAATCTCTGCCAGTGGGCTTCAAGGGAACTTCAAGACCAGTGAATTAGTGATAATTCTTTGAGGATAATTGAGTTTTTTTGTGTGTGGGTACTGGGAGTCGAACTCAGGACCTCGCACTTGCCAGGCAGGCACTTCTGCCGCTGAGCTATCTCACCAGCCTGAGGATAATTGAATATTTTGAAATTCTGATACTTCAGAAATACTAGCAAAAGGTTGTTTATACACTTCCTGGCCTTCTCTCCAGGGTACATTTCAGACAATGCATGTCCTAATTTTAGTGTCTTTGGTAAATTAGATTAGCTGAAAGTTTGTCAAATCATCAAGTCCTGGTTACTTTTTGCTTTAAAAATTCTTCCTCAATATTGTTCATTCTTATGACATTATACTAAAGAAATAAGAGACCAGGCCATGACTCCAACACTTTGCTTAGAAATCTCAACTAGAATCGAAGTACATGCTTGTAAATTCCTTTCTCCAAATAAATGTAGGCTACAATAAAGCAAAGTATTCTGTCATTATATACAACAATTACCTTTCTTGATGTTTTCAATAACATTTTCATTATTTTCTTCTGAGTTCTCACAAATAGTAATGTTAAAATCACATTTCTACTAACAGTTTCTTGAAGTAATAATCCAGGCATTTTCTATTGTTCTTTTCAAAATTCTTATAGCCTCCACCTCTTACTCAATTTTAAAGTCATAACATACTTTTAGGTGATTAGTATGGGAACCTCTCACTTACTGGGACCAAAATCTGTACAGATTGTGTATTTCTGCAATAGTGAATTACTATTTAGTAATTAAATAGCATAGTAATTTAGTAGTATAAACTACACACACATATTTACGAAGGTCAAAAGTCTAAATTTCATTAGTTTTGTTCTTCCTGAAGGTTTTTGGGAAAAATATGTTTGTTTGCCTTCTTCAGTATAAGGCAGCCTACATTCTTTGGCTTCCTCAACACATGTGATTCTATGAAGCCCACACAGAAAATACAGAATAATTCCCCATCACAAGGTCTTTGCTTAATTATACCTTTGAGATTCCTTTGACCTGTAAGGAAATATAATCACAGCGTTTGTGTTTTATGAGATGTACATCTTTGGTGAGCATTACTCTGTCCATTACCTTATAACTACTGTATTAGAAGGCTGTTAATTTTCAAGGCTTCAGTGGAGGAGGAGAGAAGGGATAGGAATAAGGCAACTTGAATGCTACAAAACACACTCTTCTGACTGAGATTTCTGGGGTATTTTTGGTAGAATAATGCACTTCAAATTATAAATCTTTAATTTTCAGAATTCTGAAAAAGTTGATTCTGACAGTTACTCACCAGTGTTCTGAAAGCTTTTGTTGAGAAGCAGACAACCAGAGACCCTTACTCTAGTGTGTGTGTCTGTGTGTGTGCGTGTGTGTGTGTGTGTGTGTGTGTGTGAAATAATCAACATGTATAGAAAAACTCTTGGAATTAAGAACACATCAAAATATGCCATCTTTGTGCCTTGGTAAGTACATAAATATATTTTACATATGATAAATATAACTTTAACGAACTCTACCTACAAATTAATTCATATAGATTTCAATAAGCATATTGTTTTTACATATTAAATATTAATACATACAGATGTTTTTAGTGTTTGTTAATTTGTATACATTTACTGGGTTCTAAATACATGCGATCAAACAAAAAGTTACAATGTAATCATGCTGAATAAACTGGAGATCTTTCACATTTCCTCAAAGAATCTCAACTTAAATTGTTGCCCTCTCCATGCTTATCTCTAGTTTGATAAAGCAATGTATTATTTCTAGCAGATCTAAAATATAAACATTGTTTTGAACACTGTCATAACTTAAATGCTTCCTATGTCACAGGACTTCAAAGAACAGTAATAATTGCTCAGTTATATAAAGTACTTCATCTGTGCTCTCAGAAAATAATCATGTTATAATTGGCTTTAATCAAACATACACATTTATTATTTCTGGAAAAAATTCTGACTTAATCTGAGGTTACATACATACAAAATAGTGCATCTTTAAAAAGAATTTGCAGTTGGTTGAATGTGGGAATTAATAGACCATTCCTAGTTCAACTTTCATCTCAGTTTTATAGAGCAATTATATGAACCTCAGAGATGGTGCATTGTCACTTTGATGTCTTAATGGAAGCTTAGAAAGAAAGCCCAGGTATTCCAAAGAGGAATAGCAAGAGCAGTTGTGAAGGATCATGGAATGGAAGTGGGGAGGACAGGTGGAGAAAACGTAACAGGGTACAAAATATATTTTATACACTTTAATAATTATAAGTCAGAAAAGAAGATGAGGTTGGAGGCGTTCTTACTGTGCAATTATGGCATTTGTTTCTGTGATCTGTAGGTAGATACACAAATGTCTGTTTCTTGCCTGCATGAGATTCTCAGAGATTTCTACTAAATTTATAAATCAAGTGATCCAGCACAAAAAAAAAAGATTTTCTTTCATGTCAGACTGACAGCAATGAATCATCAGTAAATTTATGGCTCCTTTTGCCTGAAGACCATAGTTTTCTGGTAGAATTACAAAATATCCATTTTTTGGCCATGAAGAGGACCATAGATATAAACAAAAGGGACTCATCACCTGGGGACACCAGCATTTGGAACACAATAGGACTGAGTATGAAATGATTACCTTAGAAATCCATGTGAAGAGGCTTGGCCATCTATACCTGGCTGACAATACACAGCCTCTCAGAGTTACTATAAGGAAGTGTCCAAGATGTCTGGGCAGATCCAAGCGGCTACACAGTAAACATTCTATTCAGAACCCTGCAGGCAATTAGTTCTATGAATTCTTGCTTGTAATTTTATAAAAAGCTGCTAACTTTTCTGGTGACCAGGAATTGGAGGCAGAGGCTCAAGGAGTAGTGCCAAACACTACACAGGCTAAAGATAAATAAATGACAGAGTTGAGGCCACCTCTCATTAACATACTGATTTCGAAAGGTCTCACCACTCTTCGTTGAATAATGAATAGAGAAACAATTTAAAACATTATGCTGGGGCCGGTGAGATGGCTCAGCGGCTTAAGCGCCTGCCCGGCAAGCACGAGGGCCCAAGTTCGACTCCCGGAACCCACATACGAAAAAGGGGCCGGTGATATCGCTCAGTGGCACGGGCGCCTGCTGGCGTGCGAGGTCCTGAGGTCGACCCCCCCGGTACCCACAAAAAACAAAAACAACATTATGCTGAGGACCACGAAAGGGTCAGAGAGCACTGCTTGTTGTCCTCTGAAATACCAGTTTCCTTTTCTTCATGTGTGTGAGAGGATGCTACTAAGAAGTCTCCCTTTCAGTCACATAAAAAGACTAAATAGGAGGTAAATTAGAACAACATATTTTATAACAGGCTTTGGGCAAAAGAAAAGATGAAGATTTTAGTACCTAAACATGGGTGCCAAAACATTCAGGAGAGAAGAGCAACATTAATGTATAAGGACTGGGAAAAGAAACAATACAGAGCTTCCCTCTGATCTGAGCCAGGTTGTCAACCTCAGCTACGCATAATACAATAGGCTTGGACGTCTGCAATCCCTCCCAACAATCCAAAGGATTTGGATTTTTATGAAAAGATGTGTGTATTAAAGGTAATCTCCATCCAGCCCATGATGTCAGTACAGCACCTGTAGGATGTTCCCTGTGAGAGGGACAGATTTAGCACATCATAGCATCTACTCTTCAGACAAGACAAATGCCCATTCACATGAATAAAAGGAAAGAGCACTGGACAGAGGATGCTATTTAGCAAAAGAAGAGCTTAGCCTGTCCAAAAGGAAGAGAAGAGAAGGGAAGGGAAGGAAAGGGGAGAGGAGGGGAGGGAAGGGAAGGGAAGGGAAGGGAAAACAAGGCTAAACAGGTCACAGCAAACAGGAATTTTATAAGCCTCTCAACCGACTAGCAAGCTGAAAATCCCTCCTGTAGTAAGACTAAAAAGAGCAAATAAGCATTCCAGAACTGTTTTCTGTTGATTGACAGTAACTTTCATGACAGGTTGTAGAAAACTGACAGAAATGAGTGATTAAAAGAGATATTGATTGACTGTCTCACTATAGTATATCCAGAGTTTTGAAAAATAGACATATTCCCTCACACATTTCTTCAGCCAAAACTGCTTTCTTAATTTTCAATTCTATCACTGAAAAAAATATGCCGTGTTTTCTACATTTACCAAAATTATGAGGTTATACAGGTATGTCAAAAACTAAAATTGTACAAGATTAATATTTGTACTATAAGCTTTATCATTAAGAGATATTATAGCCTCAGTTTTCTTATCTAAATATGGTACTTTAAGGTTTTTTCTAGTTATAAAATTGTGTCTTAGATATATTCTCAAATACTCTTCTTTGAAGATTGAAGGGATTTCAAATGTTTATGGTTTGATATGCAGAAATCAAGCTAAATTAAAGTTAGGTGTTCAAAATTTAGAGGAAAATTTTAAGCAAATTAAAATTTGGAAAACCAAAATTAAAAAGAAAAACAAGACAATTCTGAATTTATTAAAAAAAACCTTAGAAATAAATCATTATTATTTCAATCACATGTGAAACCTGAAATTTATCACAGTAGTATAAAGCAGTACTATTAAGCAGTAGTAGGAGAGAACACCTATATCTTTGATGTAGACTAGACTAGACTAGAGATATCCAATATTGAGAATGAAGACTTAGTCCCCCCCAAATAATCTGCCAGTTGGTACACTACCTGCATCATCTTAAATTTATAGAAATTTTTATAAGTTGATGTCATCTCTCCAAGGAAAGGAGAGAATCAGCAGAACATGAGCCATACAAGTAGCAAAAATGATGGCAAAGCATGCTTATTTAATCCTAAACAAACACAAAGAGAGGGAATGGTTTCTTTAATTCTAAAGGTAAGAAAAACAAAGTTTTTGTTTATATGCACACAGATACAAAGATTAGGAGACTGAAATCAAATTTTTATTCTATTTGGATTTAAAAATAAAAATATACTTTTACCTATTTCTTATATCTGATGATATGATTGAATTTAATAATCTACCATTTATAATTCCTTAAGGATGAATGAAATCGATTCTTTGAGACTCTATTATATTGGTTTCACTAATAATTTTCCAAATGTCAACTCCTATACAATCTACAAGAAAACTAATAGGGTTTTAACCTACACAATAAAACAGAAAAGTGCTACAAATGAAGAGGGAATGAAAAGTGAATAACGCTTTAGAAAATTGGGCATTGGAAAGCTTCTTTGCTTTGAATTTTGAGACACTGTGGTATTGGGCGATGCCACCTGACCAGGAACACTGTCTGATCATTTGGCAGCCTTCCACAAAATTTTCTTCCACGATTTTACTGCTTGAGAAGATCTACATTATTTTATATCCTGGGACAATATATACATTTAGAATGAGTGATAAGAATCAATTCTTTTTCTTAAAGATATGACTGCTTCAATAATGCATACTTACGTCTTCAACAAGATAAGAAAAAGCACATTTCAATTTCTTGATACACCCAGATTTCAAACTTCAAATTCTAGTGTTCTCCTACATTTATAAAATAAATGATAAATATTGATCACAAAAACATCAACTATGGTAAAACCAGAGCATCAGTCCCCCAAGTATGAGTGTCTACCTGCCAGATTTACCAAGAGGGGAAGGTCAAATGTCTCCAATGTTATCTTACATTTTAACTTACAACTTCTCATAAGAAAAACTTAGCTACAATATACAAACTCCTTAGTGTTTTGATAGATTTTCCTCTTCCTATATTATTTACTACTGTTATATAGCTAGCACTTATTAAAAATTCAACATCATGTAGCATAACCCATATTATAATTGCAATTGGTTGGGTGTGTGGAAAAAGTACCACTTGAAAAATGAAAACAAAACAAAAAAACCTTGTCATTATTTCTTCAGCATATTTAACTTTTCAAATAGTGGAAGATAAGTACCCGTCATAATCTCAGATGCTAAAAGTAAACAAAGACATATTTTTTATACTACTCATTATTATGAGTAGTATAAAAAACTATAGATTTCCAATGTGAGAAAAAATGAAAAGGAGAAAATTAAAAATATCTTTAAATTACCTTTAAAATCTTAACTATCTTAAATATTAAGATCTAAATATTAAAATCTAAAAATCTTAAATATGTTAAAAATTTTTTAAAGTAAAAATTAGTGATGTGGAATTTTACATTTCACCTTGAAACAAATTTTGCACAAATATGTATAAACTTAATATATTTAAAAAGAGTAATAATATTGTATAATTTTGGCCTCTTACATTTTATAATCTCAAAAATACAACGTATAGGGCCGGTGAGATGGCTCAGTGGCTTAAGCGCCTGCCTGGCAAGCGCGAGGGCCCGAGTTCGACTCCCGGAACCCACATACGAAAAAGGGGCTGGTGATATCGCTCAGCGGCACGGGCGCCTGCTGGCGCGCGAGGTCCTGAGGTCGACCCCCTGGTACCCACACACACAAAAAAAATACAACCTATAGAATAAAATAATTTTTAAAAATTCAGAACTCAAACTAGTAATAAAAAAGTGCTCATTTCCAGAGAAAATTTATTTAGAAAAGCTTAAACAAAATGAAACATGTTATATTTCTAACAATGTATATTACAAACAATTTTAAAGTAATTGGTGACAATTGTATAATTTAATATAAATCCATGACTCTGTAAAATTTATTTTCTAACGTCCTGAAATGGAAAACGACTTTGCAAATAGATAAAGATATTATTAACAGACATATTCTGCAAATCGGGAGAGTTTTCCATACACTCTTACATCTAAAATGAAGAAGCTATGGTTCATAAATCTATGCAGGTCTTATTCTCCTGTCAGCTGCCCTAGTTGGCTTCCTAAGTTAATTCTTGCATCTGGGGTGCACTGAAGCCAAGGAGCCATCTGGCTGCATCAGGCCGATTCAGAGGAGTGCTCCTGTGGGAAGCAGGCATCCAGGCTACTACTTAGCATCCTGCATCGAACACTGCAGGGCCCCTGAGTCAGAGCTGGTAACGCTTAGACCATGGAAGACATGTTGTACAGAGCTTAGCTGAACTCCCAAGAAAAACTTCTAGGCACAAACAACACTTTTCAAAAAAAATTTCCATCCAAATTCAAATAGGTCACTCTTTTTGGAAATATAGTAAAGTAACTGAACTCTTTTATTGGGTTTTACTCTACACTTAAGGTACTCAGAAGTTGGGAACAAAACAGCTGAAATGGTAGAAGTCAGATAAAGTGATCACAACTCTAAGAATGATTTCTAAACAAAAGGGAGTAAGTTTTGTTTCCTTCCAAATTAGTGACTCTATCATAAGGACAGATGTCCACTATAATATTTACCACTGGACTCCTAATTTTCAGAAATAAATTGCTGATAATGTTCACAATTTAATTATCCTGAAGAAACAGTTGTAAATAATCAGTTTCATCCTACATTGTACCCCATCCCAGTTGTTCTTTCCTTTTGAGCAGTTTCTTCCCCTTTCACAATATCTATTGTACATTTTGGATCTTATTTACTCTTTTAGTTTCTTACACTAGGGAGACAATATGATGTTTACACATGAGAGTCTGATTTATTTCACTTATGAGTACGGTCTCAAATTGCATCCACTTACCTATAAAAGCCTTGAGTTTATCCTTCTTTATAGCTGAGTAGTACTTCATTCTATGAAAAGCCCACATCTTTTTTATACATTCTTCAGTTGATGGGCATTTGGGTTGTTTCCAAGATTTAGCTATGACAAACTGTGCTCCTATAAACATGGGTGCACATATATCACTGTGGTATGATGTTTTTAATTCTTCTGGGAAAATACCCAGTAGGGGAATAGCTGGGTTGAATGGCACCTCTAATCCTAGTTTTTTGAGGAATCTCCACACTGATTTCCACAGTGGCTGTACCAGTCTACACTCCCAGCAACAGTGGAGAAGGGTTCCTTTTTCCCCACAGCCCCGCCAGCATTTGTTATTGGTTGATTTCTTGATAATAGCCATTCTTTCTGGGGTGAGATGGAATCTCAGTGCTGTTTTAATTTGCATTTCTCGAATAACCAATGATGTTGAACATTTTTTTCATGTATTTCTTTGCCATTTGTATTTCTTCATCTGAGAAGTGTGTATTCATCTCAGATGCCCATCTTTGGATTGAGTCTTTGAATTTAGGGGGTCTGGTTTTTTCAATTCTTTATATGTTCTAGATATAAGTCCTTTGTCTGAGGGACAGTTAGCTACATTTTTTTCCCACCCTATGAGCTATCCTTTCACTCTGTTGGTGATTTCTTTTTATGTGCAAAAACTTTTCAATAAGATGAGATCCCAGTTGTTGATTCTTTGAAGTATTTCCTGTGCAGTTTGGGTTTTGTTTATGAACTCTCTGCCTACCCCTATGTCTTCAAGATTTCTACCTACTTTCTCTTAATTTCTAACACAAGGCAAAGTACTGCAAGGCTGTGAGCAAATTCTATTCATAGACAAATTCTTTGAAGTAAAAATAGATGTGAAATTGCACATTGATATTAGGCATTTTCCCATCACCGGGACAAAATACCTGACACCTTTTCAAAAGCCCTACCTCTGAACACATGAGAGTTTGGAGGACATCTTAACGTAGCAATGTTCTTCATTAAAAAATATTTTTGAAAAATAAAACACACTTTAAACTTCAAAGATAAAGGATTTTAAGTCAGAAAGAAGTCAGAAAGTTTCTAGATATCTGGGGTACTCCTAAAAAAGTTTGAGTCCTTCTTTAAAATGCAGTTCCTATGTCAGGACCTCCATAGCGCATTTTTTCCTAAGTTCTTCTCAGTGTTTAAAATAGATGTAGGGCCGGTGAGATAGCTCAGCAGCATAAGCGCCTGCCTGGCAAGTGCGAGGTCCTGAGTTCGACTCCCGGAACCCACATATGAAAAAGGGCCAGTGATATCGCTCAGCGGCATGGGCGCCTGGTGGCACGCGAGGTCCTGAGGTCGACCCCCGGTACCCACAAAATAAAAAAAAAAATAGATGTAATTTTGGGTTAGAAATATAAATTTCACAATTTGGCACTCTTAGCAATCTGAAATAGACAATTTGAAAAATAAGGAAGCAAAAATTCTAACAGGAAAAATTATCTTCAGTATTTATGAAATAGAAAAGAAGAAGAAATTTAATAAGTATATTCTTTATATTCCAAGTAAATGTATGTTCACAATGAATCTTCAAAAGCTTATTTGCATAATACAAAGAGCAGCAATTCCATTGGAATGGAATATAATTTTAAAATACTATAGTGCATGATACCATAACACTAGCAGCCATATAAAATTTAATGTTCAGAATAAAGAGTACATTTAAATGGAACACTGATACTGAAATTTATGTGGATTTAAGATCATACTAATGCCTTCTAAATAAAGGCTTTATAAATAATTTCTTATACATAACAATAAATAAATATTTACAGATGCTCTATAATGTGCTTGGTTCTCTTATAGAATGAGGAGAAGCATCTGTCAAAAAGGAACTAGTTGTCAGGTAGCTTATAGTTAACTTCTGAGAGGAAGAAAAATTTTCAAAGTATTTCCAGGGTTGAGCATCGTGGTACATGCCTATGATCTCAACACCCAGGGGATTGAGACAGATAGATTGAAAGCTTGAGGCCAACCTGAGCAGCATAGTGAGATCTGACTCAAAAAAACAAAAACGAAAACAAAATAAAACAAACCTGGTCTGATGGAGAAAATTCACAGAAGATTGCAGGGTGTGACACAGTTGCTTTAGATAAAATTTACCTTGACATCTAAAACATGATAGATAAAAAACTTTAAGTGGTGTACTAGTGAGAAACGCATGAAGCAGAAGGAAGAACAAACGTAAAAACCCTGACTTTAGAAATGAATTTGGAATTTTGGAAACAGAAACACCATAAAAGAGAGGAAGGCTAGGAATGGCAATCGGTAAAGCAACAGAAAATAGTTGATCTCTAGAGGCCTTCAATAATAAGTTTGTATTTTACTCCAAGTGTGACTTGTAGGCATTGGGGGATTCTGAGCAGAAGAGTGAGTTCTATGATATTATTTATATCTTAAGAAGTTTTTAGAAGTGCCAAGTATCACAGTTCATTTTGGGAGACACATATAAAAATGATATCCTTGCAGAAATTTTAAAAATATACATGGGAAAGGACAAGTTAACACTAGATTTAACATTATAGGCAGGGAAAAAACACTTAAGTAAATTATTTACTGTGTTTGTCAAGGACAAGTTAACACTTTAGGAAAGAAAAAAGAAACAAGTAAATTATTTACTGTGTTTGTCCATGATTTAAATAGTTCTGGAACTGAAGATCTGATATTAGCACATTATGTATAATTTTATACATCAAATATGACTGTTGGAGCAAAATGCTCTACACTCACATTCGTGGAATATTCCTCTTTATTTGTCTTATCTAGTCTAGTCCAGGCATTTAAACATTTTGGGCTTCATCACATTTTCCATGCTGTGTTTCTGAGTAGGAATTCAGAAGTTATTGGTTAGCCCACAACAGTGTACATTTTCTAAAGCTTTTGGGGAAAATGTCCAATGATGCCGAAATCCATGATGGAACATTGTGAGTCTCAGTCCACAAATGGCAGACAAGCTAAAAATTTCAACCTTCTTAATCTTTATATCTAAAGGAAGAGTGTGGTCCAGTGTCCATCCTCTGAACTGGTATCCAGGAATGCTCCAGCAAGAAAGGTTAATTTTCAGATCACACCGCATGATTATCTCTGGGAATTCCAGGTCCTGTGGATTGTTCTGCCCAATGTGACCAGCAGATTAAGAAGGGCTGACGTGTTCTGTTCATCCACGTCCCTTGCATAATGAGTTCTGACTGAGAATACACACAGTGTTTACCTGCCTATGGTCAAAAACCATTCCTTTGTCAGGCACAAATTCTGGGAAGGAAAACTAAGCAGACACTGAAATAGTGCTTATTTGTTCATGCTTGCTCTTAAGTTACCTGAAGTCTTTAACTTCAGGCTAGTGAAAAAAGCAAAACTATTGCAGAATAGAATTTCAGTACTCATTTCCTGTAACTTTTAGAATTTTATTAATTACATAATAGCTCAACTATTAAAAACAATATTTCAGGGCTGGTGAGATGGCTCAGCGGCTTAAGCACCTGCCCAGCAAGCACGAGGGCCCGAGTTCGACTCCCAGAACCCACATATGAAAAAAGGGCTGGTGATATCGCTCAGCGGCACGGGTGCCTGCTGGCGCGCGAGGTCCTGAGGTCCATCCCCCGGTACCCACAAAAAAAAAAAAAAAAACAATATTTCATAAGCTCTCATGAAAAATGTTAACTAACCTTTCTATTAGCTGAGATGTTTGGCTAAGGAAAAGGGAATACAGAGTAGTAGATGATATTTACAGATACCAGTTATGACCATGGGACCAATTGCAGATATAAGGACCACATTGCTGAGATTCTTATTTTGCTATGTATGTCCTCTCTCTCTCTCTCTCTCTCTCTCTTTCTCTCTCTCTCTCTCTCTCTCTCATACTGGAGATTTAACTCGGGACTTTGCACATGCTGAGCAAGTGCTCTACCATTACCTACATCTTCAGTACTTTTTATTTTATTTATTTATTTAGAGACAATATCTCACTAAGTCATCTAGGCTGGCCTTGAACTTGCAATGTTCATACCAGAGACTCCTGAGTAACTGGGATTATAATCATGCACCCACCTTGATAGCTAATTTTACATGTCAATTTGACTGGTTACAGAGTGCTCAGATGAAACCTTACACCTTAGTTCTGGTGTGTGAGTAGAAGGGCATTTGAAGCTGTGAACTGAGTAACTAGATTTCCCTTCCTTGTGTGGGTAGGCTTAATCTACTCTTTTGAAAGTCTGAACAGAAGAAAATGTTAAAGAAAGAGGTTTTCAACTCTTCCTAACATGCTACTTTGCTGGAACCTTACATTTCGGCTCTCGATGCTGCTGTGGGTCTCAGGCCATCAGACCTAAATTGGAGTCTGCACTGTTGGCTTCCCTGGCTCTCAGGACTTTAAACTCACAGTGAATTACGTGACTGGATTTTCTGGGTCTCCAATTTACAGACTGATGATTATGGAACTTTTGCCATACAATAATAAAGAAAAAATGATATGAGCCAGTTACATAGGCTGGGCGTGGTGACACAGGCCTGTAATTCCAGCACTCTCAGAGACTAAGGCAGGAGGAGCACAAATTTGAGTCTAGCCTTGGCAACTTTGAGACTTAACAAGACCCTGTCTCAAAATAAAACATAAAAACATGACTGGAGATACAGCTTAGTGTGAAGATACTGGGTTCAATCCCCAGTACCATCCCCTACCCCCCAGACAGAGAGAGAGAGAGACCAAGAGAAAGAGTTGTAGTGCTATGATTATTTCCTCATTCTTCTATGTGTGTTGTATATGTGTTTTCTTTGTTCTCTTAATCTCTTATTATGTAACTTAAAAAGACATATATTATATCCTATGGCACTGTTTTTCTAGAGAACCCTATCTAACAGAATGCATCTATTCAAGACAACATACCTTAATTGGGGAAATGATTGGGCTATGATCTAGACAAACTAGTTTACTTAAATTAATATGATAACTAAATTGATTCCACAGCTTTTACTGAAAAACAAATGCTAGAAAGATTTTGGAAAAAGAGGAAGCTGCACCAAAAGGAAAAAATTATAAAATTGTATTATATTGTACCATTGGAATCATTAATACTGCAGGAAAAATGCAGATTTTTGAATCACAACTGATTTTTATACACTTCTTCCTAACTCTCTTTTAAGTGAGAATTTTGGAGGAAATCTAGACATAAATTATGATATACATCTTAACACTTTGTTAACATCTTTCTGACAGAAATCCTGAGTCTCCATTGCTGTTCAGGGCTCTTTGATAATTATAAACACCTCCCACCAAGAAGAGGGAAAAACTGTGTATACGATGCCCATTTCTGCTTTGCAATTTATGTTACAGTTGTTAAATAATATTTATGGGAAGCCACCAATTTAGTCTGAGTGCCTCCACAAGGCTCTCACAGAACAATCTGAAATTGAGTCATTTATGATAAAGTTTCATGTCACCAAACTGAACCTCCTTTACCTGATCTTCCAAGAAATTGGGACAGGTACAATAGTGAAATCTCCAACCAGGCCAGTTTTAGCCAGCATAATAAAGAAGTCCCCCCTGCTTTAAACTTTAAGTAACCTGAAGTTACCTGATATTAACCAATTCATTTCTATAATGTTTTCTTGTTCCCAGTTTAGCTCCTTTATTTAAAAAAAATTCTTAGATCATTCCCAGTGTACCATCTTTCTATTTTTAGAAAGTGTCCTATTCATGAATCTCTAATAAAAGTACATTAGATCTCTCAATTAAATTTCTTAAAATTTTGTCTTTTGATAAATCTTAAACATTTTGTTCTACCTTTTGGGGTTCTAACTTCTATCTAACTGCATTCAAAAGTATTAATGTACAATCTAGAACCCAAAGAAAAGTATACCTAACTGTGTAAGATCCCAAGACTGTTATGGTTATAAAGTAGGCATCAAGTAGATTTGTGTTACTTATCTGAATTTATTTGTTAATTGCTGTAGAAAAAATCTTCAATCACTCTCACTCATCTGAAACACAAACCAATTTAAGGCCCAAGACAGCAATATATGTTCTAAACTGTTTTTGCAAAATACTACTGCTATAAAAACAATAGGCAGAAATCTAGATCTTGAATTTCCTGCCAAGAACTGAGAAGAAGATGGTATGTTGGAGGAGGAGGAGAATTGCTAGCAACCTAGGGAGGAGATGACTTTTGTTGAGGTAAGTCACAAATCATATAATTTCTATTTTATACAGGTTATGTTTTTAGATAAACTGAATATATTTAAAATGGTTTAGTTAACATCCAAAGAGAAAAATACATCATCTGTTGAAGTGGTTTCTGACAATAGACAGGTCAAAAGTACTTGCATTTCATGGACATAGCCAGGAAAAGATGAGCATTGCATTTACCAGCACACAAGGCTATAAAATGTGAATCAGAAGTGCTTTACTGAGGCAAAGGTAGAAGGGAGTCTTTCTATATAAAAGAATTAAGGATTGCATACTACTGTGAGGTGTGCATACCCATGTTTATGGTAGCATAAATCACAGTATCTATGCTCTGGAAACACCCTAGATGCCTGTCAATAGATGAATGGATAAAGAAAATGTGGCACATATACACAGTGAAATAGTGCTCAGCCATAAAAATGAAATAAGGTCATTTGCAGGAATATGGCTTAAATTAGAAATCATCATTTTAAGGGAGATTAGCCAGGCTCAGAAAATTAAATATCACATAATTTATCTTACATGAAAAAACTAAAAATACATCAATTAATAAGTAAAGAATTAAAGAAAAAGGGGCCAAGAAACCAGGAGGTAGAATTCTGGAGACAAGGAAGGAGATAAGCAAGATGAGAGAGGAAAGGGAGAGGAGTTCATGGGATTGAAATTAACTAAGATATATTAAATGCATTTGCCAACTTCCCAAAACAAACCCATTATCATATAAGATTAACATGCCTGATAAAGTTATTTAAAAATTCAAATTCTGTATGTTAGGCTAAAAACAACAACAACAATAATAACAACAAAAAATACATTTAGAATCAATTTGGGATAAGATCTAGTAGTATTTTATAGTAAACTTTGCATTAAAACTTAGACTATTTCTAGGACAAATAAAGATAGTACCAGCCAACTGTTCTACAAAACTAACAAAACAGAAACAAAAACTGTTCCCCATTCTCAACAGAGCTGCTGCCAACTGTGAATAAAGTAATATTTTGGTTAGGTTCTGGAGTATCTCTGAGATCTGGTCAGCTTGAGAACAGGTCACCTATGACTTCTTTACAGTCGTGATCTGGAGTTCCCTCTTCCGTTGGCAGAAAGGTGACCAGATTTAAAGTTTGAATGTCTCCAGGATGACTGGAGGATTTTCACAGAGCAGGTCCTGCTACTGGGCCATCCTGGCATTTGAGAGCCATTTGTGTCCCTATTTGTTCATCAAGGTCATGACTGAGTGTGGGTCCTTCACTTGTATAACTTGTCCCAGTGTCAGTTTGTCAGCCTCTTTGAGGAGGACAACCATGGCCACCAAGGCATGGAGATATGAGGGCCATCCTGCTGCCACAGTGTCTAATTGTTTGGATAGGTATGCCAGTGGTCTCTGCCAGGGCCCAGTCATTTGGGTTAGGACTCCGAATGCCACATGGTCTTTCTCACAGATGAAGAGATTGAACTCCTGGCTCATGCCTGGCAGTTCTAGTGTGGGAGCACAAGGAAGTAGCCTTTTGGTCTCTTTGAAGGCCTCTTCCTGTTGCCCCCTCCACTTGAGGGGCTTTTCCTCTGGCCTTGTCAATGCCGACATTGACCTTTCCAGAAAATCCTGGCATCCAAATGGGACAGAATCCGGCTGTTCCCAGGAACTCTTGGAGCTTTTTCTTGTTGATTGGTCTCAGGATGGAGCAAATAACCCATTTTCTTTCCAACCCCAGGGACCAGTGGCCTTTTATTATGATGAACACCAGATAATGCACAGAGGGGTGGCATATTTGTGCCTTCTTCCGGGACACTTTGTATCCTGCGTCCTGGAGTAGTCAAAGAAGGACCCGTGTTCCTTCCCAACAGAGCTGTTCTCTCTCACTTGCCAGCAAAAGGTCATCAACATACTGGAGGAAAACACAGTTCAGCTGGTCTCCTGGGAAGGCGGCCAGGTCAGCAACTAAAGCTTCCTCAAGCAGGGTGGGGGAGTTCTTAAACTCCCCCAGGGGAGCCTGGTCCAAATCAATTGAGTTTTTCATCCCGTGTTGGGGTCTTTCCATTCAAAAGTGAATAGGTACTGACTCTGAGGGGCCAGTGCATAAGCACTGATTTTGAGGGGCCAGGCATAAGTTTTTGAGGTCCAAGCAGGTGAACTCAAAAGGATTCAGCAATGTGTAGGAAGGAAGGAGGAAGTAGGCTCAGCAATGTGTAGGAGTTTGGGACCACCAGGTGTAGGGTGGCAGTGGCATTACTGACTGCTTGGAGGTCCTGTACCAGCTCTGCTGGGCTTCTTTTTTTTTTTTTTTTGTGGGTACCAGGGGTCGACCTCAGGACCTCACGTGCCAGCAGGCGCCCGTGCCGCTGAGCGATATCATTGGACCCTTTTTTTGTATGTGGGTTCCGGGAGTCGATCTCAGGACCTCGCACTTGCCAGGCAGGCACTTACACCTCTGAGCCATCTCACTGGCCCTCTGCTGGGCTTCTTGACCTGCAGCAGAGGGGTATTCCAAGGGGACTGACACTCTGTCGGGATCCCTGCCTCCTTCAGTCAGTTGATGTGTTCCAGGATTCTGATCTGTGCTTCCCTAGGTATGGCATATTGTCTCAGCCTGGTAGGGGTTGTTCCTGGTTTGAGCTCCACCAGTATTGGGGCCCAATTTTTAGCCAGTCCAGGTGGGGATTTTTTGACCCATACCACTAGGTATGCTTCCAACAGTATTGGAGGGTTCAGTTCTTCTCTAGCCACCATAATTTTTTGTTTTGTTTTGTTTTTTGTCTTTTTGAGATAGGGTTTCACTATACAGTTCAGGCTGGCCTTCAACTCACTTTGTGGCCCACGCTGGCCTCAAACTTGCTGTGATCCTCCTGCCTCAGCCTCCTGAGTGCTAGGATTACAGGCATGCACCACCACACCTGACCTTATCTACTGTGTGTAATTTCCATTCTTCTTCCCTGGGGACTGTGACCAACAGGATTAGGTTTATCAGGGGACCAAGGGTCAGTAGGTCTCTCAGGTGTGAAGGTTATCTGGGCTCAAAGTTTAGTGAGCAAGTCTCTTCCCAGGAGGGAATGGGGCACTCAGGTAGATACAGGAACTCATAAACTACTTCATGTCCCCCTAACCGGCAGGTTCATGACTAACAGAACAGCCAAACTGTCTGAATCCCCATGGCCCCTATGACTGTTGTTTCCTTCTTTGTGAAGGGCACTATTAGGGTTGTCACAATGGAATCTTCTGCTCCTGTGTCCACCATAAGTCATTTGTTGGCCCCCAACTGACATTTTGACCATGGAATCCCGGGGCCTGAGTTTCAAGGGGCCTGGTCTCTCCTATTCCAATTCGGATCCTGCCAGTCCAAGTAGGAATCCACCTTCTGGCTCTAGTTGATATCTCAGTGGTCCTCTGAATCTCATTGGTGGGGTGGGGATTCATTTTTCCAGTGTCATATTTGTTTGCAATGAGTGCATTGGTCATCTTGCAAAGAGGGGTGTCCTGCCTTTCCCTTCTTTCGTGATGGGCCAGGCTTTTGGGGAGGATCAGGCCTTCCCTCTGCAGTAGCCTTTTGTTTCACCCACTTGGCTTCTCTTTCAACCTGTCTGTCCCATTTCACGAAGACTTTGTTGGCTACTTCCAATAGCTTGTCTGGTTTGTTCTGGCGAAGCCCTCCAATTTCTAAAGTTTTCAGCGAATGTTAAATGTCAGAGGCTGACTGTCCCACGAAAGCAGCACTGACCATACATTGATTCTCTGTGGCCTCTGGATCAAAGCAGGTGCACAGGTGAAACCTTTCACAAAGTCTCTCATAGAAGTCAGCTGGGGACTCATCAGGCTTTTGAGTGATAGCAGCAACACTGGACATGTTGGTGGATTTCTTTGCTCCCTCCCAAATGCCTCTGAGGAGTGCCTCTCGGTAATCAGTGAGGAACTTTCTTCTGCCCTGGTATTGAAGTTCCATTCTGGTCTTTTATCAGGAGCCACATCCCTTGTCCAAGCTTTGGGGTCCAGAACTATGGCGGGGGCCTGGGTTTGAAGACATTTTCTAGTTTCTGGCAGGATTCTGTGCTTCTCTTTGGTGTTGAAAATTGTTAGGAGGATCTGGTGACAGTCATCCCAAGTGGGCTGGTGAGTCTGAAAGATGAACTCCATGAGGTCAGTGAGCACCTGGGGCTTTTCAGAATAAGTCAGGGTATGGTGCTTCCAGTTTAAAAGGTCAGTGGTGTTGAAAGGCTGATAGTAGAGGGTCAGCTGGCCTGGTTGGGCAGATTCATCAGCCTCCACTTGGGCAGGGCCTCTAACCTCCCAAAGAGGTATCTGCAGAGTTGGCAGTTGTGTGGAGTGCAGCCAGTGGGCAAGGGGCTTATCTGAGGGGCTGAGATGTTTGGCCTTATTTATCTCTGAATCTGGGGAGATCACTTGAGGTGGGAGGTTTCGAGGGGGTGGACTATCCAAGAGGGCCAGAGCGGTGGCACAGATGGCAGCAAAAAGTAGGGTGGAGGGAGGACCTCTTCATCAGGGATGCCCTGATATATTGTTTTTTTTAGAGTCTTTGTTGGACTCCTGGGACCTTGGACAATGAAGACCTAACTCTGTCCCTTCCGTCATTTGCAGAATCGCACCCGTGGCAGGAGAATCTGGGCAATCTCTAGCCAAGAGTCTATATATGGGAATTGGTTAGGGTGGCCGAGCATGCCGTTCACACTCATCAAACTGCTCGAATCAGGGAAGGGTCTAGATTTCCCTCTGGTGGCCACCCAACATCAAGGTGGGGCCAATCTACATCACAGAGGGTCTGGAGTTTTGACAGTTTCATTTCTATGCCATAATCATCATTAAAACCCTTTTTGAAATTCTTGCTCATACAGTCTAAGGCAGTTGGTTTGCTCTTTGTGGCTCCCATATTCTGAATTTCCTGCCCTGTGTACTGTGTCACAACAGACAAGGGTTGGAGTCCCCCGGAGGAGACCACTCAGATGCCTGCCTAGCAGTGTCCCTTGTGGGAACTTAGGTGCTTCTTGACTAAGTTGTACCCATATAAATTCAGGCCTGGTCAACCTCCTATTATGGGAGGTGAATCACCATTGTGCCATATGGCATAGCAACAGAAACTCAGGTTAGAGCCCACTTGGACTCCATAGCTTGCACCGTGGAGCCACAAATATGTGCACACTCACTCACACTGTCACACAGAAGGCATAACATTCCTGCCCCCTCGTGGAAATCCCTGACTGGGGTCTGTAGTATGAGACCCTGGGAGGTGATCAGTCTTCCCTTCCGTCACTGGGGATGGGCCTGACTTGGGATGGGAACCCCGGGGCCTTACCTCGTCTAGAAGTCCTGAGAGGGAACCGGTCCACTTCTCCACAGAATCTGGTCAGGAGGATGTCAGAGCACCCACTGGTCCTGTCCCCCTGGGGAAGGAGGTCTCACCAATCGGGCGAGAGGTACACTGCCCCGTTTTCCAAATTAGCAGGTGCCCCCCAACTCTGAGCCAGTTGCTCAAGGGGCCAGCATGGTCAATTTCCTGGTGAGAGAACCAAATGTTACAGCAATTTTAGGTTTACCAGAGGTGAAGAAACAGGGTGGCACTCAGAGAAGTGGAGGGAACCAAGCTTTATTACTCCAGCAGGCTCAGAGGAGCTGTGTACTCCAAAGTTGCAGCCCCGAGCTAGCGTAGGAAGTTCTTTTATACTGTTTATTAGGCAGAGTGGGGGTCTTTTGTGAGCGAGCTGAACTGTACAAATATGGGAATAAACTGGAAACAGAAACAGGCCAGGTATAGCTTGTACCTGGTACATCTTGTGGTTAACAAGCCTGTTACAGAAGTGGAAAGAACACTGCAGACTACTGACATATTTGTGTTTTGAAACATTTTGAACACAAAAGTTCTTCTACAGTATAAAGGCTGAGTTCTGTTTTACAGTTAAAACAATTAAATGTGCACCAATATGCTATAATAATTGAATATATTATAAACATGTGCATATGTAACAATATAAGTGTATGGCATATTTACAAATACATTAAGTATTATGAGAAAAAGTAGTGGTGCCATAAGAAATGGTTGTGGGGGCACTGCTTTGAAGGGTCACGGTGGTAGCATTGTCAGAAAAGTCAGATTTGAGTCGAAAAATATGTCAAAGCAGCTAGGATGTGCAGTTATGGATGTGTAGGGTGGGGCTTTTTTTTTTTTTTTATGTGGGTACCGGGAGTCGACCTCAGGACCTTGCGCTTGCCAGGCAGGTGCTTACGTTGCTGAGCTATCTCACCAACCCAGGGTGGGGCTTTATGGGCAAAGAGGTTCACAGGTAAATGTTGTAAGACTGGAAACACCTTCGCTGATTCAAGGAAATGAAAGCTCAGTGACATTACAGAGCAGAACAGGGCAGGATCCTTAGAGATAAGGATGGAGAGGTGCAATGGGCCAGTTCACGTACTTTTAATGTCTACCTGTAAGCTAAGCTTTATAGATAAACTGTTTCCCTCTTCTAATAAGTACATTCTTTCTCCGCTGAAATACCTATATTAATTAAAAGGTTTTTAAACTAAAACATGGACTAGTCAATTATTTCTAAAGGCATTTTAGAAAAAAATCTTCAGTGTTTTTCTTCATGAAAATAATTACAACTATTGGGCCGGTGAGATGGCTCAGCGGCGTAAGTGCCTGCCTGGCAAGCGCGAGGGCCCGAGTTCGACTCCCGGATCCCACATACGAAAAAGGGGCCGGTGATATCGCTCAGCGGCACGGGTGCCTGTTGGCACGTGAGGTCCTGAGGTCGACCCCCCGGTACCCACAAAAAAAAAATAATAATAATTACAACTATTATCAGAAAACATTGCATGGCAAATAAGAAATATAGGACTGTAGTTTTATCTACAATTTAATTTTGTCTTTTGCTTCATACAAATTGTGTAGGAAGTAAGAAAAAAGGAAGGAAATATCCATCTGATCTTCCTTATCTTTGGTATCATATGAAGGTATGAGAGGTAACTCAATTGTCAACTTGACTGGTTTAAGAGCAGCCTAGAGGATTAATACAGCACACTTCTGGATGTGTCCAGATTGTGTCATGGAAGCGTCCCCTTAGGTACTATATCTGGTCCCTGGGCCCTTCCTCTCTGGCACTTACGTGTTCTGCTTTCCAGTCCCTGTGATATGAGCAGTTTTGTTCCACCATGCACATCTGCCACAACATTTTTTCCATTGGAGCTAGCCAAGTAAGTAATGATACCTCTGAAACCATGAGTCAAATTAAACTTTTCTTCTTGGAAGTTGCAAGTGTCAGGTACTTTGTCTAGGCAACCGGAATACTGACCAATACAGAAAATTGCTGCTAGATGGGTGGGGTCTTGCTGCGACTACACCTGGCTATGTGGTTCAGAAGTCTTTGGAAATGATCTGGAGAAGAGTTTGGGAGCATTAGATTTCGAGTAGAGAAGCCTAGAATCTTGTAACAGAGATTGATGGACAATTCTACTCAGAGCTCATAAGACCAGAATGCTTAAAGAAATGTGGAGATACAGGTCAGGTTCATGAGGTTTCAGATTGGGTTGAAGACTCTGTGGGGAACTGGACTCTGGCAAAAGAAAAATGTCTACATTCTTCCCAAATTCTAAGAATTCATGTGAGGCTGAATTTAAAAGTGGTTCACTAATTGGTCTGGTGGAGGAAGTTTTAAGGCAGCCCAGCATTCAGGCTGAAGCACAGGTACTGGTGGCTGCTATAAGCCAGATATATAGCAAGAATCAGGAGCAAAAAGCAGAGCATAATGATTTGAAAAACTTAAATTTTGGCCTGCAAAGAACCACTTGTACATTTGGAGCCAAAGAAGTTATGGTTAAGAGAATAACACCGTAAACAATAACAAAGACATCAAGTACTTTGAACTGGAATGAAAGAAAGGTATTTTGAGGTCATTTCAATCAGTATTTTGAAGACATTTCAAGAATCCCACCTATTGGGCCAGTGAGATAGCTCAGCACCATAAGCGCCTGCCCAGCAAGCACAAAGTCCTGAGTTTGACTCCCGGTAGCCACATAAAGGAAAAAAGGGGCTGGTGATATCGCTCAGCGGCACAAGCGCTTACTGGCAAGTGCGAGGTCCTGAGGTCAACTCCTACATAAAAAAAAAAAAAAAAAAGAATCCCACCTATTGAAAACTAAAGGGTATGGGAGTGTAAATTGGTGACTTGAGAGGAGAGCCCCTGGAGACCCTGCTCAGAAGGATCGCTTAGGAGATTGGTTCCCTGAATTTCATTTCACCGTGCTCAGCCATACAGTCATTCATACACTGCTACTACAACTATGCTCCAAGAGGGTTTGGCAACTGCATGCATTGGCAGTAGGCCATGGCATCATGCACATGATGCTGTTTTCTCAGGCATGCAGAATACAAGTGTTGTGGGATTATAAATGCTTCTACCCAAATTTCAAAGGAAGGCCTCCAAGGCCAGGCAGTGTACCCGTGAGAGGTGGGTAAATGAAGCTGTAGGGATGAAGCCAAATGTGAAGTAGGAACCCCAGGAAGTTGGATACACAAAGAACATGGAACATGTGCTGAGGAAAGCTGCAGGCAGTGAGGGGAGCTACTCAAGAGAGAAGCTTTGTGGGCTGCAACCCTAAGGCCATGGGGGTGGAGCCACTCAAACCCTCTGAAACTCATATCTTAGCACCATGTGCTTAGCATGCTGAATGTGGAATTACAGGGCTAATGTTGGCCCTAATGAATTTTGGTCTTGCTTTGGTCCCATTGATTCTTTTCTATCCCATTATTCCTCCTTTTATTGGGATGGGAATGTTTACTCTATGCCATGTTACTTTGAAATTATATAACTTGCTTTTTGTTTGTTAAAGAGTCTCAGAAATTTTGGACTTAGAGATTTTTGAGTGATGCCGGAACTGTGTCCTAGGAAGGGAAGGAGGACTTGTTCTGTGTCACTGCTTGTATATATCATCCATATTATTAAGGCATTTACTTAGCCTAGTCCTGAAGGCTTCAAGTCCCATACTCTGTGAGCACTTGTTCATATATTAGGTTGTGTCATTCTCTCAGTTATAATGTAAACAGAATTTTATAGTCTCTGTATAGCTTGGATCATTTAAATTCCAATAAAAGTACAATTACAATCCAAACAAATGCACCCTGTATTCACAGCCATCTCTAATTTTCTCTGGATGTAATTAAAACTCGGTCTCCAGTTATTCTTACAAGCATAGCTGCATCTGCATTCTAGGAGCTGTGTCTTCTTTCTTTACATTTTACATGCATTCTTTTATGTTCACATTTAACTTTAAACATGGTTATTGTCCAGCTACCACACCTATAAGATGAGCTTAATAATAAAAAATAAATAAAAAATATTAAAGGAAAAAAAAGAGTTTCTTTTTTTGTATTTTTTCACATTGATGCTTTTATTTTCTTTCAAACAAATCTGCTACATCGTTTCATGCTTTTCATGATTTCCTAATTTCTTCCTTCCCATCCTTCTCATTATCCTCAATTCCACACACATCCAGCATTATGGAGAGATCCTAGAAGGGTTTGGACACCATTTTTTACTGCAGGGCTAACCAATGAGACTCTGTCCATCCCTAAATCTGCTGACTACCTAATACCCTATAATACATTTATTCTATGATTCTGCTATAAAGAGTAGATTTTTGTTTTTCAATCAAGATTTATGTTACAGGACTCAAACTATGGATGATATTTAATTCAATAAATAAAAGCTATAGGTATTATATGTTGAACTAGCCATTTGTTTAAAACGTTATTGTTCACCACATGTAGGATGGTGTCTTAGTTACTTTTCTTGTTGTTGAAACAAAATACCTGACATCCAAAGTTAAAGGAGAAAAGGTTTATTGTGGTTTACAGTTTGTGGAGATTTTATTTCATAGTTGGCTGGCTTCAAGAGAGGGTGGTATGGCAGAGGGGCACTGCAGGGGAAGAACAGTCCATGGCAGGCAGAAAGCAACAAGGAAGCAAGTCAGTAAGCAGTGAAGCAGTGAAGCAGTACCAGCAGCAGCAGCCTGCTTCCCCCTTTTATTCCTTCTAGGCTACCTACCCTTTGGGTGCTGCTGCCCATACCCAGGGTGGTCCTTTCCATTATCCACACATAGAACTATACCAAAGCAATCAGTAGACTAATTAATAATCACACACCCTTAATCCCAGCATCACACACCCCACATCAAGCCACCCCTAAAAAGCCCCACCTATGACTGCATGAGTCTTGGCGGGGGAGGAAGTGACCTTTGTAGACAAAGATGTGAAATGAGTGTTTTGTCAATGCCTGACTTTTTTCCCTGTGATTTCATCCGAGGCCGTGTCTTCACTGTTATTTTTCTCTAAAGAATCATGATTTTAATATTCTTACACATGGGTCATAAATCTCACCATGGGCATTTACTCAGCAATAGGAAGACATTGTTGCCTTTGAAAGCATTAGTAATTCCAGCCCAGGACTATGGGAGGGGAATCAACAATGTTCCTTCCTGTTTGGCAAACCTGTTCAGAGTACTCACTGGTACATCTCCAAAGCAATTTCTAAATTATGTTTCCTGCTTTATGTAACACATCAGTATTCCTACTTAGATTCTGGGAAATCATGTAGTTTGATCTCTTAGTACTGCAATATTTTCTTACTTTCTCATTGAGAAGCATACAAGCTGAAATTTGAACTACCTTAAGAGACTGAAAAATTAATTACCATGAAGCTTTTCTTATACTGAGAAAAATCTGACTATATCTACCATTGCTCCTTGTTCAACAGCTTGAAGAAGTATACTAATAGTTAACATCTGTATACTGCTTACTATATTCTAGGAACTATTCTAAAAGCTTAACATGTAGTGACTTTCTTGAAAAATCACAATAGCTCCCCCCCAAAAAAATACATATATATAATTATTAACCCAATTTCACTGGTGAGGATTGGAGGTATTGCAGCCTAACTCAGAATAAGCACATGCTCACTTACATATTTCAGCACCTACTTTTTCTCTTCTTGATGCTATATACGACCATATATTCTTCATAGAATATTTTTATATTCTTATTCCTTTCAACCATTTTTTTCCAGATATCCCTTAGTTTGTCAATGATCTTTACATTAGAAATCTATTACTATATTCTTATAGCAACACCTAGGATAGAGGTTTATTGACACATGTAGTGGGATAACTACTACCAATTATATTTTTATCACTTCATGTATGGAATGTTGTTAATAAATGAATATTTTGAAATTTCAAGGACTATTTGTAGTCATCTCATAATTTACATATATATAATTCTAATTTTTATTTTTTCTACACAAGAAAATGCTTATTGAAGTCAATTATATATGATAACCAGTTTTCTTGGCATCACTGGTGATAGATACAACATTGTTCAGAATCAGAACCTTCTCAGAAAGAGTACACAGTTTAGAAATAGGAAGTAACCAATGGAAATATATAGCAGAGCACCCTAATTCTAATAAAGTTACCTTTATAGTAAATTGATATTATTGAGAAATAATTCTTGCTGAATGAATATTAACTTTTGACATTAAAAGATAAAGAACATTTGGAAAGGCAGAAAAATAACAAAAGCCTTTCTATTTCTAGAAGATACATATTAATACTCATTTCATTAAAGATTTTAGCAACTTGATTTCTATTTTTTTGTCACTTTAGTTAAAGGTGTATAAGTTTTGCTCATAATTTAAAAGAAGTAGATTTTTTATTTCATGGATTTTTCTTACTTGCCTTTCCCTATTTCATTAATTTCCTATCTTATCGATATTACATGTTTTATTCCTTCTGTTTGCTTTAGGTTAGTTTTCTCTGTATCTGTTGGAAAATTGTCTTATCTAGTTAAGATTTTTAATATAAACACTCAAATTGAGGCAGTAGTTAAAAACTTATCAATTAACAAAAAGCCCGGGCCGGTGAGATGGCTCAGCGGCGTAAGCGCCTGCCTTGCAAGCGCGAAGGGCTGAGTTCGACTCCCGGAACCCACATACGAAAAAGGGGCCGGTGATATCGCTCAGCGGCACGGGTGCCTGTTGGCGCGCAAGGTCCTGAGGTCGTCCCCCCAGTACCCAAAAAAACAAAACAAAACAAAACAAAACAAAACAAAACAAAAAGCCCAGGACCTGATGCATTCACTGCTGAATTCTATGAAACCTTTAAGGATGTTATAACACCAGTAGTCTTCAAACTCTTCAATGAAATTGAAAGAGAAGGAGTGCTTTCAAACTCATTTCTGGAAGCCAGTATTAATCTGATCCTAAAAACCAAAGACCCCACTAAAAAAGAAAACTATAGGCCAATCTCCTTAATGAACATAGATTCAAAAATAAATCCTTAGCAAGATATTGGCAAATAGATGCAATACATAATCTAAAGGATCTACATCATGATCAAGTAGTTTTCATCCCAGGGTTGCAAGGATGACACAAATATGCAAATTGATAAATGTAATACACTGCATAAACAGAGAAAAGGAAAAAGAAATCGCAAGATCATCTCAATAGATGCCAAAAAAGCTTTTGACAAAATTCAACACCCCTACGTGATAAAAACCTTGAATAAAATAGGTATACAAGGAAATTACCTGAATTTTATAAAAGCCATTTTTTACAAATCCATGGCCAACCTCATTTTAAATGGGGAGAAACTGAAAGCTTTCCCTCTAAACTCAAGAACAAGACAAGGATGGCCACTGCCACTTCTGTTTAACATAGTATTTGAAATGTTAGCCAGAACAATCAAGCAAGAGAAAGAAAAAAAAGTGATATGTATAGGAAAGGAAGAAGTCAAATTATCATTATTTGCAGATGACATGATGCTCTACATAGAAGACTCAAATAATTTCACCAGAAAACCCTCTTAGCACTAATAACCAATTTTAGTAGTTAAGCAGGATGCAAAATCAACATGCAAAAATCAGTAACATTCATGTGTACCAATAATGAAGTCACTGAAAAAATAATTAGGAAAACAATACCATTCACAATAGTATCAAGAAAAATTAAATATCTAAAATTTAACCTAAACAAAGATGTGAAAGACCTTTACAACAAAAATTACAGTACTCTAAAAAAGGAGATTGAATAGGACATCAGAAAATAGAAAGCTGTCCCTGGTTCTTGGATAGGAAGAATGAATATTCTCAAAGTGACCATCCTCCCAGAACTGATATACTGATTTAATGCAATCCCAATCAAAATACCAAGAGTATTCCTCATAGAACTAGAGAAACCATCCTAAAATTCATATGTGTGCAGGACTACCAAGACGGTTCCCCCAAAAGGAGACAATTTGACTCCATTTTGGTTCACCTTTGCCCTACTTCCGTGTACTGATATGCACAGAGCTGGCCAGGAAAATGCTCTACCCCCTCGATCGGCTTTAAGCAATGCAAATGGGTCCAGCCAAGGCACCTGTGTATAGCCTTTGAAGCAAAGCGACAGGCCTGTGTGCAGCCCTGCCTGTAGCTCCCTACTACTAAGTATGAGTTGGGCCGAGAGATGCCATGCTGTTGGCTGGGATTGAGCCTTGAAAAAGAGGCATTGAGATCCCAGGGCAATAAAGGCCAGACATCAGAGCTGAAGCAGCCGATCCAAAACACAAGATACTTCCTCAAACTGTGTTATGCAGATTCCTCCAAACTTAGAGGCCACCTGTTACAGAAATCCCATACTCTTTCTGCATACCTCTCTCTTCACATTGCAGAGGTGCCATTGTGCCCCCTACCCCAGTTCACAGTACTCACGTAGTTCCCGCCATTCTCACAGTCACTCAACCCGGAGCCACTCCCCTCTTCACAAATTAATAGAACCCGGTCATGGCCTTTGTTCTGGTTAGCCTTTGTTCTGACTGGACTTAGGACCCCCTTGGCTCCCCACAACTACAGATACGTCTTTGTCTCTTTATTCTTGCCATGGGTTGCATTGGAAGTTGTAGACTGGAATTCACTCGTGAGAGTTTCAATAACATTTCCCTGGGACTACAATTTATAAACTCCTGCATACCACGATGAGGTCTAGACAGGCTCCTATAACATGAAACCAGAAGAGACCCAGAATAGCAAAAGCAATCATGAGCAACAACAGCAAAGTGGGAGGGGGGCAGTAATCAACACCTGACTTTAAATTATACTATAAAGCAACAGTGATTAAAAACAGCACGATACTGGCACAAACACGTGATTCGGTGGAACAGAATAGAGGTTACAGATACATCCCCAGACGTATTCAGCTATTTGATCTTCCACAAAGGGGTCAAAAACCTATGCTGCAGGAAAGATAGCCTATTTAACAAATGGTGATGAAAAGACTGACTATATTACATTTTGTAGCAGGGTTTATATAAAGGTAAAAGTAACGAAACAATTTTGGCATCTGTAAAGCACAGTGAATAATATTCAAATGGAAGAAAGAGAAGAGTGTGTGGGGGCAGAGTGGTAGGGAGATTCTAGTTACAGCCTTCTTATGTTAACCCTCTTGCCAAGTTCACCTACAGAAAACAGAACAGTCTTGGACCTCTGTGATCCCTTCTGAACCAAGGACAGGGGTTTGGACTCCTTTGCGGGGATGTAGACATGAAAAGTAATCTCCATCTTGTCCATGATGTTAATGTACGGGGCATTTCCTGTGAATAGGGGCAGAGACTGCGCTTCACAGCACCAGCACTACAGGAAAGAGAGAAGCCAAGTGGCATTAACGAGGGAAAGACCGTAGGGTAAAGGCTGCCATTCACTGAAATTTGAGCTCTGTCTGTCCAACAGGCACTATGTCCCTCAGGAAGACAAGAAATGCTAAACGGTCACCGGCAAAGAGCAGTCTCCTAAAACTGTCAGTCAGACTAGTTTGTTGAATACCTGTCCTTTATGGGAGCCCGGAAACGAGCAAATGACTCAGCACTGCTCCCGCTAAGGCCTTATAATCTGAGGTACAGTTTCCTTAAAGCTGATATAAAATGATTAAGAGAGACGTGGATTCACAAGGTCTGATTCCTTGGATACATTATTTCCTTATTCTTGAGAGACGTATTGCCTCACAAGCCCCTTCACCCAGAAATGCCCTATTTCCTTTTTTTTTCAAACATGGAAATGAATATATCATATTTAACACTTTTACTAGAATCACGAGTTTATAGAGAAATTTTAAAAAACAGAATTATTGAAAGTAATAGTTATACCATGATCTTTATCATCAACTAAATTAGTGTCATTCAAAGTCTCAGTTTTTCAATTTCTAAATTAAAATTTAATTCCTGTAGTTATAAAATTATATGGCTCTACATATTCTCTCAAATAATAATTTTGGACACTATCAAAGGCAATCATGTTTTGATATATAGATAATAAGCTTAACTGAAATTATGAGTTCAGAATTTAGGACAGCAGGCATGGTGGTGCATGCCTGTAATCCCAGCACTCTGGAGGCTGAGGCAGGAAGATCGCTGTGAGTTCGAGGCCAGTGTGGGCTACAAAGTGAGTTCAAGGCCAGCCTGAACTGCATAGCAAAACCCTGTCTCAAAAAGACAGGAAAAAAAAAAAAAAAAAAAAAAAAAAGAATTTAGGACAAAAACCTCAAGAAACTAAAATTTGGTAAACTAAAATTGGAAAACAAAACTTTGTGTCTTGTGAAGGAAATAAACAGTTATATGCACAAATATATAATTGTTTGCATTATTTACATCACATCTCAGGACCTGAAATTAAGTCACAAATGTATGCTAAAAGCAGAGGAGACTCTACCTTTTTCAGTGGAAAAGATGCTAGATTACTTGTACCCCAATTAAGAATGATTAAATTATTTTGCTTATAAAATATTAATCTCCCAACTAACCTACTTCCTGCATTATCTGAAATTCGTGAAAATTGTTTATAATATAATGTAGCATAGGTAGAATTGAGAATTAGAAGTCATTATAAAAGAAAATAAGAATTATATAACATGATTACTTTATTCTAAAAAATCCTCATAAAGAAGGAATTATTCTAATTTAAGATATAAGAAAATGGAAAGCTTAGAAAAGGTTAAGAATTTTGTTTAAATTCACAGGGAAGATACAATGTGCCTGAAATCAAGTTCCAATCATATTTGGATTCAGAAGCAAGAATGAATGATAAATTACAAAGTATGTAAACAGCTCTGTGTGGCTGAGTCACTGTGGTTTTGAATGGTGTCACATGACCTGGGTAAACTGATCACTTGACAGAATTCCAGAGTATTTTCTTCCACAATTTGATCACATAATAGTACATTATTCAGTGTTCTGGTAAATTATGTACATTAACAAGAGCAACAAGAATGGATTCTTAAGGAGATGATTGCTTCAATAATACATACCTACATTTTCGACAAAGTAAGAACTTGTAATAAAATCACTGTATGTATAAATGTTTTTATTTCTCAACACATCCAGATTTCCAAGCTTCAAATCCTAAAGCCCTCTCAAATTTATTAAAAAATGGTGAATATCATATATAGGCACAAAAACATCATGTATGGGCCAGTGAGATGGCTCAGCGGCATAAGCACCTGCCTGGCAAGTGCAAGGGCCTGAGTTCGATTCCCGGTACCCACAAAGAAAAAAAAAAATCATGTATGATAAAACTAGAGCATTAAAACCCTGAATAAACCCTGGCATGAGTACCTACATGCCAATATTACAACCAAAAATAAAAAAGATCAGAATGAATCTTCCCCATATTATCTTGCAATTTAAATTATGCATAACTGTAAGAAAACTGTTTCATTTTCAAACTCATTAGAGTTTTCATTTCCCCATCTTAAATAATTTAATACCACTGCACACATAATGTGTGTTAAAATTCAACATCACACTGCTTAACATGCTTTATAATTATAGTTTGTTAAAAGGAATACCATTCTAAAAACCTCACGGGCCGGTGATATAGCTCAGCGGCATAAGCACCTGCCTGGGAAGTGAGAGGTCCTGAGTTTGACTTCCGGTACCCGCATGTAAAAAAACAAAACAAAACAAAAAAAACTCTTAAGTGCTCATCCATATGCACATAAATCACATGTGTAGAAGCAATAAAACTTTATATGTTGACTCTTTTGTTTTTATTTTAGTACAATTTTATCAATGGGAGTGAGGCAGAGAATGGGCACAGAGGCAAATACAATATCCAGGGATCTGACTCGCCCTGAATAAGCAGTGACCATGTATAGTTCTCTCAGACAAGGACAACTACATTAATTCATAGTTTTGGGAAATTAAAAGTCCCATATTTACAAAATAAAATATGGTAACTGGTGAAATGTGATGTGAATGGTGCATATCCTAAAATATATACTAAAATTCTTTATTTAATAAGTCTGACCTTTTAACTATATAAAGAATAATATTAATTATATGTACATTAAATTATATGTGTGTGGATGTACATACACAGAGGAAATAAATGTAACATCTGCATATTCAAATTTCTTTCTCCAATGAATATTCAATTCATTTGCTAAGACAGTGGTTCTCAAGTCTGGTTCCCAGATCAGCAGCACCAGTATTGCATTTCAAATCATCAGAATGCAAATGCTCTTTCAGAAAGCACCTTAGATTTACTGAGTTGGAAACTCTACAGGTGAACCCAGAAATCTGTATTTTACCAAGCTCTTCAAACTCTACTACAGGGGTTACCCTCTTGAAAGAGCTATAGGGGAAAATTGACTATTCTTGGTGATTACTTAAGAGTCATCCCTCTTAAGATAGAAATACAGATATTAAAGGCAAGTCTCATGATATCTCAGAAAAAACCAGGACCTAGGTATTAGAAACTGGAAGATAGGCCATGTACTTTCAAAGTGACAAAGAACTTGGCCGACTTAGGTCTATGTTCTGTCACTTTGTGGAAGGCAGAATTTAAGCTAAGAGCAAGAATATTATTGGGAAAATATCTACAGCATAGCACTGAAGCCCCAGCATGGCCTCTGTTGACTGCTTACAGGAAAAATATGTGAAAAGAAAAACAAATTAAAGATAGAATATAAGGTGGGTGGCCACCAAGGCTCTTTGTCAGGGGTAATTTATACAGCAAAATACCAGTGGGGGTATGACATGGATCAAACTATGATCAACCCAGAGGATAAGTATAGCCACTTAGCTAATATTGATCCAATAGGGAAACAAGCCATGTAGCAATTGTATATGGAAAGAACAGAGGCATTTTTAGAAAGGTAAGGGAGTATGGGTGTGCATGTTCTGGTTGCCTGCCTATGTGTCTGATGCCTTTCTAGGCCTACTGCACCAGGAGGTGCTAATAACAATATAAACTCAAATTGCTGTTTATCTCACAGGCCTGGCTATCATGGCCTGGTTCTTTTCAGATTTGCCTCTAGCAACAATTTTGATTTCTTCTTGTGCTGACTTCCTTGAGGGGCAATCCCATTCTAACTATATTTTAATTTCTATCTAACTTGGCTGTCCATAATATTCGCCCCTCTGAAGAGGTATCCCTAACTGCTGTCAGGGAAGAACAGGCAAAGTTTCAATCTAGCTGCTTCAAGCTGTATAGGGTCAGTGTAAGGGAGATGGCAGTCAGGGTTTTTCTCCCTCGAGCTAATCTAAGGACCTTGGATAGAAGTCATGTTGGGTTGGCCCTGTGGCATTGCCCAGCTTCATGTTAGTGAATGGGGAGTAGCTCCAGACCTCCAATTGTACTATATACACTATAATACCCCTAAGATCCCACAAGTGTATAGGCACCACCATCTAACTCCTAGCCGGGACGGCCACAGGCACAGGACAGAAATCTGTTGATCTGTGACTTGGGCTGCTTCAAGTAAAACTGTGGATACAGGGTTGCCTGGAACTACAGAGGCCCAATCCTCTCTCCCAGTTTTTCCAGCAGAGTAGATATGAACTCAAAGAAAATTATTCTTAGGCCTTAGTTTTAATGTTTGCTTTGTTAGGTTTTAGATTTATGTGGGAACTGCTATCCTTCATTTTTTTTTTCCTATCTCTCTGTTTTAGAATGGAAATGCTTATATTATGCATGTTCTTCAGCAGTATTGTGGAAACATATAACTTGCTTGATTTCATAGGCTCAAAGCTGGTAGGAAATTTGCCTCAGGATGAATTATACCTTAAATCTTACCCATATCAAATTTATTTTATTTATTTATTTATTTATTTTTTTGTGGGTACCGGGGGGTCAACCTCAGGACCTCGCACGCCAGCAGGTGCCCGTGCCGCTGAGCGATATCACCGGCCCTTTTTTCATATGTGGGTTCTGGGAGTCGAACTCGGGCCCTCGCGCTTGCCAGGCAGGCGCTTAGGCCGCTGAGCTGTCTCACCGGCCCACCCATATCAAATTTAGATGATGTTTATTTATTTATTTTTTTTGTGGGTACCGGGAGTCAAACTCAGGACCTCACGCTTGCCAGGCAGACGCTTATGCTGCTGAGCTATCTCACCGGCCCTAGATGATGTTTATATGAGAATTTGCACTTAGATTTTAAAGTTGGTGCTGGAATGAGTTAAGACTTTTGGAACTATAGAGAAGGAATAAATATATTTTGTATTTAAGAAAGATTTGAATTTTTTAGGCGAGGGAAAATTTGTCTTGGTTTGAATAAATATGGCCCCTATTTATTTGTTGAAATTTAACACCCATTGTAATGGTATGAAGAAGTCGAGTCTGAGAGCACTTTTCCTCATGAATTAGTTACCAGTACCCTGGTAACTAATAGAATATCCTTGGTAACTAATTATGTTATTGGCCACTCAGTTTCATAAGCTCAGGTTTTTTTACTCGCTGCTGACCAAATCAAAGGAGGCCATTTATTTTGGTAGAGAAGAAAAGGATTTACACAAAGATAGCTCTGAGGAGATGGAAGGGCCCATCTGCCTCAAATCACCATCTCACTGTGTACAGGTGGGCAGGATCTTTTATAGTAAGGAAGAGAGGGGAGAGGGAGCACAGACAGAGGGAGCACTTGCTTTATCACTTCCAGTCATCTTCAACTCATTGTCCCTTCTCGTGAAAAGGAAACTGAGCTCCTGCCTCTCGGGACCAGCATCTGCATATTCTGTCCACTCGTCTGGGCTGAGGAGAGGTAGGGTTAGCTGTTTATGCCCTAAGCCTGAGGGAATTTGGAGAAGCCACTTGTCTCTAAAGGAAAGAAACCTAACTTTTAAAGTTCCACTTTTCCAATTTTGCAGGGCCGGTTACAATTAGAGCTTTTCCCCCCTTTCATCCTTTCCACCACTGGAGGATATAACACTAAGGTGCCATCATGAGAGTGGAGACTAAGCCCTCACTACACACTGAAACTCTTAGTGACCTGATCTTGGACTTCAAGTTTCAAAATCAGAAGAACTTAATTTCTATTCTTTAAAAGCCTCCAACTCTAAAGTACATTGTTATGGGAGTAAGAACTGAGAGAGTAGGTACATAGTAGACTAAGATAATTTACTTTGCTAAGGTGATGTAAGAGGAAATTTCTTTGGGTTGTTTCTAGATTGCTGCAATGTACTCATAATGCTTGACTAGAATGAAAATGTTTTCTAGCAACTGATTCTCAAAATAAACTGTTGTAACATGGAATCGTCCAGACAGAGTAACATCAGTGTGCTCGTGATAAAACATCAGAATCCACAGACAGAAACAAGTCGATGTTAGTAGGCCAGCTGACTCTGAGCTTCACTTTGACAAATCTAGGTAGCTACCAATTTGGGAAAAACTTTAAGCTATTATTAATTTTTGACACAAATAACACATTTTCGACTATATAAACGTAAAAATTATATTGAACCTTAACTGGGATGTGTGGTGTCAGGAGGTTAAATTCAGAGTGTTGTGGCCAATTAACTCTGTAGATAAACATCCAATGACCCTCCCTGCTTATTAACTTAGAGCTTTGAGTCAAAGCCCTGTATGGTCCAGTTAAATTTAGTTCTGGTCTCATGCTCCAGATTTTCCTCTCCTCCTTTCCCGGCTTGTCAGTTTGAAGTTATGAAGCTGAGGAGAGAAGGATAATGCCATTGTGTTCACATTCTGTTGTTATCTTCTGTCAGATGAGCATCTTCTCCCAGTTTGCCATCTTATGTGAAGACATCCTCTCTCTCCCAAGAGGAAAATCAGTACTAATCTTAGGGTTCAGAATGAATTTTATATGCCATTAAAAGACATAGCAATCCAATTTGGCCAAACTTTTCCACTTCCCTGTAATTAAAAAACCATTGAACATTATGAATGCACACAGCCCTTTACATTTTCCACTACTGTCCTCTGGACCTAAATTAGATCAAAATCCATACAACAGTTTAATTTTGTCACTACTGTCCATTGACAGCTATGAGGTAGGAGATTCGTGGGTGGCAAAGTGGTGGGCAACTGGGTGTGACCCCTCGATCATGGAAATCCAGGGCACATGTGCAGAAAAACAATTCCTACAGGCCTGCACCTGGAACCAATCAGAAAGTGCCATCTTCAATTTTTCTCCTGAGAAATCAAGCAGGTTTTTGATAGAACAGCCTAGATCAGATGTCAGCATGAGAAAGGGAGATACAAAAGATAGCAACCATTAACCTCATGGCCATTGTAAGCTTTCAGTGACCCATTCTGCACTCTGTAGAGTGGAGTTCTTTTCCTATTTTTAATTGGCCCACACTCACTCTGCAGAGCATGTTTCTTTTACTACCTTTAATATCTTTAATAAATGTAAATCCTAGCTAGCATTTTCACTTGTCTTGACCAATTCTTTGTTCAGGACAACAAGAACCTAACATCTCTAGAAGGAGCCCATGGCACCCCAGAGCCCCAGTAACAACTATAGTACTGACACATGAAGAAATTAGGGTACAGAGAGAAAGACACAACTTGAAAGAGGCAGGGATAGATGCAGGAACATTTTAGGAAAGTCAGGAGGCAGGCTGTGGTGGACAGGGACAGGGTAGCAGTTGGAGACAACCTCTGTGCGCCACTCTGGCACTTTGCAGTATCAGGAATACTTAACAGTGCCATGAAGCATTTTAGATCATATTTCCCTCAAATGATGGCAAAATTTCTTGATTGAGTCCTTATTATTTAGATTGTAGCTGTAGCTAAAATCCTAATACCTGGCTGCAGAAAGCAGCCAACTAACTGGATGTCTGAAACCAGGCAGTGATTTTCTGGCCAATTTAGTCTCCTGTTCCTAATGCTTTATTCCTCTCCCAGTTTTTTTCTCCACTTCCTCTTTATTCTTCCTCCACATCTCGGCCTCTTCCAGGGTGCTCATGACAGACTGGCCCCCTTTGTCCTTTACCTCACCCTTCCTTTCCATCCTCACCCTTTACCCACTGACCACCTACACCCAACTTCCTTCTCAAGATTGGAAATACATCACACCCATCCTTTTCTCCACCCTCAGCTCTTAGAGAGACTCTCTTATGAATTGTTACAACTATCCAGTAGAAACAAACATGAACATTCCCAAAAATCTCCTTGAAATTAGAAATTAAGTCATTTATCTAATTGTTGCTCATGTGTCCATCAAATTGCTAATTTTTTATATTTGATGATTTTTTCTCTATATAAATATTGCATGAGAAGTTTGTCTAGTATTGGAAGGTAAATGGGTCGTGATGATATTATGTCGGTTTCTTCTCAGATCTTTGCAGAGCTGAAGGAACTGTGTAGATTAGCTGGAGTTTTGCTCTACTTAACCAAAAACTCAGAATTGTACACGGAGGAAATAGGAAGAAATGAAAGTTAAAACAGTTGTCACAGAGATGTCATTACCTCTAAGACTCATTTTGGGTTGGATTTGCCACCTGTCAACCAGTTTGGAATGCCTCTCCAAATGGCACAACTAATGACTTGAGATCCAAAGTACCTCTCCTTTGCTTGGCATGCTTCCTGTCCCAGAATAAGCTAGATGAGTTCCATGGTTCCATTTCATCTTTGGAATGTGGCACTCGATGTGTTGTTTAAGCTGCTGGGAGGTCACAAGATTGCTTCTCCTGCAGTTCCCTGCCCTATCAATGTTCTCCTTTACTGCCTTTTGGATACTAGTGTCATAGACTTTTGCCAGCACTGGCACTTAGGGTGAGGAGAGTGGCTGTGGTGGAATTCTGCTGAGGATGAAAGGGAGTATCCCACAGGACTTTTATTTTCTAAGCCTATTTTGCCTTAGTACAAGGGAGATTATGGATGGCTTATTAATTTCTTTTCTCAATCCATTCTTCCATACAAAACATATACAAAATTCCTTTACTATATGACAGCAAAATCCTAGTTTGTAGCACTGGTGGAGATTGTACTTCAAGCCACTATATGCCTGTGCTCTTGTTAAAGGGGATGTTGAATGGGAAAGGGAGTAAAATGTGTTCTCATCTAATTGAGCATTCAGGAGACCAACTGAATTGATTGAACACATTTTGACTAAAAATGAAAATCAAGAATGCCAAAATATATATCAACAAGTTTTAATTTCCAGGTATTTGATATATCAACAAGTTTTTATTTCCAGTATTTGATTATTGTTATGAACCAGTTGACCATTGTTGAAGTTTATAATCTAAACAAATATATTTGTTTCATTTATTAACACCTGAGTAATATTACCTCCTGGGGTTGTTAAAATACAGGAGCAAAATATTTCACGTGTAAATAAGAACTTCAAACATTATATCAGTAATAAAGTTTTAGAGAAATTAGTCTTTAAAATGAGGGTCATTGAGCTGGGGATGTAGCTCAGTGGTGCAGTGCTCTCCTAGGGTGCACAAGGCCCTGAGTTCAATCCCCAGTACCCCCCCCACAAAAAAAGGATCATGTCAACCATTTGAAATTCGTTATTTATTGTCTTATCTGTGTAAAATTATTATTATAGTAGTAGATTAAGAGGAGCATTTAAATATAATGTAATTTTCCTAAATAGAAAGAAAAAACACATTTTAATTTTCTTAATGATATCTAGGTCAAGAGATACAGCGCTGAGGTCAGGTTAGAAAGAGGAGGGCTGGCCCTGCTCTCTAAAGACCAGCAGGGTCACATCGGGACGGCCCCCGCACTCCGAGGTGCCAGGTCCCCCAACAGCCAGAGAAAGGGGAAGGCACGGTCCCCCGAGTAGCCCAGCTCCAAGCCAGCTCTGCCCAGGAAGCCACTGCTACAGAGCCTCACCCTGGCCTACCTGCCCGACTCCAGTCCCGGAGAGCCGGAAAACGCGACCCTGCCTGCGGACCCCAGGAAGGACAGCAGAGCGGTGAAGTTCGGGCACAGAGGAGCCGAGAAGAGTACGCCTGAGGCAGCAACAGGTCCTGGAACTGACGAGCAGCCCACGCCACTCTGGATCACCGTGGCCCGGCGGAAGGGACGAGGAGCCCCCGACCAGCCACTAAGCCAGGCTGACAAGCCCGGAACACGGATCTTGAAGTTGGAAACAAGAAAGCAAGCCAAGGCACCCAAGAAAGCCCAGGAGCCCGTGAAACAGGTTGACTTTGTCTGCAGCAAGTATTTCCTCATGACCCCTGCTAAGCCCACGGTGACCCAGAAGCAGGGGGGCAAGCTGAGCATTAAGGAGGGGCTGCAGAGGGGAATGACCCAGTCGCCTCAGAACTTGGCAGCTCAGGCTGCAGCCATGATGAAGGAGTTGCATCAGCTGAAGAGAGCCAGTTATGCCAGTGTAGATCAGCCCTCCTGGATGCAACTCGCCAGAAAGAAATCTCAAGCTTGGAGCCACATGCCCCAGATAATGAAATAGGCTGGCAGCGTGCTGATGAAGAATGTCCACTCCCTTGATGGGCCACTTAGGTTAAAACTGCCAATAAATCATGGCAAGCAGACTGTGCAGTTTAAGATTGATTTTATCACCAAGTTATGACAAGTTTGGGGAAGAGGAAGGAACCAAGCCAAGTGAAGAGAACAAACACGGCCATAACCCTGGACCAGAAGGCCCCAACAAAAACCACACTGAAAAAATCCAGGAATGGTCCCTGTGCCCAGGGGCATGAATGTGAGCCTTTTAGAATTCCCTTGGGGCCGGTGAGATGGCTCAGCAGCTTAAGCCCTGCCTGGCAAGCGCGAGATCCTGAGTTCGACTCCTGGTAGCCACATACGAGAAAAGGGCCAGTGATATCGCTCAGTGGCACGGGCGCCTGCTGATGTGTGAGGTCCTGAGTTCGACCCCCGGTACCCACAAAAAAAAAAAAAAAAAAAAAAAAAAAAAAAAAAAAAAAAAGAATTCCCTGGGAAAAGAGGACCCAGACTAGGCAGAAAACAGAAATGACATGTGGATTTATAAATCAGACACGCCAAAAGGCCAAAACCAAAGCCATCCCAGGAGTGCCCACGTTTGCCTTTCCTTTGAAGATCACCCTGTGTCTAACCACTGTCTTGCCTGTCTTTTCCTTTTGTGTTTACTACTAGGCATGACATTTATGATAAAACAGGGATGCATTTCCAAGAGCAGCTATAGGACAGTCTGATTTCCTGAAGAAAGCCACTCTTAAAGAGGGAAGGAGGGAACACAGCAGGGGCCCACAATCCATAGAATGTTTCCAAAAATATTTTTTAAACTTTTCCACTAGGCATGTGTCCTCAGCCATTGCAAAATGCATTGCCTGTTTAATAAAAGGTTTCAAACATGAAAAAAAGTAATATCCATGTTGAGTAGTATTTGACAACAATGACAATAATGACAAAAAAAAGCCTGGTTTAATTTTTTTTTTTTTTTTAATGCGGGTACTGGGAGTCGAACTCAGGACCTCACACTTGCCAGGCAGGCGCTTATGCCTCTGAGCTATATCACCGCACCCCTGGTTTAACTTTTTGAATTGATAGTATTTACAAAATAACATTAGAGGTTTTCAAAAATTTTTTTCTTTTGTAGCACTAGGGATGGAACCCAGCATCTTGCATTGTGCCACATGGCATGCAGCATACCACTGAATCATACCACCAGCCCACATTAGGTCTCTTGTATGAAACTAGTTGTAAGAAGGCTTAGTAGGATAATTTATTTTTATATTAAATTTAATTCTAGTAAGGGTTTAATTTTGGTAGAAAAATGCAACATGAATCAGAGATTTCAATTCAAAACAGCTTTTTGTAGAAGGTGTCATTTCTAACTGTGAAATCTCCTCTGTCCTTTTCCCATAATCCACAGTGAATATTTAAAAAAGTATAAGAAATATATAAAGCAATGACATCTTAGGTGCTTCCTTTGTTGCTAGGATGAAATTCCCAAGACTTGCAATTTAAAGAAGGACAGGTTTATTTTGGCTCATGTTTCAGTCCATAATTAACTGGCTCCAAGGCAGGAAGGCAGACAAGAATTGCTCATGGCACAGCAGCCAGGAAGCAGAGTGGAGGGAAGAGCTAGGGAGGGACATAAACTCTTCCGGGACACACCCAGTGACTACTTCCTCTGACCAGACCCCACCTCCTATAGCAAGTCAGCTACAAATCCCCTTAAGACGTTCAAAAGCCCCTATAAGTGCATGAGGCTTTGGCGACATTTTAGATCTAAACTGTAGCATGTGATTTAGACAATAAACTCTACAATCTGACAAAACAAAATATTACAACTGAAGCTAAAGCCATCATGGCTTTATTCTTACAGATATGAGTGATTTCCATAAAGAAAAGACAACACCGAATTTTCTTTTATAGTCTCAATTATAGATTTCAATTTTTCTGAGGATATTTTCTTTCACCATTCCACTACCATGCTCTTCATTTTCATTGATTATCTTCAAAAAACATGAAGTCCTGGATAAAACACAAAAATAGAAAAGTGAGTAGTCAGAAAAAAATATCAATTCTCAAACAAAGAAAGCTAAGAGAACAGATCACACACAATAACAAATGTTAAAAAAGAAAAATTAAATATAATATGTAAACCTTTGAAAAGTCTGTTACTATACAAATTCTGCTTTCACCTTTCTAATTTAAGTTACTAAAATTGTATACTTATCTGTTGATACCTATATGCATTTATTAATTCCCTAGCAATTTTCCTAAACAGCATTTTTTGTAAGCTCCTGAAATCTTTCTCTTTCATTCTGTCTGCCTCAACTTTTTGTAGTCCTTCTCTAGTAATACAACTTCTCTACTGACATGATAGGAGTTCCATGTACAACTTTTTCCAGGATAATGACAGCCATGTTAGAGGTATGACACATTATAAATAGAACATTGTGGCCCAGGCTCATCAATTCTTTCATCCTAAACTCTTCTATGCCCCAGCTTGTTCCATACCATCCCAGACCTGACCTATCATTGTCTAATTAGACCTTAACCAAGATTTGCAAGAACAGACTTACAATGAGAAAACATGCACCAAGCATCACAGCTTTCATTTTCACATCAAGGTCCAAAGGGAACTGGATCCCAAAGTTGTCGGCATCTGTGAATGCTTCTCTCCAAAGCCCGGTCCAGTGCTTGGAAATCTTGCCAACTGTAGATTCTTCATCAAGAGATTTAATCTACATTGCAAAAAATGAAGTCTTAAGAATTTCTAGAAAATTCATAGCAAAGCTATTTTCAAAGATGCAGTAAAATTAAACCAATCCAATAGTAAATTATGCCTATATGTAACTATGATCTATAACCGTAGTTAGATATTCACTGGCTCCTGTATGTACTTTAAGATATATGGAAAAGTGTTTTACAGTACAGATAAATTATACGAAAGCAATTTTAACGAAATATTTAATATTTTCTATTTTGTATTAAGACAAAAATAATAAATTATCTAAATTGACCCAAACAAAATACAGCAGAAAAGAATAAAAACATAAATTCTTGGGCCGGTGAGATGGCTCAGCGGCTTAAGCGCCTGCCCGGCAAGCGCGAGGGCCCGAGTTCGACTCCCGGAACCCACATACGAAAAAGGGGCCGGTGATATCGCTCAGCGGCACGGGCGCCTGCTGGCGCGCGAGGTCCTGAGGTCGACCCCCCGGTACCCACAAAAAAAAAAAAAAAAAAACATAAATTCTTTGATGTAATTTCCAAAAGCAAAGAGTTTACAATGATCTGCAAGTTTAAACATGATGGAGGGCTCATCTCCCGCCACTATCAGAAGGGGAACATGAATTGCTAGAAATCTAAAAATGATGGTCAGTTTTGCAGTCCATGTAAACTTTGTGCTTCTCTTACAATAGAAGTCTAACAGGGATTTTGCTTATCCTCCTGATGGCCTCTAGCAGAGATGACAAAGAAGCATAATTGGGGAATATCTATTACACAGTAGTTCCTCCTCATCTGTGGGTCTCTAGTGGGGCCTGAAACTGCAGATAATATTGAACCCGATATTTGTTCCTATTTATGCACACCTCTAAGGTTTAATTTATAAATTAGGCACGGAAAGAGATTAGCTATAATTACTAAACATTAAATGGAAAAAATATAAAAATATGAGTATACTGTAATAAGTTATATGAATTTGGTCTCCCTCTTTTGCTTTCAAAATATCTTACTGTTCTCATCCTTTTCTGATGTGAGATGATACACTGCCTGTATATGGAGATGAAGGAATGGTTCTGATGTAGGCATTGTGCAGCACATTAGGATGTTTCATTTAGGGTTACTTGAACACTAGCAGTGAGATAGATACCCGTATAGTCAATCTGATAACCAACTATTACCAAGAAGGCTACTAAGTGACTGACCTAATGAGCGGTAGCGCATCTGGTGAGATTATGCTGGAAAAAGTGATTTCTCATGTCTAGGCTGGATGGAATGGGATGGGGCACATGATCCATTATACTACTCAGAATGGCATGCAATTAAAACTTAAAATTATTTATTTGTGGATCCTCCATTTAATATTTTCAGGCTACAGTTGACTGTGAGTAACTGAAACTGTGGAAAGCAAAACTGAGGAAAAGAAAATTCTTCTGTATTAACCTTATTAAAACAATCTTTGCCTAATTGGGCTTTTGGTAGGAAGTCAAGGAAGTCAGATTTTCTGAACGTGGCCCAGAGCACAGGGTAGCCTGTACAGCAGATTAAGGAAGAACTCATGGGCCTGGACAATCAGATTTAGAGGACAAGGATAAAGTTCTATTATCTATGAATTATAATGTAGTGTCACTATAGAGAAGCCATCATGTTTAAGTGTTAGATATTTTGTTTATTTTTATTTTTATTTGACTACATAGCTCTTTGTTTTTTCCATTTATCATAATCAACACTGACTTTTAATCAGAATAGTGAATGTCTCTCTGAGTGATGTTAAACATGTAAGCACATTATTTCTCTCCTGGATATCAGTACAAAATACTTCTTTGATATATTTGTAACATTCTGTAGAATTCTATTCTTTTTACATTTGGAAAGTAAATCTATAAACATTATGACGTTTCTTACCTTAAAATCAATATCTGTACAGCACCTGCACAGAACACATGGGCCAGTAATTTTTAGTACATCCTCTCTCCTCTCATTTTGAACAGTATACTTCGGCAGACAGGGGTGCCATGTCTGAGTAACGTAACCTACTGGAACACCAGGAGGAGCTTGGATTTCAATCTGCAATAGCAAAAGAATATATGTAAATGTAATAATAACCATAATGTCTACAGTCAATGAAAGGGTGAAAATTCTTCCTGAAGTATTTTACAAACTGCCCTGGTAACCATACACTGACCTCCTGAAGGCAGCAGGGGAAACAACAGCTGCTACATCGCAGCGGCCTCTCCACAGTTACGACTTCTCGGGCCAAATTATCAAGAACCCTCAAGGTGAAAGGCCTAGCTGGTCCACAGCAATTTCGGGTACAGAAATCAGTATCTTCCACTGCAAAGTAAATCCTCTGCCCAAAGCTGTTCTTAATTTCATATTTGTTATTAGTTTCAAAGCCTGTTAAGACTAAAAACATAAAAGGGGAATTCGTCATCACGATTTTGTTAAAAATAGTGACTATCATAATATACCCGTTAGCTATACCACGTCTGGATGATATTTCAAGAAACACAAAAAAAAAGAGGGAGAAGAAATGTATTTATAAGTGATCTAGATTGAGGAAAAAGACAAAGGGAAAGAAGGAGAGGCTATTCTGGTCAGAAGAAATTTTTGTGAAGAAAGACATTTGTAAATAACCTGGTTGACTGTCCCATAGGACTGCCAGTGTTGAATTTGTGGTGGTGGATTTGCCTTTGTCTGCAAAAACTACTCTTTCTAGAAATGCAACCAATATAGTGAATGCATACCTTCCAGAAGTTCAGTTTGCTGGTGAACCAGAATTTGATCTATCTATTATAAGAAAAAGAAAATTTGTGCATATCATTATTAATGCTTAACAATATCAATTTTAGGTTTATATTAGGCTTTAGTGTTAATAGGTAAAGTATTTGTTGAAATTTTTCACTTAATGTGAGAAACTTCACGTCTAATAAAACTGATTTACGCTGTAATTCCTAAAACAATTTTCTTTCTAAAAGAGGCCCAAGAAATGATCATTGTTTTATTCATTCCTACAACTTTCAAATTGTAGGTGTACTTGATATAATGTTATGATAGGTGATAATTTCCTGTATATATTTTATCAATTTCTGATTTCAAAAATGGGCATTTCAGAGTACTTTTTTTTTCAGAGTATTTTTTGAAGAATATGGTTATGACTAAATTTCTTATATCCTGGTTGAACACACTGTGGAAAATAAAGTTAGTAGAGTGTGCTAGAGATGCACTTGATTTACTTAAGACTAATTTGATATCACAACATTCGTTAATGTTTATAGGCTGGAGACACAGAGCTTTTATTCCTTTTTTATCTACCTGATGCCTTACACCAAATAAACGTTAAACCTCATATGCCAGAATTCACTATCCTGCTGGTAGAACAAAATACTGCCCTTTTCCTCTCGTGCTTTCTTCTTGTTGGTATTTAAAAAATTGGATCTTCCAAAAAGGAAAATAAGCATCATAAATATGTAGGTTTATTAGCTGTAAAAAAGTGAGTCATATTATACCAAAATATTAGCTTTTTGTTTCATACCATTTATTTTTTTTATATTAAAAAAAATTTTTTTTTGAGACAGGGTGTCCCCATGTAGTTCAGTCTTAAATTCACTATGTAGCCCAGGCTGGCCTTGAACTCACAGCGATCCTCCTGCCTCAGCCTCCCAAATGCTGGGATTACAGGCATGTGCCACCATGCCCAGGTTCATACCACTTATTGAAACTAAGCAATAAACTTTATTTAAAATTTCTCTCAAGTTTCCAGGAAAGTATTCAGTTTGGGGATGAAACAGCACTGGGTTCAGAATCAAAGTCCAGATTAAAACACCAATCCCACTGCCTTAGCTTTCTGACCCTGAGCAAACTTCTGATTAGTTCCTCTTCTGAAAAATGGTGGCAATTGTAGCACCTATATATCACAGATTTTTCTGTAAGGATTAAGCGAGATAATACATGTATTATGCTCAGGACAAAGACTGTTTAGTGAATATTTGCTATTGACTATTATTAAAGGTTAAATTCAAGATTGCAGAAAACACGGTTACCTCATATATTTGTATTTTGCTTAAAAGAGTGAAATTGACTTAGAAGAATCAGAGTAATCTGTTAGCAGATAATGTTTTATCATTTCAGACTTTGGCAAGTTATTCCCTTTGTTACTCTAGTTAAGTGAAGTGGAAGCACAGTTGTGTCTTTCTTGAGTATTTTATGGATTTGTAATTACCTGACTTAAGTATTCCAGTCCAGGTGGGCAGTACAGTGGAGGTGATGGTGCTGGCATCCACGATACCCCTATGGGTCCACCTGGCTGATGATTACATCCTGGTTGACTTTGTAGAGGAAATCTGGTTTGGACAGCACCTGGACAGTTGCATGGTGACACTGCGCAGTCAGTTGGGGAAACTGGGTATGCACCCTTGGGCCTGGGGTAGGCAGGATATCCTGGTCCTAAAATAAGAACAAGCGAAATAATGTGTAACTTCACAGAAATGGAATCAACACATTTTTAATTACTCCAGGTACTACGAACTAACCACTTAGAAAACCTATATCTGTGAAGTTTAAGGTTGTTTTTATTTTTCAAGATTTTTCAGTGCCCTATCTGTGGTTTCTATTTTGCGGGTGGTAGCTGCGAACAGTGGTAGCACATAGCCATTCCTTTCAAATCTCAGATGGAAAAAGTGCGCTCTTTACTTGAGAAAGGGTAAGAAAGTCAACTATGACCTGAAGTTAGTAATATAAACATTTAGACATGTCTTCAGAGAAAAGAGAGATAGCATCAGGTAGAAGATCTAAAATAAAAGCTTTGATCAGGATTTCAAAGACCCCCACTCCCAGTGATAATTTTAGAAGTCTAACAAATGATATCTCCTGTATATGTACATCTGGAAGTGGTTTTCCCCTTTCTCCCCAGGGGATTTTTGGGAAGGTTTGAGATGTTTTTGTTTGTCAGAACTGCAGAGGAGAGCGGTTCTACCATCTGGTGGGTAGAAGTCAGGAATGTTGCTAAACATCTTAAAATGCCCAAAACAGGTCCCTGAAAAGAAAAGTTTTCCAGCCCAAAATATTGTAGTATCACTAGTGAGAAACCTGGGCATAGAAATAAGGGAATGTCATTTCTTCCAGCATGTTCAAATTACACATCTGGGTCAACAGTTTGCCTGGAGTGTTTTTTTGTTTTTGTTTTTGTTTTTGTTTTTTTCCCTCAGTACTCAAGATGGAGCCCAAGGCCTCTGTACCACTGAGCTATATCCTCAGCAGTTTAAGTTTTTATTGCAAAGCAAGGTCTCTTTAAGTTGCCCACATTGGCCTTGAACTTGCTATCCTCTTGCTTCTGCCTCCTAAATAGTTAAGATTACAGGTGTGTGCCACTGTACCTAGCTTGCCTGAAGTTCTAATCCACGGAATATTCCTTTCCTATGCCTGTGTCCATAAAAACACATATAATATTTGGGTTAGAAATTTAAATTTCACAATTTAACATCCTGTGGTATCTGAAAAATACAGTTTGAGGAATAAGGATGGCAAAAGTTGTAAGAAGCAAAATTCTTTTAAATACTTGATTAGAGCAGAGAAAAATGTGACCAGTGCATACTTTGTAATGCCTGTGAATGTATGGTTAAAATGAAGTATCATAAATTTATTCACACTGTATTAACTCCATAGGAATGGAATATATTCTTTTTTTTTTTTTTTTTTGTGGGTACCGGGGGTTGAACTCAGGACCTCAAGCGCCAGCTGGTGCCCATGCCGCTGAGCGCTATCACCGGCCCTTTTTTCGTATGTGGGTACTGGGAGTCAAACTCAGGACCTCTAGCTTGCCAGGCAGGTGCTTATGCCGCTGAGCTATCTCACCGGCCCAGGAATGGGATATATTCTAAGAAATGTGTTCTACAATATTTCAACATTAAAAACTACACAGCTGGCTGTGGTGGCACATGCTTGTAATCCCAGCACTTGGGAACCTGAAGACAGAGGATCGCCATGAGTTTGAGGCCAGTCTGGGCTACATAATGAGTTCAAGACCAGGCTGAACCCCATAGTAAGACCCTGTCTCAAAAAACAAAAACAAACAAATAAAAATGCACAGAAAAACCTAAACAAATGACATAGAATAGGCAATTCTATTTTCCATGTAAAATAGTATTTTTACATGGAAACATTTCTGAAAAAATTCACATCCCATTACAAATTAGGTCTAATAACAGACAAAACTTTGTAATAATGCTTTTAATATAGCTTTTATAATTCATTCCTTCTACAGTGATAAACAGTTACAGATAATAACATGTCACTGGCTATGCTGTAGAACTAGAGGAGACACCTATCAGTGAAGGAACATGTTCTCATTGAGTTTATGGTCAACTTCTAGGAGACAAAAAGAAAAAGATTTCATATTGGTGTGATAGAGAAAATACATGGAGATATCAGGGTTCAAGGCAGTTACTTTAGATACACATAATTTACATGGAGATCAAAAAATGACAAAGGAAAGCTCTATGTAAAGATATGGTGAGAAATGCTCCAGCTGGAAGAAGAACAAATGCAAAAACCTGCACTTTGCAGATGAACTGCATGTTTGGAAACAAGACCAACATGAGATAGAAAGAATGGCTGTCACTAAAGCAACAGGAAGCAGTTCATCTCTGGAGGATCCTGGAGAGGTGTTTGTATTGTACTCCAAGTGGCAGGTGTTGGAGGATTCTGAGTAGAAGGGTGAGTTCCATGATGTCACCTGCTTCTTACAAATATTTTAGAATTTCTGAGCACTGGGGTACACATGAACTATGTATACCCTTTATATGTTAAATATACTTTAAATGATATCTAAATTTCTTGTAATACCTAATAAAATGTAAATGCTATTTAAATAGCTGTTATAATACATTGTTTAGGGAAAAATGTCAAGTCAAATGTCTGCACATGTTCAATAAGATGCATTTTAATTTTTAAATATTTTTATACTGTGGTTGCTCTATTATAAGAAAACTTACAGAGCTGACAGTAGCTACCTCCTAACTATGTCATGAGAGTAAATGTGTAAATCCACATGAACTTCACATTTAAAACACTGCCTAGAGCACAGTGAACTCTTGATTTTAAGCTGTCATTATTGTTAACATCATTATCATCTCAAGATGAGTACTATATGTAGCCCTGGTTTGGGGAAATGAAACAAAGCTATTTTTCTAATAAACCCTCAAGTTTAATTATACCTGAATTTAATTTTGTATGCCTAGTTTTAGGTAGCTATGGGATGGATTAAATTATTCTCTACGTGCTCTGGGTGAATATTATAGACTTGCTAATAGTTCTCTGAACACAAATTCTGTAAGAATTTACAATAGAAGGGGCCGGTGAGAAGGCTCAGCGACATAAGCGCCTGCCTGGCAAGTGCAAGGGCCTGAGTTCGACCCCCGGTACCCACAAAAAAAAAAAAAAAAAAAAAAAAAAAAAAAGAATTTACAATAGAATAGAATTGAATTGAATTGAAATTACAGTAGAATAGAATACAATTTACAACCCTGGCTTCACATTAGCATCACTTGGGATACTAAAAACTTAAACCCTGGAGTTCAGAGGTCTGATTTAATTTTTCTGGGATGGTGCTCTGGTATGAGCATTTTTAAGTGTTTCTGCGTGACACTTAAGGTAGCCATGACTGAGAACTACCACCTTCGAGACTTGTTGCTTATCTGGATAAGATCTAGAACTCACTGGAAGATTTTAAGGACAATTAAATGGGCTATTCAGCTCCCAAGCAAATTTGTTTGCTCAGAGAAGAAACCAAAATGGATACGAGCTTTTATCTAAACCTGATCATCTTTGAACCTAAGCCCCCTCTACGTTCTTTCAATATATGGTTATCCTGCATAATTGTAAATCTGGGCACACCAAAACCTTTGCCATTTCCAAAGGTCTAATAATGTTGAGAACTGTATTACATTTAATGAAAATTTCTGAATTCTTTTATGCATTGGTTAAAAAAAAAAGGTGTATTCCCTACTACACAATAGAATGACTCATACCTTTCTTACAGATGCAAAGCATGACTCAGCATGTATATAAAAATAAGCTTTTATGTGTGTTACAAAATGAAAATGAGAATTACTCCAAGATAGCTTTGTTTCTATTGTTTGCAACTTCCAGTTTTAAGCAATTTTATCATTTTTTCTTTTGTTCTCATTGAACACAATCTCAAACATTGCTTAACTCAAAAACAGCTATGGACAAATTTCCTGTCATGTTGTATATGATAAGAATTTTTAGAACAGTTGAATGAAATGGTAAGTACAATATTTCTCATTATCTGTACTTTGAGGTTTAATTATATGCAGCTTGTATTTCATTTGCTAATGTAAACTCAGTACTGATTCTATTAGTTCTGCATTCTACTTTTTATTGCCTTCTGCAATAAAAAAAAATTACTCCTACAGAATATATATAGTGCAAAAGAAAGTCAGGAATAGCTAGGCTGCCAAAATTTATTAAATACAATTTTAATAATGACTACTAAATGGAGATACACATTCTTTTTCCCCCTTCTCTTGCTCTATCTTGGGAGTATCAATTGATCACTATTACTTTTCTTCTTCAATCACATATTTTACCTTGTAATGTTGCTGGTGGATATTGAGTGGTATACTCAGTTGGCAAATTTGCTGCTGGATGAGGAATATCCATTTGGATGTCTGCAATTCAAGGAGAAGTAAATACATTTCCTCTTAAATAAAATTATATTAGAAAGAAAAATACATTGTTGTTAGGTAATTTTCACTTGTGTCATCTTAAACAGTATTGAAATAAGCAAAATAAATTCACTTAACACTGGTCATACCTATTATCAGAGCTAATTTGCCGTAAAATCCTGTTTCTAACCAATTTCCTTTTCAATAAAATGAGATAGCCAAATTTCTAGTTCTTCAAATATGCTTATGAATGTTTGTTTCCCTCCTTTTATTTTGTGATATTAGAAAAAAGAGCTTTAAAAGCAATATAGACTCTGAAGAAAGCAATGAATAACACTTGTTAGATGTTGTGATGCTAATGATAGGATTATGGATGATTTTAAACATACCTACAATCACTGCTGGAGGAATCATTTCTAAAATATTTAAAATAATGCCTGTACTTATCTTTTTTATGCTTACTCTGGACCTACACTAATAATGTTGAATATGAAATTTCCAACATAGATTCATTCTGACCTAAAAAAGCCATAATATTTAATTACATTAAGCTAACATATTAAACGTTGTTATCTACTAATAATTAGGACTTGAATAATCTTAATATATGCACAAATGGTTCAACTTCTCAGTCTTTTATACTTACGTCTCTCCAGTGATACATTTATCCACCTGAACCAATCTCTTATGTCATGGGGCTAGAGTGGTTCTGCCTTCACACCACACTCATATTTTCTCCTCTATTTCCTTATAATTTACTAACTGTAAGTACAAAATCATTTGTTTCCTAGTCATGGTGACATGGCTCATCACATGAATATGAAAAACTGTATTCAAACTTTGAGTCTAACATTTTGTGTATGTGTCATTGCTATGAACTTTCAAGTAAGACTCAGTTTATTTAATCATGTGGGTTTGTCAGGAAGGCTGCATTGCATACCCTCATTTAATCAGTTGCATAGTAACTTCATCAGAATGCAGTCCATACAAACTGAGGAAATTCAAGTAACAAAGAAACTCTGCTTCAATCTGGCCTGTTCCTTGGACAGATAGTAAACATTCACCAAATTATGGCAAATCTGAAAATACCACAGGTCATTCCACCCAAACAATTCTCTGCTATTTCTCACCTGCAGGTGAAAAGCCTAGCTCTCTAGTTCTCTGGCTGTTAAGATCCTGCTTGCAGCCTACATTACCAATCTGACCTCAAAACAACAGGATCAGATTTCGAGCAAATATTGTTCAAATGTGATTTAAAGCTCTACCCTTAACTGGCACGTCACATTCTAGCACCTCCTAACAGGCACCATTATTTCACTAATATAAAACATATACACATTTTCAGGAGCAAAAGAATTCAAGAAATCAATTGCTCATAATACCTGGTTTGTGTACCAGAGCAATAACCCTAGGTTCAGGAAGTCCAGGATGAATTCATGCAAAGCAAAAATAAGTGAATGGGTACATGGATGTTCAAGTGGACGAGAGTACATGAATTATAGATCAATTTCTGTACTTTGAAATGCAAATTAAAATAGCTTACAAAAAGCATATGGCTGTCACACTGTATTTAAGATATATTATTTTTAGTTCTTTATATATGTGAATATTCATAAGTATACATTCTATGCATATTTATATATAAACACATTCCTTATTCCTATTTATACACTATATACATATATGAGCATACAATTTTATATACAAAACTGAGGAGTTAAAAGGTGACTATGATCATGGCAAATGGATCTTCCTTTATTTTCTATGCATTTTTTATTAGTACATGCGTGCAGTACATTATGATTACATTCATTATGGGGAGTTGGTCCATGGACATCACAGTTAAAATGCTTTTTACTTCCCCTTCCTTTCTCCTCTCACCCTCCTCCTTCCATCTCTAGATCCCCTTCCCATACCTGTTTCTTATTATCTTCTATTTTTCTAACTCAATTTAAATCTTATTAAAGTTTCCATCACAAAGCACAGCTTAATTACATATAAATTCATATTTTAAAAGCTTTGTTTTAAAAATAAAATTAAATCCATACAGCTATCAAGAAATGATCCCCAAACTTCTTGTGGGGAAAGTAAGGGATCTGGTCCTGAAGGTTATCTAGCATATTGATCATGCCCAACATTACAGCAAGACATGAATTTATTTTGGTTATCTCAATGAAAATAAAAGAGAGAATGAACATTACATCAGAAAAACGGTATTTGTTTTTTGCTAAATCTCTGACATGTAATATTTTGCTTTTCAGAACCCAAAAATTTCAATAAGGCAAAATCACCCTACATGTTTTATAAATATCTGTTTTATTTAAAACTTTCTAAAGGAGAAAACAGTGAAAACATTGTGATTGGTATTTATGTATGTTTATACAAACAAGCATGTTGTAAAATACATATTGTGGTATATATCTAAGGATTTTATTACTATGAACTGCTTAAATTTAATATTAACTTTATCATCTGTTCTGTTAATTAGTATGACTTCCTAAATTATACTTCATAAAATAAGGATGTAAGGATTATTAAAGTTATAACAGATAATAAATTTAATACTAAAATGCATAACAAAAAAAAGACTGTTCTGGCTCAAAAGAGTAAAGCCTAATACATAGCTTTCTTCTAGATTTTCTTATGAATGAAAATGTTAGTGACAATGGATATTTGTGTGCATTTTTTCTATATTTGAAATAGTTAACTAGACATCAGATTTTGGAGAATAAACAACACAGAGCAAATATATAACTTTAGAAACTGAATAAAATATTGTGACATCGGGCCACTGAGATGGCTCAGTGGCATAAGCGCCTGCCTGGCAAGCACAAGGTCCTGAGGTCGATTCCTGGTACCCACATTAAAAAAAAAAAAAAAAAAATTGTGACATATAACAAGTAAACTAATTTAACATTGTAGAGAGGAAAAGCAAATTCCTGAAGTAAATTACTTACTGTTCTTGTCATGATTTAAACAGTCAAATATGACTCTAGAATCACACAGTCACTCTCATGAGATAGTCTTTATTCATCTAGTCTAGCCTTATCCCACCATTTACACCTTTTGAACTCGATCCATTCCCTGTGCTGTACTTCTGAGTAGGATTTCAGAAGTTGCTGGTGTCAGTCTGTGATCATGGGCTCATCCTAAAGACCTGTGGGAAAAGATCCAACGATGCAGGAAGTCATGAAGAAGCACTATGACCCTAACACCCCAAGCAAGAGCCAAGCTAAAAATTTCAGCCTTCTCAACCAACACACAATAAAGAGGCACATGGTCCACTTCCCAGCCTCTGAGCTGTGCTCCAGGAAGGGGTCAGGAGAAGAAAGCTTCACTTTCAGATCGCACTACTGTAATTATCTCTGGCATTTAGGACTTGTTTTGCTCAATATGAACAGTAAATTTGAGAAGGCTGAATACTAAGGATTTGTTTGTTTACGTATACCAGAGAAGCTATTCTTAAGGTTGTCATGGTTGTAGCATCCTTGACAATTCAAAGGAATCTTTGCATTATATTATTTCTACAGAAACATGACTAGCAAAAATAAATAAATAAATAAAATTTTCCCTTTGGTACTTAGATACTATCTCAGTTTCCCCACTAGTCACTGATTTCTTTACTGTAAATTTCTTCCCATTTCATGTCTTTGCAGTAGTTTCTAGATTGCAAATCTATACATCAAAGATGAAAAACATTTTTGTTTTTGTTTAAAAAGTACTTATCTTTAGAATTATATATATATATATTTTTATGTGGGTACTGGGAGTCAATCTTACGACCTCGCACTTGCCAGCAGGCGCTTGCACTGCTGAGCTATATCACCGGCCCTTTTTTTCCTTTATGTGGGTTTCGGGAGTCAAACTCAGGACCTTGTGCTTGCCAGGCAGGCACTTATGCTATTGAGCTATCTCACTGGCCCTAGAATTAGATTGTTTTAGCTGAAGAATCCAAAGACAGCTAGAAATAATGGGTATACTAGAAAGTGGTGAGTTCACAAACTAATTAATGCTATGCATCATGTTGGTTGCATATTAAGTGTGTAGTGTTGTAAGGTTTTAAGACCTTGCATAATGTGCAACAACTGAGAAGACACTCACTATTTACTTTTCTTGAATTCGAGATCATTCCTTTTGTGCACAGGAATCATAGGAAGATAAACAGACTTTTAAAAGTGCTCTTTGTTCGTGCTTGCTCTTTTTCTTCCTGTTTGGTTACATTATTTTGAGTCTTAGAATAAGGTGAGGATAAGGAAATCTGGATACTCACTGCACAATAGATTTTATATGCAACGATTACATAATATATCAAGCATTAATATCGGTATTTCCTAATCTCTGATGCAAAAAGTTAAGTGGTCCCTGATCATGTCACATGTGCTACTTTAAATAAAGCACTGTGTCTGATGAAAAAGTCATCAAGCATGTAGATGCCTACTGTCTTGTTTGTTTTTGTAATGATCCTTTGGCTTTCTTAACCTTCGTGGATTGATTCCAAGATGCTACACAAGAGGTGATTGAAAATTGGTAATATTAAAAAAAACTTACTACAGTAAAATACACATTGCCAAGAACTATCAGATAAAAGTGTTCAAGGTGAGAGGGAATATTCTCAGTATTCTGAGGGAGATTAATGACAATGTATTTTGTGATCAATCCTCCTTGATCAACTGTTTTTGGCAATTTCTGTCAAATGAAAACATTAAGGGTGTCTTTGTCCACCATTTTCACTGGATCTGGCACTGTGTGACTTTTGGCTCATCCCCAAGTCAAAATGCCCATGAAAGGTAAATGTTTTAAATAGATTCAGGACAACCAGCCAGCCCGACATCACAACTAAAGAAAGAGGACTTCCAGAACTGCTTCAGAGAGTGGCAAGTACAATGGGATGAGCGTTTGAAGCAAGGGGAAGTATTTTGAGGGGAATTAATGGCAATGTATTTTTTTACTGTAATAATTTTTTTTTTAAAGTTTTAAACTTTCACTGTATTTTTCCATCACAGCTTATATGTAACTCAATTTTGGGAATAATTAGCTATGTCCCCAGTTGAATTAATTAGTTCATACGTTTAACATAAATAGTGGCTCCTATAATTCTTATTAAAAAGAAAGTTCCAGAAAGACTTAGGAAAAGAGGAAATCATAGTTATGAGGTACCCACAGGGAAAAAAAAGTCTAATAAATTACTTATACTATATGTAGTACCATTAAAATCGTAATTACTCCAGAACAAATACAAAACTGCAAAACATCATCTGATTCCTACACTCTTCTTCCCAACATGAAAACTTTGGGGATGGGGGTTTGAGGTGTCATATACTATAAAAGTAAATCTTTCCTAAAGTCTTTCTGCATAAATCGTAAATTCCTGCTAATGAACAATTGATCCCCAAAACTAACAAGCAAACCTAAAAGACAAAAGCAACAAAAAACGATCTTTAAAGTGAGTTATTCTCATTTGACTGATGTACTATACTTGAAAAGTCTTTCTAGACAATTCTGTGCTCCTTTGCAAATTTGAACCTTTTCTTCCTTAAAATGAGGAAACTAAGCCCATAGACATAAAATGGCTATTTAATGTTCTCCAGCTCACTAACTAGCTGCATTAAGATGACCCATGACTATGTCTTTGCATTCATTTCCTTATTTCACTGAAATTTTAAAAAAAGGACTGACAACTTTCAGTGTAATTTGTTAGAGATTATCTTTTTGGTATCTTATATGAAACAGAAAAGCCTTGAATTTCAATTTACTTTTAGAGCCACACACTTTCCCTAGGCTAGGTAAGTTTTTACTAAGCATTTAGTAAGACAAAATTTGGAAAGTGAAAAAAACAAAGTGCTGGCTTTTAAATCAAGAACTGCTCAGTATAGTGCTATAGAGTATACGTGTGTGCACACACATGTACATAAACATTTCCTATATAAGTACTCATTTCTTATGATACTTGTGTAGCTTTCAAGGAGTACTTATTTCTGGGAGAATTTATCGCATGTATACATGACACACAAACACTGGGGGAGACAAGACATTTAAATATATTGTTTAAAATGTTCAAGTATTATGATTAAAAGTAATAATGCTGTAAGAACAGGTTTTGTGGGTACTGATTTAGGTGGTAGTGGCAGTAGCATTCTCAGGAAAGTCAGATCCGAATTGAAAACTGCAGAATCACCCACACAGAGGTCTTGGCACATGTTCTGCAACTGTGAAGTGGGGCACTGTGAACAAGAGAACCTCTCAGGTCGAAGCTGTGAGGCTGTAAAGACCTTGGCTTGCTCAAGGTAATGAAAGACCTGTACAGAGCACAGGAGCGAAAGATCTTAGGATGGAAAGGGGTCATTTCACACACCTTTAGTATCTACCCACCTGTAAAGCTAAGCTACTGTACACATGTTGTTATAAAACCCACCTACTTTAGAAACCCAATTAGCTTTCCAATCATTTTTCATAGCCCCAGAAATGTTGGAAAAGCCAGAGTGGTATGAAGTGAAAGTTCAGCTGTTAAGGAAGTTCATGAAAGACAAAGAGCCTGATCCGCCTAACACTTCTCACTGAGAAACTATCACTCTTACTAACCATATATCTCCAATTGCTAAACCAGAAGAAAAAATGACTGCTTGTTCTAGAACCAGGAAGTGGCCATGCCCAGACTACCAGGAATAATAGTGAGAACCAGATAGTGAGCTCGGAGTAGCAATGATGTGTCAAATATTTGAAATAATAAAAGCTAACTTATTTTGTTTTGAAAATATAATAGTATTTAATTTTATTCAAGTTCCAATACTGAGTTCAGAGCACTTCCCCCGAGTCCCATTAATTCCTACGGGTCCCTAGGAGTAACATTAAATCCCCTCTCATCCCCCAGGAGCAGGTGGTTGGCAAACATCCAGTTTCCAAATGAGATTCAGAAGGGCTTGTTCCTGAAAACTAAGTATTCCTGTCTTGTCCTACTGGTATAGATCCTAAGACCCAAACTCTCTCCCCCTCTGTACTTCCCCCAAAAAAGAAAGGTCAGGGGTGTCATTATCCCCTAAGCTCTTGAGATTCCAGCTGTGGAGAAATTAATATAGTTGAGGATTCAGGCTGAGAGGCCCTGAGAAAGATCTGGAAAGGGAGAGGGAAATACAAAAGAAAAAAAAAAAATCTACTAAGAGGCTCTTAAGTCACAAGATTGTGCAACATATGTGTAGATTTTTAAAGTGGGATTTGGGGAGAAGAATGTCCAAGGGACAGGAGAGCAAGGAGCAAAAAGGGAAAAATGATTAATTGTATATGTACCAATTCCCCAAGATGAATGTACTTAGTATACCGCATCAAAAACATATACTAATCTGAGACTAGTTAAAAAAAATGAATGTCCATGGATTCCTTCAAATGACTGTTTGTTTTTTTTTTTTTTTTTTTTTTTTCAGTGCTGAAGATGAACCCAGGGCTTTTACAGGTGGGGCAATCACTCTACCACTGAGTTACATTGCCAACCCAAATAACTTCTTTTCTTGATAAAAGTAAGAAAATCAGTGTAGGAGAAGAAGCTTATGGTGCACTAGAAGCAGTATAGTACTAGCACAATCTCTTGAGGGCTTTTTTTCCCCAGTATAGGGAGAAATAAGCCCACCTAGCCAGACTCTTACAGGAAGTAAACCACCAGGAGGGTGGAATGCTGTGAATAACAAAGGAAAGACAGGCAAGAGCATTCCTTTCCAGGCTAGAGGAGACCACCTCCAGACAACTGGAAGAGAATGGAGAATCTCTAAAGCCAAGTGATAAGTAGAATAGTGTCCAAAAAGTCAGAAAGCAGAAAACCTTTGGAAGGCTGAGACAGGAGGGTCGTGAGTTCCACGCAAGCCTGGGCTACATAGCAAGACCCTGTCACAAAACAAAACAAAACAAAACAAAACATAACAGAAAAAGGCAGTGATTTCCTTCATTTGTGAAAAGGAAATACGTGCCCATAAATGTCAAGATTTAGACCTCATTTTTAGTAGATCCCAGGTTTGAAGGCTGAAAAAAGAAAGTGCTTTCATATTTAAGAAATTCTGGAAAGGACATTCTTCCTTGGAGTTATGGAGATGAAACTTCGGTTACTGGATCACAGATCGGAGGGACCTGTTAATGGGAGAACCTCCAAATTGGAAAGGAATATTCGGATTGGCGGTTTGAAGGAGCGTGTGCTTCCAGTTTGGGGGAGCCAGGGAAGGAACTTAGAAACAGAGAGAAAAATCTAAGGGCTGGAGCTTCTTAAGAAGGGGTGCTCCGCCCAGATTTTCAAAACTATGAAGACTATACTTTCACATGCGGGGTCTTGAAAAAGGGCTGTGCTCCCCAGAATAGGATAAAAGGTAATAAAAGAAAACGCCTTACCAAAACCCAAGGCAAGAACAGCTGGGGCTGGTGTCGGGGCTCTCGAGGACGCCAACGCAGGGCCTGGCCCTGGCGCTTAACCCTCCCGCTCCCAATACCAGCTGCTCTGCCCCTGATCGCACCCCCCACCTGGGGGCGGAGCTGATTGGCCGAAGCCGCCGTCACTCTCCCGGGCCGCCCCAGGGATTGGGCGCGGCTCTAACGCCTAGAGCGTTCTCAACTGCGGTCCCCTCTGTGCTGGGCTAATGGGGCGGTGCAGGCAGGGAACCCTTGCCGAGAGGGCACCCCGCTGCAGCTGCGCAGCTTCCGGACCAACCGACTAAAGCTAACTTTTATTAAGTCGTTTCTGCAGTGCCGGGTACTGCTGTAAGAAATTACATTAATGCACGTAATACTCTGCTTTAACTCGTATAATTCTCATCATAGTTACACAATTTAAGAGATGAAGCAACTGAAGGAAACTTACTAGAAAAACCTCTAACAGATGCACTAAATCAGAAAATGTGAAAGGTGAAGCTCTGCAAATTCAGTCTGAACTGGATTGCTAGGTGATTCTTCTACATGCTGAAATCTGAGAACCACTATTTTACCATATAAAAGCAGATCCTGAGTTTGAGGCAGGCAACCAATAGTTTTTACCATACCTACATATTTTCTAAATAAAGACAATACATTTCTTCACAGACCATAATGCAATGGAAGTCGGAGTCCAGGGATGTGAGGTAGTGGAGGGAGGATGCAAACTCGGCAGCCCGGCTCTGGACTGATGGTCTCAGTCACCGCGCCATCTCCCCCTTCGACCTTTCCTCTATCTCAGGTATTCTGGAGTCCCGAGCACAGTTTGGGATACAACGATAATTCCAATCAATATTTACTATTCAATGAAAACAGGCTTTATTAACCGTTCCTTCTAACACCCCACTGCACTTAAAATGTGGGGAGCCCAGCTCCTGCCCGGGTTCAAGGCTGCCCTGCAAGCTGTGAAGCAGGGAAGCTAAGCAGAGCCCTGGGGGTCCTTCTGACAGGACACCCCGTCATTAGAATGGTTCTGGGGTAGCTGAGCAGAGCCCTAGTGGTCCTTCGGGGGCGGGGCAGGTGTTCGGCTAGAAGAGCTAGGAAGACTTACTGAGCCTTTGAGCCTCTTCCCGCCGCTTCCCTAGAGCTCTTCCCTGTCCCCAACCTCCCCCCACATCTTCCATCCCCAAAACAAAGAAAATCTGCAGGCCTTTGGGCGCAGCCTCCTTCCGAGACCCAGGCAGGTTGCCCTGGGATTTAGGGTTGCAGCCTCAGAGAAGAGAAGAGAAGAGACCACCGCTCGCTCGCCTGCCGCTGCCTGGATTCTTGTGCAGGAATCTGCTCCACCGGCGGAGTCAGTGCTCCTCTTCTGGGGGAGGCACAGAGATTCGCAGCCCTGCCTGAAGTTAGCGCAGAAGGAGCCTGAGAGTGAATGGCTCCAAGGAAATCAACTGCTTAAGTTTTCCTTTCCTAGATCCCGCAGGTTGGACACAACTGTCTTTGCTGGAGCTGCTCCCCCTGCCAGCCTTCCTGCTCCTTGGAGAGGCCCCAGGAACTTTTATCCAGTGATTAGAGATGGATTGAGATGTGTGTCTCTACCTGGAGCTGGGAAGTCATAAAGTAGGGAGTGCCCTTTTCAGGGAACTTTGTTAACTCTAGGCTTGGGTTCATGTAATTTAGATTACAGTTGACTAGTGATCGTGATTATTTTTTGGTGCCTTTTATTTCTTGCTGTCTTGCTCCTTCTACTGCATGATGTTTTAAATGTATTTTAGAAGTCTAATGGATCGGATTTATTTAGAATGGCATAGAGGTATTCAGTATTTATTGAATTCATTTTGATTTTTTAATTACAAATGTAACAAGTGATCTTCCAAATATAGATGCATGAGCTGAAAAGAAGTGATATCATAGTGTTTTGACTTCCTGTTTTTCTACCCACTGTCCTAGTACAGTTAGAAACAGGAGTTGAATGAGCTATTCCCTTCCCTACATTCAACTGTAAACACCACCTAGGAGCATAAGACTGGGTCCCGTGGACCCATTCCTTACTTTGTACTGTAAATTTGTTCTTTAGTGTAGTAGTAGACAGCTGTGCATCTCAGTACCTTTCCCTGAGGGATACAGGAAGCAATCTATGTGTTTACCTGCTTGGTATGATGAACTGCAAGGTGTGTGCAAAAGTGGCAAAAGGGGATTTTTCCCCACCTTATGCTCTGTGTAACTGGTTTTGCATATATTTACCTGAGCATTGCAGAGGTGCAATAGATCCACACCACTCCAGGATTTGTTAAAAAGATAAGTTTTTTTTTCAATTTTTCTGCTAGAAGTAGCCCAAATCAGTACAATGGCATATGAAAAACCAGATTTGCAAGTTTTGGAGGAGGTCAAAAGTGAATTAGCAGATTTCTCATGCATGGATGATAAAGATGATCCATTATGATAAAATACATGCTTTCATAACAGAAGAGTGGTGTGAGTCTATGATGATGATGATGATGATGACGACTTTGACACTGGCCATGTGAGCCAAAGTTCCTGTGACAGTGAAATGGAATAAGAATTGATGATACAGACACAGAGAATGCAGACCTCCTTGATTCAGATGATAAAAAAAACAGCAATGTGAGTACATACTTGACTAGTCAAAATTTTGCAAAATGGCCACCCAACCAAATGGAAGGATCCAGTGTTAGAACTAGGTCCAAAAATTTAGTGAGAGTCTTGGCAGAGATGAAACATATTGAACAGAATGCCAGCACAGCCATTCAGTGTTGGAAATTGTAACAAATGAAATGCTACAAGATGCTGTGAAATGCACAAAAGCTGAAATGCAAGTAAAACGTTCTTGCACCAATAGCCATATTCAAAAAATGTATTTATTATGACACCTCACTAGCTGAACTGAAAGCATTCATAGGTCTGCTGTACTTAGCAGGAATGTTTCATGGTGATCACAAGAATGTAAAAGACTTATGGAAAATCGATGGGTCATAATATGGCATAAAATTTTATGCCCTTGTAGATGCAAAGACTTTCAATTTCAATTTAGACATCTGGGACTCAGCCATCAGATCCTTATTCATATAGTAATAAAACGAATGATGTTGTAAATAGACTTGTTGCTCCCATATGCCAAACTAATTGTAATGTGACATTCTACAATTGGCTTACCAGTTTCCAGTTGATGTTACATTTGCTAACAGAGCATAAGTTGACCAGCATAGGAACTGTATGGAGGAACAAAGAAATTCCAGAAGAAATGTTGCAATTTCAAAACAGAGAATTGTATAGTACAATCTTTGGATTTTACAAAGATATGACATTGGCCTCATACATGGCAAAGAAAAACAAACCGGTACTTCTGATGTCAACATTTCACCACGGTGGAAATATTGATAGGGAACCTTGACAAAATAGAAACCTAAGATGGAAACTTTCTACAACAAAAGCAAAGGTAGAGTAGATGTTGATGAGTTATGCACCAACTATAGTGTAACTTGAAACACAAATCATTGGCCAACAGTTGTGTTTTAATCAATCCTAAACATGTGTGGCATAGTTTGATAGTTTCCAAAGAAAATCACAAGTGCAAAATATCACAGAGAAATTTTCTTAGAGGATTGGGACTGGAGCTCATAAGAGATCATTTATAGCAGAGGAAAAACAAAATGTTTCTGCCAGGGAACTACACAAAAAAATCGTGGAGCACACTGATGAGCTGACAGGTGAACAGGCAGGCACAGCTTCACAAAGACCTACAACAACAAGAGGAAAACCAAAAAGATTCAGCTGTGCCACAAGAAAGTACAGGAAACAAAATATACATGCTATCAGTGTAAGTGATACTTGTGTATGGAACATGCAGTTGTCATATGTGAAGACTGCCTTGCGTGTGACAGTTGAAGCAAAGCTTATTTCTGTGGTAGACTTTTATTTGTGTTGACATTATAGTGCACAAGGGTTTTTATTTTTGGTGTTATCTTTCATGTTTTGTAAGCAAGTATACAGTTGATGTGAAAATGTTAATGTCTATTTTAAGCACTCATTACATATTTGATGTTTTATTTTATTGATAGCTTATTTCTCTGCTAAGTGCATATTGTATAATAAAGTAGGAAGCTCCTGACAAAACAGGAAGAGAAGAGAGGTGACAATACTGCCACATAGGAAAGGAAGGCTAAGCACACATGCTGTCAGTATAAGCGAGACATGTGCATGGAACATGCAGTTGTCATGTGTGAAGACTGCTGTGGGTGCGACATTTGAAGCAAAGCTTATTTTTTTGGTAGTATTCTATTGGTATTGTTATTATAGTTCATATAGGAATTTATTTCTGATGTTATTTTTAGGTTTTGTAAGCCATTACACAGCTGATGTGAAAATGTTGATGTCTACTCTAAATTTAATACTTGATTTTATTTAAATTTTATGTTCCTGTTAACTATACACTGTATAATATGATAAGAACCTCCTGACAAAACAGCAAGATCACTGAGATGTCAAGTATTTCCTACAAAAAGACCACAAAAGCAAAGCACATGTGCTGTCAGTGTAAGTGATTCGTGTGTATGGAACGTGGTGTTGTCACGTATGCAGGTTGCCTTAGGTGTGGTAATTGAAGTAAATGTTATCTTTTCTATAAAGTGCTATCGGTATTTTCATTGTAGTTCATGTAAGAAATCATTTGCGTTGTTCTTTTTTAGACTTAGTACACCAAAAAGTTGCTGTTGGAAATTTTAATGCTTTTTCATAAACACTCAATAAATATTAAAAATTCAATACTTTGTTTTTGTGATTTTTTCCTGTTAAGTACTCATTGTTTAATGTACTAAAATTCATAAAATTAAAATTAATAATTCATCAATAGAAATATTCTAAAGAATATACATGGGGCTGATAGACCCATGTTTTTGCACTTTGATGACAAAATTAGTGTTATGCTTCAAGGTTGGTTACCCAGGCTTTCATTTTCTTAAAAGAGGTACAAAACAAAATAACAAAAGCCTAAGATGTCACCATGCTCTAGGCACACAGCTCTGGGGCCAGTGAGAAATTCAGTAGGAGGCACCAAAGAGTTGGAGGTGTCTGGCCCCTAAATTCTAAAAGCCTGAGTTATCGTGGCCCCTTTTTACTTTTTACTTTTTACTTTTTTTTGCCCTTTCCCCTGTTACTGCTGCTACCTTCTCGGTGATCTTCAATAAACATAGCTACTTACTAATTACTACGGAGGGTATGCTCAGCAATTCTTTCCTCATGGTACACAAGAACTTGGACTATTTTTGGCCCATTCAACTGTAACAGTCCTCCTTGCTAGGTACAAATATTTGAAGATGTACTAAGAAATGTGAGGGATGGGACAGAGGTAAAAGGGAATGGGAAAGCAAGGAGGTGGAAAGAGAAATGGAGAAAATAAGTCAATAACACCAGCTGGTTTTGAATCCTTTGTCTTCAACTTACCTTACTTCTCAACTTACCGTTTTTCTTACAACTCTGTGAACTTGTGAAAGTTACCTGAAAATTTCTCTACGTCTTTTCAAAAAATCTGTAAGTGAGGATGGTAATAAGGTTTTTAGGGGCCAGTGAGATAGCTCAGTGGTGTAAGCGCCTGCCTTGCAAGCGCGAGGGCCCGAGTTCGACTCCCGGATCCCACATACGGAAAAGGGGCCGGTGATATCGCTCAGCGGCACGGGTGCCTGTTGGCGCGCGAGGTCCTGAGGTCGACCCCCCGTACCCACAAAAAAAAAAAAAAATAAGGTTTTTAGGAAGGTTAAGGAAATTAAAATGAATCAGGCATTTGGAATGGTGCCTGCCTTACCATGAAATTTTGCTTTAGGTTTAGCTTCTTGACATCCTGACCATTTGCTGTGGAAGATACAAGAAGGTTGGAAATTCGATAACTTTCATTTGCAATTGTCAAAGTTATTTTATGACCTCTCTTTCCTGGATGAATATTGTGGTTTTGAATGCAAAGAATTTTCTAGTCATTTTTACACAGAAGAAATCACCCATCAATTTCTTAGGGTGGTTCCATATCTTCTCCATGGTGGCAGTGACTGAAGATGAGTGAATATGTCTCTGAATATAGGCCTTTAAGCATTCCTCATTTTAACTGTCAACTTTGTCTTGTCCTTTATATGACATAACTTACTCCTCAGTCTCACTGGGGTCCTAGGTATGTTGGATCTTCTTAATCTGATCTTATGCACTTCTTGTGTTTTGCAAAATCAATTCACATCTGCCTCTTCTTTCCATTTTCTCAAGTTTGTTGAACTCACTCCATACAGTACATTTTCATCGGCTCAGAGTCTTTGTGGCTTTGGTTCATTATTGCTGTTTTAGCTGTCTTCACTTTCATTGCATTACAGTCTGTGAAGAAATGTCCTTTCTTTATTTAGAAAATATCTAAGTGTGGTAAAAACTATTGGCTGCCTTCTCAAGTTCAGGATCTGCTTTTATATGGTAAAATAATGGTTCTCAAATTTCAGCATGTATCAGAATCACCTAGAATTCCAGTTCAAACCTTGTGGAGCTTTGCAGAGCTCCACCTTTCAAGTTTTCTGGCTTTGTGTTTCTGTTAGAGGCTTTTCTAGTAAGGTTTGTATGGATGCTGGTGTTTTCCTGGATCACAGTTTAATAACTTACACACACACACACGCACACACCAGACATACACATGCCTTTTTTCTCTCTCAAATAAGGCAGTGATAAGTGGAATTGGGAAAGCCATTTTGAGGCCATGAGAGAACAAGTCTTGAGGATGCTGGAGTCCAAGTGTGGGAAGTGCCCAAGAACTGATCCTGGACTCATGGAGTGGCACCCCAGATGATTTGTTACCTGAAGGCTGATTTGTGGTTATGAACTCTAAAGGATATTTATCATTGTTCTTCATCTGATATTATACTCAGAGCAAGCAAGCTTCTTTATTGTTGCCCTCTTCTTAATGATAGGGTTCATTTCTTTTCAGTTTTAGGCTACGGTTATAGCTAGTTGTGATTCTGGTTTTTGTTTAGGCTACTGAAACTTATTTGTAGTCAAAAGCTTTGTACACCTGAGGATATTAAATGTGTTCCTTCTTAGATTCTCCTTATGGCTATTATCTTTGTCTCTTTGCCCAGGCTAAATGCTATAACCAGTAGCACCAAGACTCTCACAGCCCCAAAGTGAAATGGGTGGGCTTCATGGAAAACAGCAGCAGAGTGACTATTTGCTCACTTTGCATTACTGGTCTGGACCCCTCCATGCCTCCAATTCACCTGAGTTAGGGAAAAGTTTTCTGCTTTTAAAAACTAACCTTAGGCAAATATTTTAATTTCCAATTACCAATATAAATTCCTTATTAATCTATGTTGGGATATATTATTTTAGGTAATGCCAAGGGTGTCACCTACCTCCGTATTTAACAACATAACAGAATAAGAAAATATATTTAAAACCATGTGACAACTGAATGGAAATATTTCTTTTTGGTGTGTGTGCTGTGGAGGTCTGCTTCATGGCATCATTCAAGGACCCATGCTACAATAAGTGCCCAAATCTTAATATACAATTTCTTAGATTGTTCTGAACATTGACATAAAGACTGTAGAGTGGTGAAGGGAGAAATGGCTGCACACATAACATCTTTATGGGCCAGGCCTGGAATTTAAATGTATTACTTCTGTACATATTCCTTTTGTGCGAACTAGTTAGTGTGGACACACTAAACTGAAAGGGACTCTGGGATTTGCAGTCTGCTGTCTTACCAGAAAGCAAAGGAAATGAATTTGTTATACACTAAGCAAGAAATCTTTATAGCAACAGAAAGGAGACTACTAGACAAGAGGAAGGGCATAAAGGGGAGGGAGGAGGAGAGATCAAAGGGAAAATGGGGGGTGAAAATTATCAAAGTATGCTATATGTATGTACAAAAATGCCAAAATGAAACATTATTCTGTATAACTAATTTGCACTAATAATAAACAGAGAAGTCTTTATGCCATTTTCTGAGAATTACACTAAAGATTATTGCAAAAGCCTAAGCCCCTCTTTAATAAAATATACATAGCCAGATATATAATCACAGCTATACATAAAATTTTAAATAGTCTTTAACAAAAATATTTCCAGAAGTTTGTAATAAAAAATGATTCTAAATGAGACATATTTTTAACCACAAAGTTTTTCAGGTCCCATTATAAAAAAGAAAATTCACGTTTTAAAGCAGTGATGCATAGAACTGAGCCTATCAATACTTTCTAATCAGTTATGAGGGAGAATAATACAGATTACACAGAGAGGGTATGAAACCAAAACAAAGACTTCAGTGAAAGATTTATGTAGTAAAAGATGGCTCAGCTAAATTTGAAAGAAGAGAAGGAGATAGCCGTGAGAAGGCAGTAATATGCAAAAAGGGCCGAGATGTGCTTTTGGTCTAGGAGGCAATAGAAATGAACTTGTCAGAGACTTCTGATCTTGCATTATCAGTTGTCCAAATTTTGTGTTCCCTAATCAGCCAACTTTTATTATTATTATTATTTTGCTTAATTTATATAGAAGTCACAAAATTGCCATGTCACTGAACAGGGTCCAGGGATCCCCAAAGAGGATATGAGGACCCCAACTTCCCTCCCAAACTCTACAAAACAAGATTGTTGACTTTTGTCATAGAAAAATAATTTCTGGACATTCCAGTGAAAAGCATAGGCAGATTGATTATGCAGAGTTAGAAAGTAAAATAAAATAAGGAAGGAGCTTCAGCTTGAAGAGCTAACAGAGGTACAACTCTGAAGTAAAGGACAGACTGGTCCATTAACAAAAAAACAAGACTATTTTTCTTGGCTTCTCTCAGGTGGGTGAGGGTGAAGGTTACCTTTGCATCATGAGTAAAGTCTCATGTTTTAGGAAATTTCCTCTGGGTAGGATATGGATTACTGGTCATTCTAGCCTTTAGTGACATCCTGGCTTCTTCCCCTGCTGTTAGATTTCGGGTTCAGCCTTTGAAAATAAGCCTAAGGAATAAGGATTGGGCACATTCCATACATTGTTAGCAAAGAAAAATAGAGAAAAAGACATGTCTCCATCTTGAGTGTGTAATGGTTCACAGATTAAAGACTGAGAATATGTGTCCTGTCCCATGAGGATACTTGTCCTATTCTATTCCCTCTTCCATGGAATGGAATTGTTGCCAATAAGTGGCTGTTCTTGCATTTAAGTGTGGCCATCTGACTAAACTACTTACTGGCAGTGGAATTTAAGAAGAAACAAATGTGTTATTTCCAAGCCCAGAGTTTTAAGAAGAGAGCGTGTTTCTCTGCTATTAGCTTGATGGAGAAGATGAAGAGACTTTAATGGACGGTACCCCTTCACAAAGCAGAAGGATCTTCCCATTCTGAAATACATGGATAAAAGCTGCCTCACATCAAAGGTCCCTTGCATAGGAAGCTGAAATGCAGCTTGAAAAATAAGACTTTCCATTTTTTTGTCTTAAACTTAGTGATAAGTTTCAAAATTATGAAAGAAAATCTTTAATTTAGGATTTTTAAAACTAAGCTATTCTTCTAGTTTCCTCATGCTGAGAGTGAAACTGTGGCCCCCAGCCCTGGTAGCATTATAGATAGCAAAGTTATTTAGAAATATTGTAGGCAATCAGATAGTGCCGGGCCCTCAGTGCGGAAGACAACTGTGGCTGGAGGCACATTCACTGAAGGCCAGACTTCAAGAAAAAGAGGAACTACTCACCTGTATACTTCCCCTAGGGATGAACAACAGTGATTGATACTCTAAATAGGCATCAATCACCTTGCGGTGGGGGACCAAACCTCTTTAACCCACCCCTTCCAGGAAAGTCCTTGTCCTCCCATGTGCATTTGCTACACGACTTGCTTGCTAATTTGATCCCCATTTAATGGATATTACCTAAGGGACTATACTTGTTGTAACCTTATAGGTTCACCATAGTCTTCACACCCACATTGTGATTTCCCTTTGGATCAGTATTACCTAAGTGACCATACTTGTGATCTTATTGACTGATTATAGTTCTGTCCCACCTTGAACCTGCCTCAACTTGTGGCTTTGCTCAATAAACACTTGAGAAGTGGGGTTGGCAGGTAACCCACTTTCCAGGCCCCCTTCTGTCCTTAAACAGCAGCTTTCTTTCTCTCAATAAATTCTTCCTACTCTTAACCTCCATTGTTCCTAGAATTCATTCCTCGATTTTAGAGAACATGAACTCAGCGTTTCAGACATCTAGCAGGTTAGGAGTTACATTTCCCTTATATTATTTGGAGGTCCTATATCCTACACCCTCTATCAGTACTAGGAATGTTTCAGCAGAACCAGATTTTCAACAATTCTCACAGCCTGGCTGCATCAAGATGTGATATTTCCTGGCTTTTGTTCTAGCCCCCCTATTAGTTGATACTTTAGTATGTACCTTCCAGGTGCCCTACCAATTTTGCCAAATTGTGAATAAACCCATTTTTCCTTTTATTTTATTTGTTTCCTAATACTTTGGATGATGATAGACAGACAAATCCACTGATTTGTCTACTCTGATTATGGAAGCTGAGAAAGCCCATAATTTGTTTTCTGCAAGCAGGAGGCCACAAAAACCTTGGTTCCAATCTAAGCTTGAAGGCCAGGAAGTCCAGAGAGCCCACACCGTAGGCCCCGATAAAAGTCTAAATGTCTGAGAACTACAACCACTGGTGTCTGCCCAAGGGCAGGGTATGGATGGGTCAGCTGAAGAAGAAAGTGATCTGAATGCCCATTATATAAAAAACAAAAACAAAAACAAAAAACAAATGCTGGTGAAGACAGGAGACAAAGGAACCTTTCTACACTGCTGGTGGGATTGTAAATTAGTATAGCCACTGTGGAAAACAGTATGGAGGTTCTGGGGGAAAAAAACCCCTAAAAATAGAACTATCCAATATAGCAAGCTAACCCACTCCCGGGTATTTATGTGAAGGTGATGAAGTTGGCATACAAAGAAATGCCAGCATGTTTACTGTGGCATTATTCAGAATAGCCAAGAAATGGAATCTGCCTAGGTGCCTGTCATCAGATGAATGGCTAAAGAAAATATGTTTATTGTAGTCAGGGTTTGCAAGGGAAACAAGTTAATACAGAACACATAATTTATAGGATTATTTTAATAATATTCACCCAAACAGTGAAATGCAAAAGAGTTCAGGAGATCGGTCCACGCACTAGAGACCCAAAGAATCCAGCTGAGGGCCTGGATCCCATGGCAATGTCCTGCATGAGTCCAGCTGAAGACCTAGAGCCCACGCAATGTCCCCAGCAAGTCAAACTGGGGGCCTAGAGCCTCTGACAACGTCATGCAAGCCTATTTCAAGGATCTGTGCTGGAAAGGCCCAAAGGTCAGTGGTAGATGCTAGAAAGTCTGCACCAGCAGAATGAAGGAGGATATCTGCCAGCAGGCTGAGGGATCTGCACTAGAGCCAGGAAGGGATGCTCAAGGTAAGGACCAGAGCTTCCCCAAAGTGAACCATAGCCATTCTCAGTGACAATGAGGTCCTGAGCTCCTCTGATGATGAGAACAGCCAAGTTTCTATCAGGAAAGCCAGCATGACAAGCTTCTCCAGGAGAATAAACAGCATACCCTCTTCCCCTCAGTTCTCTTTTTATGCTGTTGGTAACAATCCACAGGTGGGCCATCCACACCCAGCACCACACTGATTCAGTTCAGTTGGGTGTTACAAGTTGACCACCAGTTGTCAATCCACCACAATGTTATAAATACACAATAGAGAATTTTTCAACCATCAAGAATAAAATCATGTCATTTGCAGGAAAATGGATGGAACATTTTGACATCAGATTAACCAAAATAAGTCAGGCTCAGAAAGACAAGTATTGTATGTTTGGTTTTTGTTTCTCATATGTAGACACTTGAAGCCAGGCATGGTAGAGCACATCTGTAATCCTGGCACTCAGGAAGCTGAGGCAGGAGGATCTCTGTGAGTTCAAGACCAGCCTGGGCAACATAGTGAGTTCAAGGCCAGCCTGAACTATACAGCGAAACCTTGTCTCAAAAAATAAAAATAAAGGCCGGTGAGACGGCTCAGCGGCTTAAGCGCCTGCCTTGCAAGCGCGAAGGCCCGAGTTCGACTCCCGGAACCCACATACGAAAAAGGGGCCGGTGATATCGCTCAGCGGCACGGGTGCCTGTTGGCGCGTGAGGTCCTGAGGTCGTCCCCCCGGTACCCACAAAAAAAAAAAATAAATAAAAAAAATAAAAATAAAAATAATAAAAATAAAAAAATAAAAACTTGAAAGAAAAATGACCTAACAGTAGGAGAGGAACTATTAGGGAAGGGAATGGAGATTATGAGGTAGAGGTAGAAAGGAAGGTGGACATGATTAAAGCATGATATATGCATGCATGGGATTGTCACAGCAAAACACCTTAATATGGACAAATAATATGTGCATAATAGTTATTAAAAAAGAGGAAAGCGATTCTTTTTTTTTTTTTTTTTGCCTTTTGTTCTATTAAGGCCTTCAATGGATTGGATTATGGACATCTCCTCGGTGAGAGACACCTAACTCAGTCTAATTATTCAAATGTGAAGGTCCTCTCTAGATACCTGCATAGCCTACAGCCTGCAGTCTCTAGGAAGTAGGAATAATCAAATTGTTTAGCCACTCCCACAAACCACTGGCTGCTCACTTCAGAAGAATGATAACACCTGTTGTGTATTTTTTTTTCCTGCATACACTAGGCAACTTTCCATTGAACCACCATTAGGGGTGTTATAATTCATTTTAATTCTGATACTATTTACCTAGAGAAAGTATCAGAACCTGTGGGTTAACAGCTCAGTTTCAAAAGAATGTCTCCCTCTTCAGACACTAGTTGCAAGTGCTAGATTGTCACCTGTACAGTCAACCTTTGAATTTATTGTTTCCAAACCGGCTGATTCAATCAACCACCATGAAAAATTTGGGGGGAAGAAAAATGCAGTTTCCATGTATGATGGAGGGGTTACAGGAGGCTTGCTAAGTTCATGAAGTGCTATATTAAATCAACTGCTTTGAGATTTTATTTTAGGAAACATAGTTAAGTCATATCTTTAGCACCACATTTGAGCAAAGACAATTAAGAGAGCCTACTTTCAATGTATATACGTGGAAAGGGAGAGAGTAGAAATGGAAGGTGAATTAGAACATCACAGTGGGCAAGGACACCATGTTTAGCTCTGCAGTAGTTCGTGGAAGTGGGAGGTGAGTATTGGACAAGGATGAAGGTAAGGAAGGTGCTTGACAACCAGGGCTTCAACTTAGGCCCTGGACATCCTGAGCTCTACACCTTGCAGGGGCTCATCGCTTCATACAGGAAATTGAGTGATGCCAAGTGCTGACACCTATGTGGTATTTTACCAGTGGCTTCCACTTTGAGTCACACATCAGAACCTCTCCTGTTTGAGATCCCTGAAGGAACTTGTCCTCAGAGAGATGTCAGATACAATCTTCACAAGTCCTGTCAGTACATACTCCCTTAAGTGTCTTTTTTTGGGATCAAAAAGACCCGTACCTAGTCTTTTAAGGACAATCTTTGCCCTCAACACCTGTCATAGTCAAATGTCTGTGAAAAAGTTAAAAAACTAATTTAAAAAATTAAATAAATTCTGAGAGGACATCTATTGACCAATTAGTTATTTAATTAGGTAGATTAATCTCAAAATTCTTAACCTCATTTATCTGTAAGAGGAAATCAGTGAGCTTACACAATGTTGAAGTTTTTTTCTAGTTATTTGAAAATAAAACAAAGCAGTAGAATCTGCAATTATGTCTTTGGTGTCCTTTAAATTTTCATTTAGAGGAAGATTGCCATGGTAGCATCAGCCATGGTCTCAGATGCTAAAAATAAACTGACACATCTTTATCTTTTTATGCTACTCAATACTAAAAATTAATATAGACTTTCAATTTGAGAAAAAAGAAAAGAAAAAAATTAAACACATCTCTTTTCCTAAATTAAAGAAATAAAAATTAGTGATGTGGAACTTTGCATTTCACAATGAAATATATATTGCACAAATATACATAAACTTTACACATCTAAAATACAAATGGAATGCTATGTAATAGTTTCTGGCCTTTTGGATTATACAATCTCAATACTATATATCACAGAATAGAATATCTTACAAATTCAGAATATAAATTATGAAAAAGCAAATTGGTCTTTTCTAGAGAAAACTTAAAGAAATGTAATCATAATTACTCCAAAACAAATACAGAACTTCAAAATACACTATAAATAATATAAAGTTTAATAATAATATAAAATTACTATCCACTATACCCTAACTTGCTTTTAAGTGAGAACTTCAGAGAAAATTGACTCACCACATTTTACAGACATCTAAATACTTCTTTTTTTTTTTTTTTTTTTGGCTATTTGATTATTGTAAACCTGTACCATCAGGGTGAGGGAAAAATTGCACATAGGATATCCAATTTTAGCTTCAAAATTCATATTACAGTTGGTAAATAAAATTTATAGGAGACTATTGATTTTGTCTGAGCTCTTACACAAGGTCCCAACTAGATTTAGGTTATTTTTCTGAATTTACTTGTTATTTTCCTAAACTCAAATTTACCCCCGTCACACAAAACAGAAGATAGAGCATATGTATTCTCCTTAAACCCCAAGATAGGACTTTAAGTTCTGAATTTCAAAATTCTACTGCTCTGAAAACAAATCACCAGAATTCTAGATCTCTAATTTCCTACCAATAAGAGAGAAGAGACACCAAGGTGGGGGGAGGATGGAATGGGGAGTAGACCAAGGAGAGAAGGTGATATTTGCTGAGGTAAGTCACAAAATGATTTCTCCATTGTGAAGGTTATGTTCTTAGATAAATGGTGTGTGATTAAAATGGTTTTGTTAACATATAAAGAGAAAATATTTCATCTGTTGAACTGTAGTTTGGGTAACAGTTAAACAGAGCTAGAAAACTTACATTTACACTCATGAATGCAGCCCAAAAAGGCAAGCTTTTCATTCACAGGAGCACATACCTGTAAAAGGTGAGTTGGAAATTTCCTTGAATAAGGCAGTGACAACTGGAAGTCATCCTCTAAAAATTCATTTCTGTATTTTAGGCTTAAGAAAACAACAACCACAAAACAACTGATGTTTAGAATCAATTTGGGATAACATCATACAGAATTTTATTGTAAAATATGAATTAAAATGTAGATCATTGGGCCGGTGAGACGGCTCAGCGGCTTAAGCGCCTGCCTTGCAAGCGCGAAGGCCCGAGTTCGACTCCCGGATCCCACATACGAAAAAGGGGCCGGTGATATCGCTCAGCGGCACGGGTGCCTGTTGGCGCGCGAGGTCCTGAGGTCGTCCCCCTGGTACCCACAAAAAAAAAAAAAAAAAAAAATGTAGATCATATATGTATATATATCAACTAGGACAAACTAAGATAATAGTGGCCAAGGGTTCTACAAAGCTAGGAACTAGGACAAAGACACAAAAGAAACAAAAACCGATCTTCAAAGTCAGTTATTCTCTCTCTCTCTCTCTCTTTTTTTAATACGTGGGTACTGGCAGTGGAACTCAGGACCTGGTGCTTGCTAAGCAGGGGCTTATGCCGCTGAACTATATCACTGGCCTCTATTGTCCTCCTTTTAATGATGTGTTATTCCTAGAAAGCTTTTCTAGAAAAATCAGTATTGTCTCATAAAATTTAGTTATTTCCTCCCTTACTTATAAATAAACACACTAAGCCTATAAAGGGAAGATGATCACTTAATGCTACTACACGGTTCGCTAATTAAATGATTCCTGACTCCAGAGTGGAGTTCTTTGCACTTGTGTCCATTGAAAACAAAAGACATTCTCCCACATTTCCATATTTTGGTAAAATTTGTTAAACACTACCTTAAAATCGCTTTTCTATGCAATACTGAACATGCTTACATTTCAATTTAATTTTGTGGCCGTATAGTTTTTGCTTGTGAATCAAACACAATGAGCTGGCCGAAACCCATTGTGTATGAACCCTGAAGCGCTGCACAAACCGTGTCTCCCCTGTGGGGCGAAAGAGACGGCCTCCTTCCCGCCTTTGGACTCTGAGCACTGTAGTGGACCCAGCGAGGCTGCCAGGCACAGATGTTGCACAACCTTTCCAGTGGTAGGCTGGAAAGGGCTCTCAGAGTGGCCCCGCCAACCAGTGGCTCCTGATTTCCTTTCCTAGATCCTCGCTGTAAAGTCGTTACCCTCTGCCCCATGCTGGTACCTGGGGTCTTGCATATCTGCTGCAGGAAGGCCAAACTGGAGACAGTAAGCCCTCCACGTGCTTCCCATCGGCCCAACCTGCCACCCACTTTCTTGTTCCTTGGAGAGGCTGAGGAAACGTTTGCCTTGTGGGTAAAGGCACTGGTGAATTAGGATGTGGACACCACTGGAAAAGTTATTAATTGAGGAGGGATCTGTTGTAGGGTGGGGTTGTCTATAGGATGCTTCTATGCCCTATCCTCTGTCCCCAGATTCCTGTGATTTTTTCACAGAGGAGAAATGGAAGATGGATTAACGTGTCTTCTATTTTCATTCAGATTTCTGAAATAGCTGCTCTATTTCCTGTTCAGGTCTTTTTATTTTTTAATTTTTTTTTATTCTTTACTTTTTGTATTAAATGGAAGAAAAGACAGAGTGCGCCTGTTGTATTTTACCTGGACATGGGCTCTTTGGTTCATTTTTGAAATTACCTATTCCCTTTATATTATATTGTATACTGTTTATGTTTATATATGTATGAACCCTGTGAAATGTGCATTAAATTTATGTGGTGTAACTAAATTTATAGACATCTTAAATATTTAAAATTTGTAAGCATTTGTAATTTATTTATTTATTTATTTATTTGTGGGTACCGGGGGTCAAACTCAGGACCTCACGCTTGCCAGGCAGGCGCTTATGCTGCTGACCCATCTCACTGGCCCTGGCAATCGTAATTTATGACCTTTACTTTGAATGAAAATTACACATAGGAGATCTAGTGAACTTATTAGATTTTTTTAAAAAATATTTAAGTTTATTACTTAATAATCCTCAGGTTACCTAAGTAATATTATAAGAAATTAATCAATGTAAATGTTCATTAAATGCTTATATGGAGATGTATTCTATATATTTTTCTAACTGAAAAATAGCAGTGTTATTATATTAGTTTAGTAGAAAATTAAATATGTTATTTATTCTTAGTATCAGACTTCCTACATTTATAGCAATTTCCAAAGTTTCCAACTTAATTTCTTCCTAATAAACTTAGAATGATAGTAAGACATCACTTCATATTTTCCACTAATAATAAGTCTCTAGACATAGAAGGTTCTGTAGTCCATCTTAGTGAACATCAGAGCCCTTACAAATATTAAGAGATTAAAATATGGTAAGAGAAGAAATCTTCACGGCTTTATGAAAACCCAAAATCCCATCAGTTAAACATTTTCATATGTCGTCTCGATTTGAGAACTACATAGCATTTGTACCTTGATTGTGTGTGTGTAAGGGGGGAGAATATGTGTGTGAGAGTGTATTTGTCTGTGTTTTAGGCTGATTTACACCCCACTTTTACAGACGATAGGTGGTTTGCACAGAGTTCAGGAATGTGACCACAGCTGGCACAACTGTAGCGGGTTGTCTACCTTGAGGGCCAATACGCTGAAACACTATGATACATTGTTCTTGGCTCTGATGATGCCAAATGTTTCCATTTACAGGCCTTTCCTGCTCAACTTTCCCCTTTTTTACTAGAGAAAATAGGGAAAGCCCTGTAGCTATGCTTCTAATGTTCAAAATTACTAAGGAATGTAGCTATAAACCCATCATACAAAATTCTTCACTAAGCTTCTGCACATGACTTTAAAAAACTCGTTCTGCAACAAAACATGAAAAGATATTTTTCATAATGCCAGTGTGATAATAATGTCTATCTGAGATAAATATAGTCCTTCATATCTGGATAGTTGCTTTGGTCTTTGCGTAGGTACATGGAGCATGTCAAACAGAGAAGGGAAGGAATGGAGGAGGACTGATAAATCAGTGAATGTCTGATAAATCAGATCACAGCAATAGGTAGCATTATTAGAGCTTTTCCACTGCCTTTCTCAAACTAAGTATGTTGATGACCGCATAGCTACATGAGCATACACACATACTCATAGTTACATAAAGTTTAAATGCCATAGCATTTACTATATTTTCCCATAAATCTAAATATGATATATAAATATCATTTGGCTCAATATTCAATATGTTGTAAGTTCCCCAAAGATGATATTGTGTGCCACTGCCACTGCTCTGCCTCGATTTCCTTATTTGTTGTCTCATCTCTTAAGTGCAGACAGCAATATTATAAAGATATCATAATTAACATTTGGTGCTTAGTATATTTCCTTTCAAATAACAAGTGCTCAGTATCTATTCATTATTGGCATAATTGTTATATACAAATAGTAGGTAAATGTGCTTTGATTTGTTACTAACCTATTTTTATTTTCCCATCCTTTCTTATGTTCTGCAATAAGGTATATCAGATTAAATGAGTAGCTTTTATCAGTGGGAAAAATCACAATTATATAGAAAGCTAAAAAGTAAATTTATAACTAGGAAAGGAAGAATAGAATGCACCCACTCACGACATTCCTCAGGTATGATTTGAATTATACTATCTAATCGCTTCTCGGCCTGTTGGCTAAGATCAAGTGTGCATTATACTATCTGCAGTTTTTCTTTCTGCTTAACGGTAATATATTTACTTCTTGAAATTTTGAAATTCTTATTTACTTCTACTGTCAGAAGGCTGAAACATAACTAACTCCCTCTGCCTAGGTGCAGAAATTCTCCACATGGCCTAGAACTTCAACACGTAACTGCCAACATGCTAAGGGGGGAAGTAGACATCCAGCCTAATAGTCTGTGCTCAGGAAAAAGTTGACTGGGAAATGGTAAAACTAAAATCATGACATTGGGAGAAAGATCACAGTAGCTGGTTTGCGGGAAACCAAACGCTGGGCTGGGAGAACTCAGCAGCATGGACAAACAAGAAAACAGCAGCGGTTTGAAGATAGTGGCAGCCAGTGAGTTTTGTGATGGGAGAGTTCTGAGTCTTGGGGTGCCCCTGTAGGGACCAGGGGAAGGTTGGGCATCACCAGCCTCTCATACTAAATACAGAACTTGTGCACCTTCCCTCGATCTGCTCAGAGGCGTTCAGTATAAATACAGCAGCATACAGACACTGGCCAGCCTTGCCTCTCAAAGCTCTTGAGCCCACACTCAAACAAGCCCATGGACTATGCAGTGATGGAATCAGCAGACAGCCTGAATTTTCCAGCACCTTCATTCCCAGGTATGGAAGAGATGAACTCAGTGGGTTTGAGCCAGTCCAGGCACCGGTTAGCTTCGTGAGTATTCGTGCACAACCAGATAGTGTGGGAGTTCATCCTCCTGCTTGGTCTAAATGGCCTTGCTTACTTGGGCAGGGGTGAAAAACTCTAAGGTAAAAAATTGAAAAAGACCTCACATCTCACCTTTTTGTCAGGAAGCATCCAAGAATTCCCTCCATTATAAATACTACCACAAGGAGAACCTGTTTTGGGTATTTGTGTATTTCCTTCCATGTGTACCCTGGGGGACTATGTGTGTATGTGTTCGCAAGTGCTAGTTACCGCTTTTGCTCTCTTAGTGTCTTACCGTTATGTTCAATTATGTTCCCACATTCTGAAGGTTATTTTATAGGGTTTGCTGAATTTGTGTTTCTGTTAGGTCATTAGATTCAGTCTCCTTATATTTAGTGTCATTTTTCATTTATAGTCCCTCTTTGTCTCTTCTTGCTTTCCTTCCCATCTTGCACACTTTCAAATTCCCCTCCTTTTCATTTCTTCTGTATAATTATTATCAAATCAAGTTTTTCTTTCTTTCTTTTTTAAGTGTGCATGTAGTGGGCATATGCGTGTGTAACTATGTATGAGTGTTAGTTATTTCTTTTGCTTTTGTATTTTCTTACCTTGATTTTTCCTGTTCTGTCCTACCAATGTTGTTTCTTCTGTCTTCTAACTTTGTATTTCTGCTAATTTATTGATTGAATTTAATCTCACTATATCATCTCTCACTTTACATTTGTATATCCTTCTCTGCTCTTTTTTTCTTTCCCCTCACATAATCTCTCAAACCTCCCCTCTTCTCTCCTGGCATATAAATATTATCATTAAAACCTGGTTATTGATATTTATATCTTGTATTCTGAGTAACTACTTTGAAGATAACAGTACTCAATGTATTAATTGCTATTACTCTCCCATTATCTTGTTTTAAAATTATTTTTTTTCTCTTTAAAAAAAAAACCTGGTTATTTTTCTCTTTCTTTCCTTTCCCTTTTTCCTGAAATTTTTTCTTCTCTTTTCCTCTTCTTTCTTAGCCTATCCTATATTACTACTATTTATTTATATTCCTGGCTTAGTGAAACAATAGAGAACTTTGTTTTTTTTCTTTTTGTGGGTACCGGGGGTCGAACTCAGGACCTCAAGCGCCAGCAGGTGCCCATGCAGCTGAGTGATATCACCAGCCCTTTTTTCATATGTGGGTACCGGGAGTTGAACTCAGGACCTCGTGCTTGCCAGGCAGGTGCTTATGCTGCTGAGCTATCTCACCGGCCCACAATAGAGAACTTTTAAAAAAAGTTTTAAATTATATGTTGATAAGGGTTACTTCTTTAGATATTGATGTTACTGGTAGTTCTCTTCTCACAATGCATTGCTAGGGATTGCACCTAGTACACTGAAAATTCTGAGTAGGAAAGTCGCTTACTGAAGAGGACTTCAAAACCATGGCTGAAATTTGTGTCTGAACTGATCTACAAACTTTGCCACCACAACAAAAGAATCATGAGAAAATAAGGAAACAATATGTTTCCAAAAATTCCTAACTCCTCAACAGTTGATCCAACAGATATAGAAGTGGATGATATCCCAGAGAATTTTATTTTATTTATTTATTTTTGTTGTGGGGAGACCAGGAATCAAATTCAGGACCTCGTGTTTGCCATGCAGGTGCCCCGCCGCTGAGCTATATCCCTGGCCCCCCAGAGAATTTTAGGAAGCAATAGTTAAAGTGATCAACGAGTTCAAAAAAGAGAAGCAGTTGAATTAATCATTTACTAAAGTGATCATTGAGCTCAAAGAAATACAAATAGGCAGCTGAATAAATTAAGGAAAAAAATGTGAATGATCACTGCAGTAAACAGATAGAGCCTTCTGAACAAGAACCAAGCAGAAATCCTATAAATGACCACCTCAATAGTCGAATAAAAAACTCAATTGAAAGTCCTGGCAGTAAGGCAAGAAGTACCAGAAGAAAGGATGCCAGGACTTGAAGATAAGGTGAATGTACTAGAACATTCAGTTGGTAATAATGAAAACAGAAAAATGAACAATGAAAATACTATCCAAGAACTCTTATGCAACTCTAAAAGGACACCTTAACAGAAATTGGTCTCAAGGAGGGTACTGAAGTAGAAGCTAATGGCTTAAAGGTGTACTCACTGAAATTATTCCTAAAATTTCCCCAAACTTTGAGAATAAGATGGGTGCCTAAGGAAAAGATACCCTTAGAACACCAAATTGACAGGACCAGTAAAGAACCTCTCCACAACACTGTGTTCAAATTCCAGAAAGTGAGAACAAGGAAAGAATATTAAAAGTTGTTATAGAGAGGCTCCAAATTACTTGTAAGGGAATAACAGAGTAACATCAAATTTTTCAACAGAAACTGTAAAGGTGATGAGGGCTTGAAATGAAATTTTTCAATCCCTGAGGGAAAATGTTTGCTAAACTTATAGGTTACTATATCCTACAATGCTATACTACAAAATTGAATGAGACGTTAAGACCTTTCAGGATAAAGATAAACTAAAGAAATTCATGGCCATCACTTCAGCACTAGAGAAAGTACTTATGGAAATCCCAAATAGATACAATGAGGAAAACACATACCACGAGGATTAGAGGTCCCATTTGACCCAGTTATTCCCCTTCTGGGTATCTTCCCAGAAGAATTAAAAACATCATACCACAGCAATCTATATGCACTTGTGTTTATAACAACGGAGTTTGTAATAGCTAAATCTTGGAAACAACCCAAATGCCCATCAACCAAGGAATGGATAAAAAAGATGTGCTATTTTTATACAATGAGTACTATTCAGCCATGAAGAAGGATAAACTTGAGGCTTTTGTAGGTAAATGGATGCAACGTGAAACCATACTCATAAATGAAATAAATCAGACTCGCATGTGTAAACATCGTATTGTCTCCCTAGTGTAAGAAGCTGAAAGATTAAATAAGATCCAAAATGTACATTAGATATTGTGAAATGGGAAGAAACTGTTCAAAAGGAAAGAGAAACTGGGATGTGGGAAAGGAGAAAAGAAGGAAGGGAAAAGGCAAAAAAAAAAAAAATATATATATATATACAAGATAGTTAAGATAGTCATACTACTAACTGCTATTAGTTCATTGAAAAGAAAGGTTTGTGCCTAAATTGTTTGATCATTTTTTCATGCCTATATCTTGTAATATGAGCAACTACTTTAAAGATAACAATATGCAATGTACTAACCATTGTTACTCTCCGACAATCTTGTTTTGAAATTTTGTACCATTGTTTTTATTGATTTTTTTCTCTTTAAAAAAAGATTAATAAAATGAAAAAGATCATGTTCTCCAAAAAAAAAAAGAAAGAAAATGTGGATGTATATGCACAATGTCATATTATTCAGCCATAATTTAGATTGAAATCATGTCATTTGCAGGAAAATGCATAGAACATGAGACCATCATTCTAAGCAAAATAAACCAGACTCAGAAAGTTAAATATCCCATGGTTTCTTTTATATGAGTAAACTAAATATTAATTAATTAATTCAAGGAGAGATGATAAGAACCTAGTGGATAGACTGTTGGAGATGGTGAAGGGATCAGAGGAGAGATATGAAAAAGAAGAGGAGGATAAAGGGGTTGAAAAGTTGCAAGTACCAATTCCCTAAAAGGGACATCACTATCCTGTGTTATAAACAGGCACTTTTGAAAAGGTTAAAGATTGGAGGAATTTGTATGTAATGTCAGATTTGTCTCTCACAGCTATCCTTTTCTATTTAGAGGCTGTGTATTCCTTTTGTTTTTATTCATTAATGAGTTTATTAAATCTGACAATAGTTTAGCGTAAACATGAATATATTTATTCTTCTGTTTTACTTTATTATTTGTTTTCATTTGGTACTTTGTTTTCATTATGGTTAAGAAATCCATGGCTAAAAATGTACTTAGTTTAATTAAGTCAAGTTAAAAGCCTAGGGAAATTTTAAATTGCCTTTCTGTGTTAAAGGAAGTTGTAAAGAATAACCACAACTTGATTTAATATATACATAATTCTTAATAGGGACAGCCTTGTTAAATCTTAAAATCAGAATTTATTTAGTGGTATTTAGAATCATTTGCAGGCTACAAGATATATTATTTAGTAATAAGTAGGTTAGATAAGTATGTGTGTGATTTATTTCACTGATATTAATGGGATAGACATACATAGAAAATTTATGTAAATATATGTGGATACGTATCTATCTATCTATCTATCTATCTATCTATCTATCTATCTATCTATCTATTAATCTATCTATCTACATCCTGGGGAGCAGGTTAAGATTGATTTATATTCAGGCAGTATTTTTCAGGTTTCTACTGCAATCAAGAACTGTGCTCTGCAGCAGAAAAAAAATTTTAAAGACTGCCTTTGTAGTGGGAAATAAAAACTTTAAAGTCGCTCAAATTTACAAGAACTTTTTGGCATAAATGCGAAAGTTATTTAACTATATATATGATACCAAGTAAATCTTTAGAAACCTTAAATTTGGTGTAAAATTTAGACTTCTTTTTGTGTTTCTAAATGTGGGAAGTTTGGTTTTTTATAGTTACATATTTTTTGAGGTAATTGTGGGTAACCTCTTCTTTTTTCTGATCTTAGAGGAAATGCTTTCTGGTTTTCTCCACTCAGTGCAATGCTGGCTATGGATTTGTAATAGATAGCCATTTTTGTTCAGGTATGACCCTTCTACACCTAATTTTTTCAGGACTTCTAACATGAAAGGAATCAGTTTTACCAAATGATTTTTCTACATCTATTGAGATTCATGTATAATTTTAATCCTTCATTCTGTTGATATGAATGTGACACTTCTCATTTACAGACTTGTGTCTATTGATTTACCTTTCCATTCCTGGGATTAACTCTGCTTGATCGTGTTTTGATGTGTTATTAAGTCAAATTATCCAATGTCTTACTGACAATTGACATTTTTTTGCATTTATATCCATCAGGGATATTGGTCTGTTTTTGTTCTGTCCTTGTCTGGTTTTGGATACAGGGTAATGCTAGCCTCACAAAATGAGCTTGGAAGGGTTTCCTCACTTTCAGTTTTCTATGAATAGTCTGAGAAACGTTTATATTTCACCTTTATCAGTCCATTAAAATCCAATAGTGAAGCCAATAGGTCTTGGGCTTTACTTTACCAGAATACTTTTATTACTGATTCATTTTCATTATTTGTTAATGATCTTACTCAGATATTTTGTGTACTTTTGCCTCAATTTTGCTGCATTATTAATCCATGCATCCAGAATAGTATTTATTTCTTCTATGTATTCCACTTTGATAGATATAGTTTTTCATAATAATTCCGGATTATCCTTTGTATTTCTGTAGTAAAGGTTGCAATGTCTCATTTTCATCTTCAGTTTTATCTATTTTGGTCTTATCTCCTTGTCTTTGCAAGTCAGCAGTAAACATGAAAGTAAACAGGAATGAGCACCAGTTGCTTGAGAATTCAGGTTCCTAGGCACAAACATTCTATTTAACTCACAAATTGAATAATAAACCAATGAAAATAGCTGATGCAAATTTCATGTAGATTTTTTCCCATTAATTTGTAGTAGCTGATACTCCTTGTTCTGCATTAACACAACTAAAAAAGGTAATCAAGTTCCTGGTAAATGGAAAGGATAGGAAAAGCAATTTAATCGCTGCTGTGACTGTTACTGTAACCTATTTACACAAATCACCAGGAAATAACCTTCCATCATCCCTGGCCCTGGTTTTCCATTCTGGTGAGGTGGGCCACATGATTTATGAGCCACACTGATTCTGACTTTAATTCAGCAGGAGAAACAAGAGGCTTGAAATACTTAGATACTCTGGTATGCACGTAGATACAGATCCTTGACAAATCTCAAATTCAGTCTTTAGTTGCACCTTTCATTTTTGGCATACATTTGTCTTAAGCCCTTTTAATGATACACTGAAATGTCCTCGTGTCTGCACCTCTAAACTCTCTTGAGTTAGATGCACATAGACTTTACTTATTCTAACGCCAGCAAGGTGCAGTGAGTACCCCAGAACATTCTTACCTTCTGCATGGTGGTGTGCTCAGGGACACGGACATCTTTCTCCTTAATTACATTCACTTTCAAAATGAACTTAACTCTGTTTAATAAAATTTAGTTTAATTTACTAGTTTTACTAGCCAGTAGGAATTTGCCCACTGCCATCAATACTATCTATAACATAACTTTTTAAGGCTTCATTCATATTAGCTGTGACAGTAAAATAAATTTTTTCTATGAATTATATAAAGCAATCATTCGTTAAACCCACAAAACATTCATACATCACCCTCTAGATTTCAGGTTTAATGAGTTTTTCTCTAAGAAGCTTTAGTATCCAATGATTTATAAAGTGCATATGAAATTCAAAATTTTGATGTAGGAAATGTATTTTAATTACAAAATTTGCGTGAATCACTGAAATTTTATTTTGACTCTCATTTTTTTCTTACCATAATGTAATTTCTTGTTTATAAAATGAAATAAAACTGGGCATGGTGGTGCATGCCTGTAATCCCAGCACTCGGGAGGCTGGGGCGGGTGGATTGCCACAAATTCGAGGCCAGCCTGGACTACATAGCAAGAAAAAGAGACCAGAGCTTTTTGTCTGTCTGCTATGTGATGACATGGTTTTAACACAGTCTCCTATGAGATAAAAGAAGGTCCTCATAAGGAATGAAATATGTTGGCACCTTGCACTTGTATGTCGAGCTTTTGGAACTGTGAAAATTAAAGTCTAAGCTAGTGTATAGTATTTTTTATGGCAGTTCAATCTAAGAGAAGACTATTTGAAGAAATATGATACCAAGGAGGTTGTTGATGAATGTTAAAGGGAAAGAAAGATCATGGTAGAGAAAATATGTTAGAGAATAACTACATCATTTGAAGAGATTGGCATCAGACATATGGAGTTAAGGTCATAGCAGAGAAAAGCTCAGATAAATGGGAAGAACATGTTTTTGAAAACTGCAGGAAAAGGGATCTTTCCCAAATAGTCTTGGATAACTGAATTCTGTCCTGCAGTAACTGGGAAGTTGCTACTTTAATCTCATATAAATAACTATCTTATGGTGAACTATTTTGGAGCAATGTAAACATACTCTTAGTCTTCATACTTTCAATGGCTAATTTTTATAGCCATTAAGCTTTTCTTCTTGGAATCACATTATTGTAATAATGATTGTCAAAGGATAATTTTCTATTTCCAACTTATTTTCTGTAATTTTTCTTGGCATCTTCTGAAAAACAAACAACAAAAACTTTTTTTCTTAGTCTGTTTATTTTCCTTCCAAGAGGCATCCTACCAAAAAAGTTTTTTATTATTTCTACCTACTGATTGATGGTAAGCTATTATTCCCATACTCAGAAAGTAAGTATTAAAGGGTATTATGATAGACAACTGATTTTTTTTTACTTTAAAATCTATTTTATTATAAAAAGATCAGTTTGTAACAAATGAAAATGTATCACCTGTTCCTTAACTGTGTAAATAATATTAAATTTCATTGAAACTGGGAAAAAAAAAAAAAGATCCGGTGCTGAGCCCACCACAGCAGCCTTCCCTACCTCACGCCCTGTTGTTTTTTTTTAATGGTACGTTTTAGACATACATAATGATAACTCATCATAGGGAATTTGTACCTGTATGTGATATAGCTTGCTGCTTCTTTTTTTTGCATTCCCCTCCCCTCCCTTCAATACCTCTTCCACTCCTTATTTACAAAAGCTTTGTTTCCATTTTTTCCTTCTATTCTTTTTTTTCTTGTCCCTTCTTTCCTCCCCCACTTTTGTTCCCATTCTCATTTGAACATTTTCTTCTCATTTCCCAGTATCTATTATACATTTTGGTCCTTATTTACACTTTTGATTTCTCACACCAGAGAAACAATGCAGTGTTTACACATGTGTGTCTAATTTATTTCACTTAAGAGTATGATCTCAAGGTGCATCCATTTAACTAGAAATGCCTCAAGCTTATCCTTCTTTATGGCAGAGTAGTACTCCACTGTATAAGAAAAACCACATCTTCTTTATCCATTCATCAGTTGATGGGCATTTGGGCAGTTCCAAGATTTAGCACAAACAGTGCCACTATAAACATGGGTGTGCATATATTGCTGTGGCATGATATTTTTAAATTTTTTGGGAAGATACCAAGAAGGGCAATAGCTGGGTGGAATGAAACCTCTAGTTTTAGTTTTTTGAGGAATCTCCACACTGATTTCCACAGTGGTTGAATCAGTCCACACTCCTACCAAGAGAGAAGAAGGGTTCCTTTTTCCCCACAGCCCTGCCAGCATTTGTTATTGGTTGATTTCTTGATGATAGCCATTCTTTCTGGGGTGAGATGGAATCTCAGCATTGTTTTAATTTGCATCTCTTGAATGACCAGTGATGTTGAACATTTTTCTCATATAGTTATTTGCCATTTCTACTTCTTCATCTGAGAAGCATCAATTAATTTTAGATATCCATTTTTGATTGGGTCTTTAAATTTGGGAAGGTCTGATTTTTTGAGTTCTTTGTATACCCTAGATCCTTTGAGGAACAGCTGGCAAAAAATTTTTCCCACACTGTGGGTTCTCTTCACCCTGTTAGTGGTTTCTTTTGCTTGTGCAAGTTCTTGTGCAAAAACTTTTTTTTTTATTTTAAAGAGAAGAAAAAACAAAACAAATCAAAAGAAGAACAAAATTTCAAAGCAACATAATAGGAGGGTAACAATGGTTAATACATTACGTATTACTATCTTTAAGTTAGTTATTCAGGATACCAGACATTAGCATTCAATTGTCCAAACATTATTGGCACAAACCTTACTCTTCAATGAACTAAGTAAAATTGGTAGTGTATCTATCTTAACCATCTTATATATATATATATATACAATTTTTTTCCCTTTCACTTCTTTCTTTTCCCTATTCCAGTCTCTCTTTCCTTTTGACCAGTTTCTTTTTGATTCACCATGTCTATTGTACATTTTGGATCTTATTTACTCTTTCAGTTTCTCGTACTAGAGAGACAATACGATGCTTACACATGTGCTTCTGGTTTATTTCACTTATGAGTATTTTCTCCAGTTGCATCCATTTACCTATAAAAGTCCCCAGTTTATCCTTCTTTATGGCTGAATACTACTCCATTGTATAAAAATACCACAGCTTTCTTATCCATTCCTCAGTTGATGGGCATTTGGGTTGTTTCCAAGATCTGGCTATTACAAATTGTGCTGCTATAAACATGGGTGCACATATATCGCTGTGGCACGATGTTTTTAATTCTTCTGGGAAGATGCCAGAAGGGGAATAGCTGGGTCAAATGGGACCTCCAACCCTAGTTTTTTGAGGAATCTCCACACTGACTTCCACAGTGGCTGTACCAGTCGACACTCCCACCAACAGTGAAGAAGGGTTCCTTTTTCCCCACAGCCCCTCCAGCACTTGTTATTAGTTGATTTCTTTATAGTAGCCATTCTTTCTGGGGTGAGATGGTATCTCAGTGTTGTTTTAATTTGCATCTCTTGAATGACTAGTGATGTTGCACATTTTTTTGTATATTTATTTGCCATTAGTATTTCTTCATCTGAGAAATGTGTATTAATCTCAGATGCCCATTTTTGGAGTGGGTCTTTAAATTTGGGAGGTCTGATTTTTTTGAGTTCTTTATATGTTCTCGATAGTAATCCTTTGTCTGAGGAACAGCTGGCAAACATTTTTTCCCACACTGTGGGTTGTCTCTTCACTCTGTTGGTGGTTTCTGTTGCTGTGCAAAAGCTTTTTAATAAGATGAGATCCCAGTTATTGATTCTTTGGGATAGTTCCCGTGCGGTAGAGTTTTTATTCATAAAGTCTTTGCCTACACCAATGTCTCCAAGGGTTTTACCTATCCTACCTTCCAGCAGATTTAATGTTTCTGTTTTAATATTTAGATCTCTGATCCATTTTGACTTTAGTTTAGTGCATGGTGAAAGATATGGGTCTAGTTTTAATCTTCGGCATGTGTAGAGCCAGTTTTTCCAGCACCATTTATTAAAGAGGCTATCTTTCTTCCAGCGAATGTGTTTGGCACCTTTGTCAAAGATAAGGTGGCTTAGTATGTCTGGGGTTGTTTCAGCATCTTCTAATCTGTTCCATTGATCTTCAGGTCTGTTTTTTTGCCAGTACCACACTGTTTTTATCACAGTAGCTTTATAGTATAATTTCAAGTCAGGGATTGTGATGCCCCCTGCCTTGCCTTTGTTGCCCAGAATTGCCTTTGCTATTCTAGGTCTCTTCTGATTCCAAATGAATTTTAGGATTGTTTTCTCTAATTCTGTGAGATATGCTGTTGGAATTTTGATTGGAATTGCATTAAATCTGTATAACAATTTTGGAAGTATGGCCATTTTCACTATATTGGTTCTTCCTATCCAGGAGCAAGGGATATCTTTCCATTTTCTGATATCCTCTTCAATCTCCTTTTTCAGAGTACTGTAGTTTTCAGTATAGAGGTCTTTTACATCCTTTGTGAGGTTGATTCCTAGGTATTTCATTTTTTTGGATGTTATTGTGAAAGGTATTGTTTCCCTAATTTCTCTTTCAGTAAGTTTGTTATTTGTGTACAGGAAGGCTATTGACTTTTGAGTATTGACTTTGTATCCAGCTACACTACTGAATTTGCTTATTAAATCTAGCAGTTTTTTAGTGGAGTTTTTGGGGTCTTCTGTGTAGAGTATCATGTCATCTGCAAATAATGATAATTTAACTTCTTCCTTTCCAATCATTATTCCCTTTATTTCTTTCTCTTGTCTAATTGCTCTGGCTAAAGTTTCCAGAACTATGTTGAATAAGAGTGGGGACAGTGGACATCCTTGTCTTGTTCCTGATTTTAGAGGGAAGGCTTTCAGTTTTTGGCCATTTAGTATAATATTGGCTGTTGGTTTGTCATAGATAGTTTTTACCAGATTGAGATAAAGACCATCTATTCCAATTTTCTGTAGGGTTTTTATCATGAAAAGGTGCTGGACTTTGTCAAAAGCTTTTTCTGCATCTATTGAGATGATCATGTGATTTTTGTCTTTGGTTCTGTTAATATGCTGTATTACATTTATTGATTTACGTATGTTGAACCATCCCTGCATCCCTGGGATGAATCCAACTTGGTCATGGTGTATAATCTTCTTGATGATTTGTTGGATTCTGTTTGCCAGTATCTTATTAAGGATTTTTGCATCTATGTTCATTAGGGAGATTGGCCTGTAGTTCTCTTTCTTAATTGGGTCCTTCTCTGGTTTTGGTATCAGGGTAATGCTTGCTTCCAGGAATGAATTTGGGAGTATTGCTTCCCTTTCAATTTCATTGAAAAGTTTGAGAAGTAGGGACGTTAGGTCTTCTCTAAATTTCTTGTAGAATTCGGCAGTGAATCCATCAGGGCCTGGGCTTTTCTTTGTTGGGAGGTTTTTAATTACATCTTCAATTTCATTATTTGATATTGGTTTATTTAGGATTTTTAAATCTTCTTGATTCAGCTTTGGTAATTCATACAAATCTAGGAATCTGTCCATTTCTTCTGCATTTTCCATCTTAGTAGAATATAAATTTTCAAAATAGTTATAGATGATCTTCTGGATTTCTGCAGGGTCCGTCGTGATATCACCCTTTTCATTTTCAATTGCATGGATTTGAGTCTTTTCTGTTCTTTTTTTAATAAGGTTGGATAAGGGTTTGTCAATCTTATTTATTCTTTCAAAGAACCAACTTTTTGCTTCACTGATTCTTTGTATTGTTTTTTTAGTCTCCAATACGTTAATTTTTGCTCTGATCTTTATAATTTCCTCGCTTGTATGGGTTTTTGGCTTAACCTGCTCTTCTTTTTCTAGAAGCTCGAGGTTCACCATTAAGTTGTTTATTTGCGATTGCTCTATTTTTCTGATATAAGTATTTAATGCTATAAATTTCCCTCTTAGGACTGCTTTCATTGTATCCCATAAGTTCCGGTATGTTGTACTGTCATTATCATTCAGTTGTAGAAAGTGTCTAATTTCTTCTTTAATTTCATCTGTGACCCATTGGTTGTTCAGGAGGGTGCTGTTTAATTTCCATGTGTTTAGGGAGTTTTTGTGAGATCTTTTGCCATTGATTTCCAATTTCATTGCACTACGGTCTGATAATATGCATGGGATAATTTCAATTCCTTTGCATTTACTTAAGCAGGTTTTATGAGCTAGTATGTGGTCTATTTTGGAGAACGTCCCATGTGCAGCTGAGAAAAATGTGTATTCTGATGTTGTAGGATGGAACACTCTGTAGACATCTACTAAGTCCATTTGTTCAAAAGTTTGGTTCAGTTCTACTATTTCATTATTGATTTTCTGTCCAGTTGATCTGTCTTTTTGTGACAGTGGAGTATTGAGATCTCCCAATATAATTGTATTAGTGCTTATTTGATTTTTCATGTCCTTTAGTACTTGTTTTATATAGCTGGGTGCATTGGTATTTGATGCATATATATTTATGATCGTTATCTCTTCCTCTTGGATTGTTCCCTTTACAAGGATGTAATGACCGTCTTTATCTCTCTGAATCCTTCTTGGCTTGAAGTTCACTTTGTCTGTAAAAAGAATAGCTACTCCTGCTTTTTTCTGGTTTCCTGTGGCATGGAGTATTGTCTTCCATCCTTTGACCTTCAGTCTATGAATTTCTTTCTGAATTAAATGTGTTTCATGTATACAGCATATTGTTGGATCTTGCTTCTTGATCCATTTTGCCAGTATGTGCCTTTTGATTGGTGAATTGAGACCGTTAACATTGATGGTTAAAACTGATATGTATTGACTTATACTTGTCATGATATTTTCCTGTTGTTGGTTCCCACTCTTTGTTTTTCCCCTTTCCTGCTATTTAAATATCTGCCCTGCCTGGTGGATTCCTTCTGTTGGGGTTCCTATCTCTTTCTAGAATGTCCTTCAGAAGATTTTGGAGTGCTGGTTTGGTGGTCATAAATTTTCTCAAATGTTCTTTGTCATGAAAGTATTTTATTTCTCCATCAATTTTGAAAGATAGTTTTGCAGGGTACATCAATCTGGGTTGAAAATTATTTTCCTTTAGAGCTTGAAATATGTCATTCCAAGCTCTTCTTGAATTGAGGGTTTGTGCTGAAAAGTCAGCTGTGATTCTGATGGGTTTTCCTTTATAGGTGATTTGTCTCTTCTCCCTAACAGCTTTTAAGATTCTGCCCTTCTGTTGAATTTCTGGGATCTTGACTATGATATGTCTGGCTGAAGTTTTTTTTTTGATCATGTCTAGTTGGTGTTCTAAAAGCTTCACTTATAGGGGCATCAAATTCCTTTTCTCTTCCAGGAAAGTTCTCCCTGATTATGTCTTTGAACAAGGTTTTAATGTCATTGATGCTATCTCCTGCTTTTTCATTTATTCCAATTATTCTTAAATTGTTTATCTTTGAGTTATCTAGCAGCTGCTGAATTGATTTTTCATGGTCCCTTGCTGTTTTTAAGAATTCTTCCTTTTCATGATCACTAATTGCAAGCCTGTCTTCTATATCTGAGATCCTGTCTTCGCATTGGCTTAATCTGCTACAAATACTTTCAATGGAATTTTTGGTGTCTTGGATATCTGCTTGAATCTGCCTTATGGATTCCATTTCTTTCCTATGCTGAGCATTCATGGTTTCTATAGTTTTCTTAAGCTCATCTATTTTTTTGTCTGTATCAGCTATAGTGTCGTTAAGCATGGTCTTCAATGTGGACATTATCTCTGCAGTTATCTGTGAGATTATTTCTGTTTTAATTTTTTCCAGAGCCTCATTCAGTTGCTTTGTTGTTACCACTTCAGATAGGCCAGGTGGGTGGCTTTCGGATTGTCCCACCTCGTTGCCGCCTAGGTTTGCCTTTGGTGAATTGGATGTGTGGGGTTGCATCTTGTTTAAGTGTCGTCTCATTTTTTACTTTCTTTAATTCCTGGGGTGATGTTTGCAAATTACCTATGGTAGGTTACTTTATTGCTAGTGTTTAAGATCTTTAGAAGATGACTACTTCTCTGCAGTATCTTCCAAGTGGAGCTTGTTTTTGGGTTTTGAGCTTTCTGCCAGATCCTACCTCTTCAATTCGTTGGGTATGCGAATTTGCTACCTGTTTGGCCCAGTCCTTGATTTTTTGGTACTGTGCCACTGTATTTTCTGTGTCCCTTAGTCAATCTCAATCACGAAATATCAGGAAGGAAAGATGTTTAGAACAATTATTTCACATTTGGCTATAATGTTAACTAAAGCATCAAACACAGCCTAGAAAATGACAGACTGAGCTAACCAGTTATTTACCACTTTTAGCTATATAGAGTTGCGGTTATATAACAAAATCTAAAACACACCAGAAAAATTATATGCAGTATACAAGTCCTATGTATGTCAATTTTTCCCTGAGGAGTTTAAATTTAAAATGAGTTAAGGAGGAAATAGAGTGTTGGGAGAATAGGAAGGAATTAGATGTAAGGTTAGAGGACCAAGAGGGATCCCACTAAAATTGGGACACTGGTGCAGAGGACTGGTGGTAAAAAGAGAAGGAAGGAATAAAAGGAAGAACAGATCACAACCACAATCACAAAGAAGTTAGAGGTGCTGTTTACACTCATATAAAAAACCAGAGATAATAATGAAGGAAAGAGCAAATACACATACAGAAACATAAACGAAGATAAAAACAATAAAACAAACAAAACAAAAATAAAACCCCACCAAAAAAAAAAAAAAAAAAAAACCCTTCGCCAGGACAAAAAACAAATGAGTGAGAAAAAAATAAAAATAAAAATAAAAAAAATAAAAAATAAAAAGAATCAGTTCCAGGTGTTGACTCTGCTGTAGGCAGACACCGTGTGGTGACAGAGTCCTGTTCCGTGCAGGTCCGTCCCAGTAAGCCAGGAGCGGCCCTCTGGCGGGCATTGAGCAGAGGCCCGTACTTTCAGGCAGAGACCAGTCTAGCTCGCCTGCCGCTCTCAGTGCCCTTTCACTATCCCTGGGCCTGAGAGGCGCAGGGCGCTGTCCGGAGCGCGGGTTCCCTGCACTGGTTTCCCGCCGCTCTGATTCTCACCACGCCCCCCACAATGGCGCTGGGCCAGTCGCTCTCTGGCGCGGGACAGGTGTGGCTGAGAGACCAGTCTCATTCGCCTGCTGACCTCAGCACACTTTCGTGGGCCTGAGAGGACCTGTGCTGCCCTGTCCAGAGCATGAGTGTCCAGCGCTGTTTTTCTTTTGCGCCGCTCTGAGTTTTGCCACACCCCCCACAATGGCGCCCGGCCAGTCGCTCTCTGGCGCGGGGCAGCTGTGGCCGAGAGACACTCACCGCCGGCCAGCGCAGTTTTCCGCCGCTCCCCCGCCTCGCCGCTGTCTCAGGATCCTCTGTGGGGCCTCCCTGGGCGCCAGCTGTCACTGTGTGTCTGTAGAATTGAGCTTCTGTCGCGCTGTGATTCCTGGGATGGTAGAAGGTGCGCGTGCGCGGTCTGCTCCTTCTTCTTTGTTGGAAATCACCCTTCACTGGTGCCGGGGGTCCCAGATTGTGCCTCAGAACTTTTCTGGGTTCCGGGGAGGCATCTCCCCCCCCTCCTCGCTTTCCCGGTTGCTATATTCCTGTGTTCCAACAGTAACTTTTAGAGAGAGTTTCACTGTCTGCTTCTTACTCATCCGCCATCTTTTTCCTCAGACAACTGATTTTTGGATGTTATTGTGAAAGGTATTGTTTCCCTAATTTCTCTTTCAGTAAGTTTGTTATTTGTGTACAGGAAGGCTATTGATTTTGAGTATTGACTTTGTATCCAGCTACACTACTGAATTTGTTTATCAAATCTAGCAGTTTTTTAGTGGAGTTTTTGGGGTCTTCTGTGTAGAGTATCATGTCATCTGCAAATAATGATAATTTAACTTCTTCCTTTCCGATCATTATTCCTTTTATTTCTTTCTCTTGTCTAATCGCTCTGGCTAAAGTTTCCAGAACTATGTTGAATAAGAGTGGGGACAGTGGACATCCTTGTCTTGTTCCTGATTTTAGAGGGAAGGCTTACAGTTTTTGGCCATTTAGTATGATATTGGCTGTTGGTTTGTCATAGATAGCTTTTACCAGATTGAGATAAAGACCCTCTATTCCAATTTTCTGTAGGGTTTTTATCATGAAAAGGTGCTGGACTTTGTCAAAAGCTTTTTCTGCATCTATTGAGATGATCATGTGATTTTTGTCTTTGGTTCTGTTAATATGCTGTATTACATTTATTGATTTACGTATGTTGAACCATCCCTGCATCCCTGGGATGAATCCAACTTGGTCATGGTGTATAATCTTCTTGATGATTTGTTGGATTCTGTTTGCCAGTACCTTATTAAGGATTTTTGCATCTATGTTCATTAGGGAGATTGGCCTGTAGTTCTCTTTCTTAGTTGGGTCCTTCTCTGGTTTTGGTATCAGGGTAATGCTTGCTTCCAGGAATGAATTTGGGAGTATTGCTTCCCTTTCAATTTCATTGAAAAGTTTGAGAAGTAGGGGCGTTAGCTCTTCTCTAAATTTCTTGTAGAATTCGGCAGTGAATCCATCAGGGCCTGGGCTTTTCTTTGTTGGGAGGTTTTTAATTACATCTTCAATTTCACTGGCTGATATTGGTTTATTTAGGATTTTTAAATCTTCTTGATTCAGCTTTGGTAATTCATACGAATCTAGGAATCTGTCCATTTCTTCTGCATTTTCCATCTTAGTAGAATATAAATTTTCAAAATAGGTATAGATGATCTTCTGGATTTCTGCAGGGTCCGTCGTGATATCACCCTTTTCATTTTCAATTGCATGGATTTGAGTCTTTTCTTTTCTTTTTTTAATAAGGTTGGATAAGGGTTTGTCAATCTTATTTATTCTTTCAAAGAACCAACTTTTTGCTTCATTGATTCTTTGTATTGTTTTTTTATTCTCCAATACGTTAATTTCTGCTCTGATCTTTATAATTTCCTCCCTTGTATGGGCTTTTGGCTTAACCTGCTCTTCTTTTTCTAGAAGCTCGAGGTTCACCCTTAAGTTGTTTATTTGCACTTGCTCTATTTTCCTGATATAAGTGTTTAATGCTATAAATTTCCCTCTTAGGACTGCTTTCATTGTATCCCATAAGTTCCGGTATGTTGTACTGTCCTTATCATTCAGTTGTAGAAAGTGACTAATTTCTTCTTTAATTTCATCTGTGACCCATTGGTTGTTCAGGAGGATGCTGTTTAATTTCCATGTGTTTAGGGAGTTTTTGTGGGATCTTTTGCCATTGATTTCCAATTTCATTGCACTATGGTCTGATAATATGCATGGGATGGGCCGGTGAGATGGCTCAGCGGCGTAAGCGCCTGCCTTGCAAGCGCGAAGGCCCGAGTTCGACTCCCGGAACCCACATACGAAAAAGGGGCCGGTGATATCGCTCAGCGGCACGGGTGCCTGTTGGCGCGCGAGGTCCTGAGGTCGTCCCCCCGGTACCCACAAAAAAAAAAAAAAAAAAAAAAAATGCATGGGATAATTTCAATTCCTTTGCATTTACTTAAGCAGGTTTTATGAGCTAGTATGTGGTCTATTTTGGAGAACGTCCCATGTGCAGCTGAGAAAAATGTGTATTCTGATGTTGTGGGATGGAACACTCTGTAGACATCTACTAAGTCCATTTGTTCAAAAGTTTGGTTCAGTTCTACTATTTCATTATTGATTTTCTGTCCAGTTGATCTATCTTTTTGTGACAGTGGAGTATTGAGATCTCCCAATATAATTGTATTAGTGCTTATTTGATTTTTCATGTCCTTTAGTACTTGTTTTATATAGCTGGGTGCATTGGTATTTGACGCATATATATTTATGATCGTTATCTCTTCCTCTTGGATTGTTCCCTTTACAAGGATGTAATGACCGTCTTTATCTCTCTGAATCCTTCTTGGCTTGAAGTTCACTTTGTCTGCAAAAAGAATAGCTACCCCTGCTTTTTTCTGGGTTCCTGTGGCATGGAGTATTGTTTTCCATCCTTTGACTTTCAGTCTATGAATTTCTTTCTGAATTAAATGTGTTTCTTGTATACAGCATATTGTTGGATCTTGCTTCTTGATCCATTTCGCCAGTCTGTGCCTTTTGATTGGTGAATTGAGACCGTTAACATTGATGGTTAAAACTGATATGTATTGACTTGTCATGATATTTTCCTATTGTTGGTTCCCACTCTTTGTTTTTCCACTTTCCGGCTATTTAATTATTTGCCCTGCCTGGTGGATTCCTTCTGTTGGGGTTCCTATCTCTTTCTAGAATGTCCTTCAGAACGTTTTGGAGTGCTGGTTTGGTGGTCATAAATTTTCTCAGATGTTCTTTGTCATGAAAGTATTTTATTTCTCCATCAATTTTGAAAGATAGTTTTGCAGGGTACATCAATCTGGGCTGAAAATTATTTTCCTTTAGAGCTTGCAATACATCATTCCAAGCTCTTCTTGAATTGAGGGTTTGTGCTGAAAAGTCAGCTGTGATTCTGATGGGTTTTCCTTCATAGGTGATTTGTCTCTTCTCCCTAACAGCTTTTAAGATTCTGCCCTTCTGTTGAATTTCTGGGATCTTGACTATAATATGTCTGGCTGAAGTTTTTTTTTGATCATGTCTAGTTGGTGTTCTGAAAGGTTCACTTATAGAGGTGTCAAATTCCTTTTCTCTTCCAGGAAAGTTCTCCCTGATTATGTCTTTGAACAAGGTTTTAATGTCGTTGATGTTATCTCCTGCTTTTTCATTTATTCCAATTATTCTTAAGTTGTTTATCTTTGAGTCATCTAGCAGCTGCTGAATTGATTTTTCATGGTCCCTTGCTATTTTTAAGAATTTTTCCATTTCATGATCACTAATTGCAAGCCTATCTTCTATATCTGAGATCCTGTCCTCGCATTGGCTTATTCTGCTACAAATACTTTCAATGGAATTTTTTATCTCTTGGATATCTGTTTGAATCTGCCTTATGGATTCCATTTCTTTCCTATGCTGAGCATTCATGGTTTCTATAGTTTTCTTAAGTTCATCTATTTTTTTGTCTGTATCAGCTATAGTGTCCTTAAGCATGGTCTTCGTTGTAGACATTATCTCTGCAGTTATCTGTGAGATTATTTCTGTTTTAATTTTTTCCAGAGCCTCATTCAGTTGCTTTGTTGTTACCACTTCAGATAGGCCAGGTGGGTGGCTTTTGGATTGTCCCACCTCGTTGCTCCCTAGGTTTGCCTTTGGTGAATTGGATGTGTGGGGTTGCATCTTGTTTAAGTGACGTCTCTTGTTTTCTTTCTTTAATTCCTGGGGTGATGTTTGCAAATTACCTATAGTAGGTTACTTTATTGCTAGTGTTTAAGATCTTTAGAAGATGACTACTTCTCTGCAGTATCTTCCAAGTGGAGCTTGCTTTTGTGTTTTGAGCTTTCTGCCAGATCCTACCTCTTCAATTCATTGGGTATGCGAAGTTGCTACCTGTTTGGCCCAGTCCTTGATTCTTTGGTACTGTGCCACTGTATTTTCTGTGTCCCTTAGTCAATTTCAATCATGAAATATCAGGAAGGAAAGATGTTTAGAACAATTATTTCACATTTGGCTATAATGTTAACTAAAGCATCAAACACAGCCTAGAAAATGACAGACTGAGCTAACCAGTTATTTACCACTTTTAGCTGTATAGAGTTGCGGTTATATAACAAAATCTAAAACACACCAGAAAAATTATATGCAGTATACAAGTCCTATGTATGTCAATTTTTCCCTAAGGAGTTTAAATTTAAAATGAGTTAAGGAGGAAATAGAGTATTGGGAGAAGAGGAAGGAATTAGATGTAAGGTTAGAGGACCAAGAGGGATCCCACTAAAATTGGGACACTAGTGCAGAGAACAGGTGGTAAAAAGAGAAGGAAGTGATAAAAGGAAGAACAGATCACGACCACAATCACAAAGAAGTTAGAGGCGCTGTTTACACTCATATAAAAAACCAGAGAGAATAATGAAGGAAAGAGCAAATACACATAAACAATAACGAAGATAAAAGCAATAAAACAGACAGATCAAAAATAAAACCCCACCAAAAAACAAAACTAAACAAAACAAAAACAAAAACAAAAACCCTTCGCCAGAACAAAAAACAAATCAGTGAGAAGAAAAAAAAATAATAAAAAAAAAAAAATAAAAATAAGAAAAAAAAAAAAAATTAAAAAGAATCAGTTCCAGGTGTTGACTTTGTTGTAGGCAGCTACCTGTTCTGTGCAGGTCCGTCCCAGTAAGCCAGGAGCGCCCTCTGGCGGGCGGTGAGCAGAGGCGCGTACTTTCAGGTAGAGACCAGTCTAGCTTGCCTCCGCTCTCAGCGCCCTTTCACGGTCCCTGGGCCTGAGAGGCTCAGCGCGCTGTCCGAGCGCGGATTTCCTGCACTGGTTCCCGCCGCTCTGGTTTTTCGCCACGCCCCCCACAATGGCGCCGGGCCAGTCGCTCTCTGGCGCGGGACAGGTGTGGCTGTGAGTCCAGTCTTGTTCGCCTGCTGACCTCAGCACACTTTCGTGGGCTCAATTGAGAGGCCCTGTGCTGCCCTGTCCGGAGCACAAGTTCCCAGAGCAGTTTCCGAGCCGCTCTGAGTTTCGCCACACCCCCCACAATGGCGCCCGGCCGGTCGCTCTCTGGCGCGGGACAGGTGTGGCTGAGAGTCCAGTCTCGTTCACCTGCTGACCTCAGCACACTTTCGTGGGCTCAATTGAGAGGCCCTGTGCTGCCCTGTCCGGAGCACAAGTTCCCAGAGCAGTTTCCGAGCCGCTCTGAGTTTCGCCACACCCCCCACAATGGCGCCCGGCCGGTCACTCTCTGGCGCGGGGCAGCTGTGGCTGAGAGACACTCACCGCCGGTCAGCGCCGTTCTCCGCCGCTCCCCTGCCCCGCCGCAGACAACTGATTTTTAAATTATCCAAATTACTAGATTGACATTCCTTATACTTTCTTTTTAATTTTAGTTTATTAGTACATGTGCATAGCAGATAATGTTTACAATCTTTGTGGGAAGTTGGTACATGTATATAAAATATCTTAATTTCTTTTTTCACCTCCCATCCCTGGAATACTTCTTGGTTTGTTTGTTTTTTGGTATGTGTTTGCCATACATAAAGTTTACATTCCTTGTGTGGAGTTGGTACATGTACATAACACATTCTAGTCAGTTTTTTTTCATACCTTATCCCTTCTCTCCTTCCCTCTCCTTCCACCTCTTGATCTCCTTCTCTGCTGAAAATGATCTATCTCCCTACTTTCTATTATCTATCTTATATTTCGCCCTTTATTTTTACTCTGGGTTTCTCACGTAAGACAACCAAAGCTATATTTAAACTTGTGTGTCTGATTTATTTCACTTACCATTATGGTCTCAAGGTGCCTTCTTTAAAAATCTACTCAAAGTGCCCAACTACTTCTGTATATACGTGACTAGCATGTTAAAAGGATATGTACTGAATCTAGTTTCTAGGGTACATCACTTTTTCAGGTGCCTTGTCAAAACAATCCTCATAACTTTATACAAAGGCTTAATTTGGCTTATATTTTATGAAGGTCCAATCCACGATTATCTGGCTTGGAGCATCATGGTAGAAGGGTACGATAAAGCAAAGCTACTCATTTCATTGTGGCCAGGAGCAGAGCATGAGAACTGCATCAGAGATAAAGGCATCAGGGATCAAATATAACACCCTAAAACAAATCTTGATGACAACAAAGATGCACCAAAAGTATACTTTAAAAATTCACTAGGCAGCTCTCAAGCCAATCAAGTTGACAGTCCAATTTAGCTGTCAATTTTCAACTTCTCAACTTGATTCCAAAACATGTCCCCTTAAACCACACTAAACATCTAAATAATCACAAGATCATAATTGCATTGGCATGCCATAATTTTCCCGCAAGCAACCAAAAATATGCTCATGCTCTCCAAATAGCCTCAACTATTCAAGGACATCTCAAAATTCCAAGTCAAAGTCTCTGCTGAGATTCAAGGCGAACTCTTAGTTGTGAACTATGCAATTGAAAAAGCAGGTTACTTAATCCTAAAATACAATGGCAAAAAGAAAGGAATTGGGGGACATAAAGGAATCAGACAAAAGCAAGACCCAATCCCACCAAGGCAAATATTATGTCTTTTACCACCACATCCAGTCTCTCAGGCAGAAATTAGTGTGATGTTAGTTCCAAAGGGCTTGAACAGCTCCATTCTTATGACCTTGCTTGTTACAACCCACATAACTTCTTTCTTGGGCTGACCTTGTTTCTTGTAGTTTTCCTTGGCTAACATCTCACATTATGGTATGTTGACTTCTCTGTGTCTCCACTTGCTATAGCTTCATGCACCCGTCTCTTAGGTACACTTTACCTTGCCTCACAGGCCTTCCTCTGAAATCTGGGTGGAAGCCTCCATGACTCCACAAGTCTTAGATTCTAGATGTCTGAAAAATCAGCACCATATGGGCAATGCCAGCTCAATCAGAGGACAGATCCCTTTGTACTATGACTACAGTGTCCTCTGAGTACCTGGATGCCTGAACATATTGAAATGAATACTGGAGAACCAATTCCCTATATAGCTCTTCTCCAGGAAGGGGCCCAGGGGCTCTCTCTACAAATGAAAGATTTACACATTTATAACTTTGAGCCTACCATATGTCAGGTATTGCTGATTCCCGAGATGCCTTCAGGTTATCTTTATTCTTGTCTCAGTTAAAAGTATTTTTTTCTTTTAATATCGCTAATCTCTTCAGCAACCATACTATCAATCATCCCAGCAATACATGCACTTCCTTTCTGGCCAAACTTCACATTTTAAAGTCATTTGGTACTCCTTGTTACTCTTGATTCTCACTGTATACCCAGCTAAAAGCATCCAGCAGAACCCATGCCAGACCCTGCTGTTTGACACCTTTGAAATTTTTCCAAAAGATTACTAGTCTACCACTTTTAAATTTAGCCTTATACAAAGTCTTAGGACATGCTCAAAATGTAGACAAGTTCTTTGCCAGAATGGAATGCAAATAGCTACTAGCTTGATTCCCAGTGGAGTCCTCACTCTTACATTAAACCTCATGAGCCTGGCCTTCACTGTACCTATTTCTATGTCCTGGTCTTTAAGCCCCAACCAGAATTGCTCATCAAGCTCTGCTTATAGCATTCTAGGACTTCTCCAGCCCATCTCAGCAGACCATTCCAAACTTCTTCCATAAACAAAGACTTCTGAACTATATGGCTAGGTAGACACAGCAATGACCCAATTTCTCACAATATCCTCCTGCCATCATGTTTCTGCTTTGAAGCCAGCTGACCATGAACTAAAATTCTGAAAACATGAGGCAAATCAAACATCTTCTCTCTCTAAACATATGGGTGTCAAGTATCTTGTACCACCAATGGGATAGCTGATACAAAATATTGGTTCTGAGAAATGGGGTAATTGCTGTGTCTACCTGACCATATGATTCAGAAGTCTTTGTTCATGGAAGTAGTTTGGAAAAGTCTGCTGGGATATTCTGTGAATAAAATCTATGCAAAGCTTTGAGGATATGCCTGGCTTCTCTGGACTGTGTACAGGAAAAATACGTCAAGAGAGAAACAAATTAAAGTTGGAAATTATAATCAAAAGCAAGGCAGAACTTTAGAGCTGGAAAAATTCCCAGCTTGAAGAAATTGTGAAATTTTGTAATTGTAGAGAATACCAAGGGCATGGCCAAAGAAATGTTTTATATGATCAGTATGACCAGAAAGAAGCCAGATGCTATTTCAAAGACAGTGAAGAATTACTCTGGCTTCATTTAGAGACTTCTCTGGCTACCACTTTTATCACAGGCCCAGAGTGCCAGGTCCCTGAAGGCAAAACTTCTTCAAAAAAGAGGCTTAGGGAAACTATGGGAACCTGGAATTTGCAGCCTAGCAGTACCTCAGATCTCTATTTCCCAGTTCTGGTGCAATGTGCTAAACCGTGGCTCAGGTAGGGATGGTGGAATAACCACAGACATATGATAAAAATCATTGTGAGTAGTAGTGTGACCTGCTCCCAACAAATCTGTAAGGACAGGGTTGCCTGAAATCTTAGAGGCCATACCCCTGCTCAGTGTGTCCAGCAGAGAGGACATACAGCCAGAGAAGATTGTTCTCAACCTCCAGGCTTAATGTTTGCCTTGTTGCCTTTGTACTTACTTGGTAGCTGTTAACCTTTGTGTTTTCTTATCTTCCATTTTAGAATGGGAATGCCTATCCTTGGCTTGTCCTGTGACTATATTTTAGAAACATATAATTTACTTGATTTCACATGCTCACAGTTGGAGGGGAATTTTCTTCGGGATGAATCGTATCTTAAATCTTACCAATATCTATTATGTATGGTACTTAGATGAAACCTTGGACTTAGGTTTCATAGTTGGTGCTGAAATCAGTTAAGATCTTTGGGACCATATGTAAGGAATGATAATACTTTGTATGTAAGAAAGACAAGAACTGAAACTCTATTATGGTTTCAATAAATATGCCTTCTTCTCAATTAATATGTCAAAACCTAAAACCCATCATGAGATATGTGGAGGTGAATCAAAATATGGGCATCTGTAATGAATAGACACTCCTCAGAGGAAGAAGTACAAACAGCAAATAAATATATGAAGAAAAATGTTCAACATCACTGGTCATTTGAGAAATGCAAATTAAAACAACATTGAGATTCCATCTAACTCCAAGAAGAATGGCTAATCAAGAAATCAACCTATAACAAGCTGGTGAGGCTGTGGGGAAAAGGAACCATTCACCACTGTTAGCGGGAGTGTAAATCGGTCCAGAAAACTAAAACTAGAGGTTCCAGTTGACTCAGCTGTTCCCTTTTTGGTATCTTCCCAAAAGAGGTAAAGCATCATACCATAGTCATATATGTGCATGACTGTTTATAGCAGCACAATTTGTAATAGCTAAATCTTGGAAACAGCCTAGATCCTTATCAACAGATGAATGGATAAAGAAAATATGATTTTTTAATACAATGGAGTACTACTCTGCCATAAAGAAAAATAAACTTGAGACATTTTTAGGTAAATGGATGCACTCTGAGGTCATTCTTTTACGTGAAATAAATTGGACAATGCATGTTTCAATATTGCATTGTTTCTGTGGTGTGAGAAACCAAAAGGGTAAATAAGGACCAAAATGGGTGATACAGACCATCTCTACAGAATTTCCTTCTCGGAAATCAAAACACAGTTCCATCCAGTACCATCATAGTGCTTCCTCTCCACCTTTTCTCTCCACCCTTACCCCTTAGTCAGGGGATGCTCCAAACCATGTTATAAACCTCCACTCTCACTGAGATTACAAATTAACCACATGCTTCAGTTATTGGGATTTATCTTCATTTAATAGTTAATTTTCTATGTTTAATAGTTTTCATCAATGTGAATTCTGAGCTAGAAGATATTTGCCTTGTATTGGAATTTAAATGGGCTCTGATGATACTGTGTAGGTTTCTGCACAAATCTTCTTTGCAGAGTTGAAGTAAACAAGGAACTGTGGGTCAGTTGCAGTTTACATCAGCTTAAGGAAAGATAAAGAATGCTACATGGGGAAAAGAGGGAAGAAATGAAAGTTAAAACATAGCTGTCCTAGAGATGTCATTACCTCTAAGCCTCATTTTGTGTTGGTTTTGCCACTGTCAGCCAGTTCGAAATGCCTCTTGTTTTCTAACTAGCAAAACTAATGGCTTGAGACCCAGTTATGCCAGTACCTCTGCTTTACCTGGCTTGCTTCTTTCCCAGAATAAACTAGAGGTGAGTTCCATGGTTCCATTTCATCTTTGGAAAGTGGCACATGATGAGTTGTTCAAGTGCTGGGAAGTCATAAGACTTTGCTTCTCCTCTACTTCCCCTGTCCTACAAGTGTTCCTCTTAACTGCCCCTTGGATATACTGGGGTTGTGAAGTGCTGTTGGCCTTCACACCTATGGTAAGAATAGTGGCTGTTGGAGTTCTGCTGAGGATGAAAGGGAGTCTCCCACAAGAGCTTATTTTTTAAGCCCGTTTTGCATTAGCATGAAAGAAATTATGGATTGTGCATTTCCTTCCTCAATCCAGTCTTCCCTATAAAGCAGATTACAGAATTCCTTTCATTTTGGACAGAGAAATATCTTATTTGATAGCACTGGTTTTACTACAAGGCATCATATGACCGTGCTCTTGTTAAAGGAGATATTGAATGGGAATGGGAGTAAAATATGCTCTCATTTAACTGAGGGATCAGAGAACCACCTTAACTGAATCACCACATTTTGATCAGACATAAAAACCAAATGTGAAAAAAATGCATGAGCAATTTTTTATTAAATATTTGATTATTGTTAAAACCAGATTAGCCAATGTTGAAGTTTACAATCTGTGAACAATGTTTTTTTCATTTATTTGACACCTGAATAATCTCATTACCATGTTCTAAGACTATTAGACTATAGAAGCTAAACATTTCACATGTAAGTAATAACTTCAAATATTATACTAATAATAAACTTTTAAAGAAAGTTTTCCTCTAAAGGGAGTCATTCCTTTGTTCACTGAAAATCTTTTAAAATTGGCTGTTCATTTTTTTTCAGTGTGACAATAATACTTATAGTAGTAGATTACTCAATGGTAGTACTTAAATGTAGTGTGATTTCCCAAAGAGGAAAAAAAAACACTACTTTTACTTAAAAATGTCTATATTGAATAATATTAGACCATACTGGCAAAAGAAATAAAAACTGGCTATTTACAACCTTTTCAACACATGGTACTTTCAAAATGGCAATAAGCCTCTTATATGAAATAAATTGTAACTAAATTTAATACAGTAGTTTATTTTTATATTGTTTATCTTTAATGAGGCTTTAATTTTGGCATTAAAATGAAAGAAAGTCACAGATTATAATTCTAACCAGTTTTTAAAGGAAAGTTCATTAATAAATGTAAAATCTACCATGTCCTTCTACCAACTTCACAGTAAATATGTAAAAAATATGTATATATTAGAGACATAACCTCCATAATTTGAAAGCAAAATTGTACAACCAAAGCTACAGGCATCAGAGTTCCATTCACACACATTGAATGATCTCAAAGAAAACAAAATCACTGTTTTACTTTTAGGTAGCTCGAAGTGCAGACTTAAGATTTTCTGAGGCTATTTTCATGAATCCACCATTACATTCCTGTTTTTATTTCTTATACTCACCCTTTCAAAATACATGAAGTCCTGGATAAAGACAAAAATACAGAAGTGAGGGCCGGTGAGATGGCTCAGCGGCTTAAGCGCCTGCCCGGCAAGCGCGAGGGCCCGAGTTCGACTCCCGGAACCCACATACGGAAAAGGGGCCGGTGATATCGCTCAGCGGCACGGGCGCCTGCTGGCGCTCAAGGTCCTGAGGTTGACCCCCCGGTACCCACAAAAAAAAAAAAAAAAAATACAGAAGTGAGTTTTTAGCAACACGACAGAAATCAATTCTCAGGTACAGAAAGCTAAGAGAATAGATCACACACAGTAACATTCCAGTTACACAAACTGTTAAATATGTAAACCTGGGAAAAGTCTAGAGCCATACAAACTTTTTCTTCACCTTTCCAGTTTAATAACATTTAAATTCTTTACTTTTACTTATCTGTTGATACCTGTATAAATGTAATTAATTGCCAAGCAATTGCTCTAATATCATTTTTGGTGTCTGTTTATTTTATTCTTTTTTCCTCAAATTTTTGTGGTTCTTCTTTAGTCATATAACTTCTCTATTGACTGGAGATCCATTTACAAGTTTAGGTAGTTTTTCAGGATAATGACAGCCATGTTAGAGGAAGAGTACAGTACAGACAGAGCTTTTTTGATTCAGGATTATCAATTCTCTTATAAACTTATCTACTATGCCCCAACTTGACTCACTCCATCACTATTTAACTAAAACCTTCCTTTATTGAGTTCTATTAAATCCTATGGATTTTATTTTTCTCACATCTGTTGTGTTTCTTATCCTTTCAACAGTAATAATTTAACACTTTTTTCAATCACTTGCATTGTACTATTACAATTTTACCTTTCTTCAATCCATTTCCCACATGCTAACCAGGATTTATCTTTCAAAAATTTGGGATTATAACTATTTTATTTTATCTAGATTTAAACCAACCAGTTAATTAAATAATTTCCAATGAACAAAACTGTGTCTACCAAAGTTGACTAATCTTTAAAAGTACTTTTAAAATTTATTTGAATTGACACATAAAAATTATATGCATTTATGGTGTATTTCAATATGTGTATATATATTGTGCAATGTTTGAATCAGGTTAAGCATATTTACCACCTTAAACATTTATAATTTCTTTGTGGTGAAAACATTCAAGATTTTTTGTTCTTGTTTTGAAATATACAGTTCATTATTGTTATGTATAGTTACTCTACTGTACAATATCACATAACATATTTCTCTCCTCTAGCTCTATCCTTAAAGGTTCTTCAAAGACCATAGTCATTTCTTAACAATCCTCCACCTCTACCAGTCCCATTTCCCATCATCTACCTTCAACAATTTTTAATAGTAGTTCATCCATTACTTCATTCCCTAAATTCATCCATCTTTCCTCACTGCCATTATTTAAAAGCAAATCCTTGATATTAAGCCACTGTATACAGAAACAATTCAGTACATGTCCCTAAAACATATGGATTATGTTATTTTTTATATAATATTTATCATTTTATCTAGAAAACCCTAATAATTCCTTCATAACCATCAAATAATAAGTCAATGTTCAAATTTCCCTGAGTGTCTCATAAATGAATTTTAAAGCAAATTTGTTTGAACTGGCATGCAAACATTATTTACTATCTATCTTCATAAGTCTCTCACTTCATTTTACTTTGCACTTCTATTTTCCTTGCAATTTATTCATGGAAGGAATTGGGTGCTTTTTCTTGTGTATTTTTACATTTTGATTACATCCACAAATCAGTGTTTAAAATATTCCTCTAGTGTTTCAGACTTGGCTGAACAGTGTAATCACCTATGACCTCTGCACATATTTAAGGCTGGGCCCCACTTGCAGTGATTTGATATAATAGATTCTGGTGCAAAACAGGCAGGTGTGTGTGTGTGTGTGTGTGAAGTCACCCAGGTATTTCTACTATGCAGCTAATGTTGAAAACAATTGCTTCTCCTGTAATTCTCCACTTTGGCTGCATACTGGCATCACCTTATGCTATAAAATTTTCTGATTTATCTTCTGATTTAGTTGAACTAGGATATAGCTTAATACTTCAGGTTCTATTTTTATTAGCACATGCGTTATACAGTCTAGTGGGTTTCATTTTGGCATATTTGCACTTGCATATAATATTCTTTGATCAGTTTCTTCTCCCTTGTGCCCCTTTCCTCCGCCCTTTCTCCTCATCTCTAACAGTCTTTATTTTCATCTCCTCTCCTCCCCTCTCCTCTCCTTTCCTCTCCTCTGCTGTCTTCCCCTCTCTTCTCTTTTCCTCTCCTCTTCTCTCCTCTCCTCCCCTTCCCCCTCTCTCTCTCTTCCTCCTCTCTCCCTCTCATCTCCCTTTCTTTCCCCTCCCCTTACATTTTCCAAATGAAAGAAAACATATGATATATGACTTTCTGAGTCTGGCTTATTTCACTAAATATGGTGGTATCTCATTCCTGGAATGAGATTTTCCTGGAAATGACATGATTTCATTCTTTTTTGGCACTTGGGTTTTCAAAGTTTGGAATCACTATTTCACCTTACATATTTGCTATAAACCTACAGACCTGGAGGATTGATGTATACACGCTCCTATTGTAGTTCTACAGTAGATGATTTAATAGTAAATTAAGATAAACTGTTTCATTTTTTTTCACTTAAGCTCAGATGCAAGATGTTCCCCAAAACACCACTTTTGTGTTCTAAAATAAATGTTTTACAGAAGGAATTCTGCATAAAAAGATAAAGTCCTCTTGCCTTGTGAAAATGTAGACTCCAGACAGAAACTGGATATCTGTGAATCTGGAGCATCAATATCAAATGGAATTTCAGAACAAGGAACAAAAGGGAAATGTTCTATAAAACAATCATTTAAGAGGGTCATTTTAGAAGACATAGCTTACTGAATCTTTTCAGAATGACACTAGAGAAACTATCTATGAAGCAAGATGAGTAAGAATGGACTTACAATGAGGAAACACGCTCCAAGCATCACAGCCTTCATTTTCACACCAAGGTCCACATGAAACTGGATCCTAAAGTTATCAACATCTGTGAAGATTTCATGAGCAAAGCCAGCACAGTACTTGGAAATCTTGCCAACTACAGATTTCTCATCAAGCGATTTAACCTATATTACAAAAATAAAGTCTGAAAGATGTCTAGAAAAATTATATCAAATCTACTTTCCATGTTGGAATGAATTTAAAAATATGGTATTAAAATTATGTCCATATGTAACTATGACCCATAATTCTTATTAGATATGTTCCTATTACATGAAAAACTGTTTCATTGTACAGATAAGTGATATGAAATTAGTTTTGCTGAAATAGCTAACATTTTCTTATTTACACTACAACAGACAATAATACATTATTTTAATTGATCCAAAACAAAATCTAAGAAGCAACAGCTAAGTTTACAATATTTCTTTGATAAAATTTCTAGAAGCCATCTTGAAGATAATAAAATACTTATTATATTTCTACTTTAAGAGAAGCATAGAGAGTTTACATAGGTGGCAAGTTTAAAAATGATACCACCAACTGCCAGAGGGAAACAGGAAATGCTAACAGCCTAGAAAACAATATTGTCAGTTTTGAGCAGAGGAAGTAACCAACAAACAACTTGATGTCTTTTGGTCAGTAGTTGGGAAAGACTGGATATCTACTGGGTTTAAATAATAAAAGAAGAAAGGCATATGAACAAAGGTGTATGAAAACAGTTCCGAAGTAAAAAGTTTTGGACTTTGTAGTTCTGATAGAGAAGAGTCCAGGGCCATTAGATGGAGCAGACAGATTGTATACACACTAAAGCCACACTTCGAGTGGTCAGGTAGGGACTGAGTATAGAGGACATCACCAAGCTATGTACATGTAGGATTGTGTTAAATGTGGAGGAGGTGTGTCCTTTTCAAATGTGCACAAGATAACACATATACTAATAACACTTCTTTTAGCCTAGGATCCACTGAATAAATGTCAGGAAACAAAAAATTTGACTAATTTCATTTGGATGGACATAGATAAGATCTTAAAAACTCTGAGATATACTTCTAATATGAATTTGCAATGGCTTGGATTACTATCTATAAAATATTCATTCCCTATCATACTGCAGACCCAATATACTTTCTGCTCATTCATGACTGGGTTTGGTCATATGATTTGTCAAAGGTTAAAGTAGGTGACATGAATACTGTTCTTCAAAACGGCTAATTTTATTGTTGTGGCTCTTGCTGCCCAGTGGAAAACTACTGGAAAATTATCTTCCAATCAGTTGCTATTATAATCTTAGAATACACACACTTGGATGAAACTGGAGGCCCATTTGCAGTCTATGTCAGAGCCATCTAACTGTGCCTAGGTGTGTCCTCTGAAATAAAGTAGACCTGCAGGCTCTTACACACGAGAATAAAGGCTTCTTGCTTTAAGCCACTGAGTTTCAATGGTTATGTGACATGTGACACTATCGTGGTGAACTAGACTAATACAAATCCTCTCTCACACATGTTAGCATGTTATCTGAAATTGCTGATGATTAAATTTTTAAAGGTATTAATGAAATCTTTAAATTTAAAATTTTAATTTTTGGCCAGGGATATAGCTTAGTGGCACAGTGCCTGCCTGGCAAGCACGAGGTCCTGAGTTTGATTCCCGGTACCAAAAATAAATAGATAAATAAATAAAATAAAATTTTAATTTTGATATAGCTTTTATTTTTTTTTTTAATTTTTTATTTTTTATACACGGGTACCAGGAGTCAAACTCAGAACCTTGCGCTTGCCAGGCAGGCGCTTATGCTGCTGAGCTATATCACTGGCCCATTGATATAGCTTTTTTTTTTTTTTTTTTTTTTTTGTGGGTACCGGGGGGTCGACCTCAGGACCTCGCGCGCTAACAGGCGCCCGTGCCACTGAGCGATATCACCGGCCCCTTTTCCGTATGTGGGATCCGGGAGTCGAACTCGGGCCCTCGCGCTTGCAAGGCAGGCGCTTACGCCACTGAGCCATCTCACCGGCCCAGATATAGCTTTTAAAATGAAAATTGTAGGTAACAAACTGCTAACCATCATGAACCCAACACTATGTTGATAGAAATATTGATAGTTAATGTTTTGATAACTACTGCAATAGTTAAAAATTTGCCAAATATTTTTTCCAGAAAGAGAAAACATAATTTTTTGTCAAGGATTAGAAGTGTGAATAATGAACTGCCCTCAAAATTCATCAAGATTAGAAATGTTTTAGCTACATTCTCAATAACATTTAAAAATATGATATCCCTATCATAAAATTTCAACCCCTGGAAATAACAAATCAGTAATTTATTAATGTTAATATTTTTTGCAATACTGGGGACTGAACCTAGGACCATATGCATTCTACTACTAAAGGACATCCTCAGCACTTAATGTTAAATTTTTTAATTTATAAATTTAATAATTAATACCAATAACTGATAAATAATATTCTAAAAAGTCTTTAGAATCAGTTCAGTTTCTATACAAATATAAAAATTGAAATAAATCAGTAACACATACAACCCAGGTATCAAAAGAATATAACAAAATATAGTATATGACTTTTAAAATGGTTTTTGGTGTTTTATTTATTTCCTAGTGAAGCACTTATATAACAGTATTCATATCATACAAAGACATTGCAATTGTTAATAATTTAAACCTAATAACAAAGGAATGAATACAGATTTCAAACATAAATACAGGACTGCTTTGGGATATCAATTCCAGATGGGCAGATTTTTTCCCTACTAAAATTCCAGGAAGGAGAAAGACTCACTTACATTTATACAGATTGAAGGTCTACTCGGCTCTGTCCTACTCATCCTTAGTAAAGTCATCCCACAGCATCAACTACTATACATAAGAAAATTCCCTAAGCTTTTTCACTACATGACTAGGATCCAATATGACTGAAATACAAATCCCTAACTTTTCCATATATCAATTGTTTACCTCTAAAATTCTTAACTTGGCCAATAATATCATTATTTATTTAGGTTTTCAAATATGTGACATCAGAATAGTAAGGCATGGTAATTATCTCCAAATTTTCTTTCATCTTCAGTTGACATCAAATGAATGAATAAGTCCCCCTGGTACATCTGAAATGTCTCTTGAATTAGTTCTTCCTTTAGAATGACACCAACTTTTTCTGTGGTTTAAGGTTTTACATGTTCTTTTACTAGAAGTTCCCATGTCCGTGAGTAGTACATCATACTGATATGTTATGCTTTAAAATGTCAACCTTTCCACTATAAACACTGTAGAAAATGAATCATGCAATTTTCTCAAAACCGTTAGATACAGTGCCTAGGTATTATCATTCCACATGCAGAAAAGAAAAATTAAGTTATTACAGATAGGTGATGCTGTATTTCTTTCTTGTCTCTGGGACAGACCTGGCATAAACAGCTTAAAGAGGGAGAGATTTATCTTGGTTCATAGTTGCAGTGGGTTCAGTCTATAATTAGCTGGCTCCAAAGCACAAATGGCAAAGCAGGAGGGCCTGGCAGAGGAAAGCTGCTGAACCCGTGGCAGCAAAGAAGGACAGAGAGCAGGGAGACTGAGGGAGATACCCTCTTTAAGCACGGTTCTGGTGAGCCACCTCTTCCAACTGGGCCCCGAATCCTAGGAGCACATTCAGGTATGGATTAATACACTGATGGCTATAGGACCCCTATGATCCTTTCACCTTCAGAAAGCCCAACATCTGAACATATGGGATGTTTGGAGGACATTTCAGATCTAAGTCATAATAGATGCTAAGACATACATTGAGAAAGTTTGCTAGATAAAAACTAATTTCTAAACAATAAATATAAAATCTTTCACAGTGCTTCTAAAGTGTTTTTGCTTATTTCCTAAAAATAAAACATGTCAGCTAAATTTCTGATAATATTCTTCCTCAAAGGAATATTATTTTCTTCGAATACTGAAAGTAGCTGATTTTTAAACTGGTCTAGATTTTTTTTTATGTGGGTACCAGGAGTCAAACTCAGGACCTCACGCTTGCCAGGCAGGTGCTTATGCTGCTGAGACATCTCACTGGCCCAAACTTGTCTAGATTTATGACAGGTATGCCATTCTCTACCTGAAGAATTACACATGCCTTCGTATAAAGTGTTTATACATACATATTACCCACACATCTCTGCACCACATGTATTTTCTTGAGACTAACTCTTTTAGAATATGACATCTATAAAGGAAAATAGTCACCTGCATATAACCAAATTCTAACCAGAAGAATAGAAGTTCATATACAGGGTAGACAGGTAGATGATGTGACAGAATAAAGCTGCATAGTGAAAAATCTCAGGAAGATGTGGAAAGACTGCCAGAATACCTATATCTCTCCATAAAGGGGTAGCCCTACTCAGCTTTAGGTGGAAAGGTGGGTCCAATTTACCAGATTGTATGATTTTCCAGGAGAAACAAGATACTAAGATTAAGTTGAAAAATCTTCCTATCTTTCGACACTTACAACTAAAACTATTGGGTTCATTAGGTTGGGGCATCTATTAGAAAACTTGGTAATAAAATTCTTCTATGTAGTAAATAGATATATTCATTATGATAAACTAATTTAATACAAAGATAAAGCAGAGATGACTGAGAAGCATAATTGGGTAGTTCTCCCACATCCTTGCATCCCTGGTGGGGGCCTGAAACTGCATATAGTATTGAACTCTATGCTTTTTTCTATAAATGCATACCTATGACAAGGTTTAACATATGTATAAGCACAGAAAAAGATTAGCAAAAATTACTAATCATTAAACAGAAAAATTGCATACACTGTACTACTCTCTCAAAATATCTATTGTACTGTACTCAAAATTTTTCTGATATGACATGATACAATCTTGTGTGATGAGATGAAAGGAAGTAACTCATGTAAGGATTGTGTCTTAGTGTCATGCTGCTACATAAGGATTACTGGAATACCAGTGGTAAGATATCACTATAGTTGATCCACTAACCAAATTTTAGCAAGAATTCTACCTAAGCAACTGACCTTATGAGCCAGTAGCATATACAGTTATATTATGCTGGGAAAAGGGCTGACTCATATTCAGGCAGAAGGAGCAGTATAGGGCAAAATATTCAATCACAATGCTCAGGATGGCATACAACTTAAAATTTAATAAATTATTTCTGGAATTTTCCATACAATATTTTCAGACTTTTATTGCACACTTTCCTTTTCCATTTCAATACTTTGTTTATAACTAAAACTAGGGAAGAACTGTAAAAGAAGGTACTTTTGTATTAACCTTGTATAAGTCAGCTTTCTTATGGCTGGGACAAAATGCTGGACACCTCTGATTTAAAGGAGGTGAAGTTTAATTTAGCTCAAGGTTTTAGGAGATGTATTACATAGTCAATAGGCTGCAAAGGAGGAACATCATGCTTAATTCATGGAGGCCAGGAAGTACAGTAAGGGAAGAGTACTGGAGAGGAAGGGGCAAGATACTAGACATAAAGACTACACTTACTTGATCCACCCAGGAATACCCAGAAGTGTGGGTATTTCCCCAATACCCTGGGGAAAGATCTTAAAGCCAATCAAGTTGACATTCCAACCTAACCACCACATCCTACCCATGGTCAACCTTATATCCAAATACACATGATTAAATCATACTTAATCTCCATATTAAAAAGGATACCAAGTTCATAATTCTGCCAACATAAAACAACTATCCTGCGTACCTGTATACAACCAGAAATCTAGCAGTCTTTCAAATGCTTAACAGTTCCAGCCTTTTTCAAAAGTCCTGGTCAATGTCTGTTCTGAGACTCAAGGCAAACTCTTAGCTGTGAATCTCTGTTAAAAATCACAAACAAATTACACAATCAAAGGTACAATGGGGGATGGTAAGCACTCTTCTTCCAAAAGGGACAATTAGGAGGTTAGAATTTGACCAAAGCAAGACTGAATGAAACCCAGTAGGGCAAACACTGACTTTTGTAACTCCATGCTCCATATCTGGGACACATGGTGGCGAGATGTCAATTGCAGAAGGCTTGCACAGACCTACCACTATGCTGTTTGAAGCTCACATGGACTCTCTCTGGAGCTAACCCTAATCTCAATATGAATTTTCTATAATAGTTATCTTGTTGCTGTAACACAATCCATGACACCCACAATTTAAAGGAAGAGACATTTAATTTGGCTCACAGTTACAGTAAACTCAGTACATGGTGTACCTGTACAAGGCAAGAACATCTTGGTGGAAGGGTGTAATGGAGAAAAGATGCTTAGTTCATGGCAGCTGGGATGCAGAGTGGAGGAACAGTGCCAGACAGGAAGGGGTAAGGGAGCAGATATAGACCCTAAGGCAAAGCTTTCATGACCCACACAGACACACCCAGAGTGTGCTCCACAAATTCCCCAGGGCAAATCCCAAAGCCAATCAAGTAGACACTCCTCCTTAACCACCACAACCTTACTAAAGCTATCTTTGAGTTATTGGCCTTTGTGTGGGAAATAAGGATGTCAGACCTTGTGAATGAACTAAAGTACCTATAGTTGGAATGCAGATGAAGGAGGAATCCATGAACTTGGGCAAGCAGATTTTGGTGAATAAGTTAGTGCTCTATTTTGTTTTGTTTTCTTTGTTTTCAATTTTTTTATTAATTATATTTTTGAGATGGATCTGATATGTAGAAAAGGCTGGTCTTGAACTTGTAATAAACCTGCCTCAACCTCCTCAGTACTGGTAAAATGGAGTGTCACCATAAAGAAATCACCATCTTTAAGTACTTGATGTTTAAGTGCTAAATATTTAGTTTCTATATACTTATCTACATAGCAGAGTTTTTGTTTTTCCATTTAGCCTAATCCATACTAACCTTTAATTAGAATAGTGACCATCACTCTGATTAAAGTTAAATATGGTAGCACATTGCCTCTTTTTGAAATATCAGTATAAAATACTTAATGTATTTGTAACATTATGAAAACTATGTTCTTCATACATTAGGAAAGTAAATCTTATAAACATCATGATATTTCTTACCTCAAAATCAACATCTTTACAACATCTGCACATAACACAAGTGCCAATAATTTTTAGTTCATCCTCTCTCTTCTCATTTTGAACAATAAACTTCTGCTGGCAGTTGTGGTACTTCTGAATAACATAACCTATTGGAACACCAGGAGGAGCTTGGATTTCTATCTACAATAGCAGAGGAACATAAGTAAATGTAATAATAATTATAATATTTATGCTCAGTGAAAAAGTGAAAGTTCTTCCTGAAGAACTTTACAAACTTCCCTGATAATTGCACACTGACCTCCTGAAGGCAACATGGGAAACAACAGTAGTCACATCTCAGTGGTCTCTCCACAGTTACCACTTCTCGTCCCCAATTATCAAGAATCCTCAAGGTAAAAGGCCTATATTTTCCACAGCAATTTCGGGTTACCCAGTGAGAATCTTCCACTGCCAAGTAAACTTTCTGTCCAAGCCTGTTCTTAATTTCATATTTGTTTTTACCTTCAAAGCCTGTTAAGACTAAAAACATAAAAGGTGAATTCATAATCATCATTTTGTTGAGAATAGTGAATCTCTCCTATATTATTTGTTATGACATCCTAGCTATACCAGCTTTGGATGATACTTGAAGCAGCACAAGAAAGAGACGAAGGAAAGGTGTTTAGAGGTGATCCAGACTGAGAAAAAAGGCAAAGAGAAAATAGGAGAGACTATTCAGTAAGAAAAATTGAGCCCTTATGTAAACCATGAAAAACAGTTCATATCTCCTTATTCCATAGGCTGTCACATAGAAAGACTTTGCTGCAGAGGACTGATATAATGCTGTAGATGGTCTCCACGGTGCCTGGTATATAGATAAAATGCCCACTTTTGGTACAGTGTCCATGTATTATGGAGGAGTTATAGAAGTGTGGCTGTTTATATTCTATGAAACTTTGTCTGAAATAAATTGGCTTGAGAAATTTTAGAAACCATATTTTGGTCTTATTTTTTTGTACCATGTTTGAACAAGGTAATAAGGGTTTACTTTCAATGCGTACATGTGAAAAGGAAGAAAGCGAACATGGAAGGGTAATTAGAGCATCACACTGGGGCCAGAGCACTGTCACTGAGCTCAGCTGTAGTTGTAAGTGGGAGATGGGTGTTAGTCAAGGGGGAAGATGTCTGGAAATCACAGCTTCAGCTCATGGACTACACAGACCATGGGTCTCCTAAGAGATCTCTACACCTTTCTGGGGCTCATCCCTTTGTTGAAGCAACAGAATTATGCCAAATGCTGAAATATATCTTACCAAGGGCTTCCCATAGGAACCAACAATTTAGAAACCCTACTTTTTACAGCCAGAAACTAGCAATCAATATTCAAACTTGTGCATAGCCTTCAGATACTAGATTTATAATTTATCAGATAACTTACCAAAATAACAAGAGCTTAAAAGAAAAGAGGCTCAAGCCACACTCTATATGTATGTGTATGGAGGAAAGTTTAGTCTGGTAGAGAAGGCCTGCAGGAGTCCTATCGCCATGAAGTCCTATCTCTTCAATGTCTTTGGTGAGATTTAGACAGACATGAGCTTGGCAGTTAAAAGGACGACCCTAGACCTCAACACCTGTCATATATTTGGAGAAAAAAAAAAACTGGTTTTGAAAGTATTTATTATCTAAGGGATTATTTCATTAAGCTTAATCTCAGGAAATTTCACCTCATTCAATTTTAATACAATATGGGTTATATAATGTCTACATTTTATTCTGGGTACTTAAAAAGTGAAAACAAAACCAAAGAATTCCATACTTTTATCTTTCAGATCTATTAAGCTTTGAATTGAGAAAAATGTAAGTGCATGCTATATGCTCAGATTGTATAAAATCTTGAGTAATCTTCATCTTCTTTATACGACTCATAGTATGAAAAAGTAGTATAGATTTTAAATTTTGGGGGAAAAGGAATAGGAAAACTTAGGATATCTCTTTTAAAAAATGGAGAATTAAATAATAGTAACTTTGAAGATTACTTATAGTTCATGACAAAGAAACACATATTGCACATTTATAAAGTCTATAAATCGAAAGAGATATGTGATATGTTGTATAATGTATGGTACCTGTCTACTTGGATTTTATAGCATAAATAGCATATATTATAGAATAAATCATATTCAAATATTTAGAATACAAATTATCAAATAATGGCCTCATTTCCAAAGAAATGCTAGTTTAGAGAAGATAAAATCAACAACACTATACATGCTCAATCATTTATATTATAAATAATATAAATATAATTTTTTTTGGTACTGGGGATCGAACTCATGACCTCACACTTGCAGGCAGGGGCTGTGCTGCTGAGCTATATCCCCAGCCCGATATAATTATAATGAGTAACAATTATAAAATAAAAATCTCTTCCTCAGCTTGTACAATTTATGTTCTAATTTCCATCAGTGGAAAGGAACTTGCAAACAGATGAAGATGGTTTTAACAGACATAGTCTGTAAAGCAGAAGAATTTTTATTACACTCTTACATCTAAAGAAAGACACTATGATTCGTAAATCTACATAGATCTTACTCCCCTGGCAGCTGTCCTGAAACATCTAGTTGCTTCCTAAGGTTATTCTTGCACCTGGGATTACATCAGGCTCACTCAGAGGAGTAGTAGTACTCTCAGAAAAAGGTGGCCTCCAGGCTTCAAGCCACCACCTTCCAGAGATGTGCTCAACACATCACTGCAGGGCCTCTGATTCTGACTGAACTGGTAGTCCTCAGCTCATGGAACCAACATATTACAGGGCTCATCGGAACTCCTAGGAGAAAGTGTCGGCGTGAACAATACTTTTCCATAAAACCCCTATCCATTCAAAAAGTTCAATCTCTTTGGAAATTTACTAAGGTAGCTAAACTAGTCCATGTAGTTCTATGCCATTTCCAAGTTGACCAAAAAATAGAAATCTAAAGTGGTAGAAGTCAGGTAAAATGATAGAATAATTCAAAATGATTTGTAGAGAGGGAGGAAAGCAAAAGTAAGTTTAGATTGTTTTCCTTCTAAGCTAATGTCAGTGTTTTGAGAATACATGCTCAGCATAAGTATTTTAGAATTTGACTTCTAATTTTCAGAAATAAATTCCTGATAATGTTTACATTTTTGTTTTTGTGAAGACAGACGTTTGTTAACTGTCCCACAAGAATTACAGTGCTTCAGGAGCCTGCTGGCAAGCGTGAGGTCCTGAGTTCAACTCCCGGGACCCCCATACACACACACACAAAAAAAAGGAATTATAGTGCTATATTTTTGGTGCTTAATATTCCTTTGTCTGTATAAACATCTTCCCTTTTTAAACGTATCATCAATACACTGAGTACGTACCTTCCAGAAGTTCAATTTGCTGGTGAACCAGAATCAGATCTGCCTATTAAAAGAAAAAGAGAGGGCCGGTGATATAGCTCAGGGGCATTAGTGCCTGCCTGGCAAGTGCGAGGTCCTGAGTTCGACCCCTGGTACCCGCATATTAAAAATAAATAAATAAACAAAAGAAAAAGAAAGTTGAGTGCATATAATCAATTATCAATACTTAACATTATCAATATTTAGTGTTGTAATAGACTTTAGTGAAAAACTAAATTTAACATTTTTTTTTAATTTAACATTTTAATAGGTAAAATATTTATTGAAATATTTCACTTAATATAAGAAAATTTAAGTGAATAAAACTAATTTACACTGGAATTCATACAACAATGTTCTTTTTAGAAGAGGCTTGAGAAATGTTCATAACTTTTTTATTCAATTAAAAAGATTTCTATCTTACTACAAATTTCCAATTTTAATTGTACTTGGCTTTAGCAATTGTAGTAGGTGATAATTTCCTCTAAGTAGTGTATGAGATCCTGATTTTGAAAATGTGTTTCAGAATATTTCTGAAAGAATATATTTATGGCTAAAATTGTTATATTTTATCCTGTTTGAGTGGAAAATTAAGTCAGTAGTGTGCGCCAAAGGCCACCTGATTTATTAAAAACCAGTTACATGTCATAAAACTTTTGTTTATATGTTTACAGATTGGACACACAGAACTTTATATCATATTTTATCTACCTCATTTCTCACACCAAATAAATGTTAAACTTCACATGCCAAAATTCACTATCATTTAGTATAGCAAAATAATGGTCTTCATTCCTCCTTATGTTTGGTATTCATAAAATTTAATGTTCTAAAGAAAAAAGCAACATTATAAATACATTACTTCATTGGTTATTAAAATGAGTCAGTTTATACATAAAATATTAACATTTTATTGGGTACCACTGATTGAACTTAATCGATAAGTTCCTTTCAAATTTCCAGAAAACTATTAAGTTTTGGGATGAAAGCCCTGGGCTCAATTCCAAACTCCAGATTAAAAATCCAGTCTCACTTTCTTAGATTTTTGACCCTGGGTGAGATATGTAAAGTCTTCTGAAAAATGGTGATAATTATATCATGAAAGCATTAGAGATTTTATGTAAGGTGTACATAGGATAATATAGTATGTGCTCATGACAAAAACTGGAAAATGTTGCTTAATGAATATTCTCTATTGGCTATTATCACAAGCTGAAATCAAAATAATAAAAAACACAATTATCTCATAATTTTGCATTTGACTTAAAAAATTAATGTGGGCCAGGGATTTAGCTCAGTGGTGCAGTGCCTGTCTGGCAAGCATAAGGTCCTGAGTTCTATTCCCAGTACCTTCCCAACCAAAAAAAAAGAAAGTGACCTAGAAGAAAATTAGAACAATCTGTTAGCAGATAATGTTGTTCTACCTTTTCAGATATTGGTAACTAATTCCTTTGTTACTCAAGTTAAGTCAATTGGAAGCACAGCTATGTCATTTATAAGTGTTTTATGTATTTGACATTACCTGATTTAAACATTCCAGTCCAGGTGGGCCGTTCCATGGAGGTGGTGGTGCTGGCATCCACGATACTTCTCCAAGTAGATTTGAACACGTACATCTTGGCTGGCTTTGGACAGGAAACCTGGCTTGGTTAGCACTGGGAAAACTAGCTTCTGGGATTGGGGAACCAGCTTGGGGACTCCGATAAACACCCTGGGAGTCAAGGTAACCAGCATGGGGACCTTGATAAGCACCATGGAGATCAGAGTAGCCAGTCTGGGGATCTAAATGTGCAGGCTGGGGCCCAGAGTCACTAGGCTGGGGAACTTGACAGGCACTCTGGGAACTGGAGTAGCCAATATTTCTTGGAGACCCTGAAAATAGGAACAAGTGAAGTAATTTAAATCCGGAGTTACTGGGATTAAATATGTATCCCACTTAACTTGGCTTGCTTGGGGTTTTATTTCATGCTGCATTCCTATCCTATGTCTCTCACCCATTAAAAAACCAGTATGATATTTAGGTTAGAAATTTCGGTTTCAAAATCTAACAACCTATGTTCCCTGGCAAACAAATTTGAGAAACAAGGAAAAAAAATGTTATGAGTCAAAAATGTTTAATGGTTAATAAGCAGAGTAGAGAAAAAATTTAATAAGTGTATGCTTTATATTTCTCTGTAAATGTGTGATTACAATTAAGCTTCATAAGTTTATTTACAGAGTAGTAATTCCATAGGAATGGAATAAATTTTAAAGGACCATGTTCCACAAATATTTTAACATTGAAAGTCATGCCAAATTTAAAGTAAGAATGTAAACATTATATACGATAAACATGTACTAATGAAAATACAAACACTTAAAATAGGCAACATATACTTTAAGATGGTACTCCTCTGATAAAATTTATATACCACTAAGAACTAAGGCAAATAGCAGACTGAATTATACAGTAATGTTTTTCAATAGCTTTTAAAAATTTATTCCTTCATACAATGAATAAATATTTATAGTGATAAATGTATCAATGGCTCTTGTAGAATTAGGGGTTACAGCTATCAACAAGGGAACCTTCTATCATTGGGCTTATAGTCAACCTTGGAAGACAAAAAACAAAAAAAATGCATATCAGTGTAATGGAGAAAATACATGGGGGAGATGACTGGGTAGAAAGCAGTAACTTCAGATACAAATAATTTAGCTTGTGACTGAAAAGATGACAAGGGAAGGGCTTACACAAAGATCTGATAAGAAATATTGTAGGAAGAAGGAAGAGCAAATGTAAAAACCCTGACTTTGGGAGTGAATTTGTCAAGTTAGGAAACAGAGAGGAACATCACGAGAGAGAGGAAGACTAGGAAATAGTCTCAGCAAAGCAACAGGAAATAGTTCATCTCTGGGAGCCCTTGGAAAGGAGTTTGTATTTTATTCCAAGTGTGACAGGCAGGCATTGGAGGGTTCTGAGCAGAAGAGTGAATTCCATGATGCCACTTACATTCTATAAAGTTTTTTGAAGTACTGAGCACTATGATTAATGATGGGAAACACAGAAGCTATCCCGGTTCTCACTGCGATATCAGAGACACAACAGTATATTCACCCTTATTCTAGAATATCAGTGTGATTTTTTTCATTTTAATTGGAGAAAAATACTTTGAAGTTAGGGACCAAAGTTTTATGATTGCATATGTCAAAGGTAGCTGTTAGGATGGAGAGAAGAAAAGTATTATGATTTGGATCAAAACTGTCCCCAAAAGGCTCAAGTGTTCAGAGGTGGGCTTTTGGAATGTGATCAGATCATGAGGGCACTAGCCGCATCAGTGAGTGAACCCACTGATGAATTCATAGCTGAATGGACTGTTAAGAAGTGGAGATTCATACAAGAAAGTAGGTCACAGCAGGAGTAACCTGGCAGGACACATTTTGTCCTTAGCCCCTTCCTTTCTCTACTTCCTGGACAGCACAAGCAACTTTCCTCTGCCACGCACCTACTGCTGTCATGCTCTGTCTTGTCCCAAGACCCGAGTAACTAAGCCAGTGGGCCAGAAACTGGAACTTCTAAACCAAGAGCCAAAACATTTCTTTCTCCCTGAAGCTGACTTTCTTAGGTATTTTGCCACAGGAACTGAACAGTAGCTAACACAGAAAGGGAAAGTAAGAGAATGAGAAGTGCTTCCCTGATACCCTTCAGCTAAGGTCTGATCTGAAGGATACAAAGAAGTTGAATAGGCCAAGGGCAAAGAACATTTCATACAAAAATCCTGGTTTGCTGACATACATAGGCCTTAACAAATCTGAAAAATGGTCAGTCAAGCTGAACTGTAGCAAGTCAGCCTTCAGAGGCACTTAAAGGTAAAGGAAGCATGCCTTTGGTGGGCAGAACAACTACTGAGACACCAGGCCAGGTGGCTCCTGGATGAATGTGGGCGCACACACACCTTTGGCAGCTGGAGTAATCAGCAGTAATCAGTGAGACCAGCAATGTGGAAGTGTCTGAAGCAGCAGTGAGAAGCCAGCAGCTGGGCTCTGGAGAACTCCACCAACAGAAGACCAGTCCCAGCCCCCACATCCAGAGGCCAAGATCAGCTCCATACCCAGCAGAAATCCCATGGCAAACTTGGCTGGAGTACACAGCACATTTCTGGAATCTGACTTGGACACTATAACAGAACCATGAACATCAGAGGTAGTTTACTACTTTTATTTTCCCTTGTTTGTCTGACTGGCTATTCTTTTCCTCTCTGGTTGGATTTCATCTTGTTTTGTTTTGTATTTTGTGATTATTCTTTTTTTTTCTTTTTTCTCCTTTTTTCTTTTCTTTTTCTTTCTTCTCTTTCTTCCTTCTTTTTTTCACTGTTTAGTTTTCTTACCTTTCTTTTTTGTCTTCTACTGAAATTCCTCAACTACCTCTTGAATTTATACTTTCAAGTGAGTAAACATTGTCTCTTCCCTTTCTGTTGCTACTCCTTTGCTTTCTCTTTCATTCTTTCCCTCCTGTGTCCTCCAGTTTCCCAAAACTCTGGTGATCATTCTTTCACCTCCAGCCTTGATTCCACTATATTTTACCTCATTCATCACTTTATATTGTCCTCTACCCATTTTAACCCCCCACCACCTGCAACAGGGTAAAACAACTCCACTAAGGGGAAAATCACTGCATACAAGTACGTGGTATATGTTTGATTTTGTTATATAACTTTAGAAATTGATCCTGTGGTAAAAGATATAAGGTTAATTGTCACCATAATTTGTCAGTAGTTAAGCTGTACTTGAAACTATGGTTATTACTAACTGTACTACTTCAGCCAGGATGTCATACATGTTATAATCAAATTTTCTCCCTTGTAGGATAACACCGTGATTGTATGGAGTCATAATTATTATGACAGTACAGTACCAAAGGACTGGGTGCTGAGCCAAATAGTAACTTTGCATTCTTTACAAATTGGGAAGGTAGTTTCTTGGGTTAGCTTTAAAGAACAATCTGCATCTAGAAGACATCCTTGAAGAACAGACATCTCCTAGGGAAGCCTCGTTACCAGCGATAAAGCTATCTACCATAAGAAATCATCAATCATCAACATAGGAAACAAAATAAAATTAAAAAAAATAGAAAGTGACAAGATACAGTTGCAAAATGCAACCCCAGACCCCAGCCCAGCCAGGACAAGCCATAGCACAATGAAGTAGATGAAATTGAGAGTCAAACACTGGAACTTTCTGAAATGATAGCAACAGAAGTGAAAAAACAAGTGGAAAGGGCTATAGAGAAAATAATCTCTCAGGTACCAAGAGAAATGATGCTTAAAATCAAAGATATTAGAGTAGACACAGATAAAAGAATGATGAGCTTAGGAAAATGATGGAAACCACAAATGCCCAGCATAGGAAAGAAATTGAATCCATGAAAAAATCCAAAGAGAAATCCAAGAGATAAAAACCTCCACTGAAAGTATATGCAACAGATTAAATGAAGGAGATGATAGAATATCAAATCTTAAAGACATAATTGCAGCTAAGGACCATTTAAAGAAAGATATCTTAAAAATGGCAAATGACCATGAAAAATCAATCCAACAGCTACAAGAAGAAGCAAAGTAGAATAACATAAATTTGATTGGGGTCAATGAGAAAGCTGGAGACAGTGCAAAAGCCATAAAAAAACTCTTCATGGAAATGGCAGAAAACCTCACAAGCATGAATAAAGAATTAGACATACAAATAAATGAAGCATATAGAATTCCAAACAGTCATGACCAAAATAAAACTACACCAAGACATATAATAATCAAGATTTCAGAAATTCAGCACAAGAACAAAATATTAAAAACAGAGAAAAGAAACAAATCATCTAGAAAGGAAAGCCCATCAGAATCACAGCAGGCTTCTCAACACAAACCCTCAAATCAAGGAGAGCCTGGAGTGAGGTATGTCAAGCCCTAAAAGAAAACAACCTCCAACCCAGACTGACGTACCCTAGAAAACTCTTTCAATATTAGTGGAGAAATAAGATACTTCCATGACAAAGAACAGGAAATTCATGACCACCAAACCAGCCCTTCAGAATGCTCTGGAGCACATATTAGAAAGAGAAAATGAAGAGCACAACCACAAGAACATCGATAGACAGAAGCCACCATGAAGGGCAAGCAGTTAAACAGAGGGGAAAGACAGGGAACCAACAACAGGAAAATAACATGGAAAAAATAAACCAATATATATATATATCAGTTGTAATCATCAACATAAATGGACTCAATAATCAAAAGAAGCCAACTGGCAGAATGGATTAAGAAGCAAGATCCAACAATATGCAGCATTCAAGAAACACTTTTAACTCAAAAATAAACTCATAGGCTGTAAGTCAAAGGATGGAAAACAATAGTCCATGTGATGGGATCCCAGAAAAAAACAGGGGTAGCTATTCTATTCGCAGACAACATGAAATTCAAACCAGAACTGTTCAAAAGAGACAAAGAGGGACACTACATACTTGTTAAGGGAAGACTCGAAGAAGAAGAAATAACAATCATAAATATATATGCACCAAATTCTGGGGCACCCAACTACATAAAAGAAATATTAATGGACATGTAAAATCAAATAAGCACTAACACAGTTGTAATGGGGTATCTTAATACCCCACTCCACAATTAGATAGATCAACCAGACAAAAAACAACAAAGAAATATCAGAATTAAAACAAACCCGTGAACAAATGGATTTAGTAGATGTCTACAGGGTGTTCCACCCCACAACATCAGAATATACATTCTTCTCAGCTGCACATGGGACATCCTCCAAAATAGACCACATATTAGCCCACAGAACACATTTAACTAAATGAAGAGGAATTGAAGTTATCCCATGCATATTATCTGGCCATAGTGCAATGAAATTGGAAATCAAAGGCAAAAGAAACCATAAAAACTACATAAACACATGGAAATTAAATAACACCCTCCTGAACAACTAATGTGTCACAGAGGAAATTAAAGAAGAAATTAAACAGTACTTACAATTAAATGAAAATGCCAATACAACATACTGGAACTTATGGTACACAACGAAAGCAGTCATACAAGAGAAATTTATAGCAGAAAACTCACATCAGGAAAACAGAATGAATTTAAATAAACAACTTAATGTTGAACTTCAAACTCCTAGAAGAGGAAGAAAAAATCAAACTCAAAGCTTGTATGAGAGAGGAAATCATAAAGATCACAGCAGAAATTAATGCAATTGAGACTAAGAAAATAATACAAAGAATCAATGAATCAAAGAGTTGGATCTTTGAAAGATTAAATAAAATTGATAAAACTCTAGCCAACTGAATCAAAAGGAGGGAAAAGACTCAAATTCAATCAATTAGGAATGAAAAGTGTGAAATCACAATGGATCATGTGAAAATCCAGAAAATCATCAATACCTACGTCAATGAACCTGTACTCTAATAACATGGAAAACACAGAAGAAATAGACAGATCCCTGAACATATATGAATTACCAAAATTGAATCAAGAAGATATAAATATTCTGAATAATCCGGTATCAGCCAATGAAATTGAAAATGTAATTAAAAATGTACCAATGAAGAAAAGCTCAGGCCCAGATGGATTCACTGTTGAATTCTACAAGAAATTTAGAGAAGACCTAATGCCACAAGGCTAAAACTCTTTAGTGAGATTGAAAGGGAAGCAATACTGCCAAAATCATTCCTAGAAGCAAGTATTATTCTGATACCTGAACCAGAGAAAGACCCAACCAGAAAAGAAAACTACAGACCAATCTCCCTAATGAACACAGATGTAAAAATCCTTAATAAGATACTGGCAAACATAATGCAGCAAATCATTAAGAAGATTACACACCATGACCAGTAAGATTCATCCCAGGGATGCAGGGATGGTTCAACATATGCAAATCAATAAATGTAATACACTGTATTAACAGAGGCAAAGACAAAAATCACACGATCATCTCAATAGATGCAGAAAAAGCTTTTGATAAAGTCCAACACTCATTCATGATAAAAACCCTACAGAAAATCAGAATAAATGGACTTTACCTCAATCTGATAAAAGCCATGTATGACAAACCAACAGCCAACACCATACTAAATGAACAAAAACTGAAAGCTTTCACTCTAAAATCAAGAACAAGACAAGGATGTCCACTATCACCACTCCTATTCAATATAGTTCTGGAAACACTAGCCGGAACAATGAGAAAGAGAGAGAAATAAAAGAAATAAGGATAAGAAAGGAAGAACTTAAATTATCATTATTTGCAGATGACATGATACTCTACATAGAAGACCCCCAAAACTCCACCAAAAGACTTCTAGATTTAATAACCAAATTCAGTAGCGTAGCTGGATACAAAGTCAAGACTCAAAAATCAATAGCATTCCTGTACACAAACAACAAACTCAGAGAGAGAAATTAGGGAAAGTACACCCTTCACAATAGCATCCAGAAAAATGAAATACGTAGGAATCAATCTAACAAAGGAAGTAAAAGATCTATACATTGAAAATTACAGTAACTTGAAAAAAGAGATTGAAGAGGATATCAGAAAATGGAAAGATATCCCTTGCTCATGGATAGGAAGAACCAACACTGTGAAAATGGCCATACTTCCAAAACTGTTACACAGATTTAATGCAATTCCTATCAAAATACCATTAGCATACCTCACAGAATTAGAGAAAACATTCCTAAAATTCATTTGGAACCAGAAGAGACCTAGACTAGCAAAAGAAATTCTGGGCAACAAAGGCAAGTCAGGGGGCATCATAATTCCTGATTTAAAATTGTACTACAAAGCTGCTGTAATAAAATCAGCATGGTATTGGCAAAAAAACAGACCCGAGGATCAGTGGAACAGAATAGAAGATGCAGACCCAACCCCAAACACACTCAGCCACCTTACTTTTGACAAAGGGGCCAAACGTGCTCTGGAAGAAGGATAGCTTCTTTCATAAATGGTGCTGGAAAAACTGGCTTTCCACATGCCGAAGACTAAAACTAGATCCATGTCTATCACCACTCACTAAACTAAAGTCAAAATGGATCAAAGATCTAAATATTAAAACAGAAACACTAAATGTACTGGAAGAGAAAATAGGTAGGAATCTTGAAGACATAGATGTAGCAGGCACTTCAGAACAAAACCCAGACCTCAGGGAAACACTACAAAGAATAAACAGATGGGATCTCACCTTATTAAAAAGCTTTTGCACAGGAAAAGAAATCACCAACAGAGTGAAGAGACAACCCACGGAGTGGGAAAAAATTATAGCTAGCTGCCCCTCAGACAAGAGACTTATATCTAAAACATATAAAGAATTGAAAAAAATCTGATCTTCCCAAATTCAAAGACCTAAAAAAAAAATAGGCATGTGAGATGAATATGCACTTCTCAGATGAAGAAATGCAAATAGCAAATAAATATATGAAAACATGTTCAATACCATTGTTCATTTGAGAGATGCAAATTGAAACAACACTGAGATTCCATCTCACCCCAGTAAGAATGGCTATCATCAAGAAATCAACCAATAACAAATGCTGGTGGGGCTGTGGGGAAGAAAGAACCCTCTTCACTGTTGGTGAGAGTGTAAACTGGTGCAACCACTGTGGAAATCAGTGTGGAGATTCCTCAAAAAAGTAGGATTAGAGGTCCCATTTGACCCAGTTATTCCCCTTCTGGGTATCTTCCCAGAAGAATTAAAAACATCATACCACAGAGATGTATGTGCACCCGTATTTATAGCAGCATAATTTGTAATAGATAAATCTTGGAAACCCAGATACCCAGCAATGGAGGAATGGATAAAAAAGATGTAGTCTTTTTATATAATTTAGTACTACTCAGCCATAAAGAAGGATAAACCTGATACTCTTATAGGTAAATGGATGCAACTTGAGACCATAGTCATAAGTAAATAAATTAGAATTACATGTATAAACATCATATTGTCTCCCTAGTGTAAGAAGCTAAGAGCAAATAAGATCCAAAATGTACAATAGTATTGTGAAATGGGAAAAAAACTGTTCAAAAGGAAAGAGAAACTGGGATGTGGGAAAGGAGAAAAGAAGGAAGGGAAAAGGAAAAAAAATATATATATACACAAGATAGTTAAAATAGTTATACTACTAATTTCTCTTTGTTCATTAAAAAGAATGGTTTGTGCTTATATTGTTTGATCAATTTTTCATGCCTATATCTTGTAATCTGAGCAACTACTTTGAAGACAACAATATGCAATTTATTAACCATTGTTACTCTCTTTTTATCTTGTTTTGAAATTTTATATCATTGTTTTTATTTTTAAAATAAAAAAAGAATAAAAGGAGACAAAATATAGAATTTTAAAAAAAGGTAAAGAAGGGCAAAGTTTTCCTAGGACAAAACAGGCCTTTATCCTAAAAGTATTGAAATAAAGATGGAACACTACCTTTAGTATGAAAAGATTTATATTTTTAAAAATCACGGGCCTCAGGGTGGAGACCAGACAGTAGATAAATCAGTATGGATGTGGAGACATGATTTAATTAGATATATGGTTAATATCATTATGTTCTTCTCAAGATTCTGAGAGAGAAAGAGAGAGAGTGGGAGGAAGAGAGAATCATTGCTTATTTTTCTAATCAATGGATTAAGCATAATGATTTACCTGAAATAGGATAAAAGCTTCATTTTTATAAAGCTGAATTGATTTGACATATTATTAATTCATTTCCTAACAAATACATGTCATTTATGATCTGCAAAATACTGTAGTTAGTGTCTTCCTTATACTCCAACACGATGTAAATTGGAACATATTTTCCCCAATTATAACTGAGACTGAGCTACTGGAAAGACTAAGCTACTGCAAAGGCTGAGGCTGTGAGCTAGTGCAACTTGTGCAAGGTAAACAACACACACAACTATTCAGTAAATAATGCAGAACTTGAAGCCTGATTCAAATCTCCTCAGTTTTTCTACATAAATCATGGGGATAATTAGTAGTCCAATGGCCCCTCAGTGCCTACAGGAGCTTGGTCAGGATGCCCTGTGGTATCAAAACGTGACAATGAACAAACCTTTATATAAAAAGATTCAAATAATACATATGATCTATGTATACCCTCCTCTATACATTGAGTCATTTCCTTTATGATACCTAATGTAAATGCCAAATAACCATTACAGTATATTGTTTAGGAAATGATGTCAAGTAAAAAGTTTGTACATGTTCTATGGAGATAGAATTTGATTTTTGAGTATTTTCATTTTATGGTTGGTTGATTATGAGAAAACTTATACACTGGGGTCACAATATTTACCTAAATAGTTCTGATTTTAAATAAGCTAACTCACATGAACTTTGCATGTAGAACAATGTCTATAGTACACTGAGCTCTCAATTTTAAGGTATCATTATTGTTAACATCACTGTCACATCAAGACTTATACTACCGATATATGTGGCCTTGGTCTTGTGAAAAGAAACCAATTTATTTTTCTAACAAACTCTCAAGTCTCATTAGATCTGAATTTAATTTTGTATACCTAGTTTTAGTTAGCTATGGGATAGATTAAATCATCTCCAAGTGGCTTGGATGAATACTGCAGACTTGCTAATAATTCTCTGAACACAAACCCTAAAAGAATTTACAGCAGAGGTTCTCAACCCCGGCTTCACAGTAGAATTATTTGGGTCATTATAAACTTACCAGCCTTTGAGTTCAGACATCTGATTTAATTTTTCTGGGATGGTGCTCTGTTACTAGTGTTTTAAGTGTTTCTGAGTGACACATGAGAGCAGGTGTGGATGAAAACTACTACCTTAGAGTTTTGTTGTTTATTTTTCTCATATTCTTTTAACTGCAAACATCAGGATGAGATCGATAACATACAGGGAGATTTTTAAGGAAATTAAACTGGCCATTCAGCTCCCAAGGAAATTTTTTTGCTCAGAGAAGAAAACAAAATAGATGCACTCTTTTATCCTAAGCAGGTCACCTTTCATCCTAAGTCCCAGGATTCTCTTCTGCATACTCGTAAATCTGGGTAAGCCAAAGCCTTGCCATTTCTGAAAATCTAGTAGTGTTGATAACTGCATTTTACTAATGAAAAATCTTTGAATTCTTTTATGCACTGGTTAAAAAAAAGACGCATTCCCCACTACATAGTCATGACTCAATTACTTTTCCTAGAAATGCAAAGTATGACTTATCACATACATGAAAATAAGGTTTCACAAGTGTTATAAAATTAAAATGAGAATTTCTTCAAGGTAGCCACCTTTCTATTGATTTAAACTTCCAGTTTCAAACAGCTTTATCATTTTTCTTGTGTTCTCACTGAACACAATTCCAAATACAGTACTGCCTGACTCAAAAACACGTGGGGACAAATCATCTAAATACATGATCAGAATTTTCAAAATAGGTGAATGAAATGAGTACAATATTTCACTTATTATCTGTATTTTGAGGTTGAATTTACATGCAGATTTGTATTTCATTTGCTAAGTGTAAACACTACTGTTTTTATCAGTTCTTCTTTATACCTTTTATTCTTCTCTGTAAACAAAAAATACTCCTTTGGAATATACACAGCGCAAAGAAAACCAGGAATAACTAGGTTGCCAAAAATTTTTAGTGTAATTTTAAGAAAAAAATACTAAAATAAAGACACACACTCTCCTTTCCCCCTCCTCTCTCTTTTTTTAAATTTGGGACTATCAATTGATTACTGTTACTTTCCTTCTTTCGTCACATATTTTACCTTGTGATGCTGGTGGTGGACAATAAGGGGGATGCCCAGTTGGCAAATTTGTTTCTTGATGAGGAATATCCATTTGCATGTCTGCAATTCAAGAAGAAATAACTACATGTGTTTAAGTATACATTAAAAAGAAAAACGAATTTTCCTTGGACAATTTTCATCGTGTGATAGCTGTATGGACACAGGCGCAGTAAGCTGGACGTGGTGTCACACACCTGCAAGCCCAGTGCTCTGCTTGGCTAAGGCAAGAAGCTCTCAAGTTTGAGCACAGGCAGGACAACTCATTACTTAGCAAGATTCTGTGTCCAAATAAAGTACAAAAAGGGGCTGGAGATGTAACTCACTGTGAAAACCCTGGGTTCAATCCCCAATATCACCAAAAAAGAAATAGGCAATTTATTTTGATTTCATTTGTATTATCAGAGAAAATTTGCAGTAGAATCCTATTCCAAACAAATTCCCTTTTAGATAACATGAGATAGCTGAGTTACTGAAACTAAATTCCAATTTTTTCAAACAATGGTATGAACAACAGTTCCATGCTTTGACTTTGTAGTATTAGAAAAAAGATAGCTTTAAGATAGCACATATAGACTATGAAGCAAGATGTAAATGAAAGAGGTTAGATATGATGGCAACTGTAGGATTAGGAAAGATATAACAAGTATAATCATTTCTAGAAGAATTATTTTTAAAATATTTAAAATAATGTGTGTACTTCAGTATATGTCATTTTATGCTTACTCTGGACCTACATGAATAAGCTTGAAGAATGTAAAGTTTCTAAAATACACTTGATTCTGACCTATGTTAGCCATAATATTTAACTACACTAAACGTATTAAAGTTTGTTATCTGTTAATTAATATGAATTGAAAAATTCTTAATGCATGAATAATTTTGGTTCAACTTCCTACTTCTTCATATTCATGCCTCTCTAATAATTTAGTTATCCACATTAACCAGTTCACAAATATGTACTGAACATCTCTTGTGTCACTCTGGGTATATGGTCTGGGCTACAATGGCTTTGCCTTAATGGAAGTTATGGTCCAGTAGAGACAACATTTACATTATCTTTATGGTTTTCTACTACAAAATCATTTGTTTTCATGTTATGGTGACATGATGTGAATATAGAAAATTATCTTATTCAAGCTTCCAATATGATATTTTCTGTATGTTTCTCTATTGTGAACTTTCCAAGACCACTCAACTCATTTAATCATGTGGGTTCATCAGGAAGGCTGAATTGCGGCCCCTTCCCCTTTCTCTGCTGTTCAGTTATTTGAAAGTAACTTCAACAAAATTCAGTCCACACTAACCAGAAATTCAGGTAGCAGAGAATACCCTACTCAGATCAGGACCTTTCCTTGGACACACATTAAAAGACACTCCAAATTATTACAAGTCTCTGAAATACTACAGGTCATTCAATTCAAACCATTTTCGCTTCTCAGTTGCAAGTGGGAATATGAATTGATTACTGTTAACTGTACTTCTTTCGTCACACATGTTACCTTGTGATGCTGGTGGTGGACAATAAGAGGGATGCCCAATCGGCAAATTTGTTTCTGGATGAGGAATATCCATTTGGATATCTGAAATTCAGGAAGATACAAATATGTATTTAAATAAATTATATATTAAAAAGCCTAGTGCCTTGATTTTCTAGCTATTAAGACCCTTCCTGCACCCCACACTCACCAACCTGAGTTGAAAACAAGAAGATCAGATTCAGATCCCAAGCAAACACACTTTAAGTCTTAGAGCTCTACCCTTAAATGGCATGTCACATTTTGGCACCTCTTAGCTGGTACCATTATTTAGTGTAAAATATATACACATAGTCAGGAGCAGACAGATCTATAAATCAGCGGCTCATAAATTCTGGATTTGGATATTGGAACAATGTTCCTAGTTTCAGAAATTACAGGATGAATTCTTGCAAAGAGAATATAAGAGAACAGGCAGACGTTCAAGCAGAACAGGTAGGTTAAAAAACATATGTAAATTTCTGTATTTTTGAAATGCGATTTAAAACAGCTTATACACAGCATAAGACTATCACATTGCCTTGAAGCTGTATTATTTTACATTTTAAATGTATAAATATATAGGATAACATTGTAGGCATATTTATTCATATATCTACACATTTTATTTCTGTTAATTTATGTATATACATATACACGCATAATTTTATATTCAAAATTGAAGAGTTAAAGATGACTATGACCATGATCAAATGAATTTTTCTGAACTGAGTGGAAGTAACTGAAAGTTTCTAACATATAAAACAGTTTAATTGTGTATAAATTTATATTTTAAAAGCGGTACATAAGAGAAGACCCAAAATCTCCATGTGGGTAAAGTAAGGAGTTTGGTTCTCAAGATTATCTATATATCAATCAAGTCTGACACTGTAGTAAGAGATGAATTTTTTTAGCTAGCCCAACAAAAATTAAAAAAATAAAGATCATTTTAAAAAATGGGATTTGATTTTTGATATTTTCCAAAATGCATAGTATTTTTCTTTCTAGTACTTTAAATTGTTAATGAGGCAAAAATTTTTTATTACATGCTTGTTACAAAAACATTTTGTTTAGAATTTTAAGAGAAAAAAGTGAGAATATTATAGTTGGTATTTTTTTAAGCCTGTGTACACACATATGTTATGAAATGTATAGTAGGATGTTATTACAATGAAATGACAGATTTATTATCTCTTAATTAGCATGACTTCAATAACCCTAAGTATTAAAACACAGAATAAAAAGAAAACTATAGTGGCTGAAATACAGTATATTTTATGCAATATATTTACTAGTAATCTTAATATTTAGTTTTTCTTAGGCTTTCTTATTATTAATGAAAAATTTATGGCAATGGATATTTATGTACATATTCTTTATAGTTGAAATTCTTAACTAGGCATTGGATTGTAGAGAATGAATACCACAAAGCAAACTATAATTTTGGGAACTGAATGAAACATAGTGAGAAATAACAAGTAACAAATTTAACATCGAAAGGTAGAAAAGCAAATTTTAAATTATTTTGTGTTCTCAAAAATAAGAGCTGATCTCAGCAAATGTCAGTGAATTTATAGGTCAAATATGACTCTTGAAACAAGGTATTCTAGAAGTATAAACTCACACTCATGGAATCATCCTTCTTACTCATCTAGTCTAGCTTTGCACAATCATTCAAACCCTTCAGACTAGAATTCATAAATTAATGCTATGTATCACATCAAGTGCATATTAAGCATACAGTGTTGTAACGTTCTGAGATCCTGCCTAATGAGGAACAACTGAGAAGACACATAGTATTCACTTTTCCTGGAGTAGAGATCAACCCAGAAATTCTTGGCAGAAATCCTATCAAAGCAAACTAAACCCTCACTGTTCATAGTTGCTCTTTTCTTTCTGTCTGATCACATTATTTGAGTTTTATTTCGTTTTTTTTTTTTTTTGTACCGGGAATCGAACTCAGGACCTCACACTTGCCAGGCAGGCGCTTGTGCCCTTGAGCTATATCCCCGGCCATCATTTAAGTTTTAAAATATAAGTTAGTGAGGACGAATTCATACTGGTAACACTTTCAGGATAAAGGCTGGGTCCTTATTGTACAGAAGGTTTTATATGCAACAATTACATAGCTGCACAAGCACTAAAAATGTCATGTACCTTCACACAAGAAATGTAAACATTATGTACTGCAAACATATATTAATAAACAAATAAAATCATTCTGCCAAAAATAATAAATTCTTGCTGTGAGTTAATTTATAATTGCCAAACATTCCTGTCAAAAAGAAAGAAAACTATTACGAAAATTTACAGCTCCATCTTCACAACTCATTCTACATTAAAAACCCATTGATCTGCCTCTCGAGATCTTGAAGTGTCTCCTATTGCTTTCAAAAAGTATTTCTGGGAGATCATAAACATACTATGCCTAAAAATGGGCATCTCCTGAATTTGTGTTATTCATCAGAATCTACTTATTAATTGCCTAAGAACAAAAGTGCCCCCCTCATTTACTTTCTAAAAACATAAGATAAACCAGGTCACATTCTTCTCAAGCATCAAGATGGTAATATACGTTCTGAAATATCTTAGCTATACATTAATGCTTTAAAAGCAATCACCAGAATGTTAGGTCTCTAACTTCTTCCAGTAAGTGAGAATAAAAGGGGGAATTGGGAGTAAGCCAGGAGAAGGCAACATTATTGAGATAAGTCACAAATCAAATAATTTCCCTGTACTTCTAATTATGTTTTAGGTTAATTGTGTGCATTTAAAAAAAGTTTACTAACACTTAAAAAAAATCTCATGTCCCAATTGTGGTTCATGTAATGTCTAAGCAAAACAAAAATGTTTTCATTTATGGAAATGGATGAAGCAAGAATGGGTTAGCATTTGAGCAGACCAGCATGCATACCTGTAATGTGAGAGTCAGAAGTGCTCTGAGGCTGAATATAAAGTCAACATACTTTGTAACAGGAAATCCTCCATGTCATCCATTTCTATATTTTAGGTTCAAGAAAACAAAACAAATATGCTTAAAACCAATTTGGAGGGCCGGTGAGATGGCTCAACTGCGTAAGCGCCTGCCCGGCAAGCGCGAGGGCCCAAGTTTGACTCCCGGAACCCACATACGAAAAAGGGGCCGGTGATATCGCTCAGCGGCACGGGCGCCTGCTGGAGTGCGAGGTCCTGAGGTCGACCCCCGGTACCCACCAAAAACAAAACAAAACAAAACAAAACAAACCCAAAAAAAACCCTAACAATTAAACCAAAAAGATAAAAGAAACAAAATTGCTTTTAAAGTCGGGTATTGTCATTTGATTGTGTCATATTTCTGAATAGCATTTCTGGGCAACCCAGTGCTCCTTCACAAATTTGAGTTGTTTCCTTTCCTCCTTAGAAATGAGGAAATTACCTATAGAGAAAAAAATGGATTTTGAGTACCATACAGCTCACTAACTAACTGAATTAAGATGAGTCATGATTTATAACCTTTACATTCATGTTCTTATTTCATTGGAAAAAAGAATATAATTGATAACATTCAGTAAAATTGGTTAGAGACAATGCTTATGGTATCTCCCTTATGTAAAACAGAAAAGTGTTGAATTTAAATTTACTCTGTGGCCATATATTTTTACTAGGCCGTGTAAGATTTTTTTCTAAGCATGTATTAAAACTAAAGTTGGAAGAAGAAAAGAACAGTTGTTAGTACTTATTACTTAAAGTGCTGGCTTTTAAATTGAGACTTATTTAATGTAGTGCTGTTCTACATGTGCGTGCACACACTTATACAGTAATATAGCTATTTTCTATATAAATATTTACTTCATATATTATTCGTGTGGTTTTCAAGGAGTATTTATTAAAGGTACAGAGCATATAAGGTCAAAACCACACATTAGAGCAGTGCTCCAAGGTACCCAGGGAGATAGACAGTTAAGACAATTAAATCATTTATATAAAATGCTCAAATACTGTAAGTCAAAGTCATGATGCTATAAGAAAGGGTTTTGTGGTCATAATGGAAGTGGCATTGTTGGGAAAGTCAGATACGAATTTAAAAAAGGGTAAAATCAGCAAGACTACAGAGGTCTTGGTATATGTGTGTGTATGTATGGGGGGTGACATGGGATATTATAGACAAGGGGAACCTCACAGGTAGAATTCTTGAGGCTGAAGACATCTTTGCTCGTTCAAGGTAATCAAAGACCTTTGAGGTTACGGAGCACGGGAAGGAGATGTCCTTAGAGATGAGAATGGAGTGCTGCACAGGGCCAGTTTACATAACTTCAATGTCTCTTTGCCTCTAAGCTAAGCTCCTTTAGAGATGTTGTTCCACAGCTCACCTAATTTTTATGCCCATTTTCTATCCAATTTCAGAAACTCATTCAATTCATTTTTCAATCATTGTTTAATTTCCTTAAGTCTTTTGATTGTTCAAAGCCTGCAACTGTTGAGAATGACAGCATGACATTAAGAGAAAATGCAGCTGTTAGGAAGGTTCAAGACAGAAAAAGAAGGCGCCGATTTGCCCAACATTTCCCACCTCAAGCCAGAAGAAAACCAATAGAAACCAGAAGAAAAGATGACTCTTCCTGAACTGGACAGTAGTCATGCCCAGACTAACAAGAATAACAGTTCCTGTAAGACTGCAAGGTAACCAGATAGTGACCTAGGTGCAGCAAGGACTTCATAAATATTTGAAATAATAAAATATAGCTTTCATTAAGTACTTCCTGTAGTGCTAGGTACTTCAGTAGAAACTTACATTAGTACACATAAATCTTAAGTCTCGTATCTCTTGTGTTACACAATTTCAGAGATAAGGCAAGCTGAAGAAAGTAGTTGAGGCAGGAATCAAACTCCAGCAGCCTGACTCTGGAATGCATAGTCACTAAGCCATCCACCCCCTCTGCCTTTTTCATACTTCCCTCTGGTATTCTAGAATGTCAAGCATAGTGTGTGTTCCAGTCATAATTCCAATTAATACTTAACATTCAGTGACAGTAGTCTCTACTAATTGTGCCTTCTAATCACCTACTATGCTGGCAGAAATTGGGTGACCCAGCTCCTGCCCATGATTTGGGGCTGCCCTTTGATGTATGAAGCAGTGTAGTCAAATGAAAACAGGACCTTGCAGTGTCTCCTCAGGCAGGATACACTTTGTCATTAAAGGGTCGGGGGTCAGGTGTTCTGCTAAGGTTCCTTGCTGAGTTCCTGCTCCACTTTGGGGGTTATTCTCCAGGTTCTTGGACCTCTTTCCCAAACCTCACCACAAATCCTCTACTCCAAGAGAAAACACAGTTCACAGGTCCTTTGTCACCGGCTGCCCGCATCAACTAGGCCTCATCTGGGCATCCCTGCTGGTCCCACTCCCTTGCCTGGAGAGTGGAAAAGAACACAGCTGGCTCACCTGGTGCTGTTGCTGTTCATGAACATCCACAGACGTGAGTCCCAGGAATTTTGTCACCTGATACGGGTTGCCCTACCCTGGAACCTTTGGCTAAGGGCACAGAGAATCCACAACTGCCCCAGAAGTTAGAGGGGGAGGATCTTGGAGTGACTGGTGCTAACACCAGAAGTTTACAATAAGAATCATTCTAAATGAGACAGACTTTAAACCCCCAACTTTTCAGGTCCCCTGTGTAAAAGAGAAAATTGGCATTTGAAAGTCATAATATATAGAACTGAGTCTATCAAGATTTTCTGAGCATTTACTACAAAAGAATAATGTATGTTACATAGAGATAGTAGTCAATCCAGAAAGAAGAATTCAGTCATTGCCTTTTCTAGTAAAAGATTGCTCAGCTAAATTTTGGAGAAAAAACTAGACATAGCTATTTTAGCAGAAGACAGCAATACATGTACAGGAAGGTAAGGAGGTACAGGCGTTTCTCAATAATACAAATGGATTTGGCTTTATTAAGTGCGAAAGAGAGCAATGTATGGGCTTGACAGAGACTCCCGATCTTGCAATAATTGTCCACAGTATGTATTCTTCCTACTAATCAACTGAGATTTTTTTTCCTTTACTCAGTTCAGATGGAAATTACAAAATGGCCATATCACCAGACAGGGTCCAGGAACATCTCCAAAGAAGAAAGAGGATATGGGTACCCTAACCTGCCTGCCAACCCCTACAAAAATGGATGTGTTGACTTTGTGATAGAAAAAGAATTTCTGGACGCATCAGTAAGAGACACAGACAGGTTTATTAGGCAGAGTTAGAAAGTAGGAGAAAATAAGAAAAGAAAATCTGTTCATGAATATCTTGAAGAGCTAAAGGAGTCAGAACTTTGAAGTAGAGGATCAGACTGGCCTATTAACAACAACAACAACAATAAAAGGGCTCATTTATGGCTTCCTTAAGGTGGGAAAGGGATTGGTAACTTTCCATTTGGTCATGAGTAGAGCTTCATGTTTTGGTCAATTTCCTCCATATAGGAAGCCATGGATTGCTGGCCATTCTCATGCTTGGTGACATCTTGACATCCCCCTACCCTACTGCTACAGTGCATCTGGGTCTTGTGATAAAGTAAGGGAGTAGGTTTGGACACATTCCATAACGTTTTAGCAAGGAAGAAGAGAAAAAGACATGTTTCTATCTTGAGTGGGTAATAGTTCATGGATTAAGGCTTGAGAATGCATATCTCCCGTCCCATGGGGCTACTTGTCCTATTTCCTTTTTCCATGGAATAGAACTATTGCTGAGAAATGGCTCTCCAGCCCAAGTTCATTTCCTTGCATCTAGGTGTGGCCATCTGACTGAACTACTGCCAGTATAACTTAGGAAGAAATAAATTTGTTATTTCTAAGCCCAGAGCTCTTTTTCTTCTTTTTAAACACATGACTTCATGGTGCTATTCATCTCCCATTAGCTTAATGCAGGAGCTGAAGAGACTGTAAGGGGTGGCATCTCTAAAAAAGCAGAGGGGTTTTTCCACCCTGAAATACCACATAGGTAAAAGCTGCCAGAAAATCAGAAGCCCTCACTGATACAGGAAGCTGAAATGGAGCTTTTTGAAAGTTAGGATTCTGAGGCTAGGGGTATAGCTCAGTGGCACAAGCACCTGCCTGGCAAGCACAAAGTCCTAAGTTAGATTCCCAGTACCCAAAAAAACAAAAAAAAATTATGATTTTTCTTGCTTTTTCTTTTACACTTAGTGATAATTATCTCTTTAGGTAGTCATTTTGAAACAGAAACATTGATAGCTTTAAAAATAGAATTTTTAAAATTAAGCTATTCCTTCAGCTTCTTCATGGTGAAAATAAAATCTGTCACCCCTATCAGCTCTGGTGTTAGGAAAATATCAAGAATACCAAATTTTCTCTGGGTCAACAATTCTCTGGCCCTGTTAGTGGGCTCAGAGCCGGCTGAATCAATATATATATATATTTCCCAGCTTTTGTTCTTTCCCCTCTATTAGTTGAAGGTTTTGTGTGTGTCCACCAGCTGCCCTATCAATTTGGCCAAATTGTGAATAAACCCATTTTTCCTTCTATTTTATTCATTTCTTCATACTCTTGATGGTCGGCAGGCACACCAATCCAATGAATTGTCTACTCCAGTTATGGAGGCTGAGAAGGCCCATAATTTGCTTTCTGTGAGCAGGAGGCCCCCCAAAACTTGGTTTCAATCCAACTCTGGAGGCCAGGGAACCAACAGAACCCATGCTCTAGGCCCCAGTAGAAGTCTAAATGCCTGAAGACTACAATAACTAATGTAACATGTGATGGATGCACAAGCTCGAGCAGAAAGTGATCAGAATGCCCATTATTGGCCGGTGAGATGGCTCAGCGCCTTAAGCGCCTGCCCAGCAAGTGTGAGGGCCCGAGTTTGACTCCCGGAACCCACATACAAAAAAGGGGCCGGTGATATCGCTCAGCGGCACAGGCGCCTGCTGGCACGCGAGGTCCTGAGGTCGACCCCCCCGGTACCCACAAAAAAAAAAAAGAATGCCCATTATTAAAACAAAGAAAAGCAAGTAATAACAAATGCTAGCATAGATGGGGAGAAAAAAGTATCATTATTCATTGATGGGGGAATATAAATTATTATATCCACTATGTAACATAGTATAGGGGTTCAACAAAAAACTAAAAATAGAACTACCATGTGAGCCAGTGATCTCATGTCCTTAGTATTTAGTTGAAGTAAGTAAAGTTAGTATACAAAAGGGATACCTGTATGCCCATGTTTACTGCAGCATTATTCATAAGAGTCCAGCTGTGGAATTCGCTTAGTTGAGCATCAACAGATGAATGGATGAAGAAAATACAGTATAGGTACAAAATGGAGTATTACTTAGCCATAAAGAATAAAATCATGTAATTTGCAGAAAAATATATGGAATGGGGGAACATCAGGTTAAGCAAAACAAGCCAGACTGAGAAAGACAAGTATCACATGTTTCATAACGTGTAGAAACTTGAAAAAAAAAAAAAGACTTGAAAGTAGAAGGATTATTAGGAAAGGGAATGGAGTCCATAGGGTGGGGGATGAAAGTGTAGGGCAAAGAAAAGTAGAAGGGAAAGTAGAAACAATCAAAGTATATCAGTTAGGGTTCCCTAAAAGTACAAAATATAATACAAATGAATATATGAAGTAGAAAACTTGGAGGATCCAACTGAAGCTCGCTGCAAAGTTCTGTGTGTGTCTGTATCAGGAAGTCAAAAGATCTGCTCTAGAAGGCTAACTAGTCTGTGCTGGAAGCCTGGAGATGCATGTCCAAAGGCTATGGCAAAGACTAGAGCTCCTACGAAGAAGCAGAAGTGAGACTTCCATCTTCTTTCCCTTTTTATTCCATCTAGGCTATGAGCCTATTGGTCAGTGCCACCCACACCCAGGTGGGATCTTCCATCTTCAGTAAGTCAATCATCTAGACTCCCCCCAGCGCTGTGCTAAACCAATCAGCTGTTTCTTATTCAAGTTGATATCACAATTAAATGTCATATAAAGCACGATATGTGTATTCATGGACATTTCACAGTGAAATCCATTTGTACATTAATATGTGCAATTAATATGCATTAATAATTTATACAAAACTAGAGGACAGAATCCTTCGTTCCTCTGCTCTTTGCTTTAGTTAGACCCTCTACCCTTTAGTAGATTGGATAATACCCACCTGTTTGGTGAGGGACACCTTACTTGGTCTACTGATTCAAAGGCTCATGTCTTCTGGAAATACCATTATAATCTGTAGAAATTGGGAAAAGGCTAATTGTTTCTCCTACTCACAAACCTGTCTTTACTCATTTTGGAATACTGGTAACAACTGTTATGTGTTTTTTTCCTGCATGCACCAAGTAATTTTCCATTGTGCAACAACTAGGAATGTTACAACTCAATTCAGTTCTGATATTATTTACCTGGAGTTCGTGTTAGATCTTACAGGTTGAAAACATAGTCCCAGAAAAATGTGTCCACTTTAGGAACTATTTGCAAGTAGTAGACTGTTACCTATGTAGTCAACCCTTTGTATCTACTGGTTCCAAATCCACCGAATCAACCAGCAACAGATGAAACATTAGGGAAAAACTATGTAGCTTTCATGTTGTGGAGGAATCACCCCATGGTTTCTATGTTTATGTTTTTGAAATACTGTATTAAGTCAACAGGTTAGGAATTTGTTTTATAAACCACACTTAAGTCTTACATTTTGCACCATGTTTGGGCAAAGGCATTGAGAGAGCTTACTCCCAGTGCACCCATATGAAAAGGGAGGGAGTGAAAATGAAAGGTAAATTAGAACATCATTGTGGGCCCAGAGCATCATTGTTTAGCTCAACAGTAGCTGCTGGAAGTGGAGATGAGTATTAGAGAGGAGGAAAATGTGTCTGAGAACCAGGGCTTCAACTCATAGACTACACAGACAATGGGTACGCTGTGAGATCTCTGCACTTTCCAAGGGGACTCATCTGCTTATGGAGGAAACTGAGTGATGTTAAGTGCTAACACTTACATGATATCCTACCAAGGGATGGGTTGATCCACACATTGGAACCTCTCCTGTTTGACAGCCGTGGAGGGCCAAGTAATGGTGGGACTTGTCCTCAGAAGGATGTCAGATGCAGACAGCCCTCACAAATCCTGTCAGTGCAGATGCCCTTAAATGTCTTTGCTGGCATTGAAATAGGCAATACATAGTCTTGTAAGGACTATGCTTGACCTCAGAATCTGCCACAGTCAAATGTTTTTGAAAATGTTTAAAAATTAATTTAAAAAGTTAAATAGATTTCCAACTAGAGACTTAATTAGTACTATTTAATTACTATTACCCAACTATTTTTTTTTATTTTAAAGAGAAGAAAAAACAAAACAAATAAAAAAAAGAACAAATTTTCAAAACACCATAATATGAGGGTAACAATGGTTAATGCATTACGTATTATTATCATTAAGTTAGTTATTCAGGATACCAGACATTAGCATTCAATTGTCCAAACATTATTGGCACAAACCTTACTCTTCAATGAACTAAGTAAAATTGGTAGTGTATCTATCTTAACTATCTTATATATATATACAATTTTTTCCCCTTTCCCTTCTTTCTTTTCCCTATTCCAGTCTCTCTTTCCTTTTGACCAGTTTTCTTTTTTTTTGATTCACCGTGTCTATTGTACATTAGGATCTTATTTACCCTTTCAGTTTCTCATACTAGAGAGACAATACGATGCTTACACATGTGCGTCTGGTTTATTTCACTTATGAGTATTTTCTTGAGTTGCATCCATTTACCTATAAAAGTCTCCACTTTATTCTTCTTTATGGCTGAATACTACTCCATTGTATAAAAATACCACATCTTTCTTATCCATTCCTCAGTTGATGGGCATTTGGGTTGTTTCCAAGATCTGGCTATTACAAATTGTGCTGCTATAAACATGGGTGCACATATATCGCTGTGGCATGATCTTTTTAATTCTTCTGGGAAAATGCCCAGAAGGGGAATAGCTGGGTCAAATGGGACCTCCAACCCTAGTTTTCTGAGGAATCTCCACACTGACTTCCACAGTGGCTGTACCAGTCGACACTCCCACCAACAGTGAAGAAGGGTTCCTTTTTCCCCACAGCCCCTCCAGCATTTGTTATTAGTTGATTTCTTTATAGTAGCCATTCTTTCTGGGGTGAGATGATATCTCAGTGTTGTTTTAATTTGCATCTCTCGAATGACTAGTGATGTTGCGCATTTTTTGTATATTTATTTGCCATTAGTATTTCTTCATCTGAGAAATGTGTATTTATCTCAGATGCCCATTTTTGGAGTGGGTCTTTGAATTTGGGAGGTCTGATTTTTTTGAGTTCTTTATATGTTCTTGATAGTAATCCTTTGTCTGAGGAACAGCTGGCAAACATTTTTTCCCACATTGTGGGTTGTCTTTTCACTCTGTTGGTGGTTTCTGTTGCTGTGCAAAAGCTTTTTAATAAGATGAGATCCCAGTTATTGATTCTTTGGGATAGTTCCCATGTGGTTGAGTTTTTATTCATAAAGTCTTTGCCTACACCAATGTCTTCAAGGGTTTTACCTATCCTACCTTCCAGCAGATTTAATGTTTCTGTTTTAATATTTAGATCTCTGATCCATTTTGACTTTAGTTTAGTGCATGGTGAAAGATATGAGTCTAGTTTTAATCTTCGGCATGTGTAGAGCCAGTTTTTCCAGCACCATTTATTAAAGAGGCTATCTTTCTTCCAGCAAATGTGTTTGGCACCTTTGTCAAAGATAAGGTGGCTTAGTATGTCTGGGGTTGTTTCAGCATCTTCTAATCTGTTCCACTGATCTTCAGGTCTGTTTTTTTTGCCAGTACCACACTGTTTTTATCACAGTAGCTCTATAGTATAATTTCAAGTCGGGGATTGTGACACCCCCTGCCTTGCCTTTGTTGCCCAGAATTGCCTTTGCTATTCTAGGTCTCTTCTGATTCCAAATGAATTTTAGGATTGTTTTCTCTAATTCTGTGAGATATGCTGTTGGAATTTTGATTGGAATTGCATTAAATCTGTATCACAATTTTGGAAGTATGGCCATTTTCACTATATTGGTTCTTCCTATCCAGGAGCAAGGGATATCTTTCCATTTTCTGATATCCTCTTCAATCTCCTTTTTCAGAGTACTGTAGTTTTCAGTGTAGAGGTCTGTTACATCCTTTGTGAGGTTGATTCCTAGGTATTTCATTTTTTTGGATGTTATTGTGAAAGGTATTGTTTCCCTAATTTCTCTTTCAGTAAGTTTGTTATTTGTGTACAGGAAGGCTATTGACTTTTGAGTGTTGACTTTGTATCCGGCTGCACTACTGAATTTGCTTATTAAATCTAGCAGTTTTTTAGTGGAGTTTTTGGGGTCTTCTGTGTAGAGTATCATGTCATCTGCAAATAATGATAATTTAACTTCTTCCTTTCCAATCATTATTCCCTTTATTTCTTTCTCTTGTCTAATTGCTCTGGCTAAAGTTTCCAGAACTATGTTGAATAAGAGTGGGGACAGTGGACATCCTTGTCTTGTTCCTGATTTTAGAGGGAAGGCTTTCAGTTTTTGGCCATTTAGTATAATATTGGCTGTTGGTTTGTCATAGATAGCTTTTACCAGATTGAGATAAAGACCCTCTATTCCAATTTTCTGTAGGGTTTTTATCATGAAAAGGTGCTGGACTTTGTCAAAAGCTTTTTCTGCATCTATTGAGATGATCATGTGATTTTTGTCTTTGGTTCTGTTAATATGCTGTATTACATTTATTGATTTACGTATGTTGAACCATCCCTGCATCCCAGGGATGAATCCAACTTGGTCATGGTGTATAATCTTCTTGATGATTTGTTGGATTCTGTTTGCCAGTATCTTATTAAGGATTTTTGCATCTATGTTCATTAGGGAGATTGGCCTGTAGTTCTCTTTCTTAGTTGGGTCCTTCTCTGGTTTTGGTATCAGGGTAATACTTGCTTCTAGGAATGAATTTGGGAGTATTGCTTCCCTTTCAATTTCATTAAAAAGTTTGAGAAGTAGTGGCATTAGGTCTTCTCTAAATTTCTTGTAGAATTCGGCAGTGAATCCATCAGGGCCTGGGCTTTTCTTTGTTGGGAGGTTTTTAATTACATCTTCAATTTCATTGGTTGATATTGGTTTATTTAGAATTTTTAAATCTTCTTGATTCAGCTTTGGTAATTCATACGAATCTAGGAATCTGTCCATTTTTTCTGCATTTTCCATCTTAGTAGAATATAGATTTTTAAAATAGGTATAGATGATCTTCTGGATTTCTGCAGGGTCCATCGTGATATCACCCTTTTCATTTTCAATTGCATGGATTTGAGTCTTTTCTTTTCTTTTTTTAATAAGGTTGGATAAGGGTTTGTCAATCTTATTTATTCTTTCAAAGTACCAACTTTTTGCTTCATTGATTCTTTGTATTGTTTTTTTAGTCTCCAATATATTAATTTCTGCTCTGATCTTTATAATTTCCTCCCTTGTACAGGCTTTTGGCTTAACCTGCTCTTCTTTTTCTAGAAGTTCCAGGTTCCCCATTAAGTTGTTTATTTGCACTTGCTCTATTTTCCTAATATAAGTATTTAATGCTAAAAATTTCCCTCTTAGGACTGCTTTCATTGTATCCCATAAGTTCCGGTATGTTGTACTGTCATTATCATTCAGTTGTAGAAAGTGTCTAATTTTTTCTTTAATTTCATCTGTGACCCATTGGTTGTTCAGGAGGGTGCTGTGTAATTTCCATGTGTTTAGGGAGTTTTTGTGATTTCTTTTGGCATTGATTTCCAATTTCATTGCACTATGGTCTGATAATATGCATGGGATAATTTCAATTCCTTTGCATTTACTTAAGCAGGTTTTATGAGCTAGTATGTGGTCTATTTTGGAGAACGTCCCATGTGCAGCTGAGAAAAATGTGTATTCTGATGTTGTGGGGTGGAACACTCTGTAGACATCTACTAAGTCCATTTGTTCCAAAGTTTGGTTCAGTTCTATTATTTCATTATTGATTTTCTGTCTAGTTGATCTGTCTTTTTGTGACAGTGGAGTATTGAGATCTCCCAATACAATTGTATTAGTGCTTATTTGATTTTTCATGTCCTTTAGTACTTGTTTTATATAGCTGGGTGCACTGGTATTTGATGCATATATATTTATGATCATTATCTCTTCCTCTTGGATTGTTCCCTTTACAAGGATGTAATGACCGTCTTTATCTCTCTGAATATTCTTGGCTTGAAATTCACTTTGTCTGCAAAAAGAATAGCTACTCCTGCTTTTTTCTGGGTTCCTGTTGCATGGAGTATTGTTTTCCATCCTTTGACTTAAAGTCTATGAATTTCTTTCTGAATTAAATGTGTTTCTTGTATACAGCAAATTGTTGGATCTTGCTTCTTGATCCATTTTGCCAGTCTGTGCCTTTTGATTGGTGAATTGAGACCATTAACATTGATGGTTAAAACTGATATGTATTGACTTATACTTGTCATGATATTTTCCTATTGTTGGTTCCCACTCTTTGTTTGCTTTTCCCCTTTCCTGCTATTTAATTATCTGCCCTGCCTGGTAGATTCTTTCTGTTGGGGTTCCTATCTCTTTCTAGAATGTCCTTCAGAACATTTTGGAGTGCTGGTTTGGTGGTCATAAATTTTCTCAGATGTTCTTTGTCATGGAAGTATTTTATTTCTCCATCGATTTTGAAAGATAGTTTTGCGGGGTACATCAATCTGGGTTGAAAATTATTTTCCTTTAGAGCTTGAAATATGTCATTCCAAGCTCTTCTTGAATTGAGGGTTTGTGCTGAAAAGTCAGCTGTGATTCTGATGGGTTTTCATTTATAGGTGATTTGTCTCTTCTCCCTAACAGCTTTTAAGATTCTGCCCTTCTGTTGAATTTCTGGGATCTTGACTATGATATGTCTGGCTGAAGTTTTTTTTTGTTTTGTTTTGTTTTTTGTTTTTTTTTTTTGATCATGTCTAGTTGGTGTTCTAAAAGCTTCATTTATATTGGGGTCAAATTCTTTTTCTCTTCCAGGGAAGTTCTCCATGATAATGTCTTTGAACAAGGTTTTAATGTCATTGATGCTATCTCCTGCTTTTTCATTTATTCCAATTATTCTTAAGTTGTTTATCTTTGAGTCATCTAGCAGCTGCTGAATTGATTTTTCATGGTCTCTTGCTGTTTTTAAGAATTCTTTCTTTTCATGATCACTAATTGCAAGCCTGTCTTTCATATCTGAGATCCTGTCCTCACATTGGCTTAATCTGCTACAAATACTTTCAATGGAATTTTTGTTCTCATGGATATCTGCTTATATCTGCCTTATGGATTCCATTTCTTTCCTATACTGAGCATTCATGGTTTTTATAGTTTTCTTAAACTCATCTATTTTTTTTGTCTGTATAGGATCCTTAAGCATGGTCTTCATTGTGGACATTATCTCTGCAGTTATCTGTGAGATTATTTCTGTTTTAATTTTTTCAGAGCCTCATTCAGTTGTTTTGTTGTTACCCCTTCATATAGGCCAGGTGGGTGGCTTTTGGATTGTCCCACCTCGTTGCCCCCTAGGTTTGCCTTTGGTGAATTGGATGTGTGGGGTTGCATCTTGTTTAAGTGTTGTCTCATTGTTTCTTTCTTTAATTTAATTCCTGGGGTGATGTTTGTAAATTACCTATGGTAGGTTACTTTATTGCTAGTGTTCAAGATCTTTAGAAGATGACTACTTCTCTGCAGTATCTTCCAAGTGGAGCTTGCTTTTGGGTTTTGAGCTTTCTGCCAGATCCTACTTCTTCAATTTGTTGGATGTGAGAAGTTGCTACCTGTTTGGCCCAGTCTTTGATTCTTTGGTACTGTGCCACTGTATTTTCTGTGTCCCTTAGTCAATATCAATCATGAAATATCAGGAAGGAAAGCTGTTTAGAACAATTATTTCACATTTGGCTACAATGGTAACTGAAGCATCAAACACAGCCTAGAAAATGACAGAATGAGCTAACCAGTTATTTACCACTTTTAGCCGTATAAAGTAGAGTTGTGGTTATATAACAAAATCTAAAACACACCAGAAAAATTATATGCAGTATACAAGTCCTTAGTATGTCAATTTTTTCCCTCAGGAGTTTAAATTTAAAATGAGTTAAGGAGGAAATAGAGTATTGGGAGAAGAAGAAGGAATTAGATGTAAGGTTAGAGGACCAAGAGGTATCCCACTAACATTGGGACACTGGTGCAGAGGACTGGTGGGAAAAAGAGAAGGAAGGGATAAAAGGAAGAACAGATCACAACCACAATCACAAAGAGGTTAGAGGCACTGTTTACACTCATATAAAAACCGGAGAGAATAATGAAGGAAAGAGCAGATAGACAAACAGAAATAAAAACGAAGACAAAAACAACAAAACAAACAGACAAAACAAAAATAACCCCCCCAAAAAAAACCCTTCTCCAGAACAAAAAGAAATGAAAGAGAAAAAATAAATAAATAAAAATAAAAAAATAAAAAGAATCAGTTCCAGGTGTTGACTCTGCTGTAGGCAGGCACCGTGTGATGACAGAGTCCTGTTCCGTGCAGGTCTGTCCCAGCGAGCCAAGATCGGCCCTCTGACGGAGCGGTGAGCAGAATTGTGGACTTTCAGGCGGAGACCAGTCTCCTTCGCCTGCCGCTGTCAGCGCACTTTCTGCGAGCCTGAGAGGCGTGGCACTGCCCTGTCCTGAGTGAGAGTTCCCAGCGCTGTTTTCGCGCCACTCTGATTTTCGCCACGCCCCCCACAATGGCGCCCAGCCAGTCGCTCTCCAGCACGGGACAGGTGTGGCTGAGAGACCAGTCTCGTTCTCCTGCCGCCCTCAGCGCACTTTCGTGGGCCTGAGAGGTGTGGCTCCACGCTGTCGGGAGCACGAGTTCCCAGCTCTGTGTTTTCACGCCGCTCTGATTTTCACCGCACCCCCACAATGGCGCCCCGCCAGTTGCTCTCTGGCGCGGGACAGCTGTGGCTGAGAGACACTCACTCACCGCCGGCCAGCGCAGTTCTCTGCCGCTCCCCCGCTGCGCCGCTGTCTCACCATCCTCCGTGGGGGCTCCCTGGGCGCCAGCTGTCACCGTGTGTCCGCAGCTTTGAGCTTCTGTCGCACTGCAATTCCTGGGATGGTAGAAGGTGCGTGCGTGGGGTCTGTTCCTTCTTTGTTGAAAAGTACCCTTCACTGGTGCTGGGGGTCCCAAGCTGTGCTTCAGAACTTTTCTGGGTCCCGGGGAGGATCTCCCCCCCTCCTGCGCTCTCCCGATCACTATATTCCTGTGGTCCAATGGCAACTTTTAGAGAGTTTCATTGCGTGCTTCCTACTCATCCGCCATCTTTTTTCCTCCTCTACCCAACTACTGATTTAATTAAGTAGCTTAATTTCAAAATTATTAAACTTGTTTATATGTAAAAGGAGATCAGTGGGCTTACACAATATCAAAATTTTCTTTCAATTACTTGAAGAATCAAAACAAAACAGAAGAACCTATAGTTCTGTCTTTAGCATCTGTTAAATTTCAGGGGGAAATAAGTGTCATAGTCTCAGATGCTAAAAACAAACTGAAACAACTTTATCTTTTTATACTATTCATAATGTTAAAAAATAACAGACTTTCATTTGAAAAAAGAAAAAGAGAAAATTAAAGACATTTCTTTTTTAAAGTAAAAGAAATAAAAGTTAATGATGTGGAACTTTATATTTCACAATTAAACATATATATTACAAAAATATACATGCACTTTCAGATCTAATAGTATAAATAAAGTGCTTTGTGATGTATATTTTTGGGCTTTTGAATTGCATAATCTCAATAATATAAACCATAAAATATTTTTAAAACTCAGGATACAAATTGTTAAAAAACAAAGTGCTCCTTTCCAGAGAAAACTGAGTTTACAGAAATGTTATTAAACCATGACAATATATTTATCTGATAATGTACATTATAAGCCATTTAAATGTAATAGGTGACAGTTGTATAATTTAATAAAAATCCATTTCTCTGCTTGAACAACTTATTTTCTAATATCTATCAGTGGAAAAGAACTTTCCAAACAAGCAAAGATGGATTTAACTGACATAGTATACAAACCAGCAGAGCTTCACTATTTCCTTACATCTAAGAAGAAGATCCTATGGTCATAAGTTTGCTGAAAATCACATTCCTCTCACAGCTTCTCTGAAGAATCTACTGGCTTCCTAAATTTATTCCTGTACCTACGGAGACATCTGATTGTACCAGGCCCACTCAGAGTAGGAGTAGTGCTCTTGTAGGAAGCTGGACCCCAGGCTGCTGGTCAGCATCTGCAGCAGTGGAGGGCTCCTGCATCTGAGCTGGTAATGCTCAGCCCATGGAATGCACATGTTACAGGGCTCATCTGAATTCCCAAGGGAAACTGTGGGTACAGATATAAATTTCCATAATATCTTCATCCACATGCAAAATGATCACTTTCTTTGAAAGTGCATTAAGGGAAGTGAACTATTTCATGTCATTTTGTGCCATTCTCAAGCTGAAATTTGGTACAAAATATCTGGTATTAAAAGTCAGGTAAAGTGATAAAAACTTTTAAATTGATTTGTAGAGAGGAGCAAAATTAAGTTTTGATTGGTTTCTTCTAAGTTTATGCCTGTATCAGGAGAATAGACACCCAGCATAATAAGTATTTTAATATTTGACTGCTGACAATGTTCACATTTTCATTATCCTGAAGAGATACATTTGTAAATAACCTGGTTAACTGTCCCACATGAGCGACAGTGCTATATTTGTGGTGAAAGATATGCCTTTTTCTGGATAAACCTCTTTTCTTTCTAGAAATATGATGACTATATTGAATACATACTTTGCAGCAGTTGGCTTATGAATTCACATCAGATCTTTTACAGTAAAAAAATTCAGTAGAATCTTAAACATTTTAGCCAACTAAATATTCATGTTTTATTTTTCAATACTACATATTTTCAAGCATCAACATTTGTCAACATTATCAAAATTTCATTATAGTTTATACTACTTTTAACAAAATGAAATTTAACATGTTTTTAATTGAAAAATATATCCTTTGAGAGTATTAAATATTTAATTAAGACAAGTTTGTTTTCTGTTTTCTTTTCTTTTTTTTTTTTGTAAAATGGTTTATTATTCCAGGAGGACCCACCTCTCTTGGGGCTCACATCCCAATAAATGACACTTTGTCAATTAATAAAGTGGTCTATAAATAATCCCCTTAGCTGGGGGCTAAGGCTTAGGCTGAACTAGGAGAGAGGGTAAGAAATAGCAAGAATCAAGGCCACCCCCAATTCCAGGAAAGCTGGTCCCTGATTCCCTGGAAGGTTCAACCCAGAGCCCCCAGTGAGCAGCAAACAGACAGGGAGGGCTCTTTTTTTGTTTGTTTGTTTTTGGACATCTAGTACAATTTATTTCAGGATCACCTACATTCTAACATGCATCTGTAGTTCATTCCATTACTAGCAATGAACACCTAGGCTGGTTCCACATCTTGAATATTGTGAATGGATTATCAATAAACATACATATGCAGGTATCCCTAGCATATGCTGATTTTAATTGCTTCGGATATACACTAAGGAATGGTATAGTTGGATCAAATGTAGCTCTGTTTTTAATTTTTTGAGGAACTTCCATAGTAATTTCCATAGTGACTGTACTAATTTATATTCCTACTTGCAGTATAGAATTGTTTTCCCACCCACCCACCCTCATTCTAGTCAGCATTTATTGTTTTTTGTCCTTCATGGTAACTGTTCCGACTAGGATGAAATGGAATCTCAATGTAGATTTGATGTGTATTTCCCTAAAGGCTGAAAGATATTGAACATTTTCTCATACACTTATTGGTCACTTTACTTCTTTTGAGAAGTATCTGTTCAATTCACTTACCTATTTATTGACTGGACTATTCTTTTAGTGTTAAGTTTTTTTATTTCTTTATATATTCTAAATATTAATCATCTCTCAATAGAGTACCTGGCAAAGACATTTTTCCCATTCCGTAGGCATTCTCTTCATTCTGTTGGTTGTTTCTCTTGCTGTGCACAGACTTTTTCATTTGATATAGTCTCATTTGTTGATTCTTGCTATTATTTCCTATGCTATTGGAGTCCTATTCAGGAAGTCCTTATTTGTGTCTGTGGCTTCAAATTTTTTTCTCTGCTTTATTCCAGCAATATCAGACTTTCAGGTCTTATATCTAGATCTTTGATCTAGATCTTTGAATCTATTTTTTGTACAGGGAGTGAGATAGGGAACTAGTTTCAATCTTCTACAGATAGATATCTAGTTTTCCTAGCACCATTTATGAAAGAGGCTGTCTTCGCTAAAATATGTTTTTAGCCTCTTTGTCAAAAAAATCAGATAGTTGTAGTGTGTGGTTTTGTTTCTGTGTCCTCTATTCTAGTCCACTGGTCTATATGTCTATTTTTATGCTAGTATCATGCAGTTTTTGTTATTAAGGCTGCATAGCATAATTGTGATGCCTCCAGGCTTTCTTTTCTTTTCTTTCTTTCTTTTTTTTTTTTTTTTTTGCTTAGATTTGCTTTTCTTCTTCTAGATCTTTTGTGTTTCCATAATATTTTAGGATTTTTTTTTTTTTTTACCTTTGGAAGAATGTCAGTGAATGTTTGATGATGAGTAATTTGAAAATGCAGATTACTGTTGGTAGTATGACCATTTTAACAATATTAATCCTGCTGATAGTTGAACATAGATCTTCTACTATACTCTTCACTATCTTTCTTTAGTGTTCTGTAATTTTCATTGTAGAGGTTTTTCTCCCCCTTGGTTAGATTGGTACCTACATAGTTTATATTTTGAAGCTATTTTGAGTGGGATTGTTTTCCTGATTTTCTTCTCAGCTAATTCATTATTGGTATTTAGAAAAACTATTGATTTTTAATGTTAATTTCGTATACTTGTATTTGCTGAGTTTATGAGTTCTAAATGTCTTTGGTGGAGACTATAGGGTCTTCTAAGTATAGGATCTCACCATTTGTAAAAGTGATAATTTGATATCTTTGTTTCCTGTTTTATCATAGTTCTTTCTTTCTGTGTCATATTGCTCTGGCTAAAATTCCATGAACTGTACTGAGTAAGAGTAGTGAAAGTGGACATCATTTATTTTATTATATTGAGTTATAATACATAATTTCTTCAGGGCTATTATGATGAAGGGATGTAGAATTTTGTCTAAAGCCTTTTTTCCATCAAATCTCAGATGGAATACGTTCTTTTAATACTTGAGAATGTGAAAGAAAGTCAACAAAGCCATCTAGAGTCACCTACATAAAAATTCCAATGTGCCTTCACGAAAGAGAGATTAGGAAAGTAAAAAAAAAAAAAAAAAAAAGGCTTTGAGCCAGTATTACTAGGGGGTAAACATGTTTGAAAAATACTTCTGGAAATTTAACAAATGACATATCCTACATGTATAGAACAAGGGGAGGTTTTGTGCCTACAGAGGTATTTTGCAAAATCTGGCACTGTTTTTGATTTGTGGTCAGAGTGTTGAGAGAAGGGTGGTACCAGAATTTGACAGATAGAAGGAAGGGATGCTGCTATATATCCTAAAATGCCCAAAATAGTTAACTGAAAACAAAGAATTGTCCAACCCAAAACATTAGAGTGTCCCTGTTAAAAAACTTTCTTTTAGAGGTAAAGGCCTGTTTTTCCTTGTAATACTGGTCTGTGTTAGTAGTTTCCTGGGGTTTTTCTCCATAATGTAGTCTCTTCCAAAGTTCTCCCAACATTCTGAAGAAATATCAGTTATAATATTTTGGTTAGTAATTTAAATTTCATAATTTAGCACTTTAAATATTTTGAAATTTATGATTCAAAAAAACAAGTAAGATGTTCTAACAGAGAAAATGTTGTAACAGAGAAAATTCTCAAGTATTTATTAAAGTTCTTATTCCGTGTAAATCTGTGATTGCAGTGAAGCTTCACAAACACATCTGGATGGTCCACAGAGTAGCAATTCCGCAGGGATGAAATATAATTTAAAATGACTATGATCCATAATATTATAGCACTAACATCCATGTAAAACTTAACACTCAGAATAGGTAATACATTTATGTGAAATATGATAACGAAATTCATAAATCTTTAAAAACTAAGGCTTAATGAATAGATTAAAAATCATATCAATGCCTTGTAAATAAAGCTTTTATAATTCTTTCCTCTGAAAAAGTGATTATTTACAGATGATTCGTAATGTAGTTCTGTTGTAGAATAAAAGGAGCCAGTCCTCAGGCGCCTTAGAGTTAACTTCTGGGTAGAAGAAAATCGATTTTTGGCAAAGTTTTCAGATTAGTCTGATGGAGAAAATACTTTGGGAGATGGCAAAGTCCAAGGCGGTTATTTTTGATAAATATAATTTACCTTGAGAGCTAAATGATGACAAAGAAAAAACTATATGAAGTTCTAGTGAGAAATGTTTGAGAAGGAAGGAAAAGCAAATGTGAAAACTCTAACTTTGTAAATGGACTTGGCATGTTCAGAAATAAACATCATAAGAGAAGAACAATAAGAATACTGTCAGTAAATCAACAGGAAACAGTTCGTCTCAGGAAGCGCTTCGTAACAAGTTTGTACTTTATTCCAAGCATGACTGACAGGTATTGGAGGATCCTAAGTAAAAGAGTGAGTTCTATGATGTCATTCTTATCTTACACAGTTTTTAAAGTGCTAAGCATTACTTAATGGGAACCATAGATACAAAGGAGAAATTTAAAATTCAGAAATTTAAAGAAGTATACATGAGAAAGGACAAATTAACACTAGACTTAACATTACCGGGGGGAATAAAACACTTAAGTAAATTATTTACTGTGGTCGTCATGATTTAAATAGTTCTGAAAGAGAAGAGCTGATATTAGCACTATAACGAGAGTATTATAGTTTCAAACGCTTTATGCTGCCACAGTTATGGGGTAGTCTTTTTCATTTGTCTAGTGTAGCCTCATCAGGTAATTAAGTCTTTCAGACTTTGTCCCATGTGTTATGCTATATTTCTGAGTAGGACTCTAGAAGTTGTTGGATGCTCCACATTTTAGAGTCTGTGGGGAGAGGTCTAATAATGTAGAAATCCATGAACACTATGATGCTCAGACTTAAATGGCAGCCAAACTAAAAATTTAAGTTCAGCCTTTACTACTTACGCATCTTAAGGAACCATGTGGCCCGGTTCCCAGGCTTTGAGCTGGAATCTGAGAATGGCCCAGTAAGATAGAAAGTTAGATTAACTCTCAGTTCACATCACTGTGGTTATTTCTGGAAATTCCAGATGCTATGCTTTGTTCTGTACAATGTGAACAGCAAATTAAGAAGGGCTGACATAATCACGCATCCACATCCTTGCCTGATGAGTTCCCACTGAGAATACACACAGTATTTACTTGTGTTGTGGTCGGACAGTATTCCTCTCTTGCAAAGAAATTTTAGGGAGAAAAATTAAGAGACTCTGAGATTGTGCTCAATTCTTCATGCTTGCTCTTTTCAATCTTACTTTGTTATCTTAAGTCTTTAACTACAGGTTATTAAGGAAGTGTACCTGTTGGCAATCAATTGCACAATAAAATTTCAGTCCTCACTTTCCTGCAGCTTTTAACAATTACATAGTATCTCAAGCATTAAAAATGGTATATAATGAGCTCTGGTGCAAAATGTTAACTCACTTTTATATCACGTGATGTGCTTGGCTAAGGAAGAGGGAATGCAGAATGGTAGAAGATAATTATAGATACCAGTTATGACTATGTGGCTAATTACCAATATAAAGATTCCACAGTTATGATAATTTTTTCCTCAGTTTGATATGTATGTTATATGTGTGTTTTTCTTATTCTCTTAATTTCTTCTTTTGTAACATAAAATATGACGTAAATTATGTATTTATATAAATATTCATATACACGTTGTTCTGTTCCTCTAGAGAATTCTGGGTAAAAATGCGTCTATTCCAAAACAATACAAGCCAAGTGATGATACAATTAGGCTATGCTGTGCCAGGCATGGGCAACCTTGTGACTTGCTTGGGTCACAATGAATGAAAAGAAATAATCTTGGGTCACAAATAAACTATATAATATAGTTAATGTATAATAAAATATGGATGAATTGTATCTCTAAATGCTGATGCTGTTCAATAAAGTTTTCAAAATTTTAATGAATAAATAAAGCAAGAACAAATTAATAAACATGGATATTTGGGAGGACAGGCCAAACTGTCACAATATCGGATATTTATTTTATTTATAGAAAATGCTAATCAGCTGAAATGCAGCTAAGCTGCTTTGGAAAATTGAAAGCAGCCGGGCTCCTGGAAGAGACTGGTGGTTTTGACCCCGGCTGTGTAAGGGTTCAGTTGTGAGGTAAACGTCAGTGGAGCATAGCGGACTTGATAAGGCTTATTTGAAGGTCCGGCCTTCTTGATTATTGTTCATTTCCTTTTTAGTCGTTGCTTTTGCTTCTGTAGCTTTGCTTTGTGCTGATTTCCAATGAAAAATTGCGGGGTAGAATAGAAACAATGTAACAGTGGAAACAAGGCTTTGTAATGGGCCCTCGGGGACCTTAGTCCCTGAGAAACGCCGGCAATAAATTGCTCTTTGACCTATTACTCCTGTCTTGTCTGGTCCCGTGCAGTCTCCCGCTTCACTAGCTGTCACTGACAGGTAAGACTTAATTGACTTTCTGGCTAGAGGCCAAACTATGCTTGGCATTCTGGAATACCAGAGATACAGGAAAGGCAGAGTGGGGAGAATCGCTCGGTGACTAAGACTACTAGCTCCGGAGTCAGGCTGCCTGAGTTCAAATCCTGCCTCCACTAGTTCACATCCTTGGACTCTGACCTGGTTTCTTCACATAAGTTACTTCAGTTGCCTCATTTCTGAAGTTGTATGATTATTACAAGAGTTACAAGAGTTAAGACCAAGCATTATATGTGTTAATGTAAGATGTCAGAGCAGTGATTGGGACTGCAGAAACTCATCAGTGAAAGTTAGATTTTATTATTTCAAATATTTGACAAAATCCTTCTTCCAGCTCACTATCTTGAGTCCCATGTGGTTTTACTTATGTACTATTATTCCTGGTAGTCTGGGCAGGACCACTTTCCAGTTCAGGACAAGGAGTCACCAATTCTGGTTTAGCAGGTTGAGATATCTAGTTAGTACAAGTGACACTTGATGAGAAATGTTAGGCAGATCAGGGGTTCTTAGTCCTCCCTGAACTCTCTTAACAGCAGAACTTTCTTTTCATGCAACCCTGACATTTCCAACATTATTAGGGCCTTGTACAATGAACAAACACAAGGAAATGAAAATTAAATGAAAATTAAATGTATAAAGTAACAGAAATATCTTTTTGTTATTATAACTTTTTGAAAGGAGGGCAAGTGTTCTACTAAAATTAGCTAATTAAATTAACATGATAGCTAAATGAATGATTCCATGGCTTTAACTAAAAAACAAATGCCAGCTGATTAGCATATATTTTTAACTGTAAAACACCTGCATGATTCCAATGCTTTATAAATATGCATAATGTCTTCCTATATTTTTATCATATTCCAAAATCACTTTCTTAGAAACATGACTTAGAAGAGCAGGTCAGTGACCATATTATTATTTTTTTCTAAAGAATCATTATTTTGACATTCCGTACACCATGCACATGTACTCAACAACAGGAAGATATTAATAACTGTGAATGCCTGAATAATCCCAGCTCACAACTATGGGAGTGACATCAAGAATGTTCCTTTCTATTTTGAAAACATGTGCAGAGTATTCATTGATGCATTTCCAGAGCAGTTTGTCGTTTACAGCTCCTGCTTTATGTAGCGAATCATTATTCCTACGTAAAAGTCTGGGAAGTCATGCAATTTGACTTTTTAGGACTGGAATATTTGATCTTACTTTCTGATTGAGAGGCATCCTAGCTTAAAGTTGAATTTAAGAAGATGAAAATTCTCAAGTTATCATGGACATTTTCTTACACAGAGAAAAACCCATGTCTATCATTTGTCCTTGTTCAACACCTTAGAGGAATAGCAATAATAGTGGTAGTTAACATTTGTGCAGAGTTTACTACTATGTTCTAGGAACTATTCTAAAGTCTTAACATGCAGTGACTTACTTGAACCTTACAATAACCCTATGAAATATTCAGCTATTAAACCAGCTTTATTGGTGACAATCAGAGATATTACAGAGTAATTCAGAGTAACCATATTCCCACTTCCATATTTCAAGAAGTTTCTCTTCTTGATGCTATGTACTTTTTTGTTGCTGAGACAAAATACCTGATACTCAAAGTTAAAGGAGGAAAGGTTTATTTCATCTCACAGTTTGTAGAGTCCGTAGTCAGCTGACTTTAATGCGGGGTGGCATGGCAGAGGAGCATCACAGAGGAGAAACAGTTCATGGCATGGAAGGCGGAAGGCAGCAAGCAGCAATAACAGCAAACAGTAGCAACAAGGGGAAGCCTGCTTTCCTTCTGTCCCTTTATGTTCCATCCAGGCTGTAAGCCTTTTGGGTAGTGCCATCCACACCCGGGGGGCACCCTTAATCCCAGCATCGTACCCTTAATCCACATTCTAAACTCTCCACCTATGATCGCATGAGGCTTTGAGGGGACATCTAGATACAAGCCATAAAAACCACCATACTTTTTTCACAGAGCATGGTTATTATACTCTTTATCTTTTTAATCATTAGTTTCCAGATGTCCTGTCCTTTAAATTTGTCTATTACCACATTATTGTAAAATTTAGAATGAAGGATTATTGACATATTCAGTGGCATAAATATTACTCTTTATATTTTTGCCAATTTACCTTAAATTTAACTTTTTGCATAGTTACTTGAGCTTGCAATTTAAAAATATTCCCATTTTTCTTTGATGTGGACTGTTGACAAACCTCTAGTTTGATATTTCAAAGGCCATTTATTTTCATTTTGACATGATACATATATCTGCTTAAAACTTTCATTTGTTTCACATAAGAAAACAAATATTTACTGAATTCAATTATGTGCAAGGCCTGATGCTCTTGGCATCATGTGTGATGGATATAATATCATTCAGAATTAGAGTCTGATCAGAATAAGTGCAGTTTAATGAAGATGAATCAGAAACTGAAAGTAAGTAGCTGTTAATGTACAGTAGAATGCATTGATTATAAGACATTTGCCTTTATATTAAATTGAAATGAACAAAATTAAAAATCTATTCCACACTTGAATGAAAATTATAATAGAATTTTGAGGCAGAAAAGGCTTCACATTAAAAGATGAAGAGCATTTGGAAAGGCAGAAAAATCCTTTTACTTTCTATAAGGTGCATATTAGTACCCCATGTTTTACTAATGATTTCAGTTTTGCTGTTGTTTTTTAAACACCAACTTTTGGTTTTAGTAATTTTCTCACTTGAATTTCTGTATTTTCTTGGTTTTCTCTCTAATTTTTATTAACATTTGCTTCCTTCTGCATGCTGTAGGTTTAGTTTTCTCTTATCTAATATACTAAGATGGAAGAGTGTCTTAGTGGTTGAAGATTTGTTTCCCCTTTTTTATTTTTTCCATTCTATTTTTTATACTTTCTATTGAGGAATAAAAGTTGTGATATTTATGTAGTAGAATATTATAATTCAAAACAGGTATACGGTATGTATACTAATGAACACTCCATTTCCTCAAACATTATAATCACTTCTCTGTATTGAGAATTTTTATATTCTTCCTTTTATAGTTATAGTTAAATATATCATAGATTATTATAGATAGTAGCTTCCTTACTGTGCTATGAAACACATGAATGGGTTCTTCCTATCCAACCGTTTTGGTGCCACTTACTAACCTCTTTCCTTCCTCTGTCTCCTCTGAACTTCCTAGGTAGTATTGACTACTGTTCCACTCAATTCTTCTTTGAGATTAACTTTTAGTTTCAACCTATGCATGAGAACATGTGATGTTTGCTTTCTACGCCTGACTTATTTCACTTAACACAATGACCTCCATTTGTATCTATGTTGATACAAATGACAGAATTTCATTCTTTTTAATCACTGAGTAATACTCTAGCATGTGTACACACTTTATTTTCTTTATCTATTTCATCCTTCAATAGACACCTGATTTGATCCCATCTCTTAGATATTGAGAATAGTGCAGCAAAAAACATGGGAGTGGAGTTATCTCTTTGTTCTAATGATTTAAAGTCTTACTGATATATACTCAGTGGTGGATTTTTGGGTTGTATGGCAGATCTGATTTTAGTTTTTAAAAATCTTTAAACTTTTTTCCATAATGGTTGTACTGATTTACATTTCCATGTGTATAATAATTTTCCTTTCTTTACATCCTTGCCAGCATTTGTTTTATGATAGTCATTCAAATTGGGATGGGGTGATATGTAACTGTAATTCTGATTTGCATTTCCTTGATTGTTAGTTGATACTGACAATTTTTTTCATGTAGTTGTTGGTCACACGTATTGTCTTCTGTTGAGAAATATCAACTCAGAAATATCTACTATTGAGAAATATTCAGGCCTTGTTTTATGGATTTATTCTTTTGATTTTTTTGAGTTCTTTATATATTCTGTATATTAATTCTTTGTTGCATGAAGAAACTTCTTGGTTTATATAATCCCACCTAATTATTTTTACTTTTTTCTGTCTGTACTTTTGAGGTTCTGTCCAACTATATTTGCCTATATCAATGTCTTAAAATTTTTCCCCTTCATTTTCTCACATTAATTTTATATCTTACACTTAGATCTTTGATCCATTCTGATTTGATTTTGAGTGGGGTGGAAGGTACAGATCCAGTTTCATAGTTTTGGATATGCATATTCAGTTTTCCTAGAATCATTTGTTGTACAAACTTTCCTTTCTGTAGTGTATGTTCTTGATACATTTGTCTAAAATCAGATGGGTGCACAAAGGTTTAGTATAATTCAGTTTAAGGCCATCAGGTCCTAGACTTTTCTTGATGGAAAACTTTTAACTACTGCTTCAGTCTCATCACTCATTATTGATCTGTATGGATTTCCAATTTCTTTTTGATTCACTCTTCATAGGTTATAAATGTCCAAGAATTCATCTATTTGTTTGATGTTTTCCAATTCGTTATTGCTTTACTTGCTTTCCTTATCACTGAGATACAATACTCCATACCCACAACTTAAAGGAGGAAAGGAAACATTTATTTTGACTCATGTTTCAGTCTTTAGTAGGCTGGCTCCAAGGCAGGAATGGACAGCTCAGTATAACTGCTCATGACATAGAAGAAAAGAAGCAGAGAGAGTCAAAGGTGGAGCTGGAGAGGGAGATATATTCTTCCAGGTCATGTCCACAGTGACCCACCTCTTGAGAACCCAGCTTCTAACTGCAAGTCAGCTGTATTGCCCCATAATCCAGTCCTACCCAAAGCCCGTCTCTGAGAGCTAGAGGTTCTTGGATATATTTAGATACGAATCAGAACACTTTTCATATAACTATTTTTTCATAGTAGTTTCTTATGATCTTTTGTAGTTTTGTGATATGTTTTTATATCTCCTTTGTCATTTTTAATTTTATGTATTTGGATCTTCTGTATTTTTTACTGATTAGTTAAAAATGTATCAATTTTAGTTTAAAAAAGAAATTTCATTTTGATTTTCTAAAACAACACAATATAGCATCTACTCAATTCCAAAATCTCACATAAATTTTATCAGCAAAATATTATCAAATCTTTGTATCTAAATCATGCTTTGGAAAAAATTCTGGTATGATCAATCCTTAGTTGTAATTTGTCTCATATTATGGGACAATTGGAAGCAGAAAACAAGTTAGCGCACCGAAAAACATAGTGGTAGGACAGGAATAGGTAACCTATTATAAACATTCCTTTCCAGAAAGAGAGCAAATAGAAGAAACAAAGATGTAAGTATTGCAACAAATTCTGAAATCCACCAAGGCAAACTCCATCACTTTTCAAGGCTCTGTAATGTTCCTCTGTGGCTAACTGCACTCTCTGGGCTCAGGCCTCTGCTTTCTGGGGCTGCATCTCTGATTTAAGAATCATTTTTCCATTTTTTAAAGGTAGGGAAAACAGTTTAGTAGTTTTATTTTACAGTTTTCTACCTGAAGAATTTCGTAAATTGAGAAAATATCATTTATTTCTTCCTTTCTCTATCTCTTTCAGCTGAAGGTGTCATTGTTTCTGCTGGAATAATGTCCTTGAGAACCTTATGACTCTGCCATATATGTTACTGGATTCATTCCATTAAACATTACATTGTCACAAATAATAGCATGAAAGATCCATGTTCACAGATTGGAGACATAGGATGTGCACATCTTTAAGTACAAGTCATTCAACAACCACATGGTGTTTATTGTGATAGGGAGGCTGTTTGAAAATCATCTGTGGAGCTCAGAACAGTTGATATGGGAATGGATCAGGTTGAAATGCTAGAGTTCATTGTTCTTGAGATTTTCCCATTTTCTTAAGTAAATAGTTCTTAGATTGTTAGCAGTGTTTGATTAATTTTCAGATTCTGAAAAGGTTCATCTTGGCAATTTTTCCATTGTTATAACTGTTATTTTCAAGGTACAGATTTTTCTTACTTGGAATTTTGTGGGGGTTTTTGTGGGTTTTTTAAAGTGTGAAATAATTATCTCTCTTTCTCAGAAAAGGTATAAATCAGAGAAGAGAGTCAGACATATTTCACACATATGGTTAATTATATGTGAGTAGTGTGTTAGCTACTTTCTCATTGCTGAGACGAAGTACCTGATACCCACGTTAAAGGAGGAAAGGTTTATTTGGATTATAGTTTGTAGATGTTTCAGCCCATAATTAATTGGCTCCAAGGCAGGGTGGCACATGGCAGAGGGACAACAATTCATGGTGGGCAGAAGATAGCAAAAGCGACTAGGGACCTTAACAGAGTCTGCCCCTTTTATCTTATCCAGACTACTTAGGGCAGGTAGCACTCATATACTTAGTCCTAATGCCATTGAGCCTGGCATTGCACCATGAATCGATTCCAGTATCACACACTCCAGATCCAGCCACTGCTCAAGAAGCCCCACCCATCACTGCATGAGGCTTTGGGGGGGACGTCTAGACACAGCCATAACTGATAGTAAGATGAAGTTGAAGGCATTGTTATACCCCAACTGTGACATTTATTTATTCTTTTTTCTCTAGAGAAAGGCATAAATGCCTGTTTCCTACATTGGATAATGTTAGCCTGAATGGAAGAAAAGAGATTTGTCCTAAATTCAGATTCTTAGATACAAACAGATTTTTGCTGAGACCAATAGTAAGGAAGCGTCAGCAAAACTGTGGAGTTTGCCTGAGTACTTTATCCTAGTGCAGGGGTCCAAATATTTGTCTCCCTATACCCCACCAAATTTCCTGTGTTAAAATTCTACCCCTAAAGGTGGTAGTAATAGAGAGTGGGCTTTTCAGGGATAATTAGGTCATGAGAGAAGAATCCTAATGAATGAAATCAGTGAGTACACTTAGAAAATAGACCCCAGTGACGTCCTTCAACCTTCTGCCATGGGAAGTTACAGAGATGTCAGCAGTATATGAAAAAGAGATTGCTTTTAGACACTAAATGTGTTGGCACCTTGATCTTAATCTTCCCAGCCTCCAGATCGTGGGAAAGATTTCTGTTGTTAATGCCATTTATTATGTCAATGCCATTTATTATGTCAGCTCAGATCATTTAACATACCTTGTGTGAGTTATAATATCTTCATTAGATAGGCCATTAATAAGATCCTGGGCATGAACAATGAAGATTAGTCAATTATGAGCAACTGCATTTGCAGTAAATGGTCTCTAAAAAATACAAGTAAAGAGGCCAACTCAGAGGCGAATTTGAAGAGGTTTGTTCTGCTCTCTGGCTTTCAGCCCACAACCTCTAAATGCATTGAAATTTGGAAGAGTCTAAGATGGGCAGATGCAAGCAGCCACAATCAACATTTCACTTGGAACACAGAATCCAAGTAGTTCCACAAACATGTGCAGTACCTGTGGAGATACGCTGATGATTCTTGTATGGTTTTGAATGGCAGCAGAAGCACAACGAAATTGTCAAGCACGATGCAGCCCTCATTCAAACAGTTGTCCAAGTTGGAGCCTCCTCATTATGGAGTTTCTTATGTCTAAAGGCATTATTTAATGCATATTAACGAACATAGAAATAATAAGCGATAAAATAATTATAGCTCACAAAATGGTAGATACATTTCATGTTGTCCTCTGTTGCACTGGTTTACTTTTTTTTACTTTGTGAGAAGGGGTATTATTGAGAAGTATCCCTCTCAGTCCTTAGCGAAGAAGAGACAGATTAAGTGGAATGCGAGTTAGAATATAATATTTGGCAACAAGGTTTGGATAAGAACAAGGGTAAAAGGAAAAATATTTTGGTGTCTCAAAAAGAGAGAAAAAAATCTTCAAATAGAAGATGGAGCAACTTCAGTACATCTGGATCAGAATGTCTGGAAGTAGAATATCTGGCAGAGAGACTCTAGGGAGTTACTTTTTCTTTTCTTTCTTTCTTTTTTTTTTTTTTTTTGTGGCTACCGGGGGTTGAACTAAGGACCTCGCATGCCAGCAGGCACCCGTGCCGCTGAGCGATATCACTGGCTCTTTTTTCGTACATGGGTACTGGGAGTCGAACTCAAGACCTCGCGCTTGCCAGGCAGGTGCTTATGCCGCTGAGCTATCTCACCGGCCCTTTTTTTTTTTTTTTTTTTTTTTTAAGACAGGGTCTTGCTATGTAGTTCAGGCTGGCCTTGAACTCACAATGTAGCACAGGCTAGCTTGGAACCCATGGTGATCCTCCTGCCTCAGCCTCCTGAGTGCTGGGATTATAGGCATGCACCACCACGCCCGACATGGGAGTTACATTCTTATGTCCACCCTTTTGCCAACTTCCGCAATAGACAATGGAAGAGTCTTGGACATTGTGATCCTTCCTGAACCAAGGAAAAGGATTTAGACTCTTGTGCAAGAATGTAGATATGAAAAGTAACCTTGGGCCAGTGAGATAGCTCAGCGGCATAAGCACCTGCCTGACAAGCGTGAGGTCCTGAGTTCGACTCCCTGTACCCACATACGAAAAAAGGGCCAGTGATATCGCTCAGCAGCACTGGCGCCTGCTGGTGTGCAAGGTCCTGAGTTCGACCCCCGATACCCACAAAAAAAAAAAAAAAAGAAAGAAAAGTAACCTCCATTCTGCCCATGATGTCAATGGAGCGCCTTTAGAGGCATTTCCTGTGAAAAAGGGCAGAGGTTTCACACCTCACAACCCCAGCTGTACAAGAGAGGAAAACCCAGTGGCATTAGCAAGGGAAAGACTATAGGATAAAAGCTGCCATTTAGTGAAAGTTGAGCTCAACCTGTCTAAAAGAAACTATATCCTTCAGGTACTTAACTTCTCTATGAGGAGACAGAGCATAGACAAGGAGCAATTTCATGAGCCCACCAGTTAAACTAGTAGGTTGAATACGTTTCTTATATTATCAGAAATGAGCAAAGGAGTCTCTCAGAACTGTGCTCTCTCGACCCTCAGTCACCTGAGTAATAGCTTCCATGAAACTGACATAGATGTGATCAAAAGGAGGACAGAGACAACACACCTGACTCCAAAGTACGTTCTCCACATTGCTGAGAGGCATACTGCCTCACAGGCATCTTCACATAGAAAAGTCTTTTTTATTTCCTTCTCTTAAAGTCACTGAAAAGAGTATATCATAGTGCCTGTTTTTACCAGAATAGTGAGTTTATAGGCAAGTCATAAAAAACAGAATTGTTGAGGAGTAATAGTTATATTGTGATTTTGACCATCAACTAACTTAGTGACATTGGGATAGTCTCAGTTTTACAAATTCTAAATTGCTGTCCTATTCCTGATTATGTTTAGTTTGAAAAACAAAAAATACCATATTGTTGTTAGTAGACCTAAAATACAAATATTGATATTAAACACTGTCACAATTTAAATGCTTTTATTATCAGAGACCTTTAAAGATAGCAGTGACACAATTATTTTAATTGGAAACTTGTCCTGAATTCTTACACAAGAACATACATCTTGCATCATGCTTCAACCAAATATAGGAAAAGTTATATTTTGTTCACAGATACTAGGTTGAATTAAAATTATGAGTTCATAGGGTAGGACAAACATAAGTAAAATAAATATTTGTAAAATAAATTTGGAAAAGAAAAATGGGAACATGTATGTTGTGAAATAAATAAATGTACATACCAATATATAATAATTATTATTATAATTTGCATCACATTATTATTTGCATTATTATTATTATTTGCATTTCAAAATCTGAAATTAACTCACAAGTATATAGCAGTAATAGATGAGGGCACTAACTTTCTCAGTGGAAAAGATGGTAAATTAGTTGTGTACAAAATCAACCACTGTGTTTCTAAATATTAAGTTCCCCATTAGCACACTGCTTGCATCACCTGAGATTCATGAAAAGATGTTCCTAGTGTAAAATAATCTAAGTAGAGTTCAGAATCAGCAGTGCATAAATAATAAAAATAAGAATTATGAAATATGAATATTTCATCTTTAAAAAATTCTACAGAGAGAAAATTATTATCCTAAGTGTTAAGAAAACCAAGGCTGGGCCGGTGAGATGGCTCAGCGGCATAAACCCCTGCCTGGCAAGGGCGAGGGCCCGAGTTCGACTCCTGGAACCCACAAATGAAAAAAGGGCCGGTGATATCACTCAGTGGCATGGGCGCCTGCTGGCGTGCGAGGTCCTGAGGTCGACCCCCGGTACCCACAAAAAAAAAAAAAAAAAAAAAAGAAAACCAAGGCTTTACAAGGTTTCATGAAAGTTTTAAGCATCCAATGAAGTCACAATGTATCAGAGATCAAATCTTAATCATATTTGAATTTCAGAAGTAAAAATGATATACTGTTATTTATGTCTTATATTTGATAGTATTTTTGCATTTAATTATCTACTATTTGTCCTTAATTCCCTATGGATAGACAAAATCAAACCATTATTAAGGGTTGTTTGGCTAATCATTTTCAAGATTCTGTTTAGATGCATGAAAATGAATTTGGCATTTATTTATTTTGGAATTTATTTCTTTAGTTGAAGAGGCTAGATCAGTTCTAAACTTCATATGTGTAAGTTTGTTATCTATACAATAAATCAGCTCAGTGCTACAAACCAATAAGGAAAGAAACGACAGCTAGCCTTTAAATAAATAGAATGTGGGGGCCGGTGAGATGGCTCAGCGGCTTAAGCACCTGCCCGGCAAGCGCGAGGGCCCGAGTTCGACTCCCGGAACCCACATACGAAAAAGGGGCCCGTGATATCGCTCAGTGGTACGGGCGCCTGCTGGCGCGCGAGGTCCTGAGGTCGACCCAACGGTACCCACAAAAAAAATAATAATAAATAAATAAATAAATAAATAGAATGTAACAGCTCTATGTGCCTTTAAACCTGAGATAATGTAGTACCGAGTGGTGCCACATGACCTAGGAAAACTTTCTGACAGAATTCCAGAGTGTTTTCTTCCACAATTTGATCACATAATGTCTATATTACTTAATGTTCTGGGGCACTTAATACATTAATATAGAGTGATAAGGATCAATTCTTTCTCTGAAGATTGTTTCAGTAGTACGCACCTATATTTTCAACAAGGTAAGGAGATGTAATCAAAACTGTATTTGTATAAATGTGTTTCTATTTCTTGGCACACCACAATACCCTCCATATTTATAAAAGAGATGATGAATATTGGTTTCAAAAACAACCATGTATGGTGAAGTTAGAGCATTGTTACCCCGGGTATGAATACCTGGAAGTTTCACAGCTGAAGGAAGGTCAAATAAATTTTTCCATGTTATCTTGCATTAATTTTAACTTATATATGACTGTATGTAAGAAACTTATTTATAATGTGCAAACCTCTTAGTGCTTTCGTTGCTCTTCTTATGTCTTAAATACTTTATTACTAATGAAAATAATACTTATTAAAAATTCTACATCACAAAGCTTAGCATACTTTATAGTCATACCTTGATAAAAAGAATACCACACACACACACACACACACACACACACGCACACAAGCTCTCAGAAAATCTCATCTACCTGTACATAAATGACATGTCTGGCACGAGTAGCAGCTAACATGAAAGGAAACAGGCATTAGCAGAAGTTGCTTTAGGACTCAGGTCTCAGTGGGGAATGTACTTTCTATTTAAGACACAAACTGAAGAATGAGCCAATGAAAATAGCTGATGCAAATCTCACGCAACATGTTTTCAGCTTTTCTCTCTTTTTTAATGACCTACTGATCCGTGATACCTGACACTCCCTGCTCTACACTTAATCCATCCTACTACAGGTGGCCTTAAACTCCTGGTAAATAGAAAGGACAGGAAGCACAGTCTAATAACAGCGCTATGACTGCTGTTATGTGGGTTGATTTACACATGTCATCAGGAAATAACTTTCCACAATTCCCAGTCCTAGTTTTCCACTCTGGTGGAATAGGCTACGTGATTTATGAACCACACTGATTCTGACTCGAGTCAGCAGAGCAAGCAAGAGGCCTGAGACACTTGGAAACTCTGTTGAGCATGATAATACATGTACTCAATACGTCTCAAATTCAATCTTTACTCTATCCCTTCATTTTTGGCACCAATATGTCACAAACCCTTCCCCAGTGGTAAACCAAAAAGCCCACAAGTGGCTGCCTCTAAACATTTTCAACTTTGATGCACATAGATATTTTCCTATTAAAATGCCAGGACTGGCAGTGGGTGTCCCATTTCAAGGGGTGTAGGAGTGGGGCTTGCACAGATTCAGCTGTGCCTGAGGTTTAGCTGAGTGGGGTGAGGGTCCCACTGCAATTTACCTCCCTGCACTGTGGTGGGTGCAAGAAGTCAAACATTCTTTGTTCTATTTCCTTTCTCCTTGTCTACATTCTTTTTAATAATGTACTTAGTAGAAACGATCTTAATCAACTGTGCTTAATTAAACTTAGTTTAATTTACTTGTAAATAAAACTTGCTCTACTTTTATATGATAGGATCTTTCCCATTTGCATCAATCTTACCTATAAATTAATATAACATTTTAAGGCTCCACTTATGTTTCTGTGAAATAGAATTTATCTATGATTCATATAAAGCAGTATATATGTACATATATAGTATAAAAAGATGACACATTAAAAGGAAGATGAACATCTAAGAAATGAAAAGATGCTAAACCTCACTAGAAATCTCAGAAATGGAAATACAAATGAAGATAAGATTCTTTATTAAAATGACAGTGGACAAAACTTGGCAATACCAAGATTTGTTGGGCATGGGCAGCAGGAGGATTATTGAGAAAAAATAAATTTATTTCATATGCAAGAAAAGTATGAGTAGTGGGGGAGGGCAGGAAAAAATGGTTATGGTCTGAATGCTTATTTTCTAGTAAAAATGTATAGGTTGGAGCCCTAACTACAAAGTTATGGCCTTGTGGAGAGGTACTTACCTTTGGAAGGTAAGTATGCTTCTGTGGGTGGATGAAGGTCCTTTTAAGAAGAGAAAAAGAGACCAGAGCTCTTTGTTTCTCTGCTAAGTGATGACATGGTGATAGCATGGCCTTCTAGCCTTCTATAATGTAAGAAGAGGGTCCTTATAAGGAATCAAAAGTGCTGGCCCCTTGATCGTAGACATCTTAGCTTCCAAACTGTAAAAATTAAGTGTTGTTTAAGGCAGTTTATAGTATTTCATAATAGCAGCCCAAGCTGACTCAGAGAAGATTATTTGAAGAAATACGATGTCAAGGATTCTGCTGATGAGTACTTAAAAGCAAGGAAGGAGGCACATGGTAGAGAAAATAGGTGACATATTAGAGAATATCTATATCATTATGAAGAGATCAATAGCAGAAATATAGAGTTAATGGCATTGCAGGAGAAGTGTCAGATTAATTAAAAAACGTGTTATTGGAAACTGAAACAAAGGTCATATTTTTCATATATCCTTAGATAACTCAACTGATTTTAGTCTTGTGATAACTGAAGCATATAGATTTTATTCTCTTGGGCCGGGGATATAGCTCAGTGGCACAGTGCCTGCCTGGCAAGCACAATGTTGTGAGTTCGATTCCTGGTACCAAAAAAAAAATCTATTTTATTCTCTAATATAAATAAGTATCATATGGTGAGCTACTTTGGGACTTGTAACCATAGCCTTTAAAATTTCAATCATTATTTTTATAACCATTAATGTTTCCTTCCTGGAATCACAAATTATGTAATGATGGTTGTGAAAGGATGATTTTCTGATTCCATTATTTCTTCTAAATTTTTACTTGGTTTCTTCAAATGAAAACATATCCTTTTTCCTTCCCTTCCTTATTTTTATGTCATAATATTTCTGCTTATTTTATTGATGGTATGCTACCATTTTTATAGTCAGAGTGTAATTATCGAAAAATGTAAGGATAGATGCCTAATTTTCACTTACTTAACTCACTGGGTTTACATTCCCTATTCTTCCTGTAAATCTTAATCACATACATGTTACTAGTATGTTAAGAGAATGTTTACTGATGATGGTACATCCATGTGTTGGTCAGCTTTTTTAATCTGTACAAAATACCAGATACTTGTAATTTAACACAGAAGAGGATGAATTTGACTCATGGTTTCAAAGGGTGCAGTTTATAGTTGGCTGGCTTCATAGTAGAAACATCATGGCTGACAGGCATTGTGGGGCAAAGCTGCTTACTTCATAGTGGCTGGGAAGCAGAGCAGGGGAACTGTGATACAGGGGAAGAGGCCAGGGAACAGACACAGTATCCCAAATCACACATCCATGAACCACCCAGACACACCAGATGTGTGCTTTACTAATATCCTACATGGTTCTCAAGTCAGTAAAGTTAACAATGTAGCTTAACTGCCACATTCCAACCCTTGTCAAAATGAAACACAAACAAATCTCCTTAAACCCCATTTAATCATCAAATAAGCATGAGATCATGATTACTTTTGACATGATGTGACTATTCCACAAATAATAAAAAATGCATTAATGCCATCCCCAAATCTGGACAGTTATAGGATATTTCAAAAATCCAAGTAAAAGTTTCCTCTGAGAATCTAGTCAAATTCTTAGCTATGAATCTCTGCAATATTCAAAAAGCGAGTTACTTAATCCCATGACATAATGGCACAGGATAAACATTTCCATCCCGAAAGGGAGGAATAGGGTAATAGAAAGGAATTGGACAAAAGAGAGATCCAATACAGCAGGGCAAATATTAAATCCCAGAGCTACATCTCTGGCTTCAGGGGCACATGAAACGAAGTTTGAGTTTTGAAGGGTTTGGGTAGTCCTATACCCATATATCCCTGCTGTTCGCAGCCCATATGGTCTCTCTGTTGAGCTGTTCCACTGGCTGCCTGTAGCTCTCCTTTGCAGAACACTCACATATCTGGCATCTCTGACTTCTTAGGGTCTCCCCAACTCCTTTAGCTTCATTCGCACAGCTTCATGCATGCACCTCTCAGAGACACTTTGCCTGGCTTCCCAGGCCTTCCACTGAAATATACATGGGAGCCCCCATGGTACCATAGACCTTGTATTCTGCATGCTAATAAAGCCAGCATTGTATGGATCACACCAAGGTATTCCACCAATACGAGTGGTAGACAAGTTCCCTTGGGTTGTGGCTGCAGCTGCCTCCGAGTGCCTGGTTGGCTAAGCATACTAAATGAATCTCTGGGAACCAATCCCCTAGGTGGCCCTTCTTCTTCAAGAAGCCTAAGGGGTCTGTCTCAAATGAAAGGTTTATACATTTGCATCTTTCTGCCTGGGAAAATGAGTGTCTTGCTGATTCCTGTAATGCCCTCAAAGCATCTTTTTCTTGTACTACTTTAAAGTACTTGTTATCTTTTTAGTGGTGGTAAACTCTTCAGCAACCATGCTATCCTTGGCCCAAAGTTTATACATGCTTCTTTTCTGTCCAAACTGCAAATTTACAAATCCTTTGGCTGTGCTTTTTGTATCTGATTCTTACTATAGATCTGGAGAAAACATGCGGTACAACACATGCTACAGCTTAAATGCTGAGCTGGCTTGGAATTTCTTCCAGTTTACTTAGTCCACCACCTTTAAATTCAGCATCTTAAAAAGTCTTAGTTCATGGGCAAAACATGGATAAGTTCTTCGCTAAAATGTAACCAAATGGCCTCTAGTCCAATTCCCATTAGATTTCTGGCTCCCAGATGAAACCTTCTGAGCTGGACTTTACTGTCCCATTCGTATTACCATTCTGGTCTTTTGTCCCCCAACCATATTTTCCTTACACTCTGTTTACAGCATTCTGGGACTTCTCTAGTACACATCCGTCCAAACTCCTCCCACAAACCAGTTCCAAAGGCTTCTGAATTACATTGTCATATGTAGTCATAGCAATTATCCCCCTTCTCAGTATTAATTTTCTTGTACTACTCAGCTTTCTCATTGCTGGTACCAATTCTTGCAATATAAATAAAGAAAGGTTCAATTTGGCTCATGGCTTTAGAGGTTTCATTCTATGATCAACTGACTCCAGGGCAGGAGCAACACAGAGGAAGGATGTGATAGAGTAGAGCTGCTCACTTCTTGGTGTCAGGGAAGCAGATCAGGAAAACAGAGCCAGAGAAGGTGCCAGGGACCGTATATAGTACTCATGGTCATGCCTCCATGACCTACAGACACACACCCAGTATGGTTTACCAGTCAATTTGACAATCTAACTTAACTGTCACAATCAGCTCTCACAATTTCTGTACCAATTAAAAATAAACTTTATCCTCAATATATTTTAAACAATATATATATCATTTATTTTTTAAAAATGGTCAATAAGTCATTGGGTGACCTTCCTTATCCTTAGATAATACAAAAACTTCTGCTCTAAATATTGGAACTTCAATCCTGATTCGGGAGACATTTGGCCATAATAATATGCGGTATTACATTTCTCTTTTTAAAATCCTCCACTGTTGCTCTCACAATAACAACCTGAACTTCTTTATGGGGCTACAAGACTTTGCATGACCTGATTCTTTCATTGATCCCACTCTTCCCTGTCCTTCACTCACATGTACACATAAAGGAATTGGCAATGGGAACTAGATGATACTGTAACAACCATCTAAAAAACACTGAAAGGCTTTGGAACTAGATAATAAGTAGAGGCTGGAGTGCAGTATTGTTTCAGCTGTGCTGTAGGGAAATTTCAAATTTGTTGAAGATTACTTAAGTGTTTATGATCACTATCGTGGAAGAAATATGGATGGTAAAGGCAATTTTTGATGAGATCTTAGACAAAAATGAGAAACTAGGAAAGTAGAGGAAATGTCTTCTTTTTGTTGCAGTGACACAGAAATTGGCTAAATTGTGTCTGTGTCATGTTTAGAAAGAAAGGACTTAAGAATGAACTAAGATATTTAGGGGATAAAAAATCTAAGCAAAATATTGAGGGTGTAGCATGGCTTCTCTTGGCTGCTTATAGCAAAAATATGTGGAGAGAGAAACAAATTAAAGCTGGAATTTATAAGCAAAAAGGAGGCAAAACTTTAGAGTTGGAAAATTTGCAGCTTGAAAAAAATATGAAATTGTGAAACTGAAGAGAATACTAAGCCGAAAGAATGTTTAATCAAATTAATATGAACAGAAGGAAGCCAAGTGCTATTCAGAAAGACATTGGAATAGTGACCCCATGAGTCCTTCCAGGGAGCTCTGTGGGTGCCATTTCCATCACAGGCTGAGTGCCAAGTCTTTTACAGCAAAACATTTTCAAGAAAAAGATCCACAGTGCCTATGGGGCTTTGTGTGTAGCAGTACCTCGTTTCTGCTCCTCAGTTCTTTGCAGCACTCCCTGGCTGCCCCATCTCTGGTTTATGTGGGCTCAAGTGAGGCTTGAGCTGTTCCTCCTGAAGATATAGCCATAAACTATGCTAACTCCGCAGGTGTGCACAGTCTTAGCTGTGGAGGTATGGATAACACTTCTATTTAGATTTTTAAGGAGCCCATGCAGAGTCTCAGGGCCCAAGAAAACACTTGCGACCAGGAATGGACCACCACAGGGTCTTGCAGTTAGGAAAATGCTGAGGATCCAGGGAGTTGGACTACCATAGAGAAGTACAGCTCTGAGATACCCCTGTAAGGTAGAAGAAATGCAGTGTCTTAATGCTAGAAAATCAGAAGCCAGTCAGGAACAAATTGCCATTTGTTGGCAACTTGACTTTAAGCATATTTTCCAAATCTAGACAGGTTCCAAAGTAGGTAAAATTTTAAGTTACAGTCTAGCACTAATAAGACACTTTTGACCATATAAACATTAAAAGAAGGTTGAAAATTAATTTAAATCTGTATTGTAGAGGAGGTAAGTTCAGAGCTTTCTGGCCAATTAGCTCTGTAGATGATCATCCTATGCTCTCTCTGAATAAAAATTGAGGTTTGAGTTCAAGCCCCATATTACTTAGTTTGATTTCATGCTACCCTTCTGCAGCTTGTTGCAATTTGAACATAAAAGGCTAAAATAAAAAATCACTGCCACTGTATGCAGATGTATTTCAACCTTCTGTGAGATGATCTCCCAGTTTACCAGTTTGATTTTCTTACCCCAAAGGGACAATCAGTCCTCCTTTTAGGATTCAGAAGGAATTTTATATGCCACGCAAAATCACAGTACAGATATCTAAATTTGCCAAAATTTGAGCCACTTCCTATATTTGGGAACCACTGCTCATTATCAAATCACGGCTTTTTTTTAATTTCCATCTTCTACGATGGTTTTATTATAGGAAATGGCATGTGTTGTGATCTAATGGCCAATGGATTAGATCACAACCCTCAACCAACCTTGTAAGTTTGATGCTATTCTCAACTGAAACCATACTATTGACAAGTGAGGAAATTAAAGTACATACAGGGATAGTTCCTGAAAGAAACAAGGTCAAGTGCGAGAACATTCTCCTAGGACAGTCAGGGAGTCAGGTCATAGTGTGCAGGGGATGAACAGTAGTTGAGCAGGATGTGGAGGCGATATCGCTGGATACGTATGGCACTTTGCAGCATCAGAAATACTTAATTGTACCCTGAAGCATGTTTGATCGTATTTCCCCAATTCATGATAAGATTCACTGAGTAGTTAGTAATTACTCCTGCTAATAACTCCAAAACTATGGTAGCATTTTTGTTTTGTTTTTGTGGGCATGTCCAGTTAAAACCTTAATGTCTTGGTTGCAGAGAGCAGCTAACTAACTGGATACCAGAAACCAGAAAATGATTTTTTGGCCAATTTAACTTCTTGTGCTTGTGCTTTTTCCTCAGCCAACCTTGTCTCTACTTCCACTTATTCTTCCCCCGTATCATAGCCTCTTCCCAGAGGTTCTAACGACAAGCACTGGCTTCTTGGTACTTTGTGTCTCTTCACTCCTTATTCTCACCCTCAACCATGGATAATCTGCCCTGAATCTCCTTCTCAAAAATTAAAAAAAAACGCTCCGAATGAACATGATGGTATTGTGTATTCAAATTTTTCTTGCTAAGCTGAAGGAAGAGGGAAGGGTATAGATCTGTGATGATTTTACTTTGTTTAACGGAGTTCCATAATTCTATGTAGAGAAGAGAAAAGAAATGAGAGTGATAAATACAAGATATTTTCACAAAATATGGTGAATATTTACATTTTTTATAGCAAAAGATATATGGCCATGAATTCCACTCAAAATATTTCCTGTAGTTTCAAACACACCTAGCTCATTATTTTTGCCACTTTTTTGAAGCAATGCTGGAAGTCTCTTTTGTATCTTCATGGCGATAGATCAAAAATACAGTAAATGATGGTGTCAACTGCCATCTAATTGAAAGGCGGGCTCTAAAACTTTATAATGTGTCCTCATCCATCTTATTCACCACATCTGGCCCCACGAAATACCTAGTTCTTCTCCAAAGCCAAAATGACCATGAAAAAGTAAATATTTTGAGTTGATTCAGAACATTGAGGCAGCCTCGGCAATGCAACTAAAGACACAGAAGAGAACTTCCACAACTGCTTCAGAAAATGGGAAGAATAACGGAATAAATATCAAAGGAAGTATTTTGATGAGGATGTGTCTTTTAGTGTAATATTTTTTGAACTTAATCTGTCACTGTATTTTTTAGCCACACCTTGTAGTTATTACAAAGATATCGTCGCCTTTTATTCTTTATTTTTTTAAGGGTAGGAAGAATTTGTTGAGAGAAAGAAAGCTTCTTTCTAAGACGGACAGGAGGGGGTCTGGAAAGTGGGTTGCCCCTTATTACTATAACTTGATCAACCAACACTGAAGTTTATAATCTGAACAAATATGTTTCTTTTCTACTTAATTGACACCTGAGAATTTCATCATTGCCATGTTATAGGATTATTAGAATACAGGAGCGAAATACTTCATGTGTAAATAATAACTTCAAAGATTGTATCAATAATGAGATTTTAGAGAAAATGAGTCTTTTTAACATTTATTTATTAATACATGTTTGCAGTACATAATGATTACATTTATCATGGGGAGTTCCTACATGTATACATCTTTCTTCTATTTTTTAATCCCCTACCCCTCTCCTCCATCCCTGCTCCCTCCAAGTCTTGGTTCCCTTCCCATTTGCAAAAACTCTATTTTCGTCACCATTTTCCCCCTTTGATTTTTTCCCATCTCTTTCCTCTCCACTTCCTCTCTGCTCTATCTCCCTCCTCCCTCCATCCATTTGGAAAAGATCTCCCTACTTCAAGAGAAAGTGAGTCTTTAAAGTATTTCTTTGGCAGTGAATCATGTCTTTGTTTGTTCACTGAAAACCATTTAAAATAAGGTATTTACTGTTTTCCTTTTTGAAAATTACTTGTAGTTGTAGATTAGTTAACAGGAGCATTTAAATGCACTATGATTTCCTAAAGAGAGAAACACATTTTACTTTTCCTTAATAATATCCATATCGAGTAGTATTAGACAATAGCAAAGGACGCAGAAACTGGTTTTGTGCCAGTTTTTGACTAGATAGTTTTTTTTTTAAATAGCATTTTGTTTTCTGCATGATATAAAATTTAACCAAATAAATTCAGTCATTTAGTTATTAAAGTTTAATAAAGCTTTAATTGCGGTATGAAACAGAAAGTAGGACAGCAATTATAATACAAACATTTTTTATAGGAAATTTTCATTTCTAAATGTAAAATCTCCTATGCCCTTTATCTCAGATTCACAGTGAATATGTAAAAATGTATAAATATATAATATTTATATGACAGAGATACAGAAAACAGATTGTAATATGAAAGTAAAATCATACAACTGTATCTACCGGCATCACACCTTAAGTCATACAGATAGCAGTGACACCAATACAGAAAAAAAATAATTCACTTTTTGATAGCCTCATTCAATGTGCACACTTTAGATTTTCTGAGGACACTTTTATGAATCCACTACCATACTCCCGATCTTTGTTTCCGGTTGTCAGAACTTTCAAAAAACATGAAGTCCTGGTTAAAAACAAAAGTACAGAAATAAGTTTTATCAGTAAAACAGAGATCAATTCTCAGATGCAGAAAGCAAACGGTATAGATGACACACAGTAACACAACTGTTACACACACAAATTAGATACAGTATATAAATCTGGGAAAAGTTTATATCTATGCAATCTCTGCTTCACATTTTCCTTTGTTTTTTTTTTTTTTGTAAGACAGGGTCTCACTATGTAGCTCAGGCTGGCCTTGAACTCTGTAGTCCAGGCTGGCCTCAAACTTGCAGCGATCCTCATGCCTCAGCCTCTCGAGTGCTGGGATTACAGGTGTGTGCCACCACGTCCTGCCATATTTTTATTTTAATAATAATTAAATTCCATTATTCTATGTTGTAGGAATTTAATTAATAACCTGGCAACTTCTCTAGTAACACTTTTTGATATACTTTGAAACCTTTCTCTTTCATTCTTTTTTCCTCAATGTTTTTGTGGACCTTCTCTAGTCATACAACTTCTCTAGTGACAGGAGTTCCATGTATAGCTTTAGGGTATTTTTCAGAATGCTGACAGCCAGGGAACTTTTTGGTTTAGGATCATCTATTCTTTTACAAACCTATCATCTGTATCCCCGTGCTTTACTCCATTGCTGTGCAACTAGACCCTGCCTTCCCTCTATGACATTAGAAAAATCCTATGCATTTTATTTCTTTTACATTTATTATGTTATTAAATCTCTTCAACAGTAGTAATGTAATGCTTTTTTGCCAGTCACTTGCATTATACTATTCCAGTTTAAACTTTCTCCAATCCATTTCCCACATTCTTACCAGGATTTAGCTGACTAAAATTTGGATTTACACTTACTTTATTTTACCTAGTTTTAAACCAACCAATTAAATAATTTTCAATGAGTTAATGTGCATCTATAAAAAGGTGTATAACATTTAAACATTCTTTAAAAATTTTTGTTTTAACTGACACATAAAAATTGTATGCATTTATGTGTTGCCATGTCCTGTTTTAATACATGTATGCATTGTGCAATGTCTGAACCAGTTTAAACCTGATTCAAATATCACCTCAAATTTTTATCATTTCTTTATGCATAAAATATTCAAAATTCCTTTTTCTGGTTTTTTAGTAATACACACTACCTTATCAGTATGTACAGTTACTCTATTGTGCGATAGCACATCAGAACTCATTTGTCTCCTCTAACTACCTTTAAAGGTTCTTCGAAGAAGACCATAACTATAGCCCTTCTCTCTACTTCCACTTGCATTTTCCATCAATCTATACATTCCAGATGGCTTTCTTTCCTTAAATACACAATATCTTTCACATACCTTGACTTTGTTTAAACAGTTTCCTAAAGTTTAAGGTTAAATTTACTCTTTAGGTAAAAACAACATTTATTGAAGATCCAATTTTTACATACAATTCTGGATATATTTAAACTTTATTATAGACAACATTAAGCATATGCCAGTTTATAAAAATAGCATAAAAAATCCAGCTTCTTTTCATGCAGCTTCAGTTATTATTAATGTAACAGCCTTACTTCATCTATTACTCCATTTGCTAGATCCTGTTGCCCTCATCCCCATTATTTAAAAGTAAATCCATGAGATGAAATGATGGTAAAGTGAAACACTTCAGTGCCTCTAATAGATATGGATTTTCTTTTTATGTAATATTATCATTATATCATTAATCATTCATCTCATCAAACAGCCAATGTTCAAATTTCTCTGAATGTCTCAGTAAATATGCTTGTTTGACTGGTACATCAACATGATCTGCAAACTGTGGTATCTCTTAACACTTCCATTTCATTTTATCTCTGTCTTTTTATTTTCTTTGGCACTTAATAAAGGAACTAGGGTGGGTCCTTATTACCTGTGTATTTTTACTTTTTCTGACTATATGCACAAATCAATATTTAACATATTCCTCTAGTGTTTTAGACCTTGGCTGCACAATATACGCAAGCATCTGTGATTTCTGAACGGATTTAAGGCCAGGTTACAACAGCTGAAATTCTGATGTAACAGATTTGGATGCAAAGCAGACAGGGAGAGTATGAAAAGTTACAAAGGTATTTCTATTGTGCACCTAATGTCAAAGACCGTTGCTGCTCCTGTAGTCCTCAAATCTTGCTAAATGCTATTACCAACTCGGGTGCTATACAAATTTCCAATTGAGTTTCTGACTTAGTTGAAGTGGGGTTTTATTTTTCTTATTAGTGCATCTTAATTGTAAAAATTTGTGGATTTCATTTTGGTGTATTTGTATATGCATATAACACTCTTTGGTCATTTTCTGTCTCATTATCTCTTGTCCCTTTCCTTCTCCCTCCCCTATTTCCTTCCTTTTCTGTCAGTCTCCCTTTTACTTTTTTGTTATCTCATTCTACCACCCATTCCCCTTCCCTCTTCCTCCTCCTCCTATATTCTTCATGAGAGGAAATGTGATATTTGACATTCTGAGTCTGGCTTATTTCACTTAACATTCTGGCCTCCAATTATTTCCACTTTCCTGAAAATTATATGATTTTGTTCTTTTTTGGTACTTGGGGGTTTAAGAGTTTAGGATCACTGCTCTCCTTTACTATTTCTTATAAACTAGTAGACCTGAGGACTTGATAGATGTATTAGTTTTATTTCTACATTAGATAACTTAACAGTAAATCAGAACAGAATTTCCTTCTTTCACTGACATTCTTTCCACTTACACCCAGATTCAAGATCTTTCCCAAAGCGTAAATTCTGTGTTTTAAAATAAATACTCCATGGGGCCGGTGAGATGGCTCAGCGGCGTAAGCGCCTGCCTTGCAAGCGCGAGGGCCCGAGTTCGACTCCCGGATCCCACATACGAAAAAGGGGCCGGTGATATCACTCAGCGGCCCGGGCGCCTGCTGGCGCGCGAGGTCCTGAGGTCGAACCCCTGGTACCCACAAAAAAAAAAAAAAAAAAACTCCAAGATAAGCATAATACATAAAATCCTTTGCTTGTGAGAATCAAATGGAATTTCAGAACTAGGATTAAAAAGGAATGTTTCTGCAAAATCTACTAACTTAAGTAGGCCATTTTGCAATACACAAAAATATTGAATCATTTCAGAATGACAGCAGAGTAACAATACATGACCAAGATAAGTAAGAATGCACTCACAATGAGGAAGCATGCACCAAGCATCACAGTTTTCATTTTCACCTCCAGGTCTAAAGGAAACTGGATCCCAAAGTTGTCAGCATCTGTGAATGCCTCTCTTACAATCCCAGACCACTGTTTGGAAATCTTGCCAATTACAAATTGTTCATCAAGACTTTTAATCTGCATTGGAAAAAATAATCACAAACATTTGTAGAAAACTTATACCAAAACTACTGTCAAAATTGGTGTGAGGGCCGGTGAGATGGCTCAGCGGCTTAAGCGCCTGCCCGGCAGGCGCAAGGTCCCGAGTTCGACTCCCGGAACCCACATACGAAAAAGGGGCCGGTGATATCGCTCAGCGGCACGGGTGCCTGTTGGCGCGCGAGGTCCTGAGGTCGACCCCCCGGTACCCACAAAAAAAAAAAAAAAAAAAAAAAAAATTGGTGTGAAATAAACATTGTATTCAGTTACGCCAATATGTACCTATGACCAGTAATCCTCTCTGCTTCCAAAACTGCTTCATTGTATACATAAGTGATAGAAATTAGTTTTGCTGAAATATTTAGCATTTTCTATTTTACAGTGGCAGTAATAAATTATTTGAATGATCCAAAACAAAATTTAAGAAGAGGTAAATATTAGTTTTCTGCTTAAAAAGGAGCATAGATAGTTACACAGGCTACAGGTTTAAACATGACAGAGGGCACATCTCCACCCACTGAGGGAAGGGAAACAGGAAATACTAACAGCCTGGAAAAGAATATTGTCAGTTTTGAGTGAAGGAAGTAACTAATAAGCAATGTGAGCGGATGCCCCTGGGTCAAAGGTTGGGGTAAGACCTGACAGCTAGTGGACTGTGAGTAACAATATAAGAAAAATGTATGAAAAAGAGTTCCAATTTAAAAGCTTTGGATTTTGTAGTTCTGCCCAAGGAAAATACAAGGCCATATAAAGAGCAGAACAGATTGTGCCCACAATAAAGCCACTCCTCAAGTGAGCAGGTGGCTGCTGAGTATATCTGATAGTCACTAAACTATGCAACCGTAGGACTGTGTTAAACCAAGAGGAGGGGAGTCCTTTTCAAATGTGTACAAGGTACCACGTGTGCCAGTAACACCTTTTGAAACCTTTGCTTCAGCTCAACCTACTAAATAAATGTAGGGAAACTGAAAACTGTTGACCCATTTCATTTGGGTAGAGATGGACGTGATCTTAAAAATTCTGAACTATAGGAAAACTTCACATTCTATTTTTAAATTTTGAAATAATTTTCAAAATGAAAAATTCAGGTGACAACTTGCCAGCTATCATAAGCTCACTAATGTACTGAAAGGTAATAATAGTTGAATTTTTGTTCACTACCTCAAAAATCAAAATTTTACCAAAATTTATTCCAGAAGTAGGATATATTGCTTTTTGTGGCACAGTTCAGAAATGGGATTAATGATGTATAACTGAAAATTCATCAGGTCTACACAAATTTTAGGCAAATTCTGAATACTTTTTTTTTTTTTTTTGTGGGTACCGGGGGGTCGACATCAGGACCTCGCACACCAGCAGGCGCCCGTGCCACTGAGCGATATCACCGGCCCCTTTTTTGTATGTGGGTTCCGGGAGTCGAACTCGGGCCCTGGCGCTTGCCGGGCAGGCGCTTAAGCCGCTGAGCCATCTCACCGGCCCCTGAATACTTTTTAAAACAGGATATCTCTGTAATAAAATTTCAACCTATGGAAATTACTAATGGTGTTACATTAATATTTTTTTCCCATTACTGGAGATTGAACTCAGGGCCTTGTGGATGCTCAGCAAGCACTCTACCACTGAAGGACACCTCCATCCCTTAATGTTAAATTTTTTAATCCATATGTTTAATACTTTAATACTAATAATTGGTAAATAATATGCTAAAAAAGGAATTCTTAGACTCATCTCACAATTTTAAATATTAATGTAAAGACTGAAATACAATAGTACATATAAAGTAGATACAAATCTTAGGAATATAACAAATTATTCTATGTAATAGAAAAATATGATTGTTGATAAGATATCATATTCATTTCCTGATGAAGTATCTATATATCATTTAATATATCCATAAGGTTATAAAGACATTACAATTATTAAGTAATTTAATCATCATAACAATACTATCAATTTAGACTTCAAACTCATAGACAGGATTACTTTAGGATATCAGCTTCATGTGGGGATTAATTATCCCCTACCCAAATTTCTGGAAGAAAAATCACTCCTTTGCCATCTACATGGGGTTGAAGGTCTACCTGGCTCTCCTATTCTTTCTTGGGGAAATCATGTCACAATGTCAACTATCATCCATACAATGAAAATTTCCCAATTTTTCAATCCATAACCAAGATTCAATATGATTCAAACACAAATTCTTAATTTTCCAAAATACCAACTGTTTACCCCCTACATTCGTACCTTGGCCAAAGGTATCATTATTTATTTAGCTTCTCAAACATATGATATTATTACATCTTCAATTGACAAGAAGTGCACGAATCAGTCCCACTGAGTACACCCTGAAATATCTCTTCAATTATTTCTTCTTTTGGAATAATTTCTGGTCCTGTTGTAGTTCAAGCTTTTACATCTTCTTTTCCTAGAAGTTCCCATGCCCACTGACATATCTTCATTTTCTGGCTGGAGATGTCAACCTTTCCATTATAAACCCTACTGAAAATGAATCATGTGACCATTTCTCAAGTCTGTCAAAGATGGTACCTAGACACCATCATTTTAAATGCATAGGAAAGAAGTTAAATCATTACAGATAAATAAGGATGTATTGGAGAGGTTTATCTTGGTTCATGGTTTCAGAGGGTTCTGTTGACAATGGGCTGGCTCCAAGGTGGAAATGTCATTGCTGAAGGACCTGGCAGAGGAAAGCTGCTCAACCCATGGCAGCCAGGAAGCAGAGAAAGCAGAAAAAGCCAGGCGCAGATAAACCTTCTATAAGGATATCTCCAGTGACCCATCACCTCCAAATAGGCTCCAACTTTTAACAGCACATTCAACTAGGAACTCACTAAAAGATTAATCACTGATGAGCATTGGGCCCTATTAATAAATTGCATCCTGAAAGCCATACCTCTGTAAACATCAGACTTTTGAAGGACATCTTAGGGCCATAACAGATGCTAAAGCATTTATTTAGAAAAGCTGCCTGATGAAATCTAACTTCTCAGTATTAAATGTAAAATTTCACAATGCTTCACAATGCTTTCACTTATTTCTTTTTTTTTTTTTTTTTTTTTTTGTGGGTACCGGGGGGTCGACCTCAGGACCTCGCGCACCAGGAGGCGCCTGTGCCACTGAGCGATATCACCGGCCCCTTTTTCGTATGTGGGTTCCGGGAGTCGAACTCGGGCCCTTGCGCTTGCCGGGCAGGCGCTTAAGCCACTGAGCCATCTCACCGGCCCAATTATTTCTTAAAAAGAAAATAAGTAATTCCATTAATATTGTTCCTTGAAGCAACTATTGAAAGCAATTCCTTTTTAACTTCTCTGGCTCTATGATAGGAATACCATTTTTTACCTGAAAAATTATTATTATGCACACCCTCATATAAAGTGTTTGTAGATGTGCACATATCTGTATCACATGTATTTTCATAAACTTTCCCATTTCTATCATTAGCATATGAGGATTCGTGTTTATACAAGTAGAATCCACACAGAATTTGAAAACCATCTGAAAGGAAAGCAGGTAAATAATGTAACATAATGAAGCTGGATAATTGCTAACATGGCCATAACATGGCCATAAGGGGTAAACTTTCTCAGCTCTAGGATACTCTTGTCCTGTGGAAAGGAGGATCCAGTTTACTATATTTCTGATTTTACAGAAGAAAACAAGAACTAAAGATTAATTTGTAAAATTTCTCCATCTTTAAATATTTGCAACTAAAGAAATTGGGTTAAGTATCTAGGCCAGTGATGGTGAACCGTTTAGACACAAGTGCCCAAACTGCAACCCCAAACCCACTTATTTATCACAAAGTGCCAACACTGAATTAAACCTGAATACTGAGGTTTTAGTTTAGAAAAAACAACTCATACATTAACACCTTTTGTCTTAAAAGAAAAACAACACATGTGCCGTAAATTCCCCACCACTGGTTTAGACCATTTATTGTAATGAAATTATCCCATGTAGTAAATGCACAGAACTATTGTAGCTTCCAGGGACTTAATTTAATAAAAGGATGAAATAGAGGTGACAGAGAAGCATAATTGGGCAATATTATTACACAGTAGTCCCTCTAGTCTGTAGGGGCCTTATTATGGGCTTGAAGTCAAAGATACTACTGAATTCAATGCTTTTTTCTCTATATGTATACCTATGACGAGATGATAATTAGGGACAGGAAGAGACTAGCAATAATTAATAACCATTAAATAGGAAAAATATAACAATACACTACAATAAAAGTTATGTGAATGTGGAATCTCTCTTCCCTCTCTCAAAATATCTTATTTTACTGTGTTTATATATCCATTTTCTGATGATATGAGATGACACACTGGCCTGTGGCCTGTGTGAGGAGATGAAGGGAAGCAATTGACGTAGATAAGGCAGCAGTGTAAGTTTGCTATATACAGGTAACTTGAACACCAGCAGTAAGCTACCAAGACAGTCTGTCTGGCAACTGACGACTACCACAGATGCTACTAAGTAACTAACTTAATGAGCAGGTGTCTTGTCCAGTGATAATACTCTGGAAAGAGGGGTGACTCACAGGCAGGCTGTATGGAGTAGGACGGGGCACCAGATTCCATCACATTACTCATAATGCCATGCAAATTAAACTTGTAAACTGTTTAGTGCCAGAAAATTCCACTTAATAATTTTAGAATATAGTTGAATTTGGTTAATTGAAGCTATTGAAGCTAATTGAAGCTAATTGAAAAATGAAATTGTGGAAAAGAAAGTACTTCTGTATTAACCTTATTCAAACTATCTTTGTGTAATTGTTCTCTTTGTAGGAACTAAAGCAGTCAGACCTTCTGAACATGGTCTAGGCCACTGCCTATAATGCAGATTAAGGAAGGATCCATGAGACTGGGCATCAGATTTAGATTACAAGGCTGGCATTCTATGTTGTTTGATTTTATATTATTATTATTATTATTATTATTATTATTATTACTAGGCAGAGTTGGTTTGTAACCCAGGCCAGCCTTGTACTTATGATCCGCCCGCTTCCACCTCCTGAGTGCTGGTAATATGTAGTGTCACTAGAAGTCATGGTGTTTAAGTTCTAGATACTGTTTTTTCTTTACTCTATGACTATATGGTTTTTAAAATTTTTTTCATTTGGCATAATCAACACTGAACTTTAATCAGATTAGTGACCCTAAAACTGACTAAAGTTAAATACTTGAGCACATTATCTCTCTTTGAGATATCAATGAAAAATACTTAGTATATTTGTAACACCCTATAAAATTATAGTTTTTGGACAATAAGAAAGCAAATCTTATAAACATTATGACATTTCTTACCTCAAAATCAATATCTGAACAACAACTGCACACAATACATGGACCAGTTATTTTTAGTACATCCGCTCTCCTCTCGTTTTGAACAGTAAATTTAGGCAGACAGGGGTGCCACTTCTGAGCAACATAACCAATTGGAACACCAGGAGGAGCCTGGATTTCTATCTATGATAGCAAAAGAACATAAATAAATATAACAATAATTATAATGCTTATGTTCAACAAAAAGGTGAAAGTTCTTCCTGAACTACTTCAGAAACTGCCGTGGTATTCACATACTGACCTCCTGAAGGCAGCAGGGGAAACAACAGCTGCTACATCGCAGCGGCCTCTCCATAGTTATGACTTCTCGGCCCAAATTATCAAGAATTCTCAAGGTAAAAGGCCTAGACGGTCCACAGCAATTTCGAGTGCAGCAATCATTATCTTCCACTGCAAAGTAAACCCTCTGTCCAAGGCTGTTCTTAATTTCGTATCTATTATTAGTTTCAAAGCCTGTTAAGACTAAAAACATAAAAGGGAAAACAGTAATCACCATTTTGTTCCATTTTGTTAAGAACAGTGAATCTCTCCTATGATATTGTAATATCTAGCTACTGGATGATACTCCAAGCATCGCAAGAAAGAGGGAAATAAAAGGTCTTTTTTAGAAGTGATCGAGATTGAGAAAAAAGTCAAAAGGAAATGAGAGGCTATTCTGGTAAAAACAAGTTGTGTCTCTTAATTCCACAGACTGTTGCAAAGGGGAACTTTTCTGCGCAGGATTGGTATAATGGTGTAGATAGACAGAGTGGTGCCTGGTATATGGGTAAAATATCCACTTTTTTGGTACAGTTGTAATAAAGGAGTTGTTATAAAGGAGTTATGGGGGAGTTAAAGGAGAGTTAAAGGGAGTTAAAGGAAGAGAGTGAAAATGGAAGGGTAATTAATTAGAACTTCACATTGTACCCAGGGCACCCTTCTTTTTATGTCATCACTAGTTGGAAGTGGGAGATGGATATTAGACAAGGGGGAACAAACATATTTGCCAATCATGGCTTTAAATTATAGGCTGTGCAGACCATGGGAATACAAAGAGATTTCTGCACATTCTAAGGGCTCATCTCTTCACGAAGAAAATGGAGTGATGTTAAGTGCTGACACATATATGGTATCTTACCAAGGACTTCCCATAGGAATCAACACCTTGGAAAAGTCTCCATTCTCAGAGGCAGAAAGGAGCAACTAATTTTCCCACTTGTCCATTTAATCCATAGCCCTCAGATACTGGGGTCATAGTATGTTTAAAAGAAATATATGGAGGCTCAAATTACACCCTAGTGTGTGTTTAGGAGGAATTTTAGTGTGGCACAGTTATCTTGCAGGAGTCTTACCAACATGAATTCCCTTCAAAGTCTTTGGTAGGATTTAGATATACCCTCTGCATAGAACAAGGATGACCCTTGACCTCAACACCTCTTACAGTCAAAAGTTTGGTTAGAAAAAAAAATTTAAACAGGTCAACAAATTGTTTCATTAAGTAGCATAATCTCTGAAAATTTTACCTTGTTTAATTTTAAAACAACATGGGTTTATATAATCTGTTTCTGGTTACTTGAACAGGTGAAAATAAAGAGCCTCACATTTATGTTTTTAGGTCTATTAAGATTTGAATTGAGAAAAATGTAAGTGCTTGCAATACAGATAGTGTAAAAACTGAGTGATCTTCATCTTCTTTAGACTGTTCATAACATGAAAATATAATACAGACTTTCAATTGGGGGAGAAAAGAAAATTTAGGACATCTTTTTTAAAAAACTTCAAATTAAATAGTAAATTTGAAAATTACTAGAGATTTCATGATCAAGTTATGTATTTCACAAATACTTATCTATATATCTATAAAACGATATCTCTATAAAACTACAAAGACAGGGCCGGGGATATAGCTCAGCGACACAGCGCCTGCATGGCAAGCACAAGGTCATGAGTTTGATTCCCTGTACGGAAAAAAAAAAAAAAAAAAAGAGTTTCCATTCTACAAAGACATACATGATGTGTTACATAATATATGGTATCTGCCTATTTGGATTTTATAAAATAAATAGCATATACCACAGAATAAACTACATTCAAAAATGCAGATAATCATGCAATGAGCTCTATTCCAGCAAACTGTTAGAGACACTGAACCAAATCAAGAACATTATTGATATCCAACAATTTGCATTATAAATAATTTAAATGTATTAGGTGACAATTGTATAATTTAATAAAATTCCATTTCTCCACTTATACAATTCATGTTCTAATTTGTACCAGTGGAAAGGATTTTTGTAAACAAGTAAAGATGGATTTAACATAAATAGTCTACAAGCCAGCTGTTTTCACTTACATCAAAAAGGAAGACACTATGGTTCATAAGTCTACCTAGGTCTCACTCCCTGGCAGCTTCCTGAAGCATCTACCTATTTAGGTTTCCTAAATCTGTTCTTGTACCTGGTAAGCACTGACCCTAGGGACACACCTGGTTGCATTAGGCTCGCTCAGAGGAGCAGGACTGCTCTTGTAGGGAGGAAGCCTCCAGTTTGCTGGTCAGTATCCTGCAACACTACAGGGACCCTGCATCTGATACAGGGCTCATCGGAAGTCCCAGGAGAAACTGTGGACACCAACAGTAATTTCCAGAATATTCCATCCAAATTAAGAAAGATTGATCTCTTTGGAAATTTACTACGGTGGCTAAACTTTTGCATGCAGTTCTGTGCCATTAGCAAGGTGATGACAAATGACAAGTCCACAGCTGAAGTGGTAGGAAATGGTACAACGATAGAATAACTTGATTTGTAGAGAGGGAGGAAAGCAAAAGTAAGTTTTGATTGTTTTCCTTCTAATCTAATGCCACTATAATGAAAATAAATGCTCAGTAAAATAAGTATTTTAGCGTTTGATTCCTAATTTTCAAAAGTAAAATGTTGATAAGGTTTACATTTTTATTCTTATAAAGACAGATATTTGTAAGTAACCTGGTTAACTGTCCCAAATGAGCTACAGTGCTATACTTGTGACTGATATACCTTTGTTTGCATAAAACTCTTCTCTCTCTAGAAATATGACCAATCCCGTGAATACATACCTTCCAGAAGTTCAATTTGCTGGTGAACCAGAATCTGATCTATCTAGTAAAACAAAAAGAAAATTAATCACTTATAATGATCAATACTTAACATTGCCAATATTTAAATTTATATTATAGTGTAAAACTAACTTTAAAGCCAGGCGTGGTGATGCACGTCTGTAATCCCAGCACTTGGGAAGCTGAGGCAGGAGGATCGTTGCAAGTTCGAGACCACTCTGGGCTACAAAGTGAGCTCAAGGCCAGCCTGAACTGCATAGCAAGACCCTGTCTCAAAAAGACAAAACAAAAAACCAAAAAAAACAAAACCTAACTTTAATGTTTTTAATAGCTAAAATATTCGTTAAAAAATTTCACTTAATGTGAGAAACTTTATGTCAAATAAAACTGATTTACACTGGAATTCCTAAAACAATCTTCTTTCTAGAAGAGACTCAGGAAATGTTCATAACTTTTTTTTACTCAATTAAAAAGATTTCTATCTTACTACAAGTTTCCAATTTTAAGTGTATTTGGCTTCAGCAATTGTAGTAGGTGATAATTTCCTCTAAGTATTTTATGAGATCCTGATTTTGAAAATTTGTATTTCAGAGTATTGCTCCAAGAATGTATTTATGACTAAAATTCTTAATATATGCTGCTTGAGTGTATTGTGGAAAATTAAGCCAGTAGACTGTGCCAGAGACACATTTGATTTACTGAATACTGGCTGGGTATCATAAGAACCTTTGGGCCAGTGATATAGCTCAGTGGCATAAGCACCTGCCTGGCAAGCACGAGGTCCTGAGTTTGACTCCCGGTACCCGCATACTAAAAAAAAAAAAACCTTTGTTTACAGAACTTCATACTCCTATTTTACCTATCTGATTTCTCACACCAAATGAATGTTAAACCTCATATGCCAAAAGTCATCATCCTGTAGTACAGCAAAATACTGGTTTTCTTTCCCCTCTTCTCTTAGAGTTGTATTTATAAAATTGGATCTTCCAAGGAACAAAAACAACATCACAAACACACAGTTTTATTGGTTATAAAAAGGTGAGTCATATTATGCACAATATACCAACCCTTTGTTTGGTTCTCATTATTGAAACTGAGAAATAAACTTTATTCAAAGTTCTTTTCCAGTTCCCAAAAAGATGATTCAGTGTTGGGATAAAAGGGTACTGGGTTCAGTACAGAGGTCTAGATTGAAAAGCTACTCTTACTGTCTTTGGTTTCTAATCCTGACCAAGCTTCTCCTGACCTCAGTTTCCTCTTCTGAAAAATGATAATTATAGCACAAATATATTGTAAGCGCGTTGTAAGGATTAAGTGAGATAATACATGTATTATGCTCACAGCAAAGACTGGAACACACTGCTTAATGAATATTTGCTATTGGCTATTAACACAAGTTTTAGTTAAGGTCACAGAAAACACAATTAGCTCATACTTTTGTATTTTACTTAAGAAGTGAAACTGATCTAGAGGAATTAAGAGTAATCTGTTAGCAGAAAATATTGATTTACCATTTCAGATTTTCTTGAATTATTTCTTTGTTTAAGTAAACTGGGTGCCCAGTTGTGACTTTTATAAATTTGTATATATTTGAGGTTACCTGACTTAAGTATTCCAGTCCAGGGGGGCAGTTCAGTGGAGGTGGTGGTGCTGGCACCCACGGTGCCCCTACAGGTCCATCCGGCTGACTATAACCTGGCTGACTCTGTACAGGAAACCCAGGTTGCCCAGCGTCTGCCGCATTGCCGGGTTGGACTGAGAATCCAACATGGGGACTTGGATAATCACTGTGGGGCCCAAGGTAGCCAGTTTGTCCTGGAGGTCCTGAAACAGGAACAAGTGAAATAACGTAACTGCACGGAATAGGAATCATCAACTCATCTAGAATTACCACAGCCATCCTGAAACTGACCTCTTTATCTGGGAAACCTGTATCTGCGACACTTAATGTAAATTTTTATCTTTCAGAGACTTCTAACGCAGTATCTGTTCACTTTACACGTCTATTTTGAAGATGACAGCTGTGAATAGAGGTAGCACATTGACCTCTTTTATTTCAAAACTCAGATGGAAAAAACATGCTTTCATAACTAAGAAAGTCAACTACTGTATGTATACTGGCTTTGAGCCAGTATTTCAAAGACCAAAGGGCTCCACCCCCATGATAATTTGGGGATTGTAACAAATGACACTTCCCATATGTGCAGAACTGCAAGTGATTTTTTTTCCTTCTCTACCCAAGGGATATTTAGAAAGATTTGGAGACGTTTTTCATTCATTAGAACTGCAGAAATTGGTAGTACTGGCATCTGGTGGGTAGAAGCCAAGGATACTGCTAAACATCCTAGAATGCCCAAAATAGTTCCCTGAAAAGAAAGAATTTTCAAGCCTCAGATATTATAGTGTTACTGTTGAGAAGCCCTGGCATAGAAGTAAAGGCATGTCATTTCTTCTCCTACATTTCAAGTACTTATCTGGGTTAACAATTTGCCTGGACCTTTTCTATTCTGTTCTGTTCTATTCAGTTCTGTTCTGTTCTTTTCATATAGTTGAGAATTGAATCTAAGAGCACTCTATCACTGAGCTATACCCTCAGTCCTTTTATTTTTTATTTTGGTATTTTGGGACAAGGTCTTACTAAGTTTCCCAGGCTGACCTTGAACTCCTGATCTTTCTGCCTCATTTTCCCGAGTTCCTGGTATAATAGATGTAAACTAACGTACCAGGCTTGCCTGGAGTTTTAATCCATGCTATATTACTCTCCTATGATTCTAATCTATTAAAAACCAAACTGATAATTATCTTAGAAATTTAAACTTCACATCGTAGCATCCTATGCTCTTTGGAAAATACAGTCTGAGGAACAAGGAAAGCAAAAGTTGTAAGAAGCTAACTAGTTAATAAGCAGAGTAGAGGATAAATTTAATAAATGTGTAGTGTATATTCTCTGTGAGTGTGTGATTATAATAACACTTCATAAGCTTATTTACAGAGCAAAAATCCCATATGCCTGAAATATATTTAAGGACTACATTCAAAAAACTTTTAACATTAAAAACCACGAAAAAGTTAACATTTAGAATAAGCTATAAATACTGTTAAAGGTAATATTTCTGACAAAATTCATGACCATTGAAAACCAAGGCTAACAATAGCCTAAACTTCATAATAAGGCTTTTAAGTATGGCTCGTACACTTTAATCTTTCCACAGTGGATAAATATTTATAGGTGATAAGTATGTCAGTGGCTGTTTTGTAGAATTAGAGGGTACAGCTTTCAACAAGGGAAACTGCTCTCAGGGGGCTTATGGCCAACCTCTGGGAAACAAAAAACAATAAGATTTTATACTGATGTGATGAAGAAAACACATGGGGGAGATGACAGGATATGAGGCAATCATTTTAGATAGATATAACTAAAAACGAATCCTAAAGGATGACAAGGCAAAACTTTATGTTAAATCTGGTGGGAAATGCTGCAGGACGAAGGAAGAGCAAATGTAAAAACTCCGACTTGGGGCATGAATTTGGCATATTAAGGAACAGAGAGGAACATCGCAGGAGAGGAAGATTAGGAATGGCTGTTAGCAAAGCAACAGAAAACAGTTAATCTGTGTAGGTCCTCTAAGTGGCAGGTGTTGGAGGATTCTGAGCAGAAGAGTGAGTTCCGTGATGTCACTTGTATCTCACAAAGTTTTGAGCAGTCCTGAGCATTAGGATTTACAATGAGAGGCAATCCCAGTGCTCATTACCTAGTAGGAGAGACAACTCTATAAATTCATCTTTATTCTAGGGAGGTACATACCAACTAGTGAGATTTATTAATTAGCTTTAGAGAGACAAATGCTTTGAAGTAATGGACCAAAGTTTTATGAAGGCATATTGCCAAGGGTAGCTACTGAGATTTGAAGAGGGAAAGTATTACAGTTTTGATTAAAAAGATAGCCCCCAAAAGCCTCAGATGCTTGCAGGAAGGTGATCAGGTCATGATGGTACTAACCACATCAGTGAATTAAGCCATTCATGAATTCACGCTGAATGGGTGGTTAACTGTCGGAGTCTGGTTGGAGGTAGTAGGTCATTAGAGATGTAACTTGCTAGGATATATCTTGTCCTCTGTCCCTGACTTCCTTTACTTCCTGGCTACTATGATGTGAATGACTGTCCCCTGCCATGGTCCTGTTGCTGCAATGTTTTAGCTTCCCTCAGGCCTGAAGTAATGTAGCCAGTGAACCAGAGACTGAAACTGTGAGCCAAAATAAATCTTTGTACCTTAAGTTGACCTTCTGAAGAGTTTCATCACAGGGACTGAATGCTGACTAACACAGGAAAGGAAAGGGAGAGTAGGAAGAGCTTCCCTGAGGTATCATCTTTCATGTAATATCTGAAGGATTCATGAGAGTTAAATAGGCCAAGCGCAAAGAACATTTAAGAAAAAGTTCTGGGTTAATGACAAACTGAGGTGTTTACAAATCTTAAAAATGACCAAGAGAGTAATCGCAGACAGCCAGCCTTAAGAAGCACCACACAACTATTAAGAACAGTATGGAGAACTGGAAACCTCATCCAAAGTCTCTATGCCTTAGTTACTGCAGATGAATAAGGGGGTAATTAATAGTATAATGGTTCTCAACACCTACGGGGGATTGGTTCACGACCCATTACACATCTTCCTGTATACTTTTAATCATTTCTAGATGACTTACAATACCTAATACAATGTAAATGTTATGTAAATAGCTGAATGGTAAGGAAATGGTCCATACATATTCATTAAAGATGCTATTTAATATTTGAATATTTTCATTCTACAGCTGGTTGATTGTAAGGACATATACAGAGGACTGACAGTATTTACCTTCCAAGAATATTCTGAGATTAAATGAGCTAACCCACATGAACTTCACATTTAGAATAATGCCTATGGCACAGTAAGCTCTTATTTTTCAGCTATAAGTATTTTTAACATCACTGTCATTTCGAGACCTGCAATATATGCAGCTTTGGTCTTGGGAATTAAAATAAAGCTATTTTTCTAACAAACTCTCAAATCTGGTTATATCTGAATTTAATTATTTATATCTAGTTTCAGTTAGCTATGTAGTAGATTAAATCATTCTGTAAATGCCTTGAATAAATATCTTAATCTTTTTAATAATTCTTCAAACAAAAACCCTGTAAAAATTAATAGCAGAGGTTCTCAATCCTGGCTTCATATTAGAATCACTTGAAATATTAAAAATTATCAGTCCTTTGGGGGCCGGTGAGATGGCTCAGCAGCTTAAGCGCCTGCCCGGCAAGCGCGAGGGCCTGAGTTCGACTCCCGGAACCCACATATGAAAAAGGGGCCGGTGATACCGCTCAGCGGCATGGGCGCTTGCTGGCGTGCGAGGTCCTGAGGTTGACCCCCCGGTACCCACCAAAAAAAAAAAAAAAAAAAAAAAAAAAAAAAAAATTATCAGTCCTTGAGTTCAGAGGTCTGGTTTGACTTTCCTGGGATGGTGCTCTGGTACTAGTATTTTCCAGTGTTTCTGGATACTTAAGAGCAACTGCGGTTGAGAACTGCTACCTTACACCTTACTGCTTATCTAGAGCATACTCTTTTAACTGTAAACATCTGGATAAGATCTAGGACCCATTTGGAGATTTCTAAGGACAATGAAACAGGCCTTTCAGCTGCCAAGAAAATTTGTTTGCTCAGAGAACAAAATGGATACATATTTCTGTACAAACCAGATCACCTTCGATCCTAAGTCACCTGAATATCTTCCAAGATGTATTTTGCATTCTTGTAAATCTGCGCACACTATGAACTTTGCCATTTCTAAATGTCTATTAATCTCGATAACTGTATCTGTCTAAATGATAATCTCTGATTTCTTTTATGAAACTGTACTCCTTACTATGTAGTGATGTAACTCAATTATTTTTCTTAAAAATGCAAAGCATGAATTAACAAGTAGAAATAAAGCTTTCATATTTGTTACAAAATAAAAGTGTAAATTATTCCAAGGTAGCTAATCTCTCTCTCAACCTCTCTCTCTCTCTCTCTCTCTCTCTCTCTCTCTGTTTTTTTTGAGATGGGGTCTTGCTATATGGTTCAGGTTGGCCTTGAACACACAGCGATCCTCCTGCCTCAGCCTCCCGAGTGCTGGGATTACAGGTGTGTGCCACCATGCCCGGTATGGCTAACATTTCTTCTGATTGTAGCTTCTAGTTTTAAATAGTCTGATCATTGTTCTTTTGCACTAATTGAACAAAACAAATCCCAAATACTGCATGATTCAAAAACACACAGGGATAAATCTCCTAAATATCATTACATGGTCAGAATTTTCAGAAAAGAGAAATGATCAATAACATATTTTACTTATTTTCTGTATATGGGGGTTTAACTTACGTGCAGCCTTGTATTTAATTTGCTAATGTAAATTCACTATTGATTTTACTAGCTCTCCTTTACCCTTTTTCCTGTCTTCCATAAATAAAAATTTACCTCTGTGGAAAATACAGACTCCAAAAGAAAATTAGAAATAGCTAGATTATCACAATTTCTTTAATGAAACATCACGAAAAGGAACTACAAAACTGAAGACACATTCCCTTCCTATTCATTTCTTTCTCTTTTTTGGGAATATCAATTGATAAACATTATTTTTGTTTTTAATCACTTATTTTACCTTGGAAGGCTGCTGGTGGAAATTGTGCATTATACCCAGTTGGAAGATTTGTTCCTGGGTGAGAAGAATCCATTTGGCTGTCTGTAATTCAAAGAAAGGCAAATTTATGTCTGCTTAAATAAAATATACATTAGAAATAAAAATGTAAGTTATTTTCACTTGTGTGGTCTTATGCTCTTTGAAACAGGCAAAGTAAATTCATTCCACATAAATTGTACCTATTATCAGAGCTAATTTGCAGTAGAATGGTGTTTCAAGCAATCCTGTTTCCCTTTTGGATACTGTATGACAGCTGAGTTACTGAGGCTGAATTTCTAATTTTTCAAATATGCTTATGAGTGTTCAGTTATAGGCTTTGATTTTGTGATATTCAAAATAAGACAGAGTTAAAAACACATATATAGCTGGCCATGGTGGTGCACACCTGTAATCCTAGCACTCAGGAAGCTGAGCCAGGAGGATTGTCACGAGTTTAATGGGCTACCTAGTGAGTTCAAGGCCAGCCTGAACTACATAGCGAGACCCTGTCTCAAAAAACCAAAAAATAAAATAAAATAAAATAAAGTACATACAGGCTATAAAGACAGCAATAAATGAAGTTTAGATGTAATGATGGCTATAGTAGGACTATGGATAATTTTAAAGATAGCTAAACAGCACAATTTGTAATAGCTAAATCTTGGAAACAATCCAAATGCCCATCAACCAAGGAATGGATAGAAAAGATGTCTTTTTGTACAATGTAGTACTACTCAGCCACAAAGAAGGATAAACTTGAGACTTTTATAGGTAAATGGATGCAACTCAAGACCATACTTTTAAGTGAAATAAATCAGACTTACATGTGTAGACATTGTATTGTCTCCCTGGTGTGAGAAACTGAAAGAGTAAATAAGGTCTAAAATGTACAATAGATATTGTGAAATGGGAAGAAATTGTTCAAAAGGAAGAAGGAACTAGGATGAGTGAAAGGGGAAAGGACAGTAGGGAAAAGGGAAAAAATGCAAGTCAGTTATACTATTAGTGTCTCTTAGCTCATTAAAAAGGAAGGTTTATGCTAATATCGACTGGAGAAATTTTTATGCCCCTATCTTGTACCCTGAGCAACTACTTTAAAGATAACTTTAAAGATAACATGTAATGATTAACTATTGTTATTCTCCTATTATTTTGCTATGAAATTTTACCTTTTTTCCATAAAATAAAAAAATATTTATTTCCATAAAATAAATAAAGATAGCTATAATAATTGCTGTAAACATTATTTTAACATTTAAAATAATACACGCAATTCAGTATTCATCTTTCAATTTGACATTTTCTGTATGTGTATCTAGCACAAACTCTCAAAGACCATTAAACTCATTTAATCTTGAGGGTTTATCAGGAAGGCTGGATTGCAGTCCCCCTCTCCTCCACTCAATCGGTTTTATAGTAACATCACCGGAATGCAGTCCACACAAACTGTAGAAATTCAGGCAAAGAAGTATTCACCTTCCTAAAATCGAGTCCTTTCCTTGGACAAACACTACAACATAGCCCAAATTATTACAAATCTCTGCAATTCCAAAGGTTACTCCATCCAAACAATTCTCTTCTATTTTCTTAGCTGCAGATGAGCAGCCCAGCTCCTTAGTTCTCTAGATGTTAAGATCTTGCCCGACGCCAAACTCTTACCCAGAGCTGCAAAATACATGATTAAACTCAGAAAAGATCCAAGGACACACACTCCAATTGTGACTTAAAGTTCCACTCTGAACTATCGTGTAGTACAATTGAGGCTGGGAGACCACTCCTCCTCCACCCATTTGAATTGGGGCCAATTTTCATTCCATTGTCCTAAGAAAAGCAAAACTAAAATAACCAACCCAGGAAATCTCTCAAGTTTCAGGCCAGTGTACATGTGTTTTAGATCTTGTGGCCTTCAGTAACCTTTTCCCCACTTGAACCCTGTTCAGGACTGCAGCCCATGGGTATAATTTAATCAGAGTGGATTCTGGGACAGGCATGGTGTGTTAAAGCCACTGAGATGACACAGTACCGTCAAGATTCCTGTCTGCCTTATCCAGAGTCCCACTGAGAGGCACCCAGGAAGGGGTGCACATCTTTTAAAATCCAAAACCCCGATTCACTGTGTGCTTTTTATTTTCCTGTCATCCTGACACCACATTTCTGATTATTCACATTTTTGTTTCTGCTTGCATGGACTTGCCCTGAGCACATATTCCTGTTATCTTCAATAAATGTAGCTGCTTTTTCTTTTACCATTGGATGTACAGTTGCAATTCTTTGTTCATCATACACAAGGACCTGGAATCTATCTCAGATACACCACGCAGCATCAGTGTCACTTTCTGGCACATCTTAACAGTTACCAACATTTCAACAATATGAAACACATATATATTTAGGGACAGATAGATTCAAGAAATTGGCAGATCACAATTTCTAGGTTTGGGCATCAGAGAAATGATCCTACTTTCAGCAATTATAGTGGGAATTCATGCGAAGAAGAAATAAGTGAACAAAGAACATACCAATTTATTAGTCAATTTCTATATTTTTAAAATGCAAATTACAATAGTTTAGAAAAAGCACAGCACTATCACTAGTGTTAAATATACACAATTTTTTTTTTTTTTTTGGGGGCCGGTGAGATGGCTCAGCGGCTTAAGCGCCTGCCTGGCAAGCGCGAGGGCCCGAGTTCGACTCCCAGAACCCACATACGAAAAAGGGGCCGGTGATATCGCTCAGCGGCACGGGCGCCTGCTGGCGCGCGAGGTCCTGAGGTCGACCCCCCGGTACCCACAAAAAAAAAAAAAAAAAAAAATACACAATTTTTGCTTTTTATATATGTGAATAAAACTAAGTTTATATTCTATGTATTTTTATTTACACACATACACACATTTTATTTAGGTATATGCACATATATACACATATAATTATATATATGAAGAGTTAAAACGTGAGTATGAACATGACCACATAAATCTCACTAAATTGAGTTGAAGTGTTGAAAGATTATAGCACATAAAACAGCTTAATTCTATACAAATTTACCATCAAAAAACTTTGAAATTTGAGAATTAGAGGAGGACCTCAAGATGTCGGATGAGTAAGAAGCAGGCAGCGAAACTCTCTCTAAAAGTTACCATTGGAACACAGGAATATAGCGACCCGGAAAGCGCAGGAGGGGGGAGATGCCTCCCCGAAACCCAGAAAAGTTCTGAAGCGCAATCTGGGACCCCCGGCACCAGTGACGAGTGACTTCCAACAAAGAAGAAGGAAAGAAGGAGCAGACCGCACGCGCGCACCTTCTACTATCCCGGGAGTTGCAGCGCCGCGGAGGCTCAACGGACACACGGTGGCAGCTGGCGCCCAGGGAGCCCCCACGGAGGATCCTGAGACAGCGGCGGGGCAGGGGAGCGGCGGAGAACGGCGCTGACCAGCGGTGAGTGTCTCTCAGCCACAGCTGCCCCGCGCCAGAGAGCGACCGGCCGGGAGCCATTGTGGGGGGTGTGGCGAAACTCAGAGCGGCTGGGAAACTGCTCTGGGAACTTGTGCTCCGGACAGGACAGCACGGGGCCTCTCAGGCCCACGAAAGTGTGCTGAGGTCAGCAGGCGAACGAGACTGGTCTCTCAGCCACACCTGTCCCGCGCCAGAGAGCGACTGGCCCGGCGCCATTGTGGGGGGCGTGGCGAAAAACCAGAGCGGCGGGAACCAGTGCAGGGAACCCGCGCTCCGGACAGCACGCTGAGCCTCTCAGGCCCAGGGATCGTGAAAGGGCGCTGAGAGCGGAGGCGAGCTAGACTGGTCTCTGCCTGAAAGTACGCGCCTCTGCTCACCGCCCGGCAGAGGGCGCTCCTGGCTTACTGGGACGGACCTGCACAGAACAGGACTCTGTCACAAGGTACCTGCCTACAACAGAGTCAACACCTGGAACTGATTCTTTTTATTTTTATTTTTATTTATTTATTTTTTTCTCACTGATTTGTTTTTTGTTCTGGCGAAGGGTTTTTTTGTTTTTGTTTTGTTTTGTTTTGTTTTTTGGTGGGGTTTTATTTTTGATCTGTCTGTTTTATTGTTTTTATCTTCGTTTTTGTTTCTGTATGTGTATTTGCTCTTTCCTTCATTATTCTCTCTGGTTTTTTATATGAGTGTAAACAGCGCCTCTAACTTCTTTGTGATTGTGGTTGTGATCTGTTCTTCCTTTTATCCCTTCCTTCTCTTTTTACCACCTGTCCTCTGCACTAGTGTCCCAATTTTAGTGGGATCCCTCTTGGTCCTCTAACCTTACATCTAATTCCTTCCTCTTCTCCCAATACTCTATTTCCTCCTTAACTCATTTTAAATTTAAACTCCTTAGGGAAAAATTGACATACATAGGACTTGTATACTGCATATAATTTTTCTGGTGTGTTTTAGATTTTGTTATATAACCGCAACTCTATACAGCTAAAAGTGGTAAATAACTGGTTAGCTCAGTCTGTCATTTTCTAGGCTGTGTTTGATGCTTTAGTTAACATTATAGCCAAATGTGAAATAATTGTTCTAAACATCTTTCCTTCCTGATATTTCATGATTGAGATTGACTAAGGGACACAGAAAATACAGTGGCACAGTACCAAAGAATCAAGGACTGGGCCAAACAGGTAGCAACTTCGCATACCCAATGAATTGAAGAGGTAGGATCTGGCAGAAAGCTCAAAACACAAAAGCAAGCTCCACTTGGAAGATACTGCAGAGAAGTAGTCATCTTCTAAAGATCTTAAACACTAGCAATAAAGTAACCTACTATAGGTAATTTGCAAACATCACCCCAGGAATTAAAGAAAGAAAACAAGAGACGTCACTTAAACAAGATGCAACCCCACACATCCAATTCACCAAAGGCAAACCTAGGGAGCAACGAGGTGGGACAATCCGAAAGCCACCCACCTGGCCTATCTGAAGTGGTAACAACAAAGCAACTGAATGAGGTTCTGGGAAAAAATTAAAACAGAAATAATCTCACAGATAACTGCAGAGATAATGTCTACAACGAAGACCATGCTTAAGGACACTATAGCTGATACAGACAAAAAAATAGATGAACTTAAGAAAACTATAGAAACCATGAATGCTCAGCATAGGAAAGAAATGGAATCCATAAGGCAGATTCAAGCAGATATCCAAGAGATAAAAAATTCCATTGAAAGTATTTGTAGCAGAATAAGCCAATGCGAGGACAGGATCTCAGATATAGAAGACAGGCTTGCAATTAGTGATCATGAAATGGAAAAATTCTTAAAAATAGCAAGGGACCATGAAAAATCAATTCAGCAGCTGCTAGATGACTCAAAGATAAACAACTTAAGAATAATTGGTATAAATGAAAAAGCAGGAGATAGCATCAACGACATTAAAACCTTGTTCAAAGACATAATCAGGGAGAACTTTCCTGGAAGAGAAAAGGAATTTGACACCCCTATAAGTGAAGCTTTTAGAACACCAACTAGACATGATCAAAAAAAAACTTCAGCCAGACATATTATAGTCAAGATCCCAGAAATTCAACAGAAGGGCAGAATCTTAAAAGCTGTTAGGGAGAAGAGACAAATCACCTATGAAGGAAAACCCATCAGAATCACAGCTGACTTTTCAGCACAAACCCTCAATTCAAGAAGAGCTTGGAATGATGTATTGCAAGCTCTAAAGGAAAATAATTTTCAGCCCAGATTGATGTACCCTGCAAAACTATCTTTCAAAATTGATGGAGAAATAAAATACTTTCATGACAAAGAACATCTGAGAAAATTTATGACCACCAAACCAGCACTCCAAAACGTTCTGAAGGACATTCTAGAAAGAGATAGGAACCCCAACAGAAGGAATCCACCAGGCAGGGCAAATAACTAAATAGCCGGAAAGCGGAAAAACAAAGAGTGGGAACCAACAACAGGAAAATATCATGACAAGTCAATACATATCAGTTTTAACCATCAATGTTAACGCTCTCAATTCACCAATCAAAAGGCACAGACTGGCGAAATGGATCAAGAAGCAAGATCCAACAATATGCTGTATACAAGAAACACATTTAATTCAGAAAGAAATTCATAGACTGAAAGTCAAAGGATGGAAAACAATACTCCATGCCACAGGAACCCAGAAAAAAGCAGGGGTAGCTATTCTTTTTGCAGACAAAGTGAACTTCAAGCCAAGAAGGATTCAGAGAGATAAAGACGGTCATTACATCCTTGTAAAGGGAACAATCCAAGAGGAAGAGATAACGATCATAAATATATATGCGCCAAATACCAATGCACCCAGCTATATAAAACAAGTACTAAAGGACATGAAAAATCAAATAAGCACTAATACAATTATGTCGGGAGATCTCAATACTCCACTGTCACAAAAAGATAGATCAACTGGACAGAAAATCAATAATGAAATAGTAGAACTGAACCAAACTTTTGAACAAATGGACTTAGTAGATGTCTACAGAGTGTTCCATCCCACAACATCAGAATACACATTTTTCTCAGCTGCACATGGGACGTTCTCCAAAATAGACCACATACTAGCTCATAAAACCTGCTTAAGTAAATGCAAAGGAATTGAAATTATCCCATGCATATTATCAGACCATAGTGCAATGAAATTGGAAATCAATGGCAAAAGATCTCACAAAAACTCCCTAAACACATGGAAATTAAACAGCATCCTCCTGAACAACCAATGGGTCACAGATGAAATTAAAGAAGAAATTAGTCACTTTCTACAACTGAATGATAATGACAGTACAACATACCGGAACTTATGGGATACAATGAAAGCAGTCCTAAGAGGGAAATTTATAGCATTAAACACTTATATCAGGAAAATAGAGCAACCACAAATAAACAACTTAAGGGTGAACCTCGAGCTTCTAGAAAAAGAAGAGCAGGTTAAGCCAAAAGCCCGTACAAGGGAGGAAATTATAAAGATGAGAGCAGAAATTAACGTATTGGAGAATAAAAAAACAATACAAAGAATCAATGAAGCAAAAAGTTGGTTCTTTGAAAGAATAAATAAGATTGACAAACCCTTATCCAACCTTATTAATAAAAGAAAAGAAAAGACTCAAATCCATGCAATTGAAAATGAAAAGGGTGATATCACGACGGACCCTGCAGAAATCCAGAAGATCATCTATACCCATTTTGAAAATTTATATTCTACTAAGATGGAAAATGCAGAAGAAATGGACAGATTCCTAGATTCGTATGAATTACCAAAGCTGAATCAAGAAGATTTAAAAATCCTAAATAAACCAATATCAGCCAATGAAATTGAAGATGTAATTAAAAACCTCCCAACAAAGAAAAGCCCAGGCCCTGATGGATTCACTGCCGAATTCTACAAGAAATTTAGAGAAGACCTAACGCCCCTACTTCTCAAACTTTTCAATGAAATTGAAAGGGAAGCAATACTCCCAAATTCATTCCTGGAAGCAAGCATTACCCTGATACCAAAACCAGAGAAGGACCCAACTAAGAAAGAGAACTACAGGCCAATCTCCCTAATGAACATAGATGCAAAAATCCTTAATAAGATACTGGCAAACAGAATCCAACAAATCATCAAGAAGATTATACACCATGACCAAGTTGGATTCATCCCAGGGATGCAGGGATGGTTCAACATACATAAATCAATAAATGTAATACAGCATATTAACAGAACCAAAGACAAAAATCACATGATCATCTCAATAGATGCAGAAAAAGCTTTTGACAAAGTCCAGCACCTTTTCATGATAAAAACCCTACAGAAAATTGGAATAGAGGGTCTTTATCTCAATCTGGTAAAAGCTATCTATGACAAACCAACAGCCAATATTATACTAAATGGCCAAAAACTGAAAGCCTTCCCTCTAAAATCAGGAACAAGACAAGGATGTCCACTGTCCCCACTCTTATTCAACATAGTTCTGGAAACTTTAACCAGAGCGATTAGACAAGAGAAAGAAATAAAAGGAATAATGATTGGAAAGGAAGAAGTTAAATTATCATTATTTGCAGATGACATGATACTCTACACAGAAGACCCCAAAAACTCCACTAAAAAACTGCTAGATTTAATAAGCAAATTCAGTAGTGTAGCTGGATACAAAGTCAGTACTCAAAAGTCAATAGCCTTCCTGTACACAAATAACAAACTTACTGAAAGAGAAATTAGGGAAACAATACCTTTCACAATAACATCCAAAAAAATGAAATACCTAGGAATCAACCTCACGAAGGATGTAAAAGACCTCTATACTGAAAACTACAGTACTCTGAAAAAGGAGATTGAAGAGGATATCAGAAAATGGAAAGATATCCCTTGCTCCTGGATAGGAAGAACCAATATTGTGAAAATGGCCATACTTCCAAAATTGTTATACAGATTTAATGCAATTCCAATCAAAATTCCAACAGCATATCTCACAGAATTAGAGAAAACAATCCTAAAATTCATTTGGAATCAGAAGAGACCTAGAATAGCAAAGGCAATTCTGGGCAACAAAGGCAAGGCAGGGGGCATCACAATCCCCAGCTTGAAATTATACTATAAAGCTACTGTGATAAAAACAGTGTGGTACTGGCAAAAAAACAGACCTGAAGATCAATGGAACAGATTAGAAGATGCTGAAACAACCCCAGACATACTAAGCCACCTTATCTTTGACAAAGGTGCCAAACACATTCGCTGGAAGAAAGATAGCCTCTTTAATAAATGGTGCTGGAAAAACTGGCTCTACACATGCCGAAGATTAAAACTAGATCCATATCTTTCACCATGCACTAAACTAAATTCAAAATGGATCAGAGATCTAAATATTAAAACAGAAACATTAAATCTGCTGGAAGGTAGGATAGGTAAAACCCTTGGAGACATTGGTGTAGGCAAAGACTTTATGAATAAAAACTCAACCGCACGGGAACTATCCCAAAGAATCAATACCTGGGATCTCATCTTATTAAAAAGCTTTTGCACAGCAAGAGAAACCACCAACAGAGTGAAGAGACAACCCACAATGTGGGAAAAAATGTTTGCCAGCTGTTCCTCAGACAAAGGATTACTATCGAGAACATATAAAGAACTCAAAAAAATCAGACCTCCCAAATTTAAAGACCCACTCCAAAAATGGGCATCTGAGATGAATACACATTTCTCAGATGAAGAAATACTAATGGCAAACAAATATACAAAAAAATGTGCAACATCACTAGTCATTCGAGAGATGCAAATTAAAACAACACTGAGATACCATCTCACCCCAGAAAGAATGGCTACTATTAAGAAATCAACTAATAACAAATGCTGGAGGGGCTGTGGGGAAAAAGGAACCCTTCTTCACTGTTGGTGGGAGTGTCGACTGGTACAGCCACTGTGGAAGTCAGTGTGGAGATTCCTCAGAAAACTAGGGTTGGAGGTCCCATTTGACCCAGCTATTCCCCTTCTGGGCATCTTCCCAGAAGAATTAAAAACATCGTACCACAGTGATATATGTGCACCCATGTTTATAGCAGCACAATTTGTAATAGCCAGATCTTGGAAACAACCCAAATGCCCATCAACTGAGGAATGGATAAGAAAGATGTGGTATTTTTATACAATGGAGTACTATTCAGCCATAAAGAAGGATAAACTGGAGACTTTTATAGGTAAATGGATGCAACTTGAGAAAATACTCATAAGTGAAATAAACCAGAAGCACATGTGTAAGCATCGTATTATCTCTCTAGTATGAGAAACTGAAAGAGTAAATAAGATCCAAAATGTACAATAGACATGGTGAATCAAAAAGAAACTGGTCAAAAGGAAAGAGAGACTGGAATAGGGAAAAGAAAGAAGGGAAAGGGAAAAAAAATTGTGTATATATATATATATATATATATATATATATATATATATAAGATGGTTAAGATAGATACACTACCATTTTTACTTAGTTCATTGAAGAGTAAGGTTTGTGCCAATAATGTTTGGACAATTGAATGCTAATGTCTGGTGTCCTGAATAACTAACTTAAAGATAGTAATACGTAATGTATTAACCATTGTTACCCTCCTATTATGTTTGTTTGAAAATTTGTTCTTCTTTTGATTTGTTTTGTTTTTTCTTCTCTTTAAAATAAAAAAAAAAATAAATAAAAATAAAATAAAATTAAAAGAAAAAAAAAAAAAACTTTGAGTTTAAAAAATAAAATCAAGCCCAGGCGTGGTGGTGCACGCCTGTAATCCCAGCACTCAGGAGGCTGAGGCAGGAGGATCGCTGCAAGTTTGAGGCCAGCCTGGGCTACAGAGTGAGTTCAAGTCCAGCTTGAAATGCACAATGAAACCTTGTCTCAAAAAGACAAAAAAATAAAAAAATAAAAAAATAAAATCAAATAAATTCAGGATTCTTTAAAATCACAAAACTCAGTGTGTAGAAAATAAGGGGTCTATATGAGTTTAAATAGCACATGATTTCTCTTATATGACAAATCCAAAGTATAAATAATTTTTTTTTTAATTTTTTTTTATGTGGGTACCAGGAGTTGAACTCAGGACCACGCGCTTGCCAGCAGGCACTTGTGCCGCTGAGCGATATCACTGGCCCTTTTTTCCTTTATGTGGGTAGCAGGAATCGAACTCAGGACCTTGTGCTTGCCAGGCAGGTGCTTATGCCGCTGAGCTATCTCACTGGCCCTGTTTTTTTGCTTTTTGAGGCACGGTCTCACTAGATAGTTCAGGCTGGCTGTGAACTCACAGTGATCCTCCTGCCTCAGCCTCCTGAGTGGTGGTATTACAGGTGTGCACCACCACGCCCAGGAGTATAAATAATTTAAAAAGCAAATAAAAGATAAATAATAAAAAACAGAGAAATAGATCTTTTGCAAATGGGGAGGAGACCAAGAGACGGATGGAGGTGGGAGTGAGAGGATGAATAGGGGAAGTAAAAAGAATTCAGATGTGTTATGTACATGTACCATCTCCCCATAATGAATGTAATCATTATGTACAGCAAATATGCAGTAATAAAAATTAAAAATAAATTTCAAGAAAAGAAAAGAAGAGGTCTGGTCCTGAAAATTATCTAGTATAGTGATCAAGACTGACATTTTATTTTATTTTATTTATTTATTTATTTATTTTTTGTGGGTACCGGGGGTCAACTTCAGGACCTCGCACGTCACCAGGCATGCGTGCCGCTGAGCGATATCACCGGCCCTTTTTTCGCATGTGGGCTCCGGGAGTCGAACTTGGGCCCTCGTGCTTGCCAGGCAGGCGCTTATGCCGCTGAGCCATCTCACTGGCCCAAAACTGACATTTTAGTGAGAGATGAATTATTTTGGGGGGTATCACAACAAAGATAAAAAAGAAAAAGATTTATTCAGAAAGATAGTATTTGGTTTTTGGTATTTTCCTTGATATTTATTATTTTTCTCTTCGAAACTGTAAATGTTTAATAAGGCAAAATCTTTCATTCCATGTTTGATAAATACCCAATTTAGAACCTTCAGAGAAAAACTGAGAATATTTTGACTGTTATATATTTCAGTCTATAGACCCACACATATGTGTTATGGAATATATGTTAGGGCACATATCTGAAGAATTTACTTCAATGAATTGGCATATTAAATTTATTATTTGTCGGGCCGGTGAGATGGCTCAGCGGCGTAAGCGCCTGCCTTGCAAGCGCGAGGGCCCGAGTTCGACTCCCGGATCCCACATACGAAAAAGGGGCCGGTGATATCGCTCAGCGGCACAGGCGCCTGCTGGCGCACGAGGTCCTGAGGTCGACCCCCCGGTACCCACAAAAAAAAAAAAAAAAAAAATTTATTATTTGTTAATGTGACTTGAGTAGCCCTTATGTATATATTATATACAATGAAAACAGAAAAATGCTCTGGCTGAAATATAGGATACACTGTACAATATATTTGCCAGTAAGCCTAACGCTTAGTTTTCCCTACATTTTTTTTTTTTTAATATTAATGAAAAAAAGTTAGTGGCAATGGATATTTGTGTACATAGTCTCTATACTTGAATCACTGAATTTGGCATTGGATTCTGGAGCATAAACAACACAAAATAAACTACTTAATTTCATTGAATGAATAAAACATTGCAGCAAATAACAATTAAATATATTTAACATTGTAGGGAAGAAAACTAAATGCTTTAAATAAATTACTCTGCTTGACCATGATTTACACAGTTCTGAAAAAGAAGATCTGATATTAGCACAGTGTCCACAAATTTATAGGTCAAATGTGACAGGTGACACAAGATTTTTTTTTTTAGTACCAGGAATCGAACTCAGGGATACAAGATATTCTTGAACAATATGGTCACATTCATCAGACGGTCCTCTTTATTTGTCTCACCCAGCCTTTCCAGTCATTTAAACCTTTTGGTCTTGAGCCTATTCTCCATGCCATCTTTCTGAGAGGCACGTTAGAAATTTTTGGAAAGTCCATGATATGTCTTCCTGAAAACCTTTGAAGAAAAGAAACAATGATATATAGTGTGCAAAGTCATAAAGGAACCCTGTGAGCCAATTACCCCAAGAAGATGCCAAATTAAAAATTTCGGCCTTCGTGACTCACACACCTGAAGAAAGTATATGGTCCAATTTCCAGCCTTTCTACCTAAGATCAAGGAATATTCTAGAAAAACAAGAAAGATTAACGTTCAGGTCATGCCATTGTAATTATATCTGGCATGCCAGGACCTGTTCTACCCAATGTGAACAGCAAATCTGAGAAGGCCTAACATTCTATTCTGTGGATGAAGAGCTTTTTGCTTATTTGTTTTTACCAGAATCCACTCTCAAGGTTGTCATGGCTGAGGCAACTTTGACAATCTAAGTGCACTTTTGCATTTGATTATTTCTACAGAAACGTGAATAGCGACAAAACATCCTACTCAGTACCTCTGCCTTCTGCTACTTTGATCCTAAGTTTTAGTCACTACTTTTTCTACTATAAATCTCAATCCATTTTGTGTCTATTAACTACAATTGATGCACATGCAAAAGTTCTGTTGCCCAACAGTCTTATCTTGGGCCCACAGACTAAACTGAATCAGCCCTTTCTCTTCCCATCCCCGCTCCAACGTTGGGTGCTCTTTTACTAACTCCTTCTGTGTAATTCTAAGTGCAAGGTCACTGGTCTTTCCACGTAACTAATTATGCCTACAGTTTCCAAGAAGAAACCAGTTCCTTCTTCTCAATTTCAACATTATTATTTATCATTTGTCAATTTTGCACATAAAGTTTCCTACATAATCTAGTAAAATTAAGGTTTTGCAACCTTAATAGATCCATCCCAAGGTGTACAAGACTCAGTTTTGGAAATAATTAAGTACATCTCTCATTGTACCAATTAGTCAATAAATTTAACATGATAACTGTTAAAAGTTCCAGAAAGACTTTATTTGGAAAAGAGGAAATCATAGTTATGACCCAAAGAAAAACAAAATATCTGTGTTATGGCTTGTATTTAAATGTTCCCCCAAAGCCTCATACATTCATACATGGGGCTTTTTCAGAGGTGGCTGGATCTAGAGTGTGTGATGAAGGAATTGATTCATGGTGCAACACTAGGACCAAGGGCACTAGGATTAAGGGTCTGAATGCTACCTACGCTAAGTGCCCTGGATAAGATATAAGGGATAGAAAGAGCTGTGGTCATCCCTTGTTGCTTTGCTACCTTCTGCCCACCATGAACTGTTTCTCCTCTGTGATGCCACCGTGCCTTGGATCCAGCCAATTATGGATGGAAACATCTAAAACTATGAGTCAAATAAATCGTTCCTCCTTTAACTTTGAGAGTTGGGTATTTTGTCTCAGCAGGGAGGAAAGGAACTAAGAGAGTCTGTAATATAGTCATACTATATACTGTACCTTGGGAATCATGGAACTAGAAAATATGATCTAGTTCTTACATCTTTCTTCCTATGTTTCATAAGAACTTTGGAGAAAATCGAGGCATCATATACTACAAAGGTACATCTGTGAAAGTTACTCCTTCAAAAATACTAAATTGCTGGCATAGCCTATTTAGTAATTGCTAAATACTCTTATTAGGGGAAAAATAGTGTGGCAATTTCCAGTTACATCTTCACAAATCATACTATAATAAAAATTTTTTGACCCACCTCTCAGGATCCTAAGATTTTGCTTATTGCTTTCAAAAGTTATTTCTTGAAGATCGGAAACCCACTATGCTATATGTTAAAGAAGCATTATCTAGATCTGCATTACGAGAATTTATAAATTTCCTAAGAACAAATCTCTCCCCTCTACCTACTCATCCAAACCAAAAGACTACTTCACATTCTTCACAACCCTCAAAATGGAAATATATGTTTCTGAACTATTTTAGCAACACACTACTGCTTTAGAAATAATCACCAGAATGCTAGGTCTCTAATTTCCTACTAATAAGTAAAATGAGACACTATATTGGGAAGAGAAGAAGAATTTTGAGTAAGTCAAGGGGAGAAGACAATATGCTTTGAGTTAAGTCACAAATCAAATCATTTTCATGCATTTCCCATTATGTTTTTAGGTAAACTGTACGCACTTAAAAAGGTTTAGTTATTATCTAAAGAAAGAATATTTCATCTTTGATTGTGGTTTCTGTGACAATCAAGCCCAGTAAAAATATTTGCATTTACACAAATAGATGCAGCAAAGAGTGGGTGAGCTTTTGAGCAGACCAGTGTGCACACCTGTCATATATGAGTCAGAAGTGCTCTAACTGAGGCTAAATAAAAAGGCAATGTATCTTGTAACAAGAAGTCGTCTATTATCACATGCTTCTGTATTTTAGGCTTAAGAAAACAAAGCAAATGTGCTTAGAACCAACTTGGGATGGGACAGGAACCCTGAAGAAAAGTATAGATTGTATATCAACTAGAATAAACTGAAGTAGTAGTGATCAAATATTTCACAAAACTAACAAAGCAAAGAGACCAAAGTTGGAAAACTGATCTTTGAAGTTAGTTGTTCTCATTTGATTGATGTCCTATTCTGAAAAGCCTTTATGGACAACCCAATGCTCCTTCACAACTTTGAGCTGTTTCGTTTTCTGCTTGTGAGTGAGGAAAGTACTGCATAGAGATAAAATGGCTATTTAATACCACACAGGTCACTAACTAGTTGAATTAAGATGATTCATGATTCGTATCTTTTTCATTCATGTCCCTATTTCACTGGAAAAAAGAAGACTAACAACTTTCAGAAATATTTTCAACAGGGAATCTTTGTGGTAACTGCCTCATGTAAAACGGAAAAGCATTGAATGTCAATTTATTCTCTGATCCCATAATGTTTACTAAGACAGGGACTATCTTTCTAGCATTTATTAAGACAAAACTTGGAAAATTAAAAGAACAATTGTTGCTACAGATATTCCTTGTTTAATGACCCGCCCGTTTAATGACTGTTCAGACTTAGGACCTGACCCTCGGACTTACCACCTGTCATTTTTTTTTTTTGTACAGTTCTGTACGTCTTGTTTATAAAGCCTCAATATCTTTTTTCGTACAATACATCTTGTTTATACAATACTGAAATTTTGCTGATTGTATTGTACAGTATAGTACTGAAGTTTTATGTTCTGTTATACATTACAGTACTGCATGTAAGAGTTATGCAAATAAAAGCAGTCATCAAGTTGGAGCGTCCTTGGACTATTTTTTTGTTCTGAATATTGTAATGTACATACTATATACAATTCCTCATTTAGCAACCAATTCATTTAAAAACCTCCTTGTGAAACAGAACTCAGTCATTAGATGAGAAATGTCTGTACTTAGCTAAAGTGTTGGCTTTTAATTTGAGAACTATTCAGCGTAGAACTGTAGTGTAAGTGTGTGTGTGCATGCACACACGTGCACATCCATGTAAATATTCCATGCATAAATATTCACTTAGTATAGCATGTGCGGCTTTTTTTTTTTTTTTTTTTTTTGTGGGTACCGGGGTCGACCTCAGGACCTCGCGTGTCAACAGGCGCCTGTGCCGCTGAGCGATATCACCGGCCCTTTTTTCTTATGTGAGTTCCGGGAGTCGAACTCGGGACCTCGCGCTTGTCGGGCAGGGGCTTATGCCGCTGAGCCGTCTCACCGGCCCACAGGTGTGGCTTTTAAGGAGTGAAGATACAGTATCACATACTGCAGCGTTCTACTACGCAAGGCACTCCAGGAGACAAACAACACCTTGAAATGTGTTTCTGAAAATACGCTTAAGTACTATGAGTAATGATAATTATGCAATCAGAAAGGGCTTCGTGAACGGTGATTTAGACTGTAAGGGCGGTGGCACTCTCAGGATATTCAGATCTGAATAGAAAAATGTGTAAAGTCAGCAAGACCACAGAGTGAGAAGTACTCGTTCTAGGGCCTGTGAAGTGCAATGTAAACAATGTAAACAAGTAGAAGTCCTGAGGCTAAAAATACCTTGATTTGGTCAAGGAAATGAAAGATCTAGAGATTATAGAGCACAGGAAGGAGAGATCCTTAGAGATAAAGATGGAGAGATGCAGGGGAGCCAGTTCACACATCTTACTATGTTTCCACCTCTAAGCTAAGCTCTTTTACAGGTCTTTTACAACCCACCCATTTTACACGCCCCTTTTCTATGAAATCCACTCAATATATCTTTCGATAATTTTTTAACTTCTCTGTGACTTTTTGTTGTTGTTTTTGTTGTTGTTCAAATCTTACAACTGTTTGAATCCCAAGGGTAGCCTAAAGAGAATGCTGTGCTGTTAGGGAAGTTCGGGAAAGACAAATAGCACCCCGACCTGCATAACACTTCTCACTGTGTAAGTGTCACTTGTACTAACAAGGTGTCTCCAATCACTAAACTGGAAGCAAAAATGACTGTTCTGGAACTGGGGAGAGGCCACACCCACATTATCAGGAGCAACAGCACATAAATAAAACCGCACAATAACCAGATAGTGAGCTAGAAGCAGCAAGGAAGCCCTCAGATATATGAAAAAAATTTTAACTTTCATTAAATAATTTCATTAAATAATCAGGTACTACGCTAATAAATAATATACGTAATATACGTATATTATTACGTAATAATAATATACGTAGGTCTTAACTCCTCTATCTCTTGTAATAATTACACAATTTCAGAGATAAGGCAAGCTGGAGAAACATGTATAAAGACACCAGGATAAAGTCCAAAGAAGGCAAGTAGTGGAGGCAGGGTCCAAATTCAGGCAGCCTGACTCTGGAGCTAATCACTAGGCCATCTCCCCGCTCTGCCTTTCCTACACCTCTGATATTCTAGAATATCAAGCATAGTTTGTATTCCGGTCACAATTCCAATTAATATTTAACTTTCAATGACATCTAGTAGGCTTTATTAGTTGCTCCTTCTAATACCTTACTATGCTGGCAGAAACTGGGGAGCCCAGCTTCTGTCCAGGATATGGGGCTGTCCTCTGAGCTCTGAAGCAGTGTAGCTAACTGGAAGCAGAGCTCTGCCAGGTCTTTCCAGCAGGACACACCTTGTCACTAGAATAGTTCCCAGGTGGGCCAGGTGTCCCTCTGAGTCCACACTCCACACCCGGGCACTTCCCCTGTTCTCCAGGAGTCCTGTCCCCCATCTCCACCACACTTCAGCCACCTCCAAAGCGAACACGATCCTCAGGCTCCCGCTCACGACCTGCCCGCATCCCCGGCTTCCTTCTGGGGACCCACGACGGCCCCAGTTCTGTCCCCAGAGAGAGGAGAACGCAGCTGGCTCACCTGCTGCCGCCGAGTCCTCACGCAGCGCCCTGAAATCCGAGGTCTGGAGATCCGCTCGCCCGGCGGAGGCTCCGCTCCTCTGAGAGCGGGGCGGGGATCGAGGTTCCGCGCGCTGCCCTGAGCTTAGCGGGAAGGGCGCCTCCCAGCGACCGGCGACGCCGCGGCTTTGACTTTCGTTTCCTGGATCCCACGTGGCTGCACGATTTCCTTCCCCGGCTCTCCGCCGCTGTCCCCGGCCTGCCTTCCTGCTCCTTGGAGAGGCCCCAGAAACGTCTGTGCTGTGATGGGAGATGGGTCGAGATGCGCGTCTCCACTGGGGAGCCTTTTCAGGGTTCTTGCTTAACTCTGGCCTTGACCTCCATCCCTCAGGTTCACGTGACTTAGATAACAAGTGACTAAGCGTCAATGAGGTAGTTTTTCTTTACGATGCCTTTTATTTCTTGCTGACTTCCTCTTTCCAGCACACCCTGTTTTAAATGTATTTTAGAAGTTTAACGGACCGGATTTATTTAGTATGGCACAGAAGCATTCAGTAGATACTTATTCATTTAATTATTTTTTTTGCAAGAGTAACGGGTGATCTTCCAAACAATACGCCCATGCTTGCTGAAAAGAAGTGAAATCTACTCTTTCCACTTCCTGATTTCTCCCCATTGTCCTGCTCACCAAGGTTAACAGACATTTAAAAGTGTACTGAGACAGTCAGGGAGTAGGGAGAGAGATTAAAGGGACTGGGAAAGGACCGAGGTGAAAAGAGAAACAGTAAATAAGGAGTAAAGAGACGAAAACCAAGCCAGCTAGTTTTGAACCCTTTCTCTTTAATGCACCTTGTCTGTGACCTTGTGAAAGTTGGTTACCTGACGATCTCTTGGTCTTTTTTTTTTAATTGTTAAGTGATTATCCACTTTATGTGACCTTTATGAAACTTAAGGAAATGAAAATGAATCATTGGTTTATTATGGTACCTGCCTAACCATAAACTTTTGCTTCAGGTTTTAGCTTCCTGATCATCTGTTTCAGAAAAGCAGGAAGACTGTGGAAATACAGTAACTTTCATTTTTAACTGTCAAAATTATTTTACAACCTCTTCTTCCTGAATGAATATTGTGGTTTTTTTAATCCAAAGACTTCTCTGGTCATTTTACATAGAAGAAATCTCCCATCATTTTCTTAGGGTAGTTCCCATGGGGAACTACAGTGACTGCAGGTGAGTTCTTTGGCTTCTGCATGTAAATGTTCAACCATTGTACAATTTAATTTTAATTGTCATTTTATCATCTTTATTTGACATGACAAAATTCCCATTCTTCTTGGAGTTTCTGGAACACATTGGATTTCCTTAATGTGACATTCTTCTTTACATACTTCCTGTGTCTTGCAAAATCAGTTCACATCTGCCTCTTTCTTCCATTTTCTCAAGTTTGTTGAAATCTTACTTGGTGTACAGCACATTCTCATTTTTGCATGGCCTTTGAGACTCTTTACAGCTTTTATTTGTTGTTATCTTACTTGTTTTCACTTTAATTTTATTGTGGTCTGGAAAAAGTACTGTCTGTATTTAGGAAATATCCAGGTGTAGTGTAAAACATTGCTGGCTTACCACAAACTCAGGATCTGCTTTTATATGCTAAAGTAGTAGCTACTCTCCTTATTTGGCCAAGTTGTGAATAAATTTATTTTCCCATTTAAGGGCTTTTCTTCTGCTCTTCACTGCAGGCAAGTGAACAAATCCAGATAATCAAGGCCCAGATTCAGGCCTCTGGTTAGGTCCCTTGTAACATCACCTTGAGAATGAATATAAAGCAAAAATAAATTTCTATTGAAAAATATGTTATAGCAACTGGCAGTACCCAAACTGATCATACCTAGAATGTTAAAAAACTGTCATTGGTATAAGGTCATATACCATGAAGAAGATATTAGATTTTATAATGGAGGATGAAATAAAGTAAGATATAATGCGAAGTATGTGAAAGCCACTATAAGGTTCGCATTTTAGAGAGATTAAATTAGTGATAATTTAAAGAGTGACTTGTAGGATTGGAGAAACAGGCACAGAAATTATTTTAGTGACATTTCAAGACTAAAATAATGCAGTTTTCAAGTAAGATACTGTGATAGTGTTCAGTAAAATTGGAAAGGAAGAAGTTTTTCCAAAGATTAAAAGACAAATTAGACAGTGTTTGATGACTAAATAGATGCTAGAGGGGTGAAAGAAAGTGATTATTCTAAGAATATTTCCACCTTGGGCTATTGATAGTTGAATGAATTACTTTCCCTGTGGCTGGGACAAAAGAGCCAATACCCATGATTTAAAAGAGGAAAGGTTTATTTGGGTCACAGTTTCAGTGGGTTCAGTCTATGGTTGTCTGGCTGCAAGATGGAAACAGCATAATAGAAGGCATCTGTTCACCTTATGGCAGCCAGGAAGCAGAGAGGAAAGGGAGGAACAGGGAACAAGAATATATCCTTCCAGGTCACACCCCCATTGATCTACTTCCAGCCATCCCCAACCTCCTAGCAGTACATTCAGCTATGAACTCACCAATGAATTAATCCACTGTTAAGTATAGTGCTCTCGTGATTCAGTTAACTTCAAAAAGCCCCACCTCAGAGATAGGGGAAGTTAGGCAGATAAGACCAGGTCCTGAATAGTTAACCTAAAGTAAACTAAGTCCAGGCTTACATGAGTTAACATACAAGAGGCCCCAAATAATTAAACAAACTGACTATTGGGGCCTAAAGGAATGCAAAGGACAAAGAAGGGTCCCTAAACAAATAGGAGAGAACTTGGAGGAAGGGAAATGCAAATGAAGCAGCTTGCAGTCAGACACGAAAGGTCTACCTGCAACCAGGAGCATCCCTGCATTCTGTCAGGTACGTGAGTGTCAGAAACTGCATTAAAGGCCTCTGGATTTAAACATCTATGGTATCCACCTGATGGAACACCTCCCCAACAAGCAGGATGCTCTTCTTTTTACTTTTTCTTTTAAACATACACTCGATCATTCCCCACTGCTTGCTGTGGGGAACAAGAACCTGACAAGAACCTGAGAACTAGATGGAAGTCGTTACAACAGGAGACTTGGGGAGGGAGGTATTTTAGATCCAAATCATAACAATAATGCACAAGTTTGGAAGAAAATTTAGGATGCAGTCACATTAATTGGGTTTGCGATACTATCAGACTTCAAAGTGGGAACAACTAATGAGATTGTTAAGACTGTTCCTGCCCACATTTTAAGAGTAAACCGGCAATATGCACAGTACATACTTGAAGCCATAGTAACAGATCTAGACTATTGAAATGTCACTGTGCGAGGACTAGGTAAAGTGTGGAAATTGAGGACACACCCTTTTTTAAAGAGCGTGGGTTCTTTATCGTTTGCTTAAAGAAGATGGAAAGGGAGGACAAAGAGATGTGTAAAACTGCCAGGCCTGGCCTGACAGTGACCTGAGAGAGACTTGGGCTGCCCACTACAAACAATACACTCTCCATGACTGACAGTGGCTTTCCCTCTGCAAATAAGAATCAAATGCCATATAGGAACTTAGGACTGGACTTGAAATCATCTTGGCACCAGTTCTGTCTGCACACCTGGACTGATTGTTTCTGCAGTTTTGACTTCAAGCGTTTCATCCGGATCCTTTGATACTGCGACCCCAGCTCTAAACTCTATATATGGTTATCCTCCCCTCCAGATAGCTGCTGGTATCACTCCGAGGTCAGCCTGCCTGTATGTAAGTAAATAAAGTCTGATCTTTCCCACAGCCTCAGTTTCCAGATGTTGCTTCATGCCTCCATTTACCTGACAAAAACAAAACTTTTTTGTGTGGAAACTAAGCTATGAGAGACTTCTAATGAGGAAGTGATCAGTGAGCTTCCAAGCTGCAAGGAAGTTGCAGGGCTTGTGACTGTGATAACCACATGCTCCTTTTCAGGTCACAGTGTCACATGCTTTTGCTTGTACCTAATAATGAAAGAGGCCTCACAGTACCTTACTGCTAAATACAATGTCCAATTTACTGTGCCCTCCACCTCCCCAGTTCTATAAAGAGAACGTGGTCACTAAGTGGAAGACATGCCGTACAATTTTATGCCACAATTTGAAGTCTAGCGGGTTGGATGTTATTAGGATGGAAAGAAGGTAGAATCCTATTGTGTGGTTTCAGGTGCCACTGAATTAGTTCTCACTTTTTCTTCAGGCAGGAGAGTGAGAGCATTTGTTTCAAAGGCAGGTGAGGGTGGCATTCTGCTCAGTGAAGTTACCCTGGGAGAAGGTGCTTTTTTCAGGGCAACTTGATGTAGCTCTAGTTCTATGAGATACCACTAGTATCCTTAGAAACAATGGAGCTGTTTACATTTGAACCACACCCTACATTCATTCTGCCTTCCACTGTCCTAAGGGATGTAGAAATAAAATAATGAAAGCTCTGGAGATCACTGATGCTCTCTAGGCAAGAACAAGTGCACTTTGGATCTTTTGGCCTGAACTTAAGCCACTTTCACCCCACTCTAACCTCATTAAGAGTTCATAACTATACACTGCATTAAGATCAGAGTGAATTCTGGGATGAGCATCCGTGCTGAGAGTCCCTGAGATAACACAGCACCCCATCAATCATTCCTCTTAATCACACCTAAAGATTTAAGAGGAGGCACCTACACTAAGGTACCTGTCCTTTAAATTCCAAAAGCTTGATTTATTCATGTGCTACTGCTGCTTCTGCCATACGCTGAGCCTTTTCTGTTTCCCTGGCACTTTTTTCTGTCTGTGCCATGTCTTTTGTTGGTACAGACTTGCTCTGAACACAACTTCCCATCATCTTCAATAAATGCAGCTGCTTTTTGCTTACCCTTCAGATTGTGTGCTTGCAGTTCTTCACTTGTTACACAGGAGAACATGGATTATATTGGCCCATTCCACGCCAGCACCACCTGATGAGCTTGGTTATTTTAGTTCTTCACTTTGCACAAATCAAACAACTTACGTTATTCAAAATTCAAATGAACAAAGTCAAACACAATAGATAGATTTAAGGTACAGTGCTTCTACTTATTTGGAGAATTGTCAAATTGTTACCAGAGGCCTTAATCTGGGCTCCAACTAACTATATTCATTTGTCTTCACACCATGAAGAAGAGGAAAACAAAACAAAAAGCAAACAACAGCAAAAACAAAACAAAACAGAAAGGAAGAGTGAGTTTACATACAATTTGGCCAAATTGGGAAGAAAGCTAGTCTACCTCCTGGAACACACAGAAACACTTCAACTAAATAGCAGGGATAGAAAAAAAGCCAGGAAATGTCCACATTCAGCCAGGCTATGGGATCATCACTAGGCCCAGAAAAAATGTTGAAAATCTGGTTCTGTTGAAATATTCTGGTCCCAAAGGCTTGCAGAAAAGTGCAAGTTTCCTTCTCACTGAGCTTGAGAAAGATGGAGAAATAGCTGACCTTTAAAATGTAAAGCTCCTGTTCAATTTCCCTGTTTCAAACTGACTTACATATAACTTATGCAACATACAGGTGGTGGGGAAATGGGGGACTAGCAGAGACCGCCAGGCTTGTGTAAAGGCAACATGGAGTTGCCCCGAACAAAGAGAAGTGTGTCCCCCGGTACCCACACAAAAAAAAGGGTTAACATTTTCATGGACTCTAAAAGTTAAAAGGCCTGTATTACCTCTAGGAAGGACAATTTTACTGGATGAAAGGGGGATTTATATTTCAGTGGTTTGCAGGGTAAAAGGGAAAGAAATGAAATAAGGCAATGAATTCAGAATTTCTTTTTTAAAAACTGTTATGGTTTGTGTCTAGATGTCCCCCAAAGCCTCGTGCAGTCATAGGTGGGGCTTTTTTAGAGGGGCTGGATCTAGAGTGTGTTATGCTGGGATTAAGGGCGTGTGATTACTAAATCTGTCCATTCGTTGGTTTGGTACCACCCTAGTCCTGGTAGCCTAGATATAATAGAAAAGGGGCAGAAAGATGCTGTTAAGGTCCCTTGCTTTCTTGCTTTTGCTGTGTTCTGTCTGCTGTGAACAGTTTCTAGTCTGCAAAGCCCTTTGGCCAAGGCACCCTGCCCTGGAGTCAGCTGATTATGGACTAAAACTGCTACAAACTGTGAGCTAAATAAACCTTTCCCCCTTTAACTTTGGGTGTTGGGTATTTTGTCTCAGCAATAAGAAAAGTAACTAAGACAAAAACTAACCACAATTACTGCTAACCAAGCTTACTTAAAAGTAATTATCACTAAATATTAAGATCATTAGCCATGAAGATATAATGAAAACCCAAAAACTATTATAATTTTATCACAGATTCTTTGAAATAAACATTTGTTAATTGGAAATATAAACTTTTCTAGAAATATCACTGTCAAAACACAAGAAAATATATCATGTTAAGCAAAACAAGCTAGACACAATTATTGGATTCTTTCTGTAATACATGGAACCTGAAAAAACAACAAAAAGACTGGAGGCATTACATATTAGGAGAGGAGGGGTGTGTGTGTGTGTGTTGTGTGTGTGTGTGTTTCTGCATACACTGAGCAGTTCTCCATTGGACAAAAGCTAGGGGTCATATATTTCCATTTAATTCTGATTGTGACCATTAAGCTTAATTATCAATTTGACCGGTTAGGGAGCTGCCTAGGGAATTAGTAAAGCATACTTCTGTGTGTATCTGGGTGGGTCATGGAGTTGTGACTTGGGGATCTATGTCTTGTCCCTGGCCACTTCCTTTCTGGCTGTTTACCTGTTTTGCTTCCCAGCCACCACAAACAGCAGCTTTACTCCACTGTGTCCTTCCACCATGATGTCCCTGCTGTGTACCTAGATGAAGAGATGAAAACCTCTGAAATTAAGAACCAAAGTAATCCTTTCATCCTTTAAATTATGGGAATTGGGTATTTTGAACAAAAATGGAAAAGCTGACCAGTACACTGATACAATCCAACTGGAGTTAGTGTCAGGTCCCACAGGTAAAGGGCTCGGTCACAGAAGCATGCCTCCTGCTTCATATGCCAGTGAAAAGTGGGAGGCTGTCATGTATGCAATCGACCCTACACATCCACTAGTTGCAATCTGCAAGATAAAGAAATAAAGGGAGTACAAATAGAAAGGAGGCAGGCAAATTATCTCTATTTGCTTATGTGGAAGATAGTTTATTTAGTTAGCTTATCAGTAAGCTAGATAGGGGAAGGGCAAGGTAGAGTTAGTCAGCCATGCCAATGGAAACTTAAATATATACAAGGAAGGAGAACTTTGGGCCAAGAATAAACATTCCTCAGGCAACATGGAATATAGTCCCTCTCTCCTAAAATGTGGATAATGGCCACCCCTTAAATTCCTGAGTTCTGAGAAAATTATAATATGACACAGTTTACTGTAAACACTATGTAAAAGGAACCGAGATAGTGAGCCTAAGTTCCAATTGGTCAGTCCTTTAACTTCACATGGCCACCCATCAAAGGTGACTAAACTTTTAAGCAATTCCTGTGTCCTGCTTTACCTGTAAGTGTTTCTAGATTGCGTGGCCATGCAGCCATGCCATTCAGGATTCTTCCTAAAAATCCAGGAACTATTCTTGTTCTCCTTATTTTCAATAAAAATTCTTCTAACTTGCTCCTTTGTTTTGCAAAACCATGAGCCCAGTACTCATGGTAACACTTATAATATGTTTTTATACTTAGAGATCTCTAAAGATGCCACAAAATGACTACTTGAAATGTTAAACAAATTCACCAGAATAGCATGGTAAAGAATTAACATACAAAAAAATCAAAAGCCTTCTTATGTACTAATAATGAACTCTGAGGCAAAAAATCAGCAAAGCGATTTTATTCACAATACCTTCAAACAAACTAACAAAAATACTGAAGGAAAAAAAAAAAAGGAATAAATCTAACTATGAAGTTGAAAGATTTCTGCAGTGAAAATTATAAAGCACTCAAAAAAAGAAATCAAAACAATAGAAAATGGAAAAAAACCTCCAATATACGTGGATAGGGAGAATAAATACTGTGGAAATGGCCATACTAGTACAGTAAGTCCCTGACTTACGAACATTTGAGTTGCGAATTTTCACAGATACTAATGGACCTCAAGGTATCACAAGCATTCATAGCTGTGGACAAATTGCAGAAATAGCTCACGTTTCTGCTGTACATTGTCTCAGTTGTGCTGCTGTGTGCTTACTGTACAGTAATCAATCAGAGCCCAGGGTGTCCAGAAGAAAGAGGAAAAACAGTGGTAATGTGGAGGAGACTGCTAGGAAGTGCAAAGCAATGTACATTGTATATTGTGTCAAAGCTCACTTTGTCAGACTGACCAATGAATCCCACTTACAGACTTTCTCCTGGAACAGGGATTTACTGTGCAGATTGGATATTGAGGGCTGAGGAATTCAATTCCCTCCACCCAGTTGAGCTCAAGCACCACCCTAAGGCTATCCCTCCCTAATCTCTCCCCTCCACCCACTTCAGCTTGGATGCCACTCCCCTCTTTTTCCTTCCACAGATCCCCCTCCCCATCTATAACAAGAATACCCCCATTTCTTAACATGGCTGTTTATCTTGCTTTTTAAATTGTTTATATTTTGTGTATCTCATATTAGAGATGCCATGCAATATTTAACCTTTTGTGACTTATTTATTTCATTTAGCATTATGGTCTCAAGATTCATCCATTTTCTTACCAGTGACTCAAAATTATCCTTTTCAATGCTGAGAAATACTCCATTGTGTATACATACAACATTTTCTTTATCCATTTATCTGTTGATGAGCATATAGGCTGCTTCCATGACTTAGTTATTGTGAATTGTGTTGTTATAAACATGAATATGCATATACCACTGTAGTGGAATGACTTTAGCTCATCTGGGAAGATACCTGGGAGAGGTATAGCTGAGTCAAAATAAATTTCTATTTTTAGGTATCTTTAAAAAGAAATTTCCATACTGATTTCCAAAGTGGTTGTACTAGTTTACATTTCCACCAACAACATATAAGAATTCTTTTTTCCTCACAACTTTGCCAACTTTCTTGTTTTGGAGTCCTTAATAATGGCCACTCTTGCTGCAACCAGGTAGAATCTTTGTGTTGTTTTAATTTGCATTTTACAGCGGCTAAAGATGTATTTATTGGCCATTTGTATTTTGCTTTTATGAAGTATCTATTAATTTTGATTGCCCATTTTTTTTTATTAGCCTGTTAGTTTTGGGGTTGAATTTTTTTGAGTCATATATATATTCAAGATATTAATTCTCTGTCTGAGGAATAGCTGGTAAAAATTTTGTCCCATTCTGTAGGTTGTCTTTTTGCTGGTTGTATTCTTTGTTGTGCAAATTTTTCATTTAACATAATCCCACTTGTTACTTCTTTGTATTATTTCTTGTGCAACTGAGGTTTGTTTAGGAAGTCTTTGCAAGGCATTTCTCCTAATACGTTCAATCTAGGTTGGTTTTTTTATTCAAATCAGAAGAATTTGCATCAATCTAGATTATACTGAGGGTTATGTATACGTGTCTCTGTGACAGTTTTAATCACAGTTTAAAGATATCCAAAGTTTCATAAGTTATTTTGTTGAGGGTAAGGTAGATAATAAAGAAAAGAAACACACTAGTAAGTGGTGGTTCAATTCAATTCTTCTTTCCCCACCCGCTGGGAGGAAAGTAACTTACCAAGTTATTCTACTCTTTTGTCAGAAGAGGACCATCAAGATATCAGTCTTGTCCCCAAGAAATATTGTCAAATTAGTAGATGCATATTATTTAATCTCTTCATATTGCCCCCCCCACCAGCATACTTCAGTTTCGTAGTTGCCCAGGTAATAGTTCCTATTGCAGTTCTGGTTGCTTCTGTCTCCTAGAAATGGCTGGTCACTGTGATGCATAGCTGGTCACTGTGATGCATATTGTAAGAACTAATCCCCAATTGACAAGCCATTCTGCCTCTGTACTTCCTGCCTGCTTATCCTATATAAAACCTAGATCACCAGAGATCAGGGCCTGATATTTTGGGAATGATCCCAACCAGTGCCCATTGACATAAATAAATCTGCCTCCAAATCCTGGGTGTCATTTCAGTGTTTCTGCTTGCTGTTGCAATATGTCAAGCAATATCTTACTCACTTATTGAACTGAAATAAAATTTTGTAGTTTAAATATATTAAGATAATGCCAGGGATATAGCTCAGTGGCACAAGTGCCTGCCTGGCAAGCACAAGGTCCTGAGTTTGATTCCTGGTACAAAAAAAAAAAAAGATATAATTTATAGATTAGCATTCATATTTTAATATTGCCCATAATCATCTTATGTTCTATAATATATGTAATATTTGTGTTCTTAAATCTAAAATAAAGGTTGAAGATTTTTCTTTTGAGATAAAAATATCATTGGAAAATTTAACTTATTTCAATGTTGAAAATTACCAGGCCATGGCATTTTAATTTATTTTATTTTATTTTATTTTTTTATATGTGGTACTGGGAGTCGAACTCAGGACCTTGTGCTTGCCAGGCAGGCGCTTATGCTGCTGAGCTATCTCACCGGCCCTTTTTTTTTTTTTTTTTTTTTTGGCCATGTCATTTTTAAAGCCAACTAAGAAAAACTATTTTTACTGCAAAGTTTTAAAATATTAGAAATTAAAGCTGTCTTATAAAAGGTAGCCTGCTTAATTCTTTTTCCTAAATATCCAAAATCTTACTGACATAAATCCATCATTTTTAATGGATGAAATATCTGATAACTTCTCAGATATGTTTTATTTTTTTTTATTTATTTTTTTTTTTTTGTGGGTACCGGGGGGTCGACCTCAGGACCTCGCGCGCCAACAGGCACCGTGCCGCTGAGCGATACCACCGGCCCCTTTTTCGTATGTGGGATCCGGGAGTCGAACTCGGGTCCTCGCGCTTGCAAGGCAGGCGCTTATGCCGCTGAGCCATCTCACCGGCCCTCAGATATGTTTTATTTATTTATTTATTTTTTGTGGGTACCAGGGTCGAACTCAGGACCTCGTGCTTGCTAAGCAGGCACTTATGCCACTGAGCTATCTCACTGGCCCCCTCACATATGTTTTATGATAAATGCATTCATCTTCTTCAGAGCCTTCCTTAGATGATAAGAGATTTAGTATATAGGCTTCCCATCTGTCCAAAGCCCTCTGAATACTGATTTTCATTACTTTACCCTCCCTAGATATAGCCTCACTAGTTTGTTGTTGTGGCTGTTGTGTTTTATTTTTATTTTTATTTTTGTTTTGAGACAGTGTCTTGGTATATAGTTCAGGCTGAACTTGAACTCACTAAGTAGCCCAGGATGGCCTTGAAATTATAGTGATCCTCCTGCCCCAGCCTCCCAAGTGCTGGGATTACAGCTCTGTGCCACCATGCCTGGCTGGCTTCATTAATTCTGAGTTCGGTCCAAAACCTAGGTGAATTTGATGTAAACAGTTCCTAAATAGGAATGCCTAAAATATTAAATATGAATATTTTCTCATATTATTAGGCTTTGGGGTGCTGGAGTTTATTTCTGGAGGTGATTTCTAGGTTCTAGGTCCCAAAGAAAGAATTGATCAAAAGAAGCATAAACAGTGGCAAAGTTTTACATTTCTGTCAGTAGGCGAGCCAAGCTGCCCCAGCATTACTTCAGCAGCTGAGCATCAGATAATTGTCCTCACAGGGGCTGTGGGCATGGTTGGAAATAAGTAGTAGTGCCAGGAGATGATGTCCAAATAATTTTAAGTCAATAAAAACACTTGGGATTGCTTTTCTTACTTTGTTTGGGTCATTTTATTCTCCTGAGCATCTGTTTTCAGCTTTGAATTATATTAAATCCGACACAAGAAACACACTAACAGGTGACCTGAGTGCTGCGTGCGTGCGTTGCTTTCAAACTAACAAAGTACAAGCCCAGGTCTGACAAATTATCACCATGCACACAACAGCAAAGACCACATTGTCTGTACAAAAGCACTCCAAATGGAAACTTTTGCATTTCAATAAAAAGCTGTTTGTAACATTGAAATATTGGTGTTATGGCTTGTGTCTAGATGCAACCCCCCACCCCACACCAAGCCTCATGTGGTGATAAGTGGGGCTTTTTGGAGGTGGTTGGATCTAGAGCATGTGATGCTGGGATCAAGGTTGTGTGATTACTAAATTAGTCTACTGATTAGTTTGGCATAGTTCTGGGAGTGGATGATGGGGAGGCCCTCTCTGGATGTGAATGCTACCTGCCCTAAGCTTAGATAGAATATAAGGTTCAGAAAGAGAGCTGCTGTGGTCTCTTGTTACTTGCTACTTTGTTGCATCATTTGCCGCTTGCTGCTTGCTACTTCAGTGCTTTGCTGCTTTCTGCCCACCATGAACTCTTTCTCCTCTGCAATGCCCCTCTGCCATGGAGCCAACAAATTATGGACTGAAACCTCTACAAACTGTAATCCAAAATAAACCTCTCCTCCTTTAACTTTGGACATCAGGTATTTTGTCTTAGCAACAAGAAAAATAAGTAAGACACTCTGTTATTTTGTTTTTCTTTTAAGACAAAAGATGTTAATATATGAATTGTTTCTTCTAAACTAAAACTTCAGTATTTGGGTTTAATTGCAGTGTTGGCACTTTGCAATAAATAAGTGGGTTTTGGGTTGCAATTTGGGCACTCAGTCTCTAAAACTTTTGCCATCACTACCCTACAGTGTAGCATGGGCTGTTTTTGAAGAGACATGATACCAGATTAAATTGCGTTTTTGCATATCTTAATTTGAAAGCCTTAGTCAGTGACAAAATATAAAGTCATCTTTATTGATGGTAGACTCAGAAAAACAATTTCTGTGTGAAATAAGTGTAGTTCACTATCTCAGTGCAGCTGCTTTGTCTTTTCCTTAGGTACATAGGTCACGTCACACAGAAGGAAAGGAGCGGAAGAGGGCCAGTAAGACAATGGATACCTTAGTTCCTGCAAGGAGGCAGCATCATTTATGCTTCTTTTCCACTGTCATTCTCCAACCAAAAAATATTTCAAAGTTTCTGACTTTGGCCACACATGGATACACATACACGCACACACACTCAGACACAGACACATGTGTGTGTGTATATATATATATATATATATACACATATATATATATATATCTTACTGTATATATTTACAGCTACAAAAAGTTTCAAATATGGAAATGTTGCTAGTCATTTATATAAACCTAAATAGAATGTATGAGCACCGGCTGACTCGGTGTTGACTAAATTATAAACTCTGCAACGATGATAATGTATACAAGTGCTGCTGCCCTGTCTCAGTTTCCCCATCAGTTGTCTTATTTCTTAAGTATAGATAACAATATTATAGAGATATTAGGGTGAATATATAATGCTTAGTGTGTAGACGGTACTAAGTATCAGTTATTGCCATAATAATTAGCTACCAATGGTAGGGAAATGTGCTTTGACTGCTAATCTGTTCTTTTTGCATTTCTCCCTAAAGGCGTATTTGGGAATAAGGTTTTCCAGATTAAATTAGTAGTGTGTATCAGTGAGAAAAAACATGGCTACATAGACAGCCTAGAAAGTGAATTTATAAGCTTAGAAATATCAACAGTATTGTATCTATGCTCTTCAACTATAATTTGAATTACACAACCTGCAGGCTTTTTGTTGTGGCTGTTGCTGCCTAGTCCGGTCTGGAACTTGTCATCCCCTTGCCTTCGCCTGCCCCATACCTGGTATTTCAGGTGTGAGTTATCGTGCTCAGCATTTTTTTTTTTTTCTTTTCTGTGCTAGGAATTGAATCCAGGGCTTCATACATGCTAGTCAAGTGCTCTATCGCTGAGCCATAACCTTAGTACATTACCTGTAGACTTTATTGTTGAAAATATATTTAAAATTGTGAAATACATATTCACTTCCACCTGATAGAAACATAAAAGTTTTTGAAAACTTATGGTGACATTTGATTACTCTCTGAGGGTAGTGTTTTTATTTCTCTGTTGCCTGGTTTTCTGGTATTTCTTTGTTAACTTATTGAGTTTATTAAATCTAGCAATTGTAGGAGGTAAACATGAACACATTTCCTACTCTTTTATTAGTTGATTTTGTATTTGTTAGTATAATTTAGAAATCATTTTCTAGGAAAGAACTAGCTTTAATAAAACAGGCTGTAAGATTAGAACTTTTCCAAATTGCTTTTTTTTGTTACTAAAGTTCATAAGAATTAATTTGGATCATACGTATATAATTAAACATATACCTAACACCTATTGGTATATATATATTAAGTCATAAAAAAAAATCAGAATTTATTCACTAGTATTCAGAATCACATGAAAATTAAAAATAAATGATTCAGTCTTAAATCACTCAGATAAATATGTGTGTGAGATTTATTTCATTTGTATTTGTGGTAGTAAATATTAAAAGAAAATTGACAGCTATAATCTGATCCAGAAATTAAGATGAATTTCAATCAGCAAATACTTATCAGGCCTTTTCTATTATATCAAGAACTGTGTTGTGCACTATTGTATAAAAACCAGAGTCTCTGTAAATGCCTGACACTGGGAATACAGGCTGAGATTGCCAGAAAACTGCAGTCTAGCAGTAGGGTGATAAAACTGTGTATCTATACTGAACACATATGTACAGTTCCATTTTAAAATCTTAGCAATGTTTAAAAACCATGAAAATTAGTCTTATTTTCTTGTTTAGTTTTAAATATGATAAATTTTGTTTTCCAACAGAGAGGCAGGCTTGTGAAAACATTCTTTTATGTCCTCATCCACCTTATTCACTAGATCTGGCACTGTGTGACTTCTCTGTCTTCTCCAAAGTCAGATAACCAAGGGAGGTAAGCATTTGAACCCATTCAAGACATTGAAGTAGCCATTACAGTGCAACTAAAGACAATTACGAAAGAGGACTTCCAGAACTGCTTCAGAAAGTGACAAAATCAAGGGGATGTGTTTGAACTGAGGGAAAGTGGTATTTTGAGTGTGATTAATGGCAATGTGCCTTTTAATGTAATGCATTTAAAAAAAATTCAAACATTCACTACATTTTTCAAGCACAGCTCACATATAGTATTATGATTTTTTTCCCTAATTTTGCATGATTTGGCCTTTTTGTTTTTGTTCGTTTTTCATTTGTCTGATATTTAATTTTTTAATTATATATGAGAGTTTTAAATTTTCCTTTATTTTTTACAGATATTGTCTAATTATTTTAATGCCATTTAAAATAATTAATTAGAACCAGGTGTGGCAGCACACATCAGTAGTCCCAGCACTCAAGCGGCTGAGGCAGGAGGACTGCTGTGAATTTGAGGCTAGCCTGGGCTTCATAGTGAGTTCAAGGCCAGCCTGAACTGCATAGCAAAACCCTGTCTCAAAAAAATAATAATAATAAAGACTTTTTAATGTAAGTATGTGGATGGAGAAAGAGAATGTGTTTTAAGAAAGGAAGATATTTTGTCTTTCAAGCTAAGAACCAAAAATTATATAGAAGAAAGCAAAGTCCTATTGTTTATTACCCAATTTCCTTAGTACACAATAGTGCTTGCTGAAGCTAAATTTTATTACATGAGAAAACATAGAGAATATTATAAGTGGTACTAACTTGAAGTTTCCATTGTCAGTGTAAATAATAATCAAATAATGTTATGAATTCTAGATTATAATTTTATTTTTAGAAAGTACTAAACAGTCATCTGAGAAACAATAAGGTGTTTCCCATTTAGAAAAGAAAATTCAACTTGCTGCCAGTGATTGTTTAATTTTACATAAACATATTCTTTGAGGCTAAACCATGAAGGCTTCCAACAGAAGTCTGAAGATATTGTTCTCCAAAGCACTATCTGAAAAATAATCAGAATCATTGTTATGGTTTATGTCTGAAATATCCCCCTGAAAGTCTCATGCATTCAGAGTTGGGGCTTTTGGAAGATAATTGGATCATGGGGGCATTGTACTTACCCGTAAATTAATAATTTATTGATGAGTTCATGGCTGAATGTGCTGATAGGAGGTGGGGCCTGGATGGAGGGGGTGCCTGGTTAGAGCAGGCATAAACTGTAAGCAACATTCTTATCTTTGGTTCCTCCTTCCCCTTTCTCCTTCCTGGCTGCCCTAAGGTGAACAGCTTTCCTTCCTCATGCCATTCTGCTTTGCTACCAGCCTTGCAACTAGCAGGCCATGTACTGAATCCCCAGAACTGTGAGACAAATTAAACTTCTTTAAGATGTGAGGTATTGTTGCTCAGCAACTGTAAAGTGGACTGGTACAGTTGTCTATTTCAGAAAACTGGATTCATCCTATGAATCTTCGGCTGTTTGTCAAAAATTTTGACAGCACATGTGGTAATACTGTATTTTCCAAGATTTGACATTTATTTTCAGCATTGAGAATTACTATATTTTGTACATGAAAATACCACTACTAAAAAAAGTATGCTATAAATAGAATGATGTCTTAGTAACAATAAAAATGAGATATAAGTAGCAAACTTTGAACATAAGGTTAAGACTGTAACTTGTAAAGTATCTCAAGAGTAAATGTAGCTGCTGTAAGCACCACCTTGTCTGTATTCTCAGGGCATCCACATTAGTAAAGCATTTACTTAGCCTTGTCCTGAAGGCCTCAAGTACCATAATCTGTGAGTACTTGATTGCGTACTTGATTAGGTACTGTCATTCTCTCCATTATGATGACAGCAACAACATTACAGCCTTGGATCATTTAAACTCCAATAAAACTATAATTACAACCCCCAAAATTGCACCATGTGTTCACAATCATCCCTAATTAACTTGGGATGGAACAGAAATGTGGAATCATCAGGTACTGTCATAAACTTAGTTGCATCTGCATTCTTAGAGCTGTGTCTCTTCGTTATATTTTGTTTTCATTATTGTATGCTATCATTTTATTTTCAATTTAATTATTTCTCAATGTACTGATCCTGCCAGTTGAATTTATAAATGAAAAATACGAAAGGGGGGAAAATCAAGAATTTGCATTTCTTTCACATCAGTACTTTAATTTCCTCTCTGAAATCTGTGACTTTCTTTCATGATTTTCATGCATCCTTCCTTCCTATTCTTTTCTTTATCTGAATTCCATACATGTGCTGAATTCTGGAGAGATTCTAGCATGGTTTAGACATTGTTCCTTACTGCAACATCAGCCATTCAGACTCTCTGGCCATCCCCAAATCTTCCAATTACCTAATACCCATTAGTACATTTACTTTATGATTCATCTATCCAGCATAGATTTTGTTTTTTGAAATGAAGAATTTCATTAGGTGATTTAATACATGGATGTTTAATTTAGTGAAAATTTCTGGTGTTATGTGTTGAAATTAACAAATAGTTTAAAGTTATGATGTTTGCCAAGGTTCGATGAGAGAAAATCGGTTTGACATTAAGCCCTGTGCAAATTACTGCTTCACTTGAGACAGTAGGCTTTAGAGTAATTTAAGTGGGATTAAAGACTGTAGTATAACTAGTCAGCCTATGGCATGGAATATTTTCTTTATGAGGAATTGCTTGTGGTCATGTTTTAGTGTTATGTAGAAACATGGTATGTCTATTTCATTGCTTTTAGTATTCATTATGTACTTTAATGTGGAAAATGTACCTGTTCTCTGCACTGGTTTTGCTAAGACATATGTACAACATGCACATACAAAATGACAGCACATTATCATTACTATAAGGAAATCTCTATTTTTTAAGTAGTTATTTGAGTTTTAATTCAATACATGTTTTTCTGTTACATGGAATGTTGACAAATCCTCTATTCTGAAATTTTGAAGATGATGTTTATTCAAGTTTGAGATGTTACAGGTATCTGCTTACAATTATCATTTGTTCCACAATAATAAATACTTACCATAATTAAGTGCAAAGAACACATAGTATTCTGCAGAAAAATATACAGTAATGGTTCAGAATCAGAACCTGCACAGAATCAGCTCATAGTCTAGTGAAAAAGATGAATCAGAAACAGAAGATAACAGTTATAATATGTTTAATATCTATAATAAGCTTACTATTATGTTTTAGTGGCATAAAGAGAATGGAGAATGTACTGCAGACTGAATTAAAATTAGAGAATAATTTTCAGGTAGGAACCATTTTGGCATTAAAAGATGACGATTGTTTGGACAGGTAGAAGAACATGAGGAGGAGGGAGAGGCATACCTCAAGTGTAGGTATCTTTGAAAAAGAAAGTCAGATGATGAGTATTTAAAATCCAGATTTTGTTGATCTTTTTGGTTCAAAATAAACATTTAAAGTTTAGTCCTGATGTTTTGCCTTTTTGATACTGAGGTGTCACTGTGTCCTTCTGTAGTTAGGCTAAGATATGTATGTTTTATCTTTTTAATTTTTTTCCTTTGATTACTGGAGATTGCAGCCAGAGCCTTCACACTGAGCTACATCCCCAGCCCATTTTTAATTTTTTAGTTTGGAGGCAGCATGTCGTTTAGTCTATAAGTTGCCCAGGCTGGGCTCGAACTTGTGACCCCCCTGCCCCAGCCTCTGAGAGTGGTGGGATTACAGGCCTGTGCCACCAGGCCAAGCTTTGATTTTGTAATCGTGTATACATGTACGAGGGACAGGAATAAAAATCTGCATCTTACCTGTGATTATTATTGAGTCTTCATCCCTTAGTGATGTCCCATTTGCTTTTTGAATAATTGAAATATCTCATAAGTAAAGACATTCACATATTTGCATTCTCTGCATACTACAGTCAATCGTAAGCTAGTGAAATGTCTTTCATTTTCATAAAGGCATGTAGTGGACCCTATTTTATTGGAACAAAGGGATAGAGTTCTAAAGTATGTATAAAGATTAGAAATATATTTATTTTTCCAATGGGAAAGTGCGTATCATTTTAGTACATAGTTACTTTGAGTTTCAGTCACTGTGTATCATTTTATAATTATTAAATATGTGATTTTTATTCTTTCTTTTTTATTCTTGGTATTCATGATGTTTATAAAATGCATTTTGATTATGATACAAAGCAATACTATAATGTTTTTATATATTTGACTCATGTAATAGTTGCATAGTTGATTCATAATAGTTATTAAAGATGCTAGATAAGAAGAGACCATTCGTTTATTACAAAACAATTTTGGGGGGAAGAAAGCATCATTTGTATTTCAAAGCACAACACAAAATTGTATTTTCAAACAGTATATATTCAATCTTATCTTGGAAGCTATGTGTATTCCATCTCATCTTTAAATAAATTGAGGTATGTAAATGTTACTTATCTCATGTATAAATAGCACAGAAAATATATATGGTTTCAACTGAATATTTCTATCTTCATTCTCTGTTTTTAAATTGACTTACATTTCTATAATCTGCTTTTAAACCAAGGCAGCCTTATCTTTTAGAAAATTTGTATTTTCATGACAAATTCTTATACATTTTATTTATTTATTTATTTAGAAACAGGGTCTTGCTATGTAGTCCAGGCTGGCCTTGAACTCACAGCAATCCTCCTGCCTCAGACTCCCAAATGCTGGCCTCATATATTTTTAAAATTACAGGCCAGGTGGTGCACACCTGTAATCCCAGCATTCAGGAGGCTGAGGCAGGAGGATTGCTCCGAGTTTGAGGCCAGCCTAGGTTACAAAGTGAGTTCAAGGCCAGCCTGAACTGCCTAGTGAAATCCTGTCTCAAAAAGACCAAAAAAAAAAAAAAATTAGATCTTCACACATAATATTGTGAACTTACAAAAAAACCAAACCAAACTTGATAATTTCATAGGATTATCATATGCCAAGAATTTTGCATTAACTCCTATTAATTTCCTTAGAGATCTGGGGATATAGTTCAGAGATAGAGTTCTTGCCTAGCCTATGTGAAGCCCTGGGTTTGATCTCAAGCACTGCAAATAAATAAATAAATCCTTAGCAGTAATGTCAGATTTGTATGCATATAGATAAATAAATAAAACATGGAAGAAAACAGGTGGTAGAAAGGTGAAACAGTTAAGATTTTCAGATTGTGACTGAGTCCAGACTTTTTTCTAAAAGCCCATCAGCAAATATTATCATATTATCATAAATAAAGGAAACATGTGAAAGAAGGGAACGGTACAAATCTGTCCAACGTAGTCTATTTTTAAGAAATGGAGAGGTCAGGAGATAGGAAGATACATTTTCTATAAAGTAGCCTACTACGATTAGATGAGGAAACCCCAACTCTTTCCACCTCCAATTTCAATTGTCACCAGGGAAGTGCAAATTAGCCCAAGACCAGAGTCTCTTCTTCCAATTTTAGGGCTCCATATTTGCCAAGGATTGTCTTTCCAAAGTCTGAATTGGGGTGAGAAGCAGTGTGAGGAGCAAGGGGTGGTTCTGTGTTTATGAGGCCAACACTTGACAGCGCCTCAGCTAGAGTGCTGAAAGGAAGGTCATTATTGATGTTGCTGGGGTAAATTCAGCTGCTAAATGGAGTAAAGAACTACACACTGGTGGTATTGCCAAGGATGGAAATGGACATGAGTCAGAGAGCTGGAACTGGTTGCCCAGGAAGAGTTGGGATTTATCGCTGAAATATCCTAGATATGAAGGATAACTATAAAGTCATTCCACCTCCTCACTGATTGCATGATTGAGGAATCCTGCATGTGGTGAAAACTTCAACAGTTAGATTACAAGAATATATAATGGCCCAGAACAAATTAAGAGTTATGAAATCAGTAATATTGTGTTGCTGGTAGGATTTCACAAACCAGAGCTATCTGAGTCACAGCTGTCAACAGGAATGTATGAAAGGCTGAAATTTTGGGAAAAGTCTGTTTGTGGAAGCTTTATCAAAGCTATTTCCATTTGGCCTCTTGTAACCAGTCCTTACGACGACTGAAAGTGAGGCTGCCATTCTTGCCAGGACAAGGATGCTTTTGCTGATTTTTGTTTGCTTCCATTTGACTTCTTTTTAAGGCCACTGCTGGAGCTGTTGTTGATGATGCTGTTATGGATGTTCCCAGGGTGTCTGGCAAGGAGTGCAGGTGAGGGATGGTAGGGGAGAGGTAGACACGTAGTTGTTGATAAGATCTGGCCCTGTCTTAAGAAAATATCTTTATTGAAGTTTTGCAGAGAACATTTATAAAGACTCTCAGTAAAGCTGTCAGGTTTGCAAAGTGGTACAGAAATCCTACCCTGCTGGAATCTTTTTACCCTCTCAGTTTTTTGTACTGCCTACTTCGGTGATGGCGAACCTTTTAGAGCTTTCAATGATACAAACAGGCTGCTGCGGCATACATGCCATAGGCTTGACATCACTGGCTTACTTCTTGACTATTTGAGAGGAACTTGTGCTAGCAATTAACTTTTTGTAGTTGTACTTCTCTGGGACTTTCGTGATTTGGATCCACTTGCAAGTGAAAGAGAAATTTTGGCTGGGAAGTTTCTACATTATTTACTTTCCAATGCGGGAGGTTATGTGGTAGTTCTAAAAAGCTGACTTTCAAATCTGTTAGGATTTCTTTCTTGACATTTGAAAGGTTTTTTTATTTTTGTTTTTTGATTTACTTGAGCCTGAAAGAAATGTGAAAGTTGTCATAATGAAAATGGAATCACAAGTTGAATAAATCCAGGAGGTTATGAAGAAAGGTTCTCAGGCATGATAATCTGGTAGTAATTATCACAAAGGACTCTGCCAAAATCCCAAGCTTGTATGGAGGTTACCATAACCTCTTATAAAAGTGTTTCTGCAAGCACATAGGCCCAACTCTTCAGCCTTGGACCAATGCAACTCTTATTATTAATCTCTAGAGCAAAGAATCACTGTTGCAAAATATGTCCTGCATTCCTCCTCATTTTTGTCTTTAAAAACTTCTGTTTGCCTCAACTTCTTTGACTATATTCATAGTTTGCTATAGCATGCTTCTTCCCATTGCAATGCCCTACTCTTCCCATCACAATTCTCTTCACAAATGTCAATATTCCTTGGAAACTCTTGCTCTGATTTTTTAAAATTTTTATTGGCCAGACACTTTATTCTCATGCTGTCCAGGGATGGCTTGTTTTTCCTTATGCTCTTCCGTATCCTCTTTCCACAGTGTTTCTGTGTCAGGTCTCTGGTGGTTGTGTAGCTCTCACTGTCAGACATGATATGTTTAGCCCATCTACCTGGGCTTTCCTTTTCCCTTCTTCTCTGCCTCTTATTTCTTAGGTGTCTTGTCATTGTAGTGAGGAGCTTCTCCTTTTCACTCCCGGAGGTCAAGTCTTTGTGCCAGTTTCCACACCTTGGTGAGGGCCTCCGTGGCAGATAGCACCAAAGTGACCAAAGCACATGCAAGATAGATGACTTGGTGTGGCAGGGAGCCAGACTGTTAAACTGAAAATTTTTTCTAGTGTATTTATTGGTTAGAATTTTCTACTTGTTTCAGAAATAGTAAAATTAATATGTTGGGAAAGAACCAGCAGTTTGTCAATTGTTTAGCACAGTTTTGTGGATCATTGATGTGGATTACACTTTTATGGTTTTCTTTTATTGTACAATGGAATAAAATAGAAAAAAAGCCTCTGATTTTTATTTCTCCCATTATCCAAATTTGTCTCCTGTTTCTTGGCCAAAGTGCAAACTGCACAGTAAGGTTACTAAATTTATGTCTGCAAAACAGTCACCAAGTGTTTATATAATTTGTTTTTGTCTAATCTACATGCTTTTGCTCACTTTTTCTTTATTTTTGATAGTGATATCTTTATTACAAATATTTGCCTCCACTTAGCATTAAAAGATTAATATTTACATTGCTTACTATTCTACTTATTGTTAAATTATTTTCCAAAAAGGAAGGTAAAACCCTGAACTCAAATAAAAAATCAGGTTTTTTACTGGTTATGACACTAAGCCATTGTTGTTCCAGGAATGCCATCTGCTTTTTTCTTTCTTTTTCATAACTTCCTTTTTTTCCTTAATGAGTACATTAATTTTTTAATTTTCTAAATTCTATAGTGGAGTTTGTTTATAACGTTTTCTTCTATTCCCTTGTTTGTATTTGTTTCTTCTTTGGTCAGTTACTTTTGCTGACTTCTGTTTTCTTCTCTTCACATATGTAATGGTCCTTAGTTTGCACATATTTTTAAGAGTGGTAGACTGGTGAAGTTGGCAGCTTTCTCTGTTGTGTATGTCCATTTTTGTTAAGACTGGGACTGGTAGCAGAAGATCAAGTATGAACAAAGTTTGTCACCATTCCACTGAGCAGATGGGGAAACTGGTTTTTGGATTCTAAGATGGAGCATTTTTATTTGTTTTTTTTTGTATATTTGTTTGTTTGTTTGAGACAGTCTTGCTGTGTAGTTCAGGCTGACCTTGAACTCACTATGTAACCCAGGCTCGCCTCAAATTCACAGCATCCAGAGTGCTGGGATTCCAGGTATGCATTGCAATATCTAGCTTCTAAAGGTAGAGCTTTACTCAGTTTATACAGGAAGCATTCTAGCAATGTCAGAACACTTAGTTCTCCCCATGCAATTAATTAAAACTCTTTAAGAATTAAATTATCTGTCAATATCTATATCTACCTCTATGGTAATCAAATGGATTTATGGTTCAAATATTTTAAAAATATAGAATATAGAAATAGTTTAGATATACAGATATATTTATGTATCTGTCAAATACATTTATTGTTCAAATTTTTAAAATATGTATATAAATTAGTGAAAATGTATGAAGTATTACAAAATGGTGCCCTACATTATGCCTGATCCTGTTTTGGAATAGTCGCTATTTTCATATGTAGTCTTCTAGATTTTTAACTTAAGAACAGCCTTTTTACTTTTGTTTTCTAAAAAAATAGCCTTTTTATTTTTGTTTTCCAAAAAATTCATCATAGTTTGCATACTTTAAAAAAGTAACTTGCTTTTCATTTATATACAATATAATATATAATATCGTTAATTTTTATCTTTGCTTCTTCCTCCCTGACCCTCATTTATTTGGCTATCTTAATTAAAAAAAAAAAGAGATTTCTATTCTTTACATGAACAATTATGAACTAACTCACAATTGATGAATATTTTGACTCTCCATTTATTTTACTGTGAATATTAAAACAATGGTGTGACAAGCACCCTGGACATACATCTTTGAAAGCACTTGCTGTTATGTAGCTGTTATATACAGGATAAATTCCAGGAAAAAAAGTTGCTTGCTCAACATTTACATAGAATACATTTTTTACATTTGAAGACAATTTCTCTCCTGATTAATTATACTAGTTTATCCTTCTTCCAAGAGTGTATAGAGAGCATTGCTTTCTTAAGCCTTTGACGAAAGTGAATAATTCAGACTTTGGAAAATTTCTATGGTATTTCCTTAATAATTTTAACATATTTTATTTTTACTGGCCATTCATTCTTTATTTTTAGTGAAATTTTTGTTCATGTGTTTTGCATGTTGTCTTTTAAAATAGTTATCGTGTATATTTGTGAAAGCTCTTTCTTCATGCCTAATCCCAGTGTCTTATTTCATGTTCCATCATTTCCCCCCATTGATCCTAGTTCATGTTATGTTTTGTATAAGAAAAAATGTTGATTTTCTTGATTATTATGGTCTTATTCTTATATATTGGTTTATGTTTATGTGTGGCTTATAATTATATTTTAATTTTTTAAGTGATTTTATTAAGTAGCAATATTTTCTCATGTTACTATTTTTAACTCATCACTAGTGTTTTAAGCAGTAAAACAATTAATGATCTCAGTAAAGAATACTGGAGATAGCTAGCTTACAACTGGTAAAACTACTCCATCATGTCATCATAGGCCCGTTTTCCTTCTATTATTTGTGAGTTGCCATCTTTAGTGTATGGGCTTGTTGTTAAATCATTGTTATTTTTCCAGGTAGTAAATGATGCTGCCAGGAAGAAGTGGGCAGAAAAATAGATCCAGCAACATCTTTTTTTTTTTTTTTTTTCAGATAAGTAAATGCTTTACTGAATGCCCCAGTAGACTAAAGGTGACGTTTTACTGACAAAACATGACTTACTCGCCATCCTCTAGGTACAACGTAGCTGTGAAAGTAATTAGTTTTAGTGTAGATTTAGGCCTATTAAGTAGACATATATCTCACTGTCAACCTTATAAATATGTATCTTTCAATGTTTTATATAGTTTATAGATGATTGCTTACTTGTTTCTGCTATCAAAAAAGGGAAACTTAAACTTTTCATATTCTTCTCTTTTTTCCTCTCTGTAACACAGACAGAAACCACATATTTAGCACTTGTGTTAATAATATTGTCAGTGGGTGGTTTGGAAATGCAAGTACCAACCAAAAGTGACTTATCCATATTGCCTAACATTTTCATTTTCAGAGTTTATTAAATACTACTCCGTGAACAAATATTCACTTTTTCATTAGCATGCTGCTTTGAAAACACCTTTTATCAAAAACTAGCTTTCCATATAGAATAAGCAACATTATATCTCTGGACTTTATCATCCAGAGTTTATTTCTCTTAATTGCTACTGAGAATTAAAATGTATTAGTTCCTTCAGTTCTTTTGTATGCATTCTGAGAAGTTATGAAGCCAATAGTTCACCTGTGGTACTGGGACTTGGTTGCTACAAATCATGAAGATACATATCCCTATACTAGATTTTATGTCTATTCTTTCACCGTGTGTTGTAGACTATATCCCCCGGCTAGATTAGTATATTTTAGGGCTACCTGACTAACGAACTCAGAAAAAGCCCCAGGGAAGAGGTTTTTTATTTCCAGAAGAAATATGTAAGTTCTACTCTGAATTGGTGTCAATCATATGGGTTCCTCAGAGTTAGATCTAGGAACTTCACATCTTTGTCAAATATTTGAGATTCCACTGTGAAGTAGATACATTAACACATGCTTGTGAAAGTGTATATCATGCCTTTAAAAAATATTTATTTCGAGACATGGTTTCACTATGCAGTTCAAGCTGGACTTGAACTCACTTTGTAGCCCAGGCTGGCCTTGAACTCGCAGTGATCCTCCTGCCTCAGCCTCCCAAGTTCTGGGATTACAGGTGTGTGCCGCCACACCTGGCCAATTTAAAATATGTTAAAGTTGACCCATATTCTTCTGTCATTCTTCTAAATGGATATGTAAAGAAAACTAATATGACTTCTCGGTGATTTGTCTACTTGTGCTTCTGTTATAACAAATAAGAAATTAGCCTTTTCTAGTCTCCTCCTCACACACAAATAGACACACATGTGGGCCATGTAATTTTTGATTTTACAAGTGGATCATAGTTCTGAACACTTATGCAAGTTCACTTGCTTTTCTTTATATGTATTCTTTCTTCCATCTTTTCTCTTTTTCTAAGTATTCTATCTGCCATCTGACTATCTCATTTCAAAAAAGAGAATTATATTTTCTGGATGAACCATAATTTATTAGACAATTTGCCATTGCCAAATATTTTATATATGTATATAAAGTCTTTTTATAGGAACTCTTGTAGAGTAAAAAAAAAAAAACAAAACCCTGTGGGCATAGTGTAAATCATGTAATTTGTAATTTGTGTATTTCTCATTTTCTAACTTTTCAGTACATGGAAGTTGTACCTGGTCATTTCCAATGTTAGGGATAATTGAAACCCTCTGTTTTCTTATGAGGGCTGACTCAGCTTATCAGTGTTTATGGAAGTGTTTTGTACTCTGAAGAATTATAAAAATAGATGATGCCGCTTTAATCATTGTCGATTTGCAATCATTCAGTTCATTTGAAACATGGGCTAAAGAGAATAAACTAGAGATAGGTACAGAGATCCCAAAGTGACATGAAGCTACTATAAAAGGCTCAGGGTATTGGAAATATTATGCAAATAAACTAGGGCTCTATCACTGAAGTTTTAGAATGCCAAATTTGGGATGCAAACTTAATAATAAAATTTGTGTTATTTTGTCAACATTAGAAAGGAAGTCGTTAGTGATATCGCTTGCACATTACAATTACTAGGCAAATTTTTTATAGGCAAATTTTTTTATAAAGTACACAATGGTCCAGGAACCAGTTCTAAAGATTTTGATTTATTTGGTTTAGAATGAATCTTGGAAATTCATATTAAAAATATTTACTCATGTGATTTAAAAATTTAACCTATATTGAAAATCACCTATTCAGGATAAAGTTGATTTATCTGCATTTTATGCTGCTATTCCTTTGTTCTGATCCCATACCACAATTCTGTGTAGACTATTCATCATGGCTTTGTGTTCATATAATATTATTATCTTGAAAGTGTATTTAAAAATGGTGGGGCATTTATATTCACGGTCCTACCTGCTCAGCCTTGCTTGATGGCCTTAAATAATCAAAATGGGAAGAGATTTGACTCCAATGTGTATGTCAGCTTAGTGACCAAGGCCTGAAATATAAATGAACAAAGAGATTTTCTGCATGGTTTTAAGTAATTTTAGATATTGTGTGAGGATTGTTTAGTTTTTAAGTGACAAATAGAAAGTCAGCTTTGGGAATCTGTTTTATAATGGTTTTTATTTTGCTATTTGTTAAACCAGTGTTGCTTGGCTTCCACAGAAAAATAATATATGCATGCACTAAATTGAAATAGCATTGTATCTACTCAATAAAAGAGTAACTACTAAACTTTTTCTGGTGCACAGCAATAAAAATAATCTGTTTCTTGATTGATAAGAAAATGACATAAATATTTACCATCCTACATACAAAATTAGCATATTTTCTTTCCTAAATTACAGAGAGATCAAAGTAAATACTCAATGGAAATTTTATTTCATGCATCTCCTGGTGTAACTGTGCAGCGCTGGTCATAATGTGAAGCGTTGCTGCCACCTGCAGCACAGAAAACTTACTAAAAACACGTGTAACACATTGCTGGATTTTAAGCAACTTGATTATGTAAAAAGTAAGAACTGTTTAATATTTCCCTATGTACTTGCTAATACTGTCCTTCAATATATATATATGTGATACATCTTAAAACATTCAAATAACTAAAAAATATTATCTAAGTGCTGGAATCCTGATATTATATTTATTGATTATTCGGTTATGCTAAAATTAATTTTTGAAAGGACAATGAAATGATAGACTAAAATAGTCTTTATTACTTACAGAGATCAAGAAATATTTTCCAAATTTGTTTTGCTTGACTACATTTTAAAAAGTTCACTCCTATATAATTTAAGCTTTTTTCAAAGAGAATTTTGCAGGCTTACATATTACCTGCTACTAGAGTAATTGCAAAGACCTCCATGGAAATAATACCATAGATACACTGCCAGAAGGTGAAAGATTTTAAATTATTGCATATGTGTTGCTTTTCCAATTGGAATAGAATTTAATATTTTTGAGAATGCTAACCTATTCAAGTCTCAAAGGAAGGAAGACAAGACACGTCTTCCCTAGGCCTTCATATTTTCATTCTATGTATTTTAAAGTTCTTTTCCCTCTGGCATTGCCTGCCCACTCATATTCTTATGCTTGAAGGCATACAAAAACTTAACAGTCTGCAAAATCAGCCATGTTACATAACATTTTGAACACTAATTTTTGCCTTCATACTTTTGGCCTTATAATAATTTTGAGTGTTACTGTCTCAGTTATTTCTTTTTATTGAGACACAATACCCAACACTCACAATTGAAAGGAGGAAATTTTTTTATAGCTTGCTGTTTGTAGACGTTTCTCTCCATAGTGGGATGGTTTTAAGGCTGGGCATCATGGTAGAGGGGCATAGCAGAGAAGGCCTGCTCATGGCGTGGCAGGCAAGATGCAGAGAGAGGGATCAAGGGAGGAGGAGGGAGATGGACCCTTCCAGGGCACACCTCCAGTGACCCACCCCCTCCAACCAGGCTTCACCTTGCAAATCACATTTAGCTATAAACTTATCAGTGGACTAATCCACTGATAAGTGTCAGACTCTCATAATCCGGTAACCTCTCCCAAGTCCCACCAATGAGCACATAAGGATTTCGGGGGATATCTAGATAAAAACCATAACAGTTACATTAAAATTAGATGAGAAATGTGTAAAACAAGTCTAGCCTGGAGTTGCATGATTTTCATTAATGCTAACTTTTATATACTTATGAAACAATTTCATTATGTTTTAGTTTTGCTTCAAGAAAAACATCAACTTTTAATAGCATTCATCTTTTACAGTTCCATCATAATTGATGTTTAAAATCCAGATATCTACAATTAAATGGAAATTTCCCAGAAAATGCATTTTAATGTTATTATTATGATTTTATTAATACTTGGCAGATAGTCATAAAATAGTGTCTCCATCAGAAAACCCCACTTCTTCTCCTTTATGAAGATGTTAATCAACTTATTTTTTTCTTTAAAAATATATAGACTGCATAACTATTTCAATTTAAATTATTCAAATCTGTAATGTCTATATCTAATCTAGTCAGGAGGAATCACACATGTTATTACATACAATCTTCACTTGGTTTTAATGATAAAAATTGTCATAGAAATAAAATATACTAAAATTCCATTTGAATTTGTCTAAGAATTTTTATTAAAAAGGATTCTTTTTCTGAAGTAAGCCACAGATTCCAAAGCAAAATGTAGTGAGAAAGGATAAAAGTCAAAATTTATGGAAAGGAAAGAATTGTTTAACCCAAGAAGTAAAAATATAATGAATAATAATTTCATTCCCACCTACTTTTATCAATTAATGGGATTATGATTTAGAACTACAAAAAAGGAATAAATTTAAATTGTGAAAATAATCCAAGATTATGTGATTTTGTTTATTCGTATTTCGATCATAAAATATAGCAAACCTGGAAATGTATGTACATAAATCTATATTTGAGTCAGGGTTTGAGTGAACTGCTATATATTCTGTCTGGGCTATAATTTGATTCTTCTGATCATCTATCGAAATCTCTGATAGAGGAAATATTGGTGATTTGTCTAATACATTTTAGCTTCTTTCTCTCAAGATATTATAGATTGGGAATGACATTTAATTTCACCACCCCCCATACTTACTGGTTCACTCATGCTCACTTTCTAATTTTCAAGGCAGTTTCCAAATTTCCAAAGCCTCCAGAGGATGCTTTGATGAGGTACAGACAAAGCACATAAATGCAGAAGATATCATTTGAATCATGAGGAAGCACTGTTCACTTCAGCGCACTGGCAACACAGCTGAATGTGAAGGTTTGCTCTCCAAACTTATGGTTTCCTTGGTCAAGAGGAGAACCTAATCTCTACGTATTTTTTTTTTTTTTAATATCGCAGGACCTCCCTATTTTTGGTGCTAACTACTGCATTTCTCACTTCCATGCCTTTGTTTCTGCTGTGTCTTGAGGTGGAATACTCCCCCATACACATTTTTCATAGCTTTGACCCCACCTAGCCTGAAAGACACATTCAAATCATATGGTGTTGACCTACTCCATAAGGCTTCTAAAATCTCATTCTAAGTGACACTGAATGCTTCCTATTTTGGTATATTGCCCTTGTGGTATATTTTTTAATATAGCACCTGTAGTAAAGACCTGTTTTGCATTTGTCACTGCAACCTCTTTGGTGAGTGGCGCGGCTACATCTTTAGTTTCCCACGACACATATGGGCTTTATCTTTGAATTCTTAATATCCTTTATGTACCACACCCAACCAAGTGCCAGATTTTGCCAGTGCCTTTTCCTTAACTTCCCTTGGAGGACTCTATGTGATCTAGCTCCTGATACTTTACTTACTGCGGCACATCTCTCTCTCCCTCTTGTTTACTATATTACAGTCACACAAGCTGCCTGTGCTTCTCAAACTTCCCCAGCATTCTCTTGACTCAGACTTTGCCCTTACTTTTCCAATTGCATAGAATACTCTTTTCCCAAATACTTTTTATGTCTCACTTACTTCTTTTTTTCTGGTTTATGCATGTGTTTGGGAATGTAAAACTCTTACCTTCCTACAAGAGAACTGATTGTTAACTCATTGTAATAATTACACTTCTCGAATCAATCAATGATTGTTTACATAAATACATACACTTCAGAAAGACAACCAGCAACATCTCTTTCACAGAGCTTCTGAAAATTGGATAATCTGCAACAGCTTCAGTGCAATGAACAGATTTCTGAGAGTTGGACAATCAGCAACAGTTTTACTATGTTAAACATGTATACAGAGCTGAAGTCGGTCAAAGTCTACATTTTGGCTTATAAATTTCGTATTTTCCCAAAACACTATGTATGTTCTCACAAGTTCAACTCTCCCTTGCTTGAGGAAGCAATAAATCCAGTTCAAGTGTGAGATGCTTTATCAGTAATTATGCTCATATATGATTACATTATATTGTTTTGTTGTTTTATTATCTATCTCTGTCAGATAGATATAAACTCCATAAAGGCAAGTACCTATAGTTTTTGTCTACTGCTGTGACCTAATGTTCACATTGGTACATGGCACACTGTGTGCACTTTCACATAATTGTTGAAAGAATGATTAGATGAGGGACAATGTACAATTGAATATAATATTTTTAGTGCCTAAGATAAAGTCTAGTACTTAGAAATAGTTCCATAAAATATTAAGTAAAGGAAGAGAAATAAATTTAAGAGATGTATTGTAAAACATGTTACTTTGGTTAACAAGGGTTTTGTATTTTTGAAAATTTCTGACAGTAGATTCCAGTATTGTCATCAGAAAAAATTATAAGTATGTGGGATATATTAAAAGTATGCTTTTTTTTACAATGGATATTTGAAAGCATCATGTGCAGATGATAACTGCATAAAGTATTTGTCACTTAAAAATGAACAGTGGGCTAGGGATATAGTTTTGTCAGTGGGAAAATGTTTGTTTAGAATATGTTTCATCCTCAGCACCACAAACATATATAAACAGACAAATCGATAATTCATTGTTTACGTATTTAAAGAATAGGTAATCCTTGAAACAATGACAAATTATTTGGATCTCTATAGGCCCATTGTAGCTCACATAAACTCATCTTATATTGGATAAAAAGATGCCCACCTGCCTACTTAATATAATCTTTCAAAAGATGTAAATGTATTAAAAAGGTAGTATGTCTAAAATTGGACCCATGTACTTCCTCTCAAAACCAGATCCTCTTGTAATGCTTTCTTGGTTAGTAAATGGCATAGGCTAGAAAATCTATCTCCCTTGCAACTCCATTTTCAGTCTGACCACAAATAATGATGCCATTTTTTGCATGTGTCTTAATCTTTTTCCCTTCTCTCTCTTTATGTGATTGCCACACAAATACAATCTTCCGTTTGTTATTTCCTAAACTATTACAGTAACTTACTAACTGTCCACAAGCATTCTCTCAAGCCTTCTTATCAATCTAATTTTTAACTAATCGCCTCACTTTTAAAAAAATTAACAGATGCTTTGCCAATAGGTTAAAGCCTAAAATCTTTCAGATGTCCTACTTATCCTCATCTTGTAGCATATTGTACCTCGTTGTCTCACTTTAGTCACTGGCCTTCTTCAAGTCACTTAAATTGTCAGTTCTTCCTCTTGCCCCATCACAGAATTTTTGCAGCATATGCTTCCCTTTATTTCTACTTATTCTAAATATATTAAGCTCAACAACATTCCCTCATTTCATGAATAGGTCAACTATACCTACCTTAGAACTTGTCTATCTCCTTTAAGTACATCTTATGTTTGAAATTTAAATTTTGTTTGTGTCATTGGATTACAAACTATCTTTTCAGTTAGACTGTTCATGCCATAAGAGGAAGAACTATATTTCTGGCATATAGGAACTAGTCAACAAATATTTATTAAATGAATGAAAGAATACATAAGTGAAAGAGAAGTGTTTGGATCTGGTCAATCTTTCCCAGTACATTTTACACTAAACAGTGCTAGAGCCTGTGTTCTAAGAGCATCATGGGCAAGGAATGGTAATAAACCAGGAACTGGTTCTGATGCATACAGAACCCACACTGTCCTACATCTGTGTGCTTTTCACTGAAAGTAAGAGGGTCTTGCTAACGTCTCATGGACTTGTGTTTGGTGGAAAAGAACAATGACAAACACAGAAAAAACATAAAGACTAATTTCATCTTTAATGAAGAAGGAAAGAAAGGATTGGGCTCATTGTGTTATAATATACCAACTTGTGAGGCAAGTTCTTTAGGCAGTTTTATTTAAATGGAACCAACTTATCTACAAATGAGTCTTATCTTATAAGAAGGATTGGTATCTTTAGTGATTCTCCACGAGATGTATGTGTTGAGTAGTTCTTTCTGATAGTTCATTTAAGTATTTTTAAAAGCTCCAAAATAGTTGTCACATTAAAATGACAAAAATTTAGAAATGGTGTTTTGTTTTCTTATTCTTGCTCCATAGTGAATGTTCAAGTTAATCTTATTAACTTTATTAAAAGATTTCTGGAGAGGAGACAGGATCATGGGGGTATTATACTCTTCAGTGGATTAATCCGTTGACGTTCCTATCTAAATATGTTGTTCATAGGAGGGCCCATTGTGGGTGGGTCACAAGGGCCTGCCTTTGGAGGATACACCTCACACTGGCCCTCTTCTGTGTTCTGCTTCTTAGCTGCCACGAAATGAGCAGCTTTGCTCTACAAGGCTCTTCCATCATGAGGTTCTTGCCTTGGAACCAGCCAACCATGAATTGAAACCTCTGAAAATGAGACAAATCAAGCTACTTATCCTTTAACTTGTGTGTGTCAAGTATTTTCTCCTAGCAGTGGAAAAGTTTACTTAATACAGAACAGAGGAGTGGGATCATTTTTATGACTGCATTTGACCATACTGTTCAGAAGCATTTGGAACTGGTTCTACAAAAGGAACTTGAAAATCTCTGGGAAACTGTGCTGGAGAAAGCCTAGAAAGCTGTAAGCAGAGCTTGTTGGGTGGCTCTGGTAGGAGCTCAGAAGACCAGAAGGTTGATAAGAATGAGGACAGTTAAAACTGTGCTCATGAGATTTTTAATGGGAACAAAGACTCCTTTGGGAATTGGACTAAAGAAGTCAATGTTACACTCTTGCAAAAAGTTGTCTAAATGTTGTCCATGTCCTAAAACTTTGTGTGAGGCTGAATATAAAGGTAGAAGACTAATTGATCTGGTGGAGGAAATTTTAAGGCTTAACATTCAGGCTGAGGCATGGGAATTGCTGGCTGCTTTTAGTTAGATTAATAGTGAGAATCATGAGCAAAAAAACAGATCAGCAAGTACTGAAAAAACTTAAGTTTTAGCTAGAACAGAAACATGTGAAATATTTGGCCCAGAAGAGGTGAGTTTGCTAAAGAGATTTACACCATTAAAAAGAACCAATACTTTAAACTGAGAAAAGAAGAAAGATGCCTTGAAGGCATCTCAGGAATCAGCAAAATCCCACCATCATAGGCCTCAAGAGAACAAATGTGTCAACCCTTCCTTTGAGAAGAGAGAGCCTTAACCCCTTGCTCAAGAAGGGCCACTTAGAAATTGGTTCACTGGGTTTCATTTTACCACACTCAGACTTCCAGGAATTCAGAGGACACTGGAGCCATAGCCCACGTGAGTCTGCCTTCTGCTCATGCTGGTGGCAGAACTTGGCATTGTTCACATGATGCCAATCATGCATGGAGGCAGAATGCAGAAGCTGCAGCATAGCAGGGGATGTTGGTGCATGACTAGTCTCAGCACTCTGGGAGGCTGAGCCAGGAGGATCATAAATTCAAGCCCTGTCTGGCAAATAAGCAACTTAGCAAGACCTTGTCTTGAAGTAAAATAAAGTAAAATAAAATAAAATAAAGTAAAATAAAATAAAATAAAATGGACTGGGAATATAGCTCAGTACAAAGGGCCTGTGTTGAATCTTCAGTAGTACACACACACACACACACACATACACACACTCACACACACACACAAAGAGAAATAGGGTCAAAGGAAGGGCAGTGTTCTCCAAGAGGGATTTGTGTGAAGGTGTGGAAATGAAGCCAAGGGTACAATGGAGACTCTAGGAATTCAGAGGTGCCCAGAACAGGAAGCATCTGCTGAGAAAAACTTCAGTGCGCAGAGACAGTCCAAGGGAAAGGCTGATTGAATTGCTACTGGCAAGGCCATAGGGGTGGGGTCCAACCCTCTGGAATTCACATCTATGAACATGTGTCCTGAATGCTGGATATGGAGATACAGAACTCAATGTTTTGCCCTGTCAGGTTTTGGTTTTGTATTGGTTTCTTTTTTATTTTCGGTGGTTAGTACCTAAAGAATTTTGCTTCATGTAAAATTTCTTTTATGATCGATTGAGTTCATTCGTGTTTTCTGTATGTCAGTGAATAGGGTTAGCAGAAAAAGTGAAGGCATAAAGTAAGAATAAAAAATGTTTAAGAAAGTGCACCAGAAAATAAGAAAGAGGCTCTGTTCTGTTCCACCTTATACGACATAAGCCTTTATATCAGAACCCAGAAGTAAATTGATCTTGTGGACTACTTGGGGTAAGATAATTACCACCTGCAATGTTATTTCTGGGAGATGATTAGTTCCTAATTTCAAACAATTGATTTAGAAACAGATGCTTGGATTACATGCCTTGTTGTAAGTGAGGAATGGCCCAAAGTTTCTCCAAACACCTTCATATTTTAGTGGAAATTTGGGTAGTATTTGTGTAATTCTAAAGTAGAGCCTAAATGACTACTACATGGTGCCTTGCTTAAAAGAAATCGTTTACCTAATTTTGAAAAGGGAATAATTATTCTTATTCATGAAAAAGAACCTTCATCTTGTGTGAGCTTTGGAAACATGTAGACAACTAAGGTATAGTAATTGGGAGCACTCCAAAAACATTAAGTAGAAAGAATTAATTTAATTTAATGTGCCTTCTTATTTCCACATTTGTCTCAGAGATTCAGGTTTTTGTTTTCTTGTTTTAAAGGCCTAGAATTTTTCAATTTTTCATCTTCAGAGCCTTACATACCTTATTTGGCTGAAATTTCTTTGCAAATAGATAAAATTCTTGATGGATAATACTGCTTTTTACTAATCTAGAAGTCTGTGTGCATGACTATTGAAATCTCTGGAATAAGTGGGCATTTAAGTGTGTTTTTCTATATATGTAAATATTAATTAACTCATAGACTATAACTGTGCTTCCTGCCACTGGAATGAATTGAAAACATCTATCTTAATCCTCATAAACATATGATTTACTCAACCTTTAACTTTTCTAATATAAAGTAAAACATCTCACTACAATAAGAAAATTAATAAAGAAATTCAGAAGGGACTGTTTTTGAAAAAATATTTTAGAAATTCACTCCTCTTGATTAGTAACCACCCTTAGTACCAGAAAAACTTCAAAGTCTTCTCTAAACATTGAATTTTCATCAGTGATACTGCAAGCCTTAGTTCTCATCTTTCATGCTTACCATTGCAATAACTTCAAAAGGATAAAATGAAAGGATGGTAATCTCTCAAAGAAACTTTGTGTTCAGGCCAGTAATTGGGTATTTAGCTATCATGCATTCACAACTAGATAATTGCCTCATTAGATTATGTTTTAATAAATATTATAATTAACATTTATTACAAAAAAACAAATACTCAAACCATCAGAAATGAAATCCGGAGCCCAAGGGATGTCTAGAAGAAAATGAAAAGGAATTAGATAGTGTCAAATATGGACATCTTCAAAGGGAAACAGATCATGTAAGCTTGCCTTTTACTTACTGAAATATGTTCTGCATGTTTTATTGTTTTTGTCATCTTGCTTGTTATAATCCAGCTAGTGAGTGTTCAAAGAACATAAAATCCTACAAATAAATAAACTGAACATAAGTGCATTTACAAGAAGGGAACAATTAGGATCAAGAGTCTGACATGTAAGCTTTGATTATATAAAGTAATTATATTTCCCAGTGGTGTTCCAGTAACATCTCATCAATAAAAGAAAAAGTGAAAAGTTTCAAGATTTATGACACATGTTAAAATTTCTCGGTATTAGTAACTTGGAAAGCTTAGCTAAATCAGGCCATTATTATTAGTCAAAATTTGGGGTGATCAAAACTGCAGAATTAGATTATGGACGTTCAAGGTCAGCATAGGAGGTTATAATAAAGAACAACCTACGAAATTTACGTCTGTACAGAGGCAAGTAATTTTTCTTGAAAATGCATGTGAGAAATTGTTATAAAATTACATTGACAAAAAAGTGCCATTTTAATATTATGATTTTTTTAAAGAAAGAAGTGTATGTGTGCCATTAACCACCCTCAGTGTATATGTCTCTCCTTTAGGTCCTGGAGTTTAAAAGTCATCCTTTAAAAGGACTGAAATGTTATCGGGATCAATGTTTCTCAAATTCGTATGGCGTGGAGGCGTCACTGGGGCCTCTCCTTCACACCCTGGCTCTGATGCGTCTGGGCCGGTGTCTGAGATTTTGCCTTTGAACAAGATTCCAAGCTACTTTACACCGCTGCTGGGTTCTGAGCAGAACATAGATCAACATTTATTAAACATACATTTTGTCAGTCTTTCAAAGATTATGAACAAAGAATAGGGAAACGTACTTGTTCAAGGGAACCTATATTTAGAAATCTTCTGGAAAGTCAGTAAATCTTAAAACATACTTAAGAAAAATAAGTAAGGTTTAAGATAGAGAAAATGTAGTACTATTTTTGCAAGCATATATTTGTCATCAATCTGTTACATAAAGTAGGTGAATAAGTCATATTATAAATGATCTGTTTTTAACAGTTTTCTTTTGGGGTGTTTTGAGACAAGGTCTCCCTATGTAGTTCAGGTTGGCCTTGAACTCACTATGTAGTCAGGTTGGCCTCAAATTCTCAGTGATCTTCCTTCCTCAGCCTCCCAAGTGCTGGGATTACAAGCATGCACCACTGTGCCTAATTTTTTTTTTTTTTATGTGGGTACTGGGAGTCAAACTCAGAACCTCGCGCTTGCCAGTAGGCGCTTGTGCCGCTGAGCGATATCACCGGCCCCAGTAATTTTTAATACGAAAAGTAAATGTAAGCATTAATCAGAAAGTTCTAATAAAGGTCTTGGAGCAAAGGGTGTGTGTGTGTGTGTGTGTGTGTGTGCGTATTTGGAGAGGTTGGTGATGAAGTATAGAATGATCAAAAATGGGAAGAGTAAGCAGGAAGTGATAAAGAAATTTCATGTGGATAGAGAGATTCAGAAATAGAACAAATATTAGGTGACAGGTATGGGCGGAATTGGTTTTATTTATAAATGAAAATGGAAATTGAGTTTAAATGACTAAATATTAAGTGTAAAAACACAGCATTCTTCACATATTAATTCTACTTTCTACAAATGATAGGGAATCAGGAAGTTAAAATAATTCCTCTAAAGCCCTGAAGAAATAATTCTAGTAGGTAAATATCTCTATTTCTGTACCGAACTCTGAATGTTCATCAGTGATATGATTAGGGCATTATTTTTAGTTTATTTTTCCAATGTCTTTAGAGGAGACTCAGTGAACAGGGCTGATTTTGTTCGACAGCAGAACACATCAACATAACCATAAGGCTTAAGACCCTGGAACCTTGAAGAGTAAAGTATGATGAAAAATGTTCATTTATTTAATAATTATATGAGCTTTTGTGAATGCATTGAAAATGGTATTTTAAAAAGGAGGTGTCAGAAGGGGGATTAGGAACAGGAGATATCCAAGTGTTTTTATACAAGTGTTTTTTACTTTTTTCATCCATCTCCAGGTATCAAAAGATGTTTTGAACAAAATTATAAGTTGAAAAGAAAGGACAGGATACGTCTTTGTAATAATGGCAACTGGAAGCTGTTAACTTATCTACCGTATCAATCTTCAGACTGGAAGGGCGAGAAAGCTCTTCATTTTCTGAGTATAACCTGGCTTGTTGTTAAGCAATGAAACAGTCCTGATCTTTACCCAAGGTGAATCATGTAGTATTAATGTTTACATATTTTTAGTTACAGTGTCGCTATGCCGCAAACTTAAACTGACAGTGAAAGGGAAGCAAAACTCAGTTTTTGAGAAAATAATGAGAAGGATCTCATGGGGCTGCCTTGAGAGCGGCTGCCTATTAGAAATGTAGTTTTTTTGTTTTTGTTTTTTGCAGAACTTGGGCTGGAACTCAGGCTCTTTGCACTCAGTCTCAGCCTTTTCTTATTTTTTCTTGAGAAGAGGTTTTATTAATTTACTAAGTTGCCCAGCCTGGCCTTAAACTTTCAATCCTACTGCCTTAGCCTCCCAGAGTGATGGGATTACAGGCATATGCCACCGTGCTTCGGAGAGAAATGTAGGTTTCTTAATTCTGATTTCTGAAGACTAGGAAGGAAACAGATTGGTCCTAAACTAGCCTTCCATGCATGAAACGCACTCTGTGGGTCAAAAGTCAGATCCACCCTGGGATTGGCTGTATAGCAACTGACAGATGAGAAGTAGAAAACTCACTCATATTCACTAAGACCATACTTACAAAGAGAAAACAAGCACCAATCATCGCTGCTTTAACTGTCACATCGAGATCTGCAGGAACATGGATTCCAAAGTTGTCAGCGTTTGTGAAAACATTATTTACAAATCCAGACCAGTACTTTGAAATCTTCCCAACTGTGAGCTTTTCATTAATGGTTTTTACCTTTGAAATAAAAATAAGAGCTATTAAATTTGAAGGTAAAAAGACGGTTTTACATTTCTTGGTGTGTTTATTTCACAAGAGAAGTGAATTATTTTATTCATCATCACTAAGTAACAATTCTATGTTATTTGTTCCTTTAAGCATAAGTTTGTAAATTTAACTTTACAGTTAACTCTCCAGGAATTATGACTTTATGGCCATTTTCTAATCCACTATAAAACATTCTTTTCTTTCTTTTTTGTATGCAGATTGAGAATATAATGACAATAAATAATTAAGGCCAGGCAGCCACAAGATGGCAGCAGGTACACCATTCAATTATACAGTCTAAGCATGAAGGAATTCATTTACCTAGGATCTAGATTTTAAAGCTGAATTCTCCAGTCATATGCATATATCAACTAATATTTTATGAATATTAAATCATTAAACAATATCACAGATTGTTAAATTGGATTTTTATGTTATATTGAAGACATTTCTCAAGTCATTCCTTTATAAGTTTAGTCCTATTTTAACATTAAAAAACTTTCTGAGCTAATGGACAATACAGGAAATTCAGACCAATGTGACATCAAAGCCTGTAGTCTTTTTCAGGAGTCTACAATTCAGTTTTATCAACTAAGCATTTCCTTACCTTGTTTCCCATTATAATGATGAATGTTATTTAATATAAATTTTAATTTTTCATGTGGTGGTAAAAAATAGAAATTAGAGAAAGTAATTTAAGACACTTCAATACCAGAAATACTAAAACTTTAAAGGTTAAATTTTACTTAATCATATTGCTCTTAAAATATTATGCCACATTCTTTTGGAGTAGTTGGAATTAGTACATCTCATATTGCACAATTAGTAATGTATACTATGTGAATTATTTTTCCTGGAGTCCTGACAATGGAATGTCCTAGATGAGATATATATAAGTGAATGAATGAAAAATAAGTGTAAACTTTAAATTAGGCTGTCTCCTCTCCCTAAAATGTATGTCTAGGGAAATCAGTTAAGATACTTTGTATTATTATGAATTGATGTTGTAATTATTTATTTTAACATTCAATTATAGAAAACTGAGTGAATTGTTTTACAGAACAAATTTAGCAAATCTTACAAATATAGCTTTTAAAATCAGTACTATTTTAATGGGGTGTGCTTTTGAAATGAGATCTAGAGTAGGCTATGTGACCACCAGGTCTACAGGAAATAAGATACATAATATGATAATTTCTAAACTATATAAACACATTTCGTTTTTATAGTGTGTATTTGTCATTCCACCTACTTCAAACCATCAGAAACATTATGTGCCACTATTTTTGAAATCAGGAAATACTGGCTACCTGAAAAAGCCAAAACTATATATACATGAAAAGTTTGATTTTTAAAGGCTTAGATTTTAAAATAACAAGATATTTGCTATTTTAAGTGAGAAACTGTAGTAGTTTTATCCATTGTAGTTAGCTAAATATATTTTCAAAAAACATTTTTGATAGCCATCATTGTTTTAATTTTTTAAAAATTACTTTGAATAAAACTTGTAATCTACAACAGATATCTTTGCCAAGGTATCTATTAGAGACATCGTGGCCAAGGTGGTATAATTTTACAGTATTATTATTTTTTAAATTCTTGAACTTAACATCTGGAATTATAAATTCATATTATGGGTGCACTAGATTATTTTACTGTAATTTTTGAAATTTATTTCAGGGATATTTTATGAATATGGTAAAAATTGAATTATGTTGCAAAAATCAGAACCTAAATGAAAACTTTATTTTGTCAATCATACCTCAAAATCCACATCACCAAAACAGCCACATGTTGCACAAGGACCAACAATTTTCAAAATATCTTCTTTGTTTGCATTTTGGATTGTGAATTTAGGCTGAAAGGGGTCCCACTTCTGTGCAACATAAGCAACTGTAGTACCAGGAGGGGCTTGTATTTCTAACTGCCAGAAGAGATAAAAATAGAACAAGATTTTCTAAGGTTATTATATTTTCATTACATTATAATGAAAATTTACCTCCAAACAGCACAACATTGTATTTGTACAAGTTTTTCTAAATATTACTTCTGATGATTATAAAGCAGTTTTTTTTTTACATTTATATAACACCTTTGTCATAGTCACAAAGAAATTCACAGTACAGATATATTTGGCACTATGCATAAGAGTTTATTTTGTACTTCCTTTAAGAGAACTGCACAACAACTATCATCTGCCCCTGGGACACTACAAGTAGCTCCTTAGTCATTTCATTCCAAGTACAACCCTTGGTCAAGCATAGATATTCCCATGTGGTAACTCATAATACTTCCTCTGAGATGCAGTCACAACATACATCTATCCATTTAAGCCCCTTTTACCAATTAAATGTCCATCTTTTTTTTTTTTCTCTTCGGATTATCAAATTTCAGATTCTTTGCATTTAATTTTTAAAAACTATCATCAAGATTATACACCATGACCTAGTGGGATTCATCCCAGGAATGCAGGAATGGTTTAACATATGCAAATCAATAAATGTAATACACCATACCAACAGAGCCAGAGACAAAAATCACATGATCATCTCAACAGATGCAGAAAGAGCTTTTGAGAAAGTCCAACACTCATTCATGACAAAAACCTTACAGAAAATTGGAATAGATGGTCTTAGCTTAATCTCATAAAAGCCATCTATGACAAACCAACAGCCAACATCATACTAAATGGACAAAAACTGAAAGCTTTCACTCTAAAATCAGGAAAAAAACAAGGATGTCCACTATCACCACTCCTATTTAATGTAGTTCTGGAAACACTAGCCATAGCAATTAGACAAGAGAGAGAAATAAAATGAATATGGATAGGAAAGGAAGAAGTTAAATTATCATTATTTGCAGATGACATGATACTCTACATAGAAGACCCCAAAAACTCCACCAAAAGACTTCTAGATTTAATAACCAAATTCAGTAGCATAGCTGGATAGAAAGTCAACACTCAAAAATCAATAGCATTCCTGTACACAAACAACAAACTCACAGAAAGAGAAAAATTAGCGAAACCACACCCTCCACAATAGCACCCAAAAAAACAAAATACTTTGAAATCAATCTAACAAAGGACGTAAAGGATCTATACATTGAAAATTACAGTACCTGAAAAAGATTGAAGAAGATATCAGAAAATGGAAAGATATCCCTTGCTCATGGATAGGAAGAACCAACACTTTGAAAATGGCCATAGTTCCAAAATTGTTATACAGATTTAATGTAATCCCTATCAAAATACCATTAGTATACCTCACAAAACTAGAGAAAACATTCCTAAAATTCATGGAATCAAAAGAGACCTAGAATAGCAAAGGCGGTCCTGGGCAACAAAGGCAAGGCAGGAGGCATCACAATCCCTGATTTGAAATTATACTACAAAGCTGCTATGATAAAATCAGCATGATACTGGCAAAAAAAAAAAAAAGACCTGAGGACTAGTGAAACAGATTAGAAGATGCAGACACAACTACAAACACACTCAGCCACCTTATCTTTGACGAAAGGGCCAAATATGTTCACTGGAAGAAAGATAGCTTCTTTAATAAATGGTGATGGAAAAACTGGCTTTCTATGTGCCGAAGACTAAAACTAGAACCATGTCTACCACCATGCACTAAACTAAAGTGCATGGATCAAACTAAAATGGATCAAAGATCTAAATATTAAAACAGAAACACTGAATCTACTGGAACAGAAAGTAGGCAGAAATTTTGAAGACATATGTGTAGGCAGAGAGTTCATGAACAAAACCCAGACTACATGGGAAATACTTCAAAGAATCAACAACTGGGGTCTCATCTTATTAAAAAGCTTTTGCACTGCAAAAGAAATCACCAACAAAGTGAAAAGACAACCCACAGAGTGGGAAAAACTTTAGCCAACTGTCCCTCAGACAAAGAACTTATATCTGGAACATATAAAGAATTGAAAAAAATCAGGCTCCCCCAAATTCAAAGACTCAATCCAAAAATGGGCATCTGAGATGAATACACACTTCTCAGATGAAGAAATCCAAATGAGAAATAAATATATGAAAAAATGTTCAACATCACTGGTCATTCGAGAGATGCAAATTAAAACAACACTGAGATTCCATCTCACCCCAGAAAGAATGGCTATCATCAAGAAATCAACCAATAACAAATGTTGGAGGGGCTGTGGGGAAAAAGGAACCCTTCTCCACTGTTGGTAGGAGTGTCAACTGGTGCAACCACTGTGGAAATCAGTGTGGAGATTCCTCAAAAAGCTAGGATTAAAGGTTCCATTTGACCCAGCTATTTACCTCTGGGTATTTTCACAGAAGAATTAAAAACATCGTACCACAGTGATATATGTGCACCTATGTTTATAGCAGCACAGTTTGTAATAGCTAAATCTTAGAAACAACCCAAATGCCCATCAACTGAAGAATGTATAAAAAAGATGTGGTCTTTTCATAGAATGGAATACTACTCAGCCATAAAGAAGGATAAACTTGAGAATTTTATAGTTAAATGGATGTAACTTGAGACCATAACCTTAAGTGAAATAAATCAGACTCACATGTGTATTGTCTCCCTGGTCTGAGAAACTGAAAGAGTAAATAAGTTCTAAAATGTGCAGTAGATACGGTGAAATGGGAAGAAATTGTTCAAAAGGAAAAAGGAACTAGGATGAGTGAAAGGGGAAATGACAGTAGGGAAAAGGGAAAAAACGCAAGTCAATTATACTATTAGTGTTTCTTAGTTCATTGAAAAGAAAGGTTTGAGCTAATATTGATTGGAGAAAATTTTATACCCATATCTTGTACCCTGAGCAACTACTTTAAAGATAACAACATGTAATGTATTAACTATTGTTATTCTCCTATTATTTTGTTATGAAATTTTGTTTTAACTTTTTTCCATAAAATAATAAAAAAAAAGAATGCTTTTGTACGGAGTTTTAGTTATATGAACCAATTTTTTGTTGGTTCATATCTTTTAAAGTATTAACACCAGAAGTTTGAATTTTTCATTTTTAGGCACAACTTTAGTATTTGACCCTATTACTTACATATTTATATAACCCAAGTGAAATCATTTAGTAATGTAAGTTGGGGTGGGTACAAATAAAAGATATTGTTTGTTTTTAAACTAGACAGCTCTGTATCACCTAACCTTCTTTTCACTTTTCTTACTAAACTCATAGTCCTATGTTTATGTCTGTAATGTACTTGGATAAACAGAGGTGGGTTTACTTGACTGTTTAGAATCATGCATATTTGTCCTCAGATGATTTCTAAAGTAATTGGCTTGATTTTGAACAAATTAAAAAAATTAGTGACTATCAAGATACATCTTATATTTTTATTTATATGACTCTAGGCTACTATGTAGATATAAAATGTTGATTATCAGAAATTAAAAAATGGTTGTATATTTATTATTGTTGATTGTACTATCATGTAGTATATTAATCTTGCATATGTGCTCAGAAGAAGGATGAAAATTCTTAGGCTTCATGATTGAGTACTTGAGTTATTTTATCACTTAATGAAGTGCTTGACTATAAATAGTTGGAGAATTAACTTCAATAGATATTGTTAGAAGCTTCCTTAAATAATCACCTTGATATTAATATTTGTTACTGTCCTAAGGACGTTACTTATACACAGGTCTTCAATAGAGAAGCTTGGATTTAAATTGGGACATCTAGATCAAGTTTCATCAATAGCACTTGCTGAATGTGTGATCATAGGCAAGGTACCTTCTCTGGTTGCCTTGATTGCAAGATGTAGAGAGTAAAACCAGCTCTTTCTACCTCACAGAGATGTCATATCGAAGTAAGCAAAATAAGCAAAAGTTCTGCATCAATTCAATGACATAATTACTTAGATTCATGAGAATTATTTAATAGGTTTATTACATAATGATGAGAAACCTATTTTAAAATAAGATAATTTGTTATTGCCTCTGGAACAATAACATTGCTTTGCTAATCTCTACCTGGAGTTTGTCATAAATGGGCAAGTGGGATGTGAAATCCCACGTTAAGTGACATCTGATGGTGAGAACACCTCTGAGGAGTTTAGTGTCATTGCCACTGCTTGGACTTTGATACTGTTAGGGAAGCTAAAGATAGTTTTGCTGAATGGTGGAACTTGCAGACATTACAATTATGTGGCTAATAGGAAGGTTAAAGAGGATGTGTCTCATTTACATGACGCACTAGCTGTCTTTATCAGTTAGCATCACAGAAAGCCAGCACAGTTTTTGGTTGGAAAGGAATAAATTTTAGTGACTCACCAAATCCTCAGGCTGTTCTGATTTTAGAACACAAGATACAAATGCAAACAATTGAACTGCTGCATAGCTTCAGACAAAAGTCATAAAGAAATAGTTGCTAATCTTAAAAAAGAAGAAGACACTCAGAGCCAGTAACTAACCTCTTGCAGGTAACAAGGACACCAGCAGCTGTTACACCTTAAGGGCCGGTTTACTGTAATCACCTCTCGACCTGAGTTGTCTGTGATTTTCAGGGTGCAGGATCGCAGCGTGGAACAGAATGTACGATTAAAGCAGATGCTTTCCTCCACTGCAAAGTAAATTCTTTGTCCCAAGCTGTTTTTAATCTCATATTTGTTGGAGGTCTCAGTGCCAAGAATCACTAACAGAGAAAGAATATTTTACAAAACAATGCATTAGTTAGTATGAACGCTTTTAAATAAGGGGAGGTTGTCAATGAAAATAGAGGAAGAGATTAATTATTATATGCAAATCTATTTTCATGCTTTAAATTTTGAGGACTTAGCCATAAAAATCCAGTAAACTCTTGAAATAAAACTGTATAATCAATTTATTTTGATTCAGAAATATGACCAAAAATATTAATGTCATTCTTCAAATAAAGAACCAATACTGTAAAGAAGAACCTATGACTCAAAACTAATTCTATCATTATTATGCAAGTTATTGGTGTAATTTACAGTCATGATAATGATTGTGTCTAAAATCTCTGGTAATATATCCACAGCTTTGTACTATCCAACTATATTTTTAAATTTTGACATATCTTAGAAATAATGTAGATTACTATGAACATAAAATACCTCAGTAAATTGAAATCAGTCATTCTCATAAATTTGCATATTGATAAATAATATGCCTGTTTGGTTAATCGTTGATGAAATGACAAAACAGTGGCATTTTGATTTGATGGGTTTTTATTATTTAATCTCATCTTTGATTTCTGAAACAGTTAAGAAATTTAAATACTAGCTTCAATGGGGATGATCAAGTTTCTTTAGTTATTTTAAGATCAAATATAATTTTAAAATTTGGCCTGCAATATCACCAAAGACGTAGAGAGTTCAGTACTTCTAGTTTTATTTAAATAAGGAGTTAAACATTTTACTTTTAGCTTTTACTAAGAAATACATGTTAACATTATTGTTTATAATATTTTTATATTTATTTATTTATTTATTTATTTATTTATTTATTTATTTATTTATTTATTTATTTATTTTTATGTGGGTACTGGGAGTTGACCTCAGGACCTCGTGCTTGCCAGCAGGCGCTTGTGCCGCTAAACTATCTCACCGGCCCTATAATATTTTTAGATGTAAAGAAACTTCAAAAACTGAAACATTTTCAAGTTGTAGTAAATGCAGAATATAATGTACTTACTTCCAAGAAGCTCCACCTGCTGGTGTAGAATTATCAGGTCTAACTGTGAAAGGATGACATAAAGGAAATAAAAAGTATTATATCGCAACGTGTCATAAACCTTTGGAGATATTACCATTAACCTACTTCTGACACTACACAAAATTAGATGATTTTCATGTTCTTTACTAAACTGATTAAAAAGGTGTTACATTTTATGATGCAAACAAGGGTAAAATGTGTTTTACTGTAGTAAAACTGTGCGCTAACTCTTAAAATTCCAAGGTAGAATTGCCAAGAATAATGACAGTGGTTAACTTTGTGCTTTTTTTGTGATGATGGAAAAAAAGAGGTAATTTTGGAAGCAAGCCTAAAATGTTTTAAAGTTTCCCACAATTTATTTTTAAAGAAATGAAGAAATGCAATAATGATTTGAATGAATGTCTGTCCACCCCACTCATATTCCCTAACTCAGTGTCAATCTGTAAGCCTGTAACTCATTCCTGTCAGGGATCAAACATTTTTGTTTAAACTGAAAAAGTTTATTTAAAAAATATTTCCCAGTCATACTTTCCTTTGGGCTAGAAAAATCTGTAGATGCCAACAAAATATCAATATAAACAAAATAAGAGTTCTGCCACTGAGTATGTGACTTTTATTTTCTGTAATTGAAAATAGAATTGATTTGCAGAGATTAAGTGTCTATAGATAGTCCAAAATGACTATTAAAATATGCAATGCAAATTGCTTTAAAAAGGAAATATAAAGCATGTGTTCTTAGAATAACTTCGTGTATATTTTGAATTTGATCTTCACTACTTAAAGATCCACTAAAGCAAAATCCTGAATGCTGCCGCAACTGTCGATATTTCTAATGCTTCACTTATTTCACCTTAAAATTTCATTCACTTTATGCTCTCTTTATATTAATAAACTCACCAAGAATTGTTAAACCAAGCAAATCATTGCTAAAATTTGATACTGGTTGGATACCACAAACACAGAAAATGTGAAGCTACATTATTTCCCTCACTCTCCTTGAATATATTGATATAAGGGTAAGACCAATACTATTTTCTCTTTTATAAATGTTAGTATTGATAAAAGAGTACATGTCATCACTTTTTTTAAGATTCACAGTTTTTCTTCAAAATTTTCAGGTATTTGATCTGAGAGATGCTAAATCCATATTAACAGTTATGTCAAAACACTTTTTAAAAAATTAGAATAAATGTTTTATAGTGTATTGCATTAGTTCTGATCTCTTTTGAGGAAATGGAGAGTTGTGGGCAAAGAAGAGCTGAGCCTCACAGTGGATACACATGATTATTTAGCAGTGCAACTCTATAGGAATAACTTAGGAATGGAGATATAGGGGCTTAGGAACTCCGAATATTGGTGTTACAGAACTAATGTTAGTCTTAAAACTTTGAAATTATTAATTGATCTATTCTCAACAATGAAAACAGAAGCTGTACTTCTCTAATGTTCAATAATAGCTGCTGTTTATCAAGTGACTACCATCACTGTGCTGTATATTTTAAACAATTTCTGGTATAAACCTCAGAAAAATTCAGAGAGGTGATATTAATTTTCCATGAAGGAAAGAGTACTAGAGAGATTAAGGAATTTACCAAGGTCATAAAGCATGTAAATTGCTGCCAATTCTGATATGACTTCTAAATTGTCATGGTACTGACATTATTGAACTTAGGAATTAGATGAAATAATTCTTAAGTGACACTATGAAGTGTGAATGCCTTTATTTTCTATTTTCTTTAATACTTACCTCATACTCTGTAATAAGATTTGATCTGATTTCTCTTTGTGGGTAAATCTGCTGGATTTGAGGGTCTTGATTTTTGTTCTTGTAGTTTCCTTTAAGTAGCCCTGAGGCACTTACAAACCATGGTCCAAATGGACCCTTTCCATTCTTTTCTATTGCTTGATGGACTAGGAATTTATGGAAATTTTAAACAGATTGAATTACATATTCAGGTGTTGGGGCAAGAAAAGTACTCCTTAAGCATGAAAGCTGTAGAAATGAAAATACAATGACAGCCTTGGATATACAGCTTAAGAATGCTTTTTTAAAAAAATCTGGTTTATAGGTATCATTGATTCCATTAATACTATATATGCATATCAAAATAATTAAGATATTTACATGTGACTTTAACTTCTCATACCTATTGGTGACTAAATTTTAATAATTCATTATTGCATAATTATCACTAACTATAATTAGTTGTTATAATTAGTTTTCTATCTTCATATTACAAGATAAAATGTTATAAACTATTATGAATATGCAAATCCAATCTAAAAAGGATCTGTTAACTTTATCCTTAGATTTAACTTGCATTACATATGAATATATTTATTTTCAAATTGTTTATGAAAATAGTTTTCTCAGTAGTCATTGGATAGACTTCCTTCATAATAAACTAAAATTTTAAACAATTGCTTAGCTTTTATATAGGAAGATTTTTTACTATGTGATTTCCTTTGTATTTATTGCAGAATGTACTATTTCCAAATGTTTATAATTTTATTTAATTTTTAGTTCAATATTAACACTAAAAATTTATGCAAAGGCTCATGGCATAATACTCTTGAAATGCTTATTTATTCTTTTATATGTGTACTGGTTCAAAGTAAATAAATGTTCTTTTAGTATAAAGTGAGTAAGTTATTCCCTTTAGAAGTAAAACGTTCAACAATTTGTGGCATATTTTGTTTTCTGAAGAAGATTCAGGGAGGTATATTTTTGGAAAATGTACTAAATTTTTCATTGAATCCAGTGTGTTCAGATTTCTATTTATTGAATGTTAAAAGAATGTATTCATGTCAAGCATCTGGCTCGGGGTGTGTCATCATTCATGGATGGAAGAAGAATATGTGATGACCATATGTGATCATCAAACCTCAGCCCTCTGGCACTGGTATATCACTTTTATACTTGGCAAAACCTTGTCTGACAACATTCCCAAACAGCTTGCAGCAGTTAATCAACTCTAGTCAGCTATTACAGCTGATCCTTCCTGCAGATGGAAGATGGTAGGTTAGCGTTTCCAGCTCTTTTACATATCTCCCTGAGCTCTCCAGTCTCTAAAGTACATTTGTCTGCCAGTGGGTTTCTGGAGAAGGCATCTGCAATTATAAACATTTTCCCAGGAACATATGCTGCATGCAGCTTAAACCCTATCAGGCATAACAGAAATCTCCTGTACCTTAAGGGAATTAACACAGAGATTTGATTTTGATAAAGGAGATAGACTTTATAGTTTGAAAGAATGCCAAACAAGCTGAAAATTGCCGCAGATGTGCTGACATCTCAATATTAGTGTAAGTGCATTTCTAATCTTCATAGAACAAAATACAAAAACAATTATATATGTGTACATGTATTGCAATTGCTGTATATTTGCAATACAATTCAGATGATGATCTTTGTTAACTGAATTATTATAAGGCTTGAATTACTGCCTACTCTGCAATGACTAGAACAGTCACCATACCTAATAGTAATTATCTTTCAAGAAAATTGATCCGGAGATGCACTAGTACCAGAACACAATAATGGTAAATTGGTAACTTGCTTTCCCTTGGATTTTCATTCTCCTTTGGAGATTATGTTGAACTCCTAGCTCACTGCAAAAGTCTGCTTGAGTGTTTGGGCTTTAACAATCTTCTTTGTCTCTATACACCTGCATATATTGGAATTGTGTGCTTACTTGGGTTTTTTCTTTTGTGGGGGAGAGAAGGATTGAACTGTGGCCTCTCACATGCTAAGCAAGCACTCTAGCATGCAGAGCTACGTCTTGAGCCTTTTAAAAGTTTTTAGTTTGAGATAGTGTCTTTCTGAGTTGCCTAGGCTCATATCCAACTTGTGAAATTGTGATCCTCTGGCCTGTGTCTTCCAAGAAGTTGGGATTGTAGATGTGTGCCACTACATATAGCAACGGGCTTTTGTATAAATCTTTTCACTTTTAATCAACAATTTTTATTTTGCCAATTAGGTTGCAAAAATTTTGGATGAGAGGCTATGTTCCACGCTTTTTATATGCCTTGAGTATAGCAAGTACTACATAAATATTCTTTTAACTAAATAGCTGTAGGTGACTAAGACATATTAGTTCCTCGAGGATAAGTTTGCCAACACCTGAACAGAGAACAGAAGGTAGATAATTGTGCTAAATAGCTCTATCAAAGATATTTAGTTTCGTCACACTGTCAAGTAAATGAAGAAGATAAAATTAGCAATAAAAGAAAACAGATTCTTCCTAAATAAAATAGTTTATAATTTCTTGATTTATAAGGACTTCCTTGGTTCAGTAAATTACTGAAATCTTTCAACATGGGCTGAAAAAAGAAACTAAGCTTGTATTAATGTTAAGGGGAAACATTTATGGAAATAAAAAGTTATAAACACCTGGCTTAAATATTCTAGACCAGGAGGGACACTAACTGTTGGCAGGAAGGTGCTTGGAGGACGGGGTCCTGGCTGCCATACTTGGTTCCCTGGACTGGAAGAAGAGATGATACGGCTTTGGTCTGGGTCTGCAATTCCAGGAAGAAAATGAGGTACGCCTCTACCTTTTTGGTTCTGTTTATCTGCAAAAGAATAAAAATCTCAGCACGTATTTACACTTAGGCCATTTCATGGAATCCTTCTTGAAATATTTGTCAGTTCTTAATTTAGATGATAGATTATCTTCTACCTCTTACTTCAGCATCTTTTCCTTTATTTTCAATACTTGTTGCCACCATCATTTGACCCTTAATTCAGAGAAAAAGAATTGTGGAAGACTACTGGTAGTAACTTGAGAAAAAGTTAAATAACTACACTAAAGTAATGACTTAGGTGTGTACATGTCTTTAGGTGTGCATCATATGGGATCACCATAGTACTTGCTGTACATCATTGGTTACAATGCTAGTATATGAGGTTTGACTTTAATTCAAACTGTACTAAAGACAAGTGAATGGGAGAGACAAATAAACTGGAGCTAGATTAACACAAAGAGGAAATTTATAACAGCTACACATACTCTCATTACACATATACTAAGATTGGAGTGGTGTATATATCATTAACAATAGATTGCAGTGGTTTTACTTCAACCATGACACACAGTTCATGAAAGTTTGTTTGTGTGAGGGGTATTTCATTGTACCTTTTAAATCTGGGAAGATGTTAATTGACAATATGGTTTCATGGGTGAGAAAACAGCATAAAGTTATAAGTGATGTCTTTGAATATACTTGAAGAAAACTGTCTTAAAAATGTTTTAGGTAAATAACAATGATAATTTGACTTGTCTCCTCATACAAGAGTGCTAATTCCAAAGGTAGCTGCATTGTCACTTCAATTCTTTTAAGCAGCATAGGATCTGTAACATGTATTTTTTCCACAGCATATGTTAAGTATTGTGAGTAGATCTCAGAAGGAGTGTTAATTTTCCACCTAAAGTTTTGCCTCTAAGTTTAGTCTTAAGTTCTTATCATTACTGAATATCACTGCCTTTTTGGAAGATTAATCATAGTTTGATCATAATATTGCTTTCTAGTCACAAGTTTCTTCAAAGACCCAGACAACCAGATGAAGAAGGAACTCCTTTGAATTTCTATCTGGCTTTGAATTTCTATCTACTCTTTTAAAAATGTATAACTAGCTTATAAATATTTTATACACTCTGCAACTCTTTACCTTACAGGCTACTGTGTTGCTGTAACTCTTATTTTATAAAGTCATGAAGCATTTTGGACTAAGTGTTAGTGTCAGTTAAATGAAAGAAAATAGTTGTCAAGGTTTTTGTTTATCATCAAATATAAAACATAAACATATTAAAATTCACGATTTTGTTATTTCTTGTGTATATTAAATCTGTAATCTTTCCCAGTGATTCTCAGAGACTTGGCTACATTAAATGTTGATGAAAAAGGAAAAGATTACCTCATTTGTTTAATATTAAATAGTTTAAATTGGGTTTTGATAAATGAAGTAAGTATACACATTTCTTTGAGTGGTTCATCAGTTTTTCTGAGGATATCGTAAATTTGTGAACTCATCCTATTATAATTAGATTAAAAGGTTTCTGCTAACTATATGTCATAATTTTTATGCTGAACTTTTCATTATAACCTAGTGCGTAATGGTTTTTTCTGATGATGGAATAGCAATATGTTATTTCACTTTTATGCAAGCTTCACAAGTATTTTTAGTGAAAATACAACATTTTGATCCTTAAAAAGCACATCTCTTATCTTTTTAAAAAACTTCTTTAAATTAAGACAGCAGTAATGATATTTCTATAGTGTTAGGGATTTAAGGGAAATCTTACCAAGTCTCTCTCCCTTCAACTCCCTAATTGATCTGCTTGGTTAAATAGATATTTTGTTTGAATTCTCATATTTAATTTATTGTCAAAAATTTTGAAAGATTTTTGATTTATCAGCCAGAAACATTTATTTCTAACCCTCAAAATTTAAGGGCTAACATTAACATATATTGTATTATTTATAAGAGTTTGATATATAGCACATTTTGAACAACAGATGAGAAATTAAGTCATTGAATTATTCTTTAACACTTTCAAATTTATGTGTGAAAAGTTTTCTTTAGATCCCTTTAAGCTTGTAGTTTGTCTTGTCCTTGCGTTTGACGTTAAATATTACCATTCTTATTTTGCTATGCAGCTTTTCCTATTAATGCACTAGGTTTATATCCATGACAACTAAAACATATTTTACATCTGAACTTTTACATTCTCTCAGATAAAGTGTGTGTGTGTGTGTGCTTATTAATGCTTATTAATGCAATATTTTCTTTGGAGTTAAAGTTTTAAAATTCCAATGTTCAAAAGAAATAAGCGATGGCTTTTACAGTATTAATGTCACTGATTATAACTCCTCAACAACTGCATTTTTTAGTCATAATTTAAGGCAAAATTTATTAGCTGGCTATAGTTTTTCTTACCTTTAGAGGCCATGAAGATGTCTGAGTCACTTTTTCAAGGCAACCAGGTTAAAAGAAAAGGCTTTTCTTTTTGCAGCATGGAGAGAAAACAGCATGCACGAAACTTCAGAAGGTGTCTGCTTGCCTCATGTCAGCTTACAAATAACAGGGGAAAGAGTGCATCTGTGTTTCTAGAGTGCTTGATTTTATCTGTTTGGACAACAGGGGGAGATGAAGTTATCGCCAAAGGTAAACACTACTAGGAAACCATCCTGTCACTTGGTGGCTGAAGAAACTATTTAAAAATAACTTAAGCAAAAAAGGAAAGCAAATAATCCTCATTTTAAGCAAATAATCCTCAGTTATTTTATATGTCTTAGAATATACATGTTTATATTCACCCTTACACTGGAAATAGTTTATTTTAATTTCTAGAAGTCTTCTGTGCCAGAAGCTCTGTTTTAAAAAATCCTGTAATACATAAGATTGTCACAGTTGTAAATACATTTCTTTACATGTTGAAAATGTTTGAACATAATTATTCTTATTTTCTTCTGAAAAAACCCATCCTCCCCAAAATACCATAAAGAGAATGTATTCCCTACTCTTCATGCATATAAATAAACCTTTATTTTCATTTTAAAATTAAATTTGATTAATCAGAGGAATTAGGAAACAAATATTCATTTATCTCCTGAACATTATCAAACATACAGATATTTAACTGCATGAGTAGTAAAAAAAATCACCATAACCTTGACTAGACCTCTGGAATTTCAAAATGTAGTTGCTAGTGGGAATTTTGCTAACTATGTCAGTTGCCCTGGATGGCTTGTTTTGGAAAGGTTGGACTTGCAGGCCATATTGTATTTTCAGTAACACTGTCTACTTGTAAAAATAGTTAAATGGCCTTAGAAAGTCTAGCAATGAAAAACTAAAAGTTGGCTTCCTAAATTGTAAATTGTCAAAAGTTTATATTTGTCTTACTTGGCAAAGAGAAATATTTAAGTTCGAGCTGTTATTATATAAGTCATCACTGTGCAGAAAAGATATGAACACACAATTTGTATTTTTGAATTAAATTTCTTAATGTTTTCCATGGGCATTTGCAAAAAGTTCACTATGAAGCAATTAAATTACTTATCTATCATGGAAGATATTTTAAGTTGTCCTCATAATAGACAACTTAATTTCGATAGTTTTGCAGAGCATCAACCAACTTTGAAATGAAATAAAAATTTAAGTAAATTAAACATTTGATCTATATAAGGCAGGCCACTCCTGTATCTAGACAAGGCCATATGACTGACAAACGGGATCTTCAACGATTTAATTTGCAACAGAGAAATGACATTGGTTAGTAGTTATTGCATATTTCTTCTCTTGTGCATTCTTCCTTTCTGCCCTGTTATGGACCAACATTGCTTTTTTATTTTGTCTTTTTTTTTTTTTTTTTTTTGGGTACCGGGGTCGACCTCAGGACCTCGTGCACCAGCAGGCGCCCGTGACGCTGAGTGATATCACTGGCCCTTTTTTGGTATGTCGGTTCCGGGAGTCGAACTCCGGCCGTCGCGCTTGCCAGGCAGGCGCTTACGCCGCTGAGCCATCTCACTGGCCCTATTTTGTCTTTTTAAAGGCTTAGCTTTTGTTTACCTGAGGTTTTCCTTCTCTCTATTCCTTTCTATTTTTAGACTTTCTTAAAAAGAGGCTCAGAGACCCTCTTTAATGAAATGCAAATGTTTCAAGCATCCTAACCCTGTATGACCAGCCAGCCAAGTGATGCTGTTCCATATTGCACAAGCTGGCTGCACATTCTGTCCTGCTGCTGTCACCACTGCAGTCCCACTTCACCTTCACAGTACTCAGCACTCACCATGTACTGCCAGCTGCCTCCACAGGACTATGGCCACCATTATTACTCGAAGTGGCCACACCATATGCTCAGGTCTGCACTACGACTTTTTGGGGGGCTCAGTTTCTCTTTGCCACCAGGCCGAGGTTTTCCTAGTCTCCTCCTTCCATTCCGTGAAAGAGTCAATATAAGGCAGGCATGATATAGTTGGCATAACTCAAAACTTTAAAATCTCACAATGGGATTGCAGTACGAAAATAAGAAACTCGAATGTTAGAAAATTGAGGGCCAATGGCCTTGCCCATTCCCAGGAAACTCCCCATTGTCCACCTTTCTCTCCTTAGCCTCTGCTCTACTGAGCATGCCTGCACATCTACTCAGGATGCTCTCTCTCCTGTCCTTGGCTGCTGCCACAAGCCTGTAATTGCAGCACTGACAGGAGGATTGCAGTGAGTTCAAGGCCTGAGCTACCTAGGGATACTGTGTCTCAAAAAAAAAAAAAAAAAAAAGCAGCATCTTGGCTGTCCTTGTCCTCAGTTCTAGGCAAAAGGAAATGGAAACAAATTGCAATACTACCCCTTAACAATTACTGTCCACAAATGGCATTTTTACACGGCATAATTCAGCCATTTCTGAAGGGCTGTCCATTCCTGAAGGGCTGTCCATTCATTATTTTATCATTATGCCAAATTTTACCCATTACTTTATGGTTAGGCATTTGGGTTACATTTTCATGGCACAGAGGCTCATCAAAATAGGCTTTCAGGGTCTGGTGATATAGCTCAGCGGCATAAGTGCCTGCTTGGCAAGCGCGAGGTCCTGAGTTCGACTCGTGGTACCCGCATATAAAAAAAATAGGTTTTCAGTAGTAGGGGAGAGACTATCAATTTATTTAAATCTACACAGTAATAGAAAGGAAATGCTGCCTGTTTCAAAACCAAACCAAACCAAAACAAACCAAAACAAAAATAGCAATATGCTCCAAATAATATCCCGGGACATAGGTGGGGATGGAGTAAGATATAAGCCTGGAGCAGAACAAGAATTGGAAGAGCTGGACTTGGGTATACTTCACAAGATTTATGCGTTTTGTACCTCTGCTTCTACTATACAAATTATGTGATTACAAAATTATATACATATATACACATACATTTATGAACATTCATCTATATATATTTGCAAATATATATGAAGTGAAAGAGAATTATTTTTCCTGATTTCTATAATAGTATTTTGGGTGAAATTCTAAAATACATTTTATCCACTTAATTTTTTGTTGTTGTTGTTACTGGGAATCAAACTCAGGACCTTGTACTTGCCAGGCAGGCGCTTTTGCTCCTGATCCATATCCCCAGCCCTATCCATTTAAAATTGTGTTTCTTAAAAATTCATAATAATGCATAAAATCACATTTATTTTCAAACACTGCATGTTATTCCATTTTATAAAAATAATAAATGCAAGTATTGGCCATTTTAATGGGCAGTTATGCTGTTTCATGGAAGGCAATATTTCTTATGCACATGTGGGGATGTTCTTTGAAGCTGCATATCCAGAAATGAAACTGCTGGTTTATGGAGTATGAAGATCTTCCTCTACTAGCTATCATTAAGTTGATTTCCAATACAGTTGTACCAACTTACATTCCCAATAATGCTGTATGAGATTTGTCATTTCCACGTATCACACACACACTTGGTCAGTATAGTAGGGAATTAACTAGGGAGCTCCTAAACATTAATTTATGAGGAGGCAGCATTCAGAGATCTTAATTATATCATCATCCGAGTGCCATATATACACCTTGTTGTACATTTATGTTTTAATCTGTTCCTATTATACTGTTTCATATAATAATTACAGCAAATTTTATGAATAGCTGACTATAAAAATGACTACTAGAGAAGGGAAATCCTAAGTAAGTGAATTGTATTTTGGTGATTAAAATAGCACCTTTCACTCATGGCTTGATCTCCTAAAATATGAATCTACCTAAGAATCTAATCATGTACCACCTACGGCATGTATTTCTATGCATAAGTCTTATCCCTGTACTTACAATTTCTTATACTACAACCCCCTGTGAAATAATACAGGGTGTGTAAATAAATACACAAAGGAAGGAAAACGAATATATAGAGAAATATAATTATTATTTTTTTCTAGAGTCACTTGATTTAATGCTACCTTATTAAACATGAAAAATTCAATACTTTAATGTAAACTGAGGTTTCTTCAATTATTGCATTAGTCATTTATTTACACTGATGAATAAACCTTGTATCCAAGTGTGTTTCTTTACTACCTTATTCAAACCTGCTCTTTTCATATATTGCTTCATTAATTTATTCATTTGATAAACATTAACTTTTTAATATCTTCGTAGCACTGGTGAACATTTTGAGAGGTAATGACATGGGTTCCACTCTTGGGGGCATACCCTAGTGGAGTATCACAACATAAAATTCGATATTTTATTTCTTTTTTTAAAATTGTGAGACATTTTCTACCTTCAGAAAATAAAATGACACAAATCATCTTCTCTTTGAAAAGCAAAACTAATTAAAATCAATAATGTGGCATTCAATTGACTGTTCATTTTTTCACTTATATAGTACATGTTCAATTTTTCCTTTCTGTTACTTTGAAACAGGTGAGTAATAACTTGAGACATTCATTCTTGAGTAATGAGGAGAGTAAATTGGATTACCTTTCTTGGTTGATAGTAAGAAATACATTTGGTATCCTCTTTCTTTCTATGTAAAAAAAGCATCAATTAAAAGAACCAGAAAGAAGATTCCTGGATACACAGTACAGTCTTCCTGAAATTGAGAGACACAGACATAGTTCTAGACCAAATATGTTCACCAAGATGATGTGGAAAAGACTTAATTTGGAATTCTATGCACAAAGATTCAATGGGACTAATGGTATTCTATAATCAGAAGATTGTGAAGCCCAAGGCAGAAGCAAATTTTAGTTGGTATATATAAATTTTTTGAATATTTTCTTCAAATAAGACTAAGTTAAATGGAATAGTGTTCTTTGACATACAGTTTCTGTTTTGAAGTATCTTTCTCTTCTGGCATTTACTTGGTATGTTAAGAACAATTAAAACTTTTAATAGTTTCTAATGACATTTCCCTGTAAAGACTCTAAAGAATATTTTGAGTAGTTACCATTTATGTAAATATTATGTATATTCATATATATGAATGAGAGCAAGAGAGAGCCAGGTACAGAAACAGAGACAGAGAAATTGCAAGCAGAAAACTACACACTACAGAAACATGTTATGTTGAAATTATTCATTTAAATATCTTTTAGGGTGTGTGTTTATATATGAGTTTGATAGCGATGAAAACAAGGAAAAAAGAGACACACAGAGAGAATTAAGATAGATAAGAGAGAGAGAGAGAGAAGAGAGACAAAGAGAGAATATGAATTTGGAACTATTAACTAGATGAAGGAAAATTAAAAGAAAAACATTAATCTTCAGAGACTACAACACATCCCCAAAAGACCTTCTTTTACCATTTTGGCAATTTCTTTATTTCTGCCACTATTTAAATAATATTTACCTTGTGCCTTGCTCTGTGTGGCCACTTTTCCCTCCTGTGTGTTTGCATCTTCAGATACTGAATCACCAAAATACAGCAATAAGCTGTTCAGCAGCTGCAGCCACCAGCCCAGCAGTGCTCTGCGCACAACTGCCTTTCCTGACACAGCCGTATCATGCACGGCCAATGCAGCTGCAATTCAGTGTCAGCTAGAGTACACCAATTGTTTTCTGCAGCACACTTTCCTCACATTTTCGGCTCTGAAAATAAGCATCCCTGAGCATCCATTCCCCCAGAGCAACATTCCCAAGAAACAGAGGCAATTATTGTAATACATATACATTAAATAAGTAGGCAAAACACAGTAGAGTTAATTTATGCTTACTAGTGCATGTTTAGTGTTTACTTCTGATACTTAAATCATTGAAAAAACGTTACTGCAGTTGAAGGATTGGTTTGGTAAATAGTGGCTAAAAGAATGAGATGAGTCTGATGTACCAGGTAGAATGCTGATTCACTGAACAGGAGGTTCAAGTTTGGTGGAAAAGCAAGGTGTATTTCTGCAGTTTGTGTGTATTTCTTTTCTTGTTGTGGTTGCCTAATGGAGAAAAACTACTAATACATGTGTTGACCCATTATCCGATTTCATGAAATGTTCAGTGAAAAAAATGATGGAGCAGCAATCCAAGTGAAAAACAGATATACTAACAAGTTCTTTTTAACAAATCATTATGATGCAAAGCACAATGTATAAAAAGTTCTTTAAAGTATGTTTAACATAAAGAGCACACTATGTAAAGAAGACATTAATAATTCTCACTGAGGCTGGTGTTTTAAAAAGTTCTTTAAGTATGAGACATTGTCCCTTGTTTCTAAATGCTAAAATTGGTTTGTAAACAGTAAAAAGAAAAACATTACAAGCTAAATGAATGTCATTGCTAAGAAATATGTCTTCCTTAAACAACCCTGGGATTTGAACCTTTCCTCTATATTTCCTCTATATTTTTCCCTTCCTCTGGAATGCTAGTGTGAAAGATATTTGTAGTATAATTCCCTCATCTAAATTTTTTGCCTAGAAAGCACGATTTAAATGAGGTTTCTCCTAGTCACTTCATTTAATACTCACACACAACACTCTCTTAGGCCCTTTTAGGGGTTCCCTTGATCCTTCTTATCCTACTCAATTTTTCTTTCTTTTAATATGCTCTATCACTGTCTAACACATTATATGCTTACTTTATTTATTGTGTTTATTATACATTGCCTCTATTCCTTCTCAAGAATGTGAGATCTTACAAAGTAGGAATTTTTATCTTTATTATTTATTGTTACATCCTAAGCATCTAAACAGTATCTGTGTCATAGCTAGGAACTTCAATATTTACTGACTGAAAAACATGCGGAATAATATCACTTAATGTGTAACTTAAATCACACTGTAAAACAGTTTTAAAGGTTTTTCAAGGTAGATATGTGTCAAGCATATTAGCCTAATTCAATATATGAGTAAACTCGATGGGCCTGATAGCATTAAACTAGTTTGTGATGATATTAATTTTTAGATCATGAGTCCAAAAATATTAAAAAAGCAAAATGAGTATGGCTGATTTTTCAAAAATGCCTACTGTGGTTTGGTTGTAGTCCATGAGCTGGAGTGTGGCAACATTAATTGGTGGTGGGGCCTGAAGGGAGGTACTAAGGTCACCAGACCCTGTGGGTTCTCACAAGAAAGTTGTTATAAAAGAATAAGCCTTGAACCCCTTTGGCTTCTGGTCTTACAGTGAGATCTTTTCCTCTCACATGTGATGCCTGCATCATGATGCCATGAGCCACAAGGTCTTCACTAGAGCTCAACTGATGTCAATGCTATGCCCGTGACATTCCAGAACCGTGAGCTAAATAAACCTCTTTTCGTTATAATGCCCTAGTCTCAGGTACTTCATTAAAGTAACATTAAGTAGACTGATACACAATCTAGTCTGATAATATCTGTATCTCACTACACTTTCGCTTTACATTAGTTTCGATTTCTGTTTATATGGGTTTGTATCTACCGTCTTTTTTTATAGTTATTTTTGTCTGCTACTAAATATACAAAGATTTTCATTTTTTTCTTCTTATTTTCTTTTCCTCTCTTGGCTTAGAACAGATACTATTTCTATTCTTGTGGACCCTAACTGTATATATTGAACATGTTTGTATAAATAACTCTGAAGTTATTTCCTACAATCATGTATATTAACAACATTTGATCTGAAGCCTACTGTATTTATAAAAATTTCAACACTTAATATTGACTTTTTAGTAAGAATTTCACCATATCGTGGGTTGTAATAATGTTTTGTTTTCCAGAAGGGCTCATCAGCTCATGTTTCCTTAATTCAGGCACATCATATCTGAAAGTTTTGTCACCATCATATTTGCTGGATATGTTGGCTGGGCATAATATTCCTGGATTACATTTCATTTCCTTTAGGTCTCAGTAGACCCTGCTTCTATTGTCTTTGAGTATTTATGTGTATTTCTGAAGACAACAGGCATTTTCCACTTCATAAATGTCTTGCTTTCCTTGCTTATATGGTGGAAGAAGTCTTTATCCCTTGTAACTCAGAAAGTATACTGCAATATAAATCATTGATTGTTTTGTAACTCACAGTTTTATGTAAAGGAATTTTTCTTTAATTTTTTTCTATAGTTGTATGCTAGATACTGTTTGTAGGGTGCTTAGTCACACAGCGGTTAATTCATCCAGTTCACCTCTTTTCCTTCTGAGAGGATTTGTGGTATGCTTTTCAATTTTTTATCTTCAACTGCTTTGCCTTCCAGGTGGAAACAGTTAACTGAGAAATTGTTCATTTCTTCTTTTAAACATCCTTCCTTCTGGAACTTTCTACATGAAGAGTCCTTGGTTTTTCTTTTACTGTTTTCTTCCCTCTTCTGAGACAGTTACCTTAGGGAGGGGCTAACTATTAAGAGCCTTGTGTGAATTTTTCCTATTTTCCTATCTCTTTAGTTTATTTCATATCTGGGAAAAACATTTTAAACTCATAGAATTCAACATAAAATTCATTAAATCCATTCAACATTAAATTCATGTGTTACAGGTCTTTCTGACTTATGAAAGTTTAATTGATGATTTTTTAAACTTACTGATAGTGAGAAAATGATAAGCATCTAACAGATTTTAAAAAAAATAAGATACAGTATGAATTTTCCTGGGATCACGATATGCATATCATATTCATTTGAGATGCTGGGCCATAGCAGTGAACCACTGGTAGACACTGCAGCTCCTCGTAGGCCATGTGATTGTGAAGATAAAAAACTGATGTTCTGCTGTGTTGCTAAGCTATGGTGTTTGGTAGGTTTAGTGGGTTAAATTATTTTCAGCCTACGATACTTTCAACTTATGATGAGTTTTATCCATCGTAAATCAAGGAACATCTAGATAGTATAGGTAGATATTCAGATTCTGACCAATAGTTTAGGTCAGTCGTGGCAAACCTATGGCACCATGTGCTGCAGCGGGCATGCAGAGCCCTCTCTGTCCACATGAAAGCCAAGTGTATGAGTTGTTCTTTCCAAACTAAAACTTCAGTATTCAGGTTTAATTGCAGTGCTGGCACTTTGTGATAAATAAATGAGTTTGTGGTTGTAGTTTCGGCACTCAGTCTCTAAAAGGTTCACTATCACTGACTTATGTAGTTATTCAGATTTTGACCAGTAGCTTAGGTAGTTATTCATATTCTATGTTACTTTTGGTAATAAGTTCTGATGTGAAAAAGAAAAGCAAGTAGCAAATAAATGATATTCTTGAGGTAATTACAGAAGTATCCTGACTTTAGAATTCTTAATGCCTTCTCACTACGTTTTCCATTTTACCATGTTTCCCCCCTACGAATCCCACAAAACAATACAGCTACATCAAAAATATTTATTTTTGTTTTTTTTAGTTCGATCACAATTTAAGTCAACTAATAGATTTTTAAGCTAATTTTAGGAGTACATTATAAACAATCTAATATATGTACTTCGTCTAGTTAATCAGAAGCAGGGATTTTAGCTGCAGATTCATGCTGTTATACATTGAGATATTCCACCCAATTTTTAATGAAGGAGCAAAGGGAGATTTCAGTAAATGTCTTGTGTCCAACCATCAACATGCTATTACTACACTTAAGGTCTTGTTTCACACGAGGGAAATCTTTTTCCTTTTTAAAATCTCCTGTCCCTTCCCAAATCATCATTTTTGAGAATCTCCCAATCATAGAAAACTGTGATTCTTTGAGCCTCTCGGTCGTACTCTTTATAACCATGGAAACCAAGCCAAACTGTTACCAAGGTTACCTTCTTGAAGCCATCATTTCAGTCTCAGTATCAGTTTTTCCTAGGATTAATAAATTCATTGAAATAATAACAAAAATAGTATTTGTATATAATGCATAGATTAGTCTAATCTTAAAAATTCTGTCCTACATAAAATTATATATAGCTAAATGTACAGTTCAAGATGAAGAAAGAAACACACTCATGTGACATTATATAATGTGAGCAACTGATTGTCTGACAGGAGAATTAATTAGACCTTTAACGCATATTTGGTAGCATAAGGTTAGTTTCCTTTTGTGTGTGTGTTTTTCCTTTACATTACTTCATTCTCCTGTATTGTATGCCATAATATTATAAATGGTACCATCAGTCTTCATTTTTTGTAGTCAACTATGGGTAAAACAAGGAGGACTTGATTTTAAATGAACAATAGAAGGTAGATTATAGAAACCATGAAAACATAAAAGCAATTGTATATCTTCATATATTTTAAAGTATGATAAAAGGAAATGTGATTTCATTAAATAGTTAATTTAATGTTGAGAGTTAAAACATATTGTTTAAAATAATAAATCAGGAATCTGAAGTATACTTTAGAATGACTTGGGTATTTTCAGAGAGTTATAATATATAAATACTTGAATATTTTATATATCTCTTGGTATACATCCACAGGGGAAATATAAATTATTTAAAAAGACAATGGAAACAGGTAGGAGATTTGGATATAAGACTCACATTTTATAGCTTTTGTATGATTTGACATTTATATTTTGAGTGCTAAGCTGTTCAAATAAACTTCAAATCAATATTTTTGTCATTATATAATGTGGAGTGATATTTTTCACAAAACGGAAATGTGTAAGAATTTTTTTCTCCTCATTGAAGAAAAACATAAACACGCAAAGTGGCAGATTTTCTGAAAGGATTCTATTCCCTGTAAATGTTTCTTTTTCTATTGTCCTTTGTGTCCCTCTTCCCATTAGGGGGGTACATAGGTACCAATGAGACAGAAGCCCTGAGTGTGGAGCCTGAGCACTGAGAAGGGAGACACAGCTCCTGTGTGTGAATGAGGTAGGGCCTTGTGTCAATAAAAACTAAGAAACACCTTCAAATGGAAGATCAAGAACGTCCTTTGCTAAGAGATTACTTATAAATTTGTTAGTGTGGGATCTAAGATGAACACTCTTCAGACCACTGTACTAGTCAGCCTCACAGAGACAAATATGTAAATTACAATAGAGAACAAAAAGAAGAGAGAGAAAGTCACAAAGATTGGCTTCTTTGAGAGGGAAAAACAGAGAAATAGCTAGCATGACCTCACTCTACTCCCAGCCTCCCCTTTCTCAGGTCCACAATGGCTAACCTCCAGCAGGAAGCGAAAGAAAGTGAAGTTTCTCTCCTGGAGGAAAGAAGTCAGCTGCTCTGGTCAGAGAGCGGGGTGAGAATGGGTGGAGATGGGAGGAGGATGGATGTTTAGGAACATAAGGAAGACAGTTTTATGATTTTGGTAGAACTATAATATTCCACCTGCTAGAAAAATTGTAACTAAGACAGACATCTGCCATGTTTATGACGTAAATGACCTCCTCTTAGCTGTGGCAAAACTGTGTACTGCACAATCTGCAAAGCCACGCCTTACATGTGAGCAAAAGCTCAGAATGAGGAAACTTGCCTGACCCCATGTGTCGTGTCCTCTAGTGAAAAATGCCATGCTAGCCAGTAAGACGGAGCTACCGTGAATTTAAATTTTCTTACATCAAAATGGCACCCCGCTGGCATTCAGAAGCTGGGGTACAAACCACATAAAGTGTTGCAGTCTAATTCCACCATTGGAGATTCCTTTGAATTGCGTTTTCTACAGCCCTTAGGTTGCATAAAACTCTGGCTTGTGAAACACAAAAACAGGTATTCTAAATATGGAATGAATGACTTTCAAGACTTTTTTCTTAAAAAAAAAAAATGCTTGAAGGCAGCTGCAGAAGCCTTGTTTCACTTTAGAAAGGAAGTGCTTGAAGAAGGAAAGAGGAAGAAAACTCACATGTACTTGATATCTTTTGCATCAGATGCTGCATTATAGGATTAGATATATAGATATTTAATTTAATTTAGTTAATTGCAGCAAATGGTCAAGGCGAGTGACCTCTTTTTGTTTTATAAATGCGATGCAGTTTTCGGCAAACAGGCTTCAATTATGTTTGTTGATTGCTCTTCAGTTGAGGGTGATTATGAGCCATAAAGTAATACAAGTTAGGAGAGGAAAGAAAAGTAAGAAAGCAATAGACTCAGTCAATGGATTTGAAAATGTGTCTTGAGAAATCCTTCACCACAAGGAAGGCCCCAGAGGCCTCTGCGGGGTAATAGGCTGAGCAAGATTGGCGCCCAAGGAGGCAGGGTATATGAGACTAGGCATGGACTCTCTCTTCCGTCTCTTTAAACAGAGAAGCTTTGATTTTATCCACTTTCAAAGTTTTCTTTTAAAAATAACTAGCATACAAAGCCGTATGATCAATTTCTTCATATTCACTTTGAGTTTCCTCTAACGTATCGGAGGCACAAAGCTTTCAAATGATATTACGGTTAAGTAGAAATGGAGCAGTAATCATCTCACTGCTCACATAAAATCTAGTATTGCCTATTTGGTGTCACAAAGGTTCATTAACTCATGTAAAGCCAAACAGTTCATTAAACAAAGGTGATGTGATAAAAACAGCTCCTTCAGAAAGAGAAAGTGAGAAACAGAACAATGCGACCTCCCAGGCTAAAGATTATTTTCATGTTCCTTCTTAAGCCCCAGCACTTATGTATTCTTCTGGAGCTCTCTGGTTGATTGCTCTAACATTTATCAAGAGAACAGTGTCGAGAAATTTACTAAATTAATAAGCAACCATAATCTCTCCATGGATTGCATGAATACTGCATTTAGAAGCAATCTGTAGTTTTAGCCAAGCAGGTGGAAGTGAGAAACCTGCTTGTCCATTTACTTAAAGTGCCCTGTGACTCTGCCACCAAGACACTTTGATGAAGGAATGAGGGGACAATAATTCAAAGCAATTTCATCTTTTGTTTATAGCTAACATGTGATTATCAAAGTAGGAGGCCCTACGATCTCACAGAAGCCAACCGTATTCCTCCTTCAACCAGTGTGCTAGAGGCAAAGGAAGGGTCAGGTAGTTTAGTAGTTTAAAGCAAACAAAAATCTATAGGTGAGAGTTTTCAGTTTTAAAAATCACATATAGCAGAAAGTCCCATCACTTTTAATCTTATTTATTTTTGTTGTTTTAATTTATTTGCATATATTAGTGTACAGCAGAACTCATAGGAAGATATCTTTTGTTATATCAAGTAGAACCAAAACAATGGCAAGGAAAAAATGTGAAAATTGTAGTTGATTTTTGTTGCATGTGTTTGTAGATGCAGCAGATGGGATAAAGGTTTATATATTATCTGTGTTTAATATTTTCCCACATATTGTATCTTCTACATGACCAGGAAGAATCTGTAAGATATTGCACTAGCTTTTCTAAGTTGTCCCTCACAAGGCTAATTAAAGTAGAAAAAACCCAAATGATGGTGCTGCGGGATGGCAAGGGAGCTCTCAGGTCTCTCTGCTTTATCTCATTATCCTCAAGCCTGTTTAACAAGTAATTTGAACAGATGAACCTAGAGAGAAGGTGATTGCACAAACCATTTCTAGTAATTCATTTTAATGTTTAACTGACCTCCCCTTAATGGCAGCAAGTTCTTAAAACTGTGTGAAACGCTTTTTTGCAGGAATTTAAATACCACATGAAAGAAAATATGAAGCAGTATTTCTTTCATATCTCTGTCAGTTGCAGTGCCAGACCCTTTGTCTCTTTCATTTGAATAAAAGCTGCCTAAAATATATCAATATTTGCTCTCTCAGCTTCCTTTCTCCACATACTACTCACCGTCATTCACTCCTTAAAACAAGTGTAATCTGGCTTTCACACCCTAATTCAAAGGCCTGTCACTTCTCAAAAACTACAAGGTAACATTTGGCCTTCTGGTGCCAAAACTAAATGTACTTTAAAAGCCCTGTTCACTTGACCTCTCTTGGCACTTGACTGTTGACAACTTCTTGTTTTGAAACACTTTGGAAACACTTGGCTTATTTGACATTATTTATTGAAGGTTTTTTTATAATAGTCCTAATGGCTTTCTTGACTTTTAATTTTGGTGATACCTATGCTGTGACCTTGACTTTTAAAATTTTGTCATAATATACAGTAATACCTTGGTTCACAAACGCTTCTGTTCGTGAACACTTGGGTTCACGAACAGAAGCATTTGGCAAATTTTTACTTCCGTGTGTGAACCTCCTCCTCAGGTGACAAACACGACTGTGGCCATCTTCCCCAGAATCATGGAACAAATTAAGTTTGTAAATCAAGGCACCACTGTATTATCTTCCTGAACAATCTTATCTTTGTACTGGATATGAATTTGATCAATTCCAAAATTCATAATATTAATTCTGTTTTTCTTCTGGTCTTCACATTTGTATAAGCAATTTTTATTAAAATGTATATGTTATTATCCATACCGATAACACAGAAAATTACATGTCACTGTCAACAAACACAAAAATAACTTCATGATTAATTGTATTTTCAACAACATTGAATCTCTGTTATATGCCTTTCTCTGGGCCAGTCACAATGCTGGACTTGGAATCAAATGAAATGTATGAGTAATTTTCCAGGAGCTCTGGGTCCAGACACTCTCAATTCTCTATTAGAACCCTCTCAGGGACTACCATACAATCTTGTCCTTCCCATAATTGATTGTACCATGTTATAGTCTAACTGAGTATTTCCTTATGTACTTCTGTTACCCAGAGTATTAAAATAACAGGAACTACCTCTATTCTGTTTCTCATTCTTTTTTTATTTTTGAGGCAGGGTCTCGCTATGTGGTTCAGACTGACCTCGAAGTCACTACGTAGCTTAGGCTGGCCTCATCCTCACAGCGATCCTCATGTCTCAGCCTTCTTAGTGCTGGGATTACGGGTGTGCGCCACCACACCTAGCTTGTTTATTATGTCTCATTCGAATTCGATATTCACTTAATGAATGGATTTTCCACAAATAACACATATTCACTATTTTAGTTTGATTTGCTATAAAAAAATATCTTAAGCTTGGTAGTTTATAAACAACTGAAATTTGCAACTCAAAGTTCTGGAGGCTTAGAAATCCAAGATCGAGCAGGGCCTTGGAAGATGTGATGGGTGGTTAGGGCCTCTTTCTTGTTCATAGATAATGCTTTCTCCCTGCAGCCAAACATAGGGGAAATGGTCAGGGGTCTCTCAGTCCTTTCTGATAAGTGTACTAGTCACATTCATGAAGGCTCAATCCTCCATGCATAGCTCCACTTCATACTATCACTTTCAAGGTTAGAGTTTCAACATACAAATTTTATTTTTATTATTATTTTTTTTTTTTGTGGGTACCGGGGGTCGACCTCAGGACCTCGGGTGCCAGCAGGCGCCTGTGCCGCTGAGCGATATCACCAGCCCTTTTTTCGTAGGTGGGCTCCGGGAGTTGAACTCGGGCCCTCATGCTTGCCAGGCAGGCGCGTACACCGCTGAGCCATCTCACCGGCCCAACATATGAATTTTAACACATAAATTCATAGTATAGCACCCACTTATTAGATAAATTTGATATGAAAGGAAAATTATTTTCTCTCCTGAGTTTTTGTATTTCTTCAATTATTTTTCTAGCAGGTTAAAAACATTTTATATGGTCATTCAAAATATGGTTATATAAGGAAAATATGGCTACGTGTGGAAGTATTGAAGGACTGGTGTAAAATATAGGTGGCTTTGGTAAATGCACGGTTTATATGATCAGAGACCTAAAAATATAGCCTCCTCTGTTAAAAAAAAAAACTACCAACTTTGAAAGCGCCTGGAATAATTTGTGTGTATGTGTTGCCATCCTAACTAAGATGTGAAAGAAGTGACATAGAATTTATTGAATCTTTCAATTTCAAGATTCTTGCCATGTACTTTTATTGGGTAAGTATTACAATGAAAAAACTTGTTTATTGATATTAGCCATCTTGTCCTTCATGTTTTCACAGTGAAAATATTGATCATGTTTCACATCATTTTTACTTATTCTAGACAAAGGGTATTCTGTGTAGTGTCTGATATATGCAAACACTGGGGAAGATATCCAAATAAATCTTGCTGAACCTCTGTAGCTCTTTTTAATTTTGACAGGGACCTGTCTTCAAGTGTTGGTGACAGTACTATTTGCTGTTATTAGATTTTAAAATATTACCAAAGAAGAAAAGTTTTCAAGAAAGATGCCACATAAATACTTCTAGCAAAAAAAAAAAATTGTTTTGAAAGTTATACTACACAGAAATTCAAGCTTTCTGGATGGTGACCCCACGAGGGCATTTCTATTTGTATTGGAATAGACTCATTTCCAAATTTGGAGGGTAGCCCATGTTCCATTATCATACAGCCCACAATGTGCTTGATATTGTTAATTAGGGTGCAAATTGTGGGGGTATTACTGGTGACCTGGACATGTGTTCAATAGAAACAGAAATGAGCCCCCCAACTCATTTCACATAGGCCAGAAAACATCTGCCAGATGGTTATAGCTTTCAGTAACTATTAAACTGGATGGCATTTGAACAAATGACTTAGATATATAGTGTTTGAAGCTTATTGTGAAAATTCTAACATGTCCATGGAGATTACTTTTAATGAAAAACTACATTAATCTACCTCATGCATTGTGATTAGGCTAAAATGGATAATTCTCTCTCACTTTTGTGAAAGTCAAGCTAAAAATGCCTTAATCCACTTTAATATAATGCTGACAAAACATCTGGGAGATTTACTGATACGAAGGTATCTATTAGGACATCAAAATTAATTTCAATTCCTTGAGGTATCTTATTTTAATTAACAAATTCATGATCCTGTTCTATTAATTAGCGTGCTAAAGTAGTAAGTTTCAGATGAATTTAATTCTAACAAAGCATTTATCTCCTACCATAATAAAAAAGCATTAACAATCTCAATCTAATTTATTTTATACATTTTAAAGCAGTCTTGAAATTCCATTCAGAAAAGTAATATAAGTAATATTCGTTATTTTTAATTTAAAGATCTATTTTGGCTGTGCACATTTTTAAAAAGTCTCATTATTAGTAACACTATAGTTCTAACACTGTATCTTTTAAAGATTATTAATGTGAGCATGAGTTCATTTAATATATTGTATTATTAAACTTTCTGATGCACTGCTTGGTATATCTAGGAAGCAACATGGATAAACTCTGCAAATAAGTCCCTGCTCTGCTCAAAAGTATAATTTCTGCATAGCCATATTTTTTTTTTTTGTAGATTGCTATTTTGAAGTTTATCTTGATTGCAGGTAAAGTATTTTTAGGCAACAACATAATTAACAGACTAGATTAACAGATTAGATATACCGGAAGTATTAATATAGCAGAAAATGGTGGCACTTTCAAACAATTTTGCCTGTGTCTAACCACAAATGATGGCATTAGGGAGTTTATAATTTAAAGGAACTAGGTTATGAAAAACTGAACAGTAATTCTGAAAGTCCTCACAGAATTTTTGTACTTACATATTAATTTGTTGTCAGCATGTTTGTATTCAAAAGTATCATAAAATTAATCTCAAATAGAACTCTGATATGCAATCAATATCAAATACAAAAAATCAAGATATTGTGTATAATTTCAGTTTTTAAATATTATTATAGATAAAGGATTGGGCAGGAAATGTCTTTACTTTGAGGTCCAAGCGGCGACATCAAACTTTATGGAGTTAATTATGTTATAGGAAAGAAAGCAGGCTTCCAAAAATATTATTGATATAATATTAAGAGATCAATAATTGCAAATAATTTTGGTACTACTAATAACAATTAGTGTATTAATAAGAATGAAATTCTCATTGGAATTAATATTTACTTAATTGAGGCTCAAAACTAGTGTTTCCTGTCATCAAAATCAATTGCAAGTGTTCATTCTTCAGTGCTGACCTGTAATGAGATTTTATGCATTTTATCTTTGAAAATTCCTTTTCACACAAATAGATACTGACTTGAACTTGTGAACATGCAGAATTCTATTAGATTCTCTAGAAGTTTGCCTTTTAGCATGTCATTGAATTTCAGATTATTTGCTTCCAATTGTTAAACAAAATTCTTCCCATCACAAAATTTCAGTCTTGGCTTTGACCTCAAAAATATTGCAAATGCTGTCACAGCTAAGCCTTAGAATTGCTGTGTGTTAGAGAAAATTAGTGTCTGACTGATTTTTTGACACAAATTAACAGAACTGATGATTTTATCCACAAAAGCCATTGAAGATCATAGTTAAGTAGTGAACTTTAGCAGTGATTTATCTAATATAAAGTCATTATTCTTATTGCACTTAAGGACAATAAGTCACCAAGTTAATTCAAGTCTCCCAAGAGCAGACTCCATGATGGATTCAGAAGGGCAAAACTATCTTGGAAATCATCTGAAAGGGACAAAATAGAAGGAGCCAAAGGATGTGGGAAGAACCTTGACTGAAATGCAGTTCTGACCCACGTGAGAGAGGTAAAGAGGAAGAGTCTTGATACATAGTCTTTTATTCCCCCCAGTCCTGAGGATTGAGCACAGATCTTTGTGTAAGCTAGGCAAGCCCTGTATGACAGAGTTACACCCCCAGCCCTTTTTATTTTATTTTGAGACAGGTCTTACTAAGTTGTCCAGGATGACCTCAAAATGTGATCCTCCTTCCTCAGTCTTCTGAGTAGCTAAGATTACAGTCCTGTGCTACCAACCATGCCCAGCTGCAATGAAGTTTTTAGTTTTTACTGACACAGCAAAAATTTCGCATGTGATATTTTAATACAGCTTGAAGAAAGTTTCGGCCAAACCACTGGGGAGTTCTTAAACCAGTCACCCGTTAGAGGAGTCCCTGCTGTTCTCAAGCATGGTTCAGCACCATCATGCTAGTCGCAGGCTTTTGCTAGGCTCATCTGTCAATTATACACCCTTCAGCAAGAGATCTGAATGGTACTTTTTCATGGCTTCTCCAGTGTACCACTTCCTCCGAATACTTATTTATCCACATTGTTTTGGGGAGAAGCTTCTCCATGGTTCTTACAGGCTTCTCTACTTGAGAGGAAACTCAGAAAAGAGAAACACGTGGGGTGAACTGTACCCAGTCACTGCAGTTGATCTCAGGCTGGTATGAATATTCATGATTTTCCTCCTACACATTTCATCCTAAACACCCTGCATTCAGCTGTCACCTTAGAACACCCCTATTGCTTACCTGATGGTGTGACACAACCTTTGTTCCTGGGGATCTGATTGCTTGATGATCACATTCTTCTCAGGTTGGAGTTGCTGCAAGTACTGTTCAGTGAGGCAAGGGAGTACAGGAGGGGCCCACCTGAGTGATTCGAGAAAGCATCTCTACCTTCTCCTGCTTCACAGGACAAATTACCCCTGTTACCATAGTGATTCATATTGTTTTCCCCTGGTTCCTGGACACAGAGAGCCCTGAAAGACAAAGTGCCCCGGTAGCACTGTATTTTATAATTGAATAGAATCATTGTTTTGCTTGGAAAGAGCATTCCTTTTGGGGTTTCGGGACCTCCATTCCTGCATAGCCCATACTTGCGCATAATCCCCCATTGGGTGGTTTAGAGGAATGGTAAGTGAGCTCACTCTTACTTCTACCCCTTCCTTCTCAAATTATATATTTTTACTTCTGGGGACACAATGATATACAGAGGACTCTGATTTAATGGTTGTAATAGACACCAAAGAATAATATCTCATCCTTTAAAGAATTGTCACCAGCCTGATTCTGAAGCCGTGCAAACCTGTTTCAATACTTCATGTAGTTAAGTATCTTTGGACAGCTGGTGTGTAATTTAGCTATTGGATTCTGTGGTCTTAAGTCCACTCCCAAACATTTTTCACTGCAAAAAATGTGTCCTTTGTTCAGATGCTATGTTATGTGCAATCCTTGCTTTGGATCAGCAATTTAATAAATCTTTAAAGGCAGTGCTGATTGAAACTGTGTGGGTAAGAACAGAAAAACCATATACTGAATAGGCATCTATCCTTTTAAAAATGATGTATTGATGGTCTTTCCAATATGAAAAGGATCAAAGTTGTCATCCGGCCTCTAAGTGGCCAGTTGATCTTAACTAATATTGCCACATTGATGTCAAGAATTGTGAAGGTTATAACATACTACTTTACTTGCAATCTAATAAATTCACCTGTCTTTGTTTCATATAATTTGGGAGATGATAGGAGATTCTCAGATTAGAGACAATGAGCATTTATTACTTACTGCAATAATACGAGCCAGAATGTCTTCATTTTTACAAAATTATTTTTAGTTGGGAAATCATAATTGTGTTTTTAGTTGAAAATCATAATTTATGAAATGTGATGTGATATTTTGGGGTGTGTATACCTCAGGGAAAGATTAAACCTAGGTAATGAATATACCCTTCATCTCGCTTAACACTTCTGTGGCGATACATTGAAATTACTCTCTCAGTTATCTTGAAATATACAATATCTTATTATTGACTATATTCATCCTGTTGTGTAATGAATTTTGAAAAAGTCTGCCTTGGAGCCAGCTGATTATGGGCTGACACCTCCACAAACTGTGAGCTAAATAAAATTTTCCTTCCTTAATTTTGCGCATCAGGTTATTCAGTCCCAGCAACTAGAGAAAAGTAAATAAGACATCATTATTCCACTGAACAATATACAAACCTGCCCTTTGTTCCAATAAAAGATAAAATCCAGCAAGAGTATTTGCTATAAAACCACCATAAAAAAGAAACTTCTCAACAAAAGCAGCCAGTGCCTCTAGTAGTGAAATGTTCAGACGTGAGAATTCTTTTTCAACTATCAGTGCACAGTTAGTTTCTGTTGTTGAACGAGTTACATGTTCAGAAGCAAGAGTAGCATACAGAACTTTTTTGGTGAGTGCGAGTCTCTCCTCATGGAGTCATATGGCACTTTCATCTCTGCACATTAGACCATTCCTTTAATGTGCTTTCTATGCTACGTCAGGAGTTACTGATGATGACATTTACTAATGTCAGTTGGTCAAGAAATTCTTCCTATTGTCCAGTCCTTTTTCCATGATGTGTGCTTTCTGATGGATATTAAAACTGATTCAAAAGCAGACACAGATGCTCTCTATCCCATATGTCCAAACTATGACTATAACTTTTTGTTGGTCTCTGATCTTTCAATCTCTTCCCTTTTGGTCTTCAGAAGGGAAGACCAGGCCTTTGGTCACTGCCAAAGAATCTATACATATTCTTGCCTTTGGCTACTTTTTCTGAGGCAAGAGATTAAGATGTGCCAAAACTGACTGGGAAAGTAGGTGTGACCTGTTAATTACAAAATCCCAGTAAGTACGTGCAGCACGGTTACCAAAGCCTTGCATATGGTCTTCTTGTGAGAACTCGAGCAGGTTTTTGATAGGATGGCTTAGAATTGACATCAGCCACATTGAGTTTTTGCTACTGTGTTCTCTCACAGCAGCCCACTCTTTCCTGTAGAGTGTATTTATTTTCCTGCTTTTACTTGGCCCAAACTTGCTCTGCAGACTATTTCTTTACCTATCTTTAATAAATGCAAACCTTCGCTAACATTTGCACTTATCTTGACCAATTCCTTGCTTGAGATAGAAAGAACCTAGACACCACCTCTAGAAGGAGACTCCAGCATCCCGAAACCCAGTAATACTTCCACACAAAATAGATGGTCAAGTGCACTGTTTGTAGCTCAGCCCATTGGGAATATTTTTCTTCTGTAACGTCTTTCAAGGCCACTTATGCATGTGCCTACAATATAGTTGTTCTCCACTTTCAATTTACATTGACGTTTTGAACTACCCATTATTAAACCAAGTTCCTGTTCTTTCTTCCTCCTTAGGATGGTCATGCAGAACCTTTCTGTACAGCCACAGTACACTTACGAGACGTGCACAGGTGTCATAGACTATGACACTAGCCGCAGTGGCTGCTGGAGATTTGTGGAAAGGTAAAACCTCAACTGAATCTTAGAGGTGAAAAAGGCCACATGGGCATTTAGCAGGGAGAACGTGACTAAATTATCTCAGGGCAGTCTGGGTTTCCACATGCTGCAACATAGTGCTTCCTTCAGATGGATTCGGTAATAGGTAAAACTGCCAAATTTTGTATCATTTGGCCTTGATATAATTGAGGAATTGAATTCCTGTAATCTGTCAAATGATCCTGCAGTAAGTCAGAAGAGTAAAGCTAGGGGCCGGTGAGATGGCTCAGCGGCGTAAGCCCCTGCCTGGCAAGCTTGAGGGCCCGAGTTCGACTCCCGGAACCCACATACGAAAAACGGGCCGGTGATATTGCTCAGCGGCACAGGTGCCTGCTGCTGCGCGAGGTCCTGAGGTCGTCCCCCCGGTACCCACTAAAAAAAAAAAAAAAAAGAAGAGTAAAGCTAAAGGAAAAAACAGTAAAAGTTACGACTACCCATGACCTTTAACTGGTATCAACGAGGATGTATGTACAACAACAACAAGAAAAGTGCTTCTCTTAATTTTTTTCAGTTCCAGGTGCACATTTGGATATTGACATTGTTCTTGTTTTCTTCAAAGAAGGAGTAATGGATAAAAGCATGGGTAGCATACTGAGTTGTCTGGGTGCACTGACCTTAGAATTAAATCCACACATAATAATACATAAAGGAGCAGTAAAAAAACCCGAGTCTTCCCCTGAAACAGCATATACAGGTGTTTTATTTTAAAATAACAAATCTTTTGTGAAATTTAGAATTTCCTTATTTGATTATAAATCTGGCATTTACTAAAACTTGCAATTTATTGATAATCAGATGCTGCAATGAGTCCATAAGATCGCAAAATAAAGTTGACTACATCTGAAAAGAAGACATTCTAGGAGATAAAACAATGCACTGTTTAACTATCAGCCATAATTACATTGTGATCTCTAATGTGAAGTAGAGTTACACATTTAGCAAGCTAATGACGTGGTTTTGAAAAACATTGCAGATTTTGGAAAACTAAATGATTTTCAAGATTCTCATTGATCGATCACGGGATCATTATACTATTCAGTCTTCAAATACATAAAAATCATTACATTTTTCTTAAGTAACTTATAACTTGGATGTTTTGATACCTTCTAAAGATAGTAAATATGTGCACTTGGGTTGGCATTATACTGTGGAAATCTATTTTCAGCTTTTGTTCACAGAAACACATTCTGGAGTATTTTGCTAATTCTAATTGGCTGTATCAATCTGTTCTAGGAATTACTTCATATTTTAGGCTTCAGGGCAAGCAAAGGACATACTTCATAAACACAAATGATCTTCCTAAAAGATACAGTGGTACCTTGGTTCACAAACTTAATTAGTTCCACGATTCTGGGGAAGATGGTCGAGGTCGTGTGTTCATCACTGGATGTGGAGTTCAGGAATGGAAGCAAAATTTTGCAGAACACTTCTGTTCATGAACCAAATTGTTTGTGAACAGAAGTATTTGTGAAACCTGTGGGGAGTGGCTGAAGGTGGAAATTGGTCGCAGGTGCCCTCCTGCTCTACCTCCCCTGCCACTGGTGAGAAAGGCCAGGCAGAGAACAAAGAGCAGGTGGGCTACTTAAACAAGCAGGTGGGCTACTTAAACAAGCTGCTCCACCCCAGAAAACACCTAGCCCCAAGGCATTCCAAGTAATGGGTTGCTAGGATAAGGGGTGTCATGTGACACCAACTTGCTAAATGTAAAAATAAACGCATTGCTTTTGTTGAGCAGTTCCTTTCCTCCCATCAGGGGAGAGGGCTCCACCTGACCTCAGCTTTTGTCTCTTTTCTTTATTTCTCCATCCTCTCGCCTTCCTTCCCCCCAGGGACTTTGAGAGCTGTGCAGGTCGTGGCAGTAATCAAGGTATTACTGTATCTGCTTTTGCAATTCATGCAATAACTACCTCTCTAGACCTTTCTTTTTCAGTTTGCATGGTCTCAGACAAATCCAAACTTATATTATGTCAGATTTCTGCTTGAAACTCTTTAATGGTTATGAAAGTCCTTAGAAAAAATGTTTGAGCTCCTTCCTTTGGCCTCCATAGCCTTACAAGTTTTATTCACTGCCTATCTCCCAGACTCAACTCATTACCTTCTCTAAGTCTCCATCTAAAGTCTAGACACTGTTTGTCAAGCCAGAAAGCTGGACAAGACCAAGTAATATTTATCAGAGGAATTGGTTGGATAAATAACATGTCTGTACAGTGTGTAACTACACACACACTTACACACATATACATATGCTATGGCTTATACCTAGATGAACCTGCAAAGCCTCATGGGTTCATAAGTGGGACTTTTGAGAGTATATTGGATCATGGGAGACCAATGGATTATTTCACTCATGAGTTTATAGCAAAATGTGCTGTTAGGAAGTGGGACCTGGTGAGAAGAGATGGGTTACTGGGGGTGTGGCCTGGAAGGCTGTATCTTCCTCCACATCTCCTCCCTTTATTCTGCTCCTTGGCTGCCAAGAAGTGAGTAGTTCTCTCCGATCAGTCCCTTCCACCGTGCCCTGACCATACAAGGATGGAAACTTCTAAAACATGAGCCAAACTAAACTCCTTTAAGTCGCGGGTGTCTGGTATTTTGTATCAGTGACCAGAAATGAAGATAACATACAGAAAAGCAACACACACACATGCACACATACATGCACACACAGAATAGTTACCTAATGGTGCAGAGGGAGGGGTAGGGCAGAAGAAAGGATGGCATGAGATTTCACTGCACATTCATTGTTACATAGATTTGGTTTTTCAGCCACCTATATATTTCAGTAACTATAATGATAATATAATTCTGAAAAATTTAACTCCTAAAAGTCAAAGTAAAAAATGCACTAAATGAACCTTTGTATTTATTGGTGTCATAGCCTCACAAAATGGAGATGTTAGTTTACTCCTGATAATTTAGACTCTCCTTTAGCTTCTATATGCTAGAATAGTTTGACTTTCATTCTGCTAGATCCTTATTGCAAACAAGTCATGTCTCACCAGTTAGGGATATCCCTGGGTCAGCGTGGCCTACAGGAGACACATATATGCTTGCTCACACCCCCATCATTCATATAGCAAGATGACTTCTGCTGGAAGTCACACACCTCCAATTAAGAAACACAGGTCAAAAACTAGAAATCCTAGGTCAAGTTTTTCACATGTCAGGTTGAAGCCCTCCCACTTGTTTTTATGTGAGTGGGCAGAAGTTTCTTTGGCTCATAGGTTTGGGAATTAGCATGGCTCTCTGACAGTTCTTTCCAAAAATCTGTTTTCTCAGTTACCCTTGAATCCTTGTCTTTACTGCTCCTTAACACCTTGTGGTGGGTGGTCAGCTAACGCAGCTGTTCCCAAGGTTTCTGGAACTAGGGACTGGTTTAGTGAAAGGTAGTCTTTCATGCGTTAGGGGAGGGAGGTCTGTGGGGGGATGGGGGATGCTTTCAGGATTAGATTTGCATTAGGAGCATACAGCCTAGATCCCTGGCATGCATGTATCACAGCGTGTTTCATGCTGCTATGGGACTCTAATACCACAGCTGATCTGACAGGAGGTGGAGCTCAGGTGGTAATGTAGCAATGGGGAGTGGCTATAAATAGAGATGGAGGTGAGCTTGCTGGCCAGGCCCTCATCTTCCCCATTGAGGCCCAGTACCTAAAAGAGCAGGGAGTGTTACTTGTCTGTCATCAGGAGATTGGGGACCCCTGGGCTAAGGTATCTGACTATTTTTGTTGCATCACTTAGCGAGTTTAGCACTGCTTCTGATTTCTCTTTTAAAGACAAGAATGATTATTATTTTATGTTCTCAGATTTGGAGGTTTGAAGGAAAGTAAATATTACATAATTGAATGACCCTGGACAAATTTCTATAAGTCATAGTAGACTAGATCATACACCCCTGCCAAACTTCCAGACGGCCAATACTGGGCTACTAAGACACCTTTCAGTTTGATTTGCTCTTCTTTTTCTAGAAGTTTGAGGTTCAACGTTAGGTTGCTTATTTGAGCTCATTCTGTTTTCCTGATGTGAGAGTTTATTCCTAGAAATTTCCCTCTTAGGACTGCTTTCATTGCATCCCATAAGTTTCAGTATGTTGTATCAGCATTATCATTTAATTGTATATACTGTGTAATTTTGTGTTTAATTTCCTCTGTGACCCATTGGTTCTTCAGAAGTGTGTTGTTTAATTTCCATGTGTTTGTGTAGATTTTGTGATTTCTTTTGTCATTGATTTCCAGTTTCATTGCTGTATGGTCAGATAGTGTGCAAGGAATGATTTCAATTCCTCTACATTTGCTTAAACATGTTTTGTGGGGTAGTATATGGTCTGTTTTGGAGAACATCCTGTGTGCAGCTGAGAAGAATGTGTATTCTGATGTTTTGGGGTGGAACACTCTGTAGACATCTACCAAGTCCATTTGTTCACAGGCTTGGTTTAATTCTGGTATTTTTTGTTGATTCTTTGTCTGGTTGATCTATCTATTTGTGAGAATGGGGTATTAAGGTCCCTCACTACAATTGTGTTAGTGCTTATTTGGTTATTCATGTCCGTTAATATTTGTTTATGTAGTTGGGTGCATTGGTGTTTGGTGCATATATATTTATGATTGTTATCTCTTCTTCTTGGAGTTTTCCTTTAACAAGTATGTAGTGACCTTCCTTGTGTCTTTTGATCAGTTTTGGCTTAAAGTTTACACTGTCTGCAAATAGACTAGCTATCCCTGATTTTTTCTGTGTTCCTGTGGCATGGAGTATTGTTTTCCATACTTTGACTTTTAGTCTATGAATTTTTTTGGGACTAAATATGTTTCTTGAATGCAGAATAATGATGGATCTTGTTTCTTTTTTTTTTTTTTTTCTTTTTATGTGGATACTGGGAGTCGAACTCAGGACCTTGTGCTTGCCAGCAGGCACTTGTGCCACTGAGCGATCTCACTGGCCCTTTTTTTCCCCTTTATGTGGGTATTGGGAGTCGAACTCAGGACCTCGTGCTTGCCAGGCAGGTGCTTATGCTGCTGAGATATCTCACTGGCCCCTGGATCTTGTTTCTTGATTCATTCTGCCAGTCTGTTTCTTTTGACTGGTGAAGTTGAGACCATTTACATTGATGGTTATAAATGATATGTATTGGCTTATCTTTTTCATGTTATTTTCTTATTGTTCGTTCCTTGTCTTTTTCCTCTGTATAACTGCTTGCCCTGCTTGGCGGTTTCTTTCTATTGGTGTTCATGTGTTTGTGGTCTTCATTATCTCTTTCTAATATGTCCTTCAGAGCATTCTGTAGTGCTGATTTGGTGGTCATGAATTTCTTCAGTTGTTCTTTGTCATGGAAGTATCTTATTTCTCCATTGAATTTGAAAGATAGTTTTGCAAGATACATCAATCTGTGTTGAAGATTGTTTGCTTTTAGGGCTTGAAATACCTCACTCCAGTCTCTCTTGATTTGAGGGTTTGTGTTGAGAAGTCTGCTGTGATTCTGATGGGCTTTCCTTTATAGGTGATTTGTTTCTTGTCTCTAGCTGCTTTTAATATTTTGTTCTTGTGTTGAATTTCTGGAATCTTGATTATTATATGCCTTGGTGTAGATTTATTTTGGTCATGGCTATTTGGAGTTCTATATGCTTCATTTACTTGTATGTCAAACTCTTTATCCATGCTTGGGAACTTTTCTGCCATTATTTCTGTGAAGAGGTTTTTAATGGCATTTGTGCTGTCTCCAGCTTTCTCACTGATTCCAATCAATCTTGTGTTGTTCTTCTTTGCTTCATCTTATAACTGTTGGATTGATTTTTCGTGGTCCCTTGCTATTTTTAAGATATCTTTCTTTTCCTGGTCGCTAGTCACATTCCTGTTTTCTAGAACTGATATTCTATCCTCGCCTTCATTCAATCTGTTGCATGTACTCTCAATGGCGTTTTTAATCTCCTGAATTTCTGTTTGGATCTGTTTCATTGATTCCATTTCTTGTTTATGTTGGGCATTCATGGTTTCCATCGTTTTCCTAACCTCCTCTATTTTTTATCTGTGTATGCTTTATTTATTTATTTTTTTTTCATTTTGATTGTCATTTCTTTTTGTGCCTTAGATATTATTTTTTCTATGGCCTCTTCCATTTGGTTTTTCACTTCTGCTGCTATCATTTCTGAGAGTTCCAGTGGTTGGCTTCTGATTTCCTCTATCTCTTTGTGCTTTGGACTTGTCCTGGGTGGGCTGGGCATTTGGGGTTGCATTTTGTTTCTTACTCTTGTCATTTTCTATTTTTTTATTTTATTTTGTTTTCTGTCTTTTTTTTTTTTTTTTTGTGGGTACCGGGGGTCGACCTCAGGACCTCGCGCGCCAACAGGCACCCGTGCTGCTGAGTGATATCACTAGCCCCTTTTTCGTATGTGGGATCCAGCAGTCGAACTCGGGCCCTCGCGCTTGACAGGCAGACGCGTATGCTGCTGAGCCATCTCACCGGCCCTATTTTCTGTCTTGATTCTTGCAGATTTCTTATGTTAGATAGCTTTATGCCTGGTGTCAAGGCTTTCCTAGGTGATGTCTGTTCCTCAAGGATGTCTTCTAGATATAGGTGTTCCTTTGTCTTTCTGTCTATCCCAACAACCTACCTTCCTAGTATATTAAGATTATGGAGTTGCTATCTTTTTGACTCAAGGCCCATTTCTTTGGTACTGGACTATGGTGATGGTTATGGCCCCTTGCAATCTCAGTGTTGTCATATAGGGGAGAAAAAACTGATTATAACAGGTAAGGCATACTGGTTATAGTAGTACAGTTAGCAATAACAATAGACTCAAGCACAGCCTGGTTACTGACAAACTGTGGTAAGTATTAGCCTGATATCTTTAACCATAGGAGCAAGTTCTATAGTTATATAATATTATCCAACATATACCAGGAAATTGTATGCAATGTTTTTCCACTTAGTAGAATGATATTACTTTTTTGGGGGTAGTTTAAGAGGGGTAGGGGGTAGGATGGAGAGGTGGATAGGATTAAATATAGTGGGAGCAAATTTGGTGGGCAAAGGATGAACATCCAAGTTTTGGGTAATTGTAGGGTACAGGAGGGAGGGATTGGAAGAGAAGGCCTAGGAATGTTGAAGTGAACCAGAAAGGGAAGAGACAACGTTTACCCACATGAAAGTCTCATAAAATCAAGCACGACGAAAGAGAGGAAGAGGATGAGTGGAATAATACAAAGGGAAAGTTTAGAGATCTAAATCATGAATGAGAGGGAAAAGAAGGTAGAAAAGAGAAGGGAAAGAAAAAAAAAAGAGAGGAGAAATAAAGAAAAAAGAAAAAAAACAGGAAACAAAAATAAGCACACACACCAAAACAACAAATATACAGAAAGAAAAACAAAACAGGGCAAAACAGAACAGAATGAAAAAGAGAAAAGAAAAGGGAAAAAAATACAAATAACAGTAACAAAAATAAAATAAAAATAAACAGCAAAACAAAACACACTAACCCAGTGGACTAAAAGGAGAATACCTACCAGACAGAGAAAAACAAAAGCAGTGAGAGCTGGTGAGATGGCTCAGCAGCATAAGCGCCTGCCCGGCAAGCACGAGTTCCTGAGTTCGACTCCCGGAACCCACAAAAAGGAGAAAAATGGCTGGTGATATCGCTCAGTGGCACAAGCGCTTGCCTGGCAAGCGCGAGGTCCTGAGGTCAACTCCCGGTACCCACATTAAAAAAAAAAAAGAAAAAAAAAAAAAAGCAGAGAGATTCCTCTAGTGTCTACAGTTCTGTGGTAGGTCCAAGTCTGATTCCGGAATGTGTACTCCAGCCATGATTGCAGGTGGATTTGTGCTGGGTTTGGGTCTCATCTTTGTCTCTGGATTTGGGGGATGGGATTAGTTTTCTGTAGCTGGAGTTCTCGCAGCCGTTTAAAAAAGAACAAAGAAAAGAGAGAAGAAAAAAATTGGGAAAAGAAAAGAAAAGAAGGTGGCACTACCCGCCCACCTCTATTCCGCATGTCTTTGTCCCCAAGCACAAAGCTGGTTCACCTAATTTACCACCCACTGGCTCACATTGTTATTGTTGCTTTGGACTTTTCCGTGTTAGTAGCCCCGCCTGTCCATCATGTGTACTCTAGCCGGGGTCCTACTGTGTTGCTGGCTTTCCCATTGGTCTTTAGTCCCTGAGTCCCATAATGGAGGGAGCAGGAGCCCATCTTGGACCTTCTTCCTGCCAGTCACAGCAGCTCTGATCAGACACATTGAAGAATGACTGCCCAAAAGAGTACTTTACCCTTCTTTTAGTCATCAACTAAATTCTAGCCACTTTTTGTCAAATGACAAAGTTGGACATAACCCAGTATCTGTCAAAGAATTGGTTGGACAAATGATAGTACAGCCACACTCTTTGTGAAGTACAAATGAAAGGTGACACCGATTGAGCAGAATGACATGACCAATTTCATTGTGGAACACATATGTTACAGTCAAGAAAATAAGGACACATGAAAGGTGCCTGACTCTTAATCTAACTTTTGCAGGAAAAAATTGATATTACCTACAACTTTTAAAAATGTTAATAAGTGGATATAAAAGCATATAAAAATAGAAAACAAATTGCAAAATAAAGAAGTAAAAAAATTGAAGATGATTTTCACCAGGGTTTAGAAAATCAGTATTTTTTGATAACATAGAAAAGAAAGCAAATAATTCAAGTTATAAGACAAGTTTCCTTTTCTTTTAAAAATAATTTGTATAGATATTCTTCCTACAGTAAAGGGCTATGCATTAGCATTATCTTGCTCTTTACACAATGAAATAAACCTGAAACAATTGAGAAAAAATCAATCTCTGATTCAAGTGTAGTCATCAATATGTAACGAGGAAATATTAGCTTTAAAAATTTTAGTTATTTATTTTTGAGAAAATATTATGTGAATGTACAGTACGTACAGTGAAGAAAATTTAAAAACCATAACCGATGCTCATTATGTGTAAATATATGAAGCAGTTGGCCTTTAAACTTTATGTATGATTTTCTCCTCCATGTTTACCTCAAGATGGGTCTTCATTATCTTCAAATATACTCTTTTTATATCACTAGCCTTGTTTGACACAGTTTAGGATGATGGATTAGAAAGTTCAACTAAAAAGGATAAATGATTCTGTGTGTAAATTATCAGAAAAACACTCATACAAATAAAATCACAGTCCCCATGTGGAAGAGTATCTAAGATATTTGGTACTTTGATAGTAATATGTTTTCTTCATGCCATTTATTAAATGGGTTTCACATTTTATCTATGTTGTAAAAGAATCTCCTCAGGAGAGTTGAAAGCTTTTTTTGTGAAGAAAACCCTTTACAGGACTTCAAAAGGCAGTCAAATATAAAATCACTAAAAGGTATTGACTCAGAATTGGAATGGTAAATATTGGGTATGAATGTTAATTAACTAATTTAAGTTAGATGGTGTATTTATTTAGTGGAGGAATAGATTGCTATTGGCTTCCCAAAATCTATGTATTTCTCACCCTATGTGACTGTGTTCAGTTGAATCATACAGTAAAAGACATAGTGCCATTAATATCCCTCAAAATAACCCCCCTCATTTTGAACACACTTGTCCCATTGTTCTTGGCACTATCTGAAGCAGTTCTGGAAATCCACTTTCATGTCCTCAAAAATGTTGTTCATGTCAGTGCTGAGTACCATCCAGAGAAAGGCAGGCTTGTAAAAACATTAGAGTGGATCCTCACTCACTTTATTCACCAGACTTGGATCTTCCCCAAAGTCAAAATCACCATAAAAGGTTAATATTTTTAATTGACTTAGGACATCGAGGCCACCAAGACAACACAAGAGATACTCGTGAAAGAGAACTTCCAGAACTGCTTCAGAAAGTGCCAAGTTCAATGAGATAAGTGTATTTGAAGAGAGGGAGATTAATGGCAATGTATCTTTTACTGTAAGAGAGTTTTTACAAATTTAAACATACAAAATATTTTTCTATTATACCTCATAAAAGTGTATGTTTCACAAATACTATCTATACAGTGAAATAGCTATAAATATTTATAATTTAAAAATTAAGAAGAGAAATTTTTATAGCAGAACCACCTAGAGAGGAGAATGTGTTATAGAGACAAAATATATTGTTTTGATATGCAAGATATTTATGAAATAATACTTAAGACTCAAGTGGTAATTATTAACTTCTAATGATTTCATTTATCCTCATTAAATAGTAAATGAAAAATTTAAATACACAATTATTTACATACATAATTATTTATGTATATATTGTATAAGTAAGTGATGTGACTACCAACGTTTACGTGTGTATGCTTTTTACTGTTAAAATTTCTCTATGAAATTTCTTATACAATGATACTTTTCTTTTCTCTCTGAAATGGTTCACTAGAACAAAATTTAATCCTTAGTTTTTCAAACCTCAGTTGTCCAACCTATAGATTTTCTGACATTTCAACAGATCCCTGACCTATGGAACAACATTGGCCCAGCATTCTAAAGTTCTGTGTTAGTGCTAAATTAAAATAAAATTGTTAACAAAAATTTTCCTATTGAAATAAATTATTTTTAATAATATTCTGCTACAAAAGTGGTCAAGAAAGAATAACTATTCTATAAATACATTTAGTGGTCTTTTAATATGTTTGAATTCCTGAACTAAAATCACTAAAAGGTACTGACTCAGAACTGGAATGGTAAATACTGGGTACAAATGTTAATTAGCTAATTTAAGTTAGATGGTGTATTTATTTGGGGGGGGTTAGGGGATAGCAGGTTCTAGGATTTTGAGTGTTTGAGAATGAGAAATGTTTGAGAATAATGTTTGAGAATGTTTGAGAATAATTCAGTATGTTTTCTTTCATTTTTGCTCTGTAATTTCAACTATGCATAGTACACACATGTGCATACACAGAAATATTTGTGAAGTTTAAGTGTCACAAATATTATATACAGAGTTGATTTCTTTGAAGTGTTCATTATTGCTATCCTCTTGGGCCATTACTAATCTGTCATGCAAATTGTTATATATATGTAAATTGCTATTTATACATATCACTTACTGTTTTGTAACTCCTTTTTGAGTGATATGACATGCATGTGTTTTGAGCTAAAATGTTGCTATTAGTCAGTTTTTGGAATGCAACTTTTGGATTATTCTTTCAATAGTACTGGGTTTGTACAGACAGTACTATCTTTCTTTCTTGACTCTTTTACACAAGACACCCACTTGTTAGAGGCTAGGGACCCTGATCTCTGATCATAGGATGACATAGCAATGTTAGATAATTTCTAGGGCGATAGCATGTTTGATCTGGACTATGTGCTAATGCATACAGAGGTTTCACCAAGGTCACTTAATAAATATATGAATGAATTACTAATATATATATTAGGAAACTTTAGAAAGTAGGTCTTTTAGCCTACAGTACAGATACAGTTAAAGATTTGACATTCATATCTACTCTGCAGAAAATTATGTTGCTTATTTTTATCTTTAAAACAGTAAAGAATCAAATTTACCTTGTGATTATTTTATTTTATTTTATTTTTTTTTTTTTTGTGGGTACCGGGGGGTCGACCTCAGGACCTCGCGCGCCAGCAGGCGCCCGTGCCGCTGAGCGATATCACCGGCCCCTTTTTCGTATGTGGGATCCGGGAGTAGAACTCGGGCCCTCGCGCTTGCAAGGCAAGCGTTTACGCCGCTGAGCCGTCTCATGGGCCCCTTGATTATTTTAAATATTGTGGATTTAATTGTTTAATTTTCAACAATATAATAAATAATTGAAGATTTACTTAGGAAAGCACTTTGGGTCCAGCTGTCAGGAGAACCTGGAATGTCTTATTTCCCCATTCTAGTAACTTCTACAAGAGCATAATCAGGTTTTCTCCAGCCTTAAAGTTATTTGCAGTTTTGATGACAATAACAGCTGTGGAGTCCTGAAGGTGTTCAGGATTCCCCCACTAAGAAGGGGATTCAGGGAGTGGTACAGTGGGGAGTGGGGTGGAGGGGGTGGATAACAGGAATATGTTTGAGAGAGAGCACAGCTCTAACACAGCCCTCAATAATTCATAACTGTTTGAGGAGTCAACAGATCTCTCATCTGCTGAAATTTTAAATTTAATAGACTATTGCAAAAGGTTAAAATAAGGTACATATTGCACAAAATTACAGCATATATAGAAATCGATATACTTGGCCACAAAAGAAAATTGATAACAAGAGTATACTCATACTCAAGTGTAGGCTTTTAGGCAATATTTTCCTTTAGAAAGTAAGTATTTCATATGTTAAGCACTGTCTTCGGGGATTTCTTTCTCAACACTGGCTTATTTGCATTTATATGGTCAAATGTTGCCATCATGTGGCTGGTTTGTTGATCACAATTTACTATTTTCTCTGGGAGAGACTATTTTTGCCTGTTTTTAGATGGCTTGAGTGTTTGGAGCAGGTATGGTGTCTATTGGGGCCATTATTTAAGAAAATAACAAATATTTCAACATATTAATTCAAAATAGATATGAAAATAAGTTTACTGTTATTGTCCCGACTGGCTTTTAATCTGTATCTTCTGGAGCTCTTGGAATTTCTCCTTTTTATAGGCGAATTATTCAAGTTACAAATCTTAAACTTTTTAAAAAAATGTTCTCTTTAAAAGCCTAGTGCTCTTAAAAAAAGTTTATATATGTTCTGAATGTCACAGTAAATTACCAAATTTCTTTTTATTTATATGCAATTTGGAAATTATTTTAATGCATACCTCATTTTAAACAATAGGGGGCATTGTGATGTCATGTTTTGGTTTTTCTCTGAAGGAAAGTGTCATTTCATTGTAAAAACTTGGATTTTTCTTCTTGGTAAAAATACTTCTCTAAATAAGAATACTTCTCTAAAGCATATTTGTTATATTTTGATAGTACTGGCAATGAATATAAACCTCAATATATAATCTTGGGAGATTTAATTTCTTAAGAGAAAATCAGTTTACAGCTATTTCAAAATATGTACAGATTCATAATTTGATAAAAGATCCAGAAAATTATACTTCATTCTGAGATATTATTTTCAAAACATGACCTGTGTCCTCACTAAACTGAGTAGTTTTTTCCCATTCCAAAGTATTTTTAAAGCAATCTCAATCTTTTTATTATATATTGCCACATACTGTAATTTATAGTTAACTTTTAAGGTAATAAGTCACAAAATTATATATTTAACATAATGAAAGTGTGAAATCTTTAAATAACCGGGGCACAAATTTTTAAATCAAACATGTTTTCATATTTTTTGATTTTCTGAATATAGTGTTCTTTCAATGTATGGTGTTTGAATATTTTATATGGAATTTAAAATTCAGATAAATTATAAGGTGAGGGCCGAAGAGATAGCTCAGTGACATAAGGGCCTGCCTGGCAAGTGCAAGGTCCTGAGTTTGACTACTGTTACCCACATATGAAAAAAGGGCCGGTGATATTGCTCAGCGGCACGGGCGCCTGCTGGCGCGCGAGGTCCTGAGGTCGAACCCTGGTACCCAAAAAAAAAAAAAAAAAAATTATAGGGTGAAACAATTTAGTAAATTAAATAGTTAAGTTAAAAAGTGAAGGTTTTGGATGAGAATAGACTATTTTACAATGGGACACATCTTTTTTGTAGTTCTTCAAGCAAATACAAGGAAATTGAGATTAAGCCAACTCTGGTGTAAAAACTATGGTATCTGTTTCCATATACAATAGTGCAACAATTGTTACTGCATTCAGGTTTTATTGAAATGATTTTCATCTACTCTGTCCCATGGAGAAGTAATTCATTACTAAACTAACTCTTTGTAAAAATCAAAATTTTAAATAATAATGTAAAGTCAACTTTTAATTTGCTTTCCCAGTGTCAGTCCCTTCTTGTCCAATATTATATATTCAGAATTTTTAAGGTTTGTGTAAGGTTGACTATCACATATATTTTAAGCATATTTCTAGGTATTAAGATCTACATTTAGCAGGTAATTGTTATACCTATATTAAGGTATAGTTTGAAATTACCCACAATAGGAGTATTTGCACCACAGAAATTGGCAAACTGCAAATCTGAACAGTGTTTTCTTATTCTGGACATAAGTAATATACTTATAACCAGTTTACCAGTATTTCATACTTGGCAATATCACTGATGTTTTTGTTGGGAAAAGTTTTCTTGTGCAACATTTTCCTACACATTGCAAGATGTTTAGCATCCCTGGAACCTGACCATTAAAGACCACATCAAACCCTCATGGTTAAATCCAGTAAAAACTGGCCCACTGGCACACAATTTTCTCAGGAAGATATTTGCAAATGATACCTACTTTTACGCAGATGACTAAGCAATACGTAGCTGTGCAGTAAATCCAACTTCCAGGTTGGGTCAAAACTTGGATACAGAAATATTATTATGAGGTAGTTTTAGAAGATCAATGAGACAAATCAGTAAAGGGATTTAAATTATTGTCTACATTTTTTCACTTCTTGGTCATACTGTTGGCCTGTTTATTGATGTGGCCAGAGTATTGGAAGACCAAAAACAGCGACCCAATTAGGAAGCTATAGTGTGTGTCTGCGATTTGCCAACCAATAGCATTTATGTTCCGTATGATAACATAACACTTCAGGTGCCTTCTAGACTCTAGAGCTGCGCTGCCCAGTATGAAATCCACTATGAAATCCAGTATGGAACTCACTATTGACCCTGAACAGTTGAATTAAGACCAGTGCAATTGAAGAGCTGTATTTTTGAATAAACTGGGTGATGCTGGAAGAATAAAACATGCACTAGACTTACTCCAAATATAAAGAAAATTCAAAAATATCCTAACAATTATTTATATAAATACAATATTGAAATTGAAATAGTTTAGATATATTATTAGATTACATGAAATATATGAAAATATATTAATTTCACATATATTTCTTATTTTTAAGGCAGCTACTAAAATATTTAAAGTTACACATGGAGCTCACATGATATTTCTACTAGACAGTGCTTTTCTATTAAAAAAAGAAAATCTCTTTTTTATTCCAGGACCCTGCAGTTTTGGGTTTCTTGATGACATTCTAGGTCTTAGGCAGTCAGCGATTGGAACTTGGTTAATGAGGAGACTGTTTCATCATTTTAGTGAAGGTTATGTGACCCAATTTCAGTGGAGGAGAGTAAGGCACAAGATTTTAGCACGAATGCTTGGGAAAGAACATTTCTCTTTTTTGTTGGCATTTAAACTGTAAGTTAAATGCCTATAATTGGTAGCAGTCATGTTACTAGGTACTTTGAAGACACTACCAGTATGAAAATGAAGCCAACAAACAAATCCAGAGCCAAGAGGTAAAGAGAAATGGACTCATCAAGTCAGATTTATGTTTAGGTAGTTTACTTACCTTGGGAAGTAGAGACTTTGGAGACTCGAGCATGCTGGGGTTGAGATTTTCTTCTACTTAGCGAGGCATAGTGCCATGCCTGCTACTCATCCAGCTACTCAGGAGGTTGAGGCAGGAAGAGTGCGAGATCAGGGCTAGCTTGGTCAATTTACTGAGAATCTGTTTCAAATTACAAAATAGAAAGAGCTGAGGCAGTGCCTTAGTGGTAGAGAATACCTGGGTTCAATTCCTAGAACCGCAAGAAAGAAAGGGAGGAAAGAAAGGGGAAAATTTTCCACTATTTAAAAGTAAAAACTCTTTTTTTGGGTACAGGGGCTATGAGACTAACCAAGGCATGAGATATCTGAGGATTAGAGCTAAAGGCATGACATTAGGATTTAAGAATATAAAACTCTAAGGCGTATCCCAATGAATATGATCCGGTTTGGACTTCAAAAATGAAAGTAAAAACACAAACAGTTAATTTTTACCTAAAAAGTATGAAGGATATCTTATTAATAAACAACTTATTAATATTTGTATAAATACCACTAAGCTAGCGATTAGCCTGGATTGAGCCAGTTTGAGGCAGTTTGGACCAGGCTGGTAGACTTTTATATTACACTGTGCAGTGTAAAGGATGATGGAGATCAGACAGACATTGCTAGAAATTCCATCCTGTCCACTGTTTATTTGATCTGTGCCCATTACTTAGGGTCCTTGAACCATGATGTCTTCCTCTGAAATGTAGGGGTACAAAATATTTATCTTATTTGGTAGTTATGATTCAGTTATCGAGAACTGGGGATTGACACTGTGTCCAATGTATAGAGAATTTTAAGATTAATGTAATGATTCAGTCATATTTTAAAAGAAAGTTACTGTTAAATTCTAAGAAGAATCTTAAAGTCCTCAGTCCTAAATCTACAATATTCTTCTCTGAAATGCCATACAAGAGTGCCCTTTTTTTTTTTTTTTTTTGGTACTGGGAATCGAACTCACAACCTTGTGCTTGCCAGGCAGGCACTGTGCCGAATCATATCCCTGACCCCAGAAGCATCATTTTGAACTGTATTTTTGTAGAGTTTATTATTTTTTCAGATTAAGAAATTAAAACAGCTTGGGATTGTCAATGTTTCTGAAATTATTTTTGTATCATATAAGCAAAAATTAATGTAGTAATTTTAATGAAAATATTATCATAAAGAGAGAAGCTTACTAAAATGGAACAATTTATTTTTAAACTTTTGTATGCTGGTTTTAATTTTGTGCATCCTTCATATGTACTAAGAAATCTAGGAAGCATTAATGATGTTGTTTTACTGATGTCATCTGATTAAAACATTATGTGGGTGATAAATGCAAGTTTTAAAATCATGTGATATTGAACTTGTTTTGAAATTTACTGTTTCTAATAATATACTAAGTACAAATTCCTAAATACCTAGTCAGCATTTCAAAGTGACTTTTCCCAGTTTTTTAAAAAATTTATTTATTTTTATTTATTTATTTTAATTAATTAATTTATTTTTAAAAGACAACTTCCTAGTTTTTTTTTATGTGACACTTGAATAGCCTTTTTTTTAGCAATGGTGAGTAAATTCTAGTGTATAATGAGCGAAATTAGGAATTACATATGTATTTTAGGATCTAAACTAGAAATATATTGATAGCAATTAAAACATATGCCAGTGTTACTAAGACTGCCTTACAGAAACGAGCAGCTACGCGACGCTGCTCTCCTTATAAAGAGACTCATTTATGGCTCAGTCTCTGTGTGAAACTCTTCCGGTCTCTCTGAGTTAAATAAAAGTATGCATCTTTTTGGTTCATATGTTTCATGTTTTTCATGTTTTTATTTTCATGTTTTCATTTTTGATAATTCATAACTTACTTTGGATAATCTAAATCTCTATTGAATATCCATTCCTCAGTACTCTTGAAAGACTTCCATTTTAAAGGTGTAGGAACCCCTAGACTTTTTAAATCTATTTTTTAAATTATAAAAGTAACACAGAAAAAATATTTAGTGATTGTGCTTTAAGCATTTTCTTCCATCCTCTGATCTATGTAAGATATTGAAAGTTCTCCAAAATGTTTGATCTTCCGTCTCTCCCATACTGATAGGGTTTAACAGCATCCATTGCTGTGAAGAAGATAGAAGCTGAATTTCTTTTTATAAGAGTTAACTGGAATACGACCAGCTTCCTTACTATGATAGAAATGTCTCACAGGACACAAAACCTGATGTTGAAAAAAAATGATTTCTCTGTGATGTACTAGCTGTGTCTAAGTCAGACACAAGTGATTGAACAAGTAGAGATAGTTCCGTGCTCTTGACACCAACAAAAACATTACCTAGTGGAAAAAAGAAAGATAGGCCCTTCTAATTGTATAATAGTGGAAGGATACTTGCATAATTACAGGGCTACAGTGACAGCTGCTTACAATGTCCGCTATGGTGCACTGCAGGCGATAATTTACCCCTGTGCTTCCCATTTATTTGAATGGAAAACAGTAGGGGGTGGCCCTTCCAAGTCCTATATAATTGCAGGCATTTTAAGCAACTATCATTGAAGATTTCTCACTTTAATATTGTGTAAAAATATCGCTTTTTTTGTACTGGACTTTCCTACCCAACAGAGCTTTTAAGTACTAAGCTTAAATTACTTGTCTCTTTACTTTTCTTCTGAAAATATTCCTTTATTGTTTTCATATTACAAGGCACATGTGAGGGATAACAATCACAAAATCTCCTTGGAGATTTTTGACTAATAAAAATATTGGATAAAATCTTGGTTTTTTTTTTTTCATCAACATGCCTAAGTTTAGTAAGTTCAGTTGCATCAAAAAGATGTCAAATATAATCTGAGTTCAATCATGATGTTGTAAAACTGATGTTGGTATTCACTTTATTTGAAAACATTTTCCAAGTGCTTTTGGTGTCTGTTTACTTACCTGGAAGTCCCTGGCTCCCTCGTTTCAGCCTAAGGACTGAGGAGGACTGGGGAGTTGATGAAACTGCGTCACAGCAGCTCCTGGCTGCAGACCTCAAGGTCAAAGCTGCACACAGGCGTGGTTTATGATCAGGGGTTCATTTGTCTTACTTAGTTCACCATTCTTAAAGACAAATGGATGAAATAACAGCTGTTTCCTAATATAGAGTCAATTCAAAACATCAAAGATAAAAGGACTACATAAGAGAAGTGTCTATTTTTGTCATATGTGTCAACCCACATTTCAACTGCTTTCTACAGGCTACCCAAATCTTCAGAGCTGGAATTCACCTCATCTTTTCGTCTCCCAGAACACGTTTTACAAACAAATGCACATGATAATCAGTATTGATATTAGTAATATTTAATAACTGCCACACCTGCTAGTGAAGTGCAGGAACAAAGGCTTTGAGCTCCTCATCTGTGGTGCCCACTAACTCTATAGTTTCTGGATTTGGGGGAAATTTAGGTCATTCCAGTTGCTTGGCTGCTTGGGTGACTGGAGAATGCTCAGAGAACAAGGACGGAACTTGTTTTATATACATATTTTCAACAACCAGCGAGGCTGTATGGATGCTGGGCTTATTTTTTATTCAGCTCAATATCCTCAACTGGCAAAGTACCAGGCAAGTTGTTGGAAACTCAGTAAGTAGTCTTTGGATTTAATGTATTTTTTTTGCCAGAGAACTTTGCAATGATTTAAATTCATATCAGTGCATATTTTACGTAAAGCTCTGAGTGTATAAATTTCATAAAGTAGGAGAAAAGGGACAATGCCAAAGTATACAGGGTGGAGAGAAGAGAACATTATAACTAGAGGATTTGGTTTGGCTAAATGAACTGGATTACATTGTTTCTTAGGCATCTATTGTCAAAGCTAAAAAGAGTTCTCAAAGAAGTAAAAGTGAACTGATAAGAGTAAAATTCATTATTTTAACAGATGTGATGTCCTGTTATGAATTAAATAAACAAGAACACTTTGGAATGTTTTAGGGTCATGTTTTGTTTTAGTCACAATCAGTTTTCTTTTCATTCACCTCTTGTCTCCTTACCAGTGGGTGTCTTATTTAATGGAAGAGATGAATGAAAGTTTGTGGAAGAAATTAAGAGTTCAGCGAGGAAAAAAATTCAATTATAATAAAGCCTACATAATACTAAAAGTTTTTTTTTAAATTTTTATTTTTAATTTATAATCCATTCAGATAATAGTCTCCAAATAATAACAGGTCATATATAATATCATACAATAAGAATTATTTGGCATAAACTGAATTATACCATGAGGTATTATTTACATATTTTGGCATTTTGTTGCTTTCATTTCTAATCTAATTCAGAGCTGATTGCCCTTTATAAAATCATGAAATTTTCCTTCATTCCTTTTTCCTTTCCTTCCTTTATCCCTTATTTCCTTTTATTATTTTCTACTTTAATTTTTTCCTTCCATAGCTTTGTCAGGGCCTGACATACACAAGATAATACATATTTAATGTTTGACATATATGTAATGAACATATCTGCCACTCCAAAAAGTTTCCTGATGTCCTTTTATAATTTTCCCTCACATCTTTCCCAATTCCCACCTGCAAGGAATCACTGGTCTATGAAAATTTACTTATTTTGACAAATTAGTATTGTAGAGCCTGACTTTTATGAAAAAACTTGAATACATGAAATTTAAATTTCATATATTTAGTGTGCAAGTAGGTTGTCTTTATACAGTAAACAGCATACACATAATGAAACCAAATATATAAGCTAAAAGGGCAAAATAAAATTAAAATATTCCTTTCACTTTATAATTATGGATGACTAATGCTTTATATTGAATTTCTTTATTCAGAAACAGAGTTTGGCACATTTCATTTTCCCAATTAAATTGGCTATTAATGAAACCAAAATTACTAGCCTTATATAAGGTATTTTTTGGTAGACCATGGCATAATGAATAGAAAGGCTAAAGGAAGTATTGAGCTTCTGAAATTTGCGTGTAGAATTTGTTGCTATTAAATAAATATTAAAGTATTTCTATGGGTGGTTTAGAGTACTCTGTGTTTTTCAGCATTCTTTTGTTTTTCTCTCTTTTTCCTTTGTGGTGTGTGTGTGTGTGTGTGTGTGTGTTCATGTATGATATACTGGGGATTGCACAAACCCTTCCTTATTTTTTATTTTTATTTTTTTGTGGGTACTGGGGGTCGACCTGAGGACCTCGCGTGCCAGCAGGCGCTCGTGCCGCTGAGCGATATCACCGGCCCTTTTTTTGTATGTGGGATCCGGGAGTCGAACTCGGGCCCTCGCGTTTGCCAGGCAGGCGCATATGCCGCTGAACCATCTCACTGGCCCTCTTTCTTATTTTTTATTTTGAAAAGTGTCTCACTGAGTTGTTAAATTGCCCAAGGCTGGGTTTGAACTTGTGATCATCCCGCCTCAGCCTCCCAGAGTTCTGGGATTATAGGGCTGCATCATGAAAGGTGGCTTACTTTGTGATGTGGGCCAAACATGAAAACTGTACATTACTTTATGGTGTGTGTTTTAATCTGTGTGCTACATGCTGCATACTTTCAGTGAAGAGGCAAAAATTAGAGCAGTTTCTGTCCCAGGCATGGTAGTGTGGAAATCAGGATTTGTTTATGCCTCTGTGTGCATGTGTTTCTTAAGAAATTTAATCAAAATAGAAATAAAATTTCATTCCTAGACATCGTCTGTTTTTATATGTGTAAAATTAAAATAATAATTACATATTTGTATCAATGAGGCAAGTGTAAAATGGACTTGGCATATAAATGAGACACAGAATGCTGGCTATTATTAGTAGTATAAAACATTTATATTTTAATGACTTTTGAATAGAAATATACAGATATTTTCCACCCCAACCCTATTTGCCCTTTAGAAAATGGATATTGATTTTTTGAACTCTGGAAGCTATAGCTGTATCTGATCAAGAAAATCTCTGGGATTGGCAGGCTATTGAGTTAGCTGCCTGGAAGCAGCCAGGAGAGGGTCACTTCTGATTAGAACTGACATCTAACACTTTTTAAAATGAATTTCTTCTCAGCCTGCTCATGTACGCCACTTTACTGTTTACAGAATTGCAAACCCTGTTGCTTAAAATAGCACAGGCACTACCTTTACATTCTGCTGACAATCAATGCAATTAAGAATAATTAAAAGTTCGGGGCCTACTAATTTCCTCATGAAGTATCCTGGAAGCTGATAGAATTAAAAGGATTTAAAATAATGCTAATTTCACATGGTCTGGTACTGGTACCCCATCCTTGACTTGACTTCCATGAGGAGAACAGTGATAGGGTATCATGACATGACAGTGCATGGCAATATTTAACAAAGGTATTCCTCAGGTAGGGATTGAAAGGGAGCCCCTGGCTCTTCATAACAGTAATTTCTAAAGCTCTGATTTCAGAAGAAATCTTTGTGCATAAGCAGGTGACAATCTATATGGGTTCTGACTTCTTAAGACACTGACGACACCCAGATCTTTTCCCAAGCACCTGTTATGAAATCTGATTTTATCATTACAATTTCATTCCTTAGGGTATTAGACTTCAAAAAGATCAAAATTTAAGATTTTTTACAGTAGTGTAAATATTTCTTATAAGGAAGTAAGGAACTAACATTTGTTGAACAACCATTATCTGATTCTTTGCATTTATTGTTAGAATTTTGCAAAATGTTAGCTTGATGCCTCTAAATATTTTAGTTACCCTGAAGGCATTTAGAGGTGTGGTGAGCAAATGTTAGGAGAGACTAGATAGGTCCTGAGTGTGAATGTGTGTGTGTGTGTGTGTGTGAGTGTGTGTTGGGTGGGGGTTAGAGAATTTTAAATCAAAACTGAAGTGGTTTTCTGGGTTTGTCCTGTGTGTAACTCCCCAGAGGTTCTGCTGATTTGAGCACAATGAGTTCCCATGGGGCAGTGATATATAATTTCTATACCTTCTTACAGGTACAGGCCGAGTGGAGGTAACACTCTGTTCTAAACCCATGCATCTGTGGAGGGAGGTAAGCGGCTCCTCGTTGGTCACCAGTTGCTCACTGAGTAAAGCTTTGCATCATGGTTTATTGGGGGTATTTTCATTTCCTGCATGTTTTAGTCAGTTAATTCTATATGGAAATGTACTGAACTTGCAGAATAGCAAAGGAGGTATTCTGATGAGCTATTTTAGTTCAAATATTACATTATTTCCTATTTTCTCCTGAGAACATTTTCTTGAGGTTTGAAGCAGAATTTCGAGATAAATAGAGAAAACAAACATAGACTCTTGATTCTCTAAACAGGGATTTCTTTCAGTAGAATTTTAAAATACTTTCTAGTTACCTTTTTTTATGAATATAGACTGCACAGCTAGGTCAGAGCATTCTTTTTAAATTTTATTTCTAATTGACTTTCAATTATAATATTTATGTTGGGTTAACATTGCTAGGAATATTTTAATAGCTTAATAATAAATGGATGCTCTGGTACAAAGCTCAAGGCATCTGACTCAGGATCAGGTAAAAGTTACCTGTTTGCAGATACTGATGTTCATGCTCTGTGAGGGTTTCCTGTGGTGCATGAGCTGCTGAGGTTTTTGCTGACTAGCATAGACTAGGGGGCAAGTTCTCAATACGTGGGTTTAATGTTCTATTTATTCTCTCCGAATAATAAAGAGTTAAAATTATGTTTCAAACATCTGTTGGGGAATGTGCCTTTAATGAAAGTTTTATTTGGAAGAAAAATATTAAGATAGTAAGTCACTGGATTGAGTTAAGCATACTACCTTTTTTTTTTTTTTTTTTTTGGTGGGTATCGGGGGGTCGACCTCAGGACCTCAAGCGCCAGCAGGCGCCCGTGCCGCTGAGCGATATCACCGGCCCCTTTTTCGTATGTGGGTTCCGGGAGTCGAACTCGGGCCCTCACGCTTGCCGGGCAGGCGCTTAAGCCGCTGAGCCATCTCACCGGCCCAGCATACTACCTTTGAAAAATACCTTTCATGAAGGTAATTTGCATCTAGTACCGATGCTGGTGCATACTGAACTCATTCCAACTTGGAAATAAAGAAACAAGCTCTCTTTGGGATGCAGGCTTTTTGGTCATGGAATCATAGACTCTCAATCCATATGTAACTTCTAAAGTAGAGAAATAAAACTCTACACACTAAGTTGAAATTGAGTTTTCTCTAGTTAAAATTATAATAACTTTAATGGGTGAGAGTACCTTAAGAAAGAAAAATTTAAACACACTTAAACAATTTAAAGTGATTATTTTATAAATTTTTGATAAATATTAAAATCCTCAAATTATTTTTACTTTAATTTTTTTGTGTGTGAAATACGGGGAATTGAACCCAGGACCTTTGTGTCTGGCTGCATCTCCAGCCCTTTGTCCTTTTTTATCTTTTATTTTTTTAGATAGTATCTCAATGCTAAGTTTCCCAGGCTGGGCTCAAAGTTGGGATCCTCCTGCCCCAGTCTCCTGAAGTTGTGGCGTGACAGGCAGGCGTCACCACGCCCAGCTGCTTTAAATTCTTGAACTTAGACATTATTCTGTATACTTCCTCTTTCTTTCCCTCTGATCCTTTTTTAAAAAAAGAAATTTATGTATAAAATGTGTGGGCCACTTATGAAGGCAGATACTAGGCTAAGATGAAATATTATGCCTTCTCAGTTAATCCTCACAATATTGGTATGAGGTAAGGAAGCTTTTCTTCTTGTGTTACCGGCTGAAGAATTTTAAGCATATTGTATTTAGCTCTATGAATGAGCAAATATTTCTGATTGTCCTATCGAAATTTATCATCTACCTATCAACTAACTGCCACTACATTTGGCATCAGATAGGTAAATGCACTGTGGTATACACACAGCTGACCCTTATTCCTCAGCTTCCTTGCCATTAGGTTTGACCAGATGACTGAATTCTGGATGAGGGAATGGATAGCGTGCTATTTCTGCACCAAGACTTTTAAAAGTGGCTGTGGCCACTCCTTCACAGTTGGCAAACGGTGCAGATTCCAATAAGGCCTTTGGAGACACTGTAGCTACAGGAAGGAAGATGTTTCCCTGAATTCACATACAGAGAAAATCTCAGAAATCCAAGAACTACAGTACTGGGGTGAATGCATGGGCTAGAGACGTATTTTCATTGTGTTTGAAATGCATCATTTTTATATTTGCATCTAGTATTATATGAATGATATATATTTTCAACTTTTTCTTTTTTTCTTTCCCCAAATTCTATAACATAGAATTAACTTCACTCTCTTCTTACTGGTATAATTTACAAGCCATAGTTTTTTATATGCTGTAATAGTAGACATTACGATGTTGATCATATAATTTTCCTCCTGTTAATCTTTACATAATTTCTGGCACACACACATACAGATTATGAAATAATGGTAATTTTGTGTTTGTCAACATGCTGTAAAAAGAGACTAATAGATACTACTTCTTTAAAGTTCTATGAAAATGGTAAAGTTGCTATTTGTCTTTTCAGAGCATATAATTAAAAATGCCAAATGAAGATTAAGGCTAACACATATGTATTACAAGATACTGAATATCTATATGGTTAAGCTATTATTTGATCATGTAGGCAGGATTTAATGACTTTTACAAGCTTCAAAGATGTGGAAAGCACATTGCACATAAGTGAGGAAAACCGAGGGCTTGTGACACTAGCTGAGTGTACTTGACAAAACCACTTCATTTCCATGGGACTTGCTTTCAAATACACGAAGACAACTGACAATATTTACTGAGTGTTTCCTCTGTGTTAAGAAAATGGCCAACATTTTTTCTACATATTAATTAAATTCTCATAATACTATGAAATAATAGATGTTTTGCTCCATTTTAAAGAACAATGTTAAGGCGACTTGACCAATGTCACTCAGCTAACTGATAAGAATGTTGAATTTCGAACTGTCAGTCTAGCTCTAGAAAAGCTATTAACCAGTTTCTTAGTGACTCTGAAACTAAGGAGTGCAATAGAATCCCCTCGAGAGATCGTTAAAACACAGATTTCAGGACCCATCCCAGAGTTTCTGATGTAATAAGTCTGGGATGGTGCTGGAGAAGTCGCTGCTTTAGTGCTACCAGTGCTGCTGGTGCAGGGCCAACATGGTGAAAACCACTGGAATGCTACCTACTGCCTTTCTTCTCTAGGGTTTTGATTATCCGTGAATTCCTTTAGAAGCGTGTTCATTCAAATTAATTCAGTCACATCATCCAGAAATGTTTCAACATTCAAACTTCATATTTAAAAATGTAGCTTCAGTTCTATTAAAATGAATTCTTGTCTTTTGCTTTAGATTCTTGAACGACTTTAATTATAAATGAAGGAATTGTCTTATTGGAGACAAAGATTCAGTAATTATATGATAATTCATTTTCATACCAATCTGACTGCCATTATTTGATTTGCATACTAGCACTTTCACGCTTCATGTTCCTCTTTGGAAAATTTTAATTTCCAGTTTGTATGCTAGTTTATGTGGTCAGATTTTAATATTTTTCATCTTTTATTTTTCAGTTTAATTTCCTTAGATAAAAGCAAACAATTTTTCCCCTCACTACAAATTCTGCACAGGAATTTGATAAGAAGTTCTATTTATAGTGTCTGAATTTTATTTTGGGGGTATGCTTAATTTTCCTTGATCATCCTTTAAAAAATGACAGAAATATATCTGGACAGTGTAAAAGGAGACTTATATACAGAGATAGAAAGCAATAAGAAAATTGTGAGAAAATACAAAAAATATAAATTGAGAACAAATCTATAGAAAATAAAAGGGAAAATTCTAAAAACAAAATACAAATTTATACATTAAAGATTCTTTCTGAATTGGGTGTTGTACATCAATTTAGAGCACAATGTTTCCATGCAGTTATAAGTTGTAGATGGTCTTAGAGTATTTTTCTTAGATCCCATCATGAATTTCAGTTAATTTGTGAGATAATTTGATCCATATAACCTCAAAATATAAGTAAAGCGAATGGCCCTAAATACAAATGAGAGAAATGGAGAAAATAAGGCATTTTGTTTTAATTGATGTTAAATTTTTTTTCTGTCTTGAAGACCCGGCAGGAATATTTCCCTCAGATTGTTTGCTTTCTAAAGCATCTGGGAATTTGGAATATGATCAGGGACAGAGATTCCGAAATACAAGAAGGATGTATGTTGGAATGGAATGGTCAAATAAGGAAAAAAGAATTAAAAAGTAAAATTCATGAAGGGAACATATCCTAATTAAAACCACTTCCCTATCTTTAAGAAGCCCCAAAATGCTCATAGATGAAAGCAGGGTGCTTGTTTTATTCATTGCCTAACCAATCAATACCATCCTGGAAGCAACAACTGTGTAAACATGAAGCCTTCAGCAAACGCTTTGTAGAGCCACCTGCACTCTGATCTAAAGTGAACCAGAGTGACATTTCAAACATTCTCATGAGAAGTTTTCTCCTTTCTCAGGACACAGCATTCCACACTGTCCATAAGGATGACTGGAATATGTTCAGCAGCGTTTCTTTTATTCCAGTGTATGCAGTACAATGATTTTGAGCCATAGTTAGAAAATATGTTCATCCTTGATTTTGAGCAAATAAAGCTCTGATACAATGCTATTCCTATTTCAAAAGAATATTAAAGGAATTACAATGTATTGCTGATAATTATCATGGCATGTGCTCTGTTCCTATTATTTCTTTCTCTTTTTTTCCAAATTAGAGTATTGACTCGCAAAGTTGTATTTTGTTACAGTTTATCCTTTTGTATATAACCATTCATTCAAATAGTCACATCTTTGTATAAACCCAAGCCAAAATATGCTTAAAATAATTAGTCCAAATTGGAAATAGAGTTTTCTCTTTGCAATAAAACAAAGGTATTATGTATTTGTACTGCAAGCAGCTTAGCCTGATTGTGATTTTTTGTTGGTCCTGATTTATAAGTTTTATAACAAAAGTAACTACCAATTAAGAAATACCGTATCCTAACTGTTGTTCTAAATGTTTGTCTATTGATTTAGATAATGTTCTTCAACTACTATCACAAATTTCATGAGGAAAAGCAAAACTTAGGAGAATTGTGCAACTTTATCCAAACAGTACGTGTCTAAGGATGAACTTGAACCCCATTCTAATTCCAAAACTTGAATTCAGAGTATTTTTTCCAACACACTGCTTTCTTCAATAGCCAATGCTAACAATTGAGTAGATTACCTGAATTTTTTACTGAATTTTTGTCTTTTTTGTATAAGTTGAGTAATGTCTCTCTACAGAAATAAAATAACTCCATAGCCATTAATTAAAATAAAATCCACAAGTGAATTATATGGTGATAATTCAACAATCTAAGTTATCATCCACATACATAGACTTTCATATGAGACCTCTAAAATTTAACATAAAGTAAAATAAGTACCTCAGTTACTTTAAAATTAGATTTTATTTATAATTTTAATTTTTAAGTATAGTTTTAAGTGGATATTAATGGAATGGTTATACTTTAAAATAGTAGTTATGTATTTGAACTCACTGGGTGTAAATAGCGATTCATTAGTCCTTTAAATGATAAAATATAATAATGTTTACATAGAAGTGAGAAGACACAGAAAAGGAATAGAGATTAAAGGAGGTTTTGAAAAGGAATTCTGTCAGATGAACATGACCTAGGGCACCATACCTTCGCTGAAACACAGAAATCAATAAACATCTTCATTCTTAACAATTCTTTAGCAATGTGAGGCCAGGAAGAACAGCCATTTTTAACTCATCCTAAAAGAGTAGGAATCACCTAATATTTATATGTGTATGAGGGTTTCAGGAAAATCTCTTAGACATCAACACATGTACTATTCACTTTTTCCATCCACTCCCCAAAACTCCTTACCTATTCGCCCATGACCATAGTTTCCTTAACTAGTAACAAATATTTTTATTCCTGTGAGAGAAAAGCTCAAAAGGTAAACAAATGCTTAAATGGTAAGGAAGAAAACTTTAGCTGAAACTCATTTACTCTTATGGGAATCATTATTTCTGGATTTAATAAACTTAGAAAAACATTTCAAGGAAAAGCATTAAAGTTGACTTACCCCAAAGAATGAGGCAAGATAAGGACTCAGAAAAATGAATGTAGTGTAAACAAATCTTGCATTCTATGATTCACAATATTTCTGAGAATTTTCATATTAACTTACATATATATAATCAAACAAGCTGTATATATTTTTGGCAAGCATTGAAATAGACAAGTACTTCTAGGTTGCTTTCGAGTTTCATGAATAGAGCTAGGCTAATTCCACTATGTATGAAGTCCCTCCCTGGTTTTCAATCCCCTTTGAAATATCAGTAGATTATATTTAAAGGAAACTTTATACCTATAATATATCTTGGGCAAAAACAATCTTTGGATTCAAATTGACCAATAGATCCAAAATAAGATAAATAAAAGTGAATCCATACTTAGACATACACTAGTAAGTTTATAGAACAAGTTAAATAAATGAAGATTTAAAAAATATGCTAGAGAAAAGAGAAATCACCCACAAATGAATCACAATTAGAATGAAGAATGATTCATCAATGGTAACCCAGGAAGCCAGAAGACAGAAGAATAGTATCTTCAAAGAAATGAGAAAAAATAACCGTCAACCTGGATTTCCAGCAAAATATATTTTTCAAGAATAAGAACAAAATCATGCTATTCTCAGGAAAATAAACACTTCAGAGTTTACTACCGACAGATTCATTTAAAAAATCCTGAAATATACCTTCAAGAAATAGAGATTTAGTTTAGAAGCTAAATGGAATAGTAAGAATAACAATGATGATGTTTTTGCATGCAGTGCATATGCATAGCATATAATTAAAAACCTAAATTTTCAAATTTTACAGTCCCATTTGGACTCATAATCCATTCATCTCGGTACATTTCATTGCCTTCCTTTTGTTATTTCTGCAATTTAAGCACAATAAGTACTTCTATTAGATGCTTTCCTCTCTTGCTTTGACTGACTCCTTTCCCTTTCATGGCAAAGTCAGTATATAGTGTAGATCTTATTCAACACTTTCTATACACTGGATCTCTACAGCTGAATTGCCAGAGAAAAATATGCTACCATGCTTATTAGTTTTGCCTTTATATTAATGACTAGAAAGGGACTTTAACACTGCTAAGCGGTCACACTTCATTTTCATATTCTCACCCCTCTACTGCTGTTTTAGCTGACTACTACTATTTCTCTCTCCCTTTTCATACACCATCATCATCTCCTGCTTAGCCTCATTCTCTGCTAATGAAATTGCTTACAACTTCTCTGGAAAAATCAAAATATTTTAAAGAAAATACTTCACAGATCTCTGTCATCAACAAACAATCTTCTCTCTTATTACCACTGAGGGACTCTCCTAATGGATGAAAACACCCTCTCCTCTTATAGTTTAGATCTCATTCTTTCTTAACTTCAAAAGAACATCACATACTGGAAATTACCTTTGAATCCTATCCTGGTCTCAAAGGGCAACCAGCTGATCAACAAATCCCATCACCTTTTTCTCAAAACATATGCAGAAACAGACCTACTGTGTTGAAGCCAACATCATCCAGTACTTGGGTTACGGCCTTAGGCCCCTCTACTATAACTCACATTCTACAAACTACCTACTTCCCGGATGATTCTCAATTAAACAGTCATAGTAAAATATTTATTTTTAGTGAACTTATATTGAATTATAACATACATTTGTCCACTTTCCCAAAAATATATGCATTTGTATAACGTTCATAGGGGAAAAAATAGATAAATGGGAAATTTCTCCATGTTATTGCAAGCATCATTAGTTTGTTTACCCTAATTGTAGAATTACATTTAATTATATGAATATATACAATATATTTATCAATTCTATTATCACTAAATATAATTTTTAGATTATGACTGTTTTCATGCTTCTATGATGACTTTTTTACATTTTGTGGACATAAATATGCTTTATTCATGGATATACCAGAATGCATGACAGTTCAAATATTGTTTCATTAAGTATTGTATTTTTAAAATTTATTTTTAATTTTTATTACTACCTGTTTGCAGTACGTAAAGATTACATTCATTGTGAGGAGTTAGTACGTGTACCTAACACGTATTCCTTTTATGTCCCTTTCTTTTCCCTCCTCCCTTCCTCCCTCCTTCTGTCTCTTCATTCCTTTCAAATCTGCAAAAGATCATTCTCCCTGTTTAATATTATCTGTATTTTATCTTACTTTTAAAATTACTTAGTGATATTTTAGCTTGTGTGTTAGATTAATTTCACTTAATATTATGTTCTCAAGGTGCATCCATTTTCTTACAAATGACTGAAATTTATCCTTCATGGCAGAGTAGTACTCCATAGTGTAGAAATACCACATTTTCTTTATCCATTCATCTAGTGAGAAACACGTAGACCACTTCCAAGTTTTAGCTATTATGAGTTCTGTGCTGTAAACATAGGTGTGCATGTATCACTGTAATGTGATGTCTTTAACACTTTTGGGAAGATACCTAGAAAGGGAATAGCCGGGTTGAATGGAATTTCTATTTATAGTTCTTTGAAGATTGTCTATACTGATTTCACTAGTGGTTGTACAAGTTAACATTCCCACCAACAATGTAGAAGTGCTTCTTTTCTCCAGTAGTCTCTCCAGCATATGTTATTAATTGATTTCTTCAAGATGGCCATTCTTTCTGGAATAAGGTGGTATCTCGGTGTTATCTTAATTTGCATTTCTCTAGTGGTCAGAGATGCTGAATTTTTTTCCCTGCATTTATGGGCCATTTGTACTTCTTCTAAGAAGCGTCTGTTTGTTTCAGTTGTCCATTTTTTGATTGAGTAGTTTGTTTTTGGTGGTCTAAATTTTTGAATTCTTGGTATAACCTAGATATTAGTCCTCTGTCCAAGGGATAAATGGCAAAATTTTTTCCCAGTCTGTATGATGTCTCTTCATTCTATTGGTTATTTTCATTGCAGTGCAGAGCTTTTTAATTTGGTATAATCCAATTTATTGATTCTTGTTGTTATTTCTTGTGCAAATTGGGGTTCTGCTGAGAAAGTCCTTTGGCTATTACTGTGTCTATGTCTTCACAAGTTTTATGTATTTTATCTTCCAGCAGATTAAGTGTTTCAATTTTAATATTTAGATCTTTGATCCATTTTGATTTTAATTTAGTACATACTGAAAAATGTGGGTCTAGCTTCACTCTTCTGTATGTGTATAGCCAATTTTCCTAGCACTATTTGTTAAAGTCTGTCTTCCAGCATATGGTTTTTGGCTCCATTCAGATTGCTGAATGTGCTGGGGTTTGTTTCTGTGCCTTCTATTCTGTTCCTTCTACCTGTTCTAGGTGTCTTTGGTGGAATTTTTTGGTCTTCTTTGTAAGCATCGTGTCATCTACAAATAAAGATATTTTGACTTCTTTTTCTGTGTGCATTCATTTTATTTCTTTCTCTTGCCCGATTGTTTTGATGATAGATTTGAGTACTACATAGAACAGTAGTGGTGATAGTGGAATCTTGTTCTTGTTCCTGATTATAGAAGAAAACCTTTCAGTTTTTCCCCATATAAAATGATATTGACACTAGGTTTTACATAAATGGCCTCTATCAGATTGATTTTTTTTTTGGTGGGTACTGGGGGTCGAACTCAGGACCTCGCACACCAGCAGGCGCCTGTGCCACTGAGCGATATCACCGGCCCTTTTTTCATATGTGGGTACCAGCAGTCGAACTCAGGACCTCCTGCTTGCCAGGCAGGCACTTATGCTGCTGAGCTATCTCACCGGCCCTATCAGATTGCAATAAGGTTCCTTAATACCTATTTTGTTCAGAGTTTTTATAACGAACAGATGTTGGATTTTTTAATAGGTTTTTGTCTGTATCTATTAAAATGACCATGTTTTTGTCCTTGATACAGGTCATGCGATATATTACATTTACGGTTTTGCATATGTTGAGCCATCCTTGCATCTCTGGAATGAAGACTACTTGGTTATGATGGGCGATCTTTTTAATGATTTTTTGCATTCTGTTTGTCAATATTTTCTTGAGGATTTTTGCATCTATGTTCATTAAAGAGATTATCTATAGTTTTCTTTTTAAATTTAAGACTTTGGTTTAGAATCAAGGTAATACTAGCCTTCAGGAATTAGTTTGGGAGTAGCCTTTTCCTTTCAACTTCATTAAAGCCTTTGAGGAATATGGGCATTAGATCTTCCCTGAAATTCTTGTAGACTTTGGTGGTGAATTCACAGGGTCCTGGCCTTTTTTTAGTCGGTAGTTTTTTTTTTTTTTTTTTTTTTTTAATTACTGCTTCAATTTCATTGCATATTTTAGGACAGTTCAGGGTTTTTATATATTATTGGTTTAGTTTTTGTAATTCATAAGTGTCCAGGAATCTATCCATTTCTTTTAGATTCTCCAATTTATTGCAGTATATGTTTTTGAAGTAATTAGTAAAATCTTATGGATTTCAGCAGTATCCTTTGTGGTCTTGCCTTTTTCACTTCTAATAGCATTGACATGGGTCATTTAATTCTTTCTTTTGGGAAGTTTCCCTAAGGGTTTATCTATTTTGTTTATTCTTTTGAAAAATCAGCTCTCTGGTTAATTGATTATATTTTTTTGGTCTCAATTTCATTAGTTTCTTCTCTGCTCTTTAAAAGTTCCTTCCTTGTACTAGCTTTAGATTTGGATTGTTCTTGTTTTTCTAGGACCAGAAGTCTGTCAATAGATTACTTATTTGGGTTCAAGTAATGCTATGAGAGCATTCATAGCTATAAACTTCCTCTCAGGACTGGTTTCACAGTGTCCCTGTGGTGGATTAACTAATGGTCAACTTGGAACAACCAGGTGAACTGAGGGTGGTTTTGGGCATGGAAGACCCACCTGAGGATTGTTGTCAACATCATAAAAGGAGAACTGGAGAGGACTACGGTATGGTGTTGCTGGAGAAGCTTGTCATGCTGGTTTTCCTGATATGAACTCAGCTGTTCTAATCACTGGAAGAGCTCGGGTCCTCACTGTTGCTGAGGATGGCTGCTGTTCTCTTCAGGGGAGCTCTGGTCCTTACCTTGAGCATCGCTTCCAGTGCAGATCTCTTGGTATGGTTGCACAGATCCTTCACCCCACTTCTTACATTATGTGTAATATTCTTTAACTTGTGTGTCAAAACATGGATGATAATTTCATCATATAAACTGTTTATATTATTTTTTGTCCTTTGGTTATGTACTTAATGCAAAAATTGGAAGCAGTTTTCTAAATCTGGGTGATACAACACTTTCTAAAGGAAATTCAAAAAGTAAATATTAAACTTCTTAAATGCAGGAAAGAAGTCATCACAAAATCCCTGATTCTTAAAGCACTTACAGAAAGTGCTTGCCACCATAAAACAGTAGATATTCATTATTATCAGTCTACCAGTATTCAAGAGTAAACGGTTTTCTACTTAATGTTCTAATATAGGCATATATTACTCAGAAGATGTTACCTAAGGCCTCGTGAATGATGTGGAACAGTGACTACAAAGAATGTGGCTGATTTCCCATTTCTTAACACATTTTTTCTATTCTCTTGTATTTTTTAAGCATGCTTTATGGGTTAACATGTGCTCTATTTTGGAGAAAGTTCCATGTGCTGCTGAGAATGTACAGTCTATTTTGGGGTGGAAATCTTTGTATATATCTATTAAGTTCATTAGTTCAAAGTTTGGTTCAACTTGGTATTTCTTTGTTGATTTTTTTGTTTAGTAGATCTATTTTGTATTGGTGTATTGAAATCCCCCAATATAATTTTGTTGGTGTTTATCTGATCTTTTATGTCCACTAGAGTTTGTTTTAGGAAGTTGTGTGCACTGGTGCACATATATTTATTTTTGTTATTTATTCCTTTTGTATTGTTCCCTTGGACAATAAGTAGTGACTTTCTTTTCCTCTTCTGCTTAGTTTTGGCTTGAAGTCCACTTTCTTTAAAAATAAGATATGTACTCCTGCTTACTTTCAGGCTTCTGTTATATGGAATATTATTTTCTATCCTTTTATTTTTACTTTGTGAATTTCTTTTTGGATTAAATAGGTTTTTGGTATGCAGCATACTGTTTTCTTTTTTTATACATTGTGTTTTCTTTTTTTATACATTTTGCCAAACTGTCTCTTTTTTGGGGGGAAGTTGAGGGCATTTACCTTGAGCATTATTACTGAAAAGTATGGATGTGTTCTTGTTATTACATTATTTTACTGTCATTGATTCTCTTTTCTCCTCTTTCACTTAACTACTTGCCCTGTATGAAGTATTCATTCTACTATACTTTTTGGTGGCTTCATTTTCTCACTCTAGGATAGCATTGAGAATTTTTTTGACTGCTGGTTTAGTGGTTATGAATTTCTTGAAATTTTTTTTGTCAGGGAAAGACTTTATCCATCGATGTTGATAGTTTTGCAAGTTATAACAGTTTGGGTCGGAAGTTATTTTCTTTTAGGCTTAAAACACTTCTCCTGGACTTTAAGACTTGTGTTGAGAAGTCTGCTCTAATTTTCATGGGTTTACCTTTGTAAGTGATTTGTTGCTTTTTCTTAACAGCTTTTAAGATTCTGTTCTTGTGTTGGATTTCTGAGATTTTTACTAGATTTGTTGTGAAGTTATTTTCTGATTGTGGCTATTTGGGGTTTTATAATCTTTGGTTACCTGTATGTTAAATTCATTCTCTATATTTGGAAAATTTTCTTCTATAATTTCTGTAAATAAGTTTTTTACGCTATTTGTGCCGTCTTCTTTTTGTCATTAATTCCAAGTAATTTTAGCTTAGTCTTCTTTTCAGCATTAAGCAGATGTTCGATCCATTTTCTATGAACTCTTCTTAATTTTGAAGTATCTGAGTATATTTTCACCTGTATCAGCCTTATTTTCTAGTTCTGACTCCATCTCCTTACATCAGTGACTTCTGCATCCCATACTTTCAATAGAATTATTTATCTGTTGGATTTGTTTTTGGTATTTTTTCACGGATGATAGTTCTTTGCTAAACTAGTCATTCATGTTGTATAATTTTTCTTGACTCAGTTAGCTATTTATTTGTCTCTTCCTTAAACACACTGATCATTTTGTTTAAGTAAATTATCTGTTTAGTCATATCATCTTTGAGCTTGCCAATCATCTTACTGGTGCATGTGTGCCTGTGTCTTCTTTTATCACCATAAAATTCAGCTGGTTGACTGTTATTTTCTCCCTATTAATGCCTCTTGGATCAAATTTGGGGGAGATGGGAGTTTTTGGAGGTATTTGTTGCCTTCTCTTCATATTTCTGTGTGTGCGTGTGTGTGTTGATTAGCATGAACGTTGTTGGTAGTATCGTGATCTCTTTATTGTCTCCTATCCAGTGATGTAAATTTGTCTTTCTTTTTTTTATTTTGGTATTGATCTACCTCTTCAACCTACTCAATTCAGTAGGATTGAAGTCAGTGAATGTGTTCAAAGGGAGAATCCCTACCAATTGTGTCAATGTCAACAGATCCAACCCTATGTTGCGTACATTAAAACTTGTTTTAACAATTTCACCCTTTTATCAATGCACCACACAGACTGTAATATACTGCTACCGTCATGTACAATGGGGTGTAGAGGTTGGGGGGGAAGGTAAAACGATGACAAGTGGAATGGGATAATTCATTAAGAAGAAAAGGAGAGAAGAGAAATATCAATAGATAAAAAAAGAAATTTGGAATTATTCTTATGGCCTGAGTAAAGGGTCAGTGTTGGGATTTGAGACAATATTTTGGGACAGGGGAGAAGATGCAGAGGAAGGGAGGTGTAATTAGAGATTGAGGGGTAATGTGAGAGTGTCAGAATCTGTTTCTGCATTAGTACTTAGCTTATGTTTAGATCATCCATGCACTGTTTTGTTAGGGGTACACTTACCCATGATGGTACTCTTTATATTAACACGTTCATGATAGAGGCGTAATTCATGTATGTCACTGCCAGGTGGTTCTGATTTAATTCACATGTCTTGCTGCGAGGTGGTTCTGATTTGAATTCAATTGTCTGATGTTATATAGCTAACCTGTGTATGTTCTTTTGCTAATACAAGACACTAAAACAAAAGAGTCATTGTTATTTCACAGATAGATTACTATTAAGAGACAAATTTTTCTTTTGTCACTTGTTTGTTGTCCCTTGGTAGTCCTGGTTCTTCTCATTTTCATTTGGGACTTCCATTTTTAAGCAACATATAATTTTTATATAAATATGTGTACATTGTAACCTATTTGTTTTTAAATGTTAAGAGTATTTTAAATTTGTAAATTTTTTTTCCATTACATTTTCAAACACAGAAAACGGATGTTTCATCAGATGAATCTGTTAATTATATCTCATCGGAGGAAAAGGTCATCACCTATCTATGACTCTTCAGATGAAGATGCATTAGAGTTAGATGGATGTAATTTTGTGGCCAATACATGCGACGAAAATTGTGTGGATTTGGATATGAACGTAAATCAAGAAGAATGCTGGCTGATAATAAAAAGAAATGTAATAGAACATTATCAGACAGAACTGCAAAATACAGAACTCCTGTAAGAAATAGTAATTGAAATGTCCCTTTTGCAATGTATAAATTTATCATATTCAATAATACTCAAAATTACAGTTGAAGAAATAAATAGATATGTCATACACTGGGGCTTTAGTGCAAAAAGTGGAAAATATCAGCACTGATGAGAATCTGTTACAATTAATGAGATGAAAACTTTTATAGGTATATTAATTATGAGGATAGCACCAGATATTAGATTTTATTGAACTGAAAATAATATGTATGCCAACAGACATATAAAGAATGCCATGCAACACTACTTTTTGATAGATTTGAAGTGTTTACATTTTTCTGGCAATATTATATGCAAAACTGAGGATCCCTTGAATAAATTTATAAAAATCATGGAAGCAATTATTAGTACATTCAAGAATGCAGTAAATCCTGGGAAAATGTAGTGAGAAGAAAGTATGATTTTACGGTGAGGATGTCTTTATTTTTGCCAATAAATAAAAGGAAAATGGCACAAATATGGGCTAATATTATATAAATTATGTTTGCCTAATTGTTACACCTATGATTTACATGTCTATGCCAGAAAAAGTGGAAACGTTTCAAAGCATGGACATTCTTATGGTGTTGTTTTCAAATTCATGAATGGCTAATTATTTGAACAATGCACATTATATGCAGATAGTTATTATTCAAGTATACTGCTAGCACATGAACTTTTACAAAAGGAAATGTATTTTTGCTACATGGAACAGCCAAATAGAAAATTTTTACCAGTAAAAACAAAGACAAAGCAAAACCACAGTGGATCATAAACTCTGAAAATCATTCTGGTGTAAAATTTGTTAAATGGACTGATAAAAGGACTGTTCATATGTTACCAACTTGTAAAAATCATACATGTACATTGATCAAAGAAAAACCTGGAAAAAAAACTTGATCTTGTCTTTGATTACAATAAACCAAAGAAAAGTGTTGATTTAGCAAACCACATGTCATCACATTACTGTTCCTTAAGAAAAACATTAAAATGGTAAAAAAAGTATAATACAGCAAATCTGAGGTACAGCAATTATAAACACATATTACAGTAATACCTTTGTTCATGAACCCTTCTGTTTGCAAACAATTCGGTTCAGAAACAAAAGTGTAAATTTTGCTTCTGTTTGCCGACTCCATACCAGGTGACAAACATGACCATGGCCATTCTCCCCAAACTAATACAAATACAGCCTTTTTCCCCAAAATCATAAAAAAATTAAGTTTGTAAACTGAGGTACCATTGTATATACACCAGCAATGGGGTACTCGTTTGTCTATGTTAAAATTTAGAGAATTAGTTATTGATAAACTGTTAACCTATGAAGAAATGCCAAAAAATAAAAAATAAAAAGAAATACCAAAGGTGCAAGTTACTCAAACATTTATTTCTGTAGATGCTTAGTTAGGAGCCACAATCGATGTAGAGAATATTATAAAAAATTATCTGAAAAAAATGAGTGCTGATGTGGCTGCAAAAAGAAGCCAAACATGTTAAGACATTTTGTGCACTCTGCAAAAATCAGCCATCTTTATGTGTAAAATGTTTTAAAGAAATTCATGAATATAAATAAATCTCTTTTAACATGTTCCCACTTGTTTGTGCCACTGGTGGTACATGCATGACTACATGCATGACTATTGCCTCAGACAGGTTGTACCACTGGTGGTACAAATTATCTAATCACTTTTACTGATCATTTTACTAATAATATAACAAAAAGCCACCCAATGGGACAATCATGCATATGCCACCAGTGGTTCCAGTGGCCTAGCAGAAAGACGTGATGTACGGCCCCATCGTGAACTTGTTACTTTAATGAAATAAACAAATTTTATTATTATAATAATTTTTAATTGTTATGGATAGTATTAATATTTATATTTGGGAAGTAATTACTCAAATTCAAGCAACTAACTAGATTTGGTCCATTTATAGTCTTTTAATTTTATTAGTAAAAACAATGATTAAAGTAATTAGATCTGTTTGTACCACCAGAGGTAGAAGCCATCCTATGGGACAGTCATGCATATACCTCCGGTGGTTCAAGCTGGCAGAAAGTTTTAAAGCACTGGTAAAATCTTATTCTTCTTTGCATATATACTGACACCAGATGAAAGGGAGAAAAGAAGAGAAGATAAAAGGATAAGAAAGAGTAAGGAGGAAGAAAGAAGAAAGAGGAAAAAACAAAAAACAAAAACAAAAACCAAAAAACACCTGCACAGGTGGTAGAACACTAAATCTAAGTCACCTCACAGTTCCAGTTATGTTACAGAATGAGTTTAATTGCAGGTCTTTGAACTGGTCACCCCCTATGATTTGCTCAATTACCTGCCTATAAGCAAGGATGCTTGTCAATCCGGATGCCCCTCTGGGCCTGTGTCTTAGCTGCAAACTGTTCTCTGGGCATGGCTGACCATAGGCCTTTCTCTCTATCCCAAGATCTGACTACCTCAGTTAATCTGGGGAGGGGAGAGTATAGTAAAATTGTCCTAGCACCCAGTTCTTGGAAACAAACAACAGTAATGTTGATAATACAAAGACAAACCAGATATTGGCATATAGTAAAAGCCAATTAATAACAACTATGCCATCACTGGCAATGGCAAAGAAATCAGAAACAATAATAGAGTTAAATGTAAATTGGATATTGACATACAAGAACCAATAAAAGCTACCACTAAACCAGCCTTAAAAATAGAACAGAGATTTGTTACAATAATATGGACACAAAGACAAACCAAATATTGATATACAGCAAATATCTACTAAATACAACAGCTGTACCACCATGAACCATAGAAAAGAGTTCAACAATAAGGCCCTGGAGTCAATTAAATATATAAAAGTTAATAAAACTTTATAGTAATCCCAAATGCAGGGAGTGGGAACTAGAAAAATTTAAGGATATTTGAAAAAAATGGAAGGAAAATGAGGAGGAAAGAAAAGTGAGATATGAACTAATTAAAGAGTAAGAGAAAATTAATAGAATTAGATAAAAGTAATGGAAAAGATCAAAAGAGAAAAAGTAAAAAATACCATAAAAAGAATAAAACAAAGAGGAAAACTAAAGCAAAACCCCCTCAGAATCCTCAAAGCCAACACAGAAAAAAAGGAAATGAGCCCAAAATATTCCTCTGTGTGTTTGAATGAACGGTTTCTTTCTGGGGCTTGCAGTATTGGAATCCAGCAGACATGGTGAGGGAATAGTGAACTGTTCAATTCTAAGTCTTATTTTGTTTCTACATTCACTTTTTAATATATCAGTGGTGACCCCGGCTGCCCCTCTCCTCCTAGATGAGGTCAATCAGTGGTGCGGCGTTTGCCTTAGGTTTACTCCAGCTGCTCCCAGTGTTGCTGTTCCCCTGTGCACCCCAAGTCACTGCTATCTCTGCCAAGCTTTACGGCCTGTGGGCTTTTGAGTTATCCCCCTTGTATACCCCAAGCCATGCCAATCATCCAAGCTGATGTGTATCCTTCATCATATTGGCAGATGGGGAAAACAAAGATCACTGAGGTCTGTGTTAGATGTAGGCAGCAGGGCAGGGGAGGTGAGAAGGACTTTTAGACTCAATTGCGTCCAAAAACCACATAAGACCAGCCTGGCTTCTCACTACAGAGGGAGGGTTTCTATGTCCTTGCTGGCCTGGGAGCTCGCCACTTCTTACACTGCTCAGGACATCTATGACTACGTTTCCCCACTCCATGAGTGCCCCCTGCGGCCATCTCTCTTCCAGTTACTGTGGTAGGGTGTCCCCAGGAAACCTGAAGTCAGTTTCTTTGGCTTCTGATTCCTTGAGTAGTTTTGTTTTAAACAACCACTTTCCAAAATGGCTCCTAATTAATCACTTTCAGAGTAAAACATTCAGAATAAAATTTCATGCTGTATATGCTGTTTATAATAACCACGGGCTTTTCTCAGGACTGGTGCTGCCAGCCAGGTCCATTTTTTCTCTTTGTGGCTGCTAACACTCTCCAGGTTTTCTGTGCTTTTGCAGAAATGGGTCCTCCTCCCCAGGAGCCAGGATTAGCTGTCCATCCTGTTTCCTTGTTTTTCCCCTACACTGTCTTCAGTTTCTCTGTGATTTCTAGTTTTCCCTTCAGCTGTTTATTGAGATTTTCTTCCTTATCTCTCTCTTTTTTTTTTGTGGGTACCGGGGGTCGACCTCAGGACCTCGCGCGCCAGCAGGTGCCCATGCTGCTGAGTGATATCACCGGCCCCTTTTTCGTAAGTGGGTACCAGCAGTCGAACTCAGGACCTCGCGCTTGCCAGGCAGGCGCTTATGCTGCTGAGCCATCTCATTGGCCCCCTCTTCCTTATCTCTTCACTCAGTTGTCATTATCCAAGTATTGTGAGTCCAGGTCCTAAAAAGCCATGTTGCCAGATTTCACACTGCCCAGTTTATAGTTTTATTTCTATTGGTTAGTGTTTCATGTATATATTTTTATAACTTTTATTTTCATTATTATGTGATTTTATGTACAGTGTGCATCTCATAAACAAATTAATGGCATGGCAATCATTGACTGAAGTAACTCTTCTACTCCCATTTAACGTATTTTTGACGTATTTGGGTTTTAACCTGCTCTCTTAATTTGCTTTTCTTATTTATGCAGTTTTTCCCCTTTCTTGTCTTATTTTATTTTATTTATTTATTTTTATTTTTTTAATTTTTTTGTGGGTACCGGGGGGTCGACCTCAGGACCTCGCGCGCCAACAGGCGCTCGTGCCGCTGAGCGATATCACCAGCCCCTTTTTCGTATGTGGGATCCGGGAGTCGAACTCGGGCCCTCGCGCTTGCAAGGCAGGCGCTTATGCCGCTGAGCCATCTCACCGGCTTCTTGTCTTATTTTAGATAAAGCATGCATTTATTATTTTTATTTTTAATTTTTTTAGTTTATTAAGTTTATTTGTACAATTTAAGTATACATAATGATCAAATTCAGTATAGGGAATTTGTACCTGTTCATGATATATCTTGATTCCTCTTTTTTTTTTTCCACTTCCATCCCCTCTTTTCAAACCCTCTTCCCCTCTCCATTCACAAAACTGTTTTCATTTTACCCTTTTCTCATTTTTTTCTTTCCCTCCCTTCCTTTCTCCCTTCCCCCTCCCTAGTACCCTTTTCCTTTCGAACAATTCTTCCTATTTCACAATATCTAGTGTACATTTTGGTTCTTATTTACATCTTCAATTTCTCACACCAGAGAGATAATGTGATATTTACACGTGTGTCTATTTTATTTCACTTACGATTATGGTCTCAAGGTTCATCCATTTAGCTATTAAAGTCTCAGTTTTATCTTTCTTTATGGCAGAGTAACACTCTATTATATTAAAAGAAACACATCTTTTTTATCCATTCATCAGTTGATGGGCACTTGGGTTGCTTCCAATATTTAGCCATTTTAAACTGTGCTACTATAAACATGAGTGTGTGTATATCATTGTGGTATGATGCTTTTAATTCTTCCAGAAAAATACTAAGAAGGGGAATAGCTGGGTCAGTTGGGACCTCTAATCCTAGGTTTTTGAGGAATCTCCACACTGACTTCCCCTGACTTCCACAGCCTACACTCCCACCAACAGTGGACAAAGTTTCCTTTTTCCCTACAGCCCCACCAGCTGTTATTAGTTGATTTGTTATTAGTTGATTTCTTGATAATAGCAATTCTTTCTGGAGTGAGATGGAACCTCAGCATTGTTATAATTTGCAGTTCTTGAATGACCAATGATAGTGAACATTTTTTCATGTATTTGCCATTTGTACGTCTGAGAAGTGTTCATTCATTTCAATGCCCATTTTTAGATTGGGTCTTTGAATATGGAGGGTCTGATTTTTTTCAGTTCTTTATATGTTCTAGATATTAGTTCTTTGTCTGAGGAACAGCTGGCAAATTTTTTTTCCCCACTCTGTGGGAAAGTGTCTTTTCACTTAGTTGGTGATTTCTTTTGCTAGGCAAAACTTTTTAATAAGATGAAATCCTAGTTGTTGATACTTTCTCATAATTCCTGTGCGATTGGGGTTTTATACATAAAGTCTGCCTACACCTATGTCTTCTAGAGTTCTAGCTATTCTATCTTCCAGCAGATTTAGTGTTTCTGTTTTAATATTTAGATCATTGATCCATTTTGATTTTAGTTTAGTGCGTGGTGATAGACATGGTTTTAGTTTTAGTCTTTGGCATGTGGAAAGCCAGTTTTTCCAGCACTGTTTATTAAAGAGGCTGTCCTTCCAGTGAATGTGTTTGGCCCCTTTGTCAGAGATCAGGTGGCTGAGTGTGTTTGATGTTCTTTCTGAATCCTCTAATCTGTTCCATTGATCCTCAGGTTTTTTTTTTTTTTTGCCAGTACCATGCTGTTTTTATCACAGTATGTCTGCAGTATAATTTCAAGTCAGAGATTGTGATGCCCCAGACTTGCTTCTATTGCCCAGAATCACTTTTGCTATTCTAGGTCTCTCATGGTTCCAAACGAATTTTAGAAATGTTTTCTCTAGTTCTGTGAGGTATGCTAATGGTATTTTGGTTAAGATTGCATTAATCTCTACAGCAATTTTGGAAATATAGCCATTTTCGTTATGTTGGTTCTTCCTGCCCAAGAGCAAGGAATGTCTTTTCATTTTCTGATATCCTCTTTGACCTCCTTTTTTGGAGTACTGTAGTTTTCAATGTAAAGGTCTTTTACTTCCTTTGTTAGATTGATTCCTAGGTATTTCATTTTTTATACTATTATGAAGGATGTTGTTTCCCTAATTTCTCTCTCAGTGAGTTTGTTATTTATGTGCAGGAAGGCTATTGATTTTTGAGTGTTGACTTTGTATTCAACTATGCTACTGAATTTGCTTATTAAATCTAGAAGTCTTTTGGTGGAGTTTTTGCAAGTTCTATGTAGAGTCTCATGTTATCTGCAAATAACGATAATTTAGTTCCTTCCTTTCCAATCCATTTTCTTTTTATTTCTTTCTCATGTCTAATTGCTCTTGCCAATGTTTTCAAAACTATATTGAATAGGAGTGGTGATAGTGGACATCCTTGTCTTGTTCCTTTTTTACAGTGAAAGCTTTCAGTTTTGTACATTTAGTATGATTTTGGCTGTTGGTTTATCATAGATGGCTTTTATCAGATTGAGATAAGGACTATCCTGATTTTCTTTAAGGTTTTCATCATGAATGGGTGTCAGACTTTGTCAAATGCCTTTTCTGCATCTCTCTTTATAATATCTTTCAGAACACATCATAGAGCTGGTTTGGTGGTAATGAATTTCTTTAGTTGTTCTTTGTCATGGAAGTATCTTATTTCTCCATTGATTCGGAAAGACAGTTTTGCAGGGTACATCAATCTGGGTTGGAAGTTATTTCTTTCAGGACTTGGAATACTTCACTCCAGTCTTTCCTTGACTTAAGTGTTTGTGTTGAGAAGTCTGCTGTAATTCTGATGGACTTTCCTTTATAGGTGACTTTTTTCCTGTCTCTAACTGCTTTTAATATTCTGTTCTTGTGCTGAATTTCTGGAATCTTGATTTTATAGGCCTTGGTGTAGATATATTTTGTTGATGGCTAATTGGAGTCCTATATGCCTCACTTATCTGCATATCAAATTCTTTTTCCATACTTGGAAAGTTTTCTGCCATTATTTCTGTAAACAGTTTTTTTTTAATGTCATTTGTGCTGAATCCTGCTTTTTCACTGACTCCAATCAATCTTGTTAACTGTTGAATTGTTTTTTCATGATCCCTTGTTATTTTTAAGAGATCTTTATTTTCATGATCACTAGCTACCATCATGTCTTCCAGGTCTGAAATTCTCTCTTCACTTTTGTTCATGCAGTTTGCAATCTTCCAGTGGAATTTTTAATTTCTTGGATATTTGAATCTATCTCATGGATTCCATTTCTTTCCTATGTTGGGGATTCATAGTTTCCATCATTTTCCTACGCTCCTTTATTATTATTATTTTTTTTTACATATGTCTGCTTTAGACTTGCTGAATAAGTCCTTCACTATGGTCATCTTTTTTTTTTTTTTTTTTAACCTGGGAGTCATTCTAATCTGATTTCCTCTGTAGTCTCATACACATGTTTTTGAACCTCTGCTATTACCATTTCAGAAATTTCAGATAGGTTGGCTCCATTTTCGTCTACTTCATTGTCCCTTGGACTTGTCCTGGGTAGGCTTGAGGTCTTGTGTTGAGTTTTGCATCTTCATCTTGTCATTTTCTATTTTTTTAACTTTCTTTTATTTCTGTGTTGGTGCCTGTAAATTTCTTATAGTAGGTAGCTTTATCACTAGTATTGAGGCCTCTCTAGGAAATGTTTGTTCTTCAGAGGTGTCTTTTATGTGTAGGAAGTTCTTGTTTTTTTTGTCTATCCCCAGATCCTACCTTCCCAATATATTAAGAATGAGATATTGCCATCTATTTGGCTTAGCACCCAGTCCTTTGGAACTGGACTATGGTGATGGTTATGACCCCAGACAGTCACAGTATTGTTACAGAAGGAAGAACAACTGATTACAACAAGTATGACATCCTGGCTAAAGCAGTAGCCATAACAATAACAATAACAATTGCTATTAGCAATAACAATAGCATCAAGCATGGCCTCAAAACTGACACACTGTGATAAGTCTAGATTTGGTACCTTTAACCACAGGAACAAGATCTACAGTTATATAACAGAACCCAGTGTAAATCAGGAAGTTGTATGAAATGAATTTTCCCCTGGTAGAATGATTTTTGCCCTGTGGTGGGGAAATTTAAGAGGTATATGGGGCATAACAGAGAGATAAATGAAGAGAAATATGGTTGAAGCAAGGCTTGAGGACAAAGAATAGTCATACAAGCTTTGGGAAAATGGGAAAGAGGGCAGGAGAGAAAGAATGAAGGAGAAAGCAAAAGATTACTGAAGTGAATCAGAAAGACTAGAGGCAGTGTTCACTTACATGAAGATATAAGATTAAGAGAGATAATTGAAGAAAGAGAGAAGATGAATAGAACAAAAATATATGTATAAACCTAAAAAAAACCTAAAAAACCAACCAAACAGTAAAAGGAAAATGATACACACAAACAAAGAAAAAAATTAAATAAAATTCCTCTGGTGGCTACAGTTCTGTTAGTGTCCAAATCAGTGCCCCACCGATCCTGCAATAGGATTAGTGCTGGGTTGGATGTGAGACTGATCTTGGCTTCTGGATGCGGGGGCTGTGGCCAGTCTGTAGCCAGCAGCTTTCTGAATGGCCCGCTCACATCTCCTCACCCTGTTTGTCTCTATATTGCTCTCCTAGCTGCTGTGACCCCCTCAGACAGAGACAGCCCAAGATCGCTCTCAGTCCTGTGTTCAGTTGGCCCCTCCCAGACCTCGTACAGCCTGCTCCGCTCAACACCACTGGCTCCTCTCACGCTCTGCCCTCCTTCTCCTATGCTGGTGGTTGCAAGTGGGTCCCATGCTGGTTGTACAAGTTGGAGGGAGTGCTGACTTCCTGGCTCAAGGGTGCTTGTGCTGCTGGTCGCGGGTCGAAAGGCAGGGAAGTGCTAGTTTCCCACTCCTTGTCCTGACTGCCACAGGTTGCAGCCACATCTGCGGTCCAAGTCCCTCTCTTCCACTGGTCATAGGGCAGGAGGGGTTGTATTGTTTCACTAGCGATCTTTAATGCCATGGCGGTTCCCTAACCTTGTCACTAGAGGGTCCAGTTAGCAGTTATGGAGCTCAACAGAGAATGAAAAAGAAAAAGAGGAAGAAAATAAAAAAAGGGCCGGTGAGATGGCTCAGCGGCTTAAGCGCCTGCCCGGCAAGCGCGAGGGCCTGAGTTCGACTCCCGGAACCCACATATGAAAAAGGGGCCGGTGATATCGCTCAGCGGCACGGGCGCCTGCTGGCGCACGAGGTCCTGAGGTCGACCCCCCGGTACCCACACACAAAAAAAAGAAAATAAGAAAAAAAAAAGAACAAAACAAAACAAAAAAATCTGGCAGCCAGTCAGGGAGGGGGCAGTCACTCACCCCTGTGTGTGCCGGTGAAATTTGTTGCAAGGTTGCAGTGTCCTCTCTTTGCAGGAAATCAAAAGAGATAAGGGGCCTTATATTCTAGATCCATCCTGTGTGGATTGAGATTCCTACACATTGGTACTCTTGGGGACTTCCTGGGAATGGTGGTTCCTGCCCCAAACCCACCTGTGGTAAACCCATGGGCAGCCCTGTGGGTGGGCTGGGTTATCATTTTATAAAGTTCTATGCCTATGTTTTGTTTGATCTACGAGTCTCTTATTTCAGATTAATTTTGGTATCAGGATGTATGTCCCTCCCTTTCTTCTCGTTACCTCTTAGTTGATTTTCTCTGAAAATCTCCACTGTGACTCACCCTTTATTAAGCCATGTTGAATCCCTCAAGCATGCTTTTGAAAATTATTTCTTTTCCCCTCTCTATTAGTTTATCAATCATATATTTTTTACTTTTTAATTAATCTTAAGAATTGTATAGTCCAGTACAGTAACTGTGAGTCATATGTGGCTGTTTAAATTCATTTTAAATTATATGAAGGTAGAAATTCAATTTATATGTCACATTCACCACATTTCAAGTGCTCAATAGCCACATGTGGTGATTGACTATTGTGTAGCACAGCTTAGATTTGTAATATGTCCATTATTGCAGAAATTTTTATTCAGCTGTGTTCTCTGAGGTGTTTGTAATATGTGTTCTTGACTTGTTGCAATTTACCCCAAATTAGTACTGTTTTAATTTCCTAGACAATATAAAAACGTTATGAAATTCAACTCTATTTAATCCCTTCCTATGTTTTGATATATTGTTTCATAAAATCTAGTCATTTAAATATTTTATCTGCATGGGCCATTTGTAAAATTTCAAGTTGTCAAATTCATTAGGATTTCCTCAAATAATTATCTTTTTAGGTGTTTTTCATTTTGTCTTGTATAATTGTGTTTCTGTGAGGTATATATATATATATATATATATATATATATTTATATATATTTAAAAAAATATTTTTTTAAACCTGAAAAAGCTCCTTTAGTATTTCTTTTGTTACAGGATGCTGGTGATGACCTCTCTGTTCATTTTGCCTAAAAATGTCTTTATGTTAAATTTATATCTCAGTGTTGGTGAGATACCAATTCTAAGCGGCAATTATATTCTTACAGCCCTTAGATGATGTTGCAACCTTGTCTTCTGGTTCTAATTTATATAATAGCTATGCATACTACTTTTCAAATATTCTTGCATCTCTTTGGCAAATAGTATTTTTCATAGTAATTTGTAAATTTCATCTGAATATTTAATATATTAGCATACTTTTTTTGATAATCACTTTCACAGTCATCTACTGATGTTGAATAAGCTACCTGATATCCTAATGGCTATCATCCTAATGGATATCCTAATGGATATCAGGAAGACAATTAATCCTTATCTTAATTATTCTGTGACTCACTGAGGTAGTTTGTTCATTGAGGTAGTTTGTTCATTCACAAACTAGTGAAATAGCTAGTGTGTAGACACTGGGGCTTGAGGACTCATTCATATGGCTGGAAAATTGGTGCTTGTTGGGAATGCAGCCAAAACTATGGGCAAGGAAACCTTGGTGTCTGATCATGTTGTCCTCTCACAGGTTCACTTTGTCTTACCGTGATATAATAGTTGTTTTCTAACTGTTAGTATTATAAGGAAACAGCCATAAACTTACATTTTATGACTTAGCCTTATAAGTTACATAAAATCCTAACTTGTGCAGTCATAAATCTACTCAACTCCCAAGAAGGGACTATACTTCTCAAGGAAAGGAGTATCTAAATCATATTAGAGGAAGGGCACGTGGTATGATTTCATTTGAGTCATTTTACAAGTCTTTCCCTACATCCTTTTATTATTATTTTTTCAATTCAAATAAAATCTTAAAGTGATTGCTGACTTTTATCTCCATATAAAAATTCCACATATTAATGTACCATATAACTACATTTTTGTGTGTGTGTGTGTGGGTACCAGGGGGCAACCTCAGGACCTCACGCGCCAGCAGGCGCCCCTGTCGCTGAGCGATATCACCGGCCCTTTTTTCCTATGTGGGTTCCGGGAGTCGAACTCAGGCCCTCGCGCTTGCCAGGCAGGCGCTTATGCTACTGAGCCATCTCACTGGCCCTATATAACTACATTTTTGCTTGTTTCCTTTTTTTTTCTTTTTGACTACATCTTCCTAGAGGTTGATTATTTTCATTAGTATTTTCAAAGAAATGGCTTTGAATTATGTTTTGTTTTTTTTTCTACTGACTTCTCTACAAGCTCACTGATGCTTTCTATAGCCACATCAGCTTCCTGGCCATATTTCATAGATGCCAGATATATTCCTATTTAGAGGTCACATAGGCTCTTCTATATGCTTTGGGTAATGCTTTCTAGATATTAATATATCTTAACTTTTCACTTCAACTCTTCACTTAAATGTCACATTCTCAAAGAAGTTTGTTCTTACATCTCTTTTTAAAAGAAAAATCTGCTTCTCAGTCCCTGGGTTCTAAAGTCTACTTTTTCTATTTTTAATTTTTCTTATAACTCATCAGTTTCTTTTTTTTTTTTTGTGGGTACCGGGGGTCGACCTCAGGACCTCGCATGCCAGCAGGTGCCCGTGCCGCTGAGCGATATCACCGGCCCTTTTTTCGTATGTGGGTTTCGGGAGTTGAACTTGGGCCCTCGTGCTTGCCAGGCAGGCACTTACGCCGCTGAGCCATCTCACCGGCCCTAACTCATCATTTTCTATCCTAACATATAATTTACTTGATAATTATGTTCATTGGTTTTTTTATGCTGTACTGGGGATCGAACCTAGGGCCTCATACTGAACTACATCCCTAGAACTGTTTTAATGTTCTATTTTGTTACGGGTTCTCACTAAGAAGCTAAATTGCCCAGGCTTGGTTCAAATGTGCAAACCTCCTGCCTTAGCCTCCCAGAGTACTGGGATTATAGATATGTGCCACAACAATGGGCTTGTTTATTGCTTCTTTCATGGTGATTCTTTGCTCCAACTTAAACTCCATTAAGTGAAAACTTGCATATTATAGCCACCATGTAGTCCAAGTATCCACTTCAAGTAATTGCTCAATAAGTACTTGTTGAATACCCGATAAAACTCTCTTTGTTTATTATTGAAACTCATATTTGAAACTTTAAGTCATTGCAAAATACTCCAAGCTGTTACCATCAAAGATCTTAGAGCTGTTAGGTCAGAGTGGTTTATAACATGCTGAGTTCCAATGTAATTATGTAAAGTAACTCCACATTGACTTCATGGACTACTCGAAGCTGGAATTTTCTGCTTCTCTAAACTTATGCAACATAGTGTATATCACTCAATTTAACAATGAATTTCTTTCTCTTATTTTTTGCAATATATCATTTAGAGTTTAGTGAGGAAAACAGAATAAATTAGTGTTCAAAATATCAGTCAGTATACATCACTGAAGAGAATGATTTTGAAGAGCTCAACAGAAGGGAATTATTATTCCAAAGCTCTCTGAGAAGGTTTCCTAGACTATTTCAGCCAGCAGACCAATGTTGGTGAAGCATCTAGAAGCTTCTCTGAAACTCACATCATCCCCTTTCTCTACAAATACATGTGAAGACTAATGATTTTCTCTCCTTCCAAATCTTATACGTGTCTCATTAGAGGCTGCTAACTGAACCATTTGAGAAAGGAGATACTGGAAATATGATTGCTGGCTTCTTCACTGAGGCTATCTTCACAAGAAGAGTTGGTGATACCTAGCCGATTATAACTAGCCAGCAAATAATTTTTTCCTTACATATGCATAAAAATTAATTAGGGAAAATATGTTCAAAATTACATTAAAATATCCATATCATTTTGGTATGCTTTATTGCAAATACAATATAGGTACTAAATGGATGAAAAATGAATACATACCTAAAATATCACCCAAATGACAAAAAATATTATAAAATTATTTTCTATCAATACATTGAATCATTGTATCTACAAATAGTACTCTGACCTGTTAGGAGAGCACTGAAAATGATTTACAAAGGGGGGAATCAGATTTAATAAATCAGATTTAGTAAAGACTTACAAGTAGTTTGAGAAACTAACTTCCCTTGAAGCAGAATTAATTATATTTAAAGTTTGGCCAGATTTTGGGGAATAACCTTGAAATCATTGGGCATTATACCCAATATTTTACTGATTGGGGTGAAATTTAAAGTCATACAAGGGTTATCTATATGTAGAAGCTTCCCACAATGAATGTGATCTTATGAACTGCAACCAGGTAGTCATACAAACAAAAATTTGAAAGAAAAAATAAAGCTATGTATAAACAAATTCTTTTCTATTTTTTAAAAACACCTAAATTGTGTGTGTCTTTCTTAAAATGTAAAAATTATTTCTAGTTCTTCCATTCTATATAAAAGATCAATGACAATATTCTTTATATGGCTGTGGTGATTTAGATTGAAAAATTGATGAAGGCAAGAATAGCATGTGCTGTGTAACACAATACTCCTCAGACAGAATAATGCCTAACAAGAAGTGTAAGATGCTAAATTTTTTTGAAATATCTTATACACGGAGCGATCCCAATGTACTATTACATAAACAACATTAGACAGTATGTCCTCTTATTGTCTGCCTTTTTCATTTATCATAATTATTTTGACATGAAAGATATGGTTGTATCACTAATCCATTTCTTTTTATTGCTGAGCAGTATTCCATAGTGCTGATAAACCAAATTATGTTTACGCATTCATTGTTGATGGATTGTCTCCAATTTTTAACTATTACACAAAACACTGCTATGAACTTTACATAAAAATTTTCGAGGGTACTTAAGATTTTATTTCTTTTGAAATATACAGAAGTGAAAGGACTAGATGATATACTTGCCATATATTTATCTATTTAAGAAGCCACTGAACCAGTCTTCAAAAGTGGTTGTGTCACTTTTGTATTCTTGGAGGAGGCTATGATAGATTGTTCATGGCAATACTAGGCATGAACTTGCTTTTTTTTTGTGGTACCAGGAATCAAACTCAGGACTTCACGCTTGCCAGGCAGGCACTGCGCCGCTGAGCCATCCCGGCCCATAAACTTACTATTGAATTCTAGCTGTCCTAGTCATTGTATAGTGATATCTTGATTGTGTTTTTATCTTACATTTCCATAATGATTAACACTGCTAAGTACTTTTTCATATACTGACTACCTAAATATGCGATCTTTGGTGAAGTGTCTATTACGACTTTTTTGTTTGTGCATTTTTCAACATTGCTTCGTCTGATTTTTTTCGTGTCAGCAGCACTGAACTTTTATAAGTTGGAAAGTATTCATCCTCAATTTTTTTTGGACGAAGGTCTGTAATAATGTTAATTTTTCTTTAAATACTTGGTAGAATATACCAATAAAGCCATTTGATCTAGATTTTGCTGTGAGAGAATGATTTTAATTTACCAAGTTACAATTAATTGATACGGTTGTATTCATGTTATCTATTTCTTTTTGAGTGAACACAGTGTCTTTCAAGGAAGTTGTTTTTCATTTCAGCTATCAAATTCATTGGCATAAACTTTTTCAAGTTATTTCCATATGATCTTTTGAATAACTGTGGAATCTATAGTGATTTTATTCCCATCACTCCCAATATCGTATAGTAATTTGTGTTGTTTTTCCTTTTCCCAATAGTTTGCGTTGAGCAGTGATGGTGAGTTTAGCGCTTTCAATGATACATAGAGCCCGCTGCGGCAAGTGCTACAGGTACATGACCGCTGGCATAGGGCCTTATTAATTTTACTGATACCTTGAAAGAGCCAGTTTTTAAATTTACCAATTTTCTTCTCAGGCTTTGTTTTCTCTTTAGGTATTTGTAGTCTTGCTAGTTCTTTTTTCTTATGTTGGGTTTCATTTCCTTTTCTTTTTCTAGCCTATTGAGGTCACTGATTTGAGATTTTGTCTTTTCTAATGCAGATATTCAGCACTATCAATTTTTATCTAAATACTATTGAGTTCATGGGATAAATCACATCTGGTCATAATGTACAATTATTGATAATTGCTGAATTGATTTGCTCATGGTATATTAAGGAGTTTTGTATCTACAGAGTATGATCAAAATATATGGTAAATATTTAAATTTTATAAATTTATTACAGTAAAAGACACTTTGCCATTTTCACACTCAAAATATTTACCCTTGTGTCAAACACACATACCGCATCATTCTTGCCTTTTTCTGAAGCAGCTCTGAAAGTCCTCTGTTGTGATTGTCTTTATAAATTGTGAACAAAATTACAGTGAATGCTGCTACTGAGTGCCTTCCAACAAAAAAGCAGGCTTTTAAAAATTAAATTACAGTGTGTCCTCATCTACCTATTCACAGGATCTGGCACTGTGTGACTTCTGGGCCTTCACCAAAGTCAAAATGACCACGAAAAGTAAATGTTCTGAATCAATTCAGGATAGCTAAGCAGCCATGACACCACAACTGAAGTCACTCAGGAAAGAGGAATTCCAAACTGCTTCAGAAAGTGTCAAGAAGGATTGGATAAATGTTTGAAAGGAAGGGGGAGTATTTTGAAAAGTATTAATGACAATGTGTCCTTTACTGTAATAAATTTTAAAAATGTAAATATTCATTGTATTTTTTGATTATATGTGATGAATATACACCATGTATTCATTCATTGACTGCAAATTTGTTTGAAAATAAATTTCCAGGCCGGATGTGGTGGTGCATGCCCATAATTCCAGCACTCGGGAGGCTGAGGCAGGAGGATTGCTGCGAGTTTGAGTCCAGCCTGGGCTACAAAGTGAGTTCAAGGCCAGCCTGAACTGCATAGTGAAACCCTGTCTCAAAAAGAGAATGAAAAAAAAAAATAAATGAATTTTCTTCTGTGGATTTTCTCTTCTTTTATGGATTTAGATATATGTACATAATTTTTATAATTACTATTCCCTTACATAGTACCTCAAATTACTTTTCTATCTTTCCAGTTGCTGATATTTTAAATATATCTTTTTAAAATTAAACCAATTAATAATTGGGAAGTTCAAATTGTTTTCTACTTTTATGTCTCAATCCTGACCATAGTCCAAACTGGGTAATAACATTCACACTATCAAAACTTCCCTCTGCAATTTCATTGAGAATGAAATGTTGTTTTCTATTTTCCTTGTTCAATCCTTTTCTTGAGGGTTTCTGGAAGAAAGTAACAATTCTATCACGTGTTTGTACAGTGTAATCCACTTAATGCTGAAGAAATGAGAACTGCCTTTTTCCGCCAAGATGTGGAAGAATGTCGATTATTTTACTACCATTAACAGTATAGATAACGCCAGAGCATCTAAGGCCTAAAAGTGAGACGCATTTTGGAAGAATGATAGTAGTTGGTGCTACCTAACAGAAATGGTATTTTCTCTCATTTTTTCTTTTTCCATTGAAGATGATAATCCGTTTCTCTGGTGAAGTGTGTTAACTGACATATTTCAGTTTTGCTTTTGCTTAATGCTCCATGAGGGAGACATTAAAATTGCAGTGAGTATTTTTAATCTACTCTCTGTCTTTCTAACATACAACACTGGGAGCTGTATCAGGACAGGCAATTACAAAAAATGCTTGTAACTGCCCACTTCTAAAGATATGAATGTCATTTCTGCTACTTTGCCAGACTAAATGACCCCAATTCAGAACATTCTGGTGTTCTCATGATGTTGCTAAGCTGGAAGAACTTCTAAAGTAAGATTTTGAGATATAATTTACATATAATGTAATTAAACCATTTTATTATACAGTTCTGTGAGTTTTGACAAATGCACGGAGTTGTGTAACCATCGTTAAACAAAAAATAGAGTAGCTTAATCACACAAAAATTATTCCTTGTGCCCTTTGTAGTCAATCTTTTAATTTGCCTCCAGCTCCTGCCAACCACAATCTGTTTCTTTTTGGTTCCTATTGTTTAGCCTTTTAATGTCATATAAATAGTATCATACAGTATGTGGCACATTAAGCCCTTCTTCCTTCACTTAAAATAATAATTTGATATTCATCCAATGTATTGTACTGGGATAATACTTCATTCTATTTAGCTTAGTGTTTAAGTGATAGAATCAGCAGCTGTAGCTTGTAACCATTGTTTTCAAGCTGCTTTATAAGTGCAACATTTATGGATACCTACTTTCAAACCTTTGAACATATTTGTTTCAATGGGAATTCACAAGGGGAGTAAAATTTATGCAAATAATTTAAATTAAATTAACTGATACTAAATTTATTCATTCTATACTTTTTCAGGTTAAAATAATACCTTGTACATTTAGACTAATGAAAACTTAATGTATAAAAAGCATCTAAGCCTGTCAGGAATTGCTATATGCCCTCCATACTTCAGGAAAGTTTAGATTAGATGACTAAAAATTAAACATTTATCAGATTATCGCTAAATATCAAAGATATTGATCATTCCCCATGCATTATGAAACATTACCCTATTTTCATTTCTTAATTTAATGCCATCAGTTTTAAGAAGGTACAAAGTCAGTCATATAATAATATTTAAGTAAACTTAAGTTTTACCATACCTTTTGACAGTAAAATTTCAATTACAACAATATTCATATATAATTTTTCCAGGGGTTTTAGAAATAATTTCATAAAGTATGTGATATGAAGTATATTTCATCCTTACTAATTGTAATGAAGTTTAAATATATTAAACAGATTTTTGTGCACATTATACTTGAACTGAAATGGTGCAATATTTTACATTTTAACAAAATTTAAAAATTTTTCATGCTTTCTGAGTTGTGAGATTAATTATAAGATTATAAACTGCATTTTTTTTTCTGCTTAGAACCAGAGACCATTTAAGTAAAAAGCTCAAAGAGCTCAAGTAGTGAAAGATACGATATCTTAAAAAGAAATCTACAAAAGAATTTTCCCACCATGATGAGATAGACAGAAAAACAAAAACCCCTTGAGTGGTCCCATCCTACTGTAGTATCAAATCATTTTGCAAAAGCATCTTTCGCTTTTTGTCTTCTTGCTGACAACCCTTGTGTATTTTATTTGTATGGAAGTGAATGGCAGTTTACTGTGTCCCAGAGGACAGGGTATTAATGATCATTTGCTTCCTGCTGTGGGGCCTGTCATAATTTTGTAGTCAGAAGAGTGACAGAAGTAGCGGCCAATCAGTATGCTAATATTGCTTGAGAATGAGTAGTTAGTCCATTTTAACCAAGGTTTTTCTGCCAAATCCTTTGGTAATTTTCATAAAAAAATGCAAATTTTGATAGCATTGCAAAGTGCTAGATGGAACCAGTTGAAGAAATCGTATATTTCTTTTGTGTGGCGGTCAGACTTCTGTCTCAGCAGGTGTCATCTAGGGAAAAGACAGACTTCTAATCTGAAAACGCATTTTGGTCAGCTAGAATCAATCACTAAAACATTCAGCAATTTGTTATATCAATATCTTAACATCGAGAATTCCATGCAGTCAACAAAAATTAAATCTATCACCTGGCAAGTAAATAGAAGGCAAGCTCTTTAAAATGATACTTGAAAGTCAAATGTAAAAAAAAAAATCCTGCAGACTTATATGATGTGATGTCATTCAGTTTTTCCTTCGCTGTTCTATTTGTTTCTTCAGTTTTTATGTATTTTTAAAGAAAAAGATATTCCTAAAACAATGGCTTGCCATACTGGTATGTAAATGTTCAAATAATTAGTTAGCTGTTTGATCACACACAGGCTATAGAGAGTATATATACTCTTGACTAGGAGAAGAATAAGAATTTCTTAAAATGATTTCTGAGTGTTTGTACAGCACATGAACATATGATTACAGAGGGGATTAGTGGATTAAGGTATCGACAGTTGGCGGCCTTAAGGCTACAGATAAAAAGAATTCCACTTTCCATAAAAATCACATTTTGTTCTTACCCACGTACAAACAATGCCAGCAATGTAAACTGTAAACAGAATTGTTTTTGAGAACACTATCATCACTTAAATATGCTCATCATAGAAAACAATACAATAATAAAACAATAGCAATTCCACATATGTATCTATCTGTGTGAAATACAAGGTAATATAATTTAACATCACAAATATGTTTGAGGAGCTCTGATAAACCCCTGAGGCTGAAGAAAGAGTTCTTTTCAATATAGTAAAATTTGAGCTTAGTTATTTTAAAATGTAAACTTGTTAGACTATAGTGATGATCAATGCTCTTGTCAGAAAGATATTATATATATTTTAGTAAAAATTAAGTCAATATTATATCAAATAAAATTATATTTTTGGAAACAAGAACAAACCTTGTTTGATGCCTGCTGTTTTTTTATATATGCAAATCTTTATACATTGCAGAACAACCTAGCTGCCTTCCACAATCCCATAAACATTTTACTGTTTTATGAGTTGTTAGTAATAAATGTGATTGATGATTTTTTAAAAATTGCCTATAAGAAATACACTATTTTGTGATCAAATACTTAGGAGTAAGTCAATTCCAAGTCAGGAGATTACAAGTTAACCATTGACATGAATATCAAAAGACTTTGTTAATCTACTACTTGAATTCACTTGCATATTTATTTTAGGTAGATTTTTTTTCTGGTTTGCAGAGATTTTTGCATTTCGATCAATTGCAGACATATCTAAAAATACTGCTGGTGTGGCTTGAGGCAGAGAAATAGCTTGAAGCTGCACACACACATGTATAGTCACAAGGGTGAATAGCTGTAATTATATTGGAGTGCATCCAAGAAATCAGCTATTCTGTTTACACTTACTGTCTCTTCAAATTTATATGCACCTCAAGCAAACACACTGTAAATTGATTTTAATACTAAAAATTGTTGACCTTGATAGTGTACTGTATTGACTATTTTTGTGACGATCTTATCTTACAAAAAATTAAGGTAAATATTTATAATAGCGCATTAGCTATTATAATTTTCAATGATAAATTTTCTCTTAAAATTTTAGAAAGTCTATTGGCTTAGCATAGTAAAAACAATTTATGAAAATACAAAAATAAAGTCTTGATTCTAAAGTCCTTAAAACTTGAGTGGTCTACCATGGCTGACTATTAGAACAGACAGCTGAGGTATCCTTTAATTTAGCCTGGAAACAGAGTTGGCTTATGTCCAAGAATCCACTCTAAATTTGATGCACGTGAGTATGAATGAAGGCAAATTTTATGCTATGCTAGTTTTAGGTGGTAATTTGCAAAGGTCTAATTTTGCCATATAAGCCTATGAGATATTTCAATGATTTCTTTCCTTTTAATTTACCATAAAATGTTCTGGGCCTTTAACTACCAGCATTATTGGGGCAAAAAACTTATTAAGTATATATTCTGTATATATACACTGAGGTTAGCATGGTATATGTCACAGCTTCTTGATTTTATCCCTTTAGAATTTTGTCTTCTAATTGTGTTGTCTTGAAATCATCCTCCTTGATGTCTAACCTTTGGTTTTCTTTCATAAAAAAAATCATGTCTCCAAATTTTTTCTTCCAAAGCATGTGTTCCAATCCATACACTAAATCGGAAACTTAAGAAAAAGAGGTATGGGAAGAGAAACCGACCAGGTGATTGTCAATGCAGAAGGATTTCTGATAGCTAATTCTGACTCACACTCTTTCAACAAGTGTGGTTACGGGAGCTGGAATCCAAAGCATCAATATGTTTTCTTTTTCAGTGTATTTGGCCATTTTGTATAAATAGTCTTTTAAGATATTAAGCAAGAAGTTCTATAACGACAGTAGATATTAGAAACTTCATTTTAAATATCTTTTCATTTCTTTTTCAATATCAGAATATTTAACTCTTGTTTCTGTGTTCACTAAAAGACACCTTTATGCATTATCATGGAATAGAGTCATTGTCAACTGATATATCCTTTGCCCAGCATAATTATTAACAATAATGTAATACTAAAGGACATTGATTTTGTTTAGAATTTGAAGCCTGTTCTGTTATTGATTCTCGAAGTAACTAGGAGCGTTACTTAAGCTCTCTAGGTATCAGCATCTTCATCTTCTATTATAATAGAACTCACATTATAGGATTGTTTTGAGGAGTAAGAAGGAATGTATATCTACCACTTAAAAATACCTTCTACGTAGTAAATAATATCAAACAACTTCCAGTATTAATACAATGATTTACTTGTTCAGGCACACATCATGTCACTAAATCTGAACAGCTTTCTAGTATTTAATGTATTCATTTTACTCTAGCATGACCTAAGCATTATGGAGAATTCTGCTATGTAGAGAATAGAAGGTTTATGTCACTGAAGAATCAATAGTCTGGCTGGAAAAAGGAGAGGCTAATCTGTAACACATAATGAAGAATTTTTAGTATTGGGTTAGGTGTAGCGGCAGCTGGGAAGCTGAGGCAGGAAGATTTCTGCAAGTTCAAGGCCAGCTTCAACTGTATAGTGAGTGCAAAGCCAGCCTGCACTACATAGCAAGACCTTGCTTCAAAAACAAACAAACATACTATGTACTTAAACAATGATGTGGATGCTAGAGCAATAAAAAAAACAGAATAGATACAACCTATATCATAATATCAAACATCATGCTACATACTTTACATTAGCTGGTTCATTAATCAGTCCCTGCCTAAAAAGCAGGTAAATTTTGTATAGTAAATGCTAAGTGAAATCAGAAATAAAGGACTGACTGGATTTCAACTTAAGGTAAAATACAAAATTCCACTTTGAAAGCAGCAGATACATTGAGTATGGTGAATGGGATAGGGAAAAAATAACGGAACATTTGATGAGAACACAGGGTACAAGGAAAGGAATAGCTGTTGTGCCATCACCTAGAGGATGCATGGAATAATATAATGGAAGGATGGCAAAATATCTGCAGTTTGATTAGTTTAAAATAGTACAAAATATGACAGTTAATAGAGATTCAAAGAATGGTAGAAATATTTCAATATAATGAATTGAATTATGAATATTTCCTGCCAAATCAGGTAGTGGGAAGACAGTTAATAACTTTATCACTTTTATAAAGTATTATTTAAGAAAAAAAATTGATTCTTCTTGTGAGACAATGCTTTATGATAGTTCACGTTTTTTCATGGTCCGCATCTTTTTTTTTTTTTTTTTTTGTGGGTACCAGGGGTCGACCTCAGGACCTCGCATGGCAGCAGGCGCCCATGCCACTGAGCGATATCACCGGCCCTTTTTTCGTATGTGGGTACCGGGAGTCAAACTCAGGACCTCGCCCTTGCCAGGCAGGCGCTTATGCCACTGAGCCATCTCACCTGCCCGGTCTGCATCTTCTGAGCAAGTAGTAAATACTAAAGGTTAGTGATGCCTGTTTTCCCAGGGACGGTTCATAGCACTAAAAATAGAGACATGTCTTTCTCCTCTGCAGACAATATCTGCTTATGTTACCTAGCAAATATAAGATTGTCTCTCTTTCCAGAGAAGAAGATAATCATAGACGAGCAGCCCCACAGATCAGCTTCCCAACTTTAAGTTTCCTCCTCTGTCATACTGTCTATTGAATGGTTAAGTACAACCTGGACCCTAACATATCACCTTGTAAAGATTGGGTTTGGGGAATAAACACAAAATGTCACTCTGGCTGCTAATTTTTAAAGCTTTATTTTATTTTAATGGTAAATACTAATTATATATATGTATATGTATATATATATATATATATATATTTATGGGGTACAATGTAATGTTTCAGTGCATGTATACACAGTGGAATGATCAAATCAGGCTCATGAAGATATCATCTCAATAGTTTCTTTTTGATGAGAACATCTGCAATCCATTTGTTTAGCTATTTTGAAATACATTGTATATTACTATTTAGTATAATTGCCACGTTGTGCAAAAGATTATTAGGGCCTATTCCTGCTGTACAACTGAAATTTTTACTCTCCGACTAATCTCTCTTCTTCCCTCATGGATCTCTCATCCACTCATAACCAACCTTCTGCTCATACTTCTATCAGTTTGATTTTTTTTTTTTTTTTTAAGATTCCGCACATGAGATCCCTGGTATTTGTCTCTGTGTACCTGGCTTAGTTCACTGAGCACTATGTCCTCTAACTTTATCTGTCTTATCAGAAAGCACAAAATTCCATGCTTTTATAAGGTTGATAGTATACTCTTGTGTATACAGTGAGTCTAGAAAATTCATTCACCTTTTGATGGATTATTTTTATTTCTATATGTTTCTTATTGTGGATAATGCTGCAATGAGCCTGGAAGAGTAGACATTTCTTTGACATGCAGATTTAAATCACTTTAGATATATATCTAGAAATAGGGTTGCTGGATTTCATGATAGTTCTGTTTTTAGTATTTTGAGGAGGCTTTATACTGTTTTGCAAAATGACTGCTAATGTATGAAACCAACAACAGTCTACAATTCCCTTTTCTCCATTTCCTCACCAACATGTGCTTTCATCGTTTTTTAATAACCCTCTGACAAGTGTAAGGTGACATTTTGTTGTGAATTTAATTTGTACTTCTCTGATTAATAAAGATGTTGAGCATTTTTATATATCTGCTGACTATCTTATGAGAAATGTTGAGTTCTGCTGCCCATTTTTAAATCAGATTCTTTGTTTTTTAAAATATAGAGTTGAGTTCCATGTATATTTTGGATTTTAACTCTGTATCAGATACTATACAGTGTGGGAAAAATTTTAACCTGTTTTGTAGGTTTTCTCTTCACTCTCCTAATTACATTCTTGGCAGCGTGGAAGTTTTTAAATTGGACATAATTCCACTTGTATATTTTTCCTTTTATTGCTTCTGTTTTGGGGTCATATTCAAATAATTATTGCCCAGAATCAACATTACAGCTTTTTCCATTATTTTCTCTGGCAGTATTAAAGTTTCAGGTCTGACATTTAAACCTAAATCACTTTGACTTGATTTTTGTATATGATGTGAGAAAGGGGTCTAATTTTATTCTTCTGCATGTGAATATACAGTTACTGGAATGACATTAATGAAGCGATCTCTTTTACATTTCATGTTCTTATCACTCGCCCAGAAAATCAAGTCAACAGAAGTGCATGGATTTATTTCTGAGTCTCTACCCTATTTCTTTGGTCCATGTGTCTGCTTCTATACTAGTACTACACTATGGTGTTGCAATATACTTTGAAATCTGGTAGTGTGGTACTTCCAGTTTTGTTCTTTTTGCTCAATATCGTTTTGCTTATTCAGGCTATTTTGTGGTTCCATATGAATTTTAGCATTTTTTTCTGTTTCTATAAATAAAGACATTAAAACATTTGTAAGGATAACATTGACTTTCAGACATTGTTTTGGGTATTATAGTCACTTTGACAATGTTAAGTCTTCCAATCCATGAACACAAAACATCTTTCTATTTGTGTCATCTTCACTTTCTTTCATCAATGCTTTAAAGTTTTCAGTATATATGTTTTTCACCTCTTTAGTTAAATTTACTTCTAAGCATTTTATTTTTTGATGTTGTAAATGGGTTTGTCTCCTTAATTTCTTTTTCAGAGTCTTATGTTGTACTGAAATATATAATCTGTTTTTGAAAGTTGAGCAGGTACCCTGCAACTTTACTGAATTCATTTATTAGCTCTACCAGTGTTTTAGTAGGGTCATTGTGTTTCTCTGATTATAAGAGATGTTGAACATTTTTTTCTGTATTTAAGATTATGTTATCAGCAAATAGCAATAATTTCACTTCTTCCTTTCCTATATAGACTAATTGTATTTCTCTTTATTATTTTTTCTTTTTTTCTAGTTTATTTGGTTAAGTCTGCCAATGCCGTATAAACAGAAGTGGTGAGAGTGAGCATCTTTGTTGTTCCTGCTAATAGAGTGAAACCTTTCAAACTCTTCACCATTCAGTGTGATGTTGCCTGTGCTCTTATTGTATATAGGCTCTGTTTTATAGGCTTTATATACCTAATTTATTCAGAGTTTTTCTTAAGGAACAATGTTGAATTTTGCTTAATGCTATTTCTCTACTATTGCGATGATCATATGAATTTTCCCCTTTATTCTGTTAGTATGGTGAATTATACTTATTGATTTGCATGTGTTGAACCATCCCTGCATATCAGAGATAAATTACAGTTGATTATGATGATTAATCTTTATACAGTACTGTTGAAAAAATTTTTTTAGTATTTCGTTGAGGATTTTTGCCTCTGTGTCCATCAGTGACATTGGATTATAATTTTATTTTCTGTTAGTATTCTTGTAACAAACATACAAAATTGAACCTCTCTAACATCTCTCAAGAAAGAGATGAAAGAGAATTATGCAAAAGAAGCATTCCAAAAGGTAATGACCAAGAATTATTGAAAGTTATTAATCCATCTACTAAAGAAATATAAAATTCCTAAGCAGGGTCCGCATAAGACAGCCATAATTAAGCTCATCATAAAACAATTCCTTAAACATTGTGAAAAAATTTAAAGCAGAAAGGAAAGTCTCAGTTCCTCAAAGAAGCAACAAAACTTATGGCTTGGTCTTTATCAGAAATTAAGTAGAGAGAAGAAAATGAAATGGTTTTGAGAGCTTGTTTGGAGGTTCTAGCAGGGGAGCATAGCTAGTCGTATACCCTTGACCAAGGAATGGTCCTCTGTCGAGGGTGGTTGTCCTCTTCGACCGAGCATGAAGCTTCGGGAGGGACGTAAATGGAACTTTGAGGGAGGAAGGGGACACCTAGGCTGGGCAGCCAGCCAGATCGGCCAAATCAACTCTGGCAATCAGTGGGGTGACAGATGTCGCAGCCAGATCGATCTCACATCCAATGAAATGGTTTTGAAGAACAAAATAAAAAATGGTTTTGAAGATCAAAACAGCAAAAATTAAAAAATATATAATTTAAAATAAAGGTAAAATAGTAGTGTTATGATTGCTATGGATGTCTCATCAGCGTTTGTTGCCAAAAGCTTATACTACATAAAACTTTCAGAGAGTTATTCAGGCCAACAGAATATGATCTCAGAAATGTAGAGGAGAACGGAATGATAAGCCTTAGGAAAGGTAAACATGTATGAATGCTTACTATCCATAAATAAATAAATGTAACATGTTTTGAAGTTTAAAATAAATGTAAAATAAACATGCATAGCTACAACTCCAAAGATGGGAAAAGGAAAAAATGTGTTAAAAAGTTTCTTAGACTCCAGCAGTATTGGTAAATAGTATTAGTATTAATTTGGCTTATTTGTTCATGAGACAAGGACACATATTTTAATATATAGTAAATATTGAAGACTAGAAAGAAGCTATGTAATTGACAATTAATGGAAGGCAAAAAATAAAATGACTTTACACGTTATATATAGGCCAAATAGAAAATAATCAGAATTATCAGATAATAGAGATGAATCCTCTCACGTATGCATAATTAAATAAATATAAATACTTCAAGTAAAAGACTAAGATTAATTTAAATATAAAAATAATTACATGTGATTGCAAGCAATGCATTAAAAGTAAGGATGCCAAATATTTAAAAATAAAGAGATACAGAAAGATAACATACACTGAAAGATGTGATGATCGTAATTCATTTACATCTGTAAACATAGCTATTATAATCTCAAACAAAGTAGACTCTAAGATTAGCTTTTAGTCTTATTGGAGCTATGAAATATAAAGAATGTATTGGAGATAAAGAAGGACAATTCTTAACAAATTAACAGGTCAACTCAGTAAAAAATATAAAGATTCAGAAATCTTTTACAAGTCAACAATTAATAAAATTATGCTAAAAGGCAGTAAGAAAAATATATATAAGTAAAATATATCAACTACACAAAAATGTGAAGTAAATAACTAATGAATGTGTACATTAAAGAGAAAATCGAAATGAAAATTAGAAATATTTTGAACTGAATTATACTAAGACATTGTGGTACTAACACAATGTCTAGAAGGAAATTTATAGGCTTTAATGCATGCATTTTTAAATTGTAGAAATAGGAATGGTATATATTTTCATCTCAAGTTATAAAAACAATAGTAATGCAATAGAGAAAATCAACAAGGCCAAAAGTTGGCTCTTGAAAATTATGGGTAAAATTGATACCCCATGGAAAGATGGACCAAGAAGATAAGATCAAAAGAAAAAAAACCACACACACACATGAATAACCAATATTAGGAATTAAGGGAGAAACCATAATTACAGGTCCTGATATGTGTATATATATAATATTATAGAAAATTTCGCTTTCATATAATGAACCATTTAAAAATACAAGTTATTATAGATTATAGAAGGAAAAAATGAAGACTAAAAATAGCATGTACTATGTTAAAAACAATTCCAAAATAAAAGTCTCCACCAGAAAAAGTTTCATGTAACTTCTTGGGTGATACTTTAAAATTATTAGAGGAAGAATTAACATCAACCTCACATAAAGAATCTAAAGGATTTAGAAAATGGAACTCTTCTGATTACATCTTATAAAATTAACATAATGATGTCAAACCTTCTAAAGGCATTGGGCCGTTGAGATGGTTCAGCGGCGTAAGTTCCTGCCTGGCAAGTGCGAGGGCCCAAGTTCAACTCCTGGCACCCACATACAAAAAAAGAGCTGGTGATATCGCTCAGTGGCACAGGCGCCAGCTGGCACTCGAATTCCTGAGGTCGACCCTCGGTACTCACACACACAAAAAAAATACATGCCAGAAATGAAAATTAAAGACTAATTTCTCCAATAAATATACCTGTAACAATCTCCAACATTTTACAAAACATTAGAAAACTTTATCCCTGATCAATAAATAGGATAATACATTATAGTTTAGTGGCTTTTATGGCAGAATCACTTGATTTAAATTTTCCCTCAAAATTAGCAGAAAAAAGTAAAGTAAAATACATTATCATTTCTAGAAATTGCAGGTAAAAAGGAGATTCAGAACCCATTTTGTTAGGAAAACTTCTTTGTAAGTGAGGAAAATGAATAGAGTAGTTACAAAATATCTAAGACCAAACACTGCATGATTCTCATGATATTAGGGTTTTCTCATGTATTGGATGGTCTACACAGTTGATAGAAGAAAAAAGGAGAAAGAAAAAGAAAGAAAAAGAGGAAGAGAAGAGGGAAGAGGGAGAAAGAAGAAAGGAGCTTCAATTATGCAAAAGAAAAAAAGAAACTGTTATTACTAGTAAATTATATCAGTAGATAGAAAAATTTTTAAAGATACACATAAACTTAGAATTTATAAATAGTTTAAACATTGTTACTGCACATAGGGCCCAAAATAAAAAATATGTATAGCATATACATACTTATACATAATACATATAGTGTACATATGCAGTATCAGCAAATAAAAATAAAATAAATTTAAAATATACCACATAAATCACATAAACTATCAAATATCAGGGAATATATCTGACAAAAGATGTGTTAGATCTTCATTCTGAAATTGTAAAATATTACTAAAAATTAAAAATGCAAAAATTAATGGTCCAATTACATGTTCATGTTTTTAAAAATATAAAGATGCCACACTTCACTGAAAATAATCTATTAAATCAATTTAAAGGCAATAAAATTCTATTAAGTTTGAAATTATTATAGAAATTGACAAACTGATTACAATTTTATGACAGGCCCTGAAAACTTATAAGTATGGAATTATCAAAGAAAATGAACAAAACTGGAGAAAATACATACATGTATGTAGATGTATACATCCATAGTGAAGCTTGTATAAATTAGAGCCCTGTTTATCAACCCAGACAATTAAAATCTGATCAATGGAAGAGAATAGAGCTCCTGAATGGATTCACATACATGAACAAATTTATGATAATTGTTAAATTTCAACTGTATGAAGAAATGGGTAATCTTTTAAGTAAAAGTGGTGATGTCAGGAGAATATCCATATACATAAATATTTTGACCCCTTACCTCACACTGTAACACTAAAATTGATGTGAAAGTTAAATGACACCATTTTAGAGAGTAAGACACAGGACAGCATAACTCTTACAACTTGGGAAGGTAAAGATTTCTTAAATAAAAACCCAAAACTATTAATCATAAATTTAAAATATGGGAAAGTAGACAATATGAATATGTTCTGCTCATCAAAACAAGCCTCAGGGCCGGTGAGATAGCTCAGTGGCATAAGCGCCTGCCTGGCAAGTGTGAGGTCCTGAGTTCGACTCTGGGTAACCACATAAAAAGGAAAAAGGGGCTGGTGATATTGCTCAGCGGCACAAGCACCTGCTGGCAAGTGTGAGGTCCTGAGTTTGACCCCCCAGGGCCCACATTAAAAAAAAAAAAAAGAAGCCTCAAAAACTGGCATAGACCATGTACATGGGTGAAAGATATTCCCAATACATACATCGAATAAAGTATTTAGAACCAAATATAAAAACATAATCATACAAATCAGTATGAAAAAGAAAATCCTGTTAAAAATGGACAAAATAGTTGAATAGTTACTTCATAAAGAAAAGATATTCAAATGACCAGTAATAAAAGGTAGTTAATTTCCTTAGCTGTAAAAAAGAACTCTTCTTAAAAGGTCAGTGAATTATCACCACTTACCGCATAAGATACTCTAGATTTTAAAGCCGGAATACTGTTAAGGTTGTACATTAAGTAGAAACTTCATATATTGCTTGTGAGAATGTAAAATGGCTCAAATATTTCAGAAAACTATTCAAAATTAGGTGCTAAAACTAAACAAGCTTATCCTATCACTGATCAAAGGTGCTCCTAGCTATATGGAGAGGTAAGAGCTTATCAATGTTGTGTGGGGAAGTATCAGTCCAGTCAGCATGGAGCACATCAATTTTGAACAGCTATGGAGTAATCAAAAATTAAACTTCATTAGGCAAAGAAAATAATGTAGATGTTTATTTTTATTTCTTATTTAGGAAGAATTCCATTGATGGTAACCTAACAGAATGAAAAATCTTTGGAAGTTGTTTCAGTATTTTAGGGCTTTTACTGCATTAGGGACCAATAGAGGAGTAAATGACGTTAGGATAATCTCTGCCAAGACATTAATTAGTGTGGCTCTTGTTATGGTGGGACATGGTGATCATGAAAATACATCACTCAGATCTCCTGGTACGGAGACACAATTGACTTTCAGTACTGTCTGGGTACCCCGTTTAGCCCTACTGCAACATTTGCAGAAGCTATGCTTCCCACAGTCTGCTTCTAGCTTACGTGAACACAGCAGGATAATTAGTGCTGCTCCGTTACTATCAAATGCAAACTTGGCAACTTTGGTTATCAGCATGAATAAACCTTTTTTGGAATTTCACTGCAGTCTACCATTCTTTTAACCAAATCCCACTTATTTCCTGTGATGTTCATAGGTGTCAGTCAAAAGGAAATATAGACAACAAAAAAAATTGTTGGCCAAATATTTTGCATTATACACTTTAAGGGAAGAAATCTAATGGACAAAGGACACACATCAAGTTTCCAGAGTTACTTCCAGAAACAGAGAAATAGAATGGCTGTGTCAAAAAAGTTTAAAAATTAAATAAAAAAAGAATTGGCCAAGACTAGGTTTTATGTATACGTTTCAGAACTTTATTGCTATACCAAAAGACTTAGCAGAGGAAGTCCACTTGAGCTGCATGATTCAGTCAACCTAAAACAACAGCCTTGGTATGCAAATTTTGGCACGATAACTCAAAGATAAAAACTTTAGCTATAGTACAGTGATACTTGTATCTGACAGAAATCTATCCTATATGCATTTTCTTTCTTAACAACAACAACAACAACAATAACAGGTTATGTTTATAAAAGAAAAAAAATCAAAGACAGTATGTAGACTCACATGGCTTGGAGAGGTGTGGAGCAGGATGCTTAAGTAAGGCGTTCTAGTAATCTTCTCCCCACAGAAAAATCAATTTGAACAACTACTCATGCATAAAGTACTTCCACAAGATGTAAAAGAATGAGATGAAAGATCATAGAACCTGGTTTTAGCAAAATTAGAAGGAAATACAGATTGAAGAAGGCAGGAAGAGAAGAATTGCTTATGCCACCAGACCTCCAACTCCTAGCAATACAGCAAAAAGAAAGATGCTTCCTGCTTGGGGGTGGGGATAGAAGATGAATTAAGAGCAGACATTAGATTTGGAACACAGTTTCAAGCTTATGAAAGTGAAATCCAGTGTTAGAGCCCCATAACCCCTGCATAAAGGCTAATTCCCGTGGAGGGAGCCTCTGGACCCATGTTAGCTTTGGAAGATAAGAGACAGTCTTCATCCTTTTCCCTCAACTACAGGCAGCACAACACAGAGAAAGACTCCATCTTCTGAGGAGTGTAAGAAAGCAAAGTAAGCATAGGTTTTGCCTTCAAACTCAGTATCCTTGTCTCCATGTTAGCAGCTGTGGATGGGGCATCTGGACCCACCCTAGCACCAGATGGAAACCCATTGCTCCAGTGGAAAGGACTGGAGCCCACATTACCTCTGCTACCTGGAATAGTCTCAGGTTTTGACTAGACCATAGCCAAAGGCGAGCTGCTGTAGCATTGGGCTTGGCCCTGTTCCTCTGTTGGATTGGTCATGGCAAGCTGTGGGCTCCAGTACTAAAGAGCATTGCTGCTATTTTTGTGGTTATAGGGCTGCCCATCCTATCCTCCTAATCCCAGGCAGCACAATACAAAGAAAGTTATTGTCTACTTAGGGGAAGTAGAAGGAAGTAAGTACAAGTCATTACTTCCAAGTCCAGGCTGGACCTTCTACACTGAGGGTCAGTCCTAGGCAGAATTCCAGGCAACCTGGCCACAAGCTAGTGACTATGGTGAGGCATCTAGGCCCAGCAGGGGCTATGGGCAGAAGTTTACCAGTTATCCTACCTTTTTAGGCACTCCACTCCATCCTGAACAACAGCAATTGTACATTTATGATAAATTTGGGCTTGGTGGGCTTGTTTCTCTAGTGGTGAAACAATAACAAACACTGACCTGACAAACTTGTATTGGAAATGCTACATAGTGCTAAAAGAACAATAGGGAGAACAGTTGATTTAGAGAATACAGGAGGATGGGCAAAAATAAAATCAGATTATGAAGGTTAGGATAAATATCTAATATGTCAGTACACAGACATCATACTAATAAGCATCAAAAACTTTCAGATAACTACGACTTCACCTAATAGACAAAATGAAGTGACAGAAACCAAATATACAGTGAACAATATGTGCAAAATCTGAGATAGATAATTCTAAATAGCTACTCTAAAAATTAACTAAAAGAAAATATAAAATAACAATTCAATAATTTACCACAGACAATGAGCAGAAAGATTAAAATAATTATTATAAAAATCAAACAAAATCCTAGAGTTGAAAAGTACACTGAAAGAAATAAGAAACACAAGGAAGTTATCACACCTGCATGTAGGATTATGCCAAAATGAAATTCATTATTCCATATGACTAGAATGCACTAATAGAAATAGAGATTTATATATTACAAAAAAAGTGATAGAAAGTACTGTGTTTAGATAACTGTCTGCTAAAGGCACATATGTTAAATGTTTGGTCCCCACTCTGTGCAATATTGTGAGGTGATGAAACATTCAATGGCTGTGGCATAGTTGAAAATCTTTTGGTCACTTGGAAGCATGACCTTAAAGCAGATATTGAGGCTGCCCTCCCTTGCTTCCTCTCTTTCACTTCCTGTCACTGTGAGGTTAACAGCTTTGCTCTATATTCAATCCATACCATAATGTGCTTCCTAAGATACGTGAATTTTGATTAGACCTTCTGCAAAAAGTATGAAAGAATAATTCAAAGATATTTAGCTGTAGTATAGCTAGAAGAGTAAATTGATCATGGACTGAATGATCCAAACAGTGAGGCAAAATAAACATTTTCATTAACAGTTTGATTATCTTAAGTATTTTTTACAGTAATGGAAAGCTAAGACAGGAAGTGTCATTAGCAAAATAGAAACAGAAGAAAGCATCAATGAGTTCAAAGATTTAAAAATACATAGTCAAAGGAGAAAAAAAATTAAAAAAGCATAAAGAGAAATGAAGAAGTCTTATGGACATTATGAAACAGCATTAAAATAGCAAATATTGGGGTTATTGTGGTTCAAGAGGGAGTTGAGAATGCCAAAGGATTAGAAAACTCATTCAAGAGATGATAAAAAGTAAATTTCTCAAGACTAGAGAAGGATACAAATGCCCAGGAACAAGAAGGTCAAAAGTCACCAAGTTGATTCACTCCAACCAAGTCTCTCCCAAGGAATATTATGCAGGTCTCAAAGGTTAAAGACAAAGAAAAGATTCTGAAAGTAGCAGAAGAGAAAAAAGGATTAAGACATAAGGGTTTTACATTTCATGTGACAACAGATTCCTCCACAGAAACCTTACAGACCAGGAGGGAACGGGATAATGTAGTCACAGTACTGAAAGAGGAGGGTTGGGAAACCCTGCAAACCAAAAAACACTGTACCCAGAAAAGCTAATCTGTGTAAATGCAGTAGCTACAAAGACATTTCCAAACTAACAAAAACACAAAGAACATAGAACTGCCAGAATTGTATTACAGGAAACGCTCAAGGGAGTTCTTCAAATTGAAAGAAAGATACATTAAGAAAAAAGGAGGAAATACTGGAAAACATAAAATCACTGATGACAGTAACTATGCAGACAAATTGAAAATACAGTATTTTAAGCCATTCATATCTTTATTATGAACACTAAAAGCAAAACAATTAAAATAACAACATTAATATGTTAATATATAAGAAATACAAAAAGTTGCAAAATGGGACATCAAAATTCAAAATGTGGGAAGCATTGGGGGAAATGTTTAGTTTTTAAATTAGTATTTCTTATCTTGCTTATTATCTTTATGATCAAAGTTAAGTTACTATCAGTTAAAATAGCTTCTTATAATCAAAACATGCTTTTGCAACTTTCATAGTAGCCACAAAGCAAAAATCTTTAAAGGACACATCAAAAATAATGAGTAAGGAATCAAAACACAAAAGTAGAATAAATCACTTAACCCCAAAGGAAGACTATAAAAAAAAGAGAAAGAAAGAAAGGAATCAAAAAGAATCAGTAAAGGATTTTAAAAATGGCAGCAGTAAAACCTACCTATCAGAAGTTACCTTAAGTGATTACTCCCCCACACTCCTCTAGCCAACACTGGAGCCTCATGGTTCCTGCAGGTGAGAAGAAAGAATCTCTCCTGCACCGCTGTCCTGTACCCTGTCGCACCGGTCCCTGGTTAACACTGGAGGCTGGTGTACCCTGCAAGAGAGGAGAGACACTTTGCCCCCTGCCACCATGGAAACCACAGCATCATGGACCCTGTGGATGTGGAGAGAGGGCCCCAACTCTTCCCACCAACACTGGAGCCTCATGTACCCCACAAAAGAGGAGCAAGGCCCTGCTTTCCTCCCTCAGCAACATAGCCAGATTGTGGGCCCCCTGGGAAAAGAGAGAGGCCCTGCTCTGCCACTGCAAGTGACATTGGTGCCTTCCACACCCCATGGTATAGGGCAGTAGAGGTTACAGCTAAAAGACTGACATGAATGAGGATGAAACACACCCCTGGGAGGAGGGTCATGTTTAGGACTGAAGTGTTACTCTACTGCAAAAACTGAGTGAGAGGTACCTTTGAGAGACAGATTTGGAGAGATTGACAGCTAGACAGAGAGGTCCTGAGAGTCTCTGAGAAGCTCAAGCTCAGCCCAGGAACATCACATGGCCTATATTCTGTGGTGGGAGGCCATGTTTGGTGGGTGTGACCTTCAGAGGGAGTAGATCTGAAGGAGATGGAATTTAGTTTGTGGTATAGTTGAGACTTTCCACTGCCGACTACATCCAACAGAAAAAAGTGGTTTATGTGTCAATATCCAGGTTGCCTAAGTGTCTACACTAAATCATAGACATTTTTGCTTTGGAAAATGTGGCTCATGAGTGGTTCTTAGAGTTTATTAGGATCCAGTTCATATTTAATACTATTGTTGTCATTGACTTTACTACAATATCCAAGGTGACATAGTTAATGCTATCAATTTGTTTTCTCTGTATGCCAATATCTGCATTCTCTGGGGGTTATGAGCAATACTGAAGCTCATTCCTGAAAAACCAGGCACTGGGCCAAGGAAACTGCAAATCCTAGCACAGAAAACAAACAAACAAACAAAATAGAAACATAATAAAACAAAGCAACAAATGCCTCCAAAATCTCCTAACTCCCCAAAAGCTGGTCCAGGGAGCATCGAGTGGGAGGAAATCATAAGTCACAAAGCAAAAATATCTGAAAATGTATCAATGCAGATTACAAAACAGTTCAATAAGGTGCTTGGCAAATTCAAAGATCATATAACTAAACAGATAATGATCAGCAAGTCTAAAGAAGACACTAATAAAACTGAAGTGAAACTAAATAAAGGGGTACAAAACATAAATGCCAAAATAGTACATAATGTGAATCCATAAAAAAATTCCAAACAAAAATCCAGGAGATTAAAAATACAATTGAAACTCTTGGCAGCAGAAGCAACCAATGTGAGGACAGAATATCAGATCTGTAAGACAGGGCTGTGGTTAGCCATCAATTAATTGTAGATAACTTAATAACAACAGGAAAACATGAAAAATGGATCCAGTACCTGCTAGTTGACTTAAAGAAGAGTAATTTAGGAGTAACTAGAATTAATAAAAAATGAGAAGATAGCTCAAATGTTATAAATAACCTGGCCAGAGAAGTAATAGCAGAAAACTTTCCAGACATAGAAAAAGAACTTAACATACAGATAAGTGAGATATATAAAACCCCAATTAGCCGTGATCAGAAAAAAATTCCACATCACATAACAATTAAAATACCAGAAATCTAATGTAATAACAGGATCTTTTTTTAAAATAATAGAATCTTGAAATCTGTTATAGAAAAGCAAAAATTACCTATAAAGGAAAACCCAAAATAAATAGAGACTTAAATCATCTGTATCAGTGAAACAAAAAATCGATTTTTCAAAAAGATAAAACTGATAAATCTTTAGCTAAATTAACTATAATAAAGAATATTCAAATAAATAAAATAGACTAAAAGTAGATATCACATTGACATCACTGACCTACAAATAATCATTAGAGACTAATATGGGCATCTATGTGCCAACAAATTTGGTAATCTAGAAGAAGTGAACAAATTCCTTGACATATACACCTTAAAAAGATTAAATTATGAAGAAATATGAAACTATAACAGATGAGTTCAAGTAATAATTAATGAGTTTCAATCACCAATGAAATTTCTCCTTATCAAGCAACAGCCTAAGTGGCTTTCATGCTAAATTTAAGAACTTGCACCAATTTTCCTCAAACTATTCCAAAGTACTGAGAGGTGAACCCTACTAAACCCATTTTGAGGCCAGCATTACCCTAATACCCAAATCAGACCAGAACACACACACACACACGCACACACACACACACACACACACACACACGGTATAGTTCAATATCCATGATTAACACAGATGCAAAAATTCTTTAACAAAATGCTAACAAATGGAATCCAACAGCACATTAAAAAGTTGATTAAGCATAAACAAGTGAGATTCAATCCAGGTATGCAAGGACAGTCTAACATACAAATCAGTAAGTGTGATACACCCATCAACAGAATGAAGAACCATGTGATAATCTCATTAGATTTCAACAGTTATATTTTGGAGGAGCATAAACAATCTGTTCATAATAGATCCAAACAAGAAAATATTGGGAATATACACACAAAATATGTTTTTGATATAATATGGAATATGATGTGAATTTGCAAAATTTAAATACTGAGATGTATGATAGACTCCTTTTGCATCCTCATGTATCATTTACTCATTTAAAAGAAAAACTTATTATATCAATATATGGTGGTACCTCAGTTCACAAACTTAATTTGTTGTACGATTCTGGGGACGATGGCTGTAGTTGTGTTTGTGTGGGGAAGATGGCTATGATCGTGTTGGTCACCTATCGTGGAATTCATGAATGGAAGGAAAATTTTGCAGAACACTTCTGTTTGCAAACTGAATTGTTCATGAACAGAAGGATTTGTGAGCCAAGGTATTACTGTATGACTAGGTTTTTATGCCATTTAAAGAAACAGTATCTTCCTGTCTGTGGTTGAGCAAAAAACAAGAGATTGATTGTTGTTAAATACACACTTGTATTCATACAGAGAGAGGAGACAGAGAATAAACAAAATCCAAAGTGCTAATAGATGGGTTACATCTGTAAAGATTTCTTGCAGTCCTTGAGAAAGAGAGTTTGATGGTATGTATGGAAACTACTATAGTCAAGGTAGTACTCTTTCAAAATCTCCATTTTAAAGGACAAATACAATAGTTACAGTAGTGATTCCTTACTATATCCCTGTTTCATAAACATTACAAAGCTGAAGAGAATTATGATTAAACCTTATTTCGTAGGTGACACAACTTTGAATTGGGGAGAGGAATGATAAATCTGAATTCACACAACTATTGAGTAATGCACCTTTAATCTAAACTCAGGTCTTCATCCAGAATTGTGATTTCCTCAATATTTTACATTTCTTTAAAAACTTGACATAGTTTTAGTGTTTTAATACTGACTGTGTGTATGTAAGTGTTTCACAAGAGGGCACATGTGTATATATTGCAACTAAAATCAGATACTGGGGATGTTCTAGAATTCCCTTTAATAACTGCCAGGAATAAGGTAACATGAATACCTATTTAGGCATTGTATTTTTCTCCTATTGGACAAAATTTATGCTGAACAAAATATAAAGATAATATTCTACATGGAAACCATAATACCCATAACCTCAAACCCCTCTTCTACACACACACACATTCTTTTGTAACTACTGAGGGTTGCAGATGTCCAGTCTTACTACAGTCTTGGACATCTATCAAAGCAGGAAGAAAAGGCAAGTTTGCACATTCACAACCTACACTTGCATTGAAATTGAACATTATTCCCTTCAAAACGTGACAGTGTTTAATTACATGTCAAAAAGGGGTTATTACTAAATAGGGATTTCAAAGAAGGTACTGTAAAGTATTACCATACAATTTACATATTCAATTCTGAAAGGGTATGTCATTCTGTTTCATGTGCAGTTCATTTCTTAGACTTTCTACACCAATTCTATACCAATTCACTCCACTATATTTTATGACTTTTGTCTAAATAGTGCATGATGAAAACAATTATCAGATTCTCTCTGAAGCCACAAAATCTTGGATAAGAGTACAGGTAGGTGTGTGAAAACACTCATGTCTAAGTGCATTGCTTGTTATTTTGAGGTACAATTGCACCGATCAATCCTAAATTATGTAAGCTGATTGGCCACTTGTATAAACTATTTGTCACTGTTTTAAAGATTATGTTTTCTTCAGACTGATTGTTCTTTTATATACATTGATTTAGTCGTTATAAATGAAAAAATACATATTTAGTAGGTAGTAAATCTTAACTATTTCACATAGTGGCCATGACTAATCAAGGACAGAGTAAAAAGAAGGTAATATCTCAGAAAAATCAAAACAACTGCTCTTTGTGGAAGCTAAGGATGTCACGACACTCATCATTTCACAGTCTAGTCAATAACTCCTCATAAAGGGAATGTCAGTCGAAAAAGCTCGAAATTAGATTCTTGTGGTTGAATCTGTTATGGGTTTATATTTGGATGTCCCTCCAAAGCCTCATGTGCTCAAGGGTGGGGCTTTTGTGAAGTGATTGGATCATGGGGGCCTGATTCTTAACAGTGCAGATTCCACTGATAAGTTTATATAACTAAATGTGATTTGGGAGGTGAAGCCTGGTTGGAGCAGATGGGTCACTGGGGGTGCGGCCTGGAAGGGTCTACCTTCCTCCTTTCTTGTTCCCTCTCTCTGCTTCCTGCCTGTCATGAATTGAGCAAGCCTTCTCTGTCATCGCCCTCTGCCATGCTACCCTGTGGGAGAGCCAGCCAACTATGGGCTGAGACCTACAAGCTGTGAGCCAAAACAAACCTTTCCTCTTTTGAGTTGTGGGTGTCAAGTATTGTGTCTGGGTGACAAGAAAGACCTAAGGCAGAATCCTATTATCCATTGGTGTCTTTTAGTTATTATAACAGATGGTAGTGCCTTTATAACTTCTTTAACTGTGTCTTTTTATTTTTTATATGTAATTCTCACTTGCATGCCACTTTACTACACACTTTGAGTTACTTTATCATGCAGCAAGATAAGCCTAGAAATTATAACATAAAGAACAATAACATCTACATTAATTTTCTGTTACAAAATCCAGACTTCTAAAGAAAACTCCCCAAAATACTATGTTCACATATAAAGATCTAATATTATGCAAATATTTGTAGCTTTGTAGTAAGCCATCTAACCAATCAAGACACTGCTGATGAATTAGTAGTGGTAATAGATAACTCAGTGATAGTCTGAGAATTCTATCAGGTTGAAGGTATAGATGATTCATGTTTAGTAGTGCACTAGTTTTTTTTTTAATATTAGAATATAATCACTTGATAAATCTACAAGTAAAACTATTTCAAATGAGTTGCTGATATTCTGATCTCTAATGTCAATATATGATAAATAAGAACATATTTGATAAGCTGCTAAATATTACTCTTCAAATCCATTACTAGAAATACAGATTTCTGAAGTTTAATTCCCTAAGCTTAATAAACATTTAAAATTGATATGATGTCTTCTCAAGTTAATATGTTAAATCCAAATTGACTTATTCTCTATAGGATAAATTTGTTCACATTTAAAATAATCTTGAAGAAAATATGCATCACAATAGAAATATGTTATTTATAATTCTCATACATGAAGATCTTTATTTGATTTCATTCATTCAATGATTTGAAAAGAAAAGAAATAATTATCTCAACAGGTAGTGCTTGTATAGCTAATGCTGATTTCCTGCAAATGATTTTTGAGATTAGACATTCAATTCACTATATATGACTCTCTGTTCTTTAAATCGATGGCCCAATCCTAGGTGTTTTAGAGTATAGAGCCACAGTTAATATCTTAGTCCTTTTTGTGTTGTTATGATAGAATACTTGGTACTTTACAGAGGAAAGAGATTTGTAAAGGTAAGAGGTCCAAAGGTATATTCCGGTATTGGCTTCTGGTAAGGGTCTCATGGTAGATAGCGTATGATGAGAGAAGTCACATAGCAAATGAAGGAACAAAAAGTGAGCTAAAGAGGCCAAATATGCTTTCTAAATTGTCACAAGAGAAAATATCAACCGCTCTTAAAGACTTAACCCTAGCTTCATGTTTTTTCATTTATTGTGAAAATTATCCTTTATTTTTAATACTGTGTGATAATGTAGCTGATATACATGTGACATCATACATATAATACCATGGATACAGCAATATTAATTCACTCATATAATACCATGGATACAGCAATATTAATTCACTCAGGTGGGGGAATGACTTGCTTCCATTCTCTTTTTTCAGGAAAATATTGCAATAGACATGTTTATAACTTTATATTTGTGCTTTAATTTATTTATACAATCCCAGATATCATATTGCTTAGTACAAAGATCTGTTTATTTTTCAATACATCTGTAACAATTTATGTTTCCATCAGCCAGATTTGAGAATACTACATTGTTGTGAGCAGCAGGTATTATCATTTGATGTAATTTCCCCATATAAAGTGCATAAAGTGATACAATTTTATTATTCCAATTTAGATATTCTTGCTATTAAACAGGTAAAGCATCTTTGATATTCTTCTCAGATTTCTCCCAAATTATTTTTAAAAGTATTTATTTAATTTATGTGTTTACATTTTATTCTGTGTAAATTGGTTTTTCATTCAAGACTGATAATAAGTTCTATAACTGTCATTTAGTAAATAAATCTGTATTTCACCAAACTAAAAAATATTTTTTCATGTCAAGCTTCCATGTATATTGTTATATAAATATAATATTAGCAATGATTATTTTGTTATTCTGTTATATTGTATTTACTAAAACTTCTAAATCCTGTAAAATAAAAAAGAAAGTGGAACTTTTACCCTCTTCCTGTTGTTATGAGCAATAACTTTAATTTTTACCATTTAGAGTCATGCTTGTTAAGTGATTTTGTCAGTCTCTGTGATATGTATATTCATAAATTACTAGCAGTTTTTATTTGAAATGGGTTCCAAATTCATCTATCTACCTATCTACATCTATCTATCTATCTATCTATCTATCTATCTATCTATCTATCTATTTATCTATCTACTTACATATCTGATTTCTTTTGTACTATTGGACTATACAACAGTTTATGTTGATAGCTTTTTTTTTTTTTTGTGGGTACCGGGGGGTCGACCTCAGGACCTCGCGCGCCAACAGGCACCCGTGCCGCTGAGCGATATCACCGGCCCCTTTTCAGTATGTAGGATCTGGGAGTTGAACTCGGGCCCTCGCGCTTGCAAGGCAGGTATTTACGCTGCCAAGCCATCTCACCGGCCCCGATAGCTTTTTCTTATAGTTAAAGATTCCTACTTTTCTTTGTGGAAAAATTAGTCATGACAATGCTTACTTATTTCTTTACCAGTTTAAGTCTTGTTTTTTTTTTTTTTTTTGTGGGTACCGAGGGTCGACCTCAGGACCTCGCGTGCCAGGAGGTGCCCATGCCACTGAGCAATATCACTGGCCCTTTTATCGTATGTGGGTTCCAGGAGTCGAACTCGGGCCCTTGCGCTTGCCAGGCAGGTGCTTATGCTGCTGAGCTATCTCACTGGCCCAAGTCGTGGTTTTTTAATAGACTGTTTAAAATTTTTGTACCTACAGTACTGATATTTGAATACAGTTCTTTTTGTGTAACTCATTTACCAGCACAAAAGTAACAATGAATTTATTAAATAAATTGTAAAGTGTTGTGGCTTGTAATCTAGACGTTTCCTCAAAATCTCATGCACCCGTAGCTGGGGCTTTTGGGAGGTGGGGATCTAGGGTGTGTATGTGGATTAAGGGTGTGTGAATATGGATTAAGGCTGTGATAACTAAATTATTCCATTGATTGGTTTAGCATCATACTGGGTGTGGATAATGGGAAGACTGCAGCATGGGTCTTTCTGGCTGTTTTAACACAGATCTACTATGAGAAACAAAATAGTAAATGTCTGAAAACATTTTGGAGCTTAGCTAGAGGATAAGTTCCTGTACATTTTGGACCAAGGAGAGACTTGTTGAAAAGATTAGCATTTAAAATAACTCTCTTAGTTACTTTTCTCATTGCTGAGACAAAATACCCAACATCTAAACTTGAGGAAAGGTTTATTTTGGTTCACAGTTTGTAGAGGTTTCAGTCCATAACTGGCTGTCTCTAAGGCAGGGAGGCATGGCAGAGGGGCATCATAGAGGAGAAAAAATGGTTCATGGCATGGAAAGTGGAAGGCAGGAGGCAGGAAAACAGCAAGCAGCAAGGGCCAAGTCACGACTCTCTTTCTGCCCCTTATATCCTATCCAATCTACCGACCTTTAGAGCATGTAGCATTCACACCCAGGATGGGGCAGCCTTAATCCTAGCATCACACCATGAATCAATCCCAGCATCAAATCCTTGATCCCAGCATCGCACACCATAGATCCAGCCACGTCCAGAAAACCTCTCATATGACAGCATGAGGCTTTGGGAGGACACTCAGATATAAGCCATAACAATACCAAGTACGTTAAATTAATACAATAGAATAGACACCTTGAAGGCATCTCGGAAAATGGTCAGACTTCACATATAACAGGATAAAATTTAAGAGTATACTCTTTTAAAACTATTTGCTTTGTGAAGAGAGAACTAGTGTGCCCTGCTAATTAATGGCTGCCTAAGGATGTATATCACTGATTTCAGCCATAAACACAATCAAAGGATACTGCATCAAAATCCAAGAGGACCTGGCTACTGCTTTAGTTGGTGGCAGTCCTTGGCATCATTCATACAGTACTAGTTTTCCATCCACATTTTACTGGAAGACCTAGGAAGCCGAGAAAAACTGTATGACAGTGTCATAATACCTGCCAAGAACCACCAAAAGGTTGATGCATAAAGCTGTGAGAATAAAGGTGAAGGGGCAGTGGTGACCTCCGAATGTTTGTCAGGCTAGAATTGTGAAACATCTGTTCAGAAAAAATGAAGAGAGTGAGCAGAGTCAGCTCAAGAGAGAGACCTTGTAGCCTGCAACAGCAAGGCCATAGGGAATGACATGCCCATACTTCATTACTTTCTGATTGCTGGGACAAAATAGCCAGTGCCCACAAGTTTAAGAAGGAGAGGTTTATTTTAGCTTAGAATTTGTAGAGGCTTCAGTCCATAGTCAACTGGCTGCATGGCAGAGGGGCATTGCAGAGGAGAAACAGTCCATGGTATGGTAGGCAGGAAGAAGCAATCCTTCCTTTTTCTTTCCTTTTTTATTCTATACAGGCTACAAGCCTATTGGTTGGAGGTGTCCACACCCAAAGTGTGTTTTTTCTATTCAATAAATCCAACATGCACTCTCAGAACTATGTTGAATCAATCCATGGACTAATCCAACATCACCTACCCATGATCCAGCATCACAAAGCCATAACTCAATCACTCCCCAAAGCCCCACCTATGAGTGCATGAAGGTTTGGTGGGGCATATAGAAACAAGCCATAATAATCTGCCCCTGGTCTCCAGAAGAATCAGGTGTATACCCTTATAAAAACTGCATTTAGTCTACCTATAAGATTTCCAAATTCTTAACAGTTTTGGCATTGCTGAAAATTTGGAGTCCAAAATCTCCTCTGCAATTTAAGGCAAATTTTAGCTACAAGCCTTATAAAAACGAAAGGAAAGTTAAACACACCCACACACAATGGCACAAGACAAACATTTCCATTCCAAAATGTAAAAATAGGGGAATAGGAAGAAATGGGACCAAAGCAAGACCACAATCCAGAAGGGCAAACATTAAATCCCTTAGTACCGTATCTAGCACCTGGGGCAATCTGTGGTAGAATGTGGGTCCTGAAGGGCTTTGGTGAGCCCACCATTATGGCATTGTCATTGGTTGTAGTCCTCATGCTCTTTATCTTGGCCTTGGCTTTGCTCACTCCTTGTGGCTTACCTCAGACAATCCATGTGAATGTCTTTTCTCACCTTCTAGGATCTCCACAGAACTTTTGGCTTCATACTTATAGCTTCCCACACTACCCTATCAGGGACAAACTCCATGGCCTCCCAAGACTTCTTCTGAAATCTGGGTGGAAGCCTTCCTAACCTGACAACTCTTGCATTCTGCATGCACATAAAACCAGTACCATGTAGATGATGCTAGTTTGCTGCCGGCTGGAGCAGCAGCCAGGCTTTCTTCTCTCTTGCTGTAAAGGGTGAGTGCCTGAATGGCTGAGCCCAGTCCTTAGGAAGCAATTCCTTAGGCTTCCATCATTATGGAACATGGTGTCATGGGGCTTTCTTCTCAAACAAACCCTTTCACTCTTGCCATTTTGAGGCTGCAAAGGGTGGAACCCTGCTGGTTCTTACAACGCTCTCAAACCATTTTTCTATTGCCCTGTTCCAAAATATTTGCCTTTTTAATGCTAATCATTTTAGCAACCAATTTCTCCTTTGTTCCATCTTTGCAGGCTTCAACTTTACTGGAGCTTCCTTTCTGATCAAACTCAAAATATTTTACATCATTCTTCTGCCATTTGCTCTTGATTCTCAAGGAACAGCTGTCTAAAAGCCCGCAATGGTAGCCATGCCACTGCCTTGACATTAGACTGCCTTGATATTTCTTCTGCCAGATTAGTCAAATTCCCTTAATCTCAGTCTCTTCCAAAGTTTCTGGACAAAATGAAAACACATTTTCTGCCAGAGCATAACACACATGGCAGGAGTCCCACCGCAAATGGAGTCTTTTTTCCCAACTAAAACCTTCAGAGCCTTGTTTACTAGCTGCATGTCTATCAGCATGCTGGTGTTCTGAGCTCTGATCAGAATTCACCATCAAGCTTGGGTTAAAACATTCTAGGGCTGGTTCTTCAGCCAGCATCTCCAGACCTTTCCATCCTCTCCCACAAGCCATTTCCAAAGGCTTCTGAATCATATGATCACATAACATCACAGCAACATTCTCCTTCCTGGTACCAAAATCCCTCAGTTACTTTCTCATTATTGGGACAAAATACCCAACACCCACAAGTTAAAGAAGGAGAGGATTATTTTAGCTCACAATTTTTTTGTAAAGTTTTGTAAAGCCCATAGTCAAATGACTTCAAGGTAGGGCAGCATGGCAGAGGGGCATTACGGAGAAGAAACAGTTAATGGCATGACAGGTAGGATGCAGGAATCCTTCCTTCTTCTTTTTATTCTGTCTAGGTTACAAGCCTATTCGTTGGTGCTACCCACACCCAGAACTATGCTAAACAAATCAGTGAACTAATCCAGTATCACATGCCCATTATCCAGTATCACACACAATCCAGTTGCTCCCAAAAGCCTCACCTACGAGCATATAAAGTTTTAGGGGGACATCTAGAGAAATAAGTCATAACACCCTATGTAGTTCACATCCCACCAAAACCTGACATGGGTGCTTCTTATAGAACTACAGGATTTAATGTTTGTCTTGTTGGGTTTTGGTCCTGCTTTAGTCCACTTTTTTTTCTCTGCATTAATGAGTTTCCCATCACTGAGACATAGTACCTGACACCCACACCTTAAAGAAGAAAAAGTTTAATTTGCTCATGGTTTCAGTTCATGATTGTCTGGCTGCAAGACAGAGACATCATAGTGGAAGGGCCTGGTGGAACACAGCTGCACGGGTGGCTGGGAAGCAGGTAAGGGGAAGAGGGCCTGAAAGGAATGGGCAAGGGATCATATATAGTATCCAAGGCCATATGACCATGACCTACCCAGACCCAGGATCATACTCTAATAATCTGCTTGGCTTTTCTTAATCCAATGAAATTGACATTTCAAAATTAATAGTTACAATCCACTCCTGTTCACTTTATACTCAAACATACTTCTTAAAATATACTTAATATCCAATAAAGACAAAGCAATTCATAAGACAACTATTCTGAAAAATAATTATCCCTTTCCTGAAGTCTCAACAGTTCCAGCATCTTTTAAAAGTCCAAGTCCAAGTTTCTTCTGAGACTCAAGGCAAACTCTTAGTCATGAACCTCTGTTGAAATAAGAAACAAGTTACATAGTCCCAAAGTATAATGGCACAGAGCAACCATTTCCACTTCAAAAGTGAGTAGTAGAGGGATAGAAAAGAAATGGACCATAGGTAAAATATAGACAATTTTTTTTTGCCAGAGTATAAAACACTTGGCCACTAGTCCGACTACCAATGAAATTTTTTTTCCCAACTAAAACTTCATTAGCCTGACCCTTACTGTTCACATTCCTATCAACACTCTTGTTTTCTGAGCTCTGATCAGAATCACCCATCGAGCTCTGTTTACAGCATTCTATGGCTTCTTTAGTCCACATCTCTAAACATTTATGATCTCTTCTAATAAACCTATTCCACATGTCTCTAAATCTTTTAGTCAGGTTCAGTAATAACAATCACCCAACCTCTCTGCTGCCAATTTTCTGTAATGGTCACTTTTTTCATCACTGAGATACAATACTTAACTTAAAGGAGGAAAGGTTTAATTTACTTATGGTTTTAGTCCATGATAGGCTGGTTCCAAGCCTGAGACAACATGCTACAAAGGCCTAGTAGAGCAAAGCTGCTTAGTTCATGGCAGTCAGGAAGCACAGGAAGAGAAGAGTGGCAAAGAGTAATGGCTCAGGAACTATATATGGTACAAAATGCAATGCCTCTGTGACTCACCCAGACAAACCAAGAATGCTTTATTAATCTTCAAGGCATTTCTTAATCCAATGAAGATGACGTATCAGGATTAATGGTCATAGCTCCCCTTTGGAATAGGAACATTTACTCTGTGCCAGTGTATGTTGGAAGTATTTAACTGTCTGAATTTCATAGGGACTCACAGCTAAGAGATTGCTTTGTGCCTGGCTCCTCCTCTCTCTCTGTCTCACTACTTCCTGACTGCCCAGTTTGATTTGCTTTCCTCTGACACACCCTTCCACCCTGCTGTTTCTGGCTTGGAGTCAGAAACCTCTGAAACCTTGACTCAAAGCACATCTCTCTTCTTTTAAGTTGCAAATGTTTGGTATTTTGTCCCACAGATGGGTAAGGGACTAATACAACCTCTATCTACATCTATCTAAGTCTTCATCTGCATCTGGATCCATATCTACCTCTTTGTACCTGTATCTATAATTGTATTTTTTTTTTTTTTTTGTGGGTATCGGGGGTCGAACTCAGGACCTTGCACGCCCGCAGGTGCCCGGCCGCTGAGCGATATCACCAGCCCTTTTTTTGTATGTGGGTTCCGGGAGTCAAACTCGGGCCCTGGCCCTTGCCAGGCAGGTGCTTACACCGCTGAGCCATCTCACCGGCCCCTCTATAACTGTTCGTAAAGAATATATATAATTAATATAAATCCAATATTATCTTTAGAACTCTAATATTCATTTTTTTGTGATGGATTTACATCCATTTCTTTTTTGATTTTAAAACCAGATATTTGGGGTTGAAGGGTAGCTCAGTTGTTGAGCACTTGCCTAACATGTGGAAGGGCCCAGCACAACAAATAAATTTCCATATCATTTTAATGTGGCTAGTGGATCCTAACTCGTCCAGCTCTAGATTCATTAATTTCCTAAGAAGTAGGAAATGTGACAGGAAATGTTATAATATTAAACTGCATTTAGAAAGCCATATTTAATTTACTTTTTACCTCAACATTCTGAAATTCTTTTTAATATTCTGAAATTTTAAAACAAAACTTCAAACAGAAACTCTTCTCCCTATTTACCTGGAAAATACAAATCTGTGCATCCTTAGATCTTTCTCCTTTGAACCAAGCTTTCTCTCTTTCCATTCTAAATAGTCTGTGAAGAGCCCATTTCTCTCTTTTCCCACATTGCTTACTTTTTAGTTATGTTTTATGTAATCAATCACTTATATAGTGATATTTATAGTTCTTTCTCTTTTGCAGGACTGAACACCTCAGTGATTGATATATCATTTTCACTTTTTCATTGCAGCTTCTCATAAAGAGTGTAGTACGTGGTAAAAACTAAGATAAAATTGTTAAATCAGTATGAAATGAAAACTTCGACAAAAGAAGCAGTAGTTCAAGGCAAGGGTTTACTCTTTTTTCAGGCAAGGGTTTAAAAATGGTATTTATTTCTCCATATTTTTCTTTGGCCCTTGAATTACATTCCTAGTTTTGGAAGAAAATTCTATCTTTCAGTGCCGTGTATCTCATTCTTCTTGAAAGGAATTGGCTTAAATTCTGTGAAAATTTCATTACCTGGTATAAATGTTATAGGGATTTAGAAACAAAAATATCCAGGCCTATGAAAAGTGTAACGAGTCCCATTATAGCCATTTGTGACGCGGATTTAACTGCTTTGTTTGTGAGTTTCAGCTTAGGAAACATATTACCTTCCTCATGTGCTGATACCCCAGAGCCGATCTAAACTCTGCTATACTATGGAAAGGTATCATGGGGATGCCAACAAACACTCTAAAGATGAAGTTTGTAAACCTGTCCATCACAGAACGACAACAACAAAAATTTCTTGGTGTCAGATTTCTAAAGAGTCTTCTTTTTCGTACAGGACTGAAAACTAATCTACAAATTATTATCAATACATTTCAATCAGTAGTGATTGAAATATTTGCATGGAAAAGAGTACCTACTGAATGTCTAAGTATCCAGGGAATAGCAAAGATATAAAGAGATTTTTTCTAAAAGGCACAAATCCTTGGATTGAGCTGTCATATTGTGAAAAATGTTACAAGATTATTTAATTAATGTTATTTTATCACTAAAACTTCCACTGTATCTTTGTATTTCTCATAAAATTTCACTTTGCTTAATTACAGATTTCTGTGTCACTGTTATACATTCTTTCCACTATAAGCTTTAACAATTCTGAAAGCTCTGTTAAATGCTTAGTAAATATACTACTCCCCTCATATACATCACAATACACAAAACTATGACATTAAGAAGACAGTTGTCAGTGTACTAGAACTTTTAAAATTGCATATAATTGTTATATATAAAAATACTAGCCAATTATCAAGTGTGTAAGAAGATATAAAGTGCTCTCGTGTTTATTCAACAAATGTTTCCTTAAAGATTTTCCTCGAAGCAAAGCAATTTAATTTTCCTTTTTATATTATTCTCAGTGGTTATAAACTTAATTAGCTTTGTATGCTTCGCATTTATTTGCATTCATTTGAAATTTAATCTTTTCTTAGCACAACTTTTCAAAATCAAAATATGAACTAGAAAGGTGTAAGTTTAATTAGTGGAATAAGAACAATAAGTAATCATAGTGATGAGATGTTAATTGGTATCTGGGTGGGTCTATTCATAGTGACGATGGGATATAATATCTTTGTGTCCTTTACTGTTCAGCAATATTTGCCAGATCATTTATTATAGTGCCAATTATGTTATACTTGGAATTCATAGGTGTTTGAACAGCATAAAAGGACAGGGAGTAGTTAAAAATCCTGTGTCTTCTAACAAGAAAGCAGTGATTAAAATTAAGGTAATGCATTTGCCAAGGTTTATTGTCTCAAATTTCAATGTCCTAAATAGGAAAGTTCTGAGGCTTTCACTTTCTCAAAAATCCTGGTTAATATAATCTCAAAAATCCTTGCATTTTGAGATTAACCAATTTTACAAACAGATTTTTCCCTCCCTAAATGCAAGCAAGGAACACACACATTAATTCAACTGCACCTGTAAGGTAAATTTTCTTTTCATAGTAATAGTCTTGAATAAGTTTAACCTGCAGCAATATTTTAAATATGGATGTTGAGAGGGAATCTTGAATTGTTGCTTGGTGCATTAATGTAACCAGTGGACTTTTTTGACCACATAAGTTCATCCAGAAGTAAAACAAACTTAGTTGTTATCTTGTGAATTATATTTCACCATAGACAACTTTGGCGATTGGGAGAATGAAAATATTCACAAAATTATTCAATTTATATATCAGTATAATCTCAGACTCACCAGGTAATAATCAGTTATTGCACAGTTAAAAATATAACTTTATAAACTTTCCTATAAGTCTGTTCCTAATATATGGAGAAAATTCATTAGAAATAACTAAGCTTAGTGAAGATATTCTTCACTAAAAGGAGTTACTTATTTTGTTAAAATACTATTTGCAGTTATAATTTGGGTCTTTTTGTTTCTGTATTATTGAATTTACTTATAAAACCATGTAAAATGATGCTAACCTTAGATTTTATAATAGCATTTTTGCACTCCTATAATAACAGCTGTACTTTACTGAATATTTTCTGTTTTAGGCACTAAGATAAACTCTTTAAGTACGTTTTTACATTCCATTCTTTCCAGAATTTCATAGAAAATATTTTTATACCATTTGTAGATGACAAACCTGAGGCTTGAAGATAATAAGTAACTTGTTCAAGGTTGCATAGTTAATCTGTGTAGAAATGGGATTTGAATAAAGGATGGTGTGCTGCCAAAATATCTATCTTTATAAGAATAATTTAAATATTTTTAAAATTAGAAGTTACACACAATTTTATAGGCAAATATAAAAGTAAAAATATGGGCATCAGTGACAAGAGATTGACTTTTCTATATGTAACCATGGTTAATATTTTATTGCTTATCTTTACATATATAAATATATGTAAATATATTTCTAGTAAAATGGATCATGGGATACTTTCATTTTATTTCTTTTTTTTTTTTTTTTTTTTTTTTTTTTTTTTTGTTTTTTTTTTTTTTTTTTTGGTGGGTACCGGGGGGTCGACCTCAGGACCTCGTGCGCCAGCAGGCGCCCGTGCCGCTGAGCGATATCACCGGCCCCTTTTTCATATGTGGGATCTGGGAGTCGAACTCGGGCCCTCGCGCTTGCCGGGCAGGCGCTTAAGCCGCTGAGCCATCTCACCGGCCCCTTTCATTTTATTTCTACTTAAGACTATTTTTTTTTTTTGTTTGTTTTGTTTTTGGTGGGTACCAGTGGTCGAACTCAGGACCTCATGCGCCAGTAGGTGCCCGTGCCACTGAACGATATCACTGGCCCTTTTATCGTATGTGGTACTGGGGAGTCAAACTCAGGACCTCGTGCTTGCCAGGCAGGCGCTTATGCCACTGAGCTATCTCACTGGCCAAAGACTATGTTTTGAAAGGAAGGAAAGACAAAGAGAAAAATGAGAAAAAAAAAGAAAAAATGGAAACAAAGCTTTTGTAAATAATGAGGGAAGAGAGGTCGAAGGGAGGATGGGGAAAAAAGAATCAAGATATATCATGTACAGGTACAAATTCTCTATGATGAATGTGATCATTATGTATACCTAAAACGTACCAATAAACAATTAATTAAAAAAGAAATACATTTTGATTATTTTTATTGAAATTTCATATAAGATTACTTTTTTGTACTTCTTGACAACCTAATAAAGTCTTACATTGATACATCTAATACCTAGTTCATTTACCTTGGGTTGCTTTACCTTCTACAATTAATAATTCGTGTGTGTGTGTGTGTGTGTGTAATTATTTGAATATATCTGTCAAAAATATTTACAAGTGATATAGCTGGGTCAAAGGCACACATGCATTTAAAAATATGACAAACACCTTCATGTTTCCTTCCAAAATAATTAAAGAAACTAACATACTCTAAAATTGTTTTTAAAAAATATCTAGGCCTCCACATGCTTTCCCATATTTCCTCTCCTAAATTTTTGTCCTGGCAATTGGAAAATAACTGGTTGAAATCTAGTAGTATAAATTATCAGTAATTTTCAAATTAAACTATTGTTCATTTTAATTTCTCCATCTCCTTTTCATCTTTTTAAACCAAATTATTTATATTTATAATTTTGACTTATTTTAGTTCACAAAATTATTTCTGTTTGAACCTTTGTCCTCTGTCTTTCAAGTGCTTTTCAAACACTGAATAAATTGTCAATTGTCTTCTCTCTTTTGGACGTTATACTTATTCGTGTGTTATATAGAGATTTTAGGTAGTCAAATTTCTCAATAATTTCTTCTGTATTTTGTGATAAATATAGAATAAAATTAGACTAAAATTTATTTTTACAATCCTATAGATTCAATCATCCTCCTATTCACTCTAGTTTAAAATGTCACATTTATAATACTTAAAATCTCTATATAGGAATCCCTCTAATCTTCATTTGAAGATTTATTGATCCATCTATATGTCTCTGTGTAGAGATAACTTTAGAATATTTAATAATATTTTGATACAGGTATTGACCACTTGGTTTGTGTACTGACTGACCAACTAGAAAAGATGACAGCCATCTCTAACTGCTAAAGATTTATAGGTATGTTCTGGCCAAATCACTTGCTTATTTAACAATATATTCTATTTAATAATAATTAGTTCTAAACACAATACTGAATAAATATATCATAACTGAAACATAATTTAAATACAGTAACATGCATTTTATTAATGTGTGACATGGCTCTGGTTCTCAATGAAGATGAGGAAGAAGCTCACAGTTGTTCAAGCATCCTTAGTTTTCAGTCTTCCTCTCATCAAGGACCTCCAAATCATTACTGGATGCATGCTTAAGTTTGAAAAGTATCTTCATATTGACAGACTATTTTTGTTAACATGCCATATACATTGAAATCATTGATGAATTGCCTGAACAATAGGCTTGGTTTTTAAATCAATTAGGGCAATTAAGGTGGTCCATTTTCCAGATTTTAAGGAACTACTAGTTTTCAGCAAATCAGTCATTTTAACCTTACACAATCAGAATTAAAAGTAGACATATGCCTTTTTATTTTTGAAAAATTATCTTAAAGGAGGAGAAGTATTGGGCTCAGAGTTCAGGTAATTCAGTCCATGGTCATCTTGCTTTAAGGCCATAACATCATAATGGGAGGACAAAGTAGAGGACATCTGCTTACCAAAATCCTTGTGGCAGCCAGAAAGAAGAGCAAGGATGGAAGAGTTGGGGAGAGAGATAAAGGCACTTTCCCAGTGACACATTTCCAACAGGTTCCAGCTTCTAACAACATTCATCAATGGATCAATCTACCAATCAGTATAATACCTCCATGAACCAGTCACTCACCAAAAAACTCATCTCTGAAAATATTAGACTTATGGAGGATATACTATATCTAAAATATAAGATGCATTAATTAAAAACTACTGTGCCAATATTTTGGGCAAGAAATAGTTATTTCATATAGAAAACTAAGTTATTCTAAGCTGCATTTTCTTTAATTTTCTTTTGTAAAAATCAAAGCAGACTACTTGAGTTACATAGACTTCCTTCCTAGTAATTCACACTACATTGGTCTCTTGCCTATGAATAAGACAGAATCTGGGGACAAGGGAATTTGTCTTGTTTGTCTGTTCCTCAAATGTATGAAATTGTTTGACTCTAGCATTCTGTGATGAGCTCAATAATGACTTTCCTTTTCTTTTCTTTCTTTCTTTTTTTTTTTTTTATATGCGGGTATGGGAGTCGAACTCAGGACCTCGTGCTTGCCAGGCAGGTGCTTATGCCACTGAGCTATATCACCGGCCCTCCATTTCTTTTCATTTATTTATTGGCCATTTCTACTTCTTCTTCTATGAAGTATCTATTCATTTCACTTGCGTGTTTGTTTATTGGTTTTTTATGGGGGTGGTCTACATGTACTCTAGATATTAGTCTTTAGTCTAGGTATAGTTGGCAAAAAAATTTTCCCATTCTGTAGGTTATGGTTGTTTCTTTGGTTATGCAGAAGCTTTTTAAGTTGATATGGTCCCATTTATTGATTCAGAGTACTGTTTCCTGTGCAACAGGAATTCTGTTCAGAAAGTCCTTCCCTATGTCTGACTTCAAGAGTTTTACCTATTTTGTTTTCCAGCACATCCAGTGTTTCTGTTTTAACATTTAGTTCTTTGATTTTTTTAAATTTTAGTTTAGTACAAAGTAAGACATATGTGCCTCGATTCAATATTCTGCATGTAGTCAGTTTTTCCAACACTATTTATTAAGAGAAATGCAAATTAAAACAACTTTGAGATTCCATTTTACCCCAGAAAGAATGACCATTATCAAGAAATCAAATAATAGCAAATGCTGGCAAGACTGTGGTTAAAAAGGAATCCTTCCATATTTTTTTGGAAATGTAAACTACTACAACCACTTTGGAAATCAGTATGCAAATTACTCAAAAAACTAAAACTAGAAATTCCATTGACCCACCTATTTCCCTTCTAGGTGTCTTTCCAAAAGAGTTAAAAACATCATACTAGAGTGATACATGCACATTTAGCTTTATAGTAGCACAGTTCATAATAGCTAAAATATTGGAGGCAGTCCATCAGCATGTCAATGGATAAAGAAAATGTGATACTTATATACAATGGAATACCACTCTGCCATAAAGAAGGATAAACTTGAATCGTTTGTAGGAAAATAGATGCACCTTGTAACTATAATGTTAAGTGAAATAAATCAGACACACTAGCTTAAGTGTCACATGATTTCTCTTATATGAGAAACCCAAATTATAAATAAAGAGCAAAATAAAAGATGGATACTAGAAAGTAAGGAATTATTTTTATTTTTTTTTGTGGTGCTGGGGATCGAACCCAGGGCCTTGCATATGCAAAGGCAAGAACTGTACCACTGAGCCACATCCTCAGCCCCAGGAAGTCTTTTTCAGATAGAAGGAGACCAGTAAGAGGGGAGGGGAGGATGAAAAAAGGAATTAAGATATGTTATGTACATGTACCAACTCCACACAAGGAATGTAAACATTATGTGCTGCAAACACGTACTAATTAAAAATAAATAAAAAATAATGACTTTCCAAAGATACCAATTTATTTATCTTTTGGATTTATTAATATTATTTCATATGCCAAAAGGGACTTTGCAAATGTGAATAAGTTGAGCATACTCAAATGGGGAAATTATCCTCCTATTAGTTTTCTAGATCTACCATAGTAAAATACTATAAGCTGGGTAGCTCAAAGAAAAATATATTGTCTCATAGTTCTAGAAGCCAGAAGTCCTAGAATTTAGGAGTTGATATAAATAAATTATGAACTCAAGAAAACTAAGAAATGGGTATATTTTTATTTTATAGCTAAGAAATGAAAGTCTCTGAAAATTTTTCATTGATCACACAGTTGTTTAGTGATTAGTTCTGAGATTTATATAAATATTCTTTGCTTTAAAGATGTTCCTTTATAAATGCCATAATACTATCTTGTTTTGCCTTCTATAATTTGACTTATTCTAATAGAATACATATAAGACCCTTTGCTTTTTATATTTTATTTTAAAAATTTATGTTATTTTCTATTAAAACAATCTTTCTTCCTATACCTTCTCAAGATGCCTTGTAAGGGCCGGTGAGATAGCTCAGCGGCATAAGCGCCTGCCTGGCAAGAGCAAGGTCCTGAGTTTGACTCCTGATACCAACATACGAAAAAAGGGCTGGTGATATTGCTCAGCGGCACGGGCGTCTGCTGGCATGCAAGGTCCTTAGTTTGACCCCCAGTACCCACAAAAAAAAAAAAGATGCCTTATAATAAAACTGAATAGTAGAAAACTGTGGTTAGAAATGTTAGAAATGATGTTGGGTCAATTTCTAGCTCAGTAATTTATTAGTTGTATGACATTTGGAAAAAAACCCTCTGTATTTCTATTATTCTATCTATAAAATTGGAGAATCATATCTGCCTTATGTATTTGCTGCTAAAATTTAAAGTACTATTATGAATATTTAAAGTGCCTGGAGCTCTCATTAGAACATAGCAAGGCATAAAGGATTTAGTTAGTACTACCTCTGTTGGGATCAATCCACGTGTTGCATTGATCTTTTCAATATTTATTTGCAAAGTCTTTTCCTCTTTTATGACACTCAATATTTCAACTTCTGGTTTTGCAGTATTTTAAGATTTACTGAATATCCTAGAGGAGCAACTTTATATAATTTTATCACAGCTCGTTGTGTGCCTGAACTGAGGAACATCCAAGGCAAGGATGCTTCTGAGATAAGATTGGGGAAAGCAGAACAAGATGACAAAAGCAATACAAATTTTATTAGTGTTTACATTAAGTGTATGTGGGCTAACTATTTAAATTTAAAAACAGATTCTCCTACTGTATTAAAAACTTCCTGACTAAATGCTGATTACAAACAACATTTTAAATATTAAAATCATATGTTGATTTAAAGTAAAAAGATGGAAAGGATATATATGCAATACATGTATATGTTTTTGCATGTTACTCAAACACGATCCAAAAGTAGCTTGTAGTTGTACCACACAAAGGTACATTTTAAAGCAAGAAGTGTATGATAGAGACATTTCATAATGACAAGTGTCACTTCAACTGAAAGATAATCCCAGAGTCCAGTCAATGTAATAACATATTCTTGAATTGTGTAGAAAAAGTTGCCTAAAATTGAAGAAGATATGGGTAAAACAATAATCCCAGCTAAAGATCTATTTTGAAAAGTTTTGTACCTTTGTCAAAATACAATTGATATGATAAAATCCTTACATTTAAATTGAAAAACTTGATGAATTTTGACCTATGTATATACCCATAAAACATCAACATAAAGGCAGCATATCTGGCAGCATACCCAAAGTTTTGTCATGCCCCACCATAATCCTTTCTTTTCACTTCTTGCTCTTTTCATTCCTAGGGAAACACTAATTAATCAGCTTACTAAAGATTGGCTTTCCTTCCCTAGACTATGACATAAATAGCATTAGATAGTATAACCTCTTTGTCTGCTCTCTTTCACCTAGCATAATTATATTTGTATGGATAATATTGTTGTATCTCTAATCCATTTCTTTTTATTACAGAACAGTATTCCATATTGCTGATATACCAAATTATATTTATGTGTTCATTATTGATGGTTTGTTTCCAGTTTTTAACTATTGTAAATAACACTGCTACGAATTTTACATACAAGTTTTGAGTGCACAAAAGCTGTCATTTCTTTTGAAATATCGAGAAGTGGAATGACTAGGTAATATACTTGACATAACATTTATCTATTTAAGAAACCACTGAACCAATCTTTAAAGTGGTTGTATAATTTTAATATTCCTAGCTGAAGCTATGATAGTTATGGGTTGAAAAGTCCACTCTAATACTGGGCATGAACTTGGTTTTTATTTATTTATTTTTTTTTTGTGGGTACCAGGGGGACGACCTCAGGACCTCGCGCGCCAACAGGCACCCATGCCACTGAGCGATATCACCGGCCCCTTTTTCGTATGTGGGTTCCGGGAGTCGAACTCGGGCCCTCGCGCTTGCAAGGCAGGCGCTTACGCCGCTGAGCCATCTCACCGGCCCCTATGAACTTGGTTTTTAATTCTAGCTCTCCTAGAGGCTGTGTAGTGGTACCGATTGTGCTTTTACTTTGTTTTACATTTCCAGAATGATTAAGACTACTAAATATGTTTTCATATGTCAACTTTCCCTAAATATGTTACTTTTAGTGAAGGTGATATCTTTATGACTTTTTTTTTTTTTTCATTTTTAAACATTGCCTTGTCTGATTTTTGATGTCAACAACACTGACTTCTTGTAAGTTGGAAAGTATTCTATCTTCAATTTTCTGGATAAATATCTGGAATACTGTATTTCTTCTTTAAATACATGACATTTGAAAAATGTCTTTAAATACTTGATAGAATTTACCAGTAGACCATCTGATTGAATTTTGCCTTATGAGAATGTTTTTAATTACAAACTTAGAATTAATTGATATAAGTATAATCATGCTATCCATTGACCGTTGTCTTTCAAGAAAGTTAAATTTTTCATTTTAGCTATCAAAGATATTAGTGTAAAATTTTTCATATTATTTTCATATGATCTTTTAAATATCTATAGACACTATATGATGTTATTTCTGTCACTCCTGATATCGGGATTTGTGTTGTTTTTTCTTTTTCCAGTTAGTCTGCATAGAGGATTAGTAATTTTACTGATATTTTTAAAGACTCAGCTTTTATGTTTACTAAATTTTCTTTCTCGGTTTTTGTTTTCTCTTTAGGTGTTTGTAGTCTTATTATTTTTTTCTTCTTACTTTGGGTTTCATTTCCTTTTCTTTTTCTGGCCTGTTAAGGTAGCTTCAAGGTCTTTGATTTGAGATTTTATTTACCTTTTCCAATGCAGATTTTTAGTGCCAAAATTTGTTGAGTTCATGGGGTAAATCATACTTGGTCATAACACACAATCGTTTTATATAATTGCTGAATTTTATTTGCTCATAGTATATCAAGGAGTTTGTATTTATGACATATGACTAAGATATAGAGTGAATATTTAAATTAAGAAAATTGTTACAGTAGAAGACATATTAGTTCCCCTCAAAATATTCCCAGTCACTTCACACACACTTGTTCTTGATTCTCAGTATCCTTCCTCTCCCTGCTCACTATAAGTAGGAGCTAACCATAAAATGGGTGGTGCAGGGAATCATTAAGAGAGTATTTGAGAGTCAAATGTTACTATAGTAAAACATGCCTGCCTGAGCCAGCCTATTGTTATCACAAAAAAATCTGCACATATGCACGCCTTCTCGGGCTCACCGGCAGAGCGGTGGGTGCGAAGAATGTGTGCATCTTCAGTTTCGCCAGGTATCTTCCAATTGCTCTAAAACTGTACTATTCACAGTCTCACCAGCAATTTAGGAAATGACATTTTCTCACACTGTTGCAAATGTTTGATATTCAGTTTTTCAATTTCTGCCAATCTGACGGATGTAAAATGATATCACTCTAATATAGTTTCATTTTCTGATTACAAAGAATGTTGTTTCTGTTTTTGCTTCCTATTGGCTATTTTGGGCTTATTTGTATTTTCTAATAAACTATTGAGAATTCTTTGTGAGTTAAGCTTCTGTAAAAAACTCATTAGTTGGGCCCGTGAGATGGCCTGCCTTGCAAGCGCAAGGGCCTGAGTTCGACTCCCGGATCCCACATACGAAAAAGGGGCCGGTGATATCGCTCAGCAGTACGGGTGCCTGTTGGCGCGCGAGGTCCTGAGGTCGACCCCCCGGTACCTACAAAAAAAAAAAAAAAAAAAACAAAAAAACTCATTAGCTGAATTAAAAGACCACAGAAGATTAAGAAAATCTTTATAAAAATGCTCTTTTTCTTTTCAGAGTGGCAGACATTGTTCGTTGTTAGTTGAGATAGCACTACATGATTTTTTGTTTTATTTTGCCGTACTGGACATTGAACCCAAAATATTCTCCTTGAGCACAACCTCAGGCCTTTTCTGGTTTTTGTCTTGAGGTAAGCTTTTGCCAAATTCAGGCTAGAACTTGAAATTCTCCTTTCTCAGCCTCCCAGAATGCTGGGATTACAGGGTGGCACCATCATGCCCAGCTGACAGATTATCTACTAATTGCCCTCTCATTATTTGTTTTTCCTTTCTTACCAGCAGAGTCTAATTTAAAAACAGTAAATGACAGGAGTAGATATTCTTACAGTAAATGTTGCCTAATTTTCAGATATTTGGGGTGGAAACAGGAGAGTAAACCTTAAAATAATCTACACAAGGGAGGATGAATATAGGTTGCATGACAAGTGTCAGAGGTGGCATTTTCACAGAAAAAATAATTGGTAAGAATGTTTGCTTTTGTGAAATGTAGGTTCCGGTGTTGGGAGTGAGACTGCAGAGAGACTACCCAATAAATACATGCTACAGGCATTTATAAATTAAATGAAAAATAATTAGGCAGAATAAAGGGACTGTGCACTCAAAGTGCTTGAGGAGTGGCAGAAACCTGGGTCCTTCTTAAGCTCTTCTTTAGGGCTTTCCAGATACTGGCTTGGTGCATGCCTGAAGGAAGTGAGGAAATGATTCCCAGACCGCGTGCACGGGGAGTTTTTCAAGGACTAAACTATCAAAGGCATAGGTTCCCGGGAACAGTGAGGGGCCAGGATGTGGGGTGAGTGGAAGGACAAGCTTGGGATCTATACCACATTGATATTGATGCAGATCTTTGACTTTTTTTTTGAAAATAAACAAGATATATGCGATATATGAAGGACCTGGCAAATAGCTTACCTCTTACACGGAAAAGTAAATGTTCAACAAAGGTTTTATTACTGACAGTGATATTCTTTGAGCTCTCTATCCAGAGTGGAGCCTTTGCAATGCAGCAGTGTGTGAATTAAAGAAGGTGTCCCCTTGGGTGTACGAATTTCATCTTCACAGGGTGAGAACCACACTGTACACCCATGACTTGGTGTGCAGCACATGACCATGTTACAGCTCCATTCTGTCCTAGGGTGGGATTTCTCTGTGGAGTGCACAGTCCACATAATTACACATTGGCCCTGGCAAGGAGTACAGCCCAGGACATAATCTGTATTTTATAATACTGAATTAATGTATGTTAAAATATGTTTCAAATTATGTAAGTATAGTCATTTGAAGATTCCATCAACCATATATCATCATATTTGCCCTTACTTTTCTTGGGAGTATTTCAAAAAATGACATGCAAACATCAATTTTTCCATTCAAATGTGTTTTTTCTAAGAATTGTGAAGGAGTTTCATTCTCAATAATGTTCTTCTTGTCAGTGAAATTATAGGTAGGAAAAAACCAGATGACAAAATACTCTTACCTTACTTCTCTTTAGGAACAGGATGTCTTTCTTTTTCTTACATGCAGTAGTTATTATGAGGACACTGGCAATAGTTCCACTAGGCTCTTCTTGAAACATCATTTAAAGTTTAGAGCCACTTTTGAATTATACAAGCATTTTAAACTCAAGGATGATGTAGAGATTGTAAATTCCCAGGATATGAGGTTCTTCCTTTTACCATGATTAATATTTGTGGCAGGAAGGATAAAATAAAGAATATGGTACATTCCAGAATTTTATAGTCACTCAGTGTACCCCGGGGAGTGGAAGTTGCAAGGAAACTCATTTTCTTGCTCTCTTTATATATACATCTATTTAAAAAATAAGTTCAATAGGTCCAGGGAGGAGATTACTGAGTCTGCTAAATCCTGCTGGTGCATACCTGCTGAGATAGGGTAGAGGGTCACACAGTTATCCTTGCCATGCTCCAAGGAGGAAGCCTGCTGTGGCTAAAGTATGTGTTCTCATTGAATATATATTCTAAAGTACCTCTGTTGATATTGTTAAACTCCTATCATAAAAAGTTGCATCTAAACAACACAGCTATGTTAATGTTTCCATGGGAACCTTAGTGTTAAAACTTACTTAATACGAGATTAACCTAAGTGGTAGTTTTTGTTTTGCTTTTCTTTGTCACAGACATAAACATACACGGTACATACATGTGCAATATTAAGTGCTTGCAAAGTCATAATAAACTATACCAAAAATATATAGTTTTATCCTGTCACTCATATTGATTTTCCTGTAAAGAACAGTATAACTTTGATTTGTCTATTAAAAGAAATATAAGCAAAGTTCACACAGCCCTCTACCAGTATGTAGGAATGCCCTTATTTTTATACAGAAATTCAAATTTCTTTGGAAAAAAAAACCTAACTGGTTCTATGCTGTGTATATTGTACACACAGCAAGTGCACCGTAAACTCTGTGGCCATAAATCTGAGTTAAGTAAGATTATCTATTTATAGTAGTTTTAACTGAATGTTTGTCTTTCAGGTAGGCAAGTGAAAATTGTGGTGTTAAATATAAAATACTTTTACATGGAACCAGTATGTAAAACAGACCATGACACTGACTTACTATAGCAGATGTTTCTGATTCTGGATTCAAGAATCAATATATTTTAACACAACTACAAAGCTCTAAAGAACTGCAATGCCAGTACATGATCTAAAAATACATGGTATTCACCTTTGCAGATTTTATTGTTTAAAAGAAAAGAACTAAAATTATAAAATGTCAAAATTATCAGAATAAAGGAAACAAATTAATGTTATCTATCTTGTATAATTTGTTTATAATTCTATTAAGCTAGTCTTTAAAAAAGACTACCATTCAAAATTAGCATAATAGTAAAGATTAAATCTTGCTTACATGGTGGGTTTTTTTCTTCCCTGGCATATGTACCATTTACTTCTGAAATGAAGCTATTTTATCCCTTGTCATCACACAACCATAAAAATTGCAGGCAGGCAGAAGTTAGCAATGGCTGCCTAACAGACCCACAGCAATGCTTAGGAACAGATTTTCAAAGCAGTTCAAAGAGTCCAGTTCCCATCTGTGTTTGGTGAAGGATGCACAAACCTTGAGGCCATCTGAAAACTCAGCTTCATCTCTAACACTTGGAATAACAAAGGTGTTATTTTTCAAAGCTGCATTCTCCCCTCCTGGGGAGGCTCTGCAGATTCAGTTCAGGGAAAGTTGGAAACTTCAGAGCAGATATTCTCCTTCTAGACTTCGCCTCCTTCGGGGAGTTCTTTTGAGGGTGTCACATTGGTGGCCTCCTGAACATGGGTTACTGCCAAGAGAGGGCAAGAGTTAATGAACCTTATAGACATATCCCTTCTGATTTTCTTAGCATAATATCCATTTAGAATCAGGCACCTCTTTTTTTCCAGATCAGGGATGCTATTTAATCAGGAGAAAGTAGAGGGTGCTCTCTACCCACAATATAATGGCAAATGCAGAATGAATATCAAGTCCCCATAAGATTCATTTGCGCTTCAAAAACCAAACAGGAAATTCTTTGGAAAGAAATCGTTGAACATCCTTGTCTTTCATGTGCTACAAAAGAGTGTAGAACTGCAATAGAAAAACATATATAGTCTGTTTACTCATATGGATATATTACCTCCTTATTTTGTTTACTATACCTTGTATGGAATGTCTAGGAATTTTGATACAAGGTCTTTGTAAACACTAGCTAACATGAAGTTGATGCACAATTGATAGGATATAATAAAAAAAAGATATGTGCTATTTCTTGCCTTTTTGTGACAATCTATCATTTTAATTAAAATGGGAAAATTTAAAAAAAAAGGGAAAATTAAGAACAATGTAAGCAATTCATTAGGTATGTTCTTTGATTTTTGACTTTCTGAGTTATTCTGGCGTCTTACAAGTTCTCCAGAATTATATTCTAAGCTCTTTTTAGATAATTCAAAGCTATCTCAATTATTCTTCAATGAATTCCAAATTTTAGTAACCATGTATCCAATGTACTTGAGAATATTATCTGAAAAATACTTGTCTGTCATGATAATCACAGATATATCAAAAACTTTCATGTAAAAATAAAGATTATCTTAAAGACTTGTCAAAAAGGTACCTTAAAGTCAGAAAAATGAGATTTAATGATAGAAAAATAACCTTATTTTTAAAAATGATGTCTTTACAATTGTTTTTCATTGAAATATATATCTTAAAAACAATTGTAAATAACGCTTAACTTATTTAGTAGGTATGCTTTATTTTACTTAATAAAGAAAAATAAATAACAAAATTCCTTCGTAAAAATGTGTTATGACTGCACAATTAAAATTTTTGATATGACAAAGCATTTTGTCTGAAATAACAAAAGGGATTTTTTCATGGCAACTTTTAAAATATAAGCAAATCAATCAAAACAAATATATGAAATGATGAACTTCTTTGTGGAGGGCAGTACTGTAGAAAGCGACTGAGGAAGGCTTTGCAGCTCTGGAGTTTCCTATCACATTCTATTGATTGGGAAACAGTAGAAGTCCTAAATGTACACAACTGGATATGACTGCTATCCATAGAAATCCGACTTGGATAGCATGGCAATACTTTACTACTGTTCTCACATCTCTTTCCCAAATTAGCAATTCTTCGCTATCAATGTCTGTATAAAGAACACTAACATAAAGTGGAAAGCAAAGAAAAATTATTAAAAGATTCTACGTATAAAGAGATATCATAAAACAACACAAGATAAAGTAACTAATAACTGATGGGATATTGAGTCTATAATCATCATTAACTCACATTCATACCTTCGTTCTCAGAACTTACACTTTATCAATGAAGGAACACACTTTAAAAAGTGATAGTTTTACTTTGTAAAAATAGAAATACTAAGGGTGCATATAACAAGGACACTAATTTAAAAACATTTGGAGAAATGTAAACACAGAAAATGGTTTGCCATTTGAAAACCCAGGTTTTGTAGTTTCATTCATGCTAAATCAATTGCTTTGAATATATCATGATTTTTCTATTTCCCAGATCTTCTTCTTTTCCTAAACTTTGAGTCTTATTTTTTTTACAGTTCTGATCCCTGCTCATAAAAAATTCTTTTGCCGACTATGCTGACATTCATGGCACACAGGATGCTTCATTAACATTTAATAAAACATATATTAATGACCTATTCCTGGGTTGTCACCTCGATGGGATGAAAATAGTTGCTTATGCTGCCTCTCTACACTTAGTTCTTAGTAAAACACGGGTGCACGTACAAATACATCCATAAACCAGTTAACATTAGAATGTCAAAGCTCCAACTTTTATTAGTCTAATTTCAAAAAGATGCATAAATGTGGAGTGATACCAGGAAAGTGAATCAAGGTGACCAAGATCACAGAGGGATTTTTAGGACATGATTGAACTAAAACCTCAGGCTCAAAGCTAATTGAGATTTAGTACACATGTGTGAACTTGCAAAGTTGCTTTATCTCAAGGACATTAGTCACGTAAAAAATCAGTTGGGAGTTATTTCTGACCTCTAGCACCTTTCTCATGTAACGCAGGCTGCCACTTGTGAGCCCATTCATAACTAAGGCCAGTTAATTGCCTTTCATTTATACAGTCATCTTCCAGCCGTGATTGTTAACCCTAGGGCATTTAGAAATATCAAGGATATTTTACTTATCTCCATAAATAGAGTACACCACTGACGTTTGATGGGTGTTGGGTGGAGTGGGACACCCTGAAACATTTGGGATAGTCCAGCCCATGGAAAAGTTGAAATGACTAAATTATTTCTTTTGAGAAAGTTCTTCTTTTTAAAGATCTTTCTTACTTTTCTGGAAAACTTCTATAATTTTTGTTTAGTTTCCATATTTTTACATTTTCATATATCAGATTTATAAATATTATCCAAATATGTAAATCACATTTATACTGATCAGTTATTTTTCCAATTGCAAATATACCACATATTCATGATAAAAATGTACAAAGAACAAAATTTAAAAGCATGGAACTCTTCACCCATAGATTCACGCTCTCAATACTTCGATCCTTCTTTTTTCAGGCATGTACCTATCTACTTGTTTGTACATTTAAAAATGTTACCCTATTGTATATATTGCTTGTAACATACTTTTGTTAAACAAGAAATCAAGAACATTTTTCCAAATCATAAGACAAATTTCAATAAAATTATTTTAGATGGCTGCATAGCGTCTCATCATGTACATATACCATGTTTTTTCACGCCATAAATGACGTTAAGAAGTACATCACCGGGGGCCGGTGAGATGGCTCAGCGGCTTAAGCATCTGCCGGGCAAGCGCGAGGGCCCAAGTTCGACTCCCGGAACCCACATATGAAAAAGGGGCCGGTGATATCGCTCAGCGTCACGGGCGCCTGCTGGCGCGTGAGGTCCTGAGGTCGACCCCCCGGTACCCACAAAAAAAAAAAAAAGAAGTACACCACTATATCTAAGTCAATGAGCTTACCTCATATTATGTGCAAAGAAAAAAATCCTAGAAGCAACATTTCACAAGTAAAATAATATTTCATAGTGAGTTAATGGCAGTCATAAATTGCTTTGCTTCCTCATTGGTTTCTGTATAAATTTAATTTCAGATGCTCTTGATAACGTGCTTGATGTCAGTATGGACTACTGACGAAGCAAAATAAACATATGCTAGAAAGAAGGAGGAGTTTCTAGCAGCACAATTCATAATAGCTAAATTTTGGAAGTGGTTTGTATGTCCATCAACAGATGAATTGATAAGGAAAATGTGGTATTTTTATGTGATGGAGTACTACTATGCCATAGAGAAAGATAAACTTGAGCCATTTGTAGAAAAATGGATGTACCTTGAGACCTTAATGTTAAGTGGAATAAATCAGATGCACATGCTTAAGTAACACATTCTCTCTTAGTTGAGAGGGCCGAAGTATAAATAAAAAGCAAAATAAAAAATATATAATAGGAAATAGTGATATAAATCTTTTTCAAAAGGGAAGATGAGCAAGATATGCAGGGAGGTGGAGGGAGGGGAGAGGAAAGGGATGAAAAGCAATCAGGATATGTTGTATACATGTAACGACTCCCCACAATGAATGTAATCATTAACTACTGCAGACATGTACTAATAAAAATAAAAATTTTAAAAGAGAGAGGGATAAATGAATGGGAAAAATGAAAAGATACAGCCAAGTAGATAAAGGAGGGAAGGAAAGAACATTTACAATATCTTACTATTTTTTCTTTGTAGAAGACCAACATAAGTCAAAATGTTCTGTTTTATTTCTATTTGTGTCAATAATTGATTTTCATTGTATAAGTATTCGCTCAAATTAGCCAAAGTGAAAAGACAGTGGCATTTAAAAGCTGTGGAAGATTATCATAGAAGCCATGACTAGGAATTGAAGGTGGGAACTGAGGCTGTTTTATTCAGTGTTAGGAGCTCTCTGTCCACTCATTTTTCCTTCAGAAGAATCTCAACTCTAGAGAGATGAAGGAATATGATAAAAAGACAGTGAAAGAGCAAGGTTAGAGTGACCAATCCCTGTTTCCTTGGTGCAGGTTTCTCTTCCAGGATACCACTGGCTCTACCTCATTAGCATGAGGTAAAATTATTGAGCAGCCACTATTTGCCTTATTCATTTTAACCATCTGATATCAAGACATAGAAAACACATAGAAAATTTACTGCTGTGTGAAGAAATAAATGCATAAATAAATAAATAGTTAAATTTATTATGGAAATGTATGTATTTAAAGATTAAGTGTCCAATTCCAGTCAATAAAAAACCCTGATACCAATTTAGCAGTGTAAGAGTAATTGGGTATTCTACTATTAAAATTCTTCTTCTTGGATAATTATTTTAGAATAGGGCCATGAATGCCAACTCTATCAATAATGATAGGAAAAGACAATTTTTATGCATTGTTCTTCTAAGTGGTCTCAGTCATAATTCCTAGTCATTCTTAATAGGAAATCTAGATCCTAAATGAGCTCTTCTATAAGCATTCATTTGTCTCTCTCATGTGTTATGCACTAAGTCCACCACTACCATTCTGAATTAATTTCTCACTCTTTATGCCTACTCTACAATATGCTGTGTGTAGGTATCAGTCACCTTACCAAGACTTGTCTTTTAAAGGAAATCTTTCTGATGCATTATCCAGCTAGAAGTTTTCTGTACAACTTCTAAAACTTCACTACATTCATAGTTGGACTTACTCTATTTATTCTTTTCACTTGATTTTATTCTTTTTTTTCTTTTTTTTTCCTGTGGGTACTGGGTGTCGACCTCAGGACTTCACGCGCCGGCAGGCGCCCATGCCACTGAGCGATATCACCAGCCCTTTTTTCGTATGTGGGTTCTGGGAGTCGAACTCGGGCCCTCACGCTTGCCAGGCAGGCGCTTATGCCACTGAGCCATCTCACCGGCCCGATTTTATTCTTGAAATGTAAAGATGATTCAATATTAAGAAATATTAAATATATATCACATCATCTGCTACAAAGAAATATTTGACTCATTTCAATGGATAGTTCTGAAATTAGAAATCTCATACTAACATAAGAATAAAAGTAAACATTACTATGATTAAAACATACAATGAAAATGTAAACATATTAGCAAATACTGTAAGTAAACAGGGAATTGGTGATCATTGATGTTTGTTTCTGGCCTTTGTGTTTCAAAAACTTATATTTGACCTCAAGCTTTAGAAATTGCAGCAAGCAATTTATTCATTGTTTTGGTGGCTTACTTGAATTTATACAGGACCATTAGATTTTTGATAGCATAGGACAGCATGATCTGTAATCACTCTAGTACTTTTTTTATAAACAGGTTGTTATGGCTTTTATCTACCCCCAAAGCCTCATGCACTCATAGATGGAGTTTTCCTGAGCTGCCTGGATCTAGGGTATGTGACACTGGGATTAAGGGTATGTGGTATTCAATCATCCCACTGATGTGTTTAGCACAGTTCTGAGTATGGACAGTGAAAACCCCACCCTAGGTGTGGGTGACACCACCAAAAGGTTTATAGCCTGGATGAGATAAAAGGGAAATGGAGACTTGCTTCACTGCTTGCTGCCTTCTGCCTGCCACATGATGAATTGTTTCTTCTCAGAGATGCCTCTCTACCATGCCACCCTGCCTTGGAGCCAGCGGACTATGAACTGAAGTTTCTACAAACTATGAGCTAAAATAAACCTTTCCTCTTTGAATTTGTGGGTGTTGGGTATTTTGTCCCAGCAAGGGAAAAGGAACTACAACATTGATTTACTAGTAAGATTTATTGCTGAAATGTGACTGTTAAGAAGATTTGGAGGTGATATGTCCAAATTCTTTTTCATTTCTTTCGTGCAGTGCTGTGTGTAGAACCCAGGGCCTAACTCATGCTACACAAACACTATACCACTGAGCTATACCCCAAGACCTCTGTTCAAATTTAAAATTAGCTAAATCATTACTTTGTGTGTATTATTACAAGAACAAAATTCTGCTGTAATTGATAATCACTAAGAGTAAAATTTTATGGATGAAAATTATAATTAAAAGCTACTAAAATATTTGAATAAATATAAAATGAAGAAATATTAAGATCGAGAGCATTCGCTATGTAACATTGCAGATATATGGTATCTTTTTTTTTTTTTTTTGTGGGTACCAGGGGGACGACCTCAGGACCTCGCGCGCCAACAGGCACCCGTGCCACTGAGCGATATCACCGGCCCCTTTTTCGTATGTGGGTTCCGGGAGTCGAACTCGGGCCCTCGCGCTTGCAAGGCAGACGCTTACGCCGCTGAGCCATCTCACCGGCCCTATATGGTATCTTTGAAATCACTTATTTAGCCCAGCCTGGCCTCAAAGTTACAGTGAACCACCTGCCTCAGCCTCCCAAGGCCTGGGATTACAGGCATGTGCCACCATGCCCAGCATCTTGAAAGCTCTTGATAGGTATTTTTTAAACGTTTATTCCTCAGTAAATTTTAGCGTTACAAAATTATTATTGTGCATTTAAATTATTCTCACAATTTGTGAGAAATTCCCCAACTAAATTTGTATCATTTAAAAGCTATTTTCTTTAGTGCTATGCATGCAAACATACAAAGGAATTCTGTAAAGATTAGAGTTACAGCAGAATTAAACATTCAACTTTTTAATGTCTTTGAAACTCTTACAATATATGGTATCTTTTTAAAAAAATTTACTGAGGAATAAACGTTTAAAAAATACCTATCAAGAGCTTTCAAGATGCTGGGCATGGTGGCACATGCCTGTAATCCCAGGCCTTGGGAGGCTGAGGCAGGTGGTTCACTGTAAGTTTGAGGCCAGGCTGGGCTAAATAAGTGATTTCAAGGTCAACCTACACTACGTAGTGAGACCCTCTTTCAAAAAAACAAATGAAATGAACAAACAAACAAAAACAAGAGCTTAAAGAAAAATCCTCTTTGGCAAAGATATAGTAGATAATTAAAAGAATAAGAAGTAAAGAAAGAAAACCCTGTTAAAATAAAAATGAGGTAATCCTTAATACCCAAATTTTTTATGAGATTTATAATCAGCATGTATTATCAGAATATGCTTATTTTCCAATTAGAAATAAACTTTTAATGACAATAAAATTATTTTAGTAAAATACTATAAAGTTTTTTGCAATATTAATTTGATAAAATTCAAGATGGTTATTCTAGAAACTTATTCTCAGGCTTGGTTTCAGCTTTGGCTCTGGTTTCAGGTGAATATCAATCTTAGCACTTGGCCAGTTGGTATTTAGCCAAATACTTATTTGGAGCACTTCTGTGAACAAACTTCACAAGAAATGTTCAAAGCCTATGCTATGAAAGCCATAAAACTTTGTTCAAAGATATAAAACATAGCATGAATCAATATTTTCCTGGATAAAAAGACCTTGAACATCATACAGATGTGATTTTTCTCCAAATTAACATCTAGTACAATTTAATATCAACAGAAAATCCCCAAGAACTTGAAAATTTGATAACAAAAAACAAATACACACAGCTTAACACAGTAAAATCCACATTTAAAAAAGCCACAGCCGAAGCCGATGTACTCAAAAGTGAAATACTGAAAGCTTTTCCCTTAAGACCAGGAACAAGGCACGGGTGACTAGTGTTACCACTTCTGCTCAGTATAGTATTGGAAAATCTAGCCAAAAAAATTATGCAAGAATAAATCATCCAAATTGCAAAGATAAAAGTAAAATCATATCTGTTCACAGAATATATGATCTTACAGATGGAGAACCCTAAAATTTCAACGTACACATGCACAAACAGGCATGTACACAATCTCTAAAAAACTAATAAATGAATTCAGCAAAAGGGCAGGATGCAAAGTAGGTGCACAATGGTCATGGTTCTGCAAAAGAAATTACAAAAACAATTCCATTTAAAATATCATCAACTGGGCTGGTGAGATAGCTCACCAGCATAAGCGCCTGCCTGGCAACTGCAAGGTCCTGAATTCGACTCCCGGTACCCACATAAAAAAATAAAATAAAATAAATAAAATAAAATAGCATCAAGTATAATAAAATAGGCATCAAGTCGACCAAGTAGGTAATAGATTTGAACAATGAAAATAGTAAAATATTGCTCAAAAACATAGGAAGACATAAAAAATTGAAAGTGTACCTCATTTATGGTTTGAAAGGGTTAATATTGTTATGCTATCGCACAGTAATCTATTATTAAAAAGTAGTAATTCAGAGCAATACCTAATAAAATGCAAATGATTTTTTTTTTTTTTGCAGAAATAGACCCAACGAAAAAGGGATCCTGAATAGTCAAAATAGTCTTGAAGAAAGTACAAAGCTGAAGGACTCATACTTTCTGATTTCAACACTTACTACAAAACTACAATGATCAAAACTTGTGCTACTGGAATAAAGAGACATATAGGACACTGGAATTAAACATAAAATGCAGAAAAAGAGTGTCTCATGTATGGTCCAATAAAGGGTAGTCTTTTCAACAAATGGTTCTGGGTGAACTGGATCTTCATGGGCAAAAAGTAAGCTTTGGATCCTTACCTTATACAATATATAAAAATTAACCCAGAATGAATCAAACAATTAAAAGTACAATTTAAAATTATAAAACTCAGCAGAAACATAATACAAAAACTTCACAATTGGATTTTGTAATGATTTCTTAGATATTACATCAGAGACATAGGTAACAGAAGAAAAAAAATGAACAAAATGGACTTCATGAAAACTTAAAAAAATTTGTGTATCAAAGTCAATATTAATATAACAAAAAGGTAAATCAAAGGATTGGAGAAAATATTTCAAATTATATCTCATAAGGGATTAATATTTAGAATATGTTAGAGAATATAGAGAACTAATAAAATTCAATGTAGACTACATTATAAAATATAGAGGGCTGGTGAGATAGCTCAGCGTCATAAGCACCTGCCTGGCGAGCGCAAGGTCCTGAGTTCGACTCCTGGTACCTACATATGAAAAAAGGGCCGGTGATATCACTCAGCGGCATGGGCGCCTGCTGGTACACGAGGTCATGAGTTTGACCCTCAGTACCCACAAAATATATATATATAAATAAATAAATAATAAAATAGAGAGAACCAATAAAACTCAGTGAAGGCAACAAGAAAACAAACACTCTGATTAAAATAAAATATAACAAGTCATTAATGGCCACATGAAAAAATGTTTAAAATAAGTAGTCATGAATCAAATACAAATCAAAATTACAATGAGATACACCTCCCATCCTTTAGAATGACTGATTTCACAAAGCAGAAACATAACAATTGTTGAATACTTATACACTGTGGGAATACTGTGTAAAATGGCAGAACCACTGTAGAAGCAACCTTACAACAGTTTCTTAAAGAATTAAAAGTAGATTTATCACAAGACTTAGCAATGTTGTTCTGAATATATATACCCAAAAAACTGAGCATAAGATCTTGAAGCGATATGTGTGTACCTATGCTCACAGAAGCATGATTCACAATCACCAATAGTTAGAGAAACCGAAGCAGCCACCAATTAGTGAATGGCTAAGAAAAATGTACACACAGTGGAATACTACTCAGCTGTCAAAAGAGAGGAAATTCTGACGTATGTCCAAAGTGGTTGAATTTTGAGAACATATGCTAAATTAAATAGAGCAGTCATTAAAAAAAAAACAAACACTGTAGGGTTCCACACCATATTTAGAGTAGTCACAGTCACAGAGGCAGATGGCACTACAGTTGCTGCCTAGACTGGGAAGGGGCTAACATGGGAAGATATGTTTTTTATTAATTTTATTTTTTATTAGGATGTGTTTATAGTACATAACATTTACATTCCTTGTGGAGAATTGGTACGTGTACAAAATACATCTGAATTCCTTTTTGCCTTTGTTCCCTGTCCCCTCCATCCCTCTCTTGATCCTCTTCCTTTTATTTTTCTGTACATATTTGTAATACACAATGTTTACATTACTTGTGTGGAGTTGGTACATACACATAACACATTTTAATTCTCTTTTTTTTCATTTCCTTTCCTTCCCTTCCCTCTGCTCTTCCTCTATCTCTTGATTCCCTTCCCCTTTGAGAAAGATCTTTCTCCCTACTTCTTTTATCTTTTATTTTGCACTTTATACTTTAGGTTTTTCATATAACATAAACCATGCAATTTTAAGCTTCTGTGTCTTATTTATTTCCTTGAGACCTAACATTATGGTCTCAAGATGCATCCATTTTCCTTCAGATGACTCCAGTTTATCTTTTTGTGTGGTAGAATAGTACTCTGTTGTGTGCAAATAAAACATTTTCTTTATCCATTCATCTGTTTATGGACATATAGCCTGCTTCCAAGATTTAGCTATTATGAATTATGCTGCTATAAACATGGCTATGCATGTATCACTGTAATATGATGTCTTTATCTCTTTTGGGAAGATATTTAGAAGCGGTATACCTGGGTCAAACAGAATTTCTAATTTCAGTTTGAAGTTATATTACAAAGCTACTGTGGTAAAAACAACATGGCATTGGCAGAAAAACAGACATGAGGATCAATGGAACAGAATAGAGGATGCAGAAACAACCTGAAGCACATTCAACTACAGTATCTGATCTTTGACAAAGAGGCCAAAAACATACACTGGAGGAAAGATAACATCTTTAATAAATGGGAAGAGGAAGAAAAAATGGGAGAGGGGAGGGTGAAGGAAGAGAAAAGGGATTTAAAGGAAAAAAAGAATTGAAAAAATGAAAATAGAGCTTTTGTAAATAGGTATGGGGAGAAGGGTTGAGAGGAAGGGAGGGGAAAGGAAATTGAGATGTGTTATGTACATGTACAAATCCCCCATGACGAATGCGTTATTATGTGTTGAAACATGTGCTAGTAAAAAAATAAAAAATAAAACCCAATAAGTAGTATTGGGAAAACTGGCTATCCACTTGCAGAAGACTGAATCTAGAACCATATCTTTCACCATTTACTAAACTTAAAATCAAAATGAATCAAAGGATGAAATGTTAAAATAGAACACTTAACCTACTGGAAGACAAAATAGGTAAAACTCTTGAAGTCATAGACAAGGGCAAGGACTTTCTAAACATAACCCCAGTGCACAAGAAATAGTACTAAGAATCAGCAAATGGAATCATACTACATTAAAATGCTTCTGCATAGCAAAAGAAAACCAACAGAGTGAAAAGATAACTTACAGAATGGGGAAAAAATTGTTTTGCCTCCTATACTTCAGACAGAGGATTAATATCTTAATATATGAAGAACTAAAAGAAATTAGAACCCCTAAAATAAGTTATTATTTAATGGATATAGATATGCAGTTTTACAGAGTAAAAGGTATTATGGAAATAAGTGGTTCACAGTATTATTTTGTATTTGATACCTCTGAACTGTAGAGTTAAAATTTGTTTAAAAGGCAAATTTGGGCTGGTGAGATAGCTCAGTGGCACGGGCGCCTGCTGGCATGCAAGGTTCTGAGTTCGACCCCTGATACCCACCCCCCCAAAAAAAAGGGCAAATTTCATATTGGTATTTTTAAATTTAAAAAGTGGTAAAGAAGAACATATACACAAAACTATTGCTATACATTTTCTTGTAGCCTTTTTTTTTTTTTTTGTGGGTACCGGGGGTCGACCTCAGGACCTCACGCGCCAGCAGGTGCCCGTGCCGCTGAGTGATATCACCAGCCCCTTTTTCGTATGTGGGATCCGGGAGTCGAACTCGGGCCCTCGCGCTTGCAAGGCAGGCGCTTAAGCCGCTGAGCCATCTCACCGGCCCTTGTAGCCTTTTTTTTTTTTTTTTAACAGTTTTTAATATGAAAAAAATCCTTCAAGTGTTCTATGAATGCTATTTTAACTAGTTTGTGGAGTTATTAAAGCAAAATAAACTTCCAAATATATTATAAAATATATACATTGTTTTTAAACACACATACAAACACACAGATATATGTAAGAAATTTTACTCCTATTAAGACTGATTATCTTAATGTTTTTGAAATTAGGAGGTGCAAAAAAAAATCAGAGTGGTATATTTTGGAATGGCAAGGTTGACAATCAGCAGACACATGCTTTGGAAATACTTCATTAAGTCATTTATAATCTTCAAGTTGTATTTGTTAAATATTTAATGTGTGGATAATTAAATCTATTTTGTGTGTGTAGAAGTCAAATGAAATAAATATATAAAGCTGACACACTGAGATAAACATATAAAGCAGTCTACTGACACACATAATACAGACTCCAGACACGTTCTTAGAATTATTCTAGATTTATTACAAATAGTCACAGCTAGTGAAAGTCCTGAAGTAGCGCATTTTTCCCATACTCACTCTGCATTCTTTTCTTCACTACTGTGTAGAAAAGTTATATGAACACATTCATGCCTTTTAGTGTTCTAGTTTGGCAAATAGCACTAATTTTTGACAAAGATGTGAAGAAGACCTTTCATATTCACCTTGATTTCTATTTAAAATTAAAGCCATCACAGGCCCTGTTATAAAAAATGTGTATCAAATATCTACAGGGGATTATTAAAACCTGTTTGATGGCATGAACTTCAAATGTGGCGAGCTTTTAAAATTGTCCCTTTTTTGCCCTAAATGGGCTCCAGGCCTTAACCACTCTACCCTGGCACCCACATGTTGGAATCCTCTGAGTTGAATGGTACAATGCTGTGGACATCATTGCTTTCTAAGTTTTTTTTTTTTTTTTCTTGTAGTACAGGGGGATGAATACAGAGCCTTTGAATTGAGCTATGTCCCCATTCTTTTCCTTTTTTTTTTTTTTTTTTTCTATTTTGAGACTGGTTCTCCCTAACTAAATAAATTGCTCAGGCTGGGCTTGAAGTCCTCCTGCCTCAGCCTCTCAGAAGGCTGGGATTACAAGCCTGTAACACCGTACCGAGCTCACTACAATTTCCTTCTGAACTCATGTGCTGAAGGCCGCAGTGAAGGGACTAGAAGGAGAAATGTAGTCACATCTGATAATGCATATTCTAAAGATTAAATATGAAGAGAGTATGCCACACTCTCTGATGCATTCCTGGAATGTTTAGAAATGAGGAGATGGGTGTGATGGTGAAATTCCCATGTTGGAAGAATCACTGAGCCACACAATTGTTACATTCAATCATTTATTAACTCAATCACTCATGTGCTCATTATCTCAAATGCTTATGGAATATAAGAAGGTATATTATGAATACTATGTGCAGACATTGAATTCCACGCTGATGAGATTCAAATTTAAAACATTAATTTAAGAAATCATTTAGTTAAGAAGATAGATTTGAGGGAAAAATATCTGGTTCATTCCCAGTGTTTTAAATATACATGATAAAAATATTTCTTCTTACAAAGCTAAGGAAAGTTTTCACCGACATCTTCGTGCTATGCTTATATTATCTTCCTAAGATGACTCCTGGTAGCTGTTTTATTTTAGGATCTTGGCTATTTCCAGATAGAGAATGAAAGAATAACTCTTTCCAGGCCATTCTCTGCAGTAAAGATCACTGTATTGGAAATAAACATTTGAATTATAATACTATCTCTACCACTAAATCACTTTGAGATGAAAGGTAGTTCACTTATTTTTTTCCGAGTTTAAATGTCCTTACTAATTAAATAAGCAAGTTAAATACTATACTCCTCATTATAAAACTAAATGCATCTAATAATTTGTAATGTTACCAGAACATCTGCATTCTCTACCCTTTCTCCTTGAAAAGATCACCACCTGATATTCTCCAAAACATCTCTCTGCAAGAAGGGACAGAATGTCTGGTAAAGAGTCCAACACCAAATTTACTTAGTGATGGTTTTCTCTAAGGCAAACACAAACAATACTCATGAAATACACGCACTCCTCTATGTTTTCCAGCCTCTATTGCAGTTGTATTAGGACAACGTGGCTGTGTTTTGCCAAACATGAATATAAGTATAAGTCATGAGTCACTTCTGTTCTGTACCACATAAGTTTTTATTATTCCTTGGTGTCTTCCTATCTTTGTACAGGAGACATACCAAGCCATACACAGGAAAGCAAACTTCAGATTACTATAGGAATTGCCTAGATCTCTGTCTCTCTGTCCTCAGATACAGAACAATCCCTATATGCTCTCACGAGACTTTGAGTGAGAAATTAACTTTTGCTGTATTTAAGCAACTAAAATGAATAAACAGTATCTATCTATCTATCATTTATCTCAGCTCATCTTGATTAGTGCAACTTCTATATTATGGTTTTCCTATCATAGCTCCTGTTTAAAATTCACATACATTTAGCAAGGGCATAGTACTGCAGACAGCTATAACAGTATTAAAAATACTAATGATTTTTATATTTTGATTTTGTATTGATTAACAATTGTTAGTTAATGAGTTTATATGTTGCTTAGAGTTATCCTACTTATCTTACATGTAGGGTAACTTATTTGCCTTATTTTTAGTCCCTATGAAATTTTCTGAGGTATTTCTCATAGTAATTTCTTGTAGTTGTTTACTTTATAGTAAATAACTACCTACTTCCTTACTGATGGCCCTGAACACTCATAAAGTTACTATTGATCTGAAGGATTTTACAAAGTAGAATGCCATTTGAAGGAAAGAACAATTCCAATTAATTGTAAACTTTTCTAACGATGTTCTGTGGAAATTTTATAGCTACACTTTTTCATGAATAATATATACATTCTGCTATAGAGGATATTTTGTATGGAAAACACTTAAAAGTTAGTATTTAAATTTCAACTCCTAAAGCTGACGCTGTTTAAAATCCACCCCTTCATCTCACCTCTTTCATTATTTTACTTCTTCCACACCCAAACTTGTTTTCTTCCTTTTTCAGACAGCAAAAGTTTGGCTTGTCATATCTACCATGCTGGAAACCTTTGAATTATCCTAAGTTCCTTTCCTTCCTTCATCCCTACATAAAACTGGTCCCCAGACACTCTTGATTCTACTCCATAATGTCTTTGCTAACTGCTTATAATTCATAGAATTAAAAGGCAACTAATAATCTCCTTTTAAAAATAGGCAAAGAGCTTGAATAGGAATCTACAAAATAGAAAAAAATTGGCTGATAGATATATGAAAATGAATTGGAAGTTACAAATAATCAGGCAAATGCATATCAGAGCAAAATGACTTACACATTTTAGAATAGCCATTATTAAAAACCAAAAGATAGGGCCGGTGATATGGCTCAGCGGCAAAAGCGCCTGCCTGGTAAGCACGAGGTCCTGAGTTTGACTCCTGGTACCCACATTAAAAAAAAAAAAAGATAATAATTGAAACACTTCTATACCCATCAAAAGAATAAAAAATGGTGCAGAAGCCATGGAATACAGGCTGGCGATTCATCAAAGAGTTAAAAATAGAACTACCCTGTGTTCCAGCATCCTGCTTCTCATATTATCCAAAAGAATTTAAATAAGAACATCCAAGTGAATAATAACATTTCCATTTTCATTGCAACACTACTTGTAATCGCTAACTTGTGGAAACAAATGTTCATCAACAAATTAATGTATTGAAAAATGGTGTATACATGCAATGGAATATTTTCATTCTAAAAAAGAAAGCGATCTATTTTGCAATATTTGACAACATGGATAAGCCTGGAAAACATTATCTTAAGGGGAATAAAGGAAGTTACAGAAGGACAAATATTGCATGATTATACATTATGAGGCACCTAAAATTTTCAAACTCACAGAAACAAATAATAGAATGATGGTTGCCAGGGGGTGAGGAGGAAAAGGAGATTGGTTATCAGCAGGTAAAAAATTTCAGTTATGCAAGATAAATTTGAGAGGTCTGAACAAAATTGTGCATATGGATAACAACATTGTATTACACACTTTAAAATCTTTTAAGAGACTGTATCTAATTTTAAGCATACATATCACAATAAGATATTTTTTAAAAATTCTTTTACTTAAATTGTAGAAATAGGCCACTTTTCTCAATTTATCCTCCATATTTGTGTTGTGATACTCACATGATTATATTTTCCTTTGCTTACAGTTCTTTTAGATATCTTTGCCTTACAGATAAAGACTACTCTTTTACAATGATAAAACAGAACTTTCATGATTTCTATAGTTAGCATTGATTTCTACACCATTCCCTCTCATACCAACATTTCAGTCTCACTCAGCCAATCTATTTGTTCACATATCTGTATTTTTGCTCATATCCTCTACATATATGCTATTTGTTCCATATTTAGCAAAAATCTTCCTCTGCCTTCATTTTCATTTCAAAGTCACTATCTCTGCTGAGCTACCAATGACTCCTTCAGACATTATAAATTACTTTTCATCTATATCTCCAAGGTGTACTTCTCACACCTCTATTACCTGATATATTTCTAATTTTTCATATCTACCTTTTCTATTATGACTTTTGGAGAACAGAGTTTCACATCATTCATCTTTGCATCCCGAGTACCAATTTTAAAAAGCATTCAAAAAGTGAGCAAAATGTATTCATTTACACATGTTTTTCATAAATTATTGTTAGTCACTATAAAAGAGGATTGAGTACAGGAAATTTCATTTTGAGGAGCAAGGATTTACTTTGGTGAATAGTAATTTCATGTAATTTGGACTAGAACTTTCATGTCTATGGACTAGTACTTTCATGTTATTTGTACTGGCAGAAAATATTTTAAAATATGTGCTGAAATAAGAATTTAATACTTGCTGCTAGATATAGTTCAGATAACTTCTAGTGGTAGAAAGGCCATGAAGAGTTTGGGGTTCAGCCAAGGTATTTTATGTAAAAATACCTTGTTAACCAGAAAAAAAAATTTTATATTAGCTTCTTAGGTAATTTTATGACCTGAAGTCATAACATTTTTGACAACAATATAAATGGTACAGATTGAATGGAGTGATTTTAGCTGAGAAGATAATAGAAGCATGAAGTAGGTATGATTTCTCATATAAGCTAATCTAAAAAAGGGCATCCAGGGTGCAGAAAACTGCTGACCCTGAGGAGCTGGAACATCTTGAAGAGAAGGTGCTCTATCTGCTTGGGCAGAAGCGAGCCTTGCTGGTGAAACGAGGAGGAACATCCTGGGAACAATTTAATAAAGTTAACGATTCAGCATAATTGTCATGTCGTTCTAATCTAAAATATACACCCATGTTCAGCAGAACACAACGCTTTTGTTTCTCAATAAAACTGGGAGTTTAAGTCAGTTCGGGACTCCATTCCAGTGGAAGTTCCCCGACACCCCCACAAATATAGCCTCCATCTCTTGTGTCTTCGTCTCTCTGATCAGAATTTGCTGGCCTAAACCCAGAAATACCACTTGCACTAATTTTTTTTTAAGTCTTTTAAGTTATAGTATGCATTACTGTTCTTTTAATGATATGCTCGCCAGAAGTAGAAGAAAGAAAATGATGAGTATTTATTACTACTTTATCATTTTAAAACACATGTATAGTCCCAATTTAGGAAATTAAAGTAGGATCCATCTATGGTGATACGGGTATCAGTATTAATAAGATATAATATTGTCATCATGAATCAGATTTAAAGATACAGGACTGGTGAGATAGCTCAGTGGCGTAAGCGCCTGCCTGGCAAGTGCGAGGTCCTGAGTTCGACTCCTGATACCCACATACGAAAAAAGGGCCAGTGATATTGCTCAGCAACACAGGCGCCTGCTGGCATGTGAGGTCCTGAGGTCAACCCCCGGTACCCACAAAAAAAAAAAAAGATTTAAAGATACAATATTTATTTATTTATTTAAGATATAATATTGTCATTTTAAATCTTTTAAATATTAGTTATATGAACTCATTGTATTCTTTGTTGTCAATACGCAGTAAAAATGACCCATATATTTTTAAGGGTTTCATATAAACATGTGAAATAATCCTTGAGGATTTATGGCAAAGTAAAATTATCAGAGGTAGCTATCATAAGTTATTTAAAAGAGGTGAAATCTAAGTTTATTCCTACTTCAGAGATACTGTAAATCAGAATGAGACAGAAGGAAATGAGCATGATTAACTTGAACAGTTGTCAGGTCCTTTCAGAAGCAACAACGCATTTCAAAACACTAAGAAAATGATAGTGTAATGATTACTAAAAATTCAAAAATATTTTGAAGTGGTTTGGGGTAGAAATGGAGGTCATTTCTATTTTAGATGTTTTATCTAATGCATGTGTGTTGTAGTGAAGATAGGTAGTAGTAATATGAATGCATTAGTTAAGTATTTTTGCTGTGTTGTCATATGTTGTAGGGAGATTTTACAGTTCTGTAGTGAACTTTTCTGTAATCCTCATTATGTATCTCTATGTGAGGTGAAGAAGTGGACAAGAGGATGAGTAAGGAAGGTATGAGTGAAGAAATAGATGGGAAGATCCATCATGCCTTTGTTTATCTCCATATGATTTCAGAGTAATGTCTTGTGTGTATAAAATCAGATGGGACTTTATTGATAGTTTTATTTATTTGGAACAAAATAGCCTCCTCAAAATTAATTGGATCAACATTACTAGGATTATTCAAATAAAACATACAACAACTGTCCAAAATGACAGTGTTACGTGCTTTCACTTTCTGTAAAAGTTATTTCAGCCAGAATGCATGCTGAACATGACCCTGGCACAAGAAACAGGCAAAATATATTGAAATTATTGAGACCCTTTATGTGTATCTAGTAGATTTACATTCTCTATCATAAACACTGAACCCCACATAATATACATAATTTATGGTATATCTATTGTACAATGACATATATCATCACTTATATCATTTACTGCTTAAACATCAAATATCAAAATGAACTAAGAGGGCTGGTGATATAGCTCAGCGGCATAAGTGCCTGCCTGGCAAGCGCGAGGTCCTGAGTTTGACTCCCGTTACATGCATATAAAAATAAATAAATAAATAAAATAAACTAAGATTAGAACTTGAAATGAAAATTGGTTTAATCAGAAATACTAAACAATATATTTGAAATTATGAAGTATATCTTCTAAAACTGCTCACAATAAGTACATAATTAAGGTTAATACTATTATTATTTTTTTTTAATTTGTTGGTTATTAGTGATTAAAAAATCAAATAACATTTTATTTCATTTCTTACCCTAAAAGTTTTGTATACTTTGTGATATACACAAGACAATGTATTATATAATTCATAGATAAAATATAATATGTGCATTAGTGTAGCTGCTCAAAGTCTTATCACAAAAGACTCAAGTAAGTTTGAATTTACTGATTTCAGTAAATATATCTTAACTTTTGAGTCCAGTGGTAGAAAATGCCAGAGAAAATATATTGCAATGCTCAGGTAAATGGTGAAGACAGAGTTCAAATTCAGGTCTCTTATTTCTGAGACTAGAATATTGGTGTAGTGTACAGGGTCATCTAAAGTCTAAACCCTTCTGTTTCCTTTCAGGATGGTACATATGTCTCTGTAGACCTCTACAACTTTTAAGATACTGTCCTGCAGTTGATAATACACTTTCTGGGAAAAACATTATGACTATAAACAATAGTTCATTTAATGTTTTGGTGCTGGAAGACCTGCTTTTCAATCTATATATCATTATACTCATAACAAAAATTTCAAGGCAGAAAAACTTGAGGTAGAAACCTGATATTCAGTGCCTGGTTTACGTCCAGATTAGAATTTTATAAAAACTAAAATAGCTTACTTTATTCCCCATCTTTGATCGTCTGTTTCTGTTGAAGGAACATGGAACTTGACATAACAAACCTCCCACTAGAATTATGCAACTAGCTCCTTGAAGTTTTTATTTCATTTTATTTTCAAACTTGGACATCTAATATTGACCCCTTTGAAGCCTGTAAGCAAAGATTAAAACAATCTAACGTGCTATTTACAGGTGCGCCATGATGAATTATGAACCTCACCTAATCCATGGAATGAGAAGGCTGCAGTACATAACAAGTTGTTTATCAGTATAGTGGCACAAAAGATCAATCTTTGATTCTTGTGTTCACAAACTCTGTTTATTTGGTCACATTAGAGCACAGACTGTGGTGTTGGAATGGATTCCCAGAAGTGATGAATGTAATTGTCAAAACTGCCAAGGTCAATGTATAATGTTCATAAAAGAACTAACCCAATTCAAGCACCTTCCATTTGTCATTCATGTAATTTGATCCCAGTTCTCTTTACAATAACATGAAAAAGGAAGACTGCTGTGTTCACTGAAGTGGAATCTTTGGCACTTTCCACTATCACTCAGGTCAGAGACTTTCTCAGACTGGGATCATTTGTACACAGCTTTTCCTTTCTGGGGGGCATTAGACCAATTATTTGAAATACGAATTTAATAAAGAAAAAAACACGTCAAAGAATCTGTATGCATGTTCTATGTTATCATGCAGAAGATTTTAAAATTATAAATTAGAATCTTTCTCATCATCATCTACTTACTCTTAGAATATACTCTCAGTTTTGACATTTGATAGTATTTTGTTGAAATTTATTCCAATGCCAGCATTTTAAAAAAGGAATTTTCTAGAGAAACTTGCAAGTGCTAAAGACTTCGAAACATTTCAGTTTAAAAACCCAAATAAGTGCCTATTATAATACTATATATTCAATTTTTAAAGTAACACAAGCCTGGATTTTTCTTCATTTTGTTTGAACAACTGTTTTTCTACTGTAATTGATGAATTCATGAACCCTTTCATAGATGCAGTCAATTAAAATTATATACATTATTTGTTCTATAATGTTATCACATCAGTAACTGTTGGAAATTTCTGACTCATTCTTGGTGTTTAGCTTTGTGTATCTGTGATACATTTAAAGGAAGAATCATACTTGATATCAGTAGTAGAATGAAAGCCTCATGTATGCAAGACTCATTCTCCACTGTATCTCAGACTCTTGTATGAGTATATTGTAAAGGCTCAGGAAGTATTTACTGAAAGAACAAAAACAAAAGAAATAAAAGAAAAATAAAAAGACATTATTCAAAGTTGAAATATACACTTTTATTAAGCTATATATGTATGGAAGTGACTTGGGAACATCCAAAATTACAATAGTTTATTTTGAGATTATCAATAAGATTACACAACATTTCCAAAACTAAAATAGTGTATTTCTTATGTTAGAACAAATATATACCATTTAAAAATAACTCATGGTGAAAATGCAGCTATTTTTTTTTTAAAAAGCAGCAATCAAAACTGCAAAGAGAAGAAGTAACACTGAGGAAGCTCTTCTTGGTTCTCTTCTTCACTTTAGGGTAAATATATTCTTTAATTTTTTTTTTAATTTGAAGATAAAACAGGTCACCAAACTGAAATACTAAATAGAGTTGTATTGTTAAGTGACTAGACTATATACTAACATGAAAAAATCACAAACTTTTCACAGACAATTTCTAAAAGTCAAGATGAAATGTGAGGTGTTCCTAAAAGATTGGCCTTTCCCTTACTCAATGTGCAGTTCTAGCAGTCAGAGAGATGAATGAGAAATAAAAAGTGTGGGAACTATTGTAGGTGGTAAAAAGTAAGAAACATAATGGGAAGTGAGGATGACATTTTTGATAAATTTAAAATTAAAATTAATAAGCAATTGAAACTGGGGGAAACACGGATACATAATTTTAATGAATTTTGTCTTTTCCTCTGGAAGAAAACAAGTGTTTCAGCTTCATTGGCTGACAAGATCAGAAGGAGATATAACCACTCTGATTTATGTTACTGGGTCTCAGTTCCATTTATAAAACAAGATTTTAAAAATCCTTTTGAAGGTCAAATGAGAATTTGTGATAGCTCCGTATAAACTGTCAACTGCTACACAAATGTTAGTCATTGTTCTTATAATTATCTCTTGCATGTGCATGTCATATGGTTAATGCGAGATTCTCATAAAAGAACTCTGAAAATGTCTCTGCCGCTTAGCTTTTATTTTGTGACTGTTTCAACATTTTTACATATGACAAGTTTTTGAGGGGCATTTATATTAAAAAAAGAAAACTAAAGAGTAAAAAAGAGGATAATAGAATTATTAGACTATAATCATAGCAACTTCATTGACTTTAGTTATTCATAAAACTAAATTACATTAATTCCAAAAGGCTCTGAGAGTTCTAAAATGTTTTAGTTTCACTTGAAAAGGTTGTGCAACTATGGCTTAAGATAGTTTTTAAACATAGCTTGAAAATACAATGATTTTTCCATATGATAAAATATAGAAAAGTGGGGCTTAATGCCACTTCTTTCTTAACCAGAAATAATAGTAATAAGTAAATTACTTAATTAACCCATGTTTTATATGATATATTTATTTTCATACTTCTATTGCTCTTCTATGATAAAATGCTGATTTATATTCATAGTACAATTATCTTAAATTTTATTTTGTCTGTTCCAAAAGCATTAGAGCAATAAAGAATACTATTGATACTTCTATTTTATCAATTTTATCTCAGATAATAGCACATATATTGCTGTAGAACTCATGTATACAAATATAAATTGAAATAAATATTAGAAAGAAAGCAAGTTTCATTATGTCGATTCCCAGACAGTACATTAAGAACTTATCATTCACTGTGAAATCAAAGAATGATCACAATTCCAAGTCAGACCTAAATTTAACTGTGATTATAAGAAAGATAAAATAGCCATTTGAAGCAAATAAAAGTTTCCTAATATTATTAACATTGACTGTGGTTTTATTTTAGTAGAAAACAAAAAATTCAAGTTTCATATATACATCTATAAATTATAATTTGTAAACAAAGTGATGAAAGCACAACAAAATTATACATATAGAAATTTTGGGTCCTACAATTTTATTGATATTATTAATTTTATGGAAACCATAAAGAATGCTTCATGTAACTGCATTATATAGTAATACTTAATATTTTCCTTACATTTGAAATAATAAATTAAAAGTAATTTTTAAACACCAAAATGTTCCTAGTGTGCCATTCTAGTAGAAATCTCTTCCAGATTGTATGTATTTAAATAAAACATCAGAAATATCTTTTATAGACTTTGATAAACTCTGTGTCCATATTGATGTATAGTTTAACTTTCTTTGCATTTTCCCTTATACAAACTATGATGTAGTTTTACTGTATCCGTATATTATATGCTGCCAAAAAAGTAGGATTCTGATAGAAGGGGAAATAATACGTATCATAAAATTTAAGGAAGGGTAAGATAGAGTGGGAGAATAATGTTTTACTTTTAAACTACAAGTTAATGGATTTGGATGTATTTAAATACATATGCATATCCGTGCATGCTAAGTTTACAAATGCACATAAGTTTACATATATAGTATATGTATTATGTCATTAAATTAAACCACATTTTTACATTTATGGAATCTGAATAGGGTACAGCTTATCAATTTGATGTAAAGCTAACTAAATCTGTGTTAATATTAATTTTAATTAATCCAATAATACTAACTGTTGATGGCTTCATTCTCCTTAGTCCCTGTTGGCAATCTGAAAAGCAATTCTCACTCTAACTCAATTCTCTGTGTGTCATCCGCAAGAGATTTTCACCTTGCTGTGGATCGTAACCTTTGACCCTGCCACTTTCTTCCTGTAATAGGACTATCATTGCACATTTAATGAACTTGGTACATGCTTTAAAAGATATCAGCTCAGTGAAATGTTAGGCCATGCTGTGAATACTTCCATTGTTTCTATATGTCTAATTGACCTTTCATGTTATAGAAAATAAGAGAAAAATCAATGTTACTTAAGAGCCAGTCTACTGCAATCTTTATTATTAATATGCTGAACACATTGCTTTCAAGACATTGACACCTAAACACTGCTAGAAGTATCAAAATGACTTCTCATTAATAACCATTATATTAATCACTGTTGCCCAGAACTAGAATCTGACTGCGAAATCCCCTGGTGGAAATTGCTATAATCGTTCAAACTACAGGAATGAATATTTTTCAGCATAATTATTTCTGTCATCTTATTGAAAAATATCCCATTAGATGGCAGCTTTTAGTTACATAAATCGTGTTGATTAATTTTTAATTTCCAGCATTTATATGACATTGCACAAGTAAAGATCTATGATAATTTAAATGGTTTGCTGAGCAATTATTAAAATAACTCACAGTAATTCAAACATTCATTTACTTACTAGAAGTGCCATACATCATTAACTCCTGATTAAAACAAAGTTTGCAATTTGCAAGTGCTGAGTTGATCACTAAGATATGTATTTCATTTTATTAAAATATTCATGCCACGTAGGATACCTCAGCTGCAAGGATAAAGCTGTAGTATAAATGTTTCAAAGCAAGAGAATCTAAATTTTCCTGGCAGTATGGAGTCTCAGCTGTATGCTCAAGTACATATTTGTGCCTCTAGGCAGAAGGTGTAAATATTACAGTATTTAGTGATTTCAGTACCTTTTTATTTAAAACAAGCAAAAAGTTTGAGTATTTATCAGCAAAGAATCAGTTCTGGATCTTAGCGCATATCATATATTTTAAATGCTTAAGATCATATTAACTGAATTCTTAGATAATTTTCAGTTTCTTTATTTGTATGGGAATATAACTACTTAGCTATAAGAATGCATGAGGTTGATGCCAGCATGACATAGCATGCTGTTTTACAGTAAACTTTTTATTGGCTTATTTTGAGATATATAATATTTACATCCATTTTGGGGAAATTTGCACATATATAAACATTATTGATCACTTTTGGTCCCCTTTTCCTCTTCCTCCTTTCCCCTCCTCCCCACTTTCTCTGATCCCCTTCCTCATCTCCAGAGTATCTGCCTTCCTGTTTCATAGTGTCTCCTTTATTTTATTCTTCAATTTATTTATATTTTAGGTTTCTCATATTAGAGAAACCAAATAATATTTAATTTTCCATGTCCGACTTATTTTAGTTAACATGGTTGCAGGATCCATCCATTTTTCTGCAAGTGACATGAATTTACTCTTCTTTATGGCTAAGTAACATTCCATTGTGTATATATAACACATATTATTTACCCATTCCTCCATTGATGCCCCTATGATCCAATTACCATCAGTGAACACGTGAGGCTTTGGGGGAAAATCTAGATATAAACTATAACAGAAGTCATGCTTCATCATGATAAATAATTGTTTCAAAGTCCTTCTGGAACTGCAGACAAGCTAAAAAGAAAAATGAAGTCTAATAAATTGCAGTATTCTAAACTTTAGAATTTATACTTTGAGTGTTTTTATTTAAATTTGTATAATTCTTTCAAAAACATAGATGGTTTTTGTACTTGAGTAGTTCAAAGAGAATTGGCAGACAAAATTTCTCATCACATTTGTTTTCCAAAAATTAGGCTAAATTTATTAAAACTTCATAGATAAATATTTATAAGCTTTTGTAAAATAAATCTAAATGACAGAAAATATTTTCATCATATTCTTTATTTTTCTTTCAAAATAGTCATTACTTAGTTAAATAATAAAAATATGACCAATAGTTACAATGTGCAATGACAAATATTACTACAACACAAAGAAATATCAGAGAAAAAGAGAAAAAGATCCCAAGTCTACCCTTTTTTATTTTGAAAACAAAAAGCCTTCGGAGTTCTCAGGTAAGGTAAAGCTGTCTTATTGACCAGCTGTGTGTCACAGGAATAAGTAGCAGGGGAGACTGACAAAGTGAATGGTTAGATTTTCCATCCCCTTTGGGAATGCTGGTAACTGAGAAGAAGGTTGAAAATGAGCAATGGATTAGCCAGCTAGAAGACACATAAGAAAGAAAACCTTTTCATTGGTAGATAAGCAAATTAATATCAGTTTGGAAAGTGATAAATGGAGTTATTTAAAAATTTTTCTAAGGAAATAATTTGGCTACTGCCCTATTTTGTGATAATGAAGTTCTAAAGTGTTGGGATCACAGCTCAGTAAAAGATATTGTTATTTGTGGAAACTAAAGCTCAGAGAGACAGGTGAATGAATTGTCCAAATTAATGAACCTGGTAAATGTGAGGACAATTTTCAGGACTAATGTTTTTGTCCCAAAGCCTTCAACTTTCCACCAGAATGTATGGCCATGATATGGTTTGTATACTGTTACCAAAGAGCTCCTGAAGCTCGTATGTGCATACAACCAATCACAGACTTTAGTGACTGCTGTACTTCAAAGTTGCTTTTTGTATTTAACAAAAAGATTTTATTTCTATAACATGTTTATAGAAACAAATAATGATACTTTAGTTTTCCCTAGGACTCTGATCTTTTAAAAACAATACTGCATTGCATATGCTATAGAAAATAGATTGTAACAATAGGGCAATTCACAAAATAAGTTAATAATAACATAGCCTATATACACACTTTGGTTCACTGTTGCCTTCAAGAGATATTTTTGTACTAAATTGCTGCCATTTGTCTTGTAAGTATACTATGCATAATTAATTCTGACGTTTCCTAACAATCCCTGTAAAAGAATATCATAGTAAATGTAACCAATATTTTGCTCATTCTGCTTATTTAAATGTTACCTAAACTGTTTTCATTCATCTTTATATTTTTTTAACCAATCATTCTGTTATTCAGAAGACTAGATGCCCACTTACCGTTTTTTTTAATTTGGTTCTTTTAGTCCAGTTTGATGTTCTTCCTCCCAAACTCCTCCCTGATACATTCACCTTACAGAAATGTCTTAAATGTGGTACTCAGAGTTGAAGATGACAATAATAAATCATAAAAATAATAATAGCTAATATTTAATCACATCTCAAGTGTCAGGCAATGTTCTACTAGTTTTGCATGCATTATTTCATTTAATCTTCATAGCAGCTCTTTGAAGTACATTTGTAGCATTTCATCCTGCACTGGTTACTGACTTCTTTGAGTCTGGTGAGACAGATCAGAAAATTTATGCAACAAGCTCCAGAAATGGGATTATTGGCTACAGAGAAGGAGCAAGAGGCAACAGAAGCCTGGGATCCAGTGCAACCTGGCCCCACAAGACTCAGGAAAGTGCCTCGGACAGGTGGATCTGCGCCTGCTCCTCTTGCAGTGCAACTGAGGAAGCTGGGAAGGCAGCCTGCACAGGGTTACATACCTGAAGGTATATGGGTCACTAGGAAGAAGCTATGACAGAGTCTGCACTCCCCCCCCTTAGTTCATCTTCCCACTTGAATGTTTTCTTCCTTTTTCACAATATCTATTACATATTTTCATCTATATTTACACTTTCTATTTCTCACACCAGAGAAACCATTTGATATTTAAGCATGTGTGTCTGATTTATTTCACTTAAGAGTGTGTTCTTGAGGTGCATCCATTTACCTAAAAATGTCTCAAGTTTATCCTTTCTGGCAGAGTAGTATTCCATTGTATAAAAAACTACATAATCTTTATTCATTCATTGGTTGATAGGCAGTTGGTCTGTTTCCAAGATTTAGCTATTACAAACTGTCCTGCTATAAACGTGGGTGTGCATATCTGTGCTACGATGCTTTTAATTCTATTAGGAAGATACCAAGAAGAGGAATAGCTGAGTCGAATGGTACCTCTGGTTTTAGTTTTTGAGGAATCTCCACAATCATTTCCACAATGGTTCACTAGTCTACACTCCCGCCAAGAGTGGAGAAATATTTCTTTTTCCCCACAGCCCTGCCAGCATTTGTTATTGATTTCTTGATAATAGCCATTCTTTCTGGAGTGAGATGGAATCTCAGCATTGTTTTAATTTGCATCTCTCAGATGACCAGTGATGTTGAACATTTCTTTATGTATCTATTTGCCTTTGTATTTCTTCATCTAAGAAGTATCTATTCATTTCAGATACCCATTTTTGGATTGGGTCTTTAAATCTGGGGGAGGGGTCTGAGTTTTTTTGTTTTAGTTCTTTATATATTCTAGATATTAATCCTTTGTCTGAAGAACAGTTGTCAAAATTTTTTCCCCACGCTGTGGTGAAATTTTTGTCCCTTCACTCTGTTGGGGATTCCTTTTGGGGTGGAAAAGCTTTTCAATAAGATGAGATCCAAGTTGTCGATTCTTGCCATATTTCCTGTGCCATCAGGGTTTTGTTCATGAAGTCTTTGTGTACATCTATGTCTTTGAGAGTTCTACATATGCTGTCTTCCAATAGATTCAGTGTTTCTGTTTTAATATTTAGATATTTGATCCATTTAAATTTTAAATTAGTGCATGGAGAGACAGATATGGGTCTAGTTTTAATCTTCAGCAGGTGGAAAGCCAGTTTTACCAGCACTATTTATTAAAGAGGCTATCTTTGTTCCAGTGAAGGTGTTTGGCCTCTTTGTCCAAGATAAAGTGACTGAGTGTTTTTGGAGTTGTTTCTTCATCTTCCAATCTGTTCCACTGATCCTCAGGTCTGGATTTTTGTTTTTTATTTTTTTGCCAGTACCATACTGTTTTTATTACTGTAGCTTTGTAGTATGATTATTTAATCAGGGATTGTCATGCCCCTTGCCTTGCCTTTGTTACCCAGAATAGCATTTTCTATTCTAGGTCTCTTCTAGTTCCAAATGAATTTTAGGACTGTTTTCTCTAATTCTGTGAGATATACTGTTGGAATTTTAATTGGGATTGTAATAAATCTGTATAACAATTTTGGGAGTATGGCCATTTTCACTATATTGGCTCTTCCTATCCATGAGCAAGAGATATCTTTCCATTCTCTAATATCCTCTTCTATCTACTTTTTCAGAGCACTGTAGTTTTCAATGTAAAGATCTTTTACTTCCTTTGTTAGACTGATTGCTAAGTATTTCATTTTTTAGATTTATTGCGAAGGGTGTTGTTTCCCTAATTTCTCTCTTAGTGAGTTTGTTATTTGTGTACAGGAATGCTATTTATTTTTGAATGTTGACTTTGTATTCAGCTACATGACTTTCATTATTAAACCTACAAGTTTTTGGTGTAGTTTTTGGGGTCTTCTATGTAAAGTATCATGTCATTTACAAATAATGATAATTTAGCTTCTTCCTCTCCTATCCTTATTCCTTTTATTTCTTTCTCTTGTCTAATTGCTCTGGCTAATGTTTCCAGAACTATATTGAGTAGGAGTGGTGATAATAGATATTCTTGTCTTATTCCTGATTTTAGATGAAAGCTTTCAGTTTTTGACCATTTAGTATGATGTTGGCTGTTGGTTTGTCATAGATGGCTTTTATCAGCTTGAGATAAAGACTATCTATTGTAATTCTCTGTAGGGTTTTTATGATTATGGGTGCTGGACTTTGTCAAATGCTTTTTCTGCATCTATTGAGATGATTATGTGATTTTTGTCATTGGCTCTGTTGATATGGTGTATTACATTTATTGATTTGTGTATGTTGAACCATCCCTGCATCCCTGGGATGAATCTCACTTGGTCATGGTGTATAATCTTCTTGAAGATTTTCTGCATTATGTTTGCCAGTATCTTATTAAGGATTTTTACATCTATGTTTAGTAGGGATATTGGTCTGTGGTTTTCTTTTCTGGTTGGATCTTTCTCTGGTTTAGGTATTAGAATAATATTTGCTTCCAGGAATGATTTTGGCAGTATTTCTTCCCTTTCAATTTCATTAAAGAGTTTGAGATGTATTGGCATTAGATTTTCTCTAAATTTTATAAAATTCAGGAGTGAATCCACTGGGACCTGAGCTTTTCTTTGTTGGTAGGTTTTTAATTACATCTTCAATTTCATTGACTGATGCTGAGTTATTTAGAATTCTTATGTCTTTTTGATTCAGGTTTGATAATTTGTATGTATCTAGGAATCTGTTCATTTCTTCTGCATTTTCCATCTTATTTGAATACAGGTTTTGAAGTAGGTATTGATGATCTTCTGTATTTCTGCAGGATCTGTTGTGATTTCAACTTTTCATTCTTATTTGCATAGATTTAATCTTTAGCAAAAGACTCAAATCACTAAAGATTTGAAAAGAAAACATTCCTTGTGTGGAGTTTGTCCATGTACATAACACATCTTCATTCCTCTTTTCATCCCCTTCTCTGCTTCTCCCTTCCCTCCATCTCTCAATCTCGTTCACCTAAGAGAAAGTCCCTATTATGTGTATTTTATTTTGCTCTTTATTTACACTTTGGCCTTCTCATATAAGACAGTCTCTGTAATATTTAAGCTAAATTTTTAAAAGCTAAAATAAATCACCTTTACCAGATTTACCACTCTACTCACCCCCTCTCTTACCTCACACTTATATGGACTTTTTGTATTTTGATCAAAATACGTACTATATTTCTCAAGGTGATTGTAGAAAATCCATTTTAGATTGTTACTTTGAAGATGCACAGGCACAAAAGACTTTTTTAGTCTTTTGCTGAAAAATGGGATGACCACATTGCTTGCATTAGTGTTTACAAATACTAGCAATGTAATATCTTATGCCTATGTGTCATATTTAACTATCTTTTTAAAAATTAAAACAATAGGAAAATAAGAAGAAATGAAGATCATCAATAAAAACTACCCACTTTTATGAACAAAACTGATCTGAACTCATAAACCATATTTATAGGCACTGATAGAGCTTCTATAAGGTACAGAAAAAAAGAGCTAACTGTTATTTCAAGACACCCTTGAAAATATTTATCCCCATGTCCTCCTTGTGCCCTTTTTCTCTTTGGTGGTCTTCAGACATTCTTTTTCTTAATAGCACCAGAATAGTAGGGGGTAGGAAGAAGGGGTAGACATGGTGATTTTGTGTACAGTTATAGATATGTCCTTTTGTAGTTTAATTTTCGAAACTGTGGCCTTTAGTTCTTTGAATCTATTTACACAGATGTTAGGAAAGACGGCTTGTAACCATCTACCACTGGCCTTGTGGTCACCTTTGCCTTTAAGCAATCTCTGGGAGGTACATTAAAAATGATTGTATTAGACATCCATTTCTGAGACACTGTGCTTTTATTCCATGTTGTCCTTTTGGAATGTAACTTGACCCATCTTCCTCAGACTTAGGCATGTTTACCTAGGTTCATTTGGAGACCTAGAGTTTTCTCATGTTAATATCAGTATGCTATTTAAAAAAAATTAAAAAAAATATATAAGCTAGCACACACTGTGTAAGCTACTTAAATATTTTGAGGGTGTTATGACTGAATTTTGATATTTAAAGTAAATAATCAACAGTAGAGAAATAAAGAAAATAAGTCTTACCTGACTTATAGGTTTCAGACTTTGATACTAAGAAAAATATTTTAGAAGTCAATACTGAATGAAATGCTAACTGAAATGTGAAAATGTATCATAATCATCAGTAACAATATCACTAAAAGTTAACAGGGGAATTTTTCCAATCATTTCTATCATTTTGTTGTATTGGCTACTATATGGGAACTTAAAGGGGATTCAAGGTAGCATAATGTAATCTTGCATTTAAAATATTGTCTTTCTCTCTTTCTCTCTCTGTCCATATGGGCCCAAATGAGTAGGCTCTTTCTGATTCTTATTTTGAAGGATGTTTTCTGTTCTTTCAGATTTTGCATGTTTCCGTGTCCTGCTGCTATCCCAAATGTGTCATCCCCCTGGGAGGTTTTACCTGGCCAGGCGTCATGGCTGTCAAGCTGATGGATGAACACTAAACTGAACTGTCAGGGAAATATGTGCAGCCTGGTTTCCACCGGCCCAGCCTGAGGTGTTACAACTCTGATGCACTGAGGAGGCAGCGATAGTGACTGGGCAATTTCTCTACTTTCAGGAACTCTTAACTTGCTCACTAACTGGTCAGATGGACCTCCTGCAGCTATGCCTAATAACTGCAGCTTGGACGCCTACATCTTTCCCACCTTTTACCAGGGAGGAAACATTGTCTTTGATTGTCCATCAGGACCAATCCTTTCTCAGCATGATACTTGTTAGCATAATTGCAGAAAAAGTACCTAAAAATATATTAGGAGTTGTTCTGTTTGAAAAGATGTGTGTAATTTGGATGAAAAAAAGCACTGTATATATTTCACTGGTCTTGTAGTGAAGGTTTCTTCCATTATGTTTTCCAGCCTTTATATTTTCTATATTTGTACATTGGTAGAAACCATACTCAACTCCGAGAAGCTTTCACTCTAAACTTTATTAACATTGTCATAATCCTGACAAGTTCTAGTTAATATTATAAAAGACACTTAGATCCAGGAGAACATGGATTATGAACAGCTGTAGTTATTTTTGGGTCACATTTTTATGCATTTGGTTGATGGAGACTTAAAAATAGAATGGGAGCACTTAGTTTTGAGAGCTCCTTCAAAAGAGTTATGAAGTCACAAAAAATTCTCTTTATTCAGTGTGCAGAAAAACTAAACAGAGTCAAAAGTACATGAATCTATAAAAAGAGAATGTTCTATGAGCTCAAGCAGTAAGGTAAATGGGAAACAAATGTGTGCTTGAATAAATTTAATTTCTATTTACTAAAAGAATGATAAAAGTGAACTCCAAAAAAATAAACAAACCAGAAAAGACATCAGTGTTTGAAATTAATAGAAGAAATCATACTCAATATTCCAGTTTAAAGAAAATATTGCAGTTTTAGGTTAAAATTCAAAATAAAAAAAAACAATATTGATGAAGACTATAGAAATGGAAAATCAAAATGCATTATGTGGTCATTTATACATATTATTTTTTTCATCCTACAGTTCATTTAGTTTTTATGTTTTGGCACAAGGTTTGACAAGTGTCAAAAATATAATTCAAATTCTCTGAAACTACAGTGAAGAGTTTCCAGGATCTTTTTCTACCCCAGTGAAGATGCTATATCTTTTGGCACTGTTGTCTGTGGCAAATGGTATTGGTCAGCTCTTTGTGTTTGAAGGTGCTGTTTTAAAGGACCTAGTTGAAAACAGCTCCTAACGTGGAGAAATCTTGAGTAAAATGTTCTCTTGTTAGTTTCATCCAGCGAAAATTCCAGAGAGATCTTAATTGAATTTCAAAATATTAACACCAAAAAAAAAATCCCCCCCCTCGAAAAAGCACCCCACACAAAATGAAAAGTACTTTATCCAAATTTAATTAAGCAAACTTTATAGAATTTAAAATAATTTTATAAAATTAGTTATCACGAGATCTTTATTTTCATCAATGATGGAAAACAACTGAAAATTGAAGTTTTTATTTAACAAATTTCACATATGTCTTATCGTATTGTTTTGATTCGGGATATTGGGAGAATTAGTAAAAAATCCGACATGGATGCATATGTTCAATCTTACTTTTCTTCTCTGGACACCATAGTCTGTGATGTTCTTTTGTTTATTCCTTTTCAGAGCACTGGTTAAGCGATTTCCCTCCAGATTTTCAGGAACTGCTGAGGATGTAATATTTGTCTCAGGCAGGAAATCTTAGCACCGTGTCTCCGCCCACCTAGGTGCATGTCATTTGAGTCTATCTTTAGACCGCTTCCCCAAGCAGCTACTGCATCTCTGCCTTCCACTTGGTGGAGCAAAATCAGGTACTAATGGTTAACACATTTTAATGAAGTCTTAGAGATGGTATAAAGGGTTTACAAGGTACAAAGAGACAAATAGGACACCAGAGACTGAATTCTTCTTTATTTGGTTCTTACTTGTAATCATTTTGTACCTTGCCTTATCTCAAATTAGAGACCCAGAGAGAAGAAACAGTGCGCCCTCTCCACTCCAGGCTAAATCATTTCAGGAGACCTACATTCTTGTCTCCTCATTGCTGTTCTGTAAGATTTCCATGTTGGACCTCTCATAAGCAAATCTTGCAGGATTGATATATTCTTGCAGCCTCAAGAACTACAAATAATTTGTAAAGATAAATCTATACTCAAAACTAAAGCATTTTCAGGGAAAAGATTTAGAGGTGAAGGGAGGGAGATGGGTGGGAAGGGCAAAGGGACTAAAAAAAAGAAACAAGCTGTATTATAAACCTGTACCCACTCCCCAAGATGAATGTAAACATCATGTACTGTAGACATATACTAGTAAAAGAAAACAACAAACGAAAATGTGTTATTTACACACAATAGAGTACTACTCTGTCATAAAGATAAACTTGAATCACTTGTAGGAATGGATGCTCCTTGAGAAGGTAATGTTAAGGGAAATTAATCACACCCACAAGCTCAAACTCAAATATCACATGACTTCTCTAATATGAGAAACCCACAGTAAAAGTAAAGAGCAAAATGAAAGATAGGTAATAAAAGACAGATAAAAGATAGGGAATAAAGGATGGATAATAAAAAGCAAAATAGAAGATAGAGAGTAGGGAGATGATCATTCTCAAACAGAAAGGGGATCAAGAGATGGAAGGATGGGAGGGAGGAAAGGGACAGGGGATAAAAAAAGGAATTGGGATGTATTATGTACATGTACAAACTCCCCACAAGGAATGTAAGCATCGTGTACTGCAAACATGTCCAAAAATAAAAGGATGGAGATCAAGAGATGGGTGGAGGGGGAAGGAGGAAAGGGGAAAGGGATGAAAAAATAAGTTAAGATGTATTATACACATTTATCACCTTCCCACAAGTAATGTAAATATTATGTACTACACACACATACTAATAAACTAAACTAAAATGTAAAAAATTAAAAATGCATTTCAAATGAGAAAACAACTTGTAGAAATGCAAAAACATAATATAGAAATGGGCATTTTCAGACACACTTTAATACAAATGAAAATTACTTTTTCTTGAAGTACCGTTATCCTGCCTATCTGCATGCCAGATTTTTATTTATTTATTTATTTATTTATTTATTTATTTATTTTTGGTGCCAGGAATTGAACTCAGGACCTTGAGCTTGCCAGGCAGGTGCTGTGCCACTGAGCTATATCCCTGGCCCTCAGATATTTAAAAATATCTCATAACTAGATGATATATTGGGTCAGATTTTTCTAGAAGGAACCCCTTTAACTATTAAAATTAGTTTGACCATTGTGTCAAGAATCCTACAGCCAATCATTAGGGTGCAACTCTCAAACTCTAACCATGCCATCCCCAGAAAAGTGTTTTATATTCGGCTGATATTATCAAGTTTGTGATTTATCAGTGAAAAGTCTGGTCTAAAAAATAAGAGCATTAGATATGTTTTTCCTTTCCATGACAAGTCTGGGACTAAGGGGAGGATAGCTTTGTCTCTGTTTGATAACAAATGGTATTTTTCATCTTTCTTTATCTATACACAGATGAAATTAAATTAAATGTATGAATATATTCAATAGATTTGGTAACATTAAAAAGAAATAAATGTTAGTACCAGTCTTTGAAAAAAAAGTTGAACATATTTACTATATAGTTTTAGTTTAAAAAAACAACTGTATGTGTAGGTAAATCATGTTTCTTGCATTATGTACTTTTTCCAGTGATGTTCTAGGGAGTTTGTAAAATAGGTCCTCTATCGAATGATAACTATAACTATAATGCAAATATAGTACAGTGGTACCTCGGCTCACGAACGGTTTCGTTTGCAGACAATTTGGTTCGCAAACGAAAGCTTTTGACGAAATTTTGTTTTTGTTTTCAAACTCTGCTCCAGGTGACAAACACAACAATGGCCATCTTTCCCAAAATCATAGAAAAAATTAAGTTTGTGAACTGAGGTACCAATGTACTACACCAGAGAATTTTAAAAGTAAAACGCATGTACACTTTGGATGGTCTTGCAAAGTTGCTTTTGTGTATATACATATTAGTAATTTTAACAATTTATAGAGATTAAATATAGAAAAAGTCATTAAGAAGGTAGCCACAATTTCTTTGTAATGAAAAGTAAGGGGTTAATTTTCAAATTAACCTTCAGTTAAACCCCCAAACTGGTATAAGATTGATCCTATTTCAGGGAAATGATGAACAATACTTTTCAGGCAGAAAGTATTCTCTTCTAAGTGACCCAGTGCTGGCCTTTACTTCAGGAATAGATTTGTTTTGGTAGACCCCTGTAGGCAGCTACCTGCAGAGAAAATGGAATCATACTAGAGAGAATTCTTAATACAGTACTTAAATATTCTTTCATTTAGGTGAAGTTTTCCCATATGGTCTTCTCTTCTATTAAGCATAATTTATAGACTTCTAATTTTACTACACTTTATTTCAGAATAAATAAAAATAATTATAAAAGTTAACAAAAGAATCATATCTCCTGCATTGAAATGTTTTAGTCTATTCAAATATAACAAGTCCGCTCTGGAATAGCTGAGAATAAGATGTAAAATAAATGAGAGAAGAAAATATAGCAGAATGTAACAGATGTTTTTCATGTGTTGGCTGTTCATATATCTTTCTTTGTTAGCTTTTAGTTGTAGATTGAGTGCAGTGTACATCATTTTATTCACAATGGATAGCTATGCATCACCTATTCACATATGGATATCATCTCTCTGAAGATTGATTGAAATAGAAAGATAGGAAAGCCCAACACAGCATATATGCTGATTTCTATATAAAGAAGTGTCAATTATATAGTTAGATGTTCTCTTCAAGGGGTTTCTTACCACTCTTTCTCTGGGTAGTGTAAGGATTAATTAAAGTTTGTAGGCTCTTTGAAGCTAGAAAACACTATGGAAGTGCTAAACATTATCATGGTAACTTGAGAGTGAGGCATAAGTGATTTGCAATCTCGTCAGTTCTTTGAAATATGTGTCTAGCCTGATTCATGGTTTTCTTTTACAGTGTTTTATGGATCGGAGAGTTTTTTTAATCAGATTTTGAAGACGAATCTTGTTAGATTGAAAGCATATAAATCTGTAAATCAATCCTTTTTATAATATCTCATAAAGTGATATTTCTCTAAGTACAAGAAAGCTTGAGATATTATTTGAAACCTAATTTAAAAAATGATGGTTTTAACATCAGTTATAACTCATCTATTATCATTTACATGACTATGCTATAGTTCTGTTAATGCAAACAATGTCTAATTTAAGTCAGATTTTGTATGTTTCCACACTTCTTTCCTACACTAAGATCTTATGGATAAGGAAGCAAGAAAAGTCTTTTGATGCTTATATATTTTCTTTCATATTTATGTTCATTAAAAGTTCTTTAAGACAGTGTCGCATTTCAATTTTTATGTGCCACATTCAATTTTTTTTTTTTGGAGTTGGTAGTGGCAGCACAAAATGTTTTAGACAAACTAATTATGTAACAAAGCTATTCCAGATCAAACTGAATATTGCTTATTATGTCATTTTGTGTTTGTGTGTTCCAGAGTAAAATTTGAAAACAAAAGCACAAAATAATTTCATCCAGAAGTAACAACTATTAGTACATACCTTGTTCTACTTATTTTACATACAGTTGAAACTGGAATATACCTTCTCAGGTTCATTACCTTTTCATCTTGTTCAGAGGTGTCATTATGATGAATTTGATCTTTAACGTTACTATTATATTTTTATAGCTTCAGTAGAATATATTTGTTCATAAATACTGTTTATGAGTTGGGAATGTAACTCTGTGGTATAGTGCTTTCCTATCATGTGCAAGGCCCTGGACTTAGTCCTTGGCACTGAACAGCAATAACAAAATAGATCAATAATATTTATTAGTCATTTGTTAGAGTTTGGTGAGTTTTTAATGTTTACGTGAGCATTATCATAAGGCATATATAATTTCATATTTTTTCCAATTAAAAAGGAACTTTAACTGATATCATGGACCATGGTCTGGCATAGACTATCATGCTCCATAATGTGCTTCATATACAATTAGAGCCCTTCTTTCTTTATGCCCTCAGGCAAACTTGCAAAATAATTCCTAATGACTATGTTATAAGAATAGCTGGATTACAGAGTACACAATTTCAACTTTGAGGAGACCAAATATCTCATTTATTTTCAAGAATGCTTCTTTACCAATGTGGTCCACATATCCTGATTGGATTAACACATGTCCACACATGTCCTGGATTCCTTTTCTTTCTCTTTCTTTCTTTCTTTCTTTCTTTCTTTCTTTCTTTCTTTCTTTCTTTCTTTCTTTCTTTCTTTCTTTCTTTCTTTTGTGATACTGTGGTTTGAGCACAAGGCCTTCACACTTAGCTCCATACTTACTCCTTGTTTTTTTTTTACTTTTTATTGAAAGACAGGGTTTCACTAGGTTGGTGAATTATCCGGGCTGGGCTCAAACTTGTGATTCTCCTGCCTCAGCCTCTCAGAGTACAGAGCTTATAGTTTTATGCCACCCACACATCTGGTTTTTCGTTTTTTAAGAAGTATCATTGTAAATTGCCTTGATGAAAACCAGCATGGTTTTGTTAATTCTTTATTTTTTCTAATATCTCCAGCTACTGTCATGGCTTTATGCATATTTGATATAATGAGTGTTAACAGAGTACTGACTTCAGTTGACAGTTAAATCTGAAACCTGTCTTTTGTTTTCCTGATTTATTTCACATAAAATATGACTAATGACTTCTATTCAAGGACATCACACAGAATGCTTCACGACAGAATGAAGTGGTCGGGGTCGGTAGGGCCTAGGGTTGCTAACTCCTGCCAACCTTCCATAGCAGAGGGGAATGTCTGACACTGTTCCGTAATGCTGTCCACTTACATGAAATTGGAAAGTCACCCTATCAGGGGGATGGGAAAGAACAGGAAGAATATCTTAGATATATGTGAAGTATGCTCAGCGCATAGAAACTGAGCCATAGAAAGTGGTTAATAGAGTGGTTTTGTCATCTCATACACCTACTGTATATCTACTTACTTACTGGTTTGTTTGGTAAGGACTATTTACCTTGAAATAATGTTTTAGAATAAATGATTTAAGTGAATGAAACTTTATATTTAATTCAATCTACTGAATTTCCCTTTCAAGAAAATTTATGGCAATCTTAAAACTGGTACCACGTGTTTGTTGGTATTTTCTACCCAGCACTGAAGCCACAAAGATAACATAATCTCATGAACTGCAACAACACAAGTGAGTGAAAAAAATCAGCTACTATTTCAAAAGTTAATATTCAGTTACATTAAGAAAACAGTGCTTAAGATGACATTTTCGCAGACTTCATATATGAACCTGGAGAGAAAGTGAAGCACATTATTCTGAGAAGCATGACTTTTTATTCAGATTAAATTGCTGTTTTTTTAATACTGTTTTTTGTTCATGTTTTAATTGTTTTTTTCTACAATTAGGAAATGTATGGCAATAATTGTTAATATGTCAGTTCCACTATTAACAACATAAAAAAATTAAAAAGAGCTGAATAATCCCATTTAATGTTTTCACACTTAAAATTAGTTCTAAAAACAGTTCCATTTTGCAACTTATTAATGGAACCAAATTAAATGTTTAGAAATTTATTTGGCTTGCACAGAATATTTAAGAATTTTATAAGGGATTTTTAAAGTTCAGTCAAAACAGCCTACCATTGATGATAACTTTTAAGCATAAATCAACTTTGGAGACATTTGAAGGTAATTTTATAAGAAAATGAATTTAAACAATAAGAAGAAAGATATTTCTCAGAAAAGAATCAGGGATAATTAGGTCCAACAAAATGATTCAGATATATAAATATGTTCCAGAATAATTATTTGAGTTGCTATTAGAAAATATTTTAATAATAAATATAAAGAAGCTATTTTTTCTTGTCTCAAGGTACACAAAAATGATTTCAAATTTTTAAGGATTTCATTTCCCAAACAGCATTGAAAAAATTATTGTATTCTTCCATTGAAATAATAAAAACAATTTTTTGTTCATCAAATAAATATATTAAATATTACATGCTTTTATATTTTTCAGTACTGTATTTTATTCTAAAAATCAGTGTAGATAAAAAATATTATAGTCACTAAGTGGTATTGAATTATTGGTAGAACAAATTTCTTCTTCCTTACATCCTTGTTAACACTTGTTCTTTTTTTTAGTGTTGACAAGTTAATGAAGGAAAGATAGAATTGAATATGCTTTTGATTTGATTTTCTCTGATTACTAATGAACTCAAACATATTGTCATTTTTTATTAGTCCTTTGAGTTTCCTCTTTTCAGAGATTGATATCTATCAAATTATCTTCATTATTTTACTATTAGGAAGTTTATGTTTCCTTGTATATTCATGAGACCTATTTTGATATTTTTTATAGTAACACTTTTTCTGTATGTATTTTAATACTGCTAATATAAAATTTCATAGACTATCTGCCTGCAAAATAATTTTTGGAAATATGACCTGAAGATGTCCAGGAGACCAACTCAGAATTCATTTTGAGGTTATAATTCTAACTTCAAATAAATTAAAGAATTTTGCCGCCTCAGTAAAAAAATTTAAATACATTAAAAGACTTACAATTAAATCTCTACAATGCAAAATACTCATCTCTTATTAAACTCTGCTTTTATCTACTTATTTTTAGTAAAAAAGCCTTCAAAAACACATTCAGTATACTGTATCATAAAAATCAATACAGAATATTCTGAAATAAGGAGGACATGAACAATAATTTAAAAACTCAGGTAAATCATTTTTAATATTATCGTATCCTAGCAAAGTTAAATTCAGTTTTCTAGTCTTTCTTGCTTCATGCATTTGTACCCGAGATAAGGAAATGAGATTGGTGGAAGAATGTTAAAGTATGGTTCCCCTGCATAGTATTCTTGTCGTTCACTTGCATAATAAACTCCACAGGTCATTCTCTGCTCTATCTGGAGGAAGGTCAGTCTTTCTAAATCTATGCTATGAATAGTAATGTTTTATCTGTTAATGTTATTTTAAATTAATAATCCTAATAATGATTCAAATAATTCATTTATAGATTATCTGTTTTGTCTTTATACATTGTTTAATACTTAAGGCTACTCCATACCTAGGTGTTATTTTCCTTATGAGAAAATTCAGCCTAAGATAGGATGAATAACTTACCAGGCTTGGTCTGCATGGAGAGGAAGTAGGCAATTCAGAGCTTCAGCAGAATTGTCTCTAGGATCTTCTCATTAATTCATAGTCTTTAGATAAAATGACGCTGAGAGCTGGACAGGGAAGTTAGTTTTATTCATAATTCATACATGAAAGGTGCTCATACCTTAAATGACAGATCTACTTGAAAGAAGAACGATCCTTTTTCTTTTCATATTTTTTCAAAAAGTATGCTCCATTTATTCATCTCTTAATTTAGGAAGTATTTATAAGCACCAACTCCAAGGAAAGATGTAAATTACAGGTTCTGCCCTGTACTGAGAGTCATGGATTCTACTTTATCTCCAATTATCTGGTTAACTTAACCCATGCTCTCACCTCCCTCTTCTGTAACTAAGGAGGTGGAACAGGGCTCTGGATGAATTTCTTGCTGGGATATCAATAACAGTGAAGTTGTGCTTCATTCTTTATAGTGGAATTGGGGAAAGAGCAGGCCAGGGAGAGGGGGGAACATTATAAGACCACTGCTGAACTCTTTCCATGTCACATATGTTACCAAACCTCTGTCTGAACTTCGAACACACAATTTTATGTTTTCCTTTTTGGAATAACTTGTAATAATTGTATATACTGCATTTAGGGAATAGAGTAATATTTTAATACATGTATACAATCTACACTGGTCAAATTGGGGTGATTCTCATTTCTATCTCCTTGTCATTACTTATGTTTGGAAAATTTCAGCTCCTTACAGCTTATTGTGAACTACAGTCAAGCCATTGTGCTGTGGAACACTGAAACATATTCCTTATATCTCACTGTGTTTTGGTAGCTTTTGTCCACCTTCTGTGTTCCCTCTTCCCCATACTTCCCAACCTCTAGCAATCACTGTCCTACACTCAGAATGATTTTGCTTAGCTTTCGCACATGAGAGAAGAGAACATGTAATTATTTCTCTTTCTCCTTGTGATGTTTTATTTAGTATATGTCCTCCAGTTACATCCATTTTGCTGCTAATGATAAAATTTATTTTTTATGGTTAAGCAATATTTTATTGTGTGTACCACATTTTCTTTATTCTTACATCCCTTGATGTGCACTTACAGTGATTCTGTATCTTGGCTATTGTAAGCAATGCTGCATTTCACATGGGAGTGCAATATCTCCTTAATATGACGGTTGCACTATCTTTCAATATATATTCATAAATTCAATAACTATTTTTCATATTTTTGAGGAACCTCAATAGTATATTCCACAATGGCTGCGTGTGTTCATATTTCACCAAAAATGTATATTTCCCTTTTCTTCCCAACCTTACTAATAGCTATTCTTTTTTGTTATTATTCATAGTAGCTGTTAACAAGTATGATATCATATCTCAATGTGGGCTTGATTTGTGTTCCCTGATGGGTAAAGATACGAGTATTATTTTGTATATTTGGTGGTCATTTGTATTTCTTCTTTTGAGAAATGTCTATTCAGATTATTTCCTCATTTTTAAGTAGATTATTAGGATTTTCTTGTCAATTTTTGAGCTATTTATATTTTCTGGATATTAGTCTTTTGTCAGATAGATAGTTTGTAAATATTTTCTTCCATTCAATAGGCTATCTCTTTACTTTGTTAATTGTTTCTTTTGGATGGGTAGAAGTTTCATGGTTTGATATAATCCCATTTATCTATTTTAACTTTTGGAATTGATCCCCCAAATTATTGTATATAAAATGTACTGATGTTTGAATATTTTCCCCCTGTTTTCTTGTAGTATATTCATAGTTTCAGGGCTTCCATTTACTTCTTTTTTTTTGTGGGTACTGGGGGTTGACCTCAGGACCTTGCACGCCAGCAGGCGCCCGTGCCACTGAGCAATGTCACCGGCCCTTTTTTCATTTGTGGGTTCCGGGAGTTGAACTCGGGCCCTTGCGCTTGCCAGGCAGGTGGTTACGCCGCTGAGCCATCTCACTGGCCCTCCATTCAGTTCTTGATTATTTTGAGCTGATTTTTTTATGGAGTGAGAGAGTGAGGGGTCTAATTTCAATGTTCTGCATATGGATATCTGGTTTTCTCCATACTATTTATTGAAAAGACTTCTCTTTCTTTAATTTATGTTTGTGGGACTGTTAGCTAGAATCAGTTTGTAGTAGATATGTGAGTGTATTTATCAGATCTTTATTCAGTTTCATTGGTCTATGTGTCCTGTTTTATTTCAGTATCATACTGTTTTGGTTATTATAATTCTGTAATACAATTTGGAATTAGACATTGTGATGTTTCCATTTCTATTCAAGATTACAATGGCTGCTCAGTATTTTTGTGCTTTTGAACGAATTTTAAAATTGTTTTTCTAGTTCTGTGAAAAATATCATTGGCTTTCTTGATGGAAATTGAACATAATCAGTAAATTACTAAATGTATGTGAACATTTTGACAGTATTAATTTTTCCAATTCATGAATATGGGAGGTCTGGTCACTTTTTGTGAGATTTTTCATAAATGTTCTTCTGTATTTTTTGCAGAGGTGTTTCACTTCCTTGCTTAAATTTAATTCCTAGGTTTTGTTTATTTGTTTTGTTTTTCTTCTTGCAATTATTATTAATGGGATTGATTTCATTATTTATTTCTCAACAAGCTCCTTATGGATATGCATAAAAGTTATAGGTTTGTACATGTTAATTTTGTATTCTAAAATTTTTCTGGATAATTTTGTCAGTTTTAGCAATCTTACGGAGCAATGTTTAGGTTTTTCTAAAAGTAGAATAATATCATTAATGATCAGGGAAAGTTTCATTTCATCTTTTATTTGTATGCCTTTTAATTATTTCTACTATTGAAGTGCTCTGGCTAAAACTTCTACTGTGGTACATATTATATTGTATAAGACTGGTGAGAGTGGACATCTTATCTTGTTCATGGTCTCTGTGGAAAGGCATTTGATCTTGACATTGGGTTTCTCAAGTAATGAGATACATTCCTTCTTAAACCCTTAGCATAAAGAAAAAAATTAAAGCAATTAAAATTATAACTATGTAGGCTAACTATAGGCTATCTCTTTACTTTGTTAATTGTTTCTTTTGATGGGTAGAAGTTTCACAGTTTGATATAATCCCATTTATCTATTTTAACTTTTAGAGTTGATCACCCAAATTATTGCATATCAAATGTACTTTAAATGTACTAAAATGTACTTTAATATGCTAAGTAATAACAATATAAAAAACATGAAATGTGATTTCACAAGTTCATACTATTCAGTGGAAAGAAATCAGGGGAAATGTTTTCTGGTTAGTAAAATTTTTTCATTGTTTTATTTGCTTTTCTTCTTATTTTACTATCATGGTAAGTTGGTATCATTTCAAAATAGCTTGTAATAATCAAAAGTAATTTATAAAGCCTTATGGTAAAAACTTGTAATAAACTCAGCAAGGGGTCAAAATAAACTACCAGATTAATTCAATGAAACATAAAGAAAAATTGTAAAAAGAAATTACAACAAAACTAGAAAACAAGTTACATAATGAGCATAATAAGATCTTACCTATCAAGAATTACTTAAATATAAATGGATTAAATTCTCTGGTTGAAGACATAGAATAAATGAATGGATCCCCCAAAACAAGGACCCATTCTATGGTGCTTACAAGAAACATTTCTTGGCCAAAGATGAATGACAGTGACAGGAGGAAACAAAATATTTCATGCAGATAGAATCCAAAAGAAATTACGAATAGCCATACTATTATCAGATAAAATAGAATATGAATCAAAAGTGGTATAAAGCAAAAGGAAAATCATTTTATGATGTTAAAGATCCAATTCATCAAGAGGTAATAACAATTACACACACACACGCACACGCACACACACACACATACACACACAATTTATATCAGAATGACCAAGCAAATAAAGGAAGTATTAACAGACCTAAATGAAGAGACAGACTCCAATACAGTAAACATTGAACATTTAACAGCCTACTCTTGAAAATGGATAAATCATCCAGACAGAAAAATCAACAAAGTAACAGTAGAATTAAATTGTACCCTAGACAAAATGGATCCAACAGACATATAAAACATTCTATGGTGATCATCAAGAAATCAACCAATAACAAATGCTGTGGTACTGTGGGAAAAAGGAGCTCTTCTCCACTGTTGGCGGGAGTGTATACTGGTGCAACCACTGTGGAAATCAATGTGTGGATTCATCAATCAACTAAGATTAGAAGTCCCATTTGACCCAGCTATTACCCTGCTGGGTATCTTCCCAGAAGAATTAAAAATATCATACAACAGCAATATATGTGCACCTATGTGCAGCATAATTCATAATAGCTAATTCTTGGAAACCACCTAAATGCCCATCAACCGAGGAATGAATAAAAAAGGTGTGGTCTTTTTATATAATGGAGTACTACTCAGCCATAAAGAAGGATAAACTTGAGACTTTTATAGGTAAATGGGTACAACTTGAGACCATACTCATAAGTGAAATAATTCAGACTGGCATGTGTAAACATCATGTCATCTCCCTTGTGTGAGAAGCTGAAAGAGTAAATAAGATCCAAAATATACAATAGATATTTTGAAATGGAAACTGTTCGAAAGGAAACAGAAACTGGGATGGGGAAAGGAGAAAAGAAAGAAGGGAAAGGGAAAAAAATACGTATATACAAGATAGTTAAGATAATTATATTACTAATTTCTCTTAGTTCATTGAAAAGAGAGGTTTGTGCTAATATTTTTGGTCAGTTTTTCATGCCTATATCTTGCATTTTGAGCAACTGCTTTGAAGATAACAATATGCAATATATTAACCTTTGTTACTCTCCTATTATCATGTTTTGAAATTTTGTTTCATCGTTTTTATTGCTTTTTCTCTTTAAAATAAAAAACCCCATTCTGCCCAGAAGTTGCAACACACACATTTTTATCATCACCACATTGAACATTCTCCAGGATAAATAACATAAGAGGCCACATAAGTCTCAACCAATTTTACAAATTGAAATTATATTATGTGATATTTCTGGAAACAATGCAGTAAAGTTAGAAATTAGTAACAAGAAAAATCTTTGGAAACTATACATAAATAGAAAGTAAACAACAGTTTTAAACAATGAATTGATCAAAGAAGAGATAAGGAAGACATCAAGAGAAAAATTTTGAAAAATTTCTGGAAGCAAATGCAAATGAAATGAATCTCAAAAATATAAGAAAACAATGTAAAATTGACAAAGGGGTTTTTTTCAAACAAAAAGCTATACTGCAAAAGTAATAATCAGCACAATGTAGAGATGGGCTACACAATGGGTAAAACTATTCTCAATGTGTACATCTGACAAGGAGTTGATAGCCAGAAGTAACCAAAAACTGGACTGGTAAAGAACAAATAAACCAATTGAAAATGAGCAATAAATCTGAATAGTGCTTCTCAAAAGGAGATATACAAATGGCCATCAACACATGAAAAAATATTCACATCACTAGTCATTGGGGAAATGCAGGTTAAAAATCACCACGAGCTAGATTCATCCCAGTGAGAATGGCCATTATGAAAAAGACTAAAAATGACAAGTACCAATGAAGATGTGGAAACTGGGAACACTTGCGCAGTGTGGTTGGGAATGTAAATTAGGAAAGCTGTTATGGAAAACACGATGAAAATTCCTCCAAAAATTAAAAATAGAACCACTCTATGATCTAGCAATCCCACTACTGGGTATACATGAAAATGAGATTAAAATCAGTGTATTGAAGAAACATCTGCACTCTCATGTTCATTGCAGTACTGTTCACAGTAGCCAGGAAATAGAAGCAATCTAATTATCTATCAACAATAGATGATTCTAATGTCTAAAGAAAATGTAGTATATATACACCACAGAATAATGCTTATCTATAAAATAACTTAATTTTGTCATGTGCAGCAACATGGATGGAGTTTGAGATCATTGTGTCAGGTGAAGTATGCCAGGCAAAGAAAGACAAGTACCGCATGATCTTATTCATGTGCACAAACTAAAACAGTTGATTTTATAGAAGCAGAGAGAACAGTGGTTGCTAGAGGCCTGGGGTAGTGGGAGGAGAAAGGGAAAAGGCTGAACCACATGTACTGCTTTACAGTTACATAGAGCAGGAAGTTCTGGTGTGCTACCAGAGTGCAGTGATTGCAGATGACAACAAAGGACTGTACAATTCAGAAAGCTGGAAGAAAGTGTTTTGAAAGTTTTCACCAAAAAGAAATGATAAATGGTTGAGGTGGTAAATATGTTTAGCTTGACTTAAGTGTGATGCACTTTATACAAGTATCAAACATAACTTTAAACCCCACTAACATGTACAACTTCTATGATTTATGTCACTTAAAGAACAAATTAAAATACAAATTAAAAAATCTACTAACAAGAGTGTGGGTATAAAGATTATATATTAAAATAATGATAATTCATTATATTTACTTTGTACTTTTCCATACAACAAAGACAATGTTTAACTTAATTATTTGATATTATTTCATGTGGATATTTTAGCACCTTCTTGTTGATAAAGAAAAATGTAGTCATTCTGGAAGAATATGACATTTCCATATTAACATTTCAGAATTCTAGCTGTCCTATAAGGAAACTTATTTAACTTGCAAAAAAATGTGGATATTTTTAGTTCAGCTAGGAGGCAGTCATTGTTTACTCTGTCTCTATAATCTGTCAGGACACAAAGTCTGCACTGAACAGTTAAATGTGAAGGGCGAAGAATGGTGGGCAAAGGCTTCTTCCAAGAATGAATTCTCTAAATTTCTACCTTAAAATGAGTGTGTGGTGATACTTATTTCTGAGACAGTGGAAAACCACAAGAGGACCCATGTTTTGAGAGTGAAATAAAGGTTTTTTGATACAAACAGCTGGACATGCTCAGTATGGAAGTCAGAACAAAATCTGGCCTAGACAGTGAGATAGCTCAGTGGCATAAGCGCCTGCCTAGCAAGAGTGAGGCCCTGAGTTCGACTCCCGGAACCCACATAAAGGAAAAAAAGGGCTGTTGATATCCCTCAGCGGCACAAGTGCTTGCTGGCAAGCGTGAGTCCCTGAGGTCGACTCCCAGTACCTACATAAACAAAACAAAACAAAACAAAACAAAACAGAAAAACCCTCTGGCCTAGAGATATAAATATGTTAATGGCCAGCATGAAGGGAAAGTTTAAGCCCTGACCATGCCTACACTCAGATGTAAAAGCAAAAGAGACCTTCACCTAGGACCTGAATAGCTACTACATCTAGAGGCTTTGCAGAAGAGAAAAACAAACAAAAACAAAGTACATAGGAAGTCAGTGTTAAAATAAATGAGAAGATACAAATTACTTAGTAAGGTGTTTAGACAATGAGCTACTAGGAGGCTAACTTGGGAAAATGAAATTTAAAGATATTCATTGATCAAACACTGAAACCTAAAGATGAAGCTACATGTTAGAAACAAATATATACAAATTATTTTAACTGGATCTTTATATAAGCAAAAATGAAATAACTACTCTATTTTTGTTTTATTTTTTATTTTCTTTTTGTAGGTACTGGGAGTTGAACTCAGGATCTCACATGCCAGCAGGCGCCCATGCCACTGAGCAATATCACCTGCCCTTTTTTCGTATGTGGGTACCGGGAGTTGAACTCAGAACCTTGCGCTTGCCAAGCAGGCGCTTATGCCGCTGAGTTATCTCACCGGCCCCAACTACTCTAATTTAGATTAACATATAAAATACTTTCTGTTGCTCCATTACATTTCTTCTCAATTAATTTGCATGTCATTTAAACTCAACAATGACTTCTCTTCCCATGATTATTATTTTTTAACATCTCCTTTCCATTTGAATTATGTGCAGTGCAACATTCCTTAGTAGATAAAAAAGTGCAGAATGGACTGTTGTCTTTAAGACATTTTTGCTTTTTAGAATTGGCTTCTGGAATGTAGTTTATTTTGGGATTTTCATCAAATCATGGTTTTTCAGGTTTCTGTGATTGCTTCTCCAAAATAATTAGTGTCCAAAGGTTATGACTACAATAAAATTAAAATGATGCAGGCTTTAAGAAAATTATGTGTAAGTGAATCTGAAGCTCTTAAATTTGAGGACATGATAGCACTACTTTCGTCCAAGTGAGTTTTCTATTCAATTTCCCCAGAATCTCAATCGTTTTTACCCTTAGACCAGGTATTAACACAAAGCACATTGTTAATCTTGTGACTTATCTGTAGTAATAGAAACTACAGGAGAAAACTTTTAAAAATGGAAATAATTCACTGAATTCTCAACATTGAATTTTGTCAGAGTTGAATGATAAAATATATTAACTTAGTGTCCTCGACTTGCTTTTTTTTTTTCCAGCTATCTATGTCCCTTACTTTCCCTGGAACCTAGTGTCTTTTTATAGTTTAGATAAATTCAATTTGTGAAATCAATTCTTTGTTTTTACATTTATGCATGTGTGACATGATGTGGTACATTTTCACAGAGATATATTCTATTGGAGAGTATTCCAAGGCATATGCAATGTTAAAACCAAAGGAATGAGCTACTTTGCAGGAATCCTAAAGAACTTTCATAGCTTTTTAAAAGAGTTATTTTGGGACAACATTCTTAGGTTCATTTCACTTTTAAACTAGTATATTTTAATTGAAAATGTGTAGAGGAAATGAGAAAAATCTAGGCAGTATGGTCCAATATATCCAACTCCTCTTTCTGAAGTAATTTTAAAAAGTGTGTTTAATATCCAAGAACTATATATTATATTCAGATATATATTTTATGTAATATATACACAGCTATATACCTAATTATTTCTTCTTATACTGTCAGCAAAAATCAAATTCATTCTCTTTGATGATCTTAATATCTATAGCATATCATTTTCTGGATGTGCATATTTTATTAAGATATTCCCTTCTTTAATATAGACATTTTTGCCACAACAAATAATATTGTAATGAAATCTTGTACAGACATCTTTGTATATGTATGTAAACACTTTTTTTTTTTTTTTTTAATGTGGGTACCAGGAGTCTACCTCAGGACCTCGCGCTTGCCAGCAAGCGCTTGTGTCGCTGAGCAATATCACCGGCCCTTTTTTCGTATGCGGGTACTGGGAGTCAAACTCAGGACCTTGCACTTGCCAGGCAGGCGCTTATGCCACTGAGCTATCTCACTGGCCTGTAAGTACATTTAAATGTTTTAATTTTTATTATTCTCTGATGCATGGATCTGTTTCATAAGAACTTTACTTTATAGTGCTTTTCAATTTAAATGAGGTTGTAAACAACAATTTCTCATGGAATTCCAGCTTAATTGTATTGAGGATAGAGAACCTATGGTTTTTATAATGCTGACTCTTGGACATTTGTTGCAACTTCCTTTATAATATTATGACCACATATAAATTGGTAAATAGTAAAGTTTTATTTATTGTTGAAAAGAGTGTGCTATCTCAAATTGTTTTATTTGGAGATTGATATAGGTCTATTAGAACAAATTTGTTTACTTTTTCAAAATTTGTCCTTCATTGATTCTTGACAACTTCACCTATCATTTACTGAGAAATGTTTATTGAAATCACTCATTATGGAAATTGTAATGGAATTCTGGAGAGAATTGGAAAGGTAAGAATATGTAGGTCTGACACATATTCTAAGAGAATACTATGAATTATGGCCCTTTTTACACCCTAATATTGGAATTCTAGCATTTTGACTGTGAGAGAAATACATTGTTTTAATTCATACATTTTGTAGTATTTTGTTATATTAGCATTAGGAAACTAATATATTATTCTCTAAGAAATGGATATTAAGTGACCTATGTCTTATATGATATTATATATTACTACAGTATTTTCTTAGAATTATGGAATTGGATATTAAGTAATCCATTTTACATTGACTTCTGAGAAGGTTGCAATTTTTAAAAGTTTTATCTAATTAACTAATTCAATGTGTTTTAATATTCTAAATTAAGAGTTTGATCATCTTTTTATATTTTTTTCCACTGGACCAAATCATAATTAAAGAAGTTAGAATATAAAAGTCTACATTTTTATTTGTACATTATATAAATTATCCACATATATGTGTATAATATATAATATATATTATGTGTACGTGTGTATATATGTATATGTAATATGTAATATGCAATATATATATATGTAGAGAGAGAGAGAGAGAATGAAATAGTTCACACAATTATGGTAGCTGATAAGTGGGAAGCCCTGGAGTATTGATCATCTAATTCCAGTATGAAGATGCCCCTCTGAGACCCAGGAAGAGTTAGTGTTTCAGTATGAATCTGAGGGAAGGAAAAATAAAAAAGCTAAGCTCCATCTTAAAGAAATAAGGTTTCCCCGTAATTTGGTATGGCCGTCTCTAATTTTTCAAGCATGGCAAAGCTGTCTCTGAAGTGATATTTAAGATTAACTCAAAGCAACAATGTGTGCAAGACCTTGTTTCCCCATATCCTTGTCAACACTTGGTTGTTGAATTTCGCTTTCGAATTTCAGTCAAAATTATGGGTACAAAATTGCCTTCTATTGTGGTCTTAAGTTTATTTTCATATATTTACTGATTCTTCACTTTTTTCTATGAATTGCCTATTCATATTCTTTGCTTTTGTTCTATTTTAAGACTATTTTACAGATTGGTATGTGTAGTTTTATTATACATGTTTTTATATTCTTTTGGATGATAGATATCTCTTTTCAGTAAGTAATCTGTTTGACTTCCTTGGTATGATGCTTTTTTGTCAAGAATATTTACTTTATGCATGCATATATTTAAAAGACATTTTTATTTATTACTAAGTCCTTATAATACATGTTAACAAAATTCTTTTTTATTCTGATATTTTGAATTGTTCTACAATGTTTTCTTCTAGCAATTTACATCTTTATGTTTTGCATAGATTTTTTTTAGCATTGTGCAATTTACTTTGGTGATATACAAATTTGTTTGTATCGTTTCTTTACAAACATGTGTATGTGAATAACAAACTCACTGAGAGAGAAACTAGGAAAACGACACTTTTCAAGAAGGCATCCAAAAAAAAAAAAAAAAAAGAAATACCTAGGAATCAATCTAATGAAGAAAGTACAAAACCTCTACATTAAAAAATACAATACTTTGAAAAAGGAGATTGAAGAGGATATCAGAAAATGGAAAGATATCCCTTGTTCTTGGTTAGGAAAAACAGTATAGTGAAAATGGCCATACTTCCAAAATTGTTCTACAGATTTAGTGCAATTCTGATCAAAATTCTAACAGCATATCTCACAGAATTAGAGAAAACAATCCCAGATGCACATTTTTAGATTGTGTCTTTGAATTTGGAGTGTTTGATTTTTTTGACTTCTTTATATGTTTTACATATTAGTCCTGTGTCAGAGGAAAAGCTGGAAAAATTTTTTCCCATTCTATGGGATCTCTTTTCACTTTGTTGATATTTTTGCTATGTAGAACTTTTTAATAAGATGAGATCCCTTTGTTGATTCTTTGTAATAATTCCTGTGTAATCGGGGTTTTGTTCATGAAGTCTTTGCATACAGCTATCTCTTCAAGAGTTCTGCCTATTTGATCTTCTAGAAGATTTAGTGTTTCTGTTTTAATATGTAGATCTTTGATTAATTTTGATTTTAGTTTAGTACATGGAGATAGATATGGGTCTAGTTTTGGTCTTTGGCTAAGTTTTTTGCAGGACCATTTATTAAAGAGGCTACCCTTTTTCTAGTCAATGTATTTGGCCCCTTTTTCAAAGATCAGGTGGTTAAGTGCATTTGGAGTTGTTTCTGCATCTTCTAATGCATTCCATTAATCTTTTTTTCCAGTATCATGCTGTTTTTATTTTTTTTATTTTTTATTTTTTTTGTGGGTACCGGGGGGTCGACCTCAGGACCTCGCGCGCCAACAGGCACCCTTGCCGCTGAGCGATATCACCGGCCCCTTTTTCGTATGTGGGTTCTGGGAGTCGAACTCGGGCCCTCACGCTTGCAAGGCAGGCGCTTACGCCACTGAGCCATCTCTCTGGCCCTCATGCTGTTTTTATCACAGTTGCTCTGCGGTATAATTTCAAGTCAGGGGTTGTGATGCCCCCTGACTTGTGTTTGTTGCCCAGAATTACTTTTGCTATTCTAGGTCTCTTTTGGTTCCACATTCATTTTAGACCTGTTTTTTTCTAGTTCTGTGAGGTTTGTTAATGGTATTTTGAGTAGGATAGCATTAACCTATAGAGCAATTTTGGGAGTATGGCCTTTTTCATATATTGGTTCTTCCTATCGAGGAGCAAGGGATATCTTTCCATTTTCTGATATATTCTTCAATCTCCTTTTTCAGAGTATTGCAGTTTTCAATTTAGAGGTCTTTTCCTTCCTTTGTTAGATTGATTCCTAAGTCATTTCTTTGGTTGTTATTAGGAAGTTTATTGCCTCCCTAATTACTCTCAGGGAGTTTGTCGTTTGTGTACAGGAACGCTATTGATTTTTGAGTGTTGACTTTGTATCAGCTATGCTACTGAATCTGTTTATTAAATCTAGATTAATAATATCAGATTTAATAATATCTAAATTCAATCTTTTGGTGGAGTTTTTGGGATCTTTTATGTAGAATGTCATGTCATCTGCTAATAATGATAATGTAAGTTCTTCCTTTTCTATCTTTATTCATTTTATTTCTTTCTGATGTCTAATTGATCTGGCCAGTGTTTCCAGAATTATTTTGAGTAGTATGGTGATAGTGGGCATCCTTGTCATGTTCCTGATTTTAGAGTGAAAGATTTCAATATTTGACCATTTAGTATGATGTTAGCTGTTGGTGTGTCATAGACGCCTTTTACCAGAGTGAGATAAAGACCATTTATTCTGATTTTCTTTAGGGATTTTATCTTTAGGGCTTTGTCAAATGCCTTTTCTGTATCTATTGAGAAGATCATGTGATTTTTGTCCTTGGCTCTATTGATATGGTGTATTATGTTTATTGATTTGCCTATGTAGAATCATCCCCACATTCCTAGGATGAATCCTACTTGGTCATGTGCATAATCTTCCTGATGATTTGCTGCATTCTGTTTGGCAGTATCTCATTGAAGATTTTTGCATCTCTGTTCATTAGGGAGATTGGCCAGTAGTTCTCTTTTTGGTTGGAACTTTCTCTGATTTTGGTAGAAGGGTAATACTTGTTTCCAGAAGTGAGTTTGGGAGTATTGATTCTCTTTCAACTTTATTAAAGATTTTGAGGAGTAATGGCATTATGTCCTCTAAATTTCTTGTAGAACTCAGCTGTATATCCATCAAGACTTGGGCTTTTCTTTGTTGGTAGTTTTTTAATTACATTTTGCATTTAATTGACTGATATTATTTTATTTATAATTTTTATATCTTCTTGATTCAGCATTAGTAGTTCATATGTATTTAGGAATCTGTCCATTTTATCTGTGTTTTCCATTTTGTTAGAATACAGGTTCTCAAAGTGGGTTTTGATGATCTGGGTTTCTGCAGGGCCTGTTGTGACTTCACCTTTTTCATTCCTAATTGCATGAATTGTAGTCTTTTCTTTTCTTTCTTTCTTTCTTTTTTTTTTTTTTTGATAAGTTTGGCTAAGTGTTTATCAATTTTAATCTTTCAAAGAACCAACTCTTTGATTCATTGATTCTTTGTATTGTTTTCTTAGTCTCAATTGCATTAATTTTTGTTCTGATCATTATAATATCTTCCCTCATATGAGCTTTGGGCTTGAGTTGTTCTTTTTCTAGAAGTTTGAGATGCAACATTATGAAAGAGCAGCCATGCTTCTCTGAAACTTTCCAGACTCTTCCCAGAAGCCAGTTCCAAAGGCTGCTGAACCACATGGTCAGATGTAGTCCCAGCAATAACCCTACCTTTCTGGTACCAAATTCTTTCTTAGCTACTTTTCTTGTTGCTGAGACAAAATACCTGACACCCCAAGTTAAAGGAGGAAAGGTTTGTTTAACTCACAATTTGTAGAGGTTTCAGTCCATAATTGGCTGACTCCAATTTAGGATGGAATGGCAGAGGAGAAGAGTCATGGTGGGTAGAATGTAGCAAGGAACAAGTGGGGGCTGAGACTCTTTCTGTCCTTTGTATATTGTATCTAGACTTGTGGGACTAGGGCAGTGCCAAATCAATGAGTGGACTGATTTAGCAATCACACACCTTTAATACCAGCACCATATACTCTAGGTTTGGCCACCTCTGAAAAAGCCTAAGACTGCATGAGGCTTTGGGGGGACATCTAGACACAAACCATAACAGATATTAAGAGATTTATGTAGTTACATTGCCTACTGCTGCAATTTTTAAATAAATTGGATCTAACTGTTTAAGAGGATGGTCCTTAGTATTCGAAGTAATTCAGATATTTTTTTTGTCAGCTTTTTATTGTTTTTCAATGCACTAGTCATTATTATAGAAGGTACAATATAAAATTTTGTTTTTTATTTGTAAATATTTTCTCTCTTAAAACTGGTTTTGATCTTAATTATACCACAAATGTATGAAATCATATATTGTGTGTATGTATATATTAATTGTGCTAACTTTTTAAAAGGACAGTTGTTTCCTCAACTTCTCCCTGTGGAACGTTGCATTATTTCACCAGTTTATGCTGTCTCTTTTGTCACTTTGTGTGTATCTATTTCTAGGTGATCTATTCTGATGTGTTTATCTTTTGGCGATGGTACACTCCTACTACAGTACTTGACTGTTTAGAAGTTCTTACCTTTGGCACAGCATGCCCTCTTCTGCTGATCCTTCTCTTTAGAAACACCATTTTCTTCTCTCTGAGATTTGACTACGTTACCCTTTGCCATTTACATTTTATGTTAAGATTAGCATGTAAATGATCATAAAACGTTTCCTTGGAGTTTTGATTGCTATTGCAATGAATTTATAGTTTAAATTCAAGAAATATGGTTTAGTATATAAATATTTTAGCCACTATGTAGAAAATCTCTCAATATTTATTCAAGTTTTCTTTTATTTAGTCTTTTTTTTTTCAGTGCTGAGTATCCAACCAAAGGCATCATGCATGTTAGGCAAGCATTATACCCCTGGGCATATTTAAAGTGCATATTGTCTTTTAATAAAATTTAACTTATTAATAATTATTTGAAAATATGTACATTTTGCTAGGTTTTTATGTTCCTCATAGTTTGGTTTTGTAAATGGTATTAATTAAAATTTACATTTGCTTCCTATTTCTTTTTTTTTTTTTTTTTTTTTTTTTTTTTTTGTGGGTACCGGGGGGACGACCTCAGGACCTTGCGCGCCAACAGGCACCCGTGCCACTGAGCGATATCACCGGCCCCTTTTTCGTATGTGGGATCCGGGAGTCGAACTCGGGCCTTCGCGCTTGCAAGGCAGGCGCTGAAGCCGCTGAGCCATCTCACCGGCCCGCTTCCTATTTCTTGATGGTATGAAATAAATGTTGGTTAATCTTGATCAACTTCACTGAAGTCCCACTTATTTTAATCTGTATCTCTATTTTCTTTGGTTTTGATCCTGATGTACCACCAGGAAATAATTATTTATTCCTTTCTTATAACATTTAACAGCAGTTTATGTTTTATTATATTTGTTAAGTCATTCAAAATGTTGACTAGAATGTTGATACTGTTAAACTGCATTTTGTTCTAGTTTTTCAATAGAAAGCTCTTAAAGATTAATCATAAAGGCATTCTATTTTATGGGAGATTATGGTAAAAGTGGTAAATGTGTTGTTTGGTTAAGAAAGCTTCATGGTAGAGTACTTGCGTACCACACTCACATAAAAGAAAATTCTTATCTAATTTGTGGACTGCTAAGGTTTTTTATTTGACATTATTTTAATTACTATGGGTGTTAAATTTTATCAAACACTTTTCAAAGTTCTTGCATTGGCTGAGATAGCAATAATAATTTTATTTAGGCTATTCAATATAGTAAAATACTAGTTTTTCTAAAGTTTGCCAACCATAAAACCATTCCTCCAACATTGGCTCTAGAAATGGGCACCCTATAATAGGACATTAACTGTTATCCTTCATTCATTACTACTTTAGTTTGCCACTGAAATGTTTCAGATAATGATTCCATTTAATTTGATTCTCTTATTTCTTATGGAGTTAGTTTTGTTAAGTATTATTTTTCTGAATATTGTTCATTTCAGAAAATTACAATTTATTGGCATTAGTTGTTCATAGTATATATATTTTAAAATTTTTTATCATGTCTCTTTTGTCATTTTTATATTTGTTTTGTCTTTTATTTTCTATTTATTTGCTCAAGACATATATATGTTATTATTAATCTTGGTCATCAACTTGATTGGATTGAGCAGAGCCTAGAAAATTCATAAAGCACACTTTTAGGTGTGTATTTTTGGATGTTTCCAAAGATGACTGGCATGTGAGTCAGCAGTGAGTACAAGAAGATCTGCCCTGGATGTGGACAGCACCATCCAATAGGTTGGGGAAACAGATAGGACAAAAATTGCAAGAAGCTGAAAGCTTATAAAGATGTGCATGTTTCACTCTTGAGTACATTTCTTTCACTGCTCCCATCACCCCTGAATAGCAGGCTCCAGGGTCTTCTGGCTTTGAACACATTTTTGCACCTGTAACCCTCCAGAGGGCTCCTGGACTTTCAGCCTCAGACGGGTGCTGTATTGTTGATCCTTCTTATTTTGAAGGCACTTGGATTGAGCAGCTATTGATTTTTCCAACTCTCCAGCCTACAGATAGTCACTGTTGGACTATTCAGCCTCTGATTATATAAGCCAGTCTTGTAATTGCATGTGCAAATATATATGGCTGGTTAGTTACTTTTTTATTATCTTATTATTTCTAGAATGTCGTAAGTTGTAAGATGTAACATTTCTCAACATATCCATTACATCACATAGTTAGTTTCTTTTGGTGAAAATATTCTTTATTTTCTTAATGCATTTTAAATATATTCAAGGTACAATACTGTGTTGTTCACTACAGTCACCAAACTAAGAGTATGCATTTTCTTTAGATTAGGGGAAAGATTGGATGGGTTATCAGTGAAGTGTCAGGTATCAAGGTTTGCTGTGGATTATGAGTTTTCTTCTGTCCATGGTCTTAGATCAGCAACTGTATAGCTTACTTTTCCTTAGCGTTTCTTGATTTTCATAAAATTCCAATGACTATTTCTTGAAAGCATAGCAGCTCTTCACTACCACTCATTTGTCCCATGTTCTCTGCTACACCGAAGTTTCACAAGATAGGAATTTCATACATTCCAACTAGGGAACCAAGACATGGTTACTCCAAGGGGGTATGTACTATAAATGAGGGAGTGCTGCCTTATTGAGACATGTTTTGTATTTTGTCTATGTCCACAAGTGTGTGCAACTGTGCTCTTGCCCTTGATGTTCTACATCACCTAGTAACTAATTTTTCTCTTCCCTGAGAGCCATATATATATATATATATATATATATATATATATGAAAAGGGCCTTTATATACGCTAGACAAGCATGTTACCACTGAGCTCTATTTCTAATTCCTGACAACTAACTGATTTTTTATTCAGTTACACAGCTATTTCTCTCTTGACATCCTAAATCCTGCTCATTGTCATTAATCTCAGAGAAAATGAATAACCCAGCAACTGTTTAGCTACTCAAAAATTTTCATTAGTTGCCTTTGCTTGATCTCAAAATGTTAGCTCACTTTATTATTAGATTTATTGTCTTTTTTTTTAAATTGTTTAAGTTTTGAAACACCACAGTGTAACAAGTTAATTGCATCAGTTTCCCTGGTAGAATTAAACCCACTGTGTGTTAGGATGCTGGAGATGATATCATTTAAAGATCTTGCTAAGTTTCATATGAAAAAGAAATTCAGCCAAACTGAATCCATCTGCTTTTTCTTAACCACCTGACATTTTGGTCTGATCACAAACAATTTAAAGGTGAGAGTAAGTACCAGACACAGTACAAATTGGGCTCCTATTTTAAAACCAGAAAAAAAGAAGACTCATGGAGCTACATAAAGCTGTGATCAACTCAAAAAGCTAAGAGCGTAAACTCAACTCTGTTCTTGAATTTTTTCATTAAGTCAGAAAGTCAACAAGTATACCATGCAGGAAGCACAAAAGTAAGAAATGGATCTATATTATGCATGCATTGTTGGCAGTTTTTGCTTTCAGTTGAACCAACTAGACCCAGATTATATCTTGTGGCATAAACCGACCATGTTCCTGCAGCTTCTTAAATATAGTTCATATGATTTTGGCTTTATTTTTTCAGTGGCATCTAGGTTGTCTTATTGGCCATGATTTACTCTTGGCCCCTTAATTTACTGTTTCTACAATCCAGTGTCCTTTCTGAAACTCTGTGTATCAGGAGAAATTGCTGTGGCTGACATCTTTTATTTCCCCTGTGGCATCATAGATGAGGTTGAACCATCAATCCTGTCTTTGTACTAATATGTAACCTATGATTTGAACCTGGTTATTCATCACAAACTTGCAGACACTCATGTATCTTCATTCAGCTCCTCCTCCCATTCTGCTAATTTACCTTCTCCTCTTCTTAATGAGTTTCTGACTGGAACTTGTCAGCCATCTTTCCCCTTCCAGGGTAGGAAGCTTCTTTAACAGTGTGGATGTAATTAGAGCTCCATAAGATTTAGTAAATGAGAACTCAATATATTACCAAGGCACTGCTAAAAATATTTCAATTATTTTCAGAATAAATCCCAGGCACTTGGTGGGTAAGGAATATATCTCTAAAAGAGCACCATTAGTTTGTTTTATCTTTTCAAAAGCATGTTTTGGGAATGGTAGAAGGGAATAACTGCATTTTCAATGACACTCAGGATAAAACAATTCCACTTCATTTCAAGCTACGCAATTCCTAAAGAACATGTACTCTGACTTTAAGTGACAATGTAAAGTCACACAACTCCTCTCTTACATAAAATTGTCTTTTAACACCAAAAAGAACACCTTTCTCTGAGACGGGTCTCTAGTCTTCAAGTAGCTTCAGAAACACCAGTGATTTTGCATCAACAGTTACAGTAACTAGAGAAGAATTATTGCTTCCTTAACTTTGTGGTTCTCTTGGTCGACAGAAAAAATAGCTAAAAAAAATCAAAGCCAGATGGCCCTAGAGGAAATGCCTCTAATACTTCTGCTGTTGTTAAGACACTCTAGGAGAAGCTTTTTTATGGCTGGTCACCGTGGCCGGCTTTACTAGCCATCTGTTCTCTAGATCCTGTGTAAGTGCACTCGTGGTCTCTGTTAACTTGAACTGAGCAGCAGGAGTACATTTTTCTGGCTCCATAAGGCCTAGTCTTTTTGAAAAATGACTTTTGGGGCATAAATGAGGAAAGAACAGACAGTATAATATTTGAATATGCCCATAGACTAATAAGACTTTAGTTAAAACAGAGGGATGAATTTGAAACAAATCGGTATGTCATTCTTAAATCAGCAGACTTGTCTCCTATTTCTTCACTAGAGGTGACCTGTTATCTTACAGAAACCTGGAAAGGTTGTGAAAATTAATTTCCCCCTCCAGGGATCTACAAGAAACCATTGGTTATAATTTTACTCAACCACTTGTGAGAAAGTGATAAGGTAACAGAGTGACAGTCTGCCTGTGACCCACAGATTCATTTCAATGAGGTTAATAGACATCATTGTTAAGAAATAACCACATCTGGTAAACCCAGGGGTGTTTGGTATATTCATGCTCTAGGTGAGGCAAGGATCTGATTTACAGGTTCTGCTGAGTTTTGTCCTATAAACTGTGGTCTATTTAAAGCTACCAAAGTTTGAAAAAACAGGCTTTTAAGTATTTAAAATTCAGATATCAGAGGTTTAATTTAGTTTGCTCCAGGACACTTCTAGATTTTTGCAAATTCTTGGTATTGTAATGGTTTGTTGCCAGCTTGTTTTGAGATGGCATAGATTTCTGTAAGCCCTTGATAGGAAGAAATCTAATACATAACAAAGCATGACATTCTCTGGAATGGTATTGCAAACACCCACAGAAAAGGGATTTGTTTTGAGAGCTTTTACTGCTTTCCACAAATGGGTAAGAACGTTGTTATGTTATGTTACATAAGAATTCTCCTATACAATTTCAGTATTTAAGGTAGCTTTGAGGAGTTAGGTGAAATTGAAATAGAGGGATACTATATAAAACTTCACAGAATATTCCTAAGGTGTACTTCTAAAACTTACAGTAGGAAACTAGATAACCTCACTGTATAAATAGTTCTTTGTCCCTTCAAATTTAGCAATTGATCTTACTCATGATGTTTCTACTAGCAATGGAACTTAAGTATAAACAAGTAGATGCCTATGTATATCTGGTACAGTTGGCATCAGATTGCCAAAAGGAACGGCTGAATTGACAAGAACTGCAACTATGAAGCACATTAAAGTTTACAGATTTAGATGGAAGAGAGGGGTATGATTCCAGACATTATAGATATTTTATTTCTGCTTTGCAAAATTCTATGAAAATTACCCTTCATGTAATTAGCAAACACTACAACAACAAGAAAAGTGGGTATCATTTTTGCACTAGAATTTTATGTTGGAAATCTAGTACCTGTTTTGTTACAGCACAATTAATATTAAAAATGATTGAAAGAAGAGTAGGGAGTTTTTATTCGTAGTGGATATGTTTTAGCTGCTTGGAATTCTGATGTGAAGTAGAAGTAAAGTAATGTCACAAATCAGTTGGAAAAACTTTTGAAGTAAAGTTTTTAAAAATTTAAATATTGAACTGCATTGCATTTTCATAATATTGTGAAGCATGCACACACATACACACATTTTCTTTTCATTAACTCAGTGAAATTTCCTCTCTCCTAAAATAAGAAGACGCTATACTAGAGATATTACCTTCTACCACCAGATTACCTGGGTTCAAGTCCCAGATCCTTGGACATTTTTTTTAAATTTCTCTGAACACTAGTTACTTCATCTATAAATAATTGTTATAATAACAGTACTTAGTGCATACTGCTACTAGAAAATTAAGTTAATATATATTTTAATAAAATAGGTCCATGTTAAAATTGTAAAATTTGCTTTTCTGAATTAATATTTCATTTACTTTTACAGTTACACCACTGTTTTTTATAAAAACTACCAAATAATATGCACTTGGCATGAATTTTTAGAAATATTTCCAATTATAAACAATGCTGAAATTATTCTAACTTGGTTTATCATATTTCTCAAGTTCTGATAGTTACATATATTGAACATAATTTGAATATAAGTTGTCTATAGCCAATCACACATTATCAATAAAAGGCACTTATTTACTGATTAATACTATACTAATTTAACTATATTTATATTTTAACCAGAAATGTAAAATTAAAAATATATTTTCTATTACCAAGAAATGGATAACCACTATTTCAATTTTATTTTTTACATATATTTGGGAAAGTTTAATGTACCGTGTTTGGAATAGAGTATACAGCCATATTTTTCCTGATCCTGTAAATATGATCCACATGATGATGAAGACTAGGCCACTATTCCAGGAGTATATAATGGGGTAAGGGAAACTGGTATCTCATTTTAGTAATACTTACACTTCCTAGAGGAAATGTCAAGGAGCACCCCATATATGCTCTTAAGGATGCAATTCATTCTCAGTAAATTATAGCAGAGCTTTATAATTGCTGTGACTCCTAGGAGAACTTGTAACTTTGGATTCTTGGGGCCTTGGTTTCTGTCCTTTCTATAAATTACTGAGTTGATTATTTGGTGAAACAGCTATTGGCATTGTATACTGACTGGTTCTATAAAGCAAAACTAATAAACTTTCTAGGATGAAAGGAATTAGAAAAAAGAAGACTGCCAAGAGGGTCTGTTTTTAACTAGCGTGTGCATATGTTGAAGGCAAAAACATACAGAACCTCTTCGTGGTTTCACAGGAAAAGGTGGCAACCCAACCTCAGCATGATAGCAATTATGTATAAAGAATAATGCATTCTCAACTTCAGTGTGATAGTGTTTATATTTTTAGGCACAGTGTGATTTTTAACTTTGTTGGGTTGATAATTAAAATTAAGGTAGGTGCATGAATAATTCATGATTAATGAAAATGGCATATATATAGAAGGACATGACTAGTCAGGTGCTGAAGAATTAAAAAATTTATTCTCTTTTTTCAGATATTTATTACCTCCAGTGAAAAGTGTTAAAAATCACTTTTGGAAGCTAATGTAAGGCTGTGTCTTGAAACACTTCAGTGTGGTTAGAATTCATCAACTCATGTATTCCTAGGGCCTTCTCACAGCAGAAAAGCAGCACTGAAGCACAAATCAAAATTAAATACTGAGTTAATTTCATTTACTCTAAAGTTAAGTATTTTGGAATATATTTGAATCATTTCAGTGTCATTAATCAATTCTGACTTGGGATAACCATATTTTTTGAATACTAAAGACACTTTGGATTAAAATTTTAATCTTTACCAACAATATATTTAACCATTGAGAGTAAACACTGCTAAAGTTGTGGTAGTGTTTTAGTTGAACTATCAAGTTTGAAGCCAATGATATGTTGTTTAATCTTATGATTTTATCTTGTGAAAGATCATAGAGTACTGCACACAATTCTCAGATTCTGTAAATGTGTCCTTGTTGTATCGGCCAAATCTTTCCTAAAACTTCACTGTTCACCACAATTCATGTTTAAGTATGGTGCTATTCTTGCTACAAGCAATAAGAGCCTACCTGCAGACACAAAACAATCCTTGATCATGTAATCTTACTCAGTGTCCATGTACCACATTATATTACTAATCCTGCTAAGTGTAGTTTAGTGTCTGAAATCCTCTTGAATGAGGACTTTGTTAAAAGTTGTCCAAGGTAACTTACCTGATCTTGAATTTATTAAATATATTCCTCTCATTTGGGATACTTAATTTGCTAAATCCATGATATATTGATTAATTCCTGAGTCTTTAGCTACAATGAACTATGGACAACATGTAAACAAAATTAGTAGTGGCTCAAGAATATTCTTTTGGGGCTGGTGAGATGGCTCAGCGGCTTAAGCGCCTGCCCAGCAAGTGCGAGGGCCCGAGTTCGACTCCCGGAACCCACATACGAAAAAGGGGCCGGTGATATCGCTCAGTGGCACGGGCGCCTGCTGGCGTGTGAGGTCCTGAGGTCGACCCCCGGTACCCATAAAAAAAAAAATATTCTTTTGTCACCATATCATATATCACCATTTAAAGAACATTAGCCTAATTATAAAAATGAGGCTATGATAACAATATTATTGAATATGTAAATTTAATTAAATATCCTAGGTCATTATTAAAAGGAATCCTTCAAATAAGCAAAACATACTCTGCAACACTTTTCTTGATTTTTAGGAGGAATTTTCAAGTCAAAGGATGAATAAATGTCAAATTTTATAATATGAAAATAGTGTGATATATTGATCCTTTGACAACTGTTCCTAATAAATGAGATGTAAAATTCTTCATAAATAATAAATTGAGTGATACCTTAAGGAAAAAATTGTTAAAACATCAAATTACCTTGTTTTTAACCAGAAAAAAATCTCTACTTCCTATGTTGTGTAAGTTTTCACAGTTTTATTTGAATTATAATGATATATAACAAATTAGTCATGGAGACCAGTTAGTTTAAAATTGCACACACGTACACATCTGTGTCTCCAGGTAGTTCCTTATGTAGAAGTGGGATGCGTGGGCTGATAATGCAGCATATTGGTAAAACATTTGTCTAGTATGAATAAGGCCCTGGATTTGATCTCCAAAATCATAAAAAGGGCTTCTGGTACAAAACTATTTGCAAATTATTTATTTAGAAATAGTAGTACATTTTCCCTTAATATTAATCCTACAGATATTATATACATAGCAATTTTCATCATTTTAAGGCTCAAGTCTAATAAACCTTGACAGCCACAACATGATTCAGTTTCATCTGGAAGTAAGTTGGATATGCGTTGGAGGAGTGGAGGGCAGCAGACTTAGGAAATGAGAAAACAGTCTGACAACTAAGTATCCTAAAATCAGAAAAAATGAAAAAGCTCTCAGGGTATGGACTTCTGGAAGAAAGGTAACAAGTCACTTTTCACAAAATAAAGGCTGCCTATCAGCCCACTGGGTAAAATTATAGTGATAGTTCTGTTTAGCAAGCATTGTTGCTCTCTGTGACAGAATTACACTTCCCTGCTCTTTGACTCTGGGCAGGACTCAATGCAATATTATAACAGGGACATAAAGAAAGTATTGAAATTTACTTACTTGGACTTACCCTCTTGCCTTTCTACCTTTCTTCAGTAGAAGGAAACAACTTGGTTAGCTAGCAGTTTAAAGAGGATGCATTAGAGTGATTGATATGAAACCAAACCCAGCTAACTCCAATTTATACAAGTCAAATCCCTCCTGATCTGTGGATGCCAAGGCAAAAATTACATGGTTACTATAAAATGCTACAGAGCTCCAATATGGGCAATTATGCAGGATTATTGTAAGAACACTTCACCTGATAGAACTGGACAAATAAATTAGTTTTTGGAAACAAAACATTTGGTACAGAAAGCCCTGGACTAAGTGACATTAACAAAAACAGTGATGATGACCTTAGTATCAACTGCAATGGAAAAAGAAATGTTTTGCTTCTATTGTTTCATTTTATATAAAATACACAATTTATGTTGTGGACAGGAATGCTCAATGCTTTGGCTTTGCTAATTTGGAAATACTATATGTGCATGAACATAGAGCCATGAACTTCCCACCAAATCAGTTTAGCTGTCTCTTTATTGTGCTTGAGCTACTACCACCTATAGACAGGACAGTAAATCCTACCCTAGTCTGAAAACGTTTAGTTTTCTGGATAGAAATGACAGCAAAGACCCAATCTCCTTGTCATTGATGCTGTATCCCTCTACCTTTGTGATTGTAGTGGGAGGTATTACAATCCTGGGCTTGAAGTTATATTACAAAGTTACAGTGATTAAAAACAGCATGGTACTGGTACAAAAACAGATATAATAATTAACAAAACAGAATAGAGCATACAGAAACAGCCTCAAGAATGTTAAATTATTTGATCTTTGACCAAGGGTCCAAAAACACACTGGAAAAGACATAGCCTCTTTAATAATTTGTACTGAGAAAAGTGGCTATCCACATGCAGAAGATTAAATCTAGACCTATATTTCTCACCATGTACTAAACTAAAATAAAAGTAGATCGAGATCTAAATGTTTAAACCAAAATCCTGGACTTAACACGACATAAGATAGATAAAACTCTTGAAGTCATAGGTGCAGCAAAGGACTTTCTGAACAGAAACCCTATTTTACAGAATATAGTAATAAGCATGAACAAATGGGATCATATCAAATTAAAAAGCTTCTTCACAGCAAAAGAAACAACCAACAGAGTGAAAAGACCACCTACAAAAAGGGAAAAAAATGCCAGCTATTCCGCACACAGGACTAATATCTAGAATATATAAAGAACTTTAAAAAATTAGACCCTTCAAATTAAAGACTCAATCAAAAAATGGGCAAGTAAATGAATGGACATGTCACAGAAGTACAAACGGTAAATAAATATGTGAGGAAATGTTCAATATTGCGGGCCATTAGAGAAATGCAAATTAAAACATCACTGAGATTCCAACATGACCACCATCAAGAAATCAAATTATAACAAATGCTTGCAAGGGTGTGGGGAAACCTTTCTTTTTTTACATTGTCGGTGGATATGTAAACTAGTACAACCACAACGGAAATCAGTGTAGAGATTTCTCCAAAAACTAAAACTAGAAATTGCATTTGACACAGCTATTCCCCTTCCCTTCTAGGTATCTTTCCAAAAGAGCTAAAGACATCATATTACATTGATACATGTATATCCATGTTTATAGCAATACAATTCATGGTAATTAAATCTTAGAAGTTGCCTATTTGTCCGTCAACAGATGAATGGATAAAGTAATGTGGTATTTACATACAATGGAGTAGTACTCTGCCGTACAGAAAAATAAACTTGAGTCACTTGTAGGAAAATTGATGCACCTTAAGACTATAATTTTACATAAACAAATCACACATACAAGATCAAATACTGCATGGTTCCACTTGTATGAGAAACTCAAAATGTAAATAAGGAACAATGTAAAAGACATATAACAGAAGGTAGGGACATAGGTCTTTCCCAAGTGTGAAGGGGATCAAGAAAGGAAAGGAAAGGAAGGAAAGGGAAAGTAGATTAAAAAGGAAATAAGATGTGTTATGTAGATACACCAGCTCCGCACAAGAAATGTATAAACTTTGTACTGAAAACGTGTACTAATAAACAAAAATTTTAAAATGTTATTACTTTTAATATTTTGGATAGAGAGTCCTTAACTCTTCAAATTGGCAAGTATCCTTAGAACATATTTATGCTCACCTCATCTTTTCACAAACATATAACATGACTTAAGTCAGGTACACAGATAAAGGTAATCCTATCTATCCATTTTTGATTGAGGGAAAAGAGACGTGGGGTTTGCAGGGGGAAGAAAAGGCTAATTTTACCTAGAGTTAATGAATCTTCAAAACAAGGTGCTGTTTCTGCATCTTTTTTTTTTTTGTGGGTACCGGGGGTCGACCTCAGGACCTCCTGCACCAGCAGGCACCCGTGCCACTGAGCGATATCATCGGCCCTTTTTTCGTATGTGGGATCCGGGAGTCGAACTCGGGCCCTCATGCTTGCCAGGCAGGCGCTTACGCCGCTGAGCCATCTCACCGGCCCCTGTTTCTGCATCTTAAAAGGCTTCAAAATTTTATTTCAAGGATGGAGATGAAGTTTAATTATATCTGAGGCAAAGGAATGAGAATGTTCTGAACTATGGAATTCTGTGTCCTGCTGGAGAAGTAAGAAATTGGTGGTGAGATTTGTGCATGTGTGGATGGAGGAAAGGATGCCAGGCTCTGAGAGTGAGGAGCAGCAGGGGATGTCGGTGATGAAAGATTAAAGAGGAAATGTAGAATTTATCATTCAACAAATATGCAGATTTTAAACAGGAAAGTGAACTTTGAGCATATTTTGTTTTTGGAATTAAAACTTCAGTGTTATTGTGGACAAGAGGCTGCTTTGGGGAGGACCCACATAGCAGTTAAGTGTGCAGACTGAAAACCATTGGAAAAACAGGAGATATAAAACACAGTATACTGGAACTCAAGCAGAGGGTATTAGGATGGGTAGGGGGTATGAATTTGAAGCAAAAAAGCAATGGATATTCCAGGACTCAGTTGCGTGAGTTCAGTCTGCTTTCTTTTCCATTGTTGCCACTTTAATTTTCATATCCTGGCCTGGAGTCCTATCCTGTATATGTGATCCTTCTCCACATGGAATGAAAAAAGTGTAAACAAATCTGAGCAAAATGAAAACTATTCTTATATTATAAACCATGTAATTCTGGTTCTACTGGACCTTGTTTAACTTACATGTTTTTATAAGAATGTTATTTTAAGGATGGATGAGCAAATCGATGCCGGTTACACATGAATTTAATCCATCCATTGTCATAGGCTCAGAATGAGATCTTCCTTGAAAGCACTGTTAGCTGATTTAGCAATGTATTTTTTTTTAATGTGGGTACCAGGAGTCGACCTCAGGACCTCGCGCTTGCCAGCAAGCGCTTGTGCCGCTGAGCGATATCACCGGCCCTTTTTCTTCTGTATGTGGGTTCTGGGAGCCGAACTCAGGACCTCACGCTTGCCAGGCAGGCACTTATGCCGGTGAGCCATCTCACCGGCCCAGCAATGTATTTTTTTAAAAAAGCTGAATTCCATCTTTTAAACATGCAAAATTGACTTAATGCCGAGTTTTTAATTTTAATTCAAAGTGTTCCTCAACTCAGTTTTTCGATATCAAAGATAATACAATATACACGTTTACATTATCATTCACCAATTAATAAGCAGGGAAGGTACATTTCAGAAAGAAAAATACTACATCCAGTGAAGGATAGTTCAGAGAGTGCTTTATTCTTGCACTGTTAATCATATGCAAATATGTATTAGAACTGTTGATACATTCATCTTCATAATGTCTTTTCTGCTTGTTAAAGTGAAGTTTAAGAAGCTCCTGGAGGAGTAATATGCTGCATATAATGGACTAGGGAGTGAAAAGTTTGGTTCTATATGCTTAATTAGTTTCTAATTTCTCTGTAATCTCATCATGAGTCTCTAACAGAAAATAATATTGACCATACATATAGTACAAGTGGGTGCTGGCATTTTAGATCATTCTCAAGGGAACTCACTAAATTATTTACTAAGCCTAATGTACTACTAATTCAAATTAAACTTCACCTCCAGTATAATTGCAAATTGAGTGAGTAAATAGTACCATATAAACATTGTAGGCTTATTATTAGAATTAAATGAAATAAAGTGCCCAGCAAAATGTCAGTGAATAAATAATCCAATACTTGACACCTCACTCTATTCTATTTAACAAATAGGAGTTACTATCATATTTTATATTAAAGAAAGAATAAAAAGTACTGTGCATGCTGATGTAAATAAAAACAAAGCAATAAACAATGGCAATAACAGAAAAAAATCAGAATCATTCTCTCTAGTTCTAATTCCTAAGTTAAACCAATCTTTGAGATTTTTCTTGAGTCACCAAATTCCTAAGAAAATCCATGCATCGTGCTTTCGTAGTGTTGATCTATGGAGATAGGTAGCAATCTTCGTTCAGGTGAAAATCATGAAAATTTAACTGACTTTTCATGATTAATACTCTTACAGATCTGTTAAAATAAATGTCTTGTTTCTTTTCTTTTGTCTTAATTTTAAAAGCAAGTTCTGCCAAACTTGTAGCCTAATGCAACTATGTCTGAGATTAAATTTTTTTTTCTTTTATAAATGGTTTTATTTCTGAGTCTACTTTTGACGCCTGAATTCTACTAGTTGCTCAATAAATTTTTTTAGTATTAGTTATTATTATGACAGTTATTCATGTATACATAGATATGTGTAACACTTCAATGATTCTAGACACTCTTAGGTAGCCCAGAACAACTATAATTTATAAGACATGAATGACCCAGATAAGTGACACTAGGAACGAACAATTCTAAAATTTAAACCAATCCACATAAAGTGCACCCCCCCAGCAGCCAAAGGAAAACTTTACCCGCCCTTCATTCTTGCAGGATGATGAGAAGAAACTAAATAGAGATATCAGACAATCTTGAAGTAAGTCATCTTCTGTCTTTTATGTATATAAAATGTTTTCTCAAGGTTTAGTTAGGCATGATTTCACATAATTGTGCCCAATGTACACCAAGCATCCTGTGATCTGATAGAAAACAAAACAAAATAAAACAAAAAAATTATTTATGTGGTTAGGGTTGGGAAGGGGTTCAGGGTAGCCACAGGTGCCTAGCATCCCTGAGGCACTGCGTTTGATACTCAGCTCCCAGGACCGAAAGTAAATACATAAATAATAAATGCAAGCCTGTTAACTTACATGTGTTTTCTCTAATAAAAATAATAAAAGGAATATTTTTTAAAAATTTAATGTATTTCTTACTGGTTACATATTTAATCATTAAAAATTCAAACATCACGTGTTTATAATGTATAACATTAACATGAACACACCTTGGAATTTAGAGTTAATCTGCATAGAAGAAATGTTTCTTACTAAGTTATTCATGAGGACAAACTTGGATGAAATAATTCATAGTTTCTAAAAGTTATATTTAATAAAAAAATGCTATTTTTCCAATAATTTTATCATTGAATTAAGTATTGTCCCAAGATGAATGAAAGTGTGTTTAACAATGACTTATCAGAATAAATACAATCCATTAATATTTCAGTATTAACAATTAAAATCATTGGAATGATTTATGTTATACTAAGTAATAGCATTTGCCTAAATATTAATTTTGTCCATTTATCATTTTGTTCAAGAACAGTTTTTAGAATTTGGGCAGCCATATATAATTGGAATTTGGAGAGCAATATATAAAAGTAAAATACAGTATGTGAAAAACAACCATCATATGACAGCAGATATTTATTTATTTATTTTTGAAACAGGGTCTCGCAATGTAGCTCAGGCTGGCCTTGAACTCACTGTGTAGTTCAGGCTGGCCTCGAACTCGTAGCAATCCTCCTGCCTCAGCCTCCCATGTGCTGGGATTATAGGTGTGCACCATTATGCTGCGCTACAGCAGATATTTAAAGTCTTAACGGTCTTAAAACTTTAAACTGTCCTTCATATATCTTAATAATCTAACACAATTTTTTATCCTGCTTTCCACTGTTTTCTACAATACTTTGCAACCAAATATATTATTTCAAGAAATACTCAATATTTTGTACTCCTCTGCATTATTTTCTTCATGCCAGAGGGAGTAAAGTCATATGAAGAAGGATGGAGAAGATCACACAGGAAGTGTGACATGAGCCACATCCTGAGCAAAGAATGGAAATCTGACCAGTTGCAAAAACGTCTTCACTGTCGGGAAAAATGGCTTGGAACTGACTTTCAAGGGCTTCACATCTGGGAACGTTGCTTACTTCGTTGCTTTGTTTCTTTATGAAATTAAAAAGGGAGCTCAATCCAGCAGTTAGTAGATGGAACATGAACAGAACAATCATAACTGCTATTTCTCGTTTTCCATTTTGATGGAGCTAAGTGGGAAAAAAAATTGTTCTGGGAAATTATTTTCTTTTCCTAATTCAAAATTAAGCTTAGAGGTTTAATGGTAAGTAGAAAATCAAGCATCACTTCCCCTCTTGCTACAAACAAAAGAAAACATACCTTGTAGCCAGGACAGCAGGAACCTGGCTTTGTAAAACCGCAATCAAAGCTGCTCTGATGATCAGCCAGCAATGGATTTCAAGTGGTAATCTGGGAGCATGCCACCACCATGATGCTTTCAATCCTAGTTAGCAAATACCCCCTTCTAAGATGAAATCTGTCTCCTATGAGTAACCATCAGGGCCATAAGGTTGATAAGCCCAAATGAAAGCATCTTTCTTGTCCAAATCCAGTTATAAATTAGACACATTTTGGAAACAAATATTGCACGATGTTGCCTAGTTTAAAATAAAATACAAAAAGTTTTTATAATTATAGTTATAAATTGAAAAGTTATATATGACATGGGATATGTATATCAATATAAAAGTGTATCATGATATACTATTCATGTTTTCAAATGTAAAATGATATATACTTACAGAACTATAAAACTGAGCTGTTGAAGGTACACAGAAAAACAGATACACACAACTAAATCTCATGGTAAGAATATAAAGGAACAACAAAATTTGGAGGAAAAATCAGACTGTAGCAAAAAGTATGAATCACATTTATTTTATTTTTCCTTTATACTTATAAAATATTAATGTTACTTTTCTGAGTATCTGAAAATATGATGCCAATTCCCTTAATATGTGGTATTATAAAATTTTTCCAAGGATTTCATGGAATTTAGATTATCTAGAATTAAACTCAGCTGAGTCAACTATTTTAAATTAAAATTAATTTAGCAAATACTACTTTAGACTCTTATGGGAGATTTAAAAAATTATAGTATGCCTAATTTGGTCCGACTAAAAGGTTAGTGGAAATTTTAAGTAATGATTCCTCTAAAAGAAGCAACCGTCTCAGTGTGCATTGTATCTACATTTCTTTTCCTTTCTCCTCCCTCTCAAAGAAATTTGAACACAACAATCAAAGAATTGTGAAGTATACTTTTGACAAGTGTATTTAATTTTAAAAAAATTAGGTTTCTATATGTAAGGAAAGTTATTAGTTTAATAACACCTGCTATTTATGTACAGGATGCTCACTGAAAAAGTTATCTTTAGAGTTTTTACCTTTCCTTTTATGTGATGGAGTTTAAAAAGATGAAAGGCAAGCTTTTGTGTTTACATCTGGATTATAAAAGCAGCTCAGTATGAGAAAAGGACATTCCATGAAATACTATGTCAGAAACTTTCTCAGTCAGAATTCCAGAAATAGCAAGATGTTAATAGATAATTAAAATGTCTTCAAGGTTTAAACCATAGGGACTTGGGGTTTTAATCATGTAGTGTATATTCATCAGAAGTTTTTGCTTTTATCTCGATCAGATTTTGATGCTGTCTTTGGGGGACAAAAGACCAAGCTCTGCGCTTCTGAAATTCTTTGGTTTGATAGGATCTGATATTAGCATGCTTAACTCAAAACGCTATCACTTTATTAGATGGCTGGCAGAAGCCTTTAGCAATGCTGTCTTGCAGAAACATAATGGGCTTCTCCATTTCTGATGAAATTGGAAAGCTGTGGGAACTTCTGTGTCCTGCCATAGGAACTGCATTACCCAGGGTGTAAGACTTTTTTCATGGAAAGAATTAAACAGAGGATTGCAACCAACCATGGCTTCAATGTAAAAAAAGAAAAAAAGATTTTATTCCAAATAATTTTTAAAATGTAATATAAATGTAAGAATATATGTTTGGTAAGGTGTTTATTGGATAAAACAGCAAATATCTACATGTCTGGAACATTTATATCATCAAAGACATACAGCTCTGGAGCTCACCAATGTGTATCTCTTTGGATACATGGCATTTTTTATCTATGTTCCTAAACAAAACATTATTCTATATCGACATAATCTTAATTTCATTTTAAAACAGGTGTTTCATAAGATAAATATAAGACTAACTTTGAAATGCAAAACTGCGTAACTGTATTAGTGAAAGTGATCCTAAGTTCACTAAATATTTTTCTATACAAATTCATAACAAGTCCTTTTGTCACATTAAAAGATATGATTTCAAATTATTGTATCTCTCAATATATTATATTAGAAATAAAGTACATTTCACTGAGTTATAGTGAATGAACACATTCTAAATAATCTAGATTTTCCTTGGTATTCTTGCTAATGAAAAGGGAATTAAAATCATTATAAAACAGGATGTTTCGGTAATTGAAACATATCAAAACTCTCCAAATTTTACAAAGAAATTACTTGTTTGTTACATTGGATGAAAGAATGAGAGGAATAGAGAAATCATGTCAAAGGAAATGTTCTTATTTACAAATGAGTTTTAAGTAGTGAAATTGCAGATGCTGTTTATACTCTGGTCTAATTGCTTCAATACACTTGCAGGTGGAGAAAATGCTAACTTTTGCCAATTAGGATGCTTGTTTGGTAGCAAAGCAAAGTACTGTATCCTTCATTCATAAAGAGAATTTGTAGAGTAGTATCAATTAATTGAAGAAAATTAATTGAAACTCTTAAAATTTTCACAAATGGAAACTTATTTATAAAACTTAATAATAGGGGATCAAATGCAAAATTCTCTAAATAATATTTATATACCCTATATATTATGTACTGTATATGTACTATACAAATTTATCTACTATATATTATATATCATTTAATACATATAATTATACTATATAAATATATAGTATAAAATATAGGAATAATTGATCTTTTGATGAGAATTAGTTTAAATTTATCTGAAACTTTTTAAAATGTCTGGACACATTAAGCAATTGTTTTTCTATGACAATATTATTTTTGAAATTCAGTTTCTAATGTAGTCCATAATGAAGCTAAGAGAGTAAAATTTATGGAATTTTAAAAACTGAACTGCCACAGCAAAAGCATCATAAGAGAAAAAGCTTTAAATGGTGGATTAATTATTAATATGTAAAATAAAATCAAATTTACCATAGACAAAAACAATTTAATAAAATCAGATTAAAGGAATAATTCTTTTCAGTATTTACTATCTTTCCATTTTTAGGATTATTGGTCCAGTTTCATTGTTCCTGGGTGACAAAGTTGCCATATTTTCTTTAAATATGTGAATTTGTAGCACTTCTAAAAATCTACTATGGTTGTACAGTAGTTCTCAGCACACACACACAGTGGCACTGGCTGCCCTTTCTTTATTCTCTTAATATCTAATCTTTGCATTCTATCTCATAGCAGAAAATACTTGTCATCTTATTTATTTCCATCCCAAATTCCTAGAAATGTTTTAAGCTTCTTTACAAAGTTTCTCTCAACATGAAGAGAGTCTGGATTTTTCTAAAAAGTATTTTCAACTTAATTTTGAAATCTTCTAGAAAAAAAAATAACATTTTTAACTGGAAGGAGATTTGGAGTTGAATAGTCTAATGCAAATTAAGTTAAAATTTATTCGTTAGTGTGTTTCAATTCCATGGAATTATTGGTCTCAGATGTTTAAGGCTATTTAAAGCCCAAGGCTGTTTTTACACACACACACACACACACACACACACACACACACACACACACACACACTTCTAAAACATCAAATTGAATAAAATAACATTGGGAAATCTTCATATTATGGCCAATTATTTATCTCAATTTGACTTTTTTTGTGGCACTGAAGATGGAAATCAATGGTAGTCTACATTGAGCTGTATCCCTATTTTTATTTAAATACTTTCAAATTTGAAACTGGGTCTTGCTAAATTGCCCAGGCTGGCTTTGAATTTACAGTCCTCCTGCCTCACCCTCCCAAATACCTGGGATCAAAAACATGTGCTCCCACACCCAACTTTGACTTACATTTAAAATAATTAATTATTAGACTAATATTTTAAAATTGTAGCTTAGTATATTTACATTTAAATACATCACAAAATATATTTTATCATAAAATTATTCAACCACTTTATAATAGCAATTTACTAGAATTTGAAATATATTTTTGCTAATGTTAATGAAAATAAAATTAGATTATTACCCATCAACTCTTCTACCTCAAATCAGGATTAAAGAACTAAGCTTGAATATTTAAAGAACAAACTGTTCATATCAATCAGAAGTAATTTTTATTTTGCCTTTTTAAAAAATGATCTAAATGCTCAATCATTTAGAAATAGAGATTATAATTAAAACACTATGCAATTTAACATTAATCAGAAATTACATGAGGTACAGTAGTAGGTAAAAAATTCAAATGACTTCCATGTAACAGAAGTAAAGCTGAGAACAGTCTTTTAATAAAGGCCATTTTGCCTGGTAGGAAAAGATTGTTAGTTGTAAAAAGAAACCTTTTAAACTAATATGATGAGGAGCATGTAAAAATTAATATTATGCTCTAATGTTCTCTCTAGTGAGTAGCCTAGGTTGATTTATTCATTTAGGTAATTATGTTCAGCAATATTAGTAATTCACTGTTAAATTGAATTTGGAGAACACACAATAAATTGAAACTGTAGTCATATTTCTTTCTTACTGTGTAACAAACAGAGATGTATTGATGTAAGTTCTGAGTGTACTACATAAGTTAAATTCCCTAGACTGCAATTTGATCAAAAAGCTTTAGACATTTACTTGAGCTATATTAGATGGCTGCCATTGGATGGCAGTAAAATTCTACATCAATCACTTTAAGCAAAGTGAAGCTGGAAAAATAATGGGACTTTTCTTTTATTATTTAACAGCAGAATGCTGATTTAAAAGAGAGAAAGCTCAGGGGGTTGTGTATAATGTAACAATAGCAACTAATTTTTTAAACTGTTTTCTTGTCCCCCTCAGTTAAAGGGAGATACAATTTTGGAAGAATCATTTACAATGTTTAGTCACACCAAGAGAGATGATATTCTTGACTTTCTTTTATTTAATAAAATTCATTTTGTATTTTTAAAAGAAATTAATGAAGAGAAATTAACAAAAACGTATTATTCGAACCTATCTTTTGTTTTGTTTTCTGATTTTAAAGCACACTTGCATTTTTGTTATATTAAGTCCTTTAAAGATTGCTTTATTTAAAGAGCTATGAATATTACAATGTGTAACATTTGTTTAAACACTGAAGCAGGAAAACAAAAAATTGAAGTCACAATAAACATTGCTAAAGTGATTTTAGGAAAGGATTTTTTTCTTTTCAAAGAGACTTTAAAGTCTGTTCTTGCCTATCACTGAAAACAGCCAATATTTTCTCTTGAGATTTTGAAGACAATGTTGAATATTTCTGACCTTATATTAACTTATATTTACTGAAGAAAATTTCACAGAAGGACAAGTCTGAAGGAAAGCCTTTGTGACCTTAAGCCTGTTGTGTTTATCACATGAAATCAACATGAATAGATAGCACAGAGAGTAAGTAAAATGAGATATGGCTTAAACACTATGGCACATAAAGAAATGTGTTCTTTTTTTCTTCCATTCATTTAGACTTTTATTTGGTTAGAAGTTGGTATCTTCAACTACAATTTATTTGGCAATAAAATGAACCAATTGTTTTTTAGGAAATATTTAAGTGGTCTAACACAATCTGAAGGCTATTAATCAGGATTTCCTGGGATCAAACCACAGACTTCCCTGCTATTTATCTCCTGGCTCACTTTATGTGTAAAGACTATTAAAAGTTTATAGTCTTCCAAAGATCATATTAGGCATTAAAATTCAGGCATCTCATTCTTGCCACAAAGATTGTTAGAAGAAAAGAAAATAAATGAGTTATCATGAATCCATTCTCATCATGAGGAGTATAAAAGCATGCACAGTGGAACAATATTCATTTATTTTTATGACAATGCTTAAGAAGAGAAAAGAGGAAGTGAAATAAACAGGGATATGTAGTATTATTACTTCAATGCACAGGGAATTAGAAAGGATGGAATGAAATACCTCTGCATGCTACAAAGGCTATACTGAATGTGTGTGTTAGTGTTTTGAAGGGTATGATCTTTGCAGGTCTTAGTTTATTGAGTTAGTAAATCTATTTCTGGGGAAAAGTTTGATTTAGTATCTATTTAAACTGATGTTTAGCAGTTTTTTTTTTTTTTTTGTGGGTACCTGGGGGTCGACCTCAGGACCTCGCGCGCCAACAGGCACGCGTGCCGCTGAGCGATATCACCGGCCCCTTTTTCGTATGTGGGCTCCGGGAGTCAAACTCGGGCCCTCGTGCTTGCAAGGCAGGTGCTTACACTGCTGAGCCATCTCACTGACCCCTAGCAGTATTTTTAAAGTTCATACTATGACATTTGGTCAGAATAAAAAAAAAGACATTTACATGTTGTTCTACATGTGCTATTTCCAAATAACACATGAATGAACAAATATAAAAGTTAATCTCAAATATTTACAGATATAGAAATTGAAAGAAGAACATAACCAATTAAACATTTCAAATTCACATATTTTACAATTATATGCATGGTTAAAGACAAAACTGTTTGTTTTGATGGAATACAAAATTGACTGGTGTCCCAATTTTAATACTGATTTGATCACTTATGTATATAAATTCAAACAATAACAGATTTTACTCTGAATTTGAAGAAAGTATTTGAAACATGTCCTGCTTATTAAAGATAAATTTTACCATGTTACTGTCTTTTAATTAATCAACAGTTACCTTATAACATCAAGACATCCAGTTTAAGCACTGACAAGAGTTTCTTTAAATTTAAAGATGAAAATTATTGAAAATACCCATTTACAAGTCTACAAATATCATAAAAATTTACCAGATATTTATCCAGTTCCCTTTATAAGTAGAGCTATTTATATTAAATACTGAAATGGTGCACACTCATGCACAAAAAGATTGCTTGAGTCTATTTAAATATTCACAGTATGATTTACACTCTTCTAATGCATAATCATTCCATGTTATTAAGCCTGTACTTAAGAGCACACAATCTGGAGCTAAAATTCTTCAGTTGTAATATTGCCCCTACATTAACTGCGTGACCTTGAGGAGTTTATGCTGTCAATCTGCATCTTCATTTTCCTTCTCTTTAAATACATAAAAATATTATCTACCTCATAATTTTGTTTTAGGGAAATGAAGAAATTTTATATGTTAATAAAATATTATGTAAAAGTGTGATAGCTAAATGTGAATATCGCAATAGTTATGTGCCAGGAAAACAAAGGGGAAAACAGCAACTCTCTGCTATCAATGAACCCATAAACTAGATAAGGAGACAGATTAGTGTTTTCAGGTATTTGCTTGGTAGGCACAGGAAATACAAAGATATTTAGTTCCAGATGCTCACAGACATGGGTGGGAGACATAACTATAACGCAATGCAGTTAAGTAAGTGAAAGGGCAGTGCTCTGGCGAAAATACAGACCATAGATGGAAACAAACAGAATAGACTACCCGTGCACCATTAATGGAGATTGGGTACAGTGGAACAAATCCACAAAAGGCACATTTTTTTTTTTTTTTGTGGGTACCGGGGGTCGACCTCAGGACTCGCGCACCAGCAGGCGCCCGTGCCGCTGAGTGATATCACTGGCCCTTTTTTCGTATGTGGGTTCTGGGAGTTGAACTCGGGCCCTTACGCTTGCCAGGCGGGCGCATATGCCGCTGAGCCATCTCACTGGCCTGGCACATTTTTAACTGGTTCTGGAGGAACAGTAGTCAGTCAAGGGAAGAGGAATATGAGAACAGTAAGCAGAGGGAACAGCCTGTGCAAAAGTATCAGACATAAGAAATTATGTGTAATTCCCCATGATATGGACATACAATGCTTATAAAAAATTAAAAGTGATTCTTGCATTCTAAGAGATTTAAATTTAACAGGAAAGAATATAATATAAATGTATGATTTTATACTGAACAATAATTTGACTTCTTTTATTTGCTATGCAGATTTTCCCATGAGGAAAATAATGCTGAGCATTTATAAAAGATTACATCTAAATTTTAAATCCAAAAGCACAAACAATAAAATAGCGAATGAATTATTCACTTCTTACAGGTAGAAAAATGACCTGTCTGGATTGACACCATCTTGCAGGGCAAATACACCAATAATACTACACTTGGTTCCCCATATTATCAATAAGGCTGTATAATTTTAAAAATTAATAATGTAAAAATGATTAAAAATCTGTATTAAACAGTTTACCAATAAGCTATAAAATGAGTAGACACTGGGCCAAAAAGGCAGATTGTGTATAAATTTACCACTCTTTAAAATTAAAAGGAAAGATTTCAAAGTATTATAAAACCAAAAATAAAGAACCAAAATGATAAAATTCTATTACTAGGTGAAAAATATGAATGGGAGAAAAACCAGATCTGAAAAATAAAACAAAGAATAAGTGAAAGAATAAAACTCCCAAAGGCAAAATGAAATTTCTATTTTGATTGAAGAAATGCGTAATTCATATTAAACACTCAATGAAAAATAAAAACAAATATTCTAAAATCTCCCAGCACTCTAAGAAAATACCTTGGAAAAAGGAACCAAACAAGTAAGTGTAGGAAAGAATAAAGAGAATATAGGGGAAAATAGAAAACTATTAAATAAATACATTAGCTCTAAGGAGAGAAATCATGACAAAGCATTCATTATAATGAGAACCAGAATAGCTATGATAATAAAGATTAACATATGATTAACCAAATATCAAATGTGATGATGTAAAAAGCAACAAAATTATCCAAGCAAAAGATGAAGGAAATTAACTTTACAAGGAAAGTAAGAGGCATACCTTACAGAAAGACTTTCTGATATTTACACTTTATAGAAATTGCCCTTTGGCTGGTGCTTATGTGGGAAACATGTATATTTACTTACCCTCAAATTTTTTTAATGTCATAATTAGGAAAGGATTTTGAAGTAAAATTCAGTAGTTCATGAGTATCACATGTACACATTTTTGAAGCACATAGTGTCTATAGAGTTAATAAACATATTGGTTACTCTGAATGCATAGAAAGTGTACTACAATTACTTTTAGATTTCAAGTTAACATTTTCATGATGAACAATTTTTAAAGAAATATAATCTTGACATTAAACTGGAAAATTTACTTCAACATGCAGCATAAATGCACAGAAATTGTTGAAGACATAGTAGTATACTCAGAAGTCCCATGATTCACAGATTGGGCACATAAAAAGGCAAGAACATAGTGAATAAGAAGGAGAGTTAAAGAAATACTTATTTTCACGTTAAAAGATACAATTTTTAGAAAGACAAGTAGAGTCAATGTTGTGAAATTTCAAAACAAAGATAATGATACAATTATTCAAAATCAATAGGACAGAGAAAAATCAAACACACATAAACACACACACACACACACACATCAGGTCTACAAAGGACCAAGAATCAAAATAACATCTAATTTTTTGTATGCAAATTTGAATTGAGAAAGCAATGATGCATTACCTTCAAAGTTCTGAAGGAAAATTAATTTGAAATTAAATTACTTACTTTCATAACTCTCTATGTATCTGTATCTTTCTTTGTAATGGTTGATACACTGTGTCAACTTGAGAAGTTAAGAAGTTTAACTCAGCAGGGGGCCAAGGGCCTCACTTTGTAAACATCTTCATCCTGTGCAAAAGGAGGGCACTGGCAGTGGAGTGAGTGCTATACCTGCCCTGGGCAGCGGTTAGTCTGCTTACAATATGAGGGAGGAAAAGAGCCTTGCTCTTCCTCTCCTTTTGCTCTTGTTGCTTTTGCTGTATTCTGCCACCTTGAAGTGTTGCCTTGTGCCATGCCACCCTGCCTTGGAGCCACATGATTATGTACTGAAACCTTCACTAACTGTGAGCTAAATAAACCTTTCCTTCCTTAATTTTGGGTGTCGGGTATTTTGTCTCAGTAACAACAGAAAAGTAGCTAACACATTCACCTTATCTATATGTCCCTGTTATGGCTTCTATTTAGATGCCCCCTTCCAAAAGCCTCATGTTAATAAGTGGGGCTTTTCGGACGTGGCTGGATCTAGGCTGTGTGAATATGGATTAAGGGTGTGTGATAACAAAATCAGACTGTTGATTGGTTTAGCTTAGCTCTGGGTGTGAATATTGGGAAGGCTCATCATGGGCGTGGGTAGCACTAATCGATAGGCCTATAGCCAGAATGGAATAAAAGGGAAAGGGAGGCTTGCTGCTTCTTGCTTCCTGCCTATCATGCCAAGGACTGTTTTTCCTCTGCCATGTGGCCCTGCCTTGGAGTCAACTGATTGTAGACTGATTTCTCTTCAAAGTGTGAGCCAAAATAAATTTCTCCTTTAACTTGTAGGTGTCCGGTGTGTAGTCTCAGAAACAAGAACGTAATTAAGACAGTCAATATATTTTTACCATCTGTCTTTCTACTTATCAATGAGAACCATTTTTAGAAATGCCAAGTGTGGAAGGCTAAATTTTAAAAAAATAGAGCAATACATCTATTCCCATATATTCTTGTAAACTATCAACATTCCCAATCAAGAGATGAAGTTAACTCTCCTTGTCCTTGAACTTTGAAAGGAGTTTTGATAGCTATGATGGACAGAATGGGTAGAGGTGATATGTGCTAACATTGAGATATATAGCAGTAGAAACTTTGCATGACAAAAAATATATAGCATTGTCATAATTAAGCTTGTATCCTTGACTGGATTAAGAGAATTCTGGAAAGATTATTGGATTATGGATGTGTTAGTTTCATTGTGGATTAATCCTCTGATGCTCATAGCAGAATATGCTAGTAGGAGGTGGGGCTAGTTTGAGGTGAGGCATGGGGCTTGTGTCTTTGGAGGATATATCTCTCATTGGTGTTTTTCCCCACTTCTCTGCTTCCAAGCAACTCTGGTAGGCAGCTTTGCTCCACCATGCCTTTGTGCTGTGATGTTTCTGCCTCAGAGCCAGCTGGCCATGAATTGAAACCTCCAAAACCATGAGCCAAATAAACTTCCTCTTTAAATTGCATGCATCAGGTATTTTTTGTCAGCAACTGAAAAGATAACCCATGCAGAAAATTGGTATCAATGAAAACATTGACTGTAACTAAGCATAGGGTTCAGAAGCCCTAGGAGCCAGTCTATAGGAGGTGTATAGAAAGATTTGGAGATGTGAATGACAGAATACCTAGAATGTTGTATATATAGCTTTATGGGTGATTCTGATCACAGCTCAGTAGACCAAATACTGACAGGAATGCAGACAGTAAAGTCCAGGCTCATAAGGTTTCAGTTGAGAGGAATGACTCTATGAAGAATTGTACTAGAGGCTGTTTATGTTACTTTCATGAACTTATCTTTTTTTTTTTTTGTGAGTACCAGGGGGTTGACCTCAGGACCTCGCGCGCCAGCAGGCGCCCATGCCGCTGAGCGATATCACTGGCCCCTTTTTCGTATGTGGGATCCGGGAGTCGAACTCGGGCCCTCGCGCTTGCCGGGCAGGCGCTTAAGCTGCTGAGCCATCTCACTGGCCCTCATGAACTTATCTTCACTTTGCTCATGTCTTAAGACATAGTGTGAAGTTGCATTTAAACACTAATTGATCTGATAGAGGAAATGTCAAGGCAGCCAAGTGTTCGGGCTGTGACATGAATACCATTGGCTGCTTTTAGCCTGATAGTGAGATCTAGCAGCAAAAAGGAGAGAAGAGAGATTTTAAAAACTTAAGTCTGACCCAAAAGAAACCAAATATAAAGCTGGTACCAAAGGAGGTGTGGTTGCTGAATAGAGTAGCAACATTAAAAAGAAACAAAATACATTGAATAGGGGTTAGAAGAAAGATGCATTGAGAGAATCTCAGAAATCAACAAGATGCCACCATCTCAGGCTCAAGGGTGAAAAAGTGTGAAACTTTTAAAAGAGAAACAAGTCTGTGGTATACCTGATCAAAAAGGCCTCCTAAAAAATGGTATCCTAGGATTTATTTCTCTGTATTCAGCCATCCAGTTTTTCAGAGGCTGCTGCTGCCATGGCCCAAATAGGCCTATCTACTGCTTGTGACGACAGAAGACCTTGGTATCATTCATATGATGAAGTTTTTTACCTGGCAGGCAGAATGCAAGAGTTGAGGGGTAATGGAAGTGTACACCCAGATTCCAAAGGAATACCAGGGAGGCCACGGGGCATGCTTCTGAAAGACAACACACAAAACTGTGAATTTGAAGTTAAAAATATAGTGGAAACTCCATGAAGTTAGAGATAACAGAAATCTGTAATGTCTGCTGAGGAAAACCACAGGCTGTAAAATGAGCCAGCTCAAGAGAGAGGCCATGAAGGCTGCAAACAGAAAGGCTATTGTGGAGAAGCACAAAACCCTTTGGAACTCACATTTCACTACTACAAGCCCCAGAGCCATATATAAAACTACAGGACATAATCTTTGCTGAGCTGAACTTCTGTAGTGATTTGATCCTATTCTTTTCCTATTCTCCTGGTCCTTCCTCTTGGAATGGGAATGTTTAACCTTTGCTATTGTATGTTGGGAATAAGTAACTTGCTTTTTTAGTTTTATAGGGGTTCACAGTAAGAGTATGTCTTGAGCCTCAGAGGAGGTTTAGGCTTGTACTTTTGAGCAATGCTGAAACAATTGAGACTTTGGGGAATAAATTAATGCATTTTCAGCTGTATGTAGGATAGTTACATCATGTTAGGCAGAATTATGTCTTTGTTATTGTCTGTATTTGGGATTAAGTATGGCTTAAGAAGATGTATTTAGATATCAAGTTGACAAGGGGTGGAAGGTAATAGTCCATTGTCAACTTCATGGGATTAAGAGACTTCACTGTATATGTTATTGGATCAACCAGGCACTACACTAATCAAAAATTAATCCACTGACTCTCATATGCTGTTAGGAGGTGGGGCCTGTCAGAGGTGAGTCACTTGGGCATGCCTTCAGAGGGTATATCTCTTGTTTGTACTCTTCCTCTGTGCTCTACTTCTTGGCCACCATAAAGTGAGTAGCTTTGTTCCACCACGCTCTTCTACCATGATGTTTCTGCATTCAAGCCAGTCAGCTAAGGACTGAATCCTCTGAAATCATGAGCCAGATGAGCAACTCCTCCTTTAAATTGTGGGTCTCGGGTATTTTTTTCTCAGCAGCAGGAAAGCTGACCAACACAACCATAAACAATAGCAAAAATGAGCTATTTGGAAGAAAATATTTGAAAAATATGAGACAAATTATTATATATAATTTTTTAAAAAGATAAAAAAGTTAATAGAAAACTACAACCAAAATTTTCAGAGGGACGAATTCAAATATGACCAAGTCACAGAATAAAGGTACTGAAATAAAAAACAATATGTACAACTCAATAAATATAAGGAATACACAATAGTAAATCAGTACAATATCACTTTTGCACATACTATTTTGAAAAAATAAATTTATGATTTTTGATATCTAGTATTGGTTAAGGGTTGAGAATATGAAAGTCTTACATGATTGCCTTTATGAGCATCAACATATAACATCTTAAACTTTAAAACATGAACATTTCTTAACACAAGTGTTCTACTTCTAAAATCTATAATACAGAAATTTTTAGGTGTGCCCATTTGTCTATACATCCATATAAAAATTTTGTAGGTCTGTATTGGTGAGCCACAAGATTTAAAGAACCCTAAATTTACATATTCCTATCCTTAACTTCTAGCACATATAAAATACAAAATATAACAGCAAAAACCACAGTAACTAAATGAAATAAGTTAAATGTGTTTATATTGATAAATCAAATATATATTTGATCAAATATATATTAAGGATGATAAAATAATACTTTTTATAAAATGATATATTATGAATGACTATCTATCAGTATATATATGTATATATATATATACATATACATATATATATATACATACACACTTTGTTTCATTTTTTTATTTTATGGAAAAAAGGTAAGACAAAATATCATAACAAAATAATAGGAGAATAGCAACAGTTAATACATTGCATATTGTTATCTTTAAAGTAATTATTCAGAGTATAAGATACAGGTATTAAAATTTTCTCCACTCAACATTAGCACAAACCTTCCTTTTTAATAAACTGAGACATAGTATAACTGACTTGCATTTTTTTCCCTTTTCCCTTCTGTCCTTTCCTCTTTCCTCCTTCCTAGTTCTTTTTCCTTTTGAACAATTTCTTCCCATTTGTCAATATCTATTGTACATTTTAGATCTTATTTACTCTTTCAGTGTCTCAGATCAGGGAGACAATACGATGTTTACACATGTGAATCTGATTTATTTCACTTATGAGTATGGTCTCAAGTTGCATCCATTTACCTATAAAAGTCTCAAGTTTGTCCTTCTTTATGGCTGAGTGATACTCCATTATATAAAAAGACCACATCTTTTTTATCCATTCCTCGGTTGATGGGCATTTGGGTTACTTCCAAGATTTAGCTATTACAAATTGTACACACATATATTTAAAGACATTTGAAAAGATACACACCAATCCATGTATCGTTGGAAAATAAGTTTGTAAGAGAATAATTTATAACTAGTACATAAGCCCCTCCATTCTTTATTGATGTGGTTCAGTGCTTAATTTTTCAAAAGTGTGAATATATATGCAAATATATATTTATGCATTGTTCAATTTGTTTAAATTAAAATAAGAGAAGGCAAAATTCTAAAAGTTTGCCAAGGGTTAGAGAGAACAGATTATCTTTGCTCAATGTGCTCAGACAGCTTTAAAAGGGCAGAAATACCTAACAAAATGATCTCGTATACATAGCTATTAAATTGGGGTGCATTTTTAATTGGGAGCTGATTTAGAGTTGTTGGCATAGGATCCTAGTTCTCTTTCATGTCACCTCTCCGACTGGCAAGGTTGGGTATTTCACTAGAACAGTTTCAGCTGAACTTCCTGGGTGGTAACTGACATGTTCAGAAAATACTCAGAGAAACTGAAAGACTAGGAGTAGAAATGAGAAAATCACTCAGTAGATATTTCTGCTGCTTTCTACTACAGTGTAGAAAAAAGTTAGAGTTCAAGTCCTACCAAGTTGGAAGGGTTACACAAAAACTCAGGCTTTGTATTGAAATTCCTGAAAGCTACACTTCGGAAAGAAAATCTATATGCCCAGAACAAAAGATTTATGGTTTGGGTAGGGGTAAAACCCAGAATATCATCCTAACAAGGTTGTAAAACCAAGGTTCAACAAGATCAGTGAAATGAGCAAGTCCTGTCTGCTAAAACAAATGCCAACATACATCAGAGAGAAAAGTATCCATTTTCTAAATATGTAACTAAAATTTGTAATAGAATTTTACTGTATTTATAAAGAAACAAGAGAATATGTTTCCCAGGCAAGACAAATAAGCAGTCAATAGAAACATGGTAATCTAGATATTGAAATTAACCAAGAAAGCAGTTCTTAAAAACATGTTCCAGGACTTAAAGAAGATAGAAAATACTAACACAGATGATTCAGTTGAAATTTTAGAAGTCAGACAATATTGGCAAGATTGGAGAACCAGAGCACAAGGTCAGTGATGAAGCATGTGGTGGTCAGAATAATGGTCCCTAAAGGTGTCCACATTGAGGTGTCCATAACCCGTGAAAATATCAACTTACATTGGGAAAGAGACTTGTGGATGTGGTTAATGTAGATCCTGAGATGAGATTATTCCGGATTATTGGGTGGATCCAGTGTCATTACAAGAGTCTTTCTAAGGCAGGAGTGTTTAAGGGGAAGACCAGAAGATGCTAATCTGCTAGTTTTGAAGATGGAGGAAGGAGAAAGCCAATAGAGCTGGGAAAAACAATAAAATGGATTCTCTGCTAGATCCTTTAAAAAATTTCAGCTTTGGCAATGTCTTGATTTTAGGCTTGTGAGTTCTGACTTCCAAGTCTATGAAGAAGTAAAGTATAACAGAAAAAATAAACGGTGGTGGTTGACCTATGGCACACACACTGTCAGGCTCTCAGAACCCTCTGTACTGGCATGCGAGGCAAGCCGCCCCAGCACTGCCCCAGTGCTGAGCATGGATAGCAGCACACACAAGGACCCTGCCCATGCTGGGTAAGGAGAGCGGGCCCAGGTGACGACATCACCAACCACCACTCCTTAGCCACAGCTCCACCAAGCTTTCTCATGGCTGGTCAGTATTTAGGTTTAAGTGCACTGTTGGCATTTTGTGATGAATAAGTGGGTTTGGGGTTGCAGTTTGGGCACTCAGTTTCTAAAAGCTTCACTATCACTGAACTAAAGGAATAATAAAATGGCAAGCTATGAGAAGATGAAAGGAAAAGCGCTTCAAGATATTGGGATAAGAGGAAAAGGCTCTAAACCAATAAAGAAGTTGATACACCTGAGGAACTTAAATTTAAAATAATATTGACTCAGAACTAGTGAGTAGATTTAAGACTTCAGACCACAGTTAGGCAGGAGCCAATGTCTTGTAGATTATACTAAAGCATGTAAGTTTTTTCTAAGACATGTCTTCCTTAGAGGTCTTTTAACTAGAAAAATGACTTTTCATCACATATAATTTAAAAAAGGGGTACTATCAAAACTAGACGAGAAAAACAACAGTAACAATGTTTTAAACTTTTGGAAGACTATAGCAATATGTACACCAAACAGAATAGTGGCTTTTGTCTACACTGGATACGAACAGCATAGACTGATAGGAGATATGCTGGAATTCTATTTAGGGAGATTTAATGATGAATTGGATGTGACATTTTAAAGAAGGGAGAGATGTATGTTAAATCTTATATGTTTTGTCTTAAATGATTGATAGTGTTTTAGAGATAGTGGGTAGTGAATGCTATTTTGTTAATAAATTACATAACTTGGAATTGATGCTAGAGCAATACAATGTCAAAGCACCATACTTAGTAACTGGGGCCGGTGATATAGCTCAGCGGCATAAGCGCCTGCCTGGCGAGCGCAAAGTCCTGAGTTCGACTCCCGGTACCCACATTAAAAAACAAAAAACTGACCACACACTGGCTCCAAATTTTCATGTTTGAAAAAGGAACAGAGTAAATTACCAAATTCCTTCCTGAATCTCTGAAATAGCTAAAATTTCCAAATTATATCTTGGTCCTGCACATCTAACAAACACAAAGTAGATCAATATATATCCAATTTAAATTATTCACTTGTTCTTACTTGAAATATTCAACATACACACAGAGTATCAAGAAACAAGAAATCGATTAAAATGTACATAGATTTGTAGCTACACATACTGGTGTTTTGAGTCTTGGCACCAACATTTTATTTTATGTATCATTTGAAAATCAAATATGACCTTTCTGAAAACTCTAGATTTTCATAGGAAGGATGTAAGTATTAATAACTTCAGCATTGCTATAAGAATCATTAATTAAGAACCAAAGTACTTTTGATGGTTTGTGAAATTTAAACTTGGAAATTTGTCATTTTTTTCCCCCGGTGGTCTAACTGACAAAAAAACTAGTCATTGTAACATTTGAAAATAAATAGCTTTGTCTGAAATAAATTGAGTTTTCTTCCATTCTCAAATATAACAATTAATTGCAGTTTGGCTACTACATTCAAGTATTTAAATTTTCATTTATAACATTTGCAAGTAGCAACTTAACAACTTAACCAGGCTGTCTCGAAAATGAAAAAAATATTATTTCAAGAAAATGACAAGGGTTTGGTGCTGAGGACCAGCTTGATGTGGTACAGAGCAGGCAATAATTAATAAATGGGCACAAGAATAAATTGCGAGTCTCTCCTAGGCCTACGAGACTTGTGGCGAGAGCCACGGCTGGCTTAAGGGCAGGTTAATCTTTAAGCCAATGGCCAGAGCTGAGACCAGCAAACAGCCTGTGAAGTTTTGGTGCCTCAAAGCAAGATAACATGGCAGCTGAGGACTTGACTAGTGCAAATTCCTTCTAGCTCAGTGGTCGCAGTGAGCAGACAATCAGGTTACCAGTTAACTATGATGTGTTCCTGTGTACTTTTCCAAAAATGCTTTGTTCCTGAATTCTCGGGAACCTTGACCGCATGAGCAGTTCACCCCCGCTGCTTCCTGCAGCCACCAGCACCCCCTGCAATCAAGCTGTGCACCTAATAAAGGCCAAGGACACTGGGCCTTGTAGTCTCAGTCTTTAATGAGCTTTGACCATCATGGCAACCCTTGTAACTAAAATATGTATCTTGTCTGTGTTTTATTCTGTGGTCATATCCCTGAGCGGATTAGTGGTCCTAGGCCAGGTCCCTGATAGTTTGGCTCAGTGCAAAGGCCCTGGGTTCAATCCCCAGGATCACAGGGAAACAAAATGTGCACATATGTTCACATTTTATAAAAATGATATTAGTACACGTACACATGAGTGTGCACACAATATATATACATTATATAATTTGCTTAGGGCACTTAGTATATATTTTAGATATCCTGCAAAAGATATATGTAAATCAAACTCATTTACATTAATAACTGTATAATAATATTATGTATATACCAAGGTATCAATAAATGCACCAATATCTAGGCATCAGTAGATTCCATTAATCTTTTAAAAATAGACATCAATAGACTGGATTAATAATTCCAATTCTGGAGCATTTATCTTTTAATCCTAGAAATGGTAATTATGTTTGATAAATGCTAAGAAATGGGCCAGCCAAATGTTATCCATGTTTTAATTACTACTGATATAAATTAAAAACATCAAATTAAATTATAATTATGAAAATATTAAGTTACTTTCAAAAACTTTACATTTGTCCTTTTATAATTTCTGGATTTTTAGTGTGAACTAATAAATATCTTCATATTTTAATATATCTATGTTCAAGTATCTTACTTTTTTACATATGTGTCATTTAATAAAAAAAATTTCTGTGTAGAATGTACATTAGCATATGCTAACATTTTTGCCAATGTAAATATTACTTAGTATAATTCTTTGAATAATGTGTCATAAAACATGAACTTTAATAAGTTTCTATAAAACTTTTTTTATGTTACATTTTATATTTAATTCTCTTTCATGAATAAATATATATTTCCTGTGCCAGCCCATCATCTCATGATTATATTAGATTTTTTTAAGAAATTTTAATATGAACTAGGCCACATCCTTGCTTGTATTCTTATTATCCATATCTCTGAAATTTTTGCATTTTTATTCTTTATTAAATTTAAGGTTGCTGGGGATATAGCTCAGTGGCACAGCACCTGCGTGGCAAGCGTGAGGTTGTGAGTTTGATTCCTGGTACCAAAATAAATAAATGCATAAATAAAATAAAATAAAATAAAACTTAAGGTAATTTGTTAATTGTGCAAACACCTTTTATTTCCATTGGGATTTTCATATACATGACTCTTATCCTGTCTCTCTGCAGAAGTTTGTTGGAAATATTGGTACTTAAAAATAGAAGCATGGGCACCTAAATACTTATTTGACTGAAATGAACCAAAAGCAAACCAAACAGGAAAAAAAGTATTTTGAACCAGAGGATGTTCCAAGAAATGAGTATAAAATAGCAACATAAAGTTTTAGAAGTAATACTAGAACTGATTTAACGACAATAGCTGGGTGTGGTGGCACACACCTGTAATCCCAGGATTCTGGAAGCTGAGGCAAGAAGATCACTGTACGTTTCAGGCCAGCCTGGGCTACAGAGCCAGTTTAAGGGCAACATAAACTACATAGTGTGAGATTCTGTTTCAAAAACAAGACAAAACGAAATACTGAAACACTAGTCGGAGTAAAATAGAGGTACAGTTTATTAAATGCTTATTCTGTAAAGGCTGCTGTGTGAGTTAGATACATTATTTCCTAATTCTTATTAGAATAATACAAGGTGGATATAGTAACAAGGAATGTAGGTTACGTATGTTTGTGTTCAAGGAAACCCGTTTGCATATTTTTGAAGGGAAGAAATCAGGGTTTCATGTGTAACTTTTGTGATGTGAAATAGCCATATAAGGCAACACTGGGTGTCTCACTTCGGAAGAATCCTTACACTTTCATTCCCATTAAAGTTCTTGCTGTACTAGTGGTGGTAGAATAATTAATTATATCAGAGACACTTAGAGAAGTAGGAATTTTTATCAATTCCATATCCTTGCAGTTAATCAGCAGCAAATATGAAGAATCTATAGGGAATCTCTAAGTCATGAAATGTTTAATTATTCCCCAAAAAAGTTTACATAGTGAGAATTTAAAAAGTACTGAAACTGGGCCGATGAGATAGGTCAGCACCATAAGAGCCTGCCTGGCAAGCTTGAGGTCCTGAGTTTGACCCCCGGTACCCTCATAAAAAAAAAAAAAAAATGTACTGAAACTAATTTCCAAGAAAGACTCTGAAATACTTTTTAGGTAAAAGAGATATGTCTATAGCTTAGGTCACAAAACAAGGATCTTGTCTGAAGGTGCAGGGAAAAAGTAGAGAAATTTCAAGCAATGCCACCACAACAAAGACATCTTTTTGATCTAGTACCTTCATTATTTTTTCTTTTTATCCAGTATTTTGTGATCCAGTATTTTGTATAAATCCTAATTCTTAGACATGCCTTCTTCTTAACAGCTTCTGTCAATGTTTTTAACTCTGAAATATATGATCTATTACTGATTTTGCCACTATTAAAATATACATGATTTGTGCAAAATTCAGGAGTATTCAGATTCTGTTTGAATTAGAAGCATTTTTTTGCAAACAAAAATATGCAAGAGCCAATATTTATACAATTCTCTTAAGTGCAAAGAGGTGTACTCATGACTTTGAACTTTGCCACTTCTGAACACAGAGACAAATGAAATGATTGCTCTTCAAATCATTTTATTGTATAGAGAATCCAGCTAACATAAAATACATAGTTTGTGGTAATATCCATTTTTAACTTGATTATATTCCCAGAAAGTGTATTATTGAGAAAATCTTGGAAATATAGGTGGGGAAAATAATTTCAAAGGATAAAGTATAAGGTTTCATTTTGAAAATGAGGTGGCTTAGCTGTCATATTTCACTATAATTCCTTGAGATGTTGAACATTTATGGCAGGTTGGGTAGACATTGTCTTCTTTGCAGCCTCTTGCGTAGATCCCTTAAGTCTATGTACGTAGGGGAAAATGAGATTATTCAAAATACTATCTAATTACTTATGTCACTTGCCATTTTAGAATCAAGAAAACATACTAAGGATTTTTTAATAAACAAAAATACTCCTCAGAATTTATATTCAATGCCCATTGGTCAAGGAATAAGAGAAAGCCTATCTGAGCCTACCTGCACCCTCTTTCTATGGGCTGATGGCTCCAGGGCTGCCTGGTCTAGAGGTTTTCCCAGAGGACTTGTGCTTTTTCCATGCCTGCTCTACCACAGCTTTCACCCAGGGGTTCTCACATATGTTGAAAAGTAAAGTCAATAGTATATTCCTTAAAGAAAATGGATTTTTACAACTAAAATCAATATAACTTTTCACAATGTAATGTCATAAAAATAGTCTTCAAACCCCTTTAATATACAGTGATATTGGAAAGTAAATATTATTGTTGATGGAGAAAATATAGTAAAAATTTACCATGTACAAATTGGCTCTTTACCTTCAAAAATACTGACATATGAATAAATATATAAGAAATAATATATCTCAAGAAGATGCCACTGGTTTCATAATGAAAATGTGGTATAGTACTGAGTCTCTTGATATTTTCAGACATTTGAAAAGTTATGAACTATTTCGAACAGCAAGTCCATTTGCTTTTCCCATATTTTTTTCTAATCAAAATAATTGGCTTCAAGTTTTTTTATATGATATTAAGACAAAATTTGATGTTAAACATTAGAGGAGAATTTCACTATCTTCCCTTTTCATGGAGGTTTTATTAAATTAGAAATAATTCTTTGATAATATTAAATGTCATAAGAAGAACACATTTATTATTGTTGGATTGCAATTTTGATAATTATAAATTTTTCAGATATTCATGTCAGGCTTATGTTCAGAGCTTAATTTGTCTTGTTTCAATTTAATTTTACAAAATTACTGAATCTTAGAAAAGCTTAAACAATATACTTGATTTCAGAAATGTTGTTTAATATCCAGAAGATTTATTAGTAAAACTGAATCTTGATTGAATAAAATTTTGGATGTTTTACAATTTCAGAGAAAATAAAACATACAAAACCATAAATGATAACAATCTCCAAAGTTTTAAGTCAATTAAATTACACTAATAAGAAACAGGTAAAAGCCTCTCTCATTAGAAAAATATTTCATTTAATGAAATGCCAAAAGTTGTCTTTTCTCCATGGTGTCTGAGAAGATAGTAGGGGACTATTACTTTCTAATTTAATGTAGAAATCAAGAATAGTAGAAATAAAAGTAAAAATATTTTGCCATTTTATCAAACAATGACAACAAAACCCCAGAGTACACTGGGTTTTATTCTGCAGAGGAGGCCTAAAGAATCTAGATGGAAGATTGAATTGAATATCAGAAAAATCACACCGATGCTTCCTGTTAACGGTGCCTTGATGGTGCCAAAACATGACGATGTAAGCAGACAGAATCCCTCTTCCTCATTGTGCTCCACATCTCCTCTCCTCCAACCTCATCTAACCTGACATTTGCCAGTTGGCAGATATGTGCACCTAAGCAGCAAAGTCACACATTAGATTTGAATAATTACATGGGAATTTTTTACCTTAATGTCCATGACCATCTTGTTTGCATGTTTGTTTTCTTGTATTACATGAAAATATTCATTAAAAACAATTGGAACTTTGAATGGGTTATTAGGTCTTAAAGGAAGGGAACTGAAAATTCTTTTCTTGGGCATTCTCATAGTACAGTATGTAACATACATTTCTTTGGTTAAAAAAAATACTGCCTGCTTGGAAAAATTAAGTTTTGAAAACTGTTTCCTTCCTTGTGCTTTGGCTTTAGACAAAATCTAAAACTTTTCATAGATGTGAATTTGACAGAATTTGTCAGTCATTAGACAGGACGTGATTTTTTTGAGTTTTTATTCTTTTTTGTTGTCAGTGTGTAAATAGTGCTTGTCTTTTGTATTGAGAGTACAGATCTCTGATTTGTAGTGAAATAACTTACAACAATGCATTTGGGCCATATCTTATCCATTTAAAATGAGCAAAGGCTGGGGTAAGGACTCACTCATCAATACCACAAGAAAGAGCACAAACAAAACAAGAAGGAAGCTGTCCAAATATATATGCATAAATGCTCCTGAAAAATCTTCACTCATACAATTTTATTTAGTGCATATAATCTGTTCTGTGGATACAACAGGGTATGCAGAGCTACTCCTTACCCAAGGTTTATAGTAATGTGAGAACAGTACAGGCTACCTCTGGTTGCATTTTCCTACAGTATTTTTAAAAATTTAAAATAACATTTACATTATCATACAAATTATCCAATATCCAGATAAAAATACAAAAATCCAGGACTCATTATTTAGATAAATTAAAAGTGATTTAAATGATAGGAGAATGGTAAGATGTCCGTAGATTAGAAAATAATAGCTTTGAAGACAATTTCTTCTCAATCTATCTATAGACTCAGTGTGCTCTAAATCAACACCTCTTCATTCATCCTATGGCATTGTTTATTTCTAGATGTGTCCAAACAGCCTTGTGTGCTCATTGGGGCGGGGATTTTGGGAAGTGAGTGGATTGTGGAGGCACAATATCTGACTGGCTGTTAGCAGGTAGGACCTGATTGGAGACGGGGTGCTGGGGGGTGTCCCCTGCAAGGTTGTATCCCCATCCTAGCTCCTCCCTTCTCTCTCTGCTTTCTGGCCATGGTGATGTGGGCAGCTTTCCTCTTCCAGGCCTTTCTGCCACACTGTTTCTGTTTCAACCTGTTGAACACAGATGGAAACTTCTGAACTGTGAGCCAAAATAAACCTCTCCTTTAAATTGTGGGTATCAGATATTTTGTCTTAGCAATGAAAAAAGTGACAAAAATAACCTACAAGTTCGCAGTCATCCCACTATTGAATATATACACCAGAAACACCTGTGTATAGATCTTAGAAAACAGTCTATTTATAACAGTAATGTTTGTGGTAGCAAGGATTTCAAGGTAAATTAGATGCCCATTACAAAGGGAATGAATAAATTAAATAGGTAGATGAATTCTTCAGAAAAAAATATGCATCATTTGGAAAAAGTGAATTAGAAATACACTCATCAATGTGAGTATTAAATGAGATATTAAATACAAATGCTGAGAAAAATAATTAGAATGAATGCTATAGAATAAATATATAGCAAAATAGAATTTATTTGCTTTTAAGAGCATACACAAAAAATCAAAATTTTTAAAATTATATATAAATCCCAGGACATATAGCAATATATTAGGGTGGTATCATTTTGGTAATAGGAACAGAGAGAGTTCAGAGATGTAGTTGGAAATAAATTGAAATAAAAAGAGAGAACTTTACACAGATTGATGATAATCATGTGCCATAAATATAAGAATAGCTTCAACTTTATTCATGATACATCATTGTTTAAGGCTCTTTCACCAGAAAAAAAATATATAAATAAAATAAAAATTATTTAGTACATAGAGGGAGGGATCTGCTAAGTCTACTGCTCCTGGGAACTTAAAAACATTAGAAAAGAATAAAATGTGTCATTGGATTTGGCCTTATACTTCTTTAATGACCTTAAAAAGAATTTCAGAAGAATGTCATGGACATCATGATTCAACTCTCTGTATCTATTCTCTGGACCCCAAAATTCACATCTGTCCCATGTGCAGAATGTTTCATTCCACCCCAACATCCTCAAATTTCTCAACCCCTTACAGTATCAACAGTAAATCCAAAATATCATTGCAATATGCCAGTCATCAGTTTAAATTTTCCAAATCATATATTTTAAAGACATCTAAATTAGGTATGGGTGAGACTCTGGATATGACCCATTCTGGGCCAAAATCATTCCCCATTTTTGGACCTGTGTAACTAAACAAGTTATCTACTTCCAAAATGCCACAATGGGACAAACATAGAATAGATGGTCCCATTCCAAAAGGGAATAAAGTGGTTAGGATGAAGGAGTCACCAGTTCAAGAAAGATCAAAATATAGCAGATAAAATTCTACTGTGCTTAAGGGCATGAGAATAACGAGCCTTTGTGACTCAAGGCTTTTCCCTTAAGGCTCATGGCAACTCTGTCAACTTTGTGGTCACTGCCTTGGCATCAACCCTACAGGCCCCTGGGCCACTCATCCAGCCTTGGCCTGCAATTTTCACATCAGCTCCATCAGCTCAGATGGCTTCTGTTACAGAATTCTGCCACTGCAGCCTGCCTGCCTTCTTGCCAGCTTGTTTGCTTTCTCTCCCTCCCTCCCTCTCTCTCTCTGTGCATATGTTGGTAGTCAAGTACCTCTTCTAGTCTATTTTTTTTTTGCTTGTAAAAGCCCAAAATCTGACAGTTTGTCTACCTGTCTTAATCCATTGCACTTCACATAGGGACTATGTCTGCTGACACAACATTCTCAAACAGCCTTATAGATCTCCTTTGTACATCAGAGATCAGTTCCCCTAAGAGGGTTCTTGCCACATCTTTCCTGGATCATCTTCTATTCTGAACTTCTGCTGAGTGAATACATGAGTCACACATCCAAATTATTCAGCAAATTCTTTCCAGCCGTGCCATAGCCATCTCTCCAGAACGTGCTTTTCCAAGTGCATAGCTTAATTTTAGCATCCTTTGCAATTTGGATAGTCCAAGAACTGCCAGAATCACCCAGTTCTGGATTTTTATTCTGAAGATTATCTTAAATTTCTTTCTTTCATCTCACATTTTTACCATAACTATCAGGGTCACAGTGAGGCTGCATTTTCATTTTCAACATTTTGCTTGAAATCCCCTGTTCTAAATATTCAAGTTTTATGCTTACAGGTTCTGCTTTGCAGACAATAGCAGAGATTAATTATTTTTTTTGTGGGTACCGGGGGTCGACCTCAGGACCTCACGCGCCAGCAGGCGCCCCTGCCTCTGAGCGATACCACCGGCCCTTTTTTGGTATGTGGGTTCCCGGAGTCAAACTCGGCCCGCGCGCTTGCCAGGCAGGCACTTACATTACTGAGCCATCTCACCGGCCCAAGAGACTAATTGATGCAAGTTTTCTTTCACTGTTTAGCAGAGAGCCCCTTTTCCTTTGGTTTCCAAATATGAGTTCCTTACTTCCTCCTAAGGTCACACCAGCCATGTCTCTAAAATCCATGTTTCTACCAATAGTGTGTTCCAGAAGATTTAAGATTTCTTTATTATATACCTCAAATTTTTTTCAGCCTCTCTGTATCATCCAGTCCTCAAGTAACTTCCCCATTTTTAAGTATATCTTGCAATTGTATACCAGTTCCTGGTAACAAAATCTGTGTTAGTTTCCAAGGACTGTGATAACAAATTACCACATACTTAGTGGCTTACCATGACAGAAATTTATTCTCTCACACTTCAGAAGGCCAGTAGTCTGGAATCAGGGTGTTTCCAGGGGTTGATTCCTCTGGAAATTTAAGAGGAGAATCCTTCTTTGCCTTTTCTAGATCCCGATGAGTCCAGGAATTCCTCGGTTTGGGATTGAAAATCTCCAACCTTACCTCCATATTCACATGGACTTCATTCCTGTTTTCCGTGTTTTCTCTCATAAGCACATGTCATTGGATTTAGGGACCACTTTGATCCAGGATGGTTTCATCTTAAAAATCCTTAGTTTAAAAATAATATTTCTCTAAACAATGTCACATTCACAGATTCCAAGGCTTGGATACAAGTTATCTTGTGTGGTGAAAGAAAGAACTGAGTCACCTTTCAAATCATTACACTTGTTTAGCAGTTAAACACTTTTAGTTTGGGAGTTGTATTAAGGACAAAGACTAACTTTTCCTTTATATCACTGTGTATTTTGTAACATCTGTGCACTTAATAAATACTTAGCTATTCCAAAAATTAGAAATTTATTTGTGTTCAGTACTTAAAATTTTGCTAGACATTTATTAAATAATGATGTTAGACTAGTTTTTTAAAAAAATAATAATATGTTGTATCAGTAAAATCTCATGGTTTCACAGCCTTTAAAATGTAAACCCAGAATCTGTTTAACAAATCTTAATTGTCCCTGTTAGCAAAATTCTAATTATGCAGAAAACAAATGAGCCTGTGTATGATGTGAAATATTTGAATAATAGTAAAAAAACTGGTTCTAACTATTGGTAATCACAGATAAATATTGTTTGTGTGCCTGTATTGGAATTAGCTCAATTTACCCCCATGGTCAATTACATAGCCAAATACATTCTTGATGGGACTTGTGTAATGGGCCATCATTCTTTCAAGAACAAAATTGTTTCCTATTCCTGCAATTTGATAATAAGTAATAAACATGTAATATATCAATTTACAAAGTCAATTATATAATCACAAAGAGTGCCAACAGCAATAACTGAAATACTCTGTACTGTATTTACTTTCATATACTTCACGTTCCCTAAGGCACCAGGCCTGGCATTTTTCCTACTTTCTCAATTTTCTTTGCATAATTTTCCATTTGGTGGACTGCCATTGTCAACAGCAACACTCTTCAACTTCTGGAGGCTTGGTAAGAGCAGTTGAAGAGATGAGAACTGTGTTTAATTAAATTCTGGTTGTTGAACGTAAATGCAAAAGTGCTTAATTATTCAACATTGCTGGTGATGAAAGTCACAGAAGAGGCTCCAGAAGAAATTTAGTTCTCATGATCTCTGAGATACAATCTTGAAAAAAATGTCACTTTTCTCTTTAACTCCTTTAAATTAAAAAAGTGTTTGTAAAGGAATGCCATGAAGGTATTCATATCTCATGATATACTGTGCTGAATAATTAAAGCTGCTGAAAAGATCTATAATACAATAACATATAAAAATAGATAATATCATTTTATAATTATGCATAGGATATACTGCAGGAAAACATCTGCAGGATTCAGATTCATATATATTTAAGGGAAATCTTTGACTACAAGCAAAAGAAGAACAGGGAAGATTAATTTGAATTTGAGGACAAGAAACTATTCCACATTAAAATTTGATTTTATGTTTCTTTCAAAACTCGTTTAATTTTTAAGTTTAATTTTTAAATTTATGTTAGATATAGATTGCAATATGTGTAGAATTCATTCATTCAATAATTATAATCACTACAGCAGCCTGTGAAGTGTTTTTAAATAAATATGAACCAAATATCCATTCTAAAGATTTGCTATTAAATTACTTGTTAAAAGTAAGTACAGATATATTAAACATCTATGATAGTATTACAATCATATTTCTTCAATGTGTTTGTCAACATAAAAGAGATAATTCTTAGTGTACATTTCTCATTTTACACATTTTATACAATGGTATAGGGATCTTTTGTTTTCTTAAGTGATTAAATTGATATTACTGGCAATATTGCTGCTAACATTTGGATAAGGTGGCATTTCAACTTTCATCTTAGAGTAGGTAACCAGAAATAGATGAAATTTTATACAGATGTGGCTATCCACAAATGTGGATATTGGGAAAACTTAGTTTTGTCTCCCAGTATTTATTCACCATATAAATCTACTAGCACATTCTTATATGTTATGTAAATAAGATGTGGAATTCCAATAGTGTATCAGTGTTCTACAGCAGATGGTACACTGAGATTTACCACACCATTACATTTAATGGGTTTGAATTCATTTGGATTTCTTGATGTTCTCTCTGCCCTTCTCATAGCAGCAATGTTGCCAATGTTCCTGTTTATATATGATTTGAGACAGTGCTTAAAGAAGAAAAATTTCTTTATTCTAGAAATATGAGTATTTTGTCAAAATTTACAGTGTATATGTATTACATTTTTGAGGATTTATATGCCCTGAGAGGAAAGGATAGTTAATGAATATTCAACAAAGTACTTGCAGTCATTACACTCTAAGATATTTTTAAAAATGGAAATACTCAATTAACTATTGTAGTGCTAGTCGGGAGAACTCATTTAAAAAACAAAAATAAAGTTTCAGTCCAGATAAGCGTGGATGAAATTATCTTAAAAAAACTTTAATCTGAGAATACAAATACTTAGGAAATCATGCAGCTTAGTTACATTAAGCAAAGATGTTCATGACTACTTCTGTTAACAAAAATTATATAGAACTTGGTTCACAACTTTCTTTAGATTAATAAATAATATCCCTCAAAGAGTTTAACTGATGAAGGATCAGACTTTAGTGATAACTGAAAATGACAACATGAGCCATATAGAATCTTTGAACTTGCTCTATTTAGGATCACAGTGAGCCTTGATGCAGCTTTAATCAGTTACAGAAGGTACTATGGATGGACATAGAATGGAACAAGAATAATGAATTTAATATTATGAAGATAATCTAAATCAATTTTTCTCAAAGGATTTTTCTCAAAGAATCATCATCAAAATCATCTATGAAATATTTTTAAAATGAAGATGTCTGGATTCACTAAAACCAAATTCTATGGGAGTGGAACTTGGGTATCAAAACACTGAAAACAGACAAGCAAGCAAATAAACTTCCAAAACTCTGTGGTTATTGATTATTATACACGCTGACACACACATATATAAGGAGAAGGTCAACATTCACACTCAGATCAAAAGTAGACTACCTAAATTTACATTAGACTTTTTCCCTTCCTAATTCTGTGATGATGGTACTCCATGTCTTAGTTTCCTTAGCTGCAAATGAGGTTGACCTCACTATGTCACAAGATTGTTATGAGGATTAAATGAGCTAACATTTGTAAAGCAATTTAGATCCAGCACATAGTGAACACACATAAGAGTTTGCAAAAAATAAAAAATGCAAACATTTATTGGAATTGTCAGGTCATAATTAACATTTCCCGGGTTTCTATTAGAAAAGAAAACTATCTAGAAAATATACAAGCATTGAACATAGGATAAAATATTATTTTCTGTGCCAAAATAATTAATAGAAGGTGAAATACATTCCAGAATTTTTTTTGCTTTCATCATTATTAAAAATTTGTAATATCGGGCTGGTGATACAGCTAGCTCAGTGGCATTAGCACCTGCCTGGCAAGCGCAAGGTCCTGAGTTCGAATCCCAGTACCTGCATTTAAAAAAAAAACAACTTTGTAATAAAAATTTTTAACATTGTCAGAATCAGCTTCTGATGCTACTCTAGATAAAACATTCTTTCAATCTTTTTCAATAGTACCATGTAGTCTTTGGTGACACACACTGTTATGCATGTGAACATTTTTTTCACTAAAATAAGATGAAGCTTAAATGCAGTATCTTGGTGCATATATGTGCACACTATTTTCAGCAAATCATTTCAGTAATACAGCTCAGCAGTCACTTTAAAGTGACACTGCAGACACAGTATTCCAGGCACTTTGTTTTCAGTTCATTTGTGGGACATTGGACTCATTTGGCAGCAGTACTGAAGTCACATTTGTTTATAGGCACTTCAGAGGCATGCACACAACATCCCCTAATTGCATTACAATAGCCTGCCTTCGCCATGTGTTTATTGACTCTTTGTTCTTAGAAGCCTTTTCAATTACTATCTGTAAACTCCTTAGATTTACAGCCATTTGTCAACATTGAGAACTACAAAAGCTGAGTGCTGAAGATGGATAGAACATAATTATATTTCCATTGATTCGTACCTGGCTTTCTACCTAATGAAAGTTAATTTCAGCAATGAGCTACATGTTTAATGCATGATGATGCCATCATCATTCTATCTACTTTAATATTATGATCCTGAAGTTTACATACATCCCATCAGAACCAGCTGACGAGGTCTTCTGTTTTGGAAGCAATATTTCTGGGCACTTCCCAATTGTACTTGCATCATTATTCACACAAGCTTCCAGTAAGTCTAATTACTTCTTCAAATTGGCCTGAAAAGCATTTAGACAGTGGGGCTTTCCATTGGCCCAGAAGTCATTTGATCTCTTCATGACTTCATGGAGCCAGCAGCAGCCATTGCAGATTGGCTCTGACTGTGAAACAGGCAATGGTACATCTGTTTTTTGGTTTGTTTTTTAATGAGAAAAACACTTTCTAAGAAGGCAAACTTCATATCCTTACTTATGTAAGAGTTATGTACAACCCTTTAAAATATGTAAATGAGTGTACCTCTGGGAATAAAAAAGTTTGTTGAATCTAATTTGGAAACTAGTATCTTGTTCCCAGATCCATTTTAATACCATAAAATCTTTTAATTTTGGCATATGTACATATAAGACAACAAAAATTCTACCAAGTTTAATCAGACTGACATACGTAAAATTTAACATTAATTTTGGAAGTAACAAATTATATGTTTAATTAGTGATAAATAAAACTGAAATTTATGCTACATGATGATATTTGCTGTTTTGACTCTTACCAAAAAAGCCACCCCATTTGGTTTAAATTAGCAGACCAACATGTTAATATCGTTATAAATGAAAATATTCCTAGATTGCAGGTACTTGCGGGGGAAACACTTAAAAATAATTTATTGTATATTATTGTATATATTTATTGTATACATTAACCTCAGATACTTATTTATATCAAAGCACTTAAAGTACCAATAAATATATAAATATGGATGACCCCATTATGATAGTATATATATATATATATATATAATATACTATATATATGTGTATATATGCATATATATTTACACATGATACATATGAAACTACCTTATAATTTAAATGTTTGAAATATTTTAAGGTTCACAATAAACCTCAAATGTTTCATATACTACCAATTATAACTTGGGGGTAACAACATTCAAATCTTTTAAGAATGTCATAATTTTCTCCAATATTTATGACTGAAGGAGAAGGAAAATATTTAATTTAACATCTTCCAGAAGAGCATCATGCATATTAACCTTCTATCCCATACAATCCTCTTCAGTTCCTCCATACTGTTTAAATTAAAGACTCATTCAAATGTAAAATTATACATTATTACTTGATTTATTTAAGAAATAATTATTTAATACCACCACATTCCTTGCAGTATAATAGGTACTATTACTACAACAATAAAAGCCCAAGTTGGTATTTTTACAGTAGTTATGGGGGAGGCAAGAATCAAAGCAAGAAATTACAAAAGTGTAATTACAATGTGGGTTATATGCTGTGGAAAAGAAGTTCTTGAATGAATCAGGAACAGTGAAAGAAATCATTCCAGTCCCCAAATCCTTGAGATCAAAGTGGTAAAAATGTTAATATGGGCTATCACAGAAAATTAGATAAAAATAATATGAGATGAGACAGGAGTTGAGTAAAGACAGGCTCACAGAGCAGGAGATTTTTAAAGAGCACTCTAGCTGCTTTCTACAGGATGAATTAGTGGCCAGGAAAAGACCACACAGGAAGAACACCTGGCGTACTACTGCAATAGTTCAGACAGAAGGTGGGAATGACTCAGAGTATTACAATGAGAACAGTGGAAATGAAGAAGTGCACAAAACTGAGATACTTAAGAGGAAAAGCTGGATATAAAGAATGAGGGGAAAAAGATAAGTCAAGTATAATTCCTAGACGTCTAGGTTACTAATTCATAGCTTTGTTACCATTAATTGATACATAGAGTTTGGGGTAGACCTGGAACAAGGATGAAAAATTATAGTTCAATTTTGAGAAAATTGAATTTAAGGTTCTTTAAAATACCCAAGTAGAGATGTCAAGGATAAGTTAAGTGTAGAGATGTGAAGATGAGAGATGAAATCTAGGCTTAAATTTTAAGGCTTGCCATTTAGAGGTAACAATAGAAATCAAAGATGTGAGTGTTGTTCCATATTAATATATTAATGTATACAAAACAAAGGATTTGACAATGGAATTTAGTATAAATATAAAGAGAGATAAAATAAATCAGGCCTGTTTTATGATAGTTTCTATAGAATAGCAAATAGAATCACCTGAAAATTATTGATCTAAAAAGAGTTCGGTTAGATGATCAAATTTGACATCAATATACATTTTTCCAGAAAACAGATTAATAAAAAAATAATTTAAACAGTGAATTCTCAGAGACAAGACCTGTTAGTAGCTTTTGTAATTCTCAGACCGCTTATTTGGTTCTGTGAACAGTGCAGTCTCTTTCAGCATTGTATCATCAGTACCTGTATACCTGGAATAATATTTTTGAAACAGTTCTCAATTTACTCTCTTATCCATAAACCAATATCCCTCCCTTCCTAGTTCTTTTTTTGTTTCTCTCAACTTTTTCTTTTAAATATAGTGCCTCTTCTCCTCTTCAGAGCTAAAGCAAAAAAAGGGAAGACCAGGCTCTATCTACTCATCCTCCTTTGTTCTTATCTCTTATTCTTCCGATTCATATGACTTTTCAGTATAAAATGAACAAGAATCTCTTTTATTCTATTTAATGTTCTCCCACCTGTTTCAATTTAAAGCTAAGACTTAATTGTTGGTATAGTACAACAAGAGTTTGCCCAGGAATTATGGCACAGGATTGTAATCCTAGCACTCTGAGAGGCTGAGGCAGGAGATTGCAAGTTCGAGTGCAATCAAGTCCATCTGATTGACTTAGTAAGACTCTGTCTCAAAATTTAAAACAAACTAAATTTAGAAATGCCTGTGAGGCCGGTGAGACGGCTCAGCGGCTTAAGCGCCTGCCTTGCAAGCGCGAGGGCCCGAGTTCGACTCCCGGATCCCACATACGAAAAAGGGGCCGGTGATATCGCTCAGCGGCATGGGTGCCTGTTGGCGCGCGAGGTCCTGAGGTCGTCCCCCCGGTACCCACAAAAAAAAAAAAAAAAAAAAAAAAAAAAGAAATGCCTGTGAATGTAGTTCTATTAGAAGAGAAGTAGTAAGATTTGGGGATCTTTCCTTTACTGTTACCTTCTTCTACTTCCAACTTCTTACTCTCCCAGCTCTGCCCTTGCCTGAACTTGGAGAACAAATCTACAGCAAGTGAAGTTCGCACCAGGGTACAGTTGATGAAAAGAGGAACCAGTGGAAGACTATTTCATCTGTTACAAGATGAAACTCGGAGAGGTTCTCTCAGGCTCCTCGGGGACCAGGTGTATAGCAGAGAGCTGGAGACTTCAAGGGCACTGAGGAGGCTAAGGAGTGAGCCTGCTGGCAGAGTCAAACCAGGATCTGACAAATGCTAGGGAGAAAACACTATAATTCTGAACCCAAAAACTGTACCAATGAGTACACACTGGAGAGGTTAACTGGATGAATGAATGGGGAGAAAACTGAAGTAGTCAGCACATGCCAGTGCTTAACAACAATAGTAACTCTTTTCTTCACCAGTGCAAAGTCTCTCATACATTAGACACTAACGATAAAAAGAAGTGAAATGAGCAAATCAAATATTTTGCTTTAAGGGGAGTATTTTCATTATTGTATGAAGCTGAGACTATGTGATTTCCTGAGATACTGAAGGGTCAAGAGGAAGTTCAAGCAATTTAAAGATATAATAAAGTAGTTATTTTTTCTTTACAAATCTGAGCATGTACAAGTGAATGTCAGCTTTCAAATAAAGTTTTTGAAGTCTATATCTAATTTACTTGTAGAAAATTTTCTTCACTTTATTCCAAGAGCAGTGTTTACTTAATTTTTCTTCATTTTCATTGCTATAGATTCGATTCTAAATATCCCCCAAAGGTTCCTGTGGTAAAGGCTTGGTCTCCAGCTGGTGGCGTTCCTAGGAGGGATTAGAACCTTTGAGAGGCAAGGCCTGCTGCAAAGTATGAGGTCACCAGCAAGGAGCACTTTAAGGGGATAATGGGACCTTGGTACTCAAGTTTTTGTCTCTTTGCTTCCTGAGTATGAGGTGAATAGTTTTCCTCCACTTAAACTTCCCTCAATGACGTGCTACGTCACCCAAAGCAGGCCAACCAACTGTGGACTGAAACTTCTAAAGCAATGAGTCAAAATACACCTTTCCTCTTATAAGTTGATTATGTCAGGTATTTTTACAGTGACAGAAAACTAACACACTCAGTTTTTCTGTTATAAAACTTGATAAAGTATAATTGGAAAGTGAAACACAGAACAGTGTCACATATTGTAAAGAATCAAATATTACAGAAGATTCAATACTGTTAGATAAAAAGTACTGTATAAAATATTCACTTAACATGCTATTTTTATTTATTGAAATTTTCTTATCTGAATTAAAATAGAAAAATCTTGAGAATTTAAAACTAGGATGGGAAAAATTCGAGCTATTAAAGAAATAAAGTTAAGATTTCAGTCCCTATTGTTTGAAATGAAAGCAAGTTTATCTTTTCATCAATGCATAGAACAGATGAGATGTTTAATTTGTAACATCAGTCATTTGTGAAAATTCATATGCACAATTTGAAATAAAATGACATATACTTGAACTGAACTTCTTGCTTTTTTTTTTTTTTAATATGGGTACCAGGAGTCGACCTCAGGACCTTGCGCTTGCCAGGAAGCACTTGTGCCTCTGAGCCATATCACCGGCCCTTTTTTCCTTTATGTAGGTACCAGGAATTGAACTCAGGACCTCGTGCTTGCCAGGCAGGCGCTTATGCCGCTGAGCCATCTCACCGGCCCCTTCTTGCTATTTTTGAAAAGATAATTCCTCTTCTGGGCATTAGAGGATTTTTTTAGTCCATTTTAAAAATATGATTTCAGAATAATATATTTTTAAATAGCTATGTGAATACATAGGTTGAGCAAATTCCAAATGTAGCAAATTTTAAGAGACTAATCTATGATTTCACCGTATGCTATGTTCTTATTAGATTCAACTCTGGCTTTAGATAAAAGAAACGTTCAAATATAAAATATTTTGAGGTTGATTAGCAACAGTAGTTTCCTAGAGACAAGATGTCTTATTCCTTTTGTTCAGCAGGTGTATGCATGTCTTAGGCAAGTGTGAAACAATTTAACTTTGATTGTGTTTGATTAGATTATTTAAATATGCATTTTACATTATACAGACAAATTTTATGCACATTGCTTGAGTATCTGTTCCTATAAACTTCTGAGCCTTTCTTTCTTTTATGTTGTCTGAACATGTTTACTATGATGTAGAATAAGGTAAGAAGATGTTTCCCTGAAAATGTGAACAGATTAAAAAGGATGTTCTCTATCCCGCTTATGATAAATAATATTTTGTGCCAACAAATTCAATATACTTCTCATTTCATTATGATCTGAAAATGATATCTATGTTCAGTTTTTATTTGGAAAACACCATTTCAAGGTCTGTACATTTGTATAAGTTTTTTTTTTTTGTGGGTACCAGGGGTCGACCTCAGGACCTCGTGCACCAGCAGGCGCCCGTGCCGCTGAGTGATATCACCGGCCTTTTTTTCATATGTGGGTTCCGGGAGTCGAACTCGGGCCCTCGCGCTTGCCAGGCAGGCGTGTACGCCACTGAGCCATCTCAACGGCCCTTTATTAGTTTTTAAATTATGGAAAGAATAAATTCTTTTGCAAAAATAATAATGATTGCTAGTAAAAATCAGACTCAAGGATTATTTAATGGATTTCTATATACTAATATATTTATTATTCACAGAATAGTAAATCTGTGAGACAGTTATGATTATCTGTGTTTTATAGCTAAGGAAATGTGCCACATAGACTCTGAGTTGCTTGGCCAAGGTACATGACTATAAAAAGTCAAACAGATTTTAAACTCAAGCTCTTAACTTCTAAATGGCATAGTTTCAGTTTGTGTTCTAATATGTTTAAGTGCCTCTTTCTATGGCTTCACCCATGCAGTCCATCTGCCAATATTATTATTTACACGTCCTTCTCAGTATCTCTCTCATCTATAGCCATGCTTTATTTTTTGCTCTAATTTGGGCTGTCATCATATTTCCTCTGATTTTTGCCTTATATCTTAAGTCTCTCAAATTTCTAATCCTTTCTATATGCACATGTCAGAATCCCCTTTCTGATGTTCTTTCATAATAAAAACTCAACAAACAGGAATACATGGGAACTTCTTCACCCCGACAGGAATAGACAGGAACTTTCCTACCATGATAGTGGCATATAAAAAAAACCCAATGGTAAACATGAGACTTGATGTTGAAAGATATAACCAGAATGATTTCTCCTGTCTCTTCTATTTAGTATTTGACCAGAAGTTCAGGCAGGACAGTTACAGAAGAAAGTGGAAATAAAAAATATTACTATAAAATATTTGTAGATGACATGGTCTTGTGCATAGAAAATCCTAAAGTAAATAATAAAGAACTGTTATCTAATACACAGATTTGACAGGGTTTTAAGCAATGTCAATGCACAGAAACTCACTGCATTTTGATATGTTTACAATGAATAATATAAATATAAAATAAAATAACTCCATTAACAATACCATCAGGAAGAATAAGATATACAAAGTTTTAAAAAGTATAAAAACTATTGTCTAGGGGCCGGTGAGATGGCTCAGCGGCGTAAGCGCCTGCCTTGCAAGCGTGAGGGCCCGAGTTCAACTCCCGGAACCCACATACGAAAAAGGGGCCGGTGATATCGCTCAGAGGCACGGGTGCCTGTTGGCGCACGAGGTCCTGAGGTCGACCCCCCGGTACCCACAAAAAAAAAAAAAATCTATTGTCTAAAAATTATAAGACATTGTGGATACAAAGAATCCCATTGAATTTCACACTTTGGTGAATAGTAAAATATGTGAATATAATAAAGTTAGTAAATATATAAAATAACATTTTTGTGCGACTGAGGACCTTCCAATTGAGGTACATCCTCAGCCCTTTAAAATTTTTTTTCTAATCTTGAGGCAGGATTTTAGTATTCACTAAACTACCCAGGCTAGAATTAAATGTAGGATAGTCCTTTCTCAAAAACAGGTGTATTAAAAAAAGGTGGAGAGAACGAATAAATGAAAAGCAAACAAATGATACAATCAATAAATGAATCTTACCTTCTTTTTAAGCTTCTTATTCACATGTTATAACTGTATTATCAGGGTTCTAGGGTATGAATAACAGAATCTACTGTGATTAGTTTAGACTGAGAAGAAATTTTTAAAAGTACTTTATCTCACAGAATTTCAAAAAGTGCCAGAGAGCCGCATTCTTTATCTCTTGTTAGAAACAAAGCCTAAACACACTGCAGATGTACATGTAGAGAAAATACCACTGGTCTCCTCCAGATGCTCAGCACTTATGAGACTCATGAATAGATTAAAAAACTCTGTTAATGTCACTGCCTGAAGAGATGGTCCAAGTTTTAACTAGATTTTAAAGAATTTATATATGTACCTTGCTTGTACCCACTGTGGATATCTCTTCTTTCAGAGTCTATTGCTTGTGAAGTGCCAAATATGTTTAGCAAGGCATGAAACAGCTCTAGTCATTCATCAGTGGTCACAGAGTCATATTTAGGCATAACTTTAAAGGTGTCATAGAACTTATATTTACTGTTCTGAATAAACATTAGTCTCATGAAAAGTGAAGTACTCTGGGAAAGGCTTGTAATGATCCACTAGCTAGGTAAACTGTCATTAGCCATGATGAAAGTGTCTGTGGGTTTCCATATCAGTGCACATTACGCCTGACAAGGTAATACTCCACAGAAATGAGAATTCAACCTCCATGTCGTTATAGGTCTCAACATCCACTCAACCTGACCAAGAGCATGCCAAACTCTCCCGGGGTCTCAATGCTGACTTTGCAAAGGGGTGGACCGAGATGGATGACAATTCAAGGTAAAGATAAGTGCAGTGGACTTTAAGCAATATCATTTGCCAGTCATTGAATGGGAAAAATATTGTGACAAGAATGACCTTCAGCAGAAGAACCAAAGTACTTGATTTTAATATCATTGGTCTTAGAAAAAGTCCTGACTCAGTTTTCCTTTTATGAGCATCTGATACAAATTCATATGCAATTTCTCACTGCAGCAAAACAAGTCAGATAGATTTCCTAGTCTTACTCAAAGTGCAAAAGCTAAAAAAAACAAAAAACAAAACAAAAAAAACCCCGAGAATTTGAAATAAGAAAACCTGAGCATGGTAATGGAATTATGGGAAAATCATTCAACAACTACAGAGCTTCAGGTTCATGAGCTCCACTATAAAGAAACTGAAATATGCCATGTGGTTGTTGTGAATTCTAAGTTAAATGAAATATATTTAGAGTATCTAAGAGAGTATCTGGCCCATAGTAGGCAATAAATGTTTGATGGATATGATTATTTATTTTGAGCATGACCTATTTACCATATTAATTTATATTTTAATTAAATTTATTTTGTTCTGTAATAATATTTTATGTATTCTCTACAGAAATAACAAGGCACGATATAAGTCACTTAACAGGTGAGAAAACTCAGAAAAAAACTAAATTAAGTGATTTAACTAAAAGGCATAGAAAAAACAGAGCTAAGATCCCACTATGTTACAATTATACTCTTTCTACTAATTCGAGGGTAGTGGTGGTGGCATAAATGAAGGATGAACAGTCAAATCATAATTGACATAGAGCTACAATAACAGTGTCTAAGAAAGCAAGCGAGGTTTTAATCTCAGATTAAAACTTCCCATAATTTTCCTTACAAAATCATAAATGAATCTTAAAATGTATCTATTTTGGCTACCTATAGTATCTGTTTATCAAATAGAATGAAGCATTTCAATCTTTTGTAATTGTTCATGATAACATTAGTAAGTGACATAGATAACATTAGTAAGTGTCATATCCATTCACATCTTTCTAATTCAGTGAAATTTCTAGATAATTGCATAGGTGCACAGAGAAATACTACATATCCATGTTTTGCTTGAAAATGAGTATGATCATGGATAGAGGTGTAGCCAATGTAATAGGTAAGAGAAGGTGTGTGTAACTTATGGATTGTGCTTTTAAAAAGAGGGAGCCAGCTTTCCATTACCATAGTACTCATCAGCAGAAGCCAAGGAAGCCTTCTTTGACCTTCAGATGGAAGGTAGATATTGAGGATGGCAGAACAACAAGACAGAAAGAGCCCAAGTTTCTGACATCTTTGAGAATTGGAGCCAACATCAACTTAGAATTGTATATAACATAAAAATAAATATATCTTATTAAGAACACTTCTATTGGGCCGGTGAGATGGCTCAGCGGCATACGCACCTGCTTGGCAAGCGCGAGGGCCCGAGTTCGACTCCCAGATCCCACATACGAAAAAAGGGGCCGGTGATATTGCTCAGTGGCATGGGTGCCTGCTGGCGCGTGAGGTCCTGAGGTCGACCCCCGATACCCACAAAAAAAAAAAAAAAAAAGAACACTTCTATTTTGGAAAACAGCAGCTAAAATTATATCTTCACAAATCACAGTATAACTTACTATTCTGCTATTACTTCTGTCACTATCATGTGTGTGCCATTTACTATAGAATGAGTATGCTATCAGATCAGTTATCTGAAATAAACTACATGAAAATCTGTCCACCTCCATTCCATATTTGTCAAGCAAAGAAAATAAAACTATAAATTAACATAAGCTAGGAAGTTAAAATAAATATAACTTGCTTTTTTAAATGTGAAGGGGATCAATAGATGGAGTGGAAGGGAAGGAAGGAAAAGGTATTAAAAAAGTATTCAAATGTGTTATGTACATGTACCAGCTCCCCACAAGGAATGTAAGCATAATACAATGCAAGCATGCACTATTAAAAAAATGAAAACTGGAAAAAAGAAAAATAAATAAATGTAACCTGAAAGTTAGTATAATTTCACCTAAAACATGCTTAAGTTTTTATGCTTGATTTAATTCTCCATTGAGTAGCAAATAATAGAAGAATATATATGAATATGAATGCTATATCTGTATTGTGTTTTATCTACATTTCTCCTACGAGTTCAATTTTAAAATAATGTTAGATAAAGATATCTATGAAAGTGTATTTATTAAAAATCTAGCATTAGAATAATATGTATTCTATTGTCTAATTTTCACTTGAAAATGTACATGTATTTGAGTGTATTTATATAGATGTGTCTATATCCTATATATATATATATATATATATATATATAGATATAGATATATATAATCTTCTCAGTTATTTCCTCTGGGAGAAGAATTAAAGATGAGAAGTAACAAAACTTGTTTTTCTTTTCTGGATATACTCATGTATCAATAGAAATTTCTAATAAGCATTTATAATGTTTGTAATCTAGCATTAGAAAATTTGCTTTAACAATTCTGTATGATCTCATCAAAAACAAACTTCAAAATTTGAGAAGTCAAACACAACCAAAAGCATTTTAATTGTTTCAATTTGTATTTACCTTTCATCCAGTTAGGATACAACTGTATGAAGAGAAGCACCCTATATATGAAACAATAAAGCAAAAAACAGTAAAGCAAAAGTAACCTAACAGAAATTATTCCATACTCAAAAATCCAAAAATAATGCAGGTAATCATAAAGGTCCACTGAGAAACACATCTTTAAAATTTGTATATTTTTCTCTATTTATCGTTCAAGATTTTGTTAGAATTATGGAAATCATGACAGAAATTAGTAAAAATTTAAGTATAAAGTCATGATTAAAATGAAGTTCTAGAAAATTCATCTATGGAGACCATAGTTCATTCAGGGCAAGAAATATGACTAAACTTTTTTTTAAAGGAATGAGATATTCATACTTGGAACAAATGGATGAAGATCAAAATCATTATGGTGACTAGAATTTATAAAAAGTTCTAGACAATGCAAACTAATTTGTAGTGGCAGAAAGCAAATCAGTGGTTTCTTGAGACATGGCTTAGGGACAAAGAGGAGTCAGGGGAAAAATTATAAAGTATGAGGAAGCATTTTAGATAATGAATATGTGCATTATCTTGATTGTGGTGATAGTTAAATGGACCACAGAGCATTATAAAGAAGTTAATATTTCATGGGTTATCCATAAAAAACATTTATATATTTTGAAAATACGTTAAATAAAACTAAGTTTTTTGACATTTCAAGCAATATGGATCAGGAAGAAAAAATTTAAATGATCAGTGAAATTCATCATTGAAACTTTAATATCCAGATAGTCTATTTTCAAACAAGGTTCTGAGAAATGAGGAGGAACTAGAAGACAACTGTAAACAGCAAGATGCAGTACATGTTTCATAATGAATAAATAACATTACAGATTAGGATAATGTGTGTTTTGTTATGGTTATTTTTACATGTGAAATTTCAATTCTGTTGAATCACACAGGGAATAAAGATAAAGTTGGGATTTAATTTCGGAGGAGATATGGGGAAGGCATGCAGGAGAGAAGTACACTTGAAAACTGCAAAAAGTTAAACACCAAGATGGGTAAATTACAAGTGAGTGACTAAAAGTGCTAACCTCTGTCTTTGTCACTTTGTCACTGGGACAAATATCCAACACCTGCAATTTAACGGTTTATTTTGGTTCATGGTTCCAGTCCTTGGTCAGAGGTCTCTAAGGCAGAATCAGGATGGTACAGGAGTACGACAGAGGAAAAGCTGCTCACCCCAGGGCATACAGGAAGCAGAGAGAGAAAGAATATACTTTTCCAGGTCTTGAGCCTAGTGACCCATGTCCAACCCAGCTCCTCTTTCTATCAGTGCATTCAACTTTTGAACTCATCAGTGGATGAATCCACTGATGAGTATAATACCTTCATGATGAAATCACCCTCTAAACATAGGAATTATGATGAGGACATTTTAGATCCAAACCATAACAACTTTCAGTGCAACCTGATGTGTATAAAATCTATTGTTTCAAGATTCAATCCGTAAGTCTAAAACAAACATGAAATGATGGTTAATTAAAATATGAAAACTCCAAGATATGAAAATACTCTATGCCATAATAAAATTAATTTTAATAGGTAACTAAGCTAAAAAAAATAGAAGTTTAATTCTGAATGAGGAAAAGTAAATGAAAATTACAATACAATCCTTGTTTGAAAATCTGATTTATTTATTTCTTGTAAGTTTACCTTTATGCATATTCCACTTGAATAATTGGTATTTTCTTTTTTTTATTATAAAACAAAGAAAAAATATAAAACAGAATTTCAAAACAAGATAATAGGAGAGTAAAAATAATTAATACATTGCATATTGTTAACTTCAGAGTAGTTACTCAGGGTACAAAATAAAAGCATGAGATACTGTCCAAACAATATTAGCATGAAACTTTCTTTTCAATGAACTAAGCGAAACTGGCAGTATATCTATCTTTCTTTTGGACAGTTTCTTCCCAATTCACAATATCTATTATACATGTTGGGTCCAATTTACTTGTTCAGCTTCTCACACTAGTGAGACTATATGATGTTTACATATGTGGGTTTGATTTTTTCATTTATGAATATGGTCTAACGTTGCATCCAGTTACCTATAAAAGTCTTAAGTTCATGGCCTTCTTTATGGCTGATTAGTACTCCATTATATACAAAAAAAAAAAAAAGCATATCTTTTCTACCCATTCCTCAGTTGATGAGAATTTGGTCATGTCTTGGTTAAATAAGGAAGAAAGATAGTCTCTTTAATAAATGATACTGGAAAAACTGGCTTTCCACATGCTGAAGACTAAAACTAGACCCACGCTTATCACTAGGAACTAAACTAAAGTCCAAATGGATCAAGGATCTAAATATTAAAACAGAAACACTAAATCTACTGGAAGAGAAAATAGGTAGAAGTCTTGAAGACATAGGTGTAGGCAGAGACTTCATGAACAAAACCTGGACTTTATGGAAAATACTATAAAGAATCAACAAATGGGGTCTCACCTTACTAAAAAGCTTTTGCACGACAAGAGAAATCACCAACAGAGTGAAAAGACAACCCACAGATTGGGGAAATATAATAGCAAGTTGTTCCTCAGATAAAGGACGTCTATCTAGAACATATAAAGAATTGAAAAAAAATCAGGCCCCCCAAATTCAAAGACCAAATCCAACAATGGGCATCTCAGATGAATACACACTTCTCAGATGAAGAAATACAAATGGCAAATGAATATATGAAAAAAATGTTCAACATCATTGGTCATCTGAGAGATGCAAATTAAAACAATATTGAGATTCCACCTCAAGAAAGAAAGAATGGCTATCATCAAGAAATCAACCAATAACAAACGCTGGAGGAGCTGAGGAGGAACCTCTCTCCACTGTTGGGTGGAGTGTAGACTGGTACAACCACTGTGGAAATCAGTGTGGAGATTCCTCAAAAAAACTAAGATTAGAGGTCCCATTTGACCCAGCTAAAAAAAAACATACCACAGCAACATATGTGCACCCATATTTATAGCAGCACAATTTGTAATAGCTAAATCTTGGAAACAACCTATTACAGTTTGTGTCTAGATGTCCCCCCAAAGCCTCATGCAGTCATGGGGGTGGGCTTCTAGAGTTTGTGATTGATTCATGGTCCAATGCTGCAATTACGGGCATGAGTGCTACACCTGCTCTGGGGTGGGTAGCCTGCATACAATATAAGGGAGAGAAAGAGGCTTGCTCTCTACTCCCTTTTGCTTTTGTTGCTTTGCTGTCTTCTACTACCTTGAACGGTTGCCCCTGTGCCATGCTACCCTGCCTTGGAGCCAGCTGATTATGGACTGAAACCTCCACAAACTGTGAGTGAAATAAACCTTTCCTTCCTTAATTTTCCTTCCTTAAGTGCACATGGTTGGCCCCTTTGACAAAGATAAGGTGGCTGAGTGTGTTTGGCGTAGCATCTGCCTCTTCTGTTCCACTGATCCTCAAGTCTGTTTTTTTTTTTTTTTGCTGATACCATGCTTATTTTATCACAGTAGCTTTGTAGTATAATTTGAAGTAAGGGACTGTGATGCCCCCTGACTTGCCTTTGTTGCCCACAATTGCTTTTGCTATTCTAGGTCTCTTCTGGTTCCAAATGAATTTTAGGAGTGTTTTCTCTAATTCTGTGAGGTATGCTAATGGTATTTTAATTGGAATTGCATTAAATATGTATAACAATTTTGGGAGTATGCCCATTTTCACTATGTTGGTTCTTCCTATCCATGGGCAAGTGATATCTTTCAATTTTCTGATATCCTCTTCGATCTTTTTTCCAAGTACTGTAATTTTCAGTGTATAGATCTTTTATTTCCTCTGTTAGATTGATTCCTAAGTATTTCATTTTTTTGGATGTTATTGTAAAGAGTGTGGTTGCCCTAATTTATCTCTCTATAGGTTTATTGCTTGTGTACAGGAATGCTATTGATTTTTGAAGTGTTGATTTTGTTTGCTTATTGAATCTAGAAGTTTTTTGGTGGAATTTTCAGGGTCTTCTATGTAGAGTATCATGTCATCTTCAAATAATGATAATTTAACTTTTTCCTTTCTTATCTTTATTCCTTTTATTTCTTTCTCTTGTCTAATTGCTCTGGCTATGTTTCCAGAACTATATTGGATAGGAATATTGAATAGGAATTGATAGTGGGCATTTTTGTCTTGTGCCTTATTTTAGCTTTCAACTTTTGACCATTTAGTATGTTATTAGCTGTTGGTTTATCACAGATGGTTTTATCAGATTGAGGTAAAGACCAACTATTCAAATTTTCTGTAGGGTTTTTTTTTATCATGAATTGGTGTTGGACTTTGTCAGGTGCTTTTTCTGCATCTATTGAGATGGTCTTGTGATTGTTGTATTTGGTTCCGTTAATATGGTATATTATATTTATTGACTTGCATATACTGAGCCATCCCTGCATACCTGGGATTAATCCTACTTGGTCATGGTGTATAATTTTCTCCATGATATGTTGCATTCTGTTTGACGGTATCTTAATAAGGATTTTTGCGTCTATGTTCATTAGGGAGATTGGCCTGTAGTTTTCTTTTTTGGTTGGGTTCTTCTCTGGTTTTGGAATCAGGGTAATACTTGCTACCAGGAATGATTTTGGAAGTATTGCTTAACTTTCAATTTCCTTAAATAGTTTCAGCATTAGTGGCATTAGTTCTTCTCTTAATTTCTTGTAGAATTCAATAGTGAATCCATCAGAATTGGATTTTCTTGGATTTTCTTTGTTGGTATGTTTTTACTTACATTTCAATTTCATTGGCTAATATTGGGTTATTTTGAATTTTTATATCTTCTTGATTTTGTTTTGACAATTTGTGTCTACGAATCTGTCCATTTCTTCTGTGCTTTCCTTCTTATTGTAGTACAAGTTCTTGAAATAGATATTGATGATTTTCTGGATTCCTGTAGGCTCCATTGTAATTTCCCCCCTTTCATTCCTAATTACTTGAATTTGTGTTTTTTCCTTCATCTTTTTTATGAGGTTGGTTAATGGTTTATTAATTTTATTTATTCTTTCAAAGAACCAAATTTTAAGTTCATTGGTTCTTTGCATGGTTTTCTTAGTCTTAATTGCATTAATTTCTCCTCTTATCTTTATAATTTCCTACTCTTATGAGCTTTGGGTTTGATTTGCTCTTCTTTTTCTAGAAGTTTGAAGCTCAACATTAGGTTGTTTATTTGAGCTCATTCCATTTTCCTGATGTGTGAGTTCATCACTATAAATTTCCCTCATAGGGCTGCTTTCATTGTGTCCTATAAGTTTCAGTATATTGCATTGACATTATCATTTAATTGCAGATATTGTTTTATTTCTTGTTTAATTTTCTCTGTGACTCATTGATAGTTCAGAAGGCTGTTGTTTAATTTCCATGTGTTTATGTAGTTTTTGTGATTTCTTTTGCCATTGATTTCCAGTTTCATTGTATTATGATTTGATAGTATGCATGCTATGATTTCAATTCCTCTACATTTACTTAAGCATGTTTTATGGGCCATTATGTGGTCTGTTTTGGAGAACATACCATGTGCAGCTGAGAAGAATGTACATTCTGATGTTTTGGGGTGGAACACTTTGTAGACATCTATCAAGTCCATTTGTTCACAGGCTTGGTTTAATTCTGATATTTCTTTGTAGATTTTTTTGTCTAGTTGATCTGTTTGTAAGAGTGGGGTATTAAGATCCCCACTACAATTGTGTTAGTGTTTATTTGGTTTTCATGTCCATTGGTATTTGTTTTATATAGCCGTGTGCACTGGTATTTGGTACATATATATTTATGCTTGTTATCTCTTCTTCTTGGAGTTTTCCCTTAACAAGTATGTAGTGACCTTCTTTGTCTCTTTTGATCAGTTTTGGCTTAAAGTTTATATTGTCTGCAAATAGAATAGCTATCTTTGCTTTTTTCTGTGTTGCTGTGGCATGGAGAATTGTTTTCCATACTTTGACTTTTGTCTATGAATTTCTTTTTGGGTTAAATGTGTTTCTTGAATGCAGCATATTGTTGGATCTTGTTTCTTGATCCATTTTGCCAGTCTGTCTCTTTTAATGGGTGACTTGAGACAATTTACATTGATGGTTATAACTGATAAGTGTTGGCTTATTTTTTCATGTTATTTTCCTTTTGTTGGTTCCTTGTCTTTCTTTTCTGTTTAATTGCTTGCCCTGCCTGGTGGCTTCTTTCTGTTGTTGTTCTTGTGGTTGTGGCCTTCATTTTCTCTTTCTAATATATCCTTCAGAGCATACTGAAGAGCTGGCTTGGTGGTCATGAATTTCTTCATTTATTCTTTGTCATAGAAATATCTTATTTCTCTATTGATTTTGAAGGATAGTTTTGTGGGGTACATCAATTTGGGTTGAAGATTGCTTTCTTTTAGGGCTTGAAATACCTCATTCCAAGCTCTCCTTGATTTTAGGGTTTGTGTTGAGAAGTCTGCTGGATTCTGATGGTCTTTCCTTTTTCTTTTTTCTTTTTTTGTTTCTTTTCTGTAGCTGCTTTTTTTTTTTCTTTGTGGGTACCGGGGGTTGACCTCTGGACCTCATGCATCAGCAGGCGCCCATGCCACTGAGTGATATCACCAGCCCTTTTTTTTTCATATGTGGGTTCCAGGAGTCAAACTCAGACCCTCACACTTGCCAGGCAGGCGCTTACGCTGCTGAGCCATCTCACCGGCCCTCTGTAGCTGCTTTTAATATTTTGTTCTTGTGCTGAACTTCTGGAATCTTGATTATATATGCTTTGGTATAGATTTATTTTGGTCATGGGTATTTGGGGTTCTATATGCTTCATTAATTTGTGTATCAAATTCTTTACCCATGTTTGGGAAGTTTTCTGCCATTATTTCTGTGAAAAGGTTTTTAATGGCTTTTGTGCTGTCTCAAATTTCTTCTCACTGACTCCAATCAATCTTATGTTATTCTTCTTTGCTTCATTTTGTAGCTGTTGGATTGATTTTTGTGGTCTCTTGCTATTTTTTAAATATCTTTCTTTTCCTGTTTGCTAGTCACAATCCTGTCTTCTAGATCTGATTTTTTATCCTCGCTTTCATTCAATCTGCTGCATATACTTCCAATGGAGTTTTTAATCTCCTGGATTTCTGTTTGGATCTGTTTCATTGATTCCATTTCTTGTCTATTTTGGGCACTCATCATTTCCAGCATTTTCCTGAGCTGCTCTTTTGTTTTTTTATCTGTGTCTGCTTTAATGTCATTCATTTTTATCATCATTTCTTTCTGCACATTGGAGATTTTTTCTCTATGGCCTCTCCCATTTTTTTTTCACTTCTGCTGCTGTCATTTCAGAAAGTTCCAGTGGTTACTTCCAATTTCCTCTATCTCTTTGTGCTCTGGATGTGTCCTTTGTGGGCTGGGCATTTGGGGTTGTATTTTGCTTCTTCGTTTTGTCAGTTTTTTATTTTCTATTTTCTTTTTTTTTTCCTTAAAAGAGAAAAATAAAAGAACAAAGTTTCAAAACAACATAATAGGAGGGTAATGATGGTTAATACGTTATGCATTGTTATCTTTAGATTAGTTACTCAGGGTACAAGTTATCAGCATTCAATTGTCCAAACAATATTAGCAGAAACCTTTCTTCTCAATGAACTAAGCAAAATTAGTAGTGTTTCTATCTTAACTATCTATCTATCTATCTATCTATCTATCTATCTATCTAATTTTTTTCTTTTCCCTTCTTTATTTTCCCCCTTCCCCCATCCCAGTTTCTCTTTCCTTTTGACCAGTTTCTTCCTGTTTTACCACATCTATTGTACATTTTGGGTCTTATTTACTCTTTCAGTTTCTCACACTAGGGAGACTATACAATGTTTACACATGTGCCTCTGCTTTATTTCATTTACGAGTATTTTCTCCAGGTGCATCCATTTACCCATAAATGTCTCCAGTTTATCCTTCTTTGTAGCTTAATAGTACACCATTGAATAAAAATGCCACATCTTTTTTATCCATTCCTCGGTTGATGGGCATTTGGGTTGTTTCCAAGATCTGGCTATTACAAATTATGCTGCTATAAACATGGGTGCACATATATCGCTGTGGTACGATGTTTTTAATTCTTCTGGGAGGATACCCAGAAGGGGAATAGCTGGGTCAAATGAGACCTCCAATCCTAGTTTTTTGAGGAATCTCCACACTGATTTCCACAGTGGTGGTACCAGTCTCCCACCAAAAGTGGAGAAATGTTCCTTTTTCCCCAAAGCCCCTCCAGCATTTGTTACTAGTTGATTTCTTGATAATAGCCATTCTTTCTGGCGTGAGATGGTATCTCAGTGTTGTTTTAATTTGCAGCTCTCAAATGACTAGTGATCGTGTACATTTTTTTTGTATATTTATTTGCCATTTGTATTTCTTCATCTGAGAAATGTGTATTCATCTCAGATGCCCATTTTTGGATTGGGTCTTTAATTTGGGAGGTCTGATTTTTTTGAATTCTTTGTATGTTCTCGATAGTAATCCTTTGTCTGAGGAACAGCTGGCAAACATTTTTTCCCATGTTGTGGGTTGTCTCTTCACTCTGTTGGTGGTTTCTCTTGCTGTGCAAAAGCTTTTTAATAAGATGAGATCCCAGTTGTTGATTCTTTGTGATAGTTCCTGTGCAATTGGGGTTTTATTCATAAAGTCTTTGCCTATACCAATGTCTTCAAGGGTTTTACCTATCCTACCTTCCAGCAGATTTAATGTTTCTGTTTTAATATTTAGATCTCTGATCCATTTTGAATTTAGTTTAGTGCATGGTGAAAGATACAGGTCTAGTTTTAATCTTTGGCGTGTGCAGAGCCAGTTTTTCCAGCACCATTTATTAAAGAGGCTATCTTTCTTCAAGTGAATGTGTTTGACATCTTTGTCAAAGATAAGGTGGCTTAGTATGTCTGTAGTTGTTTCAGCATCTTCTAATCTGTTCCATTGATCTTTAGGTCTTTTTTTTGCCAATACCACAGAGTTTTTATCACAGTAGCTTTATAGTACAATTTCAAATCTGGGATTGTGATGCCCCTGCTTTGCTTTTGTTGCCCAGAATTGCCTTTGCTATTCTAGGTCTCTTCTGGTTCCAAATGAATTTTAGGATTGTTTTCTCTAATTCTGTGAGATATGTTGTTGTAATTTTGATCAGAATTGCATTAAATCTCCATAACAATTTTGGAAATATGGCCATTTTCACTATATTGGTTCTTCCTATCCAGGAACAAGGGATATCTTTCCATTTTCTGATATCTCTTCAATCTCCTTTTTCAGAGTACTTTAGTTTTCAATGTAGAGGTCTTTTACCTCCTTTGTGAGGTTGATTCCTAGGTATTTCATTTTTTTTGGATGTTATTGTGAAAGGTATTATTTCCCTAATTTCTCTCTCAGTGAGTTTATTATTCGTGTACAGGAAGGCTATTGATTTCTGAGTGTTGACTTTGTAGCCAGTTACACTACTGAATTTGCTTATTAAATCTAGCAGTTTTTTAGTGGAGTTTTTGGGGTCTTCTATGTAGAGTATCATGTCATCTGCAAATAGTGATAATTTAACTTCTTCCTTTCCAATCATTATTCCTTTTATTTCTTGCTCTTGTCTAATTGCTCTGGCTAAAGTTTCCAGAACTATGTTGAATAAAAGTGTGGACAGTGGACATCCTTGTCTTGTTCCTGATTTTAGAGGGAAGGCTTTCAGTTTTTGTCCATTTAGTATGATATTGGCTGTTGGTTTGTCATAGATAGCTTTTATCAGATTGAGATAAAGACCCTCTATTCCAATTTTCTGTAGGGTTTTTATCATGAATGGGTGCTGGACTTTGTAAAAAGCTTTTTCTGAACCTATTGAGATGATTATATGATTTTTGTCTTTGGTTCTGTTAATATGGTGTATTACATTTATTGATTTATGTATACTGAACCATACCTGCATCCCTGGGATGAATCCAACTTGGTCATGGTGTATAATCTTCTTGATTATTTGCTGCATTCTATTTGCCAGTATCTTACTGAGGATTTTTGCATCAATGTTCATTAGGGAGATTGGCCTGTACTTCTCTTTCTTAGTTGGGTCCTTCTCTGGTTTTGGTATCAGGGTAATGCTTGCTTCCAGGAATGAATTTGGGAGTATTGCTTCCCTTTCGATTTCATTAAAAAGTTTGAGAAGCAATGGTGTTAGGTCTTCTCTAAATTTCTTGTAGAATTTGGCAGTGAATCCATCAGGGCCTGGGCTTTTCTTTGTTGGGAGGTTTTTAATTCGATTTTCAATTTCATTGGTTGATATTGGTTTATTTAGGATTTTTATATATTCTTGGTTCAGCTTTGGTAATTCATATGTATCTAGGAATCTGTCCAATTCTTCTGCATTTTCCATCTTATTAGAATACTAATTTTCAAAATATGTATAGATGATCTTCTGGATTTCTGCAGGGTCCGTTGTGATATCACCCTTTTCATTCTTAATTGCATGGATTTGAGTCTTTTCTTTTTTTAATAAGATTGGATAAGGGTTTGTCAATTTTATTTATTCTTTCAAAGAACCAACTCTTTGATTCATTGATTCTTTGTATTGTTTCTTTAGTCTCCAATATGTTAATTTCTGCTCTGATCTTTATAATTTCCTCCCTTGTACAAGCTTTTGGCTCAGCCTGCTCTTCTTTTTCTAAAAGTTTGAGGTTCACCATTAAGTTGTTAATTTGCGCTTGCTCTATTTTGCTGATATAGGTATTTAATGCTATAGATTTCCCTCTTAGGACTGCTTTCATTGTATCCCATAAGTTCCAGTATGTTGTACTGTCATTATCATTCAGTTGTAGAAACTGTCTAATTTCTTCTTTAATTTTGTCTGTGATCCATTAGTTGTTTAGGAGGGTGCTGTTTAATTTCCTTGTGTTTAGGAAGTTCTTGTGGTTTCTTTTGCAATTGATTTCCAGTTTCATTGCACTATGGTCTGATAATATACATGGGATAATTTCAATTCCTTTGCATTTACTTAAGCAGGTTTTATGAGCTAGTATGTGGTTTATTTTGGAGAACATCCCGTGTGCAGCCGATAAAAATATGTATTCTGTTGTAGTGGGGTGGAACACTCTGTAGACATCTACTAAGTCCATTTGTTCCAAAGTTTGGTTCAGTTCTAATATTTCATTGTTGACTTTCTGTCCAGTTGATCTGTCTTTTTGTGACAGTGGAGTATTGAGATCCCCCAATACAATTGTATTAGTGCTTATTTGATTTTTCATGTGCTTTAATATTTGTTTTATATAGTTGGGTGCACTGGTATTTGTTGCATATATATTTATGATTGTTATCTCTTTCTCTTGGATTGTTCCCTTTACAAGGATGTAATGGCCGTCTTTATCTCTCTGAATCATTCTTGGCTTGAAATTCACTTTGTCTGCAAAAAGAATAGCTACCCCTTCTTTTTTCTGGGTTCCTGTCACATGGAGTATTGTTTTCCATCCTTTGACTTTCAGTCTATGAATTTTTTTCTGAATTAAATGTGTTTCTTGTATACAGCATATTGTTGGATCTTGCTTCTTGATCCATTTTGCTAGTCTGTGCCTTTTGATTGGTGAATTGAGACCATTAACATTGATGGTTAAAACTGATATGTATTGACTTATACTTGTCATGTTATTTTCCTGTTGTTGGCTCCCCTTCTTTTTTTGTTTTCCCCTCTGTTTAATTGTTTGACCTGCCTCGTAGATTCCTTCTGTTGGGGTTCCTGGAGTTGTAGTCCTTGTTATCTCTTTCTAGAATGTCCTTCAAAACATTTTGGAGTGCTGGTTTGGTGGTCATAAATTTTCTCAAATGTTCTTTGTTATGGAAGTATTTTATTTCTCCATCAGTTTTGAAAGATAGTTTTGCAGGGTACATCAAGCTGGGTTGAAAGTTATTTTCCTTTAGAACTTGAAATACATCATTCCAAGCTCTTCTTGACTTGAGGGTTTGTGCTGAAAAGTCAGCTGTGATTCTGATGGGCTTTCCTTTATAGGTGATTTGTCTCTTTTCCCTAACAGCTTTTAAGATTCTGCTCTTGTGTTGATTTTCTGGAATCTCGACTATGATATGTCTGGCTAAAAATTTTTTTTTTGATTGTGGCTAGTTGGAGTTCTATAAACCTCAATTATTTGAACATCAAATTCTTTTTCTCTACCAGGGAAATTCTCTGTGATAATGTCTGTGAACAGTGTCCTGATGTCATTTATGCTATCTCCTGCTTTTTCATTGACTCCAATTAATCTTAAGTCATTCTTCTTTGCCTCCTCCAGCAGCTGCTGGATTGATTTTTCATTGTCCCTTGCTATTTTAAAGAATTCTATCTTTTCCTGATCCCTAATCACAAGCCTGTCTTCTATATCTGAGATCCTGTCCTCACACTGGCTTTATCTGCTACAAATACTTTCAATGGAATTTTTGTTCTCCTGGATATCTGCTTGAATCTGCCTTATGGATTCCAATTATTTCCTATGCTGAGCATTCATGGTTTCCGTAATTTTCTTAAGCTCATCTATTTTTTGTCTGTATCTGCTCTAGTGTCCTTAAGCATGGTCTTCATTGTGGACATTATTTCTGATTTAATTTTTTCCAGAGCCTCATTCAGATGTTTGTTGTTACCACTTCAGAGATGCCAGGTGGGTGGCTTTCGGATTGTCCCACCTCATTGCCCCCTGTGTTTGCCTTTGGTGAACTGGTTGTGTGGGGTTTCATCTTGTTGAAGTGTCATCTCCTTTTCTTTTCTTTCTTTATTTTAACTCCTGGGGTGATGTTTGTAAATTGCCTATGGTAGGTTGCTTTATTGCTAGTATTTAAAATCCTTAGGAGAGGACTACTTCTCTGTGGTATCTTCCAGGTGTAGTTTATTTTTGGGTTTTGAGCCTGCTGCAAGATCCTACCTCTTCAATTTGTTGGAGATAAATTTGGCCCAGTCCTTGGTTCTTTGGTACTGTCCCACAGTATTTTCTGTGACCCTCATTCAATCTCAGTCATGGAATATCAGGAAGAAAAGCTGTTTAGAACAAGTATGTCACTTTTTGCTATAATGGTACCAAAAGCATCAAACACAGCCTAGAAAATGACACACTGAGCTAACTAATTTTTTGCCACTTTTAATCATATAAAGTAGATTTGTTGTTATATAACAAAATCTAAAACAAATCAGAAAAATTATATGCGGTATACAAGTCCTTAATATGTCAATTTTGCCCACAGGCGTTTAAATTTAAAATGGGTTAAGGAGGAAATAGAGAATTGGAAGAAGAGGAAGGAATTAGATATAAGGTTGGAGGACAAAGAGGGATCCTGCTGACACTGGGAAAGTGGTGCAGAAGACTAGTTGGAAAAAGAGAAGGAAGGGATAAAAGGAAGAACAGATCAGAACCACAATCACAAAGAGGTTAGAAGCTCTGTTTACACTCACATAAAAACCAGATATAACAATGAAGGAAAGAACAAACAGGCAAAAAACAAAAACAAAGACAAACAGTAACAACAACAACAAAAAAAACACCTTCACCAGAACAAAAAACAAATGAGAGAAAAGAAAAAAAAAATCACTTCCAGGTTTTGACTCTGTTGTAGACAGGCACCGTGTGGTGACAGAGTCCTGTTCCATCAGATCTGTCCCAGCAAGCCAGGAGCAGCCCTTTTGCGGGGCAGTGGGCAGTAGCCTGCACTCTCTGGTGGAGACCAGTCTCATTTGCCTGCCGCCTTCAGTGCACTTTCCATGGGCTTGAGAGCCGTGGCGCCGTGCTGAGTTCCGAGCGCTGAGTTCTGGAGCAGCGCTGAGTTTTGCTGCCCCCCTCAATGGCGCCCGGCCAATCGCTGTCTCACGCAGGATGGCTGAGCCTCAGAGGCACTCACCACCGCCAGCACAGTCCTTCACTGCTCCCCTGTGCCGCGGCTGTCTCACGTTCCTCTGCGGAGGCCCCCGGGGGGGGCGGCAGTCACCGTGTCAGCGGATTTGAACTTCTGTCGTGCCGCAATTCCTGACATGGTGAAGGCGCCCATGATAACCTCCTTCTTCTTTGTTGGGATTTCTCTTTACTCTCTCCATGAGCCCTGAACTGCACTTCAGAACTATCCTGGGTCCAGGGGAGCCACTTCCTTCTTTCTTGTCCTCCCCCAGCCACTATATTCCAGTGTCCAGAAGGCCACTTCTAGAGAGGTTTGCTTCCTGCTTCTTACAAATCCGCCATCTTCCTGCCCCTCTTATTTTCTATTTTTATTTTGTTTTCTGTGTTGATGCCTGTAGATTTCTTATGTTAGATAACCTTTATCCCTGGTACTGAGGTTTACCTAGGAAATGTCTGTTTCTCAGGATGTCGTCTAGATATAAGTGGTTCTTGGCCTTTATGTCTATCCCAAGAAACTACCTTCCCAGTACATTAAGAGTGCGAAGTTTCTATGTATTTGACTCAGGACATATACCTTTGGTACTGGACTATGGTGATGGTTATGGCCCCTTACAATTGCAGTGTTGTCATACATGAGAGAAAAACTGATTATAACAGGTATGACATCCTGGTTAAAGTAGTACAGTCAGCAATAACTTAGACTGAAGCACAGCTGAGCTACTGACAAACTGTGGTAACTATTAGCCTCATACCTTCAACCATAGGAGCAAGTTCTACATTTATATAATATAATCCAATTTATACCAGGAACTTGTATGCAATGATTTTCCACTCATTAGAGTGATTTTACCTTGTTGTGTGTTGGGGGTGTTAAGAGGGATGGGGTAGGATGGAGAGATGAATGAGGTTAAATATAGCATGAGCAAGGCTGGAGGGTAAAGGGTGATAATCCAAGTTTTGGGTAATTGTAGGACTCAAGAGGGAAGGGTTGGAAGAGAAAGCCTAGGAGTATTGTTATGAACCTAAGGAGAAGAGACAATGTTCACTCACAAAATCAAGCAAGGTAGTTGACAAAAGGGAGGAAGAGGATGAGTATAAGTAAACCAAAAGAAAGGTTAGAGATCTAAGTCATGAAAGAAAGAGAAAAGAGGGGAAAAAACAAAACAAGACAGCAACAGAAACCCAGAGAACAAAAATAACCATGCACACAGAAAAAATGAACAAACAAATAAACATAGAAAGAAAAGCAAAACAGGATAAAATAGAACAGGGAAAACAAACAAACAAACAAAAAAGGGGGGCAGCCCTACCCGCCCACTTCTATTCTGCATGTCTTTGTGCCCAAACACTACGCTGGTTCACCTAACTTATCAATTGTTGGCTCGAATTGTTACTGCTGTTTCAGACTTTTCCAGGCTGCTAGTCCCACCTTCCTATCATGTGTGCCCCAGCTGGGGCCCTACTGTGTCACCAGCGATCTCGCCAGCCCACTCGCCTCCCTCGGGATGGAGGGAGGAATCACCCGCAAACTCTTTGGCCTTCCGAGGTCCTCTTGATAAAGGGTCCTCATGAAGGTCACCTGGCAATCTCACAGGCTGGCAGAGGTCCTCTGGATGAAAGGAGATCTATAATTGGTATTTTTTATAGCATGGTTTTCTTATTTTTTCTTAGAAGGAGAAGGAAAGAATAAAAAAGAGATAATGAGGGAGCACCTACTGCTCAGTTTTCTATCAACTTCACCTGAAAAGAGAACTGTTTTGATGTGACCCTTTACCATCAAAATCTGGTTCCAATTACTGTATCTGGTATTACAGTTCCAATATCCCTAGGTAGAATAACCATTCTTTATACTATTTTAGTGTAAACTCAGTTTTTAAAATAATTCCATAAATATATGTGCACGTAGAAATGTCATTTATATAGACAAAACACAATATTTGATTAACTAAAATTTATTGATGGCATGTTCAGGAAGTTTTTATAACATGGATAATAGGTGTCATATACAAAAGAAAGTAAAATAAAGAACAGAAAACTGCAAAATAAGTAGTGATAATGTGGATTAAATAATTGGAAACTAAATGCTAGCTTGAAACATAGTCCAGTTCAAAGATTCTTTCTTTGTTAATGCTTATTATTTGGTCTTTGTTTGGAAGACTATAACCTTAGATAATAGTACCATAGAATTTTGAGGGTTCTTATAGTTCATCATTATATAATAGTTATGGAATTACTAGTATTCTCAAAAGTATTAATAACCACGTACAAAAGGAAATGTCAACTCTACTGTGATTCCCAGTAGATCAACATAGTATACTCCTTCATCCTTTCATTCATTCATTCATTCATTCATTCATTCATTCATTGTTTAAGTACTTACTATGCTCCAAGTACTTATTGTTTAATTATGAGCACACAATGGTGGACAAGACAAGCACAATTTCTGGTTTTATGCATTTGTATATAATTGAAATACAGAAATAAATAAGCATTCTAATTAAAAATTAGTTTCAGATTCTTTTAAATATTATGCAGGAAATAACCGAGATGGTGTGGTAGATATAAATGGCTGAAGTGGGGCAGTATTTTTTAAATGTTTCAATAAAAAGCTGCAGTAATTCATCTTTGGGGAGGTGAATTTTAAACTGAGATTTAAACAATGAGAAGAAGTGGGGTTTGCAAAGTTGCAGAAAAAGAAAATGAAAAGAATAAAGCTTGAATTGGGAATAAGTTTCCTCTATATGATGTTTGTATTTAGGTGCAATGCACAGGAGGAGAAGGTTGATGTGAGACTGGAAGGTGGAACAGAGGGGGATACCAGACCCTGCTAGTTGTGGTAGAGAGTTTGCCTTTTATTCTAAGTCAGAAGGAATATCTTTGAAGAGTTTCAAATAATGTCCTGACACAGCCTAAATTAGACCTACATAAAGTAAATATTGTAATGAGGAAAATGTTTGTGGGAGAGTAATCCAATGCAGTAATGCCCTGGTTCACAAATGCTTCTGTTTTCAAACAATTCAATTTGCAAAGAAAAGCCTTCAGCAAAATTTTGCTTCTATTCACAAATTCTGCATTGGGTGACAAACATGACTGTGGCCACCTTCCCCACACAAACACAAATGCAACCATCTTCCTCAAAATTGTAAAACGAATTAAGTCAATAAACCAAGGTACCACTGTGTATTATTTGTCTTAGTTAACCCTAGTTAATGTCTGAGATTCCATTATCAGGAACCTAGCCTATCTTACTCAATCACAGGTATTAGTCAACTGTAGAGAAGCCACAGGAAATAAAGTCTGAACAGGATTTTAGGTAGACTGAACAATAAGATAAAGACAGTTCTTTGTGGGCCACTGAAGTTGAGGGAAATAGAAACAAGAATTTTTTAAAAAAGCAAAGAATGAGACATAGGGATAGAGGTTTCATATGCTTTTTTGAAATCCCAGAGTCAGTGTGTAGAGTTAAATGAAGGAAAATAGTTTTTCCTACTTCCATTTCAGCTCTGAAAAGGCAGCGTCGAAGTGTGGTGGAGGCAGCCATATGGGTAAAGCATGGCACAGAACACGTGAACAATCAGGCAGTGTGAAGCAGACAGGGCCCGATAGAATGTTCAGAGCTGCACTTGTATGGTGGGGCACGGATGGGAATCCAGTGTGTGGACATGCTCCATGGGAAAGATGAAAGAAGCAGAGCTCAGAGCCAGAAGTCTTTCCCCAGCTATCCTGACAAGAGACAAGGTGGCCACGGTGCCGAAGCCACAGTGTAAACAGCCTACTCTGACTTAATGGAGGGTGGTATTTAAAATAAGAAAGAAGTTCAACCAAGTCTTGAAGTATCCAGAACAAGCCACAGATTTTTTGCTCTCAGAAGGTAGTGCAAGAATCCTAGCGATAGGCCAGCCTTCTTATAGCCAAGTCTTGGAAAGATCCAGAGGGCTCAGGGGTTACTCCAGCTGTAATGTATCTCTTCTGGAACAGGTAGGCAAATCTATAAAACAAAGCATCCCCTCAAAAAATATTAAGCCAAAGCGTGGGATAATAGTATTTAATCAGCTAAAATCTGCACCATGACCCTGTTCCTATTTGGCAGTGTCAGGACTTGTGAAGATTAGATTTGTTAGAGTTCATCGTGAACCTTCAATTACTTCATACATCTGAGCTGTCCTTAATGTAAATTTGCAGTAGTACCACAATACTTAGATTTAGTCATTATTCCATCAATTTCAGTTCATTGACTGCCCATATGTAATTAGTACACATTTAAAAATACATCTTTATTAAAATATTGGTACTGCTATTAATGAAATGCTCTGAAATAAAAAGTACTCTGAACCCGAATAAGAAATCATATGTTCTGTGCCTGATGCAGTCATTGACGCAACTGCCTCTATAATCTGGGGCAAGTCATTTAATTTCTCTGAGCAGTAATTTTCTCTCAAAAATGAGGAGACTGGACTAAATCATTGTTAAGGTCAAGTTTGATTTTTGATGTCTGTCATGTGAGTGCTAACACGATGCCTGCTGAGATGATGGAGGTTAGATTTGCATTAATCAAGAAACAATGATAATGTGTAGAACCATTTAGCAAGTCCGGGCCATTTGTCTGGCACAAACTAAGTCATTTTATATAGGTTATTTCTAATCATCTAAATAAACGTATAAGTAAATAGTGGTTCAGAGGGTTTGTAATTTGCTTCTTGCTACACAGTTGGTAAGTGGACCATGTTTTCTCAAAATTTCTAAATCAGATGCTATGATATTTACTACCTATCCAGTTATTTTATTTGAAAAGTACATTTTCCAGGAATTATTGAAATCCTATATATTTTCAAATTATTTACTCACCATAAAGCTGTTTCTATAGCATTGAGGCAAAGCACAATGTCCCTTGAACCCTTGAAGAACTAAACTGCAGTGATTCATTTAGCACTTACCTTCAAAGCTGATGTGTTTTTCTAGTCCTCTGTATCTCCTATGTACCCACAACCAAACTGTAAATTCTCTGAAGGATCATAGGAAAATGTATGGGACACATGTAGCACCACCAGGGCTGGCACTCAGGAAAAATAATAGTTTTTAAGGGTATAAAATCCCAAAAAGTCTGTGTCTTAGGGTCATGCAAGTGCAGAGTAAACTCAGCTCAGTCTTGGCCCAAGACAGCACAAAGCGCCTTATGAGTAGCCAGCTCACCGCAATGAGCTGAAGTTCAGCAACATCACTTCTTAGCTATGATGGCTGCTGAAGTCTGGCTGCCCACTGAGACCCTGAGTTGTGCCTGGAGACCCTTGTCAACCTGATGGAATGAAAACTGGAGTCCAGAAAGGCAGAACAGATGTACCAAGAGAGAGATCATCTTCCTGGGAGCATAGCCTTATAGTAGAATAATGGGCCACTGCAGAGATGAAGCATGGGAAATTGACCAGATTTCTGCCCATGGAATGATTCGTTGGAGCTAACCCCTGGTATAAAGAGAAAAGTTCTGAACCAATTCCTGTGAGTCCTTTCAAGCCTTGACTCGTGTGTTGGTCTGCTCAGGCTCCAAAACAAAATGCCACATAATGGGTGGCTTAAGCAACATATTTTCTCATGGTTCTGGAATCAAGACGTCCAAGGCCAAGGTGTGGGCAGGTCTTACTTCGGAAACCTCTCTCTTGGCTTGCAGATGGTCTCTCCCTCTCACTCTTTCCTCAGATGTTCTTTTCTCTGTGCTCATGCATGCCCAATGCCACATTTTCTCTTTTTATAGGGATATGAGTCAGATTGGTTTAGGGCCTCATTTTATCTTAATCACCTCTTTAAAGGCCTGATTCCAAAAAGAATCACATTTTGAGTTATGGGGAGTTAGGGCTTCAACGTATGAATTTGGCGTAGAGAGGGTGATTTGGCCCATTGTCCCTATTCACTGAGAGAATTATAGGCTCTCAAACAGGCAAATATATCCATAAAGGCTAGTAGAATGCTATGCATAAGAATAGAATAGTATTTTGTTTATTTCTTCATGTGTCAATTTTATTTCTTACATTTAAACAAACAATAACTATTTGTTGTATTACTATAATTGAATGAATGAATTCTTTTTTTTCTCTCTTGTGTAGTCACCATTACATTGTCTAAAAGCAAAGCTTAAAGATTAGTTAGAAATGTTGCTGAGATGAAAATTATTAAGTCATCTCATCTTTATTTAAAAGTTGGTATTTTAATTAAACAATAAACTGAAGCAATGTTATAAGTTAAGTAGATAATCTTGTTTAGCAAGTTCACTCTCTTTTTAGTAAATATACAGAACTTAATGTTTTTCTTAGGCTTTGTAATTTATTCATGTTAATCAGTCCTAATTCATATATTTAAATACGGATTGAATATGTTCCCCTTAAAGTTACTGTGACAATCACTTTTGATCTGATGTTCTGATTTCATTTTATCATAAAGTGGTCGCTTCGGCAGCACATATACTAAACTCAAGTTATCGTGAAATAAGATACTGTATTCAGTTCAGCTATTCAAAAGGCCTATGCATCATTCAAACATTGTTAAGTATTTATTTAAGCCATTACGCAAAGAATGTATAGTAGTAAGTTTTTACTCACTGTATTTTTAGCGTCGTACATCTTTTCATTAACAAATAATTTTTTTTTTGTGGGTACCGGGGGGTCGACCTCAGGACCTCGCATGCCAGCAGGCGCCCGTGCCGCTGAGTGATATCACCGGCCCCTTTTTCGTATGTGGGTTCCAGGAGTCGAACTCGGGCCCTCGCACTTGCTGGGCAGGCGCTTAAGCCGCTGAGCCATCTCACCGGCCCCTAACAAATAATTTTGGACCTTTCCCATTAGTTGTTCTGCTCTAAGATCCCCTGATTCTTCTTTTCTAATTGGGTAGATTTTCATCTTTTACACATTACAGCATACTACCAACATTTTTCTCCAGGGTCGATCTAACTGTATGTTATTCTCCACCTGACTTTTTTTTATTAGTACATGTGTGCAGTACATGCAGTTTATAATCCTCTTGGGCAGTGGGTACACGTACATACTACAACTTGTTTATTTTTTTAATCTCCTTTTTCTACCCTCTCTCCTCCCATCCTCCCTCCCTCCTCCTCTAATTCCCCTTTCCTCATGTTCATTCTTGTTGACATTATTAATCTTAGCTCATGTTTACAGCATATGTTTACATTCATTCAGGTTATTGGACCCTTTCCCATTTGCAAGAGATCCATCTCCCTGTCTCTTTCTATCCATGCTTTCTTAATCTTTTTGTACTTCGCCTTGCTCAAATGAAAGATACCACAAGGTATGAAAGCTTGTGTGCCTGCTTTATTTCAGTCAATATTACATTTTCCAGTGCATCTATTTTCCTACAAATGTCTCCAATTTGTCCTTTCTGAAAAGCCGAGTGGTATTCTATTATGTATAGATTATGTATAGCCTGTAATCTGTTGAAGGGTATACAGACTGCTTCCAGGATGTAGCTATTAAAAATTTTGCTGCTATAAACATTGGTATCCATGTTTCACTGTAGTATTATATATTAAGCTCTTTGGGGTAAATAACTAGAAGGGGAATAGCTAGGTCATATGGAATTTCTAATTTTAGCTCTTTGAGAAATTTCCATACTAACTTCCATAATGGCTGTGCTAGTTTACATTCCCACCAACAATGTGGGAGTGTTCCTTTTTCACCACAGCCTCACCAGCATTTGTTATTTATTTTATTTCTTGATGATTCTCATTCTTTCTGGAATAAGATGAAATCTTGGCATTGTTTTATTTTGCGTCTCTGTAAAGGCTAGATATATTAAACACTTTTTCCTATATTTGTTGGGCACTTCTTCCTCTGTGAATCTGCTTATTTCCACCTGACTTTTTAAAAGTGCTTACCAAATGACTGATGAGCCCATCACTTACCAATTACTATAACAAAAACTGTTTTTAACATGAAATTCAACTTGAACAGTTTATTTTTAACAAAAAGTCAGTAAGAGGTGAGCTCAGAGTGCAAGCAAAAATCTTCAGAACACATCTGGAAAGAGAACATACTTTTATTTATTAAATTTATTTTTACACCCTTTTTTACTTAAGAAATTTAGAGCATATTATAGAGTATGGGATTAAAGAGTATGTTCTCCATATAAAATATAACTTCTGTGTTTTCATAAGATTAAAATAGCATTTAGCAAATAAAGCTTATGCCAACCTTAAAAGTCAGAAAGACAGAAGCTCATGGATAGGAATACTTATTTCAACTTTTCATATTACAGGTAAAGAAACTAATGGCAAAGTTGAAAGCAAAGGAAGAAGGTTGAAGGGGTTTCCATTTTTGGGTTTACATTTTTCAGAAGTGTGTTTCAGCCAGGACTACTGAGGAGCAAATAGGTATGCTTGCAAGTAAACACATTTGACCCCAAAATAGTTACTTCAATAGTGGAAAGGGCTGAGGGACGGGTGGGAGATTTTGAAGTCAGTAGGAAATTGTTTTGCATACAGGAAGACAGGGAGTTAGTTGAGAAATATAGCAAGTTCAATATGATTATTATATTTTGGATATTCAATGACATCCAAAGGCCCCTGTGCTGAAAGCTTGGTTCCTAGACCATAGCGTTATTGGAAGGTGGTGAAAAGTTTAGTACTATAAACAAACAAACAAACAATCAGAAAAAGGAGATCTTTAGTCAGGAAAAGAGTAGAATAAGGGCCTCATTAGGTTTTCTGACTAATCCTGACTAGAAAGAGTTAAAACTTTACTAGAGGAATTCCCTTGGGAACAATTTCAAGGACAAAGAGGGGGTAGAGAGAGAGAGAGAGAGAGAGAGAGAGAGAGAGAGAGAGAGAGAGAGAGAGAAACAGATATAGAAAGGCATGAGATAGCACAGATAGTATTGGGACTTAGGCAGAGCAGAGAGAAAGCCAAGCACAAGAAGAAGCCAAGAAGCCGAGATGGCTGTCTCTGCCCACATCCAATAAAATGCAGAAAGGACAGAGTGGGGAGGGGACTCCCTAACTTTGGGGAAGACTCTTAGTCAGTGTATAAAAATATACTCACACCTATGCACTTACATATATATTCACTCTAGGGCCAGTATATTGCTGCAATAGATACCCATACATCCACTTACTAACTCCAAACTGACCTATAGACAGGGCTCCTCCTAACCAATCAGCTGCTCATTCCAGAGCTGCTCATTCCAGAAATAAAGCCCTGACAAGGACAAACAAAAAGAAAGAAGTCACACAAAACCCATAAAAAGAAATGCTCATGTAGACAACTGTGCCCAGTTTAATTCAAGGATAGCTCAGAGAGCAAATTAGGTTGCAACAAGTTCCAGGTAGGGGAAAGAGTCTCTAGCACCCAATAAACGAAGCTGGAAACCAAGAGCTCATGGGGTATCAATCTTTCCGGAGCCCCCTGCCGCCCTTTTTGGAGTAGCTTTTCCTCCTTACAAATAAAATGTTTTCTTAATCTCTGTCCTTCCAATTCTTTATTGGTGCTGAATTTACAATCCCAGTTAGCAGCTCATCCCAGTAGAGCAGTGATGCTCATGACACAATAGTATGTGGGGCCTAGTGGAAGGAAGTTAGGTCATGGGAGCGTGACTATGAAGGAAATATTAGGACCCTGGCCCATTCTTATTTGTATCTTTACTCTCTGGAGGCCACGACATGAAAAATTCTTCTAAGTTACACACTTCTACTATGATTTATTGTGCCATCTCAGACCCAAAGTAACAGGAAAAAGTGACCGTGGACTGAATCATCTGAAACCATGAGACCTAATAATCCTTTCTTTTGTTAGTTTATTTATTTCAGGTATTTTGTTATACTATATGGAAAAGTGACACAGTTACTTAATTGTATAGAATGTAACAGATGAATTGATAGGAAAGTGAGCCTGGAGACATCTGTGAGAAAATGACTGCATTTGACTCATTTATAAGTTAGGTTGCATCTGCAGAAAGACTAAGATAATGGCAATGAAAAGAAGGAAGTGAATCCACAATATGTGGTGAAGAAAATTGCAACGAGACTTCCATTGCAGTGTCATATTAAACTGTAAGAATAGCCTCATGCCATTGATATTAGTCATATCAAACTTTCAAAAGAGGCATTAATCATTAGTAAAGTAAAAAAAAATCATCATCAAAGAGGACAAGGACAATTGACCAAAACATCTAAAGCTTGATGTTGTATATCTGTGCTTGCGTGAAGGATAAACTAAGTGAATACCACATTCGTATTTCCTCAGGAATTATTGCACAAAATTGTTTACAACTAAGAAATAGCGGTAGCCTCTGTTTTAAAAAAATAAATTCTAATATATATTTTAAATAGACCGTGTCAAAAGATGTTAAATACATCCTGCCTTTTGTACTCCCTATATGTAGGTGGTCTCTCAGAGGATCTCACAGTGTGGACCTGAGAGCTGTTCTATACCACAGCACACACTTGCAGTGATGAAGGATAGGGGAATACATCTTTTTGTTTTCGCATATCCTTTATACCAAAGTCATTTGGAAGCATAGAAAAGCTCCTTGTTTTTCACTTCCCAGTGGTGGTTATGGTAAAGAGAAAGCTTCTAGTTCCATAGTATGCTTTTACACATCGTCTGGATGCTCAGAGGACCTTCAGACAGTGGGAAAGCTCAGATTCTGAGCTCAGATTCTAGCTCAGATGCATTCCTCTCTTCTTTCTATATTCCTTTTTCTGTATTCCTCTTTTGCTTGGCCCCCTCATGTTTTCAACCCTAGCAGTGTGAACAACAAAGCAAGGTTGAAACGTCACCAGGCTAAGGATATGTCTAATCTAAATTTGTCTATAATTGTACAGCACTTTCTGTAAAGAGAATATATCACAGTTAATGACTGGCAAATGTCATGAAGAAGAATTAGATTAATTGGGTCTAGGGAAATAATTTCTTTGTACTTTTAAGTGACTGTTCCAAGGTGATAAAATTTGGCAGCTTGCATGAATAAAAAGTATTCTCATTTTTGTTTTTTACTTTGCCTTTAATTTTTAAATAGAAGTTTTGGTCTGTGGAAATGAGTTTCTGACTTCCAAGAATTATTTATTACTACTTGGTAAGTGATGAAATTATATTTTTCAAAAAGGCTGTACTGAAACTCTAACCCCTAGTGTCTGTGAACATAACCTTATTTGGGAATAGAAGTTTTTGAAGAAGCTATGAAGTTAAGATCACAGTATATTAGGGTGGTCCCTAAATGTAGTAACTGGTATCTTTAAAAAGAAAAGGAGATTTAAAAACAGAGACACAAATAGGTGGAAGATAGTCATGTGAAGACAGAGGTAGATATGGCAGTGGCACAGCTACAAAGATAAGAATGCCAAGGATTCCTGGTAACCCAGAAACTAAGAAGAGGTAAGGAAGAATTTTTCTCCAGAGCTGTCAGAAGAAGCATGGTCCTACCGAATCTTTCATTTCATTCACACTTGTAGTTTCCAGAAGTGTGAGAGGATACATTTTTCTCACATTAAGTCATCCAATTTGTGGTAATTTATTTAAGTCACTCTAGGAAACTAATACAGACCTTTGAACGTTAATATTTCTCTGATTATAAATTATCTGCTCATTGTTATATCTTTTAACACTTTCCCATTATTAATAATCAATTCCTAATTTTATATGGAGAGGATACTTAGATATCTTTAAAAAGTTCCAGCAGTCTTAGGGACCTCTGAGCAGAATATGTAAATTTGAAAGAAAGAGACATGTCATCTTCTTAATGAAATGAATGACAATTGAGTGAAGACAAGTATCTTCATTCCCACATTCCACCTGCAGTTTGGCCTCAGCCTCTTCCTGCAAGTCTTCCAGTATTACATCATATTCCCTATCCCTTCCTAAGGATTCCACAGGGTAATACCAATGATCACGGTATGACATTGATGCTGACGATGGTGAAATGATGATAGGGATTACTAGAAACAAGATGATTCATAACTTAAATGTTTTAATTAGAATTTAACATTTTCTAAAATATTATATATAAATATATCACATACATTTTAAAATAAACATTATGTTTCTCTTTGTCTTAGCTTGAGTTTTCCAGAAACAAGCCTGAGATAAAAGTGCATATAATTATTTTACCATGGGACATGAGGCTTAGAAGAAGCAATATGAAGAAGAAATAACATTTACTATAACTTTTTACATCAAATTGGCCCTCTGGTTTGGTCAATTCTGTAGTTAAAATTTTGTGATAAAGAAACTTCTGTATCCACAACAGTTTCAATTAATATAAACTTCAGCCTTCTTGCCTAGAATAACCCAGGTCCTCCCTGGTGGCCACAGTTTCTCGGGTGACACAGCCAAGCATATGCTGATTCGTCTCTCCTAGGCGGAAGTGAGAGGGCCAGAATGAGCTCAGGGGTCCTCCTTGCTTTCCCTGGGGCTGTGTTCAGGGACAATCTCTTACATTTATGGTCCGTTCCCTTTGACTATCACAACCATTCCATTCACTCCAATTCTTTTTGTTGTTGTTGTTGTTTTTTGTGGGTACCGGGGGTCGACCTCAGGACCTCGTGCACCAGCAGGCGCCTGTGCCGCTGAGCGATATCACTGGCCCTTTTTTCATATGTGGGTTCCCAGAGTCGAACTCGGGCCCTTGCGCTTGCCAGGCAGGTGCTTACGCCGCTGAGCCATCTCACCAGCCCCTAATTCTTGCCAACAATTACTGTTACTTTGGCAGTCTCACAAAGGACTCATGAAACATGGGGACTCTCAGTTCCTCAATTTTCTAGTAGCCATCAAGAAAGTGAGGCACCTTCTCTGCCCAACAGACCATGAAGAAAGAAGTGCTGCCACCAACCTTGTGATGAGCTTGTAAGCAGATCTTCCTCCACTGGGGGCTGAAAGTGACTGACCCGGACTGACCTCTTGCAATGTTGAGATTTACCTTGGTCAGATGTACCCAGCTAGATGTGCGCATATTCCTGACCCAGAGGAACTGTGAGATAATCAATGGATTGTTTTGGTTCTGAAGATTGAACCTAGGGCCTTGTACATACTATGAATGTGCTCTACCATTGTGCTACATCTCCAGCCCCTCAATACTGTTCTTAAACAATTCAAGTTTGATACAATTGTTACTTGGCCATATATAAAATACAGTTTCTATAGCAAAAATAATTTGTTCCTGTGACAACTGAGTTTTACAGTAAGAATTAGTGTTTTGTGATTAGGTAATTGGTAGGTTGGAAGCAAAAATGAAGGTGCTGAGGAAGTAGTAGGCAAGGAAAAGAGAAAACAGCTGAAGGGAGGTCATGTGTAACAATGAACGCACTCTGTAAATCCTGTTCCCATAAAAGTGTTGTTGATGACATTGCCTTCTTAGGTCACCTCGCAGGACCTGGAGTTCTAACAAAATACACTGTAGGTAGAATGATGCTAGTGCATTGGTTGATTTCTCTTTTTGGCATATCTGAAAGATTTAATAGTACTTATCCCTTGCCATTTCCACTCTTCTGCTCTAATTTAGTAACATTTTCATCTCATTATTCTAACTCTACTGGTAGGTTGTATTGGATCTTAAGTCTTTCTTTGCCCCCTTTCTTCTTCTGTCACTTACATGAACTGGGATAATGATATTAAGAAAGATATCATACCTGAAAAGCACAACTTTATGCAGTTACAAGATAATCATAAAAAAGTCACTATGTTTAACATTTGTCCCTGCATAGTTTTATCTACTGTTTCCATGTACTTTGATTTTTCTATTATAACTTTATACTGAGACTGGCTTGCCCTGAATTTTGAAGGATTATATCAGGGATGTTGCTTCACAGTCTTATAAATAAATCAAGTTAGACACCAGTTTACTGATCCAATAGCATAAGTTTGACACTAGACCAATCAGAGGCATCAGAAAACCTTCCCATGTTAGAGGAATTAATATGTATGAGTTACTTAATCTGTCAATGTCTCAATTTACTCATCCGTAGGGGAAGAAGATAATCATGTCTACTTTACAGAGTGTTCGGGAGGTTTAATGAGTTAAGTACCCAAATCACTTAGAACAGAGTCAGATATACAGAAACTTAGGAATGAGCTGTATATATCAAACAAATGTTACAGAAATAGGACAATATGATTTCTTTGAACCATTTCCAGGTTTTTATGTACATAATCTCACTTGGTTATGGCAAGAGACATTAAGGGGCAAATGGGAGTGGGGATTGTACCTATTGTACCAGATAAAGAAGCAATGCTCTGCATTTTTAAGTACCTAGCACAAAATCTCATTACTCTCAAGGATAAAACTTTTATCTAAGTTTTCCTCTGAAGATTTTTCTGAAGGTTTTTCTGACTGCTCTAGAGAGGTCAGTCAGTGTCAACATGCTGTCTGATTTTATAGGATGAGAAATCAATGGGTTGTAATTTTCCTGATCTTTACCAGCACACAGCAGTCTCAGTCTTTCCACTGCTAAGGTGTGGTGATGGTATGTGGTATGGTGTGTGTGTGTGTGTGTGTGTGTGTGTGTGTGTGTGTAATGGGTATTTAAGAAAGAGTTGGCCTGAATGAGTGAAGAGAAAAAGAACTGCTGTACATATCAAGTTCTTTGGGACAATTTCCATCTAGTAGTTCATCAAACTTAAGATTGTATATCCTTGGAATTTTTGTTATTTTAATAAAAGATTAATGTAGTAATTTATGGCATGTTCAAGGTAATGTAGTCAGTGTTGGGAAAATGATGCTCAGGACAGAACTTCCCAGTTTTTCTTAGGAGTGTTTGTTTTAATACTTAGAAAATGTGCACTAGCACCATGAAACAAAATCATAAAATAAAGTAAGATGTACACCTCAAGTATTTATAGCACTTGAATGGTGATTCTGTTTTTTTTTTTTTTTTGTGGGTACCGGGGGCTCAACCTCAGGACCTCGAGTGCCAGCAGGCGCCCGTGCCGTTGAGCGATATCACCGGCCCCTTTTTCGTATGTGGGTTCCGGGAGTCAAACTCGGGCCCTCGCGCTTGCCGGGCAGGCGCTTAAGCCGCTGAGCCATCTCACCGGCCCAGGTGATTCTGTTTTTAACATAGGCCCAAATATATTTTTCTTAGCTGTCCAAAAATGCAATAACACAAAAGAAAGTACTCATACTAATGGTACTGATGAAGCCATGTATTTATCAGTCTATCTAGGGTGTTAAATCCCTCTTTTTTTCTTCCTCAGTCCCATTTATGCATCACTGCCAAAAGTCATAGACTTCAGACTCATAAAATATCAGAAGAATATAATGAAAAAATATCTAAAGCCTGTTTTAATGCTTGCATTTAGTGTCTTTTTATATTTTACTTTCTTATTTTTATAGGAACTCACTGTCAGCAGAGAGCTATCAGGTCCTAGTGTTTTATCTATAGCACCGGTGAAAGCTCCGCCTGTCTACTTCTGGCTTGTGAGAGTTTCTTGCCTTTGGGGTAGTGGCTGGTGCCAGAATGAGAGGAAATATCATGCCCTCTGAGAGCCAAGAGCAGCTGGTATAGTTGCCCTGGTGTTTATGGGATATTATAGACATAAAGGCACATTTGGAACTGGTTGGGGAAAGAACTTAATGCTTCTTTCTTTTGTCTTATAATCCACTTTCTTAGCATGGATTATCCTGCCGTTCATGCTAAATATAGCAAATGCAGATTAAAAAACAAAAAAGCCATGTTGCCACAAGATGCTCTGAGAATTGAATGTATGTGCTGGGTAGATAGACTATCTTTTATCAAATGAAACAATAAAGACACAAAAAACTTGTCCAAATTGTTTTGTTTTGTTTTTGAACAATGAAAGCCATTTTTGTAAGAATTAACCAGAGGGAGTTGTACATCTGGAGTGTGGTGAACATATAGTTTCTGTTTGGGAGAAAACTGGCATTATTGCCAAAAAATTATCCATCTGTAGTTTGATCCAAATATGTCAAGCTGGGAGTGTCAGGGAGAGGAATTTGCTACCAGAAATTTGCTAGATGGCATTTTTGTGATTTATTTTCAATGACATCTCTCTTTTTAGGGGGCAGAAATTTTATTGTGTATATTTTATGAAGAGCTTCTGAATCTTAGTAAAGTCAAAATAAGGTCTAAGTGTCAGAGTAGTGACATTTTTGTTGATTTCCTTAAATAACTCAGGATTCAGGCCAATTCTGGAAGTCAGAGAAATTATTCCTTAGTGTTTGTTGTCTGCTTTTTTATACACTCATTCTTGCCATTATTCTTTACTATTGTTTTTTTTTTTTTTTCTGATCATATATAGCAGAACACTTTTGTGCCTACTGCCTACTCTCTCAGTGAACATCTGCATGATAATTAATATAGGATATTCAGGCTTGCATTGTTCACTTAGTAAATAATTCAGCAAACAATTGAAGAGCATCTATGGTCCACAGATCTGGAGAGGCACTAGAATTACAAACATGAATACATATGCAGTTAATATAGCAGAATGAACTTCCACTCTAAATACTTTGGAAATGCTGTAAAAACAAAAATTGTTAAATATTGTATGATTAAACTCAAAAGTAAAAAGTAAAAATAACATTTAATGTGCTAGAAATAAAGAGGAATGCAAAGCCAATGCAGTTAGCCAAATCTGAGATAAAGGTGGTTTAGGGTTTTCCAGCACAGATTTAAAATTTATAGAATTAGATAATGGGTTTTAATGCCTATAAGAATGCTAAATAAGACCTTCATGCCTTGAAAGGCAAGAAGCCTCCATAAAAGCTCAGGAACTATGAGATACACTCTGCTTATTCACATGCAAAATGGCAAAGAAGATTTCCATCTACGCAGCTCTAGTGAGGATAGAAGGACCTGTCAGAATTAGAATCCAAGCTTACCCACGTGTAGCTAGAGGTTGGAATTTTTGTTCACTGTGTGTTGAGAGTAACTTTTGTCTCCTCTTGGAGGTAAACTTGAAAGTCATGTATGTATTTGCATTCAAAAAACAGGTCACTCTTGAGAAAGACAGTGGTCACTGGAAATAATCAAAATCACCAAAAATTAAACACGCATGAGCCTAGAGATGCAGTAAAGATAAAGCAACTGGGATTCAACAATAGCAATTATACTTAAAGTATTATTCAGAGAAACTTTTTTAATATTTGGGCTAATGTTTTATTTTTTTCTTTAAAACTGTTCAAGACTTCTTAATTCTGCATAATTGTATCTCTTGGCTTGCACTGAACTTCAAGTAGAGAAATGTTAAATTATGGAACTTGATGGGAGAGTTCATATATTCTTGCTTATTCATACCCTCAACAAATATTTGTGGAGAGTTACATGGTATCAAGCACTGTGCAACATAAAAACACACATATTACTGAAGTGGCTACAGAGCTAAAGTTTGGTGAAGCAGCGAGTCAAGTGTACAGAAAATTATGGCATAATTAACACGACATACACTGCTCTTGCGCTAACCTAAAATTCGGTAGTTCTGGAAATTTGATGGACTTATCCTGGTCAAATTTTTAAAATTTAATATATTAGAAAAAATTCCTAAGACACCTGAATAAAGTAAAAATTTATCATATTAAAAATCAGAAATCAAATTAACCTCAAATATCTACTTCAAAACCAATGCTCCAGAATGCTTGTTCACGTCCATAGAACTCTTGGTAAACAAAGTTGCAAGATTCCAAATTTCCTACATTTATGTCTTTAATTTCATGAGAAATTGATAGAAAAAGAGGTTATATATACAACAGTTCAGAAACCGTATCACTGTGCTGCACAGTGGAAAGGAAGTTAATGGAAAGCACGTTGATGGTGCAACAAAGACAAACTAAAAGAATAGGAAGTTTGGGCTGTGAAAGTATACAATTCAAAAATAAATATAATTGCAAAAATACCAAACGTTAAAATTATTACTGAAAATGTGACAGCAGACTTTTTTTTTTTTATGGGTACCGGGAGTCAACCTCAGGACCTCACGCTTGCCAGGCAGGTGCTTATGCCTCTGAGCTATCTCACCGGCCGCAGCAGACTTTTTAAAATAAATTTAACAAGAATAATTAGGGATTTGATATAGTTGGCCTGATACCATAGTGATCAGGATAAAGGAGCACATTAGCAAAATGGCAAAAAATGTGTCAAAAAATGTGGTTGGTTGTTTTTGAGGTAAGTTTGGCAGCTCTATTCAATGTAAGAAATACTGCGACATAGTTGTAAGGTTTCTTTCAGCTAAAATGGCATCAAATGACTCCAAGTTCACGTTTTGAAAAAGCGATCCTTTCAATTTGCAGAATGATGATATTGCATTTATACATTTCAAATTTATGGAGGTCGTTTAAGACAAAAACCTGCCTGAATAACTTTCTTGAAATTGATCTTGGGGGTGATAAAATGTTTACTGCATTTTAAAAAGTAGTCTGTGATGTCAATGTGGACATCAAGTCCATGCATAGATCCTCGTTTCATATGCAATTTTTTCTGTTTTTGTTTTGTTTGTTTCATTTTGGTGGAGTCTTGCTCTGTTGTTCAGGCTAGCGTAGAACTTGCCATTCTTCCTCCTCGGCCTCCCAAGTAGCTGGGGTTCAAGCCCTGTGCTACCACACCCAGCACTTGTGTGTTTTACTAAAAAGTAGCACAAATAAATCTCAAAGACCTCTGTGAATAGCGCCAACAGGTCCATCAACTTTGGAAGAAGATAATGAGAAGCCTAAATGGCTCAAAAGATACAGATAATGATTTTAAATAAATGACCAATTTTTTCTCCCGAGAACATGGGGAAATATTTATCAACCTATTCATGTATTATTATCTTCTTCATGTTTTGTTTACTAGAAAAGTCAAAAGACTGAAGAAGGTCAAACTTGTAATGGTGATTTGAATGGGACTTTACAGCAAAAAAATGGTAAAGTAGTTCTGGAAAAAAACTCATCAGAGGGAAAACCAATCTAGGCCAAACAACCAGCTAATATAGGAACCAAAATTCAAAAGTTGTTTTCCTCATTTCACAGACAAGGGAATTCAACCAATACCTATAACTTATGATAAAATAATTTGAGAATGAACTGATTTTAAATTGTAAATATAAACTTAAGAAGAATTAAAATTTTCTATATATACATTTCAAATCACCATAAAATAAAATGATAGGAGAATCTGAACATATAAATAATAACACTATATTCTTTAACATTATGGTAAAACACACTAAAATTTTACTGAATCCATAATTTGTTGAATTTATCATACATGTATATTTCAGTCATGGATGTTTTTGTAGATACTTTCCTGGCTTCCTCTCCCCCATTCACTTATGGGGACTGAACATATCTCATGCCTTTTCATTGAGATATATCTTAGTTCTTTTTTATTTTTAATTTTCAGAGAAGATCTTGCTAAATTATTAAGCTTCCCAGGTGTAGGTCAAATTTGCAAACTTCCTGCTTCAGCCTCCTAGAGTGCTGGAATCACAGGCATACAGCACCACACCAGGCTGTCTGGCCCTTATAAATATTATCATATAAATCATTTGTGGAGTTAATTCATTTGCTATATTAAAAAATAGAAAAAAATGTAAAGATGTAATGGGTTATTACATTCAAATTAAATTCAAATTATTTCATTATAATTTAACTTGTGTTGTACAGTGATTCAATCAGTTTCATTACTTGGATTCCTTATATTATTTGTTATGATCAAGTAACATTTCTCAGTTTTATAAAATCATATTGAATATACTTCCCTGTGTAGACATTAAAATAGCCAGGGAAGATTTATTGAATGTCAAGTATTTTTCTTGCCAATGAGTCTGATTTCCTCATTTAGTGAAAAATAAAATGAGATAGATGCAAAGGAGCAATATCAGCTTCTAAAGCAGGATGAGAAAAGATGGGATAGAAAAGCACTCAGTTTTATTGAAAAAAAAATCTGTTTTCAACTTATAGGAAATTGTATCTGGAAGACGTGTTGAAATGAGGTTGTTATGTGACCATGATCATCTTGGCTATACCTAAGTGTGGTGTTTCCTCTTTTCATAGAATCTTTCATATCCTGTTCCCTGAGCCTGAGGAACACTCTCCCTCTCTCCTCCTCAACCCTAGCCATTTCTCCAGATGTCAGTCACAAGTCAAAAGTCAGATACCCAGGGAAATTTGCTTTTTCTATGTTAAGGAGGTTTATTTTCCCTTTTACCCCATTTCATTTACTGTATTTGATTAACACCTACCATATTTCATCAGAATTAAGACAATGCTAATGGTAAGATATACTTCATGTATTATCACTATGGAAGAGAATTGGATGTCAATTGAGCTAGAACATGATGTTCCATAAGATTCAGAACTTTTATTTTCTTGTTCTTGAAAGAGCTCTTTTAGAAATATTTAGGAATAGATTCAGTATATTATCTCTCTTGCACATATATAAAAAGGAAATTAGAAATGAAATAAAGTATGTGCACATTCAGAATCAAGTTTTTCTTAGTTCCTTTCAACTCAGAGAAATATCTGTATTTCCATACAGTGTTGTCTTCAAACCAATAATAAAAAAAAAAGGCATTGGAAATGCAGTGCTTCTTAAATGATTATTTTGAGCTCTAAGTCACCTGGTTTCTTTAAAAGTTTGCTCTAAGCTCCTTCTTTGCTGGAAAGTTTGCATCAGTCCTTTACTGATTTTACCAGAAGGTTTCAAATTAAGATTTCTGATGCAATCAGGGATTTTTATTTCTTTGTCAAATGGACCAAAAAGTGTCTAATTGAGCCACTAAAAATAAACAGAAAAGTTCAAGCATATGTGATTAAACTATCACACTCTCACATCTTAACTAAGTGAATATACGATGTTATAGATTATAATAGCTCAAAATCCAAAATGTTAAACTATGTGTTACAGATTAGCAAAATATCCTGTGTAAACATCAAATGCCAAGCCCTGTCTCTAGCATTTTTATGAATGGCAATTCATTTAATCTTCATGAAAATACTACAGTGTAGGTAAGTACAATTATTATTCCTATTTCGTGCATGAGAAAATGGAATATACGAGGTTAAATAACTTGATGAACTTTCTAACTTGATGAACTATGTAAACTTGTGTATCTTGTATAACTAAAACAAAGTTGACGTTTATGTTCAAGATTTTTAAAAAATTAGCTATTTCCAAAACTACAATTTAAACTCAGGGGCTGGGGTGTAGCTTAGCGGTACAATGCTTGCCTGTCCTGCACCAGGCCCTGGGTTTGAGCCCCACCACTGTAAGCTCGTGACAGCAGGGAATATAATGCTCTATGGCAACCCCAGCACATATCACAAATTTAAAGGTATGCATTGTAGAATGAATACGGGTGCTGTTCACAACACTGTCCCTAACCAGCATCATTCCCTCTCTATTTCTTCCCACTCATTTTGACTTTTGCAAATTAGCATCATATGTAAGGTGAATAGATGTTATCATACTTAATATAATTTGGTGAAAAATCAAGAGATTTTCTCTTAAAATTATCCTCCTTGATGAATAATAAAAGTCAACGATTAGCAATTACAACTTTGTTTCACAGTTTCCTCTATAGGAGTTGTCATTTTAAAAATATAAATATAGAAGCAATATAACAAATAATACTGTGTGAATTTAGTTTATCTCTACTATTAATAAAGGATGGATTTAACATGAAGACTCCAAGCTCCTTCTGTAAGAATCAACATGAAACCAAGGAATCTGGATGTGTTAAAATCAAATTTCACCAAACTCAGATTGCATTAACTTTACATTGAAACTTTATATATATATATATATATATATATATATATATATATATTTTTTTTTTTTTTTTTTTTTTTTTTTTTTTGTGGGTACCGGGGGTCGACCTCAGGACGTCGTGCGCCAGCAGGCGCCTGTGCCGCTGAGCGATATCACTGGCCCCTTTTTCGTATGTGGGTTCCGGGAGTCGAACTCAGGCCCTCGCACTTGCAAGGCAGGCGCTTAAGCCTCTGAGCCATCTCACCGGCCCTGAAACTTTATATTGAAGTACTGTGTAACATACATTCAGAGAAGCATACTCCTCATAAGTGTCACCAGGGCTTGGGGGTGCACACATGTAATCGTAGCACCTGAGAGGCTGAGGGAGGAGGATCAAAAGTTCAACCTACCCTGGTAACTTACAGACTTAGAAAGACTCTGTTTCAAAAAAATAAAAATAAATAAATAAATAAAATAAAAAATAGAAAAAATAAAAAGCCTGGGGATGTAGTTTAGTCAGAAGGCCCTGAGGTCAATCTCCAACACTAGAAAACAAATCATAAATGTCCAGCCTGATAAATTCTCACAAAGAAAACAAATATTAAGGAAAGACCTAAACATTATTAACATCTAAGAACCCATAGTTACTAATCCTGAAAAACTATTATGCTTTGACTTTCATCACTGATTGGTTTTTCTTGATTTTGAACCTTACATAAATGAAATGGTAAAGTATGAAATGTTTTGCATATAGCTTTATTCATTCAATTTTTGCTTGTGAGAGTCATTAATATTTTTTCATGTAGATGTAGTTCATTTAGTGTACTGTTTTCCACTGGATAAACATATTGCAATTTGTCTACATATATTACAGTGGATGAATGTTTGAATATTTTCCAGTGTGGAGCTATTACAAATAATGCTGTTATGAATCTTGCACGGGCCTTTTGATAAAAACAGACAATAATTTCTGACAAATTATTTTCCAGGGAGGTTGTACTATTTTTTTCTCCCTTCTCTTCCTTTCTACCTTCTTCCTTCCTTCCTTCAGTTTTTCTTTCCTTCTCTTTTTAAAGAAGTTTTTGTTTTAGTGAGGGTCCATCCTGGTAATCTTGCCTGATCTGGAATAGCATTCATGGCACACTTAATTCCTTATTCAACATGAACGTATTAAGTCCTCTCTGTGCAAGAAAATAATAACAGGAAATTGTATACCTTGGTTTCGATTGAAAACATGATTGCATGGAATTAGTATAAAAGAAGTGGTATAGACATGATCATTCTTTTCTATATTTGATTATAGGGCTCAGGGAGATGACTTGCCATTCACATGTGGTGAGTGGTGTATCCTGAACGTAAACTCAAAAATTTTCTTTGTTTCTGTTTCTGTTTTGTTTTATTTTGTTTACAATACTGGGTTTTGAACCCAGGACATCACATATGCCAAACACTCTTAACAGTGACCTACATCCCCTCTTCTTTTTTATTTTGAGACAGTTCTTGCTAAGTTGCCCAGGCTGGCTTCACACTAGCAATCCACCTCCCTCAGCTTCCTGAATAATTGGGATTACAGGAATGTGCGAAAATGGAATTAGACCCGGCATTTACAGGAGTTATGACAACAAATCTTGTGATTGTTCTGCTCTGTCATGTTACCTTATCTTGTCAGTCTATATTTGCTTTTCTCAATCCTTCTTGTTAATTTAGGGATAGTTGAGAACAGGATACTTAGGGCATTATTTTGGCAATCATACCTACTCCATCATGTCATCAAGTCAGTGACTTCTAGTTGCTGGTTTTTTTTATTTTTTTAACCATTTTACTAATGGTGTAGCTGGATACAAAAACAATTCTGGAGTAAGAGGCCCAGTTATTCTCTCTGTGCATGTTTCATGGCAATTCAGAGCAGAAAGCTTTACTTTTCTAATTGTCCCAGGTAAATTTGGAGGAGCAGGTGAGGAAACTGAGGCAGCATTCTCTAGCTTTCTCTGTTCTGTTGTTTCGACCAACCTTTTATTTTATGGACCTCGTTCTTTTCTACCCCATCTGATTTTATAAAATAATAACTACTTTATCATTTACAATAAAAGAAATTTTGACTAACAACATTTTGGCTCAAAACCAAAATTGTCCATTTACAATGGGTTGAGAGAGGGAATGAGAGATAAATAGGAATACTTCTTTTTGCTCTAATATTGATTCAGTGTAGACATATACCAAATATTACTGCACAAACAAAAAATCTTCAGTCACCCCTTGTGTTTCCCAAATACAAAAGTGAAGCCAAATTTCACCTTCTATGAGATATCTGTATGTTTGCATTCAGGGTATAGAACAACACACTTTAATTGTACTGGGACGATCTTTTGTGTTTCTTTATTTACCTCTGTTAGAAAATGTCTTGGCAGACTAAGCCATTAACATTTTCTGCTTTCTCAAGGAAAAGATAATTTACCCACTTAAAGATACTAGGCTCCCGTGTATTGTTTTTCTCCATTTGGTATTCTCAATTCCTCCCTGGAACACTTGAGTGCTTGCAATCAGGGTACAATGACACTCACTAATAACAACTGAACCACTGCATCCGCCATAAGTTCAGCTTCCCGGTTCCCCACCAGTGAGCCCCAGCTCTGTGGAACAGTGTTCCCACCAGAGAGGCCGGCTCTTCTACACAGCTGCAGCTGGTCCCCTTCTCCCACCAGGAGCACCTGCTGTGAAGCACAACCTCCGCTGAGCATGGGTAGCCTCAAAATTGTGGCTTTTTACCCCTGACATCTCAGACCTTAAAATTGTAGTGTTTGAATTTTAATACTCAGACACAGCCAATGGAAAAATACTGAAATTCACCATAAGCAGTCCTTCTTTCTTTCCATTGAAGTTATATTTCCTCTGACAAAAATAGTTAAAAGTAACTACTGTGAGGTCTGAGAGACAAAATCTTTTTATTCCGGTGAGTGAAGAAGAAATAGAATCTTCTTTAATAAAACAAAGATGGTATGAATGCAAAGACTGTCAGCTTTGGGGAAGCTGAGATACTACACCTATTGTTTTATTTTTATAATGTGTTGCCTTTATCTTTAAGGTCAAGCATATCATATTTTATTTTTATTCTATATGAATTAAAAATATTAGTCCATCAAGGATCAAAGCATGATATAATCCCCTTGCAATATTTGTAGATAATCCATTAAGTCATAAATCAGAAATTTTTAAACAAACTAAAACATGATGATAGGCTGGAATTTTCTTCTTAAAAATGTGGACTCAGCTTTCTAGTCATGGTTTTCACTCCTTTAGGGAGGGTCTCACTGTTATATTATGGCGGAGTTGCATCTCAGTCCTTTAAACATTGTAACAGTATTATGTGAACACTTATGTGGGAATGAGGGGTGATGGATCCATCTTTGTGTCTTTAAAAAGATCCATTTTTTTCTTCCTTTTATTCAGTAGTTTTAGTATTTTATTGGCTCCACAAAATTCTTATCTGTTAATTGACTATTTTTCCTCAAGTATTGTCCGACAAGTCTGATCATACAAATGATACACCCTCCGAGAGCAGTGAGCGTCCCTTATACAACCCATCGGCCACTGATGCAGCACCAAAATATGCAGTAGATATGGGTTGAAAAGAATCATTAAGATGATGAATTATAGGATTTTCCAAAGTTTTATCCAAAACATTTAACTCAGGAATATCAGTTATTGTAATGGCGAAATGTGCTGGGTGTATAAATAAGTCATTTTTTAAAAAGTGAGTTTCTAGTAATCGTGTCGCAACAACCTGGGCCCTGGAAAGAACTATAGTAAGAAAAACTTGGGATTTACCTCTGGTCTTCCACTCACTTCGTATCTCACCAAACAGTCAAAATAGCTAACAGTCGTCTTGTATTTCACACCACAATGAACTGAATTAGTGCTGAGCTTTTGTTGGTGTGGGTTTTTTGGGGAGGGTGATATTTGTCCATGAATGAAACAGAGGTAGAATGGTTCAGGGCCTTTCTACATTTTCTCCCTGAGCCCTTTCAACTTTCCTTTCCTTTGGGTTATTTGCAATACCTGTCACCATGCTCAGATCTACTAAAAGCAACCCACCTGGGGCAGAAAAAGAAGGCTTCTGCCTCTCTCCACTGGGTAGCATTGTATCACTGGCATTTTTCTTAGGCATTAACAATCTGCTTTCTTCGTGTTTGTTTCCTCCCCCTTCTACCCATTTTAATAGTAGAAATTAGGTATGGAGCTCAGAGTTTATATTAACTTCATCATTACTTCTCAGGGGAGGTGGGGGAACAGTGAACTAACATATAAAGGGACCAGGAACTGCTTTGGGGACAACTAAAATATAAAGAGATGAGCAACACCTTTGGGGACAAGATATAATATTAATTACTGGCATGTACTTCCTGTTCCCTTTGTAATACCCATATTGAGGACTTGTTAACCACCTCCAGGAGAGCCTGGAGGAGCTCTCATTACTCTGTACGCAGAATTTGGCTGTAACTACCACTTCCACAGTTAGAAAAGCCTTTCAGCCACAGAGGGGCTCTTTGTGTGTAGAGTTCAGCACACAGGCTTTAGGCTTCCTGTGGGCATCAGCCAGGAAAGACTGTGTGCCTGCGAGGTAGCTCCAATCCCCGTGCCCCTCCACAGATGAGTACAAACAGAGATGTGGGACTTTGAGGTTTGCAGGTGGGTATCAGTGAAGATAATGGTACCTCACAAGTAGCAGAGCCCTCTCCAGGCAGCTCAAGCCAACAATATGATTTATATGTCTTTCACTTTTACAAGACACTGATGAGATTGCAAAAAAAAAAAAAAATGTTGCAAAAGAGAGAAATAGCTATGCAAAGCTTCTCTTAGGCAAGTGAAACTTTAAAGACATGCAAATCTATCTCTTTCCTTTTTTTTGTTTGTTTTCTGTTCAGTTTTGCCCAAAATATCAATGGCAGCAAAGGAAGTGTGATTGGGAGAGCATAAGTCAAACTGTCTATTTTTGCTGCTTCTAAATCTTCGTAGCCTTGCAGAAACCTGTGTGCTCTGAAAATGGCAAGAGATAACGTATTATATACTCGAATAATATAGCAGTAAAACCAGGATTCAAGGGTTGTTAATTTCAAACATATTATGGTATTGCAGAGCAACTAAGGTACTGAGTGTCTCCTTTTTAATTACCAGGGTTGGCAGAGGAATCCAATTATGTTGCCGTGTCCCCAACATAACCCTTTCTCATTGTTTGCTGCTTGCTTGTTCTAAGCATGTTTTGATTACCTTTGTTTATCTGTTTGTTGTGTTTTGTTTTCTATTGTGCAGTTTCTCCTGCTCTAATCTGAGAGTTACATTTGGAGGTTTTATTTTCATAGGAAGAGTTGCTTATCATCCTTTTGCTAGCACAAAATGTTTCATGTTAAGAATATATATTTTTTTCTTTTATCATTCTCTAGTGGAATTGAGGCAATGAGGATGACTGGCTTCCCATATGTGCCAGACCATTGTTTGAATCTGATGGTTACAGGCAAGGATTACACAACTTTGAGCTCCTGGCATCCCAGGAAAGTTTCAGATGAAGAATAATTTTTTGCTCCACAGGAATACATAGTACTACAGAAAAATAAGAATCTTTAGAATTTCTGCTTCTGAATATATTTTCACACCCCAGTATCCTTAAAATGTTAAGACTGAGTAAAAGTGAAACAAAATTTCAATTCACTTTGTTACTCCTATAGTTGGGCAGAGATATTATCTATATAGACAAAGGATAACACTTTTATAAAAGACATGAAATCAATCACTGAATTATTTCCATTTGACTTTCCATTATCCCTGGAATCCACACTTCTCTCTCTTCCTTAGTGCCACTGCCTACCTTACCATCACTGGGTATATATTGTCATAATATTGTCATAATTTCCTGAGCACTTACTCCTGAAAGCACAAACATGGTTATCACAATTTTCTTCTCAAAAACCTTACAAATGTTCTTGCTACCTATAAAACATCATCTAGCTCCTCATCTGAAATTCAAAACATCTCTGACCTGGCACTAATCTAAACTTTTAATCTATTGTCTCATTTTTTCGTATTCTTTTTTTTGTTTGTTTCGTGAGTACCAGGGATCGAACTCAAGACCTCACATGCCAGCAGGCGCCCATGCCGCTGAGTGATATCATTGGCCCTTTTTTCGTATGTGGGTGCTGGGAGTTGAACTCAGGGCCTCGCGCTTGCCAGGCAAGCGCTTATGCCGCTAAGCTATCTCACTGGCCCCATTTTTTTTGTATTCTATACTTCCACCAAACTGCATTTTTGACTTAACTTGAATATGCAGTATATTTTTCCACCATGGCCTTTTAAATTTTTCCCATGCTATATTATCCACTAGGAATTGAGTCTTACTTCCATTTTTATATATTTCAACCTCATAATTCAGGATTAAGCCCAATTATTACTGTTGTTCCATTCACAAGTAATGATATCTTTACTATAATAATTTTTGGAGCATAAAATTTTATACATGTTGTCTTCATTGCATATATATTTATCTTTAACATACTAGAAGTGCACTGGTCATAAAGACTAGGTTTTATTTATTTTCTGTGTCTTTCATTGCCTTAATAATGTAGTATTTACATAGGTGTTCATTCAGTCATTCCTTCATTCCACAAATAGTCATTGAGTTTCTCTTGGTATCAGAGATAGTGCAAAGTCCTGGAGATGAATCAATGAATATAACACACCCATGCTCTTGGAACACATATGCTCTTGAACAAAAAAATGAATAAAATAAATTAGCAAATATATGTAGCTGTGGAAAGAAACAAACTGGTGAAGGGAGTATAAAAATTGAGTATGGTGGAATATCATTATAGATAGGGTATTCAGTGAAGATGACATTTGAAAAAGTGGTAAAGTTGAAGAAAGTGCAAGAAAATGTCATGGGACAGCTGGGGAATGGGCACTGCAGGCTGAGGGAATAAGTACAGATTGTGAAGTGGACAGGAAGGTGAAAGAGAAATGGAGAGAGCAGGCAGTAGATGAGGTGAAATTATGTAGTAAGTAGGGTGTACATTAGTGATCATTCATAAAATGCCTTGGAGTTAAATGTAAGAACATTGGTTTTGATCTAAATAAAATAAGAGATATTGTAAGGTTTGAACTGAAAAAGGTGAATTATGCTTTAAAGCTCATACTAACTATCTGAATTTAGAATATACTGAAAGGGGCAAAATGTTGAAACAAGGAGAAATATTACAATATTATAGAGGCTTTGGTCATGATAATATGGTGGATATGGTGAGATAGGTATAAAACTGTATAAAACTCTTGTTAACCCTATTTCCAGCAAATAGCATAAAGGAAAAACAAACAAACAAAAAAAACCAAAAAAAGCAACAATAAAAAAAAAAAACTATATGTAGACTCCATGGGCCTGGAAAACAATGAGATGTCCCTTGCTTATGATAATACTGCTTAAGTGATATGGCCAATGAATCATTATATGAAGTGAACTAAATCACAATGAGATGACAAAGAAGAAGAAAGCAGAGGAGAAAGATTAGAGGAAGAAAAAAGAGGAGAAAAAAGAGCTTCTCCAACTCTTGTTGCACTGCCCCAGAATGCCACTTCCCCAAGATGGGCATAGTTCATAATAAGAAATACTTCATGACATGTTGTTACAGCTTCTTTGATTAAATGTTTTCCTCTTATCTTCCCACCCCCATGCTTAAGTTTTGAAAAAGCAAATTACTTTGATTCAGTTTAAAATTTAGTTATGTTCTGAAATTTTTGGATATAAAAATTTCCTGTCATTTCATGCTCATCCGTTCTGTCACATGTTGATAAAAAAACAAGATTTCATAAACACCTACCACATAAAGGACATTATTCTACGAATGCAAAGCAGAGTCTCACAGGAGATTACAATGCAGTTGGGAAGACAATTTTTTACATGTGTTCTAAATAGGTCTGTGAACCAACAGTAGTGAATAAAGAGAAGACAAAAAAGTAAGTAATACATAACCAATGAGTTGTGTCTCACAAGCAGAAAAGAAAACTAACCAGAAGTTCTAAATAAGGACTGCTTATTCCATGTTAATGAATTACCGAAGAAATTATTGAAGAATGAGTAGAAATTGTATGCAATAAAAGGAGAAGTAATTAGAAGTGTATGGAAATAAATTCTTGGTAGAGTATTTAGGCAGAATCGACAAGAATGGATTAAATAGGTTGAGATAGAATACAAACTGAACTGTTTTTTTTTTTTTATGTGGGTACCGGAAGTCTACCTCAGGACCTTGCTCTTGCCAGGCAAGCACTTGTGCCCCTGAGCAATATCATTGGCCTCTTTTTTCCTTTATGTGGGTTCTGGGGAGTCGAACTCAGGACCTCATGCTTGCTGGGCAGGCACTTATGCCGCTGAGCTACCTCATCAGCCCCAAATTGAACTGTTAAAGGGTTAGCGTTAATTGTAAAATGTTGAAAAAAACAAGTGAATAAATATAGATGTTAGAAAATAAACAATGTATATCCACTAAAAGAATTTTAGGGAGTTTAAGAGCAACATTTTATTTCATTGACAGATAAAATTGATATATATTTATAGTATATAATATGATGTTTTAATATATATACAATGTAGAATTAACATATGTGTTATATATACTTAGCATTTTTGTGTTTAGGGAACACAAAATCTACTGTCCCAGAAATTTTGAAATATATATATATTATTAACTATTGTCACCATATTTTACAGTAGTTCTCTTGAACTTATTCCTCTTATGTGACACAAATTTTGTATCCTTTGTTGAATATCTGCTAAATCTTCCATCTACATCCCAGCCTCTGAAAACTGGCATTCTACTCTCTGCTTCTATAAGTCAATTTTATAAAAACTTCATTTGATAAACATCAACATGTGACAAATGAATTGGAAGATATAAGGAGTTCTGAGACACCAGAGAAAGCAATCATTGACAATTTAGAGACATCACCATTTGTTTACATCTATAGGTCCCTTATTTTAAATAATATTGTTGGACCAGTGATATAGCTCAGTAGCATAAGTGCCTGCCTGGCAAGCACGAGGTCCTGAGTTCGACTCCCGGTATCCGCATATAAAAATAAATAAATAATATTGTTGCACATGTTCTCAAACATCCATATTGGAATCCCACCACAACCATAAATGCACAAAATCCTGGTTGAACCAATACCACTTTTTGGTTTGTAGGCTACGTACCTAGCGTATCACTTTGGCTAACTAGTTGCTTTGAAATTTACAAGCCTATAAAAACTTAGCTCAGTGCCACTTATAATGTTCTCGATATTATTTCATATTCTTGGCTAAAGCCCCAAACCTTACGCTATTGAGAACTAAGTATCCCACCACCCAAAGCATTACAAACATTGTGGCGGGACTAGTTTAAAAAAGCCTGAAGGTTAGAAAAATGGTGGAGTGCTGAGTGCCAGAAACTCAGCTTCGCCAGGACAAAGCGCCAAAAGCAGGGAAAACAACAGCCTGGAGAGGAATCAAAAGGAGTGCATGGCACATGGGAACCATGAGGAAACTGACAGAGGAGAAGAAAACAGGTTCATTGCTAGAGAAGAAATATCTCACCACCACATCGCACGGTGTGGCTACAGCAGCTGTGCAGCCGACCGGCAGGCGAGGAGGCAGAGAAAACAGCTTTGCTCCTCACTGGGAGGTGAGACCTGACCTGGACCAAGAGATTCTTGTGCAGTCAGTGGCAGCAGTGAGAACATGAGACACGATTTCCCGACCAGTGCCCCCCAGAGGCAGCGGTCGGTAAGTGAGCTAGAGCAATGCCCATGCACAGTCACATGGAGGAGCAGCCATGGGCAGGCAGGGTCATCATTTTATTTGAAAGGGTTTGGGGCTTGAACTCCAACAGCAGAACAACCCTAGGGTCACTTCACTACCAGTGTCCCAGAGTGGAATGAGGGAAGGGCTATCCAGTCACAGTAGACAACTGGAAGTTGGATAGCAGACCAGGGGAAATTCTGCTGAGAAGTCAGAACTGGAACTACCCAGACTCCATTCCCGTGGCCACCAAAAGCCAGTCTTAGCCCTAACTACAAAGTACTGGAAACAGGCCCCTGCTCTGTGATCAGCAGCACAAGCAGGCAAAATAGCTTGGTCGGCAACAGCACAAGGGCACTGCCCCTGCCCTATGACCAGTGTGTGAGAGGTGTCAGTGGTGTGGCCAAGATCAGCCCCCACCCAGCAGTAATCATACTGCAGACTTGGCAGGGTTACTCAGTACAAATTCTGGCTCTGACTAGGGAAGTAACACAGACCTGGAGGCACCAGAGGAATTTTTTTCTTTTCTTGGGGGGGGGATGTCATTTAGGTTTTGACTTCTATTGTTTGGTTTGCTTTCTCTGCCCTCTCTTTCTCTTTCATCAATGGTCTGTCTTGATTTTTTTTTTTAATGTGGGTACCGGCAGTTGACCTCAGGACCTCATGCTTGTGCCACTGAGCGATATCACCAGCCCTTTTTTTTCCCTTTATGTGAGTTCCGGGAGTCGAACTCAGGACCTCACACTTGCCAGGCAGGTGCTTATGCCGCTGAGCTATCTCACCGGCCCCTTGATTTTTTGATATTTTCATGTGAATGAACATTTTCTCTAGTCTTTGTGATTTGCCTCAATATTCTTTTGCTTTCCCCTTCGTTCGTTCTTTTCTGTCGTCTTTTCCCGCCTCCCAAAGTTTGGGTGATCAGCCTTTGTCCTTCAGCCTTGCTTCTACTATCTTTCTCTTCAGTTATTGCCCCGTTTTGTCCCCTATCCCTCTGAAATTCCCCTCCCCCATGGGAGAAAATCACTCTACCAAAGGGAAACTTACTTAATGTAAGTGTCCGGTTTATGTTGAATGTTGTTATATAAATATAGATCTTGACCCCACGGTTAGATACCAAATTAGAAGTTACAGCAGAGAGTCAGTTTCTAAGCTGTGCTTGACGATATTGTTAATGCTAATTTTCTACTACTTTAGCCAGGATGCCACACTTGTAATCATTTCTTCACCCTTGTATGACAACCTGTGATAATCTGGGGGTCATAACCATCTCTATCATCCAGTACCAAAGGACTGGGTGCTGAGCCAAATAGGTAGTAACTCCTTATTATCCCTAATAAAGTGGGAAGATAGGATCTTGGGACAGACACAAACACCAACAGCCAACTACACCTAGAATACATATCGGAGGAATAGGCATTTCCTAGGGAAGTCTCATACCAATGATAAAGCTACCTAACATAAGAAAAATACAAACAACAACACAGAAAACAAGTTAAAATTAAAAAAAATAGAATATAACAAGACACAGAAATAAAATATAACCCCAGACTTCCAGTTCACCCAAGACAAATCCAGGGGACAATGACATAGAGCAAATTGGAACCCACCCACCTGAATTTTCTGAAATGGCAGCAGCAGAAATTTAAAAATTTATATATATGATGCTATAGAGGAAATCAGAGAAGAAATAATCTCTTAGATAAAAAAGGAGATAACCGTAATTAAGGACTTGCAATCTAGAGTAGACATAGATTAAAAAATAGGGAAGCATAGAAAAATATTGGAAGCCATGAATGCCCAACATAGGAAAGAAATGGAATCCATGAAACAGATTCAAACAAATATTTAGGAAATTGAACATTCCACTGAATTTTACAAAACCAACCAAATAAAAGTGAAGACATAATATTAGACATAGAACTCAAGATCAAGGTTAGCGGTCATGAAAAAAGATCTCTTAAAAATAGCAAGTGACCATGAAAAAATAATACAACAGCTGAAGAAGATCCAAAGAAGAACAACATAAGATTGATCAGAGTCAGTGAAAAAGCAGGAGTAAGCACAAATAACATAAAAAAGAAATAATAGCAGAAAACTTCCCAAGCATAGAAAAAGACTTTGACATACAGAAAAGTGGGGCATATAGAACTCCCATTAGTCATGACCAAAATAAATCTACACCAAGGCATATAATAAAGACTCCAGAAATTCAGCACAAGAACAAAATATTAAAAGCAGTTAGAGACAAGAAACAAATCACCTACAAAGGAAAGCCCATCGGAATCACAGCAGATTTCCCAGCACAAACCCTTAAGTCAAGGAGAGCTTGGAGTGAAGTATTTGAAGTCCTAAAAGAAAACAAATTCCAGCACAGATTGATGTATTCTACAAAATTATCTTTCAGAATTAATGGAGAAATAAAATACTTCCATGACAAAAAAAAAAAAAAAAAAAAACAGGTGAAGAAATTCATGACTACCAAACCAGCTCTACAAAGTGTTCTGAAAGATATTCTAGAAAGAGATAAGTAAGACTACAATTCCAAGAGTACCAATAGAAAGAAGCCACCAGGCAGCAGAAGCAATTAAAAGACGGGTGGGAAGACAGAACCATCAGTAGAAAAATAATAACATAAGACAAGCCAATACATATCAGTTATAACTATCAATGAAAATTGTCTCAATTCACCAATCAAAAGAAACAGACTGCCAGAATGGATCAAGAAACAAGATCCAACATATTCCACATACAAGAAACACATTTAACTTAAAAAGAAATTCATAGACTAAAAGTTAAAGGATGGAAAACAATACTCCATGTGATAGAATCCCACAAAGAAGCAAGGGTAGCTATTCTACTTGCAAACAATGTGAACTTTAAGCTAAGACTGAGCAAAACACATAAAGAAGGTCACTATATACTTGTTAAGGGAAAACTCCAAGAAGAAGAGATAACAATCATAAATATATATACATCAAATACAGGTGCACCCAACTACATAAAAGAAGTATTAATGGACATGAAAAATCAAATAAGCACTAACACAATCATAATGGGGGGCCTTAGCACCCCACTGTCACAGATAGATAGATCAACTAGACAAAAATCAACAAAGAAAAGTCAGAACTAAACCAAACCTGTGAACAAATGGGCTTAGTAGATGTCTACACAGTGTTCCACCCCATAACATCAGAATACACATTGTTCTCAGCTGCACATGGGACGTTCTCCAACATAGACCACATACTAGTCCATGGAATGTGCTGAAGTAAATGCAAATTGAAATTATCCCATCCATATTATCTGACCATAGTGCAATGAAATTGGAAATCAATGTCAAAAGAAACCACAAAAAACTGCATTCACACCTGGAAATTAAATAACACCCACCTGAACAACCAATGGGTCACAGATGAAATTAAAGAAGAAATTAAACAGCATCTACAACTAAATGGGAGTACTGATACATGTGGGAATATATGGGACACGATAAAAGCAGTCCTAAGAGGGAAATTTATAGTGGTGAATTCTCATATCAGGAAAACATGACAAGCTCAAGTAAATGACCTAATGTTGAACATCAAACTTCTAGAAAAAGAATAAATCAAGCCCAAAGCATGTATGAGAGATGAAATTATAAAGATCCGGCAGGTGTTGCACAGGAGTGTAGAGGAAGGTGCCCTGGCTGCTGCCACCCCTGGCTCCACGCTCACTCCATGCCTTTGTGCCTTGGGTGGTATCTGGGCCATCTCGGGCCCCATGTTGCTGCACATCCTGGCCCTCTTGGAGGCCCCTGGAACCCACGACCCCCACCTGACTGCTCACCCACAGCCTGCTGGTCACACACATCCATGGAGCTGGGCCTGAGGCAGGTGGCAGTGGTGGCACAGCTGGGCTTGGCTTGTGGCATACTCATGGCTGCAGCGGGCTGGTGGGACTGCTCTGGCCAGGAGAAGTACTGGCTCATGGGGGTTGGGTGCAGCGTGGGCAGGTCAGCCCTCACCATCCAGTTCATCCAGTCCTACTTTGTAACAGATTATGATCCAACCATTTTCAGCTAACTAAATGACATTCTGTTACCTCAAATAATACTTTTCATTTAGTTTTAAAATCTTTCCTTGGCCCATGAGATGGCTCAGTGGCATAAGCGCCTACCTGGCAAGTGCGAGGTCCTGAGTTCGACTTCTGATACCCACATATGAAAAAAGGGCCAGTGATATCGCTCAGCAACACGGGCGCCTGCTGGCGCGAGAGGTCTTGAGGTCGACCCCCGGTACCCACACACAAAAAAATCTTTCCTATCTCTATACGAATATAATGTTTGACATGCTTACCACCATTGTTCTGTCAATGAATAGCTTAATTTAATTTACAATAAATAGAAAGGGAAGAAAATCCTCTGAGAAAGGGGAAATAAAGCAACAGTTTGTGATACTAGTGGCAGTAAAATTTAACATATAATGTACCAAAAAACCTTAGCTGAAATTAAAGCAGATAGAGAATCCAGGTTTATGGCATAAGTTGTATTATTTTATGTAGTTATATATTTTTTTCTTGTTAGCACATCCATGGACATATTATAACACACTTCTTATAATCAGCTCATCTTTTATGTGAGATGTGCCATTTTTTTCCCCTTAGAACATTGCCCCCTCCAGTCACATTTATTATAGTTCTGGTCCCATTGTAAACCCTTCAGAATAGAGTACTACTGAATTTGATTCCCATTTGGATTTCTTCCAGAGACACTGCTTTGAGAGCAGCGCATAAAATAACAAATTTGGCACGGGCTGTTTTAACTCCATAGCTAACCTTGTTGTTTTCTGTTGACGATAAGTGCATGAACAGCTGAAAATGTAGTCTATAATGCTGATTTTCTATGCATACATGGTATTATATATAATTTAGCATTTATCTTCATTTACATTCTGAAGCTTCACACATTTCTGTAAGCATCGCTTTTATGACTTATGATAGATAATTGATAACAATAGAGGATTGAAAATAAAGAAGCAGGAATGATAATACTTTGCTACTAACACACACCAGTCAAACTCAAATTTTTCTCTTTTAGAGTGATTTCAATTTTCTGGCAAAGGCAGTAATGTGATTTAGGGATTTGATACTCTTCTTATATTACTGCGATATCAAATAAGAGTAAGCATCTTTGAAACTGATATAACTTAAAAGGAAACAGAAACCACTAAGTAGGATCACAGTTTTTTATTTTTTTTATTTTTTATAAAATGTCTTGATATGTAGTTCAGGCTGGCCTTGAACTATGTAGACCAGGCTGGCCTTGAAATCCCCGTTATCCTCTTGCCTCAGCCTCCAGGTTGCTGGAATTACAGGTATTCACCACCTCACCTGGCAAGTGTCGGATATTTTTGATAGAAATATGTCAGAATATTTTTTGAAATGTGTGATTTCATTCACTAAAGCAATATTCTGGAATTATGCTACTAAAGAAATGTCAGAATTAGGCCAAAAAGAATTCCTATGAAGTTTAATGTTCAAAAAATTTTGCCATATGTATTTATTTTTATAACCTAGACATCAACCAATATGCCCTATACATTTTGATTTAAACAAAATCATCTCTCTTTCTTTTCCAGACCGCAAGCCATTTCATTTAGGTTGTAGGGTTTCTAGAAGGTTGTATTTGAGAAGTGTGTTTTCAGTGTCTTGGTATCTTTAATTTCTCTTTCCTTGCTTATTTCTCCTGCTTCCGATGGGCATGTCTGGCCAGTAGGCCACCTTGCAGTCCTTCACATGCCGTCCTGTGGTCTGTTTTTCCCTCACTACTGTGTAAGGTCTCTTGTCTTTGGTTTCCTTCCTAGCTTCACTTGCACAAAGAATTTATGGTTAAGATCCTTGACTGAAGTTTTTGGGTAATAGAGGGAAGTTATTTTAAGGTATTTCATAGCAATAAGCAAAAGATAAATGATAAACACTACAGTTTCTATTTTTTTGTTTCTAAAGTATTTACCTTGCGATTTAGACCCCTTTCACTCTATTACTCTTCCCTTCATTGCACCAGGTTTACAGCATCCCATAAGACAAATACCTTCACATTATTGTGCAAAAGGATTCAATCCCTTAAACTACACTCATCTCTTTATTTGGTTTTTCATAACCAAATATTCATCATTTGTTTTCATAAATGATGTCTTACTATTCCATTTCCCAAATTTTGCATCATTCCTTAGTTCTTGCCCAGTGGAATGAAGATGTTTAGGAAAGTATTTCTTAACTGATCACAGCACTTTCCTGAGATGGAAGAATATTTACTATTTTATCTGGAATATATAAGTTAATATTTTCTTTTGTATTTACATGAATTTTTATATCATTCCACATTAAAAATAACAAGTGCATTTAATTTGAGTGATTTGAATTAGGCAAAGCAATTTTGCATTTTTGGGTATGATCTGAGGAAATCCCATCTGCCTGTCTGGTCAACAGTCTTCAATTAACAATAGCAGTTCATTCATTCATTCATTCATTCAGGAAATTAATTTGAATAAATTTTATTCAGCATATAGTAAGTATCTGGTCCAGCAAATTACAATGAACATGGCAGATAACTTCTCATGAAAGTTGCACTTTAATCACACAAACAATGGAAGCTTGTAGATACATTAGATAACTTCAGATAGTGCTAAGTGCTACAAAGGAAAAGAAGTAGAATGATGGGATAGAGGAAGTGGCATTTGGTAAGATATATAAGTGAGGGGCAACAGTTCATGTAAAAACCATTTAGCAGAAACAACTTAGATGTGTTCAAAACAGAAAGAACATAAGCATACATGAAATATGGCAGTCATGGTTGGAGAGGGAATGCAGGGGTGAGTGGAGAAGTGAGGTTAAAGAAGGAAGTAAGACTGAGATCAAGTAAGTTTTAAAAGCAAGTAATGACTTTGTATATTAAGTTAATTCATTAATTTATTAATTAATTTATTTTTTTTGTGGGTACCGGGGGTCGACCTCAGGACCTCGCGCACCAGCAGGCGCCCATGCCGCTGAGAGATATCACCGGCCCCTTTTTCGTATGTGGGTTCCGGGAGTCGAACTCAGGCCCTCGCGCTTGCCAGGCAGGCGCTTACCCCGCTAAGCCATCTCACCGGCCCTATTAAGTTAATTTAAATGGTTGGAGAGTTTTGAGGAGGGATAATCTAATCTGATTTACTTTTTAATCATTCTGTGTAGAGCGTGATTATAGAGGGGAAAACCAGGGATGTGTTATCAGTTAAGTAGCCTATTAAACTATTTTGGTTCATGAGATACTGAAATAGGAAATAGTGTTCAGAAATATATCCACACAGATCGTAAATTGTATGTCTAACTGTATGTATCTTTAGCTATACAGATAACTCATATTTCCTGTGTGATATATTCTCAAACTTTCCTAATACTTTTTAATGTACTTTATAGCACATTTTCTAAAATAAATGAACTAATACAAGACATGTATTTCTGTAGCAGTGATTTTTTAAAAAAATGGAAAGATTACCACAAGAAGGCAGAAGTTTGAAAATTTAACCAGGAATCATACTACTAGCATCTTTTGTAACTTTAAACATTTAGGATTTACTAAATTTTACAAGGTTTTCTTCTCTGTAACAAAGAAAATTTGTCAGGTATTACAGTAATAACATTGAACTAGCTGTGAAAAATCAGGTTTCTAAGCACAGAGTTGCTTTAAAAGTGTGATTTGAAGGATTAAGTGATCATTCAGAGTAGCTTAAATATTCTATGATCTATGTCTATATCCTCGAAGTGGTGCAGGCAGAACTAAAGAGCATAATCTACTGCATTATCCTTGGTTATTTAGAGGAATTGTTAGCTATTACCAAAGTTTAACAGAAACTATATTTTAAAGGTTGGTACAGTACTAGTTTTTTATTTAAAAATCGTTTGAAACTTTCACTTCTGGAAAATAAGTTAGATATACTTTACTTTTACTAAGTATAACAAATAACCTTGAACTCTATATGTAAAACAAACTTAAATAGATTCTAAAAGTTTAGAGAAAAAGGCAGATTAACTAGGGGTGTGAAAATCCTAGGGAAGATGATGGTGGGTTTCTCGGGTTTTCTTTTTATTTTGTATATCCTAGAGGAACATATTGAAAACATATAAATGCCAATGGATGCAACCAAAACACTGTTAACAAAAGTCTGCTTTTTTATTTTCTTTTTTTCGCCGAAGATCTAGGAAAAGGGATAGCCTAGATAATGAAGGACAGAAGCACAGAAAGTTGTACTATGTGTGTGTGAGTATGTTTTTTTGTGTGTGTGAGTGTGTTGTGTTCACAGAACAATGTTTTAACAACACTTAAAATCTGCAATGGATTAAATTTCTGTACAACTATAAATACATAGTTAATCTCTTTTGTAATTTGCAAGATGCTACATTATAGAAGAAAGCAACTAGTCAAATCCTGTCATAGTTTTAAACGTCCCTGTTACTACCATCCCTAATTCAAATAAATTTGGTAATAGTTTATTTTATTAGCTATCAAGTAAACATTGTCTTTTTGAGAGGATTTTTAAAACAGTAGCTTAATCATTTCAGACATTTTCAAATGTAGATGGAGTAAATCTCAAATTAAAAATCTAGATCTATCTATATCCCTGAAATATTGAACATTATAGGTCTTTAGAATAAATACAATAGTAACATTTTAAAATAAAGGCATTAATTTTGTAGTTTTCAAGAATCCTGATTGATTTTTTACAAGGTTCTTTATTTAAAATTCTTGTATGTTGGTATGGAACTGGAATTAAAACCCTTCCTTGACAATTTTCTTCCTTCCCCAAAACTGGCTTCCTGAAAATGTAATGTAATTTAATTATGAAGTTGAATTACATGTCATATTACCAACCTTTCATCTTAGAATTAAAATGAAAATGTTTAGTTTATTTACTAAAATTGTGTTATATAACAGTTTTCAGTTATTTTCAAATTATTCAATTTATTTCAATTATTCAATTTGGCTTGTTCTGTATTATTGTCGTATATGAGGGAGAGTGTAATAAAAAAGAGGTCTGAAACTCAAAAAGTTATTGAGTAAATAATTCTTAATATCAGAAGGCTTTCTAAACATTAGTTTTCTTTGCTGTTCTTCACAGAGCTTTGTTACATCCTTCATGAGTCTTCTGGAACTAATTTAAATTAATGCTTTAAATAATTTTGATTATTTACTGTTCTATTTTCAGTGTTTTCAGAAAGAGAGAGAGAGAGAGAGAAATTAAGATCTAGGAAGAAAATGTGAGGCAGTGAAAAAAAATCTTACTCAAAGTAATAAAATCGTGCATCTGGGATTTCAAGTAAGAGATTTAGCCTGGATCTTCACTTAGGGGAAATTTTTAATCCATTTTTCAGATAAGACAGTGGGTGCTAAGAGATGTCAAGTGATTTCAAGAACACTGCATGGTACATTATACATGGTTGAATAATAATTGAATGGATGTTTGAATGAATGATAAGTATTAAAGTGGAGAATATAATTTAGATTTCTCTCCATTCTTATATTTCCATGAACTTCATTGTTCATTAGAATAAAAAGAACTCATAAATCGTTAAATTATATTTATTTTGCAAGCTTTACATTTCCCATTAAAATTCTAAATTTTCCTTTATTTCTCTTTTACCAAAATGTGCAGGGAAAAATTGTAAGCCTGTGGGAACCAGGAAATTGTTCACTCTAACTATTCACTTAAACATATGATATTTATCCAGACCTTCCCTTGAAATGCCATATTTGCATTCTTGTAGAAATTATGTTTGAAACAAATGTAAGATGTTTTGTATTTTTGCACTTCAATATATCCATTTACATGAGCTTCTCAGTTTAAAATAATACTGGTTTTATAAAACTTTATTTTTGTTGGTTAACATATACATTTTACACTTAGGAACAGGTGTAAACTCTGACATCTGGAACATCCATCAGAGAAGAATATCCCTGAGGCACTTACACATGAGGATATCAGTACACAGTCACACAGTGACATTTCAGACAGATAAGTTCCCTTGTATCAGGGCACCAAATAAGAAAAATAGAAAGCATGAGCAAAGAGCACATAACGTAAAATGAAATACATATGTAGAGACTGACCGTCATTTGCAGGGGTTAGGGCCTGATTCCATGGTGAAACTGAAGTCCATTTTACAATGGAAGATTTAACATTTAACAGCTAAGCACATAAAAAGGAATTCGTAACAGAAAAAGCTCCATCAATTGGAGTGACCTTTCTCAGACATATCTTTTACACATTTTCCTCCTGGCTGTTTCTTTTCTCCTTGCTCTAGCCTAGACCTGTTTCAGTAGGAATACTTCTTTCTTTTCTCATAGATAAAACTTATTTTACCATTTTTAATCTCATGAGTCAGTTTCCACTGTAAGAAACTTTGAGGAGATATTTGTCCCCTGACGTATGAAAACTTTGGGGGTTCCAAGTCCCTCCATTTTATGTGGGACCTCTTCTCTCAGGAAGTTGGTTCAAATTATAGTGGTAGGGAAAAGAAATGTGAAAGCCTGTCATCATTGATATCTAGAAATTTCCCCAAAACATATTTTAGTCATATTTCTTTATTTCATCCCATTCATATAGAATAAGGGATGCTTTTTACTAATTCTAACCCATGAGACCAAAGTATGAGCATAAGAAAAAAGTCATAAATTTAATATTAGAAACCTCTGCGTGTGCTGGAAACACCATCTTTATAATAATAAATTTGATTAATATTCATATAAGAGTGAATTAAATATTAAAGAAATACCAGATTTTTATCCTTTTGTAATTCTTGCTCAGAATCTTTATTTGCATATCAGATAGCAATAATTTTGAAAATTCATAAAAGTCAACTTTCTAATATTTAAATATTAATTGCGGGTCGGTGAGATAGCTCAGCAGCACAAGCACCTGCCTGGCAAGCGCAAAGTCCTGAGTTTGACTCCCAGTACCCACATACGAAAAAAAGGCCGGTGATATCGCTCAGAGTCATGGGCGCCTGCTGGCGCGTGAGGTCCTGAGATCGACCCCTGGTACCCACAAATAAATAAAATAAAATAAATATTAATTGATTGGATTTTTGTTACCATAAACATAAATGATACAGATTTTGGAAAAGGATATAAGAAAATATAATGCCTGTGCTTTTTTTTTTTTTTTTTAAACCGGGAATTGAACTCAGGACCTTGAGCTTGCCAGGCAGACGCTGCGCCACTGAGATAAATCCTCAGCCCTTACTTGGACTTTTTGGATCTCCCCAGTTCCCTCATTTAGGTATGCACTGAAGTGGCAGCAATTTTACCCCGTCAGAGTAAGAACTGAATTCTCGACAAGATTCAGGGAACATCAAAGGAGGGGTTTCCAAAATTCTTAAACTTCATCTCTTAGTAACCTCAACAGTACATCAATTCTAAACAACTCCTTGAAATTAGGTCACTTATGAGCTGAAGTTATAATTTCTTACTAATCCATCATCAGCTCACATGGCATTTTCCACAGAATATATAAAATTGACAAGGCATCACCCACATGTAATGGATGTGAAAATATGTAAAAATAACCATCCTGGTCAGGTTCAATGGTTTAATAGGTTTAGGAACCTGAAAAACTTAAGACTTATTAGAGCAAGAACTTAATTTCTAGAGAAATGAGTGTGCGAGTAGATCAATATAAAGTATCAAAATAGTTCCTTCAGTTCTTCCATTTCCCCAACGTCCTTGAGAATGACCAGTGTAGTTATTTTGGGGATTAACACTGATTCATTCAAGGAAGCTCAGTCACTAACTCTGGTGCCATGCCATCCAAACTGATATTAACAGGTCACACTTTCCTTTTTTTCTATTAGAAAGGTTTATCAGTCTCAAATGTATACTATGATACCTCAGGGACAAATAAAATAAAATAACTCATTTGGATCCAATTCACTTGCTATTATATTTTAAATAACAAAGAAGGTATCCTGTCTTTAAGTATAACATTGTCATTGGAAATATGTATGCTTATGGTGAAGGGATCTTATTTTGTGAAACTAAATTGTATTCATATCAGAGTTCAGATGTGTTTGAGCCAGTCTAGTGCGTTACCAGATATGCTTGCATAAAGGACTACTGAATCCGATAGAAAAAATAATTCTCTTGGATAAAGAAAATAAGTGGACACAAAGTTGCTCTTAGTTTCATGAAAAGATGGCAAATTTGGTTATTGATCATATTGCCTCTCTTTCTTTTAAGAAATGTAGCAGAGATCTGTGAAAAGGGGTAAATATAAACATAGCTGCATTCCTAAAATCTCTTTAAAGTATAAAAAAGAAAAGAGTAATCATAGTCTAGGAGTTTATGTAGCAGTGTGTAGTACTTTCCAAAACTTAGAAAGTCATTTATCTCTTGGTTACATTACTAACATAGCGAATCAATCCAGAGTCTGAGTAGAATGGAGAAAATTAATTATTTTGGGCAGGAATATTAGAGTATTAGAAGAAAAAAGAGATATCCTCACAGGACTGGATTCGGAGACAAGAGAACTTGGAGAACTTTCTGGTATATCTAAGTATGTGCAAGAGGAAATCCTACTCTGTATGGCCTGAGTGGACTATTTTAACTATTTACATAAATCAACTTCAAGTCTGTTGGAGAAATCTAAGGGAAGATGAAGCTCCTGAAATTTTATGGAAAATGACAAAATCAGAGAAATAATACTTTATATTGTTATAACCTGTTGTTTTACTCGTAAGCTAGTCTATTTTGGAGAAATGTGGGTGACAAATACAGGTTTTTTGGGAATTTTTTTCTTCTTAAGGATATCTTTTTATAACCTTGGAAAAGGCTGAAATAAAAGCCTGAATGATTTTTTGACAGAATGCACAATTTTGAGCAAATGACTTGAATAATTCTGTACTGTCACTAAGAGCTGGCTAAAAATAAAATTCTATTAGGATTCATTAAATTTTTTCTCTAGTCAGTATACAATAGTTGAGTTACTAATTATTATCTTACTAGTATGATTGATCTTAAACAAACAATGCCTGCATTCAGCGCTCTCACTGATATTATCAGGTGAGAGGTACAGTAAAAGGCCTCAGCCACAAGAGAGGTGTCACATTTCTCTAATAGTGCTGTAAGGCTGGGCGTGAGTCCTCTTACTTTTTCTCTGTCCACTCCACAGAAGTCAGGGGCTAAGAGGCGGAGATCAAGATTGAGCTGCTGTTTTCTTAGTTGCCTATGTTGGTGTTTTTGTATTTATTTATTTTCAATTCTTTAGCATTTCAGTTTCTAAATACTGTACTTACGTGAAATGGTGCATATTGATATCTTAGGGAGAATCAACAATTGCTTCAAATTTCTCTAATTCAAAAGGAATCGCATATATATATAGACACACACACACAAACACACACAAAACTCACACACGCAATTTTCATATCAAATTAACATGAAGTCAAAGCAGAAAAACATATGAATAGTCATTGTTTTTTGCCATATTTGGTATCCTTGTGTTTTGTTTAGCTACTCTAAATTTTTGAAGGAAGTAGTATGAAAAACTTATTCACTGGGCCTGGAACCAAAGCAAAAGTTTCAATTAAGTTTTCTGGTATGGAGTAAATACCATATACTCATGCTCATGTTTAGAAAAAAATATTTTATTATTCAATGAATAAAAATAATACAAAATTATCTCTGCTGATGCTTCTCCTAACCCATTTGTGGCAAAGGTTGCAATGTTTTGAATTCTGAGTGAAATTTATATTTGCTACCTAGAAAAATTCAAGGAATGGAATTTGAAGAGAAAATTTGTTATTATGTCCCATTGTTCTGTTCCATTCCAAACCTGGAACACTAGGCATCAAAGGATTAATGCCAATGTATCTGTGGCCAATAATATATACCCTTAGTAAAAATAACTGGTAAAAAAGTGAAAACAGATAAAAATACCAGAAGTTTAGTTTTCAGTCTTCCTAAGATATATTCTTTCCTTCTCATAGATGTGGAATACCAAATATCTAGCTTATATAGCATCATTTAAATATTAAACAAAAATCACCAAACATGATTAAACACCATGCTAATTCCACTAAGATCAGAAATAAATAGCATAGATATTCCTGAATTTTTCTGTTTCATGATGAGGAAATAATACCCTGATATTATCCATTAACCATCTTCAAATGAATCCTTTGACCAAACGGCAGATGAATCAGTAAAAATTGATCCAATTACAGGAAAAGTTCTTTAGTAGTAGAATTACTTTCTTTAATATAGTAAATTATTTCACTGTTAAAGTGGAAAAGATCATGTCTGGAACAGAGCCTTAAAGAGAACAAATCTATTATTTTGTATATCCAATATGCACTAATTAATAAAAAGTGTTTTATGTATCCAACTAGCATATTACAACCATGATTTATTAGCTCTGCAATTTTTTTTTTTTTTTTGAGACAGGGTCTCACTATGTAGTTTGGGCTGGACTTGAATTCCCTACGTAGCCCAGGCTGGCTTTGAGCTCATAGCGATCATCCTGCCTCAGCCCCCTGAGTGCTGGTATTACAGGTAATTACTTTTGAGTAAATTTTCTATCAACACTGTTTCTTACTGTAACATCAAAAGTATGATTTTCCTCACACCCTTGACTATCCCCCCCAAAAGAGAGAACGTTTTAAAAACCTCTCAGTTATTCATAGAAAAGAATAAAAGTTTGCAAACAACTATGTTTACAAGAGAAATTATTGAAGTGATTTCAATGTTAATTCAACAGAAATGACACATTTTAATGTGTGTTCTGAGAGCTAAATTTTCTTGTACTTCTCTTATGAGAAAAAGGGATATGATGTGCCAAGAAGGGTGCATGTAAAGAGCACACTGATCCTGAGATTCCAGAAGACTTTCACAGAGCTAAAATATCCTGGAAAACACAGGATAGTAAAATTGAGCCAGCTGTAGTCCCAGTATGAAATAATTGTGCTTAGTATAGTTTTATGAACTTTTAATGAAGTTTTAACATCTACAACACATAAGGTCAAAGCCAATCTGAAGGTAATTCACCTTGAAAAAGGATGAACTCAGTTTTTGAGAAAGATGACTTTATTCACCAACAGTCCAAACACTTTTCCCTCTATAGAAAGCATGACCATCAGCAAACAGGTTTATTTAACTTTTCAATTTTGATTAAATTCACACAAATACACTGGGTGAAAATAGAATTTTGCTTCCCTTTTTGTTAAACAGATAATCTTCCATGCTCCCATCCAAGGATTACCTGTGTTGGTTCTCCTATGTGTGAAAACCATGCTTGGCAGCAGCACTCTGGGACGTGTATTTTGCACAGTAAAACATAATGTTGTCCTTCTTATTCCTATTGTATCATTCTTTATGTACAATTGACACTGATAAACAATTGAGAAAAATCATACATGGGCAATTCTGAACTACCAAAATTTTGAGTGTTAGAAATTGTATTTTTAGTTCATCAGTTTTCGTATTTTATTTTCAGAATTATATAAATGCACCTTTGAATATTTATATACAGAAAAATACATATGCAAAAAATAGAAAATATAAACTCTCTTCAGTTTTTATCCACCTGGTACTGTCTTGACAGTGTTATATAGAGATATATGGGATAGGATTCTAGCTAAACAAACTATGTACACATACCCAGCATACAGATAGACTTTCTACTTGGCAGAAATGAAAAGATAATTTGGAGACAGAGCTCTCTCTTCCGTTATAAAAGCCTAAGTGAGAAAGTTGCCATAGCTCAGGAAGGAAAAGTGAGCAGATGTGACATCGGCTAAGCAGACACTTCCAAAATTTCAAACCTTGAGAGAGGGGAGAAAAAAATACAGGGTCCAGTTGAGATTATTCATAGCAGATAAGGTGGAGTAGCTGCATCACCAACTAATGTCACAGATGTTAGATGGCCTCAAACTATAATGTGTCCTAAGTTGACAACTGTGATGTCTTGGCCTTCTGGGCTAGGCCTACTTTTCCGAGTCTTCCAAATTAATTTATGATATGCTTTTCCAGGGAATTCTTTTTCTACTTAGCCACAGTAGATCTGTTATTCTCAGCCAAGATCCGTCTCATATATCACCTTCACTTCAAATGTATTAGAAATTATCCACGATACTTTAGTATTAACATGGACAAATGAAAGTTTAAGCTCGTTATGTTTTCAGAATTAGTACCCACTGGAAAAGAAATATATTGAACATTATTTGTATAAAAACATTTGACAGATGTTTAGTTCGTAATTTGACATGGCTCTCATTTGATTAATTTTAACATTCACTACTGATTTCATATGGTTAAATTTAATAATGGGAACATCTTTTTAAGTTGAATATACCATTCTATAACACATTTTCATTTGAAAAAATACACATTTTCATTTGAAAAAATAATAATGTTTTTCCATCTTAATAGTCTTATCTCCTAGATGCTACTGTATATCTGTGATTACCTATAAAGCCTAAGAATATTACCTAGACTCCAGATGGAAACTTTCATAACTATAAAAGAAATACACCTCTACTATGATTTAATCATGAGGTGATTTATTTTGAAAAAAATGATGTATGCATAAAATATACTTTGCAATGAGAACATTAATTTTAGAATACATCCTTAACTAAAGAAATTACTCTGGAATTTTTGGTACAACAAATAGATATGACTCATTTTCCAGCCAACTCAGAACAAGTACTTAGAAAGAAATTATCATTAATTTTCAAAATCAAAATAGCTGATAATTACTAAGTACCTATTATGCCCTAAGCAGTAGAAATGCCTTTGATGTGTATTATCTTACTTAGTCCTCATTGCAACCCTATTAGAAATATATTCTCATTATGCCTATTTAATAAATGAATTACTAAATCTTAAGAAGATCCAATGGTCTCCTAAGGACCACAGACTAAAAAGTGACATGGATGGATTGGTAAATGAGGTCTGACTTTAAAACTCATGATTACAAATATTATTTTATAAATTTAACTGTCTACTTAGGTGTTAGTGCTAATTACTAGATGAAAGAGAAATATATGAAGCACATTACATGCACAACAGGATTGAAACACTTTGATCTTTTTTAAAATTTTTAAAAATTTTGAATCACTGAGGTTACCCTAGGCCCCTCCATTTTCTTCTAACCTGTGCTTTTAAATTTTTTCGGATAACATATATTGTTTATCTCAGCCTTCTAGAAACTGACCGTGGCAATCCAACTGTGCCATATTGTCAGCATTTTTGTGAAACATTGGTAAAATTGCCTGTGTATTGCCCTGATTGCCAATGTACATGCTTCGCATCCAACAATGAGAGAGGGGAAGGAAGTAGAAGGAGAATATTTACATTACATGAACTTCTGCTTTGTAAAAAACAATGTTAAAAATCTCTGCCCTGTGAAATTAATTCTTGTGCAAAGGTAATAAATGATAAACAACAAAGTATAATATATCCTAGACATATATATCAAGTTAAAATAAAAACAAACCAAGTAGATGAATGCAGTCTGTAGTACTTGAAGTCAGTTAGCAAGAATAGGCCTGATTTAAAAGGTAACATTGAAAGAACTCTTTAAGGTGGTAAGTGCAATAGCCTTTAAAATGAATGGAAAAGGGAGCTCCTGTCAGATGAAGGGGCAGCTAAATAAGCTTCTTGAAGTGAGAAGAGACATAGTACATATCATACTGTTGTAGTCAGGGTTTGCAAGGAAAACAACTTGATACAGGACACATAATTTATGATTATTTTATAGTGGTCACCCAAAGAGTCAAATACAAGAGTGCAGGAAATCTGTCCACACACTTAAGACCCAAAGAATCCAGCTGAGGGCTTGGATCCCACAGCAATGTCCTGCATGAGTCCAGCCGAAGACCTACAGCCCATGACAATACCCACCATGAGTCCATTTGGAGGCCCAGAGCCCATGACAATGTCTCACGCCAGTCTGTTTCATGGATATGCGCTAGGAGGGCCCAAGGGTCCATGGTGGACACTAGGAAGTCTGCTCTAGCGGGATGGAGGATCTGTGCCAGCAGGCTGAGGGATCTGCCCTGGAGCCAGGAAGCAATGCTCAAAGTAAGGACAAGAGCTCCTCTGAAAATTATCACAGCCATCCTCAGTGACAGTGAGGTCCCTAGCTCCTCCGATGATGAGGACAGCCGAGTTCATATCAGAAAGGCCAGCATGACAAGCTCCTCTAGGAGAACCAACGGCACCACCTCTTCCTTTCCAGTTCTCCCTTCTTTGCTGTTGGCAACAATCCTCAGGTGGGCCATCCACACCCAGCACCACGCTGATTCAGTTCAGCTGGGTGTTACAAGTTGACCACTAGTTGTCAATCCACCACACATACATTCAACAAAACAATTAAATTAACAAGCCCCAAACAGTGAGAAGGTCAGTATGGTAGGATGACTGAGGAGAAGAGAATGAAGAGGAAGCTTACAGGAGCTAAGGTCAGGAGGATACTAACGTGAATGAAGCAGATTATATAATATAAGCAATGTGGATGTTATTTTGCATGAGAGTCATTGGAAGATTCTGAGAAGAGGAATTATGGTATACTCCATTGATATCGTTAAGATAGCATTCTGTTCATGGTGTTGAAAATAATGATAAAAGACTACCTGGGAGACTGTAGCAATAAATCCAGCAAAAGAGATTGTGGTTTGGACCATGATGGTAGCAGAGGTTGTGGTGAAAAGTGATCAAGTCCCGGAAATATTACAAAAGTCAATCAGACTGATAGATGTTGTATATAGTGCATAAAAGAGCAGATTTGGAGAGGGCTCTCAGATTACAGAAGGCTGATATTTCCATTATTAACTAAGATCAGAAATATGCTGGGAGGGAAGCAAATGAGAAGGAAATTCTATTTTGGAGGCAACACATTTGAAATGTTTATTAGACATCCAAATGGAGATGCCCAGCAGAAAATTGGATTTGTGAGTCTGGAAAATAGGGGGCCTGAGGATTTAAATTGGGAAGCTGTTGAAAGAGAGATCCTTGTATGGGTAAAACCTGAGTCTGGATGAGATCACAAAAGGAATGAAGATAGATAAAAGTGAGAAGAGGATGAATTACTGGGCTGTGGGATAACCAAGTTGGGGAAAGAAGAGAGTAAACCAATATCCAGTTAGGAAGATAGAAATCACTCCAGTATTTCTGAATTTTGATATAATATGAGGATGATTTTAATTTTTGTGAAAAGACAGAAAAACCAAAAAGTAGGAAGTTACTACAGAAAGATGATAATTCCTCCACAACAGCCAAAACTGGTCTCACCCATACTGTCCTCTGCAGCCACCCCAGAAGTCCCCATTGCTTTCTGGGTATCTCTGGTGAGGCTGAGGGAATAAGGAGCCCTTCTATATTGTTGGCAGAAATGCAGACTAGCACAACCACTATGGAACTTAGTATGGAAATTCCTCAAAAAACTAAAACTAGAAAGTCTATTTGACCCAGCTATTCCATTACTAGATATATTCTTAAAAGACTTAAAGATATCATATGACAGCAATAAATACACACCTATGTTTAATAGTAATTATTGCTCACTATAGCTCTTCTCAACTCATTCACTCTCTATGTGGCACAGAGGCTGCACAAATACCAGTGGTTGGAAGTGGCCATTCCTCCTGGCCATTCATGGCACTGGCAGCTAGAGACCATGCGGTTCCTATGTGGAATCAGGGAGCCTAAGAATGGTATGGAGTTTAAGGAAAGAACAACTTTATTTGGAATATCAGGTTTATCCTTGTTATCCATGTGACTTTCTGTAAATAGTATAATTTATTCAAACTGTGAATTACTTGACGTATGTTGGGTGTGAAAGTTGTGTAATAACAGTGAGGGCAGTTCACTGAAAAGGTCAGTGGAAGGTAATGTGTTCACAAGACCTAGCATAGATAGTAGCTCATAGAAAGCAACCCGTACATGTTCGCTTCCTTTCCTAAAATAATCTGAATGTTGAGTGGTAGCTTTAGGTCCTTAATATTACTTTCATATAAAAAATCATTAAAATTTATTTTATATTTTTGCCCATAATTGTAAACCCATTTCATGTAATTTCTGTTGTTCAAATTATGTTATAAACAGAAAATAATTAGGAACTGATCTTTTCATTCTCCTAATTAAAACTAAAACATCTAGGATATGGGAATTATGCTGCACAATAGCTCTAAAATGCTGGTAATACATTCATAAAAGTTAAAAGCACTTAATCTAGTAAAAATGACTTCATCACTATTAAATTTAGAATTCTTTTTTTTTTATGTTGGTACCAGGAGTCGACCTTGCCAGCAAGCACTTGTGCTGCTGAGCGATATCACTGGCCCTTTTTTTCCTTTTATGTGGGTTCCAGGAGTCGAACTCAGGACCTCGCGCTTGATGGGCAGGCGCTTATGCTGCTGAGCTATCTCACCGGCCCAAATTTAGAATTCTTGAAAGTATCTGACTTTCTCTTTCCTAAATATCCCAAATTCCTTTGTTATCTTTCCTTTCTGCAAGAGGAAAAAAATCACTTTATTTATTTATTTATTTTTTTATGTGGGTACCGGGAGTCGACCTCAGGACCTAGTGCTTGCCAGCAAGTGCTTGTGCTGCTGAGCAATATCGCCGGCCCTTTTTCGTATGTGGGTACCGGGAGTCAAACTCAGGACCTTGCACTTGCCAGGCAAGCACTTGTGCCACTGAGCTATCTCACCGGCCCCCAAAAATCACTTTTATAGAACTCAGACTCTACAGAAACTGTTTTATATATGTGTTCCACATTTTCCAGCTCTGGTCTGAAATAAATATTATTGCAGCCATTAGAATGGGGAGGTTCTGAGAAATTTGTCTATAGATTATTGTCATTCAGTGAACAACAAGAAGGGCCAGAATTTTAACAAAGACTTACTTGGTCATGTCTGCTCCATTCTACCTGGCTCCCTTTTGGGGCAGCTATTAAAGGAAGAGGAGGTCCTGAATCTGTCTCTCCCTCTTTCTCTCTCTCTCTGTCTCTCTGTCTCTGTCTGCTTCTCTCAACCTGACTCAGCTCTTCTGGAAGATTAGAATATGAGAAAGGATGAGTGCTATACCTGAAGCCAGTGGCTTTCTCAATGGCATTAAATCCTCAATAAAACTGAAAAGAAAGCAGAAATTCAGTAACATAAATTCTACATTCAAATTCTAAATATATTAAAATTTAAAATTTCAACTCTTCTTTCTTCTTTTATCTACTCTTCTCAGGAGGAACTGCTCTCATGAAAGCTGCTAGATATTATTTATTTCACTATAGTGTCTGAATATTTGCTAGCCAAGCACTAGGAGTAATGTATATGATGCTTTTATGGCACACATGATTCCCCTGGCTGTTGTTTTAAACCATAGATGACTTAGTTATTGTGGAATAAACAATAAAAGATTCCCCTTTTTTGCCCCATGTAGACCTATTTGGAAAAATATGACATTTATCCAGATGCTTAGTGAAATGCACTCTAAGCCATTTATGATTACAAAGTAAACAGTAAAGTGGTTGAAAACAAAAATAGTTTGGAATCTACTTTGGATGAGACATCAAGACTAGTTTTGATGATATTTGGAGACTCTATTAAAATATGAATTTCTACAATTTATAACTTTTAATGAAGGGCTGAGGATATAGCTCAGTGGCCGAGTTATTGCCTAGCAAACACAAGGCCCTGAGTTTAATTCCCAGAACTACGAAAGAAAGAAAGAAAGAAAGAAAGAAAGAAAGAAAGAAAGAAAGAAAGAAAGAAAGAAAGAAAGAAAGAAGGAAAGAAAGAAAGAAAGAAGGAAAGAAAGAAAGAAAGAAAGGGAGAAAGAAAGAAAGAAAATGGTAACATCTCCTAGTCATATCTGTGTATGTTACTATAGACACATACATATCTGTGTGGAGAAGTACTTTCAAATTTGAAATGAAAATTACATTGAAATATTGATTATTTAACATTTGATTTACAAAATGATAGTATAGTGGTAAAAATCAGAAAAATAAATGTAAATTTAAAAGTGTATTCTTGATTTTTCTCAGGATCCAAAACTTAGAAGATCCAATAATCCATATGCTCCAGGTACCGTAAGATTTCTTTGTTCAGAGCCCAATGATGAGAGAAATGGTCCATGCTTCTGTGAAGTCTTCTCTTTCAGTTTTAACAATAAGCTCAGTGACTTTGTAAGTCAGGAGAATCTTTCAACACAGAATTTCTATACATAGCTCAATTATGAATATACATATATACACACAAACAAAAATGACTATATAACATAACATAAAATGGTCATATACATGTAATCATAAAACATACATGGGGGCCGGTGAGATGGCTCAGCGGCTTAAGCACCTGCCCCGCAAGCGCGAGGGCCCAAGTTTGACTCCCGGAACCCACATACGAAAAAAGGGCCGGTGATATCGCTCAGCGGCACGGGCGCCTGCTGGCGCGCGAGGTCCTGAGGTCGACCCCCCAGTACCCACAAAAAAAAAAAAACATACATAACATAAAAAGGCTATATAAAAACATAAGTAAATTAGGTTTCTCAGGAATACATTTCCAGAAGATTAAAAATGACAGTCTCAAAAAAAAAAAAAAAAGGGACAGAGTAGAAACCAACAGAAAAATAGTGTCTCCAGGACCTGGAATCGAAACACCTAGAAAACAACAACTTGATGAAGAGGAAAAAAGATCTCCAGGAATCATGAAGTAGTTGACACGAAAACTAGAAACTACAAAGATGCTGAAGAAATGAAGCACGACACAGAAAAGAATGAAGCATTCTGGAAAGCCCACCCTGGGAGAAGATTTGTCTCTGCGGAAATAAGCCTAGAGAGGAAGTCCAAAGGAGAAACCACCGACAGGGCCCACAGCACTAGCCCAAAGAAAAGCCCGCAGCTATTGGAAACTGCAAAAATAGCAAGAGTTTTACTCTGAAAGTGACTCCTTCTTCACGGCAGGCTGAAGCTGGAGAAGAAATCCAGTGCAGCACACACCACAGGTGAGTTTTAAACAGAAGTTATTCTGGGAAGGAGTTAATTGTGTCAGACTGAACTACAGAACAATTACAGAACAACAGTACTGTGGGGTTTCTCATATCACCCTACCACAGTGCCTGGGTGGGAGATGGTGACAAGGGTCAGCTGTAGAGAGAGCATGGGTAGATATGGTTCCTCTGAGAAGTTTAAGTTCAGGCCAGGAAGGACACAAGGACCGCATCCTCTGGTGAGAAGCCAGGCTGGTCATGTGTGGGTTTCGGGGGAGCCTGAAAATGCTGGGATTAATCCAGGAGTCTGTTTGAACCCCCATTTTGCTGTCTACATCCAGCACAGAACTCAGTGGTCTGTTTGATTTCCCCATCAACATGAGCAAGGATGTGCCTGGTCACCACAGCCTGCGGTGTATCAACAGAGGAGCTGCTGGAACAGGGTGAAGGGCACCTCACTAACCCGCAGGCCCAACAGCTGTCTGAGAAAAGTCATGACTTGGGGTGCACAGAAGACACAGAAACTGGGAGCAGCTGGAGTGGCTATGGCTTTACAGCAGGCACCACTGAGCAGCCACGCTCAGCACTGACACACAAAAATGAGAATGTGGAAACAGAGTAAGTTTTAGCAGTGATTGACTGTCTCTCCTTCATATCTGGTGGATTCCAAAACTGCAAACAATCGAAAGAACCACTCACTCAAAAACACAGAGAAAATTTTTTGGACTCATTTCTTTTCTGTTCTTTTTTTTTTAACTTTTTTTCTAACTGGTTTTTTAGGTTTTAGAATTTTTCCATTTTTCACTTTCTTTTTTTGCCCTTTCTTTGTCCTACTTTTTCCCCTTCTTTTTTCTTTTTTGCTCTTTTTTTTCTTTATTTTGCTCTGTTTAACTTTTTTATTCTTTTTCTTGTTTGTTTTTGTCATTTGTCCAATTCTTTTGATTTTCTGTTACTCCTTAACAGTATCCTTTATCTCATTTTTCTCCCCTCCTTCTCATGTTCCTTTTCTTTATTTTTCAAATTTTATTTATTTCATTCTTTCATTCCCTACCCTCTGTGTCATGACTAATACTACTATTAAGCTTTATTAATCTTTAGATATTTAGTAAATTCTAAATTATGATTGTTGAATTCTTTTCTGTTGTTAATGGTAGTATAGATGCTGTATTTAGCAGTTACTGTATGTCAATATTTGGTTCATCTTTTCTTCATAATTATAGATCTCTTTTCTATTTTTAAAAGGGGTAGACTGGTGGCTTTCATTGGTTATCATGGTATGTCAATACTCAGTTTGTCTTTGATGCTGTTATTCTTGCTGATTTTGTTGCTTTTGCTAAGTGGCATAGTTGTTGCTACTGTTTCCTAGTATATGCCAATATCTGGTTAATCTTTGCATCATCAACAATACAGTGGTTCATTTCTGGAGAACTGAATGTTGGTCTAATTACACACCGTACTGTCCCCTCCCAAATTAATGGAGGAGGTGGTGGCATCCTGGGACAGAGGCAAAGGTCAGTAGTTAGCCATGCCCAGTGCTCATACTGAAAAGCACACACTAACTAATGAGATCACCACTCTACCCACAAAAGTTTTTCCTCTATAATTGACCTGCCAACTTCAGTGCATGCACACACACACACACACACACATGCAAACATACACACACACGATAGAATCATAAGAAGACAACACAAAAAAATACACTCAAAAACTTCCAACTCCTCCAAAGCTGATCCATGAGGCATCCATGGGGAGAAACTCAAGCCAAGCAGCTGAGTGAAAAGAAATGATAAAAGACAACACAAAAACTGATCAAAGAGTAAATCAAAAGGTTAAAGATGATATAAGTAAACAGAAAATGAACTTAATAAAACAATCAGCAAGCTTAACAAGGTCAATGATGATATAAATAAACAAAAAATGGACAATAAAACAGCGAACTTACTGATGACATTAATAAAAGCTAACTGAGCTAAACAAAACAATACAAAACATGAATGACCAGTTTAGTAAAGAATTAATGTCCATGAAAAAGTACCAAAGAGAAATCCAGGAAATTAAAAAAATAAAACAAAACACTATTGAAAGTGTGGGCAGAAGTGACCAGTGTGAGGACAGAGTGTCAGAACTAGAAGGTAGGATTGATTCAAGTGATTCCTTAAAAACAAGAAAACAGGGGCCGGTGAGATGGTTCAGTGGCTTAAGCACCTGCCCGGCAAGCGTGAGGGCCCGAGTTCGACTCCCAGAACCCACATACGAAAAAGGGGCCGGTGATATCGCTCAGCGGCACAGGCACCTCCTGGTGCGCGAGGTCCTGAGGTCAACCCCCCGGTACCCACAAAAAAAAAAAAAAAAAAGAAAAACAAGAAAACATAAAAATGTATCCAACAGCTGCAGGATGACTCAAAAGAGACTAATCTAAGATTAACAGGTATTAGTGGAAAATAAGATGACAGCACAAGTGGCACAAAAATCCATTTGCAGAGATAATAGCAGAAAACTTTCCAAACATGGGGAAAGAATTTAACATACACCTAAGTGAGGCATATGGAACCCCAAATAGCCATGATCAGAGAAAGAACTTCTCCATGACATATCATAATCAAAATCCCAGAAGTCGAACAAAAAGGGTATTAAAAGCTGTTAGGAAAAAGCAACAAATCACTTACAAAGGAAAACTCACAGCAGACTTCTAAACACAAGGCTTAAAAGCCAGGAAATCTTGGAGTGAAGTGTTTCAAAAGCCCTAAAAGAAAATAACCTTCAGCCTAGACAAGTATATTCTTCAAAACTTTCAAAATTGATAGAGAAATAAGGTGTTTCCATCAAAAATAGAGATTAAGAAATTCATGATCACCAAACCTGCATTCCAAAATATTCTCCAAGTATTCTCCAGAGAGGATTTGAACATTTGTGACCACAGGCGACACTAGAACAGGAGCACCACCACCCTAATTTCTCACAACTGTAGTTTTGTTACGGTTCCCTTAAATACTAGGAGTTTAAAAATTCAGTTAAAATAAATTGTAAATATATCTATGAGATCGTATCATCTACCAGTTATTTTACTTAATTTAATAATGATTTTAGAGAATTTATAGTTGTTAATGGAGATTGGGAAGGAAAATAATTTTGTATATGATAAACATTAATAATTATGAAGAATTGGACTTGTACTATGTTCTAGGTCCATGGCATATTTATTTGTAAAGCTCGCCAAATTAAATGATGTGGATAGAGATGTCACCATTTTACACTTCTCCAAAATACATGTGATAAGTTTATAAACAAAATTCAGAACTTGAAGGTTCTTCATTGTTTTTAAAACATTTTTCTTGAAGACTATTTTATGTATTATCAAACCCACCCAATTCAAGTACATAATTCATCAAATTTTATATTTTATTTTACTGAGTAGTATAATCATCACCATAAATAAGTATTAGAAAATTTTCATCTTCTGAAAAAGATGTCACAGCCCTATACTCATGTAAACCTCATTTCTACTCCCCCCGCAAAATCCTAGGCAACCACTGATTTACTCTATTTTTATAAATTTCCTTTCTGAACGCGTCATATAAAGTCAGTCAAAAACTGTGTGGTCTCTTGTATCTGACTTCCTTCACTTGGTGTAATGTTTTAAACCCACTGATGACATAGCATGCATCAATAGCTCCTTAATTTTTATTGTTGAATAGTATTTCACTGTATCATATACCATTTTATTTTTGCACTCATTAGTTAATAGATAGTTACTATTTCCCCCTCTTTTTTGGCTACTGGGAATAACGCTGTGAACCTTTACTTGCAAGCCTTTAAATGGATAGATCTTAATTTTTCTTGGGTAATTATTTGAGAATAAAATTGTTGGGGCCGGTGAGATGGCTCAGAGGCGTAAGTGCCTGCCTGGCAAGCGTGAGGTCCTGAGTTCAACTCCCAGAACCCATGTGTGAAAAAAGGGCCAGTGATATCGCTCAGCGGCATGGGCGCCTGCTGGTGTGAGAGGTCCTGAGTTCGACTCCCAGAACCCACATACAAGAACGGGGCCAGTGATATCGCTCAGCTGCACGGGTGCCTGCTGGCCCGTGAGGTCCTGAGGTCGACTGCTGGTACCCACAAAAAAAAGAATGAAATTGTTGACTCATATGATAGTTTTAACTTTTGGGGGATCCAAAAACTGTTTTCTAAAATGACTATATTATTTTATGTTATCACATCTTTGTTTGTTTCTGTTTTTCTACTTTCTCTATGACATGCTCACTCTCTGTTTTATTAATTATAGCTATCCTAGTGGGTATGAAACGGTAGTTCATTATGGCTTTAATTTGCATTTCCCTAGTGGCTGATAATGTTCGGCATTTTTTGTTTTGCATGCTCATTAGCTATTCATGAATCTTCATTGGTGATATTTTTGCTCATATTCTTTTTTTCATGTTTTGATCATGTTTATTTTCTTACTGACTTAAGAATTTTGTAAATTCTGAATACAATTACCTAATTGAATATGTATTTTGCAAATATTTTTCTCTGGGCCAGTTGCTTGTCTTTCATTTTTGATGGAGTTTTGCCAAGTTTTGAATTTTAAATTTTATTAGTCTAGTATCATTTTTTATTTTATAGACCATGCTGCTATTGGTGATATATATATATATATATATATATATATATATAATATATAAATATATATAAGTATATATAAATATATATAAATATATATACATAATTTTTAAAGAAAAACATATAGGTGTATTATCCATTTGAATTAATTTTTTGTTCTGATCTCAGGCAAGGATCTACATTCATCATTTCATATGTGATATCCAACCCTGACATTTCCAATTCCAAACCAATGTAGTTCCACTGTACCAAACTGGCTAGATGAATATGAGTGAATATCTGGCCTATCTTCCAGTAGTCACTTATTAGCAGTGCTACATGAAATTGCATATCAGAAATAAGGAGCTAAATTGTCTTGGGCTCAGCATAATCATTTGTGATAAGATCAGTTATGCAAATTTATGGGTCACCATATAGGCTTTTGCTACTTGACCCACAATCCAGGCAAATATAATTGGTTTTATACTTTAGCCAAATATGAATATAAAGGTCCAATAAATACCCACAGAGATAATTGTATAAGAAATTTTATAGCAGTCATAGTCAAAACTTGAAAACAATTCAGATATCCAACAGGCAAAAAGATAAAGAATGATGGAATAGGGCCGGTGATATAGCTCAGTGGCATGAGTGCCTGCCTGGCAAGTGAAAGGTCCTGAGTTTGACTCCTGGTACCCGCATATATTAAAAAAAAAAAAGAATAGTGGAATATTACTTAGCAATGGAAAGGAGAAACTTACTGATTTATATAACAATGTGTATAAAACCAAAATTTTTATCCGCTATAAAAAAGCCAAAAACAAAAGCAAATGCTATGTGATTCCATGTACTGCACATGAAACTGCAGGAAAACTAGTCCCTGGCAATAGAAATCAGAACAGTAGTGACCTGGGAGGGAAACTCTATCAGGAAGGGGAGAACAAGAAGAATTTTCAATAGAAGAAATATAGTGTGTCTTGATAAAAGTGTGGCTTTTGTGGTATATATTTCATGGAAAAATTGATTGAACCATAAATTATAACTAAATTATACCTCATTCAAAAATACATTTGCTTTTCTAAAAGCCATTTTAAGAACTGATTTAGTACATTTGTTTTCTATTACATCTGTAACAAATTAACATAATCTCCATAACTTAAAACAACACAAATTTATTATCTGACTGTCCTTCCGATCAGAATTTTTAGATGAATCTTATAGCACTAAAATCAAGGTGAGAGCAGGACCACCTTCCTTTCTGGACTTTCTAGGGGAGAGTCCATTTTTAGCTTCTAGAGGCTGATCATACCCTTAGAGAAAAACTTTTCCTATTCTCAACCCAGAAAAGGCCAGGGCAGTTTCTCATCTTTCTCACATTGCATCACTTGAATTACTACACAAACAGTTTTGGAGGGGAGGAGGAAGAGGGAGCATTATTCTGGCAAGCATACTGAGAAACCTAATCACCATGCTCAACATCATGTGTATGGGAAAATAAAATGTATTGAATAATCTGAACCATTTAATCTGTAATCTTCTGCTAAAACTTACTTTTAGAAGACTTTAGAAGAACAATCCATAAATAACACACCCTTTATAGCTCATAAACGATATTGTACAGGGTATTTTCAGATCTGTTGTAAGAATTGCAAATTGATAAATGAAGCTTCATAGGTTGTAAGGAACCAAATAATTACACGCAACTTCTGCTACAGAACAAACATCTCTATACTGAAGAAAAATACACTTCCAATATAAAAATATTGGGTATTTACCCTAAACACATAATTGGACATTAAATTTACTCATTTCAGTGAGTGGATAAAACCAATAGTCCTTTCTATTTTGTGTCATATTGATCCTCCAGGGGAAAAATTCCTTCCAAAAAATGTTTTCAATTTTTATATGTTATTAGTACATTTTTGCAGTATATAATGATTACCTTCTTTGTGGGGAATTGGTATATGTACATAATACACCTTAAGTCTTTTCTCATCACCTTCACCTCCTTTCTTCCCCTCCCATCTCTTGGACCCCTTCCCATTCGCAAAAGATCTATCACCATATTTTCCATTATCTATGTTTTATTTGGCTCTTTATTTTTTATTTTGGGTTTATCATATAAGAGAAACCATGCAACCTGTTTTTCTGATTTATTTCACTTATCATTATGGTCTCAAAGTGCATCCATTTTTCTACAAATTACTCAAATTTATCCTTTTTAGGGCAGAGTGGTACCCCATTCTGTATATACACAGTAATGCTTCCAATGTTTGATACCATTTTCAATATTCATGGTATAGAAAGAACATTTTATAATGGCATTTTAAAATCCTTTATTGCTTGATCAAGTGTAACTCTGGAATTTTCATAATGTATGTTAGGGATAAAGAAAGAGAAATGTATTTAGTGCTAAAAATGAGTTATATTTCTGAATAAATTTTTTCTTTGTCCTTATTTTGTCTTTATTGTTTTGTCTTTACCTAATGCTATATATCCTTTGCTTACTCTACAGTGTCTTGTGTGGGAAGGACCTACTACAGGTTCTGATCACTCAGGAATAATGATTTGAATCATCCTAATATACACAACCCTTGAGCGTTAGAGACACTCAACAAAGATACTATGAAACATTTTGTGTAGGAATTAAGTCAGAAATTAAGCTCTCCAGGTCAGCTCTGCCTTTCTGGAGATTTGCAATCATTAGGAATATAATCAATTCCTTGCTTGTTTAAAATATCATTTTTTTCTATGAGAGAAACAAGAAAGAATGAAAGGAAAATGCATACCCCCCAAAGATGTTGGGCCCAGAGTACAATGGTTTTTTTTCAGTGATAAAACACTCGCTTATATATTACTTAATTATTTATGTTTTTACTTTTTTAATTTTCCTTTTTTATTAGTACATGTTTGTAGTACATAATAATTACATTTATTGTGGGGAGTTTGTACATGCACATATACATTTCAACTCTGATTTTTTTGTTCCCTACCCCTCCCCTATTCCTTTTAACTCTTGGTTCCCTTCCCATTTGCAAATGTTCCATTTTCATGTTTTTCTTCCTTCTTCAATTCCTTTTTTAAATTTCCTTTACTCCCCTCCTTCTCTCTCCCTCTTTCCCTTGTTCCCTCATCCATTTGATAAAGATCTTCCTATTTCCTATTTATTTATATTCTATTTTACTCTTTCTCTCTCTCTCTCTCCATCTGATTGGACATAAATCTGGATTATTTTCCATTGAGAGGAAAAAACCTATTTGAGCTCATATGTGGGGAATTATTTGATCAGCTGTTTTTTAAATCATATATTTAGGAAAAGAAAAGTTGTGAGAATTCAGTCAACTGTTGCTTCAATCTATTCTGCATATGTTTCACTACCCTCTTTTTAATAACAAGTTACAATGCTTCAGATCATTAAGGTGAGAAAAAGTCCATGGTATGTCTTAATCCTTGAAATGTTAGTGTTGATTAATGATGCACTGGGGTGAAAGACAGTAGGGTTTAGGTAACCTTATGATGAGAAACCAAATAGAAAATCACATGTTCTTAATCATGAGATAAGATAGCTCTATATCTGTGTTTTTACCAAAAATTTTTGCTTAGTTTTTATGAGCCACCCTAGTCTCCTCCCAATCTCTCTCCCTCTCTCTCTCTCCCCCTCCAGTTTAACTAAATACACTTAAGTTATACAAAAATGGAGTCTAAGCAGTGGGTTATGACAATGTAAGTATTTTGGAACTGATTTTTGAAGGAAGCATAAGAGCACAGAGAGGGCTGGTGAGATGGCTCAGCGGCTTAAGTGCCTGCCCGGCAAGCTCGAGGGCCCGAGTTCGACTCCAGGAACCCACATACGAAAAAGGGGCCGGTGATATCGCTCAGTGGCACGGGCGCCTGCTGGCGCACGAGGTCCTGAGGTCGACCCCCCCTACCCACAAAAAAAAAAAAAAGAGCACAGAGACTCCTAACCAGATTCAGAGATATGACAGCCGCAGTCAGTGGAAAAGAATGTTAAAGCAACTGCAAGTAGTGGCTGGCTGGGACCTGGGCGTCCAGAAGATGAATTCCAGGGAGCAGGGGGGCTGTTGTCATAGGTCCATTTAAAGAGGATAAGAAATGGTAGCCCACCAAGTAGAATTGCTATGTCTGATGGACCTAGTAATGAAATTCGATAAGGTAAAGCTCCAGCTCCACGTGCTTCAAAGAAGAGGAGGAAACTAGAATCCTTGTATGAACATATGGAAGTCACTGCTTGTGGCTGTACCACCAGGCATCCTGAAAACTAATTTCAGAGATGCATCTTATACGTTTCTGATCTTTAATATCAGCGAAATTCACAGACTTTTCAGATCATTTAGGTGAAAGGTAGGATATTAAGAAAGATTAATCTCAGTGAGATGTCATAGCAAGGTTCTGGCATCCAGTTTACTGGGTTTGCAGTTCTATCTCTGCCGCAGATTACTGATATTGAACGTCAGATTCTATTACCTTACACTGTTCAGGGAGTACAAATAATATTATAACTAAAATTATTTAATGATTAGGTACATTTTGAAGGTCGAATGAGATACTCCACATAAAACACAACACCAAGCATAAAGGACAGATGGTATTCAAGAGATACTAGCTGTTAATTCAAGTGAAATCTACAGTAATTTTCAAATAGATGATAAAGAATTTGTAATTAAGCATTATAGATTTGTCATACACTCTGATAGACACTTTTCATCTTTAAAGAAATTTAAAGCATATTTCTTACAATCAGGAAGCACCTAATTTTTCTGGGAAGGCTTATGTAAAATGTGAAAATTTAAATGACAACATAGGAAATAAACAGGAGTTCAATGCAGTGAGGCAAGAAATCACAGGGTTTTACAAGATTTATAACATTACATTGCAGATGAATATTTTTAGTAAAAATTGACATGTTTTCTTAAATGCCATCTTTTATTAAGTGATTATTTGATTAATTGTAGTCAAATAGTTAAATCCAAACCTACCTGTTTTATCTTCCCTTGTATTCATTTTTTTTTTTTTTTTTTTTTTTTTTTTTTTGTGGGTAGCGGGGGTCGAATTCCCTCGTATTCTGTAGTAGGGATCAGTCACATCTAAGTATTTTTTAGAGAACTTCACACTTCAGGTTTTGATATTTACTTTCAATTTTCTAAGCCACCAATAAATCCTTAAAATCCGAAATACAATACAGCAGCCTGAGTGGAAAATGCTTTGAAAGCTCTTAGTAGTTGGCAGTAAAGATTTCATTAATGACAACTGTTCTCACATGATGAATGTGTTTGCCATAATACCTATGGGCTTATTCTGTTACTATTAGTATTTCCTGGGGCAATTCCCTAAGTGGCCATATATAATTTAATACACCCAGTCTCTCCAAACATGCTGTCTTGTGGATTTGTCAGTAGTGCCACTTTTCTTAATGAGAAAAGTATCCTTAAATCAAATGTGCATGACTGTTTTGAAAACAGTTTAACTACAGGTATAGCTCACTTTAAAATACATGATTTTGCATTGCATGTGTTAAAAATGTGAACTAAATCATATTTCAATTTTTTTACTATTATATTAGAGATGCATCTTTTTGGTAAGAAACTTGACTCAAGATGAATAAGTGTCACAATTCAGAAATGTAGACTGTTTTGAATTACATATTTATAAGAAAAATATTTCACAAAAAAGATATAACAATAATATATAATATAGTGAGATAATAATATAACATTAATAAAATTTATATTTGTAAAATTTTCTGCACTGCCAGATATAACTTGTGATAATAATGCCTGAATCACATAGTCTTTGCCAGAAATAAACAAGTTTACATGTTATAAATTCCATTTACTTCAGTATGTCTTCATCATAATCATCTTCATAAGCAAAGTAGCTTGTCAATGGTTTACCTAGATTAATGGTACATATTGGTGTTGTAAATCTTTTCCATTTCTTTTTCCAGAAATGCATAAGTAAATAAATAAGTATTTTTACATGTTAAAGATCACAACTATTTTGCTTATGTTTCTTATTGATCTCTGGTTTCTAAGAATAAATTAGCTATTTATTCTTTAAATTTAGATTGTATCATATCAAGTTCATTCTTCTGTAAAATCAAAGACAGACAGAATTTTGGTCATGTGGCCTAGTGTTCTGTATCTTAAAAAACATCAATCTGGCTCTAAAATAGAAAAAGTCACAGAGATATGTTTAATAGAAACATATGTACATTATTTCTTTTGTAGTACATGAAATTTACGTTTATCTTGGGGAGTAGGTACGGGTGTTCTTCTTTTTATAATTTTCACCCCCTTGTCACCCACCTCCCTCCCTCTGTCTTTAAGTCCCCTTTTCCCATTTTCATTCTTGTTCTTATTACTGTTAGCTCATATTAATGACATACAATGTTTACAATCATTGTGGGTATTTGGTACCTATAGATGGCATTCCTTAAACCTTCTCACTTCCTCCCCACTTCACCCCTCACTTTCAGCCTCCCTGAACTCTTCCCATTTGCCAGAAATCTGTCCCCTTGTTTCCTTCTATCCATCCTTTATTTTGCTCTTTGTTTGTACGTTGCCTTATTCAAATGAAAGATATCATATGGTATTAAAGCCTGTGTGTCTTATTTATTTCACTCAACTCTGTATTTTCCAGGTGCATCTATTTTCCTACAAATGTCTCAAATTTATCCTCCTTTATAGCAAAATAGTATGCCATCCTGTATAGACACCATGTTTTCTTTTTCCATTCATCTGTTGATGGGCATACACACTGCTTCCAGGATGTAGATTTTATGAATTGATGCCCTTAGTTCTTTTGGGAAGATAGCCAGAAGGGGAATACTTGGGTCATTATGAATTTCTAAATTTAGTTCCTTGAGAAATCTCCATACTGATTTCCATAATGATTTTAACAGTTTGCATTGCCACCAAAAAGATAGAAGGGTTCCTTTTTCAATGTAGCCACACCAGAATTTCTTTTTCTTTAGCTTCTTGATGATTGCCATTCTTTATGGTGTAAGATGAAATCTTAGCATTGTTTTAATTTGCATTTCTGTAATGGCCAGAGATGTTGAGAATTTTTTTCATATCTATTTTTGCCATTTGTATTTTTCCTTCTGAAAAGTGTCTGTTCATTTCACTTGACTGTTTCTTGATTTTTTTATGTGATCTCATTATTTTTAGTTTTTTATATATTCTAAATATCAGTCCTCTGCGGGAATAGCTGACAAAATTTTTCCCATTCTATAGGTTGTATCTTCACTCTACTAATTGATTGTTTTGCTGTGCAGAACGTTTTTAATTTGATGTAATCCTATTTGTTGATTCTTGCTGTTATTTCTTGTGCAACTGAAGTTCTGTTCATGCCTAAACTTATGACTTCAAGTGTTTTGCATATTTTATCTTCAGTAGGTTCAACATTTCTGTTTTAAAGTTTAGATCTTAGAACCACTTTGATTTTAGTTTAGTATATGGTGAGATATGGGTCCAGCTTCAATCTTCTGCAAAGAGCTAGCCAATTTTCCCAGCAGCAATTGTTGAATAGGCTTTCCTCCAGTGTATGTTTTTGCCCCTTTGTCAAAGATCCATAGTTGAATATGTCTGGGGATGTTTCTGTATCCTCTATTCTGTTCCATTGATCTACATGTCTGTGCCAATACAATGCTTTTTTCTGACAGTACAATGTTGTTTTTATCACTGTTGCTTTGTCATATACATTGAACTCAGGTATTATGGTGCATCCTGCTTTGCTCTTATTACCCAAGATTACTTTTGATATTCTGGGTCTCATCTAATTCCATATGAATTTTAAGATTTTCTGAAAGTTAGTGACAATGCTGGTACAACACACAAAAATCTATGGGACACAGTGAAAGCAATCCTAAGAGGGAAATTCATTGCAATTAGTGCTCACATTAGGAAAACAGAGCAAACACAAATATATAATCTAAGCAATAATCTGAAGATACTTGAAAAATTGGGCTGAGGATGTGGCTCAGTGGTAGAGTTCTTGCCTTGCATGCACAAGGCCCTGGGTTGTACATGCAACAACCCAGCATCCCCAGCAGCACAAAAACAACCAAGCAACCAAACAAACAAAAAGATACTTGAAAAACAACAATACAAGCCCAAACCAAAATTAAGGATGGAAATTATGAAGATTAGAGCAAAAATCAATGAAATTCAGACTAAAAAACAATACAAAGGATCAACAAATTGAAGAAGTGGTTTGTTGAAAGAGTAAACAAAATAGATAAACCTTTAGCCATATTTTCTAAGAGAAAGAGAGAAAAGACTCAAATCAATGTAATTAGAAATGAAAAACATGAAATCACAAGAGGCACAGTCAAAATCCAGAAGATAGTAACCACTCTGAAAAATTGAATTCCAACAAACTGGAAACTCTGGAAGAAATGGACAGATTCTTAGAGTCCTACAAATTACCAAAGCTAATCCAAGATGACACAAAAATGCTGAACAACCTAATAACAAGCAATGACATTGAAGCAGTAATAAAAAAACAACTAATTAAAAAAAGCCCAAGACCTCATGGATTCACTGCTAAATTTACCTTTATCATCAATTTACCTTATACTTTTATCCCTAATATTTACCTTATATCACCAATACTCCTCAAGCTTTTCAATGAAATTGAAAGTGATGGCATGCTTCCATTTTTTTCTGGAAGCCAGTGTCACTCTGATCTCAAAATCAGACAAAAGCCCAATTAGTAAAGAAAATTACAGACCAGTCTCCTTAATGGATATAGATGTAAATATCCTCAAGATACTAGCAAATAGAACGAACGCATCATCAAAAAGATCACACATCATGGCCAAGGAAGTTTCATCTCAGAATTGCAAGGCTGGTTCAAAATATATAAATCAATAAATATAATGTACCATATAAAGAGAAGCAAGAAGAAAAAACCACATGACTATATCAAACAGATGCAGACAAGGATTTTAGAACCCTGAAGAACATAAGTATAGAAGGACCATACCTGAATTTGATAAAAGCAATTTATGACTAACCAGCAGCCAATATCATGTTAAATGAGGAAGAACTGAAATTATTCCCTCTAAAATAAGACAAGGTTGCCCACTATCTCCACTTCCATCCAACATAGTACTCAAAACATTAAGCAGAGCAATCAAGCAAGAGAAAGACATAGAAGGGATACATATAAGAAAGGAAGAACTCGAGTTATCATTATTTGCAGATGACAGAGTAGAAGACCCAAACAATTCCACCAAAACATTCTTAGAATTTATAACCAATTTCAGCAATGTAGCAGTATACACAATCAACACACAAATATCAGTATCATTTTTGTACACCAATAATGAATTCAATGACAAATTATAAAAACAATACAATTCCCATTAGCATCAAGAAAAATTCAATACCTAGGAATTAACCTAACCAAGAAAGTGAAAGTCATCTACCATGAAAACTACGCTATATGCAAAAGGAGATTAAAGAAGATATCAAAAAATAGAAAGATGTCCCCTGATCCTGGATAGGTATAATCAGTATTATCAAAATGACCATGCTACCCATATGCAATCCCAATCAAAATACCAACAGCATTCCTCACTTTATTTCTAAGGATGATCTCATGATTCTAATTCACATATGATACTAGAAGTTGGAGTCTATCTGACAGAATTTACTGAAGGGTTCACTTAATACTCATTTTCCCTCAAATCTACCCACAAAACATTTCTCTTTTCCATTCTGTCTTATCAATTCCACCACCATATCTTGAGTTCATGTGGATTTTTTTCTCTTTGGTCTCTATATGTCAGCAATCTCATGCAACTACACAAAACAATAATCATTTTGGAGTACATGTTGCTCTCCCAGCATCTAGTCTTCTCACTTCGTCAACTTTCCAAACTTCTGAGAATTTACACTTGTGTGCACAACAACTCCAGTCTCTTTCCTGTAAAATATCAATTGCTCTTCATTGCTTTGGAGTAAAACCCAAATTCCCAAGTCTACAACTGAAGACATGCTGTAATCCACTCATTTTCCATCCATTCCCTATTTCTCCCACATACTCCAATGAAACTGGAGTACTCATTCTTATCAGCATCACCACATTATTTCCACTTCCTTTCCTTTGCTTTTGCCAGTCACAAACATAATGATTCCATCTCTCCATCCCAGTGCTCTCCAGCTTCCCAAATAAGAACTCTTCCATCCATTTCTGAATAGCATAATTTTTAATTTTTAGCTCTTCTTTATAATATGTACAGTATTTATTTTTGTCTCAAATTATTTGGGGGTAAAAAATTTCACTAGCACAATAAAGAGACTGGGTGCAAAAAATACTAAGTTTCCTAAAGTTCCAAAGTTCTGCTCTAAGCACTTATAATATAATCACACAATGTAAATATTTCTGTTAATGAAGGTGTTGTATTAAGGATTTGTTAGGAAAACATTTGCCTGTGTTTCTTTCTAAGCTACTGGCTTAATACTTGGAGTGGCCACTACGTAGAGCTGTCTTTAGTCTTCTATGGTGCCATGATTTCTCATTTTATCCCTCTACCTAGCAGAGTACCTTGCTCTTATTAAACAAAATGGGCAAGAAGCAGATATTTAATAGCTCTTTTCAGAAAATATAATTCTTACCTTGGGGAGTGTTTCATCCTTAAGTCAATATCATTCTTAGATGTCAAGAATAAGTATTTGGCAAACCATAAATTACTTAGGAAACAGAGTTTTTATGGATAATTTACACCATAAAAACTTGGCACCTATTTGAGAAGCTGACTTCTATTATGTTTAACAAAATTACTTCAGACTATCTCAGAAGTAGTAGTTTAGAAATTATAAACTTAAAAGCAGTTGCTCTGAACTGAAGATTCTGCCTATGCATAACCTCTTAACGACATAAAAAACTAAGAGAAAGTCATGTATAATCAATTTTCTGAACTGTTTAAATTTGGATTAAACTGATTCTTTGTAGATCTATTAAAAAATCTTTGACAATAGTTGGTGGATCTCAGAAGAGAGGAGATTTGAACCATTATAATAGCATCCATAAGCAATAAATTGAACTGAAAAACAGAATAATTTCTCCAAGTGAGTTTCTGTCAATCTCACAGCTCTTCAGAAAACAAGATAGATCTATTCCCTTCATTTGTTTATTCCTTCAACTGACAAATATTATTGAACACATACTGTGCGCCAAGTGCTACTTGGAATAATGTGTCACAGCTGTTAGCAGAAGAAAATATCTCAGCCTCATAGTGCTTACATTCTACGCAAGGAAGACATACACAATTGGTAGATGTCACACGGGGTTAGAAGACAATGTGTACTGTAAAAAAGAGGAAGAGGCAAATCTGCGCGAAAATCGTGGCATAATTTTAAATAAGTTAACCAGGGAAGCCCTCAAAGATGTTTGGACTCTTGAGCAAAGCAGGCTCACCCCAGGATTTGACAGGCACCCCGAGAAATAGTAATGGAGCTCAGATAAGGGCGCTAGTGCCAGGCAGATTCTTTGCTGTGGCTGGAAAACTGCTGTGTGGGGATTCAGGCTGGCAAGAGGAGAGCAGAACTGGCATTTTAAAAAATGTAGTCACAGGACAGGGGGTGTTCAATATCCCACTTCTGAGCGTAGTCCTGGAGCACAGTCTTGAAGAAGACCAAGGCATTTCCACATCTGGGAGAAGACTATTTCAGACTGAGGGAATACAAAGGCTCGAGACCTAGAAAGCCCAGCACACGTGAAAAAACTGATTACTGAGGAGAAGAAATTGGGGGCGAGTGGTGGGTGATGAAGTCAGAGGGTGATAAAGAACAGAACAACAAGGATCCACGAGGGAATTATGAGGACTCGCTTTTAACTTAAGTGAGTCAAGGGAGGATTGTCACAGGGTGTTTTGAGCAGAGGAATGGGGTGACCAATTTTGTTTCAAAAGGATTGTAACAAATAACAGAATAGAGAGAAGGAAAATTGGTAGATACTCTTACGTAGATATTTCCATTTACTTGAATTCTCACTGAAAGTGTCATCTCTGTAGATCAGTTGAGATTTGTGTGAATAGTTCTTTAAGTAGACTAGAAGAAGCAGTTCTAGTTTCAGTGCAAGGGGTATGTATGGTTTTGGAAAATAACTAATAAGGTCTCTACTTTTTTGATCTAAAATTTTGGGCCTTTAAAGTTGTCTGTACAATTAACCTGTTTAACAAAATATCACATCTACTTTGTAGAAATGTTATTGAAAATGCTGTAAGAAAGCTTTTGGGGCCAGGCATAGTGGTGCACACTTGTTATCCCAGCACTGGGGAGGCTGAGGCAGGAGGATCACTGTGGCCACCCTAGACTACACAGTGAATTTAAGGCCAGCCTGAACTATATAGCAAGACCTTGTCTCAAAAACAAACAAACAAATAAAACACCCCCCAAAAAACTTTTTGGATTATTTTGATTTTTTAAACTCCTTTTAAACATTTTTTATCTAACTAAAGGTTTTAGGCAACTTTGATAGTAATTTTATTCTGCCGAAGTTTGATAGTTCATTCAGATATTAATGAAGTTATTATGCTACTTAAATGGAGCATATTCTGTTGCCTATTCAGATGGAGATATTTTGCTTTCTCTGTGCACTATAAATAAAGTTCATTAATAAACTCATATGCAGTGCATAATTCACCTCCAATAAGTACAGCATAGAACATTTATCACCTTTCTATTACAATAGATTAATTAGAGATATCAAAGTGCTTAGGATTTCATTATTTCTGAGATATTATTGTTTCTAAGTATTTTCCATTAGAATATGTGACTAATGATTGTAGAAAAACTCATAAAAGAAAATCCACACAGACCTTAACATTTGACCAGTCCTACAAATTATTCTTGGAAACATCAAAATAGCTTCTTCAATGGTAGTAAACTGAAAACAAAATATTAATGCAATAGTTTATTTAGCACACTTAGAATGAGTCTCATCATTTGCACAGTCACTGGGATCTAGATATAAGTGAAATCCAGAATTTAGGAACATTCACTACATTTTGAATAAACTTTTCAAAACAGTGCATCTGTCACCCTCTCATGTGTGCCTGCTCATTTTCTCTCAGCTTGTCTGGCCAGCACTTTTGAGCAAGCAGTTGTTCAGTAACCTGTGCATGAATAGCAACTTCAGAAGAAAGCCCTTTCACTGAGCAAGTTAGTGAATAAAATTTGGGGAAAATTGAGGCTCTCAAGTACTGATCAGCATCTACCCTGACGCCCTATTAGTCTCATGCTGTAACTGCTTGACAATAAGACCACATAATTATACCTTACAGTTACACCTTCAAGATTTTAACCTGAATGAATTTGTTGGGTCCCATTTCCATTATTTTTGCCATATGTCATACTAATGAATGTTTTGTTGTCATTTTTCTTAGCCAAGTCTTTCTCAGGAGACTGAGAAGTCAAAACAGTGATAGCTAATCAACTGATAAAGTTAGTGTAATCATTTTATAATTTCTTTTCTTGATTTCTTTTTTATCTTTTTCATGACTGAGTGGCTATTAGACTTTTGTTTTTGGAAGGTAATTAGTTTGGATTGATAAAATGAACCAGAAAAAGAAAGCAAGGAAAAGGAGGAAGAATAAAGAGAGAAAGGAAAAAGAAGTAATAAGGGAGGCAACCAACATGTTAAAATATTTACATTTTGCCACAGAAAATTTATTCCTACACACTATTAAAACAAAAATTGGAAATTTATCTTGCATGTGTCAAACCATACTCTTCACAAGACCTGTATGAGAGCCATATTTTCATGTATAAAATGGGTTTATGTATTAACATTTCTTAGTTTTACATCTACCAGTGTGACTTCATTATGAAAATATTACCTTGTATGTCCACAAAATATTTTTTATTCATCTGTTTATTCATTCATTCCTATATTCATTCACTCATTCATTCACCTGCCCAGACACTGAATACACATGAGATGTTACTTCTTTCACACTGTTTTCATACATGAAATCGGGATTTTTAAAAAATTTGCCTACAATTCTAAAAGTGTCATTTCTGGCCAAATATTTTAGCATGGAGGTGTTTATTCTAAGAGTTTATTCAGAAAAGAAGATAGACGATAAATGGCAAATGGCAGAATAGATGATGATGCCCATTTCATTCATTTCGAACAGAAATAAAAATAGGAAAATGCAGAAAATAAGCCTAAATAGAGTGTCCTGGACTAGTCTGATTTCCTCAAATAGAATAAAGCATAGGTTAAGATTTGCAATGTCTCAGAGACATTTCCTACTATATATCTAAACATATTTCATCATAAAAATGTAAACCTATCAGTGGAAGCAGGTCCAGTATATGTAAAAACTTTCTATGCAATACATAAAACACCACAATTTCACTAGAAAAAGTTGACTATTCTAAACATGCTGTTGGAGAAATTAGCAATATACTGTGAAAATATGTGGACTTAGATCCTCCTCTCTGATTCTCTGGAAAATAGGTCTAATTGGAGATTGAATTTGGAGAGGAGGTAGGATCCCATAATAACATGAGAGCTTGTAGAAAAACTAGAACTATGTATAAATATCAGGATAGGAAGCTAATTTTTAAAAACAAATAAAAGATAGACTATCTAAAACCGTACAATCTCAAAATAAAAAGTAAAAGGCAAAACGATGAATATATTTACATTATACATGACAGATGTTACATAATCTCATTATACAACAAGATCTTATACAAAACTGAGAAGTTAATATGTACTCCAATAAGGGAAAAAAGGAGGAAAGAGAAGCAAGACAATAGGAAATGATTTACTAGTATGTAATTTCAATGTTGTTCTAAAATATTTTGATTCTAAGATGGTCAAAAATAATCAGTGAGCAACAAAAAAAGTAAAACATTCCATTTTTATAAGTTCATGGACTCTGGGGAAATAATGGTATATCTCCACCACAGATTTGCTACCATTAATACCATAGCTTCAGGAAACATGATATGAAAAAAGTGAATGGTACAATGTGAGTGAAAAAATAACCAATTTATAATTTTTTTCCTAATTCTTCATAGATAGATGGATTGATAAAGGTTGAAGTGAAATACATACAATTGTTAAGTGATTATTTCTTGATTATGATGTTATGATCAAATACCATTTTATTTTAATTTTAAGTTTCATTTTTGCTTTTTAATTTACTCTAGTTATAATAAAAATAATAATTATTTTCAATAAAAATTTGTCATTGTCCTTTTCTGCTTCTAGAGCTTACAAGGATTTTATAAAAGCAACCAATGCTAGGTAAGAAGAGTTGGAAATGAGTGCATGTCACTGGGAAATAATATGCTTCTTTTCTCAATTGACACTCGAGCCACACCTTTCTACTTTCCCTTCAATACTCATCTTTACAATTTGTGAACAAGCCTGGCTCCTAACCTACACTCAAGGTGCTTAAACGCTCTTTCCACATTTACCCAGCTCTACCCATTTCCTCCAGTGACACTCTATAAATCATTACAGCAGCCAGAGTGCTCCTTATAAAATTTAAGTCAGATGGTGTCACTGTACTCAAAACTTTCTGATGGTATCTTTTCATTTAGAGTAAATGCCAACAGTCTTAAAAAGCTTGTAATGCTGTCATGATCTGGCATTTTCTCTCAACTTCCACCACTGCCCTCCTCATTCACTTTGGTGCAACTTCTATAGTGTCTTCCAGGTCTTGAACCTGGCCTGCTGTCCCCATGGAGCCCTACCACTGGCACTTTCTTCTACCTGGGACCCTGCTAGAAATCACTTCATGTAAAATCACAACTCGCTCATCTCATAATCCTTGAGATCTGTTTTATTTTTCTCAATAGTATTTATCATCTAATAAACTTTACAGTCTAGTTATACATTGTGTTTTTTTGTCAGACTATTCCTACCAGAACTTTAGTTTACTGGGGCAGGGATTTTTATTTCTTCTATCTACTATTATCTCTGGTGCCTAGAGCAGTGCTTGTTTTGTACAAGTTCTCAAAACAAATTTGTTGGTGAAATGAAAGTTTCTAGTTCCAGCTCCTGGAACAGGCCCTAGGACACACATACATTATATATTTAATGAATACTTTTGATCAAAAAATTTGAAATTACTTTATATAAACTATGTATCAATTCATAATTCTTTTCCGCTTCTCCTCCAGCCTTATCTTTATTAAAAGGGCATTGAGTGGAAGACGACAGATAAATCTTTGCATTCTACTATGCAATACTGAATCTTATTTAAATATATTCAAGTCCTATTTCTTCAGTAGAAAACCAAACTTTAGGGTAAAAGTAATAATATATATTTGAGAATCAAAACTAAAAATACATTGGTAGAAAATTAGCAAAGATCTTTTATGACAAGTACTCTTAAATGGTTTTGTTTGCATGTTTTTGTTTTTGGTACCGGGAATCAAACTCATGACCTCACACTTTGCCAGGCAGGCACTGTGCCACTGAGCTATAACCCCAGCCCACTTAAATGGTTTTTGTCTGTTATTTTCATTTATACAATTAGTATTTACAAAACCTATTTTTTCAATAATGTATTTCCAGGGAAGATATTTCCCTGGAAATAAATTACAAGTACTATTATTAGGGTAAAATATTGTTGTTAAGTTAAATATGTTAAGTTAAATAATATTGTTATATTGTTATTAGGTTAAAAAATTATTATATTAAGTTTAAAATTTGCATGACAAATAAGAATAGCAAAGTTGAACACTGGTTGTTTAATTAGGCATACATACTCTTATGCTATAGGAAAAGACTAATCCAGACAAGTTTCTTAAATTTTTCTGTAAGTAAGGGTAAATAACTCAGATACCACATTGACTAATATACTCACAATGCTCAGATTTATTCTAGACTCAACAAGGAAATAAAAAATATATACAGGGCCGGTGAGATGGCTCAGCGGCTTAAGCGCCTGCCGGGCAAGCGCGAGGGCCCGAGTTCGACTCCCGGATCCCACATACGAAAAAGGGGCCGGTGATATCGCTCAGTGGCACGAGCGCCTGCTGGCGCGCGAGGTCCTGAGGTCGACCCCCCGGTACCCACAAAAGAAAAAAAAATAAAAATAAAAAAATATATATACAATAAGAACTGAATATTGAACGGTAACCAGGAATTTTCTGGCAGGTTGGACCCTTGATCACAGTCATAGCCCTTAGCTTAATTCTGTAATGGGCAATGGGCTGCATTAAGGGATACTTGGGCATCCAGGGATCTAGAAGAATCCTGGTCACACAGAGGAATCATTGGCCATTTAATTTTAAGGAGTTTCTATAAGGTCCTGGCTGTTAGTTGAATGGATGGCACTTTAAAGGGAAAGCAATTTTGAGAAGAATCTTATCTTCTTTCCAAATCTTAAACATGGGTCAACCCCAAGTTGACTTAGTTCATCAACCCTATTTTCATTCTATTTCAAAGAAACTTGGACTTAATTTAAAGCTCACTGAAGCAGGAAAAAGAACTCTTTTACTTCAAATAATAGAGATCTGTTACCCATCTAAAAGCCCAAATGCCAACTAGCCAAGGGTCTTATGTCCATAAATTCAGTAGGACAAATTTTGCATGATTTGACAAAGGGTAAGTGCAGTGACTTGGCCAAGTTTCAACCATAGGTTCACATTCTTGATGACACAATTCCTCAAAAAATTAGATTTTCACATAGTAAAACGACTAGTGAAACACTGGGAAGACAGATGACAAGCAGACTGACCTCTATTTACCTGAGAGGATTTTTCCTGACACCTTCAGCTTAATGCTGTTCACAGAAGGAAATGACACAGTTTCAAAGTAGCTACAGCTTTATCTTATCGTGGACAAGATTTACTGAAAAATATATATTGCCTAATCTTAAAGTAGACAACCTTGTGAAAATGGTCTGCATTCTGAACTGTGATTTCACTGCCAAATAACAGACCATATGGAGAGATTGTTTATCTTATGCTTTGGTAGAATTGTATATAAAACCTTCCTAGCGTGCACACAGTTCAGGGAAAAAAATGTAAGAATACAATATTAAAATTCACTGTAACCTCTAAGACAGAATTTGTTTATATGAGTAAATTTTTCTGTATTGCTATTAACTGTCCCCAAGAATTCCATATTAGCTCACTATTACATCTAAAGGAACAATCCTTAAGATCAATAATTTTTTTCCCAATGTAAAACATTTTAAACTATCTCATTCTGTGTATTTGCCATGGGCAAACAATGTGACCTATTACTCATCAGACTGAAAAAATAAGCCTTGACTTCCACAACAACACAAAGTTAAACATCTGGAGAAAATCTAGTACCCAAAGATGGATTATACAGTGTAGTAACAGGTGGTAGTTAGAACTATTAAGTTGATTTTATTAAAAAGGGCAAATATCTCCAATTCTGTTTCTTCCAATAAATTCCTTTAAGCAGGTGCAAAGGACAAAGTAGAATTAGTTTCCTTGTGTCAATTACAAAAGAGCTTCCTTTTATTTTCCTTTTCAGAATTTTTGAAATGACATTACTCTAATTAAAATACTACTGTATACCATGTTTTGTTTTCATCACTCAAAAGAAATGTAAATAATGCATTATCAAAATATGTAAGTATCTGAAGTAAATGCCCATATTCTGACAGATAAGTGGATGAAAATTAAACATTCTAAATGTAAAGAGATTTTTCTTTCTTTCTTTTAAAAGGTGTTAAAATTTTGTTTTAAACTCAATCCAAATAATGAAGAAAAATGTTTTTTTTAATTAAAGAAAAATCTTGGTAACCACTACACTTTCAAGTAGGCAGCTCAAATTTATCAGTCCTCAGTTTTCTCACCCCTCAAGTAAAAATAAGAGATACCCAAAGTTAAAGGAGAAAAGGTTTATTTAGCTCACAGTTTGTAGAAGTTTCAGTCTATAATCTGCTGGCTCCAAGGCAAGGTGGCAAATGGCAGAGAGGCAAGTGTTCATGGTGATGGAAGACCAAAAACAACAAGAGAGAGAGAAAGCACGAGCCTCTTCCTTTACACTGTGTGCAGGCTACCCACCCTAAGGCAGAGGTAGTACTCACGCTCTTCATCTGAGCATTGGACCACAAATCAATCACTAATTCTAGATTCAGCCACTTCTGAAAAGCCTGCCCCCATGACTGCATGAAGTTTTGGGGAGACATCTAGACACAAACCATAATAGAGACAATTTGGTCTATCAATACTTAGAAGGTGGCATAATTCTAAGCATTTTAGATAATATTCTTTATATCAATTTTCAGTTTTCTCATCTCTAGATATAAGATAACCAAGTAATATAAAATTAAAATAGGATATTGACACCTGAATTCAGTTGGACTGATGACAAATGGAGATTGAACTTCAAATATCTGCAATGAATGAAAACACTGAGGTCTACTAAGATCTAGAATATTGGCTAGCTAACTAAATGAAGTGATTAGCTATATTTCTTTGTAATTTACTACTTATAATCTGACATTTATAAATTGACGGCTTAATGAATTTAATCCATGCCAGGCAGGAACTCTGTGGGCAGAGCCAATAGAGTTTTGCCATAATTTATCCATTTTGCAGTATTTATATACTGATGTGCAGAACTTTGATTACTCATGAAGTCTGAGTTTTTAATTTTTTAAAAATTTCATATCTTTATATTTTTACTGAAATTTGTTCCCAACTATTTCTATTAGAACAAAAAGACATATTATGTAAAATTACTAAATTAACATCACAAACAAAATACTTCTCAAATTATTTTAAATGATTTTGTTTTATCTCCCAGAAGTCTATTAAGTTATCTACATTGTACATTGCCTAGTTTTAAATTATTTCACTTGCATCTCATGACATGACATTAAAGCTATCAGCATAGTACTTAACTTACTTTCTTACCTCTAATGTGTGTTATAATTTGGACTTCAAAAATATTGCTTTCCACATTGCTAAATTCTCTGTGTATTTATATCACAAAAGACAGACACCTACTTTACCACATAGCAATTTTTTTTATCAAGTCATTTCCCACTAAAAATAGAAAACTCATGTTACACATATATTCATAAAGATGAAATTCTGCAAAATTACAGTTCTCTGGTTGTGAGACATTTTAAGAAAGCTTCTTAGCTATTTGGAGATTGGTCTTTCTATCTGTGTTTTTATGTTCCTAGATAATTCTCTCAAAAGCGAAACTATAATGAATCTGATCTCCACTCCATTCTTCATCCATAGCATCTTACCTCACAGCCTGAGTAAGCTCGCAGTGAGAATAAGAAAGTTACCGCTGAATGAAGGTAATTAGAGGAGCCCTTGTGAATTCTTTAAGAGTGAGTAAAATAAGCCTATGGTGGTATCTGGAAATTTACTGCACAGATAAGAGACAAGAATGGAACATAGACAATACAGTGAGATGCAGCACCTTACCTTTAGGGTTAGTTCTTCTTTTCCAAGCCAGAGAAATTAATTTATATTGTATACTAATGCAACAATATATCATAATGTAACATCCATTTTTATAGCCAAACAACAAGTATGTGCCTTTCCCCCTTGATAATACCAAGTCAAAATAACTTGTCTATCCAACAAAGAAAAAAGCAAAAGGGAATTGATCCCACAACCTATCTACTTTTTTCCAACTCTCACAATTAATCTTTTCTCTTTCCTTCTACTTCTCTCATTTTAACTTCTTAGATCTTTTCTGAAACAAGGAGAGAGAAAGACAAGTTTGAGCTCTACCTTCAGGGAGTTTAGAACCCAGCAAGGCAAAAAATAAGTATAATCCTGTGAGTATTTTGAAAAGTGAGACGATACATAAAAACAGCCAATCATGGGAACACAGAGAAAATGTCACCACTATAATCCAATATGTGAGTCCTAGACAGAGTGAGAGGTAAGTCAAAGAGAGAGTGGCTCCTGGGTGAAGAGAATGTGGGCATTTTAGGTAATAAAAGAAATTAACTGAGTCTTAAATATTAAGTTATGGCAGAATCTGCTAGTGACATACCAGGATTCATTTTGTCTTTTTCCTGTACATTCTACACTATTTCCCAACCTCTAACCCAGCCCAGTGCACAAAACTACCCTTGTATGGAGTGTGACGTGTGATTATTTCCCACCAATAAAATATGAGCACAGGATGAGTTCCACTTCTAAGCCAAGGCCCAACCACCCTTTCCCCTCTGTCAGCTAAATACATAAAAGTACAAGTCCCTGCAGAACTGTCAGGGAAGGCTTGCCAGCAGGAGCCCTCTGTGGACTACTATTTAAACAAGAGGTGCACATCCATTATGTTTAAGCAATTATAAATTTGACCTACCTCAACTAACATAGGGCTAAACTGGGGTGTGGCCCTTGCAAACCAGTTTGACCTCTATTTTAGGGCAATAGGAGCCACTGAAGGGATTCAATTATGAACTGTCATCATCATAAAATTAGTTATCTTCGTAGCTCTACCCGTGACGAAGGAACAGCTATCACGTGGAATAATTTTGATAATTTTCCTTAGATTCACACTCCACTTACATTATGTGCCATAATTTACTCAAATAGTTTTAGTAAATTCCAGTCTTAACAAGACAATAATCACAAATGTCTAGAGACTGCAAAGACATAATAGGTCATTTTCTCAAAATCCTTTGTTTCACAAGAAAGAAAAGGCCATAAGGTGAAGTGCTTAGTTAAGGTCACTTGGGGACGCTAACAGCAGAGTGGGAGAGCAGGGACTACAGCCAAGTTTTTTCTCTTTCATTCCAAGGTTTTTTCCACTATGCTTGGCTGTTTAAATTCCTTTAGCCCCAGTGCATGAAACAGATCAGATTACTCTGGGGAAATGAATTAAAGGGATTAACCACTGAAAAGTTATAGTTTGCAGTTAAAAGAAATGAGCTATCAAGCCATGAAAAGATATGGAGGGAATTTAAGTGCATATACTAAGTGAGAGATGCTGCTCTGAAAAGGCTGCATACAGTATGATTCCAACTGTATGATCTTGAGTAAAGGCAAAACTATGGAGATAATTAAAAAGATCAGTGACTGTCAAGGATTGGGGTGGCAAGAGGGATGACTAGATGGAGTAGAGAACATTTAGAGTGGTTAAACTATTGTCTATGATACTATAATTTTGGATATGTGTTATGATACATTTTCCAAAGCCATAGAATGTACATTACATTAGTGAAACCTAATGTAAGTGATGGACCCCTGGGGGATAACGATGTGCTGATCATAAGTTACAAAAAATGTACCACTCTGGTGGGGGCCTTTGTTAATGGAGCAAGCTGTGCATATACAGGGGAGGAGGTATATGGAGAAATCTTTGTTTCTTCTGTTCAATATTGCTTTTAAAGTTGTTATAAAAATGAAAGTCTGTATTTTAAAAATTATAATTTTTACAATAACATTTCATTTGTACATTTAGAAATATTTAAGAATATACAATTCTTCAAATATACAAATTTTAGGAGTATATTAATACTACAAATTGTATCTTCTAAATTTGTGATTGAACTGAAATAAATAAAATATAACATCTTACATCTCCTTACAAACAACATTTCCATCAGCAACAGAAAATATTTTCAGTACAACTCTGCCTCCATCTTTATAAGTTCATGTCTTTATTGTACAACATTGCCTACATATTCTTTTCTGAACTTATTTAATGACCTGGAATGGGATAGTCGCAGTACCTAAGAGTTAACCTACCGTTGTTAGTAAAGAACATCATGAGACTGAACAGACTTAGATTGGTACTTCACTGTTCTTGCAAAATATTAAGCGAGAAAAGGCACTCTTTTGAGAAAGTTGCTTTTTAGTTCCAAGGGCAACAACGAGCTCATGGCTGCTGCTTGTGAAAGATGAGAGAACTATACCCGTTTTCATGTGAGTATAAGAGATTTGAATATGTCAAATAAATATGAAGAAACATTAGAGTACTTAACAAACTAAGAAATGAGAAACTATAAATAAAGTACATAATAACACATATTAGAAGGTATTAGTATCAGTGCTTTCCTGCATTGATATTAATCTGGTGATAATATAGATAGAAAAATAAAAGCCACCTTAGTCTTTAATGGCAAACTACAAATTAAAAGAAATAGCATAAAATTAAAATGAGCCAACAGCATAGTTATATTTAGCTCTATGCCCTATAGTCCCATAAAATCAAAATCATGATCCATAAGTGATGCCAAATAAATCAATCCACCAATAAGAAGGAAAAACATCACTGAAGGGACATGAATCATTAATTTGTAGAAATTGATTACAAATATGCTGGAAATATCAAGCAAATGTAGATTTTCAACATTGATCATAGGTCCAGGAACAGATTATATCTATGTAAATAATAAACAATACTTTTACAAATGAACAGTCAATGTATTAGGAATGGCAATTGAATAATGACAATATGTATGGTAGCTAAATCTGAGAAAACAAGAAATTGAAGTTCAGGGTGTGGTAGTTGGGGAAAGAGAGATCATCAAGTGAAAAGTCTAACTTTGGCCACGATACCTATTTATGCTTCACTTCCATCATCTGTAAAGTTGACATGACCATAACTATCATACAAGTTTCATGTGAGAATTAAAAATTAGACACACACAGGACATGTAATCTGGCATTGTATCTGGTACATAGTAAACATTTAAAACATGATACTCCAATTACCATCATCATGACTTAATTTCATTATTATTATTGTCATCATCACATCAAATTTCTCACTTCAGAGTCCCCAAATTGTGAATCAACACATTGTTTCTTTCAAAATAAATTGGTGAATGATGATGTGAATATTTAACTGATAGGTCACTTCTTGAAGAGATACACTGTCTCGTTATACTTTATACATGTATACACATATAGTTATAGTCTTTATTATTTTACTGAATAATATAAGGATTTTTATTCTATAAAAATAAATGGTATTATGCTAAAAATGATAGTTACCAATTACTTGCTTATTTCATAAGAAAAAAAGATAATTTTCTACAGTTGTTATCTGAACCTTCAGTACCTTTTGTTAAAGCTAAATAAAAGTCCTCTTCATTTTATAGCAATGAATAAAAGGTAGCTAGCGAGCAAGAAAGGAAGAAAGGAGGGAAGAAAGAAAGAAAGAGAGAGAGAGAGAGAAAGAAAGAAAGAAAGAAAGAAAGAAAGAAAGAAAGAAAGAAAGGAAGGAAGAAAGAAAGAAAGAAAGAAAGAGAGAGAGAGAGAAAGAAAGAGAGAAAAGAAAAGAAAAAGCCTTCAAGCGTATTATTTCCAGGTTGCCCTGTTGAGCATTGGACAGAAAGTTCAGGATGATCTATAAAAAGGATGGTGAAGGGAGGGGGCTGGTGAAAGGGGCCAAGGGGCTATGGGGCCATGTGAATCCATGTGGAAAAATGATCAGTGCTGGAGAAGGTTAAATTCTTAGTCCCTGAAGTCTTGCTGTTGTGGCTAGAGCCCAAAAAAGTTAATGAAAGAAAGGAACACTGGCAACTCCTGCTGCTTCGACAGGAGTTTACCACCTCATTACTGGCCAGATTCTTACAACAAAAAGAAAAGAATACTTCTGCCAAGGAAAAGAGTAAGAGCTGGAGCGAGAGAGTCATCCAAGCAAGGCATTTCTTATATTGGGTGGGGATCAAAGTGATATCAAACAAAGGGAAATGGACAAGAAATAGCTGATCCAAGAGCTATGAACACAGACTAGACAACTACCCAAAGCTAAGCAGGAGAGATGGAAAGGACAGTTAAATCCCCCAGTCCTCCCTACCGTACAGGAAAAAGTAAATGAAATGACACCATCTGCTCACTTTCCCAGAAGAGAGAATTTCAACTCCTCATGGTTAGCAAGGCAAACATTTCCAAAAGCATTACTCTAATTACAAATGATTAGAAATGATTCCTAGAAGTGAAGACTTAACTCACAGTGTGCCTGATTAATGAACATTTTCTACACATCCCACTGCAGTTTGAGCTGACTTTGAAAGCACTGGCTAGAGACAGTTTCTGAGATTTTGAAATGAGTCTTGTGAAGATAATAGGATGCTACCAGTTTTTTCCCTTTATCTAAGCTCACAAATGTGTTTTTCCTAAAGCACCAAGGAAAATCGCGAGATTCTTTGAGGAATAGCAAAGGCAGTTTTTGTTGCTTCAGTTTTGGGGGTATGTGGATGCCAAAATAAAGATGGGGAGTACAGATCAACTAAAACATTTAAACTTAAATTTGAATTCGTAATGATAATTTTCATGAGAATGTATTATTTGTTATAGATTGAAAATAAAGTGGATTCTGCTTAAAGAGTAAACTCTCACTACACCGCACTAAAAATTGGCAATACCAAGTGTTGGAGGAGAAGTAGAGCAACCTGAATTCACATACATTGTTGATGGGTAGAAAATCAGAAAGCACTCTGGTGGTGTCTATCCAAGCTGAACTGGAACCCTCTTTATGACCTAGTAATTGCACAGTTCCATATATACACAACATTATATATTCATCAAAAGACATGCAATAGAGTGTGTTTAGCATTAACAAAACTGAGGAGAATATAATAGTAGATTAGATATATAAACTATAGTATGTTTTCACTATAGAATACTCTCTAACATAGGTTGTAAACTATGGTTTATGAACCAAATCTGGCCCACCACATGCTTTTGTACACAGTTTTATTAGAGCATAGACATATTCAATAATTTACATGTTATCTATGGTTACTTTCACGCTATGATATTGTAGAATGGCAAACTTCAATAGTTGCAACAGAAATCATGTTTCCAAAACATTAAATATGTATGATATTTATTTTTCTAAAAAAATTTGTCAATCTGTGTTCTCCAGAAAAAAGAAATCCCCCCAAAAGGGGCCGGTGAGATGGCTCAGCGGCGTAAGCGCCTGCCTTGCAAGCGCGAGGGCCCGAGTTCAACTCCCGGATCCCACATACGAAAAAAGGGGCCGGTGATATCGCTCAGCGGCACGGGTGCCTGTTGGCGCGCGAGGTCCTGAGGTCGACCCCCCGGTACCCACAACAACAAAAAAATCCCCCCAAAAAACAGATTAAAGTAGCACTTACATTTATTGTTTGATTCCATCTATATAAAGTTCAAAAGCAGGCAAAATTAAGGTATACATGATGTATGACAGAAAAATGATTACCTTTGTGGAGAGAATAAATTTTACATGAAGTTATGTTGAAGATTTCTGGTTCTGTCTTTGTGTGGATAATAGTTTCATGAATATGTTCATTCATAAAGCCTGATTAAAATATATGGACTTACCTATATATTACATTTCAATTGAACTTTGGAAAAGTAAAAAAGAAATTAATCAAAAGTGAAAAAAAGAGTCAGTTCATGTCTTTTGACAGTTACTTATGATGTTTTCAACATTTTATCTCTCTATACTATTCTCTATACTAGTAGTAGCACATTATTGCTGAATAACATTGAGAAATCAAAACCATAAATATTAAGTATAAAGCTTATTTTAAGGTCATAAGTCATAACATGAAAATGGACACCTTATGTGTGCCTATTTACCTTTATGTACATACATACACAATTTTCTGTACAAATAGTACTTTATTTTTTCTACATATTCTTCAATATACAAAATTGCTCTGGTATCCAGTTGCTGCATTTCCTAAAAGAAATCTCTTAAACTACATAAACAGTAAACAAATGTATTGTTTACATTTACTTCTCCATCAATATTTATACTTAGCTATTTAGTATTTTTTTCTTTTTAGACTTAAAGAAACTTTTTCTTTTACTAATATCAATTTTTGTACTTTTGCCATTCATTAGGACTAAAATTGATTACAAGAAAAGTTAAATTTTCACTATTGCATGTGAAATTGAAAGTCTACCTAGAATTATTTACATTTTTAAAATTACAAGCTAACCATATTCATCAGTTCTTCTAAAAGAATGTATTTTGCTATTTGATTATTTAATAAATCAAAAACTGAACAAATCCAAACAATTATCCAGTCTTCTGAAGGTAGAGTGCTTAAATTTATAACTACAAGGATTAAAGATGGATGTAAAGTGCAGGTATTTCCATGATACGATAAAAAAATGAGAAACTCACACACACAGATGTCCACATAAGAACAAATCGTGAGTGTTTCGTATGCAAATTTTCTTTTTCACATCTACCTGGTAAAGGACTCTCACTTTCCAAAAATTGATCTCTAATTCTTTTTTTAATTACTCTGTTGCAAAATGCTCTGCTAAGTATAAGTTGAAAGAACGCAGTTTGTGTGTTGCTTAATATCATGTCTCAGAGTTTGGCATAGTACCTAAAACATAATAGGAAGTCAGTGAACATTTATTGCATGGAAGTGAATGAATGCAGACAAAATAAACCCTAAATAAGTTTAAAAGAGCTGGCAGACTAACAAACTTCAAAAAATATAAAATCTATTAAGTAAGAAGTGAAAAATGCAATCTAAGGCAGTGGATGGGGGGTCTGTTTGGGGTTGTAGATGCTTTTCTTTATTCTTCTTAAACAACAAGTCAAATTCAAATCAGAAATATTAAGATACCACTGCTAGTGGCCATTTCAGGATAATGGAGTTAAAAGTAGCAAGTGTTTATTTAAGTGTTTTTCAGATATTCTGCAGTAAGTCCATTATTTTATATTCAGAATAAAAGTGAAATTAAGGGCATTAAAATGCTTGTTTCAGATTAACAACCAGAGTAAAAGGCCAAAAAGCACATAAGACAATTAGACTAAATCGAAGTACACTTTTAGATATATAGTGTTACCTCAGTTCACGAATTTAATTTGTTCCATGATTCTGGAAAATTTGCCACATTTGTGTTCGTGTGGGAGTGATGGTCACAGCTGTGTTTGTCACCTGAGGCAGAGTTCACAAACAAAAACAAAATTTTGCCGAATGTTTCTGTTTGTGAACCAAAATGTTCACAAACAAAAGTGTTTGTGAACCGAGGTACCACTGTATTGTCTATGCTGGATTACAATATTTTTTATCTCTCTCTTTTTTCCTATTATCTTTTATTTCACACTTTATTTATATATTGAGTTTTTCATATAAGAGAAACCATGCAAATAGTTACGCTTGTGTATATATGATAAATTCATAAGGACTTAACAAGCTAAATAATGAATAAATAAAAGGGGGATGGAAGGAAGGGGAAAAAAAGAATTGAGATGTGTTATGTTCATGCACCAATTCCTGAAAATGAATGTAATCAATGTGTTCTGCAAAAACATGTACTAAAATACATCATTACAATATGCTCTGTTTCAATAAATTTTTACTTGTTGTCTAGTATGTGTTAAGAAATGACCAGATGTCTGGATATAGCTATGAAAAACAACACAAAAACATTAAGAGTTATGGGTAACATTTTATGAAAATAAAACATTATAACAACTATAAGCAGTATATTTAGTGCTGCAATATGTGCATTAAGTAAGTACATCAGTGTGAAGAGGGCTTAGAAGATTCACAGAGTAGGTGACCTGGTAACTGGTGTTTTCCAAGATAAAATTTAAAGGAATTATTAAACAAACCATTATCTTTCATAAGACTGATTTTAAAACCACGCCATTAAATTTCTTTCAGATAAAATTATCGGAGCTTGGGAAAATAACATGCATAGACTAACCACCTAAAATTTGTTATGATTATAATCATTAAAAAGGAAGAGAAAATAAAATAACAGAAACTATTTATCAGTGTTAAAGTAGAGAGAGAAAGGAAAAGCTATGGACAAGAATACAACCTCCCTGGTTGTGCTCCAGTGACCCATCTCCAACCAGGACCCACCTCCTAACAGCACATTTAGCTACTGATGTCATCAATAGATGAATCTATTAATTAGTATAGTGTCCTTTCATCCAATCACCTTCACATACATGAAAATTTTGGAGAACATTTTAGATGTAAATCACAAGTGTTGCTAAAATAGGAAATTTATGTTTTAAGGGTGATATTTATTTTAAATCAAGTTTTTTGTTTCACACAGTTGAAACAAGGGCAATAAGGTGGCACCTTCACTTTTCAACTCATTAATAATGTTTATAATTCATTTATTCTTAAGAGATATTGCTTTTCAATATTTTTTTTTTTTTTTTTTTTTTTGTGGGTACCGGGGGGACGACCTCAGGACCTCGCGCGCCAACAGGCACCCGTGCCACTGAGCGATATCACCGGCCCCTTTTTCGTATGTGGGATCCGGGAGTCGAACTCGGGCCTTCGCGCTTGCAAGGCAGGCGCTTAAGCCGCTGAGCCGTCTCACCGGCCCGCTTTTCAATATTTTAAAAAGCCATCTAGTCATGATGTGCAAAGAAATAATTATTGAAATGCGCTGTGTCCGAAATATCAGAACAATTTGGAAGTTCCAAGTTTAGTGAGTGGTAAATAATAGGCTTGCTCCTTCAAAAACTCTGGGCTGAGAGTGTAGGGTCTTCACGACAGTGTGCACTTTGGAAGGAGTGCTTTCTGCTGTTTTATTTTAAGGGTACTGGAAAATTCCCTAACTAGGGACTTGAAAACTGTCACTTCATCAAGAGCATGCCTGTCTTGTATCTAAATGGTGTTTATCACAAGCTTGCTTCAGATTTAGCTCTGGTTCGCCAATGCTTTCAGGTGTATCTTGGTGTAATGGTGTGTTCTTCATTTTCAAATTGCCCTCAGCCTGCAGGTAACAATAATAATTTCCCATTTCTGAGCACAGCATGGCATGTGGATTTAGGCACATTACACAGTCTAAAGTTGTATTGTATGTTAACTAAAATTTTGCAAGCAAATAAGGGGTACATTAATGTTAGATATTAAATATATATCTAAACATATAATATATAAAGATATATAAAAATAATATATAAAGAAGATGTATAACATACTTTCCATAATATAAGGATAAATATAGTGTAGCCATGCTTCCAAATTCAAATATAAATTAATCTGATTATCAAATATGCTATTAAGGCTACTTTTATTGAATTCAACTTATGAAAGTTGCAGATAAATTACATTCCACATTTCTGCCACATAACAGATTTTAAAAGATGCACTTAATGATCTAAATACCCTTGAAGAATACTTGCAGCAAACTGCTATGAAGAGAAATAGTGATCACCAACTCTTATTTTAGCGGTCTATAAGGAGATCAGTATGCCTCTACTCTACAGAATTCCATGAAGAACAGATATTTTGTTATCTAATACAATATTACTGTAATCTTGGAAGAATGAACCAGTGGCTCAGATATATTTGCTCTGTCCTAGAACTCACTTTTGATAATCAAGACAATATGTAAGCTAAGTTTAAAAATACTTGTCTTATATTTTCATTGTGCATTGAAAATTCATATTTCAATAAGACTGAAAATGGAAGATTTGAAGCAGAGCATTGAGATCCATGTCACAATTGTAATAGTTTTTTTTTTATAAGAGAAAAAGAATTAGCTGTCGCACCCCAGACAAATGAACATAAAGCAAGCTATCCGCCAGGCAGTGAGGAAGTCTTAGGGGAAAACGCTCTCCACCCCATCCCATGCATCAACAGAGCTTTCTGTCTAGCATCACCCTCAGCAGAGACCTCACCTGTCCTTCTCTCCTCTAGGCTCTATCATTTCTCAGAGCACTACAAAAAGACACTTTAAAGTATGGTCATTTATTAGCTATTCCAGGTTCTTAGTTTTTTTTTTATCATGTATGCACATAATTTTAAACATTATGTGTTGTATACTTTTAAAGTGTTAGCTACAAAGTATACATTATCAGTGGTGACTTAATAATCACAATTATAATTTTAGCTATTATCATGATAGACAGCTTCTTACTCTAAGTTCCTTGTCTTGAACTGTTGGCTTCTCACTAACCCCAGGTTCCATTTATTTTGTGCCTACTATGTGTAAAGTGCAGGAATAGAATAGTGAGAATATGGAGTATGCTATCATGGAATTTTATATTCTATTGAGGGAAGCAGAGTGAATGAATGAATGAATGAATAAATGAGAGAATGAATACAGATCTGATGATAGAAGTAATGAAGTTAACACTGTTCTGTACTATATGACATTGTCATTAAGCAAGTGAATTCAACAATTGGGTTTTTTCTGTCTGGGTGGGTCTTCTCTACAGATGTTTGTAGCTCTGTTCATTTTTTCAGGATTTCTTTTATTTCAGAAGAACTTTACTGCACTGATTGTTCATACTCCCCCTCCTCTTCAGAAAGCTCCTCAGCTGCCATTCTCGGGTGCTCAGGCAGAAGTTACTGAAGTTCCTCTGCAGACAGTTCCTCTGAGTGTTCCTCCACCACTTCCTCAACCTCGTCACTGTCTACCTGCAAGCCCACAGACTCTGCTATAGTGACAATGTGATTAATCACAGGGTCAATTGAAGGCTCAGGCTCCTCTACACAGCCTTCAAAATCTCTCTCCTATATAATTTTAGGCCACACTTTCTTCCAGGCAGATCTCTGTCCTTAGACACTGAGGATTTCTCAGTTAACCTCACATAGGAAAGGATGTTGTAATGTTCCTTCCAGAACTCTTTAATAGGTAAATCTGTATCTGAGACCATCTGCTAGCAATTCAAGAACAGTTCCTTGGCGTGTAGCTTCTTAAAGTTAGCTATCATCTGCGGGCCACAGTCTGCAGTAGAGGCATTGTATTAGGTGGGAGGAACTTGACTGAGAGCCATGGGAATTCTTCAGCCAATTCTTCTTCCAAATCTCATGGGTGAGCAGCACTGTCCATGATGAGGAGAGCCTTGAGTGGTCAACATTTGTCCTCTACGTATTTCTTAATAGTAGGACAGAAAGCCTCCCTGATCCACTCAAGAAAAAGTATTCTTGTTATGTAAGATTTTGCATTGGATCTCTGCATGACCCCTAGCCTATTCTTCATGACCATGTTTTCTGAACACTAGGGGGTCTCAGAGTGATAAACCAAGAGAGGCTTTATTTCAAGGTCACCACTCTCATTGGCATATAGCAATAAGTTTAGCCTGTCTTTCATAGGCTTGTGGCCTGGCATTCTTTTCCTGGGTAATGTGTGTTCTCTTGGGCATTTTCTTCCAGAAAAGGTGAGGTTCATCACAGTTTAAAACTTGATGAGAGCAAAAGCCATTTCTCTGTGTCATCATTTCAAAGTGGTGCATGTAATTTTCATCAGCCCTTTTATCATCACTGGCTACTTCACTATACCTAGTTGTGCTATGAACCCCAGTTCTACTTTCAAATTGTGCAACCACCCCCTACTGGCACAAAATATTTCACCATTATTACTCATTGACGGATTATCCTTTGCAAGATCTGCTTTATAGGCCTAGCTTTTTCACAAATTATAGAATTAGGCTTTAACTTGCCATCTGCCATTCATTTATCCATGATAATAATAGCCTTTCTACCTCATCTAACAATGTTAATTGTGACTTCCTAATCTGAGTAACACCTTTAGCAACACTAGCTTCCTTACACAAATCTTTTCTCTGTAAGAGTGTCGAGATGGTGGATTTCGACATGTTGTACATATTAGCGAGATCAGTCACATGAATTCCAATCTCATATTTCTCCAGAATTGCCTTTTTCTTTTCAATTGTTATTGCTTTCTTTACCTTCCCTTCCTTCCTTAGCTTCTTTTCTAGCTTTCTTGGGGCCATTTTGATAGCAGTAATCATAGCAATTATATAAAACACTGACAGAAATCACTTCCACAAACATACACAACTGGGCTCAGACTAATGCTTATGCATGCTTACAGACACTTTTCTGGCATCATGAGTCTTTGTTTACAACTGCACAAGCAGCTGGCATATGGGTCATAACTCAATATTTTGGTCATAAGTAAAACCTAAAATTCTGGTTACACCCAAGTTTGTCCGTATGTGAGGCCAGTCATAACTCAAGGGTCCATTGTAATAAAATTAAATAAACACACACACACACACACACACACAAAGTTCTGGTATCTATTCTTTTTTTTTTTTTTTTTTTGTGGGTACCAGGGGCACGACCTCAGGACCTCGCGCGCCAACAGGCGCCCGTGCCGCTGAGCGATATCACCGGCCCCTTTTTCGTATGTGGGATCCGGGAGTCTAACTCGGGCCCTCGCGCTTGCAAGGCAGGCGCTTATGCCGCTGAGCCATCTCACCGGCCCCTGGTATCTATTTTTATGCTTTACCCTAGAGAACCACTGTGTAACTTTTAGTTTATGCTTACATGGGTTTGAAAATTTAATATTAATTCCTTAGTAAAATCTAAAAATTATTATTTTGGAAGTATCAATGTCTTTAAATATTTGGGCTTTCTATGTCTGTTAATAATTAAAAAAAATTTAGCAAGAAAATTAAGTGAAAACATAACCGTTTACAAAAAATGCAAAGCATTTAAGATGCAGCATGTTCCAAAAATAAAGTATAAATATTTTTGTTATTACAAAGCCTACTGTGCTAAATTCTACCTCATGTTCTTTAGCTTCTACCAATTGAACAAATGAATTTAGCACTGTTTGGAGCAGCCAAATTTTCATGGTACCAGCAAACAAAAAATGACATTATATGAACATACACTAAAATAATAAAGTAACAAAAAGTTGTTGAAACAAAGCTAATCTGTAAAAGTTAGATTAAGAAGACAGAAGGTTATTTTGTTCATTTTTGTGGAAAGGCATTTAAGGTGAATAAAATATCCCTGAGTGTCTTGAATAAAAATCAAAATAACAAACCAGTTATACATTTAAAAAGCACATAGTCTAAAAATAAATATAAAGCCAACTATAAAGAAGAGGAAAGGAAGGAAAGGAAAAGGAAAATAATATGTAGATACAAGATAGTTATGATAGTTATACAGCTAGTTTCTCTAAGTTCATTGAAAAGAAAAGTTTGTGCTAGTATTGTTTGGACAAGATTTCATGCCTATGTCTTGTACTTTGAATAACTGCTATGAAGATAACAATATACAATGTATTAATTATTGTTACTCTCCTACTAGCCTGTTCTGAAACTCTGCCTTACTGTTATTCTTTCTCTTTAAAATAAAAAAAGAATTTTATTTTATTTTTCCATAGTTTTATGTTGAATATTTTTAATTGCAAACTTTTTTTACACCCTTCACATTATACGTTTGGACTTTGAAGAAGGGAAAAATATGAGTACATTTAGCTGTAGACAAAACATTATAGAATTTGGAAAGTTTTCATTTGAAAGAGAAATAACTACAAAAGATGTTATCTAAATAAGTGGTCAACTTGCAAATTCATTTAGGGGTAGCAGGCACTCATCAGGAGAATTTCAGCCACCCTTAAAGCAATATTATAAGTGATGGTAAAGCTTACTGGGATTTCTCCGAAGGAACGCAGTCAGCACTTGTTCCTAGCAAAATGCAGTATGATTTCTGGAAGGTAGGGGTCCCTCCGAAGGGGATTATTTCCTGTCAAAAAGCTCATTTGTATGAGCTTTCCCCCCTCCCAGGCTCCCCAGCACCTCTCCCTTTTGCTTGGCACCACACAGCAGCATCACAAGACTTTTTGGACTGACTGAGTTCATTGAACATACAGCCTTGGCAGTGGCAGATATCCTGGCAGTGGCAGAAGCCAGGAAACATATACCAGTAAATGGATATCAATTTAATCACTGTACATAGGGCTTGCTTGATTTATCCTATATCATAATAAACTCCAATGTGCCAACCAGACTCTGAACTCAGTTGCCAGGCTCAATAAAAGGGCAAAGGTAAAACTTTGGTTACATGGGCAATGTAGTTTTCCATGGGTTTCTTTTTCTTCTTAATTTTTTTCTGTCATATTTCCCAGTTAGGATTTGTTGATAAAATTGAACATGTTCAATTTTGTTCAGTTATTAAAAGCTGTAAAAGAAAATAGCTTTCTGTGTGTACCACTATCTACTTTTAAAGTTTCTTAAAACAGAGATAAAAAATCATTGTTCTAAAAGAGATAGAGGTTTTTTTCTCCTTTAACTTTTCATGTAATCTGATTGTTTTGTGTGCCTATTCATCTTTCTTTAAAAATTAGACCTCATATTCTTTTTTTAATTAGATTAATACAATGCTTAAAATTGTGCTGGTAGCATAACACATGCAAAAGAACCACTAGCATTTGTTATTGTTTTCGCCCCTCACATATTAATTTGCTTATCGAGTAGTTATCTCATGACTATACTCGCTTCTATTTGTGGTCATGGGTGCACTGTTGATTTGCATCCCCAAATCTGGCAGATATGTTTATTCAATAATGTTTCTCAACTTATGGCAAATAGTCGTCATCATCACTGTCATCATGAAAAATACTGCACTATCATTGCTATGAATATGAGGCTTAATAACAGTACGAAGAATGAAAAGACACAAAACTCTGATTACCAGAACCAGGGGTAGAATAGAAAGTGGGAAGGTAAAGATGATGAATGGTCTATGAACCTTATGACTTTGCATACCAAGCTGAGTCAGAAAGATATGAGAAATTAATTATAATTTGATCAAATAGTTCCTAATTAAATATCTGTGACTGATTTTCAGTTTGTAGTGGGAGTGAATACAATGAGCTTACTGTTTTCTACTTTTGGGAAGATTTAATTAACTGTGAACACAATAAGTTTACTGTTTTCTACTTTTGGGCAGAGTTTAATTAATTAACCATTATGAAACATATATTATGTGCCTTGTACAATAATCAAATCTTTACCGTGTTAATCCTTATGCTGCGATGGATACACACTATTCCTTCTTTTTTAAAGATTTGGAAATTGTGTCTAGGATTTTCTACTAACTTTGTCGATATGTCGTTTTATAAATGCCTGGACAAAGATTAAAACAAGGAAGCCATAATGACACTTTTCAGACTGTTAAGATCTTTTCGATGCATAAATTTGGCTAGGCTACAGTTTACAGTTATCCAATGAAACATTAATCTACATGTTGCTATGGAAATATTTTATAAATGTGATTAAAGACAGTAACTTACATTTGAGATCATCTTGGATGATATAGGTGGCCTCATTCAGTGAGATGAGAGCTCTTAAAACCAGCAAGACTTCTCTGGAAAAGAAATTACCCCTGTGGACAATAGCATTAGTCCTCATCCAAGAGTCCTAGCTTGTCTTTCTTTAGGGCCTGTTCCAGAGGTCCCAGACTTGCTTATCAACTCCCCAAATATCACATTACAATTCTTCACCATGTATATGTACATATATATGATATACATTCATATATATGTATGATATGTTATATATATTTACTATATCTTTCACTGGTTCTACTTCTATTTCTTTGGTTGAACCCTGACTGATACGTATTTTGGTGCATGGAAGTGTGGTACTGCTGTTAATATATACATAAAAATTGGGTAATAAAAAGAAACTGGAAGAATTTTGAAGATAATAATTTGTAAAAACCACCTAGATTGCATTAAACACATCATTAATAGAAATATGGGTATCAATAATTATGTTATTAATGATTCATAGTAATGAGAAATATAAGCTCTAACCCATTTTAGAGAATATTTACATTTTTATGAATGGACTCTAAATAGATATCTGGATATATAAGGTCTTCCTAGAGAAGGTTCAGTAGGAAATGGACATGTTTCTAGAAATTAAAAGAAAGTGGACCCTAATTATTTAGTGGCAAAAATTTAAAAGTTTGTCCTAAAGTTACGAGGAAATTAGCCTGGAAACAATGAAATCAGATGTTTTGTTGAGGATTTATACAAGTGAGGTGTTAAAGTTGCAGCCTACTTTCTTCTCATTACTTAAGCCTTACCCAGAGATTATTAAAAATATATAGTCCTGCTTTGAACCCTTTACTTTATCTTGACTTTAGACACACAAAACCACATGATAATTAAGTTCTGTTGTTTAAGTGTGGTAAAAGTTTATAGTGATTTAAGATCCATGCACAATGGTTTGAATAGTCAAGTAATTGGAACAAACTTTGAAATTTGATGACAATGGGGTCTTAGAGAGAGGTATGTATATATACACATCTGAATGTGCAAATAATGTGGAGATATTTATTTCTTGTGTGAATACTCACCAAAGAACAAGCAGATTATATTAATATTCAATGAATAGGACAATTTGTTCTGTGAACAGCAATGAGTCTTTCTCCAACCCTTCCTCTCCAGCACAATAGGCTCAGAAGCAACATGGCCAGCCTTGCAGAGTCGGAGATTATGCCTGAGCTCAGCAATATAGATTTCTGCTCACCAAGTCTGATTTGACTACAGTCATTTCTAAGTGCTGACTCAACCAGTTTAAGAGATCAACTCTGAGTCCCTGATATGGCATCGTTCCCTGCAGTGATGAGCCAGCTATTTGATGATACGTGTTTATATTGAATCAATTCCAACATAGAAAAGGCAGAAATTTGTTCTTAGTAGAATGTTTATTCTTCACACGATTTTCTTTTTTGCCAAAGTATCATCCATGAATTTATAGAATACTTTATCCACAATCTTGTTACTTCACATATCATTGCTTTTCATCAGACAATTCACTTCACAGAAAATGCAGTACTGTAATGTAATAAAATTCTTACCATGTTTCCCATCCTCCTGCAATAGCTGTTGACTCAATAGTGGAATGTCATTTGAAGTCTCAGTTACAGTGCCAACTGTAGGTAATATTTTGGGGCTAAAACAAGTTCCATCCTGCAGTATAAGCTATTAGTTATCATACAAAATGTGATATTCTTTCTCCCATAGCCAAGCTAAATCAAGATGTAAGAGTAGGAATGGCACCACTCATTATTGTCTGTAATGATTCAATGGCAAGAATTTTTGTTTCTTATCCCTATAAGTTATGCTCTTCTAGTCTAGTGGTCTTAGTTCAAAGAGAGGAAACGCTTCTACCAAGAAATATAGTACTGGTCCTTTTGATCTAGAAATTGAGACTATCAGACTTTTGGCCCCACTTGTTTCTGAACAGGCAAAAAGGTAGGTTAATATACTGATTAGAATACGAGGGAAATCGAGTTGCTACTACATGATGGATTTAACGTGAGAGTATGTCTGGAATACAGAAGATGTCTTAGGAATTCTCCTAGTTCAAAGATGCCTTGCAAAAACTGACTTAGACAGACTGTTAATTATCCTAACCCATTACATAATGAAGGTATATGTCATCTCACCAAAGAACCATGACCATCTGTCTTAGTCACTTTCCTACTGCTGGGACAAAATATCCAACACCTGCAACTTAAAGGAGTTGAGGTTTGACTTATGGTTTCAGTTCATGGACATCTGGCTTCAAGGCGGAAGTAGGATGACAGAGGGGCATAGTGCAGGAAAGTGTTCTCAACCCATGGGATGAAGAGCAGAGGAAGGGCACTAGATGGGAGAGTACTAGAGAGGAAGAGGCAAGAGACCAGAAATAGACCTCAAGGCTACAACTCCATGACTCACCCAGACATAGCTACAAGTGTGCTCCAGCAATTTCCAGGGCAGATTCCAAAGCAAATCAAGTAGAAACTCTACTCTAACCACCATACCAGCTACAGTCATGGTAAAGGGATTACAGAACAGGTGAGGGAATGAGGTAATTATAAATACCATCTCTGACTATATAACAAAATACAAAAATAAAGTTTATGAGTGTATCTTCTTAATTTTATTATGAATATTTGTGTATAGAATACTGAAATATTTTTGTTTTCTGCTCTTATTCCTTTATCACATAAAATAAAATATATTAACAAAGTTAATTTTCTCTCACAGTATTTATTGTGCAGGATATCAAAGAAATAGAATATCACTGAAGGACTTTGCATCCTCTTCTCAGGCACAGTTAGTCTGTTTTGGGTTGTACCTAGGATAATTTTATCACATTAGGCACAAATATGACTTTGTTGTTGTCTTTATTTGAAGATTATATAAGATGTACAAAGATGTGTTCAAAGGACACAGATGCCAAGTTGAGAAAGGTATGGACTGAAATGGTATTTTGATGTCTCCTTGGTTTATCTACATTCCTTAGTTATTAATATTAATGTAAGTCTTATTGTAAAAGTATTTCACAGATGTGATTAAAGTCCACAATCAGGACATTCTGGAGTAATTGAGTAAAACTGCAAAGATGGGTATTTTATGTAAATGGAGAAATTATATAGGATAACAGAATTGAAATACAAAAGAAGGTGAGAAGAGGTACCATGAGTGACTTCATTCCACCTGTTTTAATGCTTCAAAGGTAGAATGTAATGCATCTTTATATCATGGAAGTAGAGACTAGCTAATATATGATGTAGGGAACAGTGATTAGTAGAAAAAACAAAGTGGTTGATGTTAGAGAAAGGAGTTTGGCAACTGGAGGAGTTGCTTGGTATATGAGAAAAGTAGTTCCATGGAATTAAAGCAAAATTTTCTATGGAAATTTTTTTGATATTGGTCTTTAAAAATATTTACTAGGGGCTGGTGAGATGGCTAAGTGGCGTAAGCGCCTGCCTTGCAAGCGCGAGGGCCCGAGTTCGACTCCCGGATCCCACATACGAAAAAGGGGCCGGTGATATCGCTCAGCAGCTCGGGTGCCTGTTGGTGCGCGAGGTCCTGAGGTCAAACCCCCGGTACCCACAAAAAAAAAAATTACTAAACATAAGTAATATGTACATGGTGGGTTTAAAATTATATATCAATAGTAATATCAGCAATTATGAAATTAAAGAAGGTGTTATTAAGATAGAGTTCATAAAATAATCAGTACCTATGTGTGTACATGTACACTAGTGAGCCAGAAAAAAACAATATTTTGTCATTTTATTGCTCCAAAGATAAAACTATTCTCATCTTGTTATCTCAAAAGTGACATAACAGGGGCCGGTGAGATGGCTCAGCGGCATAAGCTCCTGCCTGGCAAGCGCGAGGGCCCGAGTTCAACTCCCAGAACCCACATACAAAAAAAGGGCCGGTGATATCGCTCAGCGGCATGGGCGCCTGCTGGCGTGCGAGGTCCTGAGGTCAACCCCCGGTACCCACCAAGAAAAAAAAAAAGTGACATAACAGAGTCACAGAGAAGGGACCATTCTTAATGTCATGAGCTAACAATGTCAAGGTGGAAGAGTTAACAAAATTTATGTTTGTATTTTTTGTTTAGCACAGTGCCAAACTAATCTCCACATTCCTTTTTTTTTTTTTTTTGTGGGTACCGGGGGGTTGACCTCAGGACCTCGTGCGCCAACAGGCACCCGAGCCGCTGAGCGATATCACCGACCCCTTTTTCATATGTGGGATCCAGGAGTCGAACTCGGGCCCTCGCGCTTGCAAGGCAGGTGCTTACGCCGCTGAGCCATCTCACTGGCCCAATCTCCACATTCTTACTTCAGTGTAATGATTAATAGCACTGCCACTCAAACAAATTCCAAATTCCAAATGTGTTATGTATATAGTAAGTGACCTTAATGGTACATTAGTTTCCTAATCTCTAAAATGGAAGTTATAAAAACTATTTTTACCTCCAAGAAATTTGATCTTTCAAATTATAAATGATTTTTTCCATTTAAAGTATTTAAAATAGTGCTAGCACTGTAGTAAGTGCCAATATTAACTATCATTATTATTGTATGAATAGTTCTATGAAATTATAAAGAATAGATTTTTTTACCTTGAGGTTATAAAAGATATGAAACACCTGGTGGCTAAGTTAAATAGAGTCGTAATATCTGCATAACTAATACGTAGATAGATTCAAAGGAGAAAGAAGGAAAGATAACTACGAAGTCTTTCTTCATTATGTCAAATTAAAGGTTGTAGTAATCATCCATTTAATGAGTATAAATACAAGTGTTTTTTAAAAACTGATCTATGTGGAAAGAGATTAAAAAGCTACCCCCCCAAAAAAAAGGATTCATCTTGTAAAGTAGAAGCTAAAGTCACCATTTGAAGTGTGACTTCGAAGAGAATTAGGTTGAGAAAAGTGCAAATGGCATCCTAGGAGCTTTTTCCATGATGGGAAGGTTCATGAGATTCATGAGCAGAAGCTCTGGATAAGTGGTCAGAAAAGGAGAGCTGGAAATAGCTCCATCTTTTTGGGTAGCTAGAGGGATACTTAATAAGCCTGTGAACTGCTGATAAATTGAAATAATCACAGCAGGAGAACAGTTTCAGACTCACTACATAGAAGGAAGCAGGGACTAGGAGCCCTAGTATAATATTCAACCACTCAAAGAGTCATTAGACTTAAATAGACCAATAAGGGCCAGTGGAACTCAGATGAAAGCTCTCAGTGGCATCAATGACTTCTTTAGAGCAACTACAAGTTAAATGTATTTAAAACGCTGAGCTCTGTGACGGAATCTTCCTCTGGATACATTGCCGTGAAAATGGCTTTTTGAATGGGTGGAGCAATTGGCTACCCCTAACTTAACAGGACCCCATATGTTTTTGGTGTAGGAGTTGCTTCAGTGAATCACAAAATGCATTTAAGGAATTAACTGTTTATAGGTCTGGGCACTAGGAGTTTTTGTATCTGGCTACATAACATATTTCCTTTCCACAGGAGGTAGTTATGACAAATTAGAAGTCTGAAAATTTTCTGGTGGTGTAAAGGCCCAGCTGTCACTGGGGAGATAGTGATCAGATTTCAGAGCTGCATGGTCCCGTGGCGCCAGGGAGAGCTCCATATGGTCACCCAAATGTTCCAGCTAAATCCACTGAAAATTTCCAGTCTGAGTTTTACTTGTAAAGAATAAAACTCTCCTTGAATGAATTTATCATTATGTGCCTACAAAGACAGAAAGTCTTGTTAACTGGTTACATTTTAAAAAATGGAAAAAATAATCTGCCTAAGAACAACTTTGCACAGCTGTTATGCCCTCCTCATGATAAACAGATTATGATGCCCTCCTGGGAACTCCACCGAGTTTACTCTGCATCTATTGGAATATAACCCTAGGGAAGGTCGAGTTTTCAATAAATATATGGAGAATAATTAACATATGTGAGTGTACCTACTTCTTAGGAAAAAAACAATTTTATTAACCACCGTTCTCTCATTCCCCCAGAAAACCATCTCTGCTAAATTGTTAATGTAATTACAGTGTGCCAGGGCACTTACATTCATGTCAAAGACGTCAGCTTCAGCCTTAGCCAATAAAAAATAACAAATGCATAGTTTATTTATTCTTAAATAGCTATGTCCTTGGATATATTCCCTGTAAGCAATTTGCTGAGAAACACATCTGGCTCATGAAGGTAACAACTTTTAAAGGAAGTGATACATTTCTTAAAGCTAAAGAAAGGACACAGCAATCTTTCATTTGTTGCATTTCTATACTGAATCAAGAAAGGCTTTCTGTTTTGTAATACTATTTTGGGTTTGATGATATTAACAACATAACAAAAATATCTCCATGAAATTTCTAAATATAAAAATATAGATAGCAAATCAAATTTTATTTTATGAAAAAATTCATTTCATTTTTAACAAAAGCATCTGGTTTACCTAATCTTTATGATACCCATGAGATTCTAATGTATTAAATATTTGTTTTTAATTAAAAAGTTAATACAAGGATTTGACACAGTATGAAAATGCAAAACTGAAATAGTTATAATGAGGGTGCTTCAAATATTTGATATCTTTCAATTTAAAAGATTTTGGATTGAATTCTTAATCATATGTAGTCTTTATAGCTATTCTCATTTAATAGCGGTGGTGTTAAGCTCTTACAACACATAAAAATATTATAGATCATTAATTACCTTTTCCTTCACACTTTGCTAATAGGAGCAATATAAAATTTTTGAAATACACTTCAAACTTTAATTTTTATTTTGTTGGTGTATAAAACTATAATGAAAAGATATTTTTAAAATCCTATAATAAATAACAAGGCACCTTTAACTCTACATTTCACCTTGCAGCACTCACAAAATGTTTAATTATTTGAGGATTAATGGAGGTAGTTTATAATTAAGCTGAAGTATGAACTGATGTCATCATCTCAGTATGATGATATACATTTTTATGCCAAAGCACCTGTTGTTTTGGAAGTAAGCAGCTGATATCATTATCTGCACAGCCAGATAGCCCTGTTTCCTGCTGCTTAAAAAATTATCCTGAGGGTTACCAAAGTTGGAGTAATTCAGCATTTATGTTTCCATACCCTGAAAAAGGACAGAATGGAGAAAATGACTTCTATAGCAATTAAATAAAGAGAAAGTGGGAGACACACAGGGAAGGAAAAAGAGGGAAAAACTCAGACTTAGAGTGCTGGGATGGCCTTCATAATTTTTCTAAGAGTAATGCTAAATTGCAAAAGAATAGAATGGAAGAAGCACCTAGCTAATTTTATTAATGTAAATGAATGTTAGTGTTATAGGAAGTGGTAAGAGACTCAATTTTATAATTTAACACAGGATGCAGTATTAGTATATTTCTACTAGTAAAGAAAATCCTTCTATTTGCCCATTTAATGCATGCAGAATCTATGAGCTACTGGGAAGAGAGAGGTGAATCATATTTTCATTTTTTCATATCTGCTAGTCACCATGCCCCTCAATATTTTATTTTTTTATTGACTGGTTGGCTGTTTGGTCTTTTGACTTGTACTGGTTATCAATGAAGGTGAAGTCCTATGCAACACAAATGCAAATCATCATGTAAACATATCAGCTAATAAATCCCTTGCCCTCCTACTGGCCTTCTTCTAGAATTGGACAGAAAGCACCACGTCTTCCAGCATAAGACAAGTCTATATTTTTCCACACTGCCAAAGTGATATTCTAAATAAATAACGACCATATATATAGCATTTCTTTCATGCATATTGACCATATATATTGATTCCATACTCTTCTATTAAAAAAAACTTGTCAGTGCTACATATTATAATTTCTTTCCAACTTTCCAATTTCTTACTTTTTTCTCATTGAAGGTCACTGCCCTACTCAATATTACCAATCTCCACATTTTCTTTCAGTCTGTCTCCCACAATGCCATTATTTCCCCCAAGATCAGTGTTGTTGATTAATGAGCTATATTCATTCCAACAAAAATATTTATGAGATAGTTACGATTATTATCTTAAGATTAGACATAGGAGGATAGGCTTCCTAGAGTTAAAATAACTTGCCTATGGTCACACAGAAAATGGTGGAGCTAACATTCAACATTGGTCTGCCATATTTAAAGGTTACTTTCTTAATCATTACATATTTCCTTTCAGTTTAATCTTTTCCTTGAGTGCCTTTTGCTTTCCATTTCTTTTAGTAAACCTGATTTTTCTCTGAGGACCAAACTTCCTCACACACTTTGGATTAAGATGGCACTACTCTCAACTTTACCTTCTTGTTCTTTCATACTCCAAAATTCTGTAGGCCAAGAGTCACGATTAGCAGTCTTTTTGTTACTTAGCAACACTTCCAAGATTTTTATTCTGCCGTTACTACTCCACCTTCTTTATTTATTTAAAACTGAGATAATCTTTTATCTTCCCTATTTTTCATCTGGTTTTTATCAGTTAGTTTGAAGAACCCTTCATGGGCACCCTAAGTTTTTTCAGGCAACCTTAATAACCATACATATACTGAATTTTGAGTCACTGAAAATCCTTAGCTGCTATGATATATATATACATATGTATGTATATATATTTCATATATGTGTATGTATATATAGTTCATATATATATGCCATTCCATTTCAGTCATAACTTGGGCTTCAACATGATTAGCATATAAATGTATAATTCTGAAATTCCTCTGTGTTAGTCACTTTCTGATCACTACAACCCAACACCCATAAAGTGGAAGACAGGTTTATTTTGGCTAATGTTTTCAGAGGATTCAGTCCATGGTTGGTTGACTCCAAGGGAGAAACAGCATGGTTGAAGTGTATGGAAGAGGACAGCTGCTTACTTCATGGCATCCAGGAACAGGAAGAGAGAAGGAAGGACCCACAGACAAGAATATACCCTTCCAGTTCATGCCCCCAGTGACGTGCCTCTTCCAACCAGGACCCAGCTCCTAACAGAACAACTCATCAATGGATTAGTACACTAATGAATACTAATCCATTCCCATGGCCCAATCATCTTCCAAAAGCCCTGCTTCTGAATACATGAGACTTGGAGGGGGAGATTTTAGTTCTAAACCACAACAACCTACCTAACTATAAAATAGTATTTATAAATGTATATCATTATCATACTTTATTTACCTTATTCTCATCTCATGACCTCTAGCTCCTTAAACTTCCAGAATAATTTATTATATTATTCTAATTTTTAGGTTACTTTTATCCTGTTGAGCCTGAATGCATAACATTTGGTTATCAATTTCAAACATTATCCTTCTGCCACCCTAGAATCTCTTACTCTGTAATTTCTTCCATGTCATTTTCTTACACACTTTCCTTGTCAGAGAATATTAGAAAATCATATTAAGTTAAGTACATTTTTAGGTTATGTAATCTTTATGGTGCAGTTATGCTTCTAATAAGTTTGTGTTATCTTTGTTAATATTCAAAACTTATTTGGTCATATCAAGAAGATAACTAGACTTTTGATCATAGTCTTCCTAATTATCACAAAAGGTAAAAGTAAGTATCTATAAATTCTTTCAACTTCATTATTTTCTTCCTCAACTTTTACTTGAAAGAAGAAAGTAGTACTTCTTTTCCTTCCTAGTATTGAGAAATGAGAATTTAGATTCCTGTACATTTGATCTCATGCTCATTCATCTTCTTAATATTCTCTTTTATTTTATGTATTTTATATATCACTGTTATTATTATTGGTTTAATATTTTGTTATTGTAACTCTAAATTTCTCCAAAATATAAATTATACTCACCATTCTCTCTTGCTGCATTATTACAGACAACCATTTTTAGGTGCCTATAAACAACCCAAATAACAGTGGATTTTGAGAATTTACAGATCATTTGTGTCACAATGCAAGATGGATTATAAACCTGAAATCTTTTTTTTTTTTTTTTGTGGGTACTGGGGGTCGACCTCAGGACCTCGCACACCAGCAGGTGCCCGTGCCGCTGAGTGATATCACCGGCCCTTTTTTCGTATGTGGGTTCCGGGAGTCGAACTCGGGCCCCCGCGCTTGCCAGGCAGGCACTTACGCCGCTGAGCCATCTCACTGGCCCTAAACCTGAAATTTTTTAAAAGAGGGGAAAATGTGTAGGGGGAGCTCTTCTCTAAGTGAAAATTCAGAGATACTGTCTCTTTCAAATTTGAAAACATTCAGACACTTGAAAGCATGGTTTCATCCTTCCCTGCATTTAAAATGGACTTATTCTTCTACCATTTACCATTTACCATTCCAGGAACATTTCAGGTCCACATTCTCTTCATTTATGAGTAACATTTGAATTTCTCCATTATTTTTACCTTTCTGACCTCCATGAAAGTAACAGCCACACATCATGGCACATGTCCAAATTGCATATATTTATATTTGTTTAATCCTTACCACTTGTTTCTCCTAATCTTTAAGTGATGTTTCATGATTAACAGGCAAAAAGCTAATACTAAAATTTTTCCAGAGAATTTTCTACTTATTACAGGGATTTTACATAGTAAGTGCCATGATTTCATGTATAATAGGCATTTTATCTTCCATATTTCTCTAAACAGAAAAAAAATAATTTCCAAAATTAAGGGCTTAAAAATCATCTATGAAAATGAAATATATATCTTTTCATAAAAGATAAAAGCAAGTTAAAGTGAGATATTTAGTGTTTCATTTGTTAGATCAAAAAATTTATAGCAAACTATTTATGAGTCAGAGAAAGCCGGGTGTGGTGATGCGGTGGTCCCAAGTTTAGTGAGGCTAAGGCAGAAAAATCAAGAGTTTGTGGTCAGCCTGGGGTACATAGTAAGTTGAAGGCCAGTGTGGAATATAGCAAGGCACTCTCAAAACACCAAATCTAGAAAAAATTTAGGAGGAAATAATCATTTCCCTTACAATCTGGTATATGCTCTATGGAAAACGATATCTTTCAAAATTAAAAATGCATACAACTTCTGACCCAGTATATCTGCTTTTAGGTAGTTGGGTATGGTGGCACATGCCTGTAATCCCAGCACTTGGGAGGCTGAGGCAAGATTGAGGCCAGCCTCAAACAGTCTTCAAACAAACTGGACTCAAACAAGTCCAGTCTGAACTACACAGTGAGACCCTGTCTCAAAAAAAATAATTTTAGGTAAACATATTTCAGATATATGTATCCCTTGTACACAATGATATATGTGTGAGTATATTATTTGTAGTATGTTAGTGAGGACAAAACATTAGAAACAAAGCAAACATCCATAAAATGTTGGAACAATTAAATGTATAACATACAATAAATATAGAATAATATAAATAATAGAATATTGTGCTGTAGTTTGAAAGAATAATGATGCTTTTTAAATAATGTCATAAAAATTTTAACTATATTGTCATAGTAGAAAAAAACATGTAGAATATACATAATAAATTACTCTGTGTATGTTTGTGTGTGTGCACATTTTCTGGACGTATACACAAGAAACTGATGACCGTGCATACCACTTTTGAGAAAAATTGACCATTAAGAAATCACAGGGAGGGCTGGTGAGATAGCTCAGCGGCATAAGCTCCTGCCTGGCAAGCATGAGGTCCTCAGTTCGACTCCCGGTACCCACATACGAAAAAAGGACCAGTGATATTGCTCAGCATCACGGGCGCCTACTGGCACACGAGGTCCTGAGTTCAACCCTCGGTACCCACAAAAAAAAAAAAAAAGAAAAAAGAAAAGAAAAGAAACCACAGGGAAAAGTATTTGTTCTCACTGTATATCAATTTATTGTATTTGATTTGTGTACCATATGCATGTACTATTAATTTTAAAAACAAGTACTGCTACTAGAAATAATAATTTTAAAACAACTTGAACCAAAAACATTGAAGATAATGAAGCTGGCAGCACACAACTTTCTCACCGCCAAGAATATTGTCTTCATTGTAAGAATAAATAGCCTTTAGGAAGGTTACAAGGAAAATTTCAGTATTTCATTATTATACCGGGGAATTCTGTAGCAGTCAAGTTCCAACTGGAAAAATGATAAATCACTCAGCATATTTTTAAAAGACAGAAATTAATGTTGAGAATTGGTTATGTACTTGATGGAAGAAGCTGAGAAACCAAACAAGTGACAGCAAGTTATTCCAGAGATTAGGAACAGCTGGAAGCTACACAACCCTAGACTGGAGGGGGGAAAAAAGCAAAACGTGTCACCGTAGTTGAGCAGCAAGAGTCATGGAGTGGAAGGTAAAACAGTCAAATGGGAGCTGGAGTTGGTATCTGAGTTAGAGAAGATGGCGGCGCCAGAGATGGTGCCTGAGTTACAGAAACAGCCCAGTCTACTTCCTGAGCCCTCCACTCCCTAAATCTAGCAGGAAAAGAGCTCACATGGTTGCTTGGAAAATGAGGCATTAAGAGGACAAGCTAGTGCTCTTCCTTTTGCTTACTCAGCAGCCAGTCTCATTTTTATACCCAAAAATAAATCATGCGTAACAGTGTCATGCTTTTTCTAACAAGAGGCAATAATTTGTCATACACACTGAGATGTTCTCACTCTGTCTCCAAATTTGTATCACTCTTAAATCCAAGGTCTATAAGAAATTTCAGGTGATGTCCATCATATTCAGTTGTAGCACTTCATCAGGTCTGGTGACCCATGAAATGAAAATGTAAAATTAAGCATCATTAATATTATTCTTACCAAATAATAAGTGTGCATGGCTTACATATGTAAAATATGTTGAAGTATATAGAAGGCATCAGCGTGTATCACTTCTTACACTCATTTCACATTACTTTTGCTTTCAGATCAGCTTCTCAGGATTCTTTATGTTCAGGAGTGTTGCAAATCTTAATTTAAGAAGGATTTGAATTCTTAATGTTTTGTATTTATTGGATTGGCCTTCAATATTAACCAAGGAAATAATCTATGACCTACAGGGAATTCCACATGTTACAAATGTAATATTTCTTGCTCTTGTTTTATTGTAGCAACTTAACTTTCCCTATATAACCTAAACTGTCATCCCTATTAATACTTGAACACCTCCTCTGTTCTTACTTCTAAGGCATAAAGAATCATGCCTCTGAAAATTGTTACATTTCAACTTCTAGTTTAATGTGTGCATCATTGTGTCTCATAGTAGACACTTACACAATGTTAGAGATAACTAAAAGAAAAGTGTCTGTGACTAGGTTATTATATCTAATAGTAAGAAGGATCCTTCTTTCTCCCCGACCCCCACCTCTTGGATCCTGGACTTCTGAGTGCTGGCTACTAGAGAATGCCCACCACATAACTGAGGCTAACTTGAAACATACACCATATACGGTAGGAGAAAAAACCCCATTCTTGGTTGGGCAGAATTAATACGACCAAAATGGTCATATAACCAAAGGGAATATATAGGTTTAATCCAAAAATCAGGAGACACAATAAAAATATAGGCAAATGAAATTAATAGACACATCAAAATAAGTACACATGTTCAATAATTACATGAAAAAATGTTCATCATGTTTAGCCATTAGGAAAATGCAAATCAAAACAACTCTGAGATTTTACATGACTCCATCCAGAATAGCTATCATCACAAACTCAAAAAACAACAAATGCTTGTGAAGACATGGGGAAAATGGAAATCCTTCTTGAAGTGATCTGTACTGCCCTACTAGTAGTAAGCCATTTATAACTTGTTTTTGAAAGGCCTTGACTTAGACTGAAACTTCCTCCAAGAAATAATGGACTCATGCAAGTAATTTAAGCTACTTCATGCATTGGTAGTATTCTGTTTTCCCGCTGCAAGAAGGTGACGATTGCATTCACACTTAAATAGAAAAATAACTAGCAAACCTATTTTAAAAACCTGACACTTGAGCTGATTCCTACTAACAAAAAAATTATTTGGGACTGATTCAACCAGAAAAATAAACAGTCATATCAGAAAGAAGTTAGTGCAGTAATATGGTTACACAGGTAAAAGAGGATGTTGAGAACCAAATCAGGGAGTGATGGGGAAATCCATAGATTAGCAAAAGCAGGAAATATCACCTGCTCTAGATTGAAGTTACAGAGAGATCAGAATGTATTAGCAGAATGCAAAGACCCAGGTACATCAGAAGAATCTGAATCACAAGCTTTTACAGCCCAAAGAGACAAAACAGCTTATCCTTTACCAGTAAGGGAGAGTCAGAGGGAAAAAGCACCCTGACATCTCCTTTACACTAATTAATCTTTGACAGAAAATCCTAATAGCCAAATTCCAATAGAAAGAATATTACATAGTAGCCTGGAAAATACAACTAGCAGAGATCAGTCCACCTATAACTCAGCAGAGCAAGAAATGGACAAAGACTGGCTCTGAAAGGAGGACTAATAAGCTTAGGAATGGTACAAGTCATTTCTTTGGAAATAGGTCCTGAGGTCAACATGTGGGGTAAAAATATGGTACAGTAAAAATTCATCTTGGAAATTTCTTTAATTGCCCATAAATTTAAATGAAGGGTCTTTAAATAGAATATGCATCTCAGCATGGATTAAATGAATGTGGGACTCAATATTATATCAGTAGCTTTATCAGAGGAAGAGAATCCTGAACCAAAACGTTGTCTTGCCATGTGATGCCTCCATCATGCCACGACCCAGTAGGAAGCCTCTCACCAGATGCCAAACAGAGGCCAATCCCATGGTCTAAAGCTGTAGGCTAATAAAACGCTTTTCTATGTAAGATAGTCTGTGAATACAGTTATAGCAATAGAAACAGACCAGAGTATAAGCTTTCCAAAGCCCACAACATGCTAATCAGGAGAGAAGTTCCAAAGTCAACATTTGCATTTACTTAAGCACACACTATGAGCTAGTATGTGACCAAGAAGGATTCATACCTGAGATGCATGGATGGTTCAGCATACACAAATTATACTATAAAGTTACCATAATAAAAACAGCATGGTATTGGCAAAAAAGCAACAAAACAAAACAAAACCAGACCTGAGGATCAATGGAACAGAAGAAGCAGAAACAACTGCAAACACACTCAGCCACCTTATCTTGGCAAAGGGGCCAAGCATATTCACTGGAAGAAAGATAATCTCTTTAATAAATGGTGCTGGTTAACTGGCTTTCCACATTAAAGATTAATGTGGAGATTAAACCTACACTTATATCTCTTACCATGTGCTAAATTGAAATCATGCATTAAACTAAAATCAAAATGGATCAAAGATCACCATGCACTAAACAAAATTCAAAATGGATCAAGGAGACAACTGCTTATGAGTAGGTTTGGAGACACGTTATATCTAGGGAACAAAGAAATACTCTGTATGCTTAAAGGATAAGTAGAATACACAAATGGTGAGACATGTGAATGGAGCTGGGAGCAGGGACCAGGTCTGCGAACATGATAGGGAGCTTGGGCTTTTCTTTACATAAATGAGCGGTTGCAAGATACTAACTCGGGCCAGTGAGATAGCTCAGTGGCATAAGCACCTGCTTGGCAAGCACGAGGTCCTGAGTTCGACCCCTGGTACCCACATTAAAAAAAAGAAAGAAAGAAAGAAAGAAAGAAAGAAAGAAAGAAAGAAAGAAAGAAAGAAAGAAAGAAAGAGAGAGAAAAAAATTAACTCAAAGAAAAGGAAGTGGGAAAAGCAAGATTTCAATGAACAAGAAGTGTCCTGATGGAAGAATTAAGAAAGGATTATGGGGACAAAGCTGAGGCCAAGAATAAAAAAGCTGCTGATGTGACCTAGTTAAGACATGATGGTGGTTTTAATTTCAATAACAGAAATCAAGATAAAGAAAGATGAGGAAACTGAGAAGATGATTATCAAAAAGAATTGAGTGGTTTTAATTATGTTTTACCTTGAGGAGTAGGAAACAAAAAGATGAGTTAAAGATCACACCCAGGACTGTGACTCCACATGAGAGGACAAATGTGACATTCATTGAGATGTGGGAACACAAGTAAAATTACTGACAAGTGGAAATTATGAATTTGGTTCTGAACTTTTGAGCTTAAGGGTCATGAGCATAAGAATGTTCAGTAGACTTGTGGTTGTATGAGTTATAAACTCTATAATGTATACAATAAAGTTGAGATATAAATTTGTGAGTCATATCTGCATGGTGTTTTGAAGTTGTGAGAGTGATTTGAACTAAAAATGAGAATAATCATAAGAAAGGAGGCCTAGGAAAAAAAACCCACCAGTCATCATTGTTTAAGACAAAGCCAAGAAAATTAGGTCCATAAAGACGGATAAGCAGTAGAGTCAATGACGTAGTAAGAAAATCAGGACAGAAACCGTGAGAATGAATTTTCATTAGCGTTGAATGATGCACAGAGAACACAGCAGCAAGAGTTCTGTTAACCAAGGAGTTGTTCCTGATCATAGCTAACTATTATCCAGTAGTTTGATTATCTCTGAATTTGCAACGTTTTGAAGTATATGTGTGTAATGATGTTAATGGGAGAACATGAATCATCAAAAATTTTAAATACGGAGTCAAGGTATTGGCCTCTTATATTAGTCAATTTTCCATTGCTGGAGCACAATACTCAACACCCACAGTTTAAAGGAGGAAAGGTTTAACTTCTGCCTTGGCAGAAGCATCCTGGCAAACAGGCATGGTACAGCACGTATGCTTAGTTCGTGGAGTCTGGTGGTACAGCAGGGGAGTAGTGCCAGAGAGGAAGGAACAAGGGACCAGACACAGACCCCAGCCAGACCTCCATTATTTCATCAGACATACCTAAACGTGCGCTCTGCCAATCTCCATGTGAATTCCAAAGCCAATCTAGTCGATACTTCATTTTAACTGTCACAGCTAGAAAGTTTTAAAAGAAGCAGATTGTTCACTTAAGGCAGACATAGGATAGAGAATTTTTTTAAGTACAGAAAACATATGCATGTTTAAATTTGAATGTGAAGAATCCACGGAGGAATTATAGAGGGTTTATAATAAAAGATAACATTTATATATAACATGTTTATTTTATGCACAACTCTGTTTTTTTTTGTGTGTGTGTGGATACCGGGGGTCAACCTCAGGACCTCGCGCACCAGCAGGCGCTCGTGCCACTGAGCGATATCACCAGCCCTTTTTTCGCATGTGGGTTCCGGGAGTCGAACTCGGGCCCTCGTGCTTGCGGAGCAGGTGCTCATGCCACTGAGCCATCTCACCAGCCCGCAACTCTGTTTTAAATGCTTTACTTAAAACAAACCCAAACTATTGTTCTTAATCAATGATAAAACATAAGCATAGGTATGATTAAGTAGATTTCCTAATGTTACACAGTTAGTTACAGAGTCAAGATTTGAAGCCCAGAAATACCTCTTCAAAAGTCCTTGTCTCTGAAGGCACAGCAAATAGAATAACTTCAAGGGATGACCTCACATAATGAAGACAATGAACTTAAGACAAAACTTCCTTTTGGAGAGGAAATATTTGGCTCCTGGTGGGGAAATCTGTGAGTATGGTTCTTTTCATTTGCAAATGTGAGTATGGTTCTTTTCATTTCAAGGAGAGAAGCCAACTGATTAATTTGGAGAAGTTACAACAGAAAATAATAGATTAGCATGCTTTTGTGCAAAAATGTCTGGGTTATTTTAATATATAAGGAGAAGATATAAAGTAATAGTAATTGGTAAAATTCTGATTTTTTTCAATCAATTATGCAGTCTTTAGAAGAAAAGCTCATTGTTTCTCTAGAAAGATTGTGTGTGTGTGTGTGTGTGAATTTTAGTGCTTTAGAAAAAAACTTGATCATAATACCAATGCATGAAAGAAAGAAACTACTACATCCTGTCCCTTCTGACAAAGAAAAGTGCTAATGTCTCCCTTGTTCAGAGCCTCCAGAACTCAGTGTAGGTATAAAGCTCCACCTGCAATCTTAAGAGAGCAAAGATCGCAAGAAAAAGAATTGATGGGGCATCTCATTGTCGTACAGGCATGTGTATCATTTCTAAAGGGAAAGTTTTAAACAAAAGACAGGAAAAAGAAGACTGGAAATGGGACACAAGAACCAGATAGGAATCTACTTTCTAAAAGCTTAAACACAGAAGCAAATACATGTATTAGAAAAATAAATATGCATGTTGTACATTGGCTGAAAAATTCCTCTGATATTTCAAGTCAAAAAAGTTCTTACTCCTTTTACTGAAGTCCAGTGCATATGCAGTGTAAAAGAAAGTAATAAGATTGGTATTTGGAAAACTGTTACCTGGCCACACTTCTTTTTCCCATCAGCTATTTTGTCTGAAAGACATTGTATATGTAGTTACAAAGAAGTCCTAGTAGGGGGCCGGTGAGATGGCTCAGCGGCGTAAGCGCCTGCCTTGCAAGCGCGAGGGCCCGAGTTCGATTCCCGGATCCCACATACGGAAAAGGGGCTGGTGATATCGCTCAGCGGCACGGGCGCCTGCTGGCGTGCGAGGTCCTGAGGTCGACCCCCCGGTACCCACAAAAAAAAAAAAAAAAAAAGAAGTCCTAGTAGGAAACGATTAACCAGTTAAATAACAGCTCAGGCTTGGATACCATGACCTTTAAAATCAAAGGACAGAGAATGCAGGAAATTCACCCACCCAAAACCAACTATTTTTTTCATGCCGTAACACTCATTAAAAACATCAAAATTTAATCGTGTTGGAAGTATCTTTCTGTATATCACTTCACAATCATTAATTCAACCTGCTCTTTTTTAGTAAGTATTGTGATAAAATTAATAGTTATTGTAAAAAGATTTAAATGTATGTAAATGTATGAGATAAAAATACATTCATAGTCCACCCAGGGTAGATAATCATGCAAATCTCGGGGTATGTGTCCTTCTAATATTATTGTAGAGATATGCACATGTATGTATTTAGGATAATATTTCTTAGAGTCTTTAAATACTCTCCTATTATTTTTTATATCCTATTATTTATTTACTGGTTATTTCCTAAACTTGGCTAAGGAAACCTCCTTTTTTGCATTCTAATTTTTTAGTGCATGTTTGCCTTCCTTAATAATTACATTCTTTGTGGTGAGTGGGTACATGTACATAACATATCTCAATTTGTTTTTAATCCAATTTCCTTTCTCTGCATCTCACTCCCTTCATCTCTTGATTCCCTTCCCATCTGAAAAAGATGTATCTATTTCCAGTTAGCTATCTTTTGTTTTGCTTTTTATTTATAGTTTGAATTTCTCATACCAGAGAAACCATGCAATATTTAAGTTTATAGACTTATTTCACTTAATATTATGGTCTCAAGATGCACCCATTTTCCTACAAATGAATCAAGTTTATCTTTCTTATGGCAGAGTAGTACTCTTTTGTGTACAAATACCACATATTCTTTATCCTTTTATTTGTTGATGGACATATAGGTTACTTCCAATATTTAGCTTTTATGAATTATACTGCTATAAACATGGGTGTGCATGTATTATTGTAACATAATGTCTTTAACGTTTTCAGGAAGATACCTAGAAGAGGAATAGCTGAGTTGAATGGAATTTCTAGTTTTAGTTTTTAGAGGAATCTGCTATTAATTTCTATAGTAATTGTATTAGTTTACACTCCTACCCAAAATGTAAAATGTTCTTTTCACCCCACAGTTTTGCCAGAATTTGTTATTGTTTGAATTTTTGATGATAACCATTATTTCTGGAATAAGAATGAATTTTAATTTGCATTTCTTCACTGGCCAGACATGTTGAAGATTTTTAATGTATTTATTGGCCATTTTTACTTCTGAGAAGTATCTATTCATTTCAGTTGTCTATTTTTTTTTTTTTTTTTGTGGGTACCAGTGGATCGACCTCAGGACCTCGCGCGCCAACAGGCACCCGTTCCGCTGAGCAGTATCACCGGCCCCTTTTTCGTATGTGGGTTCCGGGAGTCCAACTCGGGCCCTTGCACTTGCAAGGCAGGCACTTACGCCGCTGAGCCATCTCACCGGCCCCCCAGTTGTCTATTTTTTGATTGAATCTTTTATTGTTGGGGGTGTAATTTTTTTGAACTTTTTATACATTCTAGGTATTAGTCCTCTGTCTCAGAAATACCTAGCAACACTTTTTCCCATTCTGTATGATGTCTTTTCACTGTACAGATGCTGTACAGATACTTTCTTTTTTTTTTTGTGTGGGTACCAGGGGTCGACCTCAGGACCTCGCACGCCAGCAGGCGCCCGTGCCGCTGAGAGATATCACCGACCCTTTTCTCGTAGGTGCTTTCCAGGAGTTGAACTCGGGCCCTCGCACTTGCCAGGCAGGCGCTTACGCCACTGAGCCATCTCACCGGCCCTGTACAGATGCTTTCTAATTTTATGCGGTCTCATTTTTTGATTCTTGGTATTATTTTTTGTACCACTGAAATTCTGTTCAGAAAGTCCTTGCCTATGCATAAGTCTTCAAGATTTTTACCTATTTTTACCTATTTATTACCTATTAATTACCTATTTTTTACCTATTTATCTTCCAGAAGATTGTTTCTGTTTTAACATCTAGATCTTCAATACACTTTGATATTTGTTTAGTATATGGTGAGATGTACAGGCTGGATTCAATCTTCTGCATATGGATAGCCAGTGTACTACCAGCACCATTCCTAAAGAAGCTATCTCTCCTCCAGTGTACGTGTTTGTCCCTTTTTCAAAGATCAAATAGCTGAATGTGCTTGGGCTTGTTTCTACTTCCTTTGTTCTGTTCCACTGATCAATATGTCACAGGGTGCATAAGAGACTTCCTCACATATTGAAGAAAAAAACCACTTTATGGAAGAAATGTACTTAAAAGTTATAGTCTCTCTGAGAAAAGCAAAAGCTAATCTTACATAGGGCTTTAAGAAACTGGAAGAATTTCAGAAATAGGAGGGCTAACAGATTGGACGGGTGTCTTCCATTTTGGAACGCAAGCTTGCTGCAAAGAGTCTACCATCGATTAGCTAACTTTCCAATCTGTAGCACTGCAACCCACTGCCTGACTTTCTGAGCTATGGACACTGATGCCAGATGTCACTGACCAATGAAGGGAGGTTTAAAGCTGACTTTTGTTACTTGGCCACAGCTTAGGATTATGACCAGGGAACTACCCATTTTTTCATTATTTGAATTTCAAAGTATAAAATTTTCATTTTAATATCATATCCCTGACATAATGGAAAATCATATTTTAACTATTTAAAATATTAAGGGTAAAAAATGTTATTTTATCAGAATTCTAATTTGCACTACTAATAAGGTTGAGCTTTTTTCTATTTTTAGAATTCTTCAGTGAGTTTTTTTTTTTCTTTCTTTTTTTCTTTTTTTTGGCTTTTTGTATGGCATTTTTCTAATTAATTTGCATGACTCCCTTTAGGTTTTATAAAAGACTTTTGGATAGCATGTATATGCTATTATTTTCCTTTGTTTTGAATGAATCCTTTTCATTTATTTCATAAATGCATCCAACCTTCCTATTTCTTCCAAACCACATCTCAGGCTTTTATTATCTCAACACTTGTGTTACTGACCTGGACGCCCACACACATTCAGAAACCAGTTACTCTCTTCCAGCCATTCCCTTGGCTGCAATTAATCTTCCTCAAACACTGCCCTTATGAAGTTGATTTTCCTCCATAAGACCCTTCAATGATAGCTTATGATCAAAACATAAAATCCTAAGTCCCTTCACAATTCTTTCACATGCATGTCCCACTCATAACTTCCCTAACACAAATCCTGGACTCCAGACAACAGAATAACCAGACAAGTACCACTGAATGTACTGAGAACTATGATGGGTCTTAGATGAAGTGGTCAAGCGAAGAGGAAAGGTATGCTATTTGGAGGAAATAATGCATAAGCTGAAAAAGTCAACTCCAAGCACAAAATTTACAAAATACATGAAACAACCGGGAATTATAGGTGGCTTTGCAGAGGCAGAGCATAAAGGATACTGATGAGATGTGAGACTAGTGAAGAAAAAAGGACATATTATAGAATGTGGATTAGTAATATGAAGAGTCCTTCACACTGTAGGATTGGTGTGGCTGCCTGGCCCTTAGAATATAAGCAGTGGGGAAGTTAGAGGGATGAAATCATTTTGACTGAGATAAATTTTCTGGTATGACCACTGGATAGATGCTAGATGCACAAATAGAAATATACGGAGGAGAAAACACCAGGCAAGAGGGAGAATAGATTGACTTTGAGACACACTGTGTTTGAGCTTCTTACAAGAAATACAGATAAAAAAAAAAAAAAAAAGAAATACAGATAGGGAAATCCAAGTCGATGTGCTTCTCTGTGCCCAAAACCACGAAGAATCCTCTCACCCCGGGCATTTCTTTACACCTTCTCACTCTCCATATCCATCCCAAACTACAGCCTAGATCTGACCCACCAATCATTAGAATCTTCTACTTGAATTCATTTGAAATACTTGCTAGAAACTATTTAAATTACACTCATCTAAAAAAATGCTGCTCTAACTTTGTTGTATTGTCCCCATATGAAATAAGGTTTGGCATCTTAGATAGGCTGTTTTTATTTCAATACCCCAGCAACTAAAAGTCAATAAATAACTGAATGAGATCAAAGCAATCTGGAGTCTGGTTTCAAGGACAAAATTATACTTTGAAGGAAATATGTCCTTATTACCATAAATTGTTTAGCCTAGCCATAGTAAGTGACACATGAGATGCTGCATGAGTGGAAAAGTGCTTTCCCAGTGAAGAGTCACAGGCTTTGCTGAATTTCGTGTAGAAGTTATGCCAAGGCCAAATCACATCTTAATACGTGTATTCCTAGGCCGTGACCACTGTCATGTTTTCTACATTAGTGAATTATTAGCTTTTATTTGTATGTAAGGAAGAGCACCTGCCTAGAAATTAATACACATTGAAATCCATAGCTATCAGAATTAAATAATACTGCCTTCCTTCTGCTCTGCCTTCCAATATAATAAAGCTTTAATCTGAAATAGATTTTCAAGAAATTATATTCAACAATATAGATAGATATATAAGTTAAATGGACATTGAAAATATGCAGTGCAAAGAGTTATGAAATATGCTTGTACATGATTAACTGCAAGCTTTGAATACTATTTTGTTATGCAGTGCCCACATATAATTTAAAAATTGTCACTAATAATTTAAAGGATATCTATGTAACAGCTGCCATTGCCCAGCAAAGTAAACACACAGATTTGAAAAAAGATAGCAAAAACATGTACCTTTTCTTTAAATCAAACTATATCTTCTAGAGTCAATATTACAGCAAGATTTTAAAAAAGTGCAAATGAACGTATGTTTTGTTCGCATTTAGTCTAACAGGAAGAAAATTGTGATACTTGTCAGATTTTTAATGATTCAACTCAAATTAAAGATCATGTTGGGGGTGGCATTCTAAAGGAGCACAGTTCACAATAGTTTAGATTGGCAATTCTAAAATCACTATTTGTGACTTTCAGGATTGTGTATGTGAGTACAATATGAGAGTAATAAAAGGTATATTTCTTCAAGTTTGAGAAAGAAGTGAAGAATGTGGGAAAAAATTGGACTACTTTGTAATACATTGAAATGATAGTAATATGAAAGCATGAGTTTTAATATAGATATATAAAGATAAAATTTGGTTATTGATAGGAAGATTTAGAAGTAGATATCTGTAAATATATTTTGATGCTTTTCCTACTGAATGGACCTACAGATAATGATACTTCAAAAGCAGTGAGCAAGTTTAGCTCTTAGGTATTGGCTTCTGTATACCATACCGTTATGATTTAGATTTAGGATGTCCCCCAGATCCTCATGTGTTCAGAGGAGGAGACTCTACAGCTGACTTTCTGTTAGGAGGTGAGGCCTGTTTGGAAGTGGGTCCGTGGGGTATAACACATGAGTTTGTGGAAAATAGCATAATGTAAAAAGCAAAATACAAACAACTTTTTGAATTATACTCTTTTTAGAATATATACTTCAAACAATGGGATTTAAGAATAAAATAGATCCTTAGAGATTCTCTAACAATCCAAATGAGTCACTTGCGAATACAGACAATAAAGGAAAGATAGAATGACTTACCTGAGATCGTCCAATTACAGGATGACCTGGGGGTTGAATCACATAGTTAAATGAAATTGTCTAGCTTATTTTTTAGGCAATAACAGTTTCTTTTGTTATTTTCTTTTCAAAACTTTTGATGTACCATATGTACACCATGTATACACTTGGATGTGTTTGGAAATAAGTACACCCAGCAATCTATGACATAAACCTATCAACTTCAACAGATTCCTCCTGCCATCTCATTTATTATTTTACAACACAAACCCAAAAGGTTCTGTTACCTTAGCAAATGTTTCAATATTTAGTATAGTATTGTTTTTATAGGCACCAAATTATAGATATCTAGAACTCATTTATCCTGTGCAGTTGAAAACTTGTATCCTTTAATGAATATCTCTCACTTTCTTTTCCTTATCTGTGTTATACCACTATTCCACTCTCTACTTTTTTGAATGTGGCTATTTTAGAGTTCTCGTGTAAGTGGGGGCATGTGGTATTCATCTTATATATGGCTCATTTCATTGACAAAACTCCAATAGTCTATTTTTACTCTTATGCCCCATAATTCTGATGCTACTTCCAAGAAATCATTGCCAAATCCAACGTCCAGAACAATTTTCCCATCATGCCTTCTAGGAGTTTTGTTATGTCACATGTTAGATTTACATCTTTAATAGACTTAAAGTTAATTTTGGTGTATGCTGTGAGAGAAGGGTCCAATTTCACTCTCTTGTAGGTGGATATATAATTTTCTCAACAACATTTATTGAAGAGGCTATCATTTCCCCATTCTTTACTTGTGATATCCTCATTACATATCAAGCAATCCTAAGAGAGAAATTTATAGCAGTGAATACCCATATGAGGAATACAGAGCAAGTGCAAATAAACAAATTAATGTTGAACCTCAAACTTCTAGATAAAGAAGAGCAGGCCAAGGCAAAAGCTTGTATGATGGAGGAAATTATGAAGATCAGAGCAGAAATTAATGGCTAAGAAAACGATACAAAGAGTAAATGAATCGAATAGTTGGTTCCTTGAAAAATTAAATAAAACCAACAAACTCTCAGCCAACCTTATTTAAAAAAGGAAAGAAAATACTCAAATCCACCCAATTAGGAATGAAAAGGGTGAAATGACATGGGACTCACAGAAATCTAGAAGGTCATCTATACATACTACCTACTTTGAGAACTTGCTTTCTAATAAGATGGAAAATCCAGAAGAAATGGACAGATTCCTAGATATATATGAATTATCAAACCTGAATCAAAAACATATAAAAATCCTAAATAAACCAGTATCAACCAATGAAATCAAAGATAGAATTATAATCCTACCAACAAAGAAAAGCCCAGGCCCTGATGGATTCATTGCTGAATTCTACAATAAATTTAGAGAAGACCTAATACCACTACTTCTCAAACTCTTTAATAAAATTGAAAGGGAGTCCATACTCCCAAATTCATTCTTGGAAGCAATGATTACCCTGATACCAAAACTGGAGAAGGACCCAACTAAGAAAGAAAACTATAGGCCAATCTCCCTAATGAATGTAGATGCAAAAATCCTCAATAAGATACTGGCAAACAGAATGCAGCAAATCATCAAGAAGATTATACACCATGACCAATTTGGATTCATCACAGGAATGCAGGGATGGTTCAACATATGTAAATCAACAAATGTAATACAATATTATCAGAGCTAAGGACAAAAATCACATGATCTTCTCAATAGATGCAGAAAAAGCTTTTGACAAAGTCCAACACTTGTTCATAATAAAAATCCTACAGAAAATTGAAATATATGGTCTTTATCTCAATTTGATAAAAGCCATGTATGACAAACCAACAGCCAACATCATACTAAATGGACAAAAACTAAAAGCTTTTACTCTAAAATCAGAAACAAGACAAGGATGTCCACTGTCTCAATTCATATTCAATATAGTCCTGGAAACTTTAGCCAGAGCAACTAAACAAGAGAAAGAAATAAAAGAAATAGTGATAAGAAAGGAAGACATTAAATTATCATTATTTGTGGGTGACATAATACTCTACATAGAAGACCCCAAAAGCTTCACTAAAATACTGATAGATATAACAAACAAGTTCAGCAGTGTAGCTGGATACAAAGTCAGCACTCAAAAATTAATAGCCTTCCTGTACATGAATAAAAATCTCACTGAGAAAGAAACAATAGCATCCAAAAATATGAAATACCTAGGAATCAATCTAACAAAGGATATAAAAAAACCTCTACATTGAAAACTACAGTACTCTGAAAAAGGAGATTGAAGAGAATATCAGAAAATGGAAAGATATTCCTTGTTCTTGGGTAGGAAGAACCAATATAGTGAAAATGGCCATACTTCCAAAACCGTTATACAGATTTAATGCAATTCCAATCAAAATTCCAACAGCATATCTCACAGAATTAGAGAAAACAATCCTAAAATTCATTCAGAACCAGAAGAGACCTAGAATAGCAAAGGCAATTCTGCGCAACAAAGGCAAGGCAGAGGGCATCACAATCCCTGACTTGAAATTATACTATAAAGCTACTGTAATAAAAACAGCATGATATTGGCAAAGAAACAGACCCGAGGATCAGTGGAACAGATGAGAAAATGCAGAAACAACTCCAGATATGCAGCTACCTTATCTTTGACAAAGATGCCAAACATATTCACTGGAAGAAGGATAGCCTTTTTAATAAATGGTGCTGGAAAAACTGGCTTTGCACATGCCAAAAATTAAAATTAGACCCATATATTTCACCATGCACTAAACTAAATTTGAAATGGATCAAAGATCTACATTTTAAACAGAAGCATTAAATCTGCTGGAACATAGAATAGGTAAAACTCTTGAACACATTGGTGTAAGCAAAGACTTTATGAATAAAACCCTGATTGTACAGGAACTATCACAAAGAATCAACAACTGGGATCTCATCTTATTAAAAAGCTTTGGCACAGCAGGAGAAACCACCAACAGAGTGAAGAGACAACCCTCAATGTGGGAAAAAATGTTTGTCAGCTATTCCTCAGACAAAGGATTATAATCGAGACATAAAGAATTAAAAAAAATATCAAACATCCCAAATGTAGAGATCCAATCCAAAAATGGGCATCTGAGATTAATACACACTTCTCAGATGAAGAAATACAAACAGCAAATAAATATATGAAGAAATGCTCAGTATCACTGGTTATTTGAGAGATGCAAATTAAAACAACACTGAGATTCCATCTCACCCCAGAAAGAATGGCTATTACCAAGAAATCCACCAATAACAAATGCTGGCAGGGCTGTGGGGAAAAATATACACTTCTTCGTTGTTGGTGGGAGTGTAGACTGGTGAAACTACTGTGAAAATCAGTGTGCAGATTCCTCAAAAAACTAGAATTAGAAGTCCCATTGGACCCAGCTATTCCCCTTCTGGGTATTTTCCCAGAGGAATTAAAAACATTATACCACAGCGATATATGTGCACCCATATTTATAGCAGCACAATCTGTAATAACTAAATCTTGGAAACAACCCAAATGCCTATCAACCAAGGAATGGACTAAAAAGATGTGGTCTTTTTAGACAATGGAGTACTACTCAGCCATAAAGAAGGATAAACTTGAAACTTACATAGGTAAGTGGATGCAACACAACACCACTCATAAGTGAAATAAATCAGACTCACATGTGTGAGCATTGTATTGTCTCCCTAGTGTGAGAAGCTGAAAGAGTAAATAAGTTCTAAAGTGTATAATAGATATTGTGAAATGGGAAGACACTGTTCAAAAGGAAAGAGAAACTGGGTTGGGGGAAAGGAGAAAAGAAGGAAGAGAAAAGCAAAAGAAAAAAATATATATATATGTTAGTTAAGATAGATGCAGTATTAATCTCTCTTAACTCATTGAAAAGAAAGATTTGTGCTAATATTGTTTGGACGATTAAATACCTATATCTTGTGCTCTGAGTAACTAATTTAAAGAAAACAATACACAATATGTTAACCATTGTTACTCTCCTATTATCTTGTTTTGAAATTTTGTTTTTTTCTCTTTAAAATAAAATTTTCTAAAAAAACCTGCTTAAAAGAATAATTAATGTTACCTATTTTAAAATTATTTTTCTATTCTTTATTTCTATTCTAATCTCTCTTTCCTTTTGCTAACATATGGCATAGTTTGTTCTTTCTCTATTTGTATGCCATATAGGTTTACATTGTTTGTGGTGTTTAGCCTTTTCAAAATGTAAGTGTTTATAAATATAAACTTACTTCTTGGTAGTGATTTTATTTTACCACAATTTGTATTTGTATCTCTCAAAACGTTTGTTTGTTTGTTTGTTTGTTTTATTAGTACATGTTAGATACACAAGGCTTTTATTTGTGGGTAGTTGGTACATGTACATACCCATCTTAATCCTTTATTCCTTACTTGTGACAATTGCACTTTTATATATTTTCTTGATGTTTAGCATCCCTTCACACCTTCATTTTGATTTGAACTTTTTTCATTGTTTTTGCCTAATAGCAACAAACTCTGTCAAGTGTTTTAATCTGAGAAAATCTTTATCTCTTCTTTACTTTTTTTGTTGTTTTCTGAAACAGGGTCTCAGTATGAAGTTAAGGCTGGCCTTGAGCTCACTATGTAGCCCAGGCTGGATTCAAACTTATGGTGATGCTCTTCCCTCAGCCTCCTGGTATTGCAGGTGTGCACTACAATGCCCATCATCTCCTTCACTTTTAAAGGACAGTTTAGCTGGATATAGTGTTCTTAGATAGCCTTTTTATTTATTTCAACATTTTCAATACATAATCTTCCTGTTTCCTGGCCCACAAGATTTCTGCTGAGAAATAATGTGTTAGTCTAATGGATGTTCCCTTATATACCATGAGTTATTTTTCTCTTGCTGCTTTTAAATTCTTTGTCAGTTTTAACCAATTTGATTTTAATGTGTCTTGGCACATGTCAGACTGTAAATCTGTATCATCATTCCCCAACCCCGACACACATTTAGTAAGTTTTCAGCCATTATTCTTTTAAAAATGTTTTCTGTCCTTCTTTTTGTCTTTTCCCACCAGATATTCTCTAAGGCATATACTTGTCCACTTGGTGGTATTCCATAACTTCATATGCTTTCTTCACTCTTTTTGTTCTTTTTTCTTCTTTTCATATCATGGAGAAAATTCAAGTGACTGTATTTAACTTCACGGATTTTTCTGACTTATCAAGTCAAGCTTCAATTGATTTTTTATTTGGTCTTCGTGTTCTTCAGCTCCAACATTTTTTGAAGGTTTCTCTATCTGCTAAATTCCTTATTCTATTCATGTTATTTTCCTGATATTTTTAATTGTCTGTCTGTCTTCTTTTTGAGCTTACTAAGCTTCTCCAAAATGATTGCTTTGAATTTGTTGTCAGCCATTTCAAAAATTTCTGTTCTGTGAGATTTGGTTAGTAGTGCTTCATTTCTTCGCTTGGTGGTGTCATGTTTCCATGTTACTTTGTGATCTCTATAGCTTTGCATTGGTGCCTACACATTTAAAGAAGCAGTTATATATTTCACAGACTGATTTTTGAGAAAGAGCCCTTCACCAGCTAGCTCATCCAGAGATTCTGATCAAACTGTCTGGTAGAATCTATGAAGATGAAACTACTGCTTCCATCCTTGGGAGTTGGCCTAGTGCCCAGGTTCTTGGGGCCAACCTGATTTGGAGTTACTCTGAAGCAGACGTGTAACCTAGGTCTGGGTAGGTGAGTTTAGAGCCGTGAACATAGGTATAAATTTTGAGTTTCTGAGCTACCATTTTTGATTATTTTAAAAGTAAAATAACCACTTAGATTAATAAATAGTTGATTAAGAAGCAAAGATGTAAGTATACCTAATTCCTTAGTATTGTTAGACCCAAGGTAAAACTATATTCTATTTATTATGTATTTACATAATGGCTACTAACATAAAATTATGTTCCCTTACACATAATTTTCTCTTAATGTAATGTCTTTTACCGATTTCAAAGGTAGAATATTATCTAGCATGTGTTTTTCCTTAAGTGATTGAATTTTATGTCCAAAGTGACTGTAAATATTTTAATTATTTTACAATGGCCCATATGCAAGTATACTAGATTTTAAGTTCTTATTGAGTTCATCCAATGGTTCATGTATTATAAAATATGTGAGATGATTTAAAATAAATTATATGAAAAAAATAAATAAGTGGGATAATATCAAATTAAAAAGCTTCTGCACAGCAAAGGAAACAATCAACAGAGTGAAGAGACAACCTACAGGATGGAAAGAAAATGCCAGCTATTTGTCATACAAAAGATTAATATGTAGGATATGTAAAGAGCTCAAAATATTTGACCCACAAAATAAAAGGCCTATTCAAAAGTAGATGACTGAAATGAATAGGCACTTCTCAGAAGAAGTACAAATGACTAATAAATACATAAAAAAATTGTTCAACATCTCTGGTCATTAGAGAAAAGGAAATTAAACTGACACAAGTATTCCATCTTACTTGAGAAAAAATGGCTATCATCAAGAAATCAAAGAATAAAAGACCTTGAGAGACTGTTGGGGAAAAGGAATCCTTCTACATTGTTGATGGTAATATAAACTAGTACAAGCAGTATGGAAATTCCTCAAAAAACTTAAACTAGAAATTCCCATTGATGATAATTCAGACACACAAATTTAAATATCATATTGTTTCTCTTATAGGAGAAATCCAATATATAAAGAGAAAATAAAAGTTGTATAAAAGGAAATAAAGAGATAGATCTTTTTCAAAAGGGAAAGTGACCAAGAGATGGATGGAGAGAGTAGGGTGGGGAGAAGAAGGAAAATTAAGTTGTGTTATGTACATGTATCAACTCCCTGTGAGGAATATAATCATTATATACTGCAAACATGTACTAAATTTTTAAAAATGAAAAATAATAAAGTAGAAGAAATATACTGTAAACTACAAGAACATTTATTCTTCTTCCTCATAATCTTTCTTCAGCAAAGTCTACAATGGGTGGCACCTATAGGCATTTGAAGATTAATGGTCATGTCATTAGTGTGAAATTTTGGAAGAGAAACAAGTTCCATAACATCGTACTGAAAATAGAATTACTGAAGCTTAGTAATTATTAGAATTCCAAATGTATTGGACAGAAATCAAACATTCAATTTTCATTCATTTTAAAATTGGCATAATTTTTACTTCCTGTGATAGAAAAATCCGAAATTTAGTCATACCTTATTTGAATATTTATATACAATAGGTTTTTAAAACTGAATTTGAATTCTTAAACTTGCTATATTTCTCATTTGTCTAATTAATTCTGTTTTTATGTTACTTTTTGACAGTTTTTTTGTATTATACCTATTCATCAAATAAATATTGCAAAACTATTATATATTAGGAACTCTACTGGCACTGAATGAACAGTAATAAACACAGGGATTACAATGGTAAAACATAAAATTTTGAAATGTAACTGTGCTATATAGTATACTTATGAGGAACTAAATCTTATTTTATAACAATGCTACCGTGGCATGTTATCCAGCTGTTACAACTCTGTTCACCGTAATGTGATTCTGATAGACATTCAATATTGAGTCAATCTGTCTACAAGAAATTCATGTCTGTACAAAGGAATGCTCAAGGATCTGAATTTTAGGTAAAATATAAAACAATAGATGATAAAATACATCACATATTTTGTCATATTAAAATATAGCAGAATAACATAAATCAGAAATGCGAGTGGAGGAAATGGAAAATGTTGAATTTCAGAGTAATCTAATTTACTTAACGCTTCTTACATTATATGTAACATTCAAAACATTGATGATAATATCATCATATAAATTATGTATATTATTTTTTTCATTATTTTTTGCATTTTTAATGCAAAAATTGAAAGCAGTTTTCTAAATCTGGGCAAAACAACAACACTTTCTAAAGGAAATTCAAAAAGTAAATATTAAACTTCTTAAATGCAGGAAAGTAGTCATTGCAAAATCTGATTCTTGAAGCACTTATAGAATGTGCTTGCCACCATAAAACAGTAGATATTCATTATTATCAGTCTACCAGTATTCAAGAGTGAACAGTTTTCTACTTAATGTTCTAATATGTTCTATTAGTATATTACTTAGAAGATGTTGCCTAAGTTCTCACTAATGATAGGGAACAATGACTGCAAAGAATGTGATTGATTTCCCATTTCTTGACATAATTTTTCTAGAAATATTGATAAGTTTTAAATTAACATTGCAATGAGATATTTAAAACATATGTATTTTCAGTATATTTATTTATGCTATCTTAAAATAAATGACGCTAATTTTATTTCTGTCATTCTTTATTTTTTCTTTTCTCCCTTTTCTTTATTTTCTTCCTTATTCTTCTTTTCTCCTTTCAAGTTTTTCTATCTTTGCCTCTCTTATTTTCTTCTTCTCCAAGTCAGAAAGATTCTTTCTGATTTAATCAATCCAAAGAGCTCAGTGGTATAAAATGATTTGTTGCTTAGATCTACTGTATCCAATAAAAGAAAAAAAAATTTTTAAAATCAACTTATTTTTTTAAGTAGAACAAAGCCAGTATTTATCCCACAATAACTCTTTTTAAAATGTCTCTTTTCTTGGTTTACATATCCAAATCCAGGTATATTTCTGTGGTCCTCTTCTCTCTAAAATCAAGACTGTAATAATTTCATGACTCTATATGAAATAACATATGAAGGCAAATGGAAATTGTAGTACTCTCTTATGGCTTACATCTAAAATGCATAATTTCATGTGTTTCTAAGGTGACCAGATCAGGGGGACAATATACTTATCAATGGAATCATCCATTTCTGAGTTCAGTAGTTCATGTGCTGTTAGGAAGTGGAGCATGATTGAAGGGTGGGTCACTCCAGGCTTGACCTCAACAGTGAATTCTTCTCCTCAGATCTCCTCCTCCTCCTATCCCTCTCCTTCCTGGCTGCCATGAGATGAGGAGTTTTTTCTGCCATACTCTTTCACTGCGATGTTTCTGCCTTAAGAGTCAGCCAACCATGGGCTGAATCTCCTTTAAACATAAGCCAAAATAAACCTCTTCTCCTTTAAAATGCAAGTGTCTGGTATTTGGAGCAATCTGCAGGGAGATGAATGATACAGAAAATAGGTACCAGCAGCAGGGTCATTAATATGAATTTATTTAAATGTGTGGTTTAGAATCCTTTAGAATTGGTTTTTGAGAGGAATTTGGGAAAATTTGTAGGTGTGGGTTTGAGAAACCGTAAAATGTTATGAGAAGTGCTTCATGAACAATGCTAGTCAGTGCTCAGAAGACCCAGCATGCTGATATGAACCTAGACAGTAGAGAGCAGGCTCATAAGTATTCAGTTAGGAATGAGGAGTTTATCCAAAACTGGACAAGCAGTTATCTGTGCTTCATTCTGGCAGAGTATTTATCTACATGTTGTCGATTTCCTAAGACTTTGACTTTGAATTTAAAGATGTTCCACTAAATAATCTAGTGAAGAGAAGTTCAGAGCAACCTAACATTCAGGCCATGGCATGGGTACTACTCACTCTCTTTAGCCAGATCTAAAGTGAGAATCAGAACTAAAAAGTAAAACAGAACAATACAAAAAGTTTGCAGTTTCATGAGAAAAGAAGTACCTGCAAAGATGGGCAAAGGATAGCATGATTGCTGAAATAGTAGCATTTTTAAAAAGCCAAGTACTTTCTATAATCACACTAGGGATGATATTTTAAAGCCACGTCAGGACATAACCAGAAATCATTCATCACAAACTCAAGAGTATAAAAGGTCAAACTTCTTTGAAAGACTGCTTTCAGAAGAGAGGGTGTCCTGCTAATTTAAGGCTACCTAGGAAAATGAATCTTACAGTACATTCATCCTGGAACTCAGAGTCCACTGCAGCCATGGCCCAAGGTGAGCAAGCTACCTCACAAGGTACCTCACAAAGCTACCAGCAGCAGACTTTGGAATCATGCATATGGTGCTGTTTGTTCAGCATATAGAATGCAAATGTACGTGAGTCATAGAGGCTTCCACCCAGATTTTAGAAGAATGACTGAGAGGCCAAGCAAAAGTATGTGTCCTCTCAGGGGCTCCCTACCAGACAGGGAGAATGCTTGAAATTGTGAGAATAAAACCAAAGGTAGAATGGTGGTCACAGGAAGTTGGCAATGTTTGGAATGTGGAATGTGTGTTGAAGAAAGTCACAGGCAGTGATCAGAGCCAGTCCAACAGAGAGGCCATATGGGTTGCAATTGGCATTGCCATAGGGGCAGGGCTGCCCATGCTTTTGGAACTCTCAGCTCACCACCTGCCCCAGGTGCTGAATATGGAGTTATAGGATTTAATATTTTCTCTGTTCAGGTTTAGGCTTTCTTTGGTCTGATTCCTTTGCTTTGGAATGGAATATTAACTTTGTGCCATTGTTTGTTGGAAGTATTTAACTTTTTTTTTTATTTTTACATGGACTCACAGCTAAAAGTTTGCCTTGAATCTCAGAGGAAATTTTGGACTAGGACTTCACAGGAATGTTGCAACTGTTAAGACTTTGGCAACTTTTAGAGACAGACTAAATGCATTTTGGGTAATGGGATGGATATGAGCCTTTTCATGACAAGTGGCAGAATGTTATACTTTAAACCTAAAGTGTTCTGCAAAAGTCTTACTTGTTTTGTAGGTGATTGGGTCATGTACGTGCTATACTCATCAGTGGAATAACCTAGTGATGAATTCATTAGTTCCTGTGATGTTTAGAGGTACAGTTTGGTTGGAGGGTAAATCACTGGCCTGTGACATGAAAGGGTGTATGTTTTTTTTTTTTTGTTTGTTTCATTTTGTGACAAGGTTTTGCTGTGTAGCCCAGGCTGGCCTTGAACTTTTGGTGATCCTCCTGCCTCAGTCTCTCCAGTGCTGGGATTACAGGTATGCACCACCACACCTGGCAAAAGGTTGTATTCTTGTCCCTGGATTTTCCCTTCCTCCTCTCTCCCCTCCTGGCTGCTATGGGGTGAGACGCTTTATTCTGCCATGCCAGTATACCATGATGTTTCTGCCTTGGAACCAGTTTGATGGACTAAATCAAACAAGTGGAAAAATAAGCCACTCCTCTGTTCAGTAGTGGGTATTTTGTCCCAGAGGCAGGAAGGTGACTAATGTATCCTCCTTGCCAGCAGATAGTAGTATGGGATTAAGCCCTGTCCATTGTGTGTTAATTGACAGCTTTGGGTTTTTCAAAGGACATTTACAATAAACATGTAAAAAATCATTACAAATTATGCATGCTTAACTTAAGGACTACCAGAACTCCTGTGTCTAGTAAGACAGTTTGAAGGAAATCTAAACCCACTTGAAAAGCCAAGCCACAGTCATACATAAAATAGGGAGCCCATAAATCTCTTCTGGAACTATGAATTAAACAACAATTATGAATAAAATTCAACCATAAAAGATATTAATTTCAACACAATTGCTATGTATCATTATTTATTTTTAAATACACTTTAAAAACAATTTTTTTCAATATCAAAAAAGAATACGGGCCGGTGAGATGGCTCAGCGGCGTAAGCGCCTGCCTTGCAAGCGCGAGGGCCCGAGTTCGACTCCCGGAACCCACATACGAAAAAGGGGCCGGTGATATCGCTCAGTGGCACGGGTGCCTGTTGGCGCGCGAGGTCCTGAGGTCGTCCCCCTGGTACCCACAAAAAAAAAAAAAAAAAAAAAAAGAATACACCATTTAACTTTGACTTTTTAATGGAATGAAAAATAAGAGAAACAGTACAGCTCTACAAATCTAGCTTTAGAACCTTAAAGTGAAGAGATTTTCACGTCTACAAGGCTAAAAGTTCTTGGTAAAGTATTCAAATGCAATAAAAATATGTATGATTTTCCTACAGTGTGTATGAGGACTTTTTCATCTACAAAGTCAGTGGTAATTGCTGTGCTTTTGATTTTTAATATTTCAGAGACTTTAATGAAAGCTTTGGGTTTGATATGACAGATTTCTTCCCACAGCAGGGCAAATTTTTGAAAAATCTGGATTCATGATTAGATACCATAATTTTCTTCACACACTAGATAGGTATGATTAAATTATCTTCATGAATATGGTATTATGCATGCAAAATAAACAAATTTAAATGTGTATGTGATTACATGTAATCTGGAAATGAAGTACATGTTCATGAACTGTAATTATTTGCTTTCACACATGGAGATTTTTGTGTTAATTTTGGTGACTTACTAGAAACAGTTTGTGAATTGCCACTTCCCAAACTTGCCAGCTTTTGTGGTAAAATGTCATGAGATCTTTTTCTATTGTTAAAAAAATTCAAGGATTTGAAATGTTTTATCTCACCACATGCTGCAGAGACTTCGTTTTATGTGCAATTAAGAGAAATCTTACTCAATTATGGAAATCATATTAACCTCAAAAGCATAATGTATTTTTCATAATTTTCTGTCATTCTTCACTCTCCAATAATAAAATCTTCCAGTCAACTTGTAATGGGTTTCTTTCAACACTAATATTTCAACTTTCTGTCTTTTCTGAAAGAAGTTTTTCTAGTGATATTTAAATTGAAATTATTGCACTCAAATATTTATTTTATTTCCTTTCAACTGTAGCAGAAAATGTCCCCTAGCCAGTATACTTCAGTTTGTTAGTTGCCCAGGTAATAGTTCCTATTCCAGTTCCAGTTGATCCTATCTCTTAGAAACAGCTGGTCACTGTGATGCATATTGTATAAACCAATCCCCAATTGAAAAGTCATTCTGCCTCTGTACTTCCTGCTTGCTTATCCTGTAAAAGCCCTAGACCACCAGAGATCAGGGCCTGATATTTTGGGAGTGATCCCAATCAGTGCCCATTGACATAAATAAATCTGCCTCCAAATCCTGGGTATCGTTTTGGTGTTTCTGCTTGCCATTGCAAAACTATTAAATTTTCTTGAAAAGCTCATAGAATCTTTTGTTTCATGGGCCATGAATAAACTCCCAATCCACCACTTCAGCACATTTCTATTTGTAACCGCCTGAGTGATGGTATAGGCCATTACACAAATGTTTTCTGTTATCGAAAGGTGACAGACAGTGACACTGAAATGTGTGCTTGCATTAGAGAGATAGTGTGAACTCAATCATGAGTCTTAATGTAATGTTTTTGTTAACTCTAGGAACCCAATTTTATTCAGCCGTGTTTGCCCTTCAAGTCAAATTTTACATTTAAATTCCTCTTTTTTTTTTTTTTTTTTTTTGGTAATGGGAATCGAACTCAGGACCTAGCACTTGCCCCACAGGCCCTTGTGCCATTGTGCTATATCCCTGGCCCTACATTTGAATTCTCGAGCATAACAACCTAGTGAAAGACATAGTCTAATTCCTCTGAGTTAAATACCAGTTAATACATAAGGATATTTCTCTGACTCATAATTCACCATGTATTTTTCTTAAGAAATTAAAAAATTGATATCAGCCATACCATTTATATGGATAATTTTCTGTTACATTCCTTGGATTATGATTAAACAGTGCTGTCTGACAATGTATCAAAAACTAGAATCTGAGCTTGTTGCTATTTTTTTTTTTCTATCAGTATATGACTGTTGTAGTCAGGGTTTGCAAGGGAACAGATTTAATATAGGACACACAATTTATAGGATTATTTTATAATATTCAATCAAAAAATCAAATGTGGAGAAGTTCAAGAGATCTGTCCATGTGCTGGAGACCCAAACAATCCAGCTGAGGGCCTGGATCCCATGGCAATGTCCTGCACAAGTCCAGCTGAAGACCTAGAGGCCAAGCAATGTCCTCCATGAGTCCAACTGGAGGCCTAGAGCCCTCGACAATGTCTCAAGTCTGTATCAAGGATCTGCACTGGGAAGGCCCAAAGATCAGTGGTGGAAGCTAGAAAGTCTGCACCAGTGAGGTGAAACATCCATGCCACCAGGCTGAGGGATCTGCACTGCAGCCAGGAAGCAAGGCTCAAGGTAAGGACCAGAGCTCCCCTAAAGAGAACTGCAGACATCCTCAGTGACAGCAAGGCTCTGAGCACCTCCAATGATGAGAACAGCTGTGTTCATATCAGGAAAACCAGTGTGACAACTTCTCCAGCACCAGCATGCCATCTTCCCCTCCAATTTTCCTTTCATGCTGTTGGCAACAATCCTCGGTTGGGTCCTCCACTCCCAAAACCATGCTGACTCAGTTCGACAAGGTGTTACAAGTTGACCATTAGTTAATTTACAACAATGACTTGACCATTTTTATAAAAAGTGGATTAATTCCAAGTACATTCAAAATAAGTAGTGCGGGCCGGTGAGATGGCTCAGAGGTGTAAGCACCTGCCTGGCAAGCGCAAGGGCCCAAGTTCGACTCCCGGAACCCACATATGAAAAAAGGGGCCGGTGATATCGCTCAGCGGCATGGGCACCTACTGGCGTGCGAGGTCCTGAGGTCGACCCCCGGTACCCACACACAAAAAAAAATAATAATAAGTAGTGCACAACTTTGTTCCAAGAGTAACACTTCCCTTGAAGAAGCGAGTTGTTATGATCTGAACTTCTGCCTTATGGACCCAAGTGTTTGATATTAATAACCTGTTCTTTGAAGTCCAGGAGGTAAACTCAGGCTAAATTTAAGGCCATAATATATTGACTATTAACTCTTTTCTTTGGAAAATATCCCAGAGCAAAGAATGTCTGCAACACTAAGATTTCTAAGGAGACTTCATGTAGTTTTTAAGCTATAACAATAATATTAGTGACATCATTATGAAATTACTAGGTTACTGACTTTATCCTGAGTACCTTTTAGGGTTCACTTCCATGAACTCTCAAAACAGTTAATAATTTTGAAAAAATATTTAATGTTACAGTTTCCTTTGATATTAATACTACATAAATTTTAGTAAAGGCTCTGCATATATGTACACAGAAGTATAATTTTTGAGAAATAATTTACATAAAATTTAACTGAAAACTTTTACATGTACAGTTTGTTCAGTTCTGATGAAAGTAACACCCACATAACCGAAAACCTTATAAAGAAAAGAAATATTTTCATTCTCAAAATTTCCTTGGATAAATGTACATATTAGATGTTTATTCAATTTAAACATAACCATTTCCTCACATTTTTATTGCTTCTTTATTGTGCAAATTTATAAAATCCTTTCTTCTAGCTTTTTAATATATACAGTACATTATCATTAACTTTAGTCACTCCACTCTGCAGTAGCACTCCAGAATTTCTTACTCCTATATAACTGCAACTTGGTACCCATTGTTCAATTTTACCCCATTCTTCTCTCCCCTCTGCTCTCTTCAGCCTCTGGTATCACCAGCCTACTTTCAATTTCCATGGGTTCAATTTCTAATATACATATATGAAATCATGTGATACTTGTGTTTTTGTGGCTTGCTTATTTCACTTAACAGAATAATCTCCAGCTCTACCCATGTTGTCACAAAGAAAGATATCTTTCCTTTTATGACTGAATAAAATTCCATCATGAATATATGCAGTACACATTTTCTTTATACATTTGTCAATTGATGAATACTTAAGTTATTTCTATTTCTTCACTGTTTTGAATACTACTGAAATGAGCTTTTAAGAGCATATGTCATTTTAACTTACTGATTTCACTTCTTTGGGATATATATCCAATAGCAGGATTGCTGGAACATGTGGTATTTCCATTTTTAAATTTTTGAGAAACTTTCATACTGTTCTCCAGAACTGCTAGTATAATTTACAATCCCACCAATGGTATGCAAGGGTTCTCTTTTTTCCACATCCTTGCCTACACTTGTAATCTTCAATCTTTTCAGAATAGCTATTCTTATTGAAGTGAGGTGATATTTCATTGTAGTTTTCATTTACATTTCTCTGATAGTTAATAATGATCAGTATTTTTTCATATACATTTTTTGCCATTTGGGTATTTTTTGAGAAATAGATATTTAGGTTTTTTGCTCATTTTTTAAAAATCATATTATTTTGTTTCTATTGAATTTTCTAAGTTCTTTATGTATTATGGATGTTAACTTCTTACCAGATACATAGTTTGAAAACAAGTTCTTCCATTATTCATGGATTCTTTTCATTCTATTGATTTTTGTTTTGTTACACAGAAGATTTTGTTTAAAATGTCTTTATTTTCATGTTTGAAGGAAATTATTGCTGTTAAATCCAAAAACTTATAGGTTCATTTTAATATATAGGTATATTCTTTGGGACATATGTACTAGCCCTCATTTTAATATATGGCTTCTCTGGGCTACCAATTTTACATTCAGGATATTTTACATTCAAGGCCTCTTCACTCTGGTTCATTAGGACCTTACCTTTTTCCAGCACAGTGTGGCCCAAGGAATCTGTAAAATCCATGAGTGGCTTTTCTCTAGTAGGCCTCATAGACTCACACCCTGGCTTACATTTTAGCTAAATATGTACTCAAGGGAATTTTCATAAAGATTATAGAACTGTTTCTGCATGCACAACTGCCCCAATCTAGCCTCTTTATTTACAAATCCATGCAACCCCCACAACCTTAAATCTAGTCTTTATCTTATACCCAACACGACTGAAACTATGTTTTGACTCAACCTACAACATGATATGGAAAAGACCTCATGTAGAGAGGCAGTGCAAATATTAAGCTCACTTCATGTACATACCTTTTCTCACAGATCACAGTACTACAGTGTTTATTAAAGCCTATAAATAATAGCTTCATAAATATTGTCTACTTTTATAATTATTTTAGACATAACAGTTAGTCTAATGCCTATCACTTTGTTATGATCATAATGGTGAAAATTCTCTCGTACTATTATTAATGCTGTGTACAATCTAACCTCATTAGGAAACTCAAATGACTAAAAATAATTTGTCTGTATTAGTTGAGCACACTGACTTTGGAAAAAGTATTTTTAAGCTGAAATTCTATGTTACCATGTTTGAATTTAACACTTGAGTAAGCTAATTAGCTGCTTGTGCCCTAGTTTCCTCATTTTTTTTTTTGTGGGTACCAGGGGTCGACCTCAGGACCTCATGTGCCAGCAGGCACCCATGCCCCTGAGCAATATCATCGGCCACTTTTTTCATATGTCGGTTCTGGGAGTCAAACTCAGGCCCTCGCACTTGCCAGGCAGGCGCTTATGCCGCTGAGCCATCTCACCGGCCCTCCTCATTTTTAAAATGAGCATCATGATAGTTTGAAATAAAAAATTTCTAGTGAAAGTTAAATGAATTAATGTATGATAGAAGAATTCAAATATTATGACTTCTTATACCTAACCAAAGCTTATATGGACAAAATAAAAATCACAAAATCAAGCAAGTAGTTTCCACCATGAATTTGTCATCTATGTGATCCAGTGAGATTCTACCATTGGAAGAAAAATTAAGTATGTTAGCTTAAAGGTGTTCTGATTAGCTAGAAATCTATTGGTAAGTATTTCTCCTCTCCTGGTCTTTCACAATATGGTAAAAAGGTATACTCCAGATAACCATGGTCAAGGTCGGGGGGGATTCTAACCATTCTACTGACTACATCTCAGCTGTGTTCCACAAAACCAATGCAGGAATATGATGAAGACCTAATCAGTCCTAAAAAATACAGAGGTTGCATTCTTGTTTGAAACTTGTACATTTATCTAACTAATCCACTTTTATATTGTATTTTGCCCTGGTGGTTTAAAAAAATAAGCATAGAATCTTATGTCGATGCTCACTCAAATTTTAATTCTTCTCCTCCTATGTTTACTTTTTATCAATTCTATGATCCTCTACCTAAGCCCTTCACATTTATCAGAACAACATAGGTCCTCATAGGAAATTGGAATACAAGTCTCCATTCCCCCTGTATCACAGACTTTTGCACCTCAACTTTCAGGTAGTTACAGATAGAATATTCACCTACTTTTAATCCTTCAACCCCTTGAAGTGGGAGAAAATGAACACTTTTCTTTTGGAGATGGGGAAATCAATGTCTTTGTTTACTGACTACTCCTATGGTCAGGTTATTCATTAAAATATCTGATGATTACTATAATTGCACACAATCAAAAAGAGAATTTTTTACACAAAGATCATCCTGTCCATTCTACTTGATACTTATAAGATAAATAATATTCTACCTTGTAACATGACTTTTACACTGCTATTCATAAAAGAATTACATTATGTTGAAGTGTACCCATCTTCTGGCCAAAATTTAATCCAAATAAATTGAGAAACTAAACTCTACTTGAATTTTCCAGATGAGCAGAACCACACAGACATTAATTTTCACTATAAGCCTTTGATTTTTATCCAAACAGCAGGAGTTTTTTTTTTTTACTTTAGCAAAGTTAAATTCTATTCTCTATAGCAATAGCCATGCCCTTGTATGTGAACATTTTGTCTTCAATATTTTATAGCCTACTGGCTCCTTTCCATCACTATCTGAATGTAGGTAAGTCTTTCTCAACTAATAGGAGGAAAGGGGGGCTGGGGATACAGCTCAGCAGTGCCTAGCAACATGAGGTAGTGAGTTTGATTCCTGGTACCCCCCAAAAAAATAAAAGAAAGAAAGCAACTCACTGAAATGTCATTGATACATATGGGACTCCAGCTACCCGTTGTCTCTTTTCTCCCCTTTACAGAACAGCTTTTTGAAAGTTTTCTTTGTGGTCTTCAGCCACTCTATACACACTCAGTTCATTGACCCCTGGTTGTCAAATCCATTATACGATATAAATCTTCTTTATCAAGACGACTGTAGGTAAATCCAGTGTTCATTTCTCAAACATTTGTGAGTCTTTTGATGCTGTGAAATCTCTTCTTCTATGACCAAGATTCTTTGCCTTGATTCTGTCAATGTCTGGCCATTAATTGTGTTTTCTTCATAATTACCTTAACTTCCTCTATTACATATTAATGCTCCTTGATGTTTGATGCTAAACCGTTTTCATGGACCTTCAATTGCCATCTCCGCAGTGTTCTCAAATTTTTGTTCTATCTATAAGTCTCCACTTTCAGAATTGAAATTTTTCCTGGATGTGTATTCTTACAGGTTTCCAAGTTCCTTAAACTTACCAAATCCATAATAATTCATTGTTCCCTGTTGCTATAATATTGTCTCAGTTGATATTACTGTCATCTCTGCAGTTACCTAAATCAGAATCTGGGTGAAGTACAAAACTCACTCTTCTTCCAAATGACAAAACACTGTTAACACTTCACCCATTGTAAATAGTAAATTCCTTTTTCTTCATCTTCACAACTATTGCCTTACTCAAAGTTTACTGTCACTTCCTCACTAGGTAAGTACTAGCATAAGTATTAGCATAAATACTAGTACCAATTCTTCTTGTGCCTCATTTGATAATTTTAACACATGGTTCTTCCCCAAAGATCTTTCACAAATGCAAACTTGCCATTCCCTAGCCTTAAACCTTTCCACAGACCCTGTATGTGTTATGGAAAAATACAAAACGTTTCATATTTGAAAAGTTTGTAGGACCTTGTCCCTACTATTTTTTGCAGGCTTGTTTCTCACATTTGTCTCTTCTACTAATTATCTAAATAAACATCAGCCATATAGAACATTTTTAAGTTCCCCAAGAATGTCCTACACGTGCTTGCTTCCAACCTACTTGTGTGGGTTTCCCTCTTTCTAGAACACTCTCTTCATTATTCATTACCTTTCTTTTAAAACATTTCTGCATAGACTTCAGATCTAATCTTATATGTTAATTTTCCAAGGAAATATAAAGTAAAGCCTTGAGTGAGTTGAGAATTCCATCACACACAGTTGCTCCCTTGTGAAGTACTATTACCGTCCTTGTAATACTAAACACTATGAATACAACATTCCCACCTTCCTATTGTGTCCCCAGTGTTAGACCAGTGTATGACATAAAAATATATGTTGAAAGAAAGAAAGAATGAATGAATATATGCATTACATTCCTTAGCAAAGCATTTTAAACAAAAAACAAAATAACAACAAAAAACTGTGTGTTTTTTACCCTGCTTCTTTCTGGACTGATCATCAGTCTGGCAAATCTCACATGCATTCGTGGTTTTCCAAACAGGATACACTGTCTGCTAACTCTATGTCTTTGCACATCCCCATAACTTTTCTGGGGTTTTCCACATACTTGCTTCCCATAGATTATTCAGCTAAGCCCTGAATTCTTATAGAACTTAATATTTCTGAAAATTCACTTACATGCTAACCTGCAGGCTTCCAAAACCTGTGGAACAATTTCTCTATTATGTCAATTTAAAAAAATATACCAAGCTAAAAGAGATATTTTGGTATAACATTTACCCATTGTTTAGTAGAGAAGCTGCCAAATATTAAGAAATAATTATATGTACTGAATGAAAGAAGGACAGACAATCATAGTGATGCTTAAAATGTTCTAGGGGCCTGACAGAGTAGAAAGATTTAAGCATGAAGCTAGATACCTAGGTTAATAAAGTCAATTATCAGGTGATAGTAAATCAAATGAAAATGATATATTACATTTCTTTCTATTGCATTTTCATTAGGGGTGAATTATTTTGAACTATTTCTTCATAGAAAAGGAAAATCTACCTCAGAACTTGTGCAATCTTGCCTACTTTGAATGAGCCAAGTAAGCTCTGCTAACTTCATTCCCCAAATAAAAATCCTGCTGCCAACTGTCCTCACATAGATGAAAAAGAAGGGTGAAAGCTTCATGTATTTAACTACTCACCTGTTCCTCAGCGTGAAATTATGTCAGCCCTTTTATACTGGGGGAGCTGTCTTATTTTGCTGTAACTTTAAATATTTCAACATTCTCAATTTTTCACTTAATATTTTGGCAATATTTGAGTGCCCTAAAAACAAAAGTAAAATGTATACAATAATATATACTGAAATAAGATGTTGTTCATGTTTTTCCTAAAGTCAAAACTACTTAAGGGAATGTAAAAATTCAAAACATTATTGCATACATTTTTTAAAAATAAGAAAGAAATAAGTTCGCAGTAAAATTCAGGTTTTTAATGTAAAAGGGAATTTGTTATTCACTGCTTTCTTCAAGCAGTTGATTTGCCTCTGTTATAATTAGTGTCTTTTAACAGCTATCTCATTTTTAAATTTACTACACCACTCAGTTTTAAGTTTATTAGGCTTCAAAATTGAAAAAAAATGTTAGTTGTATGTGAAATCTTCATGCACATAATTGAAAATCATTAAGTAGTTTCCACTCTCTTACCCAGCATCAATTACTCAACTCTGGATTTACTCACTCTACTCTCTGTAATGAGCCCCCAGAGCAGGTTTCATTGCAGGAGAAAGTATACATTCTTCACTTGTGGTCAGTGGAATGTGGTTAATTTGAAATCACTTAAACTAATATCTGTCAAGTGTTGTTATTTTATTTTCAATTCATGTCAGCGTTTCAATATGCGTGTTGGTTACTGAGTCAAACTGGCAGATTAATTTAGGGTCATTCTGTGGCAGTGTTCTTCCTCACTGTCATTATATGTGGGCCACCACTGAAAGTTAATACCTACCCATTAAACTTGATTGTCAAAGATATCACACTTAATATAAACAATGATGTATAGGTTAGCAAACTGCGCTAAATTAGAGATTACGGTTTGAAGCTCCTATAGTGTGGAGGCTCTCGTTATAGAGAACGTTTCAGGAAAATTGGATGTTGAAAACAGCAAGGTGCTGGAAAGGTCTTTAGAATGCTGTAATAGATTTAGAAATAGCCTGATGAGGCTTCGTAATTTTTTTCTTGTTTTTCTTCACTGTAATTATGACTTAAATCTGTGTGTGGAGGCAGACAGAGAGAGAGAATCAAGGTAAATCAAAGCTTAATTATTTATAGGTGAATACTGGATTATAAAAAATTATCTCAATTAAACTTGTACAGAAGAAAAAATACAGATATTACAAGGGTAACTTAATCTATCCCACTAATAAATAGCCACGTGATGATAAAAAGTAATAGAATCCAAATGAACATTTGTGAAATATACTACCACAATAGCACACATATTCTTGTCATAAATAGTATTTCAGTCTGGTGAGATGGCTCAGCGGCTTAAGCGCCTGCCCAGCAAGCGCGAGGGCCCGAGTTCGACTCCCGGAACCCACATACGAAAAAGGGGCCGGTGATATCGCTCAGCGGCATGGGCGCCTGCTGGCGCGCGAGGTCCTGAGGTCGACCCCCCAGTACCCATGAAAAAAAATAAAAATAAAAAAAATAAATAGTATTTTACTGCATATAGCCATGCTTTAATCTTTGAATAATACTGCCAATACTACTGAGTATTTGCTAGAGTCAAAAGTCTACTATTTTCTTGGAAGTTTTTGAAATAAGGCAGAGCTCTGGTTAATAATATCTTGGTAGAAAAGATATAAAATTCCAAACAACAATAACAAGAACTAATGAGACACCAAAATTATTTAATTTCTTCAGAAATGATGAATGGTATTCTCTGGAAATAGTGCTTTGAAGTTATACCTCTTTTATTAATGTGGTAGTGCAGCATGAAGTAGAGCATTGCCTTATTCAGAAGCACCAAGAAAACTGTGACCTTCAAAAATGTGTGACAAACTGGAATCTACAAAAAAACCAACCAATGGTAACCTAAAAATACTCAGAGCATAGACATAGAAGCAAGCAACAAGAAACCTGATCATGGCAGAATCTTCATAACCCATTACTTTCAAACAGTACACATTTAATACAATATCAAGTACGAGAAAACAAGGAAATGTTGCTGGTAGAAAGTAGTTAGATTTTTTTTCTGGATAATGTGGGGAAGTACCCAATCATTTTCATGAAGTTATTATTGTAGTTTATTTGTGTTGAATATTCTTATCTGACACATTGTCGTACCCAGATATGTTCCCAAATCCCATTGATTGAAAGTGACTAGTGACTGACAGATCTTTTCTCAGAGTAAAAGAGGATATTATAGATAAAGAAAGAAGAGATGCTGGGAATATGAAAATAAGAATTCATTTTCAAGATCTTTGATTGTCTCACTATGAAATTTTGACTAGTGTTCTCTATAAAATACCATTTTTATTTAGTTGATAACTTCATAAACATCATTTATACTTCAAAAAATACAAATGTTACTAGTAGTGGGAAAATATATATTGACTTATTCTTCATGTCAAATATGCATGAGTTAATTTCATCCCTCAAAACACTGAAAGTAAACTTTCAAATAAATTACATACTAATTTATTGAACAAATGTATTCACTTCATGGTAAAGGTAGGATAATTAAATAGGTATTGTGATCTAATAGGAGATTTAATTGAATAATATGCAAAATATAATGAGTCCAATTATTCAAATGCTTAAGAAGTAAAATGCTGTATTTCTGTAGCTCCCTTTTTTTCTCTCTGAAACTTTGGAAATTTTTGTTCCTTTTAAAATAATCATTTAAAACTAAAATATTTTTTATTTAATTAGACCAAATTATATCAATACTGTCCCTAAATAGTGTTAGAATATTGTACCTATGAGTACTGAATCAAAAGCAGAGCAAAATACAAATACTTCTAGAAGGTTAATATTAAAATATTGCCTTCCATGGTATTCACAAGATATTTTGTCCTTACTCTGTAAATTTTTCATTATATTAAAACATTTAAAAGCACATTTGGAAGAAACTTTCAAGATGAGTTTTTAAGCCACTTGAGAAAATATTATTTATTATCACATGACATATTTTACCCACATCTAACTAAAATCTCTTAAATCTGCCTCTGAGTCAACATATTTGGCTTCAAACAACTTCTACTTAATTCATGTCTTCCTATACTTCATAGTGGAAGAACAATCACTGTGAAAGTTACTCAAACAACATATTTAAAGTCATACAGCTTCACATGAAATATTTTTCTTGCCTAAAATTATCTTAAAAATATCTTAAGTACTACATCTTCAGAATGAGAATTCCCTCCAAAAACAAAATTTCAAGACAAAGTTTCTCTGCCAGAAGTACAGCAATACTTTACAGTCGCCCTTAATATTTACATCTTTATTGTGCATTATGAAAATTGACAATAAATGTAGCTATATACATAAAACATATTTTCATTGGAATGTCTACATTAAAGGTGAGACCAAAAATATATATAAAATGAATTTATCTAAAGCTAAATGTTCTTACTGAGTACATTATATGAGCTTTTTAATACATAAATATTTTCTTAGCCATTTTTCATTAAATCTCAAATTTTGATGTATTCTTTAATTTAAAGGTATATTCACCCATCTCAAACACAATGTTTCTTTGCTCTAGCTGCAAAGCAGAAAAATTTATGAATCATGTCATTCAGTGAAATCAATCAGTTGACACATTGGCAGGTTCACACCTCTGCTAAGATTACTGTGTTGCTGAAGGCAAGTTCACAGGTTTGATCCCTAAGTGATCCAATTTTCTTTGCCACGGGCACTCATTCCCTCAGACTCTGCCCTGACATCCTGCCAATCCAAGCCATCAGTCATAAAAAAGAAGCTCGGAAGAAGTGTGGGTGGAGTAGAGCCAACTCATCCCCACAGTGGGAAAACAACTCCAAGTCCAAACCAGCTAATGGTTATGCCATGGCATTTCTCTGGGAAATAAAAGAGGGACTGTCTTCCAAATAAGTGTTCATTGGCAAGGTCAGAGCACAAAACTGACCTCCAAAAAATGAACTTTTAAAATCAAGTATTTCAATAAATACTAAACTAGTAAACAATGGTTGGATGAGGGCTGTACTAAGAATGGTAGAAAGTGTGAGGAGATCTCAAATGAATATATAAATCTATTTATAATGTCTTCTTTACCAGTTTTCAAAAAAAGAGCTTGGCGGGCCGGTGAGATGGCTCAGCAGCATAAGCGGCTGCCTGGCAAGCACGAGATCCTGAGTTCGACTTCTGGTGCCCACATACAAAAAAAGGGCCAGTGATATCGCTCAGTGACATGGGCCCCTACTGGAGTGTGAGGTCCTGAGGTCAACCCCTAGTACCCAAAAAAAAAAGAAAAAAGAGAGAGATTGGCTGCTGCTCAAAGAGAGTGTCACTACTAGCTAAGAAATTATAGTAACAGATTGAATAAAACAAAACCCATCAAAGCATTATGAGTCGAAGATGACAAAGGCAGTGCCAAAGAAAATTTGAGAAACAGGACTATTTCAGTCATTAAAAAAAAAGTTGCAACAAAATGCCAAATTAGATACAAAATTAGTTAAATTTATTACAGCACACTGAAATCATTACATCTCACCAGTTTTAAAGAACTAAAATCAACTCCAATCAGTTGTGAAAGTAAATTAACTTTCCCTTACAGTAATATTAGAAACATCTAATGAGTTTTTTAAAATAGTGATAATTAAGTTTTATGTTTGATATTCTAATTGAATTGGAAGTGGGTGAGACCTGAGAGGCAGGATTTTTAAACCACCCCCCCACCCACCAGGTGATAGTAATGTGCAACCATGTTTGAGAACCACTGCTCTAAAACTTGATGTGACTTTTTACCTGTGCTTTTCAGTTTTTCCTCTAACACCTTGCTACACAGAATGTGGCCTGTGGCCCACAAGCATGGCTATGGGGAGCCACTGATGAGTGCTTCAAAACTCAGGGTGCCTAAGGACACCTGAAGAGATGACCCCATTTTTTGGTGCAGGCACACAGCGTGATACACTTAGGTACCATGACAGCACAGGCAACAACACATGCACTAAACAGTAAAGTCAGTATACATGAATTTAAATATGTGATAAAAATATATACAAGGGATGAACAATAAAGACATTTTCTTGTTGTTTTGCTGATGTTGGCTCCATGTGCATTCCTTTCCCTGGAGATCTCACCCACAAAAATATCCCTGAAACCCCTCAGTCCCAACAAGTGGTGTAGTCAGCAGGATGGCAAAGTGAATGTCCCTGTGGCATCTATGCAAAGAGTGCCTGCCAGTGAGGAAGAGCCCCAGAAAGGAGTCACCAACAGGCCTCCCCCAGCCTCACCCTGGTTATCTGTAGCCATCTTTCTGGTGGCTTTGAAAGCACCCAAGGACTGGGAAGTGGTCCTACTACTTAGACTTAGTCTCTGTGCTGCAGGAAATGAGCATGTGCAAAATGATGTTTGCTATGCAGTACTGTAGCCCTGATAAGGAACTGCTTATGGCACACATGAAGGACATGATCCTGGTGAACAGGCTTGTTGGCACATTTGGGACACTAGCAGCCCTTCTGGTGCCATTCACAGATCACCTGATCCAAGAAGCTGTGGATGCTTTAGCCTGGCTGGGGGATGTGGAGGTAAAGCACCAAGATAAGGTGGACTGGTACAAACTTCACCACCCAAGGTGAAAAAGCAGGCAGCCCCCAGGTAAGCGGGGCCAACCCCCCATGGACAGGTGGAGATTCAGCCTGCACCAAATTTGGATGGACTTGATGGCTGCCAGGTTAGCCACAGATAGTATAGATAGGCAGCTCTTGGACATGTTGCTGACTCTGTGGTGGTAACTGTGCCATGAGAAGCAATATCTGCCACTGGGCCCAAAGGTAAAAGCAGCCCCAGTAAAGGAGGAAGAAGTGATACTGGCCTCCCTTTATGCAGATTAGGAAGCAGGTGGAGGCACCTGGCTAAAGAGAATCCAGGGGGACCAGAGGCCATATGTGTAACTATTTACTGGTCCCCAAAGAATGTACAGTGTGTACTAGTGTTGGTGGATATCAGAGCCAAGTCAACACTAACCTATGACAATCCAGACCACTTCACAAAAACCACTGCACATATAGAAGGGCTCAGAGGTCAGTACATCACGGTCTAGAGAGCCCAGGTGACCTTGAGTATTGGGCACTTGGCTCCACACCTTTATGATGTCTATGATTCCCCAGTTGCTGAGTACATACTGGGGGTGAGCACGATGATTGGTGCATGGCCTGACATCATGCAGGATGAATTCCACTTGCAAATCCACGTGGTAAAAACAATAACCCGAGTGCATCCTCACCATGCACCATTGACTGTCTTGCAGGCTACATGGGTTTGTGTGTGAAACAGTATACACTGCCTGGAGGTCAGGCAGAGATAGGGTAAACTATCTTGAAATGAGAGGAAGCAGGGGTGATACAACCTGCACATAGCCCTTTCAGCGCCTGGTATGGCCTATGCAGACAGGATGTGGTGAATGACTGTAGATTACCGGGAAATGAATAACGTGACTCCTCCCTTGCAAGTGGCTGTGCCCAATATTGCTGATTTGATGAATTGTCTCACCCTGGCACTGGGTCAATACCATTATGTTGTGGATTTGTCTAAAGCCTTCTTCTCCATTGCTATCAAACCTGACAGTTCATCTTCACTTGGGAGGGCAGGCAATGGACCTTTCAGGTGTTGCCAAAAGGCTATTTGCATAGCACAACTTTGTGTCATGGCCTTGTCCACCTGGACCAAGCCACTCTCTATGTCACTATTTCATTACATTGATGATATTATGTTAACCTCTGATTGCTTTGCAGATTCGGAAACCACCACTCACAGTCTGAAGGAAACTTTGCTGGCCTGTTGTTGGGCCACCAATGAAGACAAGGTCCAGGGACCTGGCTTGTCTGTCAGATTCTTGGGTGTTATCTGGCTGGGTTAGACTAAAGTAATTCCCAATGCCATAATTGGCAAGGTCCAGGTATACCCCAGACCCATGACATTATGCCAATTATAGGCGTATGTGGGCTTGCTAGGTTTCTGGCAGAAGTTTATACTGCACCTAGCTAACCTACTGCACCCCTTACAGCAGATCACCAGAAAGGGCAGGACATGGGGCTGAATAGATGCCACAGAAGCTGCTTTTCAGGACTCAAAGAGAGCAGTTGTACAGGTACAAGCCCTCCAGGTCTTTGACCCTACCTGCCATTTACCCTAACAGTAAGTGTGGATGATGCTGGGTTTGGCTGGAGCCTATGACAAAAACAGGGGAAATGGAAGCACCCTATTGAATTTTGGTCACAGTTATGGAAAGGAGCAGAAAGCCAGTATTTCATGACTGAGAAACAGTTAGCAGCAGTGTTTGTTTGAAGGAAGCACAGGGCAACAGACAGTGGAAGTGCAGACCAAACACCTGATAGAGGTCTGGGTGTGATTGAAAGGTACAGTGGGCTCCTAAAATCCAAACTGGCCTATATGGCTCCAAAGTTCACCCAGTGGGTGTGGTCTTACCTCAGGTGGTCCAGTTGCTCAATGACCAGCCCTGATGTATGGGTGACAGCCCACTGGATCACCTCTTGAAAACACAGCCAGTTCATTTGTGCATCTGCCCCACAGAACAAGGTTCTAAGGCAATAAAAGGAGCCTTAATCCTCCTCATGTTGGAACTGAAATGCCCAGGGAGCTGTTATCAATGGACTTGGGATTAACCCATAGACACCCTGGTGGGGAATTGGGTGTTCCTCTTGGAATCTCAGGGGAGGGACTGAGACATGCCATGTATGGACTTCAACATGGCCCTTAAAGACTTTGGTGTGCTCTCCATCTGATGCTGGAGCCACCATCCTGAAAAGCAGTGATATTGTGGCTGCTTGGCCCATCCCTCTGGGAGTGGTGGACTTAGCCTGACTCCCTTGCCCCCAGTACCAATGGGAACCCAGGTTTGTTATTCTAAACTGGAGTTAAGATGATTCCTGCCACAATCCTATCACAGGTTGAACATGTGGCCTGCATCCTCCCAGAAGGGCAGGGTCTCCCTAGAATGGTTTCTCTTTCTGCCACATCCTTCAATTAGGATGAGTCACACTAACAGCATTGTCTGCTGGGCACACACATTTGCCTCTGTTCACCAATAGCATTGTTGGGTGTGTACTGAACTCCTCACTGATTCTGTCAAGGGCCTTCCATGGAGAATCACGCCGACATCCCTGCTCAGTTGGACAGACTGGTAGCAAAAAAATGAGACTGGCTTTGCCTGGGATCAATGATGCCAGGCTGTTGAAGTGCTGATCCAGAAGAGCATGACTGCCCCACAGGGATTGGGGCTGTTATGTACAATGCCTGGGGTGGATAATGGGAAACCCAGTAACATTGTTGGATGTAGCCCCACTTTGTATTCAATAGGTGAATATGTCAGTGGGGAACCTCACTGCAGGGTGGGTACTACTTGATCTGTGTAACTGTACATTGCTGATTAATGATACAAACAAGTGGTGGGATGGCCATAAGCTCATCGGTATGGTGCCAATTGGCCCATGGTGGAAGACTTACGGGTCTGTGGCACCATGGGCTGGCCCTACCTACCCACACACTGGACAGGGTGCTGCACCTGGGGATTCCATTATGTTAAAGATACTATCAGACCCACCATTACAGACATACCCTAGAATTGGGACACTGCATACCACAGGTGGCACCACACTCAACGGGTGGCCTGGTGGTTTTATCTGGTAGCCTTGATGCTACCAGGGACAGATACCATAGACCTAGCCTTGCAGGTTGAAGCCCTTGCTCAACATATGGCCCAGGCTGTGAATGTCATGTGCCAGGCTTTGATACTGCTGATGGATGAAACTTCTCAAATGAGAAAGGTGGTTTTGCAAAACTGCATGGCTCTTGATTTGCTAACTGCAGTGGAAGGAGGTACTTAGCCCTCTTGCATATAGAATGTTGCATTTATATCCCTGACCACCAGACACAGGTACAAGAAGCCTTGCAGGAAGTGGATTCAGAGGTTTCTGCCATCCAGGCCTTGCAGCAGGACCCCCTCACCCAGTGTTGGAAATCCTTGGGATCCTCCCGGTGCTAGGTGGCCATAAGCTGTGCTGTGGTGCCAATGGGGTTAGTGGTATTATGCTGTTCCCTCTATTGTTGTTGCAGTCTTTGTGCACTAAGGCTGCTCACAAAAAGTGACATTTCCCCGACCCTTAAGGGGGTGGGACAAGGGGAGCCACGGCAGAGTACTTAAAAGCTTGGGGTGTCTGAGGAAACCTGAGGACGTGACCCTGTCATTTGGTGCAGGTGCACAGCAGGATATAATTAAGTAACCATGACTTAGCACAGACAACTATACATGCACACATGGTTAAGTCAGGATACGAGATGTAAATATGTGATAATAGCTACATAAGAGCCGAACAATAACGACGCTTGCTGTTTTGCTGATGTCAACCCCACATGCATTTCCCCTGGGGATCTCACCCATGAAAATACCTCTACACTCCCAATCCCAACAATGGCCATCACTTCTGAGCTGTTTGAAACCTATAATGAGTCCTTGAGTCAAAATCTGCATTTAAAAAAATATCAACAAGGGATTCAGCAACAAATGAGATTAGTCAACATAAAACAATTTTAGTTATAAAAGATGTAAAATGATAGGTGTACATTTAGTTACAACTGTTGCTGGCACTTGGCTCTGTGCTGAACTCCCTAAGTGATAGACATCCAGAAGCTTTGTTTGGGCTTCTCTGATCTCCATCTTCACCATGTCATGTACTGATGTCATGTACCATGTCATGTACAGTGTCTTCCAGAGACCTAAAAGCCACAGAGACTTAAATTAGTGCCACAGAGGTGACACAAGTGTTGTATATATCTGTACACACACACACACACTTCTGTGTGTACACTCAGATAGATGTAAATATAGTTTTCCAATTTTTAGATGCTGATTTTGTGTCATATTTTTCATTGACCTAGTAGAAAACTACAAATAAACCATAATTAAAAAGCCATGCACTCCCTGTGTGATAAAAATACTGTACTCTCTGGTTTGGTTTTTTTCTATTTCTGCATGGCTATTCAAATGTTTCTGTCCTCTCCAATGACATCCTTTGTTTTAACATGCCGAATTTCAGCCAGGGTAATTATTTACCCAGACTATATCTACTCCTGTTATCTCACTTCTTGCTTACATTACTCCTCATTCCCTCAAACCTTTAATTCTAAATTTTTGTTCTTGATGGCTGTTTCCTACACTTTTTGCTTTTTGGTGGTCAGTTTAAATCATGTTTCTCATATTTTGATCCTTATCATTTATAAGCTAAGACTTATATTCTTGCCGCAAATATATCTTTTTTTTGTGTGTGTGTGTGGGTACCGGGGGTCAAACTCAGGACCTCATGCACCAGCAGGTGCCTGTGCCACTGAGCGATATCACTGGCCCTTTTTCCATATGTGAGTTCTGGGAGTCGAACTCAGGACCTCATGCTTGCCAGGTAGACGCTTATGCTGCTGAGCCATCTCACCGGCCCTACAAATATATATTGAGGAGGAAAGTTTGCTAGTGATTATTCAACAAGGAAAGACACTTATACAAAATCAAGAAGGAACTGGAACAAGTAAAGCAGTTTCTACAATTGACAAAGAGGAACAAGGTACGAATTTCCTCAGGAAACTTTCACTTTGGATGGTAAACGAAACAAAGTTTCTCTGCTGTTGAAAATAGATGTATTATAATAGATGTAAGAATTTGAATGATAGAAAGGTTTAACTCAAAAATATTAATACTTATTTATTACTGTTATAATGGTAAGTACTCTGCTGAATACAAACATGCAATATTAGATAACACAATATGGTCCCTGTTTTCATAGCATTTACAAGTCAGTGAGATGGACAGACACACACATAAACACACACACTCACACACTTTGAAATTTATCAAAGTGATTGGAAAGAAAAATGCATGTCATGATAGAGAGTAACAGAGTGGTGGTGACTTTAATAGAATATTTAGAATATACTCTATCATTTTTTATGGAAAAAAGGTAAAACAAAATTTCATATAAAATAATGGGAGAATAATAATATTTAATACATTACATGTTGTTATTTTAAAGTAGTTGCTCAGGGTACAAGATAAGGGCATAAAAATTTCTCCAATTGATATTAGCACAAATCTTCTTTTTTAATGAACTAAGAGACATTAATAGTATAACTGACTTGCATTTTTCTCTTTTCCCTACTGTCCTTTCCCCTTTCAACCATCATAGTTCCTTTTTCCTTTTGAACAATTCCTTCCCATTTCACAATATCTATTCTACACTTTAGAACTTATTTACTCTTTCAGTTTCTAACACCAGGGCAAAAATATGATGTTTACCCATGTGAGTCTGATTTATTTCACTTAAGATTATGGTCTCAAGTTGCATCCATTTACCTATAAAAGTCTCAAGTTTATCCTTCTTTATGGTGGAGAAGTACTCCATTGTATAAATATACCACATCTTTTTAGTCCATTCCTCAGTTGATGGGCATTTGTGTTGTTTCCAAGATTTAGCTGTTAAAAATTGTGCTGCTATTAACATGGTTGCACATATATCACTGTGGTAAGATGTTTTTAATTCTTCTGGGAAGATACCCAGAATGGAAATAGCTTGGTGGAATGGGATCTCTAATCCTAGTTTTTTGAGGAATCTCCACACTGATTTCCACAGAGGTTGTACCAGTCTACACTCTCACCAACAGTGCAGAAGGGTTCCTTTTTCCCCACAGCCCCTCCAGCATTTGTTATTGGTTGATTTCTTGATGATAGCCATTCTTTCTGGAGTGAGATGGAATCTCAGTGTTGTTTTAATGTGTATCTCACAAACCATCATTTTCAGCATATATTTTTTCATACATTTATTTGCTATTTGTATTTCTTCATCTGAGAAGTGTGTATTCATTTCATATGCCCCATTTTTTGATTGGGTATTTGAATTTGGTAGGTCTGATTTTTTTGATTCTTTATATGTTCTAGATAGAAGTCCTCTGTCTGAGGGACAATTGGCTATAATTGTTTCACACTCTGTGGTTTGACTTTTCACTCTGTTGGTGGTTTCTCCTGCTGTGCAAAAGCTTTTTAATAAGATGAGATCCCAGTTGTTGATTCTTTGAATATTTCCCATGCAGTCTGGGTTTTGTTCATGAACTCTCTGCCTACATGTTTGTCTTCAAGATTTCAACCTACTTTCTCCTCTAGTAGATTTAGTGTTTCTGTCTTAATAGTTACATCTTTGATCCATTTTGACTTTAGTTTAGTGCATGGTGGTAAACATGGGTCTATTTTTAGTCTTCAGCATGTGGAAATCCAGTTTTTCCAGCACCATTTATTAAAAGGACTATCTTTCTTCCAGTGGACATATTTGACCCCTTTGTCAAAGATAGGGTGGCTGAATGTGTTTATAGTTATGTCTACATCTTCTAATCTGTTCCACTGGTCCTCAGGTCTGTTTTTTTGCCAGTACCATGCTGATTTTATCAAAGTAGCTTTGTAGTATAATTTCAAGTCAGGGATTGTGATGCCTGCCACCTTGCCTTTGTTGCCCAGGATTGCCTTTGCTATTCTAGGTCTCTTCTGGTTTCAAATGAATTTTTGGAATATTTTCTCTAGTTCTGTGAGGTATGCTAATGGTATTTTGATTGATATTGCATTAAATCCGTATAACAACTTGGGAAGTATGGCCATTTTCACAATGTTGGTTCTTCCTATCCATGAGCAAGGTCATCTTTCCATTTTCTCATATCTTCTTCTATCTCCTTTTTCAGAGTACTGTAATTTTCAATATATAGATCATTTAATTCCTTTGTTAGATTGATTCCTAAGTATTTCTTTTCTTTTGGATGCTATTGTGAAGGGTGTGGTTTTCCTAATTTCTTTCTCAGTGAGTTTATTGTTTGTATACAGGAATGCTATTGATTTTTGAGTTTTGACTTTATACCCAGTTATGCTACTGAATGTGGTTATTAAATCTAGAAGTCTTTTGGTGGAGTTTTGGGGGTCTTCTATATAGAGTATCATGTCATCTGTGAATAATGATAATTTAACTTCTTCCTTTCCTATCCTTATTCCTTTTATTTCTTTCTCTTGTCTAATTGCTCTGGCTAGTGTTTCCAGAACTATATTGAATAGGAGTGGAGACAGTGGCCATCCTTGTCTTGTTCCTGATTTTAGAGTGAAAGCTTTCAGTTTTTGTCCATTTAGTATGATATTTTTTGTTGGTTTGTCATAGATGGCTTTTATCAGATTGAGATAAAGACCATGTATTCCAATTTTTCTGTAGCATTTTTATCATGAGTGGTGATTGCCTTAGTTACTTTTCTCTCATTGGTGGGACAAAATACCCAACACTCACAGTTAAAGGAGGAGAGGTTTATTTAGCTCACAGTTTGTGGAGGTTTCAGTCCATACTAGGCTGACTCCAACGCAGAATGGCACATGGCAGAGGGCAACACTTCATGGCAGCAAAAAATAGCAAAAGGAACAAGAGCAAAAGGGAGGAGACAGAGAGCAAGCTTCTTTCCCTCCCTTATATTGTATGCAGGTTACCCACACCAGGGTGGGTGTAGCATTCCCACCCATAATCCAAGCATTGGACCATGAATCAGTCATAAACTTTAGAAGCCTGCTCCCATGACTACGTGAGGCTTTGGGGGGATATATAGACCCAAACCATAATAGTGTTGGACTTTGTCAAAAGCTTTTTCTGCGTCTATTGAGATAATTATGTGATTTTTGTCTTTGGCTCTGTTGATATTGTGCATTACATTTAGTGATTTGCATATGTTGAACCATCCCTGCATTCCTGGGATGAATCCCATTTGGCCATAGTGTGTAATCTTCTTGATGATTTGCTGCATTCTGTTTGCTAGTATCTTACTGAGGATTTTTGCATCTCTGTTCATTAGGGAGATTGGCCTGTAGTTCTCTTTTTTGGCTGGGTCTTTCTCTGGATTTGGTATCAGGGTAACACTTGCCTCGAGGAATGAGTTAGGGAGCATTGCTTCCCTTTCAATTTCATTACAGAGTTTGAGGAGTATTGGCATTAAATCTTCTCTAAATTTCTTGTACAATTCAGCAGTGAATCCATCAGGACCTGGGCTTTTCTTTGCTGGTAAGATTTTAATTACATTTTTAATTTCACTGACTGATATTCATTTATTCAGAATTTTTGTATCTTCTTGATTCAGTTTTGGTAATTCATATGTATTTAGGAATCTGTCTATTTCTTCTGTGTTTTCCATCCTATGAGAGTAAAGGTTTTCAAAGTAGGTATTGATGAGCTGAATTTCCACAGTATCTGTAGTGATTTCACCCTTTTCATTCCTCAATGCATGAATTTGAGTTTTTTCTTTCCTTTTTTTTTTTTTTTTGTGGGTACCAGGAGTTGACCTCAGGACCTCACACACCAGTGGGCACCTGTGCCACTGAGCAATATCACTGGCCCTTTTTTCATATGTGGGTTCCGGGAGTCGAACTCAGGCCCTTGTGCTTGCCAGGCAGGTACTTACACCGCTGAGCCATCTCCCCGGCCCTCTTTTTATTTTTAAAAGATTGGATAAGGGTTTATCAATTTTATTTATTCTTTCAAAGAACCAACTCTTCATTAATTCTTTGTATTATTTTCTTAGTCTCAATTGCATTGATTTCTGCTCTGATCTTAATAACTTCCTCCCTTGTATGGATTTTAGGCTTGCCTTGCTCTTCTTTTTCTAGAAGCATGAGGTGCAACATCAGGTTGCTTTTGTATTTATTCCATTTCCCTGATGTGAGAATTCACCACTATAAATTTCCCTCTTAGTACTGCTTTCATTGTGTCCCACAGGTACCAGTATGTTGTATCTGAATTTTCACTTAATTATAGATATTGTTTAATTTCTTCTTTACTTTCATCTGTGACCCATTGGTTGTTCAAGGGGGTGTTATTCAATTTCTGTGTGTTTATGGAGTTTTTGTGGGGTTTTTTACCATTAATTCCCAATTTCATTGCAGTATGGTCAGATAATATACATGGGATAATTTCAATTCTTTTGTATTTACTTAAGCATGTTTTGTGGAATAGTATATGGTTTATTTTAGAGAACATCCCATGTGCAGCTGAGAAGAATGTGTATTCTGATGTTGTTGGGAGGAACACTGTAAACATCTACTAAGTCCATTTTTTCACTGGTTTGGTTCAGTTCTGATATTTCTTTCTTTCTTTTTTTTTTTTTTTTTTTTTTGTCTGGTTGACCTATTTGTGACAGTGGGGTATTAAGGTCCCTCATTACAACTGTGTTATTCCTTATTTGATTTTTCATGTCTATTAATATTTGTCTTATATAGTTGGGTTCTCCTGTATTTGGTGCATACATATTTATGATTGCTATCTCCTCCTGTCAAAGTTTTCCCCAACAAGTATGTAGTGACCTTCTTTATCACTTTCGATCTTTCTTGGTTTGAAGTTCACATTGTCTGCAAACAGAATAGCTATCCCTGCTTTTTTCTGGGTTCCTGTTGCATGGAGTTGCATGGAGTTTTCCATTCTTTGACTTTTAGTCTATGAATTTCTTTTCAAGTTAAATGTGTTTCTTGTATCCAGCATATCACTGGATCTTGTTTCATGATCCGCTCTGCCTGTCTGTTTCTTTTGATTGTTGAATTTAGGCTAATTTACATTGATGGTTAAAACTGATATGTATTGTTTATCTTTGTCATGTTATTTTCCTGCTGTTTGTTCCCTGCTTTGCACCTCTGTTTAATTGTTTGCCTTGCTTGGTGGTTTCTTTCTGTTGTTGTTCTTTGAATTGTGTTCATTTTTGTTTTTGTCTAGAATATCTTTCAGTACTCTTTGTAGGGTTGGTTTGGTGGTCATGAATTTCTTCAGTTGTTCTTTGTCATGGAAGTATCTTATTTCTCCATTAATTTTGAAAGATAGTTTTGCAGGGTACATCAATCTTGTTTGGAAGTTGTTTTCTTTCAGGACTTGAAATACTTCACTGCAAGCTCTTCTTGACTTGAGAGTTTGTGATGAGAAGTCTGCTATGATTCTGAAGGGCTGTCCTTCATAGGTGATCTGTTTCTTTTCTCTAATAGCTTTTAATATTTTGTTCTTGTGCTGAATATCTGGGACCTTGATTATTATATGTCTGGGTGTAGATTTATTTTGAATTAGAGTTCTATATGCCTCACTTATCTGTATGTCAAATTCTTTTTACATGCTTGGGAAATTTTCTGCTTTTACTTCTGCAAATAGTTTTTTTATGTCATTTGTGTTGACTCTTGCCTTCTCATTGACACCAATTATTTTTATATTATAATTCTTTGCATCATCTTGCTGCCATTGAGTTTTTATTTCCTAATCTTTTGTTATTTTCAAGAGATCTTTCTTTGCATGATTGCTAGTTGCAATCCTGTCTTCAAGATCTGGAAGTCTGTCTTCAGTTTTGTTAAAGGGGTTTTGCCAGCTTTCAGTGGAATTTTTAACTTCCTGGGTATCTGTTTGAACCCATTTCATGCATTCTATTTCTTTCCTATATTGACCATTCACAGTTTCCATCCTCTTCCTATCATCATCTATTGTTTTATCTATCTCTACTCTAGATTTGCTGAGCAATTCCTTTATGAAAGTTGACATTTCTTTTTTTACCTGAGAGATTATTTCTGATCTGATTTCCTCTGTAGCCTCATGGATTTGTTTCTTTACTTCAGTTACTATCATTTCAGAAATGTCAGGTGTGTGTCTTCCATTTTCCTCTATCTCATTGCCTCCTGAACTTGTTCTGGGTGGGCTAGAGGTCTGAGGTTGCATTTTGCTTCTGCATCTTGTCATTTTGTATTTCAAAATTTTTATTTTGTTTTCTGTGTTGATCTTTGTAAGCTTTTGTAGCATGTAGCTTTATCACTAGTACCAAGGCCTCTCTAGACAAGGTTTGTCCTTCAGGGATATCTTCTGTGTGTAGGAGGTTCTTGGTTTGTGTCTGTCCCAAGAACATACCTTTCCAATTAATTAAGAGTGAGGTGTTGGTATCTGTTTGGCTCAGTCCCCAGTCCTTTGCTGCTGGGGTGTGGTGAGGTTATTACCCCAGAACTTTCCAGTATTGTTACAGACATGAGAACAACTGATGAAAACAGATATGACATCCTAACTAAAGTAGTATGATTAGCACTAACCATAGCATCAAGCACAGTTTAGAAGCTGACAAACTGTGGTAACTATTAATTTTGTACCTTTAACTATAGAAGCAAAATCTAGTTATATAACAGAACTGATCATAAACTGGGAGCTTGTGTGCAAAGTGTTTCCCCTTGGTAGAGTGGTTTTACCCAGTGGTGTGGAAGAAGGATAGTAGATAGAACAGAGTTAACTGAAAAGAAAAAGTAAAATCCAGGCTGGAGGATGAAGGATTATCACACAAGCTTTGGAAACTAGAGAAGATGGCAGAAAAGAAGGAATGAAGGAGTAAGCAAGAGATTATTGAAGTTGACAAGAAAAATCAGAGAGACTATTCACTCATATGAAAATATGATTAAGTCTAGGGAGGTAAATTGAGGAGAGAGGGAAATAAGATGAATAAATTAGAACAAAAATGTAGGTAAAAGACAAAATAAAAACGAGAAAAGGAATGGGAAACAAACCAGCAAAAAAAAAAGAAGAAAAATAAAATAGAATAAAAATAAAATAGAATAAAAATAAATAAAATTCCTCTGGAGTCCACTGAAATTCCAAAACTACGGTATAACACTGCCAAGCCTGCAGTAGAGTTTGTGCTGGATTTGAGGCTGATCTTGGCCTCCAGATGTGGGGGCCTGGGGCCAGAGTCTTCAGCCAGTACTTTCTAAGTGTAGCAGCCTCCCGCTCCTTACACTGCTTCTCTTGGCAGCATCTCTCTCCCAGCTGCTGTGCTGTTTTCAGACAGAGACAGGGGGCTGTTCCCAGCCCAGTGCACCTTTGACTCCTCCTGGTCCTTGCTCAGCCTTCTGTGTTCCTCTTCCACTGGCAAGACTCTGTCCTCTCAGGTCGTTTGTTGCACGGTGGGTGGGGTGCTGTGATATGGTCTGGTCCTCTGCTCCTGCTGTTGCAGTCCAAGGCTGCTCACTCCCAATTCTTACTCCTCTCCTAAGATGGGGTGCTGACTTCCCATTCATTGCTTTACAAGTTCTGCTGCCACCATCACCTACTTCTGCTGCAGTCTGTAACTTCCTCGGGTGAGATGGAGAGTGCTGTGGGGTGCCTTTCTGCTCCCGCCCCCAGCAGCATGGGGACAGCCTGGAGCTGCACAGTCCTGAGGTGCAGGGCTGTTTAATTCCCTGCACCTCTCTCACCACAGGTCACAGGGAGGGGTTAGCTGTTCTGTTTACTACACATTCACCCCTGTTGTTTTTAATCTTGTTTCTGGTGGTTCTAGTTAGCACTGTGGTGCACAAAAGGAACAGGAAGAAAAGAAAAAAGAAAAGGAAAAGAAAAAAAAGGAAAACTGGCTGATCATCAGGAAGGGAGCAGTTCACATAAGCAGAATTTACTGCTGGACTGTAGCGTCTTCTGTTTGGAGGAAGGCAGAAGAGGAAGGGGACTTTATACCCCAACTCTATCCTGTATGTTTTGATTTGGCCACACTATTTTAGTACACCCTTTTTTTTTCCCCCCTCTCCTTTTAAGATTCCAAATATGGTGGGCAGTCGTCTTGATCCAGCGACCCACCAGCAGCCAGGTAGGCTGGCTGCCGCTTTATTAAGTCCTTTATCAATGTTTTGCCTTATCTATTAGTCTCTTACATCAGATTGGTTTTAGTTTCAGGGTGTATGTCCCTCCCATTTCTTCCAATTACCTGTGTTTTAGTTGAATTTCTCTGAGTAGCTCTGAACGAGGCTCCTCCTCTATTCAGCCATGTTGTCTCCTCCTACTCTTCCGTTTTAACTAAAGTGCACGCCTCTTATCAACACAAAAAATTTAGCACAGCAAACTGCCCTTTCCTTGCAGCTAACCTGAGACTCTATATCTCCTTTGAGAAATGTAATTTCCAAGACCCTAAAACCAAGGCAAAGATCATGATTCCTTTTAGAGCCTATTTTTTTGTTTTTTGGGTTTTTTTTCCAGTTCTGGAGTCTAACTCTACCCTGGAAGATGATTCCCATGTTAAGTCATTTTAGTCAATAGAGTATAAACTCTATTCTTACAAAACATAGGTAATATTAAACCTGTAATTTTAGCTTTTAAGTATACAATATTCTCTGCCAATCTACATTATTCATTTTACATAGGGTTTCTCAACCAAAGCAGTATTGCTATTTGGGGGCAGAAAGTTGTCTGTTTTGGGGGCTTGTCCTGGGTATTATAAAATAGGAGCAGCATTCCTAGCCTTTATTCACTTTATTCACTTGATAATACATACATAAATCATAATAAACGAAACTGTCTTAACATTGCCAAATGTCCCCTGGGATAGATACCTGTCTTAGTTACTTTTGTATCATTTCTGAGACAAAATATCTGATGCCCAAATTTAGAGGGGGATAAATTTATTTAGCTCACAGTTGTAGAGGTTTCAGTCCATAACCAGCTGGCTCCAAGGAAAAGTGGCTTGGCAGGGCGGATTGCAGAGGAGAACCAGTTTATGGCAAGCAGAAGACAGCAAAAGCAAGCAAACAAGGGCAACATAAGCTTATTTCCTTCCCTTATATTGTATCCAGGCTACCCAGATTAGGGCGGTACCAAATCAATCAGTGGGCTGATTTAGTAATCACACAATGTTAATCCTAGCATCACACATTCTAGACTCAGTCACCTCTGAAAAAGCCCCACCTATGAATGCATGAAGCTTTGAGGAGACATCTAGACCTAAACCATAACAAGACTGGAATCTTTTCCATCATCTCTATTGAGCAACACCAAATTAATACTTTCAATATTTGCTGCTGCTGCTCTCTCTTTCTCTGTGAGTTTATATAGAGTGCAAAGTTTAAGTCATTATGATAACTATGGCAATGGTCAACATTTATTGCTGCTTATTAAAAGTGTAACCTCATTTAAGAAAAATTAAACATTGAAAAAATAAAATGCATCATAACATTGGGACAAGTGTTAAAAAAAACCTGAAGGCACTTCATATGCTACAGGCAATGCCTGATCCAGATTATGTGCCTGATACCAGGAGAGTTTGGCACGTTGACTTCTCTATTCCTTCAGTTGCTGTAGCCTCTGCCCTTTCATCAAGATCCCTCTATCTACACTCCTCACCACTGTTCAATGAAGAGGCCCATTCTCCTTCCTATCTCTACTTCTCCCTCTCCAGGTCTTCGAAGGCTTTGATTCCAAACAAATGATACTTGAAAAAAATGATAACCACCTACACCAAAGGACGATGAAGCCTTCTTCCAATCACTGTGTAAATCAAAATTATATTACATAAATATGCTTATAATGCTTAATTAAATGATGAATTATTTCCTCACAATTTGTCTCAGCAGCACTGTCTACCTGCAATTTCAACAAATATCACAGAAAGATTTCAAAACCTGACACTTAGAATATTTTGTCTAACTTTTAGATCAGGGATTTAAAGTGTATATAAATATTTAAAGGTATGTAATTCTCAGGGTATTGTTTTCAGAAAACAACTACTTTCTGTTTTAAAATGTTGTGCATGTAAAGTATAAAATATTATAGTCCTTCTATACAAGGCTATCATAAAATTAGACTACATCTACCCTAGGTTCTGTATGTGAAATGAAAAAGTGTGTCACCAAAAGATTTACACAGTAATGTCCATAGCAATCTTCTTGTGATAGCCTAAACCTGGAAACAAGTCAAATGTCCATCATTAGGAAAATGACAAACTAATTGTGAAGTATACCTGCCTAACTACAAGGAAGCACTACCTACCAATAAATAGAAACAAAGTACTGATCTCGAAACCTGATGTAATCATTCATCTTTTAGCAACTATAAAGAGAAAATGCAAACTGAAGTCATTTATATGAATGTTTAGGCAGACAAATTAATATATGGTGATCAAAGTCAACAAATGTTCACATGTAGATGGGAGTGGGGAAAAGACCTGCAAAGGAACTTACAAAAATTTTCGAGGATCATGAAAACATTACATATCTTATTTTGCATGATAGTTGTATAAGTCTATGTAATTGTCAAAACTCATAGGATTGAACACCTAAAAGCTGTGCATTTAGTGTAAATGATAAATTATTTTAAAAACAAAAAATATATTACTTATTTTTAAAATTATGAAAAATAGGGGAAAGAATGTTCATCATCCTATCACCCGAGGATTGCTGTCAGCCTGTTTAAGAGTATCTTTCTGCTTATTTTTATTAATATTTCATATTTTCTGAATCTCTAAGGATAGGAATGTACTCGAGATCATTGAATACCTTCTTTTTTTCTATTTGTACTCCTTCTCTTTAAGATTCCATCTTTTTTTGTTCATTTGTTTGAGATAGGGTCTCTCTCTATAGGCAGTTCAGACCGTCCTTAACTGGTTATATAGCCCAGGCTGGCCTTGAACTCACAGTGAGCCTCCTGCCTCAGCCTCTGGAGCACCTGGATTACAGGTATGTGTCACCATCCCCAGCTTTTAAGATTTCATCTAATCTCACAGTTTTTTATATGATCTGTATAGTAATGGTTCTCAGGTCTTTCTGCCTACTAGATATGCATGCAGATCCATCTCATTCTAGAATATACCAGGTATACACATGCTTCAGGGCATTCACATATGGCATTCCAACTATCTGGATATTTCTTCCCCAAGAAGTCTGCATTACTCCATTCTTCTCTTCTCTGAGGACTTCTATGCCATCTCTGAGTCTTCCCTGGGCAATCTAATGACAACTGTGACCTCTTCCTGTTCAACATCCCCAATGTCTAGATGGACCATATAACATCTTCCAAAGTAAATGGAAGCACTAGGATACTATTTGGCAATGATCTTTTCATCTGTGTTATCAGATGCTCCACTTTCTCTCAGAGGAGTAAAGGTAGTTCATATTCTGAAAAGTGTGAACAAGTTTGCAAAATGACTTAAAAGGATAAATCCACTTATGAATTTATACATAGTGATTGTGAGAGAAGGAGAAAAAGAAATCAAGTCCAACCTGGTCATGTCTCTATTTCTCCTGAATCCCAAAATAGTATATCCCTGGCTCACTTTCTCCTTCACAGCATTTGCCCACTAGAAAAAACTGTTACTTCATCTATATGCATTGGTATTGGTGACATTGACTTGTTCTACTTTTGCATTGCTATAAGTAGTCAGTAGATTCAAAATTAATTTATAAAAATAAGATGGTTAAGATAGATACACTACCATTTTTACTTAGTTCATTGAAGAGTAAGGTTTGTGCCAATAACGTTTGGACAATTGAATGCTAATGTCTGGTGTCCTGAATAACTAACTTAAAGATAGTAATACGTAATGTATTAACCATTGTTACCCTCCTATTATGTTGGTTTGAAAATTTGTTCTTCTTTTGAAAAAAAAAAATTAAAACCATAATTCACAGTAGATAAAGGCAAACAACAGAGTAATAAAAAGGTTAACTGGTAAAACTGAAAAAAATAGTTTTACTACAAAAAAGAATCAGTAATTATTGTTGTTAAAATAGATGAAGTGAAAGATACTGCTTACCATCCGAATGTGTATTCCACATGCCTAGTTTTGTGAATCAAATCATTTTCTATTCTGATTTCAAAACAAAACTGTGAGAGATCTCAGATTCCATTTTGTTCTTCATGTCCTCTTATTGAGTTGCCTTCCCCTATGTATCACTAATCAATTAGAAATTGTCTCAGCATTTCTGAACTCATCCTTTCTTCTCCATGTCCACAGTGTGTGTGTACATGAGTATAAATGTAAAGGTTTCAATCCTCCATCATGTCTTAGCTATCCCAATGTAATAGCCTCCTTCCAGTCACATTTCATCCTCTTGCCAGTATACTGTCAGTATAAACTTCCTAAGTAACAAATCAGATATTGTCACTCTCTCACTGAGATTCTTCAGAACTCCTTCTGTAGCTTTCTGGTAAAAGTTAATAAGTTCTAACGTTCTTTTGGTGTCCCTTGTAATGTTTGTCCTTGTGGGCTCCCTTACATTTTCCAATGTTGTCTACTCACCCATAAACATTCATGTTTCAGACACTTTGATAGAACCCTGTGCAGCATGTGTGTAGAATACACACAAAGTGGTGAGAAAGGCTCCATAAAAGAAGCCCTTTGGGAGCAGAGAGTAAGAAATGGAGATGCTGTTTAACCAGCAAGGATGAGCAGACAGATGAACAAGTCTTAAGGCCTGGTGAGGGACCAGGATATGTTACAGTAGAGCTGACGCTGTGCCTCACAGTTCAATGTGTTCATGCTGGGAAGGGGAAACCCTGAGTTACAGAAACAAGTCAAAGAGTAAAATCCCAGAAATTTTTGATGCTAAGGTAATACGTTTGAGATTGAAGAATAGAGAGGTCATTGTTGTTCCACTAAAAGCACTGCATACTTTTAAAAAAAATAGACGGAAAAGACACAAGTGTTAATAATTCTTCTCAAAAAATAAATCATTTTATAGTTGAACACAGTTATCTCAAGGTTGATAATTATAAAACATGATACATCTGGCCTCCTTTCTACCTCTTATCCCACTATAATAAATGATCACAATAGCCAAACCCATATTTCAAATATATAACCAGTTCGTATCACTGTTTAAAACTTTAAAAGCTTCACTGAAATCCTAGAGCATTTGAGAATAAAATTCTCACCATATTTTAAGCGTCCTAGTGAGCTGCACTTTGCTACCACTCCTGCCCAGCATCTGCCCTCCCCCACCACGCTGCTGACGACCCTGCAGCACTCTGGCTTCTCTCCTGTTTCTCAACAATGCCAATGCCAGCCCTTCTTCAGCGACCTTGTGCTTGTTCTTTTACCTTGGGATTCTCATCACCTGATCTTTTTATTGAGGCTCCTGCTTATCATCTAGATGTCCCCTCAATTGGTATCCTCTCATAATTATCTTAATTATTTGTGTACTTTCTAATTTTATGTATGCCTGTCCTTCATGCTAGAATATAAATTCCTTGAAAGAAAGAACATATCTGTTTTGTTTATAGACCCAATTCTTGCACCCAGTAGAATTTCTGGCACATAAAGCACACTCATCAAATATGTGTCCAGTATTGAAAAAGAAGCTGAGAGTCTTCTTTATAAAAGTAAAGAAAAACATCGATATTCAAATAACTGTGACCCCTCCATGTTTTACATAGGATTACTATATATATATGTATATACACACACACATACATTCAGGTACATATATTTTTCTTTATGTGTGAGGAAGTAGCAAAAATGGGGAAAAATCAGTAAACATGTAAGCTCCAAATAAGAATAAGTAAATCACACGAGGAAGAACATCAAATTCAAAGAAACAAATCAGAAAAATATAGGTGACCATGCATGTGAAATATTCAATGTGTGAAGTCTGCCTCTTCCAGTTCTTGCAAACCAGACTTGTAAGAATAAAATGAACAGCAGAAAGAGCTCATCCTTGATCCCATCTGGAGAGCTAGTACAAAGAGAGACCTAGAAGAAAGGGGATGAAAACACGCTGGGGTCACAGAAAGAAACTGAGTTGAAAGGAGGGAAAAAATCTGCATTCCGAGTCATTTGGAACAGAAAAGGCAGGGAGACATTATCTGAAGACCATGTCCACCAGAGGCAAACAGGCTGAAAAAAAATTGACATCTGTGAAAGTCTCATGTGCCCCAGATCTGAGGGGCAGGATGAAGAATGTTTATGTAGTACAAGAAGGTGTTGGGAGAGGGGAGGAACAGTCTCACATGGAAACATATGCTCTCCGAAGCTACTTGAGAAATAAAGCATGCCGTCGAGAGAGAGAAACATCTGTGTTGCACACGGGCAGACCACCAGTAGCGCAGCAGGCTAGAGGAGGAAGGGAAAGGCGTACACAAACAAGATCGGACATTATGTCCTGTCAAGGTGACATGTAAAGGCCCTGTGTCTGCATCTCATTCTCTGGTGGGTTAATGGGAACTTAGCCATCTGGGGAAATCAAGGATGAGTAAACTGGCTGCTTTGGTATTTTCACAGTTTTGCAAAAATGGCAAAGCATTCCCAAATTCTTCTTGGGCTATTTTTTATTTTTCTCTTCTGAAAAGAATCCTGTACAGTGCAGTTTATTGATATGTATGCATATGTTGAGAAATATATTTTAGGGCTCTTATTCTAAATCTACTGCAACAATACAAGCAACTGTTTCTTACCCATTGACCACAGATTTTCAGGACATAATACTAAATTTAGAAAACAATACTTCACATTAGTCAATGACAGTGGGAATTCATAACATTAATAAGATATCACTCCTCTTTAAATGTTAGAAATTATGACGTCTGAGATATTCATGTGAAAATCATAAATTTAACAATTTACTAAAGCACAGAAATAAAGTTTCAAGTTGTTATTCTACGACTCCATTTTAGTGGTTAAACAAAAAAGTTAAAAATTAGAAATCAAGCAGGTGAAAACTAGAAATAAGATTAGAAATAGTTTAAGCTAGAATTTTACTATGTTATAATTTATGATAACTTAAAAGCTTATTTATATGAAAATGTATACAAAACATATAGCAATATCCATCTTTACACAGAAATATGTCTATGTTTGTAAACAGGTAGAATTTGTCATTGAAAATATAAAATTTCTAGAAACTTGGGTTTCAGATTAGCAAGGATGGCAAAAAATTTAAGACATAAATAACTTCAAGCATGTGGTATCTGATATCCACTATATAATTCTTGAAACTATAAAAAATGACAGAAAACATGTAGAAAGCACAAATGTCTAATGAAGGAAAGAAAACCATTGAAATTTTGTGCATATAGTTTGCAATATCTTGATAAACTACGAATGAATGTCAAATCTCTAAATATATACAATAATCAAAGATTAGGAGTGTAGGATAAAATAAAAAGCACTGAGTACTTTTAGAGTGTCTGGTAAATGTAGACCAAGTGTGGTCAAGAAAATAAAACTGAAAAATTCATTCATCTATGTTGCGTGCCCTTGCCAGCAAGGAACACACGAAAGTGGAACTTGTTATTAACAATTTATTAACGCTGTACAGGGACCGAAGTCGCACCCAAGCCGGTTCTCAAGCTAAGCTAGCTTCTTCCAGCTTCTTCTTCCAGCTTCTTCTTCTTTTCTTCTCCCCCGGGCACTCTCCTATATAGGAATCCATCTCCAATCACCCTCTGCCACGAATAGCACACCCATTGGGCGCTGCCGCAGGGATCCGCCCACTGCCCAAAACCTTCCCTAATAAGGGAACATAGAAATGCGGAACATAGGCTGATCAGCTGATAGGAAGCAGGCTATCCGCGCCATGTTGGTGGCGCAGTAAGAAAAAGGCTCCCAACACATCTATATTCTAGACATAAAATACCAATTCTATATAAGATCACAAATGTTTCATCAGTGATATTTGGTTTTCAGAATGTCTTGGGGTCATTTGTGCCCCTCTTTCAAAGAAAGTGACCAACACTCAGTATCCCATTAGGCTGCTTTAAATGGAATTTACATAAGTTTTCCTTCCTTTCATTTACCAATAGTGATTTTAACACTCTATGGACTACTTCTTGAGCTCTCCTGGATTACTGTTATGTATGGAATAGTAACTATCATTTAGTGAGAGCTTAATAAATGTTAATTTACTGATGTGTTATCTTATTTAATTCTTACAACAACCCTGTATTGTCTTTTCTTTTTGTTTCCTTTTTTAAAGATACAGAAACTAAGCCTTGACTATAGAAGCAATGTATTTTGAATTAAAATTTAAATCATAGACATATCTAACTTCAAAAATCATATTTTTTCTCTTATAATTCCTCTCTAATAAATCATTTCTACCTGATTAATTTCTGATATTGACATTATGTCATGACTCTACATTATTGTCCTGTGTCAATAAGTTCAAAATGAGACTTATTTCTCACCCTATTAACTATTAAAGTGATAGCTTAGTTACAGAATCTTATAAAATATAAAATAATATAAAGACAAAACAGTATTGTCACTGTAACCAAATCATTCAACACTGAAACTAACACTTCAGAATAATGACTGTTAGCTTTTGTCATTTGTGTTTTGTGCATTCCTTCGCCCATTCCTGCCTACACAAAGAACTGATGTATTTTGAAAATTCTAAGAATTCTAGTCCTTTGAGGAAAAATACCACTTCAAGCAAGAAGGTCTCTCTGAGGTTGGCATAGCCTATTCCATATAATGGCGGGCTTTCCACCAGCAAATGGCTCAATTTTATGTTTGTCCAGGAAAACTAGACTGACTTCCAGAATGGTGGATTGAGAATTTCAGTGAACCACTCACTCTCCACAAAAATATGAAAAATTATGACAAAACAATTAGAAGTAATCATTTCTAGAGTCTGACAAGCTACTGGTTAGTTAATGAAGAAATGTACTGAAAGGCCTGATATCTTTAAACTGTATTCAAATGCCATGTGCTTCCTTAATATCTTGGAATCTTATGGAGTTCCAAAAGCCTTGCAAAATTTGGGCTGTTGAGGGAAGCCTAATGTCAAAGTTATTATAATATTGTTATTGACCCAAAGTTTGTGTCTTGCCCAAAATTCATATGTTGAAGCCCTAGTGTGGCTGGCTTTCAAAAGGGAACCTAAGGAAATATTTATGATGATTAAAATTACATGAAATCATGAGTGGGGCCCTGATCTGATGGAAAAAGTGTAATAATAAGAAAGAGAAACCAGACTTCTCCTCTTCCTCTCCCTCCTTCTCATTTTCATTGTCTTCTTCTTCTCCTCTCCTCCCTGTGTGCACAGAGCAAAGAAAGGCCAGGAGCCTCCCAGGGAGAAAACAAACAACACAACCCAAGGAACAGCCCTGGCTATCCCTGCTGGCACCTTCGTTTAGACTACTCATCTCTAGAAATGTAACAAAACAAATTTCTGTCATGAAAACCACCCAGCCTGCATTTTATGATGGCAGTATGAGTAGACTAATGCAGATATATTATGTAAAATATTGGGGTTTTTTGTTTTTGTTTATATTTATTTAATTTTTTGGTACAATTTAGATATACGTAATGATCACATTCATCATAGAAAACTTGTACATGGTATGTCTTAGTTCCTCTTTTTTTTTTCCCATTACCCTCCCCTCTCTTCAACTCCTTTTCCCTTTCTTCTTTGCAAAGTTTGTTTCCATTTTATACTTTATTCTTTTTGTTTTCTTTTCCCCTTCTCCCCCCAACTCCCTGTCCCCTTCCCTTTTAAACAATTTCTTCCTATTTCACATCATCTATTATACATTTTGGTTCTTATTTACACTTTCAGTCTTTCACATCGGAGAAACAATGCTATATTTACACGTGTAAAATAAATGCTTATTTCACTTAAGAGTATGGTCTCAAGGTGCATCCATTTAGCTATAAATGTCTCAAGTTTATTCTTCTTTATGGCTGAGTGGTACTCCATTTTATAAAAGGAATTACCCACAGAGTGAAAAGACAACCCAGAGTCGGGAAAAAAAATCTTAGCCAATTTCTCTACAAAGGACTAATATCTGGAACATAAAAAGAATTGAAAAAAATCAGATCTCCCAGATTGAAAGACCCAATTCATAAATGGGCATCTGAGATGAATAGACATTTCTCAGAAGAAGAAGTACGAATGGCAAACAAATATATGAAAAAATGTTCAACACCACTGATCATTCAAGTGATGCAAATTAAAACAACACAGATTTCATCTCACTCCAGAAAGAACGGCTATCATCAAGAAATCAACCAATAACTGCTGGTGAGGTTGTGGGGAAAAAGGAACCCTCCTCCACTGTTGGTGGGAGTGTAGACTGGTGCAACCATTGTGGAAATCAGTGTGGAGATTCCTTAAAAAACTAAGACTAGAGGTTCCATTCGACCCAGCTATTCCCCTTCTGGGTATCTTCCTGGAAGAATTAAAAACATCAGACCACAGTTATACATGTGCACCCATGTTCATAGCAGCACAGTTTATAATAGCTACATCTTGGAAACAACCCATCAGCCCATCAGCTCAGGAATGGATAAAATACTAAGTTTTTTAAAGTAAGTTATACGACATGCAAAACAAAAGTAGAATATGTGCCACATAAAAAATGCAAAAAAGCAGTCTTTCCCTGACAGGGCATAGGTTTTGCTTTGGACATAGTACATAAAGACATCAAATCAGCTATTATAAATACATTCAAATAACTAAAAAGGTATATCTAAAGGAACTGTATATAAAATATCTAAATTATATTTAAATTAAAAGGACATATGATAATGATGTGTCACGAAGAATATCTGTAGAAATAATTCCTTATTCAAAAGTTACAATAATTGAAAAGAAAAATAATTATTAGATTTAATGAGACAGTCCAACTGGCAGAAGAAACTATAAGTGGACTTAATAGTTCAAGAGAGATTATGCAGTCGAAGAGGAAAATGAAATCAAATGAAAAAATGGAACAGTGCTTCAGAAATATTTTCATGACACCATCAAGCTTACTAACATACACATAATGAGAATCTCATCAAGAGAAGAGAAAGGACAAAAATTATATTTTAAGAAATAATGGTCAAAAGCTTTTCAATTTTGACAAAAATATTAATTTATATACCTAAGTGGCCCAAAGAGCTCCAAGTAAATTACTCTAAAAATAACCACCACAACTATACATATCATAGTCCAATTGAGAAAAGCCATAGGCTTTAATAAGAATAGCAACTATGCAGTTGAGTAGCTAGAGTTCATGCTGCTCAGGGCGGTCCTTCAATTTGCTGCCTTCCAGCATATCTGAATATGTTAACCTATATAAATAGAAAATTTAAATGATGCATAGAGAAAATTTTTAACAATTATTTATTAAATAAAAATAATCTACAATGTTACTTAAAGTAGAAAATTAACATGACCTATAGAGAAAATGAAAATAATTTTTGCACAGATTCGTTCATTACATTAAACATATAGTTTAATAGAATTATGCTGTGAAATTTCCACAACATCTTACGGTTAGAAAAATATGTCCACTAGAACCAGAACCAGTGTACAAGAGCTGTGTCTATTCCAAGCCATCTCATTGGTCATTGCAGCAATTGAACACACCAGCATCTCCAGCCACATGACTGCTTACACACAATTGTACCAAGCGGCAGCAACGGTGGAGACACATATGGAAACCACTCAATACAATTTGTGTGTAAGCCGTCATGCAGCTAGAGATGCTGCTGTGTCAGGCGCACATAGGAAACCTGAGCTTAACATCAAATATAGTTCAAAAGAACCATAAATTATTACCATAATTTACTGTAGTCCATAATAAATTCTGATTAGTTAATTGATGTGAGTAAAGGCAATACTAATAATCATATTAGTAACAATATTTTTTAAAGAATCCTTTACAAAATGTTACAAATGTTGCAGAGTCCATTCAGTAAAAGACGAGATAACATTTTAAGAATGTAATAAACTGCAGATGTAACATTTGGTTTCAGTGTACTTGAATCTTCACCGTGTTAAAATGGCATAAATTGGTACAATATAATTTTCCTTTTGGCCAATAAAGCCACCCAAAATACGTACCCCAGGGGCAGATCGCCCCCCCCAGCTACACCACTGCAAATATATCTTACTAGAAACCGTAGATTCCACAGCATCAAGGGGTAACATAGTCAAAGTGCTTAAAAAAAAGAGTCTGTCAAACAAGAATTCTATATCCAGCAAAACTAGCCTTCAAATATAACAGAGAAAATAAGGCATTTTCATAAGACCAAAACTGAGAGAATTTGCTGCTAACAACTCTGACAAAGAATAATTATTAGAGTCTAAAGACTGAGATGAAAGAACACAGAACATTACCTTCAATTCACACAAAAAAATTAAAACCATCAGAAAAAGTAATCATGTAGCAAATTTAAAAACCAGAGCAGATTACTTTTGTTTGTAACTTTTCTACTATCTTATTTAAAAGGCAAATATATGAAAAAATAATTACAAAAATCTATAGATAGTCTTATGATACTTGTATAACAATTGCAGCAAAAAGGAGGAGGGAAAATACTTCTCTATACATCTGTATTTTAGTATATTGTTTATATCCTGCTGAAATTACACTGGTATACATCTCAACCAGATTGTTTTTAATATATTAATTGTAATACCCAGGAATCCACTAAAAGCCCTGAGAAATATAATAAAAGAAATAAGAAAATTAAAATAATACAGTAGAAAATATGTATTTAATGCAAAAGAACACCATAATGGAGAAATGGAATAAAAGACACTGGATGTAGTAAAAACAAATAGTAAAATAGCAGATATGAGTCCTACCCTAACAATAATTACACTAGATATAAATAAAGCTCTAATCAAAATGTATAGATTGCAGATAAATTTTAAAACTCACCTACGTATTTTCTGTTAAAAAATGTACATTTTAGATTCAAAGGCACAAGCAAATTAAAGGGATAATGAAATGTAATTACAAAATAGATTAAAGATCTATATTAACATCAGATAAAATAGATGTTAAGACAAAAAAAATGTTTGTAGAGATAGCAGCTATTGCTTCCACAAATAATGATAAAAGGATCAGCCAGTAAGGAAAATAGAAGAAGTATAAACATATGCACCTAACAACAACATTCCAAAATATGACTCAATACCTCACAGAATTTAAGGAACAAATAGAAAATACAGCAATAATGGCTGGAGATATCAATATTCTACTTTCACTAAAAGATAGAAATTGCCTAAAGGGCAACTTTCCTTGAGCTACACTCCCAGTCTTCTTTAATTTTTTTTTTTATTTTGACACAGGGTTTTGTTAAGCCAGTAAATTGCCCAGGTTGGACTTGAACTTGTGATTTTCCTGCTCTAACCTCTCCCAGAGTGCTGGGATGACAGGTGTGTACCACCACATCTAGCAGAAACTAAGTACATTTGACACATCCTCTCTTTGACCTCTAACATCATATCCATCATAAAACTCAACAAACATTTTAATGTGATGTCTTGTTCTCTGTATGACCAATGCCACCATCCTGGCACAAGCCACCACTCTCTCTCCTTAGACTTACTTTATAAGTTTCTAGTTTCTTTACTAATCTCATTTTCTTCTTTCCCTTTTTCAGTTCTTTTTCCATGCAAAAGCAAGTGCCATATTATTTATAAATGTTTTTTTGGAGAGTAATACTGCAAATCATGAAACTCGTAAGATTTCCATTATATTCAAAATAAAATCAAACTCCTATCAAATGCCTACGAAACTCTACAATATCTGAGCATGTTTAATTCTTTTAACAATGTTTACATTCATAAATCCCATTTTGAAAACTTTTTTGCACATAGCTTCTTTCCTTTTATTATACTCATCACAATCACTTTTTTGTTTACCCTCTATCCTGCTATTCCCCCCACATGGACTCCTCCAGGTCCCAGCTTAAATATGCCTTTCTCCAGCGAGGTTTTCTTTGATCCCCCGATCCAAACCATACTTAACACTCACTTTCACTGGTTTCTATACATTTTCCTTCAAAGATCTTATCCCTCTATTTTTATGTATTAGTGAAAATATTCTTTGAAAACTGAAACCAAAATTCATCAGTTTTTTCAGCTTTTCCAAAAATGTAAACTAAAGAAAAATAATACAGCAAATTTTAATTTAATAGGCAAAAATGATTACAAAAGGTCAATGCTTCTTATGACTTTAGATTATATTTGTCTTCTGTGGATGATTTCTCTTCTGAAAGGGACTCTGAGAGGAAAGGAAAAGATTCATGAGTCTCTTAATTTTAAGTGGCCACCAAAATGTGTTTTATGTCTAAATTCTGCCTGGGTATCTCTTTCTTTAGGATCAGAAACACTTTTTATCTTTAATTATTTCATCTCACTGTCAACATACAGAATCCTTGGTATTCTAGATTTTTATAAAGGTCATTCAAATATTCTTTTATCAGGCTTAAATCACATATTCTTTCATGGTTTTCATTATAATTAATGGCCAATGGTGTCGTGATTTGTGCTTATTTCAGACAAACATTGAGGTGTGTTAAGGAACATAGGACTGTGGAACATCGAGTGAGTAGAACTCATGATGGAAATATTTATGAATAAAATAGATATTTTTTAAGAATGTTTTTCTTTTTGTAAAATATTGGTAATAATGTTTCATTTTCAAAAGCAAAATTGCAATTTTTTAACATATGTCATATCAATAAAATTTTAAGTGTCCTGAATTCCTAGTGTTTGGAAATTATGTTGACCTTTTCAGAAAAATTTTTTGAATTGAAATTGATTGATCAAGTTGAGAAATTTTGGGTAGAATGAAGTATATTATACTTGTTCACACTGCTTCCACACTTAGAGCCATTAGCACAACAGATGATTCTGACTGACATAAACACATGACATTATGCCTGAAAGCTATAAAAAATTAATCACTTGCTTCAATGTTCATTTGGAAGAGTTGGAATTTCATGAATTTTAATTTTCAGTATACAAAAAGAATAGAAGTACTTAACTTGTAAAAACTACATATCACTTATTTGTGGTATGTATAAGAAGTTAACACTATATAATATGTCAGTATATAATTTGCCCTGTGATAATATAATTTCTGTCTGCCTTGGTTAAAAATGCTTTTCTGTAGATAAATATATCTACATAAATATATATGCATATGTGTCTACATGCCTTTTCAAAGTATTTTGGTTAAAATATTTTATTAAAGCAAGTAGAAAGTAAGTGACTAAAAGCTGAATAATCAGGAAGCTGTATTTCAATGATTCTGTCCCTCTGCTCTTATTCTTGGGTCATAAGTTTCAAGTTCATCTTCCTTACTAACAAAAACTAGTCACTGGTATAGTTACCTCTTAAGTGTACTGTTTTCCAAGGAAAACATTAAAGTTAATATCAAATTGTGCTTATCCAACACACAAAATCTTAAATAAATCTCCTCTGAAAAGAATAAAGACCTTCCCTGATGCTTCCTGGACATAGCATAAATTTTCAAATTCCACTTGTCTTGAAGAAAATGACTCTTTTCATTGCCCAGAAGTAACTGTAGACCTCAAAAACATTAAGAGCAGACTCAAAAATTTCCACTTCATCAGGACAGCAAAGGAACTATGTATACGAAAATACATGGAGAAAGAAAAGTTTCTAAAAACTTCTTTGAAAGCTTAAAGGATCTTTGAAAGGAAGTTTGGCATTTTAGTGGTATTATACCTTGCTCTGAGGTTCTTTGAATTACTGTTTCTCTCTTCGTGTTCCTTTGAGCATCTACAAGGAGGGATAATTCTGCAGTACCATTTTCCCAGACATTTTTAATATCTCGTATTTTTACAATATTATCAATAGTTTGAAGCATTATTGTTGCCCTTTTGAACCTTCTCTTATGCAATAAAAAATGGTGGGCATAAATTTTGACCACATATGTATATTACTGAGTTATCTTGGTAGTAGAAACTGAAAATTAACCTATCAGAGATTGAGCTAGCAAGAGAAATTTTGAAAGTTCCAGATTCTTACTGGATGTGGCAACTTCAAAATTTTGTGTAGAAGAATCGAAGGGGCAATAATCTATTGTAATTTAAATAGGAGTTTAGATGAATTGTCTAAAATTGAGAAATGCACTATTTTTAATTAGATTATATATTTATTTAGAATGACTTGAATTTGCATTGCTTAGCAAACATGACTTTTATCTTTTTTTTTTTTTTCCTTCATTACTAGGGATTGAACTGAGGGCCTTTGCACTGAGCTACATTCCCCAGCCATTTTTCATGTTTTATTTTGAGACAAGGTTGCCCTAAGTTTCCCAGGCTGGGAATCTTGAGATTCTCCTGCCTCTCCCATTCAGAATACTAGGATTACAGGCATGCACCACCAGGCTCAGCTCATTATATGTTTATTTGTAGAGTTGATGGAGAGAGGAGACACTATTGACTCATGCTTCCACTCTACAAAGAACCAAGAATTTCAGAATAGCTGTAGGAGAGTAAGGTAGGCCAGAAATAGCGTGCCTGAACTTGTTAAATCGGAATTAATATCTACATAGAAAGAGTATAATAAAAATGTGTATGTGACAAAGAATTGGAATTTTAATTTTTTTTTAAAGAGGTTTAACTCCCGTCATCTACAGCCATTGTTCTAGGGGCAACTAAATGTTGTATTCAAATCACCTTCATTCTCTCAATTTCATGACAGCACTTGTTTTTACTTAATTACAGTCATTATGCCAACCAGGGTACATGATCGTATTCTTATGATCAAGGACTTATCTGATTGATAGTTCTTTAGAACCTACTATCTGCTTGCCACACCTTGTGTCTTTCACTATATTCAATATTGATTCAGTGAGTACAGAATTGAGCACAGAATCTAAAATCAGCTCTTCTCTTTCAATAAAAGTGACATGACTAGGATGGTCAAGTATTCTGAAAATATTCAAGCAATACCTTGAATTGAGTATCATACTTATCCTTCCTATGTAGAATATAGGCTAAGTTAGCATCTGACATCCCTTAAAATTCTTTTCTCTGTCTCTTTTGCCTCTTCCAACCTTCCTTCCTGTAACCTTTTATATTAACAGCAAAAACAAAAAGGCTTCTTGATGTTTTCTACAAAGGCCTAACACTACCCTGTATTTATGCCTATATACTAATAATTTCTCCAATCCAGAATGCTCTTTGCAGTGGTTATACATATATTACTTCTCTTGGAATTCTATTTATCTTCCAAAGAGCTCTCAAATTCCACATCTTCCAGGTAGCAGTATCATGCCAAGCCAAGGGAGCAGGGTCAGTCCACCTATCCACTGGGGTGGTACTGCTGCCCTATTGAACCTATAAAACAAATCATTAAGCCAGGAGGATTATTCTCAAGTGTTAAGATTTGATAAGGTTTGCCTTGCCAGGCTTTGGGCTTACAGGGGAATTGTCACTCCTTCTTTCATGCTTATTTCTCTCCTTTTGAATGGGTATGTTTGTCCAGTGTATGTGTGTATCACCAATATACTTTGGAAGCACATGACTTGTTTCTTTTCAGAGGTTTATAGCTGAAGAGGAATTTTGCCTAAGGATGAATTATGTCTCAAGTCTCATCCATACCTGATTTACATAACATGTAGATGGGACTTTGAACTTTAGAGTTGATGCTGGAATAAGTTAAGGCTATTGGGGATTGTTGGAATGTGATAAATGTATTTCATAAACTAGAAGAATGTCAGTTTGGGGGCCAAGGGATAAAATATTATAAATAGCATGTTTGTGCTCTCCCTCCCAAATTCCTATGTCGAAATCTTAACCCCCAATGTGATGATAGTAGAAGGTGATTAGGTTTAGATGATCTTTAGGTGGTGACCTTAAGGAGGTGATTAGGTTTAGATTAAACCATTTGGTTGAGGCCCCTATGATGAGATTAGTATGCCTAAGAAACAGGAAAGATGATTTTTCTCTCTTGCCCCTGCAAGGATATATGAAATGATGGGTATTTGCACACCAGATGGAGTGCCCTAATCAAACCCTATCAAAACTACGTGTTTGACCATTCTACCCTCCGAGACTGTGAGAAACAAATGTTTGTTATTAAATCTACTCAGTCTATGGCTTTTGTTACAGTAGCCAGAACCGACTGAGACACTTAAGCTTTTATTCATTCATTAATTCATTCAGTTATTTAGCTTTTGCCTTAACTCGAGATAATGATACATCATACCACTTCTTTCTTTCCACTCTCTTACTGACATATGCTATTTCATCCCCCGTATTATCATTTTTAATCCTTTGTTTCCTTCTTTTTTAAGGTATAATCTCTAGGAAAAACCTGATAGATACTATTCAATCTCTCCTAAGAGTTGATTGGTAAATGTATTTTAAACTCAACTTTGTATTTGCTAAAGTAAAATGTATCTGAGTGGTATATAAGCCGATAGTTATTGATGGTAGTACTCATGACACTAGTACTGCGGTATGATATAAAGCAGCATGAGCTCCGCCTGTGAGTTCATTAGAAATATCTCTCAGGCCACACTCCAGTCCTACCATATTGTGAACTGCATTTTTAAATAATTCTGGGAGACATGCATTTACCTAAAGTTTGAGAAACACTACAGAGTTCATGTGCTGTAGAATCAAAGTCTTAGTGTGAGTCTAGGCCACACCATTTACTATCTAAGGCTCATGGGACAACTTCAAAAACTCAGTAATTTTAGCCCTGGGTGACTGACGGGAACATGGATCCAGAAATCACACAGTAATTAGCAAAAAGAAATTTGTTTAAGCAAACTTATCAGCAGTTCAGTGAGACAAAAATGAAGGGTCATTCAATATCAGATTCTATATTCTAACTCATTTGTAGAATCACTATGTCATTTATTGAATGAAAAAGATATATCAGAGTGTTTCACTTAAAATTATACATAGACATCATGGAAGCTTACATTCTAGGTATAATTTGTGGCAGATACTTTTAACAGAAAATAAGGAAAAATTGTAGAGTAACAGATTGTCAAATGGGAGAAGTATTAGGAAATCATTGCAATAGTAAGGTAAGAAGTGCTATTGGTCAGAAAAAAAAAAGTATTAGGAGTGTAATATTGCAAGTAGATGTGAAATATTTTGAAGAATGAGCATCAACCACTGGTTAGATGTCAGAAGAAAGTTGAGTGTAATTTGAAAATGATCGAGTTATAGCATCCTGGATAACATGAGCCAAAAGAAGAAATAAAGAATGGGAGAGAGGACATCCCACAAATTTAAACAGCACCTGACAGCCTCAAATTCTACATTCTTGCTTATAGTTTGATAGTGGTAAATCAACTATAACCTAATGAAACTGATGTGGGAGACATAAGGACCTTTTCTTCATTCTTTCTGCCTGACATATTTGGGAGGAGGGTTTGTGTGGTTGGTAAAAATTTCACTGGAAAAAGTCCATGCTCAAGGTCCACTAGAACCCAAGAAAATGCAGATATGAGTTTTTTAAAAGGAGTACATTTTTATTGGGAATGGCATTACTTTAGATATGTGTGTGAATACTAAGTTATAGAGAATCAAAAAGAATTTTAAAAGATAGTGTATTATAAATTCACATCTGAAAACTAATTTCTTCCAAAATTCATGCTTCTTTACAAGTATTTTATAGTATAATGTAAGTCGGTGTTGAGTTAGAGGTTTTAAAACGATGAAATTATCAAGATTTTAGACATAAGAATAAAAAAATACAGTTTTATTATTCTGTAGAGTGCTTTGCTTACAAAGCACTGTTTTTTCTGTAGTGTTGTTGGTAAAATGAACATCATAGTCCATTTAACTTTGCTAGATACATGAGTTGGGTTAATTGGACACATAAATAACAATTTCCAAAAACCATATGTGAAATATGTGTGTAATTTCATACCTTTCCTGACTTTATCTCATGGAAGCAATTTAAACAAGGCTTAGGGAAAAATGTATTTTTAGGAGCTGCAATACTCTAACTTTCTGCTATAGTTTATCTCTGTAAAAATAATTTCTGTAATTGTGCAGTCTTGCTTGCATTACTTGTTAATTAGCTTTAATTATACTTTCAGCCAATTACTCAAAATGTGACCTTTTCTAACAAAAGTCAGGCAAGAAGAATGTAGGTGAGGTACAGGAACTAAACTGTACACAATAAACAAGTTGGTGACAGTAATGTTTTTAAATTTTTTGCTTATCTACTCAACACTTGGATAACCTGTTACTAATTATACTTTCACATATTCATTTTTATGAAATTCATTACCTTTTCCACCAAATTCTCAAAAAACTAGAACATGAAATTGTTATTTAACCTTTACAGAGTAAGTAGTTTAAATGGATCCTTGCTCATCTGAAATGAATTAAATTGATAGCCGTCGTGCAAAACAAATCTTTGTTTATTACTACATATTTGAAAATAAAATATGCTGCATCTTATTCTATGATCACAATTTTTAGCACAAGGTTTTCTGTATCAAGATCTCAGATATTGATAGTGATGGAGATAACGTGTTAATGAAAACAAAGGAGAAGGAATAAAAAAACTTGAACGTATGAGCATTCAGCCAAGGATTAATGTTGGTTTCACATTTTGTACCGCAGCAGTATTTATTTAAGCTCTCCATCCTCCCTGTACAGTACGCTTACTGATGTACACAGCATGTAGAATCCTGAAATTGTAAACAACTCTTTAGCCCATCTTCCCTGTCTGCTTCATTGGTTAAGTTATATGTTTAGCAAAACTCATTATGTTTGGAACCACCATATTATTTCAGTTGGGCCTTTTAGTGAATTTATATAATTAGTAATTAATAATATTAATAATTAATATTAATAATTTCATAACCCTGTGGAATTTGAATGCATAAAGACAGATAATTCTTATTTCTATGAAAGGTGAATACTTTGTAAACATTAAATAAAGACCAGGAGATCATATATGACCTCTTTGGCTTTAGCTAATCATATATATATAAATCATATATATATATTTGATTTAAGTAAATTCGAGATATACTAAGAAGAGTAGAAATAAAGCCTTTTAAATCCAGAATAACTCTAAACTCAGATTGCCACAAATGTGTTTTTAAGCTCTAGTTCAAGTTCACAGAAACTGAAACCAGAAATTATAGATAATTTTCAAAAGAAACTTCTTCAAGAAAGATGTTGGAGATCACCAATCAGCATATGCATTCTATATACAAAGCTAGCTTTGTCTCTGCATACATGTTTTAAGACTAAATGAAAAAATATGAATTTTAGATATGAATGCATTTTTGATTCCATATTTTAAACTACATTTTAAAAATAAAGCAGCCAAAAGGAATTAATTTTATATTACAATATGTATAAAATTATGTCTAAAATATGTATAAAATTGTTTCAGATATAACATTAACTTGTGACAGGGAAAGAGCTATGATTACAAATGCAGAAAATTCTAGCATAACAGGAGAGAGGGAGAAAAAGTAAAATGACATATGAAAGTTAGTTTAAACTGTGTATTATTATCATTTGGGAAATTAAGAATCACTAGGTTTAGTTAAATATCAAATGACCATGTCCACTGTCCACTCTTTCTTCATCCTTTCCATGATTGAATAGTACCCATTCTATTATGCTTTAGCAGGGAACATGAAGCTGGCCAGTTCTCTGGGTGATCTTGGACTAACCCGGTTCTGTTCTTCACTTTCATGCTTGAAGTTCTCAAGAATCAGTATAAAATGTGCTGGGGATACACCATCCCGAGATAGGAAAGAACTTCTTGAAACATCTTGGGCCTTGCTTCTGTATCTCCTTGGGAATTTGATATCTTCATTGAAGAAGGAACTGTCTGGAACAGACTAAGCTTTGTTTCTCACTCTCTTGGAAGCAGGATGTCCTTAAAGGCTTTGCCCAGGGAGCCATATTGCCCCTGAGGTGTATAGGCCTTTCATGTCCCTCAGCTGTGGGGTACGTTGGCCATCCCCAGTCAAGGCTGCATCCACCCAGAACAGCTTTCTTGACCCTCGCAGAACTGGCTGACAATGAATCCAAGACTCTTGTCCTTCAGTGCCTATCAGTAAATAATAAATTTAACTTGAATGACTTGTTTAAGTGTGTTCTGTCTTACTTAGGTATGTTGATAACCAGCGCAAAGCACATGTAAATAGCAGCCCAAGATGCAGTGGACAGAAGTATCGGTACTTCTGTTCCTGGTGGTTGGCATAGTGCCGATCTTCCTGCTCTTCATGAAGTGCGAGTTCTTCCTTGAAATTTTTAATTACAAAACTTGCTTCTCACATGTCTGATATAGGAGAGACTATATTTCCTAGACTCCTTTGCAACTAATTGTGGCTAAGTTCTTATTAATAGAATGTGAGTGAAAGTGATCTATGAAATTTATGAGGCTCAGCCTTAAAATACTTGGTCATGGCTCCTTTCCTGGGCTAAAGAGGAGATGTGCTGTTCTTGAGTTGATACTGACTATACAGCCTGGAGAAATACTCTTGAGGATGGTGAAGTACCCACGTGGATGGAACCTTTGGAGGTCAGAGTGGCCCCTGCCCAATTACCTCAGGACTGTTACATCGACATTAAGTCAGGTTAGAATCTGTTGTCTTTGGGTGCCTCTTCATAAAGCACCTTAACCTACACCTATGCTTTTGTCACCCTTTCCAAGTTCGCTAAATGTCCTTCTTCTATCAAAGGAAGCAAACATTATGTATTCTATTGTGGGATTAATTTGTATTTATTTCTATATTTTAATCCTCGACCAGTATAACAAAATAGCATCATTTAACTATTTTTCTGTTTACCTCTACAATCTATAAAACATCCTGTAAGTTTTTATAGTCAACTCTTTGAAGCTCCTCCACGGAGTATGCTTCCCAGTAGTGACCAACTACACATAGCAGCAGATGAAGCATAGCTGAATGTGTGGACAGAACCTGGGCTTGTAGAAGTTCAAACTTCAGTTCATCTACGAAGTGACTTTAGGCCTAATCTTTCCATATACTGTGTTCACCACCTCCTAGTAAATTAATAAATGTTACTATGAAAAATGCTCCACTAAAATTTAGAGTCAGTTTCAAAACAGGTGAAAAATGTCTTGTAGTTCACAATAACTCAATTTTACCTGTTTGTATTTTGTTTGTTTTGTTTTATTTAGTTAAGACCTATCACAAGTTACTTCGGAAGAATTTTAATAGTATAATGAAATTTTGTCCATTTATGGCTGCATAATACACTTCGTGCTTCAATGAGGAAAGCCCACTGATAAAAACAAATGAATAAGCACAGATATATCAAACCTAATTCTCAATTTCTTTTATCACCTTAATATTACAAGATAAGTTTGAAAAATTTCCCAGAATTTCAGATTATTATACTTCACTTTTAAAACTCAGATCAGGGGCCAGTGAGATGGCTCAGTGGCATAAGCGCCTGCCTGGCAAGCACGAGGTCCTGAGTTCGACTCCTGGTACCCACATACGAAAAAAGGGCCTGTGATATCACTCAGCGGCATGGGCGCCTGCTGGCGCGCGAGGTCCTGAGTTCGACCCCTGGTACCCACACACACACACAAAAATAAAATAAAATAAAACTCAGATCAACATAATTAAAATTATATTTAGGATGTCACTATTTGTAAAAAATAATTTAAAATATATTTATTGTTCTTTTTCATTATTAACAATATGAAAACTAATTCTATAGAATCATGCTATTGTTCACTTAATATGTGTTCCATACATTAATTTTAATGGAACATTAATTAATAATTATCTAAATTTAAGAAAGGGAATTGTTTCCATTTTATAAAACAGCTAATAATATCTCTTAAAGAAATAAAATTTAGTATATGATGCTTTTTCATTCTTCAAAATTAACTTGGACAGCGCCATTTTGGGAATTTATTATCAACCATGAATAAATACAAAATTATACTAAATAATTTCCAACTTTAGTAATGCTACTTCTTTATTTTCCATTCCTGCAATGGTGTATTAGGAAAAACAGATATTCATACTCACTACTAATGGAAATATATATTATAATCACATTTTAATAAAGAAATTTGCCAACAAAAAGCATGACTCCATAATATAGCAATTTACACTCCATTTGTAGCAATTCCATTTTTAATCTCTATCTAAAGAAATGAGAGATATGGACCCTTGATATTCCTTGATGATAAATGTTCCTTGTCAACAATAAAAGTATAGAAAAGAACCTGCCATGACTTTCTGGTCTTGCATCAGATGAGGAGGGGAGAAATCTATCCATATGGTCCTATATGTTCTGTAGTAATTAACCCCCAAATCTCCACTTGTTTTAGCCTTTAAAACTAATCTTCATATCAAGAAACAACTGATTTGGAGATACTGAAGCTATTTCCAATTTAGAAAGACAATAAGCTTATAGTTTCTCAGACTTAGGGTTTTGAATTAATTAAAAATGAAGGTAAACAGGTCCATTATTTGTCCTGTCCCCAAAGGCTTTACTAAGCTCACTGTTAAAGAAAAGCACAGTTCATAACGACAAACTAATAATGAGTGAAAAAATGTTTTAAAGATGAACCACAAAAATATTTAGAAGAAAAAATACTATGCTACATTAATCAGACTTGGAAAGGAAACAAATGATAAAACAAGAGACCACTATATCGTTACGAATGTTTATCAATATCTGATAATGATAAAACAAGAGACCACTATATCGTTACGAATGTTTATCAGATATTGATGTCTAATATTAAATTAATACCAGTGGAGCTACATATTCTTTATTTATGTCCTTCTTTTACTTAATAATATACAGACTGCTATATATTTTGTTCAACCACAATTTTTGATAGTTTAAAAAAGTGTTGAAATTCAATTTAAAGACTAAAACAAAGGCTTAAACTGTGTGCTTTGCTTTGTGAATTGCAGACGCTGCTTTACTGATATAACACCCAAGATTCTAAGCTGACATCAAAGCAAAAAAAAAAAAAAATCATCTGAAATGACAGCAGCAGCTGCAGCATCCGCCTCTAAATTAGGCTGTGTTTCAAAGTCTGGACTCAACTGCTAAGCAGTATAAAGACCCAGGAGGAAGGCTGCCCAGAAAAGAGTGAGCCTTCCAATCCTAACACATCAAAGTAACACATGCCAGGAAGAGCAATAAACGCATGTGGCCCACATTCACGTGCCGCCTAATTGTGCTGGGCTCATGAAACCAAGACAAACCTTCAGCTGATTCCTGGTTTAAGAGAGGATTTGAGATTTTTCTTCTATGCAGAAAGCTGACACAAATTGCTTGCAGCTTATAGAGTTTGACTTTGCAATGAAGCATTCCAAAATTTCGAAAACATGGCCATTTTGGTGTAACATAGCATATTCAAAACACTGACTTCTTAATGTAGTAACATAGAAACTAACTATTAGGTCTAAATAACAGTTTTAAAATAAGTGTCATAAATGAAGAAAGCCTTAATTTGTACATTCAAGGATAGATGCTTTGAGGAAAGGCTTTTTCATTTGTGTTGCATATAAATTACCAATTCTGAGGGCATTTAATTCCTAAAGCATAAGCTATTTAACAAGAACTTTGAATACTAATGAAGGGCAGAAATAGTTATATGTTTTTGAAGTAATTTTTAGTAGAAATGCCTTCTGTCATAAGGTTTGCATTAAGGGATTGTTACTATATATAGAGAGACAATGTAATATATTTAGTAACACATTTTGCAATTAGATATACATAGCAACACACAATAACAAAAGTTTAATATATTAAAATTCTGAATTTTGTTATCCTGTGTTCTTACCCTTTGTGCTCTTTATTGTATTTTGCAGTACAATGTGCTATTATCCTACAAAATACTCTTCTGTACGTGTGAACTGTCAAAGTTATCTTACACAGTTACCTGAGGAGGTTTAATTATAATTAGTGAAAGGCTGATAGTTAATCCTTTTTTTTTTTTGTGGGTACCGGGGGGACGACCTCAGGACCTCGCGCACCAACAGGCACCCGTGCCGCTGAGCGATATCACCGGCCCCTTTTTCGTATGTGGGTTCCGGGAGTCGAACTCGGGCCTTCGCGCTTGCAAGGCAGGCGCTTAAGCCGCTGAGCCGTCTCACCGGCCCCCGATAGTTAATCCTTTTAAGTGAAATATGCACGAATTTTCACTGAACATATATACTGAAGAGAAACACCAGAAAAATATTCAGGGTGATCAGAAATCGAAGCAAATGGAAAAACTATCTGTCCTAACATTCTTAATTTTTGTCCATAAATTTAACAAATTATGATGACATGGCATTGAGAGTCAGAATCTCTTTACTGCTCAAATGATGGACAACATTAAAGAAATTCTGCAAGAATATGATATTATCATATATTATGAACCAAATCCCAGAATTGGGATAAAGGTAAATTCCATTGCAGTTAAGTGAGCTTTGAATTATATATGAGATATGTAATAGATTGAGTCACATTATCACTTGGAAAATATAAGCATTGAATATGGTGCAGAAAGTGATCTCATAATTATCATTTTTCATTATGATGGTAGGAATTGAGAAAATTAAAAAAATAATTCCAAACAATACATCCGTCTCTTTTACCAGTGTCTGGTGTTTACTGTGGTTCGAAAGGGGGAATACTCTTTTGCCTTTAAAAACTATGGTTATTGTGTCTCCTAGGACATTTTTACATTCTTTGATGCCACAACATTGTCCCATTATATAATGGACAAGGTTACCTCCAGGAATAGTTTTTGTCATGGCCATGAAATTGGACTATGAACAATCCAAAGGAATCATGTTCCAAAAGGTTCGAACGGATTTGTCCTTTTGGAAAATCTCTCTGATGAACATCCACACCAAGGTACATAGGACCAAAATTAGTGGAACCCGTTATTTAGGAGATTTTTCAAGGATAGTGTGTTGAGAAGAACTCAACCTAAAAAGAACTTTGAATTTCCCTGGAGGCATGATTGTCTCTCTACTTGGTATTTGCCAATCCCAATTCTGCATTCTATCTTTCTGAGAGCTGTTGACTTTCTTGGTATCTTAGCTGCCCAGTAAATGTAACCATCCAACAACCATAACATGACAATCTGTGTGATGTTATTTGCATGGTATAAACAGTCAGGATTACAAAGTCAGAGGGAAGACGATATCAAAGAAATGTTCAAAAATTTGCCATCTCATGTACATATGGGTCAGTGTACTGTCCCTTTGCCTTGGTAACAGTCTTTTGTCCTCTGCAGTAGCAGCTCTGCCCTCCGGACTGCTGGTGACTCTGCATTTATGAATTCTCATTTCCCTCCTAAGCAAACACTCCCCACTAGAACAAGAGCCCAGAAGCAAGACTGACAACATTTTCAAAATAACTACAGCATTTGTAGATGCTGTCTTAGTTACTTTTCTCTCTTTGCTGAGATAAAATACCCCGACCCCCAAAATTAAGGAAGGAAAGGTTTATTTAGCTTATGGTTTGTGGAGGTTTCAGTCTGTAATCAGCTGGCTCCAAGGCAGAGTGGCATGGCACAGGGGTAACACTTTAAGGTGGCAGAAGACACCTTGTTGCAAAAGCAATAAGAGCAAAAGGGAGAAGAGCAAGTCTCTTTTCCTCCCTGATATTGTAAGCAGGCTACCCACCCCCAGGGTGGGTGTAGCGCTCACACCATCTCCACACCCTCCTCTTGCACGGGATAAGGATGTTTTCAAAGTGAGGACCCTGGACCCCAGCTGAGTCACTTAAACTTCTAAACTTTTCAAGGTGACATGATAAACAACATCCTAGAGCAGTAAGGTCAGGTCCTCTACACACTAGGATGTAGAACTGCTGAGTTATTTACTTAAGCTTCTAGACTTCTCAAGTTGACACAGTGTATTAACCATTACATATGCTTTATAGTTTACAAAGATTGTTTCTCTCACATTATGTTGCTAAGCAACCCATGAGACATATTGTTATGTCCAATTATAGGTAAGGAAACCAAGTTCAAAGAGACACAGGCTTTAAATCACACTGATAGTGAAGTGACACCTCCTTGACTCCCCACCCCATCAGCCTGTGTCTTTCGCAGTTGCTAAATTCAGAGCCATCTTCTGTATCCAGTGAATCTCATGAGTGGGGTGAATGGGAAACAATAACTTTTCCAGTGCTTGAAAATCATTTTTGAAGTTATCTTGAAAATCATTTTTAAAAGTCCTATGGAGACTTATTTGAGGTCTTTTATTAATTAATATTTTTTAAGTAAAATTATAATTCTATATAGTCTTAACAGATTTATAATGCCATCTTGCTATATCAGTTCTTAATTATTTCAAAATGTATAATAATATTGTTGGCATAACCTAAAGTGAGGTAAGACATGCTGCGAAGTTAGTAAGATAGAAAGCTTTGAAGTTGGCTATTTAAAATATTTTTATTTCAGTTCTTTAAAAATATCAATACATGGTTCACCTTTTCTTATTTTACAGCATAGAAAATACTCTGATTTAATGCATTCTTTTTTAACTTTATTTTTACTAGTATATATTTGCTATACATACTGATCACACTCATCATAGGGAATTTGTACCTGTACCTAATATATCTTATTCTTTTTTTTTCCCCAACCCCTTCCCACCCTTCAACCTCTCCTCCCCTCCTTATTTACAAAAACTTTGTTTCCATGTTTCCCTTCCATTCTCTTTTTTTTTCCTTTTCCCATCCCCTTCCCCCTGCTTGTTCCCCTCCAATTTGAACATTTTTTTCCTGCTTCCCAATATCTATCTTCCACTTTGGTCCTTATTTAGACTTTTGGTTTCTCACACAAGAAAAACAATATAATATGTAAACATATGTTCCTGATTTATTTCAGTTAAAACTATGGTCTCAAGATGCATCCATTTACCTAAAATGTCTCAAGTTTATCCCTCTTTTTGGCAAAGTAGTACTCCATTATATATAAAAACCACATTTTCTTTATCCATTCATGTTTATAGAAGCACAATTTGTAATAGCTAAATCTTGGAAATGGTCTAGATGCTCATCAACAAATGAATGGATAATGTATTCTTAAATTAAGCAAGATTATGCTTGAAACACCATTATTTATAAAATGTTTTCCTATGGCATTCATCATCATGAAGTAAAATCACACCAGCTTTAAACAGAATGACTCTATAACCAGGACAGTTCTATGAAAACAAATAAACTTCTTGTGTTTTTTCATCAACACCTTAACACACTGGCTTTTCTCTTCATGCGTCTAGCAAAAATGTACAGCATGCTTACCATGGATGCACACTGATATGTGTGCATGTAGTATGCATTCATACACAACATACATACACACATTCTGAAGGCTTACATCTAAAATGTCCCCCAAAGTCTCATGTGTTCAGAGGTGGAGTTCTGGGGAGGCGATTTTGATCATACTTATCAGTGGGTTTACTCCATTGGTGAGTTCATAGCTGAACGTGCTATGGAGGTGGGACCTGTTTGGAAGAGGTGGATATGACCTGAGTGTGTTCTTTCCCCCAGCTCCACCCTTCTTTCTTTGCTTCCAGCTGCAATGAAGCAGACACCTTTCCTTTGCCATACCCTTCTACCAGGTGAAATTTGGATAAAGAATAATTCATAGGGGAAAATCAATTTGTATGGATTCCTACTCACGGAGGAGCTTTATTTAAAAACAATACATAACTAAGGGCCTCTTATGCAGCAACTTTTACTTTAAGTATTGAGTTCATTCTCAGTAAGGAAAAAGGAAAGAAAGGAAGGAAGGATACAAAGTGAGAGAAAGACAAAGGGGAGGAAGGAGAAAGGAAAAAGAGAGAAAAAAGGTAAGAAATAAGAAGAGAAGGAGAGAACATCATAATTTTGAGATAGGGACAAGTGTTTTATTGAAAACTATCATAGAAAGTAAAAAGCATTACAAGGAAGATGATTTTTAGATTAGTTGGGCAGGAAAATCCTGTCTATGGAAGTGATTGACAATGGAATTATGTTTCAATTTACAAATGTTCCATGCAAGTGAAGACCAGAGGGAAGAAGGTTACAAGGTGAAATAAGCTTGATGAGTTTAGACAACAAGTAATTGGATACCAGTGTGGTTGAAGCATAGTGAGTGGACAGAGGAAAAACGCCAGCAGAATTAAAGAAGAGTACACTTATCGCCATAGTACAGAGATTAGCAGCCATAACCTGAGGAATTCAGGAACCCTAGTAAGCAAGCAGGAGAGAACCTGCAGGGGTGGATAACTCATGACAGACTTCTGCACTGAGTTAAAATTTTTGAAGAAATCACTGAAAAGTTTTAAACAACTGAGTGATCCCTTGCTCAGCCAGTGAAGGACTTATATGGGGAGCAAGGACAGAAGTGGGATGAGCAGTCAATCAAAAGGTCATTTTAGAAGCTCAAGTGGACATGATAGTATTGTATGCAAAATTTTAATGATGAAGATGGAAAAAAGAGAAAAATTAAAGATTCTATGGTACTTCCAAAATCCAATGAGAAAAATTTCTACTGATGAATGATATTTGACTGAAAGATTCTAAAATGCATTTTTTAAAAAAAGTATAGTGTTAAGTACACCATAGGCACAGAGGGCAATTTTAAAAGTGCACTAAAAATAAATACTATATATACTTCTTTTCTCCAAACTTTAATATTTTCTGCCAGGAATATACTAAGTTGGTTCACGTTTTTATTAAAACTTTTTCTCTAAAAAGATTTTGTCATCAGCTAGGCTTGGCGGTGTTAACCTATAATCCTAGCTGTCTTGGAAACTGAGGCAGGAGGATTGCAAATTGAAGCCCAGGCAGAGCAACTTAGTGACTTAGTATGATCCTGTCTCAAAAAGAAAAAGTAAAAAAGGGCTGAGGACGCAGCTCAGTCCAAATATCTTGGGTTCAACACTGAGTACCACAAAACAAAACAAAAAGAAAAGAAAAAAGCTTATGATTTTATCATCATGTTACATATTCCTAATGTAGATATTTACAATGAAAAGCTTATATACATCTCTACATCAACTTTAACATCACTTTAATTAAACTTCTTAATTTTTTCATATTTTGAATAATACAATCTGCTTTGTGACATACAAAAAAAAATGATATGAATACAATTGATTATAAATCCTCCAATTGTGAGAGGAAAGATACACTCTGATATCATTAATTGTTCTTAAAAACAAAGTTTCTTTGAAGAAATGTAATATTTTTATCAGAATAGTTTCAAAGCACATTCTTGAAAAAGAATAGCAATTCATTCTAGCAGTATGTAATTGAAATACCTACCGCATAATGTTCTTGTACCACTCCTACAACCTGGGGAAGTAATAATAAAGAGAAATTTGGTAAAATACCAGTTTTCCTGTGGAAACCCCATAGATTAGCCCTTTTATTTTATTTTATTTATTTATTTTTTATTTTTTGGTGGGTACCGGGGGGTCGACCTCAGGACCTCGCGCGCCAACAGGCACCCGTGCCGCTGAGCGATATCACCGGCCCCTGATTAGCCCTTTTATATTGATTTCCAGGAACATTGCTTTTTTTCCTCCCTTTCTTACTAAGAATAAACATAATAAACCAAAGGCACAATTCATCCTTTGAGAGAACCCTGCATCTCTAAACGTTTTCATGATAGTAGTGGTTATAATGACCTATACACTAAGCACAGAAATCTCAACATATTTAGAAACCTTTTGGAGTATTGGTGGGCAATAGAGGCCATGTATTTGGTCACAGAGAGATACGCACACCTTAGTGTTTTTGCCTTAGGTTCTAAAGCTCAAAGTCAATGTTGACTTCTGCAGCTTTAGGAACTTACCAGAAGTTTAAATTATAAGCAGGTAACTTTAGAGATATGAGTCACTTCTAAAAGGTAAGTGTTACTTCTAGGTCCTGAGTGCTTCTGGGAATCCTCAAGAAAATTGTGAGCAACTAGAAAGCTGTTACTGTAAATGAATTAAACTTGATGCATAGGGTGACTCAAATATATTGCTTTCCTGAACAGACTCAGGATATATACTAAATTCTTACCTTTGTAATGTAGTGAACAAAAAAGTCCAGCTATAGGCTACAACAGATCCTCTCCAAAACTCACCAACACTTCTGCAGCTTGATAAGAACACATTGCAACACCATGGCACATTGCACCGCGGGCACCAGGAGGGGGAATGGCTGCAACTTCCCGCCTGTCTGGTTTGGCCACCTGGCTGCTCAGGCCGATGCAGAGCTGCCACCTTCGCCATGGCCCTTTCCATCTTGCCACAGTTTGAAATGAAACCATTGTCATTTCTGGAAAGAAACTAGCCCAGCAGATCAAGCAGGAGGTGAGGCAGGAGGTGGAAGAGTGGGTCACCGCAGGCAACAAGAGGCCACACCTGAGCGTGGTTCTGGTTGGCAAGAATCCTGCAAGTCATCCTATGGTCTCAACAAACCAGGGCACCTGCATATGTGGGAATCAACAGCTAGACCACTGTGAAACCAGCTTCGGTTTCAGAGGAAGAGCTGTTGAATTTGATCAATAAACTCGATAATGATGAATATGTAGATGGCCTCCTTGTTCAGCTGCCTCTCCCAGAGCACACCGATGAGAGAAGGATCTGCAATGCTGATTCTCCAGACAAGGACATTGATGGCTTTCATGTAAGTAATGTGGGACGAATGTGTTTGGACCAGTGCTCCATGTTGCCAGCTACCCCATGGGGTGTATGGGAAATAATTAAGCAAACTGGCATTCCCACCCCAGGGAAGAATGTGCTTGTGACTGGAAGATCAAAAAATGTTGGGATGCCCATTGCAATGTTACCACACACAGATGGGGTGCATGAACGTCCAGGAGGTGATGCTACTGTTACAATATCTCATTTACACTCCTAAAGAACAATTGAAGAAACACAATTCTTGCGGATATGGTAGTATCTGCTGCAGATATTCCAAATCTGATCACAACAGATATGATCAAGGAAAAAGCGGCAGTCATTGATGTGGGAATAAACAGAATTCAAGATCCTATAACTTCTAAACCCAAGTTGGTTGGAGATGTGGATTTTGAAGAAGTCAAGAAGAAAGCCAGTTACCTCACTCCAGCCCCTTGCAGCATTGGTCGCATGACAGTGGCGATGCTGATGAAGAATAGCATTATTGCTGGAAAAAGAGTGCTGAGGCCTGAAGAGCAGGAAGTGCTGAAATCTAAAGAGCTTGGAGTAGCCACCAATTAACTGTGTGTCTGCCATGACATGAACAGTACTCCAAGCCAGCCAAGAAGCAAAGCAGGCAGTAGAAATGCAAGACTTTTATTTATTCTGCTGAAACAGTTTAAAATATGCTTCCCATTTATTGAAAGCTTAGGTGGGTGGTTGTGTGTGCACATGGCTCTGCAGGACTCACAGTAGCACTCCAGGGTCATTTTGGGTCATGTGATCCAGCCAAGAGAAGCCATTAACCTAGTGATTAACGTGGCAGACACTGCCATGTTGCGAATGGATGCTTAACTTCGTCAAGCCACTTAAGTTAGAAATTTGCCTTTTCTAAAATTGCATTTCCCAAGTGCTAGTTGAATAAGAGTTGATACTCATTTTAGGATCTAAGCTTTTTGAGATCAACTAGTCAAACTAAAGGAAAAATGTTGCTGAAGAAACTCAGGAAAAAGACGAAAAAGAAGAAACGGTGGTAATTGCGTAGAGGAAGACAATTACCTTAATTTCTGTACATATTGATCAGTAATCAAATTTATTTGAAGAGAACCAAATTGGCTGAGGAAAAAGAAAATCTAAATGTTACTCATTGTCTTATTATGGCTTAGTCATTGGGGAAACATTTAGGGTTGTTCCATTTGCTGCTGCCCCCATTTTATGTACGTTACCCTTCAGTGAGTTCTCCCCATTTTAGTTTTCTAGGACTCAAAGGCTTGTTTTGTAATTTATTGGTGTGCATTACCATATTTGGCTTTTGCTACATCCTTAAACTTCATTGTTCAATTTTTGTATTGTTAGGGGTGTCTGTATGTTTTTTTGGTTATATCTTGAAACCTATTTTCGAAAAACAAAACTTGGGTGTGATAATCATTAGGGCAGCTTTTGTAAGTATGCAGCTTACCTTTCCGCCAAAGAATTGTCAGCAGCTGCCAGTTTTTCTTTCATGTACCCTGCTGGCTTTCCTGAAAGATTTTTAAGAGCTTGAGTTAATATTGAATTTAATTAGATTCTCTGATAAAGGGTTGTTTTTTGGTTTTGCTTCTTTTTAAATAAAACATATCTGTCTGGTATGAAGAAAAAAAATCACATTGCAGATGTCCTTTCTAGCTATTATTTCTGAACTTATTTGCTGTCCAGTTACTCCCAAAGAGGGTAGTCATATTTTAGAAAAAATTCACAGTGCTACATTGTGTTAACTTAATTCAGATAATGTATTAATAAAAGCCACAATTTAAGGACCATTTATAAGCCAGGCATTAGAAAATGTGTTTTACATTTATAATATCATTAATTCCACAATGTCTGTGTGGTATTGATTGTTGGAGACTAGACTGAAACTGAGACATTCTGAGTCAGAATGCAAAGTTTGGGAAATGTCCAGAAGTATGGACCAATAATTTGGTTACCATTTTCTTTATGATTCTATAAAAAATATATCATATAGTTGGTAAGTAGTATATTCCTATACATGAAGTAATCAAAGCACAACTTGGTTTTGTGCTCTATCATCACTATAAAATTATTCAAAGGGTTAAATTACTATTCTTTGAGGTGGGAGTGAGGAGAGTTTAGTCACACTTAGGCAACAGATTATCTCACATATTTTCATAAATACAAAGATCTTTAGAGACTCTCATTGTCTTAGTCACTTCCCTCATTGCTGAGACAAAACACATGACACCCACAATTTAAGGGTGGCTCATGTGTCAGTCCATAGTTGGGTGGCTCCAAGGCAGGACAGTTTGGCAGAGGGGCATGGAAGAGGAGAGCTGTTCATTGTATGACCAACAAGAAGCAGAAAGCAAAGGGAGGAGTGGAGCAGAAGGGAAGATGACCCCTTCCAGGCCATGCCCAGTGACCCACCCCCTTCTAATAGCAAGTCGGCTATAAACCCTAGTAATCCAATCGCCTTCTGAAAGCCCCGCCTTGAAGCATGTGAGGCTCTTGGAGGACATCTACGTATAATCTATAATACTCAGCAGTGGAGATGTCTTATTCTGAAATTCTCTTGCCTGGATACTTTTAGCCGCTGGGTGGTGCTTGTAACTCTTCCTAAGATCCCTAGGAATTCAACATTTCTTTCCAGCTTATTGCTGCTGAGGTCCCTTCTTTCCTCTATTTTCCTCTTAAATGGGACACAAGAGAGCTCTATGCCTGTTCTTTCTCTCAAATGCTCACATCTGGTCTTCAGAAAACACACTTTATTTTCCCTGACAGCTCTGGAAGTATAAGTGGAACACAAGACAGTCATCTCCATCCTAACAGCTTGTTTTAAACTCTCAATCTCAAATCATTAATCAGTCCACTGGGTCTCCCAATGGCAGGGGACATATTTCAAGATCCCTAGATAGGTCCATGAAACCACTCCTCTCTTTGAAATGAAGGAAGCAAACCTACTAACAAAACTTTCAAAAGGAAAGGATTCGTAGGAAAACAACAGACATGTCCAGATAATTTCATTCAATAAATTCTAACTCTTCTCTGTCCTTAATACCTTCAAATGGTTTAAACTAGCCAAAGAAGTTCAGACTCATGAAATCCATTGTTTACCTTCATACCTGACACCTAATGTATTCACATACAATTTTTAAAAAATAAGTTAGTAAGAGTCCCAGTTTCACATCCTGATCTATTTATGAAGCACCTACTATGTTGTTGACACAATGCTCCATATTCTAGTTATAATGTATGAACTACCCACTATCATTTGTTTTAGTTATTATTTATTTCTACATTATAAATGAATAAAATTGACATTATGTATCTTCACTGAACCATCACTTACTACTGACATACTATATGGTATGCACAGTGTTTTGATAGATATAGGAATAGGTCATAGACCTACCATATAAAGAAATTACACAATGGTGAAAACTTTGATAAGGTAAACAATAATTAAAATTCCAAGAGACAAATCTTATAACATGAGGTAGCACATCATTTTGGAGTCCATAGGATGTATCCAATGCCTCTTAGTATCCAAGAAAAAGTACTTGAGAGGATGAGATAATATTCAGAGAAGCTGTCCTGAAGAAATTGCTGTCTATAGAATTCACATAAGTTGGACAACTGAAAACAGAAAGAAAACAACACAAGCAGAATATAGCAAATACTGATACTCACAAACCCAATATTTTTCACCTTTCTTCATCCTTCTTAACAGAACCCCAGTTTTATATATTTGAACATCCACCCTTTACATATGCAGCTATGTGTTTGAAAAAAATAAACTCATCCCCAGATCCAAAAGGTATTTCAGTCACTCTAAGGAGAGTTTCTTGACCTGGCTCTATTGACATTTGGTACTGGATAATTCTTTGCTTTAGTGGGCAGCAAGGGATGAAGGAGGAGGTAGCTCTCTAAATTATAAAAATTTTAGCAGCATCCTTGGGCTCTAGCCACTAGATGACATTGCCAGATAACATATTCCTCATCCCTCAACTTGTAATAACCAAAATTAACTCTAGATGTTGTTAAATGTCTGCTTGGAGGTGACAAATCCTAACAGATCTAAGGATAATTCTAATGGTTCTGTAATGAAGATCCATGACCAACTTCTGGCTCTCTTCTTTTTTTATACATCTTTACATCGTGAAATTACACTTGAACTGCTATAGACATCTTGCTTTAGCCTAAAATAAAGTAGTAACCAAAGATAATAACAGCAAGGTAGAAAGATCCTGGGCCCTTGATTATCTTATGAAGTGGATTCATTATTGTGGGGAGCTGTCCTGAATGCCTTGATATATGAAATACTATGTTTATTATTAAAAATAGTTTGCATTGAGGTTTATACAAATTTCAGACTAGAGATATTTAACTAGCACAGCAGAAGGCAGGTGTGTGCATTGTCCCGAAGTATGTAGTAAAGAGCAGGGTACACCTTGGAGTTATGGATAGAGTACAAAAATTGAAGAGGTGACATAAAAAAAGATGTAATGCTGGACATGGTGGTGCACACCTTTAATCCCAGCACTCAGGAGGCTGAGGCAGAAGGATTGCTGTGAGTTTGAGGCCAGCCTATGCTATACAGTGACTTCAAGACCAGCCTAGACTAGATAGTGAGACCCAGTTTAAAAAAAAAATAAGATGTAATATATCACAATAATTAGAGGCGAAAATACTATGTGTAGAGACTGGAGATGTGGCTCTGTGGTAGAGCACTTTCCTAGTGCATTTAAGGCCCTGGGTTCAATACCTAGTACTGAATAAAGGAATAAAAGAAAAGGTAAGTAGTAATTCAGAGACAGTGCAGGATTAGGCAGGATCAGAATTAAGATTATTTTTCTTTAGACAGGGTCTCACTATGTAGTTCAGACTGGCCTTAAGCTCACTATATAGCCTAGCCTCACCTTGAACTTGAAGCAATCCTCCTGCCTCAGCCTCCCAAATGCTGCGATTACAGGCATGCACCACCACGCCCGGCCCCAGAAATAAGTTTTTAAATGAAGATTGTGTATTGGATGTAAGACTTGGAGAACTAGACTAAAGCCCAAGAGTAGTGTTAGGAGGAATTTGTAACAGTACAGAGGAAGCTGCATGAGGGTATCTTTGCTCTCACTTTCCCAAAATAGCTTGCACTTTAGTTTGTCTTCATGACATTCAGAGCCAAAAGACCTACTGTCCACTTTCTCCTCTTTCTGCAAACTTTCTTCTGTCTGGTTACTCATTTGAGTGGCATATCTCATCCATAGTTGCTTATTACAACTTCATAGTGAAAACCAACAAGGGCACTACGACTTTCACAGCTTTAAATAAAACAGACACCTACGTGCAGAAATCTGATTACATATATACTACATTTTCTTTAGTCACTCATAATTGATGGACACATAAATTACTTCCATATTTGGGGTATTGTGACTAATGTTGCAATAAGCACAGATGTGCAAACATCTCCTCAAGTTATTTAAATTCCTGTGGGTGTACACCCAGAGATGAGATTGCTTAGTCTACGGTAATTCTATTTTTAGTACTTTGGTGAAGGTCCATACTGTTTTCCATAAGGACTCTACCAATTTATATTTCTACTAACAACGTACAAGGAATCCCTTTTCTCTATATCCTTGACAACACTTACCTTTCAAGTTTTTTATACTCGTCGTGAGATGATATCTCCTTGCGACATAATTTGCATTTCATTGATGATTAGGGGTGTAGAGCATTTTTTCATGTACCTGTTAACCATTCGAATATCTACTTTTAAAAAATGTAAATTCAGGTATTTTGTTCATTTTTTCATACGGCTGTTTTCTTATTATTGAAATGTCTAATTTCCTTAAATATATTGAGTATTGGCCTCTTATTAGATATGGGATTTGAAAATATTTTCTCTTAATATATATGTTGTCTTTTCACTCTGTTGATTGTTTCCTTTGCTGTGCAGAAGCTTTTTAGGTGAATGTAATCCCATTTGTATATTTTACTTTTGTTACCTTGTGTGTAGTTTTTAGTGTGCAAATCTTTCACCTACTTCAAATTCATTCCTACTATTTTCCTTTGGATATATTGAATATGTAATAATTTTCTTGATTTCTTTTTAATTATAATTATTAACACATATTAATTGTATAAATTAAAGGGATCCACTCTGCCATTTCCATATATCCAAAAAAAATCATTACACAGACAAATGCCTTGGGTCTTCCCCCTGAGTTTCCTCTAGTAGTTTTTACAGTTTTATATTTTATGTTTTATGTTTAAATCATTAGTGCACTTTGAGTTGATTTTGTATATGATGTGAGATAAGGGACTAATTTCATTCTTCTGCATGTTACTATCCATCTCCCGCAACGGAGTTTATTGTGAAGGTTGTTTACTCTACGTTATAAACTCTTGGCATCTTTGAAAAAGAACAACTGAACTTAATCACATGAATAGATTTCTGGAGTCCATTCTGTTCTAATGATCTGTGTTGTTTTATTCCAGTGTCATGCTGCTTTGGTTACTATGCCTTTGTATTATATTTTGAAGTCAGGTAGTGTGAGGCCTCAAGCTTTGCTCTGTTTTTTCAAGATTGCTTTGGTATTTTGGGATCTTCTTGGTTCTGCATAAGTTTTAAGGTCACTTTTTCTATTCCAGTGGGGGGAAAATATCATGGCAATTTTAACACCAATTGCATTAAATTTCTGAATTACTTTATGGAGTATGGACATCTGAACTTTAGCTTTTATTATCCATTAACACAAAATATCTTTCCATTTATTAGTGTCTCAATTACTTTCACTCAATTATAGTTTTCAATGTGCAGATCTTCCATCTCTTTCAAATTTATTCCTATTATTTTCCTTTTTGATATATTGCATATGGACATTTTCTTGATTTCTTTTTAATTATAGTTATTAACACATATTAATTGTATAAATTCCTAGGATTCACCGTACCATTTCCATACATGCATATATCATCATTGATCATGTCTATTCATCTGACACCATGAATCATTATTGTCAACTTGAATGGATTTAGAAGTGCCTAGCATATTAGTAAATCACACTTCTTAATGTGACTGCAGGGTGTTTCCAAAGATGAATGGCATGTAGGCCAGCAAACTAAGAGAAGACCAACCTGGATTTGTGGGTGGTATCATCCAATAGTCTTGCAGCATAATGGAATGAACGGGGAAGAAGAAAGAAGATATTAGACTGTGTTTGACAAGCTACATTGTGCTTTGGTGGGCTAGTTATTTGCTACTGTCATTGCTTATGAACATTAGACTCCAGTTTCTTTAGCCTGTCAACACAGACTCATACAAATGACTCCACAGACCTAAGCCAGGGAAGTACCAGGCCTTCAGCTTCAGAGTGATACCATATCCTTGGTCCTTTTTGTTCTACACCTTTCAGTTTCTTAGGCTGAATAGCTACTGGATCCTCCAGCTCTCTAGCACGCAGCTGCCCATTGTGGACTATCCCACCTCTGATCCTAAAATCCTATAAAAAAAAATATATATATATATATATTCCACCAAAAATGTGTATGCACTTTAGGAAAAGAAAAACTTGCATACATATTTTAATAATAAATTTATTGAGATATCATGAGATTAATACAAGTTACCTTTGGCCTCTGCAATTACAAGAGGTGCTCAAAGTGGTGACTGTTAGCTTCTAGACATTTATTAGTATGGCCAACGGCTGCTTGAGTAACTTTGGTCACTGAGATTGCTGCACATGCATTTTCAGTTTCTTCTCTAAAGGCCAGCAGTGTAGTGGGTTTTCTTCAATATGTGACATCTTCTAGGGTCCCCCATATGAGAGTAACAACATCTGTTGAAAAAACATTACACTATTTTTCTTTTCCTGAAGTGTGTATACATTTTTGGTGGTCTCTCTCTGCCTCTCTGTCTCTTTGTGTCTCTCTCTTTCTCTCATATATATACAGTATATGTATATTCTTCTAGAGAACTCTAACCAATATGACATCCTGCTTCTACCACTGTCTGTTATCCATCCTTCCCTCCTCTCTCTCAGCACCCTTCCCAGTCATACTTGTCTTATGTGTCTGGGTTAGTTTGCTTATCAAGATAGTCTCAAGTTCCATACATTTCCTGCAAACGATGGGATTTCATTCTTCTTTATGGCTGAATAATACTCTGTTGTGTATATGTACTGTATTTTCTTTATCCATTTATATGTTCACAGGTATGAAGTCTGATTTTCTATATTAGCTATTGTGAATGGTGCCATAGCAAATATGGATATGAGGGTATCTCTTTTGTAGGCTCTTTATTTCCTTCAGATATATATGCAAGAGTGGGCCACCTAGATCATATGATAGATCTATTTTCAGATTTTTTAGGAATCCCCATAACATTTTTCATAGCATCAGTATTAATTCATATTCCTGCTAATATAACAGTTCATTTTCTCCACATCTCTGCCAGAATTTTTTAATGTTTTGTTAAAAATAATAGTTTTATGAAACTAAAATTTACATACTATATAATTTACAAATTTATATATAATTCAGTATATTTTATCATGTTGACTGAATTGTATGTCAGAATTTTCTTTGCATTTTTTTCTCATTGCCTTTCTAATTGGGGTGAAAAATATTTGGGTGTAATTTTAATTTGCATTTCCCTGAAGGCTAATGACATTCAACATTTTTCATATATTTAGTACACACTTGTATTTTTTTTTATTTTGATAAGTATCTGTTCAGATTATTTGCCCATTTTTCAACTGAATTACTTGATTTTTTTGTTAAGTGTTTTAACTAAAGTGTTCATTTATTCTAATAAACCTCTGTCAAGAAAATAACTAGAAAATATTTTTGCCTCATGCTGTAGGTTGTCTCTGCTGATTGTTTCTTTTGCTTGCTGAAGCTTTTTGAATTTGATTAATCCCATTTTGGGGGATCTCATTTGTCTTTCTTTTGTTTGCTTTTGGAGTCCTATACAGAAACTCATCGCCTATACCAATATAATGAAGTGTTTCTTATATTTTACTCTAGTAGTTTCAGAGTTTTGGTTTTCACATTTAGGTATTTGAAACATTTGATTTTTTGCACAAAGTGAAAGAAAGAGGTCAAGCTCCAATTTTTTGCATGAAGATACTCATGTTTTTGATTTGTCAGGAAAGTCTTTCCTCCAGTGCATGCTGAGGCACTTTGATGACACTCACTTGGTTATAGATGGTTCTGTATTCTAGTCTGCTGGCCTAAGTATCAGTTCTTAAGGCAACATCATGTGGTTTTTGTTACTATAGCCCCGTAATATGTCTTAAAATCAGGTACTGTGATGCCTCCAGCATTGGATTGTTTTGACTATTGGGGTCTTTTGTACTTCCATATACATTTTAGGATTTTTTTTTCTAGTTTTGTGAACTGTCATTTTATTTTTATGGGGATTGCATTGACTCTGTTGGTCACTTTAACCAATGTGGTTATTTAACAATGCTAATTCTTCCAATAAGTGAACATGGGAGATCTTTCAGTGTTTTGTACAGTTTGTTTCTTTAGAGCTTCATAATTTTCATTGTAAATGCCATTTACTTCCTTGGTTAAGATAATTCCTAGATAGTTTATATTTCTCTGGTAATTATAAGTATGAAGGCTTTCATGATTTTTACTCAACAAGTTTTATTATTGGTGCATTGCTACCTTGGTTCATGAACTTAAATCTTTGCACTATTCTGGTCACAAACAGAATAAGAAACTGTGGAAAGAATTAAATTCATGAACTGAGGTACTACTGTATGCAGAAAGGTACTGATTTTGTTTGCTGATTTTATTTCCTGTTACTTTAATGAATTTATCAGTTCTAATAGTCCTTTGCTGGAGTCTTTCAGTTTTTCTAAGTGTAGTAACATATCAACTACACTTTGACTTCCTCGTTCCTAATGGTGTATCTTTTCTTTTTTCTCTTAATTAATCACTGATTAAACTTCCTAGTACTATATTGAGCAAAAACAGTGAAAGTAGACACCCTTGTCCTATTAATGATCTGAGTAGAAATGTTTCCAGTTTTTCTTCACTCAGTGTTATATTGGCTATGTATTCACCATATATACCCTATACCATGTTATAGTATGGTCTTTCTACAAGATATGATCAAAATATAGGGTGAAAATTTAAAAGTATTTTTCTTACCGTAGAAGATACATTGCTATCAGTTCCCTTCAAAATACTCTTCCTCACTTTGAAGACATTTATCCAATCATTCTTACCACTTTCTGGAGCAACTATAGAAGTCCTTCTTCCTGAATACCTTTACAAGTTCTGATCAAAATATGGTGAATCCTCCTATCATGTACCATACAGGGCAGGCTCGTAAAAACATTATAATGTGTCCTCATCCACTTTACTCACCATGCAAGTATGGCTCATTCTCAAAGTCAAGATTATTATGAAAGGTAAATGTTTTGAATGGATTCAGGACTTTGAGGTGGCATTGACAGTGCAACTAAAGACACTCACCGAGAAGGACCTCCAGAATTGATTATGAAAGTGGAAAGAACAACAGGAGAAGTGAGTTCAGAGGGAGGGGCAGTATTTTGATGAAGATTTATGGTAATGTGTTTTTTAGTATAATTTTTTAAAAAATTTAAATACTCACCATAATTTTAGATCACAACTCATGTACCTAATTTATATAATTTTCATTATGAAGGGCTGTTGAATTTTATCCAAGGCTTTTTCTGCATCTTTTGAAATGATTATGTGATTTTAACCTCATTTTAGTTGTTTATGTAAGATATGTTTTTTGATTTGCATATGATGAACCATCCTTGCATCCCCAGAAAGAAACTAACATGGTCAGGAAGTGTGATCTTTTAAATTGTTTTTAAATTTAATTCGCAAGTATTTTATTGAGGATTTTTACACCAATATTCATCAGGAATATCGATTGATAGCTTTCTTTTTTTGTTGTACCATTATCAGGTTTTGGTGTCATAGTAATGCTGGCCTCATAGAACAGATTTTGAATGGTTCCCTCCCTTTCAGTTCTATGTAACAAAGTGAGAGGCGTTGGTGTTGACTCTTCTTTAAATGTTTGGTAAAATTCTACAGTGAAGCCATCTAGTCCTGAGTTTTATTGGGAGACTCCTTACGACTGATTCAATCTCATTATTTCTTATTGTATCTCAATACAGGTTTTTTATATCCTCTTGGTTCTATTTTGGCAAATCATATATGTCCAGAATTTATAAATTTTTTCTAGAATTTCTAGTTTGATAGCATATACTTTTCAACATAATCCTTAATGATACTTTGAATTTCCGTAGTATCCGTTGCAACTCCTCCTTCCACTACTGACTCCTACCTTCTTCCAGCAGGATTTATACTTTCACATGCTATTATCGTTACGGCAGCTATGCTTCTACTTCTTGGTGTAGGACTCCATTCAGAACAGTTCGTAAGGCTAGTCTCATGATCAGAATTTCCCTTGGATTTTTTATTGTCCTGTAGGATCTTCATTTCTCCTTCTCCTGCAAGATCTTTATTTCTCCTTTGATTCTGAAAGATAACCTTGTTCATCATAGCAATCTTAGCAGATAGTTATTTTCTTTCAGTAATCAAAATACATAATTTCATGCATTCCTGGACTGTAAACTTTCTGCTAATGACTCTGCTGTTAGTCTGAGGGGGTTAACATTAAATGTGACTTGGTGCTTTTCTCTTGCAGATTTTTAAATTCCTTCTTTGTTCTGCTCTTTTGAAAGTTTGCCCATAACATGCTGTGGTGAGGATCATTTATGATCATGTCTGTTTAGGATTCTATAGGCCTCCTATACTTGGATTTTAATGTATTTATCAAGATTGAGGAGGGTTTCTGTAATTATTTCATTGAATAAGTATTCTATGCTCTTTACTTTTATAACTTTATCTTTGACACCGCCAAAGAGATGACCATTTAATCTTTTAAAAGCCCCAAATATATTAATGTTTTCTTCATTCTTTCTTTTTTGTTGTTGTTGCTTTATTTCTATCTAAATGTGATATTTCAAAGGATTTATTCTCAAGCTCTGATATTCTTTCTTCTGCTTGATCAGCTCTGTTGTAGAGGCTTTCAACTGTTTTCTGAATGATTTCTAGAACTCCTATTTCTAATTTCTAATTGGTTCTTTCTCAAAATCTCTCTTTTGAATTTTTAATTTACATCCTGAATGTCTTCCTATTTGTAATTAATAGTTTGTCACTGTCTTAATTACTTTCTCATTGCTGGGACAAAATACCTAACACTTACAATTTAAAGGAGGAAGAGTTCATTTTAGCTCACAGTTTCAGCCCATAGTTAGCCGGCTCTACAGAAGAGGGGCATAGTAGTAGAGGAACAGCTCGTAGCAAATCAGGCAGGAGGCAGCAAGCCTTTCTTCTTTCCCTTTTATTCCTATTCAGGCTACAAGCCTATTGGTTGGTGCCACACACAAGATGGGTCTTCCTTCTTTAGTAAATCCATCATCCATATCCAGAACTATGCTAAACCAATCCAACGATCTAGTATCACACACCCATGATCCAGTCATTCCCAAAAGCCTCTCCTATGAGTGCATGAGATTTGGGGGACATCTAAATACTCTTGTATCTCACCAAGATGATTATTTTTTTTTACCATCATTTGTAAGAATTCTATGCCAGTCATTTCACCAACTTAAGTATCTTTGGAATCTATTACCTGATACCTGAGACATAAGAATTTTAGGAAGTGTCACATTACCTTATTTCTTCATATCTCTTGTGTTCCTATGTTGAGAATTGTATACCTGGTAAAGTGGCTACTTCTACCACTTTTTTTGACTAGCTTACATAATAAGTGTCTGTCTCTTAAAGATATATATTGGGGGATTGGTTTGTTATGTGAAGTTGACCTGCAGCTAGTTACCACAGTGTAACCTTTCTGCAACTTCTTTGACTGTGAATAGTGAGATGGACAAAGCATAATTCATACGAGTTGGAGAGACCCAGTGTCTATCAGGTCTTGCAAGGGTTGTATATTAATTAACTTTCCATCACTGTGACAAATTGCCTGAGCGTAACAACTTAAAGGAGGAAAAGTTTGTTTTGATTAAGGTTCAGAAGTTTTAGCCCATGGTCAGCTACCTCCATTGCTTTTAGACCTGTGGTGAGGCAGAAGCACCCTGGCTGAAGGGCGTGGTACAGGAATGGCAGACAGGAAGCAGAGTGAGTGAGAGAGTAGGGTCTGGTGGGCCTCCTCCTGTTTTTGCTCCATTGGGGCTCCCGCCCTATTGGATGGTACTATACACATTTGGGTTGTCTCTTCTTTCAGTGTGCTGTCCCATATGCCAATTATTTCTGAAAACATTCTCTGTGACACACCCAGAAATGTGCTTTCTTAATTTCCTAGGCGTTTCTCAAGAAAATCAAATTAATAATCAAGACGAACCATCACAAGTAGAGACACTAGTGTTTCAGAAAAGTGTGGTTAGATAGCACAGTGTGCACCCTGTGTGGTTACTTAGACAAGGTGCAGGGGACTCATTTTGGTGTAAAGGTAGGAAAAATTGTGTTATTCACCTTTGCTGCTGTTGTTGGCATCCCCACTTTCGAGCAGGACCACAGAATCCTCTAGATGTTCATTCCAAGGGATGTGTGGCCCTTAAGTGTACCACCTTCTGATCCAGTGCACTTATGTTAATTAATTTTCCATCACTGCATCACAATATCAAGGAAATTAACTTAAAGTAGGAAATGTTTATTTTGGCTTGCAGTTTCACAGGACTGAGCCCATGGTTGGCTGTTTCTTTTGCTATTATGTCTATTGTGACCATTAATCATGATATGTCAATTTGACTTGATTGAGAAATGCCTAGAAGACTAGTAAAACATACTTCTGGGTGTGTCTGTGGGGTGTTTTCAGAGACGATTGGCGTGTAGGCAGCAAACTGAGCAGGGAGAATCCCTAATTGTGGGTGGCATCATCCAATGGACTTACAGCCTGGGCACGATATGGTAAAGGGGGAAGAAAAGATGCAGTTTGCTGCATTTTTTGAAGTTGCATTCTGCTTTACTGCACATGATTTTCACTGTTGTCACCTATGGACATCCAGCTCCAATTTCTTCAACCTTCCCACTCACACTCCTACCAGTGACTATCCAGGGAGCTTCCAGGCCTTTAGTCTTGAACCAGTGCAGTATCGAGATCCCTTTTGTTCTGCTGCTTCAATATTTTAGACTGAGCAGCTATAGGACTCTCCAGCTCTCCAGTGTTCAGATGGTCATTGTGGGCTCCCCTGTCTCTGATCCTGTAAGCCTCTCTAAAAATCTCTTTGCATAATTTACAGCACATATATATATTTATATCCCTTATGTATATCATATATATTCTAGAGAATCTTAACCAACACACAAGGGAAAACTCATAGTGCATGGGGAGCATGTGGCAGAGCCCAGCTTATTTCGTGGTAACTACAACAGAGAGAGAAAGGAGCCAGGGACAAAAGAGAGGCTTCAATGGCATACCCCAGGGATCCACTTCTTCCAACTGTGCCCTGCCTCTTAAATTTCCACCATTTCCCAATAACCCATTAAATTATGCATCCGTCAATGGGCTAACCCATCGATGAGGTTAGAGCCCTCAAGTTCTAATCAACTTCTGAAGGCCCTACCTCTGAAAACTGCTGCCTTAGGGACCAAGACTTCAACACATGAGCTTTCAGGGGACATTTCAGAAATGAATTGTAACAGCAGTGGAATGTCTTTGGAGCCCCTGAGGTGGGAATATGCAAGTGTTCCTGACATTTTAGGCAGTCTAAATTCAGAAAATAGTTCCCCTCTCAAGATAGCACCCAGCTATAGCACCCTAGAGGTTTACTGGGAGATGAAGTAAATTCCTTTTCCAAAACCAGACTACTATGCAGATTTCAGACCTTTTATCTATTTGGTTGCGAGAAGGGCCCTGAAACTTTTCCAAAGGCGAGGATAGTTGGTATCTACACTGATAAGGTTTGCTGGGACTTTTGTTTAACTTTACCACTGAGAAAGGGAGACTTTTCCTCCCCCAACTACAGAGATTGGCAGCAAATGATGGGATATACAGTACTTTGTTTTTCTTTTTATGTTGCTGTCACAGGTTTCTGAATTTTAGAATATTTTTATTTCTTTACTGTAGAATTCCAGTATTTCCCCCTGGGCACTCACCCCAAAATACAGCCATATTCCTGCTCCTTTTCTCTTCTTTATGGAGGAGGCGGTGAATGCTAAGTACCTCTACTCATTTTACTCATCTCTTTCTAGATTTCTGTTTGAGATAGTTGTTATTGTATCAAAATCCTACCTAGTTCTGTATATTATTTTTGTAGGCTGTAACTTTAATGAATTCATTTATTAGGTTTACTTTTAATAAGATCATGTTGTCTGCAAGCACAGATAATTTAAAAAAATTTTTTTGCGATTGGGGAGCCTTTTTTGCCTACTTACTCTAGCTACAACTTCCAGTAATATATTGAATAGAACTGGTAGGAATGGGCTTACTTGCATTGTTCCTTATCTCAGGAGAAAATATTTCAACTTTTTATCACTTAGTATGATGTTCAATGTGGATTTTTCACTTTTACAGTCTTTATTGCATTGAAGTACATTCTTTCTACAACTACTTTGTTGAGAAACTTTCTCTTAATGGATATTGAATTTTGTCAAATTTTTTTCTGCATCTACTGAGATGATCATATGGTTTTTGTCCATTCCCTTATTGCAGTGTGTGACATTTATTGATTGTATCTTTTGAGGCTGCCTTTCCTCCCTGCAGTAAGTCCCACTTGATCATGGAGGAAAATCTTTTTAGTGTGCTGTTGCATGTGGTTTGCATGTTTTGTTGAGAAATTTTGCATCTCTGTTTAAGATATTGGCTTATAATCAATTTTTTCATCTGATTAGGTATCATGGCAATGCTGGATTGTAAAGTCAGTTTGGAAGTGTTTCCTCTACTTCCACTTTGTGGAAAATGTTGAGAATCATTGGTGTTAATTTTTTAAATGTTTACCACAACTCAGCAATGAAGCCATCAGTTCATGAACTTTTCTTTGATTCCAGATTTTTTTCTTATTGCTGATTCATTCTAAACTGCTTTCAAGTAGTTTTACTGTTTAGTCTATCTGTGCTACTGTTTCGCATGGTATATTTAAGGAGGCATTACCTTTGCATGTAACTTGCTTTTATTTTCTCTTTATCATTACACTGTAATAGAGAAATTCAATGCCTCCCCCAAAATAATCTTGGTTTTGGAACCAGTACTACTGAAATTAAAGTTATATTTGGAAGTATTTAAGACTTAACTTTTTTCTGTTTTTAATAAAGAATAAAAGTGATCAATTTATCACGTTAATGGGGAAGTACTATAAAACATTATCAGTATCTTTTCGATGTTTATGTACTTTTTATACTTTCTTTTTTGTTTAAAATCTGCTCTGCTATTTGTAATGCTTTTTTAATGTCTTCACTAGTCAATTTGATTTTATACTTAAAAAATTAAAGCTTCTGGTATTTTATTAATTTTTAGTAGTCTGCTAAAAGATGTAACTAAATACTTATGCATATACCCCATGGGAAAGGCTAGAAAGAATATCATAAAGCTCTGGAGGTGCTTTTGTCAGACAGAGATACATCAAAAGTAACCATGAGAAATGTCTGATGTTCACATATATGTGCATGTTTATAAAGATTTTAATCTTTCACCAGTGAGCAGGTGAAGGGTGTAAGTAATGGTCCTAAATCCCTACATACCACAAGGGAAACATAAATTATCTTTTATCATAGTATTTCAGAAAGCAAAGGACCTTTTGTATGTTATATCCTATAGCATTCATTTTAGAAGAATATCTTCCAGAGTTTGTTCAAAGTTTAGTCTTCTTTGGCAATGACTACTTCTTCATGATCTGTAATGTCACTGGACAGATGAAACAAATGTTCTAAAAATCATGTTACACTTACATTTGATCAGTTTCATTTATGAGTTAAATAACTGCAAGTAAGACTCATGTCCTTTAATTTTTTTAAAAAAACTAAAGCTATCTTCTTAATTAGTTAATACGGTATAAATAAATCAAGCAAATTATTTACAAATACCCACACATCGTTACAAATGTCTTTGTACTTATATCTTAAGCACCCTACTATCCAATGGTATATGTTTATCATTCTGTGTGAGCAAATAATAATTTTGATGTGAAAACACTAAAATATTTAATGGTAAATCAACAGCACTCTTCCTCATAAAGACCCACCCCTACCACACACAAAAAAAAAAAAGAAAGAAAGAGAGAGAAGGAAAGAAAAGAAAGGAAGAAAGAAAGAAAGAAAGAAAGAAAGAAAGAAAGAAAGAAAGAAAGAAAGAAAGAAAGAAAGAGAAGGAAAGAAAGAAAGAAAGAAGAAAGAAAGAAAGAAAGAAAGAAAGAAAGAAAGAAAGAAAGAAAGAAAGAAAGAAAAGAAAGAAAGAAAGGTGTTTGGAAAGCAGTTCTATTTTGGGTTGTTTGTCCTAAGGAAATGATACAAAAGAAGGGAAAGATCTATATATCAAAACGTTTCCCCTAGGGAAAAGCTGGAAACAACCTAAATGCTTAGCAGTGTGGGAATAGTTAATTAAACTAGTTTTCCACTTAATAACACCTTATGCAAGTACTGCCTGTTCTATTCACTACTAGTGCCAAACTGCAGTATATAGTTGGCAATCCAAATATATCTGTAGAATGAATGAATGATGGATCCATTAGCTTCATAATTAGAAACACCTTGCAACTAAATGGCAAAAATGTTTCTGATGCAAAATTTAGAAAATTTAAAAAAGTAAAAATAGACATATTTCTAGAATTAAACTAGTATTAAAAATAAGTGGGTAGGGCCGGTGAGATGGCTCAGCGGCATAAGCGCCTGCCTGGCAAGCGCGAGGGCCCGAGTTCGACTCCCGGATCCCACATACGAAAAAGGGGCCGGTGATATCGCTCAGCGGCACGGGCGCCTGCAGGCGCGCGAGGTCCTGAGGTCGACCACCCGGTACCCACAAAAAAAAAAAAAAAAAAAAAAGTGGGTAGGTGGAAATGAAAAAAATAAACACTTAAAAAGTTGTTTTACTGGAAAATTTCCTGTCATTTTTTTTTTTTTTCCGTGAAATACGAGTGGCTACACTTAGTGCCCTGAACCCTACCTTGGTTAACTTATCCTGAGAGTCAAGTCCTTTTCTTTTCCACTCCAAATATTAAACTTTGCTTACCTATTGCTTCACTCATCTGACACTTCCTTTTTACCTTTTCCTTCCTCTATTTCCCCTCTGTCTTGTCCCTCCATTCTGCTTCTAGCATTTGCAATAGCAAGAATAAGTCACTTTGATTCTTCCAGGAAGAGGGGCTATGGCTACAACTGGCATAAAGTTCATGCTATGGCTGTGATTCACTAAGAAGATGTAAGCATAATTTAATCTCTAACCTCCTGATGAGATATAATGGATTTCAAAATACCAGTCTGTATTGAAAATTTCTAAAGCCAAAATTATAATGTTTAATTAGAAAAATGTTATAGAGTGATAGCTACAAACAGACAGTGAATATTTAATTTTTAAAAATTTATAAAGATAAAGACTAAATCAGTCCATGAAATGAACCCCAAATTTGGAGCAGAAGCAGGGAAGTAATAATTGGCAAAGCTGGGTTGGGTGGCACATACCTATGATCCCAGAAGGCTGAGGTAGGAGGATCCTAGTTTCCAGGCCAGCCCGGAATAAATTAGTGAAACCATGTCTCAAAATTTAACCAAAAACAAAAATATGGGGGTGAGGCAGCTAGGAATGTAGCTGGACACAGACCTTGTGTTCAATGTGTAGTTCTCCAAAGAAAAGAAAAGGCAAATTTTTTGTAAGTAAGGTACTCATAATTTTCCCTTCACCCAGGACATATGAGTGATTCGCTGGTATTGAATAGTAATCAGAAACAATGTATTTAAATTATTGTATTGTCTTAAAGCATTTGCAATTTAGCAAAGTAGTCTTTCATGACGTGAAGAAATACCTGTGCAGAAGGGAAGAGGGGGTGGGGGAGGCGTTAGGTGGAGCCAGATGAAGAAACACTGTGGTGATGTTATCTCACGACATGTTTAAGCCTAATGTATTATTTAGTGCTTCTTTGTGTGATTATGTGTTTAAAACAGAAGCTTCATAAGAGCAGGGACCAAGTATCCTCAGCACACAGTATGTTACCTGACATACTCTGAATTTCATCAAACCTAAGGCTCCACGGAGAATAAATCAAATGATTATTTTGTGCAACTGTAAAGAAATAGTGCTGCTAAGGATTGAATTATGGTGTGCAATTGTACATATGACGAATCAAAATCTCAGCAATGTTAAACTATGCTGTGAAAGGTGTACCTTAGAGTTTCACTGTGGCAGTAGGAATCCGAGAAATCTGTACTACTAAATGAACCACGGATCATAAATGTCCTCAGAGATCTTCTAAACCTCTTTCTTTGCTTTCTTCTGTTTGGTTAGAAATAGCAAATATAAGAGCTGGGGATGTGGCTCAGTGGTAGAGTTCTTGCCTTTCATCCACAAGGGGTTCGATCCCCAGCACCACAAAAAAAAAAAAAAAAAAAAAAAAAAAAAGAGGAAGAAGTAAAAGAAAAGAAAAAGTGGGCTGGGTATATAGCTCAGCAGCAAAAGTGCCTGCCTGGCAAGCGCAACATCCTGAGTTCGATTCCCGCTACCAAAAGAAAAAAAAGAAATACCAAATATAAGCCATACAATGTTCTTCAAGTCCTTAAAAACCACTATGATTATATAAATTTAGAGATGAGTAGACTATTAAAGATAATCTGGTCCACACCCTTATCAATAGAAATCTGAGGCTCATGAAGTTTAGATGACTTGTTCAAGGATGTTATCCATATGACAATCATAACATGCCTGAGAAGACCAAAGCTTGCCTTTAAAAGTAACAATTGGAATAACAGTTACCAGAGTGACACTTTACATTAGGTATTAATGACTACAAAAACTCGCATGCCTTATTTAACTAAAGTACTATGAATTCTTTTTTTTTTTTTTTTTTTGTGGGTACCGGGGGGTCGACCTCAGGACCTCGCGCACCAGCAGGCGCCCGTGCCTCTGAGCGATATCACCGGCCCCTTTTTCGTATGTGGGATCCGGGAGTCGAACTCGGGCCCTCGCGCTTGCAAGGCAGGCGCTTATGCTGCTGAGCCATCTCACCGGCCCTATGAATTCTTAAATCCAATGATTTATCACAACTTCTGTTTACCTATCACATATCACCTTTCTCCAAAGCTATGCTCTCTATAAAATATTTTGTACCATTAAACATGCTAGAATTAGATTGCTATAATTCCAGTAGTGGTCATAATTACAGAATAATTTTTAAAGAATGTATTTCCTGGTACTATTCCTTCCCATAAATATTCATTAAACTAAGCAGCATCATATTTACTTTTTATGTTTTAAAATGCAGTCTTTAAAATGACTGTTTTGATTTATTAACACAACTATGGTCTAATAGGTTTATCCTAATTCTTCCCTCTGCTGACAGAACTGATCATAGCTGTAAACTAAGCAGATGAGTTCACTAAGCTGTCCGTGGTGATATATAATTCCTGCCATGGGAAGTTTCAGGCACAGCGATGGGAAAGGCGAGTCTCATTTAAATACGTTTCATGAGTCTAAACCACAGATTCCATTGAGATGAGTCTTCAGCTTTTGGTTTTCACTTGGAATATCATGTTCACAGAGTTTCAAAAGAAATAGCAAGCTCTGAAGAACTCGCTAGTTTTGTAAGCCTTCCAGGACTTATTTTGCTCCATCTGTGGTTAGTCACAGCTGAGAAAAAGAGTTTACCCATGGTGTCATCTTCAAAACGGTGTAGACCTCGTGAGCAAGTCATTCCATGCTGCCGGAATGTTTTCACCCAGGATGGAAGTGTTTGAAATGGATATCAATCCAAGACCGAGTGAGAGGGAATATGGCGTGCACAAGTGTGTTCAGTTACTGTTTGTGCCACCTCAGACTGTGGTGAAAGGGCTGAGATGGGCATTAAGTGGTGACACACTGCTTCCATGCTCTTCTCGCCTCCCTACGCCCTGAGATAATGCGTGCACTGAAGTCTGTGCACCTCATCGATGCACGCCTGTCTGGGTGGATAATCTCATGTGCCACGCCACAGAGTAAGATCTGCCACCCAATAAATAAAGGCAACCTTGGAAGTTGCCTAGTGAAACTCTCCACAAATCTTCCAAAACACATTTCCACAGCCCAGATCACTGAATTTGAGCTTTGCTTTCTTCTACCAGTCCACTGCCCTTCCCAGTCCTTTCCTAATTCTTTTCCCTCTTCCTCCCTCCCTCCACTCCCCTTTTCTGCTCAAGAGCTTTCATGCTCTTTCCTTCTCCCTCTCCCTCCTACTCCCCCTTCATTATTCACAGAGTATTTCTTTCTTTATTTATTTATTTCTTTTTTTGTTGTTGTTTGATTTTTTTTTTTTTTTTTTGAGACAGAGTCTCACTGTATAATCTAGGCTAGTCTTGAACTCACTATGTAATCCAGGCTGCCCTCAAACTCACAGTGATCCTCCTGTCTCAGCCTCCCAAATGCTGGGATTACAGGTTCGTGCCACTACACTGGCTTCTTTTTGGTTTTTTGATAGTGTCTCACTATGTTGTTCAGTATTGTCTTGAACTCACTGTGTAGCCCAGGCTGGCTTTCAAATCACAGTGATCCTCCCACCTCAGCTTCCCAAATCCTGGGATTACATTTCCCACCACAGCCAGCAACATACTAAGTGTTTTTAATGCAACATGTACAATTTCTTTAAATGAGGCAGGGAAGGAGGAGGAAAACTTGGTGGACAACTACAATATCTTCTTTGGTGATCTGGGAAAGCTAGGATATGTGAACTAAACTCCCAAATTAATTATACTTGATATTTCTCATTCCATAATCAAACCTATTACTCTTATAATCCATTTTTCTGGAAAGAGGGCCTAATTGTAAATATTTTTCTCTAAATTTTTAATTGTTCAACAGTTTCCAGATTTTAGTTCTCAAAATATGATAATCTGTAGTTTTTTATGTTAGACATAGGGATTAATGTATTTGTCCTATATATGCTTAGCAAGTAGTCACACTGCCTTGAAATTATCTAGTTTTTCTATACTAATTTGAAAATGTATCTATAACATGAACACACACATACTGTTTTAACAATATCCATTCTACCCCTTCTGTATCCACAGTACTAGAACTATACTGTTTTTATATCATTGTACAATTTGTTAATACTTGATACTATGAATAGTCACCTTTATTTTCAAAGCAAAATTGGTTTTTTACCGGTGTTCTACGAAACATTTTAGCAATAATCTCATTGAAAATTTCTTGAAAATGCCTTAAATCTACCCAGTAATTTAATTAGAACTAGAGTCTCACTTTCATTAAAAATTCTTGCCTAAAAATGTCCTCATCTTATACAGGATACAAAAAAATTAGATACACAATTAAATGTATTTCTAGATTTTTCCTAATATACATGGAATATTTTTCTCTACTACAATTTATGATTTTTGGAGTGTTCTATAAGAAAGCTATGTAAAGGACCTGCTATAGTGTAAGAATTATATTAGGCAGGAGGAGGAGGAAGTGCTAATTTGAGGAAATTCCAGTTTAGAAGTGTGAAGCCACTAAATGAGTTAATGATAAAAGCACAGTTATTACTGATAAGGCACAGGACAGGAAGCACAATGGTAAACTCCATTTACTGTGACCGTGTCACCACCATCTTTGCTGTCCATGCAGATTTTTGTTTTTCTAAAATATTATAGCTAAATTATCCATATGATAAAACAGACTTATTCTAGGTAGTAAACCTGTACCATTTTTCTTGTCATAGAGAGACTAATTACTTGCACAATATTATTTCAATTAGTAGGAATCTACTATGTTCCTGACATTTCAGTAGATAATAAGGATATAATTGTCAATAAAGTATATACAGTCCAGGTATTCACATAATTTATGGTAGATCTGATCAGATGAAAGAAAGAAAAAAGGGATGATACATAATACAACCATGTCTTTCTTTTATTAAGGACCTGAACAATTACACAACTATGTATTATGCTGATGTTAGCTAAATAATGTCACCTGCCCTAGAGATATCCACATCCCGATGGCATGTAGAATTTAAATGATAAAGGGGGCTTTGCAATGGGGTTAAGTCTGGGAACTTGAAGTTAGGAGATAATACTGGATTGTCTGTGTGGTCCCAGTGAAGTTACAAGGGTCCTTATAAGAGAGGCAATAAAGTCAGAATGAGAGGGAAAGTAATAAGTTAACACAAGCAGACGGGAAAAAAGGAGACACCACGACAGAAGCAGGAGTCAGAGTGAGGGAAGGAAAGGGCTAGGAGACAGGAAGTGTGAGTGACATCTAGGAGCTTTGAAAGGCAAGGAAATGGATCCTCCCCTAGAGACTAAGGAACTGTGTCAGCCCATTTCAGACATTAGACCTCCAAATGATAATACTAAACTTGTATTCTTTTAAGCAATGAAATGTATGCTAATTTGTTACAGCAGCATTAGGAAATTGAAAGAGCTGATGCATTCACACTCTTCACTATAACATTCACACCTTTTTCCCAAGCAATCACAGCCGAACTCTTTAGCTCTAATTCCGAGGGCAGCCTAACTGGGCCCATTTGAAGCAGCAACACAATCAATGCCACCTCCTTCTGGTTTTCTATGACTTTTCTTGCCTATCCTCAATTCTAGCCATGGACCATACTCTTTTTCTTTATCATTCATGTTGACACCCTGCTTACAGCCAAATCTCTAAGCTGATTTTATCCCACCAATTTTAATTTGTCTCATACAATTAGTATCCAAACCTCACTTTAGCTTTATGAACTCAGTATTATGTTTTGCAATGCTTTTAAAGTCATTTGAAGTATTCAGTCTGATGCTTTACCAGATTTATAACTTTCAAAGAAATGGGAAATACATGCGTTTTCAGTTTTGTTTTGTTTTTTTTAATGTGGGTACTGGGGGTCGAACTCAGGACCTCACACTTGCCAGGCAGGCGCTTGTGCCGCTGAGCCATATCACCTGCCAGCGTTTTCAGTTTTTAATCATCATGGCAGGGGCCCTCAAATTTCTGATGTCATGTTGCACACTTACAAAAATAGTAGAATTTGCCCGACCTCCTGAGTAAATGTGTGAGGTTCTTTCTGGCTGGATTTCTGGCTACTGCAGGACCTGTCCAAAGGCCTGGTACTGAGAACCTTGAAGTCAGGGAATTTTTCTAGGTATTTAAGTCTCTGCTCTTCATGTTCAATATGTTTGCTAAACTCATGTTGTTAATCAGAAATAATAAATCTTCTGAGCTTCTGATATGTCTAAAACCAAAGGGATATTTCTCTCACACAAATAGCAATAATTTATATTTCCATAGAATTGTTATTTATAAGGGATTTTCCACATTTCTTCATTTGAGTAACACAAGAATCCTGCAAGATAAAAAAGTAGATATTATTCTTACTATTTTATAAATGAAGAAACAAACTGAGAAAGGCAAGTTCCTTTCCAAAACCATCAAATCAAAAAACGTGGATTGGAAACAAATATGTCTAACTTCATGTCCATTGTCTCCCTCCACCCATGACTTGAGGTACCTAAAGCTAATAACAATTTTTCTAAAATTCATGCTAAAATGTAAGTGTGTGTTAAGTTTCATATGTCAATTAAGTCTTGTATTCTAAGATCTAGGTATTTTTATTTTAAGGTATGTTTTCTATTCTAATTTTGAAAACCAAAACAAAATGTGAAGTTTTGTATTTATCATTTAGGAGAAAGGCTCAAGTGGCCTCACACTGCTACACTGAAAAGTTTCATGCTTTACAGTTAACTTGCTGAGGCAGCAATTTGCAGCTTCACTGGAGAAGTGCTACAAGGGATTTGAAGATAAGAGAATGACTCAAATAGAGAAACCATATGCATTATGAAAAATGCTTAAGGGTCCACACGGCTGCAGGATAAAGAAGACGTATACCTCTCTGCCCTTGAGAAACACGAAAACTACATTCTTTTATTCTCTTATCACCTATTGAAGTCAGCAAGTTCCTCCAGAAGGAATCAATAAGACAGCTGCATACATGGAATGTGTAGCAGTAAGCTATCTATTATTCCTCTTTTCAGACATAAAAAGAAGAAAGATGTAATTTATTCAAATTAGAGGGAGATAATATATAACCTACCATAAGCAATATACAAGCCTACTTAAAATAATAGCAATATCACTCCAGGTGCCCTCAGGATCCACACAATGCAAAAGAAGAAAATAATTTACTATGTTCTTTGTTAATGTTCTGTCACTTAACAATTGTTAATTTAATAAGATCATTCCTTTAAATGAGTGATTTTGTGGAAAGCATATATATGAGAAGGAGGCTTTCTGTATTACAAATTTAGAAAGTTTCATTATCAGAGTACTCCCTTTGTTCACTCCTATGAGCCTAGTGGAAGCAGCTTTCTGTACCTCTTCTATTTCAAGCTAGTTTTTGTGGGTGGTTACTTTTAAAAACGGAATGGCTTAATGAGCAATAAGGAAGATATAGGGATGTGAGTCAGGATTGACTCTGATGATGATTATCTGGCTGTGCCTTTAGCTATGTGATATGTGGCAAGTTATTTAGCCACCCTTAAATCTTACATCCCCACCTATAAAAAGAAACTTATACATGCCCAACATAAAATTGTTATGAGTTTTTTGTAAGATGATACATTTAAAGTGCTCAGCACAGTATCTAGAATCCCTCCATTTTCCTCAGTTTCTCTCCTAAAATGTTTCCTTAAAATATTTACATCCCTCTACATGCTCCAACCAGTACAACACCATGAGTTGGTAGATAAAGAAACTTCATTTTATTTATTTATTTAATTTTTTTGTGTGTGGGTACCGGGGGGTCGACCTGAGGACCTCACGCACCAGCAGGCGCCCGTGCCGCTGAGCGATATCACCGGCCCCTTTTTCGTATGTGGGTTCCGGGAGTTGAACTCAGGCCCTCGCGCTTGCAAGGCAGGCGCTTATGCCACTGAGCCATCTCACTGGCCCAAAACTTCATTTTATACCCAGAGGTTCACGTGCATCATATATATTGAAAACAATAGCAATTAGCTAAAAGGCATGAATCAAAATAAAAACATTTAATTTCTTAACATGCAGCAAAACATGCATTTTCATGTTTTCTTTCATTCAGTAGTGAAACAGAATAAATTGTTTCTTTGTGGTAATACCTGAAGTTACAGATATCTAAATAATCATATCCTAATATTGTATGCATGTTTATTCAATAGTTTTTTTTTTTGTGGGTACCGGGGGGTCGACCTCAGGACCTTGCGCGCCAACAGGCGCCCGTGCCGCTGAGCGATATCACCGGCCCCTTTTTCGTATGTGGGTTCCGGGAGTCGAACTCGGGCCCTCGCGCTTGCCGGGCAGGCGCTTAAGCCGCTGAGCCATCTCACCGGCCCTATTCAATAGTTTTAAAGCTGAATCTTTAATCCTTAAACTATGACAATGGAATCCAAATATATCAACAGAAATAATAGCCCTCATTTATAAAGGATTTGTTTTGAGCTACACAGTGTATCTTAGATAATCTCCACAACATCTCAATGAAACTGTTACTCTTATTATCCTTTCTCTACTCATGGGAGGACCCTCTTGAATCTACCGGACATCTCACAGACAGAGGCACAGCTCAAATGTAAACCAGCATCAAACTGCCAAACTCTAATATTTTAAGCTCTATGGCTACAATCGTCTTTCTTTGTCAAATATAAATACAAATTTAAAACTGAAGAGGAAGATCATTCAAAAGTCATGAAGCGCAATAGATAGAAAATGTGAAATCAAATTCCTACTCTACTGTCTCCTGCAGCCTTCTCACTGAGTCACAGTGGAGTCAGGTGAACCCAGCTCTACTCCTCGTAGCACTAGGACCTTGCACAAGTCACTTCATATCTTGGAGCTCAGTGTGCTCATGAATCAAGGAGAATAGTTACTAGATTTGCAGAGCTGAGGTGAAGATTAAAAATGAGCTGTGTAAGCCTGGCACTTTGTATGTGTTCAGTAAACAGTAGTTACTGTAATCAGCATTACAGCCCCTGGCTTGAGGACCCCTTGTGTTTGCAGCCTACTTTATATCTATACATAATTCTGGAAAATACCCCAATACTTGATGTAATATCATCATATTCACATACCTTTTACATTTTTGTGAGAACAAAATTCTTTAAAATGAAGTATGATTTTAGGGTATAATCTTAATGATATCTAGATATGGTAATGTTTATAAGTGTTATTCCAGATTAACACAACGGTCAAGAAAAATTTCTAACAGCATTTCAAAAGACAGTGTAATTTTGAGGAACAAGCAAAAAAGACTTACAAAGCAATCCATAGAGGGGAAACGGTTCCCCTGCAGCCAGTGGGCAGATGCCTCTACCCTGCTCCCTGTCATCAGCAAGAACTCTGGGATGGTACTGACCCAGAATAACTGCAACTGGATGAAAGGCAACAGTCTCAGGGTGGGAAGAAAGCTAGACAAAAGTCAAGTAAAAATGAGTAGCAAAAAAAAAATCAATTAAGTAACCACCTGTTTATAACGAATAGCTGGAACACGCTGGTGTATAAGCACTTTTGAAGATGTGATGAAGTTTCTCCTGAAGGTGTTCGTACACTGAAAGTGAATCTTCCATGAGGACCTATGATGTCTGAGGCCGGGGCTTCCTTCTCCAGCTGTTCTCTAAATATAAAGGTCTGAAAATGAACAGTGATGGATTCTAGCAACATGCTCCAGATTATTATGTAACATCACTGAAGTAAACGCTGTAAAGCCTCAAAATACAAGTTTGAATCTTCCCATTCATTGTTCTCATATCTAATAATAGAAACACAAAACTAATTTGTATAGATGGTATATTTAGCTATCTGAGAATAGACATGCTATATATTTAGTGATTCCAAAGCAAATAAACACTTTGGAAAAATATCTATCACATTAAGAACATTACATGAGAATTTTTTAAACACCTATAAATTGAATTTTTAAAAAAATGATAGTTCAAATAAGGTAATATCTTAAAATCTATGGCAAACCAACTGAAGATCTAGTCTCCAAACTTTAATAAATGAACAAATGTTCTTTTCCCTAAAGCAAGAATACCTGGCATGTGAATGTTGTTTATATTAAAAACTTTTATTGATCTCTTGTTTATTTTTTTGTAAGCTTAATTTTTAAAAATTGTTTCCAGTCAGAGTTTCCTCAGGCTGCCATTAGAGGGCATGAAAGAATAATGTGCAGAACAAAATCAAATAGCACCCAAAATTAGCCAAGGAAAGCGTTACCATATATTTTTGGTTTCAAAAGAAGAACATACAAAAACAAAATAATTGAAGTAATGTATATATAAGGAGTTCTGATGAGAGCAAACATCTATAAAGAAATTATGGTGCTGATAGTTATTTCATGTGCAAAAGACAAGTAAATAACTAGTTTTAAATGTATTTTGATAATCTCAAATATTAGCTTTTATCAATCATTAGAGTACACGGTAAAAAAAAAAAAAAAAAAAAAAACAACAGAAAGAAGATGAGAAAAGGTGGGAGGGGATGATGGAGGAAAATATGAACAGGCAGAAGGAGACCAGTAAAATCTCACCTTGTAAAACCTCATCTCAAATTCTGACTCCTGAGAAGTGGAGGAAAAAAGAGTATAAAAGAAAGATAATTCAGAGATGTAGCTCTTTGAAAAGCACATGATCAATTTTGTGGCTTCAAAGTCAACCCCCATTGAGCTGGCCTCTTTCTGGTTTTCCTGTACTACTTGCTTCTTACCTAGAAGCAATGACAACAAAAAATCAGTAAAAGAAAAGAATGGATTTCAAACATGGACAATAATCCAAATCTTCCCACTCTTTAAATCACTTAATATTTTAAGGGATTTAAAATGGATGCTGCATTCTTAACCTACATTCAAAACTTGCAAAATAAGTGGATCCATATCCAGTTAGAATTATGATTTTTCGGGCCGGTGAGACGGCTCAGCGGCTTAAGCGCCTGCCTTGCAAGCGCGAAGGCCCGAGTTCGACTCCCGGATCCCACATACGAAAAAGGGGCCGGTGATATCGCTCAGTGGCACGGGTGCCTGTTGGCGCGTGAGGTCCTGAGGTCGTCCCCCCGGTACCCACAAAAAAAAAAAAAAAAAAAAAAAGAATTATGATTTTTCCTCTGAAATGTTAATGCAGCTTTTACCAACCTAATCAATCTATTTTTAACTTGTGGTTAAAAAAAATTACAGCATATGTATCATATCAATATAAAACCCCATCTTATATAAGGTGTCTGTCTCTTTTGTAGGAGTCACTCTTACCTTTATTGAATTCCAGGATAAATTTATGATATCAATCCCTTTCTTTAATTTACAAAACAGTAAAATCCCAAGATCGCCTTCAAACAGAAGGAACACAGCCTCAATATGTTTGTATCACTCTGTGAAGACTGTTAAGACTCCCTATAGAGCACTTGGACTTAAACCCTATAAATTTCCTGCTTAAATTTTCAAACAGGAGAAACTAGGGATACATATGAGAACATAAACCCACCTTTCAGTGATGGCTCTGCACTAGCCTGTATTACTGAAGGGTATAAAAGAAGCCATAAAGGAACTGGAATTACAGTGAACAGGATCTGAGACTCCACAATATCTGTAAACACCGGTCTCTGAAAAATATACAGAGACAGATGGGAAAAATATTTTCACCTCTCTTGGATAAGAGGAAGGCATTTAGCTAGCAATCTACCCCATAGGACCCATTCTGAATGACCAACAAATGTATCTGACAAAGCTCAACAGTTATAAATGCAATAGCTAGTAAACCTACATGACATACACATATTTCATTCTTATTTTAAACATTTTATTTTTAACTTCATACTCAACTGTTATGTAAACAAAATCATATAAAATTTTAAAAGACACTAAATTTTTCTCTGTGATATTTTATCTTAAATTCTATCACAAAAATTTAAGATTATATATATATAATATTATATATATATATATATATATATATATATATATATATATATATATATATTTGGTGGTATTTCCTATCTAAGAAGTACAGGAACAGGGTAAGTAGCTAAGAGAAGTAGTGTTTCCTTTTTTCAATTAGAAAAAAAGTCACTCACTTATTTTCTGACTATTTAAGTTCAGCTTCATCTATGAAGCCTCCAAACCCTGTGTCCATTATTTTTCTCATAGTCTGTCACCAACCATTACTATTGTTTTTAACTAATTTGCCTCCTCCTTGACACTATAAGAAGTTCAATGGAAATGTTGTATTCCAACACGGATGCTGGCACTGGAAAATTTCTCAATACTTGTTTGGTGCATGAATATGATTGAGAAAAGCCTCAGCAGTGAAATAAAAACTCACCTCCAGGTATATGATTTATAACTATGATGATTTATTCTAATATTTACTGAGTGGCTATTATATGCCAGAGGCATCATAGGCCCTGGGAACACAGCAATAAATGAGATGATTATAGAGGTCTCTTTCACTTCTGCAACAAACCTTATTTAGGAGCAATGAATGAGAAAAATCATCTGAAAATAAACAAGGGATGGGAAAGGGATCTGGGGATGGGTGGAGACTGGGAGGGCAGAGACAGGAAGGGGAAGTAAAAGTGATTAAGATGTGATATACATATAAATTGGTATATTGTGATATATATATATATAATTGGTATATTGGTATATATACCAATTTCCAAAGATGATTGTAATTATGTATTGCAAACATATACTAATAAAAAAATAAAAAGTATATTTCATCACATTATCAATTAAAAAGTAAACAGAAAAATCAGAAGAATAGAATGGTAAGTACTGGAAAGATATAAAGAGACTAACATACACAGTAAAATTCAAGATCTCTTAGCTTCACAAAAAAAAATAAAACTAATAATTCTACAGTCTCATAAGCATGTAAGGAAGGGCCTAAAATTAGTGTGCGCTACCTTGGTATCTGAATTCAGAAGGGCCTCAAATATTGTAGCTCCAAGTTACTCTCCTCATTTATTCTTCTCCTGATATACCATCCTCAGGGTAAACAGTCCTCCTTATCAGATGAACCTAATTTTATTGGACCTTGAGTAGCAAATTTTAGTTCTCTATCAGCCTGCAGAATTATTCAAAGTAGTTAATTTAAACTTCTCACATGAACAAGGGGACCCCTTCCCCCAAATACCATGAAGCCTTTCTCCCATAGTCCTGGGCTGCTCCCCTCTGTGACCCTCACATGGTGGTGCATGGTACCTTATGTCCTTCTCTAAGGCTGTGAGTATATGTGACCAATAAACTGTTGTCAATCTCATCTGTCCAGTGTTGAGCGAAGTGTGTTCAATTTATAAACATTCTTACAAACAGCATGGAAATCCTTCCCTCGCCAACAGGGTGACAGAAGAGACAAGCAAAACAAAGGGCTCTGTATTTCCAGCTCAAAATTAAACAAAGAAAGACACATGTGTTTTCATGGAAAGAATACTGGCCCTGGACTGTGAAACCTCAGGGCAGATAATTTTACCTCTCTTGAACTTCACTCAGATTTCTGAATCAATCTAATAAGGATGGTCCTACTTACCCATAGATTTATTTTACATAAAATAATATTTGAGAAGTTCCCAAGCACTTTGTAGATATAGAAAAGCATGCTTGTCTTTGTTACACAATGCCTTTAGTGGTTCATAACATCTCCTAAAAGATTTTCTCCCACATTCCTGACACTTCAAATGGTTTCTCATAAGTGTGCCTTTGTGGGTCACTTTGCCCTTTCCACCCAAAATTTCTTTCTTTTATCTAAAACCTTCCTAGTTTTTGCCACATTGCAGTGTTCTTTCAATTGTATTAACACCCATAACACTGTGACATGTTACAATTCACTCACTTCTATTCACCGATGTGAACTCTGTAACGGCAAGCCTGTACATCTTAACACACTACTTGTATCTCCAAAGTCTTGCACATAAGTAAATGCTCAATAAATATTTGTCAGTAAACTCACTAAACAATTACCCTGTCCCTGTCTTGTTTATTCTGGAATAAAATGACTTTTGAGAAATGCTTTATTTTGCACAATCATAAAAGTTAAGCATTATAATAATGACATGGCAGTGGAGACATTTAAACACTCATTTTGGCATATGGTTTGAATGTATTAAGGATGAGTTTTTCTTGTTGTACTCTGAATTTTTAGGGTATTTTTATGTCAATAGAAAATTCAGTTTTTAAAAATAGGTAGTAAAACACATTCAGAGCCATCATATACTTTCTGCATGCAGGTTCCCAACCATCAAGGCTTTGCTTTTTCTCAGCATAAAAAAGCATGAAGCTTTACAGTTTGGTCAGGCACAGTACAGCCCTACAGCACTGCATGACCCTGGAGACCGCTGATTGACTGGACAGATTAATAAACAAACTCCACCAGTGCCTCTGATGCTATTAATTAAAAAATAAATCCTGGGAATGGTAGGTCTATTTTTAATTATTCAGAATCTTTATACATTTTTATTTAAAATGTATTATACAGCACCAAATATCTAACCTTTAATTCCAATTATATTCCTCTTTAGAAACACAATGATATGAACCCATTTCAGACACTGAATATATCTAAGCAGCTATAAATGCCATTATTGCCTCAAAAGGCAACGGGCTGTCGTATGGACTTATTTTAGTTGGAGGTCACAATGCTTTATGTATTAGAATCTTAATGCTTTCAAACAGGACAAGTACTCTCACATTTCCAAGGACTCACCAGTCTTCACTTTCTTACACCTGGCTTCATTCACATCTATGTGAAGAAAACCTACAGCACTCTCAGAGTTTAATCTTGATGTTTGTTTATTTTTGCCCTTGCTCTTGTTTTTGTTGTTGTTGTTGTTGTTTGTTTGTTTGTTTGTTTGTTTTATAGTACTGGGTTAAATCCAGGGCTTTCACAATGAGCTATATCCTCATCCCTTGTTTGATTTTGAGAAGCCTCACTAAACCACTAAGTTGCCCAGGCTAATTTCAAATTTGCAATCCTCCTGCCTCAGGGTTTTGAGTCCGTAGGAAAATCTCTACAAGGCAGATGGGTGATAGAAAAATAGCAGGAACAATGAAAGCCAGATGTTCTGGTTTCTACTTATGCCTCCAAATCTCCATGTGACATTGGGCAAGTCAATACATTTTTCTGGGCCACAGTTATGTCAAATGAGAAGTAAATTTGGCTAACTGCTAACATCACTTTTTATACTATAAATCCACACTAGACTCCTTATACTTTGTGATAACCAGAATTTTTCCACTAAAATAAAAAAAGGTGAAAGAAATTGGGCTTTTCCACACTAATTAATCATCTCATAGCCTGCATTTTAATGGCTTTGATAAATGTCTACCCATTATAAAGAAGTTGTTAGCATATGTCCTGATAATTTTTTATTATCTTTTCTTTGTCTGAAATCATCACCGAAATTTTTGGAATCAGTTGTGATGTTTTAAAATTTCTATAAATATATATATATATAACACGTTACATTTTATACCATAAATATAAACTATATACAATTATTGTTATTAACATAAAGTGAATGACATTTAAAACTTTATATATTGCTCATTTATTTGTCAGTTACTAGAATTTTCCTTTATAATGATAAAATTACTAGAATTTTCTTAAAAGAAAAAAAGAAGTAAATATGTTATGTTTTAATATTATTGGAGAGTCTACTGAAGTTGTTATGTTATTCTGACTACAGTAGTATACATTTTATGGTATGATTTTTTTTTTCATTTCAGAAAACCTTTAAGTGACAAGAAACATTGGAATTGCTTTAAACTAGGGAGATTTCAAAGAGCAGGTCATAGATTCCTGGTGGCATCCTTACCGCCACAGTCTGTAGAGAGCTGACTTTCCTGCTGGTGCTCAGTCAACGCCAAGTGACATAATAGAGTGCATTGTTGGAAGGCAGCTGATGAATCATTGGGAGGCACAGGTTCAGGAAATAGCCTCAAAAGCCTCCAGCGTGGTATACTTCCCTATATGCTTTCATATTTTTTGAAACAAACTTCTACAATAATTCAAGTGTAATTCTAATTACTTATGAATTAATACAATAAATATGTTTAGAAATGTAAGATTAAAACTGTTTTATGTGCCCAGTTCAAAGATCGACCCATCTCCAAAAAAGAATTTCAAGGAATATTTATATCAAAAATATGTCACAGTCTAACAGCTTCAGATACAATTTATTTTAAAATTCAGAATGGAGGGCCGGTGAGATGGCTCAGCAGCATAAGCACCTGCCTTGCAAGCGCGAGGGCCCGAGTTCAACTCCCGGATCCCACATACAAAAAAGGGGCCGGTGATATCGCTCAGCGGCACGGGTGCCTGTTGGTGCATGAGGTCCTGAGGTCGACCCCCTGGTACCCACAAAAAAAAAAAATTCAGAATGGAAAGTCCACAAATAAAATACTGAAGACAGGTTGTATAATAATATTCTTTCCAGAGTTAATTATCAAACCAGCCTTAATTGAATTTTTATGATACAAATAATACTTGTATTAGAAATAGAAACATATTATTTACCTTTCTAGGAGACAATAGCAGTTACTTAGAGTTTTTATAATGGACAAATTTTGGGACAATTACAAAACCAAGTGTAAAGATCCTTTTATTTCTTTTTCTCCTTCTAATGAGGAAATCCACGTGTAATGAAGTCACGTCAGTTAGAGTACTAAGTCAAATACTATGAAATCCCAACAATAAGGAAAGCCTGCCATCACAGGGGAAAATAGTTTTCCAGTAATGCTTTTCTCTTTGACAATTACTTAGCAACTAATAGGAATGATTCTTTCTTGAATAAAACAACTAATTTTGATATAATAAGTGGGTTTACTTTTATACTCACAATCATTTGATTCTTCTTGTTTAAGATCTGCTTAGGCAAGAAGACATAAAAATTCTGAACCACATATCAGTTAATGAAATTGAAAATGTAATCAAAAACTTACCAACAAAGAAGATCCCAGGTTCTGATGCATTCATGGCTGAATTCTACAAGAAATTTAGAGAAGATTTAATGCCAATACTCCTCAAACTTTTTAATGATATTGAAAGGGAAGCAATCCTCCCTAACTCATTCCTGGAGGAAAGAATTACTCTGATTAAAAAAAAAAAAAAAAAGAAAAAAACAGAGGCAGACCCAACCAAAAAGAGAACTACAGGCCAATCTCCTTAATGAACACAGATGCAAAAATCCTCAATAAAATACTAGCAAACAGGGCCGGTGAGATGGCTCAGCAGCTTAAGCGCCTGCCTGGCAAGCGCGAGGGCCCGAGTTTGACTCCCGGAACCCACATACGAAAAAGGGGCCGGTGATATCGCTCAGCGGCACGGGTGCCTGTTGGCGCGCGAGGTCCTGAGGTCGACCCCCAGGTACCCACACAAAAAAAAAAAAGTACTAGCAAACAGAGCATAGCAAATCATCAAGAAAATTATACACCATGAGCAAGGGGGATTCAACCCAGGAATGCAAGGATGGTTCCACATATGCAAATCAGTAAACATAATACACCATGTCTACAGAGCCAAAGACAAAAGTCATGTGATCATCTCAATAGATGCAAAAAAAGCTTTGGATAAAGTCCAACACTCATTCATGATAAAACCCCCACAGAAAATCAGAATAGATGGTCTTTACCTAAATCTGATAAAAGCCATCTATGACAAACAAACAACAAACATCATACTAAATGGAGAAAAACTGAAAGTTTTCACTCTAAAATCAGGAACAAGACAAGGATGGCCACTATCACCACTCCTATTCAATATACTTCTGGAAATATTAGCCAGAGCAATTAGACAAGAGAGAAAAATAAAAGGAATAAGGATAGGAAAGGAAGAAGTTAAATTATCATTATTCTCAGACCACATGATACTCTTCAAAGAAGACCCCAAAAACTCCACCAAAAGATTTCTAGAATTAATAAGCAAATTCAGTAGCATGGGTGGATACAAAGTCAACATTCAAAAATCAATAGCACTCCTATACACAAACAACAAACACACTGAGAGAGAAATTAGGGAAACCACACCCTTCACAATAGCATCCAAAAAAATGAAATACTTAGGAATCAATCTAACAAAGGAAGTAAAAGAGCTATACATTGAAAATTACAGTACTCTGAAAAAGGAGATTGAAGAGGATATCAGAAAATGGAAAGATATCCCTGGCTCACGAATAGGAAGAACCAACATAGTGAAAATGGCCATACTCCCAAAACTATTATACAGATTTAATGCAATCCTGATCAAAATACCATTAGCATACCTCACAGATCTAGAGAAAGCACTCCTAAAATTCATTTGGAAACAGAAGAGACCTAGAACAGTGAGGTCAATCCTGGGAAACAAAGGCAAGGCAGCAGGCATCACAGTCCCTGACTTGAAATTCTACTATGAAGTTACTGTGAAAAATCAGCATGGTACTGGCAAAAAAACCAGACCCGAGGATCAGTAGAACAGAATAGAAGATACAGATGCAACTCCAAACACACTCAGCCACCCTATCTTTGATAAAGAGGCCAAATATGTCCACTGTAAGAAAGATAGCTTCTTTAATAAATGGCACTGGAAAAACTGGATTTCCATGTGCTGAAGACTAAAAATAGACCCATGTCCTTCACCATGCAATAAACTAAAGTCAAAGTGGGTCAAAGACCTAAATATTAAAACAGAAACACTAAATCCACTGGAAGAGAAAACGGGTAGAGATCATGAAGACATAGGAGAAGGCAGAAAGTTCATAAACAAAAAGCAAACTGCATGGGAAGTACTTCAAAGAATCAACAACTGGGATCTCATCTTATTAAGGAGATTTGCACATCAAAAGAAATCACCAACATAGTGAAGAGACAACCCACAGAGTGGGAAATAATTTTAGCCAACTCTTCCTTCAACAGTGAGGCTCAATGATTGGGATGGGTGGGGTTATTATAGAGTTTACTCCCATAATTATAGCTTTGGATGTATATTTCCATGCCAGACTCAGAGAAGCAGCCTGTCGGGTAGCAGATCTTGTACTTGGGCTCCAGTATAATCCTCCCTTGGTCCACTTTCATCCAAGTCTAGAACAGGTCCATCTGGAGCTTAGAAGACAAGAAGTAGAAGCAAAGTAGAGAGTGACTAAAGATAATCTGTATTCCCTAGGCCTGCATTTAAGTGCGCTCCTTGAAGAGAATCTGGATGACTTGATTTCTCTTCCTTCAACATATTTATTATTTGTTTCTGTTTCACAATATCTATTACGCATTTTGGTCCTTATTTACACTTTTTGTTTCTCACTGCATCTAGAGAGAAACAACGTGGTATTCACACATTTGTGTCTGATTTATTTCATTTAAGAGTATGGTCTCAAGTTCCACCCATTTAGCTTGAAATGTCTCACAATTATCCTTCTTTATGGCAGAATACTATTCCCTTGTGTAAAAAAAAAACATATCTTCTTATCCACTCATCAGTTGATGGGCATTTGGGCTGTTTCCAAGATCTAGCTATTACAGACTGTGCTGCTATAAACATGGGTGTTCATATATCACTGTGGTATGATAGTTTTAATTCTTTCAGGAAGACACCAAGAATGGAAATAGCTGAATCGAATGGAATCTCTAGTCCTAGTTTTTTGAGGAATATCTATACTGGTTTCCACAGTGGTTGCACCAGACAACACTCCCACCAACAGTGGAGAAGGGTTCAATCAGGTCCAAAGCTTGTAAGAAGGAGGAAATGATAAAGGTGAGAGCAGAAATTAATGCAATGGAGTAAGAAAACAGTACAAAGAATCAATGAATTGAAGAGATGGTTCTTGAAAAGATTAAATAAAATCAATAAGGCGTTAGCTAATCTTATCAAGAAAAAAAAAAAAGGAAAGAAGAGACCCAAATCCATGCCATTAGGAATGAAAAGGATGAAATCACAACAGACCCTGCAGAAATCTAGATCTTCAATACCTAGTACTAGAACCTGTGTTCTAATAAGATGGAAAATGCAAATGAAATAGAAAGATTCCAAGATACATATGAATTACCAAAGCTGAATCAAGAAGATATAAAAACTCTAAACAAACCAATATCAGTCAGTGAAATTGAAGATGTAATTAAAAAACTACCAACGAAGAAAAGTCCAAGCCCTGATGGATTCAGTGCTGAATTCTACAAGAAATTTAGAGAAGACCTAATACCGCTACTTCTTAAAATCTTTAATGAAATAAAAAGGGAAGCAATACTCCCAAATTCATTCCTTGAAGCACACATTACCCTGTTACCAAAACTAGAGAAGGACCCAACCAAGAAAGAGAACTACAGGCCAATCTCCCTAACAAACATAGATGCAAAAATCCTCAATAATATCCCAGGGATGCAGGGATAGTTCAACATACCCAAATCAGTAAATGTAATACACCATATTAACAGACCAAGGACAAAAACCTCCAACATATTTAAACTGGAACATTTAGAATACTCTAGAATTGGTTGACTAAGTAGGCATATTCAGTTTAAATGGCTCCCATGTATCAGTTTTTCTTACCTGAATATTTAACTAAAATGAATGGTGACTTTCAATTTCAGTCTAGATGCAGTGAATAAATTGTACTCTGTCTCTCTCACTAACAGAGATATAAAATCAGAACAGAATGCATGAGAATGACTATTTCATGACTCTGAAATGTGAGTAGTGCCAGCTTCATGTTGAAGAAAAACAAGGTTAGAATTATCTTCAGAGCAGTAGTGACTTTACCTTTTTCTTTCTTTTCAGGATCCATCAGCCTAAACTCAGTATCATGTAAAACATGTGAGGCCATTGGCACAAATTCATTCAGAAGAAGCTCTCTAACTGTAGCATAAGTGGTGGGAAAGAAGTATTTTAATGTTCACAAAGAGTGGAGGAAACTCTATGATTTTTCCTCATTTTTTCCTCTTTTCCCCCATTGTTCTACCCATAGGAATTAGAGATGATGACAGTGGTACAAATAGGCCTGCTATAGCCTACACCTCTACTGGAAAAAAAAAAAAAAAAAAAAAACCTTTCTCTATTATATGTCAAACACGAATAGGACAAATTCTTTTTTTCCTTTCTGTCTTTCCAAGACTTGGACAGATCGTGGAAAGTGCCTCACAGAGCACCATAAATAAAATACCTTCTTAATGAAAAGACCAAAAAGGGAATCCCCGTATAACTAGAAGTAAACAGAAGATTGTGAGGGAACTGGAGAAAGGGGAGCACAAGGAGAAAGAAATCCCAAAGACTTCTTTATGAACAAGAGGAAGGGCTAGTTCATAAAGAATTATTTGTACATGTGTGGATCTGATACTATTCAGTGCATCAAAACCTTTGATTACTGAACCAACATATAGACTGTTGCACAGGTCTGAGAGTAGACAATGGCTAACACAAAAAAGTTAAATTCCAATGACACTGCAAAGGGTTTAAAACCCAACCTAGAATGAACTTCAAATCACAGAGCTTGGTTAGAAAATGTGTCTTACACTGAACAACATCAATTGGTGGCAAAAAAAAGGTGACAACATTTTATGTAGGATTGAAACAACATAAAAAATGCAGTAATAATATTCAAAATGTCCAGGATTCAATAAAAATTACTTGTTATGCAAGAACTAGAAACACATCACAGGACTGAAAAATATTGACTAACAGACACCCAAACAGAGAAAAAACAAGCAGTGGAATAAACCCTTTTAAAACAGTTATTATTACTGTTTTACTGTTAAGAAGTGAATTTTTGGGCCGGTGAGATGGCTCAGCGGCATAAGCGCCTGCCTTGCAAGCGCGAGGCCCTGAGTTCGACTCCCGGATCCCACATACGGAAAAGGGGCCGGTGATATCGCTCAGCGGCACGGGTGCCTGTTGGCGCGCGAGGTGCTGAGGTCGACCCCCCGGTACCCACAAAAAAAAAAAAAAAAAAAAAGAAGTGAATTTTTGTGTGTGTGTGTGTGGGTACCGGGGGTCGACCTCAGGACCTCCTGCGCCAGCAGCTGCCCATGCTGCTGAGCAATATCACAGGCCCTTTTATCGTATGTGGGTTCCAGGAGTCAAACTCGGGCCCTTGTGCTTGCCAGGCAGGCGCTTACGCTGCTGAGCCATCTCACCGGCCCAAGAAGTGAATTTTAACCAGGCACATTGAAACATACCTGGGTCCTGTTACTTGAGAGGCTGAGACAGAAGAATAATTGGAGCTCTATAGTTTGAGGTCAGGCTGCATAACAAGAAAGAAAGAAAGAAAGAAAGAAAGAAAGAAAGAAAGAAAGAAAGAAAGAAAGAAAGAAAGAAAGAAAGAAAGAAAGAAAGAAAGAAAGAAAGAGAGAGAGAGGAAGGAAAGAAAGAAAAAGCGAAAGAAAAAGAAAGAAAGAAAGGGAAAGAAGGAAAAGAAGAAAGGAAGGAAAGAAAGAAAGAAAGAAGAGAAAAAAGATGAAAGAGAAGAAGGAGAAAGGGAGGAAGGAAAGAAGGAAGGAAGGAGCAAAATAAAAGAGATATAGGAAGAAGGGAGATAGATATTTTTAAAACAGGAATGGGATGAAGAGATGGAGGGAGGTGGGGGAAAGGAAAATAGGATGTAAAAAATCATTAAGATGTGTTATATAAATGTACCAATTTCCCACAGAAATGTAATCATTATGGAATGCAAACATGTACTAATAAAAATGAAAACTGAAAACTATGTACTTATTTATCATATAAAGATATGTTCATCTTGGTATGTTGGCACATGCCTACAATCCCAGCACTCAGTAAGCTGAAGCAGGAGGATCACTGAGAGTTCAAGGCCAGCCTGGACTATATAGCAAGACCCTGTCCCACCCCCCACCCACAGAAAAAGATATGTTGAAATAAGCCTAATGAAAAGAGAAGTAGATGAATAAAAACAGATCAAACAAAAAGTAAAATGATTAACAAAATTCCAAATATGAAAAATGACAACAAATCCAAATGTTAGTATATAGAACAATAAATCCAAATGAGATATATATATATATATGTATATATATATATATGTCAATTAAATTGAAAAAACACTTTTTAAAAATTCAAAGTTAATCTGTCTACTAGAAAATTTCCTCAACTGTAATGACAGAAGTTAAAAATACAAGGAGGGGAAAGATACATTATGTATCACATGCACATTCAAAAAGTAAAGAAAATATAGAGACTAGATTAATATCAAGTAAAGTACATCTTTCAACAAAGAAAATTACCAAGGTAAAGATAAACATTATAAGATGGTAAAATAATCAATTCAACCACAAAATATAACAATATTAAAAGTGAACATAAATGACAACACAGCTCCAAAGTCTGAAACAAAAACTGCAAAAACAAAAAGGAGAACCAGAGTAATACACAATTATAGTTGGAGACTCCGAGAGTCTTTTTTGGGATAATTGATAAAATAATAAAAAATATAGAACTGTACACCACCACCAACCTAGCAGATCTAAATGATATTTATACAGCCCTTCACTCAGCAATAGCAGAATAAGCAGTTGCTTCAGGTACATAAGGATATAGGTTATATCTTGGCTCATAAAATCAATCTCAATAAATTTAAAAGAATTCTTATGAAACAAAGTATGTTTCTGAACTCAAGGAAATAGACAATAAATCAATAACAGAAAGATAAAAGAAAAGCTCTCAACACTTGGAAAATAACCATCATGCTATTGAACAATTTGTGCATTAAAGAGGCAAACAAATGAACAAATTAGAAAGGAGTAAAGTGAACATAATGTAAATATTATATATGAAAGTTTGTGAGATGTCACGTAAGCAGGTGTTAGGGTAAATTTATAGCATTAAATGATTATATTAGAAAGAATTGCCACAAATGAATAACATAAGCATTCATGTCTTTAAAAAAGAACAAAATAAACTCAAAGCAAGCAGAAATAAGGAAATAATAAACATAAGAATAGATATGAATAAAATTGAAAATAAAATACATAAAGATGGCAATGAAACTAAAATGTAGGTCTTTGAAAAGATAAATAAAATTTTTAAATTTCTAGCTAGACTAAAAAATGAAAAAGAAGAAACCATGGATTAACTATTAAATAGCGTGTCCATTAAAATAATTAAAATACGTTTCATAGGTTTATAATTTAAAAACCACAAATCTCCTTGTTCAAGAAAAGAGTATTCGGAAATTTTTTCATCAAAGATTACCCAAGGATACAAGTGTTGTCCAGAGATTTGAGTAGTATAGACTTTTCTTATTCCAAATTAGATGCTCCCTGATACCCTAAAAACAAAACTGGATGGACAAAAAGTGGATTTTTTGTGTAAGGAACCCAAGAACTTGTGGGAAAAATTTTAGCTCAAAAGCCAACACTGCTATTTAAAGTCAGGTGGACTGTGGTCTGCACAAGACATCTGTGGAAAGGGGAGTAGGTAGGAGCTGAAATCCAGCACAAGTTCGCACTACCTGGGCTGTCACCTAGCTACCACACCAGTGAGGAAGTGCCTTTGTAAACTGTACAGCAAGACACCCACATGGGCTGGGTGAGGATCTGCTAGGTATACAGTCTGGTACTGAGGGATCGAGTCAAGGTACGCTTCTGGAGTTGGGGATATGGCTCAGTAGTAAAGCATTTGTCTAGCATTGACAAAGACCTGGGTTCAATCCCCAGTCTGAAGAGTGAGATGGAGAGATGGAGAAAGGAGGGAGGGAGGGACAGAGGGAAAGGGAAAGAGAAAGAGAGGGAAGGAGGGAGAGTGGAAGGAGGGAGGGGGAGGGAGGGTGGGAGGAAAAATGGAGGGAAGGATGGAGGGAGGAAAGGAGGGAGAGAGGAAGGGAGGGAGGTTCTGATTGGGTTAGGGTTATCCTAGTACTAGAAGTTACCTAGCAGCTCCAGTCCCATTGGCACAGGTGAGAGGATTTGACAAAATGTAGCTGAGCATGTAACTGTGGGCTATGAGCACGCAGTCTTGAGAGCCCAGGCGAGAACTCTGCTGCAGATGGACAGCAACATGATGGCAAATGTCCGGAGATGTCATTAAGAACGTGGAAGACTGGGCCATTAGAACAGGACAGTATGGAAACAGAGAAACAGAGATGTGAACTAGTAAGACTCCAGCTCCCTCTGTAGTAGAAGAAATCTGGTAAAGTCCATGAATTGACTAATCCCTTCTGATTCTGAAATCATGTAAAATGTGTTAGTATAGTGTGAAGTCAAAGTGGTTTATTTATAATAATAGATCAATTAATTAAAACAGTAATCACAGTGACATTTATAACCAAGACCTTATGAAATCTGGACTCCATTAACTCTCTAAATGTATATTCTACTACAAGAGCAACTATTCTCTCTCCTTTGGCTACACTGGCCTCCCTGGTATTCCCTAAGCAGAAAGGCCACAATGCAACCTCAAAACCTTTGCATCTGCTTTTCCTTCTACCAGGAAAGTTTCTTCCCCAAGCATCTTCCTGGCTCATCTTTTGACATCCTTCAAACCCTTTATCAAATGCATCTTTTCAGTGAAAATTTTCTTGGTGATCTAGTCTAATGTTGCAAGTGCTACTCCTCCATCTCAGACACTACCAGACTCCCTTCCTTGATTTATCTCTTTACATTTATTCCCTTCTAGCACAAGATCTATTTTACTTGCAATGGCTGTTGTTTAATGATGCCACCCACCACTACAATATAAGCTTCTTAAGGGCAGTGATTTCCATCTTATTGTATTTCACTGTGGTATCCCAACGTGAAATCTGCAGGGTGCTTTCTACATAACACTACAGTTTAACTAATATTGTATGTACTAAATATATGTTTGTTTCCCTTTTTCAGAAACATCAGTGATTATAGAATGTTTCAGCCCCTGAGATCTTTGGTTTTCTATAAGTAAAAATTTAAAATCTAGGATTGATTGGGTTAAGCCACTATGTCATCAAACCACTAGTTTTCCAAAGCCAAGAGAAGTGCATGTAGCGGAGTAACTAATTATTTCTTGTGCCCTTGGGAATTCTGTGGTTGGTTGAAGGGCAACTGGATTGTTACAGTCCCTAAGGTCTAAAGCACAGAGACCAAGGATCAAGTGGGATGATCACTGTTTCAGTTGTTTTCATCAAGGACAATAACGCTAAAATAACATCTAACATTTATTATTTGCTACTTATTAGGCACAGTTCATGCCCTTCACATATTTTAATTCATTTGTGAGATGGAATAACCTTGAAATTAGATGTGATTATTGACCCCATTTTACAGATGAAAACTGTCACATAAAAAGAGGTTATGTAATTTGCCCCAAAATCAGATTTCTGGTGAGCTAGAGGAGCAGGTTGAAAACTATCAAGTCACAGTAAGTTGTTCCTCAGTATGCTGTGCATTTTTTCCTTTTTTTTGCCATGTAAATTCACAAATATTAGTCTTTAATTTTTTTATGTCTTTGTCCAGTTTTAGTATCATGGTAATACTAGCCCCATAAAGTTAGCTAAGAAATTCTTTATATATAATTCTTTTAATAATTCTTTTTAACTTCTGTAAGATCTGCAGTGATATTTCTTTCACTCTTGATTTTATTAGTTTGGGCTGTCTGTCTTTTTCCTTGATCACTTTAGTTAAAGATTCATCAACATGTTTCATCATTTAAAAGAATAAACTTTTGGCTTTGGTGACTTTCTTCATTATTTTTCTTTGTTCATTTACTTCCTTTCTAATTTGTAATATTTCATACCTTCTGCTTGTTTGGGACTTAATTTGCTCATATTTTTCTCCTGTATTAAGGTGAAGATATTATGGTATTTATTTGAAACCTTGGTTGTTTTTTAATATAGCTGGTAACAGCTAGAAATTTCCCAGTAAGTGGGGTCATAGCCCTTAAGTTTTAGCTTCATTTTCATTGAACTCAGAATATTTTCTAATTTTCCTTGTGATTTTTTTTGACCCACTGATTATTTAAAGTGGTGTTATTTAAGTTCCACAGGGGAATTTGAAGGGCTCCAACAAACTTGGAAGACTCTAGAAGGTCATGAACATTTACAGGGCTTAAGCATGCTGAGGAAAGACCTGAGAAGGCCATATCTTCACCTTTGACCTTGAGGCTCTGCACAAACAGGAAGGAAAGCATAAGTAGAGTTTTAAAGTGCCTGGGTATGGACAGCATGCCCTCATACACATATAAAGCCCTCAGTAAAGGCTGGGATACTTACCAGTTCACAGCATCAAGTTAACAAGCAGAGAGTCAATAGGTAAACATGACAATAAACAGATCTTAGAGAAGTAGTATTCTAAAAAGTCACTAAACAAATAGCAACAATTGACACAAACAATAAACCCTGACTGGGGAAGACCTGTTTTCCAGAGTTATCACATTATGCTCTTTAAAATGTTCAGTACTCAACAAAAAAACCTTGTGATACATAAAAAAAGAAAATATTGCTCATGTGTTATGGGGCAGGGGTTGGGGGTAGGAAGAGTCAGTAGAAACTGCAGATGTTAGATGTACTATAAAGACTCTCAGTCTATTATAATAAATATTAAAAGATATCATAGCTGAAGAATTTTTAGAAGTATAACAATGATGGCCACAGAGAATATAAATAACAATATAGAGGTTATAATAATAACCAAATTACAATAACTAAAACAAAAAATATACTAGCAAGGCCCAAAAGCAGAATTGAACTGACATAAGAAAGAATCAATGAATTTGAAGAGTCAATTGCTTTTAGTTATTTAAAACTGTTCCACTTTTTTTAAATGTTTTATTTCATATTGTTTGCTTTTTTTCATCAACCTCTTGCCAGCCCCAACTGGTACGGGTACAATATTAAAGTTACCACCAGAGATTGGGCTGAGGGTGAGGTCTGAGGGTTAAGTCAAGACAAGCTCTAATAAATATAATGCTAGATTTTAGGCCGTCTCCTCCAGGATGCTGCCGAATAGATCAAATAGTGACAATTCTCTTGCAACAAGCTTCTGAGGAGCTAGAGTCCTCTGTGGCCGTGTCCACGGCTGCCATCCACTGGTCTTCATCGCCACTGTGGCTGCAAGGCTGCTTATTTCCAAGCCTATTAAGGAAAGAGAGCTGGAAATAGACAAGTTGAAATGCCCAGAAGTCCCCTGTTCTTACTACAGATCCATCCAATCTTCTTAAATAAAAGCTCCTTGGATTGTTATAAGACTTTGGTTAATTTACAGCATTTGAAAGAGGTGATTTTTATGACTTTTGCAATGATTTGGAGGATCAGGTTTTCAGACGTTCTTATTCACCAGTCAGGAAGTCCTTTTTTCAAGTGAAGGAGTTTTGATGGAAGAAGTGGGAAATATTCTTCCCAAATGATTTTTCTCAATAAAGATAATGGAAATCTAGAGATACTAGAAAACACAAAGTAAAGAAGTACCAGGAGATTGAAGCCACTCAGAGAAGCACCAAGCGATAGAGGGCACAGACTAGAAAACATCATTCAAAGATTAAATTTAACTTTACCTGAAGCCAACCTACTACTATATTTTATGTGTTGCGTTCAGTAAATTTTAATCCTCCGAAGCTAACTGGAGTCATTTTGGTTACATGAAAACAAGAGTTCCAGGGCTGGTGAGATGGCTCAGTGGCATAAGCGCCTGCCTGGCAAGCGTGAAGGCCTGAGTTCGACTCCTGGAACCCACATATGAAAAAAGGGCCGGTGATATCGCTCAGCGGCACGGTGCCTTCTGGCACACGAAGTCCTGAGGTTGAACCCCGGTACCCACCAAAACAAACAAACAAAAAAAAAAAAAAAAAAAAAAAAAAAAAAACAAGAGTTCCAATTAATACCACCCTACATTTTATAGTGTCTTTTAAAAACATGAATCTAAATCAAATCAATCTTTGACTAATTTATGTTTTGAGATAACCGATGGCTCATGCCCTTTCATTTGATCTCGGCAGAATAGATGCATTGTGATATGTGGTAATTCAACAAATATTTATCAAAAAGGAAATAGAGAAATTAAGAAATTAAATAAAATATTTCCTACATCAAGGGCCTTGACAATTATTGCAGGGCAAATGCTACATTTTAGTAAACCTTAGACACCTTAAACTGTAATAAACTTCTTTTCAATTGCAAGGACATTAAATTATGGTAGAACTATGAATTTTAGTATCAATTAAATCTGCTTATAAAATTATGATTCCACAAATATTATGTTATCATGGTTGTCAGAAGAGCAATAAGAACTGTACTTTAAGAAAGAAAGATAGCATTTGATTGAGAAAATCAAGGGTAGAATAAATACCCACTGAATTTTGAAAAATTAAGAGTTTTTCATAAACAGTTAAAAAGAGAGAAGCTACAGTATTGACTGCAATTAGAATAAGGCAAAACAGAAAGGGGGAATTTTTAGCTCATTAAAGAGAAAAGAAAGAAGGCATTTAGATGCCACTAAAAGTTTTGGAGAAGGTGAGCAATCTAATTATACTACAAAGGATAACCTGAAAATAATTGGTAAAAATGGGTTTTGTAAAGTTAGATACTGGAACAGGAGGTATTTAAAATATTTTGAGTTTAAGATGCCAATAGAATATCCCTAGAGAATATGTCAAGGCCCTTAGAAATATTAATTAGAAAATAATTCAAAGATGATCATATCAATCTAGGAAAATACCCCTTAAAAACTTAAGTTGAAGTCAGTAAAAATAGATACAGTCGTTAAAAAAAAAAGTAGAGAAGGGAAAAAAAGGCAAAAACAAAATTCTGAGAAATACCTATGTAAAATGTTAGAAGAACAAAAAGAATCATAAGTATAACAAAGAAGGAATAAAAGAAAAAGGAAGAGAACAGGGAAACAAAGCTGTAGAGAGTTTTAGTGTGAGCGGCAATGTCAAAGGTCAATGTCAGTCGGATTAATGACCAAGAAGGAAGTCATTCACTTTGTAGATAAAGGATACCAGAACCTTCTGTTAGAGCAATTTCAGTAAAAGAAGAAAAACCACTTTAGAGGAAGTGAAACATAAGCCTAGAGACTCTCAAGGAATGAATGATGTCAGAGCCTGAAAGAGTATGTTTGACTCCTGATAGCTCTTCTGTCTTTTGGATCACACAATTACCCTAAGATCTGGTAAAAATTTTCAACTGAAAATAATGCACAGGAGAATGCAACGTCTTCTAGTAATCAAGGAATTTGTCTACTTCAGCGAAGACCCGAAATTAAGTCCATAAACACCAGAAAAGAAAATGTTCTCATCTCTAAGCAGACTTAACACCTGAAACATATTTTACAGGGAGGAAAGCTCATTTAGTTTTAGTTAACATTACTCTGACTAGCATTATCCCTGATATAAGTGAATAACTTTGAAGTCTAAAGAGAAAATGGAAATATCAATATGAAAGAGATAAAATGACAAATGTGTGAGAGAGAATGCTATAAACCACTGTACTCATGAATTAGAAGCAAGAACAAAGGCATGTGGTCTGGGAGACTGAGAGGTGGTGAGGCATGGAAAGCAGATGTAAGCTGTGTATCATTTCAAATTCCTCTGCAGCTGCAGAGGAAAAGAGGAGGAGACACGGAAGGATTGGTGTGTCATGTGACGGAACATCTCCCTAAACTCCAATGGTTAAGAGCAGAGAAATCCACGGAATGCTTTGGAATAAGAAGAAAGCACTTTAGTAACAGATTCTAGTTCAGAGGATACATATTAATTCTGAGAGACTGTGTAAAAAAGGGAAGATTTGACAGCAACCGACATTGGTTTTGTGAGTTGAAAATTACCTGGAAGACAATATACAGAAAAGCTTTGTAAATCAGAACTAGAATTCTTCTGCTCTTTAAATTATAGGTCACAGAAATATTTGATTTATCTAGTGTCTAATGGTGGCAGCCTGTCAGGCTGAAGATTACTTACATGAGTTGCTTACAATGCAAAATAATAACCCTGTTAAAATTAAGAAGGTTTAAAATGCATTTCCTTTTGATGGGATTAAGGAAGTCCTAATATTTAGAAAAAGGAAATTAATATTAAATTTCTGAGGAGACCAACCTGCTTTAACTATATTTAAATAACAAAAGAACTACTTTTATCTTTACTTAAGAACTTAGGAAGATGAATGTTGTATGGAAAAAACGTTGTAATATTTGCAAGTATTTGATAAATTTTAAAGCGTTGTCGTTTCCTGTTCTATAATGTGCTTAGAGAATAACTGCAGAAGTGAATGAGAGAAAGAGAAAGAAAAAAAATCAACAAAGTGCTTACTGTCTTTGTAAAATCTAAATTTATTGTCCGTTTAATGAATCATTATCACTCCTTTTTAGAAATTACAGTGAAGTCCTTTGTTATTTATACTGTAGCTGTGTACAGTAAAATAAAAAGATACTAGAAAAGTTTGTGTTCTCTAAAGATTAAAAATGTCAAAGCCACTTAACCACATTTTCTGCCTCCTGTGCTCACTGCCTGAATCAGCTGGTAATGAGAGAGCGGACAAGACAAATACTGAGAGACTGAACTCAGAGTAATCAGTGAGAAGAGTGCTTTTAGCTCAACACTTTTTTTGCTATGATAATCTCGTATCTGTATGCCTGTATTATTCATGTTTGCAAAGACTTGTTTTCTAAGTCTACTCATCTGAGCAATCAATAGCAGAATTCCTTTTCAATGGGAAATATTTGTCTTTCTGATGAAGACAACTCTTTCAGAGTATGAGAGGATAAATTGATTATCTAGAACTTATAACTGATAACTCTTGGACCCTGTGGAACAAGAATCCCTAAAAATAGAAAGGAATCAATGTATGCCCTAATCCAGAATATTCTTTGAGTCTCGTATATTATTTTTAAAATTACAAGTTACTTTTATTTTTTGTTCCCATAATACATGTGAGTTGATTCTCATGTAATTCTATTTTAAATACTACCCATAAAGTAATATAAACAATCCCAGAAAATACAGTAACTAGCAGTCAGAGTTAACCCAAGGGCAAGAACAAGAAAAGTATGAACTCCAGTGCAAAAGCAGAGTCTTATAATATTTAACTTTATTACTTAATAATTTAAAGATCCATAACACAATATGCGTAAGAATAATCTTTTATTGATGCTTCACAAATAAGCCACTATAAAATATTTTTGAAGGTAATTGTACTAAAGAAACCTCATCTAAGGAGACAACATGGGTCAGAGAGAAGGAAATCATTCCTTAAAATAAATTTAAAATGGCATTTCTTTTACATAGTATCATCTATTCAAATCATAAAACTGCCTAAACTAAAAGAAGACTAGCAAGAAGCATTCACAAATGAGAATAATGCACTGAAATCAGACTCGGCTCCTAATCTCTTCAATGAAATGTTCATGCAGGGCTCCCTCTGTTGACTCCTCCGCGGTCTACATATATTTCTTAATGAAGGTCATGCAACCTTCCAGTTTTAAAGATGTGCAAAGATTCATTAGGAAAGCTTTTAAATTATCCAAGCAGATTTTGCTCCCTAATTGATGGTTAATGTCATTAATCCACTGAGAGTTTCTTTGTAGATCTACTAAATGATATATCTGAAAGCAAATGTGCATTATTTTTAACAATAAAAAAAAAGATATTCCTAGTTAATGAAGATGAGGTATTTAATGTGCAAATACGCATTTGTGTTATCAAAAGGAAAAATGTTTTAAATTACACAAATTTAACTTTTAACACACTCTTCTTTCCTGATTTATGATGGATGGTAATAGATCTTATGATTAAGGTCATGTCAAAAATAGGTTTTAGATAAGAGGTCAGCAGCTGAAGCATCCATCAGTCTTTCCTGCACTCCCAGTTTTCTTTCCCTTTCTATTATTTCTCTAATCCAGTATTCTCTACCCTTGACTCTTTCCATTTTTCCTTCTCCCCTTTCTCCCTGTATCCAATTCATATCATTTACCTTCTTTCTATTTCATAACCTACTGGTCCCCAGGAAAAGAAAAGATGCTGCTAACAATATTCCACAAAATTTCCCCTACACAGTGCCAGAGTCCTTAATCCTCATATAGAATATTTGATTATTTTACCTCAGGAGTTGGTTTCTTTTTCCTCCTAAATCTGAGGGAGATATCGGTCTAACACAGCCTGGTAAATACTAGAATTACATGTGCAATTCCAGGTGTTTCTTGTCTTAATAGAAACACAGAAGCTGGATTCAGTAGAAAAGAGTTACTGTCTAGAGACCTGAAAAGAAAAAGAAAAAAAAAAGACCCTAATAAGGAATTGCCATGTGATATCACCCTGCTATTTCAGCTCCACTGTTTGCTTCCCCATTTTAATTAGGCAAAAGTAATGAGCCTTTTGTTCTGCAGAATTGCTTTAAAAACTTCTTTGACTGAAGTCCTTCTGGCAAAGTAACATATGTTAATTCTACGTATTCCAAATTCAACCAGCTATCACTAAAAATGGGGCACAAGTGGGGCTTTATCTCCTATTCCGCATTCAGGCCCTATTCTCTATCACCTGTAGTAATGCATAGGCAATCTTGGAGGCCTTTCATAGTAAAAATCCTATACTGGAATAATCATTTTGAGAATAGGAAAAATGAAATCTAAATCTCTTTATTCCTATATAATCTTTAATACTGCTCGAGGATCATACCGTGAGTTAGATATTAATATCATGTAGATCTCTGTTTATGTGAACCTCCACATTAAACAAAGCATTATTTTAAATTCCAGGTTTACATACTGGACTCAGTTAAAATAGCCTCAAAATCTTATTGAGTAGTTTTTAAAAGCCTAAAACAGCACATTCAAATCTCACTTTCATCTTCTTTTCTTTTTTTAACAGGGTTAGCTAAGGCACATGTACTTTAATCCATTTAAAATAGTGAAATCTCACATAAACACTTTTTCTTCCCTTATTCAGTTGTAGCTCTAGGATTGCCATGTTTTTAATGACAGATTGCTATTTTGATTCATGTTATTGGGTGCTTTGGACTTAAACTCTGTTATTCCTTACATTTTACTTTGCACTTTTCTGACTGCTGTTATTAAGAAGTAATGTTCTCAGGAAATCTCCCATTGTAGCTCAGAGCCAATCATTACAGCTGAAAGCACCTGAGACATGAAATGATAATGTCAAAAGTGAATTATGGCTTTCAAAATGAATTATTGTTGGGCAATCCAACACTGTGGAAGTAGTATACTTCACAATCAAGTGTTTACAGTCACTTTCAATTGTATTTTTTAAACTTTCCAAATATTTCCAAGAATTTCAGTGCTTTTGGTTTTTTTGCCGTCCCTTCTCAAATGTCAATTGATCCATGGAACCAATAAAATCAAGAATCTAGTAGGTTTCTACTTTGGATTATAGTTATAACTTTTTATTCAATATTTATTATATATGGGGTATTTTCTCTTAAGTTTTGGTTCTAGACATCAGCTGTTCAGGCTGTTTTCACTATCAGTTCATGACCATACCCTCAACTCAGTACTATTCACTGCTTGGCAACATTACCAGCTTATTTTCCTCTGCTCACACCTACAATTTCATACCTTCTTAATTTGTTTATTTTCCTCTGCTCACACCTACAATTTCATACCTTCTTAATTTGTTTATATCTGGCTTTTCTTCATCTCTTTATACTTTACAGAAGGTGTTATAACATTCATCATCCAGAAAATAAAAGTTATTAGGTAGATGTCCTACATATTTCCACACCATAAGGCTAGCTAAATTTACATCTTTTACCTCTTTTCTAATTAAAAAAGAAGAGTACTACAGTCTTCATTACATCTACAGAGATCTTGTTTCCAAATAAAGTCACATTCAGAGGTACAGGGAGGTTGTGACTTAAATGGATGTATTTGAAGTACAAAATTCAACTTACGACAACTTTTTAACCATATTCAACAAATGTAAAGTTCTCTTTGTACTGTACATCTCTTTCTTGGCTTCCGAAATACAAAATTTACATGGTTTTCTTCCTTGCTGCTCTTCAGTCTCATTCAGAAATTCATAACTCTCTATCTAACCTCTGTATTTTGGAAGTCTTGAGTTCTATCCTGGGACGTCTTATGTGTTCCCTCTAAACTCACTCTCCAGGCCATCATATCCATCCCAGAATCTGAAAGCATCTCTAAATTGTATTCCCACCCAGATTATCTCTTATGAGCTTGGAACTGCTCTTCCAAACTACCTATGTGGCCTTTCTATACAATAGTTGATTGTATTTCTAAGATGATATATCTGAAAATTTTAGGATTTCCTTCCTAAATTTGTTATTCTTCATATCTTTGAAATCTCAATAAATTAAGCTTCCCCAAACTGGGATATTTTTTAATGCCAGAAATCCTGGAGTAACTGATTTCCCTTTTTCCATTTCCCTTTCCAATAGCTCCCCAAACTATCACAACTAATTACATGTTATGGTGCTTCAATTTCTGATATACACTATATTTCAATTTCATTCATTTCCATAAATTTACCCAGGCACAAACTTAGTCCAACCCACAAGCATTTCATACTTGGCAGACTGAAAAGCATCGCTAGATGATCTCAATCTCTTCACTATCATGATCTTCCAGTCCTTTCTTTCTACAATTTAAAGTTTGCAGGAAGTGGAAGTTGAAATTACACCACTTAAGAAACCTGACTTAAACAGTTTCAGTAGATTTCAAAAGACTTTGAGATAAAATTCCAAATCATTTTCATGACCTTCATGTACTGACCCCTGACAAATTCTCATCCTGGTATCACATGAGATTTTGAGACTTGCTTGCTGTATTCTGACCTCTGTTCAGTTGCTCATAAATGCGAGGCATACTGTGCCCTTTATACATGCCCTGAAGCACTCTTCTTTATTCTTCATTTGCCTAACTTCTATTTCTTTTCTAACTGTGGAACTGCCATTCTTATAAAATTAGTCTGTTATTGGGCCGGTGAGATGGCTCAGCGGTGTAAGCGCCTGTCTGGCAAGCGCGAGGGCCCGAGTTCGACTAACGGAACCCACATATGAAAAAGGGGCCGGTGATATCGCTCAGCGGCACGGGCGCCTGCTGGTGCGCGAGGTCCTGAGGTCAACCCCGGTACCCACAAAAATAAAAAAAAATTAGTCTATTATATTTTTCTCATGAAATCTACTTTTCCTCAAAGCCTATATAATAGCTTGTACTGACATTTTCAGCTTCCAGTTTTGTTCCAAATGTATGGTGGTTAAATACTGAGGAAAATACTTAGATTGTGTTATGAATCAGAATAATTTGATTCTAATCCTGACCCTATCATTCATTAACTTGAACAGGATGCTTGACTTATCAGGGTCTTGTTGTTAGTATCTGAAAAAAAATGATTTTTTTAGACAAAGTACTTTCCTAGATTCTGATGTGGCTCAGCAACTCTGCCATTCTATGATGCTACACATATTCTGAAACTTCTGCTCTTTTCTCACTCTTTGGGCTTCTAATGAAAACTTGAATATGTACACTCTTTTTTTTTTTTTTTTTGTGGGTACCGGGGGGTCGACCTCAGGACCTCGTGCGCCAACAGGCACCCGTGCCACTGAGCGATATCACGGGCCCCTTTTTCGTATGTGGGATCCGGGAGTCGAACTCGGGCCCTTGTGCTTGCAAGGCAGGCGCTTACGCCGCTGAGCCATCTCACCGGCCCATGTACACTCTTAAAACTGGCATATCTGGTAGTTTTTCATGACTCTAAGGATATGAATATATGTGAATTAACAGCTGCCTTTTATTCACAAGGCTGAATCTAAGAAAATCTGAAATCGTGTCTCGTTAAAATTACTCTATACTTCTGTATTTTATCCCTTCCATTTTCAACTGCAAACCTCAGGTACCTATACGTTCTCTGCTTATCCCAAAATTCTTCAGGTACACCCAGCTACTTCAGAAGGTTTAGCTCTTTCTGAGAAGCTCGTCACCATCAGCCTTCTGAGAACTCCAGAGACACTTTCCTCTTTGAATTCTGTCTTTAAAATCTCACTCCATCATAAATTCAAAATTTCTCTTTCTAATTAGATAAACAGCTAACACAAAGAAACTAATTTGTGCTGAGTTAGTAGGTACTAAAGATATTGTATTACTGTTTCCAAATAGAACGTTCATATGAGATGAATGTATCTGTCCATATTCAAATTCAATAGTTAACTGTTAATTTAAATACTAGAGATATCATACATTTCTTTATTAGAATTTGTAATGTTAATTTAGCCATTTATACACATATTTACTTTTATTTTATACATAAATATGTAATGTTTTATTTCTAAATATTTTATTATTTCTTACAAGCTTAAATATATACACATAGAGAGAAAAAAATTCTAACTTTTGAAGAGTGATACAAACCATAAATTAAATATTCCATTTCTGTTTAAAAACCAAATTTGTGCTTAGTAGTAGTAGATTCAATCAACATTTTTCTAACATAGACTATCATGTGTCTAATGGTACAAATTTTAAAATGTATAAGGGGATTATTACTAAATAAAATGGTGAAGTACTATATTATCATTATTTCTCTCTTTCAAAAAAAAAAAACTTCTCAGCATAGTATCCATTCTTTGACTCTAAAACACTGTGTAAAGATTACCCTAATCTTTAATTGATATCTTCTGTTAAATTCTATTATCAGCCACACCTAGTGCATTAACTAGTACATTAAGCTTCCCTTAAATTTTTTTCATGCATCATGTTCATTGATTTGTCAATGTGATTTAGATATTCCTTAGTAGAAATTTAAAAAGAAAAAGAAAAAGGGGAAGAGAAAGAAGAAGGAAGAGAAACAGAAAGAAGAAGAAGAGAAGGAGGAGAAAGAGGAGGAAGAGGAGGAATTATTTCTATTTGGTTGCTATATGTGAGCAAAGAAATTGATTAGGCATTTCTCTATTTAAGAGTTATATCAGTACATAGAGTCACACTTTGCCCTCATTTAGTCTTTTCATTTGTGATACTCCATATTACATGAGAGCACATCCATTTGAATCTCTTTAATATTCATGATCCTCTCACCAGCCTGAGAAAAGAGCTAAAGCATTTGATAGCAATCTGAGGAACTTGATTAACAATGTACTAATCATCAGTACCATTGACCTGATTCAAAAATGTTTTCAATTCATCCATCACTTTTATAACCAAAGATGATTGCATTACTTCACCACTTTTTATTTAAATAAAACCCCATGAGCTGAAAATATCGAGCTATTTCTACTAAATGCACCTTGCCACCAATTTAATTTATTTTTAAACTAAGTTCTAAAGTGACCTATAATAACCAATTAGTACTTGAATATAGGGAACCAGAGCAAAAGTGGTCTGTAGTTAATCAATTCACTTTGATTTCACATCACTAAATGTTAAATTGTGCCAAGGAATTAATTTTGCAATAAATTGTTATTGTCATTACAAAAATTCAACTAAAAGATATTACTAGGAGCGATTATCCATATATCAAAATGCATTGAATGTAGAATGTGAACTATAATTACCTCCAAAATTGCTTATCATTCAAATGTTAATTTTAGATTTAATTTTTTGAGCCATAAATCACTTTTTTTTAATTCCAAGAACTTCTTTTTAATATACCTAAAAATATGGTACAGTACTGGCATAGTAAGTTTAATAATTTAAAAGTATAAACATATACTAGTCTATTGCTTTTGGATTCAAATACTACCTTTTGGGATTAAGTTAATATGAAATGATACAGTGATCTAGAGGCGGGAAAACTGTTCAAAAGAAATGAAACTAGGGAGGGAGGAGGGGAAAGAAAGGAAGGAAAAAAAATAAAAGAAGGATAAAATGGAAACAAAGCTTTGTAAATAAGGAGTGGAAGAGGGGTTAAAGGGAGGGGAGGGGGTAGGGAAAAAGAAGAGGAATCAAGATTTATCTTACACAGGACAATTTAACTCATGCCAAAATGCCCCTGAGCACTGGATTTATTGGTAACTTTGTTGAAAGTCATAGCACCAGGAAGTTGAATACATTTGATAAAAATTAAATTATTGTTCTTCAGAGGGATTGAAACATAGCTCTGTATTAGCAGGACCGAAGTGATAATTTGATTATTTCTTATACACATCCTCTTCCAGTTTCTCAAATATCAAAATATATTTAATAACATATTCAGTAGCACACCTTTTGTAAAGTGTTTCAAATCATGATTTTACATTTGTTCAAGATAATTTAAATCTCCACTTAACGTTTTCTTGAAATATGATCATAAAGACAGTTTAGATGATATTTAATATATTTAAAATATCACATATTCTTAAATTATTATTCAGAGTGGTAAACCCTTGAGAACATTAATAGAATAGACTCTAATATCCTTAAATGTATAGCCCAGATATCAATGTGAGAATATCTTTTCAAATAGTGAATCTACTTTATTGATTCTGTAACAAAGTCTATTAATATCAAATTTTTTAATTCATAACTAGGATATATTATTATAAATATATTAAGATTATATATGATTATAAATATAATAGTGACAATTATTTCTAAGAACTTTAAATTATGAAATTAAATAATAATTACTTCAATATCCAATGTTTCTTAAGCAATATGTTTATCTGTTAAATTCCCAGAAATATAAAAGTTTTTTGAAAGCATTAACTAATCTACATGAGTTAACTTTCTTATATCATTTGGTCTTCCACATTTAACAGTTTATACTATTTTTTAAAAGTGTGAGTCCTGTTTTAGAGGGAATTTCCTAGACAAAACATGCTTTTCTATGAATATTTCACAAAATGAAAAATAACAAAAGCATTGGGACTATATTCTCAGGTTTAAATATTAAAGTTTTGATGAAAGTAAGTGAATTTCTTCATTTTCACATTGTTTTAACCAAAATAATTAAAGCCGTATTAATAAAATATGATAAAATTATGCAAATAATTCAATAAAGTTTTAATATTTGCCTACAACTGGACTATGCTATTTTTACTATGTGTGCATGGTAATATTGAATAAAGCATTTTGTTTAAAAAACTATTCGTACTTAAATGCATTTTAAAAAATAGAAAAACATCTTGTGAAAGAGGCTTCTAAACAACAAAAATGGAACAGGAATTTAAGCTTCCTTGAGTCTCCCAAACTTGTTTTTTTATGACAGAAATTGTCATAGAAATTGTCATACTTTGTGGACCAGGTATTGAAGTGTAAATTTGAGGGAATTTGTTGGTATATAAAGTTCCAAAGTATTATCTGCGAAAAAACTCAGAAAATAATCTACCATTGAATTGTCCTATTGTTCAACTAATGTATGGTGTTGGCCAAATATAATTTAAAAAACTAAAAATCTATATGAATGAACAACAAAAAATGAAAATTCAGATAGTTTAGCAGAATCTTACATTCTTAATGAAAAAAAAAGTTAGTCAAAACTAAAATGGAATGTTGAGGTTCCAACAAGAAAACTATTATTTCTCCCTATTTTGCTTTCATAATGTTTGGAAGCACAGTTACATAAATGACATACACACATATATGAAAATGAGTATTAATGAAATGACTAGCACTCTCTTAATGTAAAAGGAGGAAAATGTGGGGCATGAAGAGCTGTTACAGATGTTTCAACTATGTTTTGAAGGTTCTTATTGATTAAATGTCTTGAAAATTCTATATTGTCTCAATAGTAAAAATATACCTAGAGTTTAAATGAGTACACCAAGAAAGAAAGAAAGAAAGAGAGAAAGAGAGAAAGAAAAGAAAGAAGGAAAGAAAAAGAAAGAAGAAAGTTGAAAAAAAGACTCAAAGAATAAGTATTGACACTGAATGAAATATAAGTTGATCTGAAGGATGGGAAGTAGTGTGTGTAACAATGTCTATAATTGTTTGGTTTGGAACATTTTAATTTAGGTCCCTTTAGATAATAGTTGAAATTATTCTGATGAGGCATATGATCTCGGACTCAGTGAAAACAAAACAATCCAGGACTCTGAGCTGGAATGAGAGAGTATGGGACCTGCCTTTCATGGGAGACTGACAGCATTTTGGATTGCATCTGTGTTTGTGGAGATGATATCTAGATTACTAGTAAAGATATGATTAATGGAGTCCCTTTGTAATAACTGAAACAACCTTCTGTAAATTGAAATTTTTAGGTTTAAACAGCTTTAGGGACATTCAGGTAAATGCAACATAAGAGTTTATAATTAGTCTGACATTTCTAGACACAATTAACTTGCAGATTCAAATAGTTGATTTACATATATAAATATCATCATTCACTGACAATTCATAATCTTCTTTTGGAAGCTGTAACTCCATCATAAGTCATTCTCTGGTAGATATCAATTCTCTTTATGGCTACAAACCCACATACATACACTTGTGACATTCAGAATATATTTACCTAATTACTAAAAATACTCCTAAGCAATAGATTTCCTTGCCTAGTAGTCTTATAGATCTCATATGGCTTTAAGATAAAATAGAAACTCCTCAAAACTCTGATTAAAGAGAAAATTTAGCAAACTAATTTTACATTATAGATCCCTTTTACATTTTCTAATATATTTTCATTTCTTCACAGAACACATTCTCTTCAATATATTTTATGGTAGGCCTTTTGAAATCTGGCTTTTAGGAAGCCACCTGTAGATGAACATGGAGAAATTATTTTAATTATACCACCAAAGATAAAGAACCAAACTTAAAAATTATTATTCAAATATTTGAATATAAATTTAGTGAAATAAATATTTGCTGGGGACATAATGTTTTATGTATTACAGAGCAACTGGATGACATTATTACAGTCCTAATTCCATGCACCTTTTTTATTAAATGTTCAAAATATGTATTAAAACATCCTACTTGAAAAGCAAACAAGTCAGAGTGGGGAATGAAGAAAACTACCATATTTAAAATTTTTTTAAAAGGCCCAACTCATATGGATTGGTTGAAATATATACTCACAGTAACATTAAAAAAAAAAAGCATGTATCTCTTTAAAGAGCTATTGTGTATAAACCATTTATTTTCCATTATTTTAAGAAAGTGTTGCTTAAATTGGGGTATTTTGTACCATAAAATGTTTAAATTGAATAGATTTAATTTTAGGTCCAGTCAAATGTGTAGTTGTCAAGCATTTAATGCTGAAACACATTGCCTTAAGAAATGTTACTTTAGAGCTGTTTGCCTTTTAAATTCTAACAGTCTGTGTATCTATTTGTCTAGCCACCATCAAGGAGACTATTGTAGCTTGGGGCGTTGGTATGAAGACGACTAAAGGGCTACATCATGTCAAATCCTCAAGTAGGAATTACTGCCTTTCTTGCCTCAGTTCCCAGCTGTATTATGTCACCAAATCACATCACAGTGTAATCAAAGATGAATAAAATATTTTTTTCTTTTCTTTAAATGCTTTTTCTGTCAATTACAATCAAAGGACATGATTTCAGGTCTGTCAGTTTGTGAGGCTCTTTCCTCCTGATGACTAAAGCTGTAATCTGCTAAATATAAAATGAATCAGAAAAGTCTTAGAATGATTTTGCTATTAAGAAGAATGTTTTTTTTTTTTTTTTTCCTTCCCACAGGGGACAAAATGTAATTGGTCTTTAAAGAATGAAATCAAAGATTTCTGTTTTAAATGACCCCTTTGGTTTTCATCCTTTTGTGCTTCCCTCTTTTTATCTTAATGCTAAATCTTCAGTTGCAGCACTGGTTTGTTTTTCTGAGGAAATATACATAGTTCTTTAATCAATACTACATAATTCTTTGTAAATATTTTATTAGCCCCGTGTCTTTATATATCCAAAACTTCCTTGTCATATTGCTATCAATTAGGTACCCTGTAATATTAGCTGTAATTCTACAACCCTGACTTCTAGACAGGTTTCTGGCTTGATTACATTATTAGCCATAATCAAAAAACATTTTCCCAAAATGATTTTAGCTTGGTAGTTGGGATTGCTTTCTTTGATCTTCTTAGCGTTATTTTACAATAGGTTTCTCCTCATTTACACTACAAATGCTGGCAAAAATGAAAGTGGTATCTCCGCTAGCAATGCCTGATAAAATAAAATAACTGGTTCAGCAGTCCCTGCCAGCTGCTTTCATCGATGAAAATCGGGTTGTTTATAATGGGGGAGACAGTAAATTTTTGCCATCATAAGAAGGTTTATATGTTTTGTCAGGAACTTCTGCCTCTTTCTTCAGTTACATTTTTCTTATGTCTATTTTTAACATTAAGTATATATTTGTGAATAAAAACACTTTCCTTGTGTGCCACACCAAATAATTCTTGAGTGCTAATTTCCAGAACTACTCTTAGTAAATACTGATGCCAATATATTGTCCACAGAATTTCTCATAAACCTTCTTCTTTTCCTTGTACTACTGTTTATTCATTATAGTGAGAAATACATAACTAGTCATGTTGTCATGTTATATTAGGATGTTTCTATTTGTTAGAATGAGAGAAAAGAAATTACACACTTGTTATCCAGTAAGCTTCTGTTGTTTAGCACATGCATGTGCACACACACATACACACACACGTGCAGAAATACCAGCCTGAGAAAAAAAATATACAATCAAACATAGTATATCATCTAACGTTACATGTAAATATTAAGTGCCATATCTCATTCCAAAAGACAGTATTGTTTCAAATCACTTGAAACCATGTATCATACTTAGAGAAACAGAGTCAAGTTTCTTGGAAGTATTTTGATTAACTAGTAAAATATTGTCCTTTCTGTTACACCAGAAACCTCTGAAAGAAGAACTGAAAAGACAGAGTTACACTTGTGATTTTTACCCATGGATATGTGATCTTGAATGTAACCTCACAGGATTTTAGTTTCCACCCATACACACCTCTAAAGCACATGGAGGGTCAGATTTCTGTTAGTAACCTCACTAGTTTCCAAAGCTGAAAAAAATCATACAACATTAAAGCAATAACAACCTTGTACTCCACTTGGTGAAACTGCTCTTGTTTCACAAATGAAAAATAAAGGGCTAATATGTTTATTGACAAAGCAAGGGAGAAAGCTGTTCCTAACCAGGCCTAGAATCAAGGATTCTCTGAAGCAAAATGTCTGTCTGAAAAGTGTAGCATCAAGCTTCACATCTAAATAAAAATATCCAGAAAATTGACAGTGACTTTCTTTTTAATAAATCTTAAGTATACAATTAACATCTGAATATGGGATGTTATTCTTGCCAACAAAATGTTTCACATAAGTCTAAAATCCCTTTAAGTACTAATTCAAATTCTAATTTCCTTCATTCAGCTCAATCTCATCCCACAAAAATGACAAAACAGGGCCAGGGATATAGCTCAGTGGCGCAGCACCTGCCTGGTAAGCGTGAGGTCCTAAGTTCGATTCTCGATACCAAAAAGAAAAACACAAAGCAACCACCAGATTTATTTGTTCCCTCATAAAATTTTTATGAGTTCATATAAAAATATATGTACTCACTGGCAGGGAAAACTTACTGTTCGGGAGAAAATCTGAATGAGCTCTCAAATTCTCCAGACAGGGCTGATGTTATGCTTAAGGCCTGACGCCAAGAAACAGACACGCCATCTAGGCAGGAAGACTTTTAGACAATGGTGCAAACAAAGATAGTATTTACACGTGCTTTTTTTTCTTTTACAATACAAGATTCAGATCCTTTTTCAATACTTTCTAAATTTTAAACAAGTCATTTAAATTCTCTGAGAATCATTACTCTCGTCTACACATAATGGTGATATTATCTATCCCACTGAGTTTCAAGGACTACATAAAATTATATCCCCCGCTCATATTAATTGTAACATCACTTATTATATTTTATTCTAATTGTATTCCTTTCCTATGAAAATGTCAGTTACTTGAGAGATCAGAAGACAATATATTGTTCATTTTTAATCCTCTTCATTTAGTCCTTATAACATACGGCAGACACTTCAAAACTTTTGATTAGCTGAATGTCTAAATGAATGGAGGAATTAGTAAATATGTGCACAAAAAATTAAAGGGAGAAGCTAGTAAATTATTTAGTAAATTTGATTAATTTATAGATAGCAAGCCCTAAATATTACTTTACTTTCTGCTTAGATGTTTTATACAATTAATATTTCCAAAATTTTGTTCTTTACACGTGCTTTCTGCATGATTTTTGCCACACCTATTCACACATACTAGTGCTCCCCAAACTTTCTTCCACCATATGAAAAAATGACAACTTTTGTTAGATTCACTTGGGTGTACCACCCAGGATAATCGAGATCAGAAATGAAGAAAGAGAGGACTGCAACTGGACCGCCTCCAACTTACCCCTCAATGAACCCAGGAGCTCTCTGGTAACCCATTATGGCACCTGATCCACAAATAGGGACAGAAGCTCAGAATACTCTGCTTTCCCTAATATTATTTAATTAAAATTAATTTAAATATTGTCCTTAGAGTTAACTTTGTCATACTTCTAATGTCTGTGATACCACAGATTTTCCGATCTACTTTTTGTTACTCAGAAGCAAAAATAATGAGTGACTTCCAGCATCTCAGTGGCTTAAACAACATGAATTTATTTCCCACTTGTCCTGAACGGCTACTGAGGTCTAGAATGCCCTCCAGAGACTGCTCCAAGTTATCCTCACTAAGGATGAGTCTTTCCATCTGCAGTGTCGCTAATCATTGTGTCAGCAAGAAGATGCCAGGATGAATCACATGTTGGTTATTAAAGAACTCTGTCCTAAATTCCACTAAATTATGTATGCTTACAGCTATTAGAAACACGGGTGTAAAAGAAATCCCACCATGTGACTACTATGTCGACAACCAACCCTAATGACTGCCCTTATTTCCTTTTATTTATTCTGTTTGAATAAGGTTAAGGAGGTCATAGCATAAGGGAGGATACATAAACATTTATACATCAAATAATAATAGAATCAATTGTTTTATCAACTAGATATTCAGAATATGAGGATACCATTTCAGCCTTTCAGTGGAGAAATGTGGCATAACTTCAATAAAACACATGGTTACTGTTTCAACATCAATATAATACCTGGATTGTTTTACTTTTCAGTGTTTTTACTCAACTATCATTTGCAAACTCTAAATTAAATTTTCAAAATTCTAAGTTGTCTTTAGAACAATTGTGCATGAAAGCATACAACCAATTTTTTTAAGATACCGTAACTCCGTGGGCAAGAAGTGAGCTTAAGCAAGCACAAGAATGCTGTTATTCCAAGGTATTTTATTGAAGCACAACTTATCTTTCAGTGGCAGATGCAGCTGCCTTGAGTCCCATGGCAAACATATCACAATCACAGCCATTTCACTGCATTATGATACTGCTGCCTGTCTTCTGATGATCCCACATCACACAGTCAGTGTACTATATCTAAGTAACTATCTAGTGCAGACCAGAATAGTCTGACTAGTTAGTCAAGTACAAGTCACCTGACAAAGCCATATAGGTGGGCAGTAAATAAATGGATGAGCTAAAAATGCCCTTAGAGAAAAAAATTGCTATAAATAGAAATGCATCAAGATAAAGTCTGCAATTTTAAAAAATACATATTTAAATAGGAGTCTGCACAGTATCTATTACAAAGTTTCTGGATATTTTATTGCATTTTTTTGCTTTATATTTTTGCTAATATATATTTGGGTGTCTTAGTACTTCCCTGTCTCATTTAATGGAAATCACATAAAAATTGCACATTCTCTATCCCACATACAGTATCTGCACTGACAGGTGACAGGTGGATAAGCAACTCTAAAAGGAACGGTTCCCTATATTTCTAAATGCCCTGTGTACCTTGATGTTACACAGTGTGATCCAAAAGAATGTGGCCTAAATCTTCAATATGGCAACTGATTTCCACTTTATACATGAAGCAGATATGGAGCATGAAAACCTGATGGAACATGCATCCTCCAACCTGGTAAAGACAGCTAGATTAACAAAAATATTTTAAAACAGCCAATAATTATAAAAGTGTTACTTGCCATTGCATAATTATATTTAATAAACCATATAAGATACAACTGTTATTCAGTCACAGAGGCCCTCTTCACACAGCACCATATGGCTAATGGCTTCCATCTCACATCGCACCATACTGAGTATTCCTTCTCATCATACTGCACTGGCTACAGACTCAGTTCGCAGTTAATGTGTATGCTACCCTTTCACTGCATGTTTATTTTATGAGATGGTGGCGTCTGTTTTTGGTGTTGATTCTAAAATGATAAACTACTATTTTTATACCCTAACAAGTAAATTATCTCAATGTTAATTTTTCAAGATGGATTTCAAAATATAATTTCTGTTATCTTTTCCCCAGTTGCAGCTCCAAATTCTGGCCTTTTGCATTTTGATAAATATTAACAATAGAAGTCTACATTTATTATAATTTCATGGTATATGCAAAAAGCTAAATTAAATTCTGTACTGGTATCACTGAGGAGATTTGACTTATACATTTCTTCTCTGTATCTACCTTAGGTTCATAGCAGGCTCAGGGAGTCTCAAATAATTTAGTTCCAGAATCTATCTTCCACATCCAGTTTCCATGGGTACCTCTGTGTGCATCTCACAGCAACTTCTTACTGGATATCAGCACATGTTGGAATATTCCAGACACATATCTTCACCATATTGTTTTCTAACTGGAAACTATTTAAATAATTCATAATTTTGGTTTTAAGGATTTTCAAAACAGAAAAATATCAGATTTAAATCTTTTTAAAGCAATCTATAATATAATTTTAAAACTGTAAGCAAATATTTGGCCCATTTTTCATATTTAAAAAGCATCTAAGCTTTTTCTTCCCCCTCAAATTTCCAGACCAGATGTTTTGGCACTGATCTTAAGTTCTAATACGATTTGAATGGAAGGGATGAAATCATCACTGGGAGTAAGAAGACTAGCCGTCATATCTGAGGGGAAAAAAAAAACAGAAAGTAAAAAGCACATGATTAACATCACACTCACATTGGCTGGAAATAAAAGGAAATGTGAGAAAATAAATTTTGATTCACTTTGAATTTTTCAAAGACGTGTTCTCAATTTCATGTTAGGAAAACCTATTTCTGGCTGATAAATTTTCTGTTTCGAAACATTAGGAATGTTGCAAGTTAGGAAAAAAATGTTTACCCTCTTTGTATTTAATCAAATTTGTTGATGGCAGAAATTAGCATGACTAGTGCTTAGCAGAAAATCAAGATGATTACTCCCAACATGTCCCAGCTTTGAAGAACTCAACATGTTCATTTTGTATTTCAGTCAACATAATTTTAGAACACTTTGGCTTCAGCTCTGTTTCAAGGGTGAAGAGAATAAATGATTAAGGTTTTTCTTGCTCAAAGAGGAATCATTTAATGATGAAATAAATTTGAGAATTAATTTAGTTTGAGATACAAGCTTCATATTCATACACGTTCATATATAAGACAATTGAATTAAATGAACAAAGGCCTCTCAGATTAGAATGCAAAAAATAAAATGTTGGTCTCTAATTTCCTCAGTTCTAACAGGGAATTCTTACCTTAGTTGGACCACCTATTTGTTGCATAAAATTTGTGTATTTGTGAGTTTATTTATAGTATATCCTAAAACTTCAATTACTTTTTTAAGCAGAAAATGAGTAAATCTTGGTTCACTCTCAGTTTGAAGTCAATAACTAAGTTCTAAGCTGTACTTAAAAAAATAGAACACAAAGAGCATCAATACTATCCAACTACCTAAATTAGCAATTCAGCATTTTTTTCTAAACTAATTCAATCTATGTATAGATTACTACTACCCTACATTGAAAAAACATGTTATCTGCATTCTAATTAATTTTTGCCCACATAGTATGCTTTGTTTGATAGAACATGCTCTAACTGATTTGTGGGTGGGGAGCAGAGGCATAATTAACTAAGGCTATGATCATGTATTTTATGAAGTTTTTCTGGTTCTCGTTTCACACTAATATTAATCTAGTTATGGATTATTATTTTTAGGTAGCCAATGATGAGAAACAATATACATGAAGGTTGCCTTTATTAACTGTCTGGTTTCTCCCTGATTTTTTGCCTCAAACAATAAAGAAAATCTTTGGTTTATTTCTTTTTTCCTTAGTGAGCAGGAAATAAGCCTGAAAAATCACGTAAGACATTTTAAAAAGGCTTGGGTGATTTATCACCAGGGATTATTAGCTTGTTCTAATTTCCCTGCCTTACAGACACTAAGGATAAAATTTCTGCTATGGCTACAGCAGTGAACCAACTAAATTAACTACCATGAATTGCTGCCATTTCACTGGGCTACTAAGGTCTGGCTCCTTGGCACCATACATTTGTATTATGTCTGATCCTGCAGTGATGTGGGATGTGCTAGGGCAACAGGATGCCCACAGCAAATAAGTTGTTTCAATGCACCTAATGGTACCCTGGTGCCCAGGAAGTGTTAATTTACTTCACATGAGTGAACAGTCTACTTGCAGACAGCAGTTTACCCACACAGGCTCACCATAGGGTTGGCCCATTATTAATAAGGCTTTCACCATAGTTCAATTCCACAATGGGTCCTGCCTTTGTTACACCATTTTCAGAGTCATTGCTTTATGGTTTGGTTCATTGATATCAAGATCTTTTCTCTTTTGCCCAAGATAGAAATAGTATTCATTTCCATGAGAAAATTTATGAATTTATAACACAGGTACATTGACATCAGTTTGTGTGGTTGTTCTGATTCTCCTCCAACGTTCCTCAGGCATTTCCAATAAATGACATGTTGGGAAAGAATAAGTCCAAAATGCGGAAGTCTCTGTTGAATACTGTACGCACACAAAGAAACACACAAAGAAAAACTACTGAGCTTTAATTGCTTGTTAATAAGTATTTTAATTGACCTACTCTAGTTTGGTGTATTCTGTGTTATCTTTTGCTTGTTTTATCTAGAGGCCATGCTGTGATACTGCCTCAATGAACCCAAGACAAGAAAATACGAAACCTGGATATGTGTACGTTAAAACAGTTGGCATTTCTCTCTCCTGTGATTTTTGTTCTTTTGAAAAAATCATTAGGAAAATCAAGATGCCACTAAGAAAACATGCATTTTGGTAGATTGTCTCAGATCTTTGAAAAGATAACCCTATTTTCTCAATTGCATAATTGATATTTTTATTTCCACATTTTAACAATGATACTTGTACGCAAAGCTATACTTTTATATATAATGTGTTGCATCAACAATAAGTTTAGATTCTGTTGTTGTTGTTAGTGTTTTGGAGAAAAGTACATTTTCTCAAGAGCAGACACCAAAGTCAACAGGTTAAGCCAGGTCAAGAAATACATTTTCAATGGTTTCAAACATTTTTGTCCACTTCAATTAAATGAATTTTTATATGACGGGGTGCTCTACAGATAAGGCACTATATTTTATACTTGATATTACAGCCTATTTATCTACATACACATATCTGTGAGTGTGGCTATGGCAAATACTCACTCTTTAGGATATGTATTTGCAAGGACAGAAATGGGGTAAATGCCTAATTTGTCTGAAGTGGGAAAGATACCCAACTCAGAGGAATGTGAGAATGGAAAACATGAGGTGTGACAATAAAGTAATAAAATGAATTTCCTCATGTAGTTCATAAACTACTAGCTCTAAAGTCAGTTCCATGAATGAGGTCCCAAAAATGCTCCGAGAAGCGATCAGCACGTTACATCTTAACCCCAGTGTTGAGGTGCAGTACACACTTGAGCATTAACATCTCTATGCTCATGCAAGCAGACATAACCTCATATGTACCTCACCTGATTAAATTCTCTGGGGCCTAATCTGTTTGGAACTCTGTTAAAAAATCCTTTGAAATATTTGAGAAATCTCTAAAGCTCCAAGTGTTTTTGTACAATTAGTCACATTGTTCATGGCATGTTATATTCTAGTAAGGTTGCTTAAAATAATGTACTTGTTTTCTTTATTGAACCTGAATGTCAGAAGTGTGAATAATTATTTTCTGTGAAGCATTTTGAGAAACTTGAGAAATAAATGTAATAAAATTCAATAAGAAATATCAACAGATCAAAAAGAATCCTAGTATGCAAAAATCTCCAAAAAGAGAGCTATAGATGAGGAAAAAGAAAATATCATGTCTCCTCCTGATTGCTATTTACATTCTGAAGTGACTTCAAATAGATTTATATTAAAATTCAAAATATTTTTCCATAGCTCCTTTGGATTTCAAGAGCTAAACCCTAAACATTAATTGATACCAATTTAAGTTTGGAAGGAGGCATGTATTGCACTTTTTATAATAGGCAGAAGATGGGCCTCACTCAATGGTTTTTGACATTTGATAATAATTGCTTTATCAAATTGCTCTTCACCTAAAATTAAATCTTTCTCCCAAGATTTTTACATTAATTGCTCTTAGTCACATGACATATTATCTCTTTAATGAAATAAAGTGTTACTTTATAAACCAGAATAAAAAATAAACCTTTTGCTAATACTTAATAGCAACAAAAGAATCTTTCTCAGGCATAGCCCATATCAGTTAAGGACAAAAATTCATATGTCTATGCCTAACCTGTTGGGTATATCATGTCAGTGAAGAAAAGAACTTTTCAAACTATAAACTTGTAGGAAACCCCATAATCAGAAAGATGAATAACTCAGTGTCCCGCAATAGATTGGTGACAGAGCCAGAATGAAAACCCAGAATTAGGAGCACGCTATGATAAATTGTAGTTTATGCTTTGCCAGAGCTACTCACAATTATCAAAGGCCAAAGTTTCCTCTCTGGAAGGAAATGATGGTCAGGACCAGTTGCCTATTCCTGACCAATCTACTGGTCACAAGATAATTTTTGACCCTCACAATATAGACCTAGGTCCTAAAATAGGGTTCCAAAAACAAGTCCAGGGTGAACAGCTGTACTGTTTGGCTCTGCACATTGGCATGGGACTAAGGAAGCAAAAAGGAGCTGAAATTTAGCCCATGTTCTTTTTTTTTTTTTTTTTTTGTGGGTACCGGGGGTCAACCTCAGGACCTCAAGCGCCAGCAGGCACCCGTGCCGCTGAGTGTTATCACTGGCCCTTTTTTCATATGGGGGTTCCGGGAGTCGAACTCAGGGCCTCATGCTTGCCAGGCAGGCGCTTACGCCGCTGAGCCATCTCACCGGCCCCTGGGATGGTATTTTTTAGATAAGTTTAATCGGAGGACATTCAGAAAAGCAGATTACCCTTAATAATATGAGTGGACCATTTTCCAACATTGGAAACTTTAATAGAACAAAAGATTATTCTCTGTCAAAAAAGAAGAAATTCTACCAGAAAGCTGAAACTTTTCCCTGAGTCTCCAGCCCGGGTCAGATTTTGGATTCACTGAATCCTCTATAACTGTATGAGTCAGTTCGTTACAGTCAATCTTCCTACTCCTTGCTTCTCTGTGTCTGCCTCTGTATGTCTTTCTGTCTCTTCATTCATGTGCATGTGTGTGTGCATGCATGTGTGCATGCGTGTGTGTGTGTATGCATGTGTGCATGCGTGTGTGTGTGTGTGTGTGTGTTTAAAGACAATCCCCTCTATATAAAACCAATACGAATCCCTTCTGCATGGAGAGATTGGTTTCAGGACTCTCACAGATACCAAAATCTGTATATGTTTAAATTCCTTATATAAAATGGCATAATATTTGCATACAATCTCCATACATCTTTCAACATACTTTAAATCACTTCCACACTACTTACATTACATGATAAAATGTAAGTGCTATGTAAACATTTATTATAGTGTATTGTTCAGGGAATAATAACAAGACAAAAGCCTGTGCATGTAAAGTACAGACGCAATTTTTAAAAATTATTTTCCACCCACAGTTGATGTAATAAGTGTCTGTAGAACCCACAAATATGGAGAACGAATTGTGTATATATGCATAAGCATTTACACATTCTGTGGTTCCTATTGTCCTGAAGAATGCTGACTAGTTCATCCTGCTTACCACGCTAGATGGCAAGGGCATTTTTCTCCAATGCTCATAAAGACACTTATATCAACTACCTAAAGTCTGGTCTTTCTTTCACTGTCACTTATTCTTCACCCCATAACTATTAATAAACTCAAGTTTGAGTCTTAGAATGAATTTTTGAAACATTACACAAAACTTGAATCATATCTTTGAAAGATGCCCAAGGCCTTAGGGAGTCATTTGTGACACACAACTAGATTGTAAAAGAAGAAACTCAAGGACGCCATCAAACAGTAAGATCTTCATAGGTTTCAGTTTCCTCCTCTATTCTTTGGCTTTGACCAATGGCTTCCCTGTCCCCTTCTGAACTTGTCCCTTCTTTTTGACAATTGCTCATCTCCCTAAAGTCCTGATTCCCCTATAACATCTAGATGGGTGATTGTGTTTGTTGTTCTATCTTCGATTGTACCATAACTCTAAATAGCTCAGTTGCACCATCTCAAGAGAAAGTTCCTAATCCCTTCTCTTGGTAAAGTTAGGCTTCTAGGACTGCTGAATTTGCTATGTATGTATTTACTAACTCATATTACCCTACCATACATTCTGTGATTACTCTTCAATAAATTATTAACACTAATTTATCATTAACTGAGGCATGCTACCATTCCCTAAAAATTAGAATTAGAATTAGTAGTGTCTACTTCAATTTGTATTTTGAATGATTTGTTCTTTCTTTCTTGTGGCATATTTGATGTATATACTCAGTTTAAATAATGCATGTAAAAATATTTAAACTCAATGAAAATGAGGTAGTTATATGCTTCTAATTAGTGTTATGACAAAGGAGTACCTTATGACCATCACTATGATAAAATTGTTTGTGAACAATCTCAAGGCGAAAGACCACGTGTTATGGTATGTTCCAGCACAAGACAGGCTGAAATATTCTAGATGTTCTTAGCCAAAAACTAAAAGTTAATTTCAGCAAACAAATGAAACCACATGCATTTTTGGTAACTTTTTGGGAAAAAGCGCATGTACATAGACAAATTCTTGACAAGAATGAAAAACACATGGCCTTTTGTACAGTTTTCAGTGCAGTCCATATTGAAGTGTTTCTGTTTTGGTTTTGGTTTTGGTTTTGTTTTCTCTTGTCTGGCTTGGTTTGATTTTTTTTTACGTGGGTTCCAGGAGTCAACCTCAGGACCTCGCACTTGCCAGCAAGCGCTTGTGCCGCTGAGCAATATCACCGGCCCCTTTTTTCCTTTTTATGTGGGTACCGGGAGTCAAACTCAGGACCTCACACTTGCCAGGCTGATTTGGTTTTTTAAGACAGGATATATATATATATATATATATATATATATATATATATATATATCCAGCTGGCTTTGAACTCACGGCAATCCTTCTGCTTCAGTCTCCTAACTACGAGGCTTAAAGGCATGCACTAGCATGCCTAGCCTAGTGTTTCTGTTTTAATATCTATTTCTTTGATCCATTTTGATTTTTGTTTAGTACATGGTGAGAGATATGGATTTAGCCTTAATCTTCTGTATGGGGTAGCAAGTTTTCCAAGCACCATTTCTAAAGAGGATATCTTTCTTCCATTTTTTGGCCCCTTTGTCAAAAATCCGGAGGGTGAATATGTGTGGAGTTATTTCCGCATCCTCTATTCTGTTATACTGATCCACATGTTTGTTTTTGTCCCAGTACCATACTGTTATCAACCAAGCTTTGAAATATAACTTGAAATTGAGATTGTGATGATTCTTGCTTTGCTCTTATTGGCCAGGATTGTTTTTGCTGTTCTGGGCTTCTTCTGGGTCTATATGAATTATAATATTGTTTTCTCTAATTCTGTGGGGGATACTGTTGGTATTTTGATTGGGATTGCATAAAAACTTGTGTATCAGTTAGGGAAATATGTTCATTTTGACAATGTTGCTTCTGCCTCTCTAGAAATAAGGGAAGTCTTTGCATTTTCTGATGTCCTCCTAATCTCTTTTTTTAGAGTGCTGTAGTTTTCATTGAAGGGAATTTTCACTTCTTTGCTTACATTATTTCCTAAGTATTTCATTTTCTTGATGCTATTGGTATTGTCTTCCTCATTTCTTTCTCATGAGTTTTTTATAGGTATACAAGAAAGAAATTAATTTTTTGTGTTGATTTTATAACCAGCTACATTGTTGAACTGGATTATTAATTCTAGAAAAAAATTTATTTGGTGGAATCTTTTGGGTCTACTATATAAAGGATTGTGCCACCTGCAAATAATGATAATTTGATTTCTTTCTTTCTTATACATTTCCATTTTATTCTTTCTCTTGCCTAATTGTTCTGGCTAAAGTTTCCAGTACTGTATTGAACATAAGTGGTGATAGTGGATACCCTTGTCCTGTGCATGATTTTAGAAGGAAAACTTTCAGCTTCTCCTCATTTAATATGATGTTGCCATTGGTTTGTCATAAATGGCTTTTATCAGATTGAGTTAAGGTCCTTTTATATATATTTTCTTCACAGGTTTTGTCATGAATGGATGTTGGTTTTTGTAAAAAGATTTTCTGCATGTACTGATATAATCTTGTGATTTTTGTCCTTGCATCTGTTTAAATTGTGTGTTATATTCATTGATTTGTATATGTTGAACCATACTTGTATCCTTGGGATGAAACCTACTAGGTCATGATGTGTGATCTTTTTGAGATTTGTTGCATTCTACTTACTGGTATCTTGTTGAGGACTTTTGTGTCTATGCTCATTAAAGAGATTTGGCTGTTTACTTTTTCAGTTGGTTCTTGCCTTGTTTAAGAATCAGAGTAATTTTAGCCTCCAGGACTGAATTTAGAAGCACTCCTTTCCTTTTGATTTCATTAAAGAGTTTGAAGAGTATTGGGGTTGTATGCTGCTTGAAGATCTTGTAGAATTAACAGTGAGCCCATCAGGTCCTAGGCTTTTCTTAGGATTTTTATTACAACTTCAACTTCATTATTTGTTATTGGATTGTTCAGAATATTTATGTCTTCTTCGTTCAGGTTTGTTAATTCATATGTGTATATAAATCTGTACATTTCTTCAAGATTCTCCAATTTGTTTGAGTATAATTTTTCATAGTAGTTACCAATGATCTTCTAAATTTCAGTGGTTTCCATTGTGGTTGCATCTTCTTCATTTTTAATTGCATCGATGTGAGTCTTCATTCTTTTGGTGAGTTTGGCAAAGGGTTTATCTATTTTGTTTAATTCTTTCAAAGAAGTAGCTCTTTTTGTCTCAATTTTATAATTTTTATTCCAATCTTTATGATTTCCCTCTTTAAACTAGATTTGGATTTGGACTCTTGTTTTTAGAGTACCTTGAGGTTCATCAGTGGGTTATTTATTTGAGTTTTCTCTGTTTTTCTAGTGAGTATTGTCTCTAAAATCTGCACTCTTAGGGCTGCCTTCATTGTGTCCCATAGATTCTGGGGATTTGTACTGAGGATGTCATTTGATTCCAGGAATTGTTTAATTTCTTCCTTGATTTATTCTACCACCCACTGGGTGTTTAGAAATGTGTTAATAAGTTTTCAGTTGTTCATAAATTTTCTGTGGTTTCTTTTATTATGATTTCTACTTTTAAGCACTATGATATGATTGCATACATGATTATTTTGTATTTATTTAAAAATCTTTGTGGCCTTTGTTTTGCAGTTCTCTGTTTTGGAGAAAGTTTGGTGTGCTCCTAAGAATGTATATCCTGTTGTACAATATTTTAGATATCTATTAAGTCCATTTGTTCATGAGTGCAGCTCAGACCTAATATTTCTTTGTTGATTTTGTTTAGTCGATCTCTTTGTAACAGTGGGGTATTGAGGTCACCTACTATGATTGTGTTGGTGCTTATTTGATCTTTTATGTCCAGCAGTGTTTGTTTTATGAAGTTAGACACACTGATATCCGGTGCATATATATTTGCAATTGTTATCTCTTCCCATTGAATTGTTCCTTTAGCTAATACATAGTGGACTTCTTCACCTCTTCTGATCAATTTTAGCTTGAAGTTTACTTTGTCTGGGGGGAAAAAAATTCTCCCCCTGCTTGTTTTGGGGGCCCTGGTGCAAGGAATATTGTTTTCCATTCTTTGATTTTTAGTTTGTAGTTTTCTTTTGGATTAGATGAATCTCTTGAAGGCAACAGACTGTTGGGGTTTGTTTTTTAATTCAGTCTGCCAATCTGTGTGTTTTAATTCTGAAGCTGAGGCCATTTACGCTATGAATTGTTACAGAAAGAAAGGTGTTGACTTTTTCCTGCCGTTGTGTTCTTTTTCTGTTGTTAACTCCTTTATTTTTCCATTTTTGTTTAACTCCTCACCTTGCTGGGTATATTCATTACATCTAACTTTTTGGCTTTGTTGGCTTCATGGTCTCTGTGTAAGACAGCCTTGGGTACTTTTTGGAGGACTGGCTTGACATTCATGAACCCATTAAGGTATTCTTCATTGTTCTCCATCAATGTTGAAAGAATATTTGCAGGATATATTATCCTGGATTGGAAGTTGTTTTCCTTTATGGTTTGAAACACTTCATTCCAATCTCTCTTGGCCATTAAGGTTTGTGTTGAAAAAAAAAGCAAACTACTGTAATACAGATTTATCTGTATGCATGATTTTTTCCTTTTTCTGCCAGCTTTTAAGTTTCTTTCTGTGTTGGACATCAACAAATCCAACCATACATTAATCAAAAACATTAAAACTTTGTTTGATGATTGCACTTTTTTTTGATTCCCCTTACAGACTATATTATAATGTTCTTTGAAGTATTTCTGGGATGTGGAGGGTGACAGGAAGGTGAGAAAAGGGGGAAGAGAAAAGAGATATGTCACTGGGAAGGTAGGATCTTAAGAGAAATGTCAATAGGTAAAATAGGAAGTCTGACTGCTGGAATTATTTTTATAGATGGGTGAAAGGGTTAGTGTTTGGGAGTTTGGGCGAGTATTTGTGTAGGCAGGAGCAGGAATGCAGATGGATAAAAATGTGTTTAGAGATTGAAGGTGGCTGTGAGATTGTAAGTAATTTTGTTTGGATCCTTTAAATCCAAGTTTTTTAAGGATTAACCTGACATACTCTTGAATGTACTGTTTAATTTATAGCACTGATGAATTCATATCCTCTATGCCATTAGATAGATGAAGAGCGAAAGTAGGGGAAGGCAAGGAAGTGAGATCATGAAGAAGAGAGAAGAAAAAGAAAATGGAAGTAAGAGAGTTAAAAATAGAAGACAAGAAACATTAATAGAGAAAGCAGGTCAAACAGGCATAATCTTGATTATTAAAGTATAATACCCAAACAATACCAATAAAAAAGCAAGAAACAGAAGGAAATAATAGACAACAGAAGAAAGAAAAAACAACAATGAAGGTGAACCAAATCTAACAAAGAAGCAAGATACAGTCAATAACTACATCAAGCAAAATAAAAATAGAAATAAAAACAGAAACCTTCACACACTTGTCATAGCATTAACTCAAGAGAGTCCACACAGCTCCCCCTACACCGGCTTCACAGTCTGATTTTATGTAACCACACATTTTCCTCTTGCTGACAGACAGTTGCCTGTCCCAACCCATGAGCACTGTTTCTTCCTCCAAACAGATGTCCTGGTTACAAATTGTTTTCTTAGTATAGACTCACTGCACACCTCTGTGGATCCAATTGTCCTAGTCAATTTGGGGAGGGGGCAGATATCATGAACATCTCTGTGCAAGCTCTTTGTCAACTTTTAAGTTAATAATTTTATTAGCAATATGTCATGAATATTTCTTCTTTTGTGGTATATTTATTGTGGTAAAAAAAAAACCTCAGAAACATAAAATTTGCTATCTTAATTATGTGTAACATACAATACAGTTGTGTTAACTATATACACACAGTTAGACAACAAATCCATAGAAAATGCTCATTTTGGAAAAGTAAATTTTAATACCCATTGTATAATAGCTCCCTTTTCCCTTGTGCATGTAATTTTCCCAGAGAGAAAAGATTGCTTGCTTTTCCACAGAAATTTCCTACTCCCCCTGGTGTCTTTTTGCAGTACTGCAGGTTCTCTGAATCGACAACAAGCCTCCAGGCATACAAAATACTCCGGTTCTATAAATTCCAAATCAGTTCAGAAAGAACCCACCTGTCAGACAGTCCCCTGAAAATCCTGGATGCTGGAACACATTCTGTTCTCTCCTTCCCAAGGGAGACGCCCTAAATTGGCATTCTCTCTGGGTTGCACCAAACTGTGTTGACATCTTGCTAAGCTATCACAAATCCTCTGGTGCTTCAGCAAATCACTGAGCTCTCTGTTGTTCTCAGTGATTCTTAGGAATAGGAAGCATGTTGCATCACTATCAGTGCTCTGTGTTAGCTTTCTGTCACTGTGACAAAATCCCTGACATAATCAACTTAAAAGGAAGAAAGGTTTATTTTGACTCATAGCTTTGAAGGCTTCAGTCCATCATCATCGGCCCTGCTGCTTTGGACCAATGTCATTGCAGAAAGCACATGGCTAAGGAAGCTGCTCACTTTATGGTGAGGGAGGAGCAGAGTTCCAAAATGCCTTTCCAGGGCACACCCTCAGTGACCTAACTCCTTTCCATGAGGCTTCACTCCTGAGGGTTTAACCACTGCCCAGTGCCACCTAAGACAAGTCACCAAACACATTCAAAACATGGCCTTTGGAGAACTCCAAGACCCAAACTATTGCAACTCCAAATCAGACCCAGTTTCTTGGACAGCCCCAAAAGTTGGAATGCTAGACATCCATTTGGCTCTTCTACTTTCTCCTTAAGGGAGAGGCTCAGAATTGGTTGTCTGTTTCCAATTGTGCTAACCTATGTTGATTTGGAAAGGGCTACTACAGGTGCAGTGGAACAGATTTTCTTACTCATTTCCATGAAGTTGTCCTTGCTTTGAGCCTGCCTGTATTGCTGCAATTATTTATTGGCAGTTAGAGTTCTCTTAAGGGCTTCAAGTCTTCTTGGACCATGTTGTTAGTGCCTCTGTGCAGAAATAAAGTCTAGGACTTCCTATTCTGTTATCTTGCTGACATCACCATAATTGCTTTTCTTGAGTTCAATTTGTTAGACAAACTTTAGTGCCTCTGGAGACCCAGCCCTAGACTATGTGTTAATAATGCAAAAGAAGTGCTATAGCAAACACTTAGGTTTTCACCATTGCAATTTTATTGGTTTCTAAATGTTCCCAAGATATTTTTATTTCAGGACAACTATAAAGTATATTTAAATTTTTCTCACTTTTAAATTTGCACTCATAATTTGCCTTAATTTATTGCTAGATGTTCATCCCTATGAAATCTGACCTTTTAGAAGAAAAATATTTGTAAAATTTTTGAGTAAAATAATGCAAAGTACCATAATATAATAAATTAAAATCATTTTAGACAATTTCTAATAACCAACACGTTTTACATGTGTTGACATGTAAATATATCTAAACTAGAAACAAGTCACAGTAATGATCAGCAGAGAGGTCATTCATATTTTATCTGAGCCTAGATTCCATTTCTAAATCAATTTACCATTATATGTGTCACTGTTAGAAACAATCAATCATGTATTTTAAAATATGATTTTTTTATGTGGGTACCGGGAGTTGAACTCAGGACCTCGCACTTGCCAGCAGGCGCTTGTGGCACTGAGCGATATCACCAGCCCTACAATATGATATTAATAACAGCTAAATTACTATAAGTAAAAAAGTACTCATATGTAAGTAGTCAATTCTTTATTTTGACATTGTAATCATTGGAAATGTCATATTTATTGTTCTTTTACTGGTTAATAATCATGATATATTGGGGGATAGGATTATTCATTTGGTTTTTAAATTTTTATATTTGCTTTGTCAATGCCTAGTTGCTATTTTGTTTCTGTCCCTTGTAGTGGATATGTGTCGATGACTCAACCTGGAAATTCTTCTTCTGTGTGCTTCCTCAGATTTTGGCAGTCATAGTTGGATCCCTGGATAGAGTCAAATGGATGAGATATCAATAGTTATCTAACCTGGACCTATCAGACTTGACCTCCTGAGAATGTGTAATTGGAAGACATTAATTTAGGCTCTAGCTTTGTAATATGTGAATTCATAAGCTAAGTAGAAACAATTAAAAGTAAAATAAGTGTGAAAAAAGGAAGCCAGACAAATTTTTGAAAGGAAAAGCTATGGGAGGTTTCCAAATTCTTTCTGAAGTCCATTTGCATTCCCAGGCTTGGAGTTTGTGAATTCTCCTGGGTAATATTTACATTAATGTTTTCTATCAAGGCTAGTCTCTGGTTAACTTAACTCTTTGGATGCAAGTAATACATCACTATATCACATGCAAGAGTGCTCTCTGGCTCAAACAGTGACATGAACGGAACAGTTCTTGGTTAGTTGCTCTAACACAAGGAAACACTGTTTTCCAGATAATAAAAGGCATCTACTTAAAATGTTCCTCCTGATGAAACTTTAGCTTAAGTGAAAATTAACAGTTAATAACTGGCAGAAAATGAAAACTATCCTGTCCTGTTCAGTGGCAGTCCTATTTCAATTATGGTTTCATAGGGATGGTGTATCACATCACCTTCAGGGCTTTCTACCTGGCCACAACTGAAAAGTTCCCGTACAGCTGGAGAGTGGAGCATAGTAACAAAGACTAGCTGTCATGAAATGAGAATTAGACTTTCCCTTCTCATGGAGCTAACTTCAGTGCCTTTCCTTGCCAGTGAAAACCTTTCCAAAACTATGATTTATTTTTGAGCTACAAACAAAGTAACCACTATTCCATTTAACAACAGACTGGTCACTGGCAAGTTAACGAATAGATGTGTGTCAGCGTGCTCCAGCAAGATGTCTGCCCTCATGCTCCAGCATGGTCTTCACTGCACTAGATCAGGAGTAGGGTGTGCTAATGATCTATCACCAGCCAAAATCATCCTATCATCCTGATCCACTTCACCTCCTACCTCTTTCCTTCTTTCTGTTTAACTATCTTAGACTTCCAACTTCCTATTCTCAAAAATTATGAGTATTAGATACTATTTATTTGAGTGAGCTTCTTGTAATTTCTTGACTTTTTCAGGAAAGTCAATATATAAAACATAGTTTCAAATCAAACGTTCTTAGAGATAATAAATAAAGACTTTCATTGACTGCAGAGTATAAAACTAACCCTTATTTCATGTTTATAAATCAAATTTTGCTTGGCATATTGGCAGTAATCCTTGAATTCTATGCACCCTTTTAGTAGTTAAGCACTGTGACCACATGCCTTTTCCTAGCATGTTTCCTAAATAAGGTGCCAATCAAGCTGGAGGAAAATGTTTAATCTATGACGTGGTCTATGGCCAGTTCAACTTGACCTCATTTATCATCTTCTTAAACTGGAGCTTTTAAATGTTGCCAAAGGACACAGTCCTAAGCTGTATAACCCATATGGTAAAAGGATGATTCTACTGCTATTAAGGGGTTTTTATTAATACCTCATTGCCAAAGTAGCAGAACACAGAACATGCTCAAGCATAAAAGCCTTGCAGTGTTCTTGAGGGAATACAGTTAGTCATTGTCTGTGTAAAAGTGCATTTTGTTTCTACTACACAGACCTTGAAATGAGCTATGTCCTAAAGAGTGCACCAAGACACCTGGAAGATAGTACAGGTTGAAAACTCTACAATGTTATTTTTCTTTTGAAATAATAATTGTAGATAGATATTAAGATGCATGCTTTAACCCAAATGTTAGATACCTGAATATTTTAAAATAATTATGTAAATTTCTTATAATAACCTCTGCTATATATCAATTGGAAATTGATATTTATTTTCTGGAAACTAGAGAAATTCTAATGCACTCTGAATCAGTACTTCACCTAAATAGTATACTATGTACTAGCAAACTGGGTACATCCATTTAATACTTTCATGAGAAGTGACATTTTATAATCCATGACTATCATATGGAGCAGTGGTTCTCAAACTGTCACATTCAGCAGAATTATCTGGAGCATGATTCAAGGATTTATAGCCATACACACATACTGAGAGTCCAGGGTAGAGACCAAGAATTTTCATTTCTAACATGTTCTGAATGAAAGCTGATGCTACTGTTGCCGATGCTGCCAATCCACAGACCACACTTTGAGGATAAAAGTCATGAGTAAAAAAAATGATCATCAATGCTTTAATGCTTAGCTGACCCCATATGCTGCTATTTACCCATATAAGATGGCAAGTCCTGGGGGAAAAACACATGAAAAGAAAAAAATGGTTTGCCATGAACTATTTTCTTAGAAATTCTTTCTAGAAGTTCACTGAAACTCTGAAAGCAATGTAGAAATTGCAGATTAGTGGTTCATAATATAGAAAATGGAGCTAAAATATATTTCATTTTGCCAGAAAGTTCATTTGCTAACAAGTTCTTTCTTCTTACTTCACCAGAGTAATGAAAGATTTTTTAAAACCTTCTCTTCAATCCATAAAGAATCCTCTAATTTCTAATACCTGATGTTCTTCCAGGAGAAGAGAGGAGTGCTAGAGAAAGTTCACAAAGTTCTTAGTAGGAAAATTCTTTTATATGCAGCTCTCAGCTCTAGTAAAGGTAACATTGCTTTATTTTTAAGTTAGCTATTGATTTTTCTTTTTAAAGAATAGAGATTCTCATTTATGCATACAATTTGATTTTTTTATTCTTTACCCCATTGCCCTAAGGTCAAATGAATATGTCCCAACATTCATATGGTTTTTATCCCCTCCTGCAGATCCTGAAAGAGCTTTTAAGCATGCAGCTATTCCCACCTCCCTGCTACCCAACTGGGAAGATATGAGCCAGGCAGTCAATGGCTTTAAAGGGAGGGTAGTGTTGCTCAGCTTGGTGCTATCAGTTGGAGTGATAGTGCGGTTCATAAACAATGGGGGAAATGACTCCTGAGGAGAAAATGAAAAAAGAAATACAAGTAGATTTTTATACCAAAATCAGTTACTTTACTTCCAGTGTTCTGAATTCTTAACTATTAGACAAGAAGCCTTCACTAAATTGAGTACTGATGTCTCTGATTTTGTGGCCATTTCAGATGAAACTGGTCTTGCTTTCGTTTGTATTATCTTTGAAGTAAATATTTTCTTAGCTAAGGTTACAACTGAGATTAGTGAAAAAATTGTTATATAATTTGAAGGAATACGTTGGCTAATACATCCCACAGTATCACATGCACATGCATTTATAATTAATTTTCTAATCACAAATAATTCTCAGCCACTCATTCAAACATATTTTCTAAGAATTCCTAATAAGCATTGTTCCAGTTGTAATAAGTGTGTTAAATTTTTTTGATTCACAAGAATTTTTAAAGAGTATATAATTCTGGCTTCCTTCCAATTTAGGATAAATTAACTAAGTTTCACTGAAAAGTTACGCCAAAAACAAACCACATATAAATTATCATTCGGCTTTCTACTATTTCAGTGTGTCTACGTTCCTATGTTTTCTGCTAGTGTGACTGTCTGAGAGATCACCGTTATCATTATCTCCTACAACATTTAGTTCACACTACCAGAGTTTCTTTTCTTATAGCACTGTGAATGCTTCTAGTAAGCATACTGACATTTAATGTACCTTACTTTTCATGGATTTCTTCAAAATATTTTGTTGTAACTTTGATGTATTTATTAACCAGAGTTCTCAAAAATTAACTGTATTAGCTTAAAGAAAAACTTGAGATTCTAAATTCCTGTAAAACATTTTATTTCAATACCTAAATTATCACAACAAGGAAGTATAATTGAAAAATTACAGAAAGTTTTAGCAATGCTTAACTGGTGTTGAGATGAAAAATGCATTATTACCATTATGAAGATAACTGACCTGAAAAAATGAGCATTTGGAAAAGTATATTAAATTAAATTAATTTAATCCCCATGAATGCACAGGTCACATCAAATTTAATGTGTGAACTTTCCACTAAATGTAGGCATTGCAAATGGAAAACTTAATGGTATGCTTTAATGATGAGCCACACTTCACTTCAATGAGAAGGCATGCATAAATATGCAAATATTTCCACGTATTACAGATACGTGAAATTTCAGGCAAATTTTATCTGCCACTCATAAAATATTAATCCTTACCCTGTTCTTACATGGTTAAAACAAGAAATCATATGTTCAAGGTGTGTAAACTATTTTATCTTGTAAATTTATAAACATAAAAATTATGTTATACTTAATATATTGTCAAAATTTACTAAAACACTGTAAAAATTAGAATTACTAACAATATATTTAGGAAAAATTTAAATGTCAACACAGCCTTCTTTCATATCAGAAATAGAACTTTAATTGTATACTCTTTTCTGGGAAAAGTCAAGATGAACATTTATGTAGAGATTTGATAAAGATAATCCCAAGAAAACTAAATTTAGATTTCTGCTATAAGAATTTCATAACATGTTTCATGCTTCTTTTTAATTTGAAGAAACTAAGCCTAATAGATATCTTTATAGTTTGGAAAATAAAATCATTGTATATTGACCTAAGTATTAACCCACATGTTTATAGGTTATGCTATTAAATAAAATATTGTCACTCTTTTCTTGTTTAAAAATTAAAATAGTGGTATAAAATTGAAATCTCCTTTACTCTATCTGTACAAGCCATATGAAGTATTATATCTACTGACCAGGTTGGAAAAATATCACACACTTCTTGCTACGTCAGTGAGAAAAAGATAGGATGAATAACTGCCCAGATAGCAAAATTATTCTGACTTTAGTCATTTCAGCAGAAAAGATTTTGAGTGTTTTCTTTTTGAATTACTATTATTAACCTTTATTTAGTGAATATTAAACTTTGTAAAGATTATATCAATTCTGCTGTATTCCCAGGTTCTAAAACAATACTATTCACAAAAAGACATTCAATAAATGTTTGCCAAATTGTAATCTTCATAAAGATCAAATTAAATAAATCTTTTGACCTTACATAAACAAGGAAGATTATATCAGCATGCTTTCCATCAAGTGCCATACTTACAAGGTGACATTGATTAAATCAATGGAAAAAATCAAACTTAACCTGTCACTTTCGTCAGACATTTTAAGCTCACAAGACCTTCTCAAACTGCATATTATTGAAAACGAAAGCTTTTCACTGTACAGCTCCTGTTTTTTTGTGATCTTTTTTTATCTCATTATTTAGTTGATACCTAAGATCAAAAGGTAAAACATTAATCTTTACACAGTTAGATATTTAAATAATATTGTCCTATAAGTATCTACTGGACAAGATTCACCTCATACCATTTTCAACCAACTGTATAGACACGCAGTATGTGTATAAAATAAATTTCTCTTTTCAAGCTAATAAAAATATCTCATTTATACTTTGTTTATCCATGGAAAGAAACTGAGCATGTCCTGTGCAGTTTTACTACAGGTCATGTGAAGGGCAGCCCCTGGATTCCTCTGATCCATGTAGACTTCCCAAGGGCCAAAGAACAAGGCCTGTTTGATCTAGCACCTGCTGGGGGCCAATCGCTTGGATACCTTTTTCTGTAAATTTTTGCCAGATCAAGAATAGAATAATACAGAGAAGAAAAAAAAACTCAGAGAGTAATAGAAAAATGGCAGAAAACAAAAATACCATTAAGGACACTAAGCAATCATTTCAGCATTGTTTTCCCCAATATGGTCACATTTGCAGTAGCTAGCATGTGGCTCCTGAATAGATAGATGCTGTTGGCCTGTTTTATAGGTTAAAATATTTTTGTTTATTTCTTACACATGATTCAGGCAGGTATCAAGAGATGTCCATATTTCCTATATTTCACTTCTGCTTAGAGAATGGTGTAAGTAACTGAAATGTCTATTTAGCAAACAGTATCACAGATTGGAAAGGATTTACAAACAGAATTTTTTCTTTCATTGGTATAATGAGCAACGTGGTGTGCCATAAGGGAAAGAAAAAAAAAATCTATATTTCTAAGTTAAAAAGAATTTGGAATTGAGGTTTTATTTTATTTTTACTTAAATTCAAAAGCAGATAAATACTCTGTATAAGAAATAGAATGAAAAGATAAAAATCTAATCTAAAGCATTTTTATTAATCAAAACCGAGACCCCATAGCTATCAAAAAGTAATCTTTTCTTTCAATTTCAGTATTCATCAATCCAGAACAGGAAACTTTTTATGAGACTATATCTTCAAATAAAATATCACCTCTGTAACATTTTACTTTTCGGGAAAATAAAAAATATCCCTCAGTAGCAAAATAAAGTCCACTATCTATAATATAAAAGGAATTATTCTATAGCCAGCTGTCTCCCGATGCAGTCATCAAGACGGACAACTATTTAATCAAATATCATGTTATCACAAATATCTGATTATCTAATTAAAAAGCTTTATCATCATTAATTTCTGATATTATTTTATATCATATTTAATGACCAAAGGCTTATGTGCATAAAAAGTACACATAATTATTAATCTAATGTATAAAAATGGTACATGCATATAAATTTTACTTGTAAAAAGAAAAAATAATATCAAACACTAATATAAGAAAAATCAATAATTCAACACAATCAAGTTCTTTTAAGGTCTCAAGCTACTTTAAAATATAAGAAAAGACAAATTTTCGGAGTTATCCCAAATCTCCTTCTTATACTTGCTTTTAAATTACCATGAAAATATAGGCCACTGTGGCTCTTTAATGCTTTATTTTTTATTAGTACATGTTTGAAGTACATAATGAATACATTCATTGTGAGTAGTTGGTACATTCACATAATATATTTTAATTAATTTTTTTATCCCCTTCCCTGTCCTCCTCTCTTCCCCCTGGCTTTATATTTATTTTAGGTCTCACAATAATCAAAAGATGGCCAAAAAAGGAAAAAAATAATCATTACAGCCCATCTGGATTAGGCTTGTGATTATGAAGCAAGTGAATACTATTTGGGACCTCGGTCTAGAGTGAGACTAAGATTTCTTCAAAGATTGACCCCTACTGTGTTATTCTCCATTCCAGACAATACTCTTCAAGCCAGGCCCTTCTTAGTTCTAAGTTCACATCTATTTGTAAGGTCCGTAGTACATTTCCAGTCCTCCATGACACAGAATTCTCAGGATTTTAATAACCTGATGCTTTTTTCTTGATATTATGGGTCCCTTAGTTTTGACTCAGAATCACTTTGTTAGCAAAATGTTTATGTTATAAATTCAGAAACTATTAAAAATTAAGTTTTAAGCTCCTAATCAAAAGATCCTTTCAGTGGAGAAGAAAAATAGAAACCAAAATATGAGCTCTAGGTGAATTTCACATTATTCCAATTTCTAAATGTAATTTAGATAATAACTTAGGGGAAAAAAACTGAACTGTACATATATTTTGGACTCCATGAGCTCACAATGGCAGTGGGAATTTGGTTTTAATATCACCAAACTTTACTTCTTATATTAAAATATTTTCATTTGTTTTCTCTACTAGATGCTTTACATGTTAACCAATCACCTAAACTGTATTGTCTGATCTTTTATAATTCTCTGTCATATGGAATTTAATTCTGTACTTAGCCTATTAATAACTAAATTTTTTTTAGGAAGCTGGCCTAATTGTATGACTAGCCTAGGAAGGAACAGGATGAATTTAATTAGGTGTCATTATGGCACTGATTTGTACTTTCTTTGAAGTCCTCTACTATGATGACCACTTTCTTGGACATCATTTTTCTCAATCAACTTCCTGCTGATACAAGATAAGTCTTCTTGCTTCCTAATCTATCTTCTTACCCATCGCTCTATCTTTAAACACTTTTTCAAATAGTCACTAATCCACTTCCTTTCAAAAAAAAGGGTTCAGCATTTTTAATAATTGCTTCCATAGTCTATAGCACAAATTTTATTACTTGCAAGATATAAATCATCTACATTTACAGAAGTCTGTGCAATTTCTTTAATCCTAATTCAAGACACTTTGGCACAATGGTAAAGTTGTATTTCCACCTTGCTACAGTTTACTAATTTTCCTGTATATAGAAAGAGTGCCCCAGTACAAACTTACGGCTTTTACACTAGTAATGTCCTAATTTTAATGCTTCTGTAATCTCTAAATATACTCTGAATACTAATTTGCTTAAAGTTGTGAAGACAACAAAATTTCTCTCAAGACTAAGAAAATGTTTTTTGAATACGAAAAATACAATATATTTTGCTGGTTAAAAAATATAATACCCAATAATCACATGAAGAATTAACTTTCCTTTTAATTGAAAGTGAAATTTTTGTGAGCATTGAAAATACAGCAATTCATAAGATAGAAATCCCAAGTCAGAGGAGATCCAGCATGACTGATGAGAGAAGGCATGGCCTCAGAGATCCTTAGAGAAGAGCCACCCAAAACACGGGTACCCTGATATGGGGGAGGTAATCACACCCAAACATGGAAAAATCAATCTGAAAGTCAATCCAGATCAAACTAAATATCTGGGTCACTGAAAAGAATTGGTGCCACCATGGCTGCCTCCTCTGTGCAGCAGCCATCTTGAATGTACCCTAACAGCCAGAGAGATTCTGAGATAGACTCCCTGTATACCTGACCTTTTCCCCCAGTCATCCCTCCAAACACCAGAGAAAGCTATGTCCAGATATGTCTCCAGAGAAAGCTATGTCCATCCTCTCCAGTTCTCACCATCGGCAAGGGAAACCCCAGCCATGCTCTAGGCAGAGCAAGGTGAAGCAGCAAAAGGTGGGAATGATGCCCAGTATGCTGGCAGGGACGTAGGGATCACATCCCTGGAGACTGAGGGGAGGGAGCACACCAGAGCAGCTGGTCCAGCGTGAGCTCTTTCATATCATTACCACAAAGACCAGTAAAATCTGAGTTAGCCGGAAATCTTGTAGCATGACCATCACAGTTGAGGGGATGAATCCCTCAACCAGGTCTGGCAGCCATGACAGATTCTGCTGGCTGGAAAGGGGAGCTCTTAAATCGGCATCAGTTCAGGATATGAGTACAAAGGAAAAGATGGAATTGGCTGGGAAGAGAACCTTTGGCAACATACTAGGTTGGAAGTCTCTGAAGCAAGAACATGAAAGTTCGCACAGCACTGAGGGAAGCAGGAGTCATAGGACATAGGCAGAAGGTGAGGGAGAGCTCAGAGTCTGGAAAATTATTTTACATCTTCCTGAAGTTAATTGTGGTGGTTGGATCATGGGATAGAGACAAAAGGCTGTAGTTAACCGTGACCTAAATATAGCTTGCATCGAGGAGGCAGGCTTAAAGAAATTGACGCCCCTCATAACATGTAGGCAGGCCGGTAAAAATCGTTCGGATTGTTGGCAAATTGGTGTGGCTGCCTGCAAACAGACTGTGACTTAAGCCTGAAGGGAATGGTGCACCCTCGGGCTCTAGGGCACAGTGGTCAAATGGGCACTGCTTGTTGGAGTGTCTGATCTGGGCAACTGCTGGAATTTTTTTTTTTTACTTCAATTTTCCTCATTCATTTTATGCATTTTTTGCTTCTGTATCAATACTATTTTTTTTAGTTATTTTTCTACCTTTTAAATTTTCAACTCATTCTTTTCATATATTCTCTGTTTGTTGGTCTTCTATTTTCCCTTATTAATCTTCTGTACTCTCCATTCTATTCTCCCTTATTTTACCTATCCTGCTGTCTTCTCTCACCTCTTCTCCACCTTTCATGTGACGTAAAAATAGTAGGTGCCTGTATTTCTAAAAAAGAGGAGCAAACCAGTGCTTTATCTTGAATGGTACATTCATGGTCATCTTGGGGTGACCCTTAACACATCTATGCTTAGAGGATTCAAAAAAGTTAGTCACAAATATACCAATAGTTTCTGACAACCTCACAGAGTTCCTCAACTCCAAATTACACTTCCTTCCTCCTACACCTCACCGCTACCTCCACAAATACCTTTTCAAAGCTCCTCAACACTAATTCTTTGCTCCAACTATAAAAGACCTTCAACAGTCTGACCTCCTATCTAATTTTTCTCACCTTTTATTATCTCTCATGGACTTACTCCCCTCTTTCTTCCTTGCCCCCGTTCTCTTCCCTTCCCTTCTCCTACCACATCACTGGCTAACTAATAACAGTATAGTATAGACCAGTAATGATGAACCTTTCAGAGCCTTCAATAAGAACAGCCAGCTGTACCACGCATGCCATAGGTTTACCACCACTGGTACACATTATAAAGGGTACTGATAAGGAGGGAAAGTATAAAAATAAGGTTTAACATATAGGAGTGATGTATGATCAGATCTGTTGATGCTGCTATCACCAGTAGAAATTCTCTCCTGACAAGGTAGCAATAAAGTCCAACAAAATTACAATGAGTAGCAGAATACTATATCTGGACCAATAATGCCACAAACACATCCCTGGAAAACAGAATGTAACTAAAAATTCCTCATATCAACAATATTTCCTCACTTTATTTGACTTCAACCCCCAGAACTAAAGGATATATATAATCCATTCATATATATATATATATATATATATATATATATATATAGAGAGAGAGAGAGAGAGAGAGAGAGAGAGAGAGAGAGAGAAGAGAGAGAGTGATTGAGAGAGAGAAAGAGAGAGAGAGAGAGAAAGTACATGAGAAAACAAGGCAACAAAAGGCCCCAAAGGTCTCCCAAGTCTCCCAAAGTAGATTCAAGGAACACCAAAAAAGAGGAAAACAAACACGAGGTAACAGAACTGTACAAAATAATTAAGAAAGAGGTAAAGAAACTTGGTGCACTCAAAGAGAACATAAAAGAAAAGATAGTAGAGCTAGCATACAAACTGATAAATGTGGATATGGGAAAAAACAAATAAAAAATTGTAAGAGCTGACCAAAATTGTTCAAGATACAAATGTCAATTTACCAAAGGTATATACTCCAAGAAAAAGTGTCAGGAAGAAATATCAAAGATAAAATAATTCTACAGAATTTATAAATTACAGAAATGACCATTGGGACAAAAGGGTTTCTAAAGCCCAGAACAAAATGGTAAACCTGAATTACTCAAAGAAACTTTGAAAATGATTAGAGAACAACAAAAATTGATGCAACAGATCTTAGAGTATTAGATGATGCTAAGAAGATTAACCTAAAGTTGGAGAGAAATTAGATGACAGCACACACAAAATTTAGAAAAAGATTTTTTTTGCAGAAACCATGATAGAAAACTTTCCCAAGTATGAGGAACGATATCAACATACAGGTAAGTTATGTACCAAGTAACTGCAATGACAAAAGAAGTTTTTTTGTGACAAATTTTGGTCAAAATTCCAGATATCCAACAAAAAGAATCTTAAATGCTGTCAGAGAAAAGCAAAAATGTATATGTAAAGGTAAACCCATCAGGATTCCAGCAGACTTCTCAGTACAGGCCAGGAGAGTTTACAGTGAAGTGCTTCAAGCCATAAAACCAAACAACTTCTGATTGCCCCGGGATGGCACTGCCGATGAGAGGAGTGTAACTTCACACCCCTCCCCTTCCTCTATTGCCCTGGGACAGTGTGGCTGGAGAGAGAAGTCTGAGATCCACCCCTCCCTCCCTCCACTGGTGGGACCCAGGGCCTGGAGCCCTGTAGGAAAGCCAGTGACACAGTAGGACCCTGGCTAAGGCACACATGATGGATATGTGGAACTAGAGGTGTGGAAATAGTCTGTGCAACATTAGCAATACAAGCCAACAGGTGATCTCAATCCTTTCTTTTTGTTTTATTCTACTGGTCCTCTTTGTCTCTTTCATCAACTATTTCACTTGACTTTATGACACGTTCGTGCAAGTAAACATTATCTCTTCTCTTTCTGGCTCACTTCAAAATTCCTAGGCCTTCTCTTCCAATCCTTCTCTCCTGCGTCCTACAAGTACCCAAAACCTGGATGATCATCCTGTGCCCTCCAACCTTGCTCCTACTATACTTAACCTCATTCATCTCTCCATCCTACCCACATCCTCCTGACCCCCCCACCAACAACAGGGTAAGATCACTCTAAGTGGAAAATCATTGCATACAAGTTCCTGGTATAAGCTGAATTACATTATATTTCTGTAGACCTTCCTCCTACGGTTATAGATATCAGGCTAATAGTCACCACAGTTTGTCAGTAGCCAGGTTCTATTTGAGCCTATTGTGATTGCCAACTGAACTACTTTAACCAGGATGTCATATATACTATAACCACTTATTACCCCTTGTATAACAACACTGCAATTGTAAGGGGTCATAATCACCACCATAGTCCAACGCTAAAGGAACTGAACCAAAGTCCTCAGTCTTAATATATTGTAAAGGTAGGTTCTTGGAATAGACATAAAGACCAAGAACCACCTACACTTAGAAGACATCCTGAGGAACAGACACCTCCTAGGAAAGTCTCATCACCAGTAATAAGGCTATCTAATATAAGAAATCTACAGGCATCAACACAGAAAACAAAATAAAATAGAAAATAGAAAATGACAAGACAAAGAAGCAAAATGCAATCCCAAATGCCCAGCCCACCCAGAACAAATCCAGAACACAAGGAGATAGAGAAAATTAGAAGCCAACAGGTGGAACTCTCTGAAACAATAGCAGCAGAAGTGAAAAAGCAAACAGAAGAGGCCACAGAAAAAAATAATCTCTAAGGTGCAAAAAGAAATGACTATCAAAATAAAAGGCATTAAAGAAGACACAGATAAACAAATAGAGGAGCTCAGGAAAACTATGGAAACTATGAATGCCAAACACAGACAAGAAATGGAATCAATGAAACAGATCCAAACAGAAATGCAGAAGATTAGAAACTCCACTGAATGAAGGTGAGGATAGAATATCAGATCTAGAAGACAGGAATGCAACTAGTGAACAGGAAAAGAAATATCTTAAAAATCACAAGAGACCACAAAAAATCAATCCAACAGCTACAAGAAGAAGCAAAGAAGAATAATATAAGATTGACTGGAACCAGTGAGAAAGTTGGAGACAGCGCAAAAGCCATTAAAAACCTCTTCACAGAAATAATGGAGAAAAACTTTCCAAACATGGATAAAGAATTTGACATACAAATAAATGAAGCCTATAGAACTCTAAATAGCCGTGACCAAAATAAGTCTACACCAAGGCATATAATAATCAAGATTCCAGAAATTCAGCACAAGAACAAAATATTAAAAGCAGCTAGAGAAAAGAAACATAGCACCTACGAAGGAAAACCAAGCAGAATCACAACAGACTTCTCAACACAAACCCTCTATCTTTCAAAATTGATGGAGAAATAAGATACTTCCATGACAAAGAACAACTGAAGAAATTTATGACCACTAAACCAGCTCTACAGAATGCTCTGAAGGACATATTAGAAAGAGATAACAAAGACCACAAACACATGAACACCAAGAGAAAGAAGCCACCAGGCAAGGCAAGCAATAAAACAAAGGAGAAAGACAGGGAACAAACAACAGGAAAATAACATGAAAAAGATAAGCCAATACATATCAGTTACAAACATCAACATAAATGGTCTCAACTCACCAATCAAAAGAAACAGACTGGCAGAATGGATCAAGAAGCAAGATCCAACAATATACTGCATTCAAGAAACACATTTAACCCAAAAAGAAATTCATAGACTAAAAGTCAAAGGATGGAAAATAATTTTCCATGCTCCTGGAACCCAGAAAAAAGCAGGGGTAGCCATTCTATTTGAAGACAATGCAAAGTTTAAGCCAAAACTGATCAAAAGAGACAAAGAAGGTCAGTACATACTTGTTAAGGGAAAATTCCAAGAAGAGATAACGCTGATAAATATTTATGCACCAAACTCAGGTTCACACAACTACATACATAAAAAAATATTAACAGACATGAAAAACCAAATAAGCACTAACACAGTTGTAGTGGGGGAACTTAATACACCACTCTCACAAATAGATAGATCAACTAGATGTAAAATCAACAAAGATATATTAGAATTAAACCAAGCCTGTGAACAAATAGACTTGGTCAATGTCTCCAGAGTGTTCCACCCCAAAACATCAAATACACATTCTTCTCAGCTACACATGGGATGTTCTCTAAAATAGACCATGTATTAGCTGACAAAACACATTTAAATAAATATAGAGGAATTGAAATCATCCCATGCATACTGTCTGATCACAGCGCAATGAAACTGGAAATCAATGACAAAGGAAATCACAAAAACTACATTAACACATGGAATTTAAACAACACCCTTCTGAACAACCAGTGGGTCACAGAGAAATTAAAGATGAAATTAAACAGTTTATATAATTAAACAATAATGCCAGTACAACATACTGAAACTTATGGGTCACAATGAAAGCAGTCCTATATGGGAAATTTATAGTGATGAACTCACACATCAGGAAAACAGAATGAGCTCGAATAAACTACCTAATGTTGAACTTCAAAATTCTAGAAAAAGAAGAACAAATCAAACCCAAAGGTCATACAAGGGAGGGAATTATAAAGAAATTAAATCAATAGAGACTAAGAAAACAATACAAAGAATCAATGAATTGAAAAGTTTGTTCTTTTTTTTTTGTGGGTACCGGGGGGTCGACCTCAGGACCTTGTGCGCCAGCAGGCGCCCATGCCGCTGAGCAATATCACTGGCCCCTTTTTCGTATGTGGGTTCCGGGAGTCGAACTCGGGCCCTCGCGCTTGCCGGGCAGGCGCTTAAGCCGCTGAGCCATCTCACCAGCCCCCCAAAATTTTGTTCTTTGAAAGAGCAAATAAAATTGATAAACCATTAGCCAACCTCATCAAAAAGAGGAAGAAAAAACACAAATTCAAGCAATTAGTAATTCAAAGGGAGAAATCACAATGGATTCCACAGAAATCGAGGAGATCATTAATACCTACTATGAGAACCTATATTCTAATATGATGGAAAGCATAGAAGAAATGGACAGATTCCTAGACACAATTGAATTGCCAAAACTAAATCAAGAATATATAAAAATTCTAAATAACTCAATATCAGCCAATGAAATTGAAAATGTAATTAAAAATTTACCAGCAAAGAAGAGCCAATGCCCTGACGGATTCACTGGTGAATTCTACAAGAAGTTTGGGGAAGAACTAATACCACTAATGCCAAAACTCTTTAAAGAAATTGAAAGGGAAGCAGTACTTCCAAAATCATTTTGGAAGCAAGTATTACCCTGATTCCAAAACCAGAGAAGAATGTAACCCAAAAAGAAAACTACAGGCCAGTCTCCCTAATGAACATAGATGCAAAAATCCTTAATAAGATACTGGCAATGAGAATGCAGCAAATCATCAAGAAGATTATATATCATGACTAAGTAGGATTCATCCCAGGGATTCAGGGATGGTTCATCATATGCAAATCAATAAATGTAATACACCACATTAACAGAACCAAAGACAAAAATCACATGATCATCTCAATAGATACAGAAAAAGCATCTGACAAAGTCCAACACCCATTCATGATAAAAACCCTATAGAAAATTGGGCTAGGTTGTCTTTATCTCAATCTTATAAAAGCCATCTATGACAAACCAACAGCTAACATCATATTAAATGGTCAAAAACTGAAAGCTTTCACTCTAAAATCAGCAACAAGACAAGGATGTCCATTATCACCACTCCTATTCAATATAGTTCTGGAAACATTAGCCAGAGAAATTAGACAAGAGAAAAAAATAAAAGGAATAAAGATAGGAAAGGAAGAAGTTAAATTATCATTATTTGCAAATTACATGATATTCTACATAGAAGACCCCAAAAACTCAACCAAAAGTCTTCTAGATTAAATATCCAAATTAAGTAATGTAGTGGGATACAAAGTCAACACTCAAAAATCAATAGCATTTCTGTACACAAGCAACAAACTCACTGAGAGAGAAAATAGGAAAAGCCCATTATTCACAATAGCATCTAAAAAAGTTAAATACTTAGGAATCAATCTAACAAAGGACATAAAACACCTGTACAATGAAAATTACAGTGCTCTAAAAAAGGAGACCAAAGGGGATATCAGAAAATGGAAAGATATCCATTCCTCACAGATAGGAAGAACCAACATAGTGAAAATGGCCATACTCCCAAAACTGCTATACAGATTTAATGCAATCCCAATCAAAATACCATAAGCATACCTCACAGGTCTAGAGAAAACACTCCTAAAATTCATTTGGAACCAGAAGAGACTTAGAATAACAAAAGCAATTCTGGGCAACAAAGACAAGTCAGGGGGGCGTCACAATCCCCAACCTGAAATTATACTACAAAGCTACTGTGATAAAATCAACATGGTATTAGCAAAACAAACAAACAAACAAACAAACAAACCAAAAAACAAGCCTGAGGATCAGGGGAACAAAATAGAAAATGCAGATGAAACCCCAAGCACACTCAGTCGCCTTATCTTTTACAAAGGAGCCAAACATATTCACTGAAAGAAGGATAGCCTCTTCAATAAATGGTGCTGGAAAAACTGGCTGTCTACATGCCAAAGACTAAACTAGACCCATGTCTATCACCATGCACTAAACTAAATTCAAAATAGATCAAAGATCTAAATATTAAAATAGAAACACTAAATTTACGGGAAGAGAAAATAGGTAGGAATATCAGAGACATAGGTGTAGGCAGAGACTTCATGAACAAAATCTGCAAGGGAAATATTACAAAGAATCAACAAATGGGATCTCACCTTACTCAAAAGCTTTTGCACAAACAAAAGAAATCACCCACAGAGTGAAAAGACAACCCACAGAGTAGGGAAAAATTTTAGGCAGTTGTCCCTCAGACAATGGACTTATATCTAGAACATATAAGAATTGGAAAAAGTCAACCCCCCAAAATTCAAAGACCCAATGCAAAAATGGGCATCTGAGATGAATATACACTTTTCAGATGAAGAGATACAAATGGCGAATAAATACGTGAAAAAATGTTCAACATCATTGGTCATTTGAGTGATGCAAATTAAAACAACACTGAGATTCCGTCTCACACCAGAAAGAATGGCTATCATCATAAAATCAACTGATAACAAATGCTGGTAGGGTGTGGGCAAAAAGGAACCATTCTCCACTGTTGGTGGGAGTGTAAGCTGGTGCAACCACTGTGGAAATCAGTGTGCAAATTGCTTAAAAACTAGGATTAGAGGTCCCATTAGACCCAGCTATTCCCCTTCTGAGTATCTTCCCTGAAGATTTAAAAATATCACACCACAGCAATATATGTGCAATCATGTTTATAGCAGCACAATTTGTAATAGCTAAATCTTGAAAACAACCCAAATGTCCATCAACTACAGAATGGATAAAAAAGGTGTGGTCTTTTTATACAACGGAGTACTATTCAGCCATAAAGAAAGATAAACTGGAGACTTTTATAGGTAAATGGATGCAACTCGAGACCATACTCATAAGTTAAATAAATCAGAACCATATGTGTAAATATGGTATTGTCTCACTAGTGTAAGAAGCTGGATGAGTAAATAAGATCCAAAATGTACAATGAATTGGGAAGAAACTGTTCAAAAGAAAAGACAAAGTGTGATGGGGGAAAGGGAAAAGGAAGAAAGAGAAAAAGAAAAATATGTATATTTATACACAAGATAGCTAATATAGTTATACAGCTAGTTTCTCTTAGTTCATTGAAAAGAAAGGTTTGTGCTAATATTGTTTGGACAAGATATCAGGCCCATATCTTGCATTCTGAATAACTATTACAAAGACAACAATATGCAATGTAATAATTATTGTAACTCTTCTACTAACCTGTGTTGAAATTCTGTTTTATTGTTATTTTTATTTATTTTTTTCTCTTTAAAATAAAAAACAGAACAAAAACCAAACAACTTCCAATCCAGAGAAATATATCCTACAAAACTGTCCTTCAAAATTGATGGAGAAATAAGAACATTCCATGATGAAAAACACTAAACCAGAACTCAAAAAAATATTCAAGAATATCTTAGAGACAATGAAACTAACACAGCCAAAAAATCAGATGGAATGAATATATCAAGCAAGGCAAGTAGTTAAACAAATAAAGAAGAATAAACAGAAAAACAGAAAACAGAACATAAAAAGAGCATATTGACAGGAATAAATCAATACCTTTCAGTAATAACTCTCAAAATAAAGAGCCTTAACTCACCAAATAAAAGACACAAATTGGAAGACTGTATAAAAAAAAAGAATGCAACTGTCTGTTGCATGCAAGAAACTCATGTAATCCAAAAACAAATTCATAGATTCAATATCAAAAGATGGAAAACAATGTTTCATGGACAAGTTTCCCAAAAGCATGCATGGATAGCAATCTTATTCTTGGAAAAGGTAAACTTCCAGCTAAAAATGATCAGAAAACTCAAAGATGGTCACACATACTAGTTTAGGTAAGAATCCAATAAAAAGAGATAAAAATTGTAAATATGAATTCATTGAACATTAGAGCACCCAACTTCAGAAAACAAATACTGCTGTACATAAAAAATCAAATAAATACCAGGCAATTATAGTGAGTGACCCCAATAACCCATTTTCACAAAAAGACTGATCAACTAAACAAAAAAAAAGCAAAGAAATATCAGAGCTGAACCACACCCTTGAACAAATGGACATAATAGATATCTACAGTGTTCTACCCTACTATACCAGAATGCACATCCTTCTCAGAACCACATGAAACTTTCTCCAAAATAGACCACATACTAGTCCACAGACCCAGCTTAAATAAATACAAAAGAATTGAAATCACCCCATGTATAATATCAGATCATTGTGTAATGAAACTAGAAATTAATCACAAAAGAAACATTTCTGAACAGTCAGTGGGTCAGAGATGAAATCAAGGAAGAAATTAAACAAATTCTAGATTCAAATGACACTGCCAGTACAACATATCAAAAATATGAGACACAATGAAAGCAGTTCTAAGAGTGAAGTTTATTGCAGTAAAGGCTCACATTAAAAAAAAAAGCAAGTTCAAATAAATAACCTAATGATGAGCCTCAGGCTAGTCGAAAAAACAAGAAAGGTCCAAACCCAAACCTAGTTTAAGCAGGGAAATCTTAAAAATCAAAGCAGAAATTAATAAAACTGAGACTAAAAAACAACACAAGGTACCAATGAATCAAAGAGCTGCTTCTTTGAAATAATAAACAAAAAATGGTAAACCCATAGCCAAAGTTAGCAAAAGAAGGAGAGAAAAGACTTAAATCAACCAATTAGAAATGAAAAAGGTGAAATCACGGCAGATACCACTGAAATCCAAAAGATCATTAATAACTACTATGAACATTGTATTCCAACAAATTTGATAATCTTGAAGAAATGAACAGGTTCCCAGACACATATGAACTACCAAGGCTGAAAAAAGAGCACAATAATTCTGAACAATCCAATAACAAGCAATGAAATTGAAGCAGTAATAAAAACCTACATGAAAAGCCTAATGGATTCACTGCTGAGTTCTACAAGAGCTTTAAGGACATTATGACACCAATTCCCTCAAAACTTGTTCACGAAATTCAGAGGGAAGAAGGTTGTCAAACTCATTCCAGGAAGAGAGTGTCACTCAGATCCAAACACCAGACAAAGAACCAATTAAAAAGAAAACTACGGGCCGGTGAGATGGCTCAGCGGCGTAAGCGCCTGCCTTGCAAGCGCGAGGGCCCGAGTTCGACTCCCGGAACCCACATACGAAAAAGGGGCCGGTGATATCGCTCAGTGGCACGGGTGCCTGTTGGCGCGCGAGGTCCTGAGGTCGTCCCCCTGGTACCCACAAAAAAAAAAAAAAAAAAAAAAGAAAACTACAGGCCAATCCACTTAATGAATAAACTAGATCCAAAAATTCATAAAATATTAGCAAGTAGAATGCAACAAATCATAAAAAAGATCATACATCAGGACCAAGTAGGTTTCATCCATGGGTGCTATGATGGTTCAACATATGCAAATTAATAAACGCAATACATCATATAAACAGAAGCAAGCACACAAACCACATTATCATATCAATAGATGCAGAAAAATCTTTCGAGAAAATCCAACATCTATTCATGATAAGAGCCCTGAAGAAAATAAGCACACAGGCTCATACCTTAGTGTGATAAAAGCCATTTATGACAAACAGCTAACATCATATTAAATGGGGAGAAGCTAAAAGCATTCCCTCTAAAATCAGAAACAAGACAAGGATGTCCTCTATCACCACTCCTGTTCAATATAGTGCTCAAAACATTAATCAGAGCAATCAGGCAAGAGAAAGAGATAAAAGGTATAAATATAGAAAGGAAGAAATCAAATTATCATTATTTGCAGATGACATTATCCTTCACATGGAAGACTCAAAAACTTTCACCAAAAGACTTCTAGAATAACCCATGCCAACAATGTACCAGGATACAAAATCAACAAACAAAAATCAATAGCATTCATGTACACCAATAATGGACTTACTGAGAAAGAAAATAGGAAAACAATGCCATTCTCAATAGCATGAAAATAATTAAATACTTAAAAATTAACCAAGATGTTAAAGACCTTTATAACAAAAACTACAGAACTCTGAAAGAGAAAATGAGAGATTAAGAGAAAATGGAGGGCCAGTGAGATAGCTCAGTGGCATAAGCACCTGCCTGGCAAGCGCGAGGTCCTGAGTTCGACTCCCAGTACCCACATACAAAAAAAGGGCCAGTGATATCGCTCAGCAGCACGGGCACCTGCTGGTGTGTGAGGTACTGAGTTCGACTCCCAGTACCCACACACAAAAAAAAGAGAAAATGGAAATATATTCTATATTCCTGGAGAGGCACAATCAATATTGTCAAAAAGGCCAAACTTTTGAAACTGATAATACAGATTTAGTGCAATCCCAATCAAAACGCCAATAGCATTCTGCACAGAACTAGCTAAAAACAATCATGAAATTCACATAGAACAAGAAGCCACCCAGAATAGCAAAAACAATGTGGCCAGTAAGAGGTAAGCAGGGGGCATCAGAGTACCTGACTTCAAGTTGTATTACAAAGCTATGGGGTTAAAAATAGCATAATATTGGGAAAAAATAGACATATAGATCAATGAAACAGAAGAGAGGATGCAGAAAAAACCCAGACACACTCAGCCACCTGATCTTTGACAAAGAAGCCAAAAACATAAGCTGGAGGAAAGGCGGCCTCTTTAGCAAATAATGCTGGGAAAACTGGCTCTCCACATGCAGATGACTGAAGTTAGACCCATGTCTCTCACCATGTACTAAGCTAATATCAAAATTGATCAGAGATCAAAATATATAAAAGAACCCTCTGGAAGATAAACCCTGACTGACTGATGCACTTCATAATAGTATTTGAAGAGTTTAGTTTTATAAATCTCACTAAGCCTACAAATTCCATGTCCTGTACTACCTTGCCACAGATCCACAAAGACAATCTGGGAAATATTTCCTTGCAGCAGATAGCAAAATAATTACACTTCATTTCTTCCCTTTATTCATGCTCTTTAGCAATGCCTTCCATTTTGCCACTGGTTAGTATAGTGAATGGTTTTGGGAAAATGAACATTAGTAAACACTATGCAAGGAAGGTATTAAAATTCATTTGTACAGTAATCTTGCCTTCTTCTGTTGTACTGAGAACACAGATACTACTACATAATCACTATTATTAGCCACTAAGCCAAAACTGAGAGGTCATGTTTATGAGAACTAGGATATGCTGGCCAACAGCTGTGGGAGAAAGCCCATCCTAAATCATCCAGCCACCAGTCAACCTACCAGCTAACCACAGGAGCACGAAACAGAGGTTTCCCAGCCCAGGAGAACCTCCCAACAGACCAACAGAAGCATGAGCTAAATAAAATGAGTGTTGTATTAAACCATTAACTTTTTTGGGGGGGGGATGTCACATATCAAAAACTAACCAATACAAATATGGAATTCATTACTTTATTTTCCAAAAGAAGAAAAGGGCAAATAGTTGAAATTTTTAGTTTGATGCAAGAAAATCTTGAAATCAAATCCATAAATAATAAAAATTTTGTCTAGAGAAAGTCATCTGTGAAAATATAAATTTGTTTGACCAACCTAATTTTGGCCAAATCTTTTTTCTTTTTTTCAGTACTAGGGGTTGAACCCACAGCTTTTGCACTGAACTACATTCCCAGTCCTTTTTTATTTTTTATTCTGAAACACGTTGTCTTGCTAAGTCACTAAGGCTGAACCCTGGCTCCAGTTAAATTTCTCTGTATCTCATTAAAACAAAAACAAGAGTCAAATACCTGAAGTATTCTACTATCTTTTTAAGTTGCTTTGCCTATTGAAATAAGTAAAAATTCTTAGTAATGAAAATTCTGTCAAGGATTATTACAGCAATTTAAAATATGTTCTAAATTATAAGAGAATTCCATAGAATTCCCAAAGAACTTTGTGGTTTTATAGAACAGATAATATTGTATTATTAATTATGTGACATGATTTCACCAATATTGTAATTACATTTCAGAATATTTTATGAAACTAATACAGAATCCTTCAATCGATTAAAAATTTACCTTAATATCAAATTAAATTATAAATTATTTCCACTTGTAAGAACAATAGTACCACTAACACAACAAAGAAAAAAAATTGAGTATTTCTAGTAATTCTGCATCTTTTTCTATTTATTATTATAACAGTGAGTGTGCTATCTAATTAATGCGTATTCTGTAAAAATGGGAATCATTTGTAGATCCTTTTTGCCCTTTATGTTCAACCTGTGTCGCCCGAAATCTTCCTACCCAACTTTTGAGTACGCTTTGTACTTCCATCCCAATTGCCAATACTTAATCATTTAGAACTCACCCTCCTTTTCATTTTGATTACTTCCCTTGTCTGGTTCCTGATTAATTCCTCCCAGTCACTCTTTTTAATGCATTCTCCACATTCTCCACAAGGCAGTGCCCTCTGCCATACAGTACATCACTCATTTGTCCTATCTCTCATCCTTGACCACACCTTCAGGTTACTTCTATTGTTCTCAGATAAAGGAACACACATGTCCTCTGGCATCTAAGCTACTCTGTTTTCCTGATCTTCTATCAACATTTCCCTTGACTTGACTTTATATTTCTCTCCATTTGGTTTCTCTTTCTGAACCTTAAGTTTTTGGCAATTCTTGGGATTCTGTCTATGATTTACTATTCTCCTCACTTTATTTTTTCAATACTTACATCAATATATCTATGCAGAAAAATATTAATTTTTCATAAACCCTTTCTCATCCTTGTGCTGAGAACATTTAAAATCCTCTCTTTCTTTCTATGCAAAATTTTAGATTCCACATGTAAGTGAAATCATGTTATTCATCTCTATTTTTGGCTTAGTTCACTTAACAGATGTCATCTAAAGTCATCTGTGTGGTCACAAAAGACAGAATTTACTGGTTTTTTAAAGCTGAAATATATTCTATTGTGTATATACATTCATCCATTGATGGACACTCAGAATACTTTCATATATTTGGTCATTTTGTTGTTAAAAACCCATGTAGCACATACTTGATACATTTATGTATGATAAAATAACGTCAAAGAAAGAATTTTCTAAAATTTAGAGCAATATATTTTCATTACATACCCACAGATTCTTTACTTTACATAAAGTCTTCATATAAGCATGTAAGATTCATAATCTAGTATAGATTTCATACTTTTGAGATTCTATTGAAAGAAAATTTGGGATAATTTTATAGTGATTAAGTATATGGGTTTTGAAACCAAAAAGTTTTGAAGATAAAACAGACTTCCCCTGTACATCTGTGGCAAATTTCTTAAATTGCACACTTTAACTCACTTACTTTACTTATATTTAAAACTGGAAAGTATCTGATTTCTGGGCTTCTGCAAAGAATCTCATTGTAATCATACATTTAATGTTTTTCAAAATGCTAGCACCTAATAAATATTTAATAAATGATAGTTGAAGCAATAATTTAATCTTTGTATCTTCATTTTCTTTTTTTGTGCCCTATTATCTCTTCTACCTTTCTTTAAATAAAAAATGGCATGACAGTCAGAAAAAAGGTAAGGCATACAACAGTGTAAATGCTGAAGCATAACTTTTAGAACACTGCTGTGCAACCACAACTGACCATATTGAGACATGCCAGGAGGTAAAGATATGTGGCAGAAGATTAGTAAAATTCTTCCTTGCAACTGGATACAGTATGTATAAGAAAATAATTTTTTTCAAGTTGGTGTCTTACAGAAAAGGGAGGATCCAGAAATGGAATAAAAGGTCTATCATTTTTCAATTCCTAAAAAGGCCAGATTCCAAAGGGACAAGATTTCCTGGAGTGACCAGGTTACTAGAAACAGATGGACATGAAGAGAAGCTGCTCTTAAAGAGAGATTGTTACATGCATCCATGTGATGATCACACATGTAACTTTTTAAAAAATATTCACTGCAGAGTCTAAGTTCTCTCCTGTCATTTTTGCCTTCCTTTAGTTTGTCTATGTTTTTGAAAGACTCAGCATAATAAATTCCTTGAAAAAAGATCTTTCATGATTGCTATAGCCCCCTCAGGTACTCTGAACATTAGATTTATGGGCACTTGGGTCCTTTTCTCATTGCCCTCCCAAGGTCCCTCCATTTCAACTCCAGTTGTTCACATCCTGTTTCAAGAGACACACTGTGGGGTTGATCACATGCGGGAGAGTCTGTTTCCAAGTCTTTTATTTATTAGGAAAGTTCTCTTCCAGAGTCCTGGCATCAGAAAGAAGACTCCAGGGTCCCATGACCACGATAAACGGGCTGGTCTTCCGCTACAATCAAACAGGTCTTCCTCATTCCATCCACTAATTCATCATTCCTTCTATTTTACAAATCAGAAAGAAAATTTAAACCTGGGTGCCTCCAAGGAATGGTGCCTCACAATTCTTTTTAATACAATTTTACATTAATTTTTGAATTTCATTATTTTAAATGTAGCAAATCTATTATTTTATATGCCTCATCTTGCCACTCATAAATATTGACTACTCTTTTGTATTATAATCTTGTAAATGATCTTACATCATTTTTTGCCTATCCAACAGAATGTGCGATTAGAGAAAAAGCAAAAATTGACATGTCACACATTAGCTCCATCTCATAAACATATTCAGTGAACTCTCTCAGAACAATTTAAAATACTTTGAGTTTGTTGCCAGCATTTTATAAATCAAAATTTTATGCTGAATCTGGATTTCCCAGTTCTTGTAAAATACTGGAAGGTGTCCCAATGTTGGATCAACCTTTCTAGTTAAAAACAATTGGTTGAAACTCTCTGAAGGAGGCTTGCATTTTACAGTTCAACAGCCCCTACCACCCTAATATCTTTCTCCCATCCTACTTCATTCATTTACATTACCCTGCTGACTTTTTTTCTGCACTTGAATTTGTAATGTCTGTCTATATTAACACGTGCACACAAACACACACACATAGACTATATCTGAGGTCTCGTATGGGAATATTTTTCTAAATTTTTTTCATATCATATACCTTTCCCTCAAAAAGATCACCAGCTTTAAATAAAAATCAGTTCTCTAAAAAGATTGTGTCCAAATTTGTAGTTTCAGTGGCATGCTTCTAAGTAGAGTAGAGCTCCAACTTCAGGCCAAGCTAAAATTCAGACATGTCCAAATGTGCCCAGTGGTCTTAAGAGATAAACCTGGTAGACATGTGCTAGGGCTCTATTTACATGGAAAATTATTGTAGAATGTGTCAATTCCCTCACAATAATTCCAACCCTGTTTTTTTGTTGGGGAGAGATACATCTAGCCCCCAAAAGAGGGTTGGAATTGTTGTGTGTTAATGACCCATGATGGCAAAGCAATGCCTGAGTAATCTTTGCCCAGGTCCTATTAACTTTTGCCTCAGTCCAAAGGAAAGGGAGGAAAATAAGTAGAAACCAAAAGACCCAGTTCTTAAAAGCCTCTCTAGAACAATGAGGCATTGTACTAATAACCCTCTACCAGAATGTAGCCCTAGAAAATTAACTTATGCCAAGACATATTCTTGATAGATAAAATATGTTTTTTAATGAATCATATAAAAGTAGTTGAACACATTAATTTACATGAACATTCAGATAATCTTGAGAGTTGAAAAGGACACCACAGTCTGAGAAAATTAAAAAATGATCAATTTGACTGAATAAACATTTGAAACTTCTGCATGGTTTAAGCATTCAAAAAGAATCTATTTGCAAATGTAAATCTATTCATAATATGACTAATAAAGTGAAAGCATCTTTATTATCTAAGGTGTTCTTATGAACTTTTATAACCTATAAGATTTATATAAAGGTGTACAAAGGACATAAATTGTTTGTGAAAGATATCCTATTGACAGGAAATGTACTAACAAATGTTTAATGTCATTCATTACTGGAAAACTGTAAAAGTAAATATGAGATATTTTTTAACATTTTATTAGAAAGTATTAAGAAATCATAATATCTGTATAAACTATTATATGTAAGAATTGCCACAACTTTGCTGAAAAACAATTTGACTAGTATGAAAAATGTTAATTTACATTGTCTTCAATTCAGCAACTCCTCTTCTAAAAATGCAAAGATATATACAAAAATATTTACTGGAATTTTGGTATTTTTAATAGGAAGCTGAAATAAAAATAATCTCCTGTAAGTAAATCAAAGTAGTAATTTAACACTCATATAATAGAATGTCATTCCAATTCTGTAAAAGTAATGTAGTTCAGGGAAATTTATGCACAGAGGGAAGTGAATAATATATTGACTGGTGTAAAATGTATGCGAATATATTAGGTACAGAACATTTGTTTAAAAGAAAAAAACTTTACAAAGGATATCCACTAAAATGTACACAGTAGTCACGTGGATTTGGGTTGTTTTATCTCTTTGTCTTCAGTTCTTTCAAAATCACATTTTGCATGAGACACAATTTTGTAATTAGCAAAGTTTACTTTAAATGTCAGTCAAATAAGGCAATGGTTGAGGAACAGCAACTTAGTTCCAGACATACATCAAAAGTGTCAATTAAAAATTAGCCAGTGGGGCCTGTGAGATAGCTCAGCAGTATAAGCACCTGCCTGGCAAGCATGAGGTCCTGAGTTCGACTCCCAGCACCCACATACGAAAAAAGGACCGACGATATCTCTCAGTGGCACAAGAGCCTGCTGGCGTTTGAGGTCCAGAGTTCGACTCCCGGTACCCACATTAAAAAATAAAATTAGCTAGTATGGCCATTATGAAAAGTAGCATGGGGGGCTGATGAGATGGCTCAGCGGCATAAGCACCTGCCTGGCAAGCTCGAGGGCCTGAGTTCGACTCCCGGAACCCACATACAAAAAAAGGGCCAGTGATATCACTCAGCGGCACGGGCGCCTGCTGGCGCGTGAGGTCCTGAGGTCCACCCCCGGTACCCACAAAAAAAAAAAAAAAAAGAAAAGTAGCATGGAGCTTCTTCAAAAAATTAAAAATAGAACTGTTGCACATTCCAGTAATCTGTCTACTTGGAGTATATCTAAGCAAAATAAAATCAGCACACCTATGTTCATTGCAGCATTATTCACAATAGTCAAGATACGGAAACAACCTAAGTGTCTATTAAATGATGACTAGATAAAGAAATTATGATAGAGGATTGGTAGATTGATATTCTTAGACTATACAGTTATATCCTGATAAAACCTTAATAAATTTAGAATATCTTACATAGAAATGCCTTTAATGTATTCAACATATGAACTATCATGGCTTAGCAACACAGTACCCTGAAACATGGAACATTTACCCTTATGGTTACATAGGTGACTGAGAGTTGCAGGCTTCTGCTACTGCCCAGCAGCAAGACAGTATGGTAGCATAAATCACTTCTAGCCTAGGAAGAGATCGAAATTCAAAATTTGAGTTATGTTTCCTAGTGAATGGATATCTCTTTCTCGCAATCCTGAAATCAACAATTCCTAAGTTAAACTATTAGATAAGGGACTATCAACATATATTTATCATATATATATATATATATATATATATATATATATATATAATGGAATATGATTCAGCCTTTTACAAAAGGAGACATTGCCTGTATGTTTGCTACATGAAATCACCTAGACAGAAAAATACTGCATGATCTCACTTTTATGTAGAATCATAAAAAAAATCAAATACATAGAGAGAACAGTAGTTACCAGGAGCATGAAGGAAAGAAGTGAGGAGATGTAGGTCGAAAGGTACAAATTTGCAGTTAGGTTGAATAAATAAGTCTACAGATATAATGTACAGTATAAGAATTACAGCTAATAATATTGTATTGTATGCTAAAATATTTGCTGGGTGTAGACATTAGGTGCTCTAAGCACAAGGAGAAAAAACTATGGGAGGTGATGGATATGTTAATTTGCCTTACTGACCTAATCATTTCATGGTGTATATGTATAGCAAACATCATGCTGTGCACCTTAAATATATGTAATAAAAATGAATAAATGTAAAAAACTAAAAAGGTATGAAAAATATTGGGCAGGATGTTACAGATACAGGGGTGGTCCACAGCAGAGGTAGTAGGTGCAGCACCGTCCATCAGAAGCAACAGAAATCCCTGGCAACATGAACGCTTTCAGTGGAAAGGGAGCAGTAAACACTACATTCAGGTAACATTATCAGAAAAATGACAGGAGAGGAGGACTAGCATAAATAGTTGAGGTGCCAGGGAGCTGCCCTGTAAGAGTGCCTCAGATCTTATCACAAACAAATTGTGCTAGTGCCATGAACACTTTCAGACTTTGTAATGAGCTGGAATCTTACATTAACATGCAAGAAAGGCTGGGCCCCAGGCTCACAGGCCTTTGGCGGGTGGACCAGTTGGAACCTGGAGACCAGGAGAGCCAGCCCAGGGCATGTGGATTAATCAGCAAGGCCAGCAACATGGAATTGTCCAAAGTAGCAGTGAGGAGCCAGCAGGTGGGCTCTGGAGAATACCACCAACAGAAGACCAGCCTCAGCCCCCACATCCAGAGGACAAGATCAGCTCCATACCAGCAAAATTCCCATGGCAAACGTGGCTGGAGTACACAGCACATTTCTGGGATCTGATATGGACATTATCAGAGAACTGTAAATGCCAGAAATATTTTACTACTTTTATTCTCCCTTGTTTGTCTGATTGGCTACCCCTTTCCTGTCTGGTTGCAGTTCATCTTGTTTTGTCTTGTATTTTGTGGTTATTTTTGTTTGGGTATTTTTGTTGTTGTTGTTCATTTGTTTTGTTTTGTTTTACCTTTTCTTTTTTCCTTTTGTCTCTTTCTTGAGACTATTTTTGTTTCTTTTCTTCTTTTCTTTTACATTCTCCTCTTTCTTCCTTTTTTTTTCACTGTTTAGGTTTCTTACCTTCTTTTCTTCTACTGATCCTCCTTCTCTCCTTCCTCTACTACTTTTTGAATTTAAACTTTCAAGTGAGTAAACAGTGTCTCATCCCCTTCTGATTACTCCTCATTCTATTTCATTCCTTCTCTCCTGTGTCCTCCAGTTTCCCAAAACTCTGGTGATCATTCTTGACCTCCAACATTGACTCTACTATATTTGACCTCATTCATCACTTTATCCTGTCCCCTACCCATCCTAACCCTTAACCCCCGCAAAAGGGTAAAACCACTCCATTAAGAGGAAAATCACTGCATACAAGTACATGGTATAAGTTTGATTTTGTTATATAACTTTAGAGTTTGCTCCTGTGGTTGGAGGTAGCAGTTAGTGGTTACCATAGTTTGTAAGTAGTTAAGCTGTACTTGAAATTATTGTTATTACTAATTCTACTACTTTAGCCAGGATGTCATACATATTATAATCAGTTTTCCTCCCTTGTATGATAACGTTGTGATAGTATGGGGTCATAATCACCAACACAGCCTAGTACCAAAGGATTGGGTGCTGAGCCAAATAGCAACTTTGCATCCTTTATAAGTTGGGAAGGTAGGTTCTTGGGATAGCTATAAAGAACCACCTACATCTGGAGGATATCCCTTAAGAACAGACATCTCCTAGGGAAGCCTCAATACTAGAGATAAAGCTATCTTTCATAAGAAATCAACAAGCATCAACATAGAAAACAAAATAAAATAAAAAAAGAGAAAATAGAAAATGACAAGACACAGAAGCAAAAGGAAGCCCAGAAGCCCAGAAGCCCAACCCACCCAGGACAAGCCTGGAACACAGTGAGATAGATGAAAGTGGAAGTCAAACACTGGAACTTTCTGAAACAACAGCAACAAAGTGGAAAGACGAGTGCAAAAGGCTATAGAGAAAATAATCTCTCAGGTACAAAAAGAACTGATGCTTAAAATCAAAGATATAAGAGAAGACATAGATAAAAGAATAGATGAGCTTAGAAATATGATGGAAACAAAAAAATGCCCAACATAGGAAAGAAACAGAATCCATGAAACAGATCCAAACAGAAATACAAGAGATTAAAACCTCCATTAAAAGTACATGCAACAGATTGAATGGAGAGGACAGAATATCAGATCTTGAAGGCAGAATTGCAGCAAGTGATCATGAAAAGAAAGATATTTTAAAAATAGCAAGAGACCATGAAAATCACTCCTACTGCTACAAGATGATGCGAAGAAGAATAACATAAGACTAACTGGGTTTGGGGCTGGTAAGATGGCTCAGCGGCATAAGCACCTGCCCGGCAAGTGTGAGGGCCCGAGTTTGACTCCTAGAACCCACATACGAAAAAAGGGCTGGTGGTATTGCTCAGTGGCACGGGTGCCTGCTGGTGTGCAAGGTCCTGAGGTCAACCCCCAGTACCCACAAAAAAAAAAAAAAAAAAAGATTAACTGGGGTCAATGAGAAGGCTGGAGACAGCACAAATGCCATAAAAAACTCTTCACAGAAATAATGGTAGAAAACTTCCCAAGCATGGATAAAGAATTTGACATACAAATAAATGAAGCCTAAAGAACTCCAAACAGCAATGACCAAAATAAGACTACACCGAGAAATATAATCAAGATTCCAGAAATTCAGCAGAAGAACAGAATATTAAAAGCTGTTAGAGAAAAGAAACAGATCACCTATAAAGGAAAGTCCATCAGAATTACTGCAGACTTCTCAACACCAACCCTTGAGTCAAGAGGACCTTGGAGTGAAGTATTTCAAGTCCTGAAAGAAAACAACTTCCAAACCAGATTGTTGTACCCTGCAAAACTATCTTTCAAAATTAATGGAGAAATAAGATACTTCCATGACAAAGAACAACTGAAGAAATTCATGACCACCAAAAAAACCCTACAAAGAGTACTGAAAGATGTTCTAGACAGAGATAAAAATGACGATAATTCCAAGAACAACAGAAAGAAGCTACCAGGCAGGGCAAGCAATTAAACAGAGGAGAAAAGCAGGGAACCAACAGCAGGAAAATAACATGAAAGATAAGCTAATACATATCAGTTATAACCATCAATGTAAATGGCATGAATTCACCAATCAAAAGAAACAGATTGGCAGAATGGATCAAGAAACAAATCCAATGATATGCTGCATACAAGAAACATATTTAATTCAAAAAGAAATTCATAGACTGAAAGTCAAAGGATGGAAAACAATCTTCCACGCAACAGGAACCCAGCAAAAAACAGGGGTAGCTATCCTGTTTGCAGACTATGTGAACTTCAAGAATAATCAAAAGAGATAAAGGAGGTCACAACATACTTGTTAGGGGAAAACTTCAAAAGGAAGAGATACCAATCATAAATACGTATGCATCAAATACAGGCACACCCTACTATGTAAGACAATTATTAATAGACATGAAAAGGCTAGCAATAGAGCTCAGCATCACAACACCTGCCTGGCAAGCACAAGGTCATGAGTTCAATTCCTGGTACCACCCTCAAAAAAATAGACATGAAAAACCAAATAAGCACTAACAGAATTGTAACAGGAGAACTTAAAACCCCACTGTCACAAAGAGATAGATCAACTAGACAAAAAATCAGCAAAGAAATATCAGAACTGAACCAAACCTGTGAACAAATGGACTTCATTGATGTTTTCAGAGTGTTCCACACCACAACATCAGAATACACATTCTTCTCAACTGCACATGGGATGTTCTCTAAAATAGACCATATACTAGCCCACAGAACATACTTAACTAAATGGAAAGGAGTTGAAATTATCCCATGCATATTATCTGGCCACAGTGCAATGAAACTGGAAATGAATGGCATAAGAAACCACAAAAATTCCATAAACACATGGATATTAAATAACATGTACCTAAACAACCAATGGGTCACAGATGAAATTAAAGAAATTAAACAATATCTACAACTAAACCAGAAAGCAGATACAACATACTGCAACTTATGGGACACAGTGAAAGCAGTCCTAAGAGGGAAACCTATAGAGGTAAATACTCACATAAGGAAAACAGAATGAGCACAAAGAAACAAACTAATATTGTACCTCAAGCTTCTAGAAAAAGAAGAGCAAGACAAGACCAAAGCCCGTATAATGGAGGAAATTATAAAGATCAGAGCAGAAATTAACACAATGGAGACTAAGAAAATAATACAAAGAGTTAATGAATTGAAGAGTTGGTTCTTCAAAAGAATAAATAAAATTGATAAAACCTTAGGCAACCTTATCAAAAAAAGAAAAGAAAACACTCAAATTCATGCATTCAGGAATGAAAAGGATGAAATCGCTACAGATCCTGTGGAAATTCAGATCATCAATACCTACTGTGAAAATCTTTACTCTCATAGGATGGAAAACACAGAAGAAATGGACAGATTCCTAGATACATATGAATTGCCAAAATTGAATCAAGAAGACATAAAAATTCTGAATAACCCAATATCACTGAATGAGATGAAAATGTAATTAAAAACTTACCAACAAAGAAAAGCCCAGGTCTTGATGGATTCATGGCTGAATTCTACAAAAAATTTAGAGAAGATCTAATGCCAATACTCTGTAAACTCTTTAATGAAATTGACAGGGAAGCAATACTCTGAAAGTCATTCCTGGAGGCAAGTATTACCCTGATACCAAAACCAGAGAAAGACCCAACCAAAAAAAAGAACTACAGGCCAATCTCCCTAATGAACATAGATACAAAAATCCTCAATAAAATACTAGCAAAGAGAATTCAGCAAATCATCAAGAAGATTACACACGATGACCAAGTGGGATTTATCCCAGGAATGCAGGGATGGTTCAACCTATGCAAATCAATAAATGTAATACACCATATCAACAAAGCCAAAGACAAAGTCACATGATCATCTCAATAGATGCAGAAACGTCTTTTGACAAAGTCCAACACTCATTCACGATAAAAACCCTACAGAAAGTCAGAATAGATGGTCTTTACCTCAATCGGACAAAAGGCATCTATGACAAACCAACAAAGAATATCATATCAAATGGACAAAAACTAAAAGCTTTCACTAAGGAACAAGACAAGGATGTCCACTATCACCACTCCTATTCAATATAGTTTTGGAAACACTAGCTATCAAGAGATGCAAATTAAAACAACACTGAGATTACATCTCACCTCAGAAAAAAATGGCTATTATCAAGAAATCAACCAATAACAAATGCTGACAGGGCTGTGGGGGAAAATGTACCCTTCTCCACTGTTGGTGGGAATGTAGACTGGTGTGACCACTGTGGAAATCAGTGTGGACGTTCCTCAAAAAACTAGGATTAGAGGTCCCATTTGACCCAGCTATTCCCCTTCAGGGTATCTTCCCAGGAGAGTTAAAAACATCATACCACAGCGGTATATGTGCACCCATGTTTATAGCAGCACAATTTGTAATAGCCAGATCTTGGAAACAACCCAAATGCCCATTAACTGAGGAATGGATAAAAAAGATGTAGTATTTTTATACAATGGAGTACTACTCTCCATAAAGGAAGATAAATTGGAGACTTTTATAGGTAAATGGATGCAACTTGAGAACATACTCATAAGCGAAGTAAATTGGACGCATATGTATAAACATCATATTGTCTCCCTAGTGTGAGAAGCTGAAAGAGTAAATAAGGTCCAAAATGTACAACAGATATTGTAAAACAGGAAGAAACTGTTTGGGACTGGTGAGATGGCTCAGGGGCATAAGTGCCTGCCTGGCAAGCACAAGGTCCTGAGTTCGACTCCCAGAACCCACACACGAAAAAAGGGCCAGTGATATCACTCAGCAGCACTGGCGCCTGCTGGCGCTTGAGGTCCTGAGGTCGACCCCCAGTACCCACAGAAAAAAAAGGAAGAAACTGTTCAAAAAATTCAGTAGCATAGCTGGATACAAAGTCAACACTCAAAAATCAATAGCATTCCCGTACACAAACAAGAAACTCACTGAGAGAGAAATTAGGGAAACTACACCTTTCACAACAGCATCCAAAAAATGAAATACTTAGGAATCAATCCAACAAAGGAAGTGAAAGATCTATACATTGAAAATTACAGTACTCTGAAAAAAGAGATTAAAAAGGATATCAGAAAATGGAAAGATATCCATTGCTCACAGATAGGAAGAACAAACATAGTGAAAATGGCCGTACTCCCAAAACTGTTATACAGATTTAATGCAATCCCAATCAAAATACCATTAGTATACCTCACAGATCTAGACAAAACATTCCTAGAATTCATTTGGAACAGAAGAGACCTAGAATAAATAGCAGAAGCAATTCTGGGCAACAAAGGCAAGGCAGGAGGCATCACCATCCCTGACTTGAAATTATACTACAAAGCTACTGTGATAAAATCAGCATGGTACTGGCAATAAAACAGACCTGAGGATGAGTAGAACAGATTGCAAGATGCAGAAACTACTACAAACACACTCAGCCTCCTTATCTTTGACAAAGGGGCCAAACATGTTCACTGGAAGAAAGATAGCCCCTTTAACAAATGGTGCTGGAAAAACTGGCTGGCTGCAAGTCAAAGACTAAAACTAGACCCATGTCTATCACCATGCACTAAACTAAAATCAACATGGATCAAAGATCTAAATATTAAAACAGAAACACTGAATCTACTGGAAGAGAAAGTAGGCAGAAATCTTGAAAACATAGGTGTAGGCAGAGAGTTCATGAACAAAACCCAAACTGCACAGGAAAAGGTCCAAGAATCAACAACTGGGATCTCATCTTATTAAGAAGATTTTACACATCAAAAGAAATCACCAACAGAGTGAAAAGACAACCCACCGAGTGGAAAAAATTTTTAGCCAACAGTCCCTCAAATGACTTATATTTAGAACATATAAAGAACTGAAAAATTCAGACCCCCCAAATATAAAGACCCAATCCAAAAATGGCCATCTAAGATGAATACACAGTTCTCAGGTGAAGAAATACAGATAGAAAATAAATATATGAAAAAATGTTCAACATCATTGGTCATTCAAGAGATGCAAATTAAAACAACACTGAGATTCCATCTCACTCCAGAAGAATGGCTGTCATCAAGAAATCAAGCAATAACAAATGCTGGTGGGGCTGTGGGGAAAAGGGAACAATTCTCCACTGTTGGTGGGAGTGTCGACTGTTGCAACCACCATGGAAATCAGTGTGGAGATTCCTCAAAAAACTAGGATTAGAGGTCCCATTAGACCCAGGAATTCCCCTGCTAGGTATTTTCCCAGAAGAATTAAAAACATCATACCACAGTGATGTATGTGCCCCCATGTTTACAGCAGCACAATTCGTAATAGCTAAATCTTGGAAACAACCCAAATGTCCATCAACCACAGAATGGACAATAAAGATATGGTATTTTTATGCAGTGCAAAACTCAGCTATAAAGAAGGATAAACTTAAGACTTTTATAGGTAGATTGATGCAACTTGAGACCATACTCATAAGTGAAATAAACCAGTCTCACATGTGTAAACATCATATTGTCTTCCTAGTGTAAGAAGCTGAAAGAGTAAATAAGATCCAAAATGTATAATAGATATTGAGAATTGGGAAGAATCTGTTCAAAACAAAAGAGAAACTGGGATGGGGGAAAGGAGAAAGAAGGAAAGGAAAAGGAAAAGTAAATATATATATATATATATATATATATATATATATATATATATATATATACATGATAGTTAAGTTATTTATACTACTAATTTCTTTAAGTCTGTTGAAAAGAAAGGTTTGTGCTTATATCATTTGATCAATTTTTCATGCCTATATCTTGTAATCTGAGCAACTACTTTGGAAAATAACAATAAGCAATGTACTAACCACTGTTACTTTCGAACTATTTTGTTTTGATATTTTGTATCATTGTTTTTCTCCTTAAAATAAAAAAAAAGATTCAAGAGCCTTCAAAGTATAGGTGATTTCTGTAAGTGACTCTATTTTTTTAACCAAACAGAAGTAAACTGAGGAAATATAAGTAGATCTATTTTTTATGCTTCTAGTGATAATGTGTACATTCATATACATTGCCCTTTTCTGTATTTTTGACCCATAATATGCATTCTCTATTTTAGCATCTGCTTCTAGATGAAATTCAGAATTTAAATATTATTTGATGATCTGGATATATATTACCTATAAACTAAGACCACTTCATGAGGCCAAATGATTAAAGAATCAAAGCCATTTTCGTGTTCTGTACTATAATGTTGTATTATCATATAAGTATAGCCAAACCACATTCAAATGCAAAAGATCAGTAACTTAGCAGTCTTCATGAAAATTATGGATTTAATTTGGGAAATGTGGGAATTTTGTAACATACAAAATTTGTTTTTTATCTATGCAAAACAAACTCCAAGTAATCATTTACATCTTACAATTCCATTTCCTAATCCCTATCAATTTGTTGTTATCTATCCAATTAACTGATTTTTTAAAATGTCAACCACATGACTAGTTTTCAAATAGTTCAGCAAAGGAAAGAAGCTAGATAAAGCAACTGTGGCAAGTCTTCATCATTGCTCAAACCGTGTCATAACTGTACAAGAGTTTGTCGCACTATTCTACTTGTATATACATTTGAAATTTTTCATAATAAAAATAATTTATCAAGATTGTTAACAACTCTTTAAAATATTACATATTTTAGCATATGTTAATGTCATCATTTTTATAATGAAGGAAAACTTCAAATTACTCTTTTCCCTCTAGGCAAAGGCTATACTATATTCTCTCTCTAATTCAGTTTTTTTCTAGATGCAATAAAGAATAGCGTACAATCACGCCCTAATTTTAATAACCAAGTATATGAGTTATCAGTATTATTACTTCCTGTTTGTCCCAAACAGTTGCAATTTATGCTTTGTTTTTCCAGTACAATTATTAACACAACACATTCCAACTAACCCAATTCAATTCCTTACATATAACATAATCAATCAAACAGAGATTCTTCTCCACATGTATCCAGAAATATACATAGGTACCCATTTTTTTATTTATGCTTTCAAACATTTTTTTCAATGTACCACATGTGTGGAATTTCCCTTGTAAATAAAAAATAATACAGCGTTCTTAGATATATTTCAATATTAGATAAGTAATGGATAATTATAAGCAGAGGACATACTTATACTTTAAAAAAATCATCATTCATCTAAGATTCAAACCTAGCTGGTTAGCCTATATTTTATCAGGAAATCCTGTCCACACCCCCAATCTACATTTTCAAGACCTAACTCTAATGCTTATCCCACTCTGAAACCTTGAATAAAACCTTATCTTCTGCCAGTGCTGCCTCCTGGAGCATTTTAAGAGTCCCTCTCTTTCTGATATAAAGTGTTCTCACTAGTATCAAAACCACTTATTCATATTTTATGGTCGGATCAAGAATAACACCCAAAACTCTCATGTGCTTGGAGGCCGGGCTTTTGGAAGATGATTAGAACATGGGAGTGCCATAGCTGAGTGCACTGTTAGGAGGTGGTCCTCCTCATTGAGACACAACACCAGACCACCCCAACTTAAAGAAGGAGAGGATTATTTTGGCTTACAGTTACAACCCACAGTGGGCTGTTTCCAAGGCAGAAATGGCATGACAGCAGGGTCTGACAGAGGAAAGTTGCTCACATCATGGCTGGCAGAAAGCAGAGAGAGAAGGGAGGAGCCAGGAAGAGAGGTACACTCTTTCAGGTTGTGGTGGATTAATTAATGGTCGATGTGAATGGGAATGCCCAGCTGAACTGTCAGCGTGATTCTGGGGGAGGAAGACTCACCTGAGGAGTGTTGCCAGAATGGCATAAAAGGAGAATGGGGAGAGGAAGATTGCATCCTGCTGATTTCCCAGGAGCAGCTTTGTTGTGGCTGGTTTTCCTAATCTGAACTCCACTGTTCTTATTGGAGGAGGAGCTCGGGTCTTCGCCTTGAACGTCACTTGCTGGCTCCAGTGCAGATGCCTCAGCCTGCTGACACAGATCCTTCACCCCGCTAGCACAGACTTTCTAGCTTCCACCACTGACCTGTGGGCCTTCCCAGTGCAGATCCTTCATATGGACGCCCATGAGGCATTGTTGTGGGCTCTAGGCCTCTGGTTGGAGTTGTGGAGGACATTGCTGTGGGATGCTGGGCCTCAGTTCTTCAGGTTTCTAGTGCATGGACAGATCTTTTGCACTCTTCTGCATTTGACCTATAGTGTGACTATTATAAAATAATCCTATAAAGTATGTGGCCTGTATTAAATCTATTCCCTTGCAAACCACTGACTACAACAAAGGTCAAGCCCCTAGAGACCTGCCTCTTCCTACCTGGTGCCACCTCCTAACAGCATGTTCATCTAGATCCCCCTATAATGCAATCATCTTCCAAAAGCCCCACCTCTGGATGAACGTGAGTGTTAGGAAATCATTTTTTATTCAAATTATAACATTTTATCTTCTACATTTCTCTTTATGCAATTTGAGGACAAGAGCTGAGTGTTACTTCCCCCTTCACATTACAAATCATGTATTATTTATACTTTATACTAGCAATAGCTATAGTATCAAATGGAAATTGTTTGAATGCCTAAAAATGTTTTAGTGATCTCAGTTGAACCTTAAAAATTAATAAAGTGCTTAAATTCTTCTAAGACTTTTTCTTTTACATTTTTTAAGATGAAATCTTGTTTTATTTCCAGGCTAAATATGAACTTCTGGACTCAAGCAATGTTCCTGCCTCTGTTTCTGGATTAGCTGGGACTGAAGAAGCATGCCACCGTGCCTGAATTCCTAAAATCATTGAGAAACTCCTCATCATTTTGATTTAATGATTTATCATAAGGACAGCTGAACAATAAAACCTATTTATCTATTTCAGAATTTAAAACACAATAGGTTCATTGGTTGTAACAAATGTACTATTGGTGTGGGATATTGGTTGTGGTAGAAGGTGTGGCTCCATGGGGCAAATTTAATATGATAACTATACTTTCCACTCAACCTTTTTATGAACCTAAAACTGCTCTAAAAATAAAGTATATTTTTTAAAAATTAAAAAGGACAACTTGATTTGAACTTAACAAGTACCACTGCTGTTTGAATTTTCCTAAAAATGTATATAAGCCAAGTAAGTGATGGATATAATTCTTGACATAGGCATTATTAGAAGTATTCTATCTCCAAAACTAACTTTGGTTTTGAGGAGTTGTATCTTGAAAATTAAACATGAGGCCCTTATATAATGTCAATTTTGCTTTATTTGGTTTTATAGATTTTTAAACTAATACAAAGAATGCAAGCTCTATTAACATTTAGCCTTTTGGCGGATGGTTACAGTGGAGTGTGCCATATTTCGTTGTTATTACCAGAACATTTCATCTGCTAAGAAATTAGAAAAACATAATTTTTAATTTCCAAATATAAAAGTCAGTTGTGCAAATAATTTTAGAGCAGTTTATTTTCTTGTGCCTATGTGTACACATGCATACACTCCTGCATACACACACACTAAGGAAATATAATCAAATTAATTATCGATGACTTTCATACTTCTGAGAAAAGAGAAATAATCACTTTTTAGTTGAATTATTTTCATAAAAATATATCTTACTGTAAATATATTTTCCTTTTTTCTGCATTTCTTAGGGATTATTAATTTGTTCATCGTTCATTCAACAATTCATGACACAACTGTCAGCTGTGGCTTAGTGCTTGGATAGTCACAGCATATTATCATTTTCAACAGTCTAAAAGATATATAAAAGATTTTAGAAAGCAAGAAAAGAATTAAAAGTGCAACTTCAAATGTTTTCTCAGAGAAAATAAAATATGTTACCTCAAATTGAAAACATTATTTGAATCCACTTGTGATTAAACAATTTAACCTTCTATTTCAAAGCAGTCTGTCAGACCTTTAGTCATAGATTGAATCATGACATGCTAAAAGAAAAAATATCATTTCCATGCTGACAAAAATTAAATCATTTTGATCTTCTCAGAAATGTCATCATCCCGCACCAATGCATAGCTTTTAGGGTTGGGAAGGAAGTCTATGGATCCCAGCCCAGTCAGCCAAATCAGTTGAATCAGCCCTAGTAACCAGTGGAATCTTGATGTCACAGCCAGACCACTCAGAGCCACAAAGAAAATGCATTCTATGGCCAAAGAAAGAATGCAAACACTACAATGTCATTCAGACAACAATAAGAGAATTAAACATAATTTTCCCTAAATTCTGTTACTGATATTAAAAGCGAGAATTTGGTCCTGAGCTCTACACAGAGGAAAAAATTTGGATTTAATAAAATTTTAAATAAATTTCTTCTCTTACAGAACTATAAATAAATATGTGTAGAACTAAAAAACATGATAGTAATTTTATTTTTTACTAATAGTGTAGTCTCCACAGATATTTTACCATGACAATTCAACAGCAATGGCATTTTGCTGATTTCTAAATAAGTTGGGAGATAAATTGATTCACTGAAAATATAATTAATCTTCCCCTCACTGCTGCATAAATAGTATTTGTTATAAAAGTTTAAAAGCCACATTTATGCATTAAATTATTAAAGCAAATATATTACACAAAGCTTCCACATTGTATTGTTTTGCACGGGTTATCGTGGAATCCTCGCCATTTATCACACATGTACTTCTGTCTTTTTTCTACTCAGAAGCACAGCATGAAAAAACTTCATTTCACATTGAAACATCACTGTATGGAGCAGTGATGAAATGAGACACAGGAGGAGTTATACTCTGGTAAACAGTTGGTCTATGGGAATGATAGCATTTTATGTTGAGACTGATATATCAATTTTAAGTCCTAAGAGATGACTGATCTGAAAGCCAGAATGTCACTAGTGATGAACTATACACATGTGAAAAATTACAGGTAACGTGACTAGGCCTGCTGAGAGGCCTCTCACCCAGGCCTGTTTTACAGACCAACACAGAATGCATGGGTCCTCCTCCAGTGAGAGTTCCAATTAATTATTCCATATCACTGTGGACAAAAAGCATTAGTTTTGTCATGGACATATAAAATGTGTTACTAAATAATCTAACTTCAGTGATGTTATAAATGCAACCAGAAATATATTTCACAACTAGTGTTTCAGGATGTACACATTTTATATAAAGAAAAAAGAGGTGGAGATTTTAGGAGAAAAACTATTTCACCCAACCATCCAAGAAAAGAATCCACAACACTATTTTTCTTGGCTCGAATAAAAGAAGCAGCACCTAGTTTTGTTTTCTCCCACATTTTCCAAGTGCAAACTATTTCTCACTGTATATATAAACTGTGGAACAATTTTGAAAATATTTCCTTGATTAAAATAAGAAGCTTCAGAGCTACTGCTGGCAGCTATAGACACCTGGATATAAACTGATATTTCACACACCATCAGAGTGAAAAATAAATGCTGGAAATATTATCTCTATTTTTTGAATCTTAAACATTGTAATTCACATTAAAATATGTGGAACTGAGCTGAAAATCCACACAAATATAAAATAATGGTTTCTGAAGCCAGGCACAGTGATGCACATCTGTAACCCCAGCACTCAGGAGGCTGAAGCAGAAGGAAAGCAAGTTCGACCCCAACATAAGCTACACAGCAAGACCCTATCTCAAAATTTAAAACTTAAAAGAAAAAAGTGGTGAGGATGTAGCTCCATGCAAAGTCCCTGGGTTCAATCCTCAGTACTGCAATAATAACAATAATGGTATAGCAAAGAGCAGGGTCTCTGTGCCTCAATATTCTTATCCACAAAGTGGGCATAATATAGTACTTGCTCAGAGAAAGGGTCATGAGAATTTAATAGCACATGGAAAATGCTGTACAAGGATTTTCTGCTAGTTGCTATTATTCAGTATATTTGCATGAATATAAGGAAATTTTTTTCAGAATAGTTCTGCAAACAGTAACATGTTTACATTTACACAAAATTTAACCAAGATAGTGCAGAACAATAGATATATGGAAGAAGGCATCACACAAAGACAGAAAATATATATGACAAAATGCTATTGGGTTACTGCCCCCCTTTAATATCCAGAAAATTATATATGTAGGAGCAGATATAGGATTTATAACCAAAGTCTCTATATTTGGCTTCCATTTTCAGAATTTATTCATTATGGGAAAGTCCCAAAAGTCCTTAAACCTCAGTTTTCTTATCTAAAATGATACTATCTTTCTCCTCATTAAGCTGCAAACTTTAAATATGAAGACAGTTTGGAAAATACTGAGTGGGAGTATAAAAATATACTATCTTATGTCAATATAATGTATAATTAATTATTTAGTTGATTATTATTAATGTATTAAGTGTATTCTTCCTTTGTTTACATTATCTCTTTATAACAACCTTGTAAGAAATACAATACTACCAGTCTTATTTTGAAGATAACTGAGGAATAAGTGATTTCCAAAGAAATTCAATAGATATTTCTGATGCTGAATAAAAATATATGGCTATAAGAAATTATTATAGAACAAAATATATAAGCAATTCATCTTTTAAGTTGTTCATCAATAATTTGGCCTGCCTGTTGAAGGGAATCAAAGTGCTTTGCTAAAATCTTTGCAGTCAGGGGCTAATCTTTTAAAATTTTCTCAAAGTCCTTGCTATCAACCTTTATCATCAAGATCCAAAATAGAGCAGCACTGATATATTTGGGGTTGTTTTCAGTTTGCTTTTAGTATATAACAGCCTCCAGTTTTTATGTTGTCAAACTATTATTCTTTTCCTCCATATATTATCCATTATTTTATGCCAAGAAATTCCATCTTCAATCAAAGATCAGTTAATCACCTGTATGGTTTTCTTATTATGTTGTCATTTTTTAACTAGAAGCTATTTAAAATTAATTGTTTTATATGGTATAGGGATGAATCTCATTTTTCTCCCCCAGTTAATTACTATCTATTGAATAATCTTTTCAAGTCACTGGAGAAAGAAACACAACTGTTATGAAGTGGCAAACTTCCTCATTTAGCTATGAACCCATAAAATATATCTACAATGTAGTAACCCTTTTCAGGGTTTGTAAACGCAAATGCATATACAGAGAACAGCTAGAAATCAGAAATGATTGACTCTTCCCCCAGCTTAAAAACAACAGGCTAGGGATTTTGGTGTGTTTAAGAGTAGAAGCCCTGTGTATATACATTTAAGTATGTATGCATGTGTGTGTGTGTGTGGGTGTGTGTGTGTGTGCATGCTTAATACTTTAAAAAATTTGCTGACTATACAAATCACGTTTGCTCTTAAAAAGCCCCCAGTATGCAATCTCTATTACTTGGTTTCAGATTTCTTTTTGCCCTATGATATTTTTAATTGTGCAAATATTGGTAGATGACATTTTTTAAGGTTCTTGCTCATCATTACCATCTCCAACTACCATCATCATTCATTAACGCTATTGCATGCAGAGCCCTGGGCGAGTTACCAAGAAACATGGCTAAAATAAGAAACATCTCAAAAAAAAAAAAAAAAAAAAAGAAGAGACATCTCATGATCTCTACAGAGTGACTTCACTCTTACAAGCATAACAAGTGTTTAGAGATCACAAATTTTGAAATATGAAAACCCTTTGTGGGTTTCAATAGGAAAAGAATTATAGGTATTATTTCCATTTTGAGGCCAGATCTTAGTGGCTAGAATGGATTTAGATGTTTGTTTTACAACTGGAGGACAAGAGAGATCATATATTTCAATACTTCTCATCTAAAAGTGGCAGACTGATATGGAGAGAAGAAGAAGTTACTAAGGATCAGTCTAGTTAGTGAAAATATTACCTGGAATGTAATATCTGGATTTTACTGTTACGAATATTACATTCTTAACATATTTCTAAAGTATACATCACGTGTCTACGGTGAATTAAAAACAAATACTATACCAAATAACAGTCAATTTCCAACATTTACAACAGTAAGATTGATAACTATATTAATTTCATTAAAATATATATGAAGCTTATGATCTATTAATTTAAAGGACACTATCTAAAGAACAAAATTACCTCCAGGCCACTGAGATAGCTCAGCAGCATAAGCACCTGCCTGGCAAGCATGAGGAGGTCCTGAGTTCGACTCCCGGTACCCGCATAAAAAAAATTACATCCAAAACCTCCTTATAATTTTTTTAATTAATATACAATGAAAATTACTCTTGTGTGCAGTTGTATGAATTTTGCCACATGTTAAATTTTTATTCCTACTGCCATCAAGATACAAAACATCCCAACACCCGTTAAAACTCCTTGTGTTACCTCTTTGCGACGATTGCAGTCATGTTCACCCATCCTGTATTCGTGTGATACCCCTCACCTTTAACCTCTGACAACCACTGGTTTGTCCTTTGTCACGACAATTTCGTTGTTTTAAGAATGTCAGATATTATACTATGGTTCATGTTTCCAGCTTCAGGTACTACGAATGCTGTTGTTTTAAACAATCCTTTGCAGGTTTTTACATGCACAGGAGTTTCCATTTCTCTAGGCTATCTACAGTGGAATTGCTGGGTCATAGGGTAAATATGACTATAAAATTATACAAAACTGCCAAACTTTTTGACAGAAGGGCTGAACTATTTTGCATCTTGGCAACAATATTAGCTTTATATCTTTGTCAGCCCCTGATGTTGTAAGGTTTGGGCTTTCAATAATTTTTTTATGTCATTATAATATGTATCTAGTGGTATCTCATCAAAGTTTCAATTTATACATTACTACTGGTGGTGAACAGTGTTCATGTATTTATTACCTTTCCATTTGTCTTTATCAGTGAAGAGTTTGATCCTAAAATTTGCCCATTTTTCAATCAGCTTTTTTATTTGTTACTGATGAGTTTTCAGAGAACTTTAATATTTCTGATGGGTGTTTTTGCCAAGTTAACAACTGTACAAATATCTTCTCCCAATCTGTAGCTTCTCCTTTTGCTCTCTTACCAGTATCTTCTATAAAACAAAATTTTTTTTTTTTTTTTTTGTGGGTACCGGGGGGTCGACCTCAGGACCTCGCGCGCCAGCAGGCGCCCGTGCCGCTGAGCGATATCACCGGCCCCTTTTTTGTATGTGGGTTCCGGGAGTCGAACTCGGGCCCTCACGCTTGCAAGGCAGGCGCTTAAACCGCTGAGCCATCTCACCGGCCCAAAACAAAAATTTTTAGTGCTCATGAAATACAATGTGTCAATCCTTTTTTTTTTTAAAGTATGTTTTGGGGTCATGCCTAACTGTTCTTTACCTAGCCATGGTTCACAAACATTTCTGCAAAAATTTTATAGTTTTATATTTTACATTTATATCTATGATTCATTTTTAATTAATTTTTGTATGAATGTGTTTTAGGTTGAGATTCATTGCATGTTGATATTCAGCTGTTGTAACATTATTTGTTGAAAATATTTGATTGGCTTATTTTTCTTTCTTAAAATTCTTGGCCATGTTTATTTTGGCCCATCTGAAGACTGTGATCTGATCCACTAATTTATGTGTCTATTCTTTCACCATTATCACACTGTTTTGATCATTGCAGTTTTACAGTAAATCTTAAAATTAGAGAGTATAATTTGTCTGATGTTATTCTTGGTTTTCAAAATTGTTTTGGTTATTCTGGTTCCTGTGGTTTTCCACATAAATTTTAGGGTCAGCGTGTTTGTATCTATTTTAAAAATCATGATACAACTTTTTTTGAGGGGGGGGGACCGGGAATCAAACTCAGGACCTGGAGCTTGCCAGGCAGGCACCGCGACGCTTGAGCTATATCCCTGACCCCATGATACAACTTTAAGTACATTAAATTTACACATCGACCTGGAGAGAAGTGACATGATACTAAGCTTTTTATTTTTTCTTTTTTCTGTGGGTAACGGGGAGTCGAACTCAGGACCTCGCGCGCCAGCAGGCGCCTGTGCCGCTGAGCGATATCACCGGCCCCTTTTTCGTATGTGGGTTCTGGGAGTCGAACTCGGGCCCTCGCTCTTGCCGGGCAGGCGCTTAAGCCATTGAGCCATCTCACCAGCCCGACACTAAGCTTTTTAAAATCAGCCTCTTATATTTTTCACCTTCTAGACCCAGTACCTACTTTATTAGACTTATTTCTAAACGTTTAATTTCAGGAGAGAGGGACTATTGTAAATGATACATTAAATTTGTTTCCAGTAATACTTCACATGGTTACAAAAATATTTTTGTGTGTCAGGTACAAAGCAAACTACATGCATACACATGAATTTTAAGAGTGTCTGTTTTAATGGATTTGTCGGCATTTTTCACTAAGGCAATCAAACTACCTCTAAATAGGGGCAATTTTATTTCTTTTTTCTAATTTGAATGCCTCTTCTTTCATTTTTTTCCCTATTGCACTAGTTAGAACTACAATACATAATGAATAGGATAAGTTTAAGTGGATATCTATGCCTTGTTCTTAATCTAAAGGAGAAAGATTTGAACTTTTTACCAGTAAGTATGATGTTAAATGTAAATTTCTTTTTTATTCCTCCTTATCACATTGAGAAAGTTCCCTTCTATTCCTACTATGTTGAAATGGTTTTTCGGGAATGAATTTTTTTGATGGTTTTAAAAAATTAATTGACATAATTAGGTAAATTTACTTCTTTATATTAATTCGTTGGATTAGATTCACTTATTTTTGAACTCTGAACTGGCCTTGTACTCTTAGAATAAATTATATTTAGATATTTAAAAATATATATACAATATGATATACATGGCTAGATTAAGTACCTGTGGTGTGTGAGGAGCGGCTGAAGCTGAAAATTGATCACACCTGTGCTCCTGCTCCACCTCCCCCGGGAGACTGGCCAGAGGGGCCAGACAGAGAACAAAGAGCAACAAAGAAGCAGCAAAGAGCAGCAGGTGGAGGTGGGCTATGTAAACAAGATGTTCTGGCCCAGAAAACATTTAGTCCCAAGGCAATCCAAGCAATGGGTTGCTAGGAAAAGGGGTGTCAGGTGACACCAACTTGCTAAACGTATACATAAACACACTGCCTTTGTTGAGCGGTTCCTTTTCTCCCATCAGGAGAGAGGACTCCACCTGACCTCAGCTTTTGTCTCTTTTCTTTATTTCTCCATCCTCTTCCGTCCTTCCACCCTGGAACTTTGAGAGCTCCTCAGGACGTGGCAGTGGTGGGATTAGGTATATTTATGTCCGTGTTCTTGAGTAATATTGATCTGTAGTTTTTTTCAGCTGTCTTTGGTTTTTCAATCAAGTAAGGTTGACTTCATAAAATGAGTTGTAAAGTATGTCTTCCTAATCTTTTTCTGAGAGAGGTTGTATAGAATTAGTGTTATTTTTTTCTTTAATTTTTGATAGAATTTGCTAGTAAACTATTTTGGCTTGGATACTCCTCTATTGGGTTTTTTTAATCTAAGAATACAATTGCTTTCATTCTCAAAGGACTACAAACATCATGCATTTCATCTTGGGCGTGATTTGGTAGTTTGCAACTTTTGAGGAATTGGCCCACTTTTTTATCTAAAATGTCAAATTTATGTTTGTAAATTCGTCTGTAGTATTCTGTTATAGTTTATAACTGGATGTCCCCCCAAATTTGCATGCACTCAAAAGTGGAGTTTTTGAAAGGTGGTTGGATTATTAGGGCGTTATAGCTATCTTGCTATTAGGAGGTGGCATCTGGTGGAAGGAGCAGGTTACAGTGTCGTGACCTAGAAGGATGTATCTCTCTTTCTGCTCCTCCCTTCCCTCCCTGCTTCCCAGTCGCCATGCCATGAGCAGTCTTCCACCATGCACCTTCTGCCTAGAGTCCCTGACTATACAAGGAAGAAATCTTCTAAAATATGAATCGAAATAAACCTCTCACCCTTTAATTTGTTGGTGTTTGGTATTGAGTTCTAGTGATAAGGAAAGACAGATTCCACCCTAAACCTTTTACTATCTTTCCTTCTGTTGTAATACTGCCTTTTCATTCTTGACTTTGGTAATTTATATCTCCAGTGACTTCCTCTTTAATATGGATTACATAGATATACATGGTTGATTTTCCAAGGATTTGGACATTTTTTTGTTATCTTTGTTATCGATTTAAAGTTTAATTCTATGTGGTAAGATGATATACTTTGATTTCAATTTTTATTTAAGTTGTTAAGGTTTGTTTTATAAATTGGGATGTGGTTTATTGTACTGAGTATGCACACACAGTTAAAAAAGAATGCATATTCCATTATGGTTGAGTGAACTATTTTATAAATAACAGTAAAATTCAGTTGGTTGATAGTGTGGCTTATTTTTCTATGTCTCCATATTTTCTGTTTGAGAGAAATGAATTGAAATCTCAAACTGTATTTATAGATTTCTCTATTTCTCTAGCTCTGAGAGTTTTTATACCAACAAAATTTAGAAGTTCTAATGGTTAGGTGAGTTCCTACTTAGTAATTTTTTGTTGAATAGATATTTTTATAATTGTACAATATCTTTCTGTATTGCTGGTAACCTCTTTTTTATAATACTTTATCTGATATTAGTAAATTAGCCAGATTTCTTTTGCTGTTGAAATGGAATATCTTTTTTCCCTCCATTTAGTTGTAACCCCCCTATATCATTATGTTTTATCGCAGACCCAGAGTCTCATAACATAATATTCAAAATATGCTGTATACAATCCAGAATTACTCAACATATGAAGAATCAGGAAAATCTAAACTCAAAAGGGAAAAGAACAGTCAACTAATACTGGCTCTGAGATGTCATTAGATTTGAGCTGCCACCAATATAAAACCAATTACGTAGTTCAAGCTGAAGTCTAAACAAGTGAGTTTTAAATGTATTGAATGGATTAGGTTAAATTTAAGAAGGAAAATAGCAGTGCTACATTTGAAGTTTTGGAAAGGTTGATAAGCATGACACATCAGTTAGGTTCAGGAATGATCTTGTTTAGAGCAGAAGGTTTTATGGAGTCAATTCTTCTCCTTTAGGTTCTAAATTAATATGATGAATAACAAAAAGAAAAATTCTATACTACTTCAGATGGTATAATACTATGTGCTTGGGATGGAGATATCTGGAATATATACCACTGATAATATACAATTTTCTAAGGCTTCCTGAAATTTGACATTTTAGAGGTTCCAGAGACATCAAAGGATTTTGTGAAAATGTATTCCTTTGCAGAAAAATTATGTAGTTAAGAGAGGGAAACGTCTGGCATCTGAGCTGGAACCTTCTTTGTGGTAATGACTAAAGAGTGCTGAGCACTGGGCAGAAGCCACATCAGATTTAAATATGAGTGATGTTAGGAAAGGTAAGAAGATTTTTGAAAAGAACTGTGCCCAGTGCCACACTGTGGAAAAGGGAGGCAAACATAAGCCTGTGCCAAATCTCCATGGTCTGTTTGAGCAGAAGACAGGCCAGGCTGTTGGATTCTCTTACACAGAAGAACAAAGGCATCACCTGGAGAAGATACCTTGACGGAGTACAGAAGCCCAAGAAGTACATCCCTGGAACAAAAATGCTCTTTGCTGGTCTTAGGAAGAAGGGAGAAAGGGCAGACTTTATAGCTTACCTCACAAAACCTACTAATGAGCGATAGTCACTGTCTCATTCATTACAGAACAGAAATGTCCCATGGCTTTTTTATGTGTACCATAATTTAACAGATCTCCTACACCAGAATTCAGATCATGAATGGCTGACAATATTTTTATTGGACAGTCCCAATTTAAGTAAAACCAGTTTGTAGTTAAATGGATATCTTTTTTTCCAAGTTTTGATAGTAATTTCAGTTCAGTGACTACTATCATCTTCCCTTTCTAAAGATATGGCTGGACTTGATTAGTAATGTTCAACTTTTCACAAGGCTGCAGAATGTCATCTCACAACCTACTGAATGTTGGTTTTATATTTAGATTTATATCACTCGTTATGTGACTATGTTTAAATACTGGGAAAATTCTTCATTGTCTCAGAACCAAGCAAGACTCACATGTTTCAATATGTGTTTATTAGCCTGTGGAAGGCAATGATTGAAGACAAGGAAGCAATGTCTATATTTTTGGCCTTGACTTTGGCAATTTAATTAGAATTCCCTGTATCTAAAGTGCTGTCTTTTAGTTACTGAAAGGCATTTTAGTGTGGTGTATATAAATACCAAATAAAGAATATTTAACACTTCTCACAAAAAAGTATACAGTTAATTTTATTTAGCCACATGCAAATATATCCTTGTTAAATAAAATTCAACTACACCTCAAATATGTCTTTAAAAAGTGTACTCATTAAAAATTGACATTTAATGTAATCTCATTGTCTTTCAATTATTTAAGTTAGATATTTTTAATATAGAATAATATTTTGAAATATCCATTAAATGTTCAACAAATAAATAATGTGTGTATTATTTCCACAAAGAAAAGCTTTCCAAAATGTAAAAAGTGAAGAAATACAAACCATTCAATACCTTTAATTTCACTTAAGGAGAAATAAAACTAACAGAGAAAAGTGGTGAATGAATGGCAGGAACAGTAGTATCTTTTGAATATGTAGCATGTGATGGGTCATAACAGTATTCAGAAATGATTTTAATGCCCAAAATACTTTATATTAAAAAAAGAAAAAAGCTAGAAAAAAGAGAAGGGGATAGGTATGTACCTCTGTTGTAGAACACTTGCCTACCGTGTGTGAGGCCCTGGGTTAACCCCCAATACTGCAAAAAATAAAAATAAAAAGATGTAACAGAAAATACTAGTAAGACCTAAAATAGAAATCGGTGAGAATGTAAACAAAACTTGATCCCCAAGACAGTAAAATTGATCATTATCAGTAATTACTGAGTATTTTCCTACCTATAACATAAAGAAAAAACTGATGGTATGAACAAGAAAAATAGTCATAAATAAATCATGTGCAAGGAAAGTGATGCCAACAGAGGTGAGTTTAAAATTGAGCCTGGATGCAATCTAAGACTTTATTCCAGTACATTTATATATCTGGATAAATTTAAATGTAATGGTTTGATTCCAAAGGAAAAAGCAGTAGGAGCAGAAAGCAGCCCCATTTTCCAGGTCCAGTAGGCAGTCAGAAGAGCAAGTCAGGGACCCAGAAAGTGTACAGAAAAGTCCTGGCCAGTGAGAGGGAGTGAACAGGGAAGAATAAGAATTGCAGAAGCCAGAGAGTGAGATGATGCTAACACTAAACTTTTTGTCGGGGTATTCAGTGAGAAACTTGGGAAGAGAAGAAAGCTAGATAGTTTTAGGGAGCTTTTTGTTGTTTGTTTGTTTGCTTTTTTGTTTGTTTGTTTGTTTGTTTGAAGGTATGAACAATATTCACCTTGACTCTTGAATATTAAAGAGCCATAATATTTTCAGGTCTTGTGGAGTCAGATCATTATTTCTTTGAATATAGAGTAGTAGCATGTACAGATGGAACCATAAGATCTAGGGTCTGTAGGGTTAGATACAAATATAGGTGAGTGGATGAAAAACAGGAAAGATACTCACCAAACTTAACAATGATTAACCGTGTGTGGGAACAAGATTAAAGGAGGGAAGCTAGTGGGTGAAAAAGAGATATTTCCGCTTGCTCTACATACTTCTCTATTTCTTAGAGTTTTTATAGTGGCTACACACACACACACACACCTCACACCATGCACACAATCACTGAAGTAAAATTTAGCATTTTAAAGTAATAAAATTGTTTCACGTCCCATTTGAAGTTTATATTAATTCTTCCAATTATCATTACAAATTTTGGTCAGTATTTATGTATCTCTCATTTATTCATTTGAGTTTTCCAATACAAAACTACAAAGCCAGCACACGAGGAGTTGAAGAAAGAGAAATAGGGGTGTCTTTTATTTGAGATTTCTTTAATCAAGTAAGAAATGAAAGACATCGTGGAAAAACTGCAAAGGATTTTAAGGAAGACAAATTTGGGTCAGAATATTGTTGTCTGCTAACATCCTTAAGGGAAACATAATGGAGAAATTGTTTTGGACAGGAAAGGAGGGAAGAAAATTTCCTTGGTAAGATGATCCAGATATCTGAAGGCAGGAAAGAAGATTGTAGTAACTCAGACCAACTAGAGCTGAAGGCAATGTTAAAAAGAAGGGTGGATACAGAGCAGGGAGAATTGATGCTGATTAGAAGCCTCACAGCATTGAAGTTAACAGCTGTGAGGCTCGGCTTCCACAGACCAGAGTTTCTAATGCCATTAGCTCCTGTCTGGTCTGGGACAAGTAACCCAAGCTCTCTGAATTCAGGAAAATGAAGTTAATGGTGACACCGACTTCGGAGAATTACCATGAATATTAATTTCAAAAGTACTGAAAGTACTAGCAAGGTAGTTTGCACTGACTTGATAAACATTGACTGTCATTATTTTTGATACATGCATGGAATTTAGTTATATCTAGTAGGCCAGCATTTTTCAAGTCATATTTTATAAAGCACTAATTTTTAAATATTAAATAGATTTTACTCAAAAAAAGTATCTTGGGCAGAAGAGCCTGCAAATATATGAGTTAACACTGATACTAGACACATTACTATGCTAATAAATATCAACATTATTTTTCAGTCAACATATCCAAAACTTTTGTTTTGAAGGGTGTTTTACAGAAATTTCATTCCTCTAAAATTTCCAAAAGACAATGAGATAGTACTACATATCTGTGATCAACAAAGTGATATGAGGTAGAAAACAATGTTTAGATAAGTCTTGTGGTTGTATGGTTTAGGGAGGGGGGATTTTGCAATAAGCCTAGAATTTGATATCAAGAATTTGAACTGAGATTACCTAATAGTGATTATAAAGAAAGGAATAAATGCAAAACAATAATAAATAATGTCAGTAGAACTGGGGGAGTGACTGGTACAGGCATGAGGGGAATAGAGAGCAAGGTGGAATCAAAGACAATGCTATCATTTCTACTCAGAGTTACCAGAGGGATGGGAATGCTATTGACAGAAAGAAGAAACTAAAGGACAGGAGACAACTTTTTAAAAATTATTTGAAGTTAAAACTTTGGAACTTGGAATAAAGGCAGGATTTTCCCACAAAAAAATGCAAAGAAATTCATGGAAAAATAGTAGTATATTTTGAAAAAAAGGTCAGGGCCCACACAACATCTACCATGCAATAGTTGCTGAATAAATCAACTGAATTCACAGAATTGAGTGGGGTTAGCACAGGAGCAACACATAAATATTTGAGAAAACTGATTGCCTCTGGGGCAAGGTAAACAAACCTGAAGTGGAAGAAGAGAATCCTGTGGGTAGGTAATGAGAAGGAAAGCCAGTGCAAGCTAGAAAATAGGCAGAGACACCAAAAAGAAGGGCTAGTATAGCCGAAGAATAGGAGCATTTCAAGAAAGAGCAGAGAATATGGGGGAAATAACATTAAACATTTAACATTAACATTAAACATTAAAATTTGATTTTTAATTAAAACTAAAAATTAAGGTAAAAACACTGGCAGCTTATAATTAGTAGATTTTTAGTCACTTCCAAGATGGTAGAAGTCAAATTTCAACGTTTTGCTGGGCGTAATGGCACACGCCTGTAATTTCAGAACTCAGGAGGCTGAGGCAGGAGAATTACCATGAGTTCAAGCCTGGCCTAGGCTACATAGTGAGTTCAAGTCCAGCTTGAACTACATAGCAAGACCCAGTTGCAAAAAACAAAACAAAACCAAAAAAATTCACGGGCCATAACATATTGATGCATAAAGCAGAGCATTAGACAAAAAAAATGTATATATATATATAAAAGAAAGAGACAGGAGAGAAGTTAAGAATGGTGCCTGCCTGCAGTCTCAGCACTCTGGAAGGCTGAACCAAGAGGACTGCAAGTTTTAGCCCCTCCTGGGCAATTCAGTGACTTAGTGAGACCCTGTCTTAAAAAGTAAAAAGGGAGGGGCTGGTGAGATAGCTCAGCGGCATAAGCACCTGCTGGCAAGCACGAGGTCCTGAGTTCGACTCCTGGTACCCACCAAAAAAAAAAAAAGTAAAAAAGGAGGGGGCTAGGATGCACCTCCGTGGGAAGTCCAATATTCAATCCCCAGTACCTCAGGAAAGAGAGAAAGAGAGAGAGATAGTGAATATCAAAACAGTCTAGGGTCGGTGAGGTAGCTCAGCGGCATAAGCACCTGCCTGGCAAGCACGAGGTCCTGAGTTCAACTTCCACTACCCACATACGAGAAAAGGGCCAGTGATATTGCTCAGCGGCACGGGCGCCTGGTGGCCCGCAAGGTCCTGAGTTCAAACCCCAGTACCCCCCCCAAAAAAAAGTCTAGATAGAAGTGACAGGAAGAAACTGGAGATGCCAAAATATTTGTCACCTGTAATCTAAAGGAGGTGAAATAAGCAATTAACAAATGAAGAAGAGGTGAGAAAGAGAAAAGAAAATAGATTTTTACAGTAGATGGTTAAACTAACTGGGGGATGCAAAGGTTTAAAACAAACAGTTGCTGTTGAATAAAGTGTCTGAAAACTAATATTTTATCAACCCCTATGTTCTATATGGTCAGATGCTTTTTGTTTGCCTTTGGGCAGGGAGGAAAGCAAACAAGGTGCTTCATTTTTTAGCTCACTAAGTCATCAGAAAGTAATGAACAGTATTAAGGGAATCAGGGAAGTGGGTACAAGAAACAAAATGGGAGCATAGAAGCTATAAATAAGGAAAAATTGAAGAAAAAATATTAAAATTCATTATAATAAAGACATTACATGTAAAAGTAAATGTGATACAGTTTTAAGCTGTAAAATTACAACAGATATATATATATATAGATATATGGATATATATATATATATGTACATGTTCCTATCATCCTTTCTCACTGTATAGAATAGTACATTGAGAACAAATAAAAATATTAGTTTGACAGAAAAATTTGCTTTATCACTCAGGAAAAAAATAGAGATAAAAATACAGAGAAATTAAAAAACACAGTTCACAAAATAGATCTATAAGAATCCACCAGGGACTATTAAAACCAACTAGTAAACTTTAGCGTGAGAATTCTCAAGAGAAGGCGACATTTTTCACAGAACATCCATATCATAGAAAGCAAATGGATAAACCAAAATAACTCAGAATGAGAATCGTGGTATTTTTGTGCAGGTAAAAAGAGTTCTGCAGTTGTGAACACCAATCAGTACTATCTTCTCTTTTATTTTATAAAGACCAAATCCTATCCGGGGAATTCTGACACATTCCATATGTAGTTGAAAGTGTCATTTAAACACTGTCTCACACTTCTACAAAAGCTCATGGCTTCCTGATTTTACTTGCAAAACCCGCAATTATGGTTTCAGATGCCTATGAGAGCCGAGGTATCAGTCAGACACAAACTCATGCACTGAAATCATGTACCCACAATAAAGGAAGCAGAACTTGACAAAGTAAAGTTACAGTGATACCAAGTTATCAACTTTCAGGATATAGTTTATTCCATCAGCAAGCAGTTTCATCTATGAAATGCAGTCTATCACAATAATATTTTCAATAAAATTTCTGCAAAATTAGATGATAACAAGACCATGATATTTTAAATTGAATGAATTTGAAGATAGTTAAGAATTAGACTCCCAGCGGAATACTTTATGTCACAAGCTATGAGCACTACTGTTTAATGTACACTCATGCTCCATCTGCTTCCTTTTCCATTACTCGAATCTCCTAACCAGTTTCTCATGCACACTTTCCAGCTCCATGCTGTGTTTTCTATTTATTGAATACATTTCTCACTTCAACATTTTTCCACCTGAGCTGGCAATCGTGGCTTTATGGCTGTACACATGCAGGTCTCCCTAGATTATGAACTTCATATTTTTTCATTTGCCTCATGCTTCAGTTCTCCAGCTTAGTAGGCCCTAAAATGTGCAAATTGAGAGGTGTTTTGAGGCAGCCATTGCTATTCGAGGCCATTGAGTTGTCATCAATTAGATTAAAACATTGGTTTACAAAAATAATGTTTTCTTTTTACTTCATAAAATATAAAACACTCACAAAAGGGAACCCAGCTGTGCTAAGAAGGAAATTACTTTATGTGGGTAAGCAGACATCTTCTGGTCAGGACTGCAATGTATTATTCAAGTCCACTTTACTACATCAGTTTTAAAGTAATGTGAATGGTATGTGTTGTTTCTAAGTAAAATCAGGGAGGGGAGAGTCCAAAGAGTTGACTCGTTCTGTTTCTTTTTTCCTTTTTAAACATGCAAGGATCCATTTTGGGTCTTAAAAAATATGTCATCTGCAGTTCAATGAGTAAAATATAAAAAACTAATAAATAACCAAGGTCCTTCTTTTCACAATACCTTGAAATTCTTTATTTTAAAAATAGGCTTATATGGCCGGTGAGATGGCTCAGCGGCTTAAGCGCCTGCCTTGCAAGCGCGAAGGCCCGAGTTCGACTCCCGGAACCCACATACGAAAAAGGGGCCGGTGATATCGCTCAGTGGCACGGGTGCCTGTTGGCGCGTGAGGTCCTGAGGTCGTCCCCCCGGTACCCACAAAAAAAAAAAAAAAAAAAAAAAAAAAAAGGCTTATAAATAAATGAATGAAAAGCCAATCCAAAATTTTGATTCATGTAATATCACAAAGTAGCCACATATGTAAACATTGCTTACCTTAAAATATGTATTGAATTTTAAAAAGAAGGAAATATAAGAGAAGGACAAAATCATATTTTTTGTTCATCAGTTAAATCAAAAAGCTTTATATATTTAGTAGATTGCAAACATTCCCATGTGATACATTGCTACCTCCAGTTTTCCAAGGGCAAAAATTTTTTGCCTTAAAATCATAAGAAACAAAGAACATATTCTACTTCTATGGACAGGTAATGTCTTCTAGTTTGCTCTTCAGCAGCACAAAAATTGTCTTTTAATCATTTGTTTTCAGCACAACTAATTAAAAACATGGTCTTCCATCACCGTCCTTTTCATACAAATGTATGACAGAATGCTATCGAAAAGCCAGAAATGATGGAGCCAGTTGCCTTTGTATAAAAGTAGCATTTATATTTCCTGCTGGCAGATACATTTGCCAGGAGATGTCTAATGTGATAAATTTAAACAATTTAACCAGCATGGTAGATTTGTCCATTTTTGCTGTCAAGCATCAACACTGGCACTTAACCGAAAAAAGAGAAAGAAACACATGACAAACTTACAGTGAAAGACCCCCAAATCATTAGTGGTTGTCAAATAAGGTATTTTACTGGCTCACTATATAGACATACATACATGGATATGTATCATATAGATGATAGAATCAGTATCACCATGTAATGGCAAGTCATCTTAGTCTCTTGCTTCCTGAAAGAAGGAAAAGGTAATCCTAGTATAGTTGCCTTTGCTGTTAAATACATTCTAGAAAGTTAAATAATGCACAGAATATACAGGAATCAGCCAAATGCTGCCTAACCCTATCAAATACAGGTCAGTGCCATGATAGCAGCCGACTAAAATTTCCTCCAGTGGAGCTGGCGAATGCACTGGACTCACAGAAAGCCTAGAATTGAGACAGAATTACACTGGCATTGTATAAATAATCTAACTGTGACCTATGGGGTTAAAACCTATAATTGGAGTGATACTTCAAAGCAATGACTACTTTTTCAATGCTGTTTTGTGCAACGAGATAGGAAGATGACTTGTTGGGGTTTTATTGGCCAGGAATAGTACTGCAAAAGTGATATTTTCAACAGCTGCTGGTGCATTTGTGCTCTGACAAATTAGAGGCTAAATCAAAGCATTAAAGAACATCAAAGGCTTAATTTAATGCAAAAACAAGTACTCCAACTGGATCTGTTTTACAGTGAATTAATAATGCAGATTTACACAGAATGTGGACGCTTTGCTTTTTAAGGTTTGGAAGAACATTTTTGCTTACAAAACGTAAGATTCAAAGACTATCATTTTTAACTGTGCAAAAGCAATTCAAACTAATTTGGTCTGCTGAGTAAATTCTTGAAATTTACTAAGTGCCTGAAATATGCATTGATTAGCAAAACTAAGTCTATATTACCATGAAGAATAGGGGCAGAATAGATACAGTATTACTACTGGGCTCAGCTTCAATTTTACTTAATAATTTCCCTAAATGCTGAAAGTATTCTTTATCTGTGATTTTAATATAAGGAAAAGCACCATTCATGCTGTACTGAGGATTTATGCATATTCAGCACAATTTTCTAACTATGTACCTAAGAACAATTCTTTTCAAAGATGAAAATCATATCTGAGACATTTAGTGGAAATTTAAAATGCAAATAAAAATGGGATTTTACTAATGCTACTCAGTGGTGACATGAATACTAAAGACGAACAGTTCTTAGATGATGATTTTTTAACTCTACATATATTCATAAATGTAAAATGTCCATTCTACATAGGCTGAAACATAACCAAATTTTAAAATGGTATTGGAATATTTTGAAAATCATTTATAGCAGGTGTGTTAAGCTAGATGTACCCTATTTCTTTTCACTAAATTCTAAATATTATATTTAGTCTAGGACTTTCCTAGAAATATACCAAGCATTATAGATTCTTCTGTTGGAACACATGGTCATTTACGCAGTTAACATTTAATAGTATAATGTTTCATTTAATCTTATGAAATATTTAAGATTATGCTTATTTAAAACTTTACTTTTTAAAAAATCATATTGATCATTAAATATATCATCTAAATTAATATTAATTTCTTATTTGGACCAATAAAGGCAAAGTATTAGATGTAATTAGTGTTCATTTTCCTTCAGAAAGCGCAGATTCTGCCAACATGCTCTGGTGAAAAGTACACAAAATATCTGAGCTCTGATGTAAACATGAGTGCTCAGTTTTAAAATAGTGAATTTGTATCTAATATATATTACAATAAACTCCCCTTCCTCATTAATTTTACTGAAGTCTCCAGATGGGAAACAAAATATTAATTTTGTTCAGCCTTAGGCATTGTTGACTGTTAAGGTACTCACTAAATCACTGATCTTATTCACATTAGTATTAGATTTCTGCTACAAAAATTTAGGACCCTTGGGTACGGGGTTCAGTTTGTCATAAGTATAATTAATTGTTTTTAAAAATGATTAATTTGTCAAAACGGCAAAAAAAAATATTGAGCAGACGAGGCTCCTTAGCAAGCTAGCCTACCTTCAAGTCATGGCAATACTCATGAAATTATGCAAATTAATTGACTCTTTCAATGTTGCATAAAATGCTACTTCTAGTACAGTGCATGGAACATTAAGTTGTTCATCCAGCAAAAAAAATAAAAGGGAAAAAGTTACATTTCAGAGACTGGAATCTTTAGAAGCAAGGCCTTATGGTTAAGGATTCTCACAACCACAATCTATTTTTCTACAGAGCAATTGGCTTTCAACCATTGCACACAGAACTTGTGCTGTTTATTATAATTTTTTCTCCGAGCAATTGTCAAGAAAAAATCAGCTATGTGTTGTAGGTTTTCCACTCTCTTAAAACAAAAAAAGAAAAGAGTTTTTTACTATTCAAACATGCTAAGGGAAAGTAATATTTATTCTAAAAATGATTTAGCAATACAGATTTTTCCTGAGAAAGATTCATTAAAGGGACCCAGAAAATAATATACAATGTTAAAAATCTCAATCATTTGTTCATTTCAATTTAGTGTACTTGCTAAAAAGTAAAAATCAGTGACAACAGCCAAATAAAAAGCAATACTGTCAGAATAATTATCCTCTCCATAGTAAATGCAAAAGTTGATTTTCAAACACCATAGTATGAATAGAATATATTAGTGCGATTTTATTATCATAAGCACATTCTTATTTTAAATTACCTTCAGAAAATGAGAGGTATGATTCAGAAATATACAGAATTTAAATTTAAAAAGTTAACCAAATTCTTTTTTGGAGTTATTGGACCTACTTTAAGGAAATAACAGAATCTGCCACATAAAGATTGAGGCCTGCATCAAAGAAAGACTGTATCCTCTCCTTTCAACTGTGCTCTCTATTAGACAAATGAACTCAAGCAATCAATTATTATGGTTTAAGGCAACAATTCCAGTTGGTGTAACAGACATGTATTAATTTTCAACTCTCCACCATCAATAATATTACATTAATAAATATATCAAAGCACTACTGCCACAATATATCTCTCCATCAGAATTCCATTGTTTTGGAATTTCTCATTTTTTACACTAATTTAAAAGTGACCGCTTTACTACAAAATTAGAATATTTGATTTTTACCTTGTGATTATTTTATCTTAATGTTCGTATATATTTAAATGACTTCCATAGGCATAATCTCATGCTTTGCATGGTTCTAATAGTGTGTTTCCATATATATTTGACTCACATTTAATAAGAAAATCAAGACACAATAGAATGGATATTGCTAACAGCAGCTAATCAACTTTTTAAGATTAAATATAAATCTAATTTGAAGATTTATCCAAGAAATAGACAAGTCTACCACAAAATATTTTTAAGTTACAGACTTTGAAATTTGTTCTAAACTAACAATTTGGCGGGGGGGCAGGCTTGGAATTACTACTGCCATATAGTAATCAGCAATCCATTTATTTATTTCTTAGTCTATACACCAACTAAGCAGATTTTTTCACTTTATCCTATTCAGAGTAAGGCTGTATTGCATAGGTATGTAAACAAATTCTAAAAGTAAATGTTTATGTGTAAAAAGTGCCAAATTTCCTCAAACCGTTTTCCTGTCTACACACACACACAAAATCAATGTATTGAGAATACAGCATATGGTATGATTTCAGTTCTTTCTATATGTGTAATGTAAAGTTTTAAATGTTTTCTTTTAAAACTACAAAATCAGGTTAACACCCACTTGCAAACACATTCATCTCTGAAAAGTGCTATGCTAGCAAGTAATTACCTAATAACCTAGCACTGCTCAGTGAGTATACTCATTTGTGAAAATCAGAAAATAATAAAAGAAAGCATGCTTACTTACACTAATTATGATCTAGCTATGTAATTACCATTTCTGTCACCCAACTCTGTTTTAATTCATGTACATTTATAACTCTATAACCTATGCATACATAGTTCCACAATTTGGCTATATATATGTAGTATGGCTACTCCTAAATGACACCTATATTTATATGTATAGTGTATCAATTGTTATTTCCAAATACATTTGCTAAAAGAAATATAAACTGAATTACTATATTTCATTTTAAAACCCAAGTTTTATGTTTTCATTCTGCCTGAGAAGATTTCAGCCCCAGCTGGGAGTCTCTAGCTTATTGATGTAACTTTAAACAGAAACTGGATAAAAACTGCTATGGCCTCTTTCACCAAAATCTGGAGTTCATTGTGTCAATTCAATTTTTAATATGCATTTTTAAAATGACCCAAGTTAGTATAAGCAAACAGGTGTCCTGTTCAGCAGCATCCAAGCATTACCCTCCTTGTTCCTTGATGCGACTTAGAAATCCCCAGGTTTTCTGCTCATCACAGGTCCCCAGGTCAGGTCACCCCAGCTCTCAGGAAGAACCCATGCTTCACATATACACAAGGGATCACTAACACTGTGTATTAAGGTTGCCCACACAATGTCCTGATTTCTCAGATGTGCGATCTCTTCTGTTCTTTCTCCCTACAATTTTCTCTGTACTATGAGGAGCAATTTTAGAAATAAAGCAGGTATAAAGCCAATTATTTGTACACATGGGCAGTTCTTAGAGAGTAGACTTAGAAGAATAGTTAAAATTAGAAAAGATTAAACAGATACCATGAAAAGTGCATGAAACTTGAGATTGTAAAATATTTTTACCATTGTGTGTTCAAACAAAGGCATAAAGGTTAACACAGACCACAGTCAGGATTATCCTTTATTGCGTTCTTACCGTGTGTCAGCAATGTGATTAGGTCTACATTTATCATTGCATTTATCCTTCAATACCATTCATTCTATGATGTAGATATATTTGCCTGTATCTTATATGAGGAAACCAAGGTGTAAAGAGGTCAAATGTTCTGTTGGAGGGTTTCAGCCATACAAATTATAAGTAGCACAGCTCGAATTTCATATGCCGGAATTGTCTGACTCCAAATCTTGTTTCCTTAACCACTGATGTTTACTATATCCTCTGTCATTTTTAACAAGAAGCCTTCTTAGCCCTATTCCTTGCCCCAAATCAACAATGAGTGTTACTGTAGCCTTTCATTGGTGATTGCATATTTCCCAAAAGCAAGATCTTGTATTTCTTTTAATGTAGCATCTACAACAGTATTTCAACACACAGTGTTCTTAAATGTCCAACTGAAATGAGACTAGAAGAGACACGAGTCCAGCATTTGTCATTATCATTACCAGTGTTCATTTTTCATTGCCCAAAACATTTATTTTATTTGAAAACAAGTGGTCTACCAGCAAATTTGCAGTCATCACCACTATTTTTCATCACTTAGTGATTTTTAGAAGCAAAAAATAAAAACAGTTTTTGCTTCTTGTAAATTCCAGAACAGGGCTGTAGATAGAGGGTTGGTCAGTGGTAGAAGGATTGGCTGGTATTTGTCAGGGCTTGGGTTCAATCTTTAGCACAACAAAAAAAAAAAAAAAAAAAAAAAAGAATACCCAAACATAGAAATATAATACACTTTCATCTAAACTAAAAGTATTGACAGGCTCCACTTCCATAAATGTCTTCAGGAAAAGACAGTAGGAATCAGTCAATTTATGCGTCTGGGTTGGAAACCCTCACACTAGAAAGCCCAGGTTTGTTTCAGAAGCTGCAACATGTTATGGATTAACAATCCACATAAAAAAGGACCAAAGCAACACATACTCAACAACTTCATTTGCATTACAAATAGGTAACCTACCATGGTATTTTGCTACCCCACTGACACGTTGCCAGGGAACAACAGAAAAATAAAAACCAGTGTGTCTACTCACAGGTGAGGAGAAGAGCTTGAATAAAGTGAAGCTGCTATTCAATCTGTTATTCAGCTCGCCATATAAACACACACCCTCTGTCTTCCCCAGCCAAGAAAAGAAAGATGACAGGGGCAGCCACCCCTGCCTACTGGAGGTCCTCACATGGAGGGACCGTGAGGTGTTGCACATGCTGAACAGAATGTTGAAGAAGAGTGAAGAAACGGAAGTAGTGGTGTGGAGAAGAGCCACTGTACTTCATGCCCAGAGAAAAGGCATTTTAAATCTAACAGCAGCACCTCAAAATAAAGGAGTGATAATTGGTTGTAGCAATTGCCAGCAGTAGCCTTAGCTAGACCAGGGGAGACTATTCTGAAGTGCCAAGGCAAACTCATTTAAAGCAAAACTCTCTTCAATGAATATTAAATGTGCCATAATCTAGGTTTCTTTTTAAATCCATTGTTGTGGTTCTTGACAGTTTGTTTGATCCCCACATCTATTCATCCTGTAAAAACATATCTGACTAACAAATAAATTGTGTCTGAGAGGGTGCTGACTTGTCCATGGCTAACTCCCAGTGAGTAGGAGACCCAAGAAGCCTAAAACTTAACTCTAAAATATCTGACTCAAAAGCTTTTATATTCTCTGCACTGCCATATTGCCATATACTGACTAATATTTCAGGTAATCTTAGTCATCTAAGCTACCATTCTCTTTGTACCTCCTAAATCACACATACCATGTAGACTTACATTTTTTTCTGTCTTCACTTATTTACACTTCCTTCTCTCTGGTCAGCATCTGAATTTCATGAAGTCCCCACCTGTTCAAACTACCTCCTCTGCTTTCATTAGTCCCAGGGAGCTTATCACTGAAGACAAAGAAAAGGACTCACTCTGCTAGGAAGAGCTATTATACCTGAGCTCATGGCCACCAACAATGCACACAGGCCATCAAATTCCTCTTCAGCTAGACAAAGAATCAGAAGCCAGATGAAGCCCAGGTACTACAGGCAAAAGAAGTCTCTCCTTTGTTTTTCCTAAACCAGTAGGTAATTCCCTTGCCACATAGGCCAGCAATTTGGTGTCAACACAGAGCTTGTCAGAAATGCAGAATTTCAGCTTTCAGACTATCTGAAGTGGTTCTTCCATGGCCCTAGGTACAGGCAGTTGATTGCACAGCATAATTTAAATACAATGCTCTCTACCTAGGTACCATCAGAACGAAAAGACTTTCTGAACTTCTGAATCAGAAAGAGCCTTGCACGGGGTTAGTTATCCAAAAGGAAGCTTGGGTAGTTTGTTGACAAAGGTATAAAAAGAGTGTGTGTAAGGAGCAGTACTTGCCCCAGTTGTTCGAATTACATCACTGTGACACTGTGCTCCTGCTTACAACCAGACAAACAAGCACGCTGGATCCAAAGTCTCATCCTACATAACGGCTGCTGGCTGTGCTGATAAATTAGAGGATGTTTGAGCTGTTGGCTAAAGCTCTGGGCAACCCCTTTTCATAGCTGGTACTTGAAGGAAACATCAAGGCCCCTAATTTGTAGAATCAGGTGGGACTAGAGAAAATGATGTGCTTCACAATCCAGTTATATGGCAATGATATTTTCCCAGACCAGTGAAAATTCTGAGACCTATCAACATATAATTTCACCTTTAGGGCCAGTGAGATGGCTCAGCAGCGTAAGCGCCTGCCTGGCAAGCGCGAGGGCCCGAGTTCAACTCCCGGAACCCACATATGAAAAAAGGGCTGGTGATATCACTCAGCGGCACGGGCTCCTGCTGGAGTGCGAGGTCCTGAGGTCAACCCCCGGTACCCACACACACAAAAAATAATAATAATAATAATTTCACCTTTAGTATGGTACACAGCCATTATTACAGTAAGACATTTGATTAAAATACTCTCATTTGAATGAAAGCTGACAGAAGTGAGTTGACATTAAATTTCCTCAATGAATTTAAATTTACTAGACCAGAGATTACTTTAATGAGGAATAATATCATTTCAGTGATAGTACTGAGAACCAAAAAATGTAATCTCTAGCTTAAAATTAGAATTCAGCAAACCAGATATAATTATACATAAAGTGAGACTTTCTCTGCTACATAAAGTCTAACTAGATATATTGTTTGGGCTATTAATAATATATTTTTCAAACATTATATATCAAAATTAATTTCCTAGGAAAGATAGAAGCTATATATAGCTATATCCATAATTCAAACTTACTTGAAATTATACTTACACCAGTTTTTTTCCCTGAATCTGTGCACATTTTGTACAGTTGAACTGATTTTGGCCAGAAATAGACAGCAAGAATGTCTTCTGGTGGCTAGCAGTGGCTTTCCATCCTCTAATTAAGAAAATCCAAATTGTCAACAAATAGAAGAAAAGGTAAACTTTTTTATTAAAAAACGAGGTTGTACCATAGGTTTTATCAAAACCATATAGGTTTAGATAATATACAGCAGTATTCATTTATAAGAAAAAGTGTGATGCTTAGGCCTGAACTGCAGCATTTATTAAAAGTTTTTCTTTCATAAAAATGATATGACAGGAAATTGTGACAGTAAAGGACCAAGGGAACTGAAGAAAATGTCTGTTTTAAGTACTTGGGCTTTAAAAAGACTACAGTTCATTCCAACTCCAATTTAATTAGGTAATACTTTTCAAAGACACCATTTCAAAAGTGTCAGTTGCCAAAAAATATGATTAATATCCTGAGCATGTATGTATATAAGTATAAAAATCATAGCTGACATATGTGTCAGAGCCAGATACATTCCTAAAAGCTTTATATAACTACTAGTTCATTTTATACTTCCAAAGTCTTGTGAGACAAATATTTCTAGTATTACAATCCTCATTTACAGATGAAGAAACAGAGGTACAGCCATGTAAGATAATTATCCAAGGTCACCAAGTGGTAAGAAGCAGAACAGGATTTGAGCCAAGAATGTCTGACTTCAGAGGCTGTAGCCTTAATCACTGAACTTACCACCTCTCACTTGCAAATGTGAAGTAATTCAATGACTATTGCTTTTCCCAGTGACTTATGATATTCTTAAATACTGTTTCTAAGGTTTATAGAATATATGGTTTACATGTAATAAAGATTTCTAGGAGGAATGCATCATTCGTTCCAGTAGACAGCATTTGAGCTTGCTCTAGAACCTCTAGACATGTCTGCATTTATAAGAAACTTGTAAAGAAGTATATAGACATGTTTCCAGAACATCAAATATGTGTTTAAAACAAACGAGAAAGAGACAGACAGAGACAGAGACAGACAGAGACAGACACAGAGACAGAGAACATTTTATGATTAGTCATAAAATTTTGAAATGCTTAAGGGATTTGTGTGTGTGTGTGTGGGTACTGGGGTCAAACTCAGGACCTTGCACTTGCCAGGCAGGCGCTTATGCCGCTGAGCTATCTCACCAGCTCCTGCTTAAGGGATTTTGAAGCTCTTTAATGATATTATTTTCTTCAAGAATGAAATTTAAATGCTTGCTAAATTCCCTATTAAACTAGTCCAAACCCATAATTATGTCTGTTTCCAAAAAGTTGCCAAGAAGATGGAAGCCAAGAAAATTAACAGCCAAATTTCATTTCTGCATGAAATGATAGAGAACAAAGTATATACAAAAGAAAACATGTGTTAGGTGGGGGATAGGGAGCTGTTTTGTTTTTACATTTTCAGGCTAAAACTCATCTTTATAGTTTTTTACTCTGAGTTTACGGTTGTTTGTGATTACATCAGGATTGCTAAAACATTTTTTCAAGGACAAAGATTATTGAGTGAGTACACAGAAGAATATTTTTCTGCCACATGCTAAAAGGATATCATCAATGTGGCAAGAAAACAACTTTTGAGATTATGGGATTGCTAAAGCCACCGCCTCCTTGGCTGTCTTTAACATCAGGATCAACAAGTTGGAACAGCTAGATAGATAGTTTATCTCATAGTGTTTGAAGGCAGTCCTCAAAAATATTTAAATTTTATATGAAAAGTATCTGGCTAAGTCCCATGTTAATTGTAAAATGTTTAATCTATGTTAACTTTGCTATTCTTAGTAATTACTCAGTCTTAGTAAGTAGGGAATATTTTGTGTTAAAGATGTTTTAAAAATATCTAAATAAGTCACATTGTATTACATAGTGTTCCCCAAACTTACCTTATAGTTAGACTCTTCTAGATTGCTTACGTGCCACATAGTCTTTGGAGTTCCTTCCTGGACCTAGTAAATCCTCAAAAGGTGACAATAAATAGCACCTCCAGGTAACTCTGATGACTGGGGAAGTTTGGGAAACACTGACTACACGACCAATTTCAACCTAAATTATCTTCATATTATCAACTTTTAAATCTAAATGTTACCACTCTCTTCATTTTCTGGGACTACAATGGCTCTTGTTGAAAAGTGATGCTGAAAAATGTTTTGACTAGTGTTTTGATTGAAATGATGTAATACTGAATCTCTAGAGTCCCACCCTATTACAAATAACAAAAGTTAACATTTTCTCCAACATAAAAGCAATGATTGCAAATACTAACAATGTTTCATTTGCTGTTACATTAAAATTCAAGCATGTTAAATAATTCTTATTAATATTGAAATTCAAATACATTAAATAATTTACTGATATTACATGATGATAAGGATCTGCAAAGTAAGTAATAAAAGGGCATTAAGTACTTTTAAATTAGTATTATGTCCTAATAACAACTCAAGATTTTCTTTTTAAACCCTTTCCTCATATCTGCTTTTAATAAATCTTGCATAATTCTGGATACTTCATTCCTCAGGTACCAAACGCAGTGGTACCTCGTTTTACGAACTTAATTTGTTTTGCTATTTGGGGGAAAATGGCTGCTTTTGTGTTTATGTGGGGAAGATGGCTGCAGTCATATTTGTTACCAAATGTGGAGTTGGAAGCAAAATTTTGCTGAATACTTTTGTTTGCGAACCTAATTATTTGCAAAAAGAAACATCCCTGAAGCGAGGTATTACTGTACCTTATACTTTTATGATTAAGTAAAATTAGTTTTTCATATGTAATAATTATTGCAGCTTTTAAAAACAGCTTTTATTAGTAGTATTAGCAAATTGGTACTGCCTTTTAGATTTAAAGTTCTCCAAACATATAAAATTACAAACACTTATTAAACTCAAAATGTATGAAAATTCCTACAAATATTGAAAATTAGGGAAAGCAGAATAATTAAATTGGAATTTGATTTGCCATTTTCCAGGCCAGCCTTTTAATTTATTTGGAATTTACAGAAAGTGATACTTGTGAACTTAATAGCAATAAAAGTCAGATGCATGTGACCGCTTAATATGACATATACATATTTTTCTGCTCTATAAAGAAGTATCTGGATATAAAAGACATAGAATTATAAATCAAACTCAACCTGTGCATAAATAAAACTCATGGTCCATTATCACTCCTTCTGACTTCCTACCTTCTGAACAAAGAGCTGGAGCACTTTGGAAAGAGAGCAGGTCACTCATTTTTTACCTGCACGAAGAAAGCAAAAGTTTGAGATGTGACGGCCAGGTAAGATGTAAGTGTTCCACTTAGAACAGAAAGCCATCTCTGTCTGTGTTTTATGAAATTTAAATACACTGGGTTGTAGAACTATATGTATTGTATCTCCCTTCTGTGAGGCCCACCAGGACACCCATGAAAAGAAGAAGTATCTCAGTAGGGTTTTCCTTGTAAAATATTTAAATGAAAAATTGAGCATTTAAGGCTTTCACAATTATTCTTTTTTTCATGCAATAAAATATTCATGCAATGCAAAAACACTGCAGTGGTAATGGCACTTTAATTTTAAAAATAAACAATACAATAGTAATTTTGAAGTACGCCTTACAATAAGATAAAGGAAATATCAAGAGAAGGAGAAGAAATTATATTTTTAATCTCCAAGAATTTAATATTTAACAATGCTACCCTTCACTTTTATTTCAAACAAAAGGGCTTTTTTACAGAGAAATCAAGATAAATTTGGTAGCCACGGCACAGATTACTTACTTGTTTTATAAGTTCTCAGTCTTGTGGCATTATCGCTTTTATTACTTCATTGCTTTAGCTTATCACATGACTAAGTCTGCAAACCCAGAAAGACTTCTTTATTAACTACTTAATAAAGAAGTAATTTGGATTACTTATTGAATTTGGGTACTGGAACATTTGACTATAAGGACAGCTGGCAAGGATGGCTTTATTAAAAGCTGAAGAAAGTATACAATAGAATTCTTTTAGAAGTTTCTTGAAGAAAGTTCTTCTATAGATGTATTTCATATCTCCCATTTGGGTTCATTATAGAGTGAGAGGTAGTAGATTGCACTCATATGTAAAGGGTATAAGTAAATTAAATTTGAAGATTTATACCATGTGTCTAAATATAGCAATATAACAAAGTATTATAACATGAACATTTAAACCACTCTAAAAACAAATCCCAAGGTATATTTCAGTTTCCATAGAGACAGAGTAAGTGACTTGTAGTCAAAGAAATCGCATTTTGGAAAAATTAAGTCCATAGGTTACTGCATAAGTCAAGGAAGAGTCGGTCCTCATTTCTTTTATAAAGAATTATAGACACCACCACTGTAGCATATATTAAGCAAAAGCTGTATGTTGTTTTAACTAAAATCAGCAGTCATTTATAATGGTCAGCCTTTCAAATGCACTAGTATTCTTCAACCAAATTATGTATGCATGCATATATGTATTTATTACTCACACACTAGGCATTTGAAAAGAACTATCAGTTATTTGGAAGTTTGCATTTTGTTTCTGAAAATAATTTTCCTAGAATATAATAAAAGAGAGTATGATCCTTAATGCTTCTTCAGTAAAAACACACAAATAAGAGGGTACTGAAATACATCATGAGGCTGCCTTAGATATCACCTAACTTTATAAAATTCAATGCCAGTGCTCTGCAGTAAGAAAGCACACTGGGCAAGCAGAGGTTAACCCAAGAGGCAGGGTCAGGAGGAGCTGAAGTCGGCAGGAGCCAGCAGATGTTGAAGAACTCCTGGCATCACCTCCCAGTTGGGGATCTGCCTCTCTAGCCCTGCCTTGTCCCTTTGCTTGAATCTCAGTGCTTCCCATTGCCCTTCCGACTCTGACCTCCAGCACTCCTGCCCTTACTTTACCAATCTGGCCTTGCTGTCTGGTCAGCCTGACTTCAACCTGAAAATCTGATTCTAATGTTCTGCTTCATTTGCTGTCTACAATATCTCAACTATTAATCTACTTTTAAAATCAAATCTTTACTACTGGCCACCTTCTGTTTGACATTTTGGTCCTTTTAGGACTAAGCCTGTACTCTAGCAGATTTATCTGTCCTACAAAAGAAAGAATCAATCTAGCCTATCCCCTCACAGATTTTAGATTTCATTGGTACATCAAAGCTCCTAGTTTTTTTTAAAACAATATACAAACCATATACTTTCATAGCAGATGGACAAAGGTAATCAACTCTTAATCAGCAAATTCAAGGTACTAAGTTATATTTTTGAAGAACATTAAATTTTCTCTACCTACTAAGCCTGAAAAATCAACCCTGTATTTTCAAAATATATATTAAAAACTTTATTTATGTTGAAATATTAAACTATAAAATGCATGTGAAAATAATAGAAATGTTCTCTCTAACAAACAAGTAGACATAATAAAATTTCATATATTTTGGCATGTTTTTGGAAATATGATGTGGGATAAAGATGTCATACTGTGAAATTTTAATTAAAATGCAGATAAAATCCCAGTGTTTGGCCAAGAATCATAACTACCCTGACTTTGCATAAAAGTCATATTTTGTTATTTAATATAACTACAAACTAAAATGACTTTGTCATTTTTAACAAAAGTACTGAAAATGTTCACTTATAGTTGGTGAAGTAACTTAACTGGGTTTATGATCACCAAATAAAACTCAGTAATCAACTTCAGACTGCAAAGAATCAATCAGCCTGCCCTAGATGAAATTTTCACATTCAACAGTCCAATGAATAAAATTATTTGTATTGATACAGCCCATATGAGCTTATAATGCCTATTAATAAACATTCCACATTCTGGTACTTTCTGTCCAGACACAGTTCAGGTCCTGAGAGTTATTATAAATTCCTTTCACAAATTATAGCTCAGAAAATTCAGGATCCCCAAACTGTGTCCTCTAACAGTTGTATTTGTGCACATGCGCATGCCTGGAAGCCCAACCACAGACAGATAAACAAGTTATAAAATGGTGGAAAAACTAAAAGTGACCTCAGAACAACTCTGGAGTATATTCTGAGTATCTGTTTGTTGTATAAATAAAGAAGAAAAATCTGTGAGAAAATAATATCTACCCCATTCTGATAAAATGTTGATGCTTTAAAGCTCCCACTGAGAAACCTCAGTGGATTTCACTGGACCACATACTAGCCCCTCTCATATGAAAATCAAATTATACATTTACCTCTTTTAACTTCTTAATTTCTTTTGGAAAGCATGCACTTCTACAAATTTTGTAACGCTATTACTTAATTGAGTCTTCTTTAAAAGGAAGAAATCCCCACACCTCATTAGCCACTGAATCTAAGGTATAGTGAAATATCTCCCAGAAGAAATAAGAGCCTTCATCAGCAAGGAGACCTAATAAATTCTCTCAGTTCAGCTTAGCAAATATTTACCATAGTACCTGAATCAAGTAGATACTTAGTATATTTATTTTTAATATCCTTTATTCCTAAATGGAACTTTTATGCTATAGTAAAACTAAAGGGAATAAAACAAAAATGCACTTTTACAAACAAAGAGAATTCCCTGAAGAGGGAAATGCCTTGGCGTTTTATTTCTTCCCTCACTGGATCGATGCCTACCTGACTTAAACCACCTAGAGCTGTCTGGGGGTCTTCTGAGGCACACCTAACCTTCTTTGGAGTGTAACCAGAGTTCTAGATTTTGTCTCCACCCAGTTTAAAAACAGGGTCTTGAACATATGCAGGTCTGTAGTCTGTAGCAACACTGTACTCTTGGAAATTATCTGGCTGAGCTGGTTCTGAAAAGCTGATGCGGGAGCTGGAGGTTATAGAAAGAAGCTCCCGCAGTACTCATTGATCAGCCATAGTACCAACTTTAGAATGCAGGCCACTGTCTTTTGTGGCACAGCTGTGTAGTTCCAAGGACTTGTCAGAAGAATCTTCACTCTGTCTTACGCACTCTCAAACACACCGAACACAGATACAACTATATTGCTATTTTTTTCCAACTTGAAACTTGTCTGGGCATTCAAGAATATTTAATGCAAAAATACATTAAAAATTGGTTAAGTGTGAGAAGTTCGGTATCTATAAATGAAGCCGGTGGAAAAATGAAATGGTCCACCTATTGGTTTAGTATCACATATCTAAAGAAACCTCAGATTTTTTTTCTTTTCTCAGTTGCATTGATACCTGAAGAAGCGTTCCTTAAACCCCCACTTGATAGTGGAAAAAGACAAGGACTTGGTTCTCTGTAAAATGAGCCGGTCTGAGAAGAATGAGACGCTGCTGGTAGCTGCTTTGGTGTCCAGCAGCATTGTTTACTTTCAACCATACTGCCTTGGATAAATAGCTATTTTAGAGCTTTCCAATCACCAAGACAAGTAGAATCTCTTCTTCCTTTGAAAGATTTCCATCTTCCAGTAGTCATTATTTTGTAGTTCTTACAACTCTTACTGCTTTTTCAACTATTGTTCCTTTCCCTCATTGATTTCAATAAAGATAAAGAGGAGTACACATTATGATGTAGCTTGTGAATCATATTTCTTCTTTTGGAGAAAAGAAAAATAAAAAACAACTCTAGGACAGTAAACTGGGAAAACTAGAGAAGTGAGAAAAAATTCAAGGCAGCTATAAGGAAATCTGAATTAGGCAACTTCTCTAGGATATTTTTCCCCTTAATTTCTTAGGATAAAAGAGAAAATGTTTTAATACAATATTTTGACAGCATCTTATTTTTTTCCATAACCCTATACAAAAACATCTAAGATGCAAAAATACATTAGCTTTTTGGTTGTAGTCACATTTCAAACTAAATTTTAATATCTTAGTGGATATTATGATCTAAATTCTACATGCATACAATATAGTTATATGTACTTCAACAAATTTTCCCTGCTTTTTCACCTATATTTTTCATGGAATTGTATAGTTTATATCCCACCTGTATTTACCTCAAATATTTTGCCCTAGTTTGATGACTAGTAATTAATATTGAATTTAAATCAATTTTTAATCATATACTGTGAATAAATTTAACAAGTGAAGTATTACTTCTTTGATGGATATCATTTTAACAATACATACAAAATAGGTGAAGAGTATTTTTAAGGAAGAAATGCTTTTCTAAAAAAATAAGACAATTTATGATTGTGTATTAAGTCACATAGCTTAAAAACAGCAGGCTAAGCAAATTATCATAGAGACTTTGTTCTTAATTCTGCCATCATATAAGTGAATTATCAAGTCTGAACCTTTCAATAAGAGCTGCATTTCTTTCTAAATACCTTCCTACTTAGCAGCCAAAAGGGACCCGTCACCTCAGTAACACCTTCTATGCGCTGTCCCGTCCCAGCTTGAACACACTAAACTCAGGGGCCTTTGAAATCTTTAAAGCCAATCATACATAAGACAGATTCTACATTGCAGGGCTGGCTGGCTACACTTCAGCACAAAACAATATTGCAAGCTTTCTGATATACATGTGTCACCTCTTTGTGACAAATAGCTGGTATTAATTAGGCACTAGACTTGGTGAGATTGCTGTTATTAACTGAGAGAAGATGGGTTAGATTTAATTGTGTGTGACATCAAAGTCAAGTGAATGATATTTCAAGCATCATTTAAAATGTTTGATATTGAAGTCATTGTATTCACATAAAGAGTGTCTAAAAATATAAAGGAGACTGATGAGGAAAGAACTGAAATGAATTTGTACATCTATCTTATGAAGTATATTTGATGTCATTTTACTGGTACTTTCAACCCACATATGTAATGTTTATTTGTTTAGCTGTATAAAATTTTCATTTCATAATGACCTTGAAAGTTCTCAAAATTAATACTAAGCTGTTCATAAAGGATAGCAAGTTACTGGTTTAAAATATATTTTGATATAAATGGAAATAAAATAAGAAAATTGAGTAAAATTATGTCTATAAACATATTATCTATAAAAGAAGATTGAAGATTCAAAATAATACACATTTGAAATTTTCTTAAAAACTGATACTCCATGAAGACTTTTCAGAGAAAGCAGTTTCAACACATGAAAAATAAACTGAAATACCACCACTTGAATTATTTAATTATGACTTAATTTTGCTATGTTGTATTAATTTATTAAAAGTTTAAGAGCAAAATAAAAGATAAATAATAGGAAGTATGGAGATAGAGCTTTCTCAGATGGGAAGTGGATCAGGAGATGGAGGGACGGGGAAGGGAAAGCAGGGAAGGGGATGAAAAAGGAATGAAGATGTGTTATGTACCTGTAACAGCTCCACACAAGGAATGTAAACATTATGCACTGCAAACATGTACTAATAAAAATTAAATTTAAAAAAATTAAGAGAGAAACATTTTAAGTTACAACTCATCAAATAAATTAGATAAAGTAAGGACATTCCAATATAGAGTTATCATAATAGTTTAATGCTTTCAGAGGAAAGATTAAGATATTTATTTATTTGACAGTTGACATAAAATACACAGAATAATTACATGAAAATCTTCTTAATTGAAAGGTAATATACTGTAACAAAATATCCCTCGGGTATTGTTTTAAGAACAGAAACGTAATTCAAGATAGCCAATGGGCCGGTGAGATGGCTCAGCAGCGTAAGCGCCTGCCCGGCAAGCGCGAAGGCCAGAGTTCGACTCCAAGAACCCACATACGAAAAAGGGGTCAGTGATATCGCTCAGCAGCACGGGCGCCTGCTGGCCCATGAGGTCCTGAGGTCGACCCCCCGGTACCCACAAAAAAAAAAAGATAGCCAAAAGTTAATGTTACCCAACACAGTATCAAATGCTCTAAGAAAAAGCCTAGAAAAATCCAAATATAAATACATTGAAAGTTGAGAAAATAGTATGGAAAAATCCAAATATAAATACATTGAAAGTTGAGAAAATAGTATAAGATCATTGTATTTAAATAACTTTTGCAATTTTCTTCTTTTTCTAAATCTTATAGATATGTTCTTATAAAAATTTAATGAAAAAGCTATGTTTAAATTTCCTGGGCTGGGGATATAGCTCAGCAGCACAGTGCCTGCCTGGCAAGTGCGAGGTCCTGAGTTCGATTCCCGGTACCCAATAAATAAATAAATAAATAAAAATTTAAATTTTTCCTTAATTTTAGTTTCTATATTATATAAAGAACTTCTTTGCTTCATTCTCAAAACAATCCAAATAACTTATGAAAACAATGATTAAACATTAGATTATGTTAGACATGTTTGACTGGAGGAAAAACGTAGCCTTAAGGGAAAAAAAATAGACTGATTTTTAATACAAAAGTGCTACACTTCATTTTCAAATAAGTTTTATCCTCCCAAAATGGTACTATAGTATTTTAAGGTGATATGAATTCTTATTTCTATAAATAAATGGTAAAATGTATGTGATGTATGTGTATGTACATCTATTAATTTATATACAGTAACTTCCAGGAATACATAATTGTAATTATACTTAAAGGCCAACTTTACTAAACAAATAGACCTAATATGTGTTATTTTAGTAATTTTAATTATATCTCTTCTGAAGTTCGACCTTTAAAGAATAATAACATAAAAATAAGCTATATATTAAAAATATTACTAGTTACTAATTTCCTTTTATAAATTTATAACAAAATACATTACTGTGTGTTAGTTTCACAATGTCACATTTGGCCTTCAAAATATGTTCTTTTCAAAATTATATCTAACTGGGCTATTGTAGTTATATCAAATGGTATTTATAAACTATAAAATGTAGTCAAATGTAAAGTGCTCTCAATATAAAAATCATAATATTATCCTCTTTATAACATTAATGTATCTGGCTTCTAACTTCTTACAAGAAAAGTTGCTGATTGAATCAAATTCACTTAATTATGATCTGTATCTACCATAAAGTAGGTAAAAATCATAATAACCTTACTCTTCATATCATTCTATTGTAGATGAAGTATTTTCCTTTAATTTTATCTAATGTTCACAAAAAAACATGAAGTGATAAAGATGTTTGTCCTCGAACTATGTATGAATTTTTGTTTGTTCCTTCATATCTTGCCCTCCTTCCCACTCCATCTGATAGATAATATCTGACAGATAATCAATAAGCTAACTGGTACAGAAGTATTAAAAAGGAATAGTTTAATGTGTGTCTCTTCCAAGTAAACCTATTTCAGACACGGCCTTCATAACTTAACTCAGAGGAATGCTTAATGTTGAGGCCAACTGACATCACAACATTTAAATTTGGCAGGTATTCTGGGGTTAGGGGACCTCCCTGCACTCTTCAAGCATAATCATGGATAAGTCTTATCCCTTGTGTGCAAATCACGCCCAGGTATAATGTAACCGGGTTTTTTTTTTCTGCTCCATCAATGGTGGAATACAGAATAATGCTAAGGAAACTATGGAAACTATGTGCATAAATTTGACCCACTGGTGAATATAAGTATACTCTTTGAGATACCAGACGTCTTGTGGAATTTTCTTCCTGTCATAATAGCAGTCTGGTTGATGGCTCTATCAACTGGATTGTTGTGTCAAATCAGATGAATAGTGTATTTCTCACTTTTCCATCATTGGTTCAAAATACCCAACACCCACAAGTTAAGGAGGAGAGATTTACTTTGGCCGTACATTCAATGGATTCGATCCATGTATGGTTGGCTGGCTCCAAGTCAGAAACAGCATGGTGGAAGGGCATGGCTGAGAAAAGCTGCTCAACACATGGCAGCCAGGAAACAGAGAGAAGAAATGCAGAGGAACTGGGGATAAGACCACCAGGTCAGACCTCCAGAGACCCACCTTCATCAAAGCCCCAGTTCCTACCAACACATTCAGCTACAGCACCACACGATCTAATCACCTTCCAATGCCCCACCTCTGAATGCAAGAGACTCTGGGGAGAAAGTGTAGATCTAAACAATAACAGATAGACAGGATTTAAAATCCAGATGTCTGTCTAGGGGCTGGATAGGAGGAGTGTCAGTCTGATCACAGTTGGCAGTAATAGGAACCAATTCCCACTTTTCGCCTTGTCCAATCATTCCATGTGGCCCAGACCTCACTTCCCTCATTTGTAGGTTTTTGAACTCCACAGTGATAGGAATCTTGTCTTCTTGACCAGCGTATCCGCAGTGCCTCAGCATGGACTGTCACATAGTAGATGCTCAATGAATATTTGCTTTACTTTCTTTAAAAAAAAAAAAAAGAATAGCCCTATAGATGGGAGAAAAAGGGTTTCATCTAGTTCTGAAAGGATATTGCACTCTTTTTCTTTAGTAAATTTTAAAAAATCTAAGCCAAGTTTAAGGGAAAGGAGAGCTGCTCTCCAGAACTGATTTTCAACCAGTATGTAGCTAGAGTGTAGAAGTATGGCTATACTGGTCAACATATTGATGTACACGCCAGTTAGAAAATAGCTGTTTTTGAGCCACTTCATTCTCAGCCATTCAGGCCAACCCTGCCCTTGGGAGCTATAGCTGGGCACCTGGAGAACACTGCCCTGGTGCCTGACAGGTCTGCGAGCAAACCCATCTTGGCTACTATCTGCTGGTACTTTTCTCTGATCAGATCAGATCTGATCACAGCAGAACAGATAGTGCCTCAACTGAAGCAATGGCTCCCAAAAGTGCAGCTACTATTACCCAGACTGGTGGTTCATAGTTACAACCAGCACTACAAAAGTCACACTCACACAGCCATTCTTGGTATCTGAGCTTCCATAGTTCAAATTATCAGTTCTTAAACATTTTAAATAGCATTCCTGAGTGTGACTATTCATGTAAAGATAATCTATCAAAGACAAAGATAAATCATAAAGTATTATCACTGGGATGGACACAATACCACCTTATCTCAACTGTTAATATCACAAATGAGGAGATGGAAATTCAGAGAAGTTTATTAATTTACCTAAGTGTACATAGGAAGTGGCCAAAAAAGGTAGTTTCAAAGAACATGTGTGTGTATTTTCAAAATATTGGTTGAGTCTAAAATGGAGAAAAACTCAAAGTTTAATTTCCAGAAAAGATTTTAGATGTGTAAAATTCAATCTGAATGAATATAATATGAATTCAACATGAATGTTGTATAATAACTACCTCACATTTATCATAAATGTATTTTTAAATATTTAATATATTTAGTAACATTAGAAATGAAGAAGTATATGGAAATGTCTAGGAAAGTTCCTGACATATAAAAATGTTCAAGACTGTTAAAGAAATTGCTAAGCAACTAATTAGTATGTTAATTAGTGTAATTTCATTTGAACTTTTTCTTTAGCCTTTGCTTTGACATGATAAATAAGCCAGAAAATCCTATCCTATTCCTAACCAAAAACTGTTCTTCCTAAGCACTCGTCGTGGCGCTAGAGCAAGGCACTGTCCCCATCCAGACATCCTCCCGCGTAGGATGAACAAGGCAGGCAATGTACGCAAAGTTACTGATCCCTAAAGAGCCAGAAGTTGGTTCCACTGCACCGCTGATAAGATTCCAGTCTAGAGGCATAAGAGGCAAACAAGATTTCAGTTTCTATCCAGGGAGGATGGATACGCGAACCAAAATAATGTCACCTCCGGTGAACTCCCACCTCTCATCACAAGCAGAATTTCTCTCGTAGAGGCTTGCTTCCGCTTATGGCCTACTGAAGGAAACAGTGGAAGAACTGCAACTGGTTTAATAAGCTCTAATATTAATTAAAAGGCTTTTGAGAAAACTATATATAACTTATCAGTTTGCATTTTGAAACTCCATGTTGGAGCTGAACCATGAGTTTATTAATCTAAGCATGTTTAATATGACTCATTTCCATTAATATTCTTTGAGAAATTTTCTTTAATCTACGCTTTTAATATTTCCCCCTTATATTCTATCCCAATAAAAAATAATTGAAATCATCATCATAATGGAAAATATTTACTTAGCAGTCAAACAGTTCTCAGAACCAACAGGTCAAACACTATTTATGCTTAGTATCTTAGATATTGACTAAAACTTTAATGTAGTTTATTGATAATTTAAAATCACAAATATTTTAAGGCTATTCACGTTAACATGCCTCAGTTTAAGTTCTTCCCTTTAGGTCAAGATGAATCTAAAATTCATTTTTTTAAATTCATTGTTACAACGGACTGTGTTCATGTTTTACTGCGTAAAGCCATGCATTCAGCAAATATTTATTAAGGAACATTACAATAATAGTAAATTAGATGGAGAAGTATCCTGTTTTCATGGAATTTATATTGTAAAAGTGAGGGGAAATTGTAAAAGTGAGCACAGATCAATAATGATGGAAGCACTGTAGATAAAATTGTAGATAGTGATAATAGTAATAAAAAGTAAAGTAAAAATATTGTAATAGATTTCCAGGAAAGTGATGGCCATGAAGGAGTTGCAGAATGGAGTCTCTAAAAAGGCGACAGTTAGGCTGTGTTCCCGGCGACAATAAGAAACTAACTATGGGAAAATTTTAATGAAGGGAATTTTAAGCAGAGGAAGCAGTATATGTGAAGGCCTTAAGAAAGACATAATATTTAAACAAGGAAAGACTGCTAGAGTATCTGCTTATTCTTATGAGATTCTGTATTCATGTCATATATTGCCAAATCTTGTTATAAAATTAATGTTTAGGACATCAATATGTGAAGTTTTTCAATAATACCTTCTCAAACAAAAGCATTAGTAAACAAAATAATATGGGAGGTTAAACAAACGTAACATTTTCTTTTCAAAAAATGAGGGGGTTATACTTAAAAGAGTAAGAAGGTATTCTTGTTTTTTAAAAAATTGTCTTCTTAATGTGTTCTGTTAACCCTTAAGAGCTCCATCACTAAGAAAGCTCTTCAGTATGAAAATATTTTAGGATTCTAATTGCTGAGGTGAATATTTTAAGGTGTTTTTATCCCTGAATGAACACTCACTCAGAAGGCTTTCTACATATTTTTTTGTGTGTGATCTGGGAATCAAACCCAAAGTTCTGAACATGTTACCTAAGTGCTGTGCCACTGGGCTACACCCCCAGGCTCAGATGTTTTCATCATTCATAGAACAGAAGTTCTTTCTTTGAGATTCTGGTACCAGAGTTTTTGTAGTTACAACATGTCAGACATTTTTATCCATATATAGAGAAGAAAGCCTAGGAATGGAACCATTGCAAAGAACTGAGAGACTATTGTTATGTTAGACAGTGAGCAGAAGATGAATTTGAATGTTCTAACCAAGTTCTCGAAAACCTAAGCTTTTCTGAACTTTCAGGAAAGTGTCATTTGAAGGAATAAAGGTATTGCTCATAAGAATAAGCAAATTACAATGGTGATAAGAAGTTAATAAAAATTGAGAAGCTCAGATTAGATGGACAAAAGGGGAAAAATTAGAGCACTAGGAATACACTGAGATCATCAGAGAAGCTACTGCTTGGTTATTGAATAAGCCTGTGGTGTCAACACAGATTTTGCATAGACTGTAAACAATCCACTGTCCTTTTTGTAGAGCAACTGGGCCCTTTGATAATTAACTACTGGTAATCACAAGGCAAGGATACCAAGATGAGTCTGGAGGAGTTCATGCTGACAAGAATGGGTTAGTGTTGGAATGGACAAACAGGGCACCTAAGGAAGGGGGTTCCTACCTTCAGGCCTGATGTGTCGTTGCACTTATGAAAGAATTTAATTTCCCTACTATAGCTACACGTTTCTCCTTAATCATGCACCTGATTTCTGTACCATTTCATCCTCTTCCTTGCTTCCATATCACTATTTTCCAGATACTCTAGCAGTCTTTCCTTCCTTAAATATTGTGTCTTTCTTAAGGCCTTCACATGTACTGCTTCCTTTGCTTAGAATTCTCTTCATTAAGATTTTTCCATAGTTAGTTGCTTATTGTTGCCGGGAACACAGCCTGTCACCTTTTCAGAGACGCCATTCTGCAACACCTTCATGGCCATGATGAAAAAACGTGATTGTTCACATGGAAATCACAATTCCATTCTACTAAGGAGGCTGCAAGATTAGGTGACTGCTGTCACCCTACACATAGCTGTGTCCTACACAACCCTCACAGGGGTAGCCTGTGCAGGTCTTTTGCAGTTTTATCAGAAAACGCTAGTGTGGATAAAACATCAAATATACAGGGATTTTAATTTAACTTGGAATAAATCTGTCATATCGAATTAAATACATTTGGGCTGGGGATATAGCTCAGCAGCACAGCACTTGCCTGGCAAGCATGAGGTCCTGAGTTCGATTCCCGGTACCAAAAAAAAAAAAAGAATTAAACACATTTATTTTTAGTAAGGAAATACAAATTTTAACGAGGCAAATGTGCATTTTATCTAGTAAATTGAAATGAGGAAAAGAAGGCCACAGAACAAACATCCCTTTATCATCAAGCTGGTCTCTCAGACTTTCCTTCAAAATAACATTTTTGAATGAGTGAATGAGTGAATTTTATCAGTATGTGATTGTCATTCATAATAAATGCATTCATCATGGGGCATTGGTCCATATACCTCCACATCTTGATCCTTTTTACCTCCCCTTCATATTCCTGTCCTTCCCATTTCTCCCCATCCTCAGATCTCCTGCCCATCTCCACAAAGTTTATCTCTCTGTTTCTAAATTTAAAAGCAAAATAAAAGACAGAAGACAAGAAATGAGAAGATAAATAAATTTATTTTTAATTCAGTTTCTCAGCCAAAGGGAGGGCTTCATTTTGACGATGGGAAAGAAGAGATCACCTGCTCACTAAGGTCACTCCATGAGCTAGTACAGAAACCAGGCTCTGTTAACAGTGGAAAATCTTCCCTTTTCATCACTAATCACTTGCCATAAGTGGGGGCAAATTGGGGAACATAATAGATTCAACAACTGATTTTTTTTTGTCTAAATACAACAACAGTGAAATAAGTGTAGAAGGGAAAGTACCCATGTGGAAACTCTAACGAATACCTATTTTTTAGTTAAAGAGTAAGGAGATGAATTGGAAAAATTTCTGCTTGGCTGACCCAAGTCTTCCTGAGGCTGTCACTGTGAGTATCTGTCAGTTATCAGAAACAATTCCTCAACAGTCAAAGACCTGAAGATCATGGGTGGGTGTAAGCAATAATTTCTAACACAGAAACATTCCAGTATGGGGCCCTGGGATTTGGGCAAACTTTCAAAACCTAGTTCCTAAAACCCCTACTCCTAATGTTTCTAAATTTAATTATATTAACTTTAGATAATAAATATATTTAAAAATAGTATTCTAATCTACTATAACAAATTTTATTGAACATTCAGAAACTCTAAAACTGTACCACCATGACATACTTGGCATGTGGCAGACTGAATACTGGGCATTAGTTTTCATAGATTAAGTAGACCAAGCATCTGATTATAAAACTGAGATTGCCTGCTTTTAGAGCTTAAATTAAGAAGGCACAGTAAATAGTTCAAAGAATCTACGGTCAGAAAAAGAAAGAGATTCAAAAACCATTAAAATTGTGTTTGCTCTGTCTTCACTATCCTGAGATACAAAGGTATTTTCCTTGTGTTTCAGAAAGATGCAAAATAATGTCACATAGCCAAAGAATGCAGAGTAAAAATCTTGTTAGCTTATATAGCACAGGAGGGATTCTTGAGGCTTGGTATTTGGTGGGGTTTTTCTTAAAGCATCTGCCTTGAAATTTTTATCACATAATTATGTAAAACGAACTACTATGCTCTGTAATATTTGCAGTAGTGACTGTAACATCTTCCAATTCTATACAGCATAAAAACAGTGAGGCAGCACATTGAGATTGAAATCTAAGACACTAAAAGAAAAAAATCAAGTAGTGCATATCAGATTTTTCCATATGAACTGAACTGAAACTTTAAAAACATCCCTAGACTTCAAAGTTTTGATTTTATATTAACAAACTCTACCTCCACACAAGCATATGCACACACACACTTCATAAATGAGGCAGTTTGTACAAACTAACTGAAAATTCTTGGAAATTGCATTTCAGTAAATTTATGTCTATATCCACACAGGTACACATGAACTCTAATACACATTCATGCATTCTAATTAACTGTGAGGGGTAAAATTCATCCAAAGATCCAGATATTATACAATTTACTGGCTTTATGCAGACAACTGCTTATTAATTACAGTATCTGTAGTCTCCAAGTAGTGTTTCATTCAGCACTCTCGAACTTTGTTGGTTCCTCTTTTATTGTTCTTATTTCTTAAATAAATATGTTCTCTAGTTATAAAAGTTACACTTATTAAAAACAAAATCTTTAGAATATAAAAAGATGCACACATAAAAAAATTAAAAACCTATAATTCTACCACCCAGAAACCACTGCAATTAATATGTGTTGTGTTTTCGTATGTGGGAGCATGTGGACTCTAATCAAACTACCCCAAAACTATAACTATGAATATTTTGGTGTATGTTTTTCCAGACTTGTTTTCTATAACATCATTTGGCCTGTGGATAAGGAACAAGGCAAGCTGGATCATTCAAAATGCCCTTTGATACTGGGCGTGGTGGCACATGCCTGTAATCCCAGCATTCTGGTGGCCTGAGGCAGGAGGATCGCTTGAGTTTAAGGGCAGCCTGGACTACATAGTGAGTTCAAGGCCAGCCTGAACTGCGCAGTGAGACCCTGTCTCAAAATAAATAAATAAAAGTAAATGCTCATCGACACTGAGCAAGCTCTGTGCTAAGCAACCACTCAAAGGGCTCATGGTGCAGGTGTGTTCCAAAGTAGAATTTCCTTCCTTGCCTCACTAGCACATCCAGAGAAGAAAATCAGGGGTGCTGAAACTTGTTCACCTCTGCATCCATGTAGAAAGATGCACAGTACTCAGTCATACTACATTTTAAAAGATAAAACCAAAGGGCTGGGACACAGCTCAGTGGTAGAGCACTTGCCTAGCATGTTCAAGGCCTTGGGTTCAATCCCCAGCATTACAAAAAAGAAAAAAAGGATAAAACCAAGATCTACTACCAAGCTCCTCTAGAATCTCAGGCCACTTTATGCTTTTGAGCCTCTGTCTAAGAAGTGATTTGTTACAAAGGTAAATGATATAATGCACATAAATATACTTTATGACAAAGCACTATAAAAACCTAAGGAGATGATACCTAGAATAAGAATAACTGGGTCATATGGAATTTCTAGTTTCTGGTATTCCGCTTTTAGGTATCTTACTGAAAGAGTTAAATACATCACATTACAGTGATACAGATAGAGCCATGTTTGTAGAAGCACAATTCATGATATCTAAATCGTGAAATTGGCCCATATATCCAAAAAGAAATGAATGGATGAAGAAAATATGATATTTATACACAATGTAGTACTATTCTGCCATAAAGAAAGATGATTCATTTGTAGGAAAATGGATGCATCTTGAGACAATAATGTTAAGTGAATTAAATCAGAAACAAATATCAGATGTCAAATATCACACAGTTTCTCTTGTATGAGAAACCCAGAATAAAAATAAAGAGCAAAATGAAAGGTAATAGGAAGTAGGAAGATAGATCATTCTTAAAGGGGAAGTGGATCAAATGATTGAGGGAGGGGGAAGGGAGGGAAGGGAAAAGGTATGGGAAAAAAAAGGAATTGGGATGTGTTACGTACTTGTACCAAATCCACACAAAGAATGTAAGCATTGTGTACTGCAAAGATGTGCCACAATAAAAAAAAAAAGGAAGGGGATCAAGAGATGGGTGGGGAGGAGTGAAGGGAGGGAAAGGGACTGGAAGAATGAATGAAGATGTGTTATGTGCATGTACCAACTCCACACAAGGAATGCAAACATTGTGTATTACACAGATGTACTAATAAATTAAAATAGAAAGTGGAAAACCTAAGGAGAAAAAATGTAAAAGTTGCTCCTAAGTATGCTGTTTCTAGAAACATGTCAGTGATGAAAACAAAAAAGTATCATTTTTTTTTCAGTTCTTTATTCAATAAAATCAACAAAGTTGAAAAATGAATTTTTCACCTAGAAAAATAAAATTTGTTTCTGTTAATTTACCAATGAGCCACTCAAAAATATTTTCCATCTTTCTATGCTTGTCATCAGCAAAGAAAGTTTTTACCCACTATTTTAAGGAATTCAATTACCTAACTACCTACTTTTCACTGATGTGTGATAATTTATTAAATTAGATACAATTGAGTTCCAAGCACACATGAATTTAATGTGTGAAAGTTTCTTGCCTTCTCAAGTACGATTTCTTCCTCCTAATTTTATAATAAAATCCAAAGTGACAATAAGTCATCACATCTAGATATTTTGTTACTGTCAATCAGAAATTATATTTGTTCCATAAAAGAGGAAAGTCAAGGGATATTTTCCTCTTTTATTCAAATTACATCAGACCCATCCATACTTTTTATTGTGCAGTTAGGTATCTTTTCAAGGCTTGTAGATACAAAGGATAATGCTAGTCCTACATGTCATTGCAGAATTAAATATTCAAATATTTTAGCCTCTTTAATTTTCTACAGCATATAGTTTAAAGACAAAACTTTTTCCTTTGAAGTAAGAACTGATTTCTACATGATCTTACAAATATAAATCTTAGTATATTATTTAAGATAAATCAAAATTTATCAAGTACAAGTACTTTTACCTGTTTATCTACTAAAAAATAGATAATTTTCTAAAACACATAAAAACTAGAATCAACTCTAATGATTATTAAATGGGATTAAATTATTTTTGAATCTCACAGTTGAAAAGATATTAGAGCCATACCTTCTTATACTACTAAGAAAGATAATCATATCTTATAAAAATCATTATTTAAATTGTAAGCTATTCAACTAATTTTATGAATTTAATATACCACTGTTAGAGCAAAAATACAATACTCAAAGGGAGGTGGTGGACTTAGTAGTACATATCTTTAATTCAAGCACCTGGGAAACCTGGGGGAGAAGGATTACGAATTCAAGTTGGTGGATGACACGGTACTCTACATAAAAGACCCAAAAACTCCACTACAAGATTGCAGATTTAATGACCAAATTCATTAGTGTAGCTGGATACAAAGTCAACACTCAAAAATCAATAGCCTTCCTGTACACAAACAACTCACTTAGAGAGAGAAAGAAATTAGGGAAACCACACCTTTCACAATAGCACTGAAAGAAACGAAATATTTACCAATCAATCTAACAAAGGAAGTAAAAGATCTTCACATTGAAAATTACAATACTCTGAAAAAGGAGACCAAAGAGAATATTGGAAAATGAAAAGATATTCCTTGCTCATGGGTAGGAAGAACCAACATAGCAAAAATGGCCATACTCCCAAAATTGTAACACAGATTTAATGCAATCCCAATCAAAATAACATTAGCATACTCACAGGACTAAAATTTTTTTGAAACCACAAGAGACCTAGAATAGCAAAAAAATTTTTCTCACTCACTCTTGGCAACAAGGTCAAGTCAGGGGGCATCACCATCCCTGACTTGAAATTATACTACAGAGCTTCTGTGATAAAAACAGCATGGTACTGACAAAAGAACATACCTGAGGATCAATGGAACACATAAGAATATGCAGAAACAACTCCAAACACACTCAGCCACCTTATCTTTGACAAAGGGGCCAAATATGTTCACTGGAAGAAAGATAGCCACTTTAATAAATGGTGATGGAAAAACTGGCTTTCCACATGCCGAAGACTAAAACTTCACCCATGTCTATCACCATTCACTAACCTAAAATTGAAATGGATCAAAGATCTAAATATTAAAACAGAAACACTAAATCTGCTGGAAGAGAGAATAGGCAGAAGTCTTGAAGACATAGGTATAGGCAAAGATTTCATGACCAAAACCCGATCACAAGGGAAATAATACAAAGAATCAACAACTGGGATTTCATCCTATTGAAAAGTTTTTGCACACCAAAAGAAATCATCAACAGAGTGCAAAGACAACCCACAGAGTGGGAAAAAAATCTTTAGTTAGTTGTCCCTCAGACAAAGGAATAATATGTAGAACATATAAAGAATTGAAAAAATTCAGACCCCCCCCAAATTTAAAGACCCAATCCAAAAATGGGCACCTGAGATAAATACACACTTCTCAGAAGAAGAAATACAAACGGTCAATAAATATATGAAAAAGTGTTCAACATCACTGGTCATTCGAGAGATGCAAATTAAAACAATGCTGAGATTCCATCTCACTCCACAAAGAAGGGCCATTATCAAGAAAACAACTAATAACAAATGCTGGGGCTCACCACAAGGTTTTCTTGGTTGCTTGTAGTATTCTCATTCTCAAATTGGGATCTGTTTACATGGCTGGTTTAGTTTGTTAACAGTCAAATTGCACACTATGTAATTTGTGTTTTTTTTTTCTCTGTTATGTATTATATTTCACTGAAAGCTCTCAACAACTCATCTCAGAACTGTTGTTTTCTTTTGAATGAAGAATTTTCACCACTGTATTTCTATAGTAGCACTTTTTTGTTCAGAAATGTTTGGATCATGTTAAATATTTTTGCATCTCCTCACAAAAAGGTAAGGATCAACTTAAGGCCAAGCTATTACAGGCAGAGCTTTTGATTATTGTTTCAAATCTAACTCCTCTGAATTACTTTTCCTCTGAAATACCTGCCAGTGTTCCCATTTGTGTTGCACAAAATTGGAGCAAAGTTTCACTGTTTGAAAATTTTCACTTTGTTCTATTATCTAAATTAATGCTGATGCACAAAAAATAGAAAAACATCTCTCAATCCCAAATTGAGTCTGGACAACCAGAGAAGCCAGGAATCAGAAGACAAGCAAAAAATAATAGAAATGCATGGATATCAAGTCAGAAAACCACACATCGAAGCCATGACTTGACCCCTTAACTCTCAGAGTGATGTGAGAAAAAAATCACTTTTTCAGTCTCAATGTTCTCAGTTGCAATGAACTGCTTATTCATTAAAAAGAGACAACAACTTGAGGTATAAAAATTTCTTTAAAATAAGAACAAAATGTTTCAAATTTACATTGTTAATCACTTAAATTGATAATGCCACTATATAATCAAATATTTGTACTTCATGACAACTTTGGAGACCATATCTGTGTAGCTTAATTTTGTATTGTATTTTTTGTATACATCTAAGGTTTCTTAAAAGTCTACTCATTCACATAAATCTGTGAAAGTGCTACTTACTCATTCTGACATATTTGAGAAAAGGAAGGATGTTGAGAATGTTAATGTAATAAGCAGTTTCCACTCAAATTAATAAAATAATACCTTGCTGAATCTAGACCTTTTAGGCGAAAATCCCAATTTTTAATGAAACTCTCATGAATGGAATTCTCATCATCCTTGTACTTCCTCCAGATGCTCCTTTGATAACATTAACTACCTTTTCCACCATGTGGCTTTGGCCCACTGACCCATACGATACATGGTGTGACTGCACATGTGAAAGTGGAAATCAAAGCTAGAGAAAGTTGGGTTGTCAAATTTCAGATACATCGCTACAGACTCAATGTTTTTGTTAGCCCTTAGTGAGTAAAGTTCACATTTTTTTTCCTTAGCTACTTACCCAAATGACTTTCACTTCAATTTTAAAGGCATTTGAATTGCCTGCATAACAAGAATTGAAGTGCCCACATAGATTCTGCAGTATTTTTAACCAGTGCTGATGATGATTGAAATATTTCTGAGATTTTAAGCTCTACATTACAATTAAGATAATGTTCTGCTCTGGACATTTAAATTTCAAGAAGCGGAAAAATCAATGAGTGGGTGCCCCACTAAGATAGAGCTTCTTAAATGCTTTGTTCACTTCTACTATCTCCAACACCCAGTACAATGCTTAGCATATATGGTGCTCCATAATTATTCACTGAAAGAATCAATGAATGAATAAAGACATGATCTTCTTTAGCATACATGAAACTTAATTTGCATTACTGAACAAACTTTCCAGCACCAATGCTTTCAGTTAGAAACTTTTGAATGTTGCTCTTTTACTTTTTCAGATTTTTCTCTGTTGCACTTCAGGATCATTTTGTAACTTCTGAACTTAACAATCACTGTACAGACATCCTGCCTGGTGCTGTGCTAACTTCAGAGAAAGTAAACTATATACCAATATCCTTACTGTACATATATGCAAAAATTCTCAATAAGTCCTTGTAAACAGAATTCAACAACACATTAAAAGGTCATTCACAATGACCAAGTTGGCTTCTCTGACTCCCTTTCCCTTTCTTAATGCCACTTCCTTCTTCCATGTTCCTTGGGGCTCAGTTCCACACACTAATGACCTTAATCATATGTTTCCAGTCAGAATCACTCTTTGACTTCAAGATCCAAAAAATTAGCTATCTATTTGACATCACTTTTTTTTTTGTACTAAGGATATTATACAAGGACAGTCTATCACTAATCTACATTTCCAATTATTTTTATATGATTTTCAGACAGGGTCTCACCGAGTTGCCCAGCCTTGTCTAGAACTTTCAATCCTTTTCCTTATTCTACCAAGTAGCTGATTACAGATAGGCAAACACCATGTTCATCTTTATGTCACTCTTGAGTATTTCACATCTCAGTTAGTAATGTATCATTTTTCTCCATTATGCCTCACCTTACTCAAAACTGGATCCTATTTTTGAGCTCCTTACCTCGTAATCACAAAAATATTCATCTAATATTTCAAGCCGGAGGCCTAGATGTCATGCTTCTCTCCTTCCTCTCACTTTCCCTCCACAACATAAAATCAATCAATCAGTTGACAAGTCTTGCCATTTATCTTTCTCGATTGTTCCTCAAATCTATTTATTTCCCTCTACCTCCACATACCTAGCTAAAGACTTCCCACTATTCGGCCTCATTTTAAAATATATCCTTTCTGTAACACCTTTAGACTAGATAAAGTTTTGGCATATGCTTCTATAACACAGCGTACATTTCTTTTTATAACATTGGTTACCCTTGAAATTAATTGTTTTATGTCTGTCTTCTCTGCTAGACTGTAAGTTTCTAGAAGGTAAGAATCATATTTGTCTTGTTTATTTTCATATCCGTTCTCAGTGTAACCACTCAAAGAATATCTGTTGAGTGAATAAATACATGATGGCACAAATAAACTGTGCTTCTGCCAAGTTCTGAATATCACTGTAAGTGACTTTTCAAGAGCATAAGAGGTAGTCAAGTACCCAATCTCTGAATATCAGTTAAAAGTCTAGAATTTTATTAACATGTAGAATAAATAGGCATTTTCTTGTTAATCACCAAAGTGTTAAAGTATTTTAGTCTGTTTGGGATGATATAGCAAACTGTACACCGAGAGACTTAAACAAAAACATTAACTTCTCACATTTCTGAAAGCTAGGAAGTCCAAGATCAAAGTGCAGCAGGTGTTGTGACTGGGAAAGTTACTTTCCTGGTTTTCAGATGGCATAGTCAGTCTTGCCTGTCCTCACACAGTACAACAGACAGGGCTCCATTCTCTTCCTGTTCTGTTTGTTTGTGGACAAGATCTCGCTATGAGTTCAGGCTGGCCTTGAACTCACTATGTAGCTCAGGCTGGCCTGGAACTCTCAGCTATCCTCCTGCCTCAGCCTCCTGAGTGCTAGGATTACAAGCCTGTGCACCACACCTTATAAGGCACTAATACCATCATGAAGGCTCTAGTCTCATGGTCTGATTTTAACCTAAATACTTCTGAATCTCTTCCTCTTGGGGATTAGCAATTCCACATATGAATTTTGAAGAGACATTAATATTTAGTCCACAAAATATAAAGACTGTCAAACATAAGCCATTAAGAATGCTCATTAATTTCTGAATTTCTCATGAGTTACCTTAAAGCATCTATATCTTCCTCTTACTATATGTTTTATGTAATTTCCTTTCTTGTATTTGACTTTATCTTTCCAACTAGACACAGTTTTTTTGTTTGTTTGTTTGGTTTTTTTTTTTGGTACTGGGCATCGAACTCATGACCTCGCACTTGCCAGGCAGGCATTGTGTCACTGAGCTATGTCCCTGTCCTGTAGACACAAATTTAACAGTAAACTCTATGTCACTTATATCTCTAAATCCTTCTGTGAGACCTTTGTACATGCTAGATGTTCAAAAACAATGGTTAGTTGAAGTTCCAAATTAAACAAAATCAATAAAATAATAGGCAAAAGAAAAATTATAACACATACTACAGTCAGTTCTGGTCAAACAATAGATATCTTTGATTCATGGCACTAAAATCATTCGAAGTGTCTTCATTGGGTTGTACACTTTCATTTCAGACTATCACCCACAATTTCCTTTTCCCCAGCTTCGGGAGGGCCCCAAATCAGTTTTGCTCTTTGAAATTAAATTCACTTGTTGTTTACACAGTCTAACCAACAAATGCGGAGACTTCCTCTCAGGGGTTTTGTTACAACAATCAAACACATAAGTCTGACATCCCTATGATTTCCAGAGCTACTGCAAGCCACAGAGTTCCAACACCTTCAATGACAAATTTCAAAGGCAGTCTCATTAGAGCGAATTTCATGCTTCAGTTGTCCTTGCACCTGAATGTTTTCAGCCCTACTATCCCGTCTTTCCTTGTTAAACCCAAATTATTAACTTCCACATTCTTGGAATCCAGGGATTCTGCCTTCTGTTCTACCAGTATACTGTTACAAAGTAGGTTCCCCTGGGAAACCCAGACCTGACGTCTCCTGAATGTCACGCTCAGCGCTTGAGGGGAGCAGTGTGTCTGCGGAGCTCTGAAGTAAGTCTTGTACGCATCGTTTCTCTCGATGACTCTTTTCTGCTCGCCACCCGGCTGCCCTACAGTTTTCCCATCCTTTCATCTTAAGTTACTCCAAGCCAGGACTTTCACAGCTTACGTTTGGATTCTCAACGAACTATCTCTATCCTTTAATTATATACCTCAGAACCCTATGTGGCCAAATGACTGGCTTAAGAAACCGGAGCTTTAGATTTTTCTACGTAAGAAAGTAAGGCTTGTTTTGGACTATCATCATTTGGGGTTTTTCAGTTACAGTAAATATCATCATATAGAACAGCTCATATGTGTATCATGGATTATACACTTTTCTGTTTAATAAATGTTTTATTAACACAAAATTTGGAAAAGCATGTTTTATTATGTTTGAAGTATTGATAGGATTTCTGAGAAGAAGGTACTTGACATTCTCCACTATTCCTTAAGACAAATACCCTAGAAAAGTAAGTAAAAACTTAGAAGAGGGAGATTCTTTCACTTTTTTAGCTTTACAACCAGAAAGGAAACTAATTTTTCTCTTTAATCTAGACTACTTGCGATAATTCTGCTGCACCAGCCCCTGCATAAAAACATATTATAAATTGCCTGGGGAAAACTTACTATTCCGTGGGTAAAACTCTACTCAGTGCAACAGAAGAATTATTTTTCTGTCAGATATTTAGAACAGATCTTGTGCATAAATATGACCACCAACTTTAGTGATAGTAAAACTCCATTTGTCTTTCAAGGATCACCAAATCAATGTCTGACATCATTTTCAGCAATAATTTTGAATGTGTGTCTTAGGTACATTTAAAATAAAGCATAATAGATCAACAAAAATAATTTATAACTGGGAATTTTAATTGCTTGGTATGTGAAAGTGTTTAAGAATCAAATACGGAATGCAATTTAAAAACACAATCAAGTCACTTAAGAACCCAAGATCACACTGATCAAGTGAGAACCAAGAGCAACACACTCTAGTTGAATGTGTTTTTAGTGGAAAGAAATTGGTTAAAAGTATAGCCTCATGAGGACTCTCCCGAGTAGCTGTTTTATCGAACCACATCTAGTGTTCTTGATTCTCTTTCTGCTTGGCACTTATCTCACTTCCTGCATTTGTCCATTTCCTAACTTCAGCACCTATATTTCTTGTGTTACACGTCTGTGGTAAGAGAATAAGATCTTTTCTTATAAAATGTATGAGCCGTGGCAGCTTTGCTTTAACTATATAGAAATTAATTCTATTTTGAGGGATGAAAAGAGAAAAAAAATTTTTTGGTGCTGGTGATTGAACCCAAGTCCTCGTGTATGCCAAGTGCTCTACCCCTGAGCAACACTGGCAGCCCCTCAGAAAAGCAATTTCTTAGACTCTTCTACAGGAAGAAAAATAAGTTGCAAATAAACATGAAAATGCTCAATATCACTACCAGGGAAACGCAAATAAAAACTACGATGAGATAGCCTCTCACTCCAGTTAGTATGGCTACTATCAAAAAACAAAAAACAAAAAAGCTGGCAGAAATGTAGAAAAACAGAAACCCTTGAACAATGTTGATGGGAATATAAATTAGTACACAGTGGAAAACGTTATGAAGGTTCCTTTGAAAACTAAAAATAGAACTAACATATGACTGAGCTATCCCACTCCTGAGTGTATATACACAAAGGAAATGAAGTCAGCAGACCAAAGAGATGCCTGCATGTTCAAGTATATGGTGGCACAATTGCTGAGGTATTGAATCAGCCTAAATGCCCATCAATAGATGAACTGATTAAAAAATATGATATATTGTATATAAACAATATATTATTATTCAGCCATGAAGAACAATGAAATCTTGTCATTTTCCAGAAAATGGATGGAACTGGAGGACATTATGTTAAGCAAAATAAACCCGATGCAGAAAAACAAGTACCACCTATTCTTTCTCATATGTGAAAACTAATTTTAAAAACTTGACCTGAAATTGGAATAATGATTACTAGGGACTGGGAAGGGCACTGGGGGTGGTGAAGGTAGAATAAGTATGGTTGAGTGATAAATGCATACCGTATACATGTATAGAAATATCACACTGAATTCCATTAATATATACATTAATGTGTGTTAACAAAAGAATAAAAATGCTTAAAAAGAGAAATTCTTAAAATTTACCTTTTAAAATTTACCTTTTAAAATTTAAGAATAATCAATTGACCTTTGGTATAGGAAAAGAAAGCAAAAGTAGTTTCTGTTTTAGTCTCTTCTCATTCAAAAGTAGCTATAGAATATTCAGTATAAAATGAAATAGGCCTCCAACGCATTATTGTCAAAAATGTAAAGTTTATATTTATTTATTACATTTTGAAAGAAAATGTTGCTAATGTAAATAAAGGTAGGAAACATGATTTCAATATTAACTATAAGAGCAGAAATACCAGTATTACTTATATTTTTCTATAACCTGAGTTATAAATGTAGTTTATAATTCATTTTTAAAACATTGGCAGTATTTCATGCCAATATCTAATGGTTTTTAAATAAAGTTTTAAAATATCAGTGTATTAGATAGAAGTTAACCAAGCATAGATACATGACTGGTGAAGTAAATAATCTAATATTTATTACTTTGTCTAAACAAGTAAAATATAAGACAAAGAGAAAACATAAAATGACTTCATAACCACCATGTGAAAGCTTTTCAAATCTTTTTCTCAATTTATTATTTCTCACTGTTCTGGAAGCTGAGCAGTCTAAGATCAAGGTGCCAGCAGATTTGGTATCTGTTGAAACCTCACCCTCTGCTTCAAGGGTGGTGAAGTTAAGCTGCATCCTCGCATCGTGGGAGGGGCAAGGGAATTCTCTAGAGCCTCTGAGGGGTGTGTGTGTGTGTGTGTGTGTGTGTGTGTGTGTGTTTCTTGAACTCACTTTAAAGATATTTTGTAAATTTCTAATAGCTGCCAAATATATACATAGATATATACATATATATAGAGAGAGAGAGAGGAATTTTCCTTCCTTGACATATATGCATGTTGCCACATTTTGGTTTTGATTGAATGTTTAACAGTTGGACTTGAATGAATTAATAATGCATGTTCAAAAACTCATTTTTGTACATACATACCATCATGTTATAGAGAATTATAAAGTAGAAGAAAAACTGGACAGAAAATAGGAAATATGAAAACTTACTCTGATTTTAAGTCCTGTGACCTATTCTACTTAAGGTTCCTACAAGCAGGATCCTATTATCAAAAAAATGCATTTAAATTTAGAAGATAAAATTTGAATAAACACAATGGCTAAAAACACCATGAGGCAGCATACAGATTTGTCATAACATCTGTACATACTAGAGACAAAGGAAAGTAGTTACTAGTGAATGAAGAAATGCCAGAGTTGGGCACTGCGGATAGCACATGACAATACTTTGGAGAGAGAGAAAAGACTTTCAAACACATCAAACATAAAGAAGAGTTAAGAAGGAACGTGACATGCAAGGGGTAGTTCAGACAAGACCAGGAAACCCCAGGTATTTCAAAATTTCAGGAAACTTAATAGATAAATAATTTTAGGGAAGAAATAGGAACTACCATAAGGAGTATTTGCTTATGCACAATAAATAATTGAATCTGACTATGCAGTTTTTTTTTTATATGTGGGTACCAGGAGTCGAACTCAGGACCTTGCGCTTGCCAGGCAGGCACTTATGCTGCTGAGCTGTATCACCGGCCTGAATCTAACTATGCAGTTTTAAAATTTAAATGAAACAAATAAGTTAAAATTCAAAAGGTCTTTACTTGCCAGGTCTATGTTTCTATGTACCAAAAATACACACATTCCTTTCCAAAATGTGAGATAACATCAGATATTTCATGCATTTTTCCCAACCTTAGTATCAGTGAGAGGGCAAATGGATCTAAATTCCTAGAGAACTGCAAAATTTGCTGCTTCAAAACAAAACTGCAGGGCCGGTGAGATGGCTCAGTGGCTTAAGCGCCTGCCCGGCAAGGGCGAGGGCCCGAGTTCGACTCCCAGAACCCACATACGAGAAAGAGGCCAGTGATATCGCTCAGTGGCACGGGTGCCTGCTGGCGCGCGAGGTCCTGAGGTCGACCCCCGGTACCCACAAAAAAAAAAAAAAAACAAACAAACAAACAAAAAAAAAACCTGCAGTAGAAGTCCAAAGTGGTAGGGTCTATGGTCCAGCACATTTCTTGGGAGAATGTGTCATGAGAAGTAAACAATGTCATTGGCTAGCCTATACTTCCAATATTACTCTCCCAGCACCTGTGTTGTAATCAGGAAGCTAAATAAACTGTACATTCTTCGGAGTATCCCAAGTAAATTGGTCCTACTTTCAGACTTCTATGATTTGATCAGATATATAAAGGTTAAAATATTTTTTCTGGATAATGTTTTCTTCAGTAGTTACACAAACAAAGCAATAAAATTAGAGAGCATAGAAGAACATATTATTAAACTGCTGTTATAATTGTAATATCTATGCACATTTTAATAGAAAATGAAACCTACTTTGATATTAAAACAAAACATATTAAAAGTTTAGCAAAAATGTGATAATTTTTTTCCTCAAGTATTTGGTCCATATTTGTCTTCAAACTTAATACTAATTTCTGTAAATATATTTCTGTATTCTGTGTTTTAATTTATCTCTGAATTATATAAATTCTATGAGTCTTTTAAGTATTGAAACTGAAAAATATGTCTTAGGATTAGATGGTTTTCACCCAAATATTTGCTGAATTTTTTTTTTTTTTTGTGGGTACCAGGGGTCGACCTCAGGACCTTGCGTGCCAGCAGGTACCCGTGCCGCTGAGCATATCACCAGCCCTTTTTTCATATGTGGGATCTGGGAGTCGAACTCAGGCCCTCGCGCTTGCCAGGCAGGTGAATAAGCCGCTGAGACATCTCACCGGCCCTTGCTGAACTTTTAAAATGTGATTTCATATACAATAAAATCCATTTTGGTTTTTCCTTTTTACTTTTTTTTGGGTGGGAATTACCGGGAATCGAACTCAGGACCTCGAGCTTGCCAGGCAGGCGCTGTGCTGCTGAGCTAAATCCCAGCCCCATTTTGATTTTTTATTCAATATAATATAATATTTAAAAATACATTCAACAGATAATAGCTGTGTGACCTGTGATTTAGATAAAGTGGTTAATGGGCTGGGGATATAGCTCAGCAGCACAAGTGCCAGCCTGGTAAGCACAAGGTCCTGAGTTCAATTCCCAGTACCAAAAAAAAAAAAAAAAAAAAAAAAACCAGATAAAGTGGTTACATCACTAGCCATTTTTAGTTTTCTCTTGACTTTGACCTACTACTGAGAGTATACAGAGTGTCAACTCTTAGGCATTTTCAAGAGTTTTTTAGCAACAAATTCACAATATTTAAATTGTCAGTATTAGATATATTATGTTTTAAAAAGTACTTTCTATGTCTCAACTATAAGTTTCTAAAATTCAAAAATACAAATGTAAAAATCTAGCAAATCCATTTAAAACTTCATTAGTACAAGTCATCATTGATTTGTTTTAAACAACATATAAAAGCATTCCTTTTTTACTTAGAGGATGATATTTCTTCTTTCCTAAGATTACAATTCAATCTTAAAAACTGAAACTATGCCAAAATTTTATATAATAATTAAAGATTGTCAAAGATTCTCAATAAGAAATGTTCAACTTATGTCTACAGTACAGTTTTGGTGACTGCCAAGTGGCACTAATAACACTGCCAATTTTTAAAATGGAAAGCTTTCTGAAACTCCCTGTACATTCTTCATTCCTCACTAGTCAAGCTTCCAAAAAAGAACCAATGGCACCTTGAAAAAATCTTTCACTTTTTCATACTATATTCTATCTTTATTGCCCTATTTGGTTGTTTAAATTGGTTTAAATACATATAAATTCAATGTAGGAATTTTCAATATATTAGTATTCAATGAACATCCAAAACAGTATAAACCAATTTACTGGTTTGGAGGTGTGGATGAAAAAGTAAATGAATAATATCATCTGTTGAGTGTGTCACACACATTTGTTTCATTAGGAATGGATGGTTTTCATTTTAAAATGTATTGCTTATTTTATGTAGTTATATTTCCAATATACAGGAAAATATTTTCTAAACTTGTTTGAACCGTCAATTATTTACAATAAAAATTAATTCTTATGATTTCAGTCTTTTTTTCAAAGTTCATCTTTCATGGTGCTGCATTAACTAGTTTGGTACACTGCAATTCTTGCATTTACTTAACATTAATTTATATTCTCAAGAACTTGGGTTACAAGAGTATAACTAATATTGACTATTACGGTACTTAACATGCTTAATTAAATAAATCTTTGTTTGTAAAATAGGGGAAAATATGCATGACTAGTACTGCAAATTTTGGTTTTAGGAGAAAATGGATGTATTTTCTACTAGCTCAAAGATACAAGAGAAAAATTTATCTTGTATATTATCTAATAGGCCTTCCAGAACTGAAGACCACAGGAGGTAAGGCTAACAAAATTAATATGCAAAGAAGCTCAACACCGGGGACCTATAATTTTCTTGCAAATGGTTTCGCTTTAAGGATGAAACAACACAAGACAATACCAATTTCTTTCTTTTTTTGCAAATAGATGAAGCTTTAAAAAGAATTAACACATGACAGCAGGTGGGAAGAATGGAGACAAGTGAATATTCAAAATCAGGAGAATCCAAATTTGACTTGCCTAACATTTTACAAACCAATTTGTATTCATTGGTATGTTTTTTTAAAAGCCAACTTGGGCACATATATTCCATTAATGAAGGATTAGCTATCTGTCAGAATCAAAGTAAACCTTTAGTTATGAAATTACAAACATGAAAGGGTCTACAAAAATAAAGATAGACTTAACACAAAGAAAAATTTTATCTGTAATTTTATCTATACTGTGCATTTTATCTAAAACACCTACTCCAGAGCTTTTATTTAACATAATATTGATACATATGCTATTGATTTAAAAATAACCTAGATAAGTTAGTAGACAAACTATTTTCAAATCCACTTGAAATATTCACTCTACCAGATTTTGAAAAGGTCATGCAGAAAATGATATATTAGCATTTTGAACATATAATACCATTTTCATCGATCTTCAAATGCAGGAACTTAAAATTAAATAATTTGCTTCCAGTTATGGAATTAGTTAATCTTATAGGTTATTACCGTATTTGTTCAAATCAGGTAGCAATATATAGGTGTAATCTGTTTTGTAGTAAAGAGCTCATTCTTACTAAAAATTTTAAATGTATTCCTGCACCCCAGGAATAATTTTTTGCTGCATTATTCCTATCAATTTAGAAGTGTCAAACAAGCTTCGAAAATAACAAATCAGTTAAATATAATCTGAAGCTTTAAAATCTAAGCTTTTAAGAGTAAAGAACACTATGTCAGATTAAATTTCTCATTTCAATTTTCTCTCACAACTTGATGAGTCCAAAAATGATCTGTTGTAACAATAACACAAAACTACTTGATATTTTAACAACTCTAAAAATACAGTGCTAAATCATACGCATTTTGATTGTGACTCTTGTGTGAACGAACGGTTAGATTTAATTGAATACTGATCTATATGTTAAAGACCATTTAGTGGAGCAAGTTTTGGAGGTTTAGTTATTTTAATAATTAGCCAAAAAAAATAGTTGATACTGAAACATAATTATATTTTTCTGGGCTTAAAAGTAATTTTACTACTTTAACGACATAGTTTTGAATTTCTTAAACATATCAGACATATTCTTACCTCTCAATGGTGAATATATAATCAAAATATTAATATACTAGATTAATGTAGTATAATGGTGTGCTTTACAACAGTATACCAGAAAAGTCTAAATGATTCATACCCCAGGGAAGAGTTGATGCTATCAATTTAAAGTGTTTAATATACATTTATTTAAATGTGAAGTTGCACTTTGCCTGAGGAATGAGTATTTAAATTGACAGCCTAATAAAATTCCTAAGTAATGTAGTTTTTCCCCCCCATTTACTTATTAGCCATATTTTAAAATTATTCAGAGACACCAGAAAAGCATGTGAACTAATTGTTTAGGGATACGGTAATTGTTTAGGGAATTAAATGTTAATTTTATCGCTTTTTTTCATCATAAATATAGAGTTTTGATCTTCAGTGCTACTTCTTGAGAACAAACAAACTTCTGGGTTAATGGCACTAAATGAATGGTTTCATGTAGAAGAACAACTAGAATATAATATATGTTATTAACATTACATAGGACTGTTCAAAGATTATACCCAAATTTTAATTCTTAAATGAAAAGCAATAATGCTTTATTATAAAATTATACAATGTTTCTAAGAGTAAATTTTTTTAAAACTCCAGTCCTCTTTTACAGAAGCATTTTAGTTAAAATTTCACACATTATTATTCTTTATTCTATTCTCATAATTTATGGGCCTTGGTAAATTTAATTGTTGTAGATGTCATAAAATTGAATTACATTTTATGAAATCAAATTAGTTACATTAATTATTTGCAGGAGTTATAAATATGGAAATCCAGTTAAGAAAACTGCTTCAGCTTTTCCAAGTAAACAATTACAAATTTTCCTTGTGTCTTAAACAAAATGGAAATTTTCTTAACAAGTAAGTAGGAATTTTTAAAAATTCATTAATTTAATATGTATCATTTATATGCTTTATTTTGCTCTCACCAAGAGTTACCTATTACTCAGCCAAAATGTACTACAATATGGACTGGAATGATAGTTCAATGGTAGTGTAGCACATGAGAGGCCATTGGGCCAACCCCCACACAGAAAAAAATTCTCCTAAAGTGTCCACAGGTTACATTTAGTAGATTTCTCCACTATCAGACACATCAGTATCTTTGAAATCTAGTGGACTTGCCATCATGGGAAGATTTCAGCCACCTTTCAACCCTTCTTGCCCTCCAATTACTATTCAGGTACATTCGAGCCAATAACTTAGACTGTTCCCTCTTCCGCACACAGCAATGCTACACTGTCAACGACTGCTTTGTGGTAGCCCCAGTAGATAAACTCCACCTTTCAGGAGAGTTTGTGTTGGCTTCACTGTGGCTTCTAAATTTCCCAGTTTCCTTGTATCAAAGTAGATATACCTTCTCCAGTTGGTTCATCACAAACCCGCTACCTTCTGTGCTCTATTTGGCCAAATACACCATGTCAGAAGCCTGTGACTATTTGGATTTGTTACCCCTGTTTTGTGAGAACATAGTATGTTCTCACAAAAAGATTTACTTTTCCTGGCTTAAAAAGGACTCATTATTTTCACTCCAACCTTGCTAGTCATTTCTTTTATACCTTAAAATAACTTCCTATCATCCTAACCATGACAGTTGACAAAGAATGAAGATAGGTTTTTTATTAATCAAAAATAAAGGGCCGGTGAGATGGCTCAGTGGCGTAAGCGCCTGCCTTGCAAGCGTGAGGGCCCGAGTTCGACTCCCGGATCCCACATACGGAAAAGGGGCTGGTGATATCGCTCAGCGGCATGGGCGCCTGTTGGCGCGCGAGGTCCTGAGGTCGACCCCCCGGTACCCACAAAAAAAAATAAATAAATAAAAATAAAAAAAAAATAAAGTTATTACAGTCTGTTTGAAAGTATGAACCATAGTGAAGAGAAGAAACCAAAAAGGATCTTAATGTGAGAATATCACTTATCACTACATAAGAATACAAAAATTAAACCTCATGAGAAGACTTACATGTCAATTTTTTTCAAGTAGAATATTAATTTTTTTTCAATAGAGAACATTAATATCCACTTTGTACTTACACTGGAAGCAAATATTGTTCTCCCAGTAAAGAAGATTTTTTTTATTATATGTACCATAACACTGTGTATCACCATAATTTCTTGATGTAGTTAATAAAATAGATTCTGGAATGTCCCAAAGCATTTTTTGTTTGTCTTTAAAAATATTTTTCTATAAATATTTAGTCATATAAAATAATTATAAATCACTTTTTTTTTGTGGATACCGGGGGTCGACCTCAGGACCTCGCGCGCCAGCAGGCGCCCGTGCCGCTGAGCGATATCACCATCCCTTTTTTCGTATGTGGGTTCCAGGAGTCGAACTCGGGCCCTTGCGCTTGCCAGGCAGGCACTTACGCCTCTGAGCCATCTCACCGGTCCTATAAATCACTTTAATACATAAAATTAAAACAAAATATTTCTGCTCGTGCATGCTTATATTCCAGTGACACAAATATTTAATGATTATATATTAAATCATCAATTAAATAATCTTTCTAATTTCTGAAAGGAATCATTTATATCTATGTGTTATATATCTCAAACTTGTTTATCAATTTAATAATTCTTTCTATATTATAAAATATATTTCATATATATGAGGCCTGACTTCCATACACATAGCAGCATACTTTTGAAGAGAAACTACATGAGAGTTTTAGAAAGTCATACATAATTTTAATGAAAGAATACTTTCATAAAATTAATCTTTTTTCCCATTTTCATGAGAAGGAAATTGCCAGGTTCAAACATATTCATTCATAGCTAAGTAACACAGCACCCAAATGTCTTCCTGAAATCACTTAGTATAAATGTAGTATAAATATGTTAATTCATAACAATAGTGGGTTAAATAAATGTTGCTGTTAGTATAGTGTAATTTTCTTTTGTGATAAATGCCATTGACTTGCTGTTTACTTTTCAATTGATTTTATTTTCCAAATTATATACCAAACAGTCCCATGGGCTTCCTGAATATATGAGGGCTCACAATGAAAAATGTGCATAGTTTTAGCACCAACTTTGTAAATTGCCTTAATAATAGCTGGTATAATGTAATAGTATTTTCAACCAGTACTTTTAATTTCTAGCTCATAAAGCCTTTTCATTGAACCCCAAGGGTGTAGCTATAAAAATAAGATTTAATTTTGTATATAATGTGGCCTAAATTAGCTTTAAAGCAATAGGAGAACATGCAGTTACAAAAGATAGGCTGAAATTATTCTAACTTGATATGAATTTCTGTAACAAAATTAATTATTATTTTTAGGTAACATAATTTATAGTGAAAATTTAAGGTTATTCAGAATGCACATTTTAAATCTTATTTTTAAAACTGTGACAAATATATGGGAAACCTTCATGGACATAAAAGAAGAAAAACAATAAGCCAAACATACTTTTCCCTTAACTTCAAACACCCAGGTAAGTCATGAAGGCCAGAATTACTTGGGTAATATTAACCTAAGAATATCTCTTTTAGTTTCTTGCCAGTTACTTGCCTTTGAAACAAAACAGAGAAAGCACAAATTTTCCTTTTGGTACCTTGTATTTGTATACAAGGAATAAAATACTTTCTTATATCTGTATGGTGCTTTAAAGTTGACTGTAAGTTCCTGTTTGTAATTTCACTTTGCCAATGTGTAAACATTTACAGCAAGTCTTACTATCTCCATCTCATTAGTAAGTAAGTCTAGCATCTTATCCAAGATGAATGCCTAGAGATGTCTTACTTAAGTGACACATTTTTTAAATTTCTAAAATAAAAAAAAAATCCAAGAAGGCATGACTATTTTTAGTAAAGCAAATAATAGCTATAAAATCAAACAGAGTGCACAATATAGTACTTAACACTTTTGGAAGTTGTTTTGTTTTGTTTCATTTTGTTTGTTTTGAAAACACCATCTTTCTCTGTTGTCCAGGCTGGTCTTAAATTTCTTCACTCAAGAGATCCTCCTGCCTAAGCTTCCCAAGTAGCTGGGACTACAGATGTGTACTACTGATCCCAGCCAGAGCTTAACATCAATTGGCCTATATTTTTATATTGAGGAAACACATTTAGGTAGAGTCTTTTCCTAAATAAATTTTAATCTTTAAAATAAATTTTAAAAATCATGAAATACATATTCATATTTTAAAATGGTATTGCAGTTTTATTCTTTCCTGCCTAAATTTTGCACATAATTTCTTTATGCTTTGAAACTTTGTCAGTTTCCACATAAGAAATGGGCAAAAATAATATATAAGAAAGTACTGCTAAATGTAAGAGCTCAAATTTCTGATTTTTTGGACCAACTTGTGAAGACTAATTATCTTAAGTAAATCATGTCATATTTCAGGGCATTGACTTTGCAATTGTTATATGAAATAATTGGAATACATGAATTCTATGTGCCACATTCACCTTAAAAATGTGTACAAAAATACTAAAGAAGCTTACATTTTTCCCAGAACTGCTGCTTTTCAATCTTTTTTAGCTTAATTCATTCTTCCCAAAAAGACAACTGTTTTATTATTTAACAGTAAGCCAATTTTTGAAAATTAGTACCCAAAAAAATGAATAATGGGAGGACAATGCAGTATCTAAAAGTATGTTTTTAAATGTCACAATTTAACATGTGGGGGAAAGAGCCAGAGTAAAAATACTTAGTTGTATTTAATAAACATGAGAAATACTATATCTTATTTATCCTAAAGTAATAAAATAATTTGCCATACAAACATGTTGCTGTCACAAAATATGGGACACACTTTATAGCACGAGAATCTCCAGTTGTTTTAAAGAATAGCCATGGTCGCTGAAGCAGTGCTTGGGAGCAACACCAGCATGGGGGTCGTCCCTGTCCTGCAAGGGACCTGGATCACAGGGCACCCCGGCAGCACTTTGAAGGCCTGACTGTGAGCTCACTAAGAAGCCTGACATGATGCTTATTTATTACCAATCTGGGGAATTTTCTTCCCCTTACTCATTTTTTTCAGACTTGTCTTTAACTGAACATTTAATTTGTTTAGTCGCTGTGATTATGCTTCGGTCACATTTGGCGATGGGAATGATCTGGAAAGCTTACAGGGAATACATTACAGTGCCATAAATTTGAGATGGAAGTATGTTTTTGTATTTCTGCCAGGAATATCAGACAGCAAGTAACTGTTCGAAAATCTGCTTTTTAGTCTGCTCTGTTAATACAGGGGTGGGTGGTCCTGAGGTCATCTCAAAAAGACAATCACTATTCCTGATGTGTCCTGCTCTGTCTTTCCTGTTGACAGAGAAAGAGGTGAGGTTTGAGTTCAAGGTTTGGGGAATTTACTTTCTAACTCTGAATTGATTTTATAAATAAACTTTGGAGTTTTGTTACTTTTTTTTTTTTTTTTTGCACCAACATAGATTTATCATTGCTTCAGCTTTTCATAGTTATAAACTCCTTTGCAGAGGTTGCACATTCCACACCTGAGGTGGGATGCCCACTTTGTCCCAGCCCTAGACCGTGAAGAATGTGTTCCTGATCTGCATCTGCATCCTGGCTTCCTGCGAGATAAAGAGGGATTCAGACATAAAGACTGGGAATTCCCATGAAGAGACGAAAATAAATGATGTGGTTCAAAGGAAAAGTTGTTACAAGAAGAGATGCATTCCTGATGTTGTGCAAAGGATTATAAGCATTCCCTATTCTGCAAAAGTTCCCTGACAGCAGTTACATTTGCCAATTCAGTGTCTCCATGAGTTATCTGACTCACAAGTGTTTATTGTGAAAAGATATGTTGCCTGGCAACAGCTTTAACATGGTGCAACTGACTTTTCTGCACTTCTAAAAAGATGTTTTATTCATTAGTTGCCTTCCTTTGCTTATTTATGTGAGTTTACCCTTCCCTCTGTATCAATTTTCACTTTCTACTTTTGAACATCTCTCTTTGCATCTATGCTAAATGTGCCATTGTTCATCATTTATATACATCCACATTATACAATGAATATGAAACTGGCTGGCTGAGAGGCCCATCTCTTGTTTTGTGGGGAACAAGTAGCCATCATTGAGAACTACATTAGGTTATTTCAAAGATGCCATTGGTATTTAAAATTGTTTTCCAAAAATGGGCATTCTGAGGAGAGAGAGACACAGAGAGACAGACAGACACAGAGAGACAGAGAAGGTTGACATGACCAAGTCATTAATGTATTATATGCCATAATAGTAAACTTTAATGGTGAACTTTAGCAATACGGAAAAATATCAAATGAGGGATTTTTACTACAAACTTTGTTAAACCCATATTGGCATTATAGCCAACACTATTGTATTTCTTCCCTGCCCACAAATGACCAAGGGAAGGTTATTATACCCATCAGCTTCTTTAAGTCTGAACAAGCAATCTGAGCCACACAGGGAATAACTTAGACATCTGAATTCTAATCATAAAATTTCCATCCTGAGATAATTTTGTCTAAGCTTTTAAAAAATAAATTACAGTCTAAGAAGTGTTATATTACTTTACTAAAGTCACACAACTGCTTAGTAACTTAGGTCACAAAAGTACGATGCTGCACTTTCAACATCACAAATTCTTCATTCTTCTGATTTACAATAAGTTACAAAAATATTACTTTAGTAGAAAGCATAACACTTCAGAAAAAGGAGATCTGGCCACAATGGCTACCTGATATTACTGTCACTCTGATGGGTGCTAGAGATTCTGTTAGTAATTCTCACTATGTAATTTTTTAAAAAAGAAATAACATTACTGTACTTAGTATGCATCCCATACTAGCACCACAATGTACACATTATCCCATTTAAGCTTCACAGCACTAGCAGGAGAACTTTATCATGTCCATTTTGTGAAGATTTAAGCATTAGTTACTTATGCAATTCATGCAGCAAGCAAGTGCACAGCTAGGATTTGTACCTGAGCATTGATCTGCATCCTCTAAGACCATGTAAACATAAGTGTATATCTTATACATGATTGCATTTCTACATGAGTATATGTTATTAAAATCATTTGAATCTACAGCTGAAAAAAATCTGGAAAACAAAATATTTGCTTAGCTATAATTTATTTGGCTTCTGATATTCCAGTGCTGTATTATATCGCATGCTTAAGCAAATGAAAGACTCATTCATTCAACAAGTATATATTCTTTTTTTTTTTTTGTGGGTACTGGGGGTCGACCTCAGGGCCTCGCACACCAGCAGGTGCCCATGCCGCTGAGCAATATCACCAGCCCTTTTTTCGTATGTGGGTACCGGGAGTCGAACTCAGGACCTCGAGCTTGCCAGGCAGGCGCTTATGCCACTGAGCCATCTCACCAGCCCATCAACAAGTATATATTCATTTCCTGCTGCACTCGGGATAGTACCCTGTGGACACAGCCATGGAAACCAAAAGATTTTCATACTGTCTTCATTTTGCTCACATTTTTAGAAGGTAGCTAAATAGCTTCTACTTGTCAGAAAAGGGAGTAAGGATGGGATTAGAGTTCCATGTGAGGAGAAATTAATCTTATGGTCGGATCCGATTAAGGTGGGTAGTAGTAAACTAAGTCTCTAAGACAGGAAGGGGTAGAGCAGTTGGTTTCAGGAGCTGAAGAGGAGCACTGTGGTTAGAGTACAGTTAGCAAGCCAGAGGAAGGACATGAGGCTGGTGAGAGAGGGAGGAACAAAGGGACAGAGGGCTGGGCAGGCCAAGCTAAGGAGGCTGGAATTGTCCTACCTTCCTGGAGAGTACAGTTCAGTAAAAGCATAGAATTATTGAAAAAACACATAATTTATAATTGGCACTGCATGAATTGGTTTACTGTTGAGACCAATTTCTCAAAATGTTCCATCACAAATACAGTCTTATTCCAGTTTTGGCGTAGATCGGCAATCTAAAACATTGACAATCATTCCAACAGTACTCAATTTCTAAGTCAATTTTGTGTTTCAATTACCCATACACTTATCTTTGTAAAATAAATATGACCTCATTTACAGTTCTTATAGTGCTATTTTAATTTTAGTGCTTTCCTCGACCATAAATTATTCTAATGAAAACATGATGGAGAAATTATAAAATGTGAAATACAAAATAAATTGTTCACAATTAATAATTGTTTTATACTAATAATACTCTTTTAAAAAATACATTTATTCTACATACTTGGTTAATTACAGGATGAAATGAGTGCCCACCATATTTACAGAAAGATGATCATGAAAAGAAGCAATCAGGGTAAATGCTGTCAATGTTAAACTAAAATGAGGCCAAAGACTCAAAATGGGCTGAGTGTGCAGCACCGTATCTCCTTCCCAGTGTTCCATCTTGTTCTTTTTTTTTTTTTTTTGTGGGTAGCGGGGGGTCAACCTCAGGACCTTGCACGCCAGCAGGCACCCGTGCCACTGAGCAATATTACCGGCCCCTTTTTCGTATGTGGGTTCCGGGAGTCGAACTCGGGCCCTCGCGCTTGCCGGGCAGGCGCTTAAGCCACTGAGCTATCTCACCGGCCCCCCATCTTGTTCTTAACTTGGTTTAACAACTTATTTTAAAATTTTAAAAGTAAGAAAAAACCTGGGTCATTGTTTTGTTTCTGTGCTACACAAATGACAATGATGTAATTTTTATAACTGAAAAGTTGATTACAAGCTGGACTATATCCTAAACTTTTGATGTAAGACCAATTTAGAAATAATTGAATCCACATTTGGAGAAACCACTAATAGCTGTTTATAAACTACTAGGTAGTATTCATATTCATAGTGGGAAACTCAGACCATTCAAAACTCAAAATGTGGAGTCAATAGAATTTATAGCATCTGACTTTACCATGTTAAACACTTCAATGTGATTACTATGTCTCAATGTTAAAATTAACGATGCTGGCACATCTATGAAAATAATAATTTTCATTTGCTTTTCTATAGCAAATCTCATTTTGTACTTATAGTCTATCATGTTTTTATGTTTTAGTAATTCAGATAAAATACAACTTTTTCAATTATTTCTCATTATTATAAGTTGGCAATGAAGGATAAATGAAAAAAATAATTCTATTTTCTTCTTGAAGCCCTAAGTTGCATATATCATGACAAGCATGTCACAGCAAAAGTCAGTGAAGCAGATAATTACCCCAAATTAGGAGATTGTGCTTCTGCTGACATTTAAGTTTTGAACCTAATGGTTTCACTATTTAACTGACCTTTGCTCTACTAATTATGGGCACTTACAGCATTAAATCATTTTTAAAATCAGTATATTATCTAATTAGAGAAAATATTAATATAATCACCATGATTTTGATATGCAAGCATCCAGTAGTAGTGACAACAATCCTTAGCTTAAACCCACAAGACAAAGGTAAGAAACAATGCTAACAAAAACCCAACTTATTAATTTCCTAATCTTTGCAAGAAAAATTATCCCTCCATTCCTGTCAAATCATAAAGTGTGAGAATGCTAAACTCCCACATAAAGTGGCATAATGTTATACTCATCTCTAGATTATTTGTAAAACCTAATACAATGTCAGTACTATGTAAATATCAATTATATTGTATGGTATAGGGAACTGTGATAAGAAAAAGTATGTACATGTTCAGTTCAGATGCAATTTTTTTCAAATATATTCCATCACTGCTTGGTTGAATGTGAAGATGCAGAACCCAGTGGATGCAGAGGGGCAAGGTATTAAATCGGTTTATGGTCATGATGTGTATAGACATTTGTGCTTTCAGGAGATAGCTTTGAAGATTCTATACAAAGCAAAAGCTGTATTAATACCACCTCAAAATGGCAAATATAGCTAAGACTGAGAGGGGTGAGGAGCAGGCAAAACAGTAAGTTTGTTTAGTGTTTTTTACATGACAAGTGCTATTCTAAATACTTTCTTGCACAATCTCATCTTTCAAATCATTGCACAGCCCTAATGAGGAAGGTAGTGATATTGCTATTACAATAAACTTTTACAGATGAAGAAACTAAAACATAGGGAAGTTCACATCCTAGGGTAGAAATCTACAAGGCACTGTTGATTGCCTCTTTGCATATAAAACAGATTTTTCAAACATCCCTCCTGTGTTTTCTAAAGGCCTACCCTGGTGTATCTTTAGGTTGATTTTTGTAGTCTTTTTGCCAGCTAGTTTACACAGGTTTCAGTCTCCTGGTGTCTGCTATCAAAACACTCTGATTTTCAATACGGCCATTGTGTAATAAAGTTTGAGCACCAGTCATCTGTCGTGCTGCCTTTCTTGTTGAATCGTCAGCTATGTTACTAAACCAGAGAGTTGCACAGCATTTCAGTGGGCAAGAAATGGCCCTGAAAACATTTCATCTGTTGGCACAACCAAAGAAGTCCTAAAGGGACCATGACCCCAAAATCAAAGCTCCTACAAATTAGATGAAGAAAAGAAACAAAAATCCTCAGTATCCCCCTTCACAGCCATGGCATGTTGTGTACTGAGCACTTAGCTTGTGAGCTCCGAGAGGATTTATCCTGTAGTAGAAGGCAGTTTCGAGGACTTCCTAGTACCTTTTCTAGAAATTCCTAACTGAACATTTGCATGCTGGATTCCTCTCACAAATGTGTTTATATGGTGCTTTTTTCCCATACAGTTAAGAAAACTTAAAAGCCAGGGATTCTGTAGAAAATTAGAATTTAGTGTCTCCTTTAAAAAATATGACAATCAGGTCTGGGCAGACCCCACACAACAGCAATCAGGAACGAGTCACTACGTGCCCCAGAGTGGACATTATATCTCCAGTTGATTGCTACTCTCATCACATCCTGTTATCTTATATCCGTCACATTTCCCATGTGGCTCATCGTTCTAGACATTTGAGTTTGTTAACCTTGCTGTAGTCCAAGATTTCCTCCAGATCCAAAATTACATTTGTTTCAACAGAAAGAAAACTAAGGCACCACTAACCTAACTTACTCATCACCAGGCTGGGACTAGTTCAGAGAATAGGCAGACTGGTACTCAGATCCTCTGAAGCCCAGATTTTTGCTTTTTCCAGTATATCTATGGCCTCTCGTTTGCACATGAAGGGATAAGATTCTAGCACAGTGAAATGGGGGAGTACAATCTTGCAGCTATAAGGAAAGCTAACTTAGTTTCCTTGGGAAGTAAGAAAACCTGGGAGTTGGGTTAAGAGTCAAGCAGTCCACGTGTGTTCCTACGAATCCTATTTACAGAAAAGATTTCTAGACCTGAGCGTGTGTGTTCTGAACAGGAAGCATAATGTTGAGGGGTGGAAGGAGCTTAGTGAAGAGAAGGCACCAATATAGGTTGGGCAGCTCCTTTGACACCATCAACTGACTCCCTGTGTGGCCTGAAGTTCTCTGCACACAGACGTGTCTGTAAGATTCTCTCCATCCCAGAGTGGGATCATGGTTTCCCAGTGTTCCCAAGAAGCTCAAATATATGTTTGACTTCAAGCTAAACCCACCTAGTCCTGAAGGTCATCACAAAGATTTAAAATATAATCTTGCCCAACTTTTTATAATAAATTGCTGAACAAAAATTTTAGTTCCTCTGGGGCAATCAAACACAACAATTTACAAGTGACTAGGCTCTATAAAATAATCTGGCAATTCTTTTCCCAGAAATCCTCTCATTCAAATAGGATTTCACACTAATTAGTTATTATTTTTATTCAGAAGCAGTAGTCAGCCTAGAAACCAAACTTAAACAGTTCCTGGAACAAAACTTTTTTGTCTAAAAACTAACAGATTTATTGCAGAAATTAAAAACGCCTGGTCTTAAATGTGTGCACATATGATTACAACCAAGTTAAATCAAATTAAATTGAGTGGGCGCATGTTTCATAGTTTTGAAATAAATAAAATGCTACATTTTCACTTCTATAGAGACCAAGTAGATGAAAATAAAAAACTTCATTGTTATTTACTCAACTAGTGTTTTCCTAAATGCAAAGTAAGAACCTAGATCTTTATTTACTAAATGGTTAATTATTAAATTGAGTTTGATGTCTGCAACACAAAGCTTTCAAATAATCCAGAGCGAAAGATTTCTAACAAGCTACACAATGTCTTGTGTTCAGTCTGTTTGTTCTGCTTGGAGAGGCAGCATAGCACTGTTGGTCCGATCTGGGTCTTCTCAAAGGAAAGGCACTGGATTTTATTATTTATTTGTAATCTAAATTCTAAAAACCTGCTGTTTTCTCTGTCATAAATCCCATGTTCGAAACCATATTCTGCCTTTTAAGCCTTTAAAATGTTCTCAACTGAATCAAAGTGAGAAAGTTTTTTTTGTTGTTGTTGTTGTTTTTTTTATTTTTTCTCCCCAAATGATATCTCACTAAAGAAAAATGTGGGGGAAACGAGTCTTCCCGTTCACATTTGCTCATGTACTTCAAACATCTGTTTCTCATAAGCTAAAGCTCCATATTTTACCTATCCTGATACCATTACCCTGTTATGTAGAAAAAATGCAGGCTTTTTAAAATAAAACAAATTGAATCAATAAGGTCATGGTTAAAGCCACAAGCTTTGGAGTTAGATAGACGTGAGTTCTAATTTGACTGCCCCTCCCACCATGGCCACTAGGTTTTCAATTTCATTAAACCTTGGATTTCTCACTATAAAAAGAAGAGAGTAATACCTACCAAGTAGAGCTTCATTCATAAAATGAAACAATAGTGTAAAATGTTTTGACACGTTACAGGGCATAGAACATCATCACTCAGTAGATGTATAATTTAGAGTTGTTCTCATAGAATGGTTGCAGTACAAGAATGCTGGTAAGTACCAAACATTTTCTCATTTCATGTAAGGGAAAGAAGAGGTTGATCAAGGGGGTTCATACCCTTATTTGTTATGTTGTGCTATTGGTCTACTTACTAATGAACAGGTAACAATTATGGGAAGAAAGAAACTTGAAAAATGGAATGCCCCCTCATCAAAAAACATAATAGTTAAATTAAAAGGATAAGAGGAAATCAAAGGGGAGATTATGCAAAGGGGAAAAAGAAAGAAGAAGTGCAAGAAGGAGGGAGAATGTAGCACCCTCTGAAATCATTCGGTCTGGCCACTTTTCCCTGCGTAATGAAAGGACAGAATGCAGAAACCATGTACACATCACTGGGGAGAAGAGATACTAACAGCAGTGCTGTAATGTGGGGATGAAGGGAGAAGCGCAATAAAAATGTATACCCACAAACACAATCGGATTCCGTAAAAGAGTGTGGGTACATGAATTTTTAAAAATACATAGGTATTTATTTGCAGCAGATATATTTAAATATTAGACATGTTAAAATATATAGGATGTACACATATATACTCTAAGATCCAGACCAATAACTATAAAGAGATAGGTTATTCTTTTCACATGCCATGTGCCTGCTGCTTTTTTAAACTTCCTGTAGTCACAGTAACCAGTACTGTCACACACACATCTACAGACTGAAATACTTCCTCTATGATAATGAAGACTGCACAGTGCCGATGCTTTTGGACTTGATGCTTTATCAATAGGCTCTTTCAAATTTTGTGAGAATCCTTGCATAGGTGACAAAGAATTGTTATAGGCAAGGTGATCTTACTTCAGGCATGGACCAAATATTAATAAAATTTTAAGAATTTTTTCTGCTATAAAGCTTTCTTTTTTAAGTAGTTGGCCTTTTTCTCAAATTTCAACTAAAACTTGTATAATTATATATATGTAACTATATATAACTAATGTAAATAGTGTCAAACATTTTCTAAAATGTCTCTGATTTCAGGGCCTACTTATATAATTTTTTCAACTTGAATTTCTTTTTACTATATTGTGATAAACAATATTTAAACCAATACTAAAAATACACGTTTTTCAGGGACTATAATATCTACAATAAGAATGTGATCTAGTCTATTTAACACAAATTTTATACTACTTTGCAAATAGTCTTATTTTTTATATTACTTTATCATTTTTATCATTAATTTATTAATGCTTTATTGTATATGATTAATTTGCACTAATAACATTTAAAAGTGCCAGTCAAAAGATAGACAGAGTACAAAGTTACATGTGCTGTCCTATTTTAATCATTATACAATTTGTGTGAGGGAAGGTCTATTACTATAATTCCTATTTTGAAACAGAAAAAACTGAGACTTTAAGTAAACGAGTTACTCATAGTCACGCAGCTATTAAAAATAACCTGGTTTAAACATAAAGATTTCCAATACTGAAGTACATGGCAACCAGTCCTTTTAATTTGACTATTCTTTTTTTTTTTTTTTTTTTTTTGTGGGTACCGGGGGTCGATCTCAGGACTTCACACGCCAGCAGGCGCCCGTGCCACTGAGGGATATCACCGGCCCTTTTCTCGTACGTGGGTTTGCGGGAGTTGAACTCGGGCCCTCGCACTTGCCAGGCAGGCGTTTATGCCGCTGAGCCATCTCACGGGCCCTAATTTGACTATTCTAACTATAGTCGGTTCATATGTTTCAGACAGGTGAATCTTTTCTATTTGTTAATAATAAGTGCATTTTTCCTTTTATTCACATGAAAATAATGAAATGATTTAAAAGAAAATTAAATTTAAAATTAGCCAAAAAGTGTGTTTACAATGATGTATGTCATATATCAGTGTATATGAAAGCATTTTTATCTCCTCCAACATTTTGTTCTAGCTTCAATAAGAACCAACAAAATGGCTTCTTGATTCTCATATTGTGTTAGAACTAGTTCTGGTCCTCAAAGTCAGTAAATTAGTGACAGTCCTGGTGCTTAAAGTGTCTAAAACTTAAATTAAGTGGAGATATATTTGGTCTTATATATAATAACCAGCAAAACCTACTTCTTGGACTTAGAGTTCAAAATAAGAGTGGAAGAAAATTAGTCTATATTTAGTCTAGGACTTTGTATGAAAGAAGGGTTGTTCACTTGATCAGAAGATAGTAGAGTACTTGTCAATCCCAAGAACTTACTTTAGAGATATGTATTGTTTGAGGTCTTACATATTCAGTAAAGCACATTAAAAAATTATCTTATCTGAGACAGAAGCAACAACATGGCTCAATAGAGGAGGAGCCACATTGGAGCGACTCAGAGAAAATCAACCCAAACCACAGGTAATTGGAAGAAAGGGAGAAACATACATCCCAAGGCCAAAATCAATCTGAAATAAGAGACTTGTAGATCAAACAAAACGTAGACATAGGACTTTATAAAAAAGTTGTACCAGCCCACAGGGCTACAGTGGAACTGCTACCAGCATGCAGAGCAGGAACCACCATTTCTTGGAAGTTTCCAAAACACTGATGGACTGCAAAAGTGTGGCTAAATCAAGCCCCACAGGATAGATTTGGGATATAAGGCCCCTCTCTCCTTTTGCCCTCCCCCACACAGTCGATGCTGCAGCCTAATGGCAAATTTCACTGGCACACAGGGGCGAGTGACCAGGAAACTGCTCCCTCCCCAACGGGACACCAGGGTGTTTTTGTTTGGGTTTGTTTGTTTGTTTGTTGTGTGCCCTAACAGCTAACTGGAATCCCTCCCCTAGTGACAACAAGGTTAGCGACCACAGCAGAGGTGGTGAAAGTAGTGAGTGGAACAGAACGACCCTTCCTGCCCTGCAACCAGTGACTTGAGAAAGGAAAAGGGACACGTGGGATTTAAGCAGCCTTGGGCCACTGCAGAGCAATGATTGGGAGGTCAGCACTCTACCCACTGGAGAGAAGATCAAAGGGGGACTGAGCAGCTGTGTGCTGTCTCAGCAGTGACAACAGCACCCCCACCACACTCCCACCCTGTGACAAGCAGTATGACAGAATAGAGATGTGCTAGTGGGAGTGGAACAGAGGAGGCTGTGCAAGGACCAGGAGGAGCCAACCATACACGGAACTGGGAGCAGCCTTGGGCTGTCTCTGTCTGAGGATGCCACAGCAACCAGGAGAGCAATGCAGAGACAATCAGGGTAAAGAGACATGGGCGGGCGCTGGGGGACAAACAGAAAGCTGCTGGCTGAAGACTCTGGTCCCCAGCCCCACACCTGGAAGCCAAGATCACCCCTGCACCCAGTAGTAATCCTACTGCAGACTCGGTGAGGTTACCCAGCACAGTTTTGGGCTCTGACTTAGACACTACAACAGAACCGTGGACACCAGAAGATTTTTTTTTCCTTTGTTTTGTTCTCATTCTTTTTCCATCTGGTTGCTTTTTGTTGTTTTTTTGTTTGCTTCCTCATTTGTTTTGGGGTTTTATTGGTTGTCTAAGATTGTACTTTTATGATATTTTCTTCTGTTCATCTTCTTTCCTCAACTATCTTTTTTGACTGTTTGATTTTTTTCATGACAGTGAACATTGTCTCTAGGCTTTCTGGTTCACTTCAATATGCATTTGCTTTCTCCTTCATTCTTTCCTGTCCGCTGCTCCAGTTTACCAAAGCTCAGGTGATAATCCTTAATCCTCCAGCCTCGTTCTACTATATTTCTCTGCATTAATTTCTCTGTTTGGCCCTGAAACCTCTCAAATACCCCCCCAGGGTAAAATCACTCTACTAAAGGGAAACTCATTGCACACAAGCTCCTGATTTATGTTGGATTTTGTTATATAACTGTAAATCTTGTTCCTGTGGTTAAAGGTACCAAATTAATAGTTACCACAGTCTATCAGTTTCTAAGCTGTGCTTGATGCTATTGTTATTGCTAATTGTACTACTTTAGCCATGAAGACATATCTCTTGTAATCATTGTTCTCCACTGTATGACAACCCTGTGATTGTCTGGGGTCCTAACCATCACCATAGTCCAGTACCAAAGGACTGGGAGCTGAGCCAAATAGATAGTAACTTCTCATCCCTGATAAAATGGGAAGGTAGGATCTTGGGACAGAAGCAAAGACCAAGAACCACCTACACCTAGAAGACATCTCTGAGGAATAGCTATTTTGTAGGGAAGCCTCAATAGTGGTGTTAAAGCTATCTACTGTAACAAATTTACAAGCATCGACACAGAAAACAAAATAAAATTTAAAAATGGAAATTGACAAGGTGCAGAAACAACATGTAACCCAATGTCCAGCTCACCCAGGACAATTCCAGATGAAATTAGAGAAAAAATTAAACAGTATCTACAATTAAACAATAATGCTAATACAACATACTGGAACTTATAGGATGCAATGAAAGTACTCCTAAGAGTGAAATTTATAGCAGTGAACTCTCATTTCAGGAAAACAGAACAACCTCAAATAACCTAATGTTGAACCTCAAATTTCTAGAAAAAGAACAAGTCAAGTCCAAAGCATGTATGAGGGAGGATACTATAAAGATCAGAGAAGAAATTATTGCAATTGACACTAAGTAAACAATACAGAGCTGGGGATGTAGCTAAGTGGTAGAGTGCCTGCCTAACATGCACAAGGCCCCAAGCTCATCCCCAATACCACCAAAAAAAAAAAAAAAAAGCGAAGAGTTGGTTCTTTGAAAGATGAAATAAAACTGATAAACCCTTAACCATCCTTATTAGAAAAGGAAAGACCCAAATCCATGCAATTAGGAATGAAAAGAGTGAAATCACAACAGAATCTGCAGAAATCCAGAAGATGATCAATGCCTACTTCAAGAAACTTTACTCTGATAAGATGGAAAACACAGAAGAAATGGACAGATTTCTGAATACAAATGAATTACCAAAGCTGAATCAAGAAGATATAAAAATCCTAAATAACCCAATTTCAGAAAATGTAACGAAAAGTGTACCAACAAAGAAAAGCCCAGGTCCTGATGGATTCAGTGCTGAATTCTATAAGAAATTTAGAGATCTAGTGCCATTACACCTCCAACTCTTTACTGAAATTGAAAAGGAAGCAAAATACTCCCAAAGTCATTCCTGGAAGCAAGCATTACTCTGATACCAAAACCAGAGAAGGGGACTGGTGAGATGGCTCAGCAGCATAAGTGCCTGCCTGGCAGGCATGAGGTCCTGAGTTAGACTCCCGGTACCCACATACGAAGAAAGGGCCAGTGATATTGCTCAGCGGCATGGGCACCTGCTGGCACGCAAGGTCCTGAGTTCAACCCCTGGTACCCACAAAAAAAAAAAAAAAAAAAAAAAAAAAAACAGAGAAGGACCCAACCAAAAAAGAGAACTGCAGGCCAATCTCTCTAATGAACACAGACACAAAAATCCTCAATAATATACTGGAAAACAGAATGTATCAAATCATCAAGAAGATTATATAACACGATCAAGCAGAATTCATCTCAGGGATGCAGGGATGGTTCCACATGCACAAATCAATTAATGTAACACACCATACCAACAGAGCCAAAGGCAAAAATCACGTGATCATCTCAATAGATGCAGAAAAAGCATTTGACAAAGTCCAAATTCATGAAAAAAAGTATAGAAAATTAGAATATATTGTCTTTATCTCAATCTGATAAAGGCCATCTATGACAAACCAACAGCCAGCGTCACACTAAATGGTCGACTACTAAAAGCTTTCACCATAAAATCAGGAACGAGATAAGAATGTGCACTATCACCACTCCTATTCAATACAGTTCTGGAAACATTAAGCAGTGCAATTATATAAGAGAAAGAAATAAAAATAATAAAAATGGGAAAGGAGCAGTTAAATTATCATTATTTGCATATGACATGATATTCTACGTAGAAGATCCCAAAAACTCCATCAAAAGACTTCTAGATTTAATAGCCAAATTTATTCAAATAGCTGGATACAAAGTCAACACTCAAAAATCAATAGAATCCCTGTACACAAATTACAAATTCCCTGGGAGAGAAATTAGGGAAACAACACCTTTCACAATATCATCAAAAAAATGAAATATTTAGGAATCAATCTAACAAAGGAAGTAAGAGATCATTACATTGAAAACTACAATATTCTGAAAAAGGAGATCAAAGAGGATATCAGAAAATGGAAAGATATCCTTTGTTTATGGGTAGGAAGAACCAACATAGTGAAAATGGTCATACTCCCAGAATTGTTATACAGATTTAATTCAATCCCTATCAAAATAACAGTAGCACAAATCACCAAACTAGAAAAAAAATTCCTAAAATGCATTTGGAACCAGAAGAGTCCTAGAACAGCAAAAACAATTCTCAACAACAAAGGCAAGTCAGGGGGCATCACAATCCCTGACTTGAAATTATACTATAAAGCTACTGTAATAAAAACAGCATGCCACTGGCAAAAAAAAAAAAAAAAAAGACCTGAGGATCAATGGAACAGATTAGAAGATGTAGAAACAACTCCAAACACATTCAGCCACCTTATCTTTGACAAAAGCGCCAAATACCTTCACTGGAAGAAAGATAACCTCTTTAATAAATTGTGATGGAAAAACTGCCTTTCCACATGACAAATACTAAAACTAGACCCATGTCTCTCATCATGTACTAAATTAAAATCAAAATTGATCAATGTATAAATATTAAAACAGAAAAAGTAAATCTGCTGAAAGAGAGAATAGATAGAACTCTTGAAGACATAGGTGTAAGCAAAGACTTCATGTACAATACCCTGAACACAAGGCAAATATTACAAAGAATCAACAACTGGAATCTCATCTTATTAAGGTTTTGAAAAAGAAATTACCAACAGAGTGGAGAGACAACCTACACAGAGGGATAAAATTTTAGCCAGTTGTTCCTCAAAGGACTAATATCTAGACCATATAAAGAATTGAAAAAAATCAGAACCCCAAATTTAAAGACCCAATCCAAAAATGGGCATCTGAGATGAATACACACTTCTCAAATGAAGTACAAATGGCAAATAAACATACGAAAAAATGTTCAACATCACTCGTCTTTCGAGAGATGCAAATTAGAACAACACTGAGATTCCATCTCACCCCAGAAAGAATGGCTATTGTCAAGAAAACAACCAATAACAAATGCTGGTGGGGCTGTGGGGGAAAAGCAACCCTTTCCTACTGTTGGTGGGGGTGTAGACTGGTGAAACTGCTGTGGAAATCAGTGTGGGGATTCCTCAAACCCTAGGACTAGAGGTCCCATTTGATCCAGCTATTCTTCTTGATATCTTCCTGAAAGAATTAAAATCATCATATCACAATGATATATGCACACCCATGTTTATATCAGCACAGTTTGTAATAGCTAAATCTTAGAAACAACCCATATGCCATCAACTGATGAATGGATAAAGAAGATGTGGTTTTTTCTATACGATGGAGCACTACTCAGCCATAAAGAAGGATAAACTTGAGACATCTCTAGGCAAATATATGCACCTTGAGACCATACTCTTAAGTGAAATAAATCTGTCACACATGTAAATAATGCAGTCTCTCCAGCGTGAGAAACTCCAAGTGTAAATAAGGCCCAAAATGTATAATAGATTTTGTGAAATAGGAAGAAATTGTTCAAAAGGGAAGGGGAAATAGGGAGGGGAGAGGGAGAAAGAAAGGAAGGGAAAAGAAAAAAAATGAGAAAATAAAGATAAAATGGAAACAAAACTTTGTAAATAAGGAGGGGAGGAAGGCTTGAAATGAGGGTAGGGGAATGGAAAAAAACAGGAATCAAGATATATTATGTACGGGTATAAATTATTTATGATAGATGTGATCATTATGCATATTTAAATTGTACCAATAAACTTGATTTTTTCTTTTTCTTTTTTTTTTGTGGGTACCGAGGGGTCGACCTCAGGACCTCGCGCGCCAACAGGCACCCGTGCCTCTGAGCGATATCACCGGCCCCTTTTTCGTATGTGGGTTCCGGGAGTCGAACTCGGGCCCTCGCGCTTGCAAGGCAGGCGCTTACGCCACTGAGCCATCTCACCGGCCCCCTTGATTTTTTAAAAGTTGTCTTATTGGAGACTTTTTTCCTAAATCAGTTTTCCTGGAGTATTTCTAAAACTATTAAGGTTTCCAAAGTGAGATGCATTATTTTTATATGTTATATTTCAACCATAATGTTTAGTTTTTGAAATATTCTTAAAGATGACAGTGTGCTTAATTTTATATATTAGATAATTTATTTCAATAGATAATTCATTTCTTAGGATGTTCTTTTTTTTTTTTCTTGTACCAGGAATCAAACTCAAGACCTTGCACTTGCCAGGCAGGCATATGTGCCGCTGAGCTATATTCCTAGCCAGAATTTTCAAATGTCATACAAACTTTAAAATTTGCTGTATTTAAGTGATTAAATAATTGTAGTAGCCCAAATTTCTAATAGACTTGTAAGAAATAATAAATTTTGCATGTTTTAAAGCAATTAATTTAAACTTTAGTATTCCTCTATATATAGCTAATAGCTTATTTCAAAGAAAAGATCCATTCTCACACTCCTGAGTATATGAACATGTAAAGAAGATAACTGATGGCTTTCATTATGACCAATATACTATTCATCTGTATGATTTTTCAATGGTAGAACTAAACAAGAAATACAAAAAGCTATAGACTGAGGAACACTACCTGGTAATGTTATTTTTATGACATAGAGTTTTAAATGTAAAGTCATTTTCCATGCACATACAACATTTAAATAGATGGCATTAGGAGAAGGACAAGTTTGCTTTAGTGTGGTTTAATGCCGCAAAATATGTTAATCATATGTATTCATGCTTTCATAAGAAATAATTTAAAACTTTATCCTTTGAAATCCTATGAAACACAACATGTGCCTTTTTACCTTTTATTCTTGATCCTGCCACCTTGGTTTTCCCTTTTTTGAAGTTCTACGCTCCCATCTAGGCCCAAGTCATTTGCCCCATATTGTTGCAGTCATTCAGATCTCCTCCTCACTTCCAGTGTGCTTTGCTCCACCTTCTTTAGGAGCTCCCTTATTTTGCTTGCGCTGTTATTATGTGCATGTAAGGTTCTCCTCTCCTTAGGGCGAAGATCTTTATTATCTTCAATATAACTGAATTCTGAACACTGTGCCTCACACAAACACTTATTTAATGGACACAATGTATTTTCATTTATTTTCTAAGAGATAATGCTGATTCAGATCAAGAAATTACTCTCCAATTTTTCCCCTTCTTTTCTCATCAAAATGGAAACAAAGCTTTTGTATATAAGGAGGGAAATAAGGGTTGAAGGGAGGGTAGGGGAATGGGAAAAAAGAAGAATCAAGTTATATCATGTACAGGTACAAATTCCTTATAATGAATGTGATGATAATGTATACCTAAAATGTACCAATAAGCTTAATTAATTTAAAAAAAGAAATTACTCTCCATCCCATGTACTGATACATTGCTAGCTTTTAATATTTAGGCGGATATTTCTGTCATTAAGCTTTTAAGGACTGTCTGTCCAAAATTAAACAGGCAGGAGATGTGTCGAACTCTTTCCTGATACCGAGTTTATAAAAAGCTTTCCCTAAAGTTCTGTGAGTTGAGAATAACAATTTTACCCATCTTTTAGTATCCATACACATTAAAAAATTTTATACTGTTCTTCTTAGTGAATATTACAAAAGCTTTCTGAAAGCAAATTAACTAGGCATTTTCAAAATACAGTACAGATCATGAATGAAATCAAATAAGAAATTTTAATTTCTTTATATGTTCACTCTGCTTTTGTGAGCCATGACTGGAAAATTTGCATTCTTACCCTTATCTTCTGTATTTAAGGATAATACTAAGTCTTTTTTCTTTTAACAGTGCTGGGGATCCAACCAAAGACCTCATACACACTAGACAAGTGCCCTATCGCTGAGCTGACCCGCAGCCCCTCCATAAGTCTTTTTAACTAGCATTTACTGAGTAGTTTCTGTGTGTGGGACACTGTTCTGACTTAATCTACACAACAATCTTATGAAGTAGACACTACTGTCTGCCACATTTCACGAACAAGAAACTGAGGCATTGAGAGATTAAGTTACCCCTGAAAGTCATCTGGTTAGTTCTGAAACAGGAAGAAGAGTCACCCTCTTCTGTGGACTCAGGATGAATTTTAACCACTGCTGTATGCTGCCTCCCACTGCGCGTATTTCATTGTGGAGATTATGAAAAATAACTAGCTGCCTAAATAGACCCACACTTTCATCTCCTCATTTCAACATTTAACATGCACATGTCCTTTTCTTCCATAATAATTTTCAAATGTATGGACTGGTTTTGATCATATTTGGCAAAAAGATATACATACTTAGCCTCCTTTGTTATTTGAGCCATAATTGAAATATTCCTAAAATATTCAAGAAGAGAGTCAGGACAGAGGAACCTTCTAAAGAGGACGAGAGCACAGAATGGTTGGTACAAACCTGAGTGGCCTGGAAAGAAGTTGGTTAAGGATCAACTCCTAGGGTAAGGAGTAACCAGGTTGGGCATTGCCTGACAGGGAGGTGACTGAGTTATTGTGCAAGCTGCCTATGTGGAGAAACTTATGGGTCCCACTATACAAGATACAAGGATGAACAATTGTCCCCCAAACTATTTGCTAACCCCAGGAATTATAACTAAATCTAAGGTGTACTCTAATGACCTTGTCTTAAATATAGTCTCTTGAATTTATTATTTGAAGTGGAATTTAGTTTTGACCAACTAAGTACAAATTTTTTTCTATGTTATAAATTTCTGAAAAAAGGCTAAGTCGATGTTTGTAATATTATGACTATAACATTTAGTGTTGTTCAATAAAATATGACATTTTTTCATGTTTTCTTAATTGACACTTTTTAGAAAGTAATTCCTATGAATTATTTTTGTTGTATTTAATTATTCTCAAATTTTTAATAAAACTATTGATATTAAGTTTTTAATTTTATGGTGTTGATGATATATAATTATCTAATATTAGGTGTGTAAATATATTCGTATATGTGTATTGTCAGTTTCTTAGCATTTTTATTGGTTAGTTATTTCTTTAAATAAATGCAGTCTGAATAAGGAAAATTTATTATCAAACATAAATGAAAACAAATGATTCAGTCAGTATTTCCATAGGTTAATTACCTCATACAATGTATAAAACTTTATCTAAGCGAGCAAATTATTCACCTGACTCATATTACGAAAAGTTGCTATCATTGTAGCAACTTAAGAAACATAATCAAGGAAAAATTAAATGAAATTCAAGAACATTTTTGATTAAGGCTTATGGCTGCCAATCAAATTCATAGTCCATCTGTGTTAGTTTATCATATCACTAATAAGAGATAATACAGTAACTATGTCGAAGCAGATAAGAATAATATTTGCAGACCTTGCTCATTGTAAATATTAGATTTGCACTGTACCTAAGTGGATATCTTCATATTTGAATGGACAAGAAAATACTTTTTCCCAAATGTATTTTTTGTATTAGAGATAATGATACTATGCAAATTAGCAAGGCTTAATGTTCCTACCAATATTTGATGATTTGAAATCAGCCCCTGGTTAACAGATGGTCCCATCATTGTGGAACATAATTGATATCCTCTATGAAAACCTCAACAAAAAGGCCAATGGACATATATTCCACCTGGTCCCTGGAAGAACTCTCATTTTTAGATTAAAAAAACTTTCCAAACGACAGTTTGTTGGCATAATCCTAAGTTTTATACTCTCCAAAACCAAATGTGTCTTTACAAACTTTTTTATACTTTTCAATTATTTTCTTAAAAATTTTGTTATCTGTGATGTTCTTGAAAAATATTTAAGATTTCTAAGGGGAATAATTATCATAGTAACTCATCCAGAGCAAATTTCCTGACAAAGGTTCATGAACTTATTACAATTCACAGGGGAGAATAAAAGCCAGCTACGTATGTAATCCAACCGGGTGTGCACCCAGACAAAGTTCAGGCAAAGCAAATGGAGCCTGGCATGCATGAAACAATTCAAACCACAAGAATCCATATGGCTGTAATAGCATTTATGGGATGGTGGTATGACATGTGTGCACACCTGTTCACTAGGAACACAACTTCATACCCAATGGCTGGCTATGAGAGACAGTTTGTGCTTGCCGTTGATGCAAACTTTCAATACCAACTTGCACAGGGACAGATAGCACCCCAACGGTTCACTCTAGCCATCAAGCATCACCCAGACTTCCTGAAATGAAGAAGGCCCATCCCTAGGCTATCAGGAAAACAAGAGCCTTAGAGAAAGGGTGGCTGAGACCAGGTGTGATTGATGAGCCCTCTCATTTATACAATGAGATTCAAATCCAGGCTGAAATAACTAATGTAATGGAAGAAAAAAGACCAGTAAAGATTAATGAGTTATAAGAACTGTACCCTCTGTTCTGAAACAAAGGTGATAGCAAAACTGTTCCTGCTCCTAAAGGAAAATCTTTTTCTTTACTGTTTTAATCTCAGATATTTCTAATCCTTTTGAAGTTTCAGCTATGATGTTTTAAACCCAATAATCAAAATTTTGTGGGAGGAAAAACAGGCATATGGGAAAGAAATATAATGACAGAAAAAAAATCTCTTCTACCAGGACAGTGTCACTTCTTAACATCTTAGGCCACAAACACTGCAATAGTATACAACTTTTAACAACCATCAGTTGAGGTACAGATAATAAATTTTCAAACATTTGGCAGTTTATCGAAGAGAAATGCTCGCAACATGAGCTACATAAACTCATTCTCTAAATGAGAATATTTTAAGAGATAGTGACTACAGATGTTTCAAAGTAGAATTTAAGGTCTCACTGGGTGTCCCCAACCGGTGATCACTCTATTGTAAGCTTAACTCCGGTGAGGTCGTTCGAATTCCTGTTTTCCCTTCTCAACTTTTCACCCAGCAAGCAGTCATTGGTACATTTCAACACTTCCTTACATCAAGCACCTAATATAAAATGGGAACAGCTGCAATTTCACTGCCCAGCCCTTTCTTCCACCCTTACAACATTTGTTCTGTTAATGTAGGTTAATTCTGCAAATAACACTTCTGTAAATTGTTCTTGCAAACTGCTACATCATTTATGTAAGGACTTCTGTGAACTTTGAAAAATTAATGCCTTTAATTTTGGTTGATGGCAACATCAGCAGAGCTCTGTAAATTGCACTTTAATGAGATTTTGCTACAGGGGATAATCTGCTACTGACAGAGGAACATCTTGAAAACATCTGTAGATCTATAATTTCTCTATGACGATTAGATCCCACCACAAGACTCCAAATACAAACCAAAAATAAAGGGGAAAATTGTAAAGTTCTAAATGAGAATACAACCTGTTCTTTAAAAGAAAGAATCCCACTATGAAAAGTTTCATGTACTGAAAATAAATCAATTTTTGGGCTAATTAACATTTAGCTTTATTTAATTAAGAAAGGCTATTACTGTCTCCACTGCTGTGCATCTGTATATAATGAAGCAAACAGCAGTAGGTATAAGATACCACAGAGGGATATGCCCAAGTAACCCAGCACTATAGGTGCAAAGGAACGTCTATTATTGTTAAGTAACTGACATCAGAGTCTTACTTTAATGTTGTCATAAATAAAAGGAAGGTTTTCGCAGATGCCTTCACATATGGTTTCTTATTTGTCTCTGATGGTGACTGGGAGTTGGATTAGATGCCAAAATTAAATGATTTAAATAGACAGCTGCATAATGGAAACTACTAAATAACACCTTTTAAACAGTTGCTATTTATAGCAGGTCTAAATCACAATAGGATAATAAATTTTATTTTGCTAAAGCTAACATTGCTTGTTACTCTAATGCCATTACTGTACTTCTAAAGCCCCATAGTTACATTGCCTTAATTTTTAGTCTAGCTTATGTTTGTGAACATACCTTGCTTATAATGGTAATTCTTATAATGGTGAACATACCTTGCTTATAATGGTAATTCTTATAATGGTAATATTACATCTCATCTTCTGGTCAAACTCTACATTTATAAAGAAATGTGCTTTGCAAGTTTCCCATGTTCATTACCTTATATACATTGAAATAAGCAGAAAGTGACACAAGATCTTACTCTACATTCATCTTCTATGCTATAAAATTAATAGCTACTTGTTAGAATACTGACTTCAGACCATATTTTCTGAATATAATGCTTACATTTTTGTCATTTCTCATAGGACAGGAATGAAGTAAAAACTGGAATTGAATGAGTTATAAGGAAATTCAAAGAAACTTATTTTGAGAAAACTATATATCAACAGGTTTTTTCACCATTTTAATTGATCCTACAAATATCTAAATTGTATACATTCTAAAACATAAATTATATCTAACAACAATTTAGTAGATATTCAAAAATGGACCTGGACATGTTCTCTGTGTAATAAATGAAGGGACCTTATTATTACTTTATTAATAGAAACTTTTTAAATTTTTAAGTGTGTCTGCCAAAGGCCAATACTTTGAAGTACCTCATCTACCTACAATTCCTCCGCTTCCAGCACTAATTAAAAGCCAAGAAACAACACAATTTCATATGCCATATTTATGCTGTGTATAAAGTTTAAACTGGAATGTTCTGGTATGTTAGCATTGAGGTGAAGTTTGTTTTTTTTTTTGTTTTTTTTGTTTTTATGTGGGTACCGGGAGTCGACCTCAGGACCTCGCGCTTGCCGGGCAGGCGCTTATACTGCTGAGCTATCTCACTGGCCCGAGGTGGAGTTTTTGAAAGGGGAAAATAATTCATAAGGAAATGATCAGTAGGAAGTTTACCTGTAAAATCTGAACAATCCAGAAAGAGTGATGTTTCATGCCCTGGGCATTAGGCATAAATACCTGTATTCTGCTTCTTCTCAAGCCACTGAAATTTTTGAATAAGAGTCTCAGATCTACCCCCATACTCACAGGTCAGTGCTCAGGTTTCACTGCGACACTGAACTTAAGAACAGCATCATGCCCAGCACTCGGGAGGCTGAGGTAAGGGGATCATTGCAAGTTCGAGACCAGCCGGGGCTACAAAGTGAGCTCAAGGCCCTCCTGAACTGCATAGCAAGACCCTGTCTCAAAAAAAAAAAAAAAAACAGCATCATATTTGTTTCTCTCTCCTCCCTCTCTGAGACCTGTTTTCTGGCCTTGCACCAGAGCCCATTCATCAAACGCCCCATACTTACCTCCAACCCTGAGTATACCTAACAGCTCATTTTTTTCAAAGGCCACAAGTCCAAATCATTGGTATTGAGAGTATCTCTGATAAGTAACACATCACCAATTCCAGGTTGAAAATACTTGGGGAAATAATTGAGAGGATTTAGAAGATTAGGATACATTTCTAGACATTTCTAGGGTTCTTCAACCTAAAAAAAAGTTCAATCATGAAATTGATTATTACCTTTTCAGGATAAAACTTTGTCAAAATGTGACTTCTAAAAATAAAGAACAAAATTATTTATATTCAGTAATTAATGTTTTGGCAATATGTACACTATTTACTACAAAGCAGCTATTATCTTTAAAAACATCCTGGGAAAGCAAGTTTTGTCAATTATTAGCCATATACTATAGATTGTAGCTGATTCACAAACATTTCTCTCTTTTTCTCCCTCAAGTTGATATAAGCCCACTTGCTACAGATTTAACCTCTTATAGGAGTTTGAAAACTAATCCTAAATAATAAATAAATACGAATGCCCTTAGGCAGGAATGATTCAAGGAGCTGTAGCCAAGCCTTGCAATCCAGCACCCTGTGTTAATGAAGTATGCTTTAGAATCTGACAAACTGTTGCTTCAATATCATCTTAACCACTTCAGAAAATCAGGCCTTCTGAAAACCAATCTCAGTTTCCTCAGTTACAAAATAACATAACAACATTATGTCATTGGTTTGTTGTGAAGACTAAACATAGTTATACATGTAAAGAAGAAAATTACTTGTGTAGGAGGATACAAATAATATTATTTGTGTATTTTTATTTAGTTTATGCATTCTTTTTAGTACTGGGGATCAAACCCAGGGGTGTCCTACCACTGAACTACATTTCCAACCCTTTTTTATTCCTTATTTTGAAACAAGGTCTAGTAAATTGCCTGAGCTGGCCTCAAATTTGAGATTCTCCTGCCTCAACCTCCCAAGTAGCTAAGATTACTGGCATCCACCATCGGATGCAGCAATTTATTTTATTAGTACCCTTTTCTTCTCTCATCTTTTCCTTCTCCCTAGTCAGCTGTTATTAGTTGCTAATAATGTTCTACATCACTTATCTAAAATATTTCAGGGGCCGGTGAGATGGCTCAGCGGCTTAAGCGCCTGCCCAGCAAGCGCGAGGGCCCGAGTTCGACTCCCGGAACCCACATACGAAAAAGGGGCCGGTGATATCGCTCAGTGGCAGCGCGCCTGCTGGCGCGCGAGGTCCTGAGGTCGACCCCCCAGTACCCACAAAAAAATAAAATAAAATATTTCAGTAAAGTAGTCACATCTTTTCACAAATAGTTTTCAGGACCATGGAGAGATCTCACATGCCTTACCCACAAAATAAGGGGTTAGTTCATTGATGCATTCAGTAAATATATTCTGAATACCTATGTGTGCACTGTGTTAAACTATGGGAAATAGTATTCAACAAAAATAGGCAAGTATCAAAGCAGTTGATACATATAGCTTAATAAAGAAATAAACATTTTTTAAAAACTCAAAGGACACCCCCCAAAAACACAAGGAAGAAAGAAAAAGAAAAAAAGGAAGAAAGAAAGACAGAGATAGAAAGGCATAAGTAGAATGAACAAACACTTCAAAGCATTATAAGAGGAATCTTTATTTAATCTTGGAGGGGCAATGATGGAAGGGATTTTTCAGGAATAATTTTCCTGAGAAATAACATTTTGCTGTGACCTCAGGGATGGATAAGAGAAAATCAGTTAAAAAGAATAATTGAAGAGGACTCCTACATCAGAGTCATTTGAAGATGTAAAAAAAACCAATGAAACAAGTATAGATGGAGGCAGCACAATGGGAGACGAGAAGCAGGGCATTGCAGGTCATGCTAAGAATATAGCATAAAGATGGAAGACCTGATGATCTTGTCCATCAATATTTTACATCTACTGTTTTGTGTGTATTAATTATAATAGATAAAATTCAAGATATTAACATGTGAGATTCTCTTTAAAAATTGCACGAACTGGGCTGGGGATATAGCTCAGTGGCACATTGCCTGCCTGCCAAGCACGAGGTCCCGAGTTCGATTACAGGTACCAAAAAAAAAAAAAAATTTGCATGAACTATCTACACTAGGTCTGAATTTGTGTGGAGAAGGTAGATCAACACTTAACCCAAAAGAGGAGGTATCAGCTCTCCAGTGTTCTGTAGTCTCCACTGGGCAAGTTCAGCCATGAATATTTTCTACCCAATACTTGTAGCTGCATAAATTTGCAATATCAGATTTTGGTTTGTACCTTGTCTCTCAGATCCAAGACTGATTTTGTGTCTCAGTATGGAAAATTAATCTCTGCCTTCATTCCTGTGACTACATCTTGGTAGCCAACATTTCTGACATGTTTTCCAAGATGACAGTGTTGCCATCCACATTTTTGGTGCATGGCCAAGTTGCTATGTCCTTCTTACCCTATTGTATGGTTCTTACCATATTTATTCATTGTACCAGATGTTTTCTTTGGCTATACCCTTCAGATACTCATTTTGTCTCCCTAGGAATTTTTCATTTAGTTGTAGACAAACAATATGCTTATCAATAGATATAATTACAAAGCTCAGTCTCTTGACTTTTTAATTTTTCATTGAAAAGTCACTTTTCAAACTATGTCAGTTAGATTATTTTTAGGAAGCACTATTTTAAAAGAACAATCAAAGACATACAGGGAGATAATTTTGTAATGCACTCAATAATTTGGAACATGTGCATTCACTAATTTGGAACTCATAACCTTCAATTAGTCAAGTTTTTTTCAGAACTTCTAAGGAAAAAAAAGCAAATAAAAGGAGGAAAGTTCCAAACACAAAGACATATATTTTTAGACATATTCATAAAATTCAATGCAGTCTCCACTTTTTATATCCTTATCTGAACTATTTTCAATGAGAATTAATATTCAAACATTGAGAAAGGGGGAAAGCGAAGGAGACATAAAAAGAATTAAGATGTGCCACATACATGTACTGACTCCCTGCAATGAATGTAATCATTATATGCTACACACATGTAATAATAAAAATAAAAATTTAAAAATGGAAATTATAAAGGACACTATATGATCTTACTTGTTAATATGCATTGGATTTCTCACATAATAAGAAAAGTTCTGGCCTGGTGACTTGTGCACGGCAATGGCCTGACTTTTGATAGCTAGTCTCATAAACTAGTATTTTTAGAGCTGTGACATTAAAGTTAACTACAAAATTCACCTCCCTGAGGTAGCCCACAATTTCTAGAGAAGTAGATATTTTACTAGAAATTGAAGAGTTTACATTAAAGATATCAATAAGAATGCATATGTCACATAAGTAGCATAATTTGTAGGCATTTGTTAGAGAAAATTTGTCAAAAAAATTTCCCTTAGAGATTGGTTGAAACACCTCCAGTTCTGACAGTGGCTGCAGCATCTCCCTTGTTGTATATTGTAGTGCTGTACTTGTTAACATCCTACACACATCCCTTTTCCCTGTTTGCCAATGTTAATGGCACTTTTCCTAACAGCATCCTAAGAGAGGCCCAAACCCCATCAGCTTTCTGTCCCCTGGCCTTTGTGGTTACAATTTGTATCATTGTACTCTTCATCAATTCGCTTAGCAGTCTGAGGTAACTGCATTTCAGCATTCTGCTAACATTTGCCTCTTGCTATAAAGAGCTTTAGGGAAAAAAATATTCCAAATGGCATAACGGATGTTTTAGTCACTAAATTTCTTGGGAATTTAAATTAAAATAAAAATGATATGCTTTGTACATGGATTTCTTGTACTTAAGCCTTTAATGCCAGCTAAATAACAAAGGGGCCCATTAATGTAAAATTCAGCCTAAAGTCAATTGTATTACAAGCACTCTTAATGCTTGTACATTCTTAATGTAACAAGAAGTCTGAAAGGCACTTAACTGGATACAGCTGTATGCAAATTTGCTTTAAACTACTGAAGGTTAGAAAGACATTATTTTAATCTTGAAAAATAAACCACTGAGTGTCTAGCATTTGGGTCTGTTAAACTCATCTACTAATGATTCCCCCATTAAACCATAATAAAGTGTTTGAAAGTTGATCCAGTCCTTTGCACATGGTAAACAAAGAGACTGGAACTACAGAAGGCTCTGCCAAAACCAGCAAAAGGATGCTTCAATATATACATCCTCATGCAGCTGTCATTCACCCCCACTGTATTATGTATTTTGAGATAGTTAAACAAAAATACATAACACTTATCTAAAACTCACAAATTTACCTTCTGCGAATGCAGCACAATCCTTCATCTGATTTCAGAAAGCTATTGTCCAATTGAAGGTGAACTAGGTTTTCATAGATGAAAAAATAAAATATTCAAAAATAAAATAGTGGGTCAAGGTACAAAAGATTTGCTTCCTGGATTATAAGCAGGGTCCTGGAAAGTGAACAAAACAATGCTATCTTTCCAAACATACTACGGGATGTTGTCTGTAGATCTTAAACAGCAAGTTAAGGCTGTATGTATCTACACCTATGTGCATCTACAAACAAATTGTTTACTAAATCATGGGTTAGGTGAATTTCTAAAATAAGCTGAACAAAAATCTCATTATGAAATAGTAAGTAAGAAATGATCTCATAGTATGGAAGACAAGGAATGGATTATTCCTTGTGTGTTTTTACTGTCCTTAAGCAAAGTAACAGGAACATCAATGTTTTTAAAATGCTACCAAGTTAAAGTTCATAATACACTTAGTTCCCTTTCATATAAACTAGGATATATATTACACTGTAAAACCTATCAAAATTAAACATTGCTTACTCTAATGCCCACGGTACTTATAATTTAATTAACTGAAAATTTAAAGAAAATTTTAAAATAATTATTTATTGATCTTGTCTAGGTTATTTCCTTGATTAAGCCAAATAAAATCAGATTATTTATTATTCATAGCCGCACACACCCCCCAAAAAAGCCAAAATGAAAGGAGAAAGAAGGAAAGAAAAAAGGACACAAAGAAAGAAAAAGGAAGAAAGAAAGGAAAGAAAGTAGGGAAAGAAGGAAGGAGGGAGGAAGAGGCGAGAGAAGGAAGGAGAGATGGAAAAAAAGAAAGAGGGAAGGAGAGACTAAATATATTCATTTATTCAACAAATCTTTAATTATAGCCTACTATATTTCAGACATTATATGAAATTCAAAGGATATAATAATGACCAAACTACAGGCAAAATTCTTAACTTTATAGACCTCACAGTCTAACTGGAAAGTCAGATATTAATTAGATAACAATACAAATAGATATCATAATTATAATGTATGCTGAATAGAGTTTTCTAGGGCTAGGAGTGTAGCTCAGTAGTAGAACACTTGCCTAGTGTTCTCAACACCCTGGGTTTGAACTAGAGCACTGGGAAAGAAGAAGAAGAAGGGGGAGGAGAAGAAGAAAAAGAGGAAGAAGGAGAAGAGGGGGAGGGGGATGAGGAAGGAGGAGAAGGGGGAGGAGAAGAGAAAGGGAGAAGAGGAAGAGAGAGGAGGGAAGGTTGAGGAGAATTTTGTATTAAAATGCACAATAGCAGGTTAAGTAAGGTGTGCTAAAGGAATGAACAGTAGAATTAAGATATAGCATAGAATTTTATTGCTAAATAAGGCCAGAAATGTAGTTTAAAGCTAAGCCCCACACGGCCTTATAGACCTTGCTCAAAGTTTTTGTCTTTATCTCAAGGGCAATGAAAATCTGTTGATGACTACTTTAAGTAGGAATGTGACATTACTAAGTCTGCATTTCACAGGGATGCATCTAGCTATGAAGAAGATTAAAAAGGCACAAGTGTGACTATCAGACTAGTTAGGACATTTTTCAGAGTGAGGTAGAAAGGAATCTTGGGTTAGTGTACTAAAGGTGAGAGGAACATAAGGGGATGTGTTGCAGAAACACATCAGAAGTAACACTGACAGGAATGAATAACAAATATACAGGGTGGTCAGGTTGCTGATGGGTAAAAGTAGATCAGTGGTGGTACTCTTCATTGAGAATGAGAACACTAGGAATGTAAGAAGAAGATAGCACGTCCTGTTTTGGACATACCGAATTTGAGGTGTTTTTGAAACATTCCTGGTAGAAATGTCAGTTCGCGTTTGATTGATGGGGTGTGTCTGTGTCTGTGTTTCCCTCTGACCTGTTAAAAATATAAATTTTTTCAGGGCTACATATATTAACTTTTCTATCCTATTCAGACCAGGCATATTTGAAAGTATTAACTCATAATAATATCCTTCTTGTCTTCCTATAAACTCCTGAGAATTTGATTTTCATGGAATCAACTTCTCAATCTTAAGCTATTTCAAATGCCCCTTTCTCTATATCAAAAATTATAGAAAGCTTGAGAAATAAAATGGAAAAAGCAAAACAAAAAATACATTATGAATATGGGAAAAGAGTAGTTAACTAGAAAGTTCAGCAGAGATACATGCAAGCCAGTCACCTGAATGAATTTATCGCATGATGAGAGGACGAGTAAGTGGTGGTGGGAAGCACAATCCATTTACATTCTTAGACTTGGCTGCCAGTGACCAAGAGTAGATTTCTAGCATAATTATCAAGTTGTGAACTAGGAAAGTGAAATATATTTGCTGTACACTTCATGTTGTATATCAAAAATACGTATAAAAACAATAGTTTAAATAAAATAAAGTTTATTTCTCTCCATGTAATTGTTCAGAGGAGGTCTGCCAGGAACACAAGCCCATCCTACTGCATTGCTCCAGCACCTTCAAGACATAACTTTTACCTTATAATTGAGAAGGTCTACTTCAACCAGTGGCAAAGAAAACAGGGTCAAGCTGGGTACGTGCTCACTGCTTTAAAGGTATGAGCCAGCATCGGAGTAGAGCACTTTTGCTTATGTCATCCTGGCTGAATTTAAAAATTAGGCCACACTATACTACAAAAGAGACTGGAAAATGTGGTCTGTAGCTAGGCTTAAGTGTGCTTGGCTAAAATATGAGTGTTCTGTTACTCAGAGGATAAGGGAAGAATGTGTTTTGGAGGATATGTAGTAGTGTTAGGCACAGTCATTACTGCAGATGATTCACTCATGTATCAAATTACTCGCTAATTCAGCCAAAATTTATTGAATTCCCAGGCACTGAGGAGAAGCAAATGAACAAGTCCCTTCATACTTGACTGTGTATAACATAAAATACATTATTGATAGTAGATAATAAGCTCAACAAAGCCAGACAGAAACACCTCTAACTCAGTTTTCAGGTAATGGGTTCTGAAAAATTACCTAGATCAAGGGAAAATGACTTGTAAAAAATGAGTACAATTTTTGTAAGCAAAGACCATATGCAAGAGTAGGGTACACCATAAACTGAAAGAAAAATATAACAAGTGGAAGAAATTTACTCAATGTCCATTTAGCTGGAAAACAGAATTTAGGAAAAACAAGAGCAATTATATTTGTATACTTTCTTAGTTTTATACTATATTTGTTCAAATAACAAAGAAATATTATTGAATTTTAAATAAGTGCAAATAAATGCAGTAATTGGAATATTAATTTTTTCTTGTGCTTTAAATATCTATTAATATTATCATACTATAAAAAGAAATTAATGTAGATATGAAGTTATGAAAAAAGCTCCAATGAGGAACAAAATTCTGAAAATGATCTTTCATAAAGAAAGACATATGAAAAGTAATCATTTCACTAATAGAAGTTCCAGAGATGATATTAGGGAAAACTGAAAGTGGAATATTAATCCAAGAAAATTGTCCAGCATAGAAGAGCATGTATATAGGCCTATTGAAAGAGGCCTTTCATCATACTACATAAGAAATATATAATTATTGACTTATACATGGTGAAATTTTATAGTTTTAGTAATAGTATTAAGATCTCAGTAAGCTCTTTTAAGAAATGAAAGTCACAGTTAATTTGGAATATGTATGATATCAAATCTCATCATCAACATTGGAAACTAGAAGATGATGGTGTACTGTTGTTGAAATATTATAGGCGATATACCTAAGCGGCCCAGCACCTGCCTGGCAAGCTCAAGGTTCTGAGTTTGATACCCAGTACCAAAAAAAGAAATATTATAGGAAATTATTTCCAAATAGTATTTTTTTTGTGTGTGGGTACCGGGGGTCGACCTCAGGACCTCGCACGCCAGCAGGCACCCGTGCCGCTGAGCAATATCACCGACCCTTTTTTTGTATGTGGGTTCCGGGAGTCGAACTCGGGCCCTCGCGCTTGCCGGGCAGGCGCTTATGCCGCTGAGCCATCTCACCGGCCCCTCCACATAGTATTCTAAAGCCAGTCTAACTAATGACCAAATATGAGAATAAAAGCATTTTCAGACACACAAGTTCCCAAATATGTTTGTTACACTGAACCTTTACTCAAGAGTCCGGTGGAGAATAGGTTCTACAAAAATGGGAGAATGAATCAAGATTGAGGTAAACATGATATCCAGAACAGATAACCCAAACTCAGAAGACAATTTATTTGTTGGGAAGAATTTTACAGAGCTTTTGTACAGCACAGGAATACTATGCCTAGAGATAAAATAAATAAATAAATGAAAAATAAGACAATTTGTTAGCTCTGAGAAAAACAACAAGTTACATAAATGTAATCATTTAATATTCCTCCCTTGAAGACTGAAAATAATTACATTGTAAAAATAACAAGGAAGCCAGGCATGGTGGGCCAAGCCTGCAATGCCAGCACTTGGAGAACTGAGGCAGGAGGATCGCCATGAGTTCGAGGACAGCTTGAGCTATATAGTGAGTTCAAGGCCAACCTGAACTAGATAGTGAAACCTTGTCTCAAGTAATAATAATAATATAAAATCTTTTGGATTGTGTGTATTTGTCCAGCTAATTTTGTTGCTTGCTATACTCTTTCTTCCTCTGTAATATGAGATCAATGTCTAGGTTTGACTACCCATTTTTTGGGTTTTTGATTAAGTCCCATCTGTTCTAAAATAGTACCTTCCATACTATTTATGGTCATCATAGAGCTATCAGTCCATTTGCCTACTTTAGCCCTTCATTTCTCATTTTGTGTGTGTTCATGGCACTAATGACTGAACCAAAGGACTCATGCATGTTAAGTACATGTTCTACCTCTAAGCTGCTCTCCCAGCCCCTTCATTCTACAGCAATTACTATATTCTCTTAGTGTTTTCACACAAATATGTGATGAGTGGCTGAGGTTAAATAAAAAGTCATGTTTCACCATTTCTCATGACTGCTTGCACAAAGAGAAGTTCCTCAAGGGCGCTGGGTTCTTTATAGTTTGATGTTAATACCACCACGTGCCTATGTATGTAAACTGTGTGCAATCCATTGTGAAAGTAATCTATCCATATAACTATCTGTTCCCTTGAGAAATACCTAATTTTACTGATTATATTTTTAATTAATTTTAAATTATTAAACTTTCAGGAATTTTGTAAACCAGGTGTTAAACACAGTCATTGTTAAAGTAAAATTATATTTTAATATAAATTATGTTAAATGTCTTAAATACATTAAAGTTACCCAAATTAATTATCCTAAAAATAAATTGTACTGAAAACTTTATTTTTCAGTATTTTAACATCATCTTGCTCTCAGGTTATTTATATCTATTGTATCATTATTGTGGAAATACTATATGATTGTGTGCTCCTGGTCAACTCCCAACTCTGGTTTAAGTGATTTCATATTGGTAACATAAAATTGGCCAGGACCGGAGCATTTACACTGTGAAATCTGAAAAAATGTTACAAAAAGAGGCTTAATATTTTGTTGATTTTGTTGTCTACATTAATATAGATTAACCTTAAAATGTCTCATTTTTGTAGGTATTACATTGTGAATAATAAAAATAACTGATGGTACACTTTTTCAATAGGCAAAAACTAATATCCTACTCAGCAAGGACATTCCATCATTGAATCACAGTGCATCTTCATTGGTTTATTTTGAGCTTATAAACAAAAATATCAACCAACATTCATGTTGAAACTACACTCATTCTTCAAGTGAAACCATATTTTGGCTATAGGCAAAACAATTTAACAAAAATTAAAGAGCACTGTGTAAAGATCAATTGAATATATAGATTTTGAATAAAGAATATTGTATATTTTATTTTCAGTTGTTCATGGTACATTATTTAAGCAGGAGTGTCTTAATGAACTTATTATACACATATATTTTTAATAGAGCAAATTGTTAAAAATTTGCTAGCGCATCAAGATAATTGTTACAACGAAGATTCCCAGGCTTCAATCCCTCAGGTTCTAAATCAGTGAATTTGGGACAAAGCTCAGCCATTTCCCTGTTAAACTACTTTTTTCTGCAATAGAAGGCTAAGATTTGATTAGGAAAGAAAAGGAAAACAAGCAAAATTAAATCCATCTTTTTGAGTTAAGAAGAGCTCTAGATGTCAACTGATGTTACCTTTAAGGAAAATGTCATAAACAATAGGGACCATATTCTGTTGTTGAGAAGGGGAAATAATCTATAGTCATGATTTTGCACTGGGTACTATACAAAGCAAATCTATTTTTGTAAATTAAAGCTAAAATATTTTCTTCAAAACGTATTTATCTCTTAAATTATCACTGTGGTCAAAACCAGTGCAGGAAATGTGAAGCCAATTCAGAATTATCTATGCAATACAGATACCAATTATACTTTTTCTTTCTTCTAAAAAATGCATGCTACTGAAAACTATCTTCAACTATAAGATAAAAGTATGATTCATGGAATCTGTTCACTGAAGTATTCTCTACTCAGAATATCAAACTGTATAATTTGCACTGTTAAAATTAGTAAATGTCATCTTCCTAATTTCTATCTTTCTAATAATACTTTCTCTTTCTAACTACCCCTTTAATGTTATCAGTATTTCCATTCCATCATAGACAAATACATTCAAACATTTGTCTCTTGGTTCTATGACATGATTTCCTCTTATTACATGATCATTTATATGACTTTATAGAAATGACTTGTGAAATATATTTTAAGACAAACAACTAGTTACTTATGATGAGGCATCACTAAATATCTACCTATTCAATTCTGTTAATCACTTTTAGTATGTTTATATACAATATGTTATGATTTTGTTTTTATTATTCAACAATTTCCTGAATATAAAAGTACTGCGCTCTAACTCATGGTTCCACTAGAGCTCCTTTTTCCTAAATATAAAACTAAACATGGGAATAAAGTTTGCCCCAGAAAGGCTGACTGAAATACCAAAAGAGATCAAGTAAATATACATACAGTTATCCAATGTGTTAATACAAAGAGATGTGGAGAAACTCATTATTTGAGTGAATTACACCTATTTCCTTACACCCAAAACATTATAGTAAGTGCACATTGCACTTCTACATTGAATTTTGTATATTAGCTATTCCTCCTTATGTATTGCACACTGATACATACTCAAGTTACTTATGTAGGCTATAACATAGTGGCCTTGATGTAATTAGATGTAGTTACTTTTGAAAGACTATATTCTTGCATTTTGCAACATATTTGTAGAAAAAAGTCTTCTTATCAATTGAGAGAGAAAAATGAATGACTTCAGACAACATTAAACAGATCTTCTTTCTAGACATCCTTACCTCTGGAGCCTGTGAAAATCAAAATATGATAAATCTTCATGTAGCTGAAACCAAACAGGTTCATCACTTTATCTGTCTTTAATATCTAATTCAAAAGTAACCAGCTACAGTCACAGCAGGGCTTATAAGATAAATTAATTCAAGGCCATTAGAAACCTTTCAATAACTAGAATCAAACTTTCTTTGTCAGGAGTTCAACTATGCTAAATATTTAAATTAACATGTCTTTTGAAAATTTGAAATTAATAAACTCAACTCACTTGTGACACTAGAGACAATGTAACTAAAGATAAAACCCCATGAAAAGGTTTTTCTTTGAATGTCTTAAAAGTTAAGGAACCATGCTTCAAATGAAAAGTCCAATGTTTTTACCTTTTAATAAGTTGTTAATGTCTGGGTCATGCTATTAATGTATTTCCATCACAAAATATTTAATTTAATAAAAGTAATATTTCTTATAGTTATTCATTAGTTGTAAATTATTTAATACATAACTAGGCACATATAATAAGAAACATGGCTAAACACTTGTAAATAAAATGTTAATTGGAGCCTTAAACTACAAATATTATGCTGGGTGCTGTGGTGCATACCTGTAATCTCAACTACTTAGTAGGCTGAAACAGGAAGATTGCTTACACCTAGGAGTTCCAGGCCAGCCTGGGCAACATGGTGAGGCCCTGTCTAAAGAATTAAATAAACATTTAGAAGCCAGGTGGTTTTCTTAATCCTAGAAATTGATGGGTCACTTTTCAAATGTTAATTACTGATAGTAAAGTATGAAGAAAATTACCAAAATAATTTGCTAATATTCATTTCTTTTGTTTTATTCTAGTTGCTTAAAAAAGGGCGGTCTGGAAATCCATTCACAGAGAAAGCTTATCATATATGATAAGTAATGCACATTATCCAATGTTATATTTTCATCTGGTAAGATGTAAGTTTTTCAACTCATTTGTTTAATATTCAGGATGTAATTTTAGAAATATATTTAAATCTTTTTGGATCAAATAAAGGTGTCTCCTATTCTTACTAGTGCCAAGCCTATGATTTACACACGGTTTAATTATTCAGATGTTTATTATGTTCCACATAATGAAATTTGGACCCTCATATTTTCTTCCTACATGCTCAATGCAGGCTGCAATTATAGCCACAGATATCTGTTTATTTGATGAATTTTGCTTCTTCTGCATAGTTTGATAAATATGGAAATAAGTCAAAACCTACTTTATATACAGTAATTAAAGTGAAAAATCTAGTCATGATGCAAATCCTTAATTGGACTCCAGGAGAGATATGCAGAATTTCTCTTTAATAATATGGGATGACTGGGGACAGAAAAACAAAGCACACTAAAATATGGTTTAGATGCACAATTAATCACAAAACAGAAAACAACCAATTTAGCATAGCTCATTCAGTGACTCTCATGGCTCAGGTAATGTTCTTTTAATCATCTGGCTCTAATATTAAAGTTGTGTCATGTGCATCTGAAATAAAATACAATATATATGCTGATCTTCAGTGTGAAATGTGCTCTTCCGTCTAATTTGTAAACAGAGCCCTTTCATAATAAAATGCTTGGACTACTTAATGACATATAAGTGAATGATCAAAGCCGTACAAAAAGGCTTTAACCGTATCCTTTAAATATATTAATTCATTAGAAAAAACTTCAGATCTCATGATAATTTATTAGTCCTTGTGCAGATTTTGCTTGTTCATAATAAAGTGGAAACAGCTAGTCAAGATACGTTTCAGGCTTATGACAATATAAAGGATACACTTCTTAAGTAAAATTAAATTAATGTACCCTGGGAAGGTGCAGATGTAGCTGGAGCACAAACTGTAAAAAAAAAAAAAAATCTAAGACCATTAGTATTTGTTTTCATGTACAATACATACATTTCTCTAATCAGCTAAAGATTAGCTGTCATGATTCCCTAACTTGATTGTAGAGATATTATTCTCTATATAGGTTTTTGTAACATCTCATTAAGGGAATAAGTATATGAGAAGGAGTTAACCAGAAGAAACTGGATTTATTGGGCTATTTTGTTTAAATAGAAATTTCATTATTCTGTTCTGTATAAAATGTATCAGCCCCATGCTAAGCAAATAAAAGCATTGCTTCAGAACTGGGAAATAGTCCCTCTCCAAAGTTATTCTGAATTACCTAAGTTTACCAAAACTGCCTATGTGCTTGTCCCCTGAATGAAGCCAAAAAGAGGCTCATGGCTCTATGCTTCACAGGCATTCGATGACATTATCACAAGGATCATTTTTCTGTTCTCCAGATGTGTCCAACAAGAGAGACCATGACTGTGGCCTCCATGCTGAGAGCAGCTGAAATCAGAGAGGCTTGATGTCCAGTATTCAAATCACTGCAGCACTGTTTCTAAGGCAGGATCCCTACCTTCCCAAACAGATGAAAGGAACCAAAGACACTGAGTTTAGATGGAGTCTTCTCCTGGCTTCTGCGGTGATCTGACATCTCTATGAGGCACCTGCCATAAAACTTAAAGGCCACAAAGAGGCTACCCTTTGATCTCCTTTAATGACAGCCCGATGGCCTTTGATGTGGTCCTATGGCACACATTTTCATTTGCAAACTGAAGAACAGTTTAATAGCAAACCATTTCTGCATCCAGTCAAGGTAATATTGATGTTGCTCACTTTTAGGACAACTAAACTAAGATGGGAAATTTATCTTGCTTTGATATATAGAAGAAATGTGTGTAGATTCAACTATAATTGGTCTGCCATAAATATTCAAACATACAGAGACAAATAGATTTATTGTGTACATTTCACATTGGTTAGCATGTTTTTCTTATAATAACAATACCAATAAAATTCCCGTCCTCTCAGGTAAACACAGCAGAGTTAGAAATAAATGTTCTATATTTAACTCAGTACACTTTCAGAAAACATATAAAACATGGGTACTTGCTTTCTTAGTTACTAACTCTTTGGTTCTTCAGTGTCCATTATAAGTAGGAATTTCTGTCTGTCTAACATATTACTTAGATTGTTTTCTTTTTTAAAATTTCTCATGTCTCAATATGAAGCATTTGTAATCTCAGATTCTAGAAATATTAGGTAATAAAGGCAATCAACCCATCTTCACACTTTTAGACAAATTAGTAACTTTAGTAGTTCAAATTAAGCGTGATTGCATACCTGGACTTTTCCTTCTGTGACCTTCAAAAGAAAAGGCATGAAATATTGTCCAAACAATATTAGCACAAATCCTTCTTTTTTTTTTTTGTGGGTACTAGGGGGTCGACCTCAGGACCTCGCGCACCAGGAGGTGCCCGTGCCGCTGAGCGATATCACCGGCCCCTTTTTCGTATGTGGGTTCCGGGAGTCGAACTCGGGCCCTCGCGCTTGCCGGGCAGGCGCTTAAGCCGCTGAGCCATCTCACCAGCCCCACAAATCCTTCTTTTCAATGAACTAAGTGAAACTAGCTCTATAACTATATTAACTATCTTGTGTATATTTCATGCCCATATCTTGTACTCTGAGTAACTACTATGAAGATAACAATATGCAATTTATTAATTATTGTTACTCTCCTAATAGCCTGATTTGAAACTGTTTTATTTTATTTCTATTTTTCTTCTTCTCTTTAAAATAAAATAAATTTAAAACAAAAAAGAAAAGGCAGGGAAATTACACTTTTCAGCAGCCCTACCAGGTGAATTTCTAGCTGCATTAGATGCTTTTGTATGACCTTGATCCATTTTCATTTTATCAAGTAAAATTAAAACTACCATCTAAGAGAAGCTGTATGCCCATTACTCAGGAAGTAATCAAATAATACAGAGTAATTACTTGTATTTGCTATTTCAAACAAAATTACTTGAATGGTTTCATGTTGTGGAAATTGCTTTACTACTAAGAAAATCTAATATAGGTTTAGTTTTAAATTGTATCATGTGGAATTGCCTTGATATTCCTTAACATTTATAGTACGATAGAACTGCAAAGTGATAGGCCGTGTATTAGCAAGGTAAAATTATGTCCATTAGAACTAAAAAATGCTGTCTTCAAAAATGTGAGCCTAGATTTGTGTGTCCTTAGATATTTGTTTATTAAACTATTATAACTATATCTGTAAATGTTTCATCTCACTGGCAGGCTTTGAGTTTTATAACAAAAAGCCTAAAATGTTCACACTAACAACCAGAATGGTTGCATTATTTAGTTATGTAGCAGCACCCTTGCAATAGCTTTTATGGTATATAGACCTATGATATTTGTGTTACTTTAAAAAATATAACAGTAAAATTATGCCACCTTTTTAAAGATCAAGGAAATTATTGCCACCATGACAAATGAAGAAGGGAAAAAAGGGGAGGGAGAGAAAGAGAGAGAAGAAGAAATTATCAAAACAATGTGTCTGGTGTCTGAAAATAACACACTAAAATGTAAAAACAATTTCAGCCTTCTCACTGGAAATACATTTACTTAAATGCATATACATTTATGTGTCTGTGTGTATAGTCATTTTTGATCTTCTGAAGTTCAAAAATGTCTATAATTTATTATTCCATTCTAAATAATTCATAGAAAGATCAACAAGCTACTCATTATATATGTAAGGAAAAAATGTACATCATGTATTGACCTAACATACTTTTATCATTAAATTATCTTAGAGTTTTAAATATTTCAAATGGAGTATACAAATCTATGTACCGCATACTTACATTTAAAACTATAACTATCATTTATAGAACAATATGTTATATGCCAACAATAGCCAACGAAATAGTCGAGCCTCTAACAGGTTACAACTTTGAGTGCCCCAGGTTTTACAAGCAGATGAACACACTCCATAAAGTATGACAACAGACATTTCTTGTAATTTTATAATCTGATAATAAAAATTATTACCAAACATCTTGATAAGTAACTTTCAACATTTCTCTTTTTCAGGTTTTATCCCCTAAGTATATAAATTAGAAAAGTTTTAAGAAAGAAAAATAACTACACTGGATTATCATAAGACTACAATTCTACTGTGAAGTGTATTTCTCTTTTGAAGAGATGAACTGTTAAACTGGAAATATTTATCAGTATTCCTAAATGTTACTTTATGTAGTCCATTTTGCAAAATTTTCACTACCCAAGTAGTACAGTAATGAAGGTAACATACTCTCTCATGCCTTCCAAGTAAATATATTGTTTAGTTCTGGAGTGAAGTATAAATTCAAACCACAGGATTTCATCCATATTTCAGATAACAACATATTTCCCACTCTATAGGTGGCATTATAAAGTATGTTACTCTAAAGCTAAATTAAATATATTACATCAGGATGTAAGGTTTATGTTATGATTATGAAATTGTTAAAATATCTTCTATCCTACAAACAGACAGACACACTCCTCATACTCGGGATTCTGTTCTTAAAGAGAATAATCATAAAACTAGCAAACTTTCAATAGCACTTGTTGTGTGGCAAAAACTGTGCTAAGAGCATAGTCATTTATTTCATTCTGTCTCATCCTTACTCAATTCATTTCAACTTCCAATAGGCAGAATAACTATCTGTTCCTATGAGGACATTGAAGCACAGAGAGGTTCAGTATTTTAATATAGATCACGCCATCAGCAGAGGTACCACTGAGACAGTACTAATTTGGCTTCATGAGTCAGAGAAATAATATAGCCTCTATGTGCCCTGTGGGCAGCTAGACTTTGTGGAGTTCACCCTCTAAGGAAAGGAGATAGATGCTGCCATGAAAGAAAAGGAAAGTCACTAAGAGAAGACCAGTGAAATCACAGTGGTGAGGCTTGTCCACTAGACAGCCAGATGGCCTGAGAACCATCCCTATTAAAGGGAAATAATCACAGCCCTTAAATCCTCTGTGATGAAAAAGCCCCCTCTCCAGGAATGGGGAAATACCGTGAGTGAAGAGAGGAGACATGCCAAGGGTAACCAAGCAGGGATAGACTGGCTCAACTTAGTGTGGAGCCCATGCACAGGTGACCGTGAGATGCTGGAGCAACACAGGCAAGCGACTGCAGAATTGTGAAAGTCCCAGGGAAGAGCTGCGTGAGAGACATATCCAGTAAGTGGATGAACCTGTTCAATAAGGGTAGAGAGAGGAAACGAACTTGTAAAGATTGACACTGAGGGCAACAAAGCCTCATTAGCCATGAGCATTAATCTAAAGAAGAGGGAATTACAAAACTTAGCCTCACAACCTATTAGAGAACAGATGAAGGTGAAAGAACTTAAGGGCATGAAAACCACTGATGCAAGTGAGAGCAGAAGCAACAACTTAGCCATCATTAGAAAACATTTGCCCGCTCCCTATTGGAGGACTGGTAATGTGGTCAGAGAAAGGTCACCCTGGAACTGTCATAATTAATTGCAATGTTTGATTTCTTATTTAGTAGATGGAGTTAAGAGTTTTTCCACAGAGTCATTAGAATGTTCTCTGGACAATCCCTTTTTAATTACAAGTTTAAGAACCTTAATGAGGAGTTTGTCATATTCAAATAGCTAAATACAGCTGGAGCCTAACAAGACACTGGTCTCCGGACAGGTGTGCAGACAGAGATGACATCACCTGCTTTGCTAATTTCTCCCAGATAAAGGAGGAGGGGAAAGGACATGAAATGGTAGCAAGACCCTTGGGGCTTCCTGGCCTTATAGAGTAAATTATCTAGAAGTTCATTCCTTCCATTTGTCCTCCAGTGACACGTGCAGCGCCTGGAATGTGCTATAAGATACTGTACAGGCATAACAGAGCCGGTATATTTGCAATCCATAATGAGAATATTCATCATGGGGTATGGTACATATACATATCACATCTTGATCCTTTTTACTTCCCTTTCTCCTCCTCTCCATCCCATGATTATCCTAATTAAGTTCACAATTTGTGTGGTATTGATAGGGATATTGTTGGAGCTTAAATTCCTTTGAGCATTTTCCTTTTCCTCTCTCAATCTTGTCTTTTTCTTCAGTTTTCTCTTCATCAGGGCTTCTTTGTTCTTCTCACCCGTAAGGACCTCTCTCCTCTTGATGTTATTCATATCAGCCTGACAACCTCCCTCCCCATCACGTGTGTCAAAATGAAATTTTCTCCCATAAATTCTAAAGTTGAGTGATGTTATGGATCCACTAGACCAAAACATGGATGCCTTTTTCACTTTAAATCTCTTTTAACCCACCTTTTATTTATAACTATTATTTTTTAAACTTGTAAGTGCATATAAAAAGGATTTCAGGTTTTTTTCTAGTTCACTTGTCCACACTACAGTGTTTGGTATAGTCTCTGAATAGAAGTTAATTCAAACACACATAGAGAGGTGTTTTGGAAATCTTTTTCATTTTATCCAATTATACCATAAGATATTGCAATTTAAAGTATTGTGCCTGTTATTCAAATACTTGCAATTTAGGAAAAGCAAATTGGTAGACATGAATTCAAATAAAAAGCATCATCTCTTTAAAATTCATTATATTTGCATTCTGCCCCTATGTAGTCCTCATTATCTCTTTGGTTGATGGCTGTCACCCCATACTTGTTTTTCCAATTTTCATGAAGGAAATTCTGTTTGTTTCAATTACATATGTTCCCAATATTTTAGTTGCCACTAATATTTTTCTAATAAAAGGCCAAAAGCCATGGTTGGGTTATGTTGTCTTTGCTGGAGCTCACATTACATTAATGTCCTTTGTCTAAAGTGTTCATCTTCTTTGTTGTTATTGTTTTGGCATAATATTTTCCATTCTCTTGAATATCTAATGTGTTAATATTATTTTCTGAGACTTATTATTTCTAGCATTCTACCCAGAGTAAACAATGTGTATACCATTTTTTTCTAAATTGCTTCTAAACTATTTTAGGAAAGTTTGAGTAATTAGATAACTGTAATGAGTAACTGAATTTATTTTTTGATTGTCCAGTACAAATCAGTGTAAATAGAAAAATTATGCACACAGCAGTGGAAATGAAATCATTTCAAAAACTGTTTTTAAATTCTAAGATGAGGGGGCTAGTGAGATGACTCAGCGGCTTAAGCGCCTGCCCGGCAAGCACAAGGGCCCGAGTTCGACTCCCGGAACCCACATACGAAAAAGGGGCCAGTGATATCGCTCAGTGGCACGGGCGCCTCCTGGTGTGCGAGGTCCTGAGGTCGACCCCCCGGTACCCACAAAAAAATAAAAAATTTTCTAATATGAGGGCCGGTGAGATGGCTCAGCCGCATAAGCGCCTGCCCGGCAAGCACAAGGGCCCGAGTTCGACTCCCGGAACCCACATACGAAAAAGGGGCCAGTGATATCGCTCAGTGGCACGGGCGCCTCCTGGTGTGCGAGGTCCTGAGGTCGACCCCCCGGTACCCACAAAAAAATAAAAAATTTTCTAATATGAGGGCCGGTGAGATGGCTCAGCCGCATAAGCGCCTGCCTGGCAAGCGCGAGGGCCCGAGTTCAACTCCCGGAACCCACATACGAAAAAAGGGGCCGGTGATATCGCTCAGCGGCACGGGCGCCTGCTGGTGCGCGAGGTCCTGAGGTCAACACCCCGGTACCCACAAAAAAAATAAAAAATAAAAATAAAAAAATAAATTCTAAGATGAGTCTAAATTCCTATATTTTTAAATACGAAGAGGCCAAGAATTTCTCTACTTACAAAATCATACTTTAAATGTAAGGCATGAAGAATTTTGAATTCCTTTGGGAGTTTTTTGTTTGCTTGATTGTTTTGTTCCTGCTTTTGTTTTTGGGTTTTGAGGTTGTTGTTGGTGGTGGTGGTGGTGGCGGTGGTGTCATTTGGCTCTGGAGATTGACCCAAAGCCTCTCTCGTGATGAGCACATTGTCACTGAGCAGTACTCCCAGCCCTGAGAATTTTGAATTCTTATGAAGTTAACCCTAAATTCATATTTTCTTCATTATTCTATTCTGTTTTCACTACTTTCAAAATAAAAATAGCTAACCAGAGATGGTATTTCTTTTTCTTTTTTATTAGTACATGTTCACAATACGTAATTATCACATCCATGGTGGGGAATTGGTACAGGTACATAACACATCTTAATTCTTTTTTATCCACTTCCTCTCCTTTCCCCTCCCTCCTCATTCCCTCCAGCTCTTGGTCCCCTTCCCTTCAAAGTTCTTTGTTTTTCATTTTGTTTATTTGGCTAGCTCCAAAAGTACTGAAAATAAAAAATTCTTTAAGACTAACTGCCCTCTCTATTCTATGTAAAACACTCATCCATACATGTATCAAGCAGCTAATATTCCTTTCGTGTGCATTAAATATAAAAATATCAGGTATACATCTGCAATTTTCACAAGGTCTTGAAATTCAAACCATGAAACTATTAACTGAAGTGGGTTGGAAGTTACTATTATGAATAGGAGAAAAATTTTGTAAAAGGTGATTTGTAATTATGTAACCTGCAACCAGGACAAAATCCTAAAACTTAAAACCCCATTCTTGTTGAAAAGTTCATGGCAACTAACACCATGACTGAAAAATTATTGGCTCACATGCCATTTAATACATACAAAAAATTGAACTTGATTGCATTCAAGAAGGGAAACTACACAGAGAGATGCTTTCAATTATAACCTGAAATGTCCAAAAAAGGTTTGAGTTTGTATTTTTTTGTCCTGCTCTCAAAATATGATAGCCAGGGTTCTGTCCTACAGCTGCCTCAGGTGTGCTTTTTTTCTTTTTTTTTTTTTTTTTTTTTTTTTTTTGGTATCGGGAATTGAACCCAGGGCCTCGGGCTTGCCAGGCAGGCGCTGTGCCTCTGAGCTACACCCCCGGCCCTCAGGTGTGCTTTCTGAAACATGACAAAAGTTACATTTCTGATACACCTAGGCCACAGTTCTAAAATTAAGCTACCAGTCAACTGGAATAGGAGAGAAGATGAGAGACTCATGTTACAAAATAAAAGCAACTTTGGGGCAAGCATCTTGACAACAGCTTGTCTCTCAGGACTGTAGGTATTATTAGATTATAGATACTGATTCCCAGCACAGGCATGCTCACTATCAGGAAGTTAGCACTGCACTGAAAAACAGTTTGTTTTCTGTTCAACATCAGGTTTCAACAAATACCATGATGTAATGGATTGTCTCAGCATATTGGTGCTGGTTTATCAGTGTGGAGGAGGCCCTGGGATACAGGTAGCTAGATATTGCACTATGTAGTATTTTGAGTACTTGGCTCATGTTAGGAGAAATTCAGATAACTTCATGTCTCTAGAGCTCTCCAGGAAGTAATCTCTCTAGGCAAGCTTAAGGAGGCAGGATTCTGTTTGGAACAGGAATTATTAGGCGTGCTGAATACAGAGAGGTCACGCACCCGCTGTTGAAACTACAAATGGAAAACCTGGGAAGAAGTTGCCTATCATTACCCAATATAGTCAGCCTCCTGACAAAAGGTTGGCGTCAAGCCAAAAACCTTTAAAGTCACATACACCCAATTTCCAATGAAATTATTTTTTCTTAAGTGTCAGTCTAAATTACTATGGCAAGCCTATCACATAAATAATTATGAGAACCATTTCTACAAACTCTATACACAGCATTCTCATTCCAGGCATTGAAAATAGTTATGATTATAACCTCTTACCTCTATCTTTAATATTTTAAATTCAGGTTCTTAAAGTGGTTGCCAAATCCCACAGTAAAGTTATACGGTAAGAAATTAAATGCACAAGCTGAAAATAATCAGTGAGAGGAAGATGCATATTTATTCTGTTGATGAATTCTTATTTTTCATATTATTTTAAATGAAGACCTCACAAGACCACCTTCTACGGTGATTTGCTTTTACTTCATAAAAGTTTTAGTAAGCTAAGATATATAAATGATATCTCTGTCTCTTACATATATGCCTAGATAAAATGGCATCTGGTAAAGTGTTTGCATAGCATATGGAAGGTCCTGAGTTCAATCCTCAGCACTGATAAACATATAAATAAATAAATATCATCTCTATGATTTAATGGTTTGGTTTAAAGCATTAAATGATCTATTTAACACAGACTAGCTCAAATGTAGAGTTGTTATTGAGATTCTGGAAAGCAAGCCTATATGTCTGTAAGACGTTCACTTGGTACAGGTATAGATTAGTGTGTTATCATTCTGAACCAGAGTTGAGTGTAAACAGGAATGAAGAGATTAGAAAGAGACAAGAGTGGAAAAGAAATAAGATAATAACAACACGAGGACACCCAAAAGGACAATTAGTCATTCATTATCACTACAGGGAAATGAAACAGACAAGGAGGAGGATTCTTTAGAGAAGTGCTAAGTAACTACATCAGAGGGTGGTAAAGACTTTATTTACTGTACCACTATCACCAATAATCAGAAACATTTCCCAGGCCACCGACAGAGTTACGTGTTGTAAAAAACTTACAAAACATTTCATATTGTGTTAATCTGATCTTCAAACTCCAATATATTCTCTCAACACTATCACCAATAATCAGAAACATTTCCCAGGCCACCGACAGAGTTACGTGTTGTAAAAAACTTACAAAACATTTCATATTGTGTTAATCTGATCTTCAAACTCCAATATATTCTCTCAAAAGCATTATATTTTAAAAAGACGAAGTCTTTATTATAAGTTTCAACTACAAACTTCTATTTGTATTGTTATTATTATTTGCATTCCCCCCAAATTTAGATCTTTTTGCAAGACATACTAAATCTCTTTTCCAGACTTATCAAATCTCTTTCACTGCTAATGTACTCACTTCCTACAATTTGCACTACATTACCCCAAATTTATCCTCACTTTGCAGAAGTGCTTCATGAAGACTCTTTTTGTTTGCCAAGAAATTAATTCTCAAGAACAAGCAGAGGTTCCTATACAAGTGCTAATGAGCGCTTGGCTCCCACGCGGCAATCTCAGCACTGCAGCTCCCACACATCAGAGTTAATAAGTATTTAACACCTTTAAGGAAGCCTCCTGGGCTGAGGACAAAGCACCCAAAGGAGGTTATTCTAATCTTTAGCCCCAGTGGTTCCCAAACTCCAGCATGTTTGTCTTGTTCCAGAATCACCCAGAGAACATTCTAAAGTACAGACGCTAGGGCCCCTTTACCAAAAATCCTGATGCCATAGATCTGACATGAAGCCCAGGAATCTACATTTATAAGCCCATCCTCATCTGTTATTCTAATGCATACACTCATGGATCAGGTTTACCCTGCTTTCACCAGTTTTTGCTTACTATACTAGCGTGATTATTTATAGTGTTCCTTTTTCTCAAAGTATTCTGGTTTAGACAGTATCGAATCACCAACGTTTAACTCAACATTACAGAGTCATCCTCATGAAACATATTTTGAGTCGCTCTATCCTAGATTCTCTTTAAGGTCAAGAAAGGTCTTACCTATAGGTAACACTGTAACCTATCATCACTGTACCCATTCATTTGAAAATAATTTTTCAGAGTCTGCTTTATGACAGATGTTGATGTAGGCCCTGGGACAGAGTAGCAAACAGGGAATGCAGCTTATGTTCTATAAGAGTTGAGGGGAGTTAGATAAGAAATAGGGAAGCGATACCTGCACAAATACAATATTTGTCAAAACTGAGATAGGAAGTGAGACAAAGAATGTTTTTGGGTAGGCAACAAAAAATATAGAGTAGTCAGGAAAGAAAGGGTTGGCTAAAGACATGAGCTCAAGGTCAAAGAACTTGAAACATTAAGAGCAATTTAGTGACTTAGCAAGAGCCTGTCTCAAAAGAAAATTGTTTTTAAGTTGTGGGGATACAGCTCAGTGGGAAGGCCCTGTATTCAATCCCCAGTATAAATAAATAAATAAATAAATAAATAAATAAATAAATAAATAATAAATGCCAGGCATGGTGGCACACACCACCTGTAATCCCAGCTACTAAAGTAAGAGGTTTAGGCAGGAGGTTTGCAAGTCCTAGGCTAGCCTAGAAATGTAGTAAGACCCTCAGAATAAATAAATTAATAAAAAGGACTGGGAATGTAGAGCAGTCGGAGAGTATCCCTGCATTGGATCCCCCATGTCACACATAGTTAACTAATTCACAACAGTTAACTTTAAACGAGTGTTTACCTGTGGTATTCTTTTTAAGTATATTTCAAGTATAATCTCATCTTCACAAAGACCTCCTGAGATACCTACAGCAACCCTATGAAGTAAATACTATTCTTCTCATTTTACAGATAAGAAAATAAGAGACCTAGAAACTTGAACTCAAGTTAATGAGTATTCCATCAGTTCACGAAGCTCATCCCCACATTCTCACACCATCATCACAAAGCACACAATTTACACACACATAAAAACTTTAGATAATTATTTTGCACTAGTTTCTCCCCTTAAAAATGTTCTTAAATTTGTTCTAAAGTAAACACCTGCATAAAATGCTAGGGCCAGGAGAGCCTCTCTTAAAAAGATGAGCTCCAGAAATGGTGAGAAAACAAATAGTCAGTGAGTGTGCTCTAGAATTTGGATAGATTTGATGATTTTCTAAAACTGTATGCCCAGAAAATGTACCCGCTTATCTCATCAGCTTCCTCTATGTGCTTTCACAAATAATAATACATGTCAAACACAGAGGTTAAGTGACTTGCTCAAAGTCACATAAATCAAATGCTAATATTAAAAATAATCAAAGAACAAAAGTAGATGAACAGTGTACCATCTTTGTTGGATAAAAAGATGGCAATCTATATCAAATCATTCAGACTATGAAAACTGAAGAAAATACAGAGAACAATTCTCAAAACAAAGCAGAAGACAGACCACATGTGATCTAATCAAAATCTAACAAATGTGCAAGAGAAATCATCCAGCTTTAATTTTTCAAATACATTAGTTGCCAAATTAGATGGAAGATGAAAGAAAAAAATTGCCTTTGCTGGAAACTACTGCTAAATTTGGTCAGTTTTGTTGTTTATCAGTGCGTAAAGTCCTTCCATGAACCATTTGACGAATCTGGAAGGAAAAAAAAAAAAAAAAACACTTGCTGCAATCAGGTGAGGTAGTTATTAATGTTTCTGAACAGATACACGGGATTGCCTCATCCTGAGGCAATTAAGGCTTGGAAAAAGTGTATTTAAAATCTTTGAGAACTGAATATCCTGGAACAGGTGGTCCTCCTATAACTGGCATTGTCTGTATAATTCTGAATTATTCAGTACAATTTTTTCAACAAGCCACTTATGAATTCAGAGGTCTTCCTTTTTTAAAAATTCCCTCTCAACAAGAAATCACTCAAAGAAAACCAGAGATTTACAAAGAGGAAAAAAGGAAAGAAAATATATTAATTTGCATTATAACATTTTAGGTGATCAAGTTTGAAAGAAAATTAAGGCAAACTGTTGAAAGATAAAAAATAAATCAAATAAATGCAAAACTTTCACGTGGCTTTGCAAGTTGAATCCCTCCACTGTGGTGACCCTACAAACAGTCTAATATTACTTGCCTGTCAAACTGCAAAGGGAAGCACTCGTAAATTACTAAGGCCAAAAGTTCTTGAGAAGGAAAAAATTTTATTTCCCAAATATAAAGATATAGGGAGAGTTCAATCCAGTACTTGTGTTTCTAATTAAATGTTACTCCTCCCGTGAAATTCTCATTAGCCACCCTCTTCCCACAACACACACACACAATTAGTTCTTTCAAATGGTCCTAAGTGATATCTCAGAGTGCCCTGAACTCACCAAAGGTCATAATTTACTGCCTTTTCCTATATCAAAGTGTGTTCATCCTCAAGTAAATGAAGCAAACAATAATGGTATGTATTGTCCACTTCCCATGAAGATGGGAGATGGAATAAATTTACATTTTCATCAAGAATCTAGCTTATTTCTCTCTTTCCTCTCTGTCATGCTCAACTAATCTGCTCCTCTCCTGTGGTCACAGATGGCTAAAGTATCTCTCCAGAAAAACCTAGGATAGAATCTTAGTTGAATCAGTTACTTTCTAAGTGAATAACATTATATCTTGGTTTGTCTGGACTGCTTCCTTTTTACAGATGTTGTCTGTGCATAATTATTCCTTGTACCCCCTTTTTATGCTCAGAAGTGTTTCTGAAAGAGAAATTGTACAGTTACTCTATTGGAAATTCTAAACCAAGTTCCTTCAATTCATTGAGCCCCCATTTTCTTTATAAATGAGGATGACAAGATTTGAATGAGGTAACACATGGGAAGTAAATGGGACTATTTTATGTAGAGTGCCCAAGATCTAGTTCATTCTGAAGGAAAAACAGCTTTTTAGATAAATTGCCTTGATATGAAAGGTGAACCGGAAGCTGGGAGTGGTGGTACAGTACATGCCTGTAAT